>CM067337.1:84495000-87092500 GCA_034376525.1 Nicotiana benthamiana | reverse complement strand
CCCAAGTACTTAAATGGTAATTCTCCAGATGCAAAACCAAGCTGTGTCAGAATATGTTGTTGGATATCAGCAGGGACACCACCAAAATATACAGAACTTTTGCTTAGGTTAGCTTTCATACCAGATGCCTCAGTGAACTGAGTGATATATTTGAACATAGTGCTCACAGACAGATAGTCACCTTTAGCAAATAATAATAGATCATCTGCAAAACTAAGATGAGTAACACCCATTTTTTTGCAGCCAGGATGAAATGAAAAGTCAGAATTCTTTTTAAGTTCACAGAGAGACCTGCTAAGATATTCCATCACTATGGTAAACAAGAATGGGGACATTGGATCTCCTTGTCTCAAACCTTTGGCTGCTTGGAAAGGTTCAGTAGTTTCACCATTAACCATGACTGTGTAGCTCACAGTTTGAACACATTCCATGATCCATCTGATAAACTTACATGGAAAATTTAGAGATTCCATCACCTGCTGTAAGAAAATCCACTCAACAGAATCATATGCTTTTTGTAAGCCAATCTTTATCATACATCTAGGAGATATATGAGCCCTTGTATAATGTTTAATCAATTCATGTGCAAGGATGACATTGTCAGCAATCCTCCTTCCAGGAATAAAGCCTGCCTGGGTCTCACATATGATACTTGCAATGCACTTCTGCAATCTATTGGCCAAAATCTTGGAGATGATTTTATACAAGACTGAACAGCAAGCTATTGGTCTAAATTCCTTAGCTGATTTTGGATTAGCAACTTTGGGAATTAAGGTAAGGGAGGCACAGTTAGCTGGTTTATACATACAACTGGTCTGAAAGAAGTTTTTGACAGCCAATGAGATCTTCTTACCAGTGATATTCCATGTCTGTTTGAAGAAAACAACATTATATCCATCAATGCCTGGAGCTTTGTGATCACCTATAGCCTTTAAGCTATCAACAATTTCTTCTATAGTAACATCAGCAATTAACTGCAACTGCTGCCTGTGAGAGAGTTTAGGACCATTATCCATATAGGATCTGTTAATTGCTGGCAAAGAGTCAGATGATGTTCCCATCAAAGATTTGTAAAAATGCTTGACTTCCTCTCTGATTGCATCTGGATTAGTGATTCTTGTACCTCCTGCTGTAACTAGTTCTGTAGTATACTTGTATTGGTTCCTTTCTTTCATTAAAGCAGTAAAGTATTTGTTGTTTGAATCTCCTAATTGAATCCATCTAGCCCTGGATTTCTGTTGTAGTATACTCTCTTCTATCAGTGACCATTTCTCTAATTTCAATATCAGATCCTTTTCTTTAGTCTGTAACTCATTAGTATAATGCAACCCCATCTGATTTTGAATGCTTGCCAATTCCACCCTGCTATCTTCAATTCTTTGTGTAATGTTCTTAAATTCTCTAACATTTAAAGACTTAAGAACAGGTTTGAGTGTTTTGAGATTATGCCATATTTCCTTGAGAGTATCTGGACCATTTGACTTCCAGTTATTCCTGACAATGCATTGAAAATCTTTATGAGTAGCCCATACATTGTAAAATCTGAAAGGAGCTTTCCTGAGCCTACAATCTTCATAAACAGTAAGAACCATGGTATTATGATCAGATATTAAGGGAGGTCCATATACAGTTTGTACATGACTCCACTTAATCATCCATTCATAATTACCAAAAATTCTATCCAATCTACTACACACTCGATCAGAACCAGTTTGTTTATTAGACCATGTGTAAAAAGACCCTTTCCAAGGCAATTCTGATAATTCTGCAGCTTGCAAACACTGAGTGAAATCCTGAATTTCAGCCTGTGTGACCTGATTACACGATTGCCTATCAGTAATAGACAACACAGCATTGAAGTCCCTTGCAACCAACCAAGGTTCATTTATGCCAAGAGCAAGATTCTGAAGCTGCTGCCATAATACCCTTCTTTGATCCAAAGCATTACATCCATATACTATAGTAAGTATACAAACCAGCTCCCCTGCAAGAGTAAGAACTTTACAGTGAATAAATTGATCTCCCTCTTGAATACCAGTGATATTAATCTTCTGCTCATCCCATAGAATCCAGATTCTACCTCTTGAAGAGTCCCTGTAGTTAGCTAACAACTTCCAGCCAGGTAATAATGTATTAGCTATTCTCCCTGCATTTTGCTCTTTAACCTTTGTCTCTACTATACTAACAATACTAAACTTATTTTGTTTAAAATATTCCTTAGCCTCCTTTTGTTTGTATCTCTTATTTACACCTCTAATATTCCATACTAACAGCTTCATTTAGTATAACTAGGTCCTCCTTTTTCAGGAGGATTTCCAAGTTTTCCATCTGACATGCTGTGGAATCTGTTGTTCAACACCACAGGTGATAAAGGGGGGAAATTAGTTATATTAAACACTGGTTGGACCTGCTTCCCATTGTCTTCCTTCACCACTCCAATATCTTCACTATGAACAGCTACTCTACTAGTGGATATCTTCTGCTCTGGGAGAGTTTGCTGGTTCTTAGGTTCTTGAGCTTGATCATTATTCTCATTCACCACTTTTGGTCTCCATTGTTGAACAACTTTAGGCTTGTTGACAGGTTGAGATTTGGCATTACTAAACAATTGTGTCCAACTTTAAGGCACTTTTCACAAAACACAGGTTTCCAGTCATATGTCACTTCTTGAAAGAATCTATTACCATTTGGATCAATGAGTTCAATCTCATTTGGTAACATTTTGGAAACATTAACCTCAATAAGCATGCGTGCAAAGGAAATCCTGGACTGTTTAGTAGTGCATTCATCAGCAAATAAAGGCTTCCCAAGGACACTAGCTATCCTACTAAGGGACCTAATCCCCCAGCAAGACATGGGAAGGTTAGGAAATTTAACCCACAAAGGGATTTCATTTGGGAACTCAGCTGTGAAATCAAAATCAATAGACCATTGTTTCAGAATCATAGGTCTATTAGCAATAGTGTATGGTCCAGCACACATTACTTCTTTAGCATCATCTATGGACAGAAATTTGGCTACATAATAGCCCTCCTCATGATAGTATAATTCTGGTTCAGGAACATGAGACCAGTGCATATTAATAAATCGTTTCATAGCATTAAACCCTGGCCCATTCCCAAATACAAAGATTACTAAAGCACTCTTCCATTTTTTCTCTTCCTCCTCCACTTCCTCCTTCATCAGTTGGCCTACAGGCTTGCCATCCAGCATAATTGGTGGGATATACTCCAATGCCATACCATTCGATGAAAATCTGTTTTTCTGAAATAAATTTGCCCAAACCTTTGGTGCTTCCTTAACCTCCTTGGGTGGATCTGCCTCTAATGGTTGTTTAGGACTCTGCATGGGAGCTTCCAGAGATGGGGATGCTACCAAATGCTCTGCTTGTATAGAACTCACCTCCGATTGTGCCAATGAAACCGTATTTGATGGTACAGTACTCAATGTAACAGTACCCAATGGAACAGTAGCAGACTTTGAGTTGTTATCACCCTTATCGTTTATTGAAGTCATGGAATCTCCAGATGCCTTCAAATCCTTAGTTATTGAAGTCATGAAATCTCCAGATGCCTTCAAATCTGTAGTATTATGAGCAACATTAGCAGAGGGATTCACTAATGTTGGGGGGTTAGTGTTCGCATAGATTGGGACTAGAACTTTCTTTGGTCTACCTCTTCCTCTTGCCATTACAATCTCAGTGTATGTTAACTTACATACACAAAGAAGACAGGGAAGAAGGCGATGGATCAGCAAGGAAGATGAAGAAATTCTAGAGAGAAGTCAGAGCTTCTCTCTCTTTAAAAGCACATCCTGATAGTCTAGAGAGACCAACCTTGGTCGCTAATATATTTAAAATTATTATTTTATTATTTTTTTCAATTTGAGACTAATGTTGGTCTCTTTTTTTGAGAGATCAACTTTGATTTCTAAAGTTTGGTTAGTTTTTGGGGAAATTTTAGTAGTGAATTTCAAGGTTAATTAAATTTAAATAATTAATAGTATGAACAAATGACTCCTAATATATTTTCAACGTGTAACACAGCACTCAACCAAAACAATTAAATCCTCCTTTTATAGAATGTCGATAAAGTGACATCTTAAAATTTTAAAGGATTAATGATCTTAATGTTATGAAATAATATAAGAACAAGAACAATAATACAAGAATAAGAACAATAGAGAGAAAAGTAGAGAGAGTAGTATTTTTATTGATACTTTCGGGTGATATACAATGGGGTAAGACCCCTCTATTTATAGGAAGAGAAAAGACTTAGCCTCAAAGTAGAACTCTTCTATAAGATAGACATTCACTCTAATTAGAGTTCTATTTATAACACTCCCCCTTGAATGTCTATTCAATAATGTGCCTCGTTAAAACCTTAACTAAAACAAAACCCAATGGGAAAAAATTATAGAAAAGGAAAAAGAGTACACATGTTTGAATATGCGCCTATTGGTTGCCTCGTTAAAAACCTTGCAAGGAAAAACCAGTGGGACAAAACCTTGTAAGGGAAAAAGAGTGCAACGCGCATTAACTCCCCCTGAAAAGAGCATCAATTCACATCCTTGAGCATTTGCATTCCAATCTTGTGCACCATCTTCAAAACGATCTTTTGTAGAGATTTGATAAATAAATCAGCCATATTTATTTGAATAAATATTCCGCACCTTGAAATTATCATTCTTGATAGATATGAACATCTTCATATAATGTCGTGGAATGACTCTTCAATATCTCCATAGAGGCATTCTCGATGCCATCATGCTTATAGTTATAGCAAGATACATATGTACACAAGTTGCACTTAGGATATGGTACTTCAGGACCAAGAATTGTATATGCTTCAAGAAACTTCAATCTTTCATGGATTGACATATAAGTTAAGTCATATAAGCCACATAATAGACTTTAGATGCATATCAAGTTTTCATGTCATGCTAAACAAATAAGATGTCGAAAACTGATTACACATACCATTGACTTTATACTTTCAGGTATTTGAACTACATGTCCAAAACTACATTTCTTTCATATGGAATCAATTCTACTTGAATTGTATCTCTTCCATTTAGCCAATATTTTTGTTTGTATTCGACAAACATAAGATCCTCATCGATATTTATCGCTATCATAGATGTCGTCGACGAATATTATATATCGGCTCCAATAAATTTTCATATGGACATAACATGGAGATCTCTTCATTCATACATTCAGGTACCTGAATCTCTCATGAGATTTTATGAAGTGTTATGTCATGTGATCTTCTGGATCACTTGCCTCCTTATTATGATCACTTTGATCATTTTCTCATCTTCTTTATTAAGAAGTTATTTTGAAACCGATTTGTCTATACGCTTTAAGCGTATCAAGGACTTTGTCCTTCTGAGACTTAATATGAGCATTTGCAGTGAGAATATAGTTACTTTCTTTGGGTCAGCAAATGCGTATAGCATGCTTTGCAATATGTTGCAATTGAATTATCCTTTTATGAACTTCAGGTTCATATTATGATATTCGAGGATCTATATATGCAAATGATAATTCATCCCATGTAACCTTTTCTCAAGTGTTTATCATGTCTCCCCCTCATGTTAGAAAAGCTAACTTGTTTCCTCAACTTTGAGAGTCCATCTTTGTGCATTATGGTGTTAATGAAAATATACACCGCACATCAATAATAATAAGATGAAATTATTTGGTTCCTGACCCTGAACCACTTGTGAGGGGAGAATATAATATACTCTCGTATACAACGTATATCAAACTGATATATATAACTTTGTTCTCATAAGAAACAGTTTAGCTATTAAGTGGAGGCACTCAATAATTATCTTGCTAAACCAACTATGATATAAACCAATTTATCAAGATGAACTATCTTGAATAGAAAATCTGGAAATTATGCTCGAAGTTAGATTACTGAGCAATTTACCTCTCAAGCACCGGCCAGGCTGCGGGTTAATAACAATCGCACGTGTAACCATATCATAGATGCATCATATGTGGTATACATGGCAGGTGAATGGGCCCATATTCACCTTTGATATTTCCAGAATTTATGGGATTCAACCCGAACTCTTTCGTTGGTCAATCAATTAATGAGAACAAGTAATATAAGAGAATTCGTAAAGAACTTTCTAGTTCTTTAATATTTACCCATGTGAATTCTCTATTACTGCACATCATACTTAAAATGAGATGGCTAACCCGAATGCCAACTGAATAAATTATCAATATTGATAAACTTCAAATTTACACCATGACATGTGCAATTATCAATAAACTTCAAGTTTATTATGGTATGGGTTTTTATACCAATAAATATCCACTTTATTGTGGCATTCTTTTGTTTGTGTAGTACAAACTGGAGAATAAAGCGGGTAGCTTTTCATATACAAATTATCCCGCTACAAGTTGTAGTAATAGAAGATATCAAATCTTTCCTTTATTTATAGTCTCAATATAATCAATCGCTTTCACATATACTTTGGATAATAAGTTTCTTTGAGACTTACTACCACACAATACCTTATTGGTAATCAATTGCGTTTCTCCAACATAGTAATAATTGGCTCTTCTAGAGCTCTCAATTAATTTTGTACTACCACAGATTCATCAACATCCATGTGGTGAATATCTCTTTTAAAGAGAAAGTTATACCATTATGGTCATGGTCAAAATTATATGCAAGATATGTTTCTTGCATTATCGTTATCCTTTAATAGTCATATTTCCAAAATATTTTGGCGTACAATAGGTACGTGACCAACGATCATTCATGCCATAATAATGACATTATTTTCATATATCATCTCAAACCTCCTTCTAGGGGTGAGTGTGGTATATTCAATACCAATTTCATGTTCATATTCTTCCAATAATGAATATGTATTCGTGAATCAGATGTTGTCACATTCACTGCGGGGATATGTGATTTTGTTATCCTTTTCAAATCTGTAAATGCGTCTGGCATTTGATTTGCTATTTTTTGCAAATGGATAATATTTTGCACCTCTTTTTCACAAATAGAGGTATGTGGATCAAGATGAGATAATGATGCATTTTTCCACAAAATTTCCCGTTTGGTTTCACCAACTTCTCCCTCTAATTTTGGGAAAAGTGTCTCATCGAATTGACAGTCTGCAAATCGTGTAGTGTACACATCCCATGTCAATGTTTCAAGGTAGCGAATAATGGAGGGCGATTCAAAACCCAACATATATTCCTAACCTTCTTTGCAGACCCATTTTGGTGCAATATGACGGTGCTACAGGCACATCTACTGCACATCCAAAAATTCTTAAATGGGATATATTAGGTTCATGACCCAAAACTAATTGCAACGGGGAATATTTGTGATAATTCGTCAGTCAGAGACGAACTAGCTTTGCTGCATGGAAAATGGCGTGACCCCAAACCGAAGTGGGCAGCCTCGTTTTCATGAGTAAATGAGGTATTCACGATTATACTCATGTATTGTCTCAATTTGATATCCATTTTGAATGATATCTTTAAAACTCAACAAGTTCCTTTTAGACTTGGAGGAGAACATTGCATTCTCTAAAATGTTGTTCCTTTAGGCAGAGTTATAGTTGCTCTTCCGGAGCCTTTAATCAATTTACTACTACCAGAAATTGTAGTAACATCTGCCTTACACATACTTAAATGAGAGTAATATTTCTTCTCTTTGAATATCGTATGTGTGGTAAATGAATCAACTAATCAAAAGAGATATACGAACATGAGAATAAACAAATTTAATCTGTTGCTTCATAATTAAACAATATTTTCAAAATCTGCTGAAGTTATTCGAATAACAGAGTTGATATTCGACTATCTTGGGAAGCAGTCATTAGGTTATTCGAATAACTAAACCTGATATTCGACTAACTAGCCTTGCGGAAAAATCCAGTTTTAATGCGAAATATTGGTTAGTCGAATAACTAATTAGTTATTCGACTAACTTAGTAAGCAGTCATCAGGTTAGTCGACTAACTAAACTGGTTAGTCGACTAACTTAGCTTGCGAAAAATCCAGTTTTTAATATGAAATATTAGATAGTCGACTAACTTATTTGTTAATCGACTAACTTTACTGGGAAGTAAAAATGTCTTCGAAATTTAAGCATATTGAAACATTCTAAAGAACTAATACTAACATTATATCATAAGCTAACTAATACGAGCTGATACTAATGACTATTAGTTTATTCACTGACTAATACAAATAAATAAAATAAAATCAAACAATTCCATCTTCCTTCATCACAGATCCATCACCAATTAAGTGGTCTATTTTCCCCTCAGGGTGCTCAAAGAAGTCTGCCACATACAAGTGGGTGATGTCAAAATTGTCGTCAGAGACAGAATTGGTTTCAGGGCATTTACTCTTTAGAGATGCTTGATAAAGCTCAACCAAATGTCTTGGTACACGGCAAATTTTCGCCCAGTGCCCTTTTCCACCGCAACGATAATATATATTTTATGAACTATTTGCTTTTGGATTCTCATCGCATCGTGCTTGTGGCAGAGTGACCAACTTCAGGTTGTCATATCTCTCCTTTAAGCCATTCCACAAGATAGGTGGATCTTTGACTGTGATATGTTCAATTTTCAAACCTTCATCAAGGTGATGGCGCAAGAAAATCAAGGCCTTAGCACAGTTTCAAACCTTCATCAAGGTGATGGCGCAAGAAAATCAAGGCCTTAGCACAGTCTTGGGTGGATGCATTTTTTCTGTCTTTAATGGCGTCTCCAGGACCCATTGCATCCAAATGGATTTCAGCATCCAACACCCATGTCATATAGTTCTTGCCCGAAATTTCAAGGGCAACGAACTTTCTTTTCATAATGCCAGACATGAAACAAAATTATAGCAAGAGCGTGTTCAAACTTACGGGCTTTATTACAATTATCACATTCACTTCAGGGAATGGATTATAATCATCTATATGTGTTATATACAATCTCATGTCAAATGTTACTTTCATAAAGTGAAAGATTATTTTGAGAATCTTTATTATTTTCATTATCACAATGATGACGATTATAATTCCGTCTATTGCCACGTCCACATTCATTGATACCTTCATGGTAATAATTTTGTCTTCTTTTAGACTTATCACATACTGCTACCACATTCTCTAAAGGGAATGGAGCAAATTCAATGGGACGGATTTTCAACTCTTTGCCCACAATCATACATGAATTTAATCATGGCAAGACATAGAAATTTTACCATTTCATGTGAGTGTAATTTCTTACAAACTCCATTGGAGCTATAATCAAACTTTGTTGTCTTTGTTTGTATATGAAATCAAATCGTAGAATTTCAAGAATTTGAAAGGGAAAATAAATTATCCTTTAAGGTATACCAATAAATGTTGTGATATCAAATATACCTCTTGAGTTTTCATCCCGTTGCATTACTTTATTATGATACCATCTCTTCTATTTTTCCGTATAGAAATTCTTGAAGAAGGAAGAAATCAAATTCAATTGGTTAGAGACTCGTGCTGATAACGTGTTATGAAATAATATAAGAACAAGAACAATAATACAAGAACAAGAACAATAGAGAGAAAAGTAGAGAGAGGAGTATTCTTATTCATACTTTTGGGATGATATACAATGGGGTAAGACCCCTCTATTTATAGGAAGAGAAAAGACTTAGCCTCAAAGTAGAACTCTTCTATAAGATAGACACTCACTCTAATTAGAGTTCTATTTATAACACTCCCCCTTGAATGTCTATTCAATAATGTGCCTCGTTAAAACCTTAACTAAAACAAAACCAAATGGGAAAAAATTATAGAAAAGGAAAAAGAGTACATATGTTTGAATATGCGCCTATTGGTTGCCTCGTTAAAAACCTTGCAAGGAAAACCCAGTGGGACAAAACCTTGTAAGGGAAAAAGAGTGCAACGCGCATTAACTCCCCCTGAAAAGAGCATCAATTCACATCCTTGAGCATTTGCATTCCAATCTTGTGCACCATCTTCAAAACGATCTTTTGTAGAGATTTGATAAATAAATCAGCCATATTGATTTGAATAAATATTCCGCACCTTGAAATTATCATTCTTGATAGATATGAACATCTTCATATAATGTCGTGGAATGACTCTTCAATATCTCCATAGAGGCATTCTCAATGCCATCATGCTTATAGTTATAGCAAGATACATATGTACACAAGTTGCACTTAGGATGTGGTACTTCAGGACCAAGAATTGTATATACTTCAAGCAACTTCAATCTTTCATGGATTGACATATAAGTTAAGTCATATAAGCCATATAATAGACTTTAGATGCATATCAAGTTTTCATGTCATGCTAAACAAATAAGATGTCGAAAACTGATTACACATACCATTGACTTTATGCTTTCAAGTATTTGAACTACATGTCCAAAACTACATTTCTTTCATATGGAATCAATTCTACTTGAATTGTATCTCTTCCATTCAGCCAATATTTTTGTTTGTATTCGACAAACATAAGATCCTCATCGATATTTAGCGCTGTCATAGATGTCGTCGACGAATATTATATATCGGTTCCAATAAATTTTCATAAGGACATAACATGGAGATCTCTTCATTCATACATTCAGGTACCTGAATCTCTCATGAGATTTTATGAAGTGTTATGTCATGTGATCTTCTGGATCACTTGCCTCCTTATTATGATCACTTTGATCATTTTCTCATCTTCTTTATTAAGAAGTTATTTTGAAACCGATTTGTCTATACGCTTTAAGCGTATCAAAGACTTTGTCCTTCTGAGACTTAATATGAGCATTTGCAGTGAGAATATAGTTACTTTCTTTGGGTCAGCAAATGCGTATAGCATGATTTGCAATATGTTGCAATTGAATTATCCTTTTATGAACTTCAGGTTCATATTATGATATTCGAGGATCTATATATGCAAATGATAATTCATCCCATGTAACCTTTTCTCAAGTATTTATCATGTCTCCCGCTCATGTTAGAAAAGCTAACTTGTTTCCTAAACTTTGAGAGTCCATCTTTGTGCATTATGGTGTTAATGAAAATATACACCGCACATCAATAATAATAAGATGAAATTATTTGGTTCCTGACCCTGAACCACTTGTGAGGGGAGAATATAATATACTCTCGTATACAACGTATATCAAACTGATATATATAACTTTGTTCTCATAAGAAACAGTTTAGCTATTAAGTGGAGGCACTCAATAATTATCTTGCTAAACCAACTATGATATAAACCAACTTATCAAGATGAACTATCTTGAATAGAAAATCTGGAAATTATGCTCGAAGTTAGATTACTGAGCAATTTACCTCGCAAGCACCGGCCAGGCTGCGGGTTAATAACAATCGCACATGTAACCATATCATAGATGCATCATATGTGGTATACATGGCAGGTGAATGGGCCCATATTCACCTTTGATATTTCCAGAATTTATGGGATTCAACCCGAACTCTTTAGTTGGTCAATCAATTAATGAGAACAAGTAATATAAGAGAATTCGTAAAGAACTTTCTAGTTCTTTAATATTTACCCATGTGAATTCTCTATTACTGCACATCATACTTAAAATGAGATGGCTAACCCGAATGCCAACTGAATAAATTATCAATATTGATAAACTTCAAATTTACAACATGACATGTGCAATTATCAATAAACTTCAAGTTTATTATGGTATGGGTTTTTATACCAATAAATATCCACTTTATTGTGGCATTCTTTTGTTTGTGTAGTAAAACTGGAGAATAAAGCGGGTAGCTTTTCATATACAAATTATTCCGCTACAAGTTGTAGTAATAGAAGATATCAAATCTTTCCTTTATTTATAGTCTCAATATAATCAATCGCTTTCGCATATACTTTGGAAACTGAATAAGTTTCTTTGAGACTTACTACCACACAATACCTTATTGGTAATCAATTGCGTTTCTCCAACATAGTAATAATTGGCTCTTCTAGAGCTCTCAATTAATTTTGTACTACTACAGATTCATCAACATCCATGTGGTGAATATCTCTTTTAAAGAGAAAGTTATACCATTATGGTCATGGTCAAAATTATATGCAAGATATGTTTCTTGCATTATCATTGTCCTTTAATGGTCATATTTCCAAAATATTTTGGCGTACAATAGGTACGTGACCGACGATCATTCATGCCATAATAATGACATTATTTTCATATATCATCTCAAACCTCCTTCTAGGGGTGAGTGTGGTATATTCAATACCAATTTCATGTTCATATTCTTCCAATAATGAATATGTATTCGTGAATCAGATGTTGTCACATTCACTGCGGGGATATGTGATTTTGTTATCCTTTTCAAATCTGTAAATGCGTCTGGCATTTGATTTGCTATTCTTTGCAAATGGATAATATTTTGCACCTCTTTTTCACAAATAGAGGTATGTGGATCAAGATGAGATAATGATGCATTTTTCCACAAAATTTCCCGTTTGGTTTCACCAACTTCTCCCTCTAATTTTTTGGAAAAGTGTCTCATCGAATTAACAGTCTGCAAATCGTGCAGTGTACAAATCCCCTGTCAATGTTTCGAGGTAGCGAATAATGGAGGGCGATTCAAAACCCAACATATATTCCTAACCCTCTTTGCAGACCCATTTTGGTGCAATATGGCGGTGCTACAGGCACATCTACTGCACATCCAAAAATTCTTAAATGGGATATATTAGGTTCATGACCCAAAACTAATTGCAACGGGGAATATTTGTGATAATTCGTCAGTCAGAGACGAACTAGCTTTGCTGCATGCAAAATGGCGTGACCCCAAACCGAAGTGGGCAGCCTCGTTTTCATGAGTAAATGAGGTATTCACGATTATACTCATGTATTGTCTCAATCTGATATCCATTTTGAAGGATATCTTTAAAACTCAACAAGTTCCTTTTAGACTTGGAGGAGAACATTGCATTCTCTAAAATGTTGTTCCTTTAGGCAGAGTTATAGTTGCTCTTCCGGAGCCTTTAATCAATTTACTACTACCAGAAATTGTAGTAACATCTGCCTTACACATACTTAAATGAGAGTAATATTTCTTCTCTTTGAATATCGTTTGTCTGGTACATGAATCAATTAATCAAAAGAGATATACGAACATGAGAATAAACAAATTTAATCCGTTGCTTCATAATTAAACAATATTTTCAAAATCTGCTGAGGTTATTCGAATAACTGAGTTGATATTCGACTATCTTGGGAAGCAGTCATTAGGTTATTCGAATAACTAAACCTGATATTCGACTAACTAGCCTTGCGGAAAAATTCAGTTTTAATGCGAAATATTGGTTAGTCGAAAAACTAATTAGTTATTCGACTAACTTAGTAAGCAGTCATCAGGTTAGTCGACTAACTAAACTGGTTAGTCGACTAACTTAGCTTGCGAAAAATCCAGTTTTTAATACGAAATATTAGATAGTCGACTAACTTATTAGTTAATCGACTAACTTTACTGGGAAGTAAAAATGTCTTCGAAATTTAAGTATATTGAAACATTCTAAAGAACTAATACTAACATTATATCATAAGCTAACTAATACGAGCTGATACTAATGACTATTAGTTTATTCACTGACTAATACAAATAAGTAAAATAAAATCAAACAATTCCATCTTCCTTCATCACAGATCCATCACCAATTAAGTGGTCTATTTTCCCCTCAGGGTGCTCAAAGAAGTCTGCCACATCCAAGTGGGTGATGTCAAAATTGTCGTCAGAGACAAAATTGGTTTCAGGGCCTTTACTCTTTAGAGATGCTTGATAAAGCTCAACCAAATGTCTTGGTACACGGCAAATTTTCGCCCAGTGCCCTTTTCCACCGCAGCGATAACATATAGTTTATGAACTATTTGCTTTTGGATTCTCATCATATCGTGCTTGTGGCAGAGTGACCAACTTCAGGTTGTCATATCTCTCCTTTATGCCATTCCACAAGATAGGTGGATCTTTGACTGTGATATATTTAATTTTCAAACCTTCATCAAGGTGATGACGCAAGAAAATCAAGGTCTTAGCACAGTTTCAAACCTTCATCAAGGTGATGGCGCAAGAAAATCAAGGCCTTAGCATAGTCTTGGGTGGATGCATTATTTCTGCCTTTAATGGCGTCTCCAAGACCCATTGCATCCAAATGGATTTCAGCATCCAACACCCATGTCATATAGTTCTTGGCCGTAATTTCAAGGGCAACGAACTTTCTTTTCATAATGTCAGACATAAAACAAAATTACATCAAGAATGTGTCCATACTTACGGGCTTTATTACAATTATCACATTCACTTCAGGGAATGGATCATAATCATCTGTATGTGCTATATACAATCTCATGTCACATATTACTTTCTTAAAGTGAAAGATTATTTTGAGAATCATTATTATTCTCATCATCACAATGATGACGATTATAATTCCGTCTATTGCCACGTCCACATCCATTGATACCTTCATGGTAATAATTTTGTCTTCTTTCAGACTTATCACATACTGCTACCACATTCTCTAAAGGGAATGGAGCAAATTCAATTGGACGGATTTTTTTAATTCTTTGCCCACAATCATACATGAATTTGATCATGGCAAGACATAGAAATTTTACCACTTCATGTGAGTGTAATTTCTTACAAACTCCATTAGAGTTATAATCAAACTTTGTTGTCTATGTTTGTATATGAAATCAAATCGTAGAATTTCAAGAATTTGAAAGGGAAAAGTAAATTACTTACCTTTAAGGTATACCAATAAATGTTGTGATATCAAATATACCTCTTGAGTTTCCATCCCGTTGCATTATTTTATGATGATACCATCTCTTCTATTTTTCCGTATAGAAATTCTCATATGGAGCAGTAGCAATCGTTATTACACTCTTTTGCTTGGAAATTCACTCGAATAGAAAAACCCAAACGACGGAACACGAATTAGAGTGGGTGAATCTGATTGCAACTCGAGATTCTGAGAGCGATAATTGCTGAATATTAAATTCAATTGGTTAGAGACTCGTGTTGATAACGTGTTATGAAATAATATAAGAACAAGAACAATAGAGAGAAAAGTAGAGAGAGGAGTATTCTTATTAAATGGGTCCCACAATAGCAACAAACTTTGGTCGCTATGTTAAATTGTATTTATCTATATTTTATAATTTTTATAAATAATAATATAATTATTAATATTTAATAAGTGTGTCCCTCATTAGCGACCAACATTGGTCTCTAATCTCAATATTTCTTTGACCAACCAAGTCCGACTAGTCTGGTCAACATTTTAACGAAATTTAGACCAAATAGAGACCAACCTTGGTCACTAATATATTTAAAATTATTATTTTATTATTTTTTTCAATTTGAGACTAATGTTGGTCTCTTTTTTTGAGAGATCAACTTTGATCTCTAAAGTTTGGATAGTTTTTGGGGAAATTTTAGTAGTGAATTTCAAGGTTAATTAAATTTAAATAATTAATAATATGAACAAATGACTCCTAATATATTTTCAACGTGTAACACAGCACTCAACCAAAACAATTAAATCCTCCTTTTATAGAATGTCGATAAAGTGACATCTTAAAATTTTAATGGATTAATGATCTTAATACTTTATTGGTATGTCAATTTAAATCGAATTATTAGCAGTCCTAATCACAAGTCAACTTGTCAACGACTAGTAATATAATGATAAAAGTAAAAAAGAAGTTTTATACATGCACATGGGAAGGGTAATGTGTCTGATTCTAGGTAAAGTGACATTGAACCGCAACCCCAGAAGATTGCAAATTGGGACCTTACTATTTTGACAGCACAAAAGTGATTATACCATATGTTAAAGCTAGTTAATGATTAAAGCTAGTTAAGTTGGTGTGAATGAGAAATGGAGGGAAGAAGACAATAGAAGGAAAATGAAGTTTCAAAGCAAAGTTCCTTTGAAAAGGAGCTTTGTACCACATTGGTGGTAGAAAGGGAAAGTTATGTGCTTATATTAGAAAGCACTTCTTCTAGCTCTTAAAGGGTTAAGAAGAGAGACTCCCCTCGCGCCGTCGTCGTCGCTCGGCTTCGGCTTCGGCTTCGGCTTCGGCTTCGGCTTCGGCTTCGGCTTTGATTGATAATCTTTTTGGACCAAATTTATTTAAAATTCAATCTTCATTTTCTGAAATTATTTTTAATTCCCGTGGGAAAAAATATTAATTTGTTAACTGTAAACTTCCCAACATTCTTATTTTTCAGAAAAAGGCATGGCCTTTCCCGAACAGGCACCAAGCCTTTCCGAACAGTCACAATTCGAGGCTATATAAACTGAGGCAATGCCTCATTTTCGAGTACTGGAAAAAAAAAATATTCGTGCATTAAAAATTCTGCATTCTTTTCTGCAAACTGAAACATATCGAGTCATAGTGTGATTTCGTTCCCGAATTTGAGTTCGTCGAAGTCGTAGGCGTTTGAGGTACCGCCACTCCTACGACAGGTATATCCATTATATCCTGGGAGGAAATAATCCACAACCTCGGGTACAGTGAGGGGGTTAAATTCCTTAAGGACACACAGTGAATTCTGTGGTCTCGGATTTCTTCATTTCTGTGATTTTTTTTTTTTTAACGTTACATACGTTCTGTTTTTTGTGTCTCTTCTTCTTACTGGTTTCCAGTTTCTCGTTGCTTTGAACACGGACAATCGATAACAAGCTTAAGGAATTTAAGTTATTATTTCCGTGTTCATCTGCTGTTGATTAAAACGTTACAGAACGATACAACAGTACAGAAAAAAAAAATTCTTACATAAAACAGTGATTACATACAGTTTTTCCTAACATAAAATTGTGACTGTCCAGAAAATAAAAGAAACTTGTAATTTTGTTGTTTGCATGTAACGAACTTGTATGTTGTTTGGAGACTAAATCTTCGGATTTTCTACTCCGGTTGAGATTAAAGTTTTCAGAACTTTCTACTCATTTGGGTACTTGATTTGAAGATATAAAAACTTCATCAAGTATACTACATACAGTTTATTACATTCTATTTGAAGTTTGTTTTAATTCTGTTTGTGTAAATTTGATTCGGTTTGAAGAAATAAAATCTTCACCGATTATTAAAGTGTTCTGTTATTTCCTACGACAGAAATGGGAGACCAAACTCCAAATTTGAATGCTACTGCTACTGTTACTGCCACACCAGCCCCCGTGGTTGGTTCTACGAGCAATGCTGCGTCCTCCAGTCGTACTGCACCAGCACCGCCTCCGGCAGAGAAGCCTGGAAAATTCACCGGGATTGATTTCAAACGATGGCAACAAAAGATGTTCTTCTATCTAACTACTTTAAGCCTTCAAAAGTTTATTAAGGAGGATATTCCGGTTCCGCCGGAATCAACACCTGAAAATGAACGATTTGTTGTAATTGAGGCGTGGAAGCACTCAGATTTTTTGTGCAAGAATTACATTCTTAGCGGACTGGAGGATGATCTTTACAACGTCTATAGTAATGTGGGAACATCAAAAGAACTATGGGATGCGTTGGAAAAGAAATATAAAACAGAAGATGCTGGCTTAAAGAAGTTTATCGCTGCCAAGTTTTTGGACTACAAAATGGTAGATGGCAAGTCTGTTGTCACTCAAGTTCAAGAGTTGCAGGTTATCATCCATGATCTCCTCGCTGAAGGTATAAATTTAATTAATGCCTTTGTCAAAAGTATTCAGTGCCCCGTCACTTACATGTTGTTTGTTGTAGGTTTGGTGATTAGTGGGGCGTTTCAAGTTGCGGCAGTGATAGAGAAGTTGCCTCCTTCATGGAAGGACTTCAAAAATTACTTGAAACATAAGCGAAAGGAGATGACATTGGAAGATCTCATCGTCCGGTTGAGAATCGAGGAAGATAACAAGGCAGCGGAGAAAAAGGCAAATGGGAGATCAACCATAGGGGGAGCACATATAGTTGAAACTGCCCCAACTAATATGAAAAAGAGGAAAAAGGCATCGGGACCAAGGAACTATCCCAACAAGAAGAAATTCAAGGGAAACTGCCATAATTGTGGAAAAATCGGACACAAAGCTGCAGACTGTCGTGCTCCGGAAAAGGAAAAGAAGAAGGGTCAGGCTAATATGGTTGAAACAAACGAGGAGGTTGATGACTTGTGCGCTATGTTGTCCGAGTGCAACCTAGTGGGAAGTCCGAAAGAGTGGTGGATTGACTCTGGCGCCACTCGCCACATTTGTGCTGTTAGAGAAGCCTTTGCTTCATATGCTCCCGCCGGGCCCGACGAAACAATATATATGGGAAATTCTGCAACGGCCAAGATTGAAGGTTATGGAAAGATACTGCTGAAGATGACCTCTGGCAAGGTGGTGACTCTCAACAACGTCTGTCATGTTCCTGAAATTAGGAAAAATCTTGTATCTACCGGACTTCTAGTGAAGAACGGTTTTAAATGTGTTTATGTTTCTGACAAGGTTGTAATAAGTAAGAACGAAATGTACATAGGAAAAGGCTACCTCACAGAGGGCCTTTTCAAACTGAATGTAATGGTTGTTGCTAATAATAATAAAGTTTCTGCTTCGTCTTACTTGCTTGAGTCAAATGATTTATGGCATTCACGTTTAGGACATGTCAATTATAGAACCTTGCGAAAAATGATTAGTTTGGAAGTATTGCCTAAGTTTGAATGCAATCAATCAAAATGTCAAATCTGTGTTGAATCTAAGTATGCTAAACATCCTTATAAGTCAGTTGAAAGGAATTCAAGTCCTTTAGACTTAATCCATACAGATATTTGTGACATGAAGTCAATTCCATCTCGCGGTGGAAAGAAGTATTTCATAACTTTTATTGACGATAGTACGCGGTATTGCTACGTTTATTTACTTAATAGTAAAGATGAAGCAATTGAAGCGTTCAGGCAATACAAAACTGAAGTTGAGACTCAACTTAACAAAAAGATTAAAATGATAAGGAGTGATAGGGGCGGTGAATATGAATCTCCTTTTGAACAAATATGTTTGGAATATGGCATTATTCATCAAACAACTGCTCCTTACTCGCCACAATCAAACGGAATTGCGGAAAGAAAAAATAGAACACTGAAAGAAATGATGAATGCCCTGTTAATAAGTTCTGGTTTACCCCAGAACTTGTGGGGGAAGCCATTCTAACAGCTAGCCGAATACTCAATCGAGTGCCCCATAGCAAAACAAAATCTATTCCATACGAAAAGTGGAAAGGAAGGAAGCCCAATTTGGAATACTTCAAAGTGTGGGGGTGTTTGGCCAAGGTGCAAGTTCCTAAACCCAAAAGGGTAAAAATAGGACCTAAAACCGTTGATTGTGTTTTCATAGGATATGCCACAAATAGTAAGGCATATAGATTTCTGGTTCACAAATCAGAAAATCCCGACATTCAGGTGAATACGGTAATTGAATCAGATAATGCTGACTTCTTTGAAACCATATATCCGTATAAAAAGGAATGTGCGTCGTCTAGCAAAGAATCTAAACGACCTCGGGAAGAAATAAAGGAAAACATTCCTGATGAGGAAAATCCAAGACGTAGCAAACGTCAAAGGACGACTACTTCCTTTGGACCAGAATTTTTAACATTTTTGTTGGAAAATGAGCCTCGAACGTTCAACGAAGCTACGTCTTCATCGGAAGCTCAATTTTGGAAAGAGGCAATCAATAGTGAGATAGAATCCATATTGAACAACCATACTTGGGAATTGGTTGATCTTCCTCCAGGGAATAAACCTTTAGGTTCCAAATGGATTTTCAAGCGGAAAATGAAAGCTGATGGCACTATTGAAAAATATAAGGCACGACTAGTTGTTAAAGGGTTTAGACAACGAGAAGGTCTTGATTACTTTGATACATACTCGCCGGTAACGAGGATTACATCTATTCGGGTGTTAGTAGCATTAGCCGCCGTGTACGGTCTTGAAATCCATCAAATGGATGTGAAAACAGCCTTCTTAAATGGAGAGTTGGAGGAAGAAATTTACATGGAACAACCCGAAGGGTTTGTAGTTCCAGGGAAAGAGAAGAAGGTATGTAGACTTGTTAAGTCTCTTTATGGACTAAAACAAGCACCAAAACAGTGGCATGCAAAATTTGACCATACGATGCTGTCAAATGGATTCAAGATAAATGAATGTGATAAATGTGTCTACATTAAGAACACTCCGAACCACGTCGTCATTGTTTGTTTATACGTGGATGATATGTTAATAATGAGTAACAACATTGCTAACATAAATGCTACTAAGCGCATGCTTGCTAGTAAGTTTGATATGAAAGACTTAGGAGTTGCCGATTTAATTCTGGGAATTAAAATCCATAAGACTCCTCAAGGTCTAGCATTGTCTCAATCTCATTATATTGAAAAAGTACTTGAAAAGTTCAAGTATTTGGACTTTAAAGTTGCAAAGACGCCAATTGATATGAACCTTGCTCTTGCAAAGAATAAAGGTGAAAGTCATTCTCAATTGGATTATGCCAGAGTGTTGGGAAGTTTGATGTATATTATGAACTGTACGCGACCTGATATTGCGTGTGCTATAAGTAAACTAAGTCGCTACACGAGTAATCCCGACCAAAATCATTGGCTGGCAATGAAACGAGTTTTGGGGTATTTGAAACATACTCAAAACTTTGTTTTGCATTATAACAGGTATCCTGCAGTTATTGAAGGATACAGTGATGCAAATTGGATCACCGGTTCAACGAAAACTAAATCCACAAGTGGATACGTTTTTACTATAGGTGGAGGAGCAGTGTCTTGGAAGTCATCCAAACAGACATGTATCGCCCGCTCTACAATGGAATCTGAGTTCATAGCTCTAGACAAAGCCGGTGAAGAAGCTGAATGGCTCCGGAATTTCTTAGAAGATATTCCATTTTGGCCCAAACCGTTGGCTCCTATATGCATACATTGCGATAGCCAAGCGGCAATAGGAAGAGCCGGGAGCGTTATGTACAACGGAAAGTCTCGTCACATACGACGAAGACATAATACCGTTAGACAACTACTCTCTAGTGGAATTATCACAATTGACTATGTTAAGTCAAGAGATAATGTGTCGGATCCACTAACTAAAGGCCTAACTAGAGAAGTGGTTGAAAGATCATCGAGGGGAATGGGACTATGGCCGAGGACAAGTCATCGTGGCGGTAACTCTACCTAGAAGACATGAGATCCCAAGATCTAGGTTCAAAGAGATCAAACAAAGTCATTGATGACGGTTCAACATTGTCACAATAACTTTTTGGTCCATTCTCGTAATGAGACAATGTTCAGTACCAGGATAAAGCATTAAGGCTTTTTAATGGTTTCTAAGTTTGATACGGGGTATATCAAATAGTGTATCTACGGGATGACACATTTAGGAATCACCTATGTAAGTGTGAAGTGTAAGCCGCTTCAAGGAGAACTCTGTAAGGCCAGCTCTCTACGCACTTATGAACCAGGAAGTGTTCATGGCTGAAACGAACAAAACAATGAGAACCAAAAACGGTTAAAGGGTTAATTGTGTGACATGTGGTTGTCTAGGTATACACCAAAGCTCGACGGTTCAAAGATATCAAATCTACCGATTGACCGAGTATATCCGACATATGCTCACTACGGAAAGTTCAAAGAGAAATCTACTTATCCAGATGCAATTAATCCTTGCTTACGAATCACACAGTTTTTTGTCATGCATGTTTTTCATCATATAGCCATTCCCCATTCATGTGGGGGATTGTTAAAGCTAGTTAATGATTAAAGCTAGCTAAGTTGGTGTGAATGAGAAATGGAGGGAAGGAGACAATAGAAGAAAAATGAAGTTTCAAAGCAAAGTTCCTTTGAAAAGGAGCTTTGTACCACATTGGTGGTAGAAAGGGGAAGTTATGTGCTTATATTAGAAAGCACTTCTTCTAGCTCTTAAAGGGTTAAGAAGAGGGACTCCCCTCGCGCCGTCGTCGTCGCTCGGCTCGGCTTCGGCTTTGGATTTGGATTTGGATTTGGATTTGGATTTGGATTTGGTCAAATGATCTGATTGATTGATAATCTTTTTGGACCAAATTTATTTAAAATTCAATCTTCATTTTCTGAAATTATTTTTAATTCCCGTGGGAAAAAATATTAATTTGTTAACTGTAAACTTCCCAACGTTCTTATTTTTCAGAAAAAGGCATGGCCTTTCCCGAACAGGCACCAAGCCTTTCCGAACAGTCACAATTCGAGGCTATATAAACTGAGGCAATGCCTCATTTTCGAGTACTGGAAAAAAAAATATTCGTGCATTAAAAATTCTGCATTCTTTTCTGCAAACTGAAACATATCGAGTCATAGTGTGATTTCGTTCCCGAATTTGAGTTCGTCGAAGTCGTAGGCGTTTGAGGTACCGCCACTCCTACGACAGGTATATCCGTTATATCCTGGGAGGAAATAATCCACAACCTCGGGTACAGTGAGGGGGTTAAATTCCTTAAGGACACACAGTGAATTCTGTGGTCTCGGATTTCTTCATTTCTGTGATTTTTTTTTTTTTTAACGTTACATACGTTCTGTTTTTTGTGTCTCTTCTTCTTACTGGTTTCCAGTTTCTCGTTGCTTTGAACACGGACAATCGATAACACCATATACTATATGCCAACAATAATAAATCACAGCCTCTATGCAGAACCGCTTTGAAAAGTTTACCCATAAGCCGATTGGCGGATCCACATGTACGAGTGAAGGGTCATCGGATCTCGTAAATTTTGGATGAATTTTTGTGTACATATATATATAATTTAAAAATAATTAATCTAAAGCAGCTTATACCTTAAACTCTAAAAATCTTTAGAAGGCATTAATTGAAAAGAATAATATATTTTATCCATAAAAATTCATCCGCCTCCACATAAGTCACTGCATACCACGTAAGGCTCTTATCGTGAAAAAAAGAAAAGAGAAAATAGAAGGAAAGTACCTTATTCAGAACCGAGAAAGGTAAATCTTTAATGTACTTGTAAATAGTAAATGAAAAAGTACTAACAGAAATCAGAGTTATCCAGATTTGACCCAAAAAAACCTAGACCGTAATAGGAGCAATACTTCCTCTTTCTAAAAATAATTTCTTCCTGTATTTGTGTTTATATGACACATTTTGTTTATTAATTAATTTTTAAAGTTAAATTAGATTATTATAATTTAATATTTGAAAATTAAAATATTAAAAAATATAAAAATACTATAAATTATAACTCTTTTCATGTCAATATATTTAAAAGAATATTTATTAGAATATTAGTCAAATTTAACACAATTTGAATTTCGAGAAATGAAATTTGTCAACTAAATTAAAATGGATGGACTCATTATTTTCTTATTATATCTAAGAAAGAAAGATATTTTTAAGTCTAAAACTAATTTGACCTGAAATTTTATTTTATTTTTATTAATAAACATCTTTTGATTAAAAAATATTATGATATACTATTAGTTTTGAAAATATTACACTAGATATTATAGTATATTCAAGTTTACAAATTTTAAAAATTGTCATTTATTGATGAAGTGCTAAAATAACTCTTACCTCATAGCACACTTATTCTTACATATAAAGAGAGGTAGAGAGAGAGACCAATCTAAAGCATATAGATCTGGGATTGAGATTTGCTGGAAAATCCATTAGGGTTTCATGTATATATCACATATGGGGTTTCATTATTATGAGGTTTATTTGAGTCTGCTCTTTTTTCTTTGAGGTTCTTGTCATTATCTCTATTTTTTGAACTCATTTAAACAAAGAAAAAGCAGCAAAGCAAGAAAGGAAGAAACTTGTGTTGTTTTTCTCACTCTTTTATTACCCCAATATTGTAACGTAAAATAGCTGGTTGGTGTCTACCAAGATTACTTTTGGCTGTTTCTTATATATCAAAAGTTCAAAACCCTATTTTTTTATTATATAAAGGGGAGAGAAACAGTGTTGTTGACTGTAGATAGATAGCTTCTGGTTGAATTCTACCTTGGATAGTGAGAACTTTAGGTAAAGTGTGAAGAACAAGGTATGGCTAATAATCGTTGGTGGGCTGGAAATATAGCGATGAATCCAATGGTTTCATTATCACCAACTTCAGCTTATTCTTCTCTTCCTTCAAGAACCAACACACAAGAAAATAACAACCGACTCGGGCCGAGAAGAGAGCAAGAATTCATGGACACCACCGCTGAAGCTATCACCACTACCACCGCCACCACTAATAGTAGCGGAAGCAACAATCAAAACCCTAATGAGGCGGAGCATGAAGCGGATGAGAATATCCACAGTTCTAGCGGTATGTCCTCTGGGCCGTCCAGCTCTAAGGGAGCTGGTCGCAGGCCCAGAGGAAGACCAACGGGCTCGAAGAACAAGCCCAAACCACCAATTGTGGTGACAAAGGAAAGCCCAAATTCACTTAGAAGTCATGTATTGGAAATTAAGTGTGGAAGTGACATAGTTGAGAGTATTGCAACATTCGCCCATCGTCGCGGGCGCGGTGTGTCTGTTTTAAGTGGCAGCGGCATTGTGACGAATGTCACACTGCGTCAACCGGCTGCAGCCGGCGGAGTAATTACGTTGCACGGGAGATTCGAAATATTGTCGCTATCGGGCGCATTTTTGCCTGCGCCTTCACCTCCTGGAGCAACTGGATTAACAGTTTACTTAGCAGGAAGCCAAGGACAAGTTGTTGGTGGAAATGTTGTAGGTGAATTAATAGCATCAGGTCCAGTAATAGTAATTGCAGCAACTTTTACTAATGCAACATTTGAAAGGTTACCATTGGAAGAGGAGAATACAAGTGAAGGATTGCAAATGCAAACTCCAGTAACTTCAGGGGTTAATACTGGAAATTCTGGTAGTATGCCTGATACACAACCTTCTTCTATGCCTATGTACAGTTTGCCCACTAATGTTTTGCCTAATGGTCAAATGCCCCATGATGTTTTCTGGTCTCCTCCTCCACGGCCTCCTCCATCGTATTAATCGACTTAACTAGATTACAGTCAGTTACCATTTAGTGGACCTCTCAGTATGATTTGAACTCAGAAAGAAGTTCTGACCATCTATCGGGAAAAGAACGAAATGATCTTGTAGGATTGGCGAGAAATTCTCATTATGACCGACAGTTAAACATGCTTTTAGTTCTCATTGTAATCATAGGTAGAATGTTGTTAACTTTCTTGACCCTATTGTATCATGACTTGTGAATCTTTAATTTCTTTCTATTAGGTTTTTAGTTTATGTTTTGTAACTTTGGTTTATCAATTTGGTTTCTTCTTGGTCAACTATCTTGGTAGAATTGTTGAATTGTCAGTGATGTAGGCAAAACATTCATGTCATGGAGATGAAGCAGTTACAAATATCCAGGAATTCAGGTATCATTAAATACTGCCTTGATTTGTTTTTTATATGTGTTATTTTTATACTTGATAAGTTCAATCTTTATATTCTCAAACATTAAACTTATTGCATTTTTGAAAATTTTAATGTTTTTTCTTATATATTTTTTAGTTAAAAAATGCTAGGTTTTCGAATCAAAATATTTTTCAACGGAATTAGGGTAGGCTGTCTACGTCATACCCCTTTGGGTCCTGCCTTTACCCGAATCCTGAGTAAGCTCGGGATGCTTCGTATACAGTATCCTGAGTAAGCTCGGGATATGCTTCGTACACGGTACTGCTATTTTCGGGATTATTGAATCTATGTTACATCCACCTTTTCTGCTGTCTAGTCCCTCTTAAACCTTCTAATGATTTTATATTCAACAGCTAGCTACTTAGGCAGAATTATTTCTTTGATAGCTAGCTGTCTAGGTAGAATTATATCTTCAATACCTAGTTGGCCAGATTGAAAGATTGGAACTTCTGTTTCTAGTTTTAGCTTGTGGGTGTTTGAGAGATTTGAGATTCTAATCGTTTTAAGTTACAGGATTCTAATTAATAAGTTATATATATTTAATATATTTTTTAAAACAAATACAAGATTCGAGCTAAAATTACTAGGTTCTGCCGAATCCCCTCTCGAGACTCTAGCTCCGCCCCGAAGCTAAATATCAGTATGTATAAGTTTTATATCAAAATCTTGGTATTATCTATGCCATATAGAAGGTGGATTTTATAATCATAATCCTAGTTATAATTCTAGGATTATAATTCTGGGATAAAAAGGAATGGAGTGGTAAGTCTGTTTCTCCTCATCAACTAAATATGGATTTGGATTACTAGCTATTTTGTTCATATTTAATGTAAAATGGAAAATTTTGCTATATGAATTTCGAAGGAGAATGTTAGCTACATCTTCAGAGACTTTTAAGGTGCATTAATTATTCCAACAAATGAGATGACGTAATGTGCATAAAAAGGTTTAGTTTTCCACTCTACTAGAAGGAAATTATAAGTTGAAGGCTTGAAGCAGCTAATTTTTTTCTTTCATTTTGTCTGTTCACTATTATTTCGAAGCAGTAGTGGAGCCACTCACTACCAAGGGAAGTCAAGTGACATCCTTCGTTGGAAAATTATACCATGATTTCTTCGTGTATTTACTTATTTGTATTTTGACTCTCTTTAATAAAGGCAACTCAATAAGTATGGTGGCCTAAAGTAAAATTTCAACGAAAAGCCCTTTTTCTATATAAAAGAAAAATGATCACATGTAATTTTATTTATATTAATAATTTTATCTAATCCATTTAATTTCTCTTGAGATATACCTTCTAATTAAAGTTTTTATATTTGCTAAAATTTTATCAACGGCACGTTGTGGGATTGTACTAACCTTTTTCTTGAATTACGAATAATAATCGAATTCTTTCTCAATTTATGGTTTAGAAAATAATCCCCAATATATATAAAAAAATTCATTTTATGATCAGTAATCTAATTTCACTCTTTTACAATGAGAATCTGTATTTTTTTTCATTTAAAACACTAAATATTTCTTTAAAAATAAGTTAATATATAATGTATTAGAAAAATTTGGGGCCCAAAAAATTACGAGGCCCAAAGCAGCTGCTTTACCCTTGGGCCGGCTCTGCCCTTAGTTAAAATTCTAGCTCCGTTACTGTTTCGAAGCAGCTAATTAGGTCTTGCAATGTGACTGGATTTAACTGTTTAAGGATTCCTGTTGATTATTTGTGCTGTTATTTTATTTCCTTTTGAAGCGTGTAGTTATCTTATTTAAAAGTTTAAACTATTAAAGAGAACATATTTTTTATTTAAACTTTAAACTAATCTCTAGTTGTTTAGTAGGAAAAATTAGGACATTTTCTCTTCTTCTGGTTAAGGAATTTTTTTTTTTCGGTCTTACCATTAGCAGTTTTATTGATTCGTCACAGAAAATGATGATTTCTGTGTCAATTAAATTGGCTTTATCTAGCAACTACGTAATTGACGTTGGTGGATGGGGGTTTAGCTTCTAGTGCCAATGTCGTATCTCATTCAATACGAGCAATTATTTCTTAGGGCTGATATATAGATAGAGATATTATAATAATTGACAATTGAGACATGACTAGTCTTTTTGTCCTTTATTGTGCATCATCACTTTCTCTTTACGACCTTGACGTTTGGTCAGTAATTACTTAAGGAAACCTTGTCTTATTTTCATTATATAGAAAAGAAGTTTGCAATTCGAGGAAGTATATTTGTGTGTATTGTCCGGTAAATATCACTGTAATAGCAAATGGTATAAGCTTGCTTCTAAGGGTGTCTAATGGGTGTGACGGGACATACTGGATAGGAAAAAATTGAAACCGTTCGGATTTTAAACTGAGCCGGTTACGAGTTAGTGGTTACCGGGCTTACAAATTCGAGTTCATCCGGATAAAAATGAATCGTAAGGGTTACAGGTCCAAGGGATTGGGCCGGTCGGGTTAGTATTTTTTTATATTTTGTATAACTGTTGTAATTTATATTAATATAAAGTAAAAATATAAAAAATACAACGAAGATGGAAAAAAAATTACACTTATAAATTACAAGTGCTATATTTATTTCAAAATTCAAACTTACAAATTGAAAGGTCTACTTTTAACAAAAAGTAAATTAACGAAAAAAGAGTAAATTCAAAAGTTCTGCATTGTCATAGACTCTAAAACCTTAAAAAATATTAAAATCTAAACTTTAAACCAGTCCGGGTCGAGCTAGTTAACTGATTCTACAAGAATTTTGGTTGACTTGATTTGATCGGTCCGATTAATCAGATAAATTAAAGTGAACAGACCAATCACCCTAACCCAAGTAACACAGCCCATCCGCCCCCTAAGTACCGGGTGTGGCCGATTTGGGTTTCAATCAATCTGGGTCGGGCCAGGCCTGGGTCAACCCGGCTGTTTGACACCTCTAGCTGCTTCTCTTGATGTTGTGTCAAGGAATACTTTACTGAAGATGTTCACTGAGTAAAGCCTAAAGAACATAAGGTTAAGTTAGAATTGAACAGAAGCTGAGCTACGTTGGCGGAGGCGGGTCAACTATATAAATGTCCCTCCACCACTGGAAAATTATTCAGATCCAATTCTCAAGTGTGGTTATTATAAATTTTCTTTGTGAAATTTCTGTTTCTAGTATATAGTGTGCATGGGTGGAGCTAGGTAAGTTTTGGTGGAACCAAAATACTTTAAGATGAAATCGTTCATCTTTTGCTCAAGTTCTATCATGTCATATCATCGAGAATAAAAACGAGATACGAAAGCATACCTGAATCCATAGAAAGAAATGAAACTCCTCGTATTGTGGTTAGCGGTCTTCCAAATCATGATGTAAGAGTTGCACAAAAGGCGGCTCTCACTTTTTTCAACAATAGGATATTAGAAAAGAACCCTACGTCTAATTTGGATTCCATAACCCATTTATAGTTGCACATGTTTATGTACTCTACTTTAGCCTACTTTAAATCAAAAGTTACATCTGGGTATCTACACATAAGATCTCATTCTTTAAGAGTTGTTTATAGACCCTGATAATAAGCTATATAGATGCGATTTACACTCTAAATGAACCATACTTGTTGTTGTTTTAAATAAAAAATGATAACAAAATACTTTAATTGGTGTTCTTTTGCTTTGCAGGAACTAATTCAAGTTAGGAAGAGACTATGTAGTGTTTTGGAGTCAATAATATGGATATAAGGCCAATCAAGAAGAACCCAATCGAAAATAAGCAAGAAAGAGACAAAGGATGACTGAACATGAGGCCACCGCGGAACGTGGTAGGGAAACGAGTGAGGCAGAATAGTTTCATTTCACTGCGATCGCGCCGCGTTCTGCCGCGACCGATTGTGTAGTCGCCCAGAAATTTGGGGACTAAAGTGTAAATCAGGGAAAGCTTATCCTAACCCTTTATAAACTCAACAAACTCGCCCAACCAAAAGTTAAGCTTGTTTTTAGACTGAATTAGAGGCAAAAACAAATGTGTGAAGATCAAGCAACTAATCTACTCTTTGTTAGCTTTATTTGCAAATTATGAATACTTTTATGGTTTTAACTTGTTTTGCTATGAGTAGCTAATTATTTAGTCTAGGATTTTGATGGAACCTATTAAGGATGAAATTCTTGTTATATTAATATAGTTTTCCCGGTTTAATCTCTATTTGTGCAACTACGTTCTTGATGATAGGATCCTCAATTAGCTGTGCCCATGTAATATGTACTACTCGGGAGAGAGTGTATATTTAGGAAGTTGTTGAATAATACCACTCCCACGGTATATGAGGGATCAATAACCATGGGTTAAAGGTGAAATTAGGGATAACGAAACCTTGGGTGAGATTTAAAGTATGCTGTAATAAAAGCCATCTAGCGTAACTCGGAAGAGTGCGTCTAGTAAATTGTCGTAGTTACTCGGGAGAGATTTACGGTAATAAGTGCTCATGATCGATAGACACGATTAGGCAAATCTATGCGAAACATAACATGAAAGGATTTCATCAATAGGAGAAATCATAATCGTAAATCCTTCTCTTATTGTTTACAACCCAGTCATAATTAGCTTTTAGTTTACTTACTTTCATTCAGCTATAGTTAGTACAAATACCATCAATTATTATTCAAAATATTTGGAGAGTTGATTACGAAGAATTCAGTGAGTCTGATAAGCGTAGTTGGTAGGTTAATTCCCTGTGCGATTCAACTCTGGGCTAAATACTAGGATTATATTTGTAACAATCCTTGTTCTTTTTATAAATCATAGTTGGGAGTGATCAAATTTTGGCGCCGTTATCGCGGATTTAACGGTGTTATCAATTACAGTTGAAAGAAATACAAAAATTCTTAGTGTAGTAATTTTTCTTTATTTTCAAATCTATACATTGAAATTTTAAAGTTTGTTGACTTGGTTGGACAGGTGCATGCCTAGAACATCATCGAGAACTAGTGAAGTATTTGAAGCATATAGACCCCGAGAATGTTTTCAAGGCATTGAATCGGGCCAACCTGAAAAAAAACTACAATCAACTGAACAACTTGAATCAGACATGGGGGATTGTGAGGTAGACCCATATGCGCCAGTAGTGGCACCTCTTGTGCTGGAGGCTGCTCTATATGACTGGGCGCAACCCACAACAGAGAATTTGGTGACAGCTATATTAGTCTCGTAGATACAAGCTGCATCTTTTCAAATCACAAATAACATGTTGCACTTGTTGAAAAACAAGGAACTATTTGCGAGGTCATACATTGAAGATCCTCAATAACACCCGAAGAATTTCCTGTCTATCTGCAAAACTCAAAGGCATCCCAATGTAACTGAGGAATCAATAAAACTGTTGTTGTTTCCATTCTCTGTGACAGGAGCTGCCCATACTTAGATATATTCACTTCCCATTAATTCCATCATGACTTGGTGTGAGTTAGTCAAGAAATTTGTGAATAAGTTTCATTTACCCAACAAGACTGCATAGCAAAATTGATAAAATTTTAAGCTTTAAACAGAAATCAATGGAGACACTGCAAGAAACATGGGAACGCTTCCAAGGGATGTTGGTTATATGTCTGCACCACGGTATTTCAGATCATATGTTGGGGAATCATTTTTACATGGGGCTGACAAATAGCGTGAAGGCTAGTGCTGATGCTTCAGCGGGTAGAGCATTCTTTAGCAAAACATGGAGAGAAAGCCAGAGCCTGCCCGACAAGATGTCACAGAATTCAGGGTGGACAACCAGGAATACGCCTATCATTCTAGTAGTTCACATAGTGCCCTTAGATTTATCCAATACTCTTGCTGAAAATATAGCTACCTTAATGACACTAATGAGTATACTCACAAAAATGGTGGAAGAGTCGGGGCAGAAGCCGCAGGTACATATTGTAGATACTACTAATGGGGGATTATGCACATCTTGTATTAGTCAGCCAATTGGTAGCTAATGGAATTCAGAAAGTGATCATTATCATTATCCAGAGGACATGAATTATGTGTCTAATTATGAGGGCCAGAGACATGGTGGTCAGAACTAAGGCCAACAGAATCGGCCATACAGGCCAGTCCAGCTATAGCTCAATAATGGAAATATGGGAGGCATGCAACCTCACAATAATGTAGCACCCTACCAAAGGCCACAGGGATACACCAATCAAAATCAGCATCAGGGTTATCATCCTCCTCAGCAGCAACATGGTGGGAGACAAGAAGATGGGTTTGCTAGACTCGAGGCAATGATGCAATAGGTTATTGGGTCAAATGCACATGAGTCATCTATAAAGAATATTGAAGTGCAAATGGGCCAGATTTGATGTCTCTGAAGAATCGTCCTCATGTGACATTGCCTGCAGACACGCAGGTAAATCCAAAAGATTAATGCCCGAATCAGCTGATGGCAGTAAGTCTTCGGAATGGAAGAGACTTAGACTTGGAGAAAGAGAGGGCTACAGAAAGCATTCATGCTATGATACTTGTACTAGTGCCCATTTATCTAGATGATTCAACCAAAATGACAGAGGTGATAGTACAACCTACTAGGAAGTAACCAACACACAGATTGAGGCTGAGAAAGATGCTGAGACAACCTAGGAACCGATAGTTGAGGGGGTGTCCGGCAAAGAGAAAACCCATATCATTAGGAAGTAGAGACCTCCAGCATCATTCCCATAGAGGCTGGCCAAATACCAGAAAGAGGAACAATACAAGACATTCTTGGAGATGCTGAAACAAATTTAGATAAATATTCCATTGATTGATGCTTTGAAGGAGATGTCTGGTTGTGCAAAAATGATAAAGAACTTCATGTCCTGAAAATTTGATTTTCAAGACTTTGCCACAGTGACTCTAACTCCGACCTGCAGTGCTGTGGTGACTAGACCAGTTGGTTTATAAGTTGTCTGATCCAGGAAGTTTCACAATTCCCTGCACCATTGGTAACTCTGCCTTTTCCAAGGCACTTTATGATTTGGGGTCTAGCATAAATCTTATGCCCCTAGCGATCTACAAAAGGCTGCGGATTGGAAGAGCTAGACCCATATCTATGTTGTTGCAGCTGGCTCACAGAACTGTGAAAAGACCCTCTAGTATCTTGGATGACGTATTGATTCAGGTAGGAAAATTTGTGTTTCCTGCATATTTTGTGATTCTGGATTGTAAAGTGGATGAAGAAATTTTCATAATTTTGGGAAAGTCGTTCGTGGTCACAAGGCCGGCCCTCATTGGTTGTGAAATTGGGGAGCTCAAGAAGAGGTTGAACGATGATGAGATAACATTCATCGTGCAGAAATGTATGAGGCGACCAAGTGAATTCGCCAATTGTTCTCTTATTGATGCCGTGGATGATATCATGGAAGAGGATGATGAGCTATTGACTATTGAAGATCCTCTTGCTGCACACCTTGTGAATCTAGATGAGGTGAACATGGAAGCAGGGGCATATTTACATGGTTGAAGCAGTGTCAAATATATATAATTAATACTATGCAAAATAAATAATTAGATACAAATAAAATAAAATGACACCACTGCATCACAATGGGCTAGTTGGTTCGTTGGTCTAGTGCCCAAAACCTATGCAAGTGGTCTGTGGTTCGAATCCCAGTAAGTGCATTCCCATCCTTTTACACTTTTGAGCAATAAAATAGTAGACCTTTTTTTTTTCCAAAAGCTGTAGCATTCCGAATTTGAATAGGACAAATAGAAATTATTAGTCTCCTTTTTTCAAAAGTTGTAGCATTCGAATTTGAATAGGACAAAGAGAAATTACTCTCATTTTTTCCAAAAATAGTAACAATTCCGATTTTCTAACCAAAAGTAGTAACAATTTTGATTTTGTAGAGGAAAAACTACAAAGAAAAACTAATCTCTCTCGTTCTCCCCTTTTGAGTTGGAAAAGGATTATTATAAACAATATAAAATCCATTAGAGTTTACTTATTTCATACCCTAAATTTGAAAAGCCTATTCAAAAGTAATCTTTTCACGAAATTAGTAGAGACAAAGAAGCATGAGATTTATCCTCTTATTTTTTCACTTGTAAAATTTGCTTTACTTTTGCCATTTGCTGCTATTATAGTTGAGAGAGCTTTTTCGGCAATGAAGTTGATTAAGACCGATTTGCGGAGTCAAATGGATGATGAGTTTTTGAGTAGTTGTTTGGTGCCTTTTATAGAAAAGGATGTATTTAGTCTTATTACTAATGAGGCTATTATGAATACCTTCTAAAATATGAAAACTCGACGAGGAGAGCTGTAGTAAGGTACTTTTCTTAATATGATATTGTTACTATATTTTTTTTATCTATTCCTTTAAATGTCGACATCGCTTACGGAAAATCTTGCGTACGCCCCTGCATGGAAGAATTAGCAAAATGGGTGCTGGCTCTAGATGGCAGATGATTTTAGGAGGGAACACTTGACTTCGAGCCCCTGCACTTAGAAAACAGAGAAAATCCTCCAGCCAAGCCATCCATAGATGAACCACCAAATTCGAGTTAAAGCCAGTTCCCGCCTATCTCAGGTATGTATTCTTAGGACCTAACTCCACATTACCTGTTATTATTTCATCTTATTTCTTAGATGTGCAGGCACAAAAACTTTTGCAGGTACTCAAGGAGTGCAAGAATACTATTGGGTGGAGCATGGAAGACATTAAGGGGATCATCCCGGCATATTGTATGCATAAAATTCTGCTGGAAGAGTAGAACAAACCTTCCAGGGAACACCAAAGAAGGTTGAACCCTAACATGAAGGAAGTGGTGAAGAAGGAGGTGATTAAGTGGTTGGATGCGGGAATTATTATCCCCATCTCTGACAGCAACTGGGTTAGCCGGGTGCAATGTGTTCCTAAAAAGGATGGTATGACGCTGCTAAAAAATGATAACAATGAGCTAATCTCTAGAAGAACCGTCACATGCTGGAGAATTTGTATGGACTACAGGAAATTTAATCTTGCCACCCGGAAAGACCACTTCCCACCTCCCTTCATTGATCAGATGCGGATAGACTGGAAGGGAGGTTCCACTTCTGTTTTCTGGATGGGTACTCAGGGTACAATAAAAATTTTATTGCACCCCAGGACAAGAGAAGACCTCCTTCACATGTTCATATGGAAGTATGCTTTTCGGAGGATACACTTTGGCTTATGCAATGCACCCGCCACATTCCAAAGGTGCATGATGGATATATTCAGTGACATGGTCGAATACATAATGGAGGTGTTCATGGATGATTTTTCAGTTGTGGGAAACTCATCCGACGAGTGCCTTACAAACCTGACCTGAGTGTTGAAGAAATGTATAAAGACTAACATTGTACTTAATTGGGAAAAGTGTCATTATATGGTACAAGAGGGTGTTGTCTTGGGTCGCAAGGTATCATGCAAGGGAATCGAAGTGGATCATGCTAAAGTTGATGTGATAGCAAAGCTGCCACCCCCATTTCGGCCAACGCAATTAAGAGCTTCCTCATGATGGCCGTTTTCTACCGGTGATCCATAAAAGACTTCTCAAAAATTACAAACCCTCTCTGTAAGTTGTTAGAAAAATATAACCCTTTTATGTTTTATGATGATTGCAGGTTCGCATTCGAGGAGTTGAAACAGAGGCTAGTCACAACACCCATTGTTGTTGCCCCCGACTGGGAGCAACCCTTTGTCTCGCCCCCTTTACTCACAAAATCGGGTTTATGACATTTGGGAGAACAAATCGTTCCTTTTCGGGAATTGGGTCTGAATTGAAGAGTCGCCACCTAATGATTTAAGTGCATTAGGATACTAAGAAAGGTTTGATTCAAGTAACCTGAGATTGGGTATGGGATTGAAATTATCCCAAGTGGAAGGTGTTAGGCTCCTCTCAAGATCCACTAATGTGGTTCTCGACCAAACTATTATTGTGACTTAAGTCCAAATAACAGATAGACAAACCAAAACTTCAAGTAAGAGGGGGTTCTCACATAATGGTTACAAATAAGCAAAGTTAGAAATAACCAAAAGGAAACTGATTATTCTTGGAGAAATAGTTTAAGAATTGGAGAAGAAGCAAACAAACAAAAGGGAAGGAGGTCCTAGGTTTATAAATAATATGGATCACCCCACATAATATCCGGTAATCACTCCTCAGTGAGGGGCTACATGTGATGTTATCGCGTGGTCAACATATACATATCTACCCTTTCCCACCCTGTTAAGGTATTAAAGCATGGAATGACCTCGTTTTCTTATTGCATGCTATTACTTGCCTCAATCCTATCAGTACTAGAGGCATTTGGAACTATTAATCCTAAAGGGAAGGGATATTAGGCTTGTTTATAGTTTCAAAGGCAAAAACTCTAAGGCGACATACAAAAACACGTATAACAAGTTATGGGAAGCACATAACAAATAAGAGGCTCAGATATACCTCCTTTTATAGAGAAGCACATAATTTAGCATGTCTTGTACATACTGTTCAGGGTCTGATTAAAACTTAAATGTTGAGGCAAACTGATTTATTACATAGTTTAGATAAGAAGCCTGAATCAGGCTGCCTTCTGGTTGTAACTAATAAGCATTGATTCAGTTTATAATTTTTAGCCCTCAGGCTTGCCTAAATGTTGGACGAAGATCCTATAGGCATGATCTCTACTGATTTCAGAAATAATAAAGTAAACTGAATACATACTAATTTAAGAAATTACGTCAGTTATAAAGAAAAGCAAGTTTTAGCAAATGGCTATAAGCTTTGCAACTAGTGGTACGTAGTTATCACCGGTTTAAGACTTGTAAGCAAGTCAAACGATTCATACTTGATTAATAGCTCTTATAGGCATGCTTGCTATGCGTTGTTGATTTGAAACACTTTTATAGATATAGTAAAATGCATAAACCCTATAAACATGATATCTAGGTTCTGAATTTTTTATTTAAGGCCTATGAACATGATATCTAATTGCAGTTGACTGATTAAAACATGATTGCCTGATGAAGGGTGGATATGCAAGATTCAGAAAGACCTATATGCATGTTTTCTATATGCATATGCAGAATCCAGATTTCCAGGTAACTATAGACCTGGTATCTATATGAGAGAATGCAGAATTCCTACAGACATGGTATCTATATGAGAAATGCAAAATACAGGAATGTCTATAGGCATGGCATCTATGTACGAATGCAGAAATTTACAAATACCTATTGGCACGCTATCTATATGAGAGTGGAGAAAATCAGAAAGTGCCTATAGGCAGGATATCTATATGAGAGTGCAGAAATTCCTACATATATGGTATCTATATGAGAATTGCAGAATTCAAGAATGTCTATAGGCATGGTATCTATGCAAGAATGCAGAAGTTTGGAAACCTATAGGCAGGATATCTACCCTTTGTATACATAGTTATCCATCCCTTTTTCACTAGCCATTCCCAAGAGTTTTTTACAAAAACGTTATTATAGCCCAGAATAAAGATAAAAAGAAAATACATCAGAAAATAAAAAGTACAACCAAGGAGAGCCTAATTCAGGCTTACTATCTGAAATATGAAGTAAACCAACTCTGGCTGATTATGATCCAAAGCCGTTCTCCCACTTGGATGTGTCAAAGTTCTCTAAGAGCCTTGAAAAGGACTACGAGCAATGCTCACACCCAAATGCAATGTCAAGTTAGGACAAGTGTAGTGTGGAAAGGCCACTCCTCAGGTATCCAAGTTAAGAGGGAACTTAAGGTCACAAAGAAAAGCTCAATAGAGGGGGCCAGAACATAAAACTAGGAGAAAATGCAAGTGTAAGAACAAAATTCTGAGAGAGGAAATGGGGAAAGGGAGTAGTTACAGAACAATACACATAGGGGTTTAAGGGAAAGGGGGAATTGAAAAAGGTAAGGCAGGTTATGGGCATACCCAGCAATGGAGAGTGCTAGTTTCCCCTAAACCAGCTAGATCACATTATTAGAGGCTAGGACCCAAGGGATCAAGTTCAATTCATGGACAATAATTTGAATATTGACATGCCTTAAACCAAAGCTCAAACAAAAAATGTGGTAGGGAGTATCATAGCAGAAAAATGCAGCAACCAACATGCTAATTTAAATATTAAATTCTACAGAACAGTAAGTAGACATGGATACACAAGCTGTAAGGAAACACATTATTATGATGATGAAGCTTAAATTAGGACATACCAATTTCAAAGAAACAAATAGAGAAAAATAGTTGTTCTTGTAAACAGGTCACAACGCATACAAAAATAGAGAATACTATTGTGTTTGAGTATGAGTTCAGAAGATTGTGAATGTGTTGAGTTTGTGAATGGGTTGTGCCTTTATTGTGTGAAAATCAGGAAGAAATAAGGCAAGAAAGCAGCTAAGGGCTTGAATATCAATTAAGAATCAACCACACAAGAGTTCATTTAATTAAGGAATTTAGGTTCAATCGGGTAAAAACTATTTGAGGAAAGAAATTAAATAAGCACTTTGTGCAAAGTAGGAAATTAGGGGTAAATATATAGAAGTTTTATTTAAGTACAGAATTTTGAAATACGTGTTTGTACAATTAACGTAAGAAAATCAATTAGTAGACAGTAAATCAGAGATCAGAGATTTTGTATGAATGAACCAAGTCTGAAAAGCGGAAAAAGGATTTTCACTTAAGTTGAGTCACAGGGAAAATTAGCAAACAAGGAAAGAAAATCAATCAGACCCATTCAGAAGGGAGTCTGAACTAATCAATAATTTGAACGCCATTTTAGAGGGAAGTTCATCACATATGAAGAGCATACAGACATTTCGAGCATGAAAGAAGATGTCGTGTCATTGTAAAATCAGTAGAAAAATCCAGTGTAAATGAGTTTAGCATAAGTCAGAGTTGTATGAAAGACAATGGCTTCCAAACTTGTAAGAACCCCCAAATTTTAGGGTTTCTATCATCAATTGAATGCAAAGATGAGAGAGCAAGTAATTGAGTCAAAACAGGTTCAGATGTCTCAGAAGACTGAAACCTCTAACATGTTCCTTTCAGCAACATAATCATTAGAAACATGATAGAAGAGGAACATGCGAAACACAGTAGGACATCTCAAAACATAGTAGAAGAAACTAATACGAAACGTAATGAAAGAAATGGATAACAACAGTAGGAGAAGCATATTAAGAAGTTTTTTAGAAGAAACTTAACCAAATCTTAGTAGATGGAACTTAATAAGAAACACTTAAGAACATAGCAAAAGAAGGTACAGTAGGAGAAACACACAAGATTACAGTAGAGAAAAATACAATAGAAGAAGCATACAAGAACACAATATAGAAAAAATATAGTAGAGGGAGCATAAAAAATACCGTAGAAGAAGAATGCAAGAACACGGTAGAAGAAAATACAAGAACACAATAGAGGCAAATACACACAAAAGAAAGTCAGAGAAACATTTAAATACTTTCAGAAAAACCCTAGATCGGAAAAGAAATGGTTTTAAAAGTAGTTTTTGAAAGAAAAGCCAGAAAAATTATTTAAAATCTTAAGGAAAGCATGGATATGGAATAGATCTAAAGAGATCATAAAAATCTCAAAACTAGGGTTTTCCGAGGAACCCAAACGACGAGAAAGGCTTGGATCTAAGCAAAAGAAATCGAAAACATGCTTCGAAATAGACATAGCTTGATGGGACGAGGCCGGATATGTATGTGGGACTCGAATTTCCAAAGGTCTGGACACAACCCTTCATGGTCGAGTCATGGAGCTTCAGTTAACCCAACGTCAGGAGCCATATATGGCTTGGCGGGTGGTGAAACCACCATGGATCTAAGTTAGAAGGTGGACGAAGAAGGTGAAATGGATTCATCGGAGAGGAGGGGATAGGGGAAGGCTCTAGAGAGAACAATAGGTTGGATCGTCACCTTCTGTGATCAAACCGATTGATCCCTTGGAGTCCCAATCATCCTCTATTTCAATCATGTGAACGCCTCACCCTTTTAGTTTGGTTACTGTGGATGTTCAGAGTAGGCTCTTTTTCTGCAATAATCTTGTTATCAATGATAGTATGGATCTTATCTTTTAGAAAGTGACATTCATCAATGGTGTGTCCTTTCATGATAGAATGGTATGCACATGATTTATTTGGATTGACCCATTGATAAGGGTTTTCAGGGGTTATAACAGGGAAAGGAGTGACATAACCAGCAACTCTGAGCCTTTTGTACAACTGGTTAATTGGTTCAGCAATGTCGGTATACTGTTTGGGAGGCCTTCGTTCAAAATTTGGTTGAGGTCTAGGGAAGTTTTGACGTATGGGAGGTGGTTGATAGTGGGATGGTTTAGTATTATAGGCTTGGTAGACATGTGAAGGTTGGGAATATCTTGGTAAGGTAGGTTGATATGTGTGTGGTGGAGATGATTGATAATTGGGTGGTGGAGTTTTGTAAGAGGGTGAGGGTGGTTGGTGTCGACGCCCCCTCTTTCGTGTGGACGGGAGTCCGGAAATCGGGTATACAATATTATGGGAGGACAACTCTTATTTCCTTGCGAGAATTGGGTTTTGGAGTTTTGGATAGTCGCCACCTAATGATTATAGTGCATTAGGACACTTTTAAAGGAATGAAGAAATTTTGAAGGAGAAATCAGAGTTGGGTAAGGGTTTAGAGATTATCTCGAGGGAAAGGTGTGATGCACCCCTCAAGATCCACTAGTGTGGTTCCCGTCCATGCCATAATTATGACTTTAGAATATAGAAGGAACAAATAAGGTTTACACATAGCAACTACAAATAAGTATAAAGCTTTAAAAAGAAGAAAGGAACAGACAGTTTTTTAGAAAAGGAGTTAATTGAAAAGAAACAGGATTTAAAGAAAACATTGTTGATAAAAGAAAAAGGGAAAGGGGTTTAAACATAATATGGATCACATCAATGCAGTATCCAGCAATCACTCCTCAGAAGAGGGGTCGCACGTGATATTAGCGCACCGGTCATCATATCCATATTCTACCCTTCCCACCCCATTAAGGTATTAAAACACATTTAGTCTCTATTACTTATTGCATGATAGTACCCGTCCCAACTTATCAGTTCTAGGGTATTAGAAATTCTAATCCTAAGAGGGAAGAAAGGGGTGTGGTTTTTATAGAGTTTAAAGGATAAAATTCTAGTTTCGACATTAAAAAAAAATAGCAAATAAAGGGAAGAGTAAACCAATAAGTAAGGCCCAAATGAACCCCTTAAATCAGAAAAACATATAGCTTATCATGTCTTGGCACATGCTGGTTCGGTCTTAAATTAATATTAAGCGGTGAGCGGACTGGCTTAACACATATATTTAGACAAAAAGTTTGCATTAGGCAACTCGAGTACAATTGTCAGAGATTAAGGCAATTTAATGCGAGTTGTTTATTGATTTTTGTTAGAAGATAAGCTAATGCAGAAAGTTTTTTTGAAAGAAACAATAGACTGTAGATTTAGTAAACTATTTAGAAATGAATTTTCAAATATGGATTAGCGGACTGCCCAGTCATAAAATACAGAAGCAGTTGTAAATGAATTTCAAAGAAAAGACAGAATTTGTCTGAATAAAAGAGTAGGTTGTAGAACTGATTTAAACAACGATATAGGAACTTAGCTTAAAGATATGTTTAGGTAGAGAGAAACCGTTTCAGAAAAGATGCAAATTTTGAAGAACTCGACTTTCAAAAAACGAATGTACACTATTTTGAAGAAAAATTTATCAAGGTTAAAGTGTCATAAAAGCATCATTGAGTTAGGAGTTTAAGAAACGATTAGCCAATTATTACTGTTTTAAAATGGGCAAACGAATTTTGATGCAAATCCTGTAGGCATGATATCTACATTATTGATTTGCAGAACGTTTTAATGAACTTGTGAAAAGATGCTTGTTTAATTAATCCTAGAGTTTTGCCTAATGAATATGTATATCCTATAGGCATGATGTCTATATGCGTTAATTACCGAATATGAACGGTAAACCCCATAGGTAGGATTTCTAGTGATGATACGTTAAACCCTATAGGCATGGTCTCTATGTGATTTGAATCAGAAATATTGAACAGACCTATAGGCAGGATTTCTATTAAAACTAAAGTCCTATATCATGGTATCTACCCTTTCGATGCAAGAAAGTAAAATCCCCTCCCACACCCTTTTATTACACTCCCAGGGTTTTTATACAGATTATTAAAAAATAGAAAAGAAAATATAAAAATACACCAAAGACTAACAGCTAGATCCGAGAAGCCTAATTCAACCTTAATTTCCAGCAATATGTGATTAACCAATTCTGGAAGCCAGATTTCCCAAAGCCTTCTCTTTATCCAAAGTGTTTCAAAGTTTCAAGGAATCTCAAGGTTTCCCGGTATTGCTTACACTCAGGACACCATTATAATTAGAATAGTGCAGAATGGAAGAGCCAGCCCTCAGGCATCAAAGTTCAGAGTGATCTCAGGGGTCCCAAAGCATGATTTGCAAGAGAAGCACATAACTTATAGCTAAGAGTAAGTCCAAAGCGAAAAGGGAATTAGGGAGCCATACAAATGGAGGTCATACCAAGCCACAAGTGTAGGCTGGAACACCCCTAACCCCTTGTTTGGTTAAACAAGTTAGGAGCAGACCTTTGAAGGTAAGACCTAAGTCTAGATAGTGATTAGGGTATCATCAGAGCCAGGTCCAACGCTCAAACACATAAAGGGGAAAGTGGAGTGGGAATTGGTTGAGTTAGGGGTTCAAAGGACCCATTTCAGAGTCATAGACAGCAATGTAAAAGTGTTGCTATATCATAAACCATTTTCACATAAAAAGGGGAAAGGGAAAGGAAATTCGTACAAGAAAAGCAGTAACAAAGTTGCAGAAACACAATAAAGAAGAGCATAACAGAACTTGGGATGTAAACACATAGTGGAGGATCATTATTTAAACTAAGGAGAACATACCAGTTGCAAAGTGAGAATTGTTGGAAACACGTTCTCAATGCAATATACAAATACGTGTGTTCTTTTGTGTAGGTTTTGATGAATGACAAACGAAGCGAAAATTGATATATGACGGAGTTCAAGAAACAAGCACACAATTGATATACAACGAGATTCAAGCTCAAGACAAAGTTTTATTGTTTAATTGAGTCATTCTTATTTTTGATCTTGATCCTACAACTTGACTCGTAACATGGCTTCTCTCATAAAACTATTTTCCAAAATCATGCATATTTAATTTAACGACAAATGATTTTAAATCATGCATATTTACAGTAGTAAAAATAATTTTTAGACATGCCTTAAAAATCTGGACTAAGATAATCGATTATGTACTTATGATAATCGATTGTTTTAAGCCAAGACTGCATGACAATCGATTGTGAACTAATGACAATCGATTGTGAGTAAGACAGTGAGCATCAGGTTTTTCAAACCTGCATGACAATCGATTGTGAACTAATGACAATCGATTGTGACTGAGGCAGTGTCCATCAAAGTTTTTCAAAACTCAGAATAATCGATTATGAACTAATGGTAATCGATTATGTTGAGACAGTGTCTTCCAGTGATTTTCAAATTTATTAAATAATCGATTGTTACATTGGACAATCGATTGTCAAAGAGACAGTGTCTAAAATGTTTTTCAAAAACTGATAAGTAATCGATTGTTGACTTTGTGCAATCGATTGTGAAGCTGACCGTTGTCGTAAAGTTTTCAAATACCGTCAGGTAATCGATTATTGATTATGTATAATCAATTGTTTTGATTAAAATCCGGAACAGATTTTTGAACGTTATTGGGTAATCGATTATTGATTCTGTATAATCGATTGTTTTGATTAAAATCCGAAAAAGATTTTTTGAACGTTGCTGAGTAATCGATTGTTGATTCTGGACAATCGATTGTTTGTGGTAAAATCTGGAAAGGATTTTTTGAACGTTGCCAGTAATCGATTATTGATTGAAAGTAATCGATTATCAAGCGTAAAATCTGGGATTGAATTTTGATATGACTGGCAGACAATCGATTGTTGGGGTTTGACAATCGATTGTCAGTGAGTAAAATCAGCAACTCTTAATTGGCAATTAGGCAACGGTAATGCCAAGTTTTTCAACTATAAATACAGCTTCATTTCAGTGTTTTAAACACAACAACATACTACAACTGATCATTACATTGCTATAAGCTTGCATACTTTTGTTTATCATTTTATATTCAATTTCATAAAGCTTTTGAGAGCCATATTCTTGTCCAAAATTGTTGTGATCTAGAGCTTACTTCTTTTACTCATACCTACTCATAAAGGAGTATTTTGTTTGAGTGTTTAGTGTTTTATACACTTGTAAGAGAATTGCGATTCTCTTGTTGTAAGGAACTTGTGTTTCCTTGGTTGAAGTCTTGGAGTGTTGTATCTCCGAGCAAAGGTGTTAAGGCTTGTGTCCTTAAGTTGTAAAGGTTTGTTGAGCACCTGTAAGCTTGACAAGTTAGTGGAAACTCTCTCTCGAGTCTCTCGGGGACTGGACTAGCCACGTGTTGTGGTGAACCATAATATATCGGTGCGTTCTTTCCTTTTATTTATTTAACGCACTTAATTATTTCCTGCAAATTTTAATTTCCGCAAGTTTACGCTAAATTTTATTATAACGCTATTCACCCCCCTCTAGCGTTAAGCGTATTATCTAACAATTGGTATCAGAGCCCAACTCTCTTAAAACTTAACAGTTTGAGAGAACCATCCATGGCTTCTACTCGTAATTCTTTTGCAGGAATTGATGAAGGATAGTGCTCCACACGACCACCTCTATTCAACGGTACAAATTACACGTACTGGAAGGAGAGGATGAAGATCTTCATTCAGTCCAACAGCTTTCACCTTTGGAAGGTGATAATGAAGGGAAACCAAATTCCAACAAAGAAGGTGGAAAACGAATGGGTTCCCAAGTCCGAGGATGAGTATGACGCGGATGACATCCGAAAGGTTCAAAATAATGCTAAAGCAATAAATTTATTATATTGTGCTGTTAATGCTGTCGATTACAGGAAAATATCGTGTTGCACAACGGCAAAGGAGATGTGGGACAAGCTAGAAGTCACGTACGAAGGTACGGACCAGGTAAGGGAAGCAAAAATTGATTTCCTAACCCATTCTTATGAATTATTTCACATGAAGGAAGGTGAAAAGGTGGACGAAATGTTTGAGCAATTTTCAATAATCGTAAATGACCTACATGCTCTCAAGAAAACTTTCACGGATAGAGAGCTCGTTCGAAAAATTCTTAGAAGTCTCACACCGGCATGGAGATCAAAGGCCGATGCAATTCAAGAATCCATTGGCGTTTCAAACGTCACCATCGACGCACTAAGAGGTAACCTTAAAACCTATGAATCTACTATTCTTAACCCTTCTGTTGATGATCAAAGGAGGCAAAGAATAGCTCTAAAGGCGAGCACAAGCCAACCGCAAATTGATGAGGAAGAGGACAACGAGTTTGGACTCGTTATCAAAAGATTTCAAAAGTTCATGCGCAAGGAGTATGAACGCAAGGGCAAAAAGCAAGGCGAACAAATCAAATGCTACGAATGCGGAGAAACCGGGCACATCAATTCAAATTGCCCAAACCTCAAAAAGGAAAAGAAACCTTTTAAAAAGCAACGCGCATATATTTCTTGGGGAGGTGACTCCGGAGATGAGTCAAGCGAAGGAGAAGAAGACGAAGCAGCAAATCTTTGCCTCATGGCACAAGAAGATAACAAAGACGAGGTATGTCAAATTTCGTCTCAAAACTTCTTTACTCTTGATGAAATGCGAACTGATTTTGATGAATTATATACTGAATTTATTAGAGCTTCAAAAACAGTCAAAAGCGTAAAAGAAAATGCTTCTCTAAAAGAAAAAGATTTTCAAAAACAGCTCTCTTTAAAAGAAAAGGATTTAGAAAAACTGGTTTTAGAAAATGAGAAGCTGAAAGAGGAAAACAAGTTTTTTGGAAAAAGAAGTTCCGATAAGCCCGAAAGCTCTACTAGAAATTGCACTTCTTGTTTGCATCTTAAAAATGAAGTAAGTAGGCTTAAAGGCACATTAGATAAGTTTAATTCTTCGCACAAAAACTTGAATGATGTTCTTGTTAACTTGAAATCAACCAAGCATGGAATAGGCTTTAAGAATGAAGAAAAGGTTGACGCTAATCCCCAACAACCTAAAGCTCAACCTAGGATTAACAATAGAAATGCTTATCCTAGAAACAACTCTAGAGCCAATATGCATGCTAGACAAAATGCTGAACATTTTAGAAGACCTAGGAATGACTTACCACCTAGAAATAGTCACCCTAGAAATGATGCATATTTTAGGCCAAATGTTGAGCCCCTTAGAAGACCTAACAATGGCCCTCAACCGAGAAACAATCACTCTAGAAATGCTGCCCATCCTAGAGCTCATAGTAGGAGAAATAATTCTCATGAAATGCGAAATAGTCATAGTGTTCAAAATAGAGTAAGAAATTTTCATCCGTCTAGTTACTATGAACCTAGAAGGATGCATAACCCAAATGTGACTTGTCATTATTGTAGACGTATTGGTCATATTGCTCCTGCATGCTTTACACGTCATAGACATATTACTCAATCGCATCATTATAATATGCCTAACCCCCAAGGACCAAAGATGGCATGGGTACCTAAAGAACATTAATTTGTTTTGTAGGTGTGCTTGAAGGGATCAAGTGTACTATGGTACCTTGATAGTGGATGCTCCAAGCATATGACGGGAGATGAATCCAAATTCCTTCAATTAGAGCACAAAGAAGGAGGAAGTGTTATCTTCGGTGATAACAATAAAGGAAAGATCATCGGCATAGGCTCAGTCGGTAAGGATGAAAATTCCTCTATTAAGCATATATTACTTGTTAAAGGATTAAAGCATAATCTCTTGAGCATAAGCCAATTGTGTGACAAGGGAAATCTTGCTTTATTTGATTCGGATGAATGCTTAGTGTTCAGACGTAGTGATTTCAAAATTATCCTCCGTGGTTTTAGAGTGGATAATATTTATATGGTTGATCTTGCTAATTCCTCACCCGATTATGTTGATTGTCTAATGAGTAAAGAAGATGATACTTGGCTATGGCATCGTAGAGTAGCACATATCAATATGCATCTTTTGAACAAATTGATTTCTCAAAACTTAGTTGTTGGTCTTCCCTATTTAAAATTTGAAAATGACTCTATTTGTGACTCGTGTCAAAAGGGGAAGGAAACAAAAGCATCTTTCAAATCAAAAAACATTGTTTCAACTTCTAGACCATTGCAATTGCTTCATATGGATTTATTTGGTCCCTCTCGCATTGACAGTCTAGGAAGAAATAGATATGCTTTTGTGATTGTTGATGATTACTCGAGATTTACTTGGACTTTATTTCTTGCCAATAAAAGTGATGCTTTTCAAAATTTTAAATATTTTCTTAAGCGTGTTCAAAATGAGAAAGAAACTATCGTCACTTCAATTAGAAGTGATCATGGGGGAGAGTTTGATCACAATCTCTTTGCGGACTTTTGTGACGAACTCGGAATCAAGCATACCTTTTCCGCTCCACGTACACCACAACAAAATGGGGTGGTGGAAAGGAAAAATAGGTGTCTCGAAGAGATGGCTAGAACCATGCTCGACGAAGCTAAGATACCCAAACATTTTTGGGCGGACGCCGTGAGTACCGCTTGCTATGTTCTAAATAGAGTAGTAATTCGGCCGATACTCATGAAAACCCCCTATGAACTTTATAAGGGTAGAAAACCAAATATTTCCCATTTTAGAGTTTTTGGTTGCAAATGTTTTGTTCATAACAATGGTAAAGACCAATTGGGTAAATTTGATGCTAAGTCGGATGAAGGTATTTTCATTGGATATTCCTCACGTAGTAAAGCATATAGGGTCTTTAATAAAAGAACCCAAATTGTGGAGGAATCCCCTCATGTTGTATTTTCCGAAAATAATGCTCGCTTGGCGAGAAAGGATTCCGGCTTTGATCTTGCAGGTATCTTAGATAGCTTGAAAGACAAAATACAAGAGGAACCACCCAAGGAAAATAAAGATGAAACTGAGGAACAACCAACGGAAGAAGCGCCACAATTGGGAAAAGAAACAAAAGTGCAATATGAGTGGAGGACGATCAAAGATCACCCTCTTGAACAGGTAATTGGAGACATTGGAGACAAGGTAAGTACCCGAAACTCTCTCAAACATACCTTAGAACATACTGCTTTTGTTTCTCAAATTGAACCCAAAACCATCTCAGAAGCAATTGGGGATGAATTTTGGACCTTGGCAATGCACGAGGAGCTTAACCAATTCGAACGCAATGACATTTGGGATTTGGTGCCAAGACCCGAAGGTCATACCATAATTGGTACGAAATGGGTTTTTCGCAATAAACTAGATGAAAATGGTATAATCACTAGAAACAAAGCTAGGCTTGTAGCAAAAGGCTATAATCAAGAAAAGGGTATTGACTATGAGGAAACATATGCTCCCGTAGCTAGATTAGAAGCTATTCGCTTATTGCTTGCATTTGCCTCTTCTATGAATTTCAGTTTATATCAAATGGATGTGAAAAGTGCTTTTCTAAATGGTTTTATACAAGAAGAAGTTTATGTTGAACAACCCCCCGGTTTTGAAAACTTTAAATCTCCCGATCATGTTTTCAAGCTCAAAAAGGCTCTTTATGGTTTAAAACAAGCTCCCCGAGCTTGGTATGAAAGATTAAGCAAGTTTCTTTTGGAAAATGATTTCATTAGGGGGAAAGTTGACACAACCCTCTTTGTTAAGCACAAAAACAATGATATTTTGTTAGTTCAAATATATGTAGATGATATTATATTTGGTGCTACTAACAATGTTTTATGCAAGGAATTTTCCGATTTAATGACAAGCGAATTTGAGATGTCTATGATGGGTGAGTTAACATTCTTTTTGGGATTACAAGTAAAGCAAATACATTCATCTGTCAAGCCAAATATTGCAAAGAATTGCTGAAACGATTTGAGATGAACAATGCAAAAGAAATGGCAACTCCCATGAGCACATCCGATCATCTAGACAAAGATGAGAAGGTAAGGAAGTCGACACCAAAAAGTATCGAGGTATGATTGGCTCTCTTCTTTATCTTACTGCTAGTCATCCGGACATCATGTTTAGCGTGTGCTTATGCGCTCGTTATCAATCGTGTCCGAAGGAGTCTCACCTTACTGCGGTAAAACGGATTTTAAGGTACCTTGTTGGTACTACTAATGTGGGTCTATGGTACCCCAAAGGTTCTTCATGCCAACTCGTTGGCTATTCCGATTCAGATTTTGCTGGATGCAAATTGGACCGCAAGAGCACTAGTGGCACTTGCCATTTGCTCGGTAGCTCTCTCGTTTCTTGGTTCAGAAAGAAACAAGTAAGTGTTGCGTTGTCCACAACCGAGGCTGAATATGTAGCCGCGGGGAGTTGTTGCGCTCAAATCCTATGGATGAAACAACAACTCTTGGACTATGGCCTAAGTCTTGATCATATCCCTCTTAGATGTGATAATACTAGTGCCATACGCTTGACGAAGAACCCCGTTCTTCATTCGCGAACAAAACACATTGAAATTAGGCATCCTTTTATAAGAGATCACGTTCTCAAGGGCGATGTCGAAATCGAATTTGTTGAAACCAAAGATCAATTGGCCGACATCTTTACAAAGCCCTTAGAGAAAGAGTCCTTCTTCTGAATTCGTAGTGAACTCGGGATTCTTGACTCCACGTTGATCTAAGTCATGCATTGCATCTTTTTATTCTACATAATTTCTAACTTGAGCGTCGGAGACGTCTAACGAATTTTTGCAGGTATCGCCCCAAAGGAAAGGAGAATTATAAAGCTTGACGTGCAACAATCGGTTTCCGTAGCCTAAAAATCGATTATTTCGTATCAATAATCGATTATTTTGCAATTATTCGGGTTGATGTTGCTGAAATTTTCTTTCCAATAAATAAACAAGTTTTATTTACTTCTTTGGCATCTTCTTCTTTTATTTTTGCTAATGGCAAAAGGGGGAAGATAACGGGTATGCACTCTCAATATTTATAAGCTTAAATTGAGGGGGAATTCATATATTGAGGGGGAACAAATTGCATACTTGTTACATGTATATACTTGTCTTGAATCGTCAATATAAATTGCTTGTCTTGCATATCCCGCTTAATGTTTGCCATTATCAAAAAGGGGGAAATTGTTGGAAACACGTTCTCAATGCAATATACAAATACGTGTGTTCTTTTGTGTAGGTTTTGATGAATGACAAACGAAGCGAAAATTGATATATGACGAAGTTCAAGAAACAAGCGCACAATTGATATACAACGAGATTCAAGCTCAAGACAAAGTTTTATAGTTTAATTGAGTCATTCTTATTTGTGATCTTGATCCTAAAACTTGACTTGTAACATGGCTTCTCTCATAAAACTATTTTCCAAAATCATGCATATTTAATTTAACGACAAATGATTTTAAATCATGCATATTTACAGTAGTCAAAATAATTTTTAGACATGCCTTAAAAATCTGGACTAAGATAATCGATTATGTACTTATGATAATCGATTGTTTTAAGCCAAGACTGCATGACAATCGATTGTGAACTAATGACAATCGATTGTGAGTAAGACAGTGAGCATCAGGTTTTTCAAACCTGCATGACAATCGATTGTGAACTAATGACAATCGATTGTGACTGAGGCAGTGTCCATCAAAGTTTTTCAAAACTTAGAATAATCGATTATGAACTAATGGTAATCGATTATGTTGAGGCAGTGTCTTCCAGTGATTTTCAAATTTATTAAATAATCGATTGTTACATTGGACAATCGATTGTCAAAGAGACAGTGTCTAAAATGTTTTTCAAAAACTGATAAGTAATCGATTGTTGACTTTGTGCAATCGATTGTGAAGCTGACCGTTGTCGTAAAGTTTTCAAATACCGTCAGGTAATCGATTATTGATTCTGTATAATCGATTGTTTTGATTAAAATCCGGAAAAGATTTTTTGAACGTTATTGGGTAATCGATTATTGATTCTGTATAATCGATTGTTTTGATTAAAATCCGGAAAAGATTTTTTGAACGTTGCTGAGTAATCGATTGTTGATTCTGGACAATCGATTGTTTGTGGTAAAATCTGGAAAGGATTTTTTGAACGTTGCCAGTAATCGATTGTGGATTGGAAGTAATCGATTATCATGCGTAAAATCTGGGATTGAATTTTGATATGACTGGCAGACAATCGATTGTTGGGGTTAGACAATCGATTGTCAGTGAGTAAAATCAGCAACTCTTAATTGGCAATTAGGCAACGGTAATGCCAAGTTTTTCAACTATAAATACAGCTTCATTTCAGTGTTTTAAACACAACAACATACTACAACTGATCATTACATTGCTATAAGCTTGCATACTTTTGTTTATCATTTTATATTCAATTTCATAAAGCTTTTGAGAGCCATATTCATGTCCAAAGTTGTTGTGATCTAGAGCTTACTTCTTTTACTCATACCTACTCATAAAGGAGTATTTTGTTTGAGTGTTTAGTGTTTTATACACTTGTAAGAGAATTGTGATTCTCTTGTTGTAAGGAACTTGTGTTTCCTTGGTTGAAGTCTTGGAGTGTTGTATCTCCGAGCAAAGGTGTTAAGGCTTGTGTCCTTAAGTTGTAAAGGTTTGTTGAGCACCTGTAAGCTTGACAAGTTAGTGGAAAATCTCGAGAGAGTATCTCGGGGACTGGACTAGCCACGTGTTGTGGTGAACCAGAATATATCGGTGCGTTCTTTCCTTTTATTTATTTAACGCACTTAATTATTTCCTGCAAATTTTAATTTCCGCAAGTTTACGCTAAATTTTATTATAACACTATTCACCCCCCCTCTAGCGTTAAGCGTATTATCTAACAAGAATAAGCTAACTAACAGAGGAAGCAAACATCATGAAGAAACTCAAATTCCCAGCAGAACACTTGAAGGCTCGAAATGAACTCAAAGATGTTTCAGAAAGCAAAGAGTGGAAGTATAGAGAAGAAAAGAGTAGAAAGCAGAGTGCTTATTACTGCTGTGAAACTCGAGAGTCATAGTCTAATTGTGTGGTGTTTCAAGTGCAGAAAAAAGAGTGTCTTTAAGTGCAGAAGGGTAGCCCCTTTTATAGTGCAGAAAACAAGTAGAAAGAGGTAATTAAGGAAAGAAAAATAACCAGAACCTTTTTCCAGAGTAACATAATAGGGGTAAATACATAGAGACATTATTTAAGGAAAGAGTCTTGTAGAATACAATTTGGGAAAAATAAGGAAAAGCAATCAATCAGCAGCCAGTAAAAATCAAAGTGACCGGCTTCTTTGTTATGAACCTGGTCAAGAAAAGGGGAAGGGAAGGTCCAATTAGAGAAAATCAATAACAATTAGTTAGAAATCATTAAAAAGGAATTTGAAATGAATTAATTTGTTGACAAAGAACTTTTGAAGCGGGAGTTCTCGTTTATAAAGCATACAGACATGTGAGGCAAGAGAGAGTTGTCGTGTTAACCAGAAAAACTAGCATACAAAAAAGAAATCAGAGTCATAACAAAGAGGGTTTAGTTCATAGACTTAGAATGAGTTTGAGAGAGTCAAGGGTTCTAAATAGAACCCTAGTCCAAACATAAAATCAAACCTACCGACCCCCCCCCCCCCCCAATACTAGGGATTTTGACTCGAATCAGATGCATAGACGAGAAGACAATAACTAGAACAGGCTCAGTAGTCTTTTCAGAGACTTATGAGACAACAAACAAATAGCATAGCTGGCTCAAGGCAAATGGAATGCAGAAACTGATCTAAAACACATGGAACACTTTAAGCAAAGCTTGTCACTCAAATAAGTTCAGAAGAGAAGAGGCAATATAAGCCTAGGAAAATAGTAGATGAAACATGCTTAGAGTTCAAATAAAGGTCCAGTAAAGGCAAACAAGGATTAAAAGCTCAAAGGAACATATATGATAGACGTGTAAAAACATGCTATAGAAACCAGTAAAAAAATAGAGCACAAAGCAGAAGAACATACATAAGTCATTTATAGACAGATTCACACAACGAAAATAAGAAGAAGAGACATAAGTCATTTTTAAGACTTTTCCAGAAACCCTAAATCGAAAACAAACTAATTTTGAAAGGGAATATAGCACAGATTCACCACAGATCTAGGCAAATAAAAGAAGAAGGAATCTCGAATAGGTTTAGGGTTTCTCTGAAACCTTAGAAATGAGAAGGCTTGGAAGAAAGTTTGGTCTTAAGTCGGAGATGGCTAGAGATAGGATCCTAAAGCTTGAAAACGCCGGAGCATGGCTGGATAGGCCATAGAACCACGGATCGAGGTTAGACCTCGAAATCTCGAACACCTAGGGTTTAAGGGTGAAGGGAGGTGAGTATAGGTCGTCCATGGCTAGAGCAGCCATGGATTCCGGTGGATAAGAGGCCAAAAAGGGTAGGTGGAGATTAGGTTTGAGGCGTTTGAGAGAGAAGAGGGTTTGGGGGCGGCGTGCTTGAGAGAATGGGGAGGGTTTAGGGGTCGTTCATGATTAATTAAGTAAATGAGTGATATGGATCGTTTATCAAATAATCAACGGCTCAGATTTTAAAAAAAGAAACCAGGTGGGTTTGATTAAGGGGTCTAGGCCGAGTTGGGATAATTTGGGTTTGATTTAGGTCAATTTTAGGCTAGAATTGAAATATAAATGGCTAACTCTTAATTAGCCATTTTCCCTTGTTTTAATTTATAGATATAGCAAAATGATTTTAGGAAATAAATCAAGTGTGCTAAAATGAGTAATAATACATAATTATCAAATTAAAAATATTGGAGTAGATTAAATAAATATAATTACAACTAAATCTTTAAAGATGTTAGTATTGTACCTATACACAATTTAGCTTTTAAAATACCAAATGAATTTGTAAAAATATAAAAAAATTATGTTAGCTATATTTTAATGTAAATATGAGGAAAAAAAATAAGTTTTCCAGCAAAATATTAATTTAAGGAATAATTATTGGATTTTATAGTATAAAAATAGGTAATAAATTGGTTTAAAGATCATTTAAAAATATCAAACATTTGATGTGCTTATATATACATATATATGCTATTTTGGAAGTATTTTGAGTATAAAAATACATAGGGAAAAATTGGGTATCAATAACTGCCCCTCTTTACCCGAGGAGGATGAAAAAATTATCGGGTAAAGATAAGATGGCCAATTCTGACTGGCGATTAAACATAAATTTGACCGAGTATTCAATAGAGTATTGGTTACTCTTCACGTAGCAAAGCATAGAGAGTATTCAATAATAGAACCGAAACTGTGGAGGAATCCCCTCATATTGTGCTTTCCGAAAATAATGCTCGCTTGGCGAGAAAGGATTCTGGTTTTGAACTTGCAGGTAGTTTAAACTCAATGAGTCCTCAAGACAAAGTACAAGAGGAAACTCCTAAGGAAATTCAAGATGAAATCTTGGAAAAATTATCGGAGGAAGCGCCACAACTGGAAAAAGAAACGAAACTCCCTAACGCGTGGAGGACAATCAAAGACCATCCTCTCGAACAGGTAATTGGCGACATTGAACAATAGGTAAGTACTCGAAACACTCTTAAGAACACCTTAGGACATACTGCTTTCGTTTCTCAAATTGAACCTTCAACCATCTCCGAAGCAATTGGGGATGAATTTTGGACCTTGGCAATGCAAGAGGAGCTTAACCAATTCAAACGAAATGACGTTTGGGATTTGGTGCCAGGACCCGAAAATCATACCATAATTGGTACGAAATGGGTTTTTCGAAACAAACTAGATGAAAATGGCGTAATCACTAGAAACAAAGCTAGGCTTGTAGCAAAAGGCTATAATCAAGAAGAGGGAATTGACTATGAAGAAACATATGCACCCGTAGCAAGGTTAGAAGCTATTCGTTTATTACTTGCTTTTGCCTCTTCTATGAATTTCAATTTATATCAAATGGATGTAAAAAGTGCTTTTCTAAATGGTGTTATTCAAGAAAAAGTTTATGTAGAACAACCCCCGGGCTTTGAAGATTTTAAATCTCCCAATCATGTTTTCAAACTTAAAAAGGCGCTTTATCGTCTCAAACAAGCTCCCCGAGCTTGGTATGAACGATTGAGCAAATTTCTTTTGGAAAATGAATTCATTAGGGGGAAAGTTGACACCACTCTATTTGTTAAGCATAAAAACAATGATATTTTATTAGTTCAAATCTATGTGGATGATATTATTTTTGGTGCTACTAACAATGCTTTGTGCAAGGAATTTTCTGATTTAATGACAAGCGAATTTGAAATGTCTATGATGGGTGAGCTAACCTTCTTTTTGGGGCTGCAAGTAAAGCAAATGAAAGAAGGAACCTTCATTTGTCAAGCTAAATATTGCAAAGAATTGCTAAAACGATTTGAAATGAGCAACGCAAAAGCAATGGCCACTCCCATGAGCACATCCGACCATCTAGACAAAGATGAGAAAGGTAAGGAAGTCGACACCAAGAAGTATCGAGGTATGATTGGATCTCTCCTTTATCTTACTGCTAGTAGACCGGACATCATGTTTAGCGTGTGCTTATGCGCTCGTTATCAATAATGTCCTAAGGAGTCTCACCTAACTGCAGTGAAACGGATATTGAAGTATCTTGTTGGTACTGTAAATGTGGATCTATGGTACCCCAAAGGTTCTTCATGCCAACTTGTTGGCTATTCCGATTCCGATTTCGCTGGATGCAAATTGGACCGCAAGAGCACTAGTGGCACTTGCCATTTGCTTGGTAGCTCTCTAGTTTCTTGGTTTAGGAAGAAACAAGTAAGTGTTGCGTTGTCCACAACCGAGGCTGAATATGTAGCCGCGGGGAGTTGTTGCCCTCAAATCCTTTGGATGAAACAGCAACTCTTGGACTATGGCCTAAGTATCGATCATATCCCTCTTAGATGTGATAATACTAGCGCCATATGCTTGACGAATAACCCCGTTATTCATTCAAGAACAAAACACATTGAAATTAGGCATCATTTTATAAGAGATCACGTTCTTAAAGGTGATGTCGAAATTGAATTTGTTGAAACCAAAGATCAATTGGCCGACATCTTCACAAAACCTTTAGAGAAAGAGTCCTTCTTCCGAATTCGTAGTGAACTCGGGATTCTTGACTCCACATTGATCTAAGTCATGCATTGCATTTTCCCTTTCACATGATTACTAACTTGAGCGTCGGAGGCGTCTAACGTATTTTTGCAGGTATCGCCCTAAAAGCAGGGGGAATTATAAAGACTGGTGCAGAATAATCGATTCCTCTTTAGAATAATCGATTTCTCTTTAGTATATAATCGATTATCAAGTATCAATAATCGATTATGTTGACATTATTTTCTTTATTATCCCTTTTATGAAGTTGAAATTTTTGATTAATCAATAAACAAGTTATTTAGAGATTTTTTTGCTAATGTCAAAAGGGGGAAGAATAAGGGCTATGCACTTAATACTTATTGGCACAAATTGAGGGGGAATTCATATGTTGAGGGGGAACTAATTGCATATATATATACTTGTCTTGGATCGTCATTATGAATTACCTAATATGCATATCCCGATTAAGGTTTGCCATTATCAAAAAGGGGGAAATTGTTGAAACACGTTTTCAAGGCACTAAACTAAACGTGTGTTCATATTTGTAGGTTTTGATAAATGACAAACGATACGCAATTGACATATGACGAGGTCCAAGCACAAGCGCGCAAATTTCACGTAACGAAGTTCAAGCACAAGACAAACAAAGATCAAGATTAAACAAAGTTATACATGAGTCGCTCTTTAATTGTGATCTTGATCCGACAATTTAACTCAAGACTTGGCTTCTCTCGTAAAACTTTTTTTATCAAATAATGCATATTTGATTTAGAGCAAAATGATTTTAAATCATGCATATTTATTTTAGCAAAATTATTTTTAAAACATGCCTCTAAAATCTGGACAAAGATAATCGATTATGTACTTATGATAATCGATTATGTTAAGGCAGTGCCCATCAGATTTTTGAAATCTGCATGACAATCGATTGTGAACCTTATGACAATCGATTGTGTTGAGACAGTGTCCATCAGATTTTTCAAAGCTACAAAATAATCGATTGTGAACCTTATGACAATCGATTGTGTTGAGGCAGTGTCTATCAGGTTTTTCAAAGATACAAAATAATCGATTGTGAACCTTATGACAATAGATTGTGTTGAGGCAGTGTCTATTAGATTTTTCAAGACTGAAAAATAATCGATTGTCCATATAGCATAATCGATTATGTAAATGACCGTTGCCAAAATATTTTCAAACTCCGTCAGATAATTGATTATAGGATTTTAATAATCGATTGTTTGAAGTAAAATCTGAAAAAGATTTTTTGAACGTTGCCAAGTAATCGATTGTATATTTCTGATAATCGACTGTTTTAAGTAAAATCTGGAAATGATTATTTGAACGTTGCCAGTAATCGATTATACGTCTTAGATAATCGATTATGCTGCGTAAAATCTAGGAATGATTTTTGGAACGATTGGAAAACAATCGATACTGCCAATTAGACAATCGATTGTCGTAGTACAAAATCAGCAATTCTTGATTGGCAATTAGGCAACGGTTATGCATGTTTTTGACACTATAAATACATCTTCAAATCAGTCTTCTAAACACAACAACTGATCATATTATTGCTAAAGCTTGCATACTCTCTTATTCATCATTTTCTATTCATTACATAAGTTTTTGAGAGCCAAATTCTTGACGAAAGTTGTTGCATTCTTGAGCGTATTTATTTTACTCATATCTACTCTTAAGGAGAGTCTTGTTTTGAGTGCAAAGTGTTTTTATACACTTGAAGGGAAGTGTTAATCCCTTGTATTGTAAGAAGGAATGTTGTGATTCCTCTGGTTGAAGTCTTGAAGTGTTGTATTTTCGAGCAAAGGTTGTTGAGGCTTGTGTGACTCAAGTTCTCAGTTTGTAACGGTTTGTTAAGCACCCGTAAGCTTAACGAAGTTAGTGGAGATCTCGAGAGAGTCTCTCGGGGACTGGACTAGCCACGGGTTGTGGTGAACCAGGATAACATCTGTGCGTTCGTTCCTTATTATTTACTTATCACACTTATTTCATTCCTGCAATTTTTAAATTCCGCAAGTTTACGCTGTTTTTTATTATAACGCTATTCACCCCCCCTCTAGCGTTAAGCATATATTCTAACAATTGGTATCAGAGCCCAACTCTCTGAAAAACTTAACCGTTTGAGAGAAACAATCCATGGCTTCTACTCGTGATTCTTTTGCAGGAATAGGTGAAGGACAATGCTCCACCCGACCACCACTATTCGATGGCACAAACTATACGTACTGGAAGGAAAGGATGAGAATATTCATTCAATCGAATAGTTTTCATCTGTGGAAGGTTATAATGAAGGGAGAACAAATTCCAACCAAAAAGGTTGAAAATGAATGGGTTCCAAAATCCGAAGATGAATACGATGCGGATGATAACCGAAAAGTGCACAGCAAAGCTAATGCCATCAACTTATTATATTGTGCTGTAAACGTTGATGATTACAGAAAAATATCATGTTGCACAACGGCGAAGCAAATGTGGGATAAGCTGGAAATCACTTACGAAGGTACGGACCAGGTAAGAGAGGCTAAAGTTGATTTTCTAACCCATGCATATGAACTGTTTCACATGAAGGAAGGCGAAAGGGTCGATGACATGTTCGAATGATTTTCAAAAATCATTAATGACTTACATGCTCTTAAGAAGACCTTCACGGATAAGGAACTTATCCGAAAAATTCTCCGAAGTCTCACTCCGGAATGGCGCTCCAAGGCCGACGCGATTCAAGAGTCTATTGGCATTTCTAATGTCACCATCGACGGATTAAGAGGTAATCTTAAAACTTATGAATCTACTATACTTAACCCTCTTGTTAATGATCAAAGGAAACAAAGAATCTCCCTCAAGGCAAGCACAAGCCAACCTCAAAATAACGAGGACGGAGATAACGAGTTCGGACTCGTTACTAAGAGATTTCAAAAGTTCATGCGAAAAGAGTATGAACGAAAAGGCAAACAACAAGGAGATCAAGTAAAGTGCTATGGGTGCGGAGAAATCGGGCACATTAAATCAAATTGCCCAAATGTCAAAAAGGAGAAGAAACCCTTCAAAAAACAACGAGCATACATATCTTGGGGAGGCGACTCCGGAGACGAGTCGAGTGAGGAAGAAGAAGACGAAACCGCAAATCTTTGTCTCATGGCTCACGAAAACAATCAAGAAGAGGTATGTTTGAAGGGATCAAGTGTACTTTGGTACCTTGATAGTGGATGCTCCAAACACATGACCGGAGACGAATCCAAGTTTCTTCAACTAGAACACAAGGAAGGAGGAAGCGTTATTTTTGGAGATACAACAAGGGAAAAATTATCGGCATTGGATCGGTCGGTAAGGATGAACCTTCTTCCATTAAGCATATATTGCTAGTTAAAGGTCTAAAACATAATCTCTTGAGCATAAGTCAATTATGTGACAAGGGAAATCTTGTTTTATTTGATTCGGATGAATGCTTAGTTTTTCGCTGTAGCGATTTTAAAATTATCCTTCGTGGTTTTAGAATGGATAACATCTATATGGTTGATCTCGAAAATTCTTCATCTGAGTATGTGAATTGTCTTATGAGCAAAGAAGATGATATGTGGTTATGGCATCGTAGAGTAGCTCACATCAACATGCATCTTTTAAACAAATTGGTTTCACAAAATTTAGTTATTGGTCTTCCAAATTTGAAATTTGAAAAAGACTTCATTTGCGATTCTTGTCAAAAAGGGAAGCAAACAAAAGCATCTTTTAAATCGAAAAATATTGTTTCAACTACTAGACCATTGCAACTTCTTCACATGGACCTTTTTGGACCATCTCGCATTGAAAGTCTTGGTAGAAATCGTTATGCTTTTGTTATTGTTGATGATTATTCTAGATTTACATGGACACTATTTCTTGCTCATAAAAGTGAAGCTTTTCATAATTTTAAATGTTTTGTTAAACTTGTTCAAAATGAAAAGGACACAACCGTCACTTCAATAAGAAGTGATCATGGGGGAGAGTTCGATCACAATCTCTTCGCGGATTTTTGTGACGAACTCGGTATCGAGCACACCTTCTCTGCTCCACGCACACCACAACAAAATGAAGTGGTGGAAAGAAAAAATAGGTGTCTCGAAGAGATGGCTAGAACCATGCTCGACGAGGCTAAGATTCCCAAACATTTTTGGGCGGGTGCCGTGAGTACCGCATGCTACGTTTTAAACAGAGTAGTCATAAGGCCAATACTCATGAAAACTCCCTATGAACTCTACAAGGGAAGGAAACCAAATATCTCCCATCTTAGAGTATTCGGTTGTAAATGTTTTATTCATAACAATGGTAAAGATAATTTGGGAAAGTTTGATGCCAAATCCGATGAAGGAATTTTTATTGGTTACTCTTCACGTAGCAAAGCATATAGAGTATTCAATAATAGAACCGAAACTGTGGAGGAATCCCCTCATATTGTGCTTTCCGAAAATAATGCTCGCTTGGCGAGAAAGAATTCTGGTTTTGAACTTGCAGGTAGTTTAAACTCAATGAGTCCTCAAGACAAAGTACAAGAGGAAACTCCTAAGGAAATTCAAGATGAAATCTTGGAACAATTATCGGAGGAAGCGCCACAACTGGAAAAAGAAACGAAACTGCCTAACGCGTGGAGGACAATCAAAGACCATCCTCTCGAACAGGTAATTGGCGACATTGAACAACAGGTAAGTACTCGAAACACTCTTAAGAACACCTTAGGACATACTGCTTTCGTTTCTCAAATTGAACCTTCAACCATCTCCGAAGCAATTGGGGATGAATTTTGGACCTTGGCAATGCAAGAAGAGCTTAACCAATTCAAACGAAATGACATTTGGGATTTGGTGCCAAGACCCGAAAATCATACCATAATTGGTACGAAATGGGTTTATCGAAACAAACTAGATGAAAATGGCGTAATCACTAGAAACAAAGCTAGGCTTGTAGCAAAAGGCTATAATCAAGAAGAGGGAATTGACTATGAAGAAACATATGCACCCGTAGCAAGGTTAGAAGCCATTCGTTTATTACTTGCTTTTGCCTCTTCTATGAATTTCAATTTATATCAAATGGATGTAAAAAGTGCTTTTCTAAATGGTGTTATTCAAGAAGAAGTTTATGTAGAACAACCCCCGGGCTTTGAAGATTTTAAATCTCTCAATCATGTTTTCAAACTTAAAAAGGCGCTTTATGGTCTCAAACAAGCTCCCCGAGCATGGTATGAACGATTGAGCAAATTTCTTTTGGAAAATGAATTCATTAGGGGGAAAGTTGACACCACTCTATTTGTTAAGCATAAAAACAATGATATTTTATTAGTTCAAATCTATGTGGATGATATTATTTTTGGTGCTACTAACAATGCTTTGTGCAAGGAATTTTCTGATTTAATGACAAGCGAATTTGAAATGTCTATGATGGGTGAGCTAACCTTCTTTTTGGGGCTGCAAGTAAAGCAAATGAAAGAAGGAACCTTCATTTGTCAAGCTAAATATTGCAAAGAATTGCTAAAACGATTTGAAATGAGCAACGCAAAAGCAATGGCCACTCCCATGAGCACATCCGACCATCTAGATAAAGATGAGAAAGCTAAGGAAGTCGACACCAAGAAGTATCAAGGTATGATTGGATCTCTCCTTTATCTTACTGCTAGTAGACCGGACATCATGTTTAGCGTGTGCTTATGCGCTCGTTATCAATCATGTCCTAAGGAGTCTCACCTAACTGCGGTGAAACGGATATTGAAGTATCTTGTTGGTACTGTAAATGTGGGTCTATGGTACCCCAAAGGTTCTTCATGTCAACTTGTTGGCTATTCCGATTCCGATTTTGCTGGATGCAAATTGGACCGCAAGAGCACTAGTGGCACTTGCCATTTGCTCGGTAGCTCTCTAGTTTCTTGGTTTAGGAAGAAACAAGTAAGTGTTGCGTTGTCCACAACCGAGGCTGAATATGTAGCCGCGGGGAGTTGTTGCGCTCAAATCCTTTGGATGAAACAGCAACTCTTGGACTATGGCCTAAGTATCGATCATATCCCTCTTAGATGTGATAATACTAGCGCCATATGCTTGACGAAGAACCCCGTTCTTCATTCAAGAACAAAACACATATAAATTAGGCATCATTTTATAGGAGATCACGTTCTCAAAGGTGATGTCGAGATTGAATTTGTTGAAACCAAAGATCAATTGGCCGACATCTTCACAAAACCTTTAGAGAAAGAGTCCTTCTTCCGAATTCGTAGTGAACTCGGGATTCTTGACTCCACATTGATCTAAGTCATGCATTGCATTTTCCCTTTCACATGATTACTAACTTGAGCGTCGGAGGCGTCTACCGTATTTTTGCAGGTATCGCCCTAAAAGCAGGGGGAATTATAAAGACTGGTGCAGAATAATTGATTCCTCTTTAGAATAATCGATTTCTCTTTAGTATATAATCGATTATCAAGTATCAATAATCGATTATGTTGACATTATTTGCTTTATTATCCCTTTTATGAAGTTGAAATTTTTGATTAATCAATAAACAAGTTATTTACCAATTTTTTTGCTAATGTCAAAAGGGGGAAGAATAAGGGCTATGCACTTAATACTTATTGGCACAAATTGAGGGGGAATTCATATGTTGAGGGGGAACTAATTGCATATATATATATATATATATATATACTTGTCTTGGATCGTCATTATGAATTACCTAATATGCATATCCCGATTAAGGTTTGCCATTATCAAAAAGGGGGAAATTGTTGAAACACGTTCTCAAGGCACTAAACTAAACGTGTGTTCATATTTGTAGGTTTTGATGAATGACAAACGATGCGCAATTGACATATGACGAGGTCCAAGCACAAGCGTGCAAATGTCATGTAACGAAGTTCAAGCACAAGACAAACAAAGATTAAGATTAAACAAAGTTATACATGAGTCGCTCTTTAATTGTGATCTTGATCCGACAATTTAACTCAAGACTTGGCTTCTCTCGTAAAAATATTTTTATCAAATAATGCATATTTAATTTAGAGCAAAATGATTTTAAATCATGCATATTTATTTTAGCAAAATGATTTTTAAAACGTGCCTCTAAAATCTGGACAAAGATAATCGATTATGTACTTATGATAATCGGTTATGTTAAGGCAGTGTCCATCAGATTTTTGAAATCTGCATGACAATCGATTGTGAACCTTATGACAATCGATTGTGTTGAGACAGTGTCCATCAGATTTTTCAAAGCTACAAAATAATCGATTGTGTTGAGGCAGTGTCTATCAGGTTTTTCAAAGATACAAAATAATCGATTGTAAACCTTATGACAATCGATTGTGTTGAGGCAGTGTCGATTAGATTTTTCAAAACTGAAAAATAATCGATTGTCCATATAGCATAATCGATTATGTAAATGACCGTTGCCAAAATATTTTAAAACTCCGTCAGATAATCGATTATAGGATTTTAATAATCGATTGTTTGAAGTAAAATCTGAAAAAGATTTTTTGAACGTTGCCAAGTAATCGATTGTATATTTCTGATAATCGATTGTTTTAAGTAAAATCTGGAAATGATTTTTTGAACGTTGCCAGTAAACGATTATACGTCTTAGATAATCGATTATGCTGCGTAAAATCTGGGAATGATTTTTGGAACGATTGGAAAACAATCGATTGTGCCAATTAGACAATCGATTGTCGTAGCACAAAATCAACAATTCTTGATTGGCAATTAGGCAATGGTTATGCATGTTTTGACACTATAAATACATCTTCAAATCAGTCTTCTAAACACAACAACTGATCATACTATTGCTAATGCTTGCATACTCTCTTATTCATCATTTTCTATTCATTACATAAGTTTTTGAGAGCCAAATTCTTGACGAAAGTTGTTGCGTTCTTGAGCGTATTTATTTTACTCATATCTACTGTTAAGGAGAGTCTTGTTTTGAGTGCAAAGTGTTTTTATACACTTGAAGGGAAGTGTTAATCCCTTGTATTGTAAGAAGGAACGTTGTGATTCCTTTGGTTGAAGTCTTGAAGTGTTGTATCTTCGAGCAAAGGTTGTTGAGGCTTGTGTGACTCAAGTTCTCAGTTTGTAGCGGTTTGTTAAGCACCCGTAAGCTTAACGAAGTTAGTGGAAATCTCGAGAGAGTCTCTCGGGGACTGGACTAGCCACGGGTTGTGGTGAACCAGGATAACATCGGTGCGTTCGTTCCTTATTATTTTATTATCGCACTTATTTCATTCCTGCAATTTTTAAATTCCGCAAGTTTACGCTGTTTTTTAATATAAAGCTATTCACCCCTCCCCCCCTCTTGCGTTAAGCGTATATTCTAACAGAAAGGTTAGTTCATCTTCCCGTGGCTCCTGATGTCACGTATCACTGGGGTAGCATTGCTAAATGACAACAATTCAAATGATAGTTATGAATGATTTAGTAAATATAGCGTAAGTATATGTTTAAAACAATGATTTTATTTTGAATGAACCAATGGTTGTAACGTGGCTCAAGAAATTGCAGCCTTTCTTGCTACGGAATTTTGAGGGTCCTCCTCAAAATTCTGCCTCAGTTTACTAGGTTGGCGCTTCTGACAGCTGTGCTGAATGACAGAAAATAGTCAACCTCAAAATTCTGCCCCAGTTTACTAGGTTGGCACCTCGGGCGATGAAAATGTTGAAACTGACTTCGGAATTTTGAGGTTCCTCCTCTAAATTCATCCTCACTTCCAATAGCAGGGAAAGAATGGATTTTTATTTAGTTGTGGCTGAACCCATAGGGCTGCCTACATATTGCTTCTTTAACGAGAATCGGGTCAGGCGTAGTTCAAATTACATCATGAAAAGAAAGCTTATGATTACACATAGTATCATTTCATAGCATTAGAATTGATTGGCTTTGGCCATACTTCTCTGTCCATTTCTGCAAGAATAAGGGCTCCCCTAGTTAGAACTAGGTGAACCATGTTCGGACCCTTCCAATTGGGAGAGAATTTTCCCTTGGCTTCATCTTGATGTGGAAATATTTTCTTCAGCACCAGATGTCCTAGTGTAAACTTTCTTGGTTTAACTCTTTTGTTGAAGGATCTGGACATCCTGTTCTGATACAACTGATCGTGGCAAACAACATTCATCCTTTAATGAGGGATAATTGCTCGTAGCGACCTTTTACCTATTCGGCATCATCTAACTCCATTTCTTGTATGATTCTTAAAGAGGGAATCTCTACCTCGGCGGGAACGACCGCCTCTGTACCATAAACCAGCATGTAGAGAGTTGCCTCGGTTGATGTGCTGACTGTGGTGCGTTATTCCAATAAGGCGAATGATAAATTCTCGTGCCATTGTTTATGCCTTTCGATCATCTTCCTTAGTATCTTCTTGATATTCTTGTTGGCTGCTTCCACAGACCCATTCATCTGAGGTCTGTAGGTTGTAGAGTTCTTGTGTTTGATTTTGAATGTTTCACACATTGCTTTCATCAAGTCGCTGTTGAGATTGGAACCATTTTTTTGGAATTTCGAAGTGACAAATGAAACAGTCATAGATAAAATCCTGCACAACTTTCTTAGTTACCGCTTTATATGATGCTACTTCAACCCATTTGGTAAAATAATCAATCGCCACTAGGATAAACATGTGCCTGTTTGATGCGGCAGGCTCGATCGATCCAATAACATCCATTCCCCAAGCGGAGATTGGCCATGGTGAGCTTGTTTCTTTAAGCTCGTTTGGAGATACCTTCATCATATCTGCATGTATCTGACATCGATGTCACCTTCAGACATACTGGATCAAGTCTGTTTCCATAGTCATCCAAAAGTATCCTGCTTGGAGTATCTTCTTTTCTAAAACAAAACCATTCATGTGCGGTCAGCGAGTCCCTGCGGGCACTTTGTCCAACAGTCTGCATGCCTCTCTTGCTTCAATGCACCTTAGTAATCCCATATTGGGAGTCCTCCTGTACAGGATTCCCCCGTTGTGAAAGAAATTGTTAGATAACCTCCGAAGTGTGCACTTCTGAGTGGCATTGGCGAATATTCTCCTCTTGTTAAGTATTCCTTGATATCATAGAACCACGGTTTTCCATCTGTTTCTTCCTCAATGTGAGCACAATAAGCTTGTTGGTCATATATCTTGACCTGGACGAGATCAATGAAATTTGTATTTGGATGCTCAATCATGGATGACAAAATGGCTAGTGCATCAGCAAAATCATTCTGTATTCTGGGGATATGCTGGAATTCGATCTTTGTGAATCTCCTCCTCAACTCCTCTATGTGATGTAGATAAGGGAGTATCTTAGAATTCTTGGTTGCCCATTCTTCTCGAACCTAATGTATGAGTAGGTCTGAGTCTCCAATCACTAGTAACTCCTGAATAGTCATGTCGATCGCCAGTTTGAGCCCTATGATACAGGCTTTGTACTCAGCCATATTGTTGGTGCATGGGAACCTGAGTTTGGCGGATACCAGGTAATGCTGACAAGTTTCTGATACCAGGACATCTCCTATGCCCGCTCCTGTGAAATTCACGACTCCATCGAAAAACATCCTCCAACCATTATAGGATTCTATAATATCTTCTCCTATGAAAGATACCTCTTCATCAGGAAAATACATCATTAGAGGTTTGTATTCTCCCCTCACAGGATTCTCGTTGAGGTGATCTGCAAAGGCTTGTCTTTTGACTCACTTCTTAGTGTCGTAAATAATTTCGAATTCACTTAGCAGGATTTTCGACTTGGCGGGCTTGCTAGTAGGCATGGGCTTCTGGAAGATATACTTTAACGAGTCCATTCTGAATATAAGATAAGTAGTGTAAGCACAGAAATAATGCCTCAATTTTTGAGCTACCCAAGTCAAAGAATAGCATGTGCATTCAAATAAGGAATATCGGGCCTTGTACGGGGTAAACTTCTTACTGAGATAATAGATAGCTTGCTCTTTTCTCCCCATTTCATCATGTAGTCCCAAAACACAATCGAACGCTCCATCCAATACTGCGAGATAAAGTAGTTGGGGTCTTCCTGGTTCAGGCGCAACCAAGACTAGTAGCATAGACAAGTATTCCTTAATCCTGTCAAAATCCTTTTGACACTTGTTAGTCGATCTGGTGGCAACATCCTTTTTCAACATCTTGAAGATAGGTTCACAAATAACAGTGGACTGACCTATGAACCGACTGATATAGTTGAGCCTCCCTAGAAAACTCATCACGTCCTTCTTGTTCTTTGATGGTGGCAACTCTTGAATGGACTTGACCTTTGACGGATCCAATTCTATTCCCCGGCGGCTCACAATGAAACCTAGTAGCTTTCCAACAGGAACCCCAAATACACAGTTGGCGGGATTGATTTTCAGATTATATCTCCTAATTCTGTTGAAGCATTTTCTCAAGTCTTCCATATGATATACGGCTTTCTTGAATTTGATGATGACATCATCCACATACACCTCGATTTCTTTATGTATCATGTCATGAACGATGGTAGTCATAGCCCGCATGCAGGTGGCACTGACATTCTTCAAACCAAAATGCATCATTCTGTAACAATACATCCCCCACGACGTGATAAAAGCTGTTTTCTCCACATCTTCTTCATCCATCCATATATGATGGTACCCAGTGAAATAATCAACAAATGACTGCAGCTTATGGTTGGCACAGTTGTTGATCAGGATGTGGATGTTTGGCAGGGGAAAGTCGTCTTTGGGACTGGCCCAGTTGAGATCCCGGTAGTTGACACAGACTCTTACCTTTCCATCTTTCTTCGGTACTGGCACGATGTTGGCTAACCATGTCGGATACTCCACGACCCTGAGAACCCTGGCTTTGACATGCTTGGTGACCTCTTCTTTGATTTTTTAAACTCATGTCACATTTGAACTTTATGAGCTTCCATTTTACTGGCGGATATGTCATATCTGTTCGTAATTTGTAAGCTACAATGGAGGTGCTAAGATCAATCATATCATCATAAGACCAAGCAAATATGTCCTCATACTGTCTTTGGAATTCTGTGTACTCTTTCTTTTCTGATGGCAACAAATGCACGCTGATGCGTGTTTCCTTTACATTCTCGGTATTTCCCAAATTGATAATCTCAGTTTATTCCATGTTGGATTTAGGTCTATTCTCAAAGTTCTTGACCTCTCTGACAACTTCTTCTAGTATATCATCCTCTTCTGAATCTATATCTGTTTGTTGTGTTGTCTCGTTGCATGTCACAGTCGTTGATTCATCAATAGTAATGCTGTGTAAATAAAGTAAATGATAGAGAAAATAATGAGAGCGAGATGTATAATAAACTTGGAAATGATTTTCATTAAATTCATAATTGTTCGAAACATCGAAGCTCTTTTCAAAAGTAAAGACAATACAGAAATGAAAATCAACTAGTAAAAAGTAAAGATATGATGTATGGTGCTTTTTCAGCCTTGCTATCCCAAAACTTTCCGGGCCCTTGTGGTTCTGACAGACCAATTAGTGAGGTGCTCTCCTCAATTCACAGCTTGTATGAAAGGGCCTTCCTCCCTTTCCTCCTCGAAGATAACACAACAGTCCATATCACCTTCCAGAAACAAGTTCTTCATCACTGCTAATGCTTCATCCTCCTCTGATCCACATATGATGTCAACTGGTTGAAAGGTCTGCTCTAGTCGAGGTATAGGGTGCTCCAGTGGATAGTATGGGCCTCGCCGCGATGGCGACCAATGGTTGAACTCCTCCCAGGTGTATTCATATCCCAAACCAAAGGTAGTGTCGTGCTTCTTCAATTTGACAGGTTTGGAAATCCCTTGGAGGTTTCTTCCAAGTCCTTTTCCAGGTTCATACCTGCACCAATTCAGGATACTTTCAATCTTGTTATCCCACCATTTGTCTTTTTCCACAACGTTGACTCGCTCAATGTGGTGGTACGTCTCTCCATATATTCTCCTTCTAACTCCAATCATTGGGATGGTCTGGCGACTGTATATGGGGTTGCTACCATCGCCATGAATAATCACTTCTTGGTCATTCCATTCGAACTTCTCTACATGATGTAAGGTTGATGCCACAGCTCCAGCGGCGTGGATCCAGGGTCGTCCCAACAAAAAATTGTAGGACACTCGGACGTCTATCACTTGAAAATCAACATTGAACCGGGTTGGTCCCATCTGCAAGCACATGCTGATTTCCCCAATGGTGGATATTTGGGATCCATCGAAGGCTTTGACATTGATAGCCCATCCTTGATCTCATGCAAACCTTTTCCCAATGTTTTGAGAGTTATCATTGGACAAATATTAAGGCTGGATCCCCCGTCGTCCAAGATTCTAGTGATGAAGTAGTCTTTGCATTGCACGGTGATGTGCAACGCCTTGTTGTGACTTAGTCCTTCCGATGGTAACTCATCTTAGTGGAAGGTGATCTTATGACTTTTTAATACTTGTCCTACCATATTCGCCATTTTGGCCTCCAGTTATGTTGCTGGGAATATAAGTTTCACTCAATATTTTCATTAGAGAATTCTTGTGTGCCCCAGAGCTTTATAAAAGAGCCAATATGGAAATCTGCACCTGTGTTTTGTTGAATTGCTCCGCGACCTAGTATTCTTTATCTTGAACTTTCCTCCAGAGATCATCGGACCCAGTTTCAATAGGCCATCTGGAGGCTTTCTTGTTGGACTCAGCTAAGTGTTCTTGAGTGTATACCCTGCCTGTTCCGGTCACGCCCTGTGCGGCAATTGCTTCTCCAGTTTTTGTTTTCCTTTTTCTCCTAGCTTCAGCAGTGTAATCCCAGGGTATGGCATGTGACTGGAATGGGTTCAGATCTATCATCGTGACCGGGATAGGCACCGTTGGACGTAGCACAGTAACTTCAAATGGTGCAGGTGCCTTTGGAATTCCGAACTCGACCTCAATTGGTCCTAACGCCTTTGCATGAGGCGCTTCAAACTCGAGCAGTATGGACATATCCACCTTATTTCCCTCAGAGGGCTGGATCTAAACAACAATAGCGTTGAGGGTGACTGTTGGCATCTTCAGTTCATCCCCTTTGGCAATCAATTCAATTGACCCTTTGGGGTCCCAATCATCCCTAATCTTAATCATATGAATGTCTCCACCCTTGTGGTCAGGCAAAGGATTGTTGAGGACATTGGGAGAGGGATCCTTTGCTATAATGACCTTATTATCAATCAAGGTCTAAATCATATCTTTCAACGAGCGACACTCATCGATGGTATGGCCTTTCATTCCGGAATGGTATATGTAGGTTTTGTTCAGATTGATCCATTGGGAAGGATTTTCTGGAGTTATGGCTGGGATAGGAGTAACGTAACCGGCTGTTTTAAGTCTTTCATATAGTTGGTCAATGGGCTCGACAATTGCTATATATTGTCTGGGGGTCGGCGGTCGAAATTTGGTCTAACACGAGGAAAATTTTGGCGAGTGGGTGGTGACTGATAGTGAGAAGGTTTGGGATTATAGGCTTTGTACACGGGTGGGAGTTGAGAATATCTGGGTGAAGTGGGTTGATATGTAGGTGGTGGAGGTGATTGGTAGGTGGGTGGTGGAATTTGGTATATGGGTGAGGGTTCTTGGTAATTTAAGGAAGGCTGATATGTGAGTGGAGTTAGAGGGTATGATTGGTATTTTATTGGTGACTTGGTTCTCTGCACAGCAATTACGGAGTTCAAATCCTTCTTCTTTGACGTGCCACCAGACTGTAATGCCTTGTTAGTGGCCTGTAATGCTTCAAGATTAGTGACCAAACCATTTTTAACGCCCTCTTCAATTCTTTCTCCCAACTTGATTATATCTGAGAATTTCTGACCCTCTATCAGCATCAACCTTTCACAATATTATGGATCCTGAGCCCGGACAAAGAAACTATCTATCTGCTCTTCTTCTAAGGCTGGCCTGACCTTAGCTGCTTCTGACCTCCAACAAGTAGCATACTCGCCGAATGTTTCTGCGGGTTTCTTCTTCATATTCTGGATATAAAACACATCTGGTGCACTCTCTATGTTAAACCTAAGCCGGTCTACAAAGTCGAATGTCATACCTACCCACCTTGTCCATTTCCTTGTGTCCTAGCTGATATACCAAGATAAGGCGTCTCCTTTCAAACTCCTCATGAACAACTTCATGCGGATTTTCTCATCCTTCCCAAATCCGACCAACTTATCACAGTATGTCCTTAGATGGACCCTGGGACCACATGTACCATCGAATATTTCGATCTTGGGAGGTCTTTACCCCTCTGGGAGTTCAACATCTGGCTGAATGCAAAGATCTTCATAATTTAGCGCCTCAACACCTTTGCTACCTTTGACACCCTGGACCCGGCTGGTCAAATTTTTGAGTTCTTCTGCCAAGTTCCTGATAAAGGAGTCTTTGTTGTCTGATTTAGATGCACTTGAGATTGGTTGACTGTAGTGGGGTATAGTGTACACAAAGATAGGAATGTTGTGGAGGTGCTCATATGTAGTATTTGGTAGTTCAGGAATGAGCAGTGGAGTGTTATTGGGAGCATGGCATGTGTAGCAGGTTTGAGCATGAGTGAGTTGCAGGGGGTTCTGAATGTTGGTATCAAGAGAAAATGATAGGCTTGCCAAATTTCGAACTTGGTCCAATTCCTCCTGGAATTTTAGAAGTTTCTGTTCAATCTGGGCAGCAGTTCCCTTGGCAATTGGGGTACCCAGAGAAGTTTCCTCCATACCAATTTCCTTTCTAGCAGTGGCATCTCCCGTTCTGCCTTTGTTCTTGTTTCTGATAGGACTTGGATGAGTTGGTGGTCGAGGGCCCTTGGAACTTGTGGAGTATGTTGATAGTGCCAGAATGCACAAACTAACCTTTGGGGAAGGGAATAAAAAATAAAAGAAAAACAAAAGATAAAAATTTGTGCGGATTTTGAGAAAGAGAACATTGTGATACTTAAACACATTGTGCAAGAATATAAGCTGTGTCCTAATTTGGGTGCCTCGTTGTTGCCCGAGGTAGACCTAGAGACAAATTAACTTTGGAGAACCCATAATGCTAAATGCCTCATTTTATTGATAAAAATAAGACGAGTCTAAAAAACACAACTTAAAATAACGAAGATAAAGGTGTCATTAATGGTAGACTTATTACATTATGAAAGCATGAAATAAAAAATCCTAACTACTTGGTCCCAGAAGGACCTTCCCCAGATTCGGTATTCTTGCCTCCCTCGTACAGCCGCATCAACTAGCGCAGTCCTAGCAGCAGATAGGCTCGGGCAAGATGTCCACCTGCACTTCTCTCGGCATTTTGGCAGTCTTCAATACTTTTCAAGAACTTTCCTTCCAGCTCTACTAGATCTCGTTCCAGATATCCTAACCGCTTGTTGGCGTTGACAACCATATCCTTCCACTCGTCGATCAATTTCTGGTGAGCTTCTTGTATTTCCCGGTGTTCATTTTCACACTCTCGAATCCTTTTGCGCAGTTGATTATGCTTAACTTGCGCTTCAGCCTTTTCGTCAATAAGCCTGTGACCTTAGACGAACTCAGGATAACCCAAACTAGTGTGACTGTCTCCAGTCAACTTGAGTAGTGCGGCACACACCCTGCATGATACATATCTGGTTCGATAGATTCTCTCTCCAAGACAAGTTTGCAATGCCATATGTGCTGAGTGTGACAATATGAGGGCTATCATCATCCTGGTAGTTAGCCTTGAAGTGACTCATTTTGTCTACCCTTGGTATGATTTGCTTCCTCCCAGCTTGCCTCACGGCTCGGAGAGGGACATAAGGATAAGTTCCCATCAGATCGATGAGTTTGAGGAATGGTGCATCCCGAGAACAAACAATGACTCCCCTGTTGGGGACCACTCATACATCCACTGTACTTGATCCTCTTTTAGATTCTAAAATAGCTCTACCCATCCTCTAGCGTCCTCAGGTCAGGAGAACATGTAAGGCATGAAGTTCATTCGCTTTGGGTGATGAAAAGCGATATGATCATCCCAATCTCTGTGTATAATTTCCTGCCGGTAATCACCTTTCTGGAGATGTTCTATAAGCCAGAGTTGAGGTAACAGATTACAACCTTCGAAGTGTTTGGCCCCTTGCTGACACTTTTCCAAGGCTCGATATATCTCGGCGACAATCATGGGCACTATGCTGAAAGACTGTCCTTCAATCCCTTCCATCAAGGTCTTATTCACCATGACTAGTTGGTGTAGATCCTAGCCTTCTTCATAGGAAATACGATCATCCCCAGGAAACAGAACATGACGATGAAAACCCTTATGTGGATGTGCCCTAAAGAGGTAAGGGCAAATTCATCAGTGTAGGTGCGGTAGGACTTGCTATGGCCATATCTCTCGCACAGGTAGTCAAATGGTATGTAGAAGTTTTTTGAGACAATTCAGATATGGGTTTCTCTAGAGCCCCATCATCTTAAGAAAGCCTCTACCTTTGTGATTTTCTGGCATAAGAAGACCTTGAGTCTCCCAAGGAATACCAGCTAGACCCTCTATTTCTTCCAGTAAAGGGGTCTTTTCCAAATCCCCGAAGTGAAACACTGACCGATCACTATCCCAGAACAAAGTTGAAACCTTTACTATGTCAGCTTGGATTTCCAAAAGTGAAGGCAAATTCCCTAAGTATTTGCGGACGAGGTTCTGATCGTTGGCATGAAGGTCTTCCCACCAGCTTAGCAGCCTTGGGCAAATGCTGGTTACCATGCCTAATATAGGGGCTTGGTGACTCATTTCCTGTAAAACAAAGGGACCAGACTAGAGATTTAGATCAATAATTAGCATAAAGGCATTTAGTTCTCCAAATAAATGCACAGAATATGGAGGTGTCCATTTGGGTTTGAAGGGAAACCCGATGGACTTTGGATTAGGCTATCTTAATGAGTCATTATGCTGACAGCATAACTTACTCGGCTAGGTTCGACCGTGATGCATGAACAGTTTAACAGAGTAAGGTTTCTACTTTTGAAGTGCTAGACTGATACCCATGAGCGGACAACTCAAGAGGGAAAGGTGTGGAACCATTGACTACACCGTTGATCGATTGGTTTTACCGCAAATATGCCTTTGCCAAATTTAAGGGGTGATAATACCGGAAGAGGGCAACCACTCATTATGAGCGTTGCTATTGTATTTTTTTGGCACGAGTGGAGTATGATTTGAAGATGTAATTTACAAGAATGAAACAAATTTACATGTATTTTCACATACATAAAATAAATTATTACAATAAATGCTCGAAATTGCAATGGTATTGAAATAATAAAGCAGTAAAAGAAAGTAGAAAGACATGAAAAGCCAAGTTAGTTTCAGGATGAAATAATTAAAAGGCAATTAAAGAAATAATGAAGTCACAAATAACATGTAATGGTAGAAAGCCTAAAGAAATCCCCAGCAGAGTTGCCATGTTGTCGACACGCCCGCTTTCGTGTGGACGGGAGTCCGAAAGTTGGGTATACAACATTATGGGAGGGCAACTCTTATTCCCTTGCGAGAATAGGGTTTTGGATTTTTGGAGAGTCCTCACCTAATTATTATAGTGTACTTGGACACTTTTAAAGGAATGAAGAAATTAAGAAGGAGAAACCAGAGTTTGGGTAGGGGCTTAGATATTATCTCGAGGGGAAGGCGTTAGGCACCCCTCAAGATCAACTAGTATGGTTTCCGGCCATACTATAATTGTGGCTTTAGAGTATAGAAGAAACAAATAAGATTTACATATAGTAATTACAAATAGGTTTAAAGCTTTAAAAAGAAGAAATGAATAGATAGTTTGTTAGAAAAGGAGTTAATTGAAAGGAAACAATAATTAAAGAAAATACTGTGGATAAAAAAAGGGAAGGGGGTCCTAGGCTTAAACAAAAAGTGGATCACATCAATGTAATATCCAGCAATCACTACTCAGAAGAGAGGTCGCACATGATATTAGTACACCGGTCATCATATCCATATTCTACCCTTCCCATCCCATTAAGGTACTAAAGTGCATTTAGTCTCGATTACTTATTGCATGCTAGTACCCGTCCCAACTTATCAGTCCCGGGGTATTAGGACTTTTAATCCTAAGAGGGAAGAAAGGGAAGGGGCTTTTATAGAGTTTAAAGGATAAAATTCTAGTTTCGATATTCAAAACAAATAGCAAATAAAGGAAAGAGTAAACAAATAAGTAAGACTCAAATAAACCCCATAAATCAGACAAACATATAGGTTAGCATGTCTTGGCACATACTGGTTCGGTCTATAATTAAGATTAAGCGGTGAGAGGACTGGTTTAACACATATATTTAGACAGAAAGTCTGCATTAGTCAACTCAGATACAATTGTCAGAGATTAAGGCATTTTAATGCGAGTTGTTTATTGATTTTTTTTTTATAAGATAAGCTAATGCAAAAAGATTTTTTGAAAGAAAGAACAGACTGCAGACTTAAGAAACTGTATAGAAATGAATTTTAGAAAATGGATCAGCGGACCGCCCAGTCATAAAACACATAAGCAGTGGTAAAAGAATTTAAAAGAAAAGACAGAATTTGTCTGAAGAAAAGAGTAAGTTGTAGAACTGATTTAAACAACGAATTTAGGAACTTATTTTAAAGATACGCTTAGGCAGAACAATAGAGAAACCGTTTCAGAAAAGATGCAAATTTTGAAGAACTCGACTTTTAAAAAAACAAATGTACACTATTTTGAAGAGAAATTTATCAAAGGTTAAAGTTTCAGAAAAACGTCACTGGGTTAGGCGTTTAACAAACGATTAGCTAATTTTTCTTGTTTTAAAATGGCAAACGAGTTTTGATGCAAAACCTATAGCCCTAATATCTACGTTATTGATTTTTTAGAACTTGTTTGATGAACTTGTGAAAAGATGCTTGTTTAATTAATCATAGAGTTTTGCATTGAATATGCTTATACTATAGGCATGATCTCTATATGCGTTAATTACAGAATATGAACGTTAAACCCTATAGGCAGGATTTCTAGTGATGATACGTTAAATCCTATAGGCATAGTATCTATCTAATTTGAATCAGAAATATTGAACAGACTTATAGGAAGGATTTCTAGTAAACGTAAAGTCCTAGATCATGATATCTACCCTTTCGATGCAAGAAAGTAAAAGCCCCTCCAACACCCTTTTACTATACTCCCCGAGTTTTTATACAGATTACTACAAACCGGAAAAGAAAATATGAAAATATGCCAAAGACAAACAGCTAGATCTAAGAAGCCTAATTCAACCTTAATGTACAACAATATGTGATTAACCAATTCCGAAATCCAGATTTCTCAAAGTCTTCTCTTTATCCAAAGTATTTCAAAGTTCCAAGGAATCTCAAGGATTCCGGCATTGCTTACACTTAGGGCACCATTAGAATTAGAATAGTGCACTGTGGAAGAACCAGCCCTCAGGCATCCAAGTTTAGAGGGATCTCAAGGTTTCCAAAGCATGGCTTGCAAGAGAGGGGAAAACTTATAGCTAAGAGTAAGTGCAAAGTAAAAAGGGAATTAGGGAGCCATACAAATGGTAGTCATACTATGCTACAAGTGTAGGCTGGAACACCCCTGACCACTTGTTTGGTTGAACAAGTTAGGAGCAGACCCTTGAATGTTAGACCTAAGTCTGGATAGTGATTAGGCCACCATCAGACCCATATCCAAGGCTCAAATACATAAAGGGGAAATAGGAGTGAATTGGTTGAGTAAGGGTTTCAAAGAACCCAGTTCAGAGTCATAGACAACAATGTTAAAGTTCTGCTATGTCTTGAACCATACTCACATAAAAAGGGGAAAGGGAAAGGGAATTCACATAAGAAAATCAGTAACAAAGTTGCAGAAACACAGTAAAGAAGAGCATAACAGAACTTGGGATGTAAACACATAGTGGAGGAGCATTATTTAAACTAATAAGAACATACCAGTTGCAAAGTGAGAATAAACAAAATAACAGAGCAAGCAAACAGTAGGAACAAACTAAAATTCTCAGCAGAACACTTGAAGTCTCAAAGAGAACTCAAAGATGTTTCATAAAGCAAAGACTAGAAATATAGAGAAGAAAAGAGTAGAAAACAGAGTGCTTAATACTATTGTGTATCTCGAGAGTCTGTCTAATTTTGTGGTATTTCAAGCGCAGAAAAAAATTGTCTTCAAGTGCAGAAAGGTAGCCCCCTTTTATAGTGCAGAAAACAAGTAGAAAGAGGTAAGAAAATAACTTTGCAAATCAGTCTCAAACGGGCTTAAGGTAATTAAAGAAAGAAAAATAACTAGAACCTTTTTCAGAGTAACATAATAGGGGTAAATACGTAGAGACGTTATTTAAAGAATGAGTCGAGTAGTACACAGTTTGGGAAAAATAAGGAAAGGCAATCAATCAGCAGCCAGTAAAAATCAAAGTGACAGGCTTCGTTTGAATGAACCGGGTCAGAAAAAGGGGAAGGGAATGTTCAATTAGAGAAATCAATAATTAGTTGGCAAATACCTTTTGAACGGGGAGTTCTCGTATAAAAAGCATATAGACATGTGAGGCAAGAGAGAGGTGTTGTGTTAACCAGAAAAACTAGCATAGAACAAAGAAATCAGAGTCGTAACAAAGAGGGTTTAGTTCATAGACTTAGAATGAGTTTGAGAGAATCAAGGGTTCTGAATAGAACCCTAGTCCAAACATATAATAAAACCTGTCAAACCCCCATCCCCCCCAAATACTAGGGTTTCTGACTAGAATCAAATGCATAGACGAGAAGACAATAACTAGGACAGACTCAGTAGTCTTTTCAGAGACGTTTGAGACAACAAAAAATAGCATAGCAAACTCAAGGCAAATGGAATGCATAAACTGATTTGAAACACAGCGTTTAAGCAAAGTTTGTCACTCAAATAAGTTCAGAAGAGAAGAGGCGGTATAAGCCTAGGAAAACAGTAGATGAAACATGCTTAGAGTTCAAATAAAGGTCCAGTAAAGCCAAACAAGGATTAAAAGCTCATTAAAAAATACAGTAATGAAACATATAAGATAGACATGTAAAAACATGCTATAGAAACCAGTAAAAAAAAGAACAAAGCACAAAATAGAAGAACAAATATAATCCGGCAAACATAGAACACAAGAGAAAAAGAACATGTGAGTAGGAAGAGAAAGAATAAGGACATGGCATAGACAGATTCACACAACGAAAAGAAGAAGAAGAGACAGAAATCATTTTTAATACTCTTCCAGAAACCTTAAATCGAAGACAAACTAATTTTGAAAGGAAAATTGGGGGAAAATCTTAAAACGTCGAATATAGCACAGATTCACCACAGGTCTAGGAAAATAAAAGAAGAAGGAACCTAGAATAGCTTTAGGGTTTCTATGAAACCTTAAAATGATAAGGCTGGAAGAATGTCTAGTCTCGAGTCGGAGATGGCTAGAGATAGGCTCCTAAAGCTTGAACACACCGGAGTAAGGCCGGAGAGGCCATAGAACCACTGATCTATAGAGGATCTGAACGGACACCATCGAGTCCAGTCCTCGAAATATCAAACACCTAGGGTTTAGGGGTGAAGGGAGGTGAGTATAGGTCGTCCATGGCTAGAGCAGCCATGGATTCCAGTGGATTTAAAGTCAAAAAGGGTAGGCGGCGATTAGGGTTTGAGGGCGTTTGAGAGCGTTGTAGAGAGAAGGGGTTTGAGGGCGGCTTGTTTGATTAAGGGGTCTAGTTCAGGTTAAAATCGAAAATTGGGTATGTAATTTGGGTTTGATTTGGGTCAAGTTTAGGCTAGAATTGAATTGTAAATGGCTAATTCTTAAATATCCATTTTTCACTTATTTTAATTTATGAAAATAGAAAAATAATATCTAGAAATAAATCAAATGTGATAAAATGATTAATAATACATAATTATCAAATTAAAAGTACTGGAGTCGATTAAATAAAAATAGTTACAACTAAATCTTTAAAGAGGCTAGTATTGCAATTATATGCAATTTAGCTTTAAAAATACCAGATGAATTTGAAAAAATATGCAAAAATCATATTAGCTATATTTTGATGAAACTATGAGAATAAAAAGAATAAGTTTTTCACCAAAATGATAATTTTGGGAATAATTATTAGGTTTAATGGTATAAAAACAGGCAAAAAATTGGTTTAAAAATCATTAAAAATATCAAAACTTTTGATGTGCTTATATATGCACATATATGCTATTTTGGAAGTATCTTGGGTATAAAAAGACATAGGAAAAAAATTAGGTATCAACACTTGGTAGTTTACAGTAGGTTGATATGTGAGTAGAGACATTAGATATGTTTGGTATTACTGCGCAACCATTGTAGCACCTACATCCCTTTTCTTGTACGTACCACCAATCTGTAAAGCCTTATTAGTATCTTGCGAGGCTTCAAAGTTCCTAACCATACCAGTCTTGATGCCTTCCTCAATCCTTTCTCCCAGCTTGATGATGTCTGAAAATTTATGATTCTCGATCAGCATCTGTCTTTCATAGTATTGCGGGTCCTGAGCCCCGATGAAAAACTTGTTCATTTGTTCTTCCTTTAAAGCAGGTTTACTTTAGCAGCTTCTGATCTCCAGCTAGTAGCATACTTGCGAAATGTTTCCGTGGGCTCCTTCTTTAGGTTCTGAATGTAGAACATATCTGGTGCATTTTCTGTATTGAATCTTCATCTATCCATAAAGTCGAACGCCATACTCACTCAGTTTTCCCATTTCTTCGGGTCTTAGCTGATGTACTAAGACAGAGCATCTCCTTTCAGATCCTCATGAAAAGTTTTATACAAATCCTCTTGTCTTTCCTTACTCCGACCAGCTTGTCGCAGTATGTTCTCAAATGAACTCTTGGATCCCTTGTACAATCAAGCATCTCGAACCTATGAGGTTTGTAACCCTCGGGCAGTTCGGCATCGGGTTGTATGAAAAGATCTTCGTAGTTCAACCCTTCAATCCCTTTACTTCCTTTGACGCATTGAATTCCACTAGTCAGCTTCTTAAGCTCTTCCGCCAGACTCCTGATGATTGAGTCTTTATAATTAGACTCAGGTGTGCTTGAGATGGGTTGGGTGGAGTGTGGCATTGTTTCCACTTAGATGCGGGTGTTATGATGAGTGTGGAAGTAGTCATTTGTGGAGTTCAAAGGTTTTGGGATGAGCAGTGGAATACTGTTAGAAGTGTGGCAAGTATTACAGTGGTGGTGCGGAGCAGGATAGTTTTGTGGTTTTGGGATATTTTGTGGAGGTGTGGGGTTGACATCTCGGGTGGTGAGGGAAAATGATATATTTTCCAAATTTCGAACTTGGTCAAGTTCTTCTTGAAATTACAACAACTTTTGCTCGAGTTGGGATGCACTTTCTTTGGAAACCTGAGTACCATAAGTGACCTCTACCCGTTTAGTTGAGTTTTCCTTTCTGGTGTTGTTCAAATCTTCCATCTTTCCTTTGTCCCTATTTCTGAAGGGACTAGGAGGAGGAGTGGGTGGAGGGCCCTTGGATCTTGTGGAATAAGATGATAATACCACAGTGAACGAACTAACCTTTGGGGAAGGGAATAATAAAACAAAAAGTAAAAACAAAAAGGTAACAAAGTTAGTGAGGATCATAAAAAATGTTGCAGTAGTTAAACACGTGCGGAATGTAAAGCGTGTCATAATTTCTGGACCTCTTTACGCCTGAGGTGGGCCTAGCGACAAATTGATTTGGAGAACTTAGGATGCTAAGTGCCTCATTTTATTGATAACAATAGACGAATACCAAATTGACACTAAATACACAGGAAATGAAAAGAAAAAACTCCTATCTATTTGGTCCTAGAAGGACCTTCCTTTGGTTGAATGCTCTTGTTGATCAAATCCTCCAGTTCGTGTAGGTTCACTAGTAAAAATGCATTTACCAGGCATTCTCCTTTGTTTCCCTCAGCGTTCTGGCAGTCGGTGACTCTCTTCCTCACTTTTTCTTCCAATCAGCAGACTGTACTCCAAATACTCCAACTTTTCACTAGCTTTGGCAGCACTCTCTTTCCACTTATTAATTTAGCCATTTGATGGAAGACTCCTCCACCAGTCTAGCAAGAGTGGGGGAGTTCTAATCATACCGGAATTGGGGACCTCGTGCATTTTCTGCAAAACAAAAGGATTAGACCCTTACCCCCGCCAGACTCCATTATTAAATATAAATAATTGGCGTAGAAGTAGTTAGTTCTCCAAATAAATGCACAAAACGTGGTAGTGTCCATTTGGGTTATAAGGAAACCCAGTGGACTTTGGACAAGGCTAACCTAAAGAGCATTATGCGGATAACATAACTGATTCGGCTAGGTTTGACCATGATGCATCCACATTTAAACAGAGTAAGGTTTCTATGGGGTTTTAGACTGGTACCCTTGAGTGGACAACTCAAGCGGGAAAGGCGTGGAATCGTTGACTACACCGTTGATCGACTGGATTTACCGCAAATATGCCTTTACCGGATTTAGGAGGTGATAATATCGGAAGAGCAAAACCACTCATTATTAGCTATGGTATTTTATTTGGCACGAGTGGAATATGATGTTAAAGACATGCATTTGCAATAATTAAAACAAGTTTTCACATATTTTCATGTTCATAAAGTAATAATTACAATAATTTAAAACATTAGCAAAGGAGTGCAGTAGTAAAAGAAATAAGGGAAGGAAACAAAAGACAAGTCAGTTTTTGTAGTAGAAGCGAGAATTAAATATTTAAAGGCATTAAGCAAACAAAGACATATAAAGAAGCGTAAAGTCACAATAATAGCCTGAAATGGTAAAAGCCTAAAAGATATCCCCAATAGAGTCGTCATGCTGTCGCGCCCTCTATTTCTCGCGAAATCAATATTATGACATTTGGGAGGACAACTCGTTCCCTTTTGGGAATTGGGTTTGAATTAAAGAGTCACCACCTAATAATATAAGTGCATTAGGACACTAAGAAGGGTTTGATTGAAGTAACCGGAGATTGGGTAAGGGCTTGAAATTATCCCAAGGGGAAGGTGTTAGGTACCCCTCAGGGTCCACTAGTGTGATTCCCGGCAAAAATATTGATGTGACTTAAGTGAAAATAACACATAGGGAAATAAAAACATCAAGTAAGAGGGGTTTCTCACATAATGGTTACAAATGAGCAAAGGTAGAAAGAACCAAAAGGAAACTGATTATTCTTGGAGAAATAGTTTAAGAATTGGAGAATAAGCAAAGAAACAAAGAAACAAAGGGAAGGGGGTCCTAGGTTTATAAATAATATGGATCACCCCACACAACATCTGGTAATCACTCCTCGTGAGGGGCTACAAGTGATGTTATTGCGTGGTCATCATATCCATATCTACCATTTTCCACCCTGTTAAGGTATTAAAGCATGGATGGTCTCGTTTGCTTATTGCATACTATTACCCGCCCCAATCCTATTAGCCCATTATAAATTTGGGACTACTATTCCTAAAGGGAAGGGTTATTAGGCTTGTTTATAATTTCAAAGGCAAAACCTTTAAGGCGACATACAAAAACACGTATAGCAAGTTGAGGGAAGCATATAACAAATAAAAGGCTCTGATATAGCTCCTTTGACAGGGAAACACATAATTTAGCATGTATTGCACATACTGTTTAGGGTCTAATTAACACTTAAATATTGAGGCAGACTGATTTATTACATAGTTCAGATAAATAGCCCGAATCAGCCCTACCTGCTGATTATAGCTAATAACCATTAATTCAGTTTATAATTTTTAGCCCTAAGGCTTGCCTAAGTGCTGACGAGGATCCTATAGGCATGATATCCATTGATTTAAGAAATAATAAAGTAAACCGAATACATATTAATTTAAGAAAATACATCAGTTATTAAAGAAAAACAAGTTTTAGCAAATGTCTAGAAGCTCTGCAACTAATGGTACGTAGTTATCGCCGGTTTTAGACTTGTAGTCGAGTTAAATGATGCAGACTTGATTAATATCTCTTATAGGCATGCTTTTTATGAGTTTTTAATTATCACACTTTTATAGACATAGTAAAATGCAGAAACCCTATAAACATGATATCTAGGTGTTGAATTTATTGTTTAAATCCTATGAACATGATATCCAATTGCAGTTGACTGATTAAAACATAATTTCCTGATGAAGGGTGGATATGCAAGATTCAAAAAGACCTACAGGCATATTTTCTATATGCATATGCAGAATACATATTTTCAAGAAATTATAGACATGGTATCTATATGGGAGAATACAGAATTCCTACAGATATGGTATTTATATGAGAAATGCAAAATGTAGGAATGTCTATAGGCATGGTATCTATGTAAGAATACAGAAATTTTGAAATACCTATAGACAAGATATATGTATGAGAGTGATGAAATTCAAAAAGTGCCTATAGGCAGGATATCTATATAAGAGTGTAGAAATTCCTACAAACATGGTATCTATATGACAAATGTATAATTCAGGAATGTCTATAGGCATAGTATCTATGCGAGAATACAGAAGTTTGGAAACCTATAGGCAGTATTTCTACTCTTTTCATACATAGTTATCCCTCCCTTTTTCACTAGCCATCCCCAAGAGTTTGTTACAGCCTAGAATAAAGATAAAAAGAAAAGGTGTAATACATATAGAGACACCTAAAGTTGGCACGATCATTCACTTAGACACTTAAACGAGGTCTCTTTCTAGTTAGACACATTTCTTAGGAAATTCTCATACCAATTAGACACATTTTTTGCTGGCTTATTAATTATTGTGTAGGGATTTGCTGCATCTTTGAAAAAAATTACCCAATGCTGAATTTAGGATGTGTGTTAGGCATATCTGGTCTAATTGGCATAAGAAATGGAAATTAGTGGAAAGGAGAAAACAGTTTTGGAGGTGCTCTAAATCTAGTTATGAAGTTAAGTTTATTTGTAAGGATATTAATAGGGATTTATTATATCAAAAAATGTCATGGGTTAGAGCCTAATTTAAGTGTCTAATTAGAATGAGAATTTCCTAAGAAATGTGTCTAATTGAAAAGAGACCTAGTTTAAGTGTCTAACTGAAAGATCGTACCAACTTTAGGTGTCTTCGTATGTATTATGCCAAAAAAAATACATCACAAATTAAAAGGTACAACTGAGGAGAGCCTGATTCGGACTTCTTGTCAGATATGAAGTAAACCAACTCCAGTAGATCATGATTCAAAGCCTTTCTCCCATTTGGATGTGTCAAAGTTCCCTAAGAGCCTCGAAAAAGACTCCGAGAAATGCTCACACCCAAATGCAATGTCAGTTTAGGACAAGTGCAGTGTGAAAAGGCCAGCCCTTAGGTGTCCAAGTTCAGAGGGAACTCAAGGTCCCAAGGCAGGCTCACCACATGGGGCAAACTTAAAACTCGGAGAAAGTGCAAGTGTAGGAATAGAATTCTGAGAGAGGATAAGAGAAAATGGAGCAGTTACAAAACAGTACACATAGAGGTTCAGGGGGAATTGAAATAGGCAAGGCAGATTATGGGCATACCCAGCAATGGAGAGCGCTATTATACCCCTAAACCTGCTAGATCACACTGTTAGGGCTAGGACACTAAGGGATCAAGTTCAGTTCATGGACAATAATTTGAATATTGACATGCCTTAAACCATAGCTCAAACACAAAAAGGGGGTAGGGAGTAGGAATTCATAGCAGAGACATGCAGCAATCAGCATGCTAATTTAAATTTGAATTCTATAGAACAGTAGTATACATGGATACACAAGTTGTAAGTAAACACATTGTTGTAATACTGAAGCTTAAATTAGGACTTACCAGTTTCAAAGAAACAAATAGAGAAAAATAGTAGGTCTTGTAAACAGGCCATAGTGTGGACAAAAAAAGTTAATACTATTGTATGTGGGTATGAGTTCAGAAGGATTGTGAATGCGTTGAGTTTGTAAAAGGGTTGTTCCTTTATAATGTGAAAATCAAACAGAAATAAGGCAAGAAAGAAGTTAAGGAATTGAATATCAATTAAGAATCTATCACACAAGACTTCATTTAATTAAGTAATTCAAATTCAAACCGGTAAAAATTATTTGAGGAGAGAAATTAAATAAGCACTTTGTGCAAAGTAGGCAATTAGCATAAATACATAGAAGTTTTATTTAAGTACAGAATGTTGAAATATGCGATTGTACAATTAAGGTTAGAAAATCAATTAGTAGCCAGTAAATCAGAGGTCAGAGATTTTGTAGCAGTGACTAAGAATGTCGTGGCAAACTTTGTCTGTGACTGCATTGTTTGTCGATTCGGGATAACGGAGTCAATCGTTACTGATAATGGCTTTAACCTTAACAGTGACTTGATGAAAGTTATGTGTGAAACCTTCAGGATCAAACACAAGAATTCCAAGGCCTATGGGCCTCATATGAATGGAGCTGTAGAAGCCACCAACAAGAATATCAAGAAGATATTGAGGAAAATGATAGAGAAGCATACACAGTGGCACGAGAAGTTATTGCTTGCTCTATTGGGGTATCTCACCAGAGTCCGCACATCAACTGGGGCAATCCCCTTTATGCTGGTTTATTGTATAGAGGCAGTCATTCACAATGAGGTAAAAATTCCCTCCTTAAGGATCATACGGGAAGCTGAGCTCGATGACCCAGAGTGGGTGAAAAGTCATTACGAGAAACTAGCCCTTATAGATGAAAAATAAATGAATGCAGTTTACCATGGTCAACTTTATTAGAACAGAATGTCCAAAGCCTTCAACAAAATAGTCAAGTCAAGACAGTTCACACCGGGGCAGTTGGTGTTAAAAAAAATTTTCCTCATCAAGATGAAGCCAAAGGGAAGTTCTCTCCCAATTGGCAGGGTCCATATATGGTTCATCGGGTTCAACAAGAGGAGTCCTCATACTTGCAGAAATGGATGGAGAGGTTTGGCCAAAGCCAATTAATTCATATGCAGTCAAGTGTTACTATGTGTAATTTTCATGATTTCCTCATAAATGTAGTTAAACTACGCCTGACTTGATTCTGTTTAAGAGGGGATAGTAGGAAGCCCTATGGATTCGATCACAATTCTATAAAATTTTCATTCCACCCCCTCCCCCGCAATTGGAAACTGGGGAAGAATTTAAAGGAGAGCGCTCAAAATTCTGAAGCGATTTCTGCCAATCATCGCAAGCAACAATCAGAAACATCAACCCAACTGGGGCAGAATTTTGAGAAGGGCCCTCAAAATTCCATAGCAAGATTGGTTGCAATGTCTTGAACCACGTCACAATCGCCAGTTCATCTAAAGGTTGTTTCTTAATTATATACTTATGCCAAATTTTTACGAAATAATGCATGTTTATTACTGAAATTGCCTTGTTTAGCAACTTTACCCCAATGATACATACAGTATCACCAGATCAAAGCTAAGCAGATCAAGCAGAGCCAGTGGAGATACGATCTAACCTTTCCCCTTACAAAACTCACGCTTTTTCTGCGGACGTAGGCACTTGGATTGCGAAATCATCAAACATACTATACGCTCACAAGGTAAGCATTATTCAGGAATACAACTCTCACAACTGTCGGCTTACTCATATTTGCCATCCATACACAACAGTGACGTTTCGTGTGTCACAATATCGCAATCTATTATCAGCTAAGAAAGTCTGTTACCGCTTGCCATTTTATTTCTTTCATAAGGCTACCATTATTCCTTTCGAGGCTAAATACTGTCTTCATCTGCATTTTTGCATTGCATAAGGCTACCATTCTGCCTTCCGAGACTAAATGATGTGCCAATCTGCATTTCTGCATTGCATAAGATTACCATTCTGCCTTCCGAGACTAAAAGCTGTCTCCAACTGCATTTTCTGCATTGCATAAGGCTACCATTTTGCCTTCCGAGACTAAATGATGTCTACATCTGCATTTTTTGCATTGCATAAGGCTACCATTCTGCCTTCCGAGACTAAACGATGTCTCCATCTGTATGTTTTGCATTGCATAAGGCTATTATTCTGCCTTCCGAGGTTAAACGCTACCTCCATCTGCATCTGCATGGGTGAAAGGTCGTCACCTACTGCATTGCATGGCTGAACCTTATCCACATTTGCATGGCTGAAAGATCGCTGCCTTATCTACATTTGCATGGTTGAAAGATCGCTATCCACTGCATTGCATGGCTGAAGCATCGCCACCTATTGCATCTGCATGGCTAAAAGATCGCCACATACTGCATCTGCATGGCTGAAAGATCGCCTCATACTGCATTTGCATGGCTGAAAGATCGCTGCATACTGCATTGCATGGCTGGAAGATCGCCACCTTATTTACATTTGCATGGCTGGAGAGGTGAGAGAAGTGAAATAAATTTTTAGGGCTAGGTTTGGGAATTTAAATTAAGGAGTTCATTTAGGGCTTTTTTTTTTGGAATTTCACAAAAAAATTTGTTACATTACCACTTACATACGTGCAAATTCGGAGGTGTAATATACACGCCGGAGGCTGATAAGGTCGGATGTTTATTGAGTTCACTTTTAGTCACTTGGAACGTTTATATGATAAAGACCTCAATTGAGGTATTAAATGATCGCCAGGAACAAATTAAAGGGGCACTTTATATATTTCGCCTACTTTTATTAATGTTGCAAAAGTGGTAATTTGCAAGTATTCATATTAAAAATATTGTTCCAAAAGCCTTAAAGTGCGCGACAACAAACCCCTAAACCCTTTTATTGATTTATTTTTTATTTTATACAATCGAATAAAGTTGGCTGCCATCAGCAACTTCAAAAGCCAAGCAATATGTGATAGATCAAAACCTTGAGCTAGAAACTTACATTTACTGCCGCCAAAGTTATTATTTAATTTTACTGTCAAAAGACAAATTGATCATTTACTTACAAAAATAAAATAATGACAAAACTAAAACCACAACCCTTATATGGCCTTTACCTGGCCACATATAAATGCCAAACGGAGGTCATTCATACCTCCAAATTAAACTCAATAGCAGTGTAAATCTTCAATTCTTGCCACTCGAATTCACCCTGCTCTTAAGGCAACCAAAGTCCAAAGAGCAATATTTTCACCCAATTTCTTCTTTCTATTTCTTTTTTTTTGTTACTTAAATAAAAAGCAAATACTAATAAGTACATGAATACAAGAGACTAAATCAACTTTCTGTTAACTTAATTGACGTTGGCAGCAAGCGAGATTGTCAACCAACTCCTTAAATATGATGTACCGCAACCATCAACCAAAAACAATCCTAAAACTCACTTTTCCAACTATGGGATATTGGAAATGAACCCTACGTCTAATTTAGTGATCATAATCCATTTATAGTTGTACATCGAATTTAGCCGAAGTTATTATTAATACTCAATTTTTTCTCATATTTTTAAATTACGCATATATAATTTTAAAATAGTATATTTGCATCATCATTTAGTTTATAAACCTATACAAGCATTTTACATAATTTTCTATAACTTTTGAAGGTTATCAATTTCGTTTTGTATTTTATTGTATAAATATTTAATAATTATTCTTCAAATTATTTTTATGGTAATTTAATCATCCAAACTCACCATTTACACCAACATGTATGTTTTTAAATAGTTTACTATATTTTTATAATTACATTTGCATTTTTAGGCTAATTGTATATTTTCAAAATAATAGCCTATATTCATGTCAAATAACATTATTTTTGCCAAAATAACCTTTTACATTTTTACATGGTCAAGTTATTATTTTCAATTATTTTTGTGCACAAACAATATTTTTTATTAACTAATTAATTTTACAAATTATTTATTGATAAAATATTGGGTATTTAAAAAATAGTCTAACCTTAAGCCTATTTCCGGATCTAAAATTACCCAAATCTCAGCCCAATTACCCATACACTAGCCCAATAACCCCAAGACCAAACCATACCCAACTCGGTCGCTACCCATACCCGCCAAGCCTTTTTTAAAATCATGGTTGTTGATCTTGAATATCAACGACCCACAATCAATCAATCCCCCATCCCCAATGTTATTATCAAACCCCCCTCCCCCGCTAGAAACCCTAACCTCATTTCCCTTCACCCGCTTCCCTCCAACTCTCTCAACCTCCTCTTCTCTCTCTGTCATACCAAAGCCACTATAACCCCTAATCCTCCCCGATTTTGGCTCAAATATGGAATCGATCCATGATCTACTTATCTATTTTGTGACTTAGTTCTATCTTATTTTTGGCAGGAACTACCTCTCAAGAACGGGTTGATTTACTTTTATTCTATGAAGATCTGGACGATCTTTCACTCTATACATGTTATATTGAACGATCTTTACATTTTTGGTCTGATTCAAGGCGTCATTCTCAACTAGGATTTGAGATTTTCCCTTATTATTTACTAATATCTTATTGATACTCATCCCTTTATTATGTTTGACTAATATTTTCTTTATTTTTGCTTAACTTGCTCTATTTTCACTATTTTTTATTTTATTTACCTTAAAGAAACTCTAATTGATTTTCATATGCTATTTTCCTTATTCTCTGTTGAACCTGTTGTATTCCTTATTTTGAGTGCTACTTGATTTTTTCATGTCACTTTGTGTCCCTTGTTTAAATCAATGAACTTCCTAATTCTATGTGTTTATGTATGAAATATGCTATAATATGAACCCCTCTCATGAAACCCCATAAAAAGATTTTGAATCTCGGGATCCTTTCTTTGTTTTCACTACTCTCTTATCTTACTCATTCATGGGTACACTCAAACACTCTCTAAACTATTGAATAATCTCATCTGGTACAAGCACTGCTCGGAGCCCATTCTCGAGGCTCTTGTGAACTCCGAAGCATTGAGATTTAAGATTTTTGCTATTACACTCTACACTCTTTTAATTCTGCTACTGGTAAATGTTTAAACCTTCATAATGTTTAATTTCTTTCCTTTGTTCTGAACATGTATATGAACTTTGGTTCAATTGTGATGGTATTCATCCTTGATATCATTTTGTGTTAATTGATGCATGAGAATAGGATATTATTCATGTCATGCTTCACTATAATCTACATCATGTGATCTTCTATCTCCTAGGATTAGTTATATACCTTGTAGCATCTTAACATGTTAATTTGGACTTCAGTATTGTGGTTGTATGTTGTTTAGCATCTTGTGTTTATATAATGCCTTAGCTCTATGAGAACCCCTTACTTGAATGAAGTTTTAATGAGTCCTATATATATTGGGGCGTTTTAAGACCTTTTTAAGCTTGTTTCATGTTGTCTTGATTTCCAACTCTATCTTCTTGGACTCTTGTGATAACATATTTCCCAGTATGTCTTTGTCCATCTACTATTCTCTCCATCCTATGGTTATCAATATATGCATCTCTCTATTGTGTTCAAGTGTTGATCAATATGGCATTAGGTTAGACTTAGTTTGTCTTAGACCCTTAGATGTCCACTAGTGCAACCTATATATACTTGCAAACATGTCTCTTCCCCTAGTTCCCATGATGTTTGTTTATATGATACTTTGCTATGTGCACCTTACTGAACCTACTGGCTTGCTTGACCATTTGTGTTGTATGTTCAGCTTAGTGATCTCCGTCTACACTCCTTACATGTTACTTTGATGTTTTAAAATCCTATTCCTAGCTGGCTGAAAGCCATGGCTATCTAGGTTCCCTAGTATGAGCACTGCTCGGAGTCCAATTGAGGCCCTTGTAAACTCTGATACACTAGGGCTAGGCTCTAGTCATTCCTCAACTTCTAAAAACTATCCCTAATACCCTACCTCCATATAATGTATTATATTGATTTCACGTGATACAATACTTGGTGTTGTGGCTGACCAAAAGGGGTCTGAACTCCCCTATGGACATGTGATCATATGTTATTCTAGGCCGTAAATATATAAGGCCCGGCAAGGCTGTGTATTTAGTTGATTATTTATACATGCTATGGGCCTGTCTATTGCTATGTAATATTACTATTTTACTTGTTAATTTAGCCCTATAATAATATTTTTGTATGAACCATCGGGGTGTTAGTGAAATTGGGAATGGGTATATTCTAATGTTTGCATGAAATAGGTAGAATTCCTGCCTATAGGTATTTAATTCGTTCAACATGTTCTGGTCCTATGTGTATGTTAGATAACCTACCTATAGGACCTGAGTGTTTAATTTGTTCAACATACTCTGCTTCTATATGTTTGTTAGATATCATACCTATATGAAATAAAATGTTAATGACCATTCTTTCAATTTGCATAGCTATAGCATATTCATCAGATTCTATGACTAAAGGATAATGTTCTGCTGGTCTTCATCTAAAAATCATGCATATAGGTCTTTAGATGATCAATTCGATGTTGTTATTATATTGGTCTCTTAGAATACATGCCCATAGGATTCTTGCTGTTATCCTGCATTGTACACCATAAATCATGTCAGTAGGATTCTTGATCACTTCCTTGTTGTTGTCTTGCACTATTCACTAGAAATCATGCCTATACGACTAAGTATAGCCATAAAATCAGTCCCAGACGCTTGAGACAAGGTCTATATTTTATCATTATTCATTTTAATATATGTTAATGATGCACTCTCAACTCAGTTCACTTAAACCACAATCAAAACCATGCATAATTCTAGGCTCTTCTGCAATAGATTTCATTATCACTTAATGCGTAAATCGCTTAGGCACAATATCTATAGGATTAATGACTGGAAATCAACAATTCCTCTTAATAATCAGTATGCGACATTCGTATATCTTGTCTATGAATAACGCGGTTTCTCAAACTGCTTGCATGTCTGGATGTATATTAAATCATGAGTGTAGGTTTATAACACCAATAATATGTAAATCAATTAATTTCGAATAGAGCACCGCATATACAATACTAGAATCAAGAATCACCTAAAAATCATGTTTATTGGGCTTAATGGCTTTAATTTGGTCCAATTATGAAATTGTCTAACGCTTAATATGAGGATTTGTTCACGTGCATTTGTTGTCTAAGTGTGGAGGCCAACTTGAGCCATTAATTTCTTTTACATTAAGTCCAACTTATTTTATATGTCGCCTAGTTTTATCATTTTTGAACAACCTAAGTTAAGTCTAGAACTATCCAAAATAAAGGTATAAATGTCTCATAGACCATAGGCATGGGATGGGCAGTGCACACATAAAGCACAATATAGAATCAACTAGTACGCTTTAGATAACAACTTAAAGATAACAATCAGATAGCAGGAGATGATAGTATGTGCCCCCTGAATAGTAGAAGAAACATCCTATCTTGAGGGAGTTATAAAGTATTATTTATGTTGCATGGGGTGATCCTTTAGGCAAAAAAAATTTGGAACCCCCCCCCCCCATCTTGTCTTTAAATCAATTATTTGTGTTTAATAAAACTTCCCAAACTTACTGCTTTCTTTGTCTTTGTTTGTAAGACTAATTAAAATAATTAGAGTTCGGCCGGACTTCACAGTTGTGGACCTCGAAGAGTGCCTAACACCTTCTCTTTGAGGTAATTTGAGCCCTTACCCAATCTTTGGTGACGCAAACTGGTTAAACCATAGGTTTCCTAACGCACCTCAAACCCGATTTCACATAAAAACGGGACATAACTGTTGCATCTAATCTAGCTTGTTCCATAGCTTATGCAGGCCAAGACCTTAGGGGTCGTTAGTAGAATGTATAAGAATTATAACGACTCGACCAGTAGTTTCAAGATTTATAGTCACCTTCCTCCATTTTCTACTTATCTTGGGTTTAATAGTTGCATTTTGAGTTATGGTTAGTCGATTTGGATCCAGAGTGGTTTTGGAGTGAATTGAGATATTTAGAATCTTATGAGAAGGATTTAGTTGGAAGAGTTGATCGGATGTTGACTTATGTATAAACGATCTCGAATTTGAATTTTGACAGTTTCTTTAGCTCTGTTAGGTGATTTTGGACTTATGAGCACGTCCAGAATGTGATTTGGAGGCCCATGATAGAATTGGGATTGAATTAGCAAAAGTTAGAATTTTGTCAATTTTGGTTGGCGATGGAAATTTTGATATCGGGGTTGAAATGGAATTCTGGAAGTTGTAGTAGGTCTGTGGAATCATTTTTGATGTGTGTGCCAAATTTGAGGTCATTTGGACGTAGTTTAATAGGTTTCGGCATCGTTTATGAAATTTTAAAGTTTAGAAGTTCTTAGGATGATTATCCTTGGTGTTTTGATGTTGATTTGAGTGATACGAAGGTTTTACTAAGTTCATATGATGTATGGGATGTATCGGTATGTTTGGCTAAGGTTCCGGGGACCTCGGGATGATCTGAGTGGTTAATAGAGGGTTTAAAACTTGGAAAATGCAGTTGAAGCTACCGGTTCTGGTGTCTTTCGCACCTGCGAAGCGAGAGCCGCTGGTGTGAGCCTGTAAGAGCGACTGAGGAGGCAGATGCGTCCATTGAGGACCTGGAAGGGAACCACAGTTGGAAGTATTTTCTGCACCTGCGATGATCGCAGTTGCGGTCTAGAGGCACAAAAGCGGTCCTGGGGATTTTAAGCAATTTTCGCAGAAGTGGATTAGGTCAGTAGATGCAGTCCCGTTGATGCGGTGAAGAGACTGCATGTGCAGTTTCGATGGACTTCATGATTTTTTTTCATTTACACCATTTTCAACTCGGACTTTGGAACTTTTGACGTGATTTTTGAAGGGGATTCATGGAGTTTCACTGAGGTAGGTCACTCGAGCCTAAGTACCCTTAGCTATGGTGTTTTTCAGTTGATTTCTCATCTAATTAGTGGGGTTTGAAGTGAAAATTGGGGGTTAAGGCTAGGGAATTTTGAGAGTGTAATTTGGAGAATTTAGGGTCGAATGATATCGAATTTTAATAAATTTTGTATTGTTATACTCGTGTGTGAATGGGCTTTTGTGTTTTGTGACTTTTGTTTGCTTTTAAGACGTCAGCCTGGGAGCCGGGTTTGAGCCAATTTTGGGATTTGAGTCCAATTTAGTATTATTTTCTAGTAGAATTGTTTCCTTTAGCATATAATGATTGTGCTATATTACTTTGGGATAGATTCGAGACATTCGGAGGCCGATTCGAGAGGAAATGGCGTCGTGGAGTAGGACTTTACTAGGATTGAGGTAAGTAATAGTTGTAAATCTAGTGCTGAGGGTATGAAACCCCGGACATTGTTTCTTGTGACTACTCTAGAGGTGACGCACATGCTAGGTAACGGGTATGTGGGCATGCACCGAGAGGATTAAGACTTGGTCCGTCCCGTAGAAATCGTAAAGTTGAACAACATGTTGTTAGCTATATGTTCTCTATGTGTTACGAAAGATTAACTGCAAATCATGTTAGAAACCATGTTTAGGATATATGTTGGCATTGTTGGATTCCGTAGGGGCAACTTTACATGTTCAATTGCCTATTAAATGATGTTTGTACTCAGCCATATTGATTACTCGCATATCATATCTTAGTCTCTGTTATTCAGTTTGATGATCATGTTATTGCTATTTGGGCTGATTTTTTGTTGATATCGGAGAGCCCGAGTACAGGAGAGATTGATGAGTGAGTGAGGCCGAGGGTATGATTGTAAGGATATTTATGGGATCGAGATGCACCCCATAGCTTGTTTTATTTATTTATGGCATGATTGGCTTATTATAGCTCTGGGGCTGAAGGAGCTCCTCCGGAGTCTGCACACCCCCATTGAGCGCAATACCTACTGAGTGCGAGTGCCGAGTGTTGAGTGATTGTGAGAAATGAGTGGCTGGGAGAAATAAGTGATTGTGAGGTTGGAGTGATTTGGAGGACTAGGAGATGATTACTAGAGTTGCACTATAGGATTACTTTATTGATGCACACAGTTGCCTTATATGGATATTTTGAAAATTGTTGAAATATATTCTTATCCGGATGTCCTTGAACTTGACTAAAATAAACTGATCTGGCTTGAATTAGCAGAACTTGGGAAGCATGAATATTTTCCTTTCTGAAATTATAGAAAATGAACTAAAACTTTGTAGCTCGTTACTATCTTCTAATCCTTATTTATTATTGTTACTTACCGAGTTAGTTTACTCACATTATTTCCTGTGCCTCGTGTGTAGATCCGGGAGGTTTTGGGTGCGAAAGTTGTTGATAGTTCTCGTAGTTGGTCATTGGAGATCGCAAGGTAGCTATCGGTGTTCACAACCCTATTTTTTTCGTTCTTATCGTTCTTTATTTTCTGTATTTTGGATTCCAGATTATGTTAGTCTTGTTACTTTTGGATGGGTTATGATAGATTCTCATGACTAATGACACTCCGATGTCAGGCTTTATTTCCGCACTTATGTTTTAGGATTCACCCCTTTATAGTTTAGTTATTTAAAAGTCTTCATCCCGGAGGTTGTGGGCGCGAAGGTTGTTAATAGTTCTCGTAGTTTGTCATTGGAGATCGCAAGGTAGTTATCGGCATTCCCAGCCCTGCTTTTTTTGTTCTTATCTTTCTTTATTTTCTGTATTTTGGATTCCAGATTATGTTAGTCCTGTTACTTTTGGATGGGTTATGATAGATGCTCATGACAGATGATACTCCGATATCAGGCTTTATTTCTGCACTTATGTTTTGGGATTCACCCCTTTATAGCAAAGATTTAGTTACTTTAAGAGTCTTGATTATTTTGGTTATTGTTCAAAGTGTTTGGTTCATGTCGGCTGGCCTAGTATCATCAATAGGCACCATCAAGACGGTCATGTTTTAGGTTACATAGGCCTCACAAGTCATGAGCAGGTTTAGTAGAGTCATGCGGATCGGTAAGGAGACGTCTGTACTTATCTTCGAGAGGCTGTAGAACCCTTAGGAAACTTTACATTCTTGAATTCATATTGTGTGAATATGTTGATAAGTAAGCTTCTGCTATTTTATTCTCTAATAGATGGTGAGGAAACGTTCTCCCGGTCAGGACGGACAACCTGTAGTACCACTAGTTGGGATCATAAGAGGCCGAGGTCGCAATAGAGGCTTAGTAGGGGTAGGGGTATAGCCCGCACAACAGCTAGGGAAGCACCTGCAGGTACACTAATTCCCCCAATACAAGATCATGTCCAAGTTGTGGATGCACCAGCGGGACTAGCTTAGGCACCAGTTATGCCTTTCGTGATTCCAGGTCTTCAGGAGACCTTAGTGCATATTCTGACCATGTGCATTGGCCTTGCTCAGGCTATCTCTGTTCCTACTATAGTATCCACTTCCTAGGCTGGGGGAGGCACTTAGACCCCTACCGCCCGCACAACCGAGCAGGCTGTTCAGGGTCTCCAAACACCGGGGGCACCACCATCCTAGCCAGTCGTACTTGCCCAGGACTTTGTGGTTCAAGTCATTCCTGTAGATGAGCACCATTGATTGGAAAGTTTTGGTAGACTTATACCTCTGACTTTCAGCACTGCAAAGGGGAAGGATGCCTAGGGTTTCTAGGATAAGTGTCAGAGGATTCTCCGTACAACGGGTATTACGGAGCGGATGCACTAATTCCCCAATATAGGATCAGGTCCAAATTGTGGATGCACCAGCTGTGCCCTTCATGATTCTAGGTCTTTAGGAGACCTTAGCATAGATTCTGACCATGTGCATCGGTCTTTCTCAAGCGGTCTCTGTTCCTACTACAGTAGCCACTTTTTAGGCTGGGGGAGGCACTTAGACTTCTGCCGCCCGCACAACCGAGCAGGTTTTTAGGGACTCCAAACACCGAGGCACCACTAGCCCAGCCGGTTGCACTTGCTCAAGACTATGTGGTTCAAGTCACACCTGATAATAAGCACCGTAGATTGGAGAGTTTTGCTAGACTTTAGCCTCCGACTTTCGGCGGTGCAGAGGGCGAGGATGCCCAGGGTTTCTTTAATAACTGTCAGATACAACATGTATTCTGGAGACCAGTGGGGTCTTGTTCACTACCTTTCAGTTCTCTAGAGCTGCCTTTAATTTGTGGGAGGCTACTGAGAGGCGTAGACATGTTGGTGCAGCACCCCTTACATGATAATCGTTCTCCGTTCTCTTCTTGGAGAAGTATGTTCCGCAGTCCCACAAATAGGAGCTGCACAAATAGTTTAAGTGGTTGCGCTAGGATGATATGACGGTGATGTAGTAGGAGATGAGATTTTCTAAGTTGGCCCGTCATGCTATTTGGTTGGTTCCCCCAAAGGCAGGGAGAGGATCAGGATGCTTGTTGATGGCCTTATATATAAGATGCAGATTCTTATAACTAGGGAAAGGGTGGTTGGTAATTCTTTTGAGGAGGTTGTTAACAAATCTCAGAATATAGAGTCGATCCATTGCCAGGAGCGAGTAGAGAGGGAGGCAAGAGGCTCGCGGATCCGGTAGGTTTGATGGTGTTCCTTCTGGAGGTTAGATTCACCACGATAAGGGTCATCCCTTCAGGCATGCTCAGATGGCTTATTCAGCTTATCGTGGTACATCATCTAGCCATGGTTTTCACATTCTCAATAGGGTCACTCATCTCTCGGTGCCCTTCCACCTCAGAGTTCATCCCGTGCTCCATTGGTTCAAGGCTCGTCTATGGAAGGATCTTTTACCAGTTATCCCAGTGCTCGGGGCTCCTTTCAGGCCCCACCACTAGCACACATGAGTTTTTTTGAGTGATGAGGGTTGAGGTATATGTGGAGGCAGTGTCCTTGTCATTAGGGAGGTCTAGTGTAGTAGAGGGTTCAGGCTAAAGCTTCAGCACCAGTTACATCACCACCCACCTAGTCAGCTCAGGGTGGAGCTTAGTCAGCTAGGCGTCACCCAAGAGAGGGAGGCTGATCAGGTGGGGTTCACACACATTTCTATGATCTTCCTGCCAGACCAGATGCCATTCCTTTAGGCACAGTGATCACATGTATTGTCTTAGTATGTCACTGAGATGCCTCTATATTATTTAACCCTAGTTCCACCTATTCATATATATCCTCATATTATGCTCATTATCTGGATACGCCATATGAGTCTCTTATTTCATTTGTTTATGTATATACATCGATGGGTGATACTATTATTATGGACCGCGTGTATAGTTCGTGTGTAGTGACCATTGGGGGATTGGAGACTATAGTGGATCTTCTTCCGCTTAGTATGGTTGATATTGATGTGATGTTGGATACAGATTAGTTGTCTCCCTATTATGCTATTTTAGACTGACACACTAAGACTGTAACATTTGCGAGCTGCCTCGGATTGAGCGGTGAAGTTCTTTAGATTATGCCTCCAGTAGAGTGATTTCATACTTGAATGCCTAGTAGATGGTTGGGAAGGGTTGTTTATCCTATTTGGTTTTTGTGATAGATGTTAGTGTAGAGACCCCTACTATTGATTCTGTTCCGGTGGTGCACGACTATTTTTATGTGTTTCCTGCAAACCTATCGGGTATGTCGGTTGACATGGATATTAATTTCGGTATTGATTTGGTGCCAAGCATTCAACATGCTTTTATCCACCGTACTGTATGGCACCGGGTGAGTTGAAGGAGTTGAAGGATAATCTTTAGGAGCTCCTAAAGAAGGGATTTATTAGGCCTAGTATGTCACCATGGGGTGCACCTGTTCTATTTGTGAATAAGAATGGCACTATGAGAATGTTCATTGATTATAGCCAGTGGAACAAAGTCACAACAAGAACAAGTATCCTTTATCGTGTATTGATGACCTATTTGACCAACTTCAAGGAGCTAGGATGTTCTCCAAGATTTATCTCAATTCAAAGTATCACCAGTTGAAGATTCGGGACTCGAATATTCTTAAGACATCTTTCAGGACCCGATATGGTCATCTGAATTCCTTGTGATGTTTTTTGGACTAACCAATGCCCCAACAACATTCATGCATTTAATGAACGGTGTATTTTATCCTTATCTCAACTCATTTATTGTTGTATTCATTGATGATATCCTAGTGTAATCTCGAAGTCAGGAGGAGCATGCACAACATTTGCGGATTGTATTACAGCGGTTGAAGGAGGAGAAGCTTTATGCTATGTTCTCCAAGTGTGAGTTTTGGCTCAGTACAGTTGCATTCTTGGGGCATGTGATGTCTAGTGAGGGTATTTAAGTAGATCCGAAGAAGATAGAGGCACTCCAGAGTTGGCCCAAATCTTCCTCAACCAAGTGATTTGTAGCTTTCTTGGTTTGGTAGGCTATTACCATCGGTTCGTGCAAGGTTTATATTTTATTGCATTGCCCTTGACCAAATTGACCCAAAAGGCTTCTCCTTTTAGGTGGTCCGACGAGTGTGAGGCAAGCTTCCGGAACCTCAAGACTGGCTTGACCATAGCTACGATGTTAGTTCTGCCATCTACTTCTGATTTTTATACGGTATATTGTGATGCTTCTAGGGTTAGCATTGGGCGTTTTTTGATGTAGAGGGGTAGGGTGATTGCTTATACTTCACGTCAATTGAAGCCCAATGAGAAGAACTACCATGTTCATAATTTATAGTTAGCTTCTATAGTTCACGCATTGAAGATTTGGAGGCATTATCTCTACGGTGTGTCTTGTGATGTGTTTACTGATCATTGTAGCCTCCAGCAATTTTCAAGAAGAAGGATCTCAATTTGAGGAAACGGAGATGGTTGGAGCTGCTGAAGGATTATGATATCGCCATTATATATCATCCGGGAAAGGTCAATGTGGTGGCCGGTGCCTTGAGTAGGACGGTAGTGAGTATGGGTAGTCTTGCATTTGTTCCTGTTGGGGAGAGACCTCTTGTAGTTGATGTTTAGGCTATGTCTAACCAACTATTGGAGATTGGAAATTTCGGAGCCCAGTCGGGTTCTAGCTTGTGTGGTTTCTCAGTCTTCCTTATTTGATCGTATCAGAAAGTGCTGGTATGATGATCCTCATATGCTTGTCCTCAATGACAGGTTCAGTATGATGACGCCAAGGATGTGACTATTGGAGATGGTGGGGTATTAAGGATGCAAGGCCGTATATGTGTGCCCAACGTAGATAGGCTTCAAGACTTTATTCTTGAGGAGGTCTATAGTTCGCAGTATTCCGTCCATCCAGGTGCCACAAAGATGTACCAGGATTTGAGACAACACTATTGGTGGAGGAGAATGAAGAAAGATATAGCTGGACTTGTAGCTCAGTGTCTCAACTATCAATAGGTGAAATATGAGCATCAAAGCTCGGGTGGCTTGCTTCAGCAAATAGGGATACTAGAGTGGAAGTGGGAGCGGATCACCATAGATTTCATAGTTGGGCTCCCACAAACTTCGAGGAAGTTCGATGCTAATTTGGTGATTGTGGATCAACCGACCAAGTCCCCACACTTAATTTCTGTAAGTGCTACATATTCTTCATATCAGTTTCCTGAGATTTACATTAGAGAGATTTATCCCATGCATGGTATGCCAATTTCCATTATTTCATACCAAGGGACGCAGTAGTTTTGGAGAGCCGTGCAGCGAGAGTTGGGCATTCAGGTTGAGTTGAGTAGACCATTTCATCCTCAAAAGGACGGACAGTCCGAGCGCACTATTCAAATATTGGAGGACATGTTATGCACTTGTGTCATTGATTTTGGGGATTCATGGGACCAGTTTCTTCAACTCGTAGAGTTTGCTTACAACAACAGTTATCAGTTGAGTATCCAAATGGCTCCATATGAGGCTTTATATGGGAGGAGATGTGGATCTCAAATGGGTTAGTTTGAGTCGAGTGAGGCTAGGCTTTTGGATACAGACTTGGTTCATGATGCACTGGACAAGGTGAAGTTAATTTAGGAGCGGCTTCATATGGCGCAGTCGAGACAAAAGAGTTATACTAACAGAAAGGTTTGTGATGTGTCCTACATGGTTGGGGAGAAGGTCTTGCTCAAAGTTTCACCCATGAAGGGTCTATGAGATTTGGAAAGAATGGAAAGTTGAGCCCTCGATTCATTGGGCCTTTTGAGATACTTCGGAGGATTGGGGACGTGCCATATGAGCTTGCCTTACCACCTATCTTGCATCTAGTATTTCATATTTCTGTGCTCTGGAAGTATATCAGCGATTCATCATATGTCTTGGATTTCAGCACGGTTCAGCTAGATGGTAATTTGACTTGTAATAGGGAGTTGGTGGCTATTTTGGAACAGCAGGTTCGAAAGCTGAGATCCAAGGATATAGCTTCATAGAAAGTTCAATAGAGAGGTCAGCCCGTGGAGGAGGCTACTTGGGAGACTGAGCGGGAGATGTAGAGCAAAATATCCACACCTATTTGAGGCTCCATGTATGTTTCTAGACCTGTTCGAGGACGAACGTTTTTTTAAGAGGGGGAGGATATAACGTCCCGACCGGTCATTTTGAGAGTTGTAGCCCTGTTCCCCCATTCTCTACTTCTCTTGGTTTCTATAGTTGTATTTTGACTTATCAAGTTAGTTGGTTAGGGTCCGGAATGGTTTTGGAGTGAATTGATACACTTAAAAATCTTATGAGAATATTTTATTTGGAAGAATTGATCGGATGTTGACTTATGTTTAAACGATCTCGAATTTGAATTTTGATGGTTCTGTTAGCTCCATCATGTGATATTGGACTTAAGAGCACGTCCGGAATGTGATTTGGAGGCACGTGATAGAATTAGGCTTGGATTGGCGAAAGCTAGACTTTTGGTAATTTTGGTCGGTAGTGGAAATTTTGATGTTGGGGTCGGAATGGAATTCCGTAAATTGGAGTAGGTCCGAGGTATAAGTTTTGACTTGTGTGACAAATTTATGGTCATTCAGACATAGTTTAATATGTTTTGGCATCATTTGCGGAATTTGAAAGTTTAGTAGTTCCTTGGGTTGAATCCGAGAGTGATCTGAAGAATTAACTAAGTTCGTATGATGTTATGGGATATGTCGTATGTTTGGCTGATGTCTTGAAGGCCTCGGGGTGATTTCGGGTGGTTAACGGAGGGTTTGTAATTTGGAAAATGCTACTAAAGCTGCTTGTTCTTGTGTCTTCCACACATGTAGAGTGGAAGCTGCAAGTGCGAGGCCGCATGAGCGACTAAGGAGCCGCAAATGCGGCAATGGAGGACCTGGTTAGGAATCGCAAGTGCGAGGTAGTTTCTGCACGTGCGAGATCGCATATGCGGTCTAGAGGCACATAAGCAGTCCCAAGGATTTTAAGTGATTTCTGCAGAAGCAGCGCTAGGTCCACAGATGCAGTGAAGGACCGCAGGTGCAACAATGTATAAATAGAGGACTTCATGATTTTTCCACATTTCCACCATTTTCAACTCGGACTTTGGAGCTTTTGAGGTGGGTTTTGAAGGGGATTCAAGGATTTTCACTGAGGTAAGTCCCGTAAGCCTAAGTACCCTAAGCTATGGTGTTTTCCAATTGATTTCCCATCTAATTAGTGGGGATTTGAAGTGAAAATTGGGGGTTACTGCTTGGGATTTTGGAGAGTGTAATTTTGGGAATTAAGAGTCCTAATGATGTCGGATTTTGATAAATTTTGTATGGTTAGACTTATGAGTGAATGGGCTATCGGGTTTTGTGAATTTTGTCAAATTTCAAGATGTGGGCCGGGGAGTCGGGTTTGAGCCAATTTCAGGATTTGAGTCCAATGTAGTAGTTTTCTAGTGGAATTTGTTCTTTTTACATATATTGATTGTGTTGTATTACTTTTGGCTAGATTCAGGATGTTTGGACACCAATTCGAGAGTTAAAGGCATCGGGGAGTAGGATTTTGCTCGGATTAAGGTAAGTAATAGTTGTAAATCTGGTCCTGAGGGTATGAAACCATGGACATTCTATCTTATGACGAATACTAAGGTGACACACATGCTAGGTGACGGGCGTGTGGGTGTGCACCGAGGGGACTGTGACTTGGTCCATCTCGTAAAAGCTGTAAAGTTGAATAACATGTTGTTAGATATATGCTCTCTATCTGTTATGAAAGATTGACTGTAAATCATCTTAGAAACCATGTTTAGGCTATATGTGGTGTTGTTGGGCCCCATAGGGGCCACGTAACATGTTGAATTGCCTGTTAAATGCTATTTGTACTCAGTCATAGTGTTTACTCGCATATCATATCTTAGTCCTTGTTATTCTTTTCGATGCATCATGTTACTACTGTTTGGGCAAATGTTTTCCTACTATCTGAAAGCCCAAGAGACTGGAGAGATTGATGACTGAGTGAGGCTGAGGGCCTGATTGTGAGGATATTTATGGGGTCGGGCTGCACGCCGCATCATGTTTTATTGATTTATGATATAATTGGCTTGTTATAAATCTTGGGCTGAAGGAGCCCCCTCCGGAGTCTTGACACCCCCTAGTGCACACAGGTAGCTACTGAGTGTGAGTACCTAGTGTTGAGTGATTGTGAGGAATGAATGACTGGAGGAATGAGTTACTGTGAGGTTGGAGTGATTGGGAGGACTGAGAGATGATTGCCTGAGAGGCGGTATATGATTACATTATTAGTGCACACAATTGCCTTATATCCATATCTTGAGAACTGTTGAAAAATATTCTTATATGGATTTCCTTTAACTTGACTAAAATATACTGATTTGACTTGAATTACCGGAACTTGAAAAGCATGACTATTTCCCTTTCTGAAATGGTAGAAAATGAACTAAAATTGTGTAGCTCGTCACTATCTTCTATTTCTTATTTATTATTCTTACTTACTGAGTTGGTGTACTCGCGTTACTCTATGTGTCTCGGCTGCAGATCTTGAAGTTGTTGGGCAGTTGATAATACTCGTAGGTGGTCATTGGAGATTGCGAGGAAGCTGCCGGCGTTCGCAATCCTGCTTTCTTCATCGCTATCTTTCCTTATGTTTTGTATTTCTGGATTCCAAATTATGTTAGTCTTGTTACTTTCGGATTGGTTATGATAGATTCTCATTACTAGTGACACCCTGATGCCGGGCTTTATTTCCGCACTTATGTTTTTGGGTTCACCCCATTTTACCTCAAAGATTTTAGTTATTTTTGGAGTCTTGATTATTTCTGGTTGTTGTCGAAAGCGTTTTGGTATTGTCGGCTGGCCAAGTATCATCGATAGACGCTGTCACGACGGTCGTATTTTGGGTCGTGACTAGAATAATGTTGTGGATTAGTAATGCATGAGTTAGTAATGCAAACATTAGTTATGCAGAGATTATTTCTTGTCCTCTAATTGGTAAGATGTAAAGGGCGTAAAATGCTCTTTTACTAAATGAAATAGGACAGGCTAGCCCTCCGTTGAAAGTTGGTCTCTATTCTGCCCCTGCCATCAACGAATGGGCTCGTATATGCCCTCCATAACTAACGGGAGACTCATAAAGCCACGTGGAATATATGTGACGGCAAGATAGACCTAGTTCAAATTGTACAGGGGCATATATGAGTTAGTTATAATAGTCATTTATCAAACACTTCAGAATTTCGTATCACTTTACTTAGACACCTATTTGACAACACCAAACTAATTATCATAGCAAATAAACTCAGTCATAGACATAACAAATGAACGGCAATGACTTTATTAAATCCTTGTACAAAAATATAAAGCTTCATTACCTAATAAAAGACAATAATTAAGCCATAATAACACTAACATTACATATCATTTCCCACTAATCCAAAGAACATAACAAGATATCTCAATATCACACACATGAAAATCCACATCTTCTTCCAAAATTTAGTATCAAGAACAACTGAGTACTCTAAATCGGTCACTTTCTTCATTAGAACATTTCTTTCCAATTCTAATAAGGCTTCTAGTCCCCATGATCGACGAGCATCATTACATTCTTAAGATCAACTTTTCCTTTGGAGAGCATTGCTTTCACGGATTAGAGCTTCCTTTTCCTTCTTTAGACTACATATGAGATTTGAAACTCTAGGAGGAAGCTCTTCATCTTGCCATTCGCAATAGGAATATTTTCATTCTAAAAATTAAATATAAATAAAATAAATTTACAAGCAATTCAGAATAATTAAAAGAACCCATTAAAAAGTTTACTTACCTCAAGCTTCGGGCACTTGGCAAACCTTCTCTCAGCATTTAAAGGTGTCCATGCCATGAAATAATTGGAAATAAGTCCGCAATGACACCTCTTATTCGACCCATTTGAGCTACTAGAACATTTCGACATTGTCTTTAGTTGTCTTTTGTTATGATTCGACCCCTTTGAGCTACTAGTATTTAATGAAGTCATTGCCATTCATTTGAATGTTTGTGTCTATGACTTAGTTTATTTGTTGTGATAATTAGTTTGGTGTTGTCAAATAGGTGTCTAATTGAACTAATATGGAGTTGTGAAGTGTTTGAGAAATGACTATTATAACTGATATATGCCTCTGTACAATTCAAACTATGTCTAACTTGTCTTCCCATATATTCCACGTAGCTTTATGAGTCTTTCGTTAGTGATGGAGGGCATATACGAGCCCATTTATTGACGGCAGAATAGAGACCAGCTTTTAACGGGGGGCTAACATGTCCTATTTCATATAATAAAGGGGCATTTTAGGACCTTTTTTCCGTAAAAATTAAAATGCATTGCATTGTTTTTAAAAAATTAATTGTTTACAAAATGCCCTCCATATTCTTTAGTTATACAAAAATACCCTCCATACCATTGTTTGCTATATATTAGTTATACACAGGATAATACCAAATATGTTGTATAACTAATATTTGTATTAATAGTACATAGGTTGAAAAAGTGCACCAACAAGGGATTAATAATACCAAAAACTAATGCATGCATCATTTTGTCTAATACATCCTGCCAAACGACCCCTTATAGTGCCCTTAATTACTTGAGGGTGTACGTTATTGATATATGGAAATTTTATTATTATTATTATTTCTTTTTTTGTGAACATCAATATGTGATACTGAAAGTGCAATTCACCTGATCTATAAGATGAGGGGTTGAAATAGAGGTAACTATGTTAAGCACATATGATGGTATTAGTCATGTTGCGCGGAATCTCTAATTATGTTACTGCATTCGTCGATACTTGAAGAGTCCACCAAGTAACGTAAGTATTAGGTGTTTCAAGGGCATATAATTGCTATTTTCCGTCCCAAATTAACCATTTGCTCAAAAAAAAATCTCTTTAGGAACTCAAGTTAATAGAGAAGATTAACAATATTTTCAATGGAGACTTCCTTTAGCCTGGATAAAGGAAGATAATGTTGCATGTCTTAAAAAGACACATACACTTTTGAACTGCATTCGTCGATACTTGAAGAGTCCACCAAGTAACGTAAGTATTAGGTGTTTCAAGGGCATATAATTGCTATTTTCCGTCCCAAATTAACCATTTGCTCAAAAAAAAATCTCTTTAGAAACTCAAGTTAATAGAGAAGATTAACAATATTTTCAATGGAGACTTCCTTTAGCCTGGATGAAGGAAGATAATGTTGCATGTCTTAAAAAGACACATAAACTTTTGAATGCACACCGTGGGGTTCAAACCCACGACCACAAGGTTAAGAGCCTTGCGCTCTACCAACTGAGCTAGACGGGCAACATGTTAAAGTTTCGTTTGTCCGGAAAACAATGCATTGTTATTCGTGTCTTGTATCAGGTTGATAAAGATTGTATGAATGGTAAAAGGAAAGTAGCAGGAGACGACACAAGTTACTCGCATTTCATACATGAATATCAATAAATCGCATTTAATATGCAACTTATAAGTTCAATTCTACAAACAAGATTTAGCTATAAGTCTCATTCATCTATTACAATTTAAGTTATTAGTTTCAATACTCCATGACAATTATAAGTCACATTTTGGAATGTAATTTGTAATTTGTAATTTATAAATGGGGTATTATTATTTTAGGCAACGCCAGAAACTATTTATATTTGGTACTCTAAAAAGTATATAAAATTACAGAATAATGCACTCCATAAGTTGACCTTGCACTATTTTAGCCCAGTTACAAGTTTGCAAATGTAAAGCCAAATATCAATAAGATCTTTTTTTTCTCATTCTCTCTAATTATAACAATCTCATTTATTCCTACCTACCCCTATTGTAGCTCTCTCCTCATTTTCACCCCTAAATATTTAATTTAACTAATGATAAAGAATCATATGCAAACAAAACTGAAAAGAAAAATTAGTTGCCATTGAGTCAACACTCATTCGTGCCTTCTTCCATATATATATATATATATATATATATATATATATATATATATATATATATATATATATATATATATATATATATATATATATATATATATATATATATATATATATATATAAAATTTTGTTAGCTGTTATATAGTGTTATTTTTTCTTTATACGTTGCATTTAAATTATGATTTAAGCTAACATCATATCTCCGTTCATTACTTCAGTTAACTCAAAACGCATACACTTTATATATTTTTGAAATTTGGAAAAACATTACTCAGTAATAAAAATTTATCCACCAAAATGAGCTCTTAAGAATAAGGAGATGCTCAATCGTAGTACGAAACATTAGAAGTTAGAAGAAAACTTACTATTTAATAAGAACAAATAGTATTTGTATTTATAGTTTTAAAAAATTACTAACTTAATTTTGCACATTCCAATGCCCTAGATTTTTGTTCAAGCTATGTGTTTTCCATTGAGATTGTTTGACAAAAAAAGTGTTAAGTGTTATAAATAGACTTCTATTTAAGGTGAATGTCTATAATTAGAGAGATTCTAGAGTTTTATTCTTGGTAGCTAAGTCACTACCTCCCTATAAATAAAGGGGTCTTCTACCATTGTAAATCATCCCTAACAATCCCCAAAGTATCAATAAGAATACTCCTCCCCCTATTCTCTCTATATTGTTCTTGTTCTTGCATTATTCTATTTGTTCTTATATTATTTCATAACACGTTATCAGCATGAGACTCTACCGTCTCAAGAAGCACTTTGAGAAGATTAAGGAGTAATTCGCACACACGAATTTCGCTAATTTCGGGCATTATCCGGGTCACGCTTCAAGAGATAAGTATCGATTTTATGTTCGATTAAAATCTATAATTATGTGTTGTCTATATTACATACAAGTGATCCTAGCTATTTACTTCCGCTATTCCTTTCTTTGTTACAATTGAATTTGATTTCTTCCTTCATGGGGAACAAAAAGTTTTCTTTTCAAAAGGAAATTCACACGAACATAGAGAGATTAAACGGACAGCTTTAGGAAAATTTTGATTTTGATTTTTGAATCTGTCACCTTCTAGTTGTTGATTTTAGTTTTTTGGTATATAAAAGGGGTTAATTTCTCTTAGATTTTTCCTTTAGTTTCGGAAACCAGAGAACGAAATTGGTAGGTCTTTTCATTGGATTTTGGGTGTTAAAGCAGGAATTTGCTTGGTTCAGTCCGAGATTTCCGACGCAATTGTTGTGTCAGCTGTGTGTTGATTCCTGCTGTTGAACTGACTATTTGATGGTTGGACCGAGTCTATTACTTTGGTCCCTTTCTTTGCGGTTGCCCTGTTTTTAGAGATGGTATCAATCATAAAGTAATGCAACGGGATGGAAACTCAAGAGGTATATTTGATATCACAACATTTATTGGTACACCTTAAAGGTAAGTAATTTACTTTTCCCTTTCAAATTCTTGAAATTCTACGATTTGATTTCATATACAAACAAAGACAAAATCCGTCCAATTGAATTTGCTCCATTCCCTTTAGAGAATGTGGTAGCAGTATGTGATAAGTCTGAAAGAAGACAAAATCCGTCCAATTGAATTTGCTCCATTCCCTTTAGGAATGTGGTAGCAGTATGTGATAAGTCTGAAAGAAGACAAAAATTATTACCGTGAAGGTATCAATGGATGTGGGCGTGGCAATAGACGAAATTATAATCGTCATTATTGTGGTAATGAGAACAATAAGGATTCTCAAAATAATCTTTCACTTTATGAAAGTAATATTTGACATGAGATTGTGTATAGCACATACAGATGATTATGATCCATTCCCTGAAGTGAATGTGATAATTGTAATAGAGCCCGTAAGTATGAACACGCTCTTGATGTAATTTTGTTTCATGTCTGACATTATAAAAGGAAAGTTCGTTGCCCTACAAATTTCGGGCAAGAACTATATGACATGGGTGTTGAATGCTGAAATCCATTTGGATGCAAAGGGTCCTAGAGACGCCATCAAAGACAGAAATAATGCATCCACCCAAGACTATGCTAAGGCCTTGATTTTCTTGCGCCATCACCTTGATGAAGGTTTGAAACTATGCTAAGGCCTTGATTTTCTTGCGCCATCACCTTGATGAAGGTTTGAAACTATGCTAAGGCCTCGTTTTTCTTACGCCATCACCTTAATGAAGGTTTGAAACTGTGCCAATGGCCTTGATTCTGTTGCACCATCACTTTGATGAAGGAAGATGGAATTGTTTGATTTTATTTCACTTATTTGTAATAGTTAGTGAATAGACTAATATTCATTAGTATCAACTCGTATTAGTTAGTTCATGATATAATGTTAGTATTAGTTCGTTAGAATGTTTCTACATGCTCAAATTTCAATAATATTTTTATTTTCAAGTAGAGGTAATCGACTAACCTAACAGTTAGTCGATTATCTAATATTTCGCATTAAAACTGCAAAACAATCGATTGTCAATGTTCAACAATCGATTGTCAATGTCCAACAATCGATTGTCTATGTCTAACAATCGATTGTCATGAGACTGTGATCTGGAAATTTTTCAAAATAGTCAACAATCGATTGTCTTAAAACAGTGTGATCTGGAATTTTTTCAAAATAGTCAACAATCGATTGTCTATGTTTAACAATCGATTGTCTTAAAACAGTGATCTGGAATTTTTCAAAATAGCAAAATAATCGATTGTCAATGGTCAACAATCGATTGTCAATGTTAAACAATCGATTGTCTATGTTTAACAATCGATTGTCGTAAGACAGTGTGATCTGGAATTTTTCAAAATAGCAAATAATCGATTGTCTATGTTTAACAATCGATTGTCAATGTTCAGCAATCGACTGTGTGTGTTTAACAATCGATTGTTTTAAGAAAATGCTTAAACTAAAATTTTCAAACTGCAAAGTAAACGATTATGGAAAACATATAATAGACTATCTGATTTAGTTAGTCAACTGACCTCAGCAGATTTTGAAAATATTGTTTAAATGTGAAACAAACGGATTGAATTTGTTTATTCTCATGTTCGTATATTTTTCTTTTGTATGCCAAACCATGGGAAGTAAATTGATTGAAGGCTCCGGAAGAGCAACTGTAACTCTGCCCAAAGGCACGACGTTTATCTTAGAGAATGCAATATTCTCCTCCAATTCTAAGAAGAACTTGTTGAGTTTTAATGATATCAATCAAAATGTTCTCCTCCAAGTCTTAAAGGAACTTGTTGAGTTTTAAAGATATCATTCAAAATGGACATCAGTGAGACAATACATGAGTATAATCTTGAATACCTCATTTACTCATGAAAACGAGGCTGCCCACTTCGGTTTGGGGTCACGCCATTTTGCATGCAGCAATGCTAGTTCGTCGGCTGCCCACTTCGGTTTGGGGTCACACCATTTTGCATACAGAAATGCTAGTTCGTCTCTGACTGACGAATTGACACAAATATTCCCCGTTGCAATTGGTTTTGGGTCATGAACCTAATATATCCCATTTAAGAATCTTTGGATGCGCAGTATATGTGCCTATAGCACCGCCATCCCGCACCAAAATGGGTCCGCAAAGAAGGTTAGGAATATATGTTGAGTTTGAATCGCCCTCCATTATTCGCTACCTCGAAACATTGACAGGAGATTTGCACGATTTGCAGACTGTCAATTTGATAAGACACTTTTCCCAAAATTAGGGGGAGAAGTTGGTAAAACCAAACGGGAAATTTTGTGGAAAAATGCATCATTATCTCATCTTGATCCACATACCTCTATTTGTAAAAGAGAGGTACAAAAGATTATCCATTTGCAAAGAATAGCAAATCAAATGTCTGACGCATTTACGGACTTGAAAAGGATAACGAAATCCCACATCCCCGCGGAAAATGTTCCAATCCGTATTGATGTCCCTGTTGGACAATCATCTAGTGTCATATCCAATGAGTCAAATGCACGCCTGAAGCGTGGCAAACCATTAGGTTCCAAAAATTGAAATCCTAGAAAGAGGAAAGCAAATGATCAAAATGACACTACGAAAGAATCTCATGAGGAAATTCATGATTTAACAAATTCTGAGATTCATGAAGAATCCATTGAGCCCGAGGCTCTGGAAAATACGGAACTATCCATAAATCCAATCAATATTGAGGCAAATATTAATCGAGTGGATATAGTGGTGGATAATGTCTTTGCTTATAATGTCGCATCTAGCATTATGCAAGAATGTGAGGATCTCGAACCTCAATCTGTTGAAGAATGTCGAAAAAGACATGATTGGCCAAAGTGGCAAGAAGCAATTCAATCAGAATTGAATTCACTGGCAAAACGTGAAGTTTTTGGCCCTATAGTTGAAACACTCAATGGTGTCAAGCCTGTTGGCTATATATATGGCATGAATGATCGTTGGTCACGTACCTATTGTACGCCAAAGTATTTTGGAAACATGACTATTAAAGGACAACGATAATGCAAGAAACATATCTTGCATATAAGTTTGACATGACCATAATGGTATAACTTTCTCTTTAAGAAAGATATTCACCACATGGATGTTGATGAATCTGTGGTAGTACAAAATTAATTGAGAGCTCTAGAAGAGCCAATTATTACTATGTTGGAGAAACACAATTGAGTATTGTGCTGTAGTAAGTCTCAAAGAAACTTATTCAGTTTCCAATGTACACGCGAAAGCGATTGATTATATTGAGACTATAAATAAAGGAAGGATTTGATATCTCCTATTACTTGTAGCGGGGTAATTTGTATATGAAAAGCTACCCGCTTTGTTCTCCAGTTTGTACTACACAAACGAAAGAATGCCACAATAAAGTGGATATCTATTGGTATAAAACCCATGTCATAATAAACCTGAAGTTTATTGATAAGTGCACATGTCATGGTGTAAATTTGAAGTTTACCAATATTGATAATTTATTCAGTTGGCATTCGTGTTAGCCATCTCATTTTAAGTATGATGTGCAAATTCACATAGGTGAATATTAAAGAACTAGAAAGTTCTTTACGAATTCTCTTGTATCACTTGTTCTCATTAATGAACTGACCAACTAAAGAGTTCGGGTTGAAGCCCATAAATTCTGGAAATATCAAAGGTGAATTTGGGTCCATTCACATGCCATGTATACCACATATGATGCATCTATGAAATGGTTACATGCGCAATTGTTATTAACCCGCAGCCTGGCCGGTGCTTGCGAGGTAAATTGCTCAGTAATCTAACTTCGAGCATAATTTCCAGATTCTCTACTCAAGATAGTTCATCTTGATAAGTTGGTTTATATCAAAGTTGGTTTAGCAAGATAATTATTGAATGCTTCCACTTAATAGCTAAACTGTTTCTTATGAGAACAAAGTTATATATATCAGTTTGATATACGTTGTATACGAGAGTATATTATATTCTCCCCTCACAAGTGGTTCAGGGTCAGGAACCAAATAATTTCATCTTATTATTAATGTGCTGTGTATATTGACATGATAATGCACAAAGATGTTTTCCCAAAGTTGAGGAAACAAGTTAGCTTTTCTAACATGAGGGGGAGACATGATAAACAATTGAGAAAAGGTTACATGGGAAGAATTATCATTTGTATATGTAGATCCCCGAATATCATGATATGAACCTGAAGTTCATAAAATGGATAATTCAATTGCAACATATTGCAAAGCATGCTATACGCATTTGCTGACCCAAAGAAAGTGACTATATTCTCACTACAAATGCTCATATTAAGTCCCAGAAGGACAAAGTCTTTGATACGCTTAAAGCGTATAGACAAATACTTGATTCCATGTGAAAGACATGTAGATTTGGACATGTAGTTGAAATACTTGAGAGTATAAAAGTCAAAGGTATGTATAATCAGTTTTCGATATCTTATTTGTTTAGCATGACGTGAAAACTTGATATGCATCTAAAGTCTATTATGTGACTTACATGACTTAACTTGAAAGATTTAAGTTGCTTGAAGCATATGCAATTCTTGGTCCTGAAGTACCACATCCCAAGTACAATTTGTGTACATATGAATCTTGCTATAACTATAAGCATGATGGCATTGAGAATACATCTATGAAGATATTGAAGAGTCATTCCGCGACATTATATGGAGATGTTCATATCTATCAAGAATGATGATTTTAAGGTGCGGAATATTTGTTCAAGTCAATATGGTTGATTTATTTATCAAATCTCTACCAAAGATCGTTTTGAAGATGATGCACAAGATTGGAATGCAAATGCTCAAGGATATAAATTGATGTTCTTATTAGGGGGAGTTAATGCGCGTTGCACTCTTTTTCCCTTACAAGGTTTTGTCCCACTGGGTTTTTCTTGCAAGGTTTTTAACGAGGCAACCAATAGGCGCATATTCAAACATGTGTACTCTTTTTCCTTCTCTTTAATTTTTCCCATTGGGTTTTGGTTTTAAGGTTTTAACGAGGCACATTGTTGAATAGACATTCAAGGGGGAGTGTTATAAATAGACTTCTATTTAAGGTGAATGTCTATAATTAGAGAGATTCTAGATTTTTATTCTTGGTAGCTAAGTCACTACCTCCCTATAAATAAAGGGGTCTTCTACCATTGTAAATCATCCCTAACAATCCCCAAAAGTATCAATAAGAATACTCCTCTCCCTATTCTCTCTATATTGTTCTTGTTCTTGCATTATGCTACTTGTTCTTATATTATTTCATAACATTAAGTTTTTTGTTAAACTAATTAATGAGGAAATAGAATGTAAATCATAGTTAAACATAATAAATTCTAGATCAGAACTGGGGTATATCAGTGATATGAGTGTATTGGGAAAAAATTGAGTTTTTATTAAAGGCGACGTGGCATTACACGTAGATTGGTCAAACAGTCAAAGAGCAATAAATGATTAAAAGGCACAGAAGACAACATGCACGGTGGGAGAAAAGAAAATAGACATGAGAGGGAATCTTAGATTTCAATATCAACGGATAAAAAGAGCGTTGAAGACACGAACCTGATGACAAAGTAGTCTACATTCATTATTAAATACCTGATAGGTTAGTTATTCATTATTTAATAGCAATAATTATGTAACGTCCCATTAAATGCTCTTTATTACATAAATAATCCGTTACTCCTTGTCAACTATAAAAAGAGGAAATTTTATCATTTGTAGACACACAGAACTTTGTTGATATCATGGTGGAATACAACTTTCTTATGTTTTATTCATATTCTTTGAAAGCCAATTATATTTCGGTCTCTTTGATTATCAGTAACCCGATTTTTTCTCTCTAAAATTCAAGCTTTGACCAAATTACATTTTTTAGTTAAACAAATTGGTTCCGTTACTGGGAATCTGATAATCCGTTCTTTCTAAATCAACATTCACCTATTGTTAGTATTTCGAACAACAACGACAACAACGACCAGGCAAATCCGAACCAACAAATTGGTGATGAGAAACTCAATAATGCTAACCTTAAAGCTTCTCCACGTGGATATCGTGAAGAAACTCCAAACGCTATGTCTGAACATGACGATGGAGGAGGAGAAACAATAGATGAATTGTTAAAGAAAATATTTGACTCACGAATTAACAAAGCCTTGCGAGCCCTAGTTGATCAATTGCTTGCTGCACCAGCAACACCAAACAACAACACGTTGGAAAATGCTCGCTCTGGTCTAGTTGATTCTGGCAATGGAGCAATTCCTAGTGACTCACAAGATGGAGAACCAGGTAATACAGGTAATTCTCATCTTCAAAATTTGGTACTAACTTTGCAGAAACAACTCAAGGAGCAGAACGAACGTATCGAGAAAATCCCTGGAGTTCCACCTGTAATAAAAGGAGTAAATGTGGATAAATACGCGCAGCAATCGTGGAAACCAAGTGTTTCTCCTTTACCAATACCAAAGAAATTCAAAATGCCTGATATCCCAAAATATGATGGTACAACGGACCCTCATGATCACGTAACTGCAATTACAACGGGAGTGAAAGGAAACGATTTGACCAAGAAAGAAATTCAATCAGTGTTGGTTAAAAGGTTTCGAGAGACACTCACCAAGGGAGCATTAACCTAGTATTCTCTTTTACCTGAAAATTCTATAAATTCTTTTGCTGAGATTGCAGATTCTTTCATAAAAGCACACTCGGGAGCTCAAAATGTGGAGAAGAGAATGGAGGATATCTTCAAAATCAAACAAGGGAAAACTGAATTGCTCAGAGATTTCGTTGATAGATTCCAACGTGAAAGAATGATGCTACCCCGTGTACCGGATAATTGTCCTGCAATAATTTTTGCTAGCAATTTGAATGATAAAAGTTCATAAGCCACGAGAAGACTTAATGAAAGCCTTCGTGAATTTCCCGCAACTACTTGGAAGGATGTTTATAAAATGTGCAGTACGAAGCTCAGAATTGAAGAAGATACCGTATCTCAACCTCAACGAGAAGAAAGAAGCGGATCCAGAAGGTCTGAAGCCAATAAAAGGTCAGGTAAGAACAGGTATGATCAATATATAGGACCTGTAGGAAAAGACCCACATTTTAGGCAAAGCAATCAACATTATGATTAGAGGTCGAGATATAGGGGAAATGGATCTTCATCCAGGTTCAAAGGTGATCGAAACAACCAAGAGTCACGGGATGATGATAGAAATTTAATGGCATGATTTGCTTGTCATAGCTTCAATGTAACTAATTCCGAGCTCGTAGCTATTCTAAGGATTATGGGAGATAAGGTACGGTGGCCAAAAGAGAATCGGTCGAATCCAAATAGACAAAACCCAGGCCATTGGTGTGAATTTCACAACGACCATGGGCATAAAACTTCAGAATGCATGTTTTTACAAAGTGAAGTGGATCATCTGTGAAACAAGTTTACCTCACGGAGTTGTTCAGTGAAAAGGGAAAGCAAGAATACATGAAAAATAGATAGGAGCCACCAAAACCACCTTCACCTAAGAGGATAGTAAATGCCATCAGTGGAGGAGAATATATTTACGGAGTAACATATATGGCTTCGAACAAAATTTCCAAAATGATGATCGTACACGGCAAGAGAGTACGACAAACCTTAGAACAGGAGAGTATAAGCTTCGACGATGCAGATACGGAAGGAGTGACAACACCGCATAACGATGCTCTGGTAATATCTTTAGTTATATATGACACTGATGTAAAAAGAGTTTTGATTGATCCAGGTAGCTCTGTAAATATTATTCTACTAAGAGTACTGCGAGAAATGCAAGCTAAAGACAAGATGATACCAAAAGCGCATGCTTTGTCAGGCTTCGACAATTCAAGGGTTGAACAAAAGGTGAGGTAACTCTGACAACTTATGCTGCAGGTGTTATTAAAGAAACTAAGTTTCAGGTAGTGGATTTGGAAATAGCCGACAATATAATCATGGGGAGACCTTGGATACATGATATGGATGTTGTTCAATCAACCTTACGTCAAGTCATTAAATTTCCATCACCTTGGGGAATATGTCAAATTCGAGGGGATCAACAAATAGCCAAGAGTATCAACGCAATAACAGATACAAGCATCGCAAGTAAAGAGAAATATCAACTATCGGAAATAGTTGGAGGTATCAGCAACCAAACTTCAACTGAAACAATAGATTTAGATTCAAGGCCCGATGTAATTCAAGAACCTGAAGAAAACGAGAATATCAAAACAAGGATAGAAGAACTCGAAGCTATGGTGTTATTTGAACAATGGCCAGAGAAATTTTTTTATGTAGGAGCAAATCTAAATCCCGGCATGCGAGGTAAGTTAATTGGATTTTTAAAAGCTAACGTATATTGTTTTGCCCGGTCCCATGCTGATATGATAGGTATTCCACCGGATGTGATGACTCATAAGCTTAACGAAGACTCATCTTTCACCCCAATTAAACAAAACAAAATAAAGCATGGAGCTTTCAAAAATCAAATAATTCAAGATGAGGTCCAAAAGTTGTTGAAAATCGGGTCCATTCATGAGGTAAAATATCCTGATTGGTTAGCTAACACGGTGGTCGTACCTAAAAAGAATGGTAAGTGGCGAGTTTGTGTAGATTACACTGATCTAAACAAAGCTTGCCCAAAAGATTCTTTTCCTTTACCCCATATAGAACAATTGGTTGATGAAACTGCAGGTCATGAACTTTTAAGTTTTTTAGATGCATATTCGGGGTAAAATCAAATTAAAATGGTCCCCGGTGATGAAGAAAAGACTTCTTTCATCACAGACCAGGGGACTTACTGTTACAAAGTAGTGCCTTTCGGTCTAAAAAATGCTGGAGCAACCTATCAAAGCTTAGTTACCAAAATGTTTCAAGAACATTTGGGAAAAAGAATGGAGGTATATATAGACGACATGCTCGTCAAAAGCTAGCATTCCCATGACCATATTTCTCATTTAACTGTTACCTTTGAAATTTTGCGAAAATTTAATGTGAAACTCAATCCTGAAAAATATGCATTTGGAGTTGCATCTGGTAAATTTTTTGGTTTTCTTGTCTCTAACCGTGGAATTGAAGTGAATCCTTCCCAGATTAAAGCAATTGAAGAAATACCTGATGTCCTTACTAGTAAAAAGGAAGTTCAAAGGTTAACAGGAAAGATAGCGGCCTTAGGGAGGTTTATTTCAAAATCATCATAAAAATGCTTCAAATTTTTCTTTGCGCTCGAAAAGCAAGATCATTTCGAGTGGAATGAAGATTGTCAACGAGCAGTGAGGGACTTGAAAGTTTATTTATCAAATCCTCCTTTACTGGCTAAACCTAAAGAAGGTGAAAAGTTACTCTTCTATCTAGTAGTATCAGAAGTAGCGGTAAGTGCCGTTTTAGTACGAGAAGATCAAGGTAAGCAATCTATGATTTATTATGTAAGTAAAACTTTATTAGATGCAGAGACAAGGTATCCACAACTAGAAAAATTAGCATTACCTCTCATCATGGCATCTAGAAAACTACGACCTTATTTTTATTACCACCATATTGTTGTTGTTACTACTTTTCCTTAAGAAATATATTGCATAAACATGAACTGTCAGGAAGACTAGAAAAATGGGCTATAGAACTAAGTGAGTACGAAATAATTTACCAACCTCGAACTACTATTAAATCTCAAGTACTCACCGATTTCGTAACTGATTTTAGTCAAAGCATACATCTAGAAGTAGAAAAAGAATTACAAGTTTTTAATGGAGTTAATCGGGGGACTTGGCTACTATTTACTGATGGTCCATCTAATGTAAACGGGGCAGGTTTAGGAATTGTTCTTATACCACCTACGGGTGAAACAATTAGACAAGCAATAAAATGTCACCCTGTAACTAATAATGAAGCAGCATATGAAAATGTGATTGCGGGTTTGGAGCTAGCATTAGAACTTGGTATCATGCAAACTGTAATCAAATGTAATTCACAACTCGTAGTCAATCAAATACTGGGGACATAGGTAGCTAGAGAGACTCGAGTGAACGAATATCTCGGAAAGGTACGGGAGTTAATAAGACAGTTCAAAACTTGGAAAGTGATGCAAATTCCAAAAAAGAGAATTTGGAAGGAGACGCCTTAGCCAACCTCGCATCTGCAGCAGATATAGCAAACAATGCGAATGCCTCAATTATACATTTGTTCCATTCTGTTCTTGACCCTGATAAAAATGAGGTAAATTTTAATCACTTAACTTGGGATTGGAGAAACGAAATCGTGTCTTTTTTTGCATCACGGAATTTACCTGAAGACAACGTGAAGGCTCATACATTAAGAAAGAAAGCCGCTCGTTACTACTTGTATCAAGGAAACCTTTACCGTAAAATGTTTGGTGGACCATTAGCCAGGTGTCTCGGACCTTCTCAAACAGAATATGTGATGATAGAAGTACATGAGGGGCATTGTGGAAATCACGAAGGAGGAAGATCACTTGTTAAAACATTGATTCGAGCGGGATATTACTGGCCTAAAATGGAAGAAGAGGAAATTGATTTCGTATCTAAATGTGATAAATGTCAAAGGTATGCAAATAAAATGCATAGACCAGCAGAGTTATTACATCTTGTCATAGCTCCGTGGCCCTTCATGAAATGGGGAATGGACATCGTAGGACCATTACCACAGGCAAAAGGTCAGGTAAAGTTTCTACTCGTACTTACTGATTATTTCACTAAATGGGTAGAAGTAGGAGCGCTTAAACAGGTACGAGAGAAAGAAGTTAAGGATTTTATTTGGAGAAATATAATTTTCCGCTTTGGTGTTCCAAAGGAGATAGTGTGTGATAATGGACCACAATTTATAGGAGCTCAAATTACAGATTTTTTTCAAAGTTGGAAAATCAAAAGAATTACGTTGACACCGTATCATCCAATAGGTAATGGGAAAGTAGAGTCTACAAACAAGGTAATTATCAACAACCTAAAGAAAAGGTTACAAGAATCAAAAGGAAATTGGCCTGAAGTATTACCAGCGGTATTATGGGCATATCGAACTACAACAAAAACAAGTACAGGAGAAATACCTTTTTCAATGGTCTATGGTGCGGAAGCTTTGACACCAGTTGAGATAGGTGAACCTAGTATACGACGTGTTCAAACAGAGGAAAACTCGAATAATGAAGAGTTATGAGTAAATCTTTATTTACTTGAAGGGAAAGAGAAGTTGTGTTGATAAGTATGGCGGCTCAAAAGGAAGTAAATAAGCGATATTACAATAGGAAAGCACGCCTTGGGTTTTTTAAAGTTGGGGACTTTGTGTTGAAAAAGGTTTTTCAATCTACAAAGTCTGCTAATTCAGGAAAGCTAAGTCCAACATGGAAAGGACCTTACCGAATTCGTGAAATTGCGGGCAAAGGAGCATACAAGTTAGAGACAATGGAAGGCAAGGATTTACCTTCACATTGGAATGCTGTTCATTTAAAGAGGTATTACTTCTAAGTACCCACGGTCAGGTATCGCCATGTTAAAATTTTTTCTTTTGAATTGTTAAAATTATACTAACGATTATAGATGCTAGGAAAAAACCCTAACTCGTGCCAAATGATGAGTCACGGCCTGCACGGCAAATTGGAATACTATTAAATTCCTAGCCCAGGGTTACATTAATCTGATGGAAATACACACGAGTTAGGAAGTCTTCATCTACAATCGCACCTCCGAGTCCCGTATATTTTTCTGTTTCAGGAAATGGACAAAAAATTGGGAGCAACTACACAAGTGTTTGAGGCTTCATACTTCACCACTCAAACCCTTGGGGGACTGTACTGTATACATACGAGTATGTGCCGAAATAGATACGAGAGAATAAAATTCAAGAATCAAGTTACGAGAATTCAAGTATCAATCTAAAAACACTTATCATAGTGTTCTTTCCTTTTTAGAACAATAAAGTCATTGCTTAAATCCTTCCTAAATATGTAAAGGCAGGGATATGATTATGTATCATAACAGGTTATGGAAAAACCCTGTATATTTTGTAAATCTGTTAAAAGAAAATAGTTGCGTGAAAGTTATAGATGTATTTCAATACATGTAATACTCAAGAAACTTATCAAAGTTTGTAAATAAAAACTTTACAAAAGCTGTTTTATGTGAAACATGTATGTTCCTATTTCTTTCATCGTATATTAACACCATTATGAAGTTGAGACGTCTTCTTCATTAATTGTCAATAAATAAAAGGGCCCTCTTTTATTTTTCCTCATGTTGGTAACACATGAGTCGAACTATGAAAGCGTTTTATGAAAAGGATAAAAAATGCTAACTTATTCTCTGAGTCCTAAAAAGAAAAATAGGTAAGAGTAAGGTAAAATCATTCTGCAAAGATTAAATCAGTAAATAGACAAGGATAAGATGATGAAATATTATACAAACTTATTAACATAAAAAGCTAAGGGAAAAACTTAGCTATTATAATACATTTGTTTTTCTAAAACAGATGCCCCATTATAGAAAATGTGGACTTCATTAATTACATTATCAAAAAACAAACAAAAGAGGTAAGGTTAAACATTCTCATTGATCACTGAGGAGATTGGAACAGTAGAAGTCGTCGCCTTATCAGGCTCAGTAGGAACTAAAGAAGCAGCAATAGAGAAAGTCTCAGCTGAAATTGAAGTATTAACATTTTCGGGAGAAGCAGTAGACACGGGGATTTCCATTCCTAAAGGTTGTGTTGTAGGTAAATTACCCTCGGTCACTGGAACTATAACTTTAGTAACTTCAGCTGTTGACTCTAAGTTCAAAGGCTCTTCAACCCCGAGAGTTTCCACTATTGGAGAAGAGATGTCAATTACCTGGTCAAGAGAAGGAGTTTCAATTGGTTGTTCATTCTTCTCAATCATGTCTAAAACTTTGGCTAACTCAGATTGCAAGTCGAACTTTTCCTGAGAAGCTTCCATTAAAGCATCACGACGAGATTTCAAGAAGGCCCAGTTAACCTCATAATTGAAATTCTTAACCAAGGAATTGTAATCCTTCTCCAGGTTTTCATAATCTCTTCCCCATGTAGCTAAAGTGTTGTTCATTGTTTCATGCTCAGCTAAGTGGAAATCGAGGGAAGATTGAAGGTTGACACAAGAACTCTCCAACATACGAATTTATTGGAGGAAATCCTTAAATCATTCTGAGCACAAGACCAGTTCTCTGCTAATTCCTTTGTATATTCCTCTTTTTTCTCCAGAAGATCCTTGAACTCATTAACTTCATCATTAGCTTTAGATAAAGAGCCTTCCAAAATTTCTTTATCCTTTTTAAGTTGACCCCATGAAGTGTTAGAAACTCCTAACTCTGAAGATAAGCTACGGTTCTGTTGCTCCAAATGAACTTTATTTTCCTGTAACTCTTCAATAAGCCCTTGAGCACTCTCATATTGGTCCTTCCAATTTGTTGCTTCAACCAATGCATCCTCAGTTATTTTCCTAGCTTCGGAGATAACCTTTGTGGACTCACGATCCTTTTTCTCCAATAAAGAAATACGCCCCATTAACTCAGTCCCAATGATATTTGTCTACAATTATGAAACATGAAAGTCAGGACTCAAAATAAAAAATAAAAAAAAAGAGGAAAAATATTTTTCAAGGTCAAGAAAATTACCTTTAAAGTTGAATGAACTATGTCATTCATCAAAGTGTAGCAGTTGTGGCTTTCCATCTTATTCCTCTCAATATTTCCAATAAGAGGATCGAACCACGTATCTGCACCTCCAGATTTTCTCAAGAGGCTTTGAGTAGCAGGAACTTTAAGAGTAACACTTCTCATAGCCACACCTCTACTACTAGAGCTAACCTCTACTGGAGGGGAATATGAAGAGGGAACAGCAGAAGGGGGCATAGTAGAAAAAGTAAATACTATAGGGGTTGTTGAAGTTGAAGTAGGAAGGGAAGGAGAAGCTATAGAAACTGATTTAGGAACGGGAATGGAAGTATTCACAACTGGTGAAGGAAAGGAAGCAATTATTGGTGATGAAATACTTACAATCTCGGCAAAGAAAATGTTGAAAAATCTACAAAAATCGATGATAACTGGGTCTACAGCAGGCTTAAACCCCAAAGTGAAGGGGTAGGTATAAACATAGGAATACCCATTTCTGTAAGATGAAATTCTTTGGCTTATGGAAGCAATTGATAAACGAACGACGCCCTCTTTCCCGTTGCAATCTTTCCTAACTGTGGGGATATTAAGTTCATTTTTAAGAGAGGGATAAGCATCAATCTTTCCAATTTTGCAATTTTTTTTTGAAGGGACGCTCTGTCACTTGCAAAAGACAAATCATTTGGTATGATTTCTTCAACCGTGAGCTCTAGAGAAGGCTCTGAAATTTCTTTACCTTTTGAAGATGATGTTTTAGAAGAGGAACCTTTAATTCCAAAACTAGTTGAGCCTCCACATGTAGATCCCTTACTTATGAGTCTTCCTCCTCTGCCTCTTGCATATCTGATAGGAGCAGGTTCATTAAATTAAAACCTTTATGGGGTTAGGGTTTGGAGATACCATTGCAAGATAGTTTTGAAGAAAGTAAAAGCAAGAAAGAAAATTTGAATGCTAGATGGAAGTTGATAAAGAAGAGGACAAAGAAATTATGAATTAAAAGTTTATATGGGAACAACCGTCAAAATTAAGGGAAGCAATGATGGAAAGCCTATATTAAAGATAACCGTCACTTCGTAAACAGAGGAAGTTGAACGGGCCTAGAAAAATGGGAACGAAACTGCAGATCTAACCGGAAGATGACACGTGTACAAAGCATTAAATGAGAAAGACATATTAGACGTCGATACTGACACAAGCATTAATTGTGACAAAAGTTCTTTTTCAGGATCCACTTCCCAATTATTTAATGGAAAAATAAATGAGAAGTGGGGGACTATCTGTATTGGAAAAAAATTAATTTTTTATTAAATGTGACGTGGCATGACACGTGGATTGGTCAAACAATCAAAGAGCAATAAATGATTAAAAGGCACGGAAGACAACAGGCACGGTGGGAGAAAATAAAATAGACACGACAGGGAATGTTAGATACGATTCTCGTATCTATCCAAGTCATTCAATATCAACGGATAAAAAGGGCATTGAAGACACGAACCTGATGACAAAAAGTAGTCTACATTCATTATTAAATACCCAATACGTTAGTTATTCAGTATTTAATAGCTATTATTATGTAACGTCCCATTAAATGCTCTTTATTACTTAAAATAATCCGTTACTCCTTGTCAACTATAAAAGGAGAAAATTTTATCATTTGTAGACACACAGAACTTTCTTGATATCATAGTGGAATACAATTTTCTTATTGTTTTATTCTTATTCTTTGAAAGCCAATTATATTTCGGTCTCTTTGATTATCAGTAACCCGATTTTTTCTCTCTAAAATTCAAGATTTGACCAAATTATATTTTTTGGTTAAACAATGAGACTGTGTTCAAGAATAATAAATATATCAAGTATATGTTCAATGATTGTCAATCAATGTAGTAATAGAAACATGCAATAAATGTAGATAATGACAATAAGTGTAATAATGAGGATTTTATCACCCAAATATTAGGTGACTTGAATTATTCTCCTTGATAGACTATAAAGATAGACAAAGAATCTTTGGATCTTGTGAATGAAAAACGTATATTGAACAATGCAATCAGGGAATAAACTTTTGTATATTCTTTATTATAAACCTTTTGCAATGTGCTCTTATCAAAAAGTGAAATCCCCTTTTTATTTTTCATCTCTTCCTATTTATAGGGTATATTTCTCAGAAACCCTAAAAAATACAACAGGAAAATATTCAATGAATTATTCCATTTTTCTATTCTAACTTATTCTACCGTTATTTTCATACACTCGTTGTTCGACCTCGGGACTAATCTTTCTTAAAACAATTCCTTGCCCTCATGCCGTGGTCGGCTTAATCCTCAACCACATTCATTTGCAAATATTAAGTCTCATCCAAATTTTGACCAATATAGTATTTGACTTCTTCATCTCAAGAAGCTATGAGTTTTCTATAGAACTTATAATAGTAACACCTGCCCGTTCATGTTATTTATTACTTCTCTATATCGATCTTCTTTTTTCCTTTTCTATATATTTAGTGGATTACAATAATTTGGTAGAATAACAACTTGTCTAGAGGTGAAAAAGAAAAAGAAAATAGACAACCAAAGCACAACAATATTAACACGTTTCAAACACTATCTACATATTTGGATATGCTTTTGAATCTCATTTAAAATGTTAACAGTCGTGCTTTCGACCAACATTTCCAATTACCTAATCCCTATCATATCACTTTCGTTTTACTTTCCTTTGATTTTTATCCTCGGGTGCAAATAGTATATTATGAACGATCTTTTTATACTATTAGAACACCTAAAGATATTTATAAATCCTTTTAAAATATAGATTGATAATTTTGATGATAAAATAAGTTACTCGCTAGAATAGATTAAGGTAATCTGATAGCGCAAAATTTTTTATACTAAATATACAATTTAAACTCATTATAAAAAGAAAAAAGAAGACAAGGTAAGCTATACGATGGATGATTACAATTTACAATTGCTTCATTAAGTATATACATTCCCACCCCCCCCCCCCCCCCCCCCCCCCCAACACACACACACAAAAAATGTTACACAATTGTAAATATTTGTAATTTATTCATTTGACTAGATTTGCATACAATTCGTTCTGATAAATGATAATTAATCAAACTTCTACTATTCGAAAATAACTCATTTTAATTTGCTTTAATATATTTTACAACTAAAATTTGTGACAAAACTCGCGGTAGTACTTTTACTCAAAAACAAGAAATACATAATAATACTTTGAGTTGATTAAAAAATCGAAAAACTAAATCAACAGAATGAATTTTTATGAGGGAGTAAATTCTCATGGTTGGATAAATACTTCTGCCACTCATCTCACCTAATATGTGTGTGTTTATTTACCCTTAAAATCGAATATCAATTAAACTTATAAATGATTTTAAGAATACGTGATTTCACTTGGCACAAATTGATAAATATAAGAATTAATGCTAGGAATTAACAATAAAATAAAGTAAACCAACGTGATGAACAACTATGGCCCTCAAGCTAGACTGTCCTCGAACCAACTAGTATACTTATTGAAAAGTATGAACTTGAACAACAGATCTTGTAAGAGAAATATAATATATTACCTTGTAATGCGTGAACATAAGATGATTACAAAATGATTAGGACCCTCTTTGTATACTAGAGAAATCATATTTATGGTACAATTTTAATTACAGAAGTAAATCACGTGATATTCTAAACATCTGATCCTGACTCGATACATGCCGAGATTTCCGCCACGATCCTCGTCCGATCATGAATATCTCAACTTTCAATTATCTGTCGTAGCAGGCCTCCTTAGATCTTGCTCGATCTCTTCATGCTTCGTCTCGATAACAACTAGCCTCAATCTAGATTGGCCATTGATCCACGAGCTTACCAATCCATTTCCGTACCTCGTTCTAGCATAACCGAGGTTCAACCTTGATCTTCCTTCCCGATTTCGGTCAGTTATACTAAATCGGGCAAGCCTAATTTTAACCGTATACAGTGCGTCTATAGGTTTTCGAGGACATGCATGGCTCTTGATAGGAAGGTGCGGAGGTGGAGCATTAGGGGTTGTAGGTTAAGAATAGTCGAGTGGTTTTTCCTTTGTCCCAATTTTCTTCTTTGTACCGACGAGTATGAGAGTGTTTTGTCTATTTGCTGCATGCTTTTCCATTTATTTTCTATCTCTCACGTTGCTGATATTATTTTTCTGGTTTTGTTGTCACAGATCTATTGTCTTTGAGCCGAGAGTCTCCCGAAAACAACCTCTCTATCCCCTCCTGGGTAGTGGTAAGCTCTGCGTACATTCTACCATCTTCAGACTCAACTAGTGGGATGTTACAGTGTTGTTGGGTGAAATAAATATATAAGATATAAGATCCATTCATTTTTAACCAAAGGTTTTATCATGTTCGAGCCACGGGAGTGAAAAAAGTCATTGTAATATTTCTCATCGCGAATATATTGAAGAAGAATCTTATTGAATACGTTCGTAATCCAACCCCCTCCTTTGTAGAGCTCGTGTAATATAATGATTCAAATCTGTCTGGAGCGAGCCACCCACAAGGGAAGTTGTTGAGCCGTATGATGGGCAACTATCTCCTATGTTTCGGAGAGGAACTCAAATGTTAGCTAGTATCTCTTTAATTTTTCGAATTAGTCGGATCTGAAGCAATTATCAGATACTAGATGAATTAGGAAAAAATAGGAAACTCAAGTCAACTTCTTCCCTCTACCAGCCCCCCTCCCCCCTTTCTTTTTGCACCCCACTTGGTCAATGTTTTTATAAAAATGGAAATTTAAGTACAGAGCTCTCTCAAATGTGGGGATACCTAAGGCTGTATCTGGTTCTGGTTCTGGGTCTATTTGGGTCTACGGTTCCGATTCTGGCGGTTCCAATTCTAGCGATTCCGAAGGTGGAACCGGCCCGTGACGGTTCCGGGTACCATCCGGTTCCGGTTCTGGCGATTCCGGTTCCGGCGGTTCTGGCGGTTCCGGCAGTTCCCGGCGGTTCTGAATTTCTTTTTTTAAATCAATATCTTGTATAGTAGTCATTAGTATATTGTAGAATATATTTTATATGGTGTACTATGTGATTAGTATAGTATATATTGTGTTTGGTAATTAGTATATAATGTGTATAAGTAGTGTATATTTTGTATAAAAGTAGTATATATTGTATTTAAGAAGTATATATTGTATATAAGTAGTGTATTTTGTGTTGTAGTTAGTAATTAGTATAAATAATATATAAGTAGTATATATTAATAAAAGAATGTTGTCATTAGTATATTATGTTGTATGTTATATATTGTATGTTATATAAATATTCAAGGATTGATATAGAAGTAATGACAAAGTAATATTGAGACAAAATGATATTCAAGGATATGATAAAGAGCATATTTATTGACGAAAATGGCATATCTTTCTTAGTCTTCCTTCCCCCAATGGAATGAGCAAAACTTGGTACTAATACCACCATTAAAAGAAAAAAAACTAAAAGAAGACGTGCCAATGTACAAGTTACATAATAATTTATGCATTATTTCTAACAAATCTCATAAAACCTTCAAAGTTTGGAGGTGGTTGTGTTGGCGGTGGTGGAAATGAAGCTTGTTCATCACCACTTCCGGGTGAAGTTTCTTCCTAAGCAAGTTCTGCTATCATTTCTTCATAGCACTCATCTATTTCTGGTTGTGATTCAGCTAGGCCAAAGTTTCTTCTTTCTGCGCGGATCCAATCTCGAAAAAGCACTGATTTTTCCAAGCTGTCCCGCATCGATGCTCTGTGATCACCTATTTGTAGTCTTGCTTGACTAAAAGCGCTCTCCGATGCAACAGTTGACGCTTGAATCGACAGAACATCCCGAGCCATCCTTGCAAGAACGGGAAAATGCTTTTCCCTTATCTTCCACCAATCCAAAAGGTCGAAAGAGCCGTCCGGATTCTCATTCTCTAGTCCCTGTGATAAATAAACTTGAAGCTCATTTAGATGGGAAATTTCATCTAAATTATCCCCTTGAGTACCCCTGAACTCCGTCCACGATTTAAGAGCTGTTAAGCCAGCAGCTCTTTTAGACGACTGTGACTTAGACGAAGTAGGGGTTGGAATATTAGGCCTAGCATGCTTTAACGCCTGTTTATAAGCATTATAAACAGTTTGAGCATTAACTTTAATTGATGCTTCGCATCAGCTAGTGTAGCAATTTCTACTTCTGAAAGATCTAAAGATTGATAAATAGTAGAATAAAAAGTGAGGACCTCCTAATTTCATAGTTGGATTTAACATAGCAGGCACACCAAATATAGGAGGGATTGGAAAAAAAATATTTTTTAAACTTCTTTTTCATTTCAGTTATTGCAATTTCATAAATGTCCCCTCCCTCGCTAAAATAAACAAACAAATTAGCAAGTGCGGCAATATAAACTAAACAGTTAGAAATAGTTGGATAATATTGGCCAGATAAAGCATTTGTAGCCACATGAAAATGTTCTAAAAAATCTAAAAGAATTTTAACGTTAGTCCAATCTTGTGTAGTTAGCATGTCATTATCTTCCTCACCACAATCCCGAGAATTATATGTAGCATTAATTGGGTTTCTATATTCGTACGCTGCTACTAAACTTTCGTACATGTAATTCCACCTAGTCAGGCAAGGTTTAGGAACCTTTCTTTCTCTAAGGCCATATTCGTCATACTTTTTAAAATATTCTCTAAGTCTACTTCTACGGTTTGAATAAAATAGACAATTAAGAGCCATTTTAACCTTTTCAATTTCTAAGTTTAATATTCTCATACCATCACCAACAATTAAATGATAAATATGACATATACATCTAACATGGAAAATATTAGTAAAAGCAGGATTAAGTGTTCTAGTTAGCATACCTATTGCACTAGTGTTGCTAGAAGCGTTATCCATAGAAATTGCATTTTTTTATCACTAAAACAAAAATATCTACATACATCTGAAATAGTGTTAGCAATAAACATACCCGTGTGCCGTGAACTAATTATCCTATATGCAATAATGCGTTTTTGCATTGTCCAGTCTTCGTCTATCCAATGACTGGTTACGGTTAGATAATCACAATCATTATTACTTTTACCAATATCAGTTGTAATAGACATACGATTAGTTATATGGGTAAATAAATAGCGCAAGTATTGTTCATATTCATGCTTGTATTTATAAGTATTGCCCTTAACTGTTGCGCGAGGCCAACCTTTATACGTAGGATTAAATACTCTTCTAATATAATGAATCCATGCAGGATTAGAAGCAAAAGAATTAGGCAAACACATAACAGTAATCATTTTCGCTAATTCTTCACGATCCTTATTTGGATCGTAATATAATATACCTCCGGTGATTGTGTTTATTCTTGGTTGAACTAGATTTGAACCAGTACTTGGGTTAACTATAGAATCAGCACTTGTCCTCCCCTCTTGTTGCGCTTTCAATTGCAAATATCTAGCCTTATCGCTAGGGTGTAATCTTATATGCTTAACTAAACTACCCGTGCTGCTACGATCTCCAGTATACCTATGAACAAGTAATTTCCCACAAGATTTACACTTAGCCTTATTTTGTTGTCTTAGTTGAATAAAAAATTACCAAACTAATGATGTTTCTGTACGCTTAGGAGGTTGTCTACTAAAAGTGGGAGTTTGTACGGGTGGGTGTGCCGGTTCATCACATAAGTTATGAGCAGGACTAGTAGGTGTATCATCTAAATTTACTGGAGCTTGGGTTTCATCCTCATTTCCCTCTAAGATAGGTGCATTAGGATAAAGAGCATTCATAATATCATCGTCTATTCTATCACCAACTGCTACATCATGTAGAAAATCAATATCGCTAAATTGAAAATAAGGGTGATCAGTATCAAGGATTCCGAAGGGTTCATTAGGATTTCTAGGTTGGCTACTACTTTGAACTTGCTTATCTTTTCTAGGTCGGGGAGCCGGGGGAAGGGTAGTATTTTGGCCACTACTTTCACCGGTTTTAGCTTTTCCTTTACCGAATATATTTTTCAACGAAAATGCCATAATAATTATAATTAAACAAACTAACAACACAAAAAAAATACTATTAGCACGTAAGAGTTGAAACGAGTTTACCTGATTGACGAACAACTTCTTGAAAATTGAAAATCGTTGAAATTAAACACTTGAAAACTTCAATTCAACAACTTCACAATGTTTCACGAATTTGCAACAATAAATTAAGCACTTGCACTCGAAAGATTGAAAGAGAGCTTGAGAGAGATTGAGAGATATTGATGAATTGGTGAATAAAAATGAAAGAATGATGGGGTATTTATAGTTGAGAAATGGAAATAGTGTAATTATATAAAGTTTGGGGTTAAATTAAAATTTGGGGGCCAAATGGCTATTTTTAAACTTCCAAACGGCTACTTTTTGCAAAGAGCCGTTTGGAAATTATTTTTAAAAAAAAAAACTTTTTTTTTTGGAAAAATGCCCGTTAGAGAACCGGCGGAATCGTTTTGAACCGCCAGAACCGGTTCGGTTCCGGTTCCGGCGGTTCCAACGGGTAGAACCGCCCCGCCACGGTTCCCGGGAGCCGCTAGAACCGGAACCGCCGGAACCGGCAGAACCGGTAAGGCCGCGGTTCCGGTGCGGTTTCGATTTGGCACTGCCAATTTTACAGCCTTAGGGATACCATCAATAGCATAATAGCCGAAAGCGAGTTGCACCTTGTTAGGATTTATGCCCGTCACTAGAGGGGGGGTGAATGGTGCGGCACGAGAATATTGATAAATATTGCGGAATTAAAATTGCAGGAGTAAAGTAAATGCAGTAATTAAAAGATTAAGGAAAGGACACACCGAATTTATACTGGTTCACCACAACGTGTGGTTAGTCCAGTCCCCGAGAAACTCTCTCGAGTTTCCACTAACTCCGTTAAGCTTACGGGTGCCTAACAAACCGTTACACTTGCTCGTAGATGTACACTCTACAAGACTTCAACTTGCTCGAGGATACCTCACCTCAAGACTTCACCTTGCTCGTGGATACGGCACCACAAGACTTCACACACTAAGATTGAGGGTACTTAGCAAACCCGACAATCAATGAGAAGATATGGTCTTCTCAAACACCTTTCTCTTTTACAACAAGAACTCTCTAAAAAGAGTAGATAAAGAGATACAATATTAGCTCTATGAACAACTCAAAGTTGTCTCTCAATTGGCTCAACAAAAGCTCCAAAATGATGCACAAATAATATCAATATGTATATGAATAATGAGAGGTGTTGTGTGTATCAAATCAGCTCAAACGACCTCTATTTATAGGTGGTAGAAGTAGTATGTCCGTTGCTTAACTGCAATCAATTATGCTGCTTTTATGCCAAGATAATCGATTATCAGATTTGCATAATCGATTATCAGCTTACCGTTACAAAATCGGAAGCTACTTTTGTGCTAGAATAATCGATTATTGGATTTGCATAATCGATTATCTGCCTGTCGTTCAAGAACTTTGGCAACAGATACAAGATAATCGATTATGCCCAAGTGTATAATCGATTATCCTACTCTGCGGAAATTTTCAATAAATGGAATTTCCCAGAATAATCGATTATCACTTTTGCATAATCGATTATTCACCTATGCTGTCCAGAATTGAAAACTTACTTCAAAAGCCATTTTGGTTAACATGAAAACGTTAAAAATCATTTTGTTTGAAGTATTTGAAATATGTTTATGATAAATATGATTTGATAAAAAGATTTTATGCATATTTATGATGACCTATGTTGAGCCAAAAGACGAGATGACTTAAACGTTGCTCTTACATTGGTTCTACCTAATGACCTACGCCTTGGGTCTTCGGTCTTGAACTTTTGAGCTCGTCTTTGGCTTTTCCATGCAATCCATTCATCAATATGCTTCTCGGCATTCAATCTTGATTGTTTGTCATATAATAACGTTGTTTGACACTTGACTTCATTGTTTGTCATTCATCAAAACCTATACCTGAAAATCATGCTAATACAACCAAAGCACACATATCATGGATAGGATGATTTTCTACAATTTCCCCCTTTTTGATAATGAAAAACAACAGGAGATATGCATATCGGATTCCCCCTAAATTCATGCTATATCTCAACATACAATTCATGCAAACGATTCCCCTTAATGATAATTCCCCCTCAAATAAGGCATACTATAACGTAGATACATTCCCCCTTATTTGATGCATATCGCCTAAACTCTTCCCCCTTTTGGCATTAGCAAAAAGAGAGTGTGCAAAGGCTACTTTCCCCTTTCGACACTTCCCCCTTTTGGGTATATCAATTGTTAGTGTCAAGAATAAAATAGGAAATACAGTGAGGAATATACATTGACGATATTTAAGCAATCATACCAACATGAAATAATACCAAATGTTAGTAAAAACATAACAACCATAATAACGGTTGTTTTTCGCAAATTATATTGCTTAAGAACATATCAACAGTTAATTTTTATTAAACCAATAGTTGTATTACAAATACGAATCAATTATTTTTCAAGAATATATCAACTGTTATTCAAACCAAAAATAATATTCATCAAAACATGAATCAATTATTATTTTTAACAAAAAAATAATTGATACCAATTGTTATTCAAGATAAAAGTTATCAAAACATGAATCAACAAAAATAATTAATATCAATTGTTAACAAAGATATATTAATTGTTAACACATATCAACTATTACGTTTTTATCAAAAATATAATAACTAACCGACATTCCCCCTCGATGCAATAAGGTTTCGTGCTTGGTGCATCTACTACGATATTGTATTCTTCAAGCACAGCTGCAAACGTACCTAAAAATAGGTTTTAGGTACCCAAGCACTTTTGGGTCCTTGGGGGTTAGACAAATAATAATCATAGCTCAAGGATAAATCACTATGTTTTGCAAAACATACGGGTGCTATGTGTCCTACCCAGTTGCAATAATGACATATAACATTCGTGTTGTGCATATGTCTTGGTTGAGCCAAAAACGTTCTAGGTGATCTAAAGTCGTTATTCCTAGAAGCGTTGAAATTCTTAGAGTCATTTCTAGGTGGTCTAAAATGATTAATTCTAGACTTATTTACAAAAATTCTAGAATTATTTCTAGGTTGAGCATCGCAATTTCTAACATGACTCTTAGGCCTTTTATTTTTCCTGGGCCTTTTCTTTTTAATTTCTTCAACTATTTTAGGATCATCTACACTACATTTTTCTAGTGTGTTCCTAAGTTCTATGTTCTCTATTTTCAAAGAATCACAAGATGAACAATTAGAATTTTGATCAATTGAAGAATCTTCATGCACCTCCTTAATTTTATTTCTAAGATCAATGTTGTCATTTTCCAAAAATTTATTTTTCTCTTCTAAAACTTTAATTTTAGCCTTGGCCTCTTTGAGATTTTTGAAGACTTTTTCAATTCATCATATAATTCTTGAAAAGCTTCTTGTAATTCTTCATAAGAATAAGAGTTAGAATTACTTACCTCTTCTTCCTCGTTGGCCATGAGGCATAGTGCGGCAGTTTCATCGCCCGAGCTGTCCGAATACCATGTCACACGCCTTTGGTATTTGTTCTTCTTCTTGTCATTGGATTTTGGACAATGTGATTTGGTGTGGCCAAGTTTTTCACAATTTTGGCATGAAGGACTTTGTTCTTCCTTCTTTATTTCCTTTTTCATAAACTTATAAAACTTTTCGATCAAGGCATTGGAAATATTATAATCATCGCTATCCTAATCACTTACCTCTTCTCTTTTAGAGGATGAGGCTTTGAAGGCAATACCTGGACCTTTATTTCCAAGATAAGGATTAAGAATAGTACTTTCATAAGTTTTGAGGTTACCTCTTAGTCCATCAGTTGTGACGTCCGTGATTCCTATCGACTCTTGGATGGCATTGGCTTTGGATCGCCATTCGGGAGTGAGACTCCGCAAGATTTTTCGAACAAGATCTTTGTTCGAGTATACTTTCTCGAGAGCATGGAGATTGTTGATGATCATTGAGAACCAATCGAACATAATATCGATGCTTTCATTCTCCCTCATTCTAAAGAGCTCATATTCATGTGTTAGAAAATCAACTTTTGGTTCTCGGACTTGAGGTGTACCTTCATAAGTGATTTCAAGTTTAATCCCACATCTCCTTGGCGGTTGTGCAGCAAATCTTCCGATAGTCATCCGGATTCACCGCACAATATGATAAATTGACGGCCTTTGCGTTATTTTCAACTTTCTTGATGTCCTCGGCAGTATATTCGTCTTCCTCCTTTGGAACCGTGGTTTCTCCAACTTTCTTTGTCGGCATTTGTTCACCGTTCTTGATGATTTGCCACAGATAAAAGTTATTTGATTGGATGAAGATTCTCATCCGCTCTTTCCAATATGTGTAATTTGTTCCGTCAAATAGTGGAGGCCTATTGGTGGAGTGTCCTTCGCTCATCATTCCTGCGTTCAGTCTCAACAAAAAAATATATCATTCTCTCAACCGGTTAAGGCTTTCAGAGAGTTAGGCTCTGATACCAATTGTTAGGATTTATGCCCGTCACTAGAGGGGGGGGGGGGGTGAATAGTGCGGCACGAGAATATTGATAAATATTGCGGAATTAAAATTGCAGGAGTAAAGTAAATGCAGTAATTAAAAGATTAAGGAAAGGACACAGCGAATTTATACTGGTTCACCACAACGTGTGGTTAGTCCAGTCCCCGAGAGACTCCCTCGAGTTTCCACTAACTCCGTTAAGCTTACGGGTGCCTAACAAACCGTTACACTTGCTCGTAGATGTACACTCTACAAGACTTTAACTTGCTCGAGGATACCTCACCTCAAGACTTCACCTTGCTCGTGGATACCGCACCACAAGACTTCACACACTAAGATTTAAGGTACTTAGCAAACCCGACAATCAATGAGAAGATATGGTCTTCTCAAACACCTTTCTCTTTTACAACAAGAACTCTCTAAAAAGAGTAGATAAAGAGATACAATATTAGCTCTATGAAAAACTCAAAGTTGTCTCTCAATTGGCTCAACAAAAGCTCTAAAATGATGCACAAATAATATCAATATGTATATGAATAATGAGAGGTCTTGTGTGTATCAAATCAGCTCAAAAGACCTCTATTTATAGGTGGTAGAAATAGTATGTCCGTTGCTTAATTGCAATCAATTATGCTGCTTTTATGCCAAGATAATCGATTATCAGATTTGCATAATCGATTATCAGCTTACCGTTACAAAATCGGAAGCTGATTTTGTGCTAGAATAATCGATTATTAGATTTGCATAATCGATTATCTGCCTGTCGTTCAAGAACTTTGGCAACGGATACAAGATAATCGATTATGCCCAAGTGTATAATCGATTATCCTACTCTACGAAAATTTCCAATAAATGGAATTTCCCAGAATAATCGATTATCACTTTTGCATAATCGATTATTCACCTATACTGTCCAGAATTGAAAACTTACTTCAATAACCATTTTGGTTAATATGAAAACGTTAAAATCATTTTGTTTGAAGTATTTGAAATATGTTTATGATAAATATGATTTGATAAAAAGATTTTATGCATATTTATGATGACCTATGTTGAGCCAAAAGACGAGATGACTTAAACGTTGCTCTTACATTGGTTCTACCTAACGACCTACACCTTGGGTCTTCGGTCTTGAACTTTTGAGCTCGTCTTTGGCTTTTCCATGCAATCCATTCATCAATATGCTTCTCGGCATTCAATCTTGATTGTTTGTCATATAATAACGTTGTTTGACACTTGACTTCATTGTTTGTCATTCATCAAAACCTATACATGAAAATCATGCTAATACAACCAAAGCACACATATCATGGATAGAATGATTTTGTACACACCTGAAAAAATTTAAACTACTTTTCAACCCTACACTTAACTTTCTACTTAGAAAAGAAAAAACAATAAAAAAAATTAAATTGCTTTTCAACCTACACACTTTAACTTTCTACTTTGAAAAGAAAAAAAAACTTAGTACTTTGGGGTTGGCTTATGGCACTTAGAAAATATAGTCAAACTTCTTTATTACAACATCATTTGTTTCGAATATTTTTGGATGCTATATCGAAGTGTTATATAAAATATATAAAAAGCTTGGCTGTTATAGTGAAATATTATTATATAGGGATGCCGTTATAAAGAGGCATGACTGTAACTTCCATTGACTTTAATTTATTATTAAATTTGTACAGTCAAACCTCTCTACAACAATGTCGTTTGTTCCGAATATTTTTGAGTTATTATAGCGAAGTGTTGTTATAGAGAATATATAGTATAACATAACAAGAACTTTGGTTCTAGAAAAACTTGACTTTTATATTGAAGGTTGCTACATAGAGATGATGTTATAGAGAGGTCTGACTGTATTGATTGGGACACTATATACGTTGACTTCTTGACATTAGCCCCTGTTGTTTATCCCCTCTCTTGCCTCTGCAAACTTGAGGTTAATTTTATCAACACTGTATTTTCTTACATTCTACGAAATTATGACTAGGTCGATGAATTTGACCTCGTTGGACCAAGAAAATGTTTGGTTATCGTGGGGTTGTGAATGGGTCAGATGCAAGAGTTGTTAAGGAAAAAGAAGGTTTAGGTACCGTTGATATGGCCACTGCAACTTTTGTCTCTCACCACCTCCATTGCTGCTTTTCTTCATTTATCAAATTCGCAATTACTAACAAAAGAAGACAATCTGCTATTGAAAATAAGGAATTTCTTTCGGCCCTCTTGACGAGATGAAATTAGGGTTGTTTTTAAACAAAGACGACTTCGTGGCTGAGCAACTTGAAGAATCTATTATTTTTTCATTATATTTCAATGTATCTCACTGTATTTTATGTATTTTATTGTATTCATTATCTTTTTGTTCATTGTATTTCAATGTATTCACTGTCTCGCTTTATTCCACGAATGTATTCATATATTTTTTTAATTAATATAATTTATGTATTCAGATGTATTATATAATTTTTCTGAATATTTCTTAGGTATTTTTCAGTTTAGAATCTTTTTTATAAAATACAAAATTTGTGTGTTATAATTGAGTTTGTTGAGTTATATTAGGAGTCTATTACGTTAATTGATTCACTTTTCGTTTAAAAATAATGTAACTCACACCGTGAATATAGTTGAATACAATAATCTGTCCAGTTGTAATCTCATGTTTCACGCCATGAAAATAGTCGAATACACCTATATATAAAAATTTGTCTAGCTGTAATCCCCTATTTCACGCCTAGAAATGCTACTGCATTTATGAATACAATAGCTTAAAATACATCGAATACACTCTAAGAAATCTATAAACATAACCATAAAAGATAATATAATAAATGATAGTTACAACTAACTAATAACTACTAAAACATAGCGGTTTCTGAAAATTTCTCTTTATTGTAATATGATGTATAGCTCAACCTAGGGGCGTAATTTGACGGTGGTAGTAATGACTAGTGTTGTGAAATTTTAGGTACTTGTTTAAAACTTTCCCTTTAATTAAAATTTAGCAAAAATTAAAATTCAGGTCAAAAGACTGCAGGCTATAAATACCATAACCAATCACTACCGCCCAAAGATATGAAGTTTAAAATTAAATTATTGTTAAATATTGAAAAATATTATTCTTTTTTGATAAACTAAAAGGAGAAATATATTACATAGATTTGTATAGAGAGAAAAGTTGTTAGCAGTCTTTCACTTTTAGTCACGCCAGAAATTATTTATATTTGATAATCAAAAAAATTGTTGGGGTTTTAAGTATATTAAATGCTTAAAAGATGGTGAATGAGAAATGGAGGGAAATGAAAATTTTAAGTTTCCCCTATTAATGAAGGAACATTGTCCCATATTGAAAGGGGAAGAGGTTTTTTATGGATATATAAGTAATTGCTCTTCATCTAACTCTTAAAGAGTTGAGAAGAAGGCAAGCCTCGCTCCGTCTTCGTCACTCGCTCGGCTTCGGCTTTCGCTTGATTGATTAATTTATTGGATCAAATTTATTTGTTAATAGTAAAATATTGATCGAAAAATTATTAAATATTCGTTTTAATAATAGAACATTAATATTAAAATAAATATTAATATTAAATCAAATCAGTTTTCCGTTTTTCAGTTGTGCAACTGAAAATTAAACTACCCTCTTCAATTTTTCCTATTCATTTTCCCTTTTATTATTGAGTAAATTGCTATTTATGTTATGATATTTGTACTATGGCCATTTTGCATAAACAACAATTCTGAAGAGTTGCACCTCTTCAGATTTTATCACAATATTGGCTATAAATACAAGTTTATTCTGCTCAGAATTTCAATACGATTTTCTGAGTTTCTCCTCCTTCTTGTGTATTGTTTTAACTTAAAAGAAAGTAACAGTAAGTGTGATTTGCTACCGAACTTTGTATTTGCTGAAATACTGGGGTTTGAAGTACCACCAAACCAGTGCGTAATTCATTATATCCTGCGAGGAAATAATTCAAAACCTTGGGTACTAGGAGAGGATTAAATTCATTAAGAAAATATTGCGAATTCAGTAGGCTCGAATTAATTTTTGTTTCGTCTATATTTCTGTTTACGTTATTTTATATTTTCCAGAATTATTTTACAAATACAGTTTACTAACAAAAATATATAAAATTTATATAATTTCTGTATATAACGTAGAGAATGCACACATATATCTATATCAACTATTATTTTGAAAGGAATTATACGATTTTATTTTCCCATATGGTTATACCTTGAAAGAAAGTGGAATTACGGATTGCCCACTAGACAAGAAAAATAAAAATAAAAATAAAATTTGTATTAGTCCATAGTTTAAGTTGTTGTTTTAGATTAGTTCCTTTAGTTCAACAGCCTCCATCTTGTCAATTAAAAATATTAAAGGATAAATATAGTTAATTTTTGAGGAAGCAGATAATAAATTAATGGGAAAAGACTGGTGCTTTAAGTCAAAGAATATTTATACAATAATGTTCCTTTCTCCTTGATCCCCAAGTGAAGCCAAAACTCCTTTGTTAGAAAGTAGAAACTAAGAAGTCAAAACGTGCCAAGCTGGTAATATTCATTGTGCAAATAAAGCTATGGTCATTGAGTCGATAAGATATTAAATTATGACTTGACTTATCTTGATGATACTACTGAAAATGCATCTTTACTGACTTGGTATTGATTTCAACAAAATTAAACAATAATATACTAAAGAAATTAAAAGGGAACCTTAGAGTAACAGTAAATTTATAGGGGAAAAATAAAAAATAGTCAAATTTATAATTGATAAGTGAAAAATAGCCACAATTTTAAAAGTAATCGAAATTTAGGCATTTTTTCATGTAAAGATAAAATATGAAGAACAACATTCTTAAAAATTCGGAAATGTTCCAGCATAATATGTTGGAGTACGAATATTTTATATAATGAGTTTCTAGCATAATGTGTTGGAGTTCCAACATAATATAAGGGAAGTTTATATGTAATAGCTCTATAATCCAGCAATATTATGCTGGAAACATTCCGTTTATTTTTGCAGGCTATTACACAGTGGGGTTTTTACCCAGTGCGCACAGAGTGCTCACCCGAAGGGCAGAGGCTGTAGCGGTTGCGGGTTTTCCCGAGGTTCCAAAGAAACATTCAATTTATTGGAGTTCAAATATCACGACCCGGATTTTTCCACCATCGGGAGTCGTGATGGCGCCTACTCGGAGTTAGGCAAGCCAACCTTTTTAAATATTTCGCCAAACTTTAATCTAAAACAGTATAACAACTCAAATAATTAATTAAAAACCATGCGAAAGACTTTTAACAAGATAACAATAGTAAAGTGCGGAAGTTTGTAACATGTCTCTACCCAATATCTGGTGTCACTAAGCACAGACTACTAAAAGAGTTCTACGAACATCAGTATGAAAGAAAAAATGCATAATAAGTCTCTTTTGATACAATGAAAATAACAGAATGAAATAGATGAGACTTAGGGCCCACGAATGCCAGCGAACTACCTCGGAGTCTCTGGACTAAAGGTTCGCTCCCAAGCTACTGATGCAGTCCGTAAGCTGTATCCTGACCTGTGCACAAAAGGGGCACAGAAGTTTAGCATCAGCACAACCGACCCCCATGTGCTGGTATGTGCCTGGCCTAACACCGGCGAGGTAGTGACTGTTGGACAATACGCTTTACGCTAGAGGGGGGGGGGTGAATAGCGTTTTAAAAATATTAAGCGTTTTAGTGCGGAATTTAAAAACTTTGCAGAAATTAAAACAAGTGCAGTAGAATAAACTTACACAATGATGTATCCTGGTTGGCCACAAACGTGGTTAGTCCAGTCCCCGAGAGACTCTCTCGAGATTTCCACTAAACTTGTCAAGCTTACGGGTGCTTAACAAACCGTTACAGCTGAGGACACAAGCCTCACCCAGGTGCTCGGGGATCACAATCCCAAAGACTTCAATTGCTCGGGGATACCAATCCCAAAGACTTCAATTGCTCGGGGATAACAATCCCAAAGACTTCAACTGCTCGGGGATAACAATCCCAAAGACTTCAACTGCTCGGGGATAACAATCCCAAAGACTTCAACTGCTCGGGGATAACAATCCCAAAGACTTCAACTGCTCGGGGATAACAATCCCAAAGACTTCAACCGCTCGGGGATAACAATCCCAAAGACTTCAACCGAGGAATCACAAGTTCCTCAACAAACGAGAATCGCAATTCTCTTACAAACACAAAACACACTCACTTTACAAAGCACTCCTTAATGAGTAGATATGAGTAGAAATAGTACGCTCAAGATCACAACAACTTAGCTCAATAGAATGGCTCTTCAAAAAGCTTTATGGATGAATGGAAAATGATGATCAATGTAAGAAAGCTTTTAGCAATGAAAATACTCAAAGTGTATATGTTGTTGTTGTGAAAACACTGAGTTGAAGCTGTATTTATAGGTGAAAAACTCAGTCTTACCGTTGTCTAATTGCCAATTAAGGATTGCTGAAATTACTCAGTGACAATCGATTGTCAAGACTAAACAATCGATTGTTTGCCTATCAGATTAAAAATTCAATCCCAGATTTTACGTCAACAATCGATTACTTCAAATCAATAATCGATTATTTATAACGTTAAGAAATCCTTTCCAATTTTTGGCATAAAACATCGATTGTCCGGAAATCAACAATCGATTATTTTAACAACGTTCAGAAAATCTTTTCCAGATTTTAAGCAAAACATCGATTGTTAAATATCAACAATCGATTACCTGAAGGTAATTGAAAATATATGACAACGGTCAGCTTCAACAATCGATTATCAAATGGAATAATCGATTATTAATTAATTTCAAAACTCTCTGTCTCATATATAATCGATTATCTAAAGCCACAATCGATTATCATTTTATTTAAAATCACTGGGAGACATTTTTCTCATTCTAATCGATTACCATTAGTTCATAATCGATTTTTATGAGTTTTGAAAACTTTGCCTCAGTTAACAATCGATTATCATAAGTACACAATCGATTGTTATGCAGTTTGCAAAAACCTGATGTTAACTGACTTACTCACAATCGATTATCATTAATTCACAATCGATTGTCATGCAGTCTTGGCTTAGAGATACTCGATTATCATAAGTACATAATCGATTATCTTAGCCCAGATTTTTGAGGCATGCTTGGAAAACATTTTAACAAATGTAAATATGCATAGTTTAAAATCATTTGACACTTAATTTAAATATGCATGATTTTGGAAAGATAATTTTAGTAGAGAAGCCATGTTATGAGCCAAGTTGAGGAATCAAGATCACAATTAATATTGACTCAATTATAACATTTCTAAACTTTGTCTTGAGCTTCTTGTAATGCATCCATTTTGTGCTTGTCCTTGAGTACTGCTATATATCGCTTTTTGCTTTGTTTGACATTCATCAAAACCTACAAAAGAACACACGTTTAGTATATTGCATTTGAAACGTGTTTCCAATAATTTCCCCCTTTTTGATAATGGCAAACATAAGCGGGATATATGCAATAATTATTTTGATAATCCAAGACAAGTGTAAAGTATGCAATTTGATGTTCCCCCTCAATTCATGTTCCCCCTCACTTTAAGCATGAATGAAGTTGAGAGTGATATAGCATACTTCTTGATATCCCGTTTCTTCCCCCTTTTGCCATTAGCAAAAATATATACAAGAGAAGAATATGCAAAAAAAAAAATATGAAATAAACAAAAGTTTATTTATTGGAAAATAAAGATAACAAAAGTAATCGATTATTGATACAGTAATCGATTGTTTGACGGCGATTTTCCTGTAGAATACTTGAGTATTTTGCGTCATGCTTTTATGATCCCCTTTTCTTTAGGGTGATACCTGCAAAAAAGTGTTAGACGCCTCCGACGCTCAAGTTAGAAATTATGTAAGAAATAATAACTTTGAAACTAGTGTAGTCGGGTGAAAAACGTGAACTCTTAAGAATTTTGTCCTAGGATGTTCTTAAGAGGGTTTAGGGTACTTACCTTCCCTTCGACTTTGCCAATTACCTGATTTTGAACATCCTCCGTTCATTTTGGTCTTTTGGCTCATTCTTCAATTTAAGAAGCTTCTTCCACAATTTTGCCTTTGTCTTCCTTGTATTTTGTCTTTTAAATTTTTCGAAAATACTTCCGATTTTGAAAAAAAATGCCTAAATCGACTTTTCCGTCTCTTCCTCCTTCTTTGTGCTTTAATTTAAAGAATTTTGAATTCGTCTCCCGTCAAGTGTTTGGAGTATCCACTACACTTGATTCCTTCAAGCACACCTGCAAAACAAATCAATGCTCTTTTGGTACCCATGCCATTTTGGGTCCTTGAGGGTTATGCATACTATAATGATATGTTTGAGTAGCATGTCTATGTCTAGTAAAGCATGCGGGAGCAATATGACCAATTCGTCTACAATAATGACATGTCACATTTGGATTATGCATGCGTCTAGGCTCATAGTAGCTAGAATAATGCACATTGTTTACTCTATTTTCATTTCTCCTAATTTGAGCACCATAATCATTTCTAGGTTGAACATTTCGGGATCTTCTAGCATGATCACTGTTGTGCCTAAAATATGCATCATGTCTATGGTGACGATTGCTAGGCGGAAGGTCATGTCTAGGTCTCCTAATATTTTGTCTAGCATGCATGTTTGTTTTAGGAAAGGCATTTTTGTTATTAATCCTAGATTGAGCTCTAGGTGGTTGGGTTTTTGCATCAACCTCTTCTTCATTTATGAAGCCTATTCCATGCTTGGTTGATTTCAAGTTATCAAGCACCACATTCAAGTTTTTATGAGAGGAGTTGAATTTATCTAGTGTGCCTTTTAATCTACCTACTTCATTCTTAAGGTCTACACAAGAAGCACAATTTTTTGTAGAACTCTCGGGCTTGTCAGAACTTCTTTTCCCATAAAACTTGTTTTGTTCTAGTAGCTTCTCATTTTCCAAAACCAATTTTTCTAATTCTTTTTCTTTTAATGAAAACTGTTTTTGAAAATCTTGTTATTTTAGAGAAGCACTTTCTCTTAAACTAGTGACGGTTTTTGTAACTTTGAGAAATTCAGCATACAATTCATCAAAGGCATTTCTCATGTCATCAAGAGTATAAAAATTTTGAGAAGAGATTTGACTTACCTCACTTTGATTTTCTTCCTGTGCCATGAGGCAGAGATTTGCCGCTTCTTCATTTTCTTCTTCACTGGATTCGTCTCCGGAATCTCCTCCCCAAGATATGTATGCTCGTTGCTTCTTGAAGGGTTTCTTCTCCTTTTTAAGATTTGGGCAGTTTGTTTTGATATACCCTGTTTCACCACATTCATAACATTTAACTTGCTCACCTTGCTTTTTCCCTTTGCGGTCATATTCTTTTCGCATGAATTTTTGGAACTTTTTGATGATGAGTCCGAATTCGCTATCTCCATCCTCTTCAATTGGTGATTGACTTGTGCTCGCCTTTAGAGCAATCTTTTGCCTTCTTTGTTCATCAATAACAGGGTTAAGAATAGTGGATTCATAAGTCTTAAGATTACCTCTAAGAGCGTCTATGGTGACGTTCGTGATTCCAATTGACTCTTGAATCGCATCGGCCTTTGATCGCCATGCCGCTGTTAGACTCCTAAGGATTTTTCGAACTAGTTCTTTGTCTGTGAACGTCTTCTTGAGCGCGTGGAGATCATTCACTATTGATGAGAACCGCTCAAACATCTCGTCTACCTTTTCGCCTTCCTTCATATGGAACAATTCGTAAGCATGAGTTAAAAAGTCAATTTTAGCTTCTCTTACCTGGTCAGTCCCTTCGTAAGTGACCTCAAGCTTGTCCCACATTTCTTTCGCTGTTTTGCAGCAGGAGATTTTCCTGTAATCATTAGCATTAACAGCACAAAGTAATAAATTAATAGCTTTAAAATTATTTTGGACCATTCGATTATCCTCGGCGTTGAATTCCTCTTCTGATTTTGGCACCCATTCTCCTTCCACCTTTTTGACAGGAACCTCATTTCCTTTGGTGTACACCTTCCACAAGTAAGGGCTGTTTGATCTGACGAATATCTGCATCCTTTCTTTCCAATATGAATAATTAGTCCCGTTAAACAAAGGAGGTCTTGTGGGGCACTGTCCTTCATCAATACCTGCAAAAGAGTCTAGAGTAGAAGCCATGGAAAGATTCTCTCAAACGGTTAAGTCTTTCAGAGAGTATGGCTCTGATACCAATTGTTGGACAATACGCTTTACGCTAGAGGGGGGGGGGTGAATAGCGTTTTAAAAATATTAAGCGTTTTAGTGCGGAATTTAAAAACTTTGCAGAAATTAAAACAAGTGCAGTAGAATAAACTTACACAATGATGTATCCTGGTTGGCCACAAACGTGGTTAGTCCAGTCCCCGAGAGACTCTCTCGAGATTTCCACTAAACTTGTCAAGCTTACGGGTGCTTAACAAACCGTTACAGCTGAGGACACAAGCCTCACCCAGGTGCTCGGGGATCACAATCCCAAAGACTTCAATTGCTCGGGGATACCAATCCCAAAGACTTCAATTGCTCGGGGATAACAATCCCAAAGACTTCAACTGCTCGGGGATAACAATCCCAAAGACTTCAACTGCTCGGGGATAACAATCCCAAAGACTTCAACTGCTCGGGGATAACAATCCCAAAGACTTCAACTGCTCGGGGATAACAATCCCAAAGACTTCAACCGCTCGGGGATAACAATCCCAAAGACTTCAACCGAGGAATCACAAGTTCCTCAACAAACGAGAATCGCAATTCTCTTACAAACACAAAACACACTCACTTTACAAAGCACTCCTTAATGAGTAGATATGAGTAGAAATAGTACGCTCAAGATCACAACAACTTAGCTCAATAGAATGGCTCTTCAAAAAGCTTTATGGATGAATGGAAAATGATGATCAATGTAAGAAAGCTTTTAGCAATGAAAATACTCAAAGTGTATATGTTGTTGTTGTGAAAACACTGAGTTGAAGCTGTATTTATAGGTGAAAAACTCAGTCTTACCGTTGTCTAATTGCCAATTAAGGATTGCTGAAATTACTCAGTGACAATCGATTGTCAAGACTAAACAATCGATTGTTTGCCTATCAGATTAAAAATTCAATCCCAGATTTTACGTCAACAATCGATTACTTCAAATCAATAATCGATTATTTATAACGTTAAGAAATCCTTTCCAATTTTTGGCATAAAACATCGATTGTCCGGAAATCAACAATCGATTATTTTAACAACGTTCAGAAAATCTTTTCCAGATTTTAAGCAAAACATCGATTGTTAAATATCAACAATCGATTACCTGAAGGTAATTGAAAATATATGACAACGGTCAGCTTCAACAATCGATTATCAAATGGAATAATCGATTATTAATTAATTTCAAAACTCTCTGTCTCATATATAATCGATTATCTAAAGCCACAATCGATTATCATTTTATTTAAAATCACTGGGAGACATTTTTCTCATTCTAATCGATTACCATTAGTTCATAATCGATTTTTATGAGTTTTGAAAACTTTGCCTCAGTTAACAATCGATTATCATAAGTACACAATCGATTGTTATGCAGTTTGCAAAAACCTGATGTTAACTGACTTACTCACAATCGATTATCATTAATTCACAATCGATTGTCATGCAGTCTTGGCTTAGAGATACTCGATTATCATAAGTACATAATCGATTATCTTAGCCCAGATTTTTGAGGCATGCTTGGAAAACATTTTAACAAATGTAAATATGCATAGTTTAAAATCATTTGACACTTAATTTAAATATGCATGATTTTGGAAAAATAATTTTAGTAGAGAAGCCATGTTATGAGCCAAGTTGAGGAATCAAGATCACAATTAATATTGACTCAATTATAACATTTCTAAACTTTGTCTTGAGCTTCTTGTAATGCATCCATTTTGTGCTTGTCCTTGAGTACTGCTATATATCGCTTTTTGCTTTGTTTGACATTCATCAAAACCTACAAAAGAACACACGTTTAGTATATTGCATTTGAAACGTGTTTCCAACAGTGACGAGGCTAGACCGGGCCTACTACAATCAACCTGTACAGATATATGTGCAATAACGAAAGATAACAAAATTTAAATGGCTAATGGGGAGGGGACATGCTGGGAGTGTAACAGTTCAATTATAAGTCCAACGAACAATAAATGGAAACTGAATATTTAGCATCAATAAAAGAAATCCAGTGAATCATCAACTGCACGGCAACAACCTTCGTGCTTTTACTCTCAATTCTCACCAAAACTATCAAATCTAGTGCACGACACCACCCTTCGTGCTTTCCTCATCAAAACTGTCAAATATAGTGCACGACATCACCCTTCGTGATTTCCTCACATAACTCTCGCAACAAGGCACGGAATGACCGTTCGTGCTTAGATAATCAAGAAACATGGCACGGAAAGACCCTTCGTGCATAATCATCAAAAACATAGCACGGAAAGACCCTTCGTGAACAATCTCTATTCCTCACCAATCAACGGTCACAACCAATCGGGAAAAGGAATATACAACAAGACTAATCATCCCGGCAAGGGAGAACAATATAACAATAAGTCCCGGCACGGGAAAATTATTCAACAACAAGTCCCGGTAAGGAAAAAGTACCACACTTCCTTCTTTAACTCATTTTCTCAACTATCACTTCATAATAAATTTAACAAATAATCAACTCAATTGTTTTACCTCTTTCGAATTTAAAAGTAATTACGACTTACGGTCATGCTTGACTCGGGCGCATAATTAACCGTCACCATACCTATACACCGACTCCACATGGAACATAGCAAATATTGTCCTAATCCTATTCCCTCAAGCCAAAGTTAGATCAAACACTTACCTCGAAAGATTCCAAACTCAACTCGCGCCTCTAGGATAACTTTACCCCTAGAATTTGTCTCAAAATCGGTCGAATCTAATCACAATTTACTCAAATGTATCAACAAATGCTAGCTAAATCAATTTCAACTCATAAGAATGAAATTCCCAATGTTTAACCCAAAAATTTCCAAAATGCCCCCGGCCGACGTGGTCAAAACTCGAGGTTCGAACCAAAACCGGGTTACCCATTTTCCCACGAGTTCATATATGCAATTTGTTTTGAAATCGGACCCCAAATTGAGGTCCAAATCCCCAATTTGAAGAAAACCTATGTTCTACCCCAAATCTCCATTTTTACCCATTGAAATATTTGATTTTAGGATGAAATCATGATAAAAGATGTTAAATATTGGAGAAATTGAGTAAAAGTTGACTTACAATTGATTTGGGAAAGAAGGAGTTGAGAAAAAATCGCCAATGGAGGTTTGAGTTTTGAAAATACGAAGAATGAACTTTAAAATTGTCTAAGTATAGAATGCACAGTCGCAGATATCACAATTGCGAAGATTTGTTCGCAATTGCGAACAATGCAGAAGGAATACGGATGTCGCAATTGCGAGAAATTATTCACAATTGCGAACAAGGAAGATTTTGGGCGGAACTCGCATTTGCGAGGATGTCTTCGCATTTGCGAAGACTGGGCTATTAGAAGGGGGATCACATTTGTAAGTGTTTCCTCGCATTTGTGATGGGAGCAGGCCAGGGGGAAATCTCGCATTTGCGAGGCTGACTTCGCAAATGTGAAGCCTGCAGATACCAGCTGCTCCAATGCTACAAAATGAACCTAACACCTATCTGAAACTCTCCGGAGCCCTCGGGGCTCCAACCCAAACATCCACACAACCTAAAAAACATCCTACAGACTTACTCGTGCGATCAAATAGCCAGAATAACATCATTTGCATAGAATCAACCCTCCAAACTTATGATTTTCTTTTCAGTCCAAAAGTTCCAAATTTTTCATTTTTGTCCGAAACACGTCAAATGACGTCCGTTTTCAATTAAACGTTACAGATAGCGCTTAACGCCCATTTAAGACTTATACCAGGCGTCGGGACCAAAATGCGAGCCCGATACCATAACTTTTGATCAAATCTCATTTTTATTTTTTTCCTTAAGCATTTTCAGAAAACAATTTCACGAAAAAATTCATACTCGGGCCTAGGACTTGAGATATCGATTTCGAGAATACGCTCGGGTCCCATATTTTTCTACAGACCCTCCGGGACCGTCACGTCACGCGTCCGTGTCCATTTACCTAAAATATTGACCAACGTCAACTATATCAATATTATTATAAAAATTCATAGTTTTTAACACAAAATTCAAGTTTTCCACATAAAAATTTTTCGGCTTTGCGCCCGGATTGCACACACAAATCGAGGCAACCAAATAAGAGGTTTTCAAGGCTTCGGAAGCATCCAACATAATATGCTGGAAGTTTATACGCAAGAGCTCCATAATCCCGTATATTTTATTGGAACTTTCTACATTACAGCAAAGTAATGGCTATTTTTCAATGATTTTACAAACGTTGGCTATTTTTTGATTTCCAGTCCGAAAACTGGCTAGCCCGTGGTATTTTCACTAAAGTTGTCACTCTGACCTATATATCACGTGTTTGAGCTGTAGAAGCAACCACTAATGCTTGCATTAGGACGGTTGTCTACATCACACCACTAGGAGTGTTGCCCTTCACCGAATACTGCGTGAATATTAAATGCTTTGTGCACCGGATGGACTTTTTTTATATATTAATGAACTCCACATTTTCTGCATTATCCTATTTTTGTTCTTTAATCCGAAACTTTTGAATGGAATTAGTTTAGATGGATCTCTCTTGTGCGATCAATGAACTGATGCAAGGCACTGTTGCAGTGTCTATTTATGGAGTTGTTTTTTAAGATGAATTGAGAGATTTGAAATTAAATTAAATTTTGATTTGCATTGCAAAACATGACATTACAATTTGCAACTGGAGACTAACCTTGCACCAGCAATACTATAACATCAACATACTATATGTTTCGTTCGTCCATTCCTAAATAAGCTAAAATCACATAAGTTCTGTAGTTTTTTTATTTTCTCAATCTTCAATATATCCTTTTTAAAGGGAGCTTTGGAGCAGCAATAAATTTATTTTCATGCGATCTATAGGTATCAGATTCGAGCCGTGAAAGCAGCTACTAATGCTTGCATTAAGGTAGGTTGTTTTTATATAACCAGAGGCGAATTCAGGATTTAAATTTTATGCCTTCAATATTTAAAAATTTTAGCATTGAACCCATTATATTTTAAAGTTATGAGATCATATCTTTTTTGTTGTTGCAAATTTAATAAATTTTTACATATATATTATACTCTGCGTCAAAAGATATGTAACTTGTCACTTTTAACAGTACATCCCCCAATGTATACATCATGTCCTTTAATATGCTGTCCTTTTTCAAATCATGTGTAAATGCACCACGCTTTGTTCTATTCCATTTCTTCAAATTTTCAAAACATTCAAGAAGTTGCAAGAATGTCATACATCCTGATATTTTGGCTAGAATCAATTAAGGTAATACAGTATATTTTCAAAAAATTAATTGAGTTATTATTTGCACCGAAGGTATAGTATCCTAGGTTTGTGCCATCTCTATCATTGCTTGTTTCTTTCTTTTGTTCTCCCCTTTTTTGTTCTTTTTCTTTTTCTCTTCTACTAGGTTCTTTTAACATGTTTGTCCTAGTACTTTAGAAATATATTTTTAGATAAATAAAAAGAAATCATGAAATGTAATTATGTTGTATTTAATTAATATTTAACAATTAATTATATGTTACTCCCACCGATTCAAACTTTGGTTGGGGGAGGGTTTCACAGTTAGCCACTAATTAAATCTATTTTTACTCTTTAGTTACTTTTTAATATTTATTTACTCTTTAGTTAGTATTTAGTAAATTTTTATCTGCTCGAACGAAAATATTCATATGTTAGACATGGGTGTTGTATAAATATTAGGACATGGTGTCCTTAACTTCATGAATACTGTGTAACTATTAAGGACAAAATGTCCAGCTATGTCCTTAACTTTATATGTGTAGTATAAATATTAAGGGCATAATATCCTTAACTTGTATTTGCACGTTTTGTTGTTAAACATTAGGAGCTCATGTCCTTTACTTTATACATGCGGTGTAAATGTTAAGGACATAGTGTCCTTAACTTTATGAGTGTGTAAATATTAAGGATATGATGTCCTTAACTTCGTGAATGCTGTGTAAATAATCAAGTCCTTAATTTCATATGTGCAGTGTAAATATTAAGGACATGACGTTCTTAACTTTATGTGTGCATTGTAAATGTAAATGACACCATATCCTTAATATTTACACAGCACTTATAAAAAAAAGGTAAAATACCTTTTCGTATTAATTTTAATAAAAAAATAACTATTTTTGCTCAACATTAAAAATATTAGATAAAAACTAAACACCATATTAAAAAGTGGTCATCTTACACTATTTTTACCTGCCTCAAAAATACTGTAGCAATCATCCACTCAAAATACACACGTAAAACCATTTTCTTGAAACCAAGTGTCAAAGGACTCAAGGTGTAGTTGGCTACTCATGGCCTGTAGTGTGCTGTAGTGGTAAGCCTGCATTTATTTCCAAAATCATAAAACATAAAAATCCAATGTGAAAAATTACCGACCACAATTTCTCCCTTCTTCCACTTTATTCCATTATAGTACTTTGCTAAACACTCACGTCCCCCCCCCCCACCCCTACCCCCACCCCCACCCCCAAAACCCCCACTTTCCCCACCACCTCCTCTTTCTTTTTTTAACAGACAAATCACATGTTACAAATCAGAGGCAACTTAGTGTCTAGATTCAGCCATAAATCATAACACCAGTTCTTGAATTCTACAACCAAAATTTAGTCCCTAGCTATGCTATGGCTAAAAATACTAGTCTAATATTTTTCTTGGTATTTCTTATTTTGATGTCAAGAACAGTTTTTTCTGAACATGAATTTGTTTACAACGGTTTTAATGGTATTGCAGCAAGTTATTTAAGTGTAAATGGTATAGCTGAGATTGAAAAAACTGGTGCTCTAAGGCTAACAAATGAAACATCAAGAACAGTTGGTCATGCCTTTTACAAAAGTGCAATCAAATTCAAGAATTTCCCAAATAGGAAAGTTTCTTCATTTTCTACTGCTTTTGCTTTTGGGATTGTTCCAGAATATGCTAAATTAGGTGGCCATGGTTTTGCTTTCACAATTTCAAGGTCTAAAGATATGAAAGGTGCTCTTCCTAGTCAGTATTTAGGTCTTTTAAATTCTAGTGATATTGGTAATTTTTCAAATCATTTATTTGCTGTTGAATTTGATACTGTTCAAGATTTTGAGTTTGGTGATATTAGTGATAATCATGTTGGTATTGATATCAATAATTTAAAGTCTAATGCTTCAGTTAATGCTAGCTATTTTTCTGAAGGAAATTCTACTAAGCAAAAGCTTTTTCTTCAGTGTGGTAAGACAATTCAGGCTTGGATTGACTATGATTCAAATAGAAATGTACTGAATGTTACACTCTCACTATCTTCAGTAAAACCAAATTATTCAATTTTGTCATTTCCAGTTGACCTTTCACCAATTCTTGAGGAGTTTATGTATGTTGGATTTTCTGCTTCTACTGGTTTGCTTGCTAGTTCACATTATATATTTGGTTGGAGTTTCAAAATGAATGGAAAAGCTCAATCTTTGGATCTTGATTTATTGCCTAATTTACCTGGACCTAAGAAGGATCAAACAACCTTAATTGTAGCGACGTCATTATCTGCTGTCGTCTTTCTTGCATTTGGTGTTGTTTTGGCCTTGTACATCATTTGGAAAATCAAGAACATGGATGAGATTGAGCCTTGGGAACTTGAAATAGGTCCACATAGGTTTTCGTATAAGGAGTTAAAGAAAGCTACAAGGGATTTTAGAGATAAGGAGTTACTTGGATTTGGTGGATTTGGTCGAGTTTATAAAGGAACGTTGCCTAAGACTAGTACCGAGGCTGCTGTTAAGCGAATAAATCATGATGCAAAACAAGGTCTCCAAGAATTTGTGTCTGAAATCGCTACTATTGGTCGCCTTAGACATAGGAATTTGGTTCAGCTTATAGGGTGGTGTCGACGAAAAGGTGACTTGTTACTTGTTTATGACTTTATGCCTAATGGAAGCTTAGACAAGTACATTTATGATGAGCCAAGAATCATTTTAACGTGGGATCAGCGATTCAAGATTATCAAAGGTGTGGCTTCGGGGCTGTTGTATTTACATGAAGAATGGGAACAAACTGTAATCCATAGAGATATCAAAGCAGGGAATGTGTTATTAGATGCGGAAATGAATGGACGACTTGGAGATTTTGGACTTGCCAAGTTATATGAGCACGGGGCAAATCCTAGCACAACACGAGTAGTGGGCACGTTGGGTTACTTAGCTCCAGAATTAACCAAGACTGGAAAGCCTACAACAAGCTCGGATGTTTTTGCCTTTGGTGCATTGCTGCTAGAAGTTGCTTGTGGAAGGAGGCCTATCGAGGCAAAAGCATTGCCCGAGGAGTTAATTTTAGTTGATTGGGTTTGGGATAAATGGAAGGAAGGTGCCATTCTTGAAGTGGTTGATCCGAGGTTAAACAGCAAGTACGATGAGATGGAGGCTGTGGTGGTGCTTAAATTAGGACTGATGTGTTCAAATAATACACCATCTAAGAGACCTAGCATGAGGTTAGTGGTGAGATACTTGGAGGGGGAAGTAGCTCTGCCGGAGATGCTGGCAGCGCCCGATGAATATGAAGGGAAAAAAGGCGGCGCTAGTGGTATGGGGTTTGAGGACTTTGAACATTCATATCCATCCTCGTCTTATTTTGAGAAAGTAAGTACCTGGTCATCGGTTTATGATGGTGAAGGAGATATTGACATTGAAGCTAATGCGATAACGCCGTTAACGGATTCTGGCAGAGAGGACAGCAGATAGCCTATGCAAAATGGAGGGACCATTCCACCTTTTCTCTCAAACTCCCTCCATATTTTAGTGCTTGTTTTTTCGGTTTGATTCTTAGTCTTAAATGTAAATTATGGATTTTGAAAAGAAAATGATATTAATATCAACCATTCTCTGTTTTTGAGAAAATTTGTGTTAGTAGGATGTGAATATATAGTAGAAGCCAGTTCTCTTTGAATCTTTGATTATAACTTTGTGATTGATTAGTTCCTTTGTTTTTTCTCTTTTACTGATCTGTAATGGTTACTGAATCTTGATTATAATGTGGTGAACTGGTCCAAGTAGAATGTTATAGCCAAATTCAAGTTAAAGGAGATTGCAATGTTATTTTGAAGTCGAAAATCATTACATATGCCAGAAGTAGTTTTCTTAGTACTTGTGGAATGGGTCTTGGCTGATGTCTTTTGCTGCCTGTTGGAATTTTTTGTTGAGCTGTTAACATTTGGCATAACAACAGTCAAAACTGTTCCTCCTCCTGCAACATTCCCACATATTCTTGGAGAATGACGAGAACGCAGTGCAACCTATTGCTGCTTGGTGCGCCGGGCCTGAACCGGACCGGACCGGGCCCGCTGTACTAACGGGTCTGGTGGGTCGGTCCTGGTGGTTATGAGAAGCCCGTGACGGGCCGATCTTCACATATTAGCCCATGAGCCCGGGACCGTTTAGCCCGGGACTGTCAGCCGGGCCTCGGCCAGTACTGGAAGGCCTAATGGGCCCAACGGCTATTATTTTTAATTTTTTTTGTTTTTAAAATTCTCCAACGGACATATTTAAAATCTAGCCGTCTGGGCTGACAATTTGACCGTTTTTAAGTTTAGAAAATGGCCATTTGCCCCCAAACTTTATTTTACCCCAAAGTTTATATAATTACACTTTTTCCCATTTTTCAACTATAAATACCCCCTCATTCTTTCATTTTTATTCACCAATTCATCAATATCTCTCAATCTCTCTATTACAATTGCTTAATTTATTGTTGAAAATTCGTGAAAATTTGTGAAGTTGTTGGATTGAAGTTTTCAAGTGTTCAACGATTTTCAATTTTCAAGAAGTTCGGCAATCCGATAAACTCGTTCAAACTCTTACGTTTTAAGAATATATTTTTGTGTGGTTTAGTTTGCATAATTATAATTAAAATGAATTTTTTTTTGAAAAAAATATTTGGTAAAGAAAAAGATAAAACTGGTGAAAGTTGTGGCCATAATACTACCCTTCCCCCGGATCCCCGACCTAGAAAAGATAAGCAAGTTGAAAGTAGTCGCCAACCTAGACGTCCTCCTCATGTGACGACCCAACCCGTCGTCTATTATATTTCAGCCCCATTATCCCGTTATATGTTTTCCCGTGCGTTATTATATGTGTCTGTTAAGTTTGAAGTGGTTTGGATTGAAATTTGGATATAAATGAGACAAATAGTCTCTTTAAGGAAAGCTTAAGTTGGAAAAGTCAACCGGACGTTGACTTATGAGTTAGAGGGCTCGGAACGGATTTCCGATGGTTCGACTATTTTAGGGGATGATTCGTGACTTAGGAGTGAAAGCGGAAGTGAATTCGGAGGTCCGAAGTGAAAGTTAGCCTATTTTAACGAAGTTAGAATTTCGGAGAAATCCGGTTGATAGGTGAAAATTTGATCCGAGGGTCGGAATGGAATTTCGAGAGTTGCATTAGCTTCGTTAGGCGAATTTGAGTATGTGTGCAAATTTTTAGGTCATTCGGACCTTGTTTGGTTAGTTTCGATATCGGATATGAGTTTGGAAAGGTTAAGTTTAACTTAGAATGAAATTCAATGATTTTGGTGATTTTTTATGTTAAATATAGTGTTTTTATAGCCCGAGCGAGTTTAAATGAGGTATTAGGACATGTTTGTATTTTTGGTTGAGGTTCCGGGGGCCTCGGGGTGATATCGGATGGTTAAACGAGGAATTTTGGAGTTAAGCATCATAAATGATTGGTGCTTCTGGTATTTTCGCGGAAGCGGCTGGGAGACCGCTTAAGCGGTGTCCGCAGAAGCGGACAATAAGCCGCAGAAGCGGCCAAAAGGAAGTCATAGACCGCAGAAGCGGCCAAAGGGACCGCGTTTGCGGTAGTCACGGAAGCGGAAGATCGACCGCAGAAGCGACCGCTAAGGAAATGGTCAGACCGCGGAAGCAGTCAACTAGACGCGGAAGCGAGGATTCTGAAAATGTGAATTTTGTAATTTTTTCGAGAAGCGGGCCCGAGGCTAGGGTTTTGCTAGTTTCGCAATTTTGGCTATTTCTTGGTTGTTTTCGATTGGGTATTGTCCCATAGGAATTTTTGTGATGTATTCGCTATGTTTTTGTTTAGATTCGACACGCGAGGAGCGAGCTTGAGATTTCATCGGTTCGAGGTGAGTAATGCTAGTAAATGTTGTTCTGAGGGTTTGAAACCCCGGACTTTCACATCGTAACGCTATGTTGAGGCATGACACGCACTTCATGATAAGTGCGGGGTCGGATACTATCGGGGATTGTGACTTGGTCCATCCCGATTGAGATTTATGCTATATTGGCGTATGATACGCACACGGTGATGACTATTATTGGGCTTTATGCCGTGTTTGGGGCCTAGTGCCGACCTGTGATATCCTTCGGGAGTTGGTATTACTGTTTTAGCATGATTGCATATCATTTACTATCAGTCCATGGTTTTAAAACATTGTTTTCTAAACCCAGTCGTATTTCAAATGTTCAGAACTCATATGCTATCTTTTAAATGTATTTCGGCTGAGGTTCATTATTTATAACTGCCCAAGGGGCTTATGATATACTTTCTGGACTGATTTTGGGTGGCTCGGGCTGTGCGCCGCAGCGGTGATTAGAAATAATGGTAACACGGACACTGTGTGATATGAGCGGTCAGGTAACATGGACTGGCCTGGTTATTGATTTTTGCCACGAGATGGCTAGTTTGATTATTCGCCACGAGATGCCTGGTTTGATTATTCGCCACGAGATGGTTGGTTTGATTATTCGCCATGAGATGGATGGTTATTGCGCTTGGGCTGTAGGAGCCCATCCGGAGTCTGTACACACCCCCAGTGAGCGCCGTCGATGATAAATGATATGGGTGGCTCGGACTGCACGCCGCAGTGGGTACTGGATGGTACCATCCTATACATTGCATCCATCCCTGCATTTGCATCACACACACACACATACATACACACATACATACATACATATATATATATACATACATACACACATACATACATACATACATATATATATACATACATACATATATACATATATACATACATATATATATATATATATATATATATATATATATATATATATATATATATACATATATACATCTATATATGTGTATATGTATGTACATGTATATATGTGTATATGTATGTATATGTATATATGTGTATATGTATGTATATGTATATATGTGTACATCTATACATATGTATATGTGTACATCTATACATATGTATATGTGTACATATATACATATATATGTGTACATATATACATATATATGTGTATATATATATATATTGTTGTTCAGTTGTTCAGTTGCAGATACTGTTATACACTATTTTAGCTTACTTTGTGTAATTATAGGGTTTTCTTGCTTTTGGAGCTTTATTTGCTGTTATTACTCGCTGAGTTGGTAGACTCACCCCTACTCCATGCACCTTGTGTGCAGATTCAGGTGCTCCAGAGGATTAGCGCGTGCGGTTGCTGGTTGTCAGTTTGACAGAGTATTGAGGTAGCTGCCAGCGTCCGCAGGACCCATGTCTCTGATCTTCTATTTATTTTCTAGTTATTCTGACACTTTTATTTCCCTCATTGTGACATGTATTCAATATTGTTAGAGGCTCTAAAACTCGTGCCCCAAGTCTTAGGAGTTTTATATCTAAGTTTGCTGTTTTATCTTGAATTGTCTCTCTTTGGGCTGTATGCCGTTCTTGGGGAGTTATTTGGTCGGGCTTGCCTAGCCGTGGGTTGGGCGCCATCATGACCGGATTTGAAGTCGTGACACCGTAATTCTTGATAGTAATCACCCTTGTTTTCAATTTATCGATAGTGAATTTTGCCATAATGTTGTACCAGGTGATAGATTAGATGATGAAATTATGAATGCTCTTTATCCTAATGAAACTATCTTAGAGGAAAATGAGGATGATGATGATGATGATGATGGAACCCAAGCACCAGATTTAGATGATACACCTACTAGTCCTGTTGATAACCCAACTAATGCACCGGTCGGCCCTCTTGTAGAAACTCTTACTTTTAATAGAGAACCTGCTAAACGCCTAGAAACATCATTAGTTTGGAATTTTTTTACTCAAGTAAGCAAACAAAATAAGTCTAAGTGTAAAACTTGTGGGTTTCCTGCGCAGATTTTTGAATCATGCCCTTTCAATTTCGTGTACCTTTTCTTATAGCTAGGAGGAAAGTTGGACTAGGTTCATCTTTCGATCCCTTTCGGAGAGTATTTGTTCACTCTTTTCCCTATCTTTTTCTGATGTTTGCTACTCTTTTCTTCTCTGAAATTCTCATTCTCAGGAATCGAACTTGCGACCCGTAATACCTTTTTCTTATATCATTCACTATGTTTAAACGTCGGCGTGACGATACTAGAACCAGAGACTTTGCTTCCACCAGGGCTTTGTCATCCTCGGACGGTGAGGAGGCCGAGGAAATTTTGTTCCTCTATCAACGGCCAACCTGCTCCCACGCGATATGAGCAAAAGGAGCGACTTTCTGAATAAGCGTAAATTCCTCCCCCGGGAGCATAGTGAAATGATGCTGTCCCACTTGGCCTCTCTCAGGGAGACGTACAATATTCCCGATCACGTTGACATGGCTCCCACGGGGTCAGATTATGCTAACGTGTCTGGGATCGGGTACTGTGCCTTCTACGAGTACGCATTCCGAATTGGATACACCCTTCCGATTTATCCTTTAGCGGAAGAGCTGTGTCGCTGGTTTGGAGCATGCCCGACCCAACTTACACCGTATGCCTTGAAGGTATGCATGATAGTATCCAGTTATGCGGCGAAGGCCGTAAAAGTGGTGACCATTCATCACCTTCTGCAAATGTTCAATGTGGTTTTCATGAGAGGCTCGATGCTCCAGTGTAGGTGTAGGGGCAAGAAAAGCTTCGTGGTGCGGGTGGACGACAAGGCCTTGTGTCCAACCCTGAACGAGGTTTTTCTACGTGCGTACCGAGCAACTTGTGTCCAACCCTGATGGGTTTCCAGAAGTGTGGAATGACGCATGTAAGTATTGTCGTGCGTGATGTTTCCTATTTTGACCTTACTTTGCTGGTTCTCACTGTCGAAAGTTTTCCTTTGTTTTCATGCAGTGACTGCTCGCCCTCCTCGTAGGGTTGACGACATTAGGCCATGGGTGCAAGCGCTGATACCGTTTGCAGAGGAAAGCCGTTCTTGGACTGAATTCCTTTGGCTCTACGGCCCGGCTGGTAATGGCTTTACCTAATTTTCGTTACAGTTTGGGGGCCCATATAATTTCCTTACCCATCTCATATGTGTTTTGGAAGGTCGGGGCGCCTCTAAGAAGGGGAGGAAGCAGAAGCAGTAGAAGAAGAAGAAGAATGCGGCCAGTCCTTCTAGGACGATATATGATCTTGAGGAGGATCTGGTCTTCGTTGGCACATCCAGGGGCAGTGCTTCACCCCTTTCAAGACAGGAAGGTACGTTGGAAGCGGCCCTAGAGATAACATCTGAGGCCGTGATGGGGGTCGTACCTGGGGCGACGCCTATGGAGGTGTCGGTGACTGTTCCTGAGATTGCCCCCATAAGGACGCCTTCTGCCGTGTCGACCCCCTCTGAGCCCGCTCTGCATCCCGTGGAGGGGGACCGTGAATAGGAGGAGACGTTGGAGAGGAGGAAGCATTGGATTCTCACTGGCAAGGTCGTGGCTACCCAGTCGGAAAATGCTAGGCCATCCTGCCCTGTATCAAGGCCGACGTTTATGGCAGAGGCTATTCGCTCGGGAAGAGCTGATCTTAGGAGGGAGGCTGCGGCGAGGAGAAGCAAAGAGATGGATGTGGCGGGCTCGGGGGTAGCCACGGAGGGCGCAAACAGAGTAAGCAGGTCCTTGGATCGGGTGGAGATGATGGCCGGCCAATCTTCTCATCGTATAGTGATCCCAAGTCACTATAATTTGTTGGAGAACTGTGAGGAGGCGGCCTCCATCATGACGCTCTTGTTTGCCGGTGCCGAGCGTGCGACCCTGGCGGAGCTTAGTGACAAAGGGTGGTAGGTGCGGCCCAACAGGTATGCATGTGCCTCGCTTGATGACCTTTCTTTATGTAGAGTTATGATTTTACCGTAATTACTTGGTTTCTTTTCCAGACTCTTGTCTTGGGGGTGGAGAGGGATCAGCGCCGGAAAGAGAAGATAGCCAAATACAATAGGCTGGCACAGAAGTACAATAAGACGTGTGAGGTGCATCGAACCCTGGCCGATATGTACAAGCAGGACCCCAACTTTAGAGTGGTTCATGAGGGCCTAGTGGAGTCCGAGGCGCAATTGAAGAAAAGAGTGGACGAGCTGGAAAAGGTTGATGAACAGCTCATGGTCGCTATTGCTCGGGCCACGAAGATGGAGGTCCTTATCTAGGCCAAGGACGAGGAGCTGCAGCTCTGTCGTGTTGTGGCGGAGGAGGCGGCAGAATTGCGCACCCGGGTGGTGGCTCTAATAGAGGAACTCAAATCCATGAAGGCCGAGGTCGAGGAGCTTATTCTAGCTCTTGCATAAGCCGATACGTCTCGTGAGGCGCACGAGATGTGGGTGTATGCGGAGGCCAGGCTGGTCGTGCTTGAGGAATTCCTGGCGGCTGGTCGAGCATCTGAAGTGGAGGTTGAGAACCAGCGCCAACTAGTTAGAGTCGCTCGTGAGGCGGCATGCTATGGTCCTGAATCACCAGCCCGGAAGGGGGGAAACTCGGCAGACATCAATCGCTTGGAATCCAGCTCTTGGATTTCCAGGGCGTACCCTCTCAGAAATGAGGATGGGCCACCTGAGGGCCAGGCCGGGCTAGATAAGTAGTGGTTTCTTAGGGTCTTTGTAAATATGCTTGTACATACTGTTTTTTGTATGAGAGGTGTTTGTTCCCTTTGGTGAAAACATATAATTTTTTGTTGTAAGTAACCTTTTCTACCTTTTGGCATGTCGTTGTAATTTTCTTTACCATAGTTGCTTGGAATTTTTCGGCCATAGCCGTGTAAAGCTAGCATGATGGTTTTAGCCATATAAAATAGGCTGTCGTAGCCTTGTGAATACGATGGCTCTAGCCATGTACAGATAAAGGCCGTAGCCCGATGAAAATGATGTCCATAGTCATGTAAAATAAAAGTCGTGGCCTGATTTCCTTAGCCATATAAAACGATGGCCATAGCCATGTAAAATAAAGGTCGTTGCCTGATGGCCTTAAACATATAAGATGATGGCCGTAGCCATGTAAAATAAAGGCCGTAGCCTGATGGCCTTAGCCATATAAAACGATGGCTATAACCATGGTAAATAAGGGTCGTAGCCTGATGGCCTTAGCCATATAAGACGATGGCCGTAGCCATGTAAAATAAAAGCCGTAGCCTGATGGCCTTAGCCATATTAAACGATAGCCATATCCATGTAAAATAAAGGCCGTAGCCTGATGGCCTTAGCCATATAAGACGATGGCCGTAGCCATGTAAAATAAAGGCCGTAGTCGTATAAAACGATGGTCATAGCCATGTACAATAAAGGCTGTAACATGATGGCCTTAGCCATATAAAGCGATGGCCATAGCCATGTAAAATAAACGCCGTAGCCTGATGGCCTTAGCCATATAAAGCGATGGCCATAGCCATGTAAAATAAATGTCGTAGCCTGATGGCCTTAAACATATAAAACGATGGCCATAGCCATGTAAAATAATGGCTGTAGCTTGATGGCCTTAGCCATATAAAACGATGGCCATAGCCTTTTCATTCATTTGGAGATGGCCGTAGCCTTTTCATTCATTTGGAGATGGCCGTTGCCTTTTCATTCATTTGGAGATGGCCGTATCCTTTTCATTCATTTGGAGATGGCCGTAGCCTTTTCATTTATTTGGATATGGCCATAGCTTTTTCATACACTTGGAGGTGGCCGTTGCCTTTCTATACACTTGGAGGTGACCGTAGCCTTTCTGTATATCTGGAGATGACACTGATCCAGGCCCTGTATCATGTCTAGCTTGGAGAGTACATGGAGAGGTGGACATGATGCACTTGCGCTACGAACATCTCCAGGTGCTCCCTTTGCCGCCTCGTTAAAAACCTTCTTGAGAAAACCCAATTGGGACAAAACTCGGGTAAGGGAAAAGGAGTACGACTTAGGTGTCACCTTTTTAGAAGTGGAAACGTTTTAGGTGAGCAACGTTCCAATTGTTTTGGAGTGTCTTTCCTTCCATTTTCTCCAGCTGGAATGCTCCTTTCCCGGCCGCCGTCGTGATTTTGTAGGTCCATCCCAGTTTGTGCCCAATTTTCCTTCACTTGGGTCTTTTGAGGCCAGAATCTTGGTTTTGAGGACGTAATCCGTACTTTGAGCGGCCTTATTTTTCCGTTTTGTTGTAGTATCTTTCGACTTGTTGTTTTTGGGCTACCATTCTGACATGGGCAATTTCTCTTCTTTCTTCGGCTTCATCAAGATCTTGGAGCATGCTGATGTCCTTTTCTGTTCCGCTAGTGTGTGAGTACCTTAAGCTGGGTTCGCCCACTTAGACAGGTATAACCGCTTCAGTTCCATAGTTCATTGAGTATGGGTTTCTCCAGTGCTGGATTTGGGCGTTATTCTGTGCGCCCACAAGACTTCGGCTAGTAGTTCGGGCCATAGTCCTTTGGCATCTTCGAGCTTCTTTTTGAGTATGTTCAGGATTGTTTTGTTAGAGGACTCCTCTTGACCGTTGGCGGCAGGGTGGTATGGCGTGGGTAGTATCCTTTTGATGCGCCATTTTTGAAGAACTCGGTCGTTTTCTGACCAATAAACTGGCTCCCATTATCGCAGCTGATTTCTTTGGGGATGCCAAAACGACATATGATGTCTTCCAAATAAAGGTGATGACCTTTTGCTCGCGTATTTGTGCGTACGCACCTGCTTCCACCCACTTAGAGAAATATTCGCTTAAAACAAGTAAAAATTGTACCTTTCCTCGTCTTGGGGTAGCCGGCCGATTATGTCCATCCCCCACTTGATGAATGGCCAGGAGGATGTGGGTTCTCCTGGTTGGTGTATCATTGGGGCGAACTTTTGGCACTATTCGCATCGGCAGACGCACTCCGCTGCCTCTTTCTTCATGGTGGCCCAATAGTAGCCGGTGCTATGATGCACCTAACGAGGGCGCGGTTGCCAGTATAGGCGCCGCAATGGCCTTCGTGTACTTCTTCGAGTACATGTCTTGCTTGTTGCGGTCCTAAGCACTTGGCTAGGGGGCCACCAAACGTCCTTTTATAAAGGTTGTCGTTGATCATGCAGTATCGGGGAGCTTTTTTTCTTCTTTTTATCAAGGGGGAGTATCCCTTCCTGCAGGTAAGACACAAACTGGTTGCGCCAGTCCCAAGTCAGGCTTAAGGAAAGTACCTTGGTGTGATCGATAGCCGAGTGGAGGAGTGTGACCACACTCTGTTTGTTGACGCTTTTGGTGGCGGCAGCTAACTTCGCCAGGCCGTCCGCTTCGATATTCCGTGCTCTGGGAATTTGTTCGAAGCAGCATTCGTCGAATGTAGTCATCAGCTTATGGATTTCTGACTGGTACTTTTGTAGCCTTTGTTCCCTGATTTGATAAGTCCCAGTGATCTGGTTTACCACAAGCTGGGAGTCGCAGTGAAGGAGAATTCGGCGAGCTCCATACTTGGTGGCCAACTTCATGCCTGCAATTACGGCCTCGTACTCGGCCTCGTTTTTTGTCATTTCTAGGCATCGTATGGACCGGCGAATCATTTCACCCATGGGGACTTCGAGAACGAGTCCCAGTCCCGATCCCGATACATTGGCGGCGCCATCCATATAAAGGACCTATAGGTCGTATTCGGAGGATGCACGTTGTGCCTCGAGTTCCTCCTTTGGCAGGACTTCCGTGCTGAAGTCGGCGATAAAGTCAGCTAAGACTTGTGACTTGATGGCGGTTCTTGGGAGGTACGTAATATCATGCTCGCTGAGCTCGACGTCCCAACTGGCGAGTCGCCCTGAGAGTTCGGGTTTATGCATGACACTCCATAGAGGGAAGGTCGTCACCACCCGTATAGGATGGCACTGGAAATACGGTCGTAGCTTTCGTGAAGCTACTACAAGTGATAAGGCTAATCTCTCAAGGTGGGGATACCGGGTTTCGGCGTCCACTAAAATTTTGCTGATATAATAAATAGGAGATTGAGTACCTTTGTTTTCGCGCACTAGGACGACACTGACTGCGACCTCTGATACAACCAAATATATTAGCATGGTTCTCCGGCGTTGGCTTTTACCAGTAGGGGCGCTGATGATAAGTATGCCTTTAAGTTCCTCAGGGCTTCTACGCATTCTCTGCTCCATTGCAGTTCCTGATATTTTTTCATTACACCAAAGAACTTGTGGCATCTATCGGAGGAGCGTGAGATGAACCGGGAGAGGGCTGCTATTCGGCCCGTTAATTTCTGCACCTGCAGCTTGCTGCTTAGCATTTCTGGGATGGCCTCTATGGCTTTGATCCGTTCAGGGTTGACTTCGATGCCCCTTTTTGATACCAGAAATCCCAGGAACTTTCCTGACGCTACTACAAATGCGCACTTCCCGGGGTTCACTTTCATGACGTACTTCCTTAGTATTTCGATGGCTTCCTTTAGGTGGGTGAGGTGGTCCTCCTTTTTCGATGATTTGACCAACATGTCATCGATGTAGACCTCCATTGTTTTGCCGAGTTGTTCTTTGAACATTGTTGTCGCTAGCCTCTGGTAAGTGGCCCCTGCGTTCTTGAGCCTGAAAGGCATTACTTTATAGCAATACGTCCCCTGATGGGTGATAAAAGTTGTCTTCTCCCAATCTTCTTAGGCCATCATGATTTGATTGTATCCGAAATATGCATCAAGGAATCTTAACAGTTCGTGACCTACTGTTGCGTCGATCAACTAGTCGATGTGGGGCAGTGGGAAAGAGTCTTTTGGGAACGCTTTATTTAGATCAGTGAAATCTACGCACATCCGCCATTTCCCGTTCTTCTTTTTGACCATTACGTTGTTGGCGACCCATTCCGAGTACTTGGATTCCCTGATGGAGCCATTGGCTAGCAATTTGTCCACTTCTTTGCTCACTGCTTCATTAATGGCGGCGTTGTATTTTCTTCTTATCTTCCGCACAGGCGGGTGCAATGGGTCGACGTTGAGTTTGTGAGAGGCAATTTCTCGTGGAATTCCTGGCATATCTGCATAACAAAAAGCGAACAGATCCTCATGGTTAGATAAAAATTCACAGTACTGACATGGATTTGATAAGTTGTGGCCTATGTATGCTTTTTTTGCGGGGTCGCTGCTGTTTAGCTGAACGGGGTCGAGGTCTTCGACTATAGTCTTGCTAGCCTCGACCTCCTCAGGATCTTTGATGGCATTCTCTATCGGATGGACCTTAGTCCCCGACAGGGCTGATTGCTATGCTACTGCACGTGCTCCTTGGAGCTATTTGGTATATGTGTAATCCTGGGCTATCTTATAGCTTTCTTGGGCGGTGTGGGGCTCTCACCGTATGCAGTGCACTCCCCATGGGGTTAGGAATTTGATTACTTGGTAGAAGCTGGAGGGGACGACTCTCATGGCATGTATCCACGGGCGTCCGATAATGGCATTGTATGCTGTCTCTTGGTTCATCACGTGGAAATTAGTTTCCAATCGTGACTCCACCTGCAAGAATGGGCAGCATCATCTTGCCTGAGGTTCTTTCCAGTGCATTATTAAAACATGTTAGTGTGATGCAGCGTGGGATTATTTTATTCTCGAGTCCCATGAGTGCAAGGACTCTTGGGTGAATGATACATGCGCCGCTTCCATCGTCGACCATGATCCTTTTAACATCAGTATCTAGTATATGTAAAGTAATAACTAAGGCATCATAATGAGGAAATCGCAAACCGTCAACATAAGACTTATCGAAGGTGATACTATCTTCTAAGTCATCATACCGCTCGTGGGCGATAGTTCGCTTCAGCTTGTGGGTGGTGGTGAACTTGGCGTGATTGTTCGCTGAACCATTGCCGTCCCCAATAATCATGCTGATGGTGCATGTTGCTGAGGGCGGCCTTGGTGGGCCATGGTGTGGTTCCCTCCCTCGCGCGAAGTTGAGCTTTCCTTTATCGCTGAGCAGCTCTATCAAGAACCTTTGGTTTAGCATTCGGACTACCTCCTGATGGATACCTATGCAGTCCTCCGTTCTGTGCCCTCGTTCTTGGTGGAACTCACACAGGGCGTTTGACTTTCTAGTGGCGAGGTGGGACTTCATCTTTGATGGCCATTGTACTTTGTTGCCCAGCTTCTCTAGTGCGTACACTATCTCTGAAAGAGACACCCAAAAGTTATGTGCAGATAATGGAGGGGGCGTACCTCTATCGTTCCTTAGTGGAGCGATATGTCGTTGCAAGGCGTCTACATGCCTCGGTGGTGGCGGGTGTGAGGACCTGATGTATGGTTGATGTATTTCCCTGTTAAGGCGTGGGATTTGTTCCCGCCTTCCCTCGTTGCACCGGTCCCTTCGGATTTCTGGGTGTACCGTTGTCAACCTTCGGGTCGGGCCGTTAAGGTCGTCATCATCCCCATGTACCTCGGCGCAATAGGCGTTTTGTATTTCTTCCTAGGTGGTGGGGGGATATTTCAAGAGACGACTGAGTAGCTTTTTGGTTGCTTTCCAGCCATCTCTGCTGAGCCCGTTATGAAAGGCCGCAACTGCCAAGCCTTCGGATATGTTCGGTAGGCTCATTCTGACTCTGTTGAATCTGGCTAGGAACTCCCTGAGTCCTTCTCCTAGGGTTTGACGCATAACAAAAATGTCGTTGACCCGTGCTTCCCCCTTCCTCGCCCCCGCATGGGCGGTAGCGCATTTATCATCCATCTCCTCAATGGTTGAGATGCTCTTGACCGGTAGTTGTGAGTACCACGTTAGGTCCCTCCTGTCAGCGTCTCACCGAACTTCTTCAGTAGTACGGATGGTACCTGTTCTTTTGATAAGTCGTTGCCTTTGACGGCTGTAACATTGTGGATCAGGTGGTCCTCGGCATCGGTGGTCCCGTCATATACTTTCAAGTAGGGGGAATTTTCAAGTTTTTTGGGATGGGTTATGACGCGGCTCCTTCCATGTAGGGTTGTTCGACGAACCTCCCCATGTATCGCTTTGGCAGCAACTTAGGCGTGCCTGGGATCTTATCCACCATTCTTGGTGTTCCTTCATCTGGTATCGGAGCGATCTGTTCTCATTTTCCATATCTTCCATATTTTTGAGGATGGTTGCGAGTGTTCTGTCGTTAGCTTGGACATCGACGGGCACATTGTTTCTTCTTGTGACCTCGAGCTCATCCTCGGTTGCGACATGATCTGCTGCTAGGGTGCATCTATCATTTTGAGGTGGTTTCTTGGCTAGACTGCTCAGAGTGCTTGTTAGCCACTCTTCTAGTAATTTCTTTATTTCTTGGGGTGCTTCCATAGTAGTAGATGTTGAAGCTTCTCTTTCTCGTGGCACCACCAGGTCTTCTGATGAGGAGGGTAAGGCTTCCACGCCTATCAAAGTACTGGGGGTTTTGTATAGGGCATCTCCTTCGGCAGCCGCGTTGAGAGTGCCCGTGAGGTCTGTTCTAACCTCCAAGATAGCCTTCATTATAGCATTGTTCTCAGCCATTCTAGATTGTAGAGAGTGGCTTTCCGAAGGATCTCTATGAACAAACTACAACTTTGATTCTCGAAGTCCCCATAGACAATGCCAAATTGTTTGGCTAAAAGTTATTCGAATACTTAACTATCTTTAAAACAATAAAAAATGATATGGGTTGATCGGAATCAAGGGTAATATGATCTAGAGAATGTTAGATGATAGAAATCAGTGATTATAATGTAAAAATTGAGATGTAAGAGCAGTAAGATGTATAACAGGCTTTTTGCACAAGAGAGAGACAAAGAGTTGTATATTTTCAGTAATGAAATACGCCTGAAACATTACAAAGGGAGAAGGTCCCCTTTATATACTAAGGGACCTTCCTCGAAATAATAGAAGAAAGTACAAGAGTTGGTAGCCTCGATATAAGAATGTCAGAGTTTGATGTGACATTACAGCGGGTCATGTCACTCTGTCCGTTTATTGATTGGGGCCGGCCTTACTTAAGTCGACCACGATAAGGATGCTTTCTTTGGTGAAGCCGTATGAAAATAATATGTGGGCGCAGGGAGCCAAATTTGCCCAATGCACCAATAGGCTAGGCATTTTACTCGTTTGAAGTGGGTTCAAAATTATATTTATACATTTACTTGTTTAAAAACAGCAAAAATATACCTATACATACAGTTTTGTTTTTCGATGAAGCGGATTCATATAAACCCACTTGACTCCACGTGCGTCCTCACTTGATAACATTAGTTAGTGTTGTAGGATAAGCTTTTTGTGGTCAATTAAAATACATTTGGGATTACAAAAATGAAAATAAAATCTATTTTCACAGCTATTAAATCTCCTAGCTCAGATTTTCCAATTCCTAAATTTGATGTAATTTCATAAATACTAAGGAAAGGACTTCAACATACGCCCTTCGGTTCACTTTAATTGATTTTTTTCTATTTTTTGTGGTCCATAATATTTTATTTTTTAGACATCAAAAGGAAAAATGCACAATTACCTCTGACTTATACCCGAAATTCTAACTACTCACTTTTTCTTTGCGGGAATCCTATTACCCCCTAAATTTATTTTAAATATAATTGTTTGCACGCTTAACGCTGACAACCAAACTCTTGGCAAGTAGTGAGCTACACGCGCCCCACCGTGTATTTTTAGTACTTTTTTATTATTTCTTCTTTTTCTTATCTTTTTATCTAATTTCTTATTATTCTCAATTTTTTTGGTTATTTCATTCTCTTTCTTTTTGTTCTGGTCACCGACGAAATAAAATGGTGGTCGTCAGAATTTCATAAGCATCATTTTTCCGGCAATTTCTTTTTTTGATGATAAATTTGTATCCCGATCTAAGTGTATTGTTATATATATATATATATATATATATATATATATATATATATATATATATATATATATATATATATATATATATATATATATTCTTGAAAGTATAATTTATGTGTGAGAGGAAGAGCAAAAGAAATAAAAATGAATATAAGTTAAGAAATAAATTTTCAATTAAAATTTCAGTACATTATTTTTTTCCCTACGTGAGACGGTTTTCCGATGATGAATTCGTCTGGCCCCCCCCCCCCCCCCAAAAAAATCTGAGTGTATTTTTCTTTGCTTATGAATAGATCTTTTTGAGAGTTTAATTTGTGTGTAAAAAGAATAAAATAAAAAAAAACAGTTAGACAAAGTCGTCTGTGAATGAATATCCGCCGGAATTAGAGAAGAAATTTTTAAAAAAAAGGAAAAGGAAAAGTAAGATAAAATGGTAAAAATGAATTAAAAAAATAATCTGAAAATTATTTTTTCTTGCTTCTCACTCTCCCAAGGAGACTGAAATACACACACCGTGCCACGTCAGCGTTAAGGGTGAAAATAGTTATATTTTAAATAAGTTTAGGGAGTAAAAGAATTCCCGCTAAGAAAAAGTGTGTAGTTGAGATTTCGGGTATAGGTCAGGAGGGTAATTATGCATTTTCCCATATTAAAAAGGAATTAACTTCTTTGTTTCAAAATTGGCCTTGAAGTAAAGAGCCTGAAAATGTTTGTTATATTTTCAATGAACAAATTAAGGTTAACATGTAACTTCATTGTTAATTAATGCTTAATATAAATTTCTTAATATATTTAAAAACAACAAAGAAATCAATTAAGATAGATCGGAGAAAGTATTTTTTAAAACTTCACCCACGGCGGATCTAGCGTATAACGTATGACTTTATGTGGATCTAATAACTATGGTTCAGGTCCTGTACATGTATTCAAATATCTAACTACAATTAATAGATTCCGAACACACTAAATCAATTATTTTGTGGTAGAATTCGGAACTTAAAACATATTGTTCATATCCTGATGTCGTCTCTGATTTAACCTAATTAACATCAAAAGCACATTTTTTTTAATGCGAGGACAAATCTCACCTAACTGCATGAAAGCTCTCTTGCATTATAGCTTTTCTATTTATTCTTTCTTCTCTCTGTTCAACACCTTCATCATATACATAAAAGAAGAAGGCAAAAGAAAGAATTGGGAAAGTCAATAATACAAATTATTAGTGCACAGAATTAAACTTGACAAGAGGGGTTGCTTTGATGGTAAGCAACCCACATTTTCAATCGAGTGATTGTGGGTTCGAGTCTCCTCAAGAGCAAGGTGAGAAGTTTTTGGAAGAAAAGATACCGGGTTTCTATTTGGAAACAGCCTCTCTACCCAAGGGTAGGGGTAAGATATGCGTACACACTATCCTCCCCAGACCCCACTAAATGAGATTATACTGGATTGTTGTTGTTATACAGTGAATAAGCATGTTTTGATCACATCATGAAGATAAGATCTATGTAACAATGCAGAGCCTTGCTAACAGGGTTCATGCACAATCTTATTGATATCAATGCTTGGCCAATGGTGGATTTTAGACTAGACGTAGCGGGTTCAAAACCTACTGTAATAAGAGGCGGAGGTACGATTTGAAACTTATGGACTCGGATTTTAAATCTTTTAAGTTACTGGATTAAAAAGGGCAACTCGATGCACTAAGCTCACGCTATGCGCGGAGTACGGGGAAGGTCCGGACCATAAGGGTTTATTGTATGCAGTCTTACCCTGCATTTCTGTCAGAGATTATTTTCATAAATTCTAAATTAATAATCTACACATATTCAATGAATTTCTTAAGACAAATATAATATTTGGACCATAGCTACTAGGTTAGCTCGAACCCGTAACTTCTACTCTCTCCGCCCCTGACCGTAACTAGCTCAGACTCTATACAATATAAGAATTCGCTGACTCTAAATCCTATATTTTTCAATAAATGCAGCATAACTTCAACAAAATTTTTGGAGGATTAACATTGGATATTATTACAAATTGCTGATCAATATTCCAGATCAATAGAATCTCAAGGAGGAAAGAAATAGTAACTCACTCCTAGCTAAGGAAGAAAGTGGAACTTGTAGAAGCACTAATTCTTCAAACTAAAGTTCAACTTTTTATAGATCGTCGTTTATGAATCAACCCCAGCCCAATAAGGATATCAACATACAAATAGCTATTGGGCCGAGAACAAGCAATACGGCCGGGTTAATTTGGGGATCCAGGTTGAATAATGCGTCCAAGAACTTGAAAATGCGTATTGTAATCTTGGGATTATGCGTATTGTAATCTTTATAATTTGTCGATGCAATGTATATGAGCAATTTGAATGTAGAACTTGAAAATGTGATGATCTCTTATTTATTTTCTCCTTTCTTATTTTGCAAAGGTCAGTTCATTCTTAGTGGTTTATGTTCATTAGCATAGAGAAGGACAATAGCAAAATTTGCAGCATGAATCAATGCTAGAGCTATACTGCTAAGATGTAATCGCATTTTTAAGTGTCTACTACTCTGCTTAATATAGAAATGAATTATGCACAACTCGGCGTACTAAACTTTTGCTGTGCGCGGGGATTGTAAAAAGGCCGAACTATAAAAGTTTATTATATACAGCCTTACCCTGCATTTTTAGCAGAGTGACGATTTATTGTTTTATGTTAGTCTGACCTAGAAGAAGCAGATATGGAACAATGAAGTTTTACCCAATTTTGGAATCCAATCATATTTCAAGTGGAAGGTCCAAACATATTTTATTCTTGTCCATTGTTGGTTGCCATGAGACTCTACTCATTTGGAGATTAAAGAATTGCTCCTCGAGATCTATAATTGTAGAAATAAGTGCAAAATGACTTTTATCAATCTCAAAAACATAGTTGCATTTGCACACTAAAAAGCTCCTTTATTAACAAGAACCCACCACACTCGGATTATTTAAATTAAAAAAATATAAAAGTAAGAGGTGTCATTGGATTTCTTTGAAAATTAATCACCTTTTTTTCAGTGGATGACCCGGCAAGAAGTTATTTAGGAATTTAATTTTCTAAACTTTTTCACTAAACTAAGTGGAAAAATTAGCTAAATCATTCCATCCATATCCTTAACAGATTTAATTTAATATGATTGCCAACCAGACAAAAAGATTAGGCAGCCGGAAGTACAAAGCATTTCGATTCACGCAAGGTCTGGAAAGGGCCACACTTCAAGGATATAATGTAGATAACTTACCTTAACGTAAATATTAGCAGTTATTTGATTTGTTTCCATGGCTCGACTCGTGACCTATAAGTTACAGAAAAATAACTTTATTGTTGCTTCAAGGTACTCAGATAAAATAAATAAATTAAAATAAATAAGCAAAGTAAAGTAGACATGATCATGATTGATTATCCCGATAAGAAATAAATAACGAGCAAAGAAGAATTTAGTTATTGATAAATAGCTATAAAAAAACAGAGAAAATTATCATATTTTGGCCTGGAAAAGTGGAACATGGAGAAAATGCATATCGGGTACCCCTAACTGCTACCACCTCTTCTACATGACCTATGCAGTTTTTTTTATAAATAACAAACAATTTTTCACATGTTTGAACTCATATTTCCTCCCTTTACATAGTCATCTTTTGCTTACTTTCTCAATTTGTCAAATCAAGAATAACATTCATAAAAATATGAGAACTTATTCATATCTCTTGATCTTCTTATGTTTCTCCTTTTATCTATCTTTTTCAAGTAATAATTCTCTCTCTATGTTTATCCAAAGTTTTTTAAGCTTTCCATAGCTAAGAGTTTATCAAAATATTTAGACATTTCTAATGTTGTTTATGTTATACGCAGATGGAACTCAAATAATTATAGTGAACAATTGCAAAGAAAGCATATGGCCTGGAATTCTCGCAACAGCAGGACACGAGACGCCGAACAACGGCGGATTCCATCTCACCATTGGCCAACAAGCAACACTTGATGTTCCTGAGCTATGGTCAGGAAGAATATGGGGTAGACAAGGTTGTTGTTTCGACGAAAATGGTAGAGGGTCGTGTCAAACAGGGGATTGTTCCGGCCTTCTGAATTGTTCAGGGGCCGGAGGAATCCCCCTGCAACGCTCGTTGAGATGACATTAGGAACCCCAACTAATCCAAGACATTATTATGATGTTAGCTTAGTTGATAGATTTAATATTCCTGTTTCTATGATTCCGATTGGTGGTACTGCTTCTTGTGGTGTTGCTGCTTGTGAAGCTGATTTGAATCAATGTTGTCCTGAATATTTAGCGGTAAAGAGCAAAGGTAAAGTTGTTGGATGTAAAAATGCTTGTCTTGCTACGAACTCTCCAAAATACTGCTGCACTAAAGAATATGCTAATGGAAATACATGCAAACCAAACGCATTTTCACGGCTTTTTAAGACTATTTGCCCTAGGGCATATAGCTATGCTTTTGATGAATCTATTGGACTTAAGAATTGTAAGGCACCACGGTATGTCATTACCTTTTGTCCTCCCAATTAATGGATCGAGCATCTCTCTAGTCGCGGTATAGTGCATCGTACTTAAGAAAATAGACCTTGAGCATAACGTGTACGTTCAAGTGTTTGTTCAGTGTTAATTCACTGTATGTAATTTCTTATCTTTTTCTTATTAGTCTGCGTATTCTGTATTTTATCAGCAAATAATTCTATATGAATTAGTATTTACACTGTTTTAGTATGTCATATTATCATGCATTAGCCCATAGGCTTGTTGTCTGTTTCTCTTTTCCTAATCGACGGCTATAAGTGACTTTAACGATGAATAAAGCTTCTACCGAAATGGAATTCAATTCTAAAAATAAGTTAGTTAATAATAATAAAAAGTAGGAAAGTATAAATACTCTCACAGGCAATCCGATTTCTATTTGAGCAATACTAACTAATTGCAAAGTTAATCCTTAGATGCCTTTTTTCGTAATTTGGTTCTTAGAATACTTTTTGATAAGATTGCCTGAAGACCAATTGTTTCTCTAATACTCAGAAAAACCACTTCTCAAATAATTTAACCAAATATAAATTGCTACTTGTCTTTGTCAAAGACTGAAACTCCATTTGAAAAGAATTCACTCAAATAACAAACTTTAGGTGTTTTGCCAAACGTGCCCTTTGGTTGGGAATCTTCAGTTTGGCCCATTGTATCACATAGTTACGTTAAAATAGTGTTAAAATATCATGGTATAACCAGTTTTCATATTGGTTAATAAAAAATAATCAGCGTTTATCAAGTAAATGAAAAATAACCATTATTTTGCTGCAACAGGGACCGGTTCAATATATTATACGAGAGTTATGGTGCATTTGTGTACGAATTCCAGCATATTATGCTGGACCGGTATATTTTGCTAATTCCTGTAAAATTTGCCGGAGACTGGAGCACTAGTGCTCCAAACTCCAGTATATTATACTGGACATTTATACTTGCTGGAACTCCTGTAAAATATGCGGGAGTTCCAGCTTAATTATGCTTGAACTCCCATAAAATTTGCGGGAGTTCCAGCATAGTTATCTTGGAACTCCCGTAAACTTTACGGGAATTCAAGTAACTTATGCTGGAACTCCCGTAAAATTTGCGGCCGTATTTTTTGGATTTTGAACAGTGTTTTTGCTCAGATTTATCTTTACATAAAAAGTGACCAAATTTTGATGACTTTTCAAACTTGGCTATTTTTCAACGACCAGTGGTAAATTTGGCTATTTTTAAATTTCGAGTTTGTTAGTTTTCGGACTGATCATTCAAAAATAGCCAGCATTTGCAAAGTCATTGAGAAATAGCTACTATTTTGCTGCAACACAAAAAGTTCCAGCATAATATACTGGAGATTGATGGACCTATGTATGAACTTCCAGCATATTATGCTAGAACTCCAATAGAAGGTATATTGCAACGGTTGTAACCGTTGCAAAAGACTCTAGTCCTATTGGCACAGTTCTGAACCCGAACCGTTGCAATAGTGTATGAACCGTTGCTATATGTGGTATAAATTGCAACGACTTTGGATACCGTTCCGGTAGACGTCATTGGCAACGTTTCTATAGACATTGCGACTTTTTTTTTTTCACTAATTTTTCCGTCTTCAATTTTTACTTAACCTACCATAACCATTTTCTTTTAATTCTTTTTTATTTTTAGTTCCTAAATAAAAGTCCATTATCTCTTATGGTTCCAAGATATTATACTAGCCAATACCCTTTGAATAATCAGTAATCAAATTAGATAATTAGGGGTATTTTAGTAATTTTATTCCTTTTCATACATGTGTCTCATGTGAGAGACCTTGTATAAAGGCAATTATACTGTACCAAACTCAACATTGAGAAGAACAGAATTCTTCATCTCTGAGCTTCTTCTCTCTTCTACTCATCATCTTCTTCTTCTCAATTCCATGAAATGTCGATTTAGTGTAGATCTCTACTGAGATTTTATCATGGTATCAAAGCGGGAAAGTTGAAACTAGATCAAGATTTTCAAAATTCCAAATTGACAGCCATTGTTAAAGCTTGAGCTGTTATGTTATGGCAGAGACTGAAAATCTGCAAATTGATCACAATCACCCGTTGTTTTTGCAACAAACAGACATGCCTGGGATAGCACTGATCGACATTAAGCTCACAGAACCTGAGAATTATGCATTATGGAGCATATCTATGAGGATGTCATTGTTGGTGAAGAATAAACTAGCGTTCATCGGAAGAACTTGCTTGAAAAGCTCTTCCAAAGGTCCGTTAGGGCATCAATTGGAACGATGCAATGTTGTGGTGCTTTCGTGGATCGGTCGCACTGTTTCTGTAGAATTACAACCTAGCATAATCTACGAATCTGATGCGAGGAAGGTATGGAATGAATTTAAGGAGCGATTTAACAAATCAAATCTTACTAGATTCTATAATTTATGGACAACAACAGGAACTCTAAGACAAGGAACATATTCTGTAATAACTTACTATACTAAAATGAAAGATTTGTAGGATGAAATATATCTGATGGTGCTAGGAGCATGGTGTGATTGTGAGGAAACTAGATCTTTTTTGGATCAGCTCAAAAATCTTCATTTGCTACGATTTCTTGTTGGCTTGAATGAAAGTTAAAGCCATGTAAGAAGTCAGATTCTTCTGAAAACACCTATTTTAACTGTAAATCAAGCTTATGCACTAGCAATTTAAGAAGAAAGTCAGCGCACACATAGTATAACTGGTTCAGATAAGGAACCTTTCAATATGTTAGCTGGAAGAGGGCAAGGTTTCAAGGCTGTTAAGAAACCAGGTCTCATATGTTACTACTGTGGGTATAAAGGTCACTTGAAGGAGAATTGCTATAAGATCATAGGCTATCCACAAGATTTCGAAAGTAAGAGGAAGCCTCAGAACACATGAGTCAAGGGATATGCAAATGTATCAACAGGAGAATGAGGTAGTTCTGACACTTCTTAGATGCAAGGGCAATTTTTTACAGAAGATCAGTACAAACAATTGTTGAACCTTATAAACAAGCCAGATCCTGAACTAGGTGAATGCCATACTTTTATGACAGGTATAACTTCCTTTTTATCCAAGGCATTTGATTATGATTGGATAATTGACATTGGTGCTTCACATCATGTCACACCTTATAAGAAAGTACTAGATAATGTAAGAAAGATTAAAAATTAGAATAATAGTGCTATACAAGTGCCTACATGAGGTAAATGTCATGTAGAACATACAAGGAATGTGAAGATGTTAGATGAATTGATACTGGAAGATGTTCTACATGTACCTGATTTTAAGTTCAATCTAATATCAGTGTCTAAACTGACTAAGGAGCTATCATGTTGTGCTGCATTTTTCCAATATTTCTGTGTGTTTCAGGGGCTCTACAGTGGGAAGGTTCTGGGGATTGGCAAAGAACATAATAGCTTATACTTTTTAAAGAAGGAAATCAATAAGGATTTTACAGCCATAGCAGGGAGAATCATGCAAGTTCAGGAAGATTCAGCTCTATGGCATCTCAGGTTGGGTCACCATTCAGTTGTTGCAATGCAACATATTCCACTGTTAAAGAATAAGGTAGATGCAAGGATACAACATAGATGTGAAGTCTGTTCTTTGGCCAAACAGAATAGACTTCCATTGCAGCCTAGTAGCAGTAAGACAGAACAAATTTTTCAATTAGTACATGTAGATGTTTGGGGTTCTCACAAGATACCAACATATGATAAGAAGTATTACTTTGTAACACTAGTTGACGATTTTACCAGATATACTTGGATATGTTTGTTGCAGTCAAAATGTGAAGTGTTTGTTGTGTTGAAGAATTTTTTTACTATAGTGAACAACCAGTTTAATCTGAATGTAAAGAAATTAAGATTAGAAAATGTCACTGAATTCTTTAATTCTAAGTGTGATAAATTAATGAGTTCTTTGGGGATAGTGCATCAAAGCAGCAGTCTATTCACGCCCCAACAAAATGGGGTGGTGGAAAGAAAGCACAAGCATATATTGAAGGTAGCTAGAGCACTGAAATTTCAAAGCTCATTACGAAATAGATTCTGGGGTGACTCTGCCAGGACAACAATTTACTTGATAAACAAATGGACAACTTCTGTTTTATCAAGAAAGTCACCTTATGAGATGCTTAATAAGAATTCAGCGAGAATTAATCATTTCAAGGTCTTTGGATGTTTATGTTTTGCAAGCACTCTACCCAGAGGAGACAAGTTTGAACCAAGAGAAAGGAGAGCTGTTATGATAGGTTATTCAGATACTTAGAAAGGTTATAGATTGTACGACCTGGAGAATAGAACATTTATAGTAAGTAGAGATATTGTGTTCAAAGAGCAAATTTTCCCTTTCAAGGGAATGAATTCAGACTTAGAAGAGATATTCCCACAATACCGTCCTATATTATCCTCGCCCTATTGATATCCAACCCAGTCCCACACAAACTGAAAACACAAAGATGCCACAAAATACCACATACACAACACAGAACCACAAGACCATTTGTAAAAAGAATTGAATAAGGAGAGTGAAAATCCACTGAATCAGGAAGAAGCAGACACCAGCTTGAATTCAGATCACTTAGCTGCAGATCCAGTTGAGGAAACTGAAGAAACTTCACTAGCATAAGAAATGATAAATGTTAGAAAATCAAGAAGAACATCTAAACTACCTATACGGATGAAGGACTATATGGAAACAGGGAAGTTCACAGGGAACAATCTATATCCTATTTTTCAAGGACTCTCATATGCTAACCTCACTATAGGATCAATCATACTTGAAGGCCTTTTCAGCACACATTAAGCCTGGATCTTTTAAGGAGCCAGCATAGGATGGCAGTTGGATTGAGGCAATGCAGCAAGAGATAACTACATTAGTTGAAAACAAAACACTGGAACTAGTAAAGCTGCCACCAGAGAAGTAGGCTATTGGATCAAAATGGGTTTATAAAATAAAACGTAAAGCAAATGGAGAGGTCGAAAGGTTCAAAGCAAGGTTAGAAGCGAAGGGGTATAATCAGAAGGAGGAACTGAACTATCATGAGATATTTTCTCCAGTAGCTAAGATGGTGACTGTTAGAATCATCAGTAGCATTGCTGTAGCCAAAGGATGGGATTTGCATCAAATGGATGTGAACAATGCCTTTTTGCAAGGGGACTTATATGAAGAAGTGTACATGGGAATACCACAAGGGTTCCACAAACAGGGGGAGAAGAAAGTATTCGGATTGTTAAAATCACTATATGGGCTGAAAAAAGCATCAAGACAATGGGACAATAAGCTAATAGAAGCATTAGTTACACATGGCTATATGCAGAGCAATCACGACCATTCCTTGTTCAGCAAGAGGGAAGGTTCATACTTGGTCATTATACTTGTTTATGTGGATGATTTTCTAATCACTAGAAGCAGTTCCAGGCTTGTTAATGATGCTAAAAGGACATTGCAGAGTCAGTTCAAAGTGAAAGACTTGGGAGATCTAAGATATTTTCTTGGAATTGAGGTGTTCAGATAAAGAAAGGGAATATTTGAGTTGATATCAAGTGTTGGTATGAGTGGATCTAAACCTGTTTCCACACCTATAGAGATAAATCAGAAACTTACCATAGTAGAGTTTGATGCTCATGTGGAACTGAAGGGAGATCCAGACTTGGAGGATTTTACTGCATATGAAAGGTTGATTAGAAGCTCTTATATTTTATAATTACACGACCTGACATTAGTTTTGCAATGCAAACATTGAGTCAATTCATGCAAAATCCAAAATAGTCTCACACGGATGCAGCTATAAGGGTGGTTAGATATATAAAGGGAGCACCTCGTTTAGGAGTTCTCCTGCAGGCAAAACAAAGTTGACACTTTGGCTGCCTACTAAGATGCAGATTGGACAGCTTGTCCTAATACTAGGATGTCAGTGACTTGTTACATTTTCAAGTTAGGGAGCTCTTTAATCTCATGAAAATCAAAAAAGAAGCAAACAATTAGTAGAAGTTCAGCATAAGCAGAATATATTGTAGAAAATCATTCTATCCATGATATGTGTGCTTTGGTTGTATTAGCATGATTTTCAGGTATAGGTTTTGATGAATGACAAACAATGAAGTCAAGTGTCAAATAATATTATTATATGACAAACAATCAAGATTGAATGCCGAGAAGTATATTGATGATGGAATTGCATAGACAAGCCAAAGACGAGCTCAAAGTTCAAGACCGAAGACCCAAGGCGTAGGTCGTTAGGTAGAACAAATGTAAGAGCAACGTTTAAAGTTATCTCGTCTTTTGGCTCAACATAGGTCATCATAAATATGTATAAAATCATTTTATCAAATCATATTTCAAATACTTCAAACAAAATGATTTCAAACATTTTCATTTTAGCCAAAATGAATTTTAAACATGTCTTTCAAAGCTGGACAGAAATAATCGATTATGTTTATTTTGATAATCGATTATGTTAAGACAGTGTAAACCGGAATTTACAAAATAGCAAAATAATCGATTATCAGAAGTGCATAATCGATTATCTTGTATCCGTTGCCAAGTTTTTGAACGCTGTAACAAAATAATCGATTATGCATATCACAATAATCGATTATCCTGCTTAAAATCAGCTTCCGATTTTGTAACGGTAAGCTGATAATCGATTATCCAAATCTGATAATCGATTATCTTGGCGTAAAATCAGCATAATTGATTGCCAATTAAGCAACGGACATACAACTTATAACACCTATAAATAGAGGTCTTTTGAGCTGAATTGAAACACACAACACCTCTCATTGTTCATTTACATATTGATATCATTTGTGCATCATTATATAGCTTTTGCTGAGCCATTTGAGAGACAACTTTGAGTTGTTCATAGAGCTTATTTTGTATCTCTTTATCTACTCTTATTAGAGAGTTCTTGTTGTAAAAGAGAAAGGTGTTTGAGAAGACCATATCTTCTCATTGATTGTCGGGTTTGCTAAGTACCCTCAATCTTAGTGGTTGAAGTCTTGTGGTGCGGTATCCACGAGCAAGGTGAAGTCTTGAGGTGCGGTATCCTCGAGCAAGTTGAAGTCTTGTAGAGTGTACATCTACGAGCAAGTGTAACGGTTTGTTAGGCACCCGTAAGCTTAACGGGGTTAGTAGAATCTCGAGAGAGTCTCTCGGGGACTGGACTAACCACACATTGTGGTGAACCAGGATGAATTCGGTGTGTTCTCTCCTTGCTATTTTAATTACTGCATTTACTTTACTCCTGCAATTTTAATTCCGCAATATTTATCAATATTCTCGTGCCGTAGTATTCAACCCCCCCCTCTAGTGACGGGCATAAATCCTAACAATTGGTATCAGAGCCTAACTCTCTGAAAGCCTTAACCGGTTGAGAGAACGATATATATTTTTTGTTGAGAATATTGAACGCAGGAATGATGAGCGAAGGACACTCCACCTATAGGCCTCCACTATTTGACGGAACAAATTACACATATTGGAAAGAGCGGATGAGAATCTTCATCCAATCAAATAACTTTCGCTTGTGGCAAATCATCAAGAACGGTGAACAAATGCCAACAAAGAGAGTTGGGGAAACCACGGTTCCAAAGGAGGAAGATGAATATGATGCCGAGGACGTCAAGAAAGTTGAAAATAACGCAAAGGCCGTCAACTTATTATATTGTGCGGTGAATCCGGATGACTATAAGAAGATTTCTTGTTGCACAACCGCCAAGGAGATGTGGGATAAACTCGAGATCACTTATGAAGGTACCCCTCAAGTCCGAGAATCTAAAGTTGATTTTCTAACACATGAATATGAACTCTTTAGCATGAGGGAGAATGAAAGCATCGATATTATGTTCGAACGGTTCTCAATGATCATCAACGATCTCCATGCTCTCGGAAAAGTATATTCGAACAAAGATCTAGTTCGAAAAATCTTGCGGAGTCTCACTCCCGAATGGCGATCCAAAGCCAATGCCATCCAAGAGTCGATAGGAATCACGGACGTCACAATTGATGGACTACGAGATAACCTCAAAACTTATGAAAGTACGATTCTTAATCCTTCTTTTGGAAATAAGAAAAATTTGAATATTGCCTTCAAAGCCTCATCCTCTAAAAGAGTAGAGGTAAGTGATTCGGAAAGCGATGATGATATTATTTCCAATGATATAATTGAAAAGGTTTATAAGTTTATGAAGAAGGAAATAAAGAAGGAAGAACCAAGTCCTTCATGCCAAAATTGTGGAAAACTTGACCACACCAAATCACATTGTCCAAAACCCAAGGACAAGAAAAAGAAGAAACACCATAGGCGCGTGACATGGGATTCGGACAGCTCGGGCGATGAAACTGCCGCACTATGCCTCATAGCCAACGAGGAAGAAGAGGTAAGTAATTCTAACTCTTACTAGTTTGAAGAAATACAAAATGCCTTTCATGACTTATATGGTGAATTGAAAAAGACTTCAAAAATCTCCAAAGAGGCCAAGGCTAAAATTAATGTTTTAGAAGAGAAAAATAAATTTTTGGAAAATGACAATATTGATCTTAGAAATAAAATTAAGGAGATGAATGAAGCCTCTTCAATTGATCAAAGTTCAAATTGTTCTTCTTGTAAGTCTTTGAAAATAGAGAACACAGAACTTAGGAACACACTAGAAAAACGTAGTGTTGATAATCCTAAAACAATTAAGAAGAATATTAAAAAGGATGATAGAAATGAAGTTCGACCACCTAGAAATAGTTCTAGGAACTTCATTCATGAGTCTAGAATGAATAATTTTAGACCACCTAGAAATAACTTAAGGAATTTCAACGCTTCTAGGATAACGACTTTAGATCACCTAGAACGTTATTGGCTCAACCAAGACATATGCACAACCCGAATGTTATATGTCATTATTGCAACCGGGTAGGACACATAGCACCCGTATGTTTTGCAAAACATAGAGATTTATCTTTTGACTATGATTATTATTTGCCTAACCCCCAAGGACCCAAAAGCAGTTGGGTACCGAAAACCTATTTTTAGGTACGTTTGCAGGTGTGCTTGAAGACTACAATATCGTAGTAGATGCACCAAGCATGAAACCTTATTGAAACACACAACACCTCTCATTGTTCATCGAGGACTCCTAAAGGAATCGAAGATGACTGTTTCAAAACTAGTCTAGTTGTTTTGTGACAACAAGGCAGCCTTTCAAATTGCGGAAAATTCAATTTCCCATGAGAGGACTAAACACATTGAAATAGATTGTCACTTTGTCAGACAGAAGATCAAGTCTGGGATCCCCTCACCACATCATGTTAGCACAACATTGCAGCATGCAGATGTTTTCACTAAAGGCTTGTCTCAGCTCAACATCATTCTTTAGTCTCCAAGCTTAGAGTGTTGGATGTGTTCCAACCTCCAGCTTGAGGGAGAGTGTTGAATAATCAGTAATCATATTAGATAGTTAGGGGTATTTTTGTTTTTGTGCCCTAGGGGTATTTTAGTACTTTTACTCCTTTTCACACATGTGTCTCGTGTGAGAGACCTTATATAAAGGCAGTTATACTGTACCAAACCCAACAGTGAGAATAACAGAATTCTTCATCTCTGAGCTTCTTCTCTCTTCTACTCATTTTCTTCTTCTCAATTCCATGCAATGACGATTTAGTGTATATCTCTACTGAGATTTTGTCATACCCTAGAAAACTTCTTTCTCCTCATCGATGTATGGTTTAGTTTGTTGTTGGTTCTGATTGTCGCACTTCAATTTTCTAACTATACACATTCTCCATATTTTTCCAGATTATTGTTGTTGGTTGTGATTTTGGCATGCTTAGCTTCCTGCACAACTTTCATAAAGTTTTAGTGCTTTCCCCAATAATATCTTGCCTTATTAAAAATTTATTTTTCCAGACTGTTGTAAAAGTAACAAATATAGTATCTGATTTTGACGTGCTAAGGTTCTTTCTTTTATGTTTGGGTTTTCTTTCACTGTATGTGTTAAGTGTACTTTTTATGGATTTTTTTTAACAAAGGATATATATATATATATATATATATCGAGAGCTTTCACAGGAGTTATGTAGTCCCTAAGGACGTTACTGTTGTTAAGAGTTACTAGACTATTAAAAGTAGTAGAACTTAGTTTATTAATACCCAAACAAACAACTTGCTTATCTTTTTCCAAAAAAGCTTCAACAAAAAAGGTGGACATGCAAGTCGATGACATTGTCCTTGTTTGAAAGTCCGACTAGCTTCCTTTGCTAGGCAGTCTGCTATTGCATTTTCTTCCCTAAAGCTGTGTCTGATCACTAGGGACTTCAGTTGTTGCATTAAGGATCTGCAAGTGAGTAAGGAAGGGTTAGTAATGCTACAAGTTTCATCCACCATTCTCAACACGTCTATTGAGTTTGTTTCGATTTCAAGATTTGCAAATGGCTGCTGCTTTGCTAGTTGAAGGCCTTCCTGCAGTGATAAGAGTTCAGCCTGCAAAGGAGTATGAGCATAGCATGATTTAGTAAAGCCCATGATACATTCGCCCATACTGTTTCTGAAGACACCACCTAGACCTGTATGAAGGTTATGCTTCGAGAAAGATGCATCTATGTTTAATTTAATGGCATTCTTAGGGGGCCTGTTCCAGTTGATGCTAATGGAATAGAAACTTCTAGTCATAGGGGATTTTTCAGTGAATAAAATATACTCACTTAATTGGGTAGTTACTAGTGTATGGTTTAACTCAAGGCCGAGGTTATAATATTATTGTTGTTCCTATTTTTCCACAGGTTCCAGATCGAAAAGGGGAGAATAATCATCCAATGGAATTTGTGGTTAATGGTAACACTTTGAACGTGTCTTAGGTAGGTTAACCAGTGATGGTCACCTCTATTATAGGTAATGGAAAGGCCCATGCTAGACCAAAAGCGAGTTGCTATTGCGCATAGAAGGAGGATGTGGGTGGCATCCTCCGTTTCTTGCTTGCACATAAGGCAGGTAGGGTCAGTGTTAATTCCAATGTAAGCGAGGTAAGATCTGCAATGAATTTTTTTGTGCATGCATTGCCAAAGGAAATTTTTTATTTAAAGTAGATGTTGCTAGAGTGGTTCTACCTGCAATGTCGAGGAAGTTAGTTTTCCAGAGGGAGAGCCTAGCACGCATATTATCAATAATAAACTGAAAATCCTTTTGTTTAGGCTGTGGTTAAGGATGGGAAACCCAACGTATTTTCCAAAGTCAAGACTAGTTTTGATGTTGAAAATATTGGCAAAGTGGTTTCTAATATTTTTAGGCCAGTTTTTTGAGAAAACTATCCTAGACTTTTGGTAGTTAATAGAGAGCCCAGATTCTTGCATAAAAAGTTTAAGGCATTGGTGAATACAGTTACTAGTTTTATCATTGGCTTTTCCCGTTAAGATAAGGTCATCGGAAAAAAAAGAGGTGAGTAAGAAAGGTCCTTTGGAACTAATTTTAATGAGATTACACCTAAGAGTATCTACTTGGTAGTCAATAAGCCTAGACATTAGTTCCATACAAAGGATAAAGATATACGGAGACATAGGGTCTCCTTTATGAATGCCTCTACTAGGAGAAAAGAAGTTGGTCTTGGTACCATTTACCAAAATACTAATATTTCTAGTGCATATACAATGCATAATAAGCTTAGTGATTTTTGGTGGAAAGTGAAAATAGATCAAAGTTTAGTGGATAAAATCCCACTCTAATTTATCAAAAGATTTTTGAAGATCAATTTTTAACAACATGTCATACTTGGAGCTTTTTGAAGAAGACATGTTATTAATGATTTCTTGAATAACAATAGCATTATCACTAGCTCGGCTATTTTTTAGGAAACTAGATTGGGTAGGGCTGATCAATGTGGGGAGGAGACGTTTAAGTCTATTGACCAAGATTTTAGTAATTGTTTTGTAAATAGTATTGCGAAGCCCCATATGTCTAAAGTTTTTTAAGTCAGTGGCATTGTCAATCTTAGGGATAAGACATACGTAAGTATCGTTAATACCATTTGGTAAGGATTTGGATTCAAAAGCTTTATGGCAGAATTCAAATACAGAACTTCCTACAATGTGCCAATACTTTTGGTAAAAGAAGGGGTGAATACCATCCGGGCCCGGAGCTTTAAAGGGTTTAAAAGAAAAGATGGATTTTCTAACTTCCTCTATTGAAAGAGGGGAATCAAGGGTGGAGAGGTCAGTAGTGTTGGAGGGGGTAGAGGTACTAGTAAAAATTTTCCATTCGGAGCATACTTTAGAGGTCTCATAGGAGTCCTTAAAATAGTTGCGAGTATGTTCAAAAATGGCTTAAGCTTCAGTTATCCAATTCGCATTTGCATCCTTAAAATAGAGAATAGATTTCACCTTTTTCCTATTAGTATCCATGCAATGCAAGAACCGAGTGTTTGCATCACCATCATTACACCAATTGATTCTAGAACACAGTTTCCAAAAGTCTGCTTCCAGTTTTTAATATATCATTATATTCTTGTTGGAGGGATGTTTCCAAATTCAAAAGTAAGGAACTATATTGGTACTTAGGGGAAGTTTGTATTCCGTGGAGTCTGACTAGAATAGGTTTCTTCTTTTTAAAGATATCACCAAAGACATCATTTTTCTAAGGAATAATTTTTTCTCTAAAGGTTTGATGGGCTTGAGTGATATCATTTGAATTCCAACTATCCATAATAATGTTAAAAAAAATTAGGATGTCTACACCATATGGACTCAAGTCTAAAGGGTTTACCATTATTAAAGATATTTGTAGGATTTAGTTTAAGTAAAAGAGGGTAATGGTCACTGTGAGTTTTGGGCAGGTGGATAACCATAGCTTTAGGATAGAGCTTGGCCCAAGAATCATTAGTGAACATACGATCTAAACGTTCCATAATAAGTTTATTAGGACTCATATGTTTGTTAGTCCAAGTATACTTGCAACCTTTAAAACCCACAATCAAAGAGATTGCAATGATTAATACTAGACCATAAGCGGGAACTACAATTACTATTGATATTTTACCACCAAATTTATCATTTGAGCAAAATATATCATTTAAATCTCCAACTAACAGCCATGAACCTTTGTAACCATTGTAGATGTTTTCTATAGTATTCCATAGGTCATTTCTATTAGCTATTTTAGTGCTAGCATAGATTGAAGAAAACAACCAAGTAGTATTTGAGGGGCGTACCTCTATGTTGGCGTGGATTTCTTGGTTCCTTCGAACAAAATCCTTAACAGTAACAACATCAGCTTTCCAAAGGATAACCATTCCCCCAGATTGACCCTCACCCGGAACTTCAATCATTTGGGTAAAAGGGAAGTCATTTAGGAGGGAGATGTGATTATCCATGCGAGTTTCTAGCAATGTGACTATACTAGGCTTGTGGGTGTCTATCATCTCCCTAAAATTGACCCTAAAGGTACCATTATTACCACCTAGAATATGCCAAACTATGAAATTGATATTCTGAGGCATCATATTAAGAGGGTTGGGGTTGTGGAGGCTGCCATTGGCTCTTACTCACTCTGGAGGAGTGGCTCTTACTCTCTCTGGAGGAACAAGAATCATTGTATGGCTCCCCACATTAGGGTCCTGTGACGGCCTGACATCCATCGAAAACTTGTAAAGAGTCAGGGGACAATTGAAAACGTATCTCTTCTCTCGCATTTCCTTGAAGAGATACACTTTTACGTCGTTTAGACTTGAAAACTCTAGGATTGCGTCTGACCCTATCAGGTTCATTTCCTCTGTAAGCACATGCGTTTTACCCTACATGAAAATAACTCCTAAAAAATAGTCCAAAAATAACTTTTGTTACTTTTAGGAATTTTTCTATGTTTATTTGCATTTCATGCATTTTTTAACATTTTCAAATCATAGAAAAATCCTAAAAATTGTAACTTTTGCATATTTATCTTTTAGTCTTTAAAATTAGCCTTTTTCTTTAGCTTTATGTTAATTAGTTTTTTTAATGTTAAAAAATAAATAAAGAGTTTTAATTTCTACAAAAATAGATCAATTTAGGATTTTTAATTTCTAGGATTTTTAATCAAATAAAAAGAAAACAAAAAGAAAAGGAATTGAAAAGCTTGGTCTTAAACTCGAAATTGAGTCATGTGATGAGTGAGCCCAAATCCTTTAATATCCATTCTTCATTTAAACTAGCCCATCTCCCTATCCAACCCAAACTGGATCGACCCGACCCAACACCCAAGACCCGGATCCTTATTCTTATTAAGTGACCTAGACCTATACAAATAAACCCCTAGACTATATTTTTGGGAGTGTTAGAATATGTAAATAGTAGAACCCTAATCCAATGTGTATTAGGAGTAGGATAAGATATGTGTATATATATGGCTCATTATATCATATTTAATATCAGTTATATATTTCTCCTGTGCTTTGTCACAGGAGCTTAGCGGCAACAGTAGAGAGTACGCATAATGATCTAAGGCTGTCCGCCGTTTTTCACAATATAAGGAGCTAAGAATCATCATCTTCTTCATGGAATCTAATGAGATACAAAACCTAGAAGTCCGTAAATCTAAAATAGCAGCTGAACATCCAAAATGAGACCCCCTCCCAGCTGGATTCCATCGTCTTCCTTACTAAAAAACATAGAGGATCCTTAAGCACAACAAAAAACCTGCTGCTGAGGAAAAACGACTCCCTTGCCCCTCGGATTTGGAGCTTCTGCTCATTCACATTTCAACACTCCTTTAAGCTTCTTATTCAAAAGTGAAAGCCAAAAAAAAGAACCCTATGAGCTTAAAGACAGTTAACTTTATCGGTATGAACCATTGTTGAAGTCAAACTTCTTCTTTGCTCGTTGGATCTGGTCGTCGGGGTGTCATGGCTATTACGATCTCCGAAGAGCCATGAAAACTGGTCAGAAGCTCCGATTAGAGCTAAAAAATCCAACTCTTTTACCCAACTGCTCACATCCAAAATAGTCTTTGAAATAGCTAAAGTGTCTTAATCAAGTCGAGTCTCTCGTTCTAAGTCGAGTTGGATCTATTCAGTTCCGTTCGATATTCCGACGTGGTTCCGGCGCTGATGCATCTTCTGTTCGAGTTCGGGTCGGGATAGTCCAAGTTTGTTGAGGTCTTTGGCGAGCCAGACTCAAGTCAGATTCCTTTTCTATATCTCATTCGATTTCCTAAGGTTGAATCTGTCGACGAAGATGTTTTTGTTTCATCATTTCGCTTTGATATTTGGTTATTCGAGTATGGGAATGGAGATTAGTCGAGGTTGATTCCAGTTCATTGCCGGTTTTAGATTTTTGGTGTCGATTTGGGGTTCCCGTCCGAGGTTTGTTACGTCTCGAGTTCAAAGTAGTGAAACAATCAACTGTCCGGATATATGAGGTTTAACTCTTCAATCCTCTACGTTTTTATTCTAGTTGAATGTTAATCTCTTGCTTGATGGTTTGGTTCTGTGATTTGTTTGGCTATTGTCTCCGTTTTTAAGTTTGGTCATGTAGTTACCTACTTGTATGCTTCTCGAATTGGCTATAGCTGAACATGATTTTGCACGGTGTAGAATTGGGTTGCTATTCTGTAACTGAACCACGTAATTAGATTAAAGGAATTCGGATTTTGAGTTAGGCAGCGGGTTTTAAACTAAAATGTTCGTCCTTTGTTTTGGACCCGAACTTGAACTTAAGGCCCAGATTTTAAATATAATTAATTAGAATCTTTCTTTCTTTATTAGAGACAAAAATAATAAAAAATAGAAAATATAGTTACCTTTTTAGGTTTAACCTTTAAAATAAAATGAGACGAGCCTCGCCAGCAAAAATACAAATTGCGGGGCCCTTAGTAAAGGTTTAAAATATTTAGAAAATCGGGAAGGGCCGTTAAGCGAATTTTACGGCCCTCCCAAAATATAATAACGCGCTAGACTCTTTTAGGCGCGTATTCTAATAATTTTACCTTCCTAAATATGGGTGGGAATTTTATGCGGCCCAAATCCAAATCCTAAAACGTTCAATAGAGTATGTCTAGGACTGCGGGTTCATTTGTTGCGGCGCAATATGAAAACATATTTTAAACGACGTTCACTTTCTCTTAAATAAATATATAATAAATAAAAGAGGTTGAACTTAAAATTGGAACATAGGCTCTTCATGTAATAAAATCAAATTTTAGCCATTCATAGAAATTTAAGGGACCGCGCTAGAACCACGGGATCCGAGGGTGCCTAACACCTTCCCTCAGGTCAACAGAATTCCTTATTCAGAATTTCCGGTTCGCAGACTGTGAACAGAGTCATCTTTTTCCTCGATTCGGGATTCAATCGGTGACTTGGGACACCATTAATCTCCCAAGTAGCGACTCTGAATAAATAAATAAATTCCGTTTCGATTGTCCTTTAAGTGGAAAAACGCCTTTACGCCCCTTTTGCGGGGGTGTATAGAGGTGTGACAGGTCTTGCGACTCTGCGGGGGAACTTTAACCCATAACGTTATGTTCATGGTTCAGAATTCGAGCTTAGAATAATTGTTGTGTTTGGCTTTATCTGATTTTGTTACATGATATGTGCATAATGTGCTAATTGACTTCTTTTACCACTTTGATATTATGTGAACTATATATAACTATGCCGAACCAAATCTCCTATCTGAGTCTGATTGTGAAGAAGGGTGTACGGTGTATGACTTCTTTTCTGCCTAGTATCAAAATCCCAATTTTGATCGTGGTTTGGATAAGTCGCAAAGCCGGCGAATCTTCTTTATTCCCAGATTTCCACCTCCCCCTTGGCTCGAGCTGTCCGCTCGGGTATGCCAAGTCTAGAACAAATACCCAGGTTTTGAACCTAGAATAACTCAGCATCATGCCGGATCCCTAGTAGGAATGCTTATTTGCATCACATGCATTTTGACTTAGGGGACTCAACACAAGGGTTGGGTCCGTCTAGGACAAGCAACCTGAAATGAACAGACCATCTTGATTGCATCTTATGTGCTATATGTTGCATTTATTCAAGGGTAAAAGGGTCATTTGGCAGACCAATCTGAGGGCAAATGAAAAATGAAAAAGAAGAAAAAAAAGGAAAATAGGAGGAAAAAGAAGAAAAATAGGGTGAAATGTGAAAATAAAGCAATGAGGGCCTAGTTATGTTTTTGTTATTTTATTATTTATTAAAAAAAGCATGAAAAATTCAAATTTTTTTTGCCTCTTTTATCATTTTCTGTAAATCAGAAAATCAAAAAAAAAGGGAAAAAGAAAACCAAAAAAGATTTTGCATTTTTCATCATCTTTGAAGAAAAAGCAACAACAACAACAACAACAACAACAACTACCCAATATAGTCCCACAAAGTGAGGTCTGGGGAGGGTAATATGTAGACGGGCCTTACCCCTACCCGAAAAGGCAGAGAGGTTGTTTCCAATCGACCCTCGGCTCAGTGAGGGAAAGGAAAAACAAAAACAAAAACAAAGAAATAGCATAAATAATTATCTAAACATAAGAACCATAAATAAAATAGCATGCAATAATATCAGACAATAACTACCATAAATAACTACCATAAGGGAGACACAATCCAATACACAAATCATCTATGGATAGCCTTGCCAAGCCTCGCCCAACCCCGGGTGAGGAGTACGAAAAACTCTAGGAGCCCCTATCCTACGACCCTGATACTAGACCTCCAGACGTTCCTATCAAGGGTCGTGTCATCGGAAACCCACATTCTAGCCATGTCATGCCTAATTACCTCTCCCCAATACCTGTTAGGCCTCCCTCTGACTCGCCGTATGCCGACCATCGCCAGCCGCTCACAACTCCTCACCGGGCATCAGGACTTCTCCTCCGCACATGCCCGAACCACCTCAACCTCGCTTCTCACATCTTCTCATCCACTGGGGCCACCTCCACCTTCTCTTAAATAACTTCATTCTTAATCTTATCTAACTTGGTGAGCCCGCACATCCACCTGAGTATCCTCATCTCCGCAACCTTCATTCTCTGAACAAGAGAGTTCTTCACTGGCCAGCACTCCGCCCCATACAACATGGCAGGCCTAACCACAGCTCTATAAAATTTCCCCTTGAGTTTCTGTGGAACTTTCTTGTCACACAGGACTCCTGATGCAAGCCTCCACTTTGGCCACCCCGCTCCTATATGATGAGTGACGTCCTCGTCAATCTATCGGTCCCCCTGAATCACTGACCCAAGATATCTGACACTGTCCCTCTTGGCGATGACCTGAGATCCAATCATCACGTCCCTGCCTACTTCGCTCGACTCAGCGCTAAACTTGCACTCCAGGTATTCTGTCTTAGATCTGCTTATTTTGAAACCCTTAGACTCGAGAGTCTGTCTTCATACCTCTAACCTCTCAATAACACCGACCCTCGTCTCGTCTATCAAGACTATGTCATCAGCGAATAGCATACACCAAGGCACATCCCCTTCAATATGTCGGGTTAGAGCATCCATCACCAAGGCAAACAAGAGAGGACTAAGCGCCGATCCTTGATGGAGCCCCATAACTACTGAAAAATGGTCTGAATCGCCAGCCACCATCCTAACCCTAGTCTTAGCTCCATCGTACATGTCCTTGATTAATCTGATGTAGGCTTCCGGAACGCTCTTCGCCTCCAAGCACCTCCATAGCACCTCCCTTGGGACCTTGTTATACGCCTTCTCCAAGTCGATAAGCACCATGTGTAGGTCCTTCTTATCCCTGAACTACTCCACAACCCTCCTGACAAGGTGCATAGCTTCTGTAGTGGAGCGACCTGGCATGAAACCGAACTCGTTCACAGATATAGATATCATCTCTCTCACCCTCGCCTCGATCGCCCGCTCCCAGACCGTCATGGTGTGACTTATTAATTTGATACCCCTATAGTTGTTGCAGCACTGGATGTTCCGTTTGTTCTTGTACAATAGCACCACTGTTCTCCACCTCCACTCCTCCGGCATCTTTTTGGTCCTGAAGATCGCATTGAACAACCTGGAGAGCCACTCCACTCCTGACCTACCCATGCATTTCAAGAACTCCACCGGGATCTCGTCAGGCCTGGTCGCTCGACCCCTACTCATCCTACGCAAAGCCCCCATGACCTCCTCCCCCCTAATGCGCCAGCAGTACCCAAGGTCTCTATGTTGCTCTGAATGCCCCAACTCCCCTAGCTCTATATTACGATCTCCCTCCTCGTTAAGTAAGTCTCGAAAGTACGCCTGCCACTTCTGCTTGACTTGAGACTCCCCCATCAGAACTCTACCATCCTCGCCCTTGATGCTCCTAACTTGGTCAAGATCACGCGCCTTCCTTTCCTTTTCTTTAGCTAACCGGAATAACTTCCTGTCCCCGCCTTTCTCCCTAATTCCTCGTACCTGCGACCAAACGCCGCATTTTTAGCTTCCGTAACTGCCAGCTTTGCTTCTTTCCTCGCCACCTTGTAGATCTTCGTGTTCGCTCTCCGTTCTTCCTCGCTTGTGCTCCCTGCCAACTTAGCAAACGCCGCCTTCTTCACCTCCACTTTTCCTTCGACTACATCGTACATTTTTTTTGCTTTGAAGAAAAAGCAAAAAAAAAAAAATTCTCTAAATTAGTTGTTTTTTAATTCTCGCCCGTATCCAATTTGTCTGAACTACGCATACCCGATTCTCGTCTTTTGGGGCGTGATACCTAGGAAACCCACATTGGGTCCGGTCTTCCTAGTGAGTCTTAGGTTCTTGGCTTCGCGGCGTCTTAGTCAAATCTTGCATTTTTAGCCACTTTAAGTTTGTCGAGTCTTTTGTTATTATTTCCTATTTTGTATTTGAAAAATGTATTGTAAATCAAAATCATGCTTCTGAGGCTTTGCAAGAGCAGCTGGAGTTGTGTACTCATCCCCATGACCCCTCATGTGCATCCGCAAATTGGCGTCTCTCTTAAATCCCACTAGTTGTGCAAAAGTGAGTGTGAGGTGCAAGAATTTCCTCCTTCTCCAACTGCAGAATCTCGTAGGAACCAGGAGGAAGGTTCTCTTACTCGTGGAATTCATCATCTTTTGCCTCATGTTCATCAATATCATGCTTCTGCTCAGTGCCGATGAATTTGCAGTCGGATGAACTGGAGGTGTTACTGGTGTGTTTTGGCCAGTTTTTAGGTGTAGTGGTGTTAAATAAGACTAAGTACTTTGCAAGAATAGGAAAGAATGTCATCTCTGTTTATGAAACAGAGACTTTCTCTCTTATTGACAAGAAATCTATCAAGGTTGAAAATGTTATGGATATTAGCGGGTCGCCAGTAGATCCAATTCTTGCACTTTTTGTTCCTGAATGCGGAAATCAACCTGCCAGGACCAGTCTTGTGAAAATCCCAAGCAAAGAGGAGTTGAGGCAGAAGAATCTCTTCAGTGTTAGTGATTGCAAAATGTATTGGCAAAGCAATGGAGACTACCTTGCTGTCAAAGTTGACTAGTACACGAAGACTAAGAAAAGCACTAACACTGGTTTTGCGCTGTTCAGAATCAAAGAACGGGACATTCCGATTAAGGTTTTGGAGCTTGACAACAAGAACGACAAAATCATCGCATTTGCCTGGGAGCCAAAGGGTCACAGATTTGCTGTAATCCATAGGCCAGACATCAGTTTCTACTCTGGTGCGGTCTGGCACTAACACGAGCCGTGTTTCAAAGCTGACAACTCTTAAGGGAAAGCAGGCTAATGCTCTCTACTGGTCACCTGGAGGCCGCTTCCTTATTTTGGCTACAACAGAAGATATAGCTAATGACGATGTTGAAGTTCCTTTACATAAATGTCTTGGAGTTGTTAAAGGTGGAACAGAAAAGGAATAAATTGGACTCGCAGAAAAATGTGTTACAACAACAAGCTGATAGTGCCATATCTTCTTTGTACAAGAACGACTTCTTGTATGTGGCATACTCATCTATTTTTATACCACCAAGTTACTATGTGCTATTGCCTTTAATGTTTCCATTGTATCGATGTGTTTGTTTATGACTGGACTGTCCTTTCATACGAGCTGGGCAAAATCGATGATTACATAAAGGGGACGGCTACGTCGAGGTTCTGGCGAAAAGGCATAAAACATTGAGAATAGATGCACGAATTCTAATGAAATTGGAAAACAACAGGAGAAGAATAAGGCTAGCAGCTAATATTGCGGATAATAGTGAAGGTCCTCTCATAGACACGACTTCCTTTATGACCAGAACTAAGATGATTTATGATGCTGCAAATTTTATGACTTTCTAAAAGTTTTACCATAAGAAGATCAATTTGCCTTGGGTGCTCGGCGGTGTCTACGTTCTTTTTGTGCCGATCATTGAATTCTTCAACTATTACTACAAACAAGGACATGATTATTCATTCTCTGACTAGCTGCCAACTTGCAACTTAGTGGTTGAATATTTGGGTTGTTGATTAGGCAAGAAGCACATGGAGCAATATCTGTCTTCTCTCTAAACCAGGGATGTATGAGATGTTCAAGTTCTGCATTAGTATATAGTAATAGTATCAGCATTTTTATTTAATGAGATTTTTATACCTGGAGTGCAAGTTTAGCGCCGAGCCGAGCGAAGTAGGCATGGACGTGATGATTGGATCACAGGTCATCGCCAGGAGGGACAATGTCAGATATCTTGGGTCAGTGATTCAGGGGGACGGAGAGATTGACGGGGACATCACTCATCGCATAGGAGCGGGGTGGTCAAAGTGGAGGCTGACATCAGGAGTCCTGTGTGACAAGAAAGTTCCACAGAAACTCAAGGGGAAATTTTATAGAGCTGTGGTTAGGCTTGCCATGTTGTATGGGGCGGAGTGCTGGCCAGTGAAGAACTCTCACGTTCAGAGGATGAAGGTTGCGGAGATGAGGATGCTCAGGTGGATGTGCGGGCTCACCAGGTTAGATAAGATTAAAAATGAAGTTATTCGAGAGAAGGTGGGGGTGGCCCCGGTGGATGAGAAGATGCGAGAAGGGAGGTTGAGGTGGTTCGGGCATGTGCGGAGGAGAAGTCCTGACGCTTCAGTGAGGAGTTGTGAGCGGCTGGCGATGGTCGGCGTACGGCGAGGCAGAGGGAGGCCTAAGAGGTATTGGGGAGAGGTGATTAGGCATGACATGACTAGGATGCGGGTTTCTGAGGACATGACCCTGGATAGGAAAGTATGGAGGTCTAGTATCAAGGTTGTGGGATAGGGGGCCCTAGAGTTTTTCATACTCCACACCCGGGGTTGGGTAAGGCTTGGCAGGCTTATTCATAGATGGTTTGTGTATTGGATTTTGTCTTATGCTAGTTATTGTCCGATATTATTGCATAATATTTTATTTATAGTTTTTATGTTTTTTTATTTTAGGTTTTTATGTTTAGATAATTATTTACGTTATTTGTGTTGAAGTTACTAATGCTCCTTTGTTGTTTTTGTTGTTTTTGTTTTTGTTGTCCCCTTCCTTCACTGAGCCGAGGGTCGATTGGAAACAGCCTCTCTGCCCTTTCGGGTAGGGGTAAGGCCCGTATACATATTACCCTCCCCAGATCCCATTCTGTGGGACTATACTGGGTAGTTGTTGATGTTGTTGTTGTAAGTACTTATGTTTTGTTGTGGCATTGTTCTTTGGTTCTGACGGAAAAATTCATCAGTCAGCTTTTTCATCAGGGGTCGTACCAGTGTTAAATGTGCACTCAAGTGAGTTACCTTATGAAGGATCTGTTACCACTGGTGACATGATTAAGAAGATGGAGTCTCCTATGGACAAGCTTCAAGCCTTTAACGACTTCCTGAAGTCCCGTGAGAGTAATAGCAAACATACTACAGTTTATGTTGGAGGCTCCATAAGTGACTTGCTTTGCCTGCTCAATGCAGACGTGGGGATTGTGATTGGTCTGAGTGCTGGCCTTAGAAGACTAGGTGAACAATTTGGTATTTCTTTTGTTCCATTGTTCTCTGATTTGGTAACAAAATAGAGGGAACTAGCTGACTACTCGCCTCTAGTCCAGTTGATCTTTTTCTCAAGCTTTTGAGGGTGTTTTTTTCCCTTGAGTAATGAACTTTGATGGGCATGTTTTATTTTCCATTTGTCAAATGTGTATCTCATGAAAGGTTTCTTAATGAATACGTTGATTTTCCAAATTCAATGGATCAAAAATAAAAACATTAAATCTAGGAAAAACAAAAAAAAAGAATAATTAAAAGATTTGTTTTTTATCTTGTTAAAGTAGTCATTAGGAGGGAAAAAGAAAAATGAAGAACGTTATTTTGTTTACTTTATTCTCAATTTTTTTCGAACTACGCAGAAAATCTGATTCATGCGGGGTTATGATACGTAGGCAACCTACATAAGGTTCGATCGAATCATTTTTTGAAGAGAAAAGAAAAAAGGGAAAACAAGAGAGTGAAATTATGAGACGTGAGAAATGAGAGGAAAGAAAAGAGCGATAATTAGGAAAAAGAGAAAAGAAAATGATCAAGCAAGTGCTAGAAAAACAAAAGAAAGAGGATTGAAATAGACAAATTGGGATGATGCCAAGTGACCTTGTGACCCTCGAAGTCATTTTTGAACAGTTAATTGTTGCTAGGTGCATTGCACGAAATGTCATATTTTTAGCTGTTAAATGCCCTAACGCTAACATGATGACTTCATTTTGTTCTCCTCATAAAAGCAGAAAGGTGGTTGGTTTGTGGTTCTTAAGGTAACTCGTCCATACAACACAAGGTCGAAGGGCAAGGTAGTCATGGCTAGCAACAACTTGGGCACAAGAGTTGTTGACCCCTCAAGGGAGCCTGTGGAGTCGGAGTCTGAATTGAAAGAGGAGCTCCAAAGGATGAAGCAACAGATGACAGAAATGTATCAGTCTTGGAAAGGGGGCATCCTACATCTTCATTCCCCACTAACTATACTGAAAACCCTGCAACTATCCCATCACTAGCACAAATCCAGATTCCCACTTCTGCTAATATCTCCCCACAACCTTTTCATACTCCACCAACCAAAACCCCCTCATATACAGCTCATTTGGCCACTCATGCTCTCGGAACTCCTCCCCCAGTTATTTTTCCTTGATCCTTTAACGAGACTCTGTTCAAAGTCCCTGATGCCCAACACTGTGCTCCAGAACCAACTTTCAAAGTCTCAGATCCATACTCTCACACTCCTCATTTTGAGGCTCTTGGTGAAACTGAAAAGTCTGGTAAGACAGCAGTGCAAGATGAGATATCCAGGAAGGTAAAAATATTAGAGCAGTCTTTAAGAAACATGCAAGGGATAGGGAGCCAGATAAACGTGGCAGATAAAGACTTGTGCTTGTTTCCTGACGTCCAACTGTCTGCTGGGTTTAAAATGCCGAAGTTTGATTTATATGACGGGCACAAAGATTCCGTGGCTCATTTGAGAGGTTACTGTAGTAGGATGAGAGGCGCCGGTGGGAAAGACAAATTATTGATGGCGTATTTCAGTCAGAGTCTGAGCGGGGCAGCTCTGGAGTGGTACACCCGCCAAGATGCTAATAGCTGGTACACTTGGGATGATATGGCTCAGGCCTTTGCCAGGCACTTTCAATATAATATGGAAATCGTTCTGGATCGTAGGTCCCTCGCCAAGATGGAAAAGAGGCCGAATGAAAGCTTTAGGGAGTACGGGCTCAGATGGAGAGAGCAAGCTGCCAGAGTCGATCCCTCGATAAAAGAAAAAGAGATGGTCGACTACTTTCTTCAAGCTCTAGAACCAACTTACTTTGGGCATTTAATCTCGGCAGTGGATAGGACTTTTAATGATGTGGTAAGAATGGGAGAAATGTAGAAGATGGGTTGAAGTCTAGCAAGCTCATGAGTTATTCTGCTTTAAAAGCTACAACACAAGCAATTTAGAGCGACATCAGAAGCTCGCTGGGTCAGAAGGAACATGATGATGTTGCCATGGTTGTTTCAGAGTCACTACGTGGACCAAAGGATCCGCCGCACCAATACACCCAGCCTCAAACCCAATCCCAAACATATCCCCCAGCTCCACATATTCTTCCTCAGTATTATCCTCCGAACAATATCTGGTCATCTGTCCAACTACCAGGCCATTCCCTATGGCGAGCACCAGCCTCGCATATTGCATTCTTGCCTTCACAACATTCTCGAGCACCCAACAACCCAAGAAAACATGGGCAGGGAAAAGAACAAAGGAAAAGAAGCAGTTTCACACCAATTGGGGAGTCTTACGCAAGCTAATTTGAAAAGTTAAAGCATTGTGGCCTGATTGAGCCGCTCCTTGGCTATACTCCAGACCCATATGCAAAAGGATTTGATCCTACTGTACGATGCATGTACCACTCTAACGTCCAAGGGCACAATATTGAAGATTTTTGTTCTTTGAAAAGGGAAATAAAGAGAATGATTCAAGAAGGGGTAATTATGGTGAATGAAAGTGACAGGGAGCACGCGAATCCTCTTGGAAACTTGTTGAATGAAGTTGATGATATTGAAGTTGGTAATGGTCTTGGAAATATTGATGCAGAACTCAGTGGCTAAGATGCCGAGCTTGGTAATTGGAAAGACACTTCATCTCTTGGCTAGCTGGAGAGAAGTCTTGGGGGTTTATTTTGTTGTCATTTCTGTTGTCCGAATTATTTTCAGGGTTGTAATCCGGATATTCTTATGGCCAAACCCTCTTATCCTTTCATTTTTGTCTAGCTTGTTTAGTCGTAGTGGTCTGTCTAGTGTTTTCCAGGTGTGTTTTAGGGTTGTACTTCAATTTGTTTTGCTTGTTTTGTTATGCGAACTGTTTCACCGTTTGTCTAATGCAAATTCCAGTCTTTTGTTACCTCCAGTCATCTTCTTTAGTTATTCTTTATCATTTTGCTTTGTCTTTTGTTTCGTGCCGATTCTAGTGACATGACATGTATGCATAATTCTCAGTCTGATATTTAAAAGTCAGTTTAGTCAGGAACCAATGAAATCATTTTTGAAATTAAGAACAGATGTGGACATTTTAAGATTATTTGAAGCCCGCACCATGTGAAATTGGGGCAAGTAAAGCATAAAGAAACCGTAAAAGCAAGTTGGCCAAATTGACAGGGGGCCTTTCGTGGGAATGAGAGTAAGAGTTTTTGCCCAATGGTGCATTGTATTTAACGGATGAAGAAGGAAAATGTGCAGATATGGTTATCAAGTCTGAAACTATCAGAAGATGTTACGAATGCTTGATTAATTGTGTTGTTTGTACTTGGCATGTTTTGAAGATTGGAATAACGAAGGCACTTTGTTCTGCTATCTGAACACCTTACCCTTTGTCACCCCTTCTAAACCTTATTTTGTTTCTTTCATACCCCTCTTTCGTAATCAGTAGCAATGATCAGAAACACAAGCGTGAAAGATAAGTAAAGAAAAAAAAGAAAAAAAAATGAAAAAGATAGAGAAAAAAATTTTAAAAAAAGGAAGAATAAGAAAGAAAAAAAAAAAAGAAAGAAGAAACGAGGAAAATAAAACGAAAAGACGGAAAATAAGAAAAGAAAAACAAAGGAAAAGAGAAGAAAATTCACAACAAAAGTAATTTCTATGACGTGAACTACGTTTGACTTGATCCCGAAAGGGTACATAAGTAGCCTCTCTGAGGTTCAGTCATACCAAAATAAAAGTCCAAAAATCTCCAAGCAAGAAACTAGGACAGAAGTTGTGGTTGTTTTGATAAATTAGATTCCGAAATTGTAATTTTAACCCATTTAGAAATTATTTTTGAGCCTTTTATACCCTTCTTTTCTAGCCCTGTCCAAAAGCCACATTACAGTCCAAAGAAAGACCTTCTGATCAGTCTACGAGAAATGCCAGGTCAAGCAGGTAAAGGTAATTCATGTCAGGGGCAACACTCTGGTTCAAGCAGGAGAGAAACAAAAATGAGAGAGTCTTATTGATGAAAACCCTCACGGGTACCGCAAGATGATGAAAGCTAAGGGAAATAAAAAATGAGAGAGTCTTATTGGTGAAAACCTTCACGGGCACCTTGAGGCGACGATAAGTTGAGAGAAAGAACTAAATGAGAGAGGCTTGATGGTGAAAACCCTTTGGGCACTACAAGTCGAATAAGGATTGCAAATCAGATTAGATAAGCGGAAACATTGAAGCCCAGAAAAGGTACAACAAGAGCTGATCATCAGATTTGCTTAATAGATAGGCCGCAGATGCATGTCAAGGTCATTAGAGTCGATATCCACATCTGATAGGTTTCTACTTTGTAGTTTTCTTGTCAGGAATCATCTCTTTCTTTGTTTGTTACTCTGTTCCTTTTGTCTTGTTTACTTCCTCTTCCTGAGTCTGTTTGGTCAAAACAAGTGAGAAATGACTTCAAAATTTGCCACCAGCTTTCTAATTGCACTAGACAAGATCTGGCTAGTACATCAAATGTCATAAGTCAGGAAAGAACAACAAGCGCACAGAGTTTGTAACAAATAACTTGCTTTGGTATTCGTGTAAATTACAAGGGTTTGATAAATTTAAGTTTATGAGCAATACAACAGATAGAGGATATTGGGTCTGAATGGAGAAGAGGTATTTTCAGTGATAAAGATGACAAAGGAAAATGAACAAGAAAGGTCTTCAAATAGAAATCGGTTATCATGGCAAGTGAATGAGAAATAGACCTCAAGGCCAAGGCCGGTGGTTTAAGTCAAAAAAGAACAACATGAGCAATGAGTGGGTGGCAATTGTTGTTCTTTGAGATTTATGTGAAACACTTCGGTTTATGAGCAATGAACAGAAGAAGGATATTGGGTTTGAACGAAGAAGAGGCATTTTTGTGGCAAGGGTGACAGAGAAAGAGGTTAGCCAAGGAACAAGAAAAGTCTTTCAAGGTGAAATCAAAGTTATCATGGAAAGTGAAGGAGCAATCGCAGCAAAGTCAAAGCCACAAACCAACCACCATGTTTAAATTCACAAGTTTTCTTTGTCTGAAACAGGGATGGAAGCTATGTTCATATCAAAGCTTGGAAGGTTGAAACTTTCAGGTGTAATTCCCCAATTCTGCTTACGCAAAGGCTATTGAAAAGATCACACATCACCCCTAGGAGAAACACTGCCTAGTCTGGATTTTCAAGAAATATTTTGTTGTAGGAGACGCACTTCCTAAACTGAGATTTTACCCCTAAGAGACGCACTTCCTAGTCTAAGTCTTTCAAATTATATTTTGCTCTAGGAGACACATTTCCTAAGTTGATATTTTACCCATAGAAGACGCACATCCTAAATTGATAGTTCATTTATAGGAGACACACTTCCTAGTTTGAGTAATTGAAGTTTCACCCCTAGGAGACGCACTTCCTAGTATGGGCCTTTCAAGTTATATTTTGTTTTAGGAGATGCACTTTCTAAATTTAAATTCACCCCTAGGAGACGCACTTCCTAGTTTAGGTTTTTCAAGTTCAACCATATGAGACGCACTTCCTAGTCTGGTTCATCAAAGTTTTACCCATAGGAGACGCACTTCCTAAATTGATAGTTCATTGATTGGAGACGCACTTCCTAGTTTGAATTATTGAAGTTTCATCCCTAGGAGACACACTTCCTAGTTTAGATCATTGATGTTTCACCCCTAGGAGACACACTTCCTCCTTTGGTTCATCGAAGTTTTACCTGTAGGAGATGCACTTCCTAATCAAAGTCTTTCAAGTTATTCTTATAGGAGACGCACTTCCTAAATTGAGAATTCATTCATAGGAGATGCACTTCCTAGTTTTAGTCACTAAAGTTTTCATCCCTAGGAGACGTACTGCCTAGTTTGGTCATTTAAATTCATCTTTAGGAGATGCACTTCCTAAGTTTGGTTTATTCAGGTTATATTTTAGCAGACCCATTTGCTAGTCAAAGTTTTTGGTTTTATTCATAGGAGACACACATCCTAGTGTCTTTGGTTTACTCTGATCATTGTATCAGTAGTATAAGTGGTTTACAATTTTGCTAACAACTCACAAATCCTCCCAGTGCAAACTGGGGCAAAAAATTTTGTTTGTTTTGTTCGTTTTGGTTGCAGGATCATACATGGAAAACAAGGTAACACAGAAAGTTGTAGCAGTCAAGTGCCTGCCTGGAGAACAGAGGTCCACCTTTCAAATTTCAGAAGTCAGGAGTCCACCTAGAGAATAGAGACATGAACTTAGAATTTTGAAGTCTGGAGTCCACCTGAAGAACAGAGACATGCAGTTTAAATTTTGAAGTCAGGAGCCCGCCTGAAGAACAGAGGCATGCAACCTAAATTTCAACAATCAGGAGCTTACCTGAAAACAGAGTGATACAATTCAATGTGTAGTTTTCAACCAATTTATTTGTCTAATTTGAAGTCAGGTGTCCGCCTGGAGAATAGAGACATGCAATTCAAATTTTAGCAGTCAGGAGCTCGCCTCGAAAATGGACGTGTTAAATTTTAAGTTATATTTGAAGTCAGGAGCCCGCCTGAAGAACAGAGGTATACAATTCAAGTTTCGTAAATCAGGAGCCCGCCTGTATAACAGAGGTATTTCAGGTCAAGTATTAGTCATATTCTTATTAATATCCAGTAACATGTACCCAGTTTCAAACTGGGGCAAAAAGTTTTCTTTGTTTTCTATTTTTGTGAAGTCAGGAGCCCGCCTAGATAACATAGGAATACATTCAAGTTCAAATTTAGCAATTAGGAGCCCGCATGAATAACAGAGAAATATATTCAAGTTCAAATTTAGCAATCAGGAGCCCGCCTGGATAACATAGGAATACATTCAAGTTCAAATTCAGCAATCAGGAGCCCGCCTGGATAATAGAGGAATACTTTCAAGTTCAAGTTCAGCATTCAGGAGCACGTCTGGATAACAGAGCAATACAGTCAATTTCAAACTTTAGAAGTCAGGAGTCCGCCTGAAAAATAGGGGAGTACAATTTGAGTTTTAGCTTTCAAAATTTTAGGGGTATTTGATAATGTGGTTTATTTTATCTGTTTTGTTGAAGTCGGGAACCCGCTTGGAGAACATGGGAATGCATTTCAAGACAGCAGCCAGGGTCCCGCCTGCAGAACATGGGAAGTCAGGCGTCCACCGGGAGAAAGGGAAAGAATCTCAAATTGCAATTCAAGTCAACAACAAAAGAAGCTCGCGGCAAGAATGCAAGTCAACAGTCTGAGGTGATCAACAGAAGTTAGTCACAATAAAGGAAAAAGAAAGGCAAGAAGTTAATCCAAATGCAGAAGTCGATGAGAAATGTGGGCTGTTCAAGACGTGGCCGAGGTCACACGGTTTTCAAATCATAGAAAAATCCTAAAAATTGTCACTTTTGCATATTTATCTTTTAGTCTTTAAAATTAGCTTTTTTTCTTTAATTTTAAGTTAATTAGTTGTTTTAATGTTAAAAAAAATAAATAAAGAGTTTTAGTTTCTACAAAAATAGATCAATGTAGGATTTTTAATTTCTAGGATTTTTAATTAAAGAAAAAGAAAACAAAAAAAAAGGAATTGAAAAGTTTGGTCTTAAACTCGAAATTGGGTTATGTGATGAGTGAGCCCAAATACTTCAATACCCATTCTTCATTTAAACTAGTCCATCTCCCTACCCAACCCAAACTGGGTCGACCCGCCCCAACACCTAAACCCGGATCCTTATTCTTCTTAAGTGACCTAAACTACATTCTTGGGAGCTCAGCGACAGCAGTAGAGAGGACGCATAATGAGCTAAGGCTGACCCCCGTTTTTCACAATATAAAGAGCTAAGACTCTTCATCTTCTTCATGGAATCTAATGAGATACAAAACCTAGAAGTCCCTAAATCTAAAATAGCAGCTGAACATCCAAACGAGACCCCCTATCAGCTGGATTCCATCGTCTTCCTTACTAAAAAACCCTAGAGGACCCTTAAGCACAACAAAAAACCCGCCGCTGAGCACAAACGACTCCCTTGCCCATCGGATTTGGAGCTTCAGCTCCTTCACGTTTCAACACCCCTTTAAGCTTCTTATTCAAAATTAAAGCCAAAAAAATAACCCTATGAGCTTAAAGACAGTTAACTTCATCGGTTTGAACCATCGTTGAAGTCAAACTCTTTCTTCACTCGCTGGATCTGGTCGTCAGTGGTGTCTTGGTGATTACGATCTCCAAAGAGCCATGAAAACTGGTCAGAAGCTCCGATAAGAGCTCAAAAATCTAGCTCTTTTACCCAACTGCTCACCTCCAAAATAGTCTTCGAAATAGCTAAAGTGTCTTGATCAAGTCGAGGCTCTCGTTGGTTCTAAGTCGAGTTGGATATTTTTAGTTCCGTTTGATATTCCGACGTGATTCCGACGCTGCTACGTGTTCTGTTCGAGTTTGGGTCGGGATAGTCCAAGTTCGTTGAGGTCTTTGGCGAGCCAGACTCCAGTTAGATTCCTTTTCTTTATCTCATTCGATTTCCTGAGGTTGAATCTGTCGATGAAGATGTTTCAGTTTCATCATTTGCTTTTGATCTTTGGTTATTCGAGTATGGAACCTGAGTTTAGTCGAAGTTTATTCGAGTTCGTTACCGATTTTAGATTTTGTTGCCGATTTGGGGTACCCGTCCGTGGTTTGTTACTTCTCGAGTTCAAAGTAGTGAAACAATCAATTGTCCGGCTATATGGAGGTTTAACTCTTCAATTCTCTACTTGTTTTATTCTAGCTGAATGTTAATCTCTTGCTTGATGATTTGGTTCTATGATTTTTTTGGCTATTGTCTCCGTTTTTGAGTTTGTTCATGTAGTTACGTACTCGTATGCTTCTCGAATGGGTTATAATTGAACATGATTTCGCACGGTGTAAATTGGGTTGCTATTCTGTAACTGAACCACATAATTAGATTAAAGGAATTCAGGTTTTGAGTTAGGTAGCGGGTTTTAAACTAAAAGGTTCATCCTTTTGTTTGGACCAGGACTTGAACATAAGGCCCAGATTTTGAATATAATTAATTAGAATCTTTCTTTCTTTATTAGAGATAAAAATAAAAAATAAAAAATATAGTTGCCTTTTTAGGTTTATCCTTTAAAATAAAATGAGCCTCGCCTCGCCACGAAAAATAAAAATTGCGGGGCCCTCAATAAAGGTTTAAAATATTTAGAAAATTGGGAAGGGCCGGTGAGCAAATTTCACGGTACTACCAAAAGATAATAACGCGCTAGACTCTTTTAGGTGCGTATTCTAATAATTTTACCTTCCTAAATATGGTTGGACATTTTATGTGGCCCAAATCCAAATCCTAAAACGTTGAATAGAGTGTATCTAGGATTGCGAGTTCATTTGATGCGGCGCAATCCGAAAATACATTATAAACAACGTTCACTTTCTCTTAAATAAATATATAATAAATAAAAGCGGTTGAACTTAAAATTGGCACATAGGCTTTCACGTAATAAAATCAAATTTTAGCCATTCATAGCAATTTAAGCGACTGTGCTAGAACCACGGGGTTCGAGGGTGCCTAACACCTTCCCTCGGGTCAACAGAATTCCTTATTCTGAATTTCTGGTTCGCAGACTGTGAATAGAGTCATCTTTTTCCTCGGTTCGGGATACAAATGGTGACTTGGGACACGATTAATCTCCCAAGTGGCGACTCTGAATAAATAAATAAATAAATCCCGTTCTGATTATCCTTTAAGTGAAAAACTCCTTTACGCCCCTTTTTCGGGGGTGTATAGAGGAAAAAGGAGGTGTGACATCCTCCACTTCTTCTAGTGGTTGATCTTCTAGTTCTAGTTGATTGGGAGGTGCATGATGGATTGGAACATTATTTTGACCTAGCTGATCGTCTGGAAGGGGGTTGTTTGCATGGGGACTGTTTGCATGGTGTGGGGTATTCATTTGGTTGGGCATTTGACTCGCAGCAGATGAGTTTGGCATCGTCCATGGCATGAACACAGTGTTCATGTTTGAGATCTCCCCTGGAGGAAAGAAGGGAAGGTCTAGCTGCATGTTTTGGGTTTGAACTGGGTTGAAGTGGGGCGGAAGATTCCATTGGTCTCTCATATCTTGAGCTAGGCTGGAGTTCATGGATGGGGATAGAGGGTGGAGTATGTTGTTCAACCTAACATGGTTGAAATAGTTGCTCATTGCCATGTGCATCCCCTCCGATACCAGCTGAGCAAGAAAGTGAGAGTTTTGGAGTACTATCATTGTTTCCTGTCCATCCAGAATCATATTGAAGGAGATTGCATGGCCCATCAAAGCTTGTTCGATCTAGGTAAGAGGTTGATGATGTTGTGGGAGCGTAGGTTGGACATAGAAGATTTTGTTGGTTGTTTGAGATGATAGTGGAATTGGGGGGTTAGCCATAGTGTGAGCTATTTGATGTCTTAGTGTTTGGAAAAGGCGATATCTTCTCTTCTGAGATACATGGATTCTTGGCATTGTTGTTAGAGGGGATGATGTTTATATTTTAGGCTGAATGTGAGTCTAATGGTGGAGAAAATGAAGTGTCTATATTCTTAGGAGAAGGGGTACTAATTATATCTAGTGGCATTCATGTAAGATTGCTTGAGGGTTTGGTAATGAGAGGATTTGGTTTGTATTTTGCCTTAGGAACGTGTAAGTTGTCTTCCTCCATTTGTTAGTCATTGGCAGGTTCTTGGGACAAGTGTTCCTTATTGGCTTTGTCTCTCATATAATTGTTAAAGAGATTAGTAGTGGTTTGATTAGGATTATGAGGAGGTAAGTGGTCATTAGGCAGACTATGAATTACGGTGGATTGGGTAGTGTGATTAGGGATAATAGGCATGTCATTAGTACCATGCATGTTGGGTGATTGGTCACTATCTTGCATTTCCACGTGGCAACTTTCATTAGTCTCTAATTTCATACTATCCTGATTGGGCGAAGGAAACAATGCTTGGAATTTATTTTCAGAAATATGAGTTTGAAGGGAATTAATTCCTTTTACAATGTAATGCTTAGTGGGATTTTTATGGGGATTTTTGGGAAGAGAGTGCTTACCAGAAGTTGAAACGTTAAAAGAGGGAGAAGGGTATATACCTAGCATTGATTTCAATTGATCATATTGGGTACCTGGATTTGTTCTTTTATTGGCCTTCTTTCTTATTGGGAAGCTCACTATCCTCCGGTCTTCTTCTTTAATATATTGCTTTGATACTTCATTGGTATCTTGCACTGGAGCAGTAGAGTTCTTGGATTGGTGGACAGTGGGGTCTGTCATCTGGGGAGGGTTTATTGGGGACTAATTTAAAGGAGCAATTTAATTGAACATGTCCAAGTCTTCCACATTTTACACATAAAATATTACCATCCTCGTAGTAAATGGTTTGTTTATTGGATCCGATCAAAATAGAATGTGGCACTGGGATGTCCAGGGGTAATTCGATGCATAGCCTAACATATCTTCCTCTTAGAGTTGAGAAAGTGCAGGCATCAACCTTAATAAGCTTGCGAATTTTGTTACCAATTTTCATCAAGATTATACTATCATAGAATTCTGTAGGCAACTGGGGCAGTCGAATCCATACCACTGTTTTTGAAATTCTTGCATCCGATGTAAGGAAGTTTGGCTCCCATATTTGAACAGATAGGAAGTGACCATAGATAAACGCAGGACCCATGTGCAAAGCCTTTTTCATTGTTTCTTCATTACTAAACTTGGTGATAAAGTAATCACATCCTAAGTCAATTAAGGGAAAATTTTCTTTCTTTTTCCATAGCTCATGTAACTTTTTTTTCTGAGCAAATGGTGTTGAATTCTTCTCCCTTGCAGTTTGATTATTGTTGAGAATTTCCATGGCTCATAGTTTCTATGGATATCCTCTTGGGTTAACTGGATTTGTTGTATATTTGGCGAACGAGGTTGCTCATTTTTTATTGCTTGAGCACGGTTTAAAGAGTCATAGACACTTTCATCAATGATCATATTGATTGTTGTGTCTTGTTCACCATGGATTAGTTTGTCTTTAAAGATTGCAGCAGGCAAAAAGGTTTGCACAAGAGTTTTAGTGTTTGTAATATCGGATGGTTTAGGAGGGGATTTATGAACCTTTTCCAAGTCCATTTGAGATACAAATTGAGAGAGTTTTTAGAGAGAGAAATATGATTTCAAGTAGCATCTTTACTTTTATGGAAGTTGAAACTATGGTTTGCTGCTAAGTTTGTTTACAAAATCTATGAGTTGATTGGTATCAATTATCAAATGCGAGTATATTTTTATAATTCAGTCTATCTACTCTACAGTGTTAAATGGAGGAAAGAATTTGACATTATCTTTCACTAGAAATCCTATTAAAACAGTAATGCAACCAAGAGACTAATCATAAATGAGAGATGCAATCTTCTACTTATAATATATATCCATGAAGTGATCATGTGCATTCCCACTGTTTGTTGCTTATCAACTTTTAGTCTTCTCAATTGTATTATGCCTCATATATCCTATAACTTCTTTTATTCCTTGCGACATCTGGATTTGCTTGGTTTTATTGGTGCATAAATAGTTTTTATGTTTTTTTTGTGGACAGTAAATTAAGAAGGACAAATTAAAGTTAAATCACAACCCTACCATCAGGACCCTTATATTGCAGTAAAAAAAAATTTAAGTACTTCCCTATCCTATTTGCATTTTAAAGTTATGAATATAGAACTTATCAAAAAGGCAGTTACAATTATTTCAAAAAATTTTTTTACTTGTCTAATTATATGGATGCGCCGCAACTAAGGTCTTCTATACTTTTTGGTACCGTAAATTCAGAACAAATAGAATTATTTTGTAATAGTAGACTGTAATCATTTACTTTCTTCTTAGTCTTTTCGTCCTACAGTTTCTTCCCGATGGTTGGAGCCTCACCAACACGTACAATTCAGCTATGCATGCTACTTGGATATAACATAGAAGATACTTTAAGATTAGGCACTTCTTCTAAATGAATAACAATTGAGCAAGAACAATAAGGGTATTTAGTTAGAATATTATCGCAAGAATTTTTGTAGATTCTTCATTGAGCTTCTATAATGCTAAAAAATTGAAGTGAGAGAAAAAATAAAGAAAAAAAGAAAAAAAGAAAAAAAGTTGATAGGTCACTGGTATCTCTTTGTTGGTTTTGAAGTATGTGTGTTTCATTAGTTGGCAAAGATTTGATTTATGGCTCTACAAATTGTTGTTAACTATGGAATTAGTGTCTTAAACTCGAACATCAAACTTAGTGTTTCTGATTAATGACCTGTAATATAGTATATTGGTTATCAAATAATCTTGTGGGTGACATTATGGATAATTGGATAATTGAACAATATGTCAAATTATTTTTTTAGTGTTAGTAGTAATTGAACATCTTTTATCAATATGTTAGAATATGTTACTTTCTCAAAAAAAAAAAAGAGAAGAAGAAAGTAATATGACATTGAGAAAGTGTTTTCTTTTTCGTATTTATACTTGCTGAATACTGTTATGCTTGTTGAGTTTGCAGGTAAAACAAATGAAATATCGGAAGAAGAAAGCTGTGAAGACCTCAAAATAGCACTGGTTGATCGTTGCTAGACCTTCAAATATTGTAGGACGTTTGTTTTTTAATCTTTTTTTTGCAAACCTATATATGCTAACTCTTGAATTATTAAACAATAATATATATTTTGCTTTTATTTATTGATAATACTAGTTGGATATTTGGATTATGCTTTATTATAATATTACAATAGGCTCCATTGCCATAACAATAGCTTCTAACAACTATTATAATAAGCAACCAACCGCTGCAATAGCCTCAAGAAAACTGTTGCAAAAGCCAACTAACCATTGCAATAGCCCCAACTAACCATTCCAATAGACACTAATAACCGTTGCCATAGCGTTAAATGTAGTTGCAAAACTGATATTGCAACAATTTATAACCGTTCCAACAGATCTTTTATGAAAACAGTTTATGAACCGTAGCAATAGATAGCATTGTCACAACGATTTTTAAACCGTTGCAGGTAGATCTATTGGCACACGATCTGATGGAAGGGGCCTTATACCGTTACAATAGACCTAGTGTAACGATTTTCCTACCTATGGCAACGGATTTAGAACGGTTGCCGTAGGCTTCTTTTCTAGTATGAACTTCCAACATATAATGCTGGGCAGATATATTATACTGGAGTTTCAGTATATTATACTAGAATTTCAGTATATTATGCTTGAGTAAATTTTGAACAACATTTTCGTTCTGATTTATATTTACATGAAAAATGGCTAAATTTTGGTTACTTTTGAAACTGTGACTATTATTGAATGACCACTTGTAAATCTGGATATTTTGAATTTCTCCCTATATTTAGGGGTGACTGATATGAATGGCCATGTAAGGAGCTGCAATTCTTAGCCGAATATCCTCAAAATTGATGGTATTTAAAAAATAGACCCCAACCCGCTCATAGTAATTGTTCCTCAATAATTTTTCTATCGGATTGATAGAATTTATGTTATATTTACTCTACATATCTATTAAGTTTTTCATTAAAGTCTATCCAATTAGCATAACTCTTTTGTGTTGTTTTGACAAAGTGTCGAACTTGCAACTTTAATTTCGATCAATCCACCCCACACCTGCTTCAAAGAATCTCAAATTTGAAATAAAACTTTTAATTACCAACACAAACAATCTTCAATCACCAATTATGTCAAATAATGCCAAATCAAAAAGATTCACTTCGTCTTCTCCATCAGTTTCATGGGTTTAAATGAGGTTTATATGGATGTTAGAAGCAATTTGTTGATAATGCATCCTTTACCATCTCATGATTGATTTTATAACATACTTCTACAACATGAAAAACAAAGACAAATCAGTACAAATCCTCAGTTTCACCCTGAATATGACTCTTTTAATGTCACTTCTAATAATGTTAAGTTCACTCAACCCCAGCCACAATAGAGACAGTATAATCAAAGGGTGATCTTTGATCAACCTAAGTCTGGTCTTTTCTGTAAATATTGTAAGAAGTTAGGGCACTTGGTTGATAAGTGCTACAAACTCAATGGATTTCCTCCAAACTTCAAATTCACCAAAGGCAAAAGGACATCTGCAAATAGGGATGTTCATTCGGATCGGATATCCGAAACATGAACCGATCTATTTAGTTTTGGATTTTGGATTTTGGATTTCGGATGGGATCGATTCGGGTTGTGTTTGTAAAAATTTTGGATTTTGGATCAGATTCGGATTGGTATATTTTAATCTGATCCAAACCTAAATCTGAAATTATTAGGGCATATATAAATACTACACTTTAATTTCGAATAATCATTACTTCCTTACATCAACCTCCAATTTATTACCTTTACAAATGCTAGATTTAGCTATATTGGTACCATAATACTCTCATTGCATAAACATGAATTTTTTTTAAGGTATTGCTTTTTTTTTATAAAGAAAATATACATATTAGTTTAACTTTGAGGCATTATAATACGATCCGAAACCCAATACGATCCAAAATTTAAAATTTGATCCAATTCGATATAATTCGGATTGGATTAAAATTATATTTTCTAGAATTTGAAATAAAAAATTGGAATTCGAAATTTGCTAAATTCGATCCGATCCGTGCACACCCCTAGCTGCAGATATAGTAGAATCTGACAACTCTTCTTATCAGAATGTTTCTACCAATTCTATGTTAAATCCCACTCAAAATCGGGTTGATCGAGAATTTGTGGTACATGGATTGACACAACGGCAGTATGCTCAATTGATATCCTTGCTTCAGTAGACTCGCGTTTCTGATTCTGGACCTCAACTCAGCACCTTAAGTTCTACCAATTTTGCTGGTACTATATTGCCTAATAATTTTGTATATAGCTTTAATTCTTCTTTGTTAGTAAATCAGATTCTTTAACATTGATATTTGAGTCAGGTGCATCTCACCGTATGACATATAATAAAGACTATCCCATTAGCATTGTCATACCTCCTATTTCACTACACTCCCTTAAGGGTATAAATGAGTTTTTTCAATTAAAGGACAATCGGAATGAGATTTGGTTAGTAATTATTCAGAGTTGCCACTTGAGATATTAATGGTTTTCCAAGTTACTGATTGAATCCCGAACCGAGGAAAAAGATGACTATGTATACAATCCGCGAACCAGAAATCCGGATAAGAAATTCTGTTAACACGGGAGAAGGTGTTAGAGCATTTTCGGGTTCCGTGATTCTAGCACGGTCGCTCAACATGTTGCATTTAGCTATTATCTGATTTATTACATGAGGAACCTATGTGTCAGTTCTTACCTTTAACTGCTTTTATGTAATACGTATTTATTTTAAAAAAAGTGAACGTTGTTTAAAGAGTGCTTTCGGATTGCACCGCATGAAATGAACTCGTAATCCTAGGCACACTCTATTCAACGTTTTAGGATTTGGATTTGTGTCGAATGAAATGCACACCCAAATTTAAGAAGGTAATTTTATTAAAATCGCGTCTAAAAGGGTCTAGCGCATTTTTTACCTTTTAGGAGAGCCGTGAAATTCGCTAAACGACTCATCCCGATTTTTTAAATATTTTAAACCTTTATTGAGGGTCCCGCAATTTGCATTTTTATTGGGCGAGGCTCGTCTCATTTTATTTTAAACGATAAACCTAAAAGCGACTACATTTTCCTATTTTTGCTGTTCTCTAAAAGATAAAAAAGATCCTTATTAATTAGTAACAGAATTCGGGTTTCAAGGTCAAGTCCGGGTCGAAACAAAAGGAACAACCTTTTAGTTTAAACCCGCCACCTAACTCAAACCCCAAATTTGATGTTATTTAATCCTTGAATGAAATTTTAAACTGGGCCGAAATGGCTGGCCGAATGAACCGGGCTCGTAGAAGCCTGATTCCTACTTCAATTTCAAACCCCAAGCAGCCCAAACCGTGGGACCCAGTCCAAGGGGCAGGCTTCATGGAAAGGGTCAAGGGATCGATCCCCTTGCTGGTCAGACTAGGGATTTTGGCTGAAACCAAAAGTCTCATAAGATTGGGCTAGACAGCCTCGTCTTTTGAAGCCCAAAGCTAAACGAAGCCAATTGATTGTCCTTATTTCAACTTATTTCAAATGTGATTACCACTAGTTCACGACAGAACACTATCAGTTCATACCAGTCAACTAAAGGCCCAATTCAAAACAACTTATTATTAGAAACAACACTATTAGACTAATATCCAAACAAATTAGTATTTCAAACTAGTTGGATTATGGACTTGAATCAAACGAGACACTAAGCAACTAATACTAAATTTGTGCTACGTTACAATAAACGAACACATGTTAACAGTCTAGAGCAGTCTTGATTAACACAATGAGGGACAAATGTTCCAGTCATGCTTACTAACCAAATAACTACTATAAAGTTATCTACAAATTAACAATCGACAGAAGCAATCTCCAATGCATAAATTTGATGGAATTTCTTCATTTGAACTTTCAATTCAACATTTACATTGAGCCAGTTTCAGGCGTGTACCTGGAGGTTGAATCACAACAAGAGAAGATAGGAATCAGTAGAAGCAAATGAGTAATAGTAGCAGCAAACAGTTCCAGCTAATAGAATTGACAACCCAGGAAACAGAAAGAGCAGCCCAGAAATGTTTAAATCAAATGGAATCTAAAGATACAATTTAGCACAACAACAAACCAACCAGGATTACTTTGAAACCAAATTAATCAAAGGATTTCAATAAGGATCATAGACAAGATGGATTGCTCTGCTGGTAAGCAACCCCCACTTCCAACCGAGAGGTTGTGAGTTCGAGTCTCCCCAAGAGCAAGGTGGGAAGTTCTTGGAGGGAAGGATGCCGGGGGTCTATTTGGAAACAGCCTCTCTACCCAAGGGTAGGGGTAAGGTCTGCGTACACACTACCCTCCCCAGACCCCACTAAGTGGGATTATACTGGGTTGTTGTTGTTGTTGATTTCAATAAGGATCATACATCAATGGAAATCGACCTTCGGCAACTATTAAAACCTCAAATGTGCCTAAAATAAGCAAACAAACCCCTGAACCTTTAGGTTTAGAGCTGGACTCAAGCTAGGAACTAATAATCAACTGGAAATCTGAACCTGATAGCAATTCCTCAATGAAACAGTGACATTTTTTGGATTTTTATTTTTCTGTTTTGTTTTTGGTTTTCGAAATTTCAATTCCTACTTTAGATCTGAATAGGAACTAATCCTAGAGAGAATTATGTTTTTTTGGGAATTAAAATGGCTGAAAAGCGTCAAACTAAACTGAAAATTCCAATGAAACTGTGTTATTTTTGTGTTTTTGAAATTTTCTAATTTTTTTTGTTTTTGAGTGTTTGAATTTTACGATTTAGATCTGGGAATTGAGAGACTGTTTTAGGGGGAATTTTAGGGTTCCAAACTTGTTTATTGAAGCACGGGAATGCCCTTTTATAGGCAAAGATAAGGGCAGCCCTCCAATTTTCTGTTTTCACTTCAGTCCTTGCTTATTTACAGCTTTAGTCCCTTAGTTTTTAACTTGCTAAACAAGTAAATACATCTAACTTGCTGAAATCTACACTTGTACCCTATTCTAGAAGACTCTAAGATGCTCTTTTAGCAAGGAAATTCTTTTACTACCCTTACTTGCCTTTTAAAATTACCAATTCTAATAAACCTACCTTTTTCCATGCCCAAACTGCCCCTGAAATTAGTGAAGAGCCTAACTGAGGTTCAACCCTTTTTTTATTCCTAAGATTGGTTAACCATACTATCTGCTTTTAACCCTTCTAATTGGCCATGTTTAGTTAACTAACAACCTAGAACTTAAATAGCTATATCCAACCATTTAAGACTAATGGAAAACAAACATTGATCAAAGAGTTCAAATTAACTACTAACTAATTCAATAAACTACTAATTACTGAACAACTACTAAACAAATGCAGTTTTTGAAACACAGAATTAACGATTGAAAGCCTAGTTAACCTTAATCCAATCATTACCAGAAAATACTACAAACAACTAATTGAATCAAATCGAATTTAAACTAACAAATACTTGAGTGGACTAATTAAACTAGCAATTGAACATTCCAACTATTGAAACATGAAAGCTAAAAAAGAATCAACTAAACTAAAATTGAAACGATTCATAAAACAACCTACTTAACGGCACAACACAAATTACCAAAACAAATCCCGGAGAACCTAACAGAGAAAAAGAAAAAGAAAAAGAAAAAGAGATAAATTTGCAGACTTACTAATTCAATCTCCAACTCGAATGTCCTTCAATCTTGGCTTTGAGCTGATATTGTACATTCATTTTGTATGAAATAAACACATAACATCAACTGGAAACCAATAAAATCTTCAATTTTCCCAAAACAGCTTCGTCTTCAAAAAACCCCTAAGTTAAAAATCGAACCGTTCAACTCCGATTCGAGGGAATTCGGTTAGGTATTAGGGATGAGGAAGGTCTGGGGGTTGTGTGGTGTGATTTTAGGCCTGTTTTGACAAAGTTGTGACTTGGCCGAAAAGTTTAAATCGAAGATTCGAAGAGATGTACTGTGATTCGAAGAAAAACAAGGGCAGATATGGAATGAGGAGATGAAGGAGAAGAGGTGGTGTAATTTAAGGATGATTTAGAGCTTCGGCGGCGGCGGCGGCGGCGACGATTTTCGACCGGCGGCGTACGGCGGACCACTGGCGGAGCAACGGTGAGGACGACGGGTGGGGGAGTTTGGTACAAGGAAGGAGACTTATTGTCTCTAGGGTTAGATGATTATTCATAAATTTTTATTATAAACTTGATGGCCAAATTTGGCCGCTGGATCAGCTAATTGATGGCTAAGATTTGACGAAGTGAAACGACATCGTTTTGGCTTGACTTGGGCCAGACCGGCTTTGACTGATTTTGGGCCAGTTCTTGGGGTATTTGTTTTGGGCTGAACCGCCAGGGCCCAATCCTAATGTTTTCCAAAGATTAATTATTCTCCTTTTCTTGATTTCTTTTGTTTTTGTTTTTGTTTTTATTTTTTGTTATTTAATTTTTATTTTTCTTGATTTTTTTAGAAATCCTAAAATAAATTTACAACTAAAGTAACACTAAAATTATATTTACTAATTAATTCCTAACTAAAAATGCAAACTAATACAAATTTAAACTAACAATACAAAAGTACCATTTTTGTTATTTTCTTCCTATTTTGTTCTAAAACAAATTAACCCAAATTAATGCTAAAATATGAAATTAGATTCTAAAAGCAAATGCGTATTTTTTAATTTTTCATATGAATAAAAATTCACAAATAAAATACAAATAATTACCACAAAATTACACCAAAATTCACAAAAATTGTAAAAACAAAGAAAAATTATTTTGCTTAATTTGGGAATTATTCATATATAGGGAAAACATCATGTGCTCACAGCTTCCCCTCTTTGGTCGGAAACACGAAGAGTTTTCGTGCAAAGACAAGTGAGCAAATGCGAGCAATTTTTGCCCGTTTGAAAATTTCGTGTGAAGTATTTTTGAAAAGATTGACGGCACCCTGCTTCAGAGGTTACCTACATATCCTGGGCTAAACGGGAATCATGTTAGTGTAGCTCTGGAGTGTCTGGTAGCTGGGACTACCAGGAGCTGTGATTTCGCTGCGATTGCTGCTGCTGCTACTGTTTGCTGACCTTCCTTATTACACCAATCGAAAATAAATGAAGCTAGCCAAAGATATGAACTACGAATTACAAAATCCTGTTTTAATTCTTCAAACTTGTTCTTGTACTTCCTTGTTATCTTGTGGTCTTTGTATTCCTTTGGTAAAATCCATTGTGGTTACCTCAAACTACTGACTGAGATGTTGTTCTTCCTCTCCTAATTACTGAACTTTAATAAACTTGAACTTGAATGTATACCTCTGTTATCCAAGCGGGCTCTTGACTTCACAAAAATAGAAAAAACAAAGGAAACTTTCTGCCCCAGTTTGGAAAAATGGGGTTTGTTATCGGATACTAATACGAATTTTAAAACTAAAACTTGAATTGTAATGGCTCTGTTCTCCAGGCGGGCTCCTGACTTCAAAACTTGAATGTATTCCTCCGTTCTCTAGGCAGGTTCCTGACTTCACAAAAAGACGAAGAAATCGATCGAAAACTCTGTTCTTCAGGCAGACTCATGACTACTAAAATTTAAGCTGTATGCCTCTGTTCTCCAGGCGGGCTCCTAACTTCAAATTAGACAAAGAAATTGACTGAAAACTAAAATTTGAATGACATCACCTCTGTTCTTCAGGCGGGCTCCTAACTGCGGAAATTTAAACTGTATGCCTCGGTTCTCCAGACGGGCTCCTGACTTCAAATTAGACAAAGAAATAGACCGAAAACTATAATTGAATTATATCACCTCTTTTTTCATACGGGCTCCTGACTGCTTAAATTTAAATTGCATGTCTGTGTTCTTCAGGCGGACTCCTGACTTCTGAATTTTGAAATTGAATGTCTATGTTCTCCAGGCGGACACCTGACTACAAATTAGACAAAGAAATTGACTGAAAATTAAAATTTGAATTATATCACCTATGTTCTTCAGGCGGGCTCCTGACTGCTGAAATTTAAACAGTATGCCTCTGTTCTCCAGGCGGGATCCTGACTTCAAATTTTGAAATTGAATGTCTCCGTTCTCCAAGCGGACTCCTGATTTCTAAAATTTGAGTTGCATGCCTCTGTTCTTCAGGCCGGCTCCTGATTACTGACCTGAAATGTATTTCTCTATTATCCAAGCGGGCTCTTGATTTCACAAAAATAAATAAAACAAAGAAAAGTTTCTGCCCCAGTTTGGAAACTGGGGCTTGTTACCACATACCAATAGGAATAGAAAACTAAAACTTAAATTGCGATAAGACTAAAGTGCAACCTTAAAATCTAAAGATTGAACCGTATGCCTCTTTTATCAAGGTGGGCTCCCTACTTCAACACTTAAAATCTAAAGACTAAAATGTATGCCTCTGTTATTGGGGTGGGCTCCCCACTTGAAAACTCAAAATTTAAAGACTAAAATGTATGCCTCTGTTATCGGGGCGGGCTCCCCACTTCAACACATAAAATCTAAAGACTGAAATGTATGCCTCTGTTATCAGGACGGTCTCTCCACTTCAACATTTAAAATCTAAACACTGAAATGTATGCATCTGTTATTAGGGCGGGCTCCCCACTTCAACACTTAAAATCTAAAGACTGAAATTTATGCCTCTGTTATCGGGGCGGGCTCCCCACTTCAAAACTTAAAATTTAAAGACTAAAATGTATGCCTCTGTTATCGGGCCCAATGTATGCCTCTGTCATCACCTATTTTATCATTCATTTCGTGCTTTCGAGGCCTTGAAAACCTCACTTTTAGTTGCCTCGATTTGCGTGCGTAGTAAAGGCTTGTAGCCGAAAAGCTTATATGATAAATTTTGTGAAAATTATTGAAATTTGACTTTAAAATGATTAAAGTTGACTTTTGTCAACATTTTGGATAAATGGGCCCAGACCCATGATGTGACGGTCCCGGAGGGTCTGTCAAAAAATATGGGACTCGGGCGTATGCCCAAAAATCAAAATTCGAGGTCCTGAGCCCGAGAAATAAATTTTTGCAAGAAATTATTTTTCTGAAATGAATATGAAAATTTAAAATGAAAATGGATTAGAAAGCATTGGTATCGCGTCCGTATTTTGGTTTCGGAGCCCGGTACGTGTCTTATATATATGGTTTAAAATGTTTATGGGTAATTTGGTCAAAATCGTACATTATTTGACGTGTTTTCCGATCTAATTATCAAAAATTAAAAATTTAAGAAGTTTTGATGAAAAAGTGATGATTTTGAGGTTTGATCCTCGTTTATGATGTTATTTTGCCGATTTGATCACACGGTTAAGTTCATATGAGGTCGTTTAGTTAGTGTGTGTGTGTTCGGTTAGGAGCCCCGAGGGCCCGAGGGTGATTCATAGGTGGTTCGGGGTATTTTGAGTTTAGTAAAAAGTTGCAGAATAATCTGATTTTTTGCTCAGAGATTTTCTCCTTCGCGATCACACTATGTCTCTCCCGTTCGTGAAGCATCAACTTCACCTTTCATAGATTGTTTGAACTCTAAGGTCATAGCCCTTCTTCCTTCATCACGTCCTGGGCAGGTGGAATGAATTCGCGTAGAGTCTAGCCTTTACTTCAGCGCATTCGCATGATGGTCAACGCATTTGCGTAGACCATTTCTTTAGACCCCCAGTGCTTCCTTTTCGATTTCGCAGCCCTTCCCTCGCGAACGCGTAGCTTACCAACTTCCCCTTCTTCACGAATGCGACACCCTTGTCGCGAACGCATAGAGTAAATCCGCCCAGCAATTTTTTTTAAAATATTCAAAACAATAGTACGGGTTAACTCCAAATTTCACACGAGCTCTCTTCTCCCCCAAGCTCTAGGACTCCATTGAAGCCCCCATTCTTCAATACCACTTGGGTACGTAAATTTCCACTCATTTCCTTCACTTTTCCTTCATTAATTAGTGAGTTTCTAAGCCTAAATCGTGTAATCTAGGGTCGATATTGGGAAATGGGTAGAGTTAGGGCTTTTCGATTTTCTTCAATTTAGACCTCGTTTTGAGGTTGAATTTGAAAACAAAATGTATATTCGGGCTCGTGGAGGAATGAGTGACATGGAGTTGGTTCGAACCTCGAGTTTTGACCAAGCAGGCCCGGGGTCGATTTTAGAATTTTGGAAGAAAAGTTAGGAATCTATATTTAGGTATTAGGTTTAATTTTTTTAAGCTATTATTGATATTATAAAGTTGTTATTTCATAGATTTGATTGAGTTGGAGCCGAATCGAGAGGGAAAGTGGTCGGTGTGGATTGATTTAGCTGTGGAAGTTGAGGTAAGTGTTTGATATAACTTTGGCTTGAGGGAATACGATTAGAGTATTATTTGCTAATTGCTAATTGTCAAGTACGGTATATACGCATGGTGAAAAGTATCTATACAATGGTGTCTAGCATGACCTTGATTCCTTATTTGTGCTTATTCTGATTTTGTTGTGACTCTTCCGTATTTAACTGATAAATTCTATAAAATGTGAAGAGTATGAGAAGGAATTATGGTTTTTAAACTCTATGGAGCATTGGCCAGAATGATAAAGTAACTATAGAGTAAGAAATGAGAGAAAGAGAAAGAGAAAGAGAAAGAAATGTGATTAATTCCTTGCCAGGCTATTTTAGTATATTGATTATCTCCCTTGCCGGGATATGGAAGTTCTTGTTATTGTTTCCTTTGTCGGGAATTAATTGTTTACTTGTGTTTTCCCTCGCCGGGATTTTCTATTACTGTTGTCTATCCCCTCGCCCCATTGTTTGTTATTGTTGTTTGGGTGAGGATGAGTGATAAAGCACGATGGGTTATGCCGTGCACGATTGTGATGCTTGCTAATGCACGAAGGAACATTTCTTGCCATAATATGTTTACTAATGCATGGAGGAACATTCTGTGCCGTTGATATGATTACTAAAGCACGAAGGAACATTCCGTGCCATCGATATGATTACTAAAGTACGAAGGAACATTCCGTGCCATTGATTTGATTACTAAAGCACGAAGGAACATTCCGTGCCATTTATATGATTACTAATGCAAGAAGGAACATTCCGTGCCATTGATATGATTACTAATGCACGGAGGAACATTTCATGCCATGATACGAATATTAATGCATGAAGTATCATTCCGTGTACCTTATATGATTGATTGCACGATGGGTGATGCAGTGCAACTATTATTTTTCCTACTCTTGTTGATTTCCTAGTTGTGATGTTTTCTTTCCTTATTTGGTATTTTATTTATGGACTGTTACCTCCCCCCACAACATGTTCCCCTTCCTCTTAACTGGTTAAATTTCTGTACTCTTTTGCTATTGCACATATACTTGTTGAACTATAGTGGTTTGTTTGGTAATCCTATCTAGCCTCGTCACTACTTCGCCGGGGTTAGGCTATACACTTATGAGCACATGGGGTCGGCTGTGTTGATGCTAAACCCTTTGCATCTTTTGCATAGATCTAGGTGTTAGAGCAACATTAGAGTAGTAGCAGCAGCTTGGGAGCGAGCCTTCTATCTCAGAGACACCGAGGTAGCCTTGCAGACGTCCGCAGGCCCGGAGTCCCTTTCTATCAATTCAATCTGTTATTACTTTGTACCGAAGTAGACAATTTTTATGTTTCATTCAAACCTTGTATTTAGTATTATCTAGACGTTCGTGAGTATAGTGACACCAGTCTTGGGTAGAGGATTTTTTTAGCTTCCGCATTTCTTTTAGTTAATTATAGTTGAGACTTCCGCTTTATCATATTTTGCATTAGTTTTATTGAATGGCCGATATTTGCTAAAAGAAGTAATTTAAGTTGGCTTGACTAGCTCTTATTAGTAGGCGCCATCACGACTCCTGAGGGTGGGAAATCTAGGTCGTGGCAAGTTTGTATCAGAGCACTAGGTTACATAGGTCTTACAACTCACGGACAACCTCGGTAGAGTTTGAGGGATCGGTATGGAGACGTCTGTATTTATCCCCCAAAGGCTATAGAGTTAGGAAGACTTCACATTTGTTCTTTCTTTTGTGCATTTCCGTTTCTCAAACACCGATTGAATTTCTACTCTATTCTTTCGTAGATAGCGAGAACATGCGCTTCTTCATCTACCGCTCGACAGTCTAAGTCCCCAGCAGCAGCCCTAGTGGCGGAGCCTCAGATCGATTTTGAGGATGATGCTCCGGCCCCAGCATTTTTGATGGGTCCAGAGCAGGTCCCAAAGGGGTTTATTGCCACCCTAGTTCTTCAGGACACTGTAGTCTGATTGGCAGATTTTATTGAGAGTGTCATTCGAGCGGGTTTGCTTCCAGTAGTACCAACCACTTCTAAAGCTAGATGAGGGGTTCTGACTCCTGCTACACGTATTCCGGAGAAGGTAGCTCACCATGTTCAAGTTCCAATGGTTCAGCCAGTGGTGGCAGGTCATCCTGGTATAATGGCTCAGGCCGAGAGTGAGGTCACCTTTTAGGAGACGGCTAATATGTGCCGTAAAGTTGAGGTGGTTCTTCCACTGAGAGATGGTCGTGGGTCGGATAAGAGGCCGCGTAATGTAGGCAGATTCAGTGGTATCTCATTAGGAGGTAGAGGTCCTTATGGTAGAGGCTATCCTCTCAGGCCCTTTCAATCAGCTCTCTAGGTAACTCATGATACTTCAGGTGGTCATTCATGTAGACATGGTCAGCCTTAGTTTCCTTTTATGAAGCATTCGTGTAGATGTTATGAATGTCGTGAGTATGGTCACAACATGAGGGTTTTCCCAAGGTTGAGGGGTGCTCATCCGCAGCGGACGGGGTCTTGCCATGCTTGTGGTGATACTAGGTACATTGTCAGATTTCGCCCTCAAGCTTCGAGTAGCTCTCAGTATTAGAGTTCGCGTACTAGGATTCAGGCACCAGAGATTCCTCAGCCTGCCCAGCCAGTCAGAGGTAATGGCAAAGGTCATAGATGTGGAGGTAGAGGTCATAGAGGTGGAGCTAGAGGTCACAGAGACGATGGAAGAGGTCATAGGGATGGAGGTTATGGTCATAGAGGTGGAGCTCACACCGCCAGAGGTACAGGCCAGCCAGCAGCCAGGCCAGAGGCTGAGTCTTTAGATGCAGACACTACAGGTACTATTTTGATTTGTGATAGAGATGCCTTAGTGCTATTTGACCCCGGGTCTACGTATTCATAGGTGTCCTCCTATTTTGAACCATACTTGGTTATGCCTAGCGATTCCTTTAGTGTTCCTGTTTATGTATCTATACCGGTGGGTGATTCTATAATGGTAAACCGAGTGCATCGTTTCTGTGTGGTAGTATTTGAGGGTCTTGAGATCCGTGTTGATTTTTTGCTCTTAGACATGGTGGACTTTGATGTTTTATTGGGGATGGATTAGTTGTCCCCGTATCATGCTATCTTTGATTGTCACGCCAAGACCGTGACCTTTGGCTTTGCCAGATTTCCCTGACTAGTGTAGAGAGGGACCGGCAGTGTTATATCATAAGTGAAAGCTCGACGTATGGTCGAGAAGGGGTGTCTAGTGTACTTGGCGTATGTTCGTGACTCCAGCGTAGAGGTCCCATCTATTGGTTCTAATCCTATTGTTCGGGAGTTCCCCGAGGTTTTCCCTTCAGACCTGACGGGGTATGCTGCCCAACAGGGATATTGATTTCTCTATGATCTTGCTCTGGGCACTCAACCCATTTCCATTCCGCCGTATCACATGGCCTCGCCATAGTTGAATGAATTGAAGGATTAGTTGCAGAATTTGCTTGATAAGTGTTTCATTAGACCTAGTGTATCGCCTTGGGGTGCGCCGCTGTTATTTGTGAAGAAAAAGGATGGCTCGATGAGGATGTGCAATGATTACCGGAAATTGAACAAAGTGACGATAAAGAACAAGTATCCATTGCCAAGGATCGACGATTTATTTGACCAGCTTCAGGATATAAAGGTGTTTTCAAAGATAGATTTGAGATCTGGATACCATCAGTAGAGGATTAGGGTGTTTGACGTCCCTAAGACCGCATTTCGCACTCGGTATGGGCATTATAAGTTCCTGTTCATGTCATTTGGGTTGACCAATGTCCCGCCAACATTTATGGAATTGATGATCCGAGTGTTCAGACCTTATTTAGATTTGTTCATGATTGTTTTCATTGAAGATATTATGATATAATTTCGTAGTTAGGAGGAGCACGAGCAGCACCTCATAGTGATTCTTCAGACTCTGAAGGATAGTCAGTTATATGCCAAGTTTTCGAACTGAGAGTTATAGTTGAGTTCGATTGCATTTCTGGGTCACATTGTTTCAACAGAGGGTATTCAGGTGGACCTGAAAAAGATTGAGGCAGTCAAGAACTGGCCTCGACCAGCATCAGCTACAGAGATCCGGAGTTTCTTGGGATTAGCCGGTTATTACCGTCAGTTCGTTGAGGGGTTTTCAACTATTGCATCCCCGATGACCAGATTGACCAAGAAGGGTGCCCAATTCAGATGGTCAGATGAGTGTGAGGCGAGCTTTTAGAAGCTCAAGACAACTCTGATAGCAACACCGGTATTCATTTTTCCCATGGGCTTAGGACCTTATACAGTTTATTGTGATGCTTCCCTTATTGGGCTTGGTGCAGTATTGATGCAGGATGACAGAGTTATTGCCTATGCTTCGAGGCAGTTGAAGATCCACGAGAACAATTATCCAGTTCATGATCTAGAGTTTGTAGACATTATTCATGCTTTGAAGATTTGGAGGCATTATCTTTATGGTGTGACGTGTGAGGTGTACACGGATCACAAGAGCCTTCAGTACTTGTTCAAGCAAAAGGAGTTGAATTTGAGGCAGAGGAGGTGGTTGGAGTTGTTGAAAGACTATGATGTTACTATCTTATACCACTCGAGGAAGGCCAATGTGGTGGCCGATGCATTGAGTAGGAAGTCCTCCAATGTGTAGTCTTGCTTATATTCCGGTCAGCCAGAGACCGCTTGCTTTGGATGTTCAGGCCTTGGTCAATCGATTTGTGAGGTTGGATATTTCTGAGCCTAGCAGGGTGTTAACTTGCACGGTCACTTATTCGTCATTGTTTGAGCGTATCCATGAGCGGCAGTTTGATGATCCCCATTTATCTTCCTGAGAGACAAGGTGCACTGTGGAGGTGTCAAGAAGGTGACCTTAGATGATGATGGTGTTTTACGAGTGCATGGGCGAGTTTTTGTTCCCAATGTTGATAGGATATGAGATTTGATCTTAGCGGAGGCCATAAGTCTCGGTATTCTATTCATCTGGGCGCCACGAAGATGTATTAAGATCTGAGGCAACACTATTGGTGCCGTAGAATGAAGAAATATATTGTTGCATAAATGGCTCGATGTTTGAACTTTCAGCAGGTTAAGTATGAGCATCAGAAGCCTGGTGGTTTATTCTAGAGTATTGAGCTTCCCGAGTTGAAGTGGGAGAGGATTAGTATGGATTTTGTTACTGTACTTCCGATGACTCGGAAGAAGTTTGATGCTATATAGGTCATTGTTGATAGGCTGACCAAGTCAGTGCATTTTATTCCTGCTGCAACCACTTATTCATCAGAGAGGTTAGCTGAGCTCTACATCCGAGAGATTGTTCGCCTTCATGGGGTTCCAGTATCTATCATTTCGGACCGGGGTACACAGTTTACCTCGCGCTTCTGCAAAGCAGTCCAATAGGAGTTGGGCACCCAGGTTTAGTTGAACACATCATTTCATCCTCAGATGGACGGTCAGTCCGAGAGGACGATTCAGATATTGGAGGATATGCTCCGAGCCTGTGTTATTGATTTTGGAGGCTCGTGGGACCAGCTTTTGCCTTTAGCATAGTTCTCCTACAATCAAGCTACTAGTCTAGCATTCAGATGGCTCCATATGAGGTGTTGTATGATATGCGATATCGGTCTTTAGTTGGATGGTTTGAGCCGGAAGAGGCTCAGTTATTGGGTACAGATCTAGTTCAGGAGGACTTTGATAAGGTCAAGATCATTCAGGATAGACTTCAGACAGCTCAGTCTAGGCAGAAGAGCTATGCAGATTGCAAGGTTCGAGATGCGGTTTTCATGGTTGGTGAGAGAGTATTGCTCCGAGTGTCTCCTATGAAAGGCGTGATGAGATTTGGGAAGAAGGGAAAGCTTATCCCTAGGTTCATCGGTCCATTAGACATTCTTGATCGTGTGGGAGAGGTGGCTTATAAACTTGCCTTGCCGCCTAGCTTATCAGCAGGGCATCCAGTGTTTCATGTATCTATGCTCCGGAAGTATTACAGCAATCCATCACACGTGTTAGATTTCAGCACTATCCAATTGGACAACGATATGTCTTATGAGGAGGAGCCTGTGGCTATTTTAGACCGGCAGGTTCGATAGTTGAGGTTGAAATGTTTTCCTTCAGTGCGTGTTCAGTGGAGAGATCAGCCCCCTAAGGCATCGACCTGGGAGTCCGAGTCTGATATGCGGAGCCGTTATCCTCATCTATTTCCTGACTCTGGTACTTCTTTCTTTTGTCCGTTCGAGGATGAATGGTTGTTTTAGAGGTGGAGAATGTGACGACCCAAAGGGTCATTACCAATTTTCTCATTCATTCCGTGCTTCCGAGGCCTTGAAAATCTCACTTTTAGTCGCCTCAATTTGCGTGCATAGTCCAAGCTTGTAGCTGAAAAGCTTATATGTTAAATTCTGTGAAAATTGTTGAAATTTGGCTTTAAAATGATTAAAGTTGACTTTGGTCAATATTTTGGGCAAACAGACCCATAATGTGACGGCTCCGGAGGGTCCGTAGAAAAATATGGGACTCGGGCGTATGCTCGGAAATCAAAATCTGAGGTCCCGAGCCCGAGAAATGAATTTTTGAAAGAAATTATTTTCTTTTGAAAGCAATACAAAATTTTGAAATGAAAACGGATAAGAAAGCATTGGTATCGGGACGGTATTTTGGTTCCGGCGCCTGGTACACGTCTTATTCTGTGTAATTTGGTCGAAATCGGACATCATTTGACGTGTTTCGGACTTAAATATCAAAAATTAAATGTTTAAGAAGTTTGATGAAAAGTGATGATTTGGAGGTTTGATTCCTAGTTTATGATGTTATTTTGGCGATTTGATCGCACGGTTAAGTTCATATGAGATTGTTTAGTTAGTGTGTGTGTTTGGTTAGGAGCCCTGAGGGCCCGGGAGTGATTCAGAGGTGGTTCGGGGGTGGTTTGAACTTAGTAAAAAGTTTCAGAAAAATCTGATATTTTTGCTTAGAGATTTTTTCCTTCGTGATTGCAATGTCTCTCGCGTTCGCAAAGCACCAGCTTCACCCTTCATCGCGTTCACATAGAATTGTTGAACTCTAAGGGCCTAGCCCTCCTTCCTTCATCGCGTTCACGTTAGCTGGAACACGTTTGCGTAGAGTCCAGCCTTTACTTCTTGCGTTCGCGTGATAGTCAACACGTTTTCATAGACCATTTATTTGGACCCCCAGTGGTTCCTCTTCATGTTCGCAGCCCTTCCCTCAAGATCACATAGCTTGCCAGCTTCCCCTTCTTCAAGAATGCGACACCCCTGTCACGAAGGCATAGAGTAAATTCGCCCAGTGATTTTTTCCAAAAATATTTAAAACTGTAGCTACGGGGTAACTCCATATTTCACACGAGCTCTCTTCGGCCCCAAGCTCTAGGACTCCATTGAAGCCCCCATTCTTCAAGACCACTTGGGTTTGTAAATTTTCAGTCATTTCCTTTACTTTGCCTTCATTAATTAGTGAGTTTCTAAGCCTAAATCATGTAATCTAGGGTCGATATTGGAAAAAATAGGTAGAGTTAGGGCTTTTCAATTTTCTTCTATTTAGATCTCGTTTTGGGGTCGAATTTGAAAATAAATTGTATATTCAGGCTCGTTGGGAGAATGAGTGACATGAATTGGTTCGTACCTCGGGTTTTGACCAAGCGAGTATGAGGTCGCTTTTGGAATTTTTGGAAGAAAAGTTTGGAATCTATATTTAGGCATTGGGTTTAATTTGTTTAGCTATTATTGATATTATAAAGTCGTTATTTCATAGTTTTGATTGAGTTGGAGCAGAATTCGAGGGGAAAATCGGTCATTGTGGATTGATTTAGCTGTGGAAGTTGAAGTAAGTGTTTGACCTAACTTTGGCTTGAGGGAATAGGATTAGAGTATTGTTTGCTAATTGCTAATTGTCGAGTACGGTGTATAGGCATGGTGACGAGTATGTATGCACTGGTGTCTAGCATGACCGTGAGTCCTTATTTGTGCTTATTCTAATTTTTTTTGTACTCTTCCTTGTTTAACAGATGAATTATATAAAATGTGAAGAATATGAGAATGAATTATGGTTTGTAAACTTTGTGGAGCATTGGCCCGAATGATAAAGTAACTATGGAGTAAATAATGAGAGAAAGAGAAAGAGATGTAATTAATCCCTTGCTGGACTATTTTAGTATATTGATTATCTCCCTTTCCTGGAAGTGGAATTTATTGTTATTGTTTCCCTTGTCGGGATTTAACGGTTTACTTGTTTTTTCCCTTGCCGAGATTCTCTATTACTGTTGTCTATCCCCTTGCCCCATTGTTTGTGATTGTTTCTTGGGTGAGGATGAGTGATAAAACATGATGGTGATGTCGTGCACGATTATGATGCTTACTAATGCACGATGGAACATTCCGTGCCATGATATGTTTACGAATGCATGAAAGAATATTCCATGCCATTGATACGATTACTAAAGCACGAAGGAATATTTCGTGCCATTGATATGATTATTATAGTACGAAGGAATATTTTGTGCCATTGATTTGATTACTAAAGCATGAAGGAATATTCCGTGCCATTGATATGATTACTAATGCACGAAGGAACATTCCGTGCTATTGATATGATTATTAATGCACGAAGGAACATTCTGTGCCATCATACGAATATAGGATTTCCTTATTTGGTATTTTATTTATGGACTGGCTGGAAGAATGCCATGAGAAAAGCATTTGAAGCTCTAGAAGCAAACCACAGTTGGGATATTGTTGAGTTACCATATGGTAAGATGCTCATGTGTGAAAATGGGTCTATAACATTAAGTATAATACTGATGGTAGTGTAGAAGATACAAAGCTAGGCTTATTATTTGAGGAGATACACAAGTTTAGGGGGTAATGAAAATTTTTCTTTTGTGGTGAAATTATTTACTGTTAAATGCCTTATTATAATGCATTCCTTCATGGTGATTTGGATGAAGAGGTCTACATAAAGTTGCTTCCTGACTTTTCTCTTCTATCTACTTCTTCTATGTTCTACTTCTACTTTTGCTCCCTTGGTCTGTAAACTAAGGAAGTCTCTATATTGTTTGAGGCAAATTTCAAGAGAATTATATGCTAAATTGTCTCATGCTCTCTATTATAGAGGGTACAATCATTCCCTTAATGAATATTTCTTATTCATTAAAGGGTCTCCTGGTCACCTAGTCATTCTAGCAGTGTATGTTGATGACATAATCCTCATAGGTGATGATTTGCATGAGATTGCTTCTTTGAAACATTTTCTGGACAATGAATTTAAGATTAAAGATTTGGGGTCCTTACACTATTTTTTGAGTATTGAAGTCAATATTTTACCCGGGGGTATTGCTCTTAATCAAAGAAATTTGTTACCGATATGTTAAAGGGATATAACAGTTCCAAAGTGCGTTCTATGGTTGGCAATTTAGAATTAAATAACAAATTACATGTTGATGTTGTTGATGTTCTGTCTAACCCAGAAAAGTATAGGAGTCTTCTTGGCAAGATACTTTTTCAACACACACAAGACCCGATATTTCTTTTGAGGTTTAACACTTAGGTCAATTTTTTAAGACACCTAGACTTCCTCATATGGTTGCTACCCTTCACTTGCTTCGATACCTCAAGGGTACTACTGATGTTGGTTTGTTTTATTCTGATTCTTCTAATCTTTCTGTGCATGCCTATTCCGACAGTGATTGTGTTACCTGCCCAGACATACGCAAATTTATCACTGGTTTATATATTTTTCTAGGTGATAGTCTTACTGGGTGGAAATCTAAGAAGCAACCAGTGGTTTCTTTATCTTCAGCTGAAACTGAATATCGTGCTGTGAGCAAAGTAATTGCTGAATTAACATGGTTATCCAGACTTTTGTATGATATTGATGTTCCTGCTTCATATCCTATTCTTATTTTTATGACAATTTGGTAGCCATTCACATCCAGGAATCCGATATTTCATGATCGTACCAAGTACATCGAGGTGGAATGCCACTTCATTCAGACTAAGTTGCTTGGAGGATTGATTCAGTTACATTATACCTACTGCTCACCAACTTGCTGATGTATTCACACCAAACCATTGCCTGGTGCTCTCCATCATTCATTCATGGGCAAGTTGAAGGTGCTATTCCTCTGCAACTTGAATGGTGTGTTGGGCTATTTGCGTATTTGGCCTCAGGCCCAAAGTAGAGAACATAAAAGCTTGGACTCCAGCTCAATACATACTTATTTGTACTAGCATCTTTTCTTAATAGAATAGCCTTTACATTTATTTTAGTTTTGAGCTGTGGACTGATATTTTGTACATGGTGGTGGATGGTTACCAGGTATTTATATAAAGAAGAAGGCCCAACTCTAATGGGTTGACCGAGTTGTTTTATTTTTTCATTTTCTCTGTTGGTCTCAATCTTCCCTGATGAGAAGCTTCACGAACCTTAACCGAATAACCTAAATGGCATATATATTTGTGTCATTTTATTATGCTAGTCTCCAAACTTATCATTTTTTCAATTAAACACTTACACTCCTTCAAAACTAATTTTTTAAATTTCTCTGGCCATTGACCGAGCTTATGTGGTATTGACATAGCTGAGGTGGACAAATTATGTGTAACACACGCACGTACAGAGAATGATACTAGTATTTTTATTAAAAATAAATTAAACTAAAAAAAGTAAAGATAATAAGTTAATCAAAATTAGCACCCTCACCACCCTCACCAACCCAATTTTCTTCTGTTTCTCATTTTTTCCCACATTTCTTCTCGCCCCCAATCCTTCTTTTCCTCCCTCTTTTCCCTTCACACTACTGTAAACAATGGATGAGCCTTTAAAATTACAAAATCCAGCAATAATATACATTTTTCTCTTCTTCTTTAACAAAAGAATCTTTTACATTTCTTATTTCTTTCTCTGTTAAATCAAAACCCAACTGGTTAGGGTTCCGGCGAGTTTCGTTCCTCCTACGACGCTGCTCCAGTACTGTCCTAGCCGTGGTAGTAGCGTCACTGATTCCAACGACTCTTTAGGTTGACGAACGAATTTGTTTTGGTTATTGTTGTTGTGTTTCGCTATTTGGATCTTTATTCGGATTTTGGAGAGGAGATTCAAAGAATTTTTTGTTGAGAATTTTTGAAATTCCATTGATGGTCTTGTGAAGAATGAATCTAGTGGTTTGAAACCTCGTGGTTTTGCTTACCTAATACTAAAAGTCAGTTGGGTATTGAAATTTAGACTTGAGAATGTGATAAACATTTGTGTATGATGATCAAAGCTGGAAGGACAGACATAGACGTCAGTAAAACTCGCTTGAAGCTTCTGGGTATATTCAGGTTTAGAATAATCATTTTTGTGAAATAAGATGGGTGTGGTTCCTAATAAACGAAAGTTTAAAGAACCTACTGCATTTCTTTTCTATGGATTCGATATTTGTGTAGTGGTCACTCCTTTTTTTTAATAGTTTATTTTTCTACGTAGCATTAGTAATAATGTGGCATCCTACGTATAGGAGATTGTATTACACAAACTGGTAATCTCCTGTCATAAGCGTTTATTATACTTGATTTGAACAAGTGCAAGTGTTCAATTGACAAATAATAAATTTGTGAACCGGCATGATAAAGTGGCACAGGTATAAGTGTCATTTAAACTATTCTGCCTTAATGAAATCTTCAATCACACTGATTTTGTAAGTTAACAGTTGTAACAAATTTACTCAACTAGTGTGACAAATATTGATTAAGTGTGATATAATTAATCTAAGCACGTTAATTAGGTAAAGCTATTTAGTTGGGTTGCAAAGCTGCTAGTCAACCATTTTCACATCCACTATGGTTACTGAAAGATTAAAAAAATATAAATAAAAATAAAGAAAGAAACAAATGCTAGTCTATTTAAAGCCAGAACCCTCAAATTTAAATATCTTGAAAGTCTAAGTTGGCATGAGCATTCCATTTGCGGTACCTTAATATAAATAAACGACCTCATTCTCTCATTAGAGCATAGTAAAGAAAAACGTTCACTTTACAAAACCTACAATCCGTATATTCACTACTCTTCTACTCAACCAAAACTATTTCTTGATTTCAAAGTTTCCTTGAAAAAAATAAAAATTTAACACCAAAAAGTTTGAAGATTGTCGAAGAATCAGAAAGTTAATGGAGTCTTACTGTTTCTGAGTTCGAAGGAATTCTCTTGAAAAATCATGATCCTTTTTGTTACTTCATGTTAATGGCTTTCGAGGCATCGGGGCTGATTCGATTTGCTCTTTTGCTAATGTGATGGCCGATAATTCGAGTTCTCGAGGGGATGTTGGATTAAAACTTACTATTTTTGTTGCCACCGTAGGAATAAGAATATTTGAAATTGAAGTAGCGGCTAGGGCTGTTTTATTTTGATGATATTAATATGGAGGAGAGATTTGTGAAAGAACAATTACGAGCTGATGATGTTTTTGGTACTGAACTTGTTGTTAGCAAATTGAGTTTGTTAAGGATGAGCTTGACTTGATTTCTGATCGAATTGCTTCATTATTTGGTGATGAACAACCTAGATTAGGCCTTGGTTGTTCTAAATTCCTTTCTTTGTGCAAGCTAGGTACAGAATTTCTAGTATAGTAGTAGCTAGTAAGTACATTTACCAAAAATTACTATATCTCAAGAAAATGTTCCTTTCTTTTAATGCTAGCATTTGTCATGCAAATATGGGATTTAACTTATGTAAATAAATAATAAAATGTTTTTTTTATACTAGATGTGTAATTTAACCTATTATTATCGGAGAAAGCTTTTATTTGGTATTATATTGGCTATAATTCGAATTGTCATTGGCTTAATACTTCCACTTTGGATATTTCCCTATTTACCACCTTTATTTGCTCGAAAAATCATAAAATCCATGTAGTAACTTAAGATTTAGTGCACTTTTTGCAAAATTAACCGATCGTATAGTGCCAGTGGCTATGAATTATAGGGTTCGTTTTTTTCATGCAACAACAGCTAGGGGGTGGAAAGCAATGGACCTAATTTTCTTTTTTATGAACCCTATACCAGTTTCAGTTGCCAATGGAAGCCACGTGTTCAACTGGGAAAAGTCCACATGATGTTGCAAGTTATGTACTCAAAGGATTTTGACTGCATCATTAGGGTTTGAATGTACAATTTTTATGAGGAAAGATAAGTACATAATTCTTGCTGATAGTGATGGAATTGTATCATAAAATTCCAGCATTAAATATGGGATTAAGAAATTGTTGAGCACAAGAAAGAAGATGATTATGAGCTTGTTTTAGTGATATATATATATTTTACTTTGTAAGATTTAAGTTTTATTATTTCAATCATCCCCCCAACCCTCCCCACGAAGTGTTGAATAATGCACATTATTGCTACTGCTTGTGTGTAATTATTTTTGCTGTTTTCGTTAAGACAGAGATTTTTGTAATGCAATTTTTTCATTAATAAGTTTTTATTCCCTAATTAATTAAGCTTCGTCATCTTGCAATTTGATCTAATAATATAAGTCAGATTAAAGTAATCAACGAATTTATTATGTATCAACCTAGCTAGTATCCACTGTAATAATCCGTTCAAGTAATATATATTTGATTTAATATTTCTTTTATTAAAGGGTTTCTTCTTCTTTTTTTATATTCGCACGGTAGTATTTTGAGCACTAATAACAAGACTGTATAGAGAAAAATATGATAGGACATGTGATCACCTAAAGGAAGGATATATGGAACCCAAGACAGAGATGACCATTGCACACAGTTATTCTGCTTGCCACCGGGAGAGAATGTTCATAAAAAGTATATGAAATGCTTTGTGTCCGGTAATATTTAATAGAGAATAATCTGTAGTATTAAGAATGACAACCCGTTACAAGGAATTTGGCATTTATTTTCACAGTACACATTCATCAATGGCCCTCGTAATTGACATTAAAAGATGGCACGATCCTACGCGACCTCCTTCGCAAGACATAGCTATAAATAGAGAATTCAGTTATCATTGCAAGGGACATAAATTTTCTAGCAAACTTACATTACATTCCATACAAAGCTTAAATCATTTACTTTCTTGCTTTTTAATCTCATCGTTGCTTTAACCGGAAGTCTTGCTCCCGGAATCATTATTTATGCTATTTATCTACATTCTAAGGCTACGTATCACATTATTTCTCCAATTGCTTTATTATTTCTGGATCAAATTAGATTACTTTTTTAAAAACTACGTAAAAACTTAACTGTACCATTTTACTGGTAAATAGTTTGTTGCCCATCGTGGGACCTAGAGAGTCGTGCAATTAAATTGATCCTTGTGTTTTTACTAACGTACTTTGAATGTTTGTCTTAAAGAAAAACCATTAGAAATGGCAGATAACACGGTCAACAACATACACAACCCCGAGATTTAAGGAGACCAACCTCACTTCGAGGACTCAATCGGTGACACTCGTAATGAGAAAAATGATGCCACACCGGTTAATAATAGGCAGTATCCTCGACAAGTTTGGGAGGCAACTCTCGATGATGTTGATGAGGAATATGTTGTTGACGCAGTAAGGTTTTTATAATAGCAACAAGAGATCATCCTAGGCCATCTCCATGACAGGATAAAGTTATGATGGAATTAAAGCAAGCACTGTCAGGTGCTTCCAATAACGCAAACAGACGAGATCCAATTCCTCCCTATATCCCCCCAAATCAAACAACGCAGAGGGTTTACAGCAATACTCCCATGGGTGAGGTTTGCTCCGACGGGGCTGGGGACCGGGTCCGGTCTCAATAACGATAACAATTATTTCAAGAGTGAGCTTTTACGGTTTATAAGGGAGGTAAACTCCCTCATGGACGAAATCCCGGGCACTCCACCAGTATTGAAAGGCCCAAATTTCGAAAAGTATACTCAATTGTCGTACAAGCCGAGTGTTCCACTAGAGTTGATCCCAAAATAGTTTGAAATGCCTGAAGTGCCAAAATATGACTGAACTTCAAACCCACAAGAGCATATTACCACCTACACAACAGCGATAAAAGGAAATGATCTAACTCCTCACGAAATTAAATATGTGTTGTTAAAGAAATTTGGAGAAACTCTCACGAGAGGATCTCTAACGTGGTATTCATTATTACCCGAGCATTCAATTGACTTCTTTGAGATGCTTGCAGGTTCTTTCATCAAGGTTCATGTTGGGGCCAGGAAGGCATAGTCCCAAAAGTCTGACATATTTAGAATTGCACAAGAAAAGTTTGAGTTGCTATGCGAATTCGTCACTTATTTCAACAAGAAAAGAATGTTGCTCCTGGCTATCCTGGATGAATTGGTGACCGAAGCATTCCCTAAAGAGCTGAATTCGAGAAGTTCAGATGCTTCCCGAAAGTTGAAGGAAAGCTTTCTTGAGTTTCAGGCTACGACTTGGGTAGATGTCCACAACCAGTACGAGTCAAAGATAAGGATCGAAGATAATCAAAGTTGGATTTCCGTCGTCGTCCAAAGGACATGAGAAGGATAGAGAAAAATCAAAAGATGACTATGAAAAATGGACTTCGAGGTGCCAGTTTTTTCCTACGAGCGGACTGAAGACCATATCAGAAACCTACGAATAGTAGATAAGTTCATCGTTGATAGAAGAACCGATCATGGTCGGAACAACAGATCACTGCAGGAGAAAGTAACGTTAGGGCCACGAGATCTTTCGTACCCCAAGTTATCGTAATATAACTTCAACAGTAGTATAGTGTAATTGGTGTCAGCAATGAGAAACATCAAAAGAGGCACAGTTCCTAAAACCAATGAGATCTTATCCCGGACAAAGGGATCCCAACTTATAGTTTGAATACCACGGGACAAGCGGTCACCGGACATGGCACTTCCAATACCATCAGGAAGAAGTGGCAACGTTATTGAAGAATGCTCACCTCAGAGAATTCTTAAGTGACCGAGCCAAAAACAACTATGATCGAAATAGAGGAATTGTATAAACCTCGAAAGCAGGAGAAGAACCCTCACGACAAACGATCAATATGATCTTCAGGGGGAATGATACTAATGGGGTCACATTTTCGGCGGCGAAGAAGACTAATGTTTCAATAGCTCATAGTAAAAGGCTCCGGGAAAATGATATCAGATTCATGGAGGAATATGCAGGTGGATTATTGCTTCCACACAATGATGCATTAGTAATTTCTTTAAATGTAGTAGATTTTAAAATTAAACGTGTTCTAGTGGATGGAGGAAGTTAGATAATATCGTACACTGGAGTGTACTGAAGCAAATAAAACTCATCGGAACCATTATTTCGGCAACAAAGCTCCTCGCAAGATTCAACCTTGCAAGCGTGACAACCCATGGGAGAGATTTTGATGCTCACAAATGCTGAAGGAGTAATGAAGACAACTCTCTTTGAAGTTTTAGATGGAGACATGAGGTACAATATTATCCTAGGAAGGCCATGGTTACATGATATGAAATTGTGCCTTCAGCGTATCACCAATTTTTGAAATTTTTGACATCTAAGGGGTTCAAGCAAATAAAGGGTGATCAATCGGAAGCAAGGGAGATGAATGCAATCCGGATCTCTAGTAGCAAAGGAAGGAAGCGCGTGGCATAACAATTACAGGAACCGACACTCCCCCCCCCCCCAATCAAAGGAAGTTAATTCCAGGGCAGGGGAATTGGAACAGTATCAGGTGTCATGATATTTCCAAGTTCCAGAAGAGACGGTCGCAACGAAGTTCGAGGTGGAAGAACTAGAGAAGGTTACGCTGTTTGAAGAATTCCTAGAAAGGAAATTCCATTTGAGAACAGGATTGCACCCAGAGCTCGGGCTTGCTTTTATTGAATTTGTTAAAATTAATGCCGATTGTGTTGCATGGTCGCACGAGGATATGACGGTATCCCAATGGAGATAGTCGTGCACAAGTTAAGCTTAGATCCCAACATACCTGTGGTAAGACAAAAGAAATGCCCTATAGCTGAAACGGGGAATAAATTTGTCAAGAAAGAGACAACCCGCTTGCTCAATATCGATTCAATATGAGAGATAAGATATTTGGACTGCTAGCTAATGTAGTAGTAGTTCCTAAAGAAAAATAATAAGTTTTGCATGTGCGTAGACTATAACGATCTTAATAAGGTGTGCCCAAAATACTCGTTCCCATTGCCAAATATCGATCAAATGATTGATGTCACGGTCAGACACGAGTCAATGAGTTTCTACGATGCTTATTCTGGGTACAATCAGATCAAGATGAACCCGAACGAATTTCGGTATATATTGTTACAATATGATGCCCATTGGATTAAAAAAATGCTAGAGCAGTGAACACCTAATTTTTGATAATTTTAAATTTATATTACCTTCTACTATGTAAATATTTTTAGGGGTTTAATCTACAGTTTTTAGCTTTGTTATATTTTTTTATAGGGTAAAACTTTTAAAAATATTTAAGAGGTGAAATATTACTCTTAATTTTATTTTTATTTTTATTTTTATTTTTATTTTTGTTTTAAAATAATAAAATCCGATTAGTTTTAAAAAGTTCGTGTGGATTAAAAAAATAGGAAAAGGGGGAGATGGAATTAATAATAAAAGTAAATTAAGGTGGACTTTTTTTAAAAAGAGTAAAAGAAAGTGGAAAATTAAAAAAAAGCAAAGGAATATGGAGATTTTAATAAATAAAAAGTAAAGGAGGTGGGAATTAAAAAAAAAGTAAAATAAAGTGGATTTTCTTTAAAGAAAAGTAAAAAAAAGTGGGGAAAAAGTATTTAAAAAGTGGGAATTTAAATTAAATAAAATTAATTAAACTGGGATTTCAAAAAATAAAAGTAAAGAAAGGTGGGTATTTATTTTATTTTTTAAAAAAGAAAAAGAAAATGGGAAGTGGGATTTTTTTATAAAATTAATAAAATAATTAATAAAATCTGAAAAATTCTGAGTTCTTTTCTATAAATAGAAGAGAAAATGTGAGAAGGAGGAGAAGAAAAGAGAGAAAAGAGAGGAGAGTTAGAGAAAAAAATATGCTTCTTCTAATGCCAAGGAAATTTCTACTTGGGTCATTATTTCTTCCCCTTTCTTTCAAAAAAATCCAGCAATTCTCACTAAGCTTAACCAAAAAATACCTCAAAAACAGGAGCAAAATCACCCCAAAAGCCAAATTCAAAATATTCACACTCAATTAAAATGATAGCCCCAAATAATAGCCCGAAGAGGTCGAAGTTGAGTTCGGTTCGGCGGGATTTTCGTTCGTCACCTCTGGTTGTAGTTCGTTTGCATATTGAACCTGAACATTCTTTGCTCCACATACATTGAAAAAATATTTTTTTTCTATAAAGGTCCCATCTTTTAGCTTTTTCATCCATTTTCTTATTCATTACTTTGATAGTAATTATTGCTTTGGTTTGTGTGACAACCCAAAATCTACTAAGGGTCGTTGTGGAGTCGGACGTCGCTATCAGGCAAGTCAACTGAAATACTTAATTAAATTCTTATTTTAAAATTTTTAAAAATACTTTTTTTATAAGATTAAAACAATACTCAGTATATTCTTCCGAATAAATAATAAAATATAAAAATAACTTTTATGTTATGAAATAATATAAAGACAAGAACAATAACTCAAGAACAAGAGCAAATAGAGAGAAGAGTAGAGAGAGTTCTTCTTATTGATACTTAGAGAATGTTAGGAGTGTGTTACAATGGTAGAAGACCCCTTTATTTATAGGGAGTGGGATGATTTATCTACCAAGAATAGAACTCTAGAATCTCTCTAATTATAGACATTCACCTTAAATAGGAGATTTCATAACACTCCCCCTTGAATGTCTATTCAACAATGTGCCTCGTTAAAACCTTAAAACCAAAACCCGATGGGAAAAATTAAAGAAAGGAAAAAGAGTACACATGTTTGAATATGCGCCTATTGGTTGCCTCGTTAAAAACCTTGCAAGGAAAACCCAATTGGGACAAAACCTTGTAAGGGAAAAAGAGTGCAACGCGTATTAACTCCCCCTAATAAGAACATCAATTTATATCCTTGAGCATTTGCATTCCAATCTTGTGCATCATCTTCAAAACGATCTTTGGTAGAGATTTGATAAATAAATCAACCATATTGACTTGAATAAATATTCCGCACCTTGAAATCATCATTCTTGATAGATATGAACATCTTCATATAATGTCGTGGAATAACTCTTCAATATCTCCATAGATGCATTCTCAATGCCATCATGCTTATAGTTATAGCAAGATTCATATGTACACAAATTGTACTTGGGATGTGGTACTTCAGGACCAAGAATTGCATATGCTTCAAGCAACTTAAATCTTTCAAGTTAAGTCATATAAGCCATATAATAGACTTTAGATGCATATCAAGTTTTCCATGTCATGCTAGACAAATAAGATATCGAAAACTGATTATACATACCTTTGACTTTATACTTTCAAGCATTTGAACTATAGGTTCAAAACTACATGTCTTTCATATGGAATCAATTCTTCTTGAATTGTATCTCTTCCATTTAGTTACTTTCTTTGGGTCAGCAAATGCGTATAGCATGCTTTGCAATATGTTGCAATTGAATTATCCCTTTTATGAACTTCAGGTTCATATCATGATATTCGGGGATATACATATACAAATGATAATTCATCCCATGTAACCTTTTCTCAAGTGTTTATCATGTCTCCCCCTCATGTTAGTAAAGCTAACTTGTTTCCTCAACTTTGGGAAATCATCTTTGTGCATTATCATGTCAATATACACAGCACATTAATAATAAGATGAAATTATTTGGTTCCTGACCCTGAACCACTTGTGAGGAGAGAATATACTCTCGTATACAACGTATATCAAACTGATATATATATAACTTTGTTCTCATAAGAAACAGTTTAGCTATTAAGTGGAAGCACTCAATAATTATCTTGCTAAACCAACTTTGATATAAACCAACTTATCAAGATGAACTATCTTGAGTAGAAAATCTGGAAATTATGCTCGAAGTTAGATTACTGAGCAATTTACCTCGCAAGCACCGGCCAGGCTGCGGGTTAATAACAATTTGCGCATGTAACCATTTCATAGATGCATCATATGTGGTATACATGGCAGGTGAATGGGCCCATATTCACCTTTGATATTTCCAGAATTTATGGGCTTCAACCCGAACTCTTTAGTTGGTCAGTTCATTAATGAGAACAAGTGATACAAGAGAATTCGTAAAGAACTTTCTAGTTCTTTGATATTCACCTATGTGAATTTGCACATCATACATAAAATGAGATGGCTAACACGAATGCCAACTGAATAAATTATCAATATTGGTAAACTTCAAATTTACACCATGACATGTGCACTTATCAATAAACTTCAGGTTTATTATGACATGGGTTTTTATACCAATAGATATCCACTTTATTGTGGCATTCTTTCTTTTGTGTAGTACAAACTGGAGAACAAAGCGGGTAGCTTTTCATATGCAAATTACCCCGCTACAAGTTGTAGTAATAGGAGATATCAAAGCCTTCCTTTATTTATAGTCTCAATATAATCAATCGTTTTCGCGTGTACTTTGGAAACTGAATAAGTTTCTTTGAGACTTACTACAGCACAATACTCAATTGTGTTTCTCCAACATAGTAATAATTGGCTCTTCTAGAGCTCTCAATTAATTTTGTACTACCACAGATTCATCAACATCCATGTGGTGAATATCTTTCTTAAAGAGAAAGTTATACCATTATGGTCATGTCAAACTTATATGCAAGATATGTTTCTTGCATTATCGTTGTCCTTTAATAGTCATATTTCCAAAATACTTTGGCGTACAATAGGTACGTGACCAACGATCATTCATGCCATATATCATCTCAAACCTCCTTCTAGGGGTGAGTGTGGTATCATCTCAAACCTCCTTCTAGGGGTGAGTGTGGTATATTTAATACCAATTTCATGTTCATATTCTTCCAATAATGAATATGTATTCGTGAATCAAATGTTGTCACATTCACTTCGAGGATATGTGATTTTGTTATCCTTTTCAAATCTATAAATGCGTCAGGCATTTGATTTGCTATTCTTTGCAAATGGATAATCTTTTGTGCCTCTTTCTCACAAATAGAGGTGTGTGGATCAAGATGAGATAATGATGCATTTTTCCACAAAATTTCCCGTTTGGTTTCACCAACTTCTCCCCCTAATTTTGGGAAAAGTGTCTCATCAAATTGACAGTCTGCAAATCGTGCAGTGAACAAATCTCCTGTCAATGTTTCGAGGTAGCGAATAATGGAGGGCGATTCAACCTCAACATATATTCCTAACCTTCTTTGCAGACCCATTTTGGTGCGGGATGGCGGTGCTAAAGGCACATATACTGCGCATCCAAAAATTCTTAAATGGGATATATTGGGTCCATGACCCAAAACCAATTGCAACGGAGAATATTTGTGTCAATTCGTCAGTCAGAGACGAACTAGCATTGCTGTATGTAAAATGGCGTGTCCCCAAACCGAAGTGGGCAGCCGACAAACTAAAATGCTGTATGCAAAATGGCGTGAACCCAAACCGAAATGGGCAGCCTTGTTTTCATGAAGAATTCAAGATTATTCTCATCTATTGTCTCAATATGATATCCATTTTGAATGATATCTTTAAAACTCAACAAGTTCCTTTTAGACTTGGAGGAGAACATTGCAATTAAAACTCAACAAGTTCTTCTTAGACTTGGAGGAGAATATTGCATTCTCTAAGATAAACGTCGTGCCTTTGGGCAGAGTTACAGTTGCTCTTCCGGAGCCTTCAATCAATTTACTTCCCATGGTTTGACATATAAAAGAAAATATACGAACATGAGAATAAACAACTTCAATCCGTTTGTGTCACATTTAAATAATATTTTCAAGATCTGCTGCGGTCAGTTGACAAACTAAATCAGATAGTCGATTGTATGGATTACTATGCAGCTTGAAAATTTCAGTTTAAGCATTTTCATAAAACAATCGATTGTTAAACACACACAATCGATTGTCGAACATAGACAATCGATTGTTAAACACACACAATCGATTATTTGCTATTTTTGAAAAACTTCAGATCACTGTTTTAAGACAATCGATTGTTAAATATAGACAATCGATTGTTGGCTATTTTGAAAAATTCCAGAGCAATCTTAAGACAATCGATTGTTAAGCATAGACAATCGATTGTTGACTATTTTGAAAAATTCCAGATTACAGTCTAATGACAATCGATTGTTAGACATAGACAATCGATTGTGGATGATTTTTGAAAAATTCCAAATTACACTGTCTAACGACAATCGATTGTTAGACATAGACAATCGATTGTGGATGATTTTTGAAAAATTCCAGATTACACTGTCTAACGACAATCGATTGTTAAACATTGACAATCGATTGTTGACTGTTTTTGAAAAATTCCAGAACACATTGTTTTAAAGACAATCGATTGTTAATCATAGACAATCGATTGTTGACTGTTTTTGTAAAATTCCAGATGTTTTAAAGACAATCGATTGTTGATCATTGACAATCGATTGTTTTGCAGTTTTTATGCGAAATATGAGATAACCGACTAGTTTTTCAGGTTAGTCGATTACCTCTACTGGAAAGTAAAAATATTATTGATATTTGAGCATATTGATACATTCTAAAGAACTAATACTAACATTATATCATGAACTAACTAATACGAGCTAATACTAATGGCTATTAGTTTATTCATTCACTAATACAAACAAGTAAAATAAAATCAAATAGCTCCATCTTCTTTCATCACGGATCCATCACCGATTAGGTGGTCTATCTTCCCCTCGGGTTGCTCAAAGAAGTCTGCCACATCCAAGTGGGTGATGTCAAAGTTGTCGTCAGAGACAAAATTTGTTTCAGGGCGTTTACTCTTTCGAGATGCTTGATAAAGGTCAACCAAAAGTCATGGTATACGGCAAGCCTTTGACCAGTGCCCGTTTTCACCGCAACGATAATATATAGTTTATAAACTATTTGCTTTTGGGTTCTTATCGTATCGTGCTTGTGGCAGAGTGACCAACTTCAGGTTGTCATATCTCTTCTTTAAGCCATTCCACAAGATAGGTGGATCTTTGACTGTGATATATTCAATTTTCAAACCTTCATCAAGGTGATGGCGCAAGAAAATCAAGGCCTTAGCATAGCTTTGGGTGGATGCATTATTTCTGTCTTTAATGGCATCTCCAAGACCCATAGCATCTAAGTGGATTTCAGCATCCAACACCCATGTCATATAGTTCTTGCCCGAAATTTCTAGGGCAACGAACTTTCTTTTCATAATGTCAGACATAAAACAAATTTACATCAAGAGCGTGTTCATACTTACGGGCTCTATTACAATTATCACATTCACCTCAGGGAATGGATCATAATCATGTGCTTTACACAATCTCATGTCAAATATTACTTTCATAAAGTGAAAGATTATTTTGAGAATCTTTATTATTCTCATTATCACAATAATGACGATTATAATTCCGTCTATTGCCACGTCCACATCCATTGATACCTTTACGGTAATAATTTTGTCTTTTTTCAGACTTATCACATACTGCTACCACATTCTCTAAAGGGAATGGAGCAAATTCAATTGGACGGAATTCTTTGCCACGTCCACATTCATTGATACCTTCATGGTAATAATTTTGTCTTCTTTCAGACTTATCATATACTGCTTCCACATTCTCTAAAGGGAATGGAGCAAATTCAATGGGACGGATTTTTAATTCTTTGCCCACAATCATACATGAATTTAATCATGGCAGGACATAGAGATTTAACCACTTCATGTGGTTATAATTTCTTACACACTCCATTAGAGTTATAATCAAACTTTGTTGTCCATGTTTGTATATGAAATCAAATCGTAGAATTTCAAGAATTTGAAAGAGAAAAGTAAATTACTTACCTTTAAGGTATACCAATAAATTCTTGGAAGCATTTAAGCCGACGCGATTCTACCGCGAAGCCGCCGTTTCCGGTTTCAAGTAATTGAAGAAAGAAACAGTACCGTGATTTAACCGTGCATAATCTATTGCTGGCCACCTTCGACTTTTGTTAACAATTTCTTCAACTTCTTTTGACACCAAACAGCAAAAATTGAAAAACCAGTGCTTAGCCAGGACCTCAAACGACAGAACTCTAATGCGACTTCACTTCGACGTTGGCTTTTGACAATATTTTTAGGGGGCTGATTTTGGGTGGTTTGAAGCTGGTTCAGGGACAGATGAGATGGCCCTTCTCCTTCTTGCTCAAGGGGTTGTTCCATTTTTTTTTTTTCATAAAGCACGGCTGAAGAGGAATTCTTCTGTTGAAGAAGAACGATGTGGGGAGAAGGGGGTCTCATGTATTGGTTTTAAGAAGAAGTGGTTGCTGTCCCTAGGGTTTCATTGTCGTGCTTCTAGGTCTTTTCTCTTTTTGTATTTTTCTTCTCAATGAGCTTCTTGAGACGGTAGAGTCTCGTGCTGATAACGTGTTATGAAATAATATAAAGACAAGAACAATAACTCAAGAACAAGAGCAAATAGAGAGAAGAGTAGAGAGAGTTCTTCTTATTGATACTTAGAGAATGTTAGGAGTGTGTTACAATGGTAGAAGACCCCTTTATTTATAGGGAGTGGGATGATTTATCTACCAAGAATAGAACTCTAGAATCTCTCTAATTATAGACATTCACCTTAAATAGGATATTTCATAACATTTTAAGATTTCTAAATAAATCCAAATACATTCCAGAACCCGGTGTCACAAGTACATGAGCAATTTCTAAGAAATAAACCCGAATAAAGTACAACAGCTTTCCGGAATACAATTGGATAGGACATAAATAGAATCCTGAGAGAAACTATACTAGTTGCGGGTCGCCTCGAGGAAATACAGCTCACTTAGTCTCCGTGTCAACCATGTCGCTATGTCACTAAGCCACTAGCCACACATAAACTTGTGCAACAAAAATGCACAGCACGTATAGTATGAGTACGAAAACAATGTGTACTCAGCAAGTATCCCGTCTAATCTCGAAGAAGTAGAGACGAGAGGTCGACTTCAACACTTGCTAGTGGTCAAATAATAATATAATAAAGATGTCAGAAAATAATGAATTGTTATAGCAGTTCTAACTCACAAAGCCGGAAAACAGGTAAACATCTTTAACAAACAATAAAGGATTTTCAAGATTTATTTTTTATTATCTTTATCAATTTATATAAGGCCATGAAAGGCAATATCAACATTTAAAATTCTCAGGCAAGCAATGTAAGCATGTGCATATCATGCCGCGGTCGACGGCCCGCTTCAACAGAAATGTAAACTGTGCATTGTCGAGGGTCGAACGGCTCGAACCATAGGTGCATCTATTACCCTGCTCGCGAACTATCCTGCGATTCGGCCAACATAAAGTAAACAAATACCCTGCCCGCGAATCATATGTGTGAAGCAAGTACACACAGGAATACACGCTCAAATAGCTAATTAAGGATTTATTGGGGAATATTTATCCAGTTAAAAGTCAATCCTCTTTTAATAATTTAAGAAATTGAAGTTTAATCCTTTTAGAAATTCATTTACTAATTCAATGTGATTTAAGCAATCCAAGGTGCTAATAAGTTTACAATTAATCCAAGTATAGCATGTTTTTGGTTCCTAGACTACCCGGACAATAGCATAATAGTAGCTACGCACGGACTCTTGTCACCTCGTGCTTACATAGCCCCCACAAATAGGAGCACATAATCAATTAATTCAACTATCGAGACAATTCCCTCTTACAAGATTAGAAAGGAGACTCACCTTGCTTCGAAGATCCATAACCGGCATTTCACGCCCTTTCGAAGACTCGAATTGATGCGCAATCTCCAAAACTAGCCAATGATTATGTAAACGCATAAATACATGCTAAAGTACTCATTATAATCCAATTTATAATAATTCCTAACCCCGATCTAAAAGTTGACAAAAATGTCCTCGGGCCCACGTGCTCGGAATCCAACATTTTTCAAAGATAAAGATTGCTCAAGGCCTTACGAACTCAAACATATGATTTTCTCTAAATTCCATACCCAAAATTATGGTCAAAGTCCAAGAATACTAGTTTTCTAGGTTTTCCCTCAAACCTCAAATTTTCTACAATTTTTGAAGTCTAAATCCATATATAAACCATGTATATACTTAAAACTAGTAGAAATCACTTATCTCATGCTTGGTGATGAAAATGACACTCCAAAGTTGCTCCAAAATCGGCTCCCATGGAAGAAATGAAATGAAAATGAGCCAAACTTTGATTTTTAAAGAAACCTCTCTGCCTCCAAAAATTTCCGCATATGCAGAAATTTGACCGCATCTGCGGTTATGACAGAAACCAACACTTTTTTTGACATGGAAATGAGCAAACCCCCTCATACGATGTCCAAATTCGACGATTCTTTTTACTATGAATCCGAAATTATGATACAGATCTAATAGCTCAATAAAAACTTAATTTGGAGCTCAGTTGCTTAATATGGTTCCCCTTTATGTCCAAAGAAACGACGTTAAAACGTCAAATAAGAGCGTGATACAACTCGAAACACACCCGAGGCCTCCGGGACCCTGATCAATTACACCAACCAATCCCAAAACACATTATGAACTTGCTCGAGGACTCAAATAACATCAAACACTCTTAAAATTATGAATCAACATCCAATCCAAGCTTTATGAACTTTAAAACTTCCAACTTCTACTTTTGATGCTTAAACCTATCAAATCATGTTCGATTGACCTCAAATTTTGCACACAAGTCATATTCGACATTAAGAACCTTCTTCAACTTTTAGAATAAGATTCCGACCCTGATATCAAAAAGTCCACTTCCGGTCAAACTTCTCAAAAACCTTCAAATATCTATCTTTAGCCAAATGGCTCCAAAATGACCTACGGACCTCCGAGTTCACTTCCGATCGCGGTCCCAACTCTAGAATCACCATACGGAGCTTCTCCCAGACTTGGAATCCCAAACGGACATCGATATTACATAAATGAACTTCACCCCAAACTTATTAAATTTCTTTCAAAATGCTACTTTCCACAATATGCGCCAAAACGCACCCGGGTCATCCAAAACCCGATTCGGGCATACGCCCTAATCTGGAATCATCGTACAAACCTGCTAGAACCTTCATATCCGAATTCTGAGGTTGTTTACTCAAAATTCCAATACTAGGATATACTATGATTAATCTAGGCCTACTGTGCTAAATGCCACTCCTTTACCGCTTTGATATTGTTTGAATTGTATAAGTTGTTTTCTTACGCCTCCCATATGAGTCGTATGAATTTGTGGTGCACACATGCACATGGTCCACTTTTCTGTTAGAGGTTATACCACATAGTACGAGGGGTCGGGTAGAATATCATGCTCCCGATACATTGCCTTCACCTAGGCTCAAGGAGTCCGCTTGGGTAACTTAGGTACACAACTCCAGGATTTTAAACCTAGAATAACATAGCCACATTCTTAGTTATCCCTAGTAGGATCGTTTTGTTGCATCATGTGCATTTGTCTTAGCGACGCTCAGTGTAGGTGTCGGGTCTATATAAGACAAATACCCTTTTTAAGACAATTATGTTCACTAATATACTACTTCCGACATCATTTGGAAGGCTTTTTCATATTGTTGACCAGCTTTATAAAATTAGTTGAGCGGAATTGAAAAAGAAAACTATTCCCCCGGTTTTGTACAAATAATTCATTTAAAAAAATTAAAAATTAAATTGAAGTAATGTGGTGTAAGTCTCGAACCGAACTATGCGGTTCTGATTCTCAGGATATAAGATACGTAGGCAAACATCGTCGGTTCCGACCCCCAATTTCTAAAAATCCAAAAATATTTTCATTTAATTCCTTTTTTTAGAAATGTTCCTTTAGAAAATCCCAAAAAAATAAATAAACATAAAAGATTTATTTTTCTTTTTAAAAGTATTTAATTCGAAATAAAATAAAATCAAAATCCAAAAATATGTATTTTCCTCCTTTAGAAGTTTTTCTCCCAAAAATGCAAAAAAAAAAAAAATTATTAAAACCAAAACTCAAAAAATATTTTCTTTATTCTTTAGAAGTATTTTTTTCGAAAATTTCCAAAAAAAAAAACAAATACTTTCTTTCTATTTTAGAATACTTTCCTTTGAATATTCCAAAAAAAATCTTCAAAATAAAAAATATTTTCCTTCTTAGGATCTTTTGTGGTATGATTTCCATATATATAAAAAAAAGGATAGTGCATAAAAACCACCCTATCCTATGACTAAATTACCAACTACACACCTTTCTTTTGCCCGAGTCTTTTTACCCCCCTGAACTTTTTTTACCGTAATTTATTTGTCAGTATTTGATCAATTAAACCCAACCCACATCTATCAGACTGTCGTTGGATGCACGCGATGATGGGGCCTACCCAATTCCCCTTTAATTTAGCGGATCCCTTTAATATACAGTAAATTAAACCCACTCACTAATCAAACCCATCCAATTTCATTATTCCCTTTTCATCATACTCCTATTTTTCACGCTTCTAACCAAATTCGCAATCTCCTTTCTCGATTCCTTCCATAAAATCACTCCAAACATATTTGATGGTTGTTCTATTGCAAAATCGACCCAACATAATCTAAAGAAGTATATAATCCCCGTTTTTATTGTTTGTGTTGCACAATTTCAGCAGGGAGTTACAATTTACGGTTAAATTTGATATTGTGGTGTTCAATTTCAGTTGGAGTTACAACCAAGAGTAAAGGTTAGTTATATACGTCTTCAATTATTGATTTTTGGTAGATTAGGGTTTGCATTTTTATTATGATACTTATCAATTGACTAGTGCTACCCTATTTTTGGCAGAATTGTGTTGTTTTTGTGGATTTCTCTTAAATGTTTTTCCGTTTTACTTAGATTCAGGTATGGGTGTGTTTGTATATGTTACTTTAAGATTGTTTCATGGTGGTGTCTTAGAGGTAGAAAGTGGGGAACCAAGATATGTGGGTGGGATAATGTCATAATATATGAATGTTGATGTCGATACTTTATCTTATTTTGAGTTGGTGGACTATATTAAAGAACTGGGGTACAGCAGTAGATTTACATTTAGTGTCAAGCCACCTAATTGTGGTATTATAGAATATATATAAGCAATGATAGGGAGATTTCAAGAATTGCACTTTTGTTGAAAAATGGATCCATTTGGAAGTATATGTCCAGCACATGGGTGTAGAGGAATTTGGTTCAGCTTTTAATAAAGGGGGGGACCGTTAAAGCAAGTGCTAGTCAAAACATTGAGGTTGGTGAGGAGACTTTAAATTGTGCAACACATTCTTTACCTACACCTGCTGATCCAACAGCTAATCCAGCTGCTTCTCCAGTTGATTCAGATCCAAATTCATCCTCAACTGAGGAGGAATCTGATAAGTCGGGTGAAGATACTTCTTCAAGTGATGAAGGCAGTGATTTTTTTGATGATGGTATAGAAGATTATGGTAGTGATATACATGAAGAGTTCATAGAGTTTAGGGCTAAGAGAAAGACTTTCCTGAGAAGAAAAAGAAAGGAAAGAGCTCCTGCTAACCCTGAAAATGTTTCATGTGGTGTAGCTAGACCAGATTTGGGGTTTGATGAAACTGAATCAGGTAAAAAAAGTTTAGAAGGTAGGATAGGAGGTAATGAAACATATTACCCCAGTTCAGATGCTTGTAGCTTTGAAACAGATGAAGATGAATGTGGGGTTGATGATGGAGAAAAAGTTAGGGTAAATCTACCAAGAAGAAGATCTTCAACCAAGAAGGTGATTTATGATCCTACAGCTAAAAAAGTTGTGTGACAGCTGGGTATGAACTTTGCAGATGTTCAAGAGTTTAGAGATGCAGTAACAAAGTATGTTGTTCAAAGGAGGGTTCAAGTGGAAAAGGATGTAAATGAGCCCACAAGAATCAGGGTGAGGTGCAAGGATACCTGTTCATGGCTATTGTATGCAAACCTTGACACTTCAAGTAATAATTTTGTTCTTAGGACTTACAATCCAGTTCATAAGTGTAATAAGGCCACCAGAAACAACATGTGCAATTCTAAATATCTAGTTAAAGTGTTTAAAGATAAAATAGCTGAACAACCAAACATAAAAGTGTTCAAGTTACAAGAGTTAATAAGGAAGAAATTTAAAGTGCATGTTGCCAAGACCACAGCTAGGAGAGCAAGAGCCAAATTGGCAGAAATTATAGGGAACCATATACTTGAGTATGGAAGAATTCTTGACTATAGAGATGAATTTCTAAGAACCAACCCTGGGAGTACTTGTGTGGTTAAACTTGGTGAATGTAATGAATCTGGTAAGGCAGTACTTCAAGGTTTCTATATCTATTTTGGTGCATTGAAGAATGCATTCATGGGGTGCAGGAAATGCATAGGTTTAGATGGTTGTTTCCTGAGGGGAGTTACTAGAGGCCAGTTATTAGTTGTTGTAGCTAAGGATGCAAACAACCAAATGCTTCCACTAGCTTGGGCAGTAGTGGAATATGAGAACAAAAATACCTGGACATGGTTTGTATCCTTGCTTAAAGATGATTTACAATTAGGAGATGGTTGGGGCTTCACATTGATTGCAGACATGCAAAAGGTACTCAGTTACAGTCTGTTACATATAATTTTTTGTGTTATCATGTTTGATTACTAACTACTTTCCTCTTTTATAGGGACTTCTAGCAGCAATTCAAGATATTATTCCTGCATGTGAGCACAGGATGTGTGCCCGACACATCCTTGCAAATTGGTCAAAGAATTTGAAAGGGATACAGAGGAGGATGCTGTTCTGGAAGTGTGCTAGAAGTACATATGAGGTTGAATTCAAGAAAAACCTTAAATCACTAAGTATGCTTGGTAAGAACATTGTTGATGATCTGTTGTACTATAACAAAGAGACTTGGTGTAAGGTTTATTTTAATGTGGAAGTCAAGTGTGATTCTGTAGATAATAATATGGCTGAAAGTTTTAATGCTTGGATCCTAGCCGCTAGGCACACGACTATTATTACCATGCTTGAAGAAATAAGAGTGAAAATGATGACTAGAATAGCTAAGTTAAGAGAATTTGAAATACTTGGTCATGAAACATTTCTCCAATCTGCAGTTTTTGTATATGTAAGCTACATAGTTGGTTGTTTTCGTTGACTGTAATCTGCAGCAATTGTCCTATTAGAACAGATAATGTGTTAGTTTTGTATTGTTGCCTTAGTATATTTGATACTTTTTTGACTGATTGTGGTGGTGTTTATGAAATGTGGTAACTATATTTCTATGCTTCAGCCACTGTTTATCCTTCAGAAAACCATAATGCTAATTTGAAAATTGTTATGGAAAGATCAAGTTATCTTAAGATCATCATTAAGATCAACACTCAAAGGAGTCATGTTTTAGGATAAAATGAACAACAAAATTTGATCAAGACTACTACAACAAGACTGCTATTACAGCTTCATTTGAACAACACATAACTACAAAGACAAAATACAATACACAAAATGAACTTCCTATTAAGCTAACACCCCCCCCCCCTTATCTTTTTCATCATACTTGGTATTTTTCAGACTTTCAAACTCAACCAACTGCATCTTGAGGCTTTCATAATGTGACAAATCTTCTTCCATCTATTAATTTTGTCGAAAAATCTTGGAAGAATAAACTTCGATCTTTCGTCAACTTCATTGTCCCTCCACTGAAAAAATTTGCAACTCTTGGCCTGAATTTTTTAAAAATTGGAATCAAACACACAAATATATTCAATCACATTAGACGAGTTAGAAATGAACACATACACCATAGCAGGGGCAAGACAAAAATCTTCGGCCCAGATTACACTTCGACCAAGAAGTCTGCATTTGCAGCAAGAATCCATGTTTACATCGAACCTGAATATACAGCATTGGGTCTTCATCGTCCATACCCAATCTATTCAAGTTGGTATTGGCCATTTCATAACCCTAATTCCTAAAATCTAAAAATTGGGGAAGAAATTTCAAACCATAACAAAAAGATTATGAAATCGAATTGGAGAAGGTGTAGTCGAATTGAAACTCACCTCAATTTCAGATGGATGCAGTAGCAGCAATTCTTCAACAACAATGGTAGAGAGCCTTTTAGTTTAGAAAGAGGGATAGAGTGATGGGTTAAATTAAAATAGCTGACTTTAATCGTTGGGGACAGTCGTTTATGGCAGACAAGCCTTTTAAAATAAGCCATCACGCGTTTGGAAGAGGTGCAGTCATGATTGGATTTAATTGATCAAATACTGACAAATAAATTATGGTAAAAAAAATGTTCAGGGGGTAATAGGACTCGGGAAAAGGAAAGGTGTGTAGTGGTAATTTGGTCATAGGATAGGGTGGCTTTTATTCATTATCCCTAAAAATAATGATGATGATTAAATTGGAAAAAGATTTAGCTTATTTACTTTGATCTTGGTACCCCTAAACTACATAGTAATCTGATTCATGCGGCGTCATGATACGTAGACAATTCCCATCTAATTCGGTCATAGCCATAGACAAACTGAGTGAAAAATAAACAAAATAATAGGAGAAAGATTTAGTGAAAAAACTAATAAATAAAGAGTGATAGAAACATGAGAGAATATAGAGCCATGATAGCTTATAGCTCAAGGGGGTTGGAGGTCATTCAACAAATTATATGTGCTTCCTAAGGTGCCTCACCACTATTATCCACATCAAGATTCTGCTTATGTCGTGGCACCGCCTCCCTATGCGGTGATGAATGCACAACCTTACACACGGCCACAATATTATATACAAAATCGAGATCCACCTCCCAAAAATGCTCGTTCTTACCAAGCTCTACATAATCCCCAACCAAATGATTCCCAATACAATCCTCGCCTAAGAGAGCCTTCCAGAAAGAATCGGTTCACCCCTATTGGTGAATCATACTCAAGCTTGTTCCAAAAGCTAGTTAGACTAGGTGTGATGCAGCCAGTGGCCCCGAACCGGCCAAACCCTGAGTCCCCCTCGCACCAGGCTAAGGAGAGATGTGAATACCACTCTAGAACAGTAGGACATGATACAAAAGACTGTTGGACTCTTAAGAGAACAATGGAAGACCTCATCAAGGTCAAGGAAATAGTTCTTAGGGATGAAGAGGGCCCAAATATGATGAACAATCCTCTGCCTACTCATACCATTGGGCCACTAGTCTAAATGATCTGTGAAGATGAGAAGTTTAATCCGGCACTGAAGGCCATTGCAACTATTTTCGAGACATGAAAAAAGACGCAAAATGGTTGCCAATCCTAAAAGTTCCCCATCATATAGGAGTCTCGGTAGCCAATCATGCTATCTTTTCTACATTTGAATTATCTTAGGGTGTGATCCAGATGTTTCACTTTATTGTCTCACTTTCCGATGTAAAACCTTCTATCTTTGAAATTCAAAAAGTAAAATTAAATGAAATTAATATTTCATTGTCCAGGAATATTTTTTTTCTTAATCTTGTCACTTTTCTTATTCTCTTTTTAGTTCTGTTAATGAAAATTTCGACATGCTTGCGAACTTTATCACTAGATCCTAAAATGTTGTCAGACTTCGAAATAATAAATCAAAAATCAGAATGCAATGAAGACAAGTTTAAGGAAATAAACAAAAGACTCGAAATAACTAATGGAAAATTAGCTTCAAATTGAAAGTGTTCATATATTGTAACAAGAGTACTGCCAAAAGAAAGCGTTGTAATTGAGAAGCATTGACGAAAATGTCCCGAAAACGACTGTCAACACGGATGCAGTCAAAAGTTACTATGTTTGACCCTCTATGAAGCACTAATTTTCTCTAATAGGGATGCCAAAGACTTTCATTCTCGGTATCCAAACACCATTAACCCTTTTGTCAATTGATTACCCTCTTTGGAACCTACAAGTTTTATTGAAAATAAAAAGGAAAAAAGGAAGAAAAAGAGACAAAAAGAAAATGAAATGAAAAAATGAAGGGAAAAGAAAAGAAAAAACAAAGAGAAAAACAAAAATAAGACCTGATTTCAAAAGGATATGTGGGAAGCCTTACCCTGGATTCGGTCCCATCACAATAAAAATCCATATTCTCAATACATCAAAACTGGGGCAAAAGTTTGTTTTAATTTACGGCTTTTCTCTGTAAAACAGTAAAAGTTGTAATTTCAGTTCAAGGTTCTTTTTGCCTTTTACCTGTTAAGAACATTTAATCGATCTTGAATAATGTTTGAAGTCACAAAGTCAAGGGCGTTCGCAACCTTCTGTATGCAGTATCTTAGTACGTAGTTCAAGTTTTTGCCCGATTCACCAAGGAATATTTTGGTTGCTTTTGGCGGATTAAATGTATACCCTAGGCCAAGGGGTGCGATCCCCCGAGCAGCTCTTCATACTATGGGGTTATATAATCTCCTTGACCTTTCGATTGAGGGCATTCAGTAGTGGGCCTACCTTAAGGTAGAAGGTGATAGAAAAAGGGGAAGCAGGTCCCCTTACATAGCCATAATAGTAATTTTTTTCGAAGTAGCTGAACAATTGAATCCGCTGGTATAGAACAGCTGCACATTAATTTTCCTCTAGTCTATCAATTTCATTATTTTTTATGTCCACATGTTTGCTATAAAAAGGAAGTAAGGCCACCTCTGAAGTTTGAGAACCAGCTGGAACTTGGATTGCTGACTAATGTAATATCCTATCAAAGAAGATGAACTTGCGGGTAATATACTGTATGTAAGACTGACAGGCTTCGAATGAGGCTTTGAAAAAAGAGATAGAGGTTCTTAAGAGCGGATCTTCAAGAGCAAAGACCGAAGAACAGTAAGAGCTGATTTGTCTCAATTAGGCTTTTGACGGAGCGGAGAAAGATCTTATTTTAATTTAGTAGCGTACATCAGAGAAGAGAGTACCCACTTTATTATAAGACAGGTCCCCCGCGTCCTTTCTTAAGAGATGGAGCAATCGTCACTCGACAGCTCAAAGCTGACCGGTACAACCTGCATGCTTGTCTACTCGTCCCGGCCTATTTGTACCCAGCTACGATCTCTTCCCTTATTAAATAAAAAAGGGCGCCCGGGCCAATCGTCACTCAACAGCTCGAAAGCGGATCAGTACAAAACCATGTGATCTGTACTTGTTTACTAGCAAGGCAAACAACCTTTGCCAAGGTTCCTAAGACTTCAAGTCAACATTATGTACTCAACAGGAAGTGTCACAGCCAAGGTTTGGGCCACCTCCGATGTCGATCTGCAGTAATCATTTTCTAAAGTCGTTTTCCGAGGTAGGTTCTATTTTAACCTAGAGCAATTTGCCTGCTTCTTTCTAGACTATGGTTAACCTGTATCATGAAAATGTCCAACACTTAGTAGGAAAAGTTGAGAGTATATCCAAAGAAAGGAAAAAACCTTTTCAGGATGATACTACGAACCCTAATGGAGCCAATGAGAAAGCAGTTGCAGGTCAGTGTAGGCTTGCTCCAAATAGGTTATATATGGGCCTTATATTGATATTCTTTTCAATTCATTTTTCAATTTCTTCAGGGGTACCACGCAATCCGTTTAGATCTATTTCAGTTACCAATGAAATGGAATACGGGGAAATCTCCATCTAAGTGGTTAATCCGACGAGTCAATTCTCAATGCGATGCATCCGTGAAATGGGATGGAGATCTGCCCGAACTTAGTCCAATGCTATTAAAAATGGGGGCGAATCAAGCAACTCTTATAGATAGATGGGATAGGAAGGAAGAACCACTGATAGCATTTGCAGCTGCTTCTTTCTGATCGATATACAAGCAGTTGGGCGCGAAGCTTTCTTCGTGAAAAAGCTTGTCCTTGAAAATATAGTATTTCCTTCTCCTTCGACCCAAGCAAAAGGATTTCTATTCAGTTTATCAACTTTACTGGGCATGGAAGCACTCAAGCTAAAGCAGATGCCTCCCAGCCGGGGGGCACGAATTGCAGTTTCCTTAGGTAGCCACCGACCTACAGTTATCCTTAAACTTCCGTGCTTGGTGGAGAAGAAGCGAAAAAAAGTATGCTCGCTTGATATCTTGTTCTCTTCGCTCACCAGCTAGGTCAGATTGGAGCAAGATTTTATGAGAACATATTCCCCATATTCGGGGACAATGGGCGGAACAACCTCTCGATCTACTTACTTCAGCCCAGGAAGAAAAACGTCGTCTAGGCGTTCCCTGTTGTTCCGATCTCCCCTAGGCCTAGGACGTTGTTTGGGCCAAGAGCCATAGTTAGTTGTTGTTTCCATTTGGTTGTTTCTTCCTTGTTGTTGATATCGGCAAGACCCAGCCAGATGATGTCTGTTGGTTGGTAGTGAGAGGACTCTTAGTACCTGCATACCCAAAAGAGGGCGCTGGTTAAAAAACAATCATTTTATTTCCTTTCTTCCTCTCCCTTAGCAGCGGGAAAGGAGTCTATCTATCTGCCTAGCTTTTGTAGATTCCCCCAACGCAATCCACATAAATTCCATGAATCCTTTGATGGATAAGTACGACGACTCAGCAGCAGTGAGGAATTGAGTTTCTTATCTAGTGGATCTGATATATAGTTAGGGGGCAATACATACCAAAATGTTCGAAAAAGGAACGCGCATAATAGTATATAACCAACCTACCCTTCTGTATAACCTATTCACATTAGTGAAGCGGTTGGATGCATAAGGGAAGTGCACGTTTGTAAGACCTTAGTCGGGATGCATAGGTGAGTCAACCTACGAGCACGGAAGAGCATGGTACCACTACCCCTCTCTAAGTAAAGGTACAATTCTTAGCCATGTAGATGACTCCATCTAAAATACATTAGGGACAGCCGTTTTCGACTGCTTGTTTCGTATCTTGAAGAAAGAGTAGGCTTAAGTAATGTAATAGGGGTCAGGCCAATAATAGCTATGCTATTGCCCTACTGATTTAAGGCTTCCGCCCGATCCCGAGTGCATATTTTTTTGGGTTCATCTTCATTTGATGTTTTCTTAACCTTTCAAAGACCTTTCGTAAATTTTCGATGTGGTCAGTTCTTTGTTTTGAAAAAACTACCAAATCGTCCACGTAAGGCTCGCATATGTTATGTAGGAGGTCACTGATAATTTGTGTCATCGCTCTTTGATATGTTTCACTTTCTTTTTCTTTTTTTGGGCATATCGTAGTAAGGAAAGGAAGTGAGGGCTCATTCGAATCGAATAGCTGAAACTACTATAACTCCTATTTTTCTGCTTTAAGAAAAGCCTCTAGCTCGTTTTAAAGCGTTGAAGAGAGAGATAGGACATTCTAAAGATAGTTGTTGAGGAACCATCTGATTTCTAACTACGAGTCCATTTTCAAGCTAACTAAATGCCTATCTGCTACCAGTTCTGTTCCACTATCTGCTCTTACTGCTCTCGTTGTCGGTGTGACAGTCTGAGTAGACGGTGCTCTCTTTCCTGTTGTTTTTGGGGTTCATAGCCGGTGCAATTGAATCTGCAGTTAAGGAAATATCACCAGTTCTTAGAGTAAGAGCTCTGAGACTTCATGGCTTTGAGGGAGGTTTAGCCTAGCCCTAAGCCTTTTCGGAATAGAATTCTTCTTTGACAGAGCTTCAAGCAAGAAGGAGGAAGGCCCTCTTTTCGCCAATGGATCACTTAGTCGGAATAAGTGGGATTAGTTGATTCTTATCATTTCTATCTAGTTCCAATAGGCTTGATGTTAAGAAAGAATCTCTTGCAGGAAGGTTGGCTAGAGATTTCTTGTAAAAACACTAGCCCTGCTGAGTTCATAATGAGAATATTTTCATCGGAATAAGCCATTTTTCCCCTGTTTTCATAGAAAGGTGTTGAATGAATAGGCACATTTAGAGCTGTGGGACTTGAAGGAATAGAATGCCCCGTTAGAGTGGGCAGCGACAGTCGATCATTGGCTTAATTTCCTGGGGGACTCTAGTATCAAAAATTCCCGGTATTTCGTTGAGAAAGTGTCACATTTAGATTGTTCTTATTAAAGGAAAGAGCCGAATAGACAAAGGGTTTACATGACCAATCTCTTTGGACAAGATGCCGTAGTATAAGAAGTTCTCCACCTACATGCCCCCCGAAATCATATTGGCTTTTTTCTTGAGGAATGTCCATCCGTTTTATTTTCGAATAAGACTAAGGCGTGAGCGAAGGTCTCTTTGTGGTGGTCTTTCACTGTCAGGCGGATGGTGCCTATACCTGAAAGCACATAAGCTCGCATTCCAAGACTTTGAATGCAAACTAAATCGAAAGCTAATAGAAGGCTGGAGGACCTGGCTCATAGGCGTATGGAGGAGTAGAGTCAATGATGTTTCCACATGCCTATTCATTCATATTTGGTTGGATCCCTCAGTTCATCTTATGCTAACGATGGAATAGCCTCTTTTTCTAGCTATTACTTTCCTTCAGGTATGGGGGCAGGGAATACGAAGGTCGAGTAGGCTTCATCGGTTTGAGAAGGTGAACGACAAATCCGAGTGATCGAAGGTTCAAGTACTGAGAGAATATTCAAACGTCTATTCATGTGAGAACTTCTTGCCCCTTTGGTCGATTCGCCTCTGTTGTTGAAAAGTCAGCACCTATTGGGAAATTTATTCTAGACCCGCCTGCCAGCCCTAAATCTATCCTACTCTTCCTTGGTCTCTTCCACGGATCAGTGGTTATGAAATAGAATGAATTCAAGGACAAAGTCGCCGGTATACTGTGATCCAGATCCAGGAAGGGCCAGACATGAATCGGAAATAATCACTTTCCTCATAGGAGAAAGGGTGCGCGCTAAAGCTAGAGCAGCTCTTTTTCATGATATGGTGTAATTTAATTAATTCAGTACTTAAGGTTACTCTAGTTTCTCGTTCAACAAAAAGAAAAAGGAGTGTGATTCTTTTATTCCTAATATTTTTCATCTCTTTCTTTTCTATTTTCTCCGGATCAACTTACTTTCTCGCTTAGATGTTCTTTTGGTTGATCTTTTCTCTTTTATTTTGGTTTTGAGTGTGGGGGGAAGGCAAGGACTTCCTCTTCCGGGCCCTTCAAACTCCTCATAGGAAGATTTATTCGGGCTCCAGGTCATGTCGGAGCCTTGGCCCCCGACTCACAATATAGCCTTGGATTCATCGATGATAAATAGGATAATAGCAATGGAAAATACCAATAGTATTTTATTGATGGATAAGAATAGGGGGTCTATTGGGCAGAAGTAAAACATTCACTCAACAGTTGTTCCTTGCAAAAGTAATATAACCAATTGATCGAGTTCGAGAATAGGGATCTTCGGATTCGTGAGAAAAAGCATTTTGACCATGCTTTCCGTGAATTGAAAAGGGGAATTAATTATCCAGCAGAGATGGCATCCATTAGCTTATTATCGGCTCTCACTTCTGCTCATCATCCAGAGGCGAGTTGAGATAGAGCGCAACCAAGTCCATTTTTGAATGAGAAGGCTAAATCATCACCTTATTTGAGGAAGTAGCCATGGAAGATTGCGTCTGTATCGCTTCCTGGGGTCGAAAGATCTTCCTTCAGCCTTGAAAGTATGCTGCTGCTTTAGTGCGAATGAAACCACTTCTCAAAATAAAAAGGAATCCTCCTCTTGAGGATGGTAACCTAGCCCAAAACCATGCTCATGAAAAAAGTATGGGGAAATAAAAAGAGATCTTGATGTCTTCGCCCTAAGCGCATGCCAGGAAACTCATGCCTATCATGATTTTCATGAACTATCACCACCTCAAGCAGTAAAACAAAGTCGTTATGGCTATGTTACTAACATAGAAAACTATGAATAGTATTCATTGACAGGAGTGACCGCTTTCTAGTTGCAATTGGTACCGCCCCTGTTCACTTCAGCATGCAAGGAACACCTTCGGGAAGAATCAAAGTTTTTCTCCTCTGAAAAGCTATCAATGCTTTATTCAAGATCTTTAGCAGTCGATCGTTCATTCTCCCTCCCCAGTGGCTTTCGAAAGCTCGACTTGAAAGAATAAAGAAAATAGGAAAAAAGAGGACGATGATATTTAGCTATTTAGCCTTAGAGAAAGGTGACTTGGTAAGACCAGAATCTGGAACAGAGATTGGATGAAGAATTGCTTTTTCTTTAGCGGTAGGATGCACTTACCAGTCGGTGAAAGCAAAGAGCGGGGTCAGCCATCGACAAAGCAATATCGAACTCTCCCCGTGTGATCAAAAAAGAAAAAAAGAATGAAATGAGAGTCTTATCGGTGAAAACTCGTATGGGCCTTGTAAGGCGACATTGAGCAGAGAAATGAGAGGGTCCTATAGGTTAAAACCCATTAAGGCAACATTAAATAGAGAAATGAGAGAGGTCAATTAGCGAAAACCCGCAAAGGCGCTACTAGCCGAATGAGGATTTTTGATATTCCGATATGAGCACAACCAAGAACTGGGTTTCAAGATTAACATTTGCGGCAGATTTTGAGAATTAAACAGCTCAGGCGTCCAGTCTAAATTGCATGTCACGATTCATTAAAGTTAGCACACACCTCTAGATAAATCTCTTTATTACTCTCTCCAAAAGGGACAACTTTTATTCAGACACAATTTCTTTTTTCACTTTCCATTACTTTCTATATTAACCCATAATTTTTCTTTGAGTCCTTTTTCGGTATAATCTTGCAGCAAAAGAAAAGAAAAGAAATGAATGCAAAATTGACTACAATTTCCCTGTAATACCAAGAACAATTTGGAGCATATACGACATTGATAAAGGCACAAATCCATCTGTGATCCTCTTTGATAAGACGAACATATCAAATGAACAAAGCATCTCCAAGAAACTAAAAAGGTCTCCTAAGAAAGGCTTGCTTAATGGGAAAAGTTAATAGCACACTGGGCACAAACTCATACTGGGTACAAAACAACCAAGTTTTAATATAAAGGGAAAATTATTTCGCCTTGGTTATAAGGTTCATCGATACCATGGGCATCCCCGTATGAAAATCTAATGACCCGACTGGTCGTTTTACCTTTTAGAACCCATTCACTTAAATAAAACTTCTCGCGCTTGCCTTAGCTAATTTATAACTTGCGGGGGCAGTTGATTCGGGAGTTGGAAGAGATTTGAGTAAAAAATATGCCCATTGTTTCTTGAAGATTCGGTTAAAAGACTAAATTTGAATTCTGTCAACTTTTTTGGAAAACAAACTTGGATTCGTGATTTGACGGTCCCGGAGGGTCTGTGGGGAAATATGGGACCTGTGCGTATGTCCGGAATTGAATTTCGAGGTCCCTAGCCCGATAATGAATTTTTATTTAAAATTGTGAAATTGAAGTTTTAATGAATTAAAGAAACTAAGTATTCATTGATTTCCTAGGTATCATGATCAAATTTTTGTTCCGAAGCTTGGCACATGTCTGAAATATCAGCTAAGACTTGCCCGTAAAATTTGGTGCCAATCCGAGTAGTTTAACGGCGTTTTGACCTGTTAGAGGAGAATTAAGAACTTGAAGTTCATTAATTGTATTCATTTGGTTTTAGGGAGTGATTCCTACGCATTGTTTTGAGTGTTCCGAGGGTTCGAGTAGGTCTGTCTCATGATTTCAAACTTGTCGATATGTTCGGGTGGGGCTCAGGAGCCCCGAGCATCAAACGAACGAGGCTCGAGCAAAATGGGAAAGTTAGAAAATAGTTGAAGGGCGTTGCTTCTGTCATTACCGCATCTGCGGTTCTAGGGCCACAGATGCGGGACCGCAGATGTCGTCCACCCTTCGCAAAAGAGGCCAGTGTCCAAGCCAGGGGAAACCTCAAATGCGTTTCTAAATCCGCAGAAGCGGACCCCGCACTGCAGATGCGGTCCGGCCACTTTCGCCCAGTTCCGCAGATGTGGTCCTTCTTCCGCAGGTGCAGGATCGCATCAGACCGTAGATTCGGAACTCGATGGGCAGCGAGTTCATTTAATACAAACTCAAAGGCCATTTATATCATTTCTACTCTACACTTGTGTTGTGGGTTAACTGGGTTGTTGAGCATCCGGATCATCTCCTCAGTAGTGTGGGAAGCAGAAGCTGACTGCTCATACCGGACAGTGGGTGTAGTGTCTTTAACCTTGAACTTAGGTTTGTCATCTAGTTGAAGGTGGTACCATGAGAAAGGATTTTTGGCCTTCACATATGTATCATAATGTTTGGACTCCACCCCTTGATCCTTGAAGTACTCGGTGAGGAAGATTGGGTACAGATAGGATCTCTCACCCTTCTAAACAGCTAGAGTGGTGTTGACAGACATGATGGTACCAACAATTATCGGATACCCATCCATAATCGACACCACCAGAACTTCATGGGGAATTGAGAGCATGTTTTCATTGAGGCATGGGTCAAGGCGACTACACACAAATGTTTTCCACCCTTTAGCTTCAAAGTTTAGGGTGGCCTGAAGAATTGGAACTCCAGCTGTGAGCCACAGAAGAGTGAAATTGGTAGAATCTCAGCCAACCATGGACGAGCTGCATCACCCATGGCAAGCTTTTCCAAATACTGCACTACCTCAACTTCTTCAAACCCCACATACATGTTCAGTGCACTGGATTTAAAGTGGAGCATCAGATTCCGCACTTTAGTCACCTTCGTTCCCTGTTTGATGTGAACAACATTGGCATAGAACTCCTTGACTAGGTACTCATTTGCATCAAAAACCTTTTTGGTGAGCCAGCTCCAACCTTTCCGCTCTTGAAATTGCCTGAAGACATCGGGATTGTGTGTGCTTAGGTCTTTCATCAAGAACTGCCGCTCAAGAGTGGGCGACCTCTAGGCCACCATGCCTTAAACTTTGCCAAGGCATTTGTACTAACGAATCTATCCTCCCGTATCTCCGACCTCCGTGATCTCTCTAACCCTGGCATGGTAATATCACCCCCTCTCTCATCATCTATGGCATCATCATCGTCATTAATATTTATTGGAGTAAGGGGAGCATGTGAGGAAGAGGGTTCAGAATCTTCACTACCTTCTTCCGAACCCTCAGAGGATGAGGACACGTCTACCAAATGAACTCTCCCCGGGAATTGTTTGGGGATTTGTTGTGACTGGACTTCCGGTTGTGCTTGCCCAGAGTTCCCCTCCGAAGCTTCCACGAAGGGAACATATTCACTAGTCTCAGAAGTGTCTGAGGCTCTACTTGTTGTTTTTTACTTGCTTATAACTTGTTGCAGTGCTAGAAGCAAGCTATTTTTGCCTTTCCCCCGGCCTCAGGATGGTTCTGCCCTCCCCTTTGACATATCACCTTTTCCTCGGGATCAACCATTATCTATAGCACCTAAGCATTAGAGATCTGTCACAGCTAGAAGCTCAAAATGTATGCATAAACTGATGGAAGACTTCAGTATTATTATCTCAAAAGGGTTGTGCGGACCACACAAAAATGAGTGCAGCCGCAGACATCCCATTGTGGACCGAAAAAAAATGAGTCCGGCCATATAATACCTATAATGGACCGCACAAAAGTGAGTGTGGCCGCAGAGCCTTAGGTTCAGACTACTGAGGTCTCTCAAGTTCCATCACTACAGACCGCACAAAAGTGAGTGCGACCGCATAAGTCCATTTCGGACCGCACGAGTATGTGTGTGGCTGCATAAGTGAAACTCACATGTGCGCACCTTAGAGGGCCGCGGATCGCAGAAAAATGAGTGTGGACGCACAACCTCTATTGTAGACTGCACAAAAATGTGTGCGGTCGCATAATTAAAAATGCATCGGCACTGACCTAAGGTTCATGCAGTTTTTGTCTCAAATGGTCATGGTCTTAGCAATCAAACCTCATTAACTAATTATCGATACCCCAATTATCATACAAAAACTATCCACGTGATTTCTAAGAAAAAGCAACAGAACTCTGACATTTTTTAGCATGTAATTAACCCTAAATCTAAGAACAAAAGCAAATAAAAGATAAAGAATCTAATGAAGAATTCAACATACCAATAATGAAGATGCAAGTGATGAATTTGAAGGAACAATTTGAGTGCAAATGGGACTTTACTGTCCAAGGGTTTCTTTAGTTCTTAGATAAGCAAAAGGTCAAAAAGGATAGAGAGGTTCTATTTATACTTTTTACCGGTGGGACCTAGGATTTGGTTGTAGCCGGAATAGGCGTCTAATTAGCAATCCGTGTCCTTTCGTTGCGTCGATCAGCTGGTCAATATGGAGCAATGGGAAGGAATCTTTTGGACATGCCTTGTTCAGATCGGTGAAGTCTACACACTATTCTCCATTTCCCATTTTTCTTTTTAACCATGACCACATTGGCGACCCACTGGGAGTATTTTGATTGTATGATGGAACCGTTGGCCAACAGTTTGTCTACTTCTTCACTGACTGCCTCGTTAATCGTGGCATTGAATTTTCTCCTCATCTGTCGTACGGGCGAATAGAGTGGTCAACATTCAGCTTATGAGTGGCAATGTCTTTTGGGATCCCTGGCACATCTGAATGAGAGAAGGTAAATATGCCCCCATGGTGAAGAATTCATGGTACTTACTTGGGTCAAAGAGGTTATGCCCGATATAGACTTTCTTTGTCTTGTTGGTGTCATCCAACTAGATCGGGTCGAGGTTTTCAACCATTGCTTTGCAAGCTTCTATGACATCTGGGTCCCTAATGACTTCTAGCAGCGGGTTCATTTTAGTTCCCGACATGGCTGATTGCTATGCTTCCATGCTTGCTACTTTCAACTGTTTGGTATGTGTGAAGTCTTGGGCGATCCGATAGCATTCCTGGGCGGTGCGTGGCTTGCCTTGAATGCTGAATATTCCCTATGGGGTGCGAAATTTTATTACTTGATAGAAGCTCGAGGGAACGACTTGCATAGCGTGTTTCCATGGCCGCCCTATGATGGCATTATAAGTCGTTTCCTGGTTCATGACGTGGAATGTGGTTTCCAGCGTGACTCCCCATGCCAAAATTGGTAGTGATATTTCTCCGTAGGTTCACTCCACTGCATTTTTAAAAGCCGTTAGTGTTATGCAACGTGATATTATCTTATCTTCGAGCCTTATTTGTGTGAGAACTCTTGGGTGGATAATACATGTGCCGCTTCTATCATCTACCATGATTCTTTTCACATCAGTATTAACAATGCGTAATGCTATAACCAAAGAATCATAATGAGGGAAAGACAAACTGTCGGCATCTGACTTATCGGAGGTGATACTATTTCTGAAATCATCACACCATTCGTGAGAGATCGTACGCTTCAACTTGTGTGTGGTGGTTAATTTTACGTGATTGATCATCGAGTCGTCGCTACCTCCGATGATCATCTGTATGGTGCGTTTCGACGATGGTGGCTTTGGCGGTCCTTGGGATTGGTCTAGTCCTCGAGTGAAATTGGCCCTTCATTTACCGCTGAGCAGATTTTTCCAGTACCCCTGGTTCAGCATTCTGATCACCTCTAATCATAAGCCTATGCAATCTTCGATTTCATCCTCTTTCCTAATGGAATTCGCAGAGGCCATTCGACATCCTTGCACTTGGGTCAGATTTCATTTTTTGTGGCCACTACAGCTTTGTACCTAGCTTCTCTAGTGCGTACACTATTTCTGAATGGGAAACAAAGAAGGTTATGATCAGATAATAATGGGGGAATACCTCTTTCATTTTAAAGCGGGGCGACATATAGTGACACGACATCTGAATGCCTTAGAGGAGGCGGATTGAGAGTTTTGACATAGGGATGATGCCTTTCTCTGTTAAAACGTGGGAGTTGGTCCCTTCGCCCATCATTGCGTCGATCCCTCCTTACCTCATATTGTACTGATGTTAGTCGCTGGTTTGGACCCGTTAAGATCGTCTTCATCTGCTCTTACTTTGGCGCAGTAGGCATTATGAATCTCTTCCCATGTGGTGGGGGATACTTCATGAGTCTATTGAGCATCTTCTTGGTTGCCTTTGATCCGTTTCTGTCCGGCCTGTTTGGAAAGCTCTGATTTCCATTTTCTATGATACATTTGACTGTCACATTCTTACCATGTTGAATATGTCCAGAAAGTCCCGGAGCCCTACATATGTCGTTTGCCCGATGGCGAAGATATCTTTGACCCTGTCTTCGGACTTCTTTGCTCCTACATGAGCGGTGGCTATTTTGTCTGCCATCTCCTTGAACGTTTATATTAACCAAGCTGGTAGTTGAGAGTACCACATTAATGTCCCTCATGTCAAAGTTGTACTGAACGTTTTCAGCAACACGTATGGCACGTGTTCTTTCGACATGTCATTGCCTTTTACAACAGTGAGATAATGGATCAGATGCTCTTCTGGATCCGTGGTCCCGTCGTATATTTTCAAGTATGGTGGCCTTTTGAAGGTTTTTGGGATGCGGTAAGGAGCAGCTTCCTCACTATATGGTTGCTCGACAAACCTTCCCACATGCATTTTGGCAATAGCTTAGGGGCGCCAGGTATCTTTTCAACCCTTTCCTGGTGCTCTTTCATTTGCTCACGAAGCACTTTATTCTCGTTCTAATTTTCTTCTATTTTATTAAGGATGGTTACGAGTGCACCATCACTTGCATTGATAACGGTGCGGGTGTTGCTCGTTCGTGCATCAGTGATTTTTGGCGTTGGCGAATCTTTAGTATTTCCCTAAGGGGGTTTCTCGAGCATGTTGCTTAGAGCGCTCGCCAACCATTCCTCTAGCAGCTGTTTGACTGTTGGGGGTGTTTCTTTTTCTACGGACGTAGAATTTACTCTATCATGAAGATCGTTAGATCTTCGAGTGAAGAGGGTGAGATCTCCCCCTCCGGTACATTACTTGGTGTTACGTTCTCGGTACCTTCTCTACCGGCTTCGTTGAGGGAGTCTATGAGGTTATTTGAGTTGTCTTCTATCATCTTCTACCTTGCATCTTTTTCTGCCATTGTTGGTTTCAATGGAGTATGAAGAACAGTGATCATTATTTTTGGTGTCCTAGGTGCAAACTATGATTTCGACTGTCGAAATCTCCCCGGACGGCATCAAATTGTTTGACTCAAAAGTTGTTAAATACTTTTTAATCAAATCAATCAAAAGAGATGAAGGGGTAAATCGTAACCGAAAATAATAAACCCTAGGATGATCTTGATAATCGGTTTTGCAACAATAGTAGATGAGAGAAAGAGTGAAGAAGTATTAGAGAGATGAGAGAGCAAGAGAACTTATATATTAAAAATTGTCCCCTCCTTACAAGACATGGGTCCCCTTTAAATAATATGGGATCCTCATTTAAGTATTTAAACGACAAGATCCAAGCACGTCCCATAGCGGGACCGACTATGTCATGAAGTTGTTTCTCCCATTATCCTCAAGTCGTCCCTCTGTATCGGCTCGCGGATATTTAGCGGTCGACCGTGTTGGCTTAAGGACGTGATCGGTCAAATTTAATCCCATACAGGTTTGATTTGATTTAGTTTGTTATTGAGTAAAAAAAATCGAACCAAACCGACATATGAATATATAATTTTTGTATATACTTTTTAAATTATATATTGAATTTTCTTTAAAAAAATTTCTAGAAATATTTGGGATTCTCGTGAGGAATATAATATTTAATTCTATATGAAGTGCTCCATATTTATTACCCTTAAATAATAGGTTACGATCACTTTCTCATCAAGTGTTACTGAAATACGTCAATTTCTTTATTTTTCTTTATTTATATCATGTGTTAATTACTAAATTTGTATCATATGACTTTTGATCTATTAAATTCTTATTTCTTTTTCGAATGTGAAGTGATTATTATTATTTAGGTATCATATTATTTTTTATGTTTAATTACTAAATCAGGTTAACCTTGAAAGTGTACATCAACAAAACATTATTGTCAGACGACTAAAAAAATAATTATTATGTGTTACTAAGAAAATTCTCCCATAAGAATATTTTAATAGATAATACTTTTGTCAATTTTTTATATTTTTACTAAACATATATTTACTTATAAAAAATTTTAAATAGTAAGATTAAAATAATATCCGGTCTATGCACACTCTTAATACAAATAATGTTAGTATCAAACAACAACAAAGAGAATAACTTGGAAGAGGAATATGACAATTCAAGAATCTGAAAATTATTTTAAAATACTGGAACAAATTGAGTAATGAAGCAGTAACCAAAACTCCCAAACTATATTAATAGGGACTTAGCTCAAAATTACAATTGTTGGTAATCGAATTGCTACTGAAAAGCAAAAAAATTACAATAGAAGTAATGGAGATAGATAACTAGAGAAGGAGATGAGAAAATAGAAGAAAAGAGGGAGAAAATAGAGAACACTCATATCAATATTTGCCTAACCCCTTAATGCCCTTTTGCCTGTTGCTTTATACTTTTATTTCCTAACCAACTTTGTCCTTATTCACATGACCATCACCTTTCCAAACTGTACGATGTGAAATAGAAGACTTGATTGTCCGCTGTCGAGATATTCCGGAAGCATGCCTCAGGACTTCGAGGGCAGGAGGTCGTGACAAAATTCTCGACCTCAGGATTCGTCGAGGCTCGATTCAGAGGAAACGAAGAACGAAGTCAGGACAAGAGGGAGAAGCCTTCTAGGCACGCAGCTATGTCTGACAGACTCGGACTATCTAGAGCCTATGTTGTAGCATCATGTCAATCCATCCTATCATCATACTTTGTACTTAATCCCTACATATTTGTAGCTGAAACTCCCCTCTCTTATATAAAGAGGACTCGCCCCACCTTGTAAAGGGTTGATGTTGCTACACTTCTCAACTAAAGCAATTATATATATATATATATATATATATATATATATATATTCTTCTAAGTTATATATTCTTATAGGCCCGAGGCCATTTTGCATTTATTATTTTCTTACTTGTTCTTTGTCGTATAGCTATACATAGGCCATAAAGAGCCTACTTAATCGTGTGTCTGCTTGTTAACCCGTCCCCGACCGTCCTCGACAGCTCGATCTGGGCTCAAGCCTCAGCCCCGAGGCCTCCGTCGATCTGCTCCGCACTCGGGCAATAGGCCCCTTGGGTTTGCTTACTGCTTTGTCTTAGCTCGCATCTTATCTCTAAACTTAACATTTTTAGCATCAATTTCCCTAACGACTAGCTTGAAAATAGATCATGTATTTTTAGAATCTCATTTATAAATTTAATTGTTGTTAACATTTTTACGGTAAACACAAACGTAATCTCCAAGTCTTTTTGGAGGAATAATTCTTCTAAAATTCCTACGTATCTTATCCAATTGACTGTCCTTTGTGGCAGCTTTGTTGGCTTCCAAGTCAGCTATTTCAGTCACAATATTACTCTCTCCCTGTAAATCAACCTTGTCCTCAAGGTTGAGGTTGGCCTGATCTTCAGATGCTGCAACATCAATTAACTGTAAAGAGGTTACGTGCTGGTCTGGAGTTCCAATGCATCGCTTTAACATAGAGACATGAAAAAATGAGTGTATCTTAGCAGCTTCAGGCAATTCAAGGCGATATGCACACCCCCACCACCACCCCCCACCCCCGATACGCTTTAACACCTTGTAAGGTCCAAAATATCTCCTACCCAATTGTGATCGCGCTATAAACGCAGAGTGGACGGGTTGTAAGGCTTCAACTTGACATACACCCAATCTCCTACCTTAAAAGATATGTCATTGCGTGATTTATCAGCTGAAGTTTTCATGCGATTTTGGGCTTTAAACAAATTATTCTTGAGTATTAGAAGCACCTCATCTCATTGTAGCAAGTAACTTTCCACTAGTTCACTCGCAGTGCTACCCAAAATATATCGAGCAATGGTAGGTGGCTCACGACCATACAAAGCTTGAAAGGGGGTTATAGCTGCAGAAGTCTGGTAGGGAGTGTTATACCAGAATTCAGCCCAAGGCAGCATAGTGACTTAGAGAGAAGGTACCTCAGCCACATAGCAACGTAAATATAGTTCCACACATTTGTTAAGGGCTTCCGACAAACCATCCGTTTGGGGATGATAAGAAATGCTCATGGCAAAGTTGAACCCTGCAATCGATTTATCTCTTGCCAAAAAGAATGGAGGAATCTCGCATCCCGATCAGTCACAATGGTATGAGGAGGCCCATGGAGCCTGATTATATTTACCACAAAAGCTTCAGCCACTGTATGAGACGAAAAAGTCAAAGGTAGGGGTATGAAGTGGCCGTACTTAGTGAGACAGTTGACCACAGTTATAATAGTGGTCTTCCCGTTGGAACTAGGCAGGAAAGTGATAAAGTCCATATCAATATCTTCAAAGACCTGATCCGGGATAGGCAGGGGTTGCAATAGACCTTCAGGGTGTAGATGCGAATCCTTCATTTGTTGGTATATGTGACACGCAGCGACAAACACGTGTATATCCTTGCGCATTTTCCACCAAAATAAATTAGAATCCAGATGATAATAAGTGCGCTAATCCCAGCATGACCACCAATAGATATAGGATGGAGTTTATAGATTAATTTGTGGAGTAAAGCAACATTTGAGGGAAGCACCAGTCGAACCTGTAGAACAGAAGGCCTTCCTTGAACTGGTAATCAGCATATGCCAAATCTCCTTGGTTTACTGCTTGTTGAATGCAATCAATTCAGGGTGGTTTGATTTAATTTCTTCAGATCTTGTTCAAGGTTGAAAGTTTGGACTGAAAGAGCCATTAAAGCAGCCTCTGAATAGTGAGACAAGGCATCAGCTGTAGAGTTCTGTTTGCCAGGCCTGTACAAAATTTGAAAGTCATAGCCGACCAGCTTAGTGAGCCACTTTGTTGTTCAGGTGTTTGGATTGTTCAAGTGGTCAGGTTCCTTAAAGATTGTTGATCAGTAAGGATGGTAAATTTGCATCCCAGAAAATATTGTCTACATTTACTCACTGCTTGAGTAATAGCAAATACTTCCAGGTGGTAAGTTGAAGCGGCCTACATTTGGGGGCTTAATTTTTGACTGAAGTACGCAATGGGATGACCCCGTTGGGAAAGAACAACACAAATTCCTTGCCCCAATGCATCAGTTTCAACTTGAAACTCTTGGCCAAAATCTGGTAAAGTTAGAACAGGTGTAGATCCCAACTTATCCATAAGAGTATCAAAGGCTTGTTGTTTCTTCTCTCCCCATCAAAAGGAATCCTTGCGCAACAAATCTTATAAGGGTCTAGCTAATGTAGCATAATGATGAATAAAACTTCTATAGTAGCCCGCTAGCCCCAAAAAGCTAAGAATTTCCTTGATTAAATGAGGTGGAGGCCATTGTTGAATAGCATGAATCTTGGCGGGATCAACAGACAATCCTTGGGCTGAGATAATGTGTCCCAAATAATCAACAATAGTTTTCCTAAACAAGCACTTAGAGCGCTTGGCCACTAGATGGTGCTGGCGCAATAAATGTAATACTACAGCTAGGTGTTCCAAGTGAGCAACCCAGGGAGGACTATAAACTAGGATGTCGTCAAAGAATACCAGCACAAAACGGTGCAAGTGGGGTCTAAATACCTCATTCATCATGGCTTGGAACGTTGACGGAGCATTAGTTAGTCCAAATGACATTACCAAAAATTCATAATGTCCATCATGGGTCCGAAAAGCTGTCTTAGCCACATCCTCGGGCCTGACTCTGATTTGATGGTATCTGGATAATAAATCCATCTTAGAGAAATAATGAGCTCCATGTAGTTCGTCAAATAATTCGTCAATGGTTGGAATTGGGAAGCGATCACAGACTGTAATGGCATTCAAGGCCCAATAGTCGACAGAAAATCTCCATGTCTCATCCTTCTTTCGTACCAGCAGTACTAGAGAAGAGAAATGGCTCGTGCTAGGTTGTATCAGTCCCTCTCAAAGCATATCCGCAACAAGCTGCTCCATTACCTGCTTTTGAAAATAGGGATATCCATATGGCTTTACATTCACAGGTTGAGGCCCGGGTGTAAGATGGATTTGATGATCCTGGTCACGCTAGGGATGAAGGCCTATGGGTCTCTGGAATACATCTTCAAACTAACTCAAGAGAGCAACCAATTCCACAGTTGCTTCCCTTGTATCAGGTACTTCCTCTGTAACCATCTCTAGCCCAAATAACGAAGATATGGCATCAGTGGCGGCCATTCTTTGTAGGCTATGCAACTGAATCGCTTGGGTATCCGTCGGACAATCTCCCCGCCAAGTTGTTTGCGATCCATTCAATGTAAATCCGAATTCCCTGGTTGCATAATTTGTAATTACCGGCCCCAAGGTGGCCAACCATACCACTCCTAGCACTATGTCGGATCCATGAAAAGGCAAGATTTATAAATCTTCCACTAGTGTATGCTCTTGGATTACCAGATTGGTTTGCCTCGCCACTTTATTACATGGAAGGCGCTTTCCACTACCAACCATAACCGAGAAAATAGGAACCAACTCAATAGGAAGCTGGAGGTACTTAGCGGCTCGAGGCCGGATGAAGTTATGTGTGCTTCCTCCGTCCACCAAGACCTGAACTGGGACACCATTGACTTGGCATGTAAATCTCATAGTCGATGGCGAAATACCTCCAGATAAGAAATTGACGAATGTTCTTGTAGTTCCAAACATTGCAGCTCCTCCGCAATAAAATCATCATAGGCAAAAGGTTCCGAAAATTTATGGTCAATATCAGGTTCATCAATGAGCAAGAGAAGCTGGGATGGAGTCTTACACTTTGGTTCTGGTACTAATTTTTCCTCACAATGGAAACACAACCCATGCTCACGACGGCTCTGGAGCTTTGCATGAGATAGCCTCTGGATGAAAGCACCAATGGAACAAATTCAGTAATGAAACAGTAACCATAACTCCCAAACTATACTCTTTTTGCCTAACCAACTTTTGTCCTTATCCACGTCACCATACTTTCCAAAGGTAATCTCCAAGTCGTTTTGGAGGAATAATTCTTCTAAAACTCCTACGTATGTAACCATCCTTTGTTGGCTTCCAAGTCAGCTATCAGTCACAACAAATACCATACCATATTGGTGCCTCACACTTTACTTCTGCTTGGAATGTAACGCAGCTTTCTTCCATTCTGCTCCTGCTACTATTTAATTACTTAATTTTTATGTAAACTTTGTGTATCATAGAACTAAAATGATTAATTTTTTGAAGATTCTAGTTTGCCTTTGTAGTCTAACTACTTGAAAGTATCATACAAATTCCATTGAAGACTATAATTAGCAGTATTTTCACTCATATTTTTTTTTTTTGAAGTTTCTATAATTTTTTATGTAATTTCACCTTCTTATAATTTTTTTATTATATTAATATATAAAATATTTAAAATTAAATCTTCATAAGGCTGACGCACAATGCCTTTAGGCTTACGCCTTACCCCGTATCAGTAAAACACCTCAATTCATGCCTGTACCTTAAAAATGTTAGAATCTAACATTTTATCTGTATGGAAAATCAAACTGAAAATTGTATGAGCAACATTAAACTCAAGTCTAACGCTGTCCATACGGGTAGACTTGAGTTTAACGTTGCTCATACGGGTAATTAATTATAGCTTTTAAAATTGAAACAAAATCTAAATAGTAGTCTAAAAAAAAGAACATTTTAAATTTTCAATCACAAAACTTCAATTGTATTTTCATGTCCATATACAATTAAATTTAAATTTCTAATAATTTTTTTTAATTTTTGTATGGGTCAGAATTAGACCCGTGGTAATTAGCACGTCTAACTATCTCTTAAACTTGCTCGGGCTAATGAGCATCATGAAGGTATAATCATTCGCCGACTAAGGCACTCCAAAGTTACTTAACCTAATTAACGAGATCGCGGCCCACTCAGTACTCATGGACGTCCTTTCGGCGTGGTTACGGCCGTACCTCGCCAGCTGGGAAAGTTCATAGCTATAAATACTAAGAGAAAGAACTCCAAAAAGGGTGCTGCTTCTTCTCCCTCTTCACACCTACTTCTAAGAGAAGAGAATAGACATCATTGTAAGGCTCTGAATCTCTCCATGGAGAGGCAGACCTAACCGATATCATTAATAAAATATCTTCATCCTCTTCCCCTTAATCATTAACTGTTGTCTCTCGCGTTTTATTCATTTGGCCTATTGATTTGCTACGATCTGCTATGATTGGACCTTCATGATTTTAATTGATTTATGCTTATAAAGTATATGAGAACTTTGAGCTAAACAATTTGGCGCCGTCTATGGGGATTTCATAGCAGAATTGCGTAGTTCATCCTTAGACCAAAAAGAAAAGAGAACAACCCAGCTCGAACAAGCCAAAACGTCATGTCGGACCAAAAGGAGTTAAAGGCCTCGAGGCGAGCTTACTTCCACATCTCGCATCTCCGACCAAGAGGAAGAAGAAGGAGCAGAAGTAGAACCCTCATCCCCATGGGAGAATGCGCATAAGGTACCTACCCCCCCCCCCCCTTTTTCAGACGAGATCCTGCCAAAAGGGAAGAAAACACAAAAGCATCTCCTACCGAGATCTGTAACGGGGTAACATATGCAAACCAGTCGAGAAGACTACAAGCGCGAGTTAGGCAAGACCCAAAGCAAGAAACAAATCCCAACACCCAGCAAAGCGGGTTCTGAGGGAAAACACAAAGGTTCAACTACGGTTGAACTGGGACTCAGGTTATGTGCCTTCAACTTCAGAAATTACAAAAGTTCAACTACGGTTGAATTGGGACTCGGGCTATGTGCCTTCGACTTCAAAAATTAACTCAGGCTATGCGCCTTCGACTTCAAAAATTACAAAGGTTCAACTACGGTTGAACCGGGACTCAGGCTATGTTCCTTCGACTTCAAAAACAACAAAGGTTCAACTACGGTTGAACCGGGACTCAGGCTATGTGCCTTCGACTTCAAAAATTACAAAGGTTCAACTACGGTTAAATCGGGGATCAGGTTATGTGCCTTCGACTTCAAAAATTACAAAGGTTCAATTACTGTTGAATGGCAGCTCCGGTTACGTGCCTTCACCCAAAAGTTCAACTACGGTTGAACTGGGACTCAAGCAATGTGCCTTCGACTTCAGAAATTACAAGAGTTCAACTACGGTATCACTGGGACTCGGGCTACATGCCTTCGACTTCGGAAATTACAAAAGTTCAACTAGGGTTGAACTGCGACTCAGGCTATGTGCCTTCGACTTCAGAAATTACAAAAGTTCACCTACGGTTGAACTGGGACTCAGGCTATGTGTCTTCGACTTCAGAAATTACAAAAGTTCAACTAAGGTTGAACTGGAACTCAGGCTATGTGCCTTCGACTTCAGAAATTATGAAAGTTCAACTACGGTTGACTGGGACTCAGGCCACGTGCCTTCGACTTCAAAAATTACAAAATTCAACTACGGTTGATTTGGGACTCGGGCTATGTGCCTTCGACTTCGGAAATTACAAAAGTTCAACTACGGTCGAATTGGGACTCAGGCTATGTGCCTTCGACTTCAAAAATTACAAAGGTTCAACTACGGTTGAACCGGGACTCAGGCTATGTGCTTCGACTTCAAAAACTACAAAGGTTCAACTACAGTTGAACGTCAGCTCAAGCTACGTGCCTTCACCCAAAAGTTCAACTACGGTTGAACTAGGACTCAAGCTACACACCTCCGTCACAAAAGCCATAAACCCAACCACTGACGAATCAAATCCAAGAGCATACGTCTCCACGGCTATGAGTCGGGCCGCAATTAGGCGAGACCAAGAGCCCCCACCATTCAAGTAAGTACGACTGACTTAAAACTAAAGTTTCGGCCCACGTAGAGTTCGGCCCAAGTCGAACTACTGGTCGTGCTTTTCATTACCACGGCTAGTAGTCCGACTGAGCCCAAACTGGGACTAAGGACATGTGCCGCCACTGCTCGAACACGGCTACAACCCACTCCCAGCAAGTGAAGGAAGGTGACGACCAAAAGCGTCTATCTATGGCCAAAGCTATCTGCACAAATTTTCCCTTAAGGCAAGGGGTCAATCCGACAATGGTCGAAACCGCCTAACCGGTCAAGACCACTAGCATGCTCGATTAGAGAAACTTTAGGGCAAGGCCCTCTCAGACGAACACAAAGAAGAAACGCACGAAAGTAATACAAAATAGAAAGGAAGAAAACCACATATATTTACAATATTTACAAGGGGTCACCCCCAATTACATCGGTCCAAGACCAGCAACAAAGAGAAAATAATAAGAGAGAAAAAGAGAATGAAAATTAAACAAATATTACAAACTCCCTTCTTGTTTATTCGGCGCCACCAGCGCCTTCTTCAACATTTTCAGCGCCCTCGGCGCCATCATCACCCCTGGGCGTGGACGAGTCAAAACCGCAGTCGAGGCGGGATTCACGAGCCTTCTAGCGTGCCTCCTCATAGGTAGCCTCAGGAACAACGCTGGCCTCCCACAACCTTCTATACACGTCGAGCTGAGCCTCGGCGTATGTCCAAAGCTCACGAGCTGGACCAAAAGAAGCGGTCTGATTCCTCAGGCACTGGTTCTCAACCTCCAAGGTCACAATTTGATCTGCTGCGGTGCGGGCATCCTGCTCACAAACAGCAATGCGCCCCTCCAACACCCTCTCCCGGAAAGCAGTAGCGGACCTCTCCAATCCGCGTTCTCTTTCTCAAGCACGGTTGGTCGCCTGTCACGTCTCGACCCTCGCCAAGGCATCCTCTGCCTATTTCCCAAGGCAACAGTACGTCTCTAGGGCAGCCACCTGCCTAGTCAAGGCCACAGTGGCTTCTGCTGCCATAGCCCGATTTTGGCGCTCTCTCTCTCTGTAGCCCCCCTCCTTTCGGCATCCATCTCCTCGTTTCTTTGACAGAGCTTCCCCTCAAGAGCGCCTAACCTGTTAAGGGTCTACTACATATGAAGCTCCCGCCTCGCCAGCTCTTCTACTAGCTCCCGGTTCCGCGGGTCGTTCCTTAATTGTTCCCGCAGGTCACGGCACCGGTTTTGGTAGCGGCAGTATTTCTCCAACAACTGCACGAAGACAGCCGAGCGAACGTTGGCCCGGCGAACACTCTCCACCTCCAAAAAGAATGACCGCGGCAAGCAGGACAACAGTTAATACGAGAAAATACGCTAAAGAAAAATATAGACTAAGACTTCACACGTACCTTTATACTCAGAGCGGCCACCTCGCCCATCAACCCGACGTCTGAGATGCCTCTCAAGGACGCACTCTTCGCTTCCGAGCACACAACCCCGAACAACGTCACCACATTCTCCTCCTCGAGCAGCAGATTCAAGTCATTAGGGATCTCCAAATAATGGCAATCCCCCTCGGCCTGCACCGCTGGGCAGGTATACCCTTCCTGAAACAAACTAACGTCCTCGGATCCATATCAAACTCCGTATCATCCCTCTATCCTGGAGCGCCCCTTCCTTTCGCCGTCTTGGAAGTCGAAGCCTCCGCCGCTGGGGATGTCGAGGCGCCCTCATTCGCCAGAACATCGGCGCCCGTATCCTCCGCCAAAACTGTTGTTGAGGAACTACCTTCCCTCCCAGCAACAGGAGCTGAAATTTGAATCGCTGTAGCGATTGCATCACCTTGGCCTAAGACAATCGGGGCACCCCATGGAATGTTCGCCCTCTAGGGCAGGACCCGCTGTGTCCCCTTCCGCTTCCGATGGCGAGGAATCCAAACTAATCACCACTGGAAGGACCGGGGTGAATGCCACCCTACGCTGAACCAACGGGCTCTCCTCTCTCTCCTCGTCTTCATTCGGTGGCGACTCCACCCCGGAATGCATGTCCCCTGAAGGTTCTTCAACTCGGTGCACGGACCGAGCCGGAGAGTGAGCCGCTGAGGATTCAACCAAGGTCGCCCTCAAGAGAGGTGTCGCTATTGAAATCAATCAGGCAGTTGCACCCGGCCTACGGAAAGCAAGTTTGGGAGACCTCCTACGGCGTGGTCGTCCTAACCAGCAAAATAAGAAGGTTCAAGTATAGGAAACTGAAAACTACTACAGAAGAACAATATAACAAGCCAGAATCTTACCAGCAGCTGGTCTATGGCCATGGACCTCCCAGAAAGACGCCCACGTGTGAATTCTCGCTGTAACAGGGAGCACGGCCTCAACCCACTCATGGATGCCAGAAAGCGGTGCTGGTGGCGCACCTCCATCTATTGCACAAGAAGAAAGTCAGTACATACGAATATGAAACATGGCATTTAACAACAAAAAAAATCAAGACCAGCGTAAAAGAAGCTTATGTGCATGGTTCCTTCCCTCTGAGAAGTTGGTAGCACAAGCCACCAGGTGCTCAGTCCTGATGTAGAAAAAGTGCTCATAAGGACGGGTATCGACCTCATCATCAAGCTCCGCGGTTAAGCCGTCGGTTCCACGAGGAACCAACCGAATCACGGTACCTCGTACTCTCTGGGGAGCATAGAGACTTAGTACATGCCCAAGGGCGATCTCCCTCCGAGCCAACCCCGCATACTTTATCAACATCGCCAGTAACTTGTAGCATGAGGGGACGAGCTGACCGAGGCATACCTCGTAGTAGCTACAGAAGTCCACCACTAACATTGGGAGAGGAAGTTTAAATTCTAGCTTGAAAGGGTAAGCATAGAAAACGCAGTACCCTTGATGGTCGACGTGCACCCTCTCCTCACCCCCAGCGAGGACGATGTCAGCAAAACGAGGAATGTCACATTGATCCCTCAGCTGGGCGAGGCCCACCTCCCTCATCAGGGGGCTTCATCCACTTGGTCCTCTCCTTCGGGGTAGGAGAAATCAGTCGTCGAGCCGCCGGGCAGAGAAAGAATGTTAGTCACCGACGGGTGCCTGTCAACACTCGCTGAATCGGCGGTTTTCACCACCGCAGATGGGCCCTCGGCTACCGGAACCACCACCGAAGCAATATCGAAACGGGAACTACTTGTCAATGTCAGTATATTGAAAGAAAGTGAGCAGAGTTCATCGCAAAAGCAAGGGAAGACGGAAATCTGACGATAAACGATGAAGAACGGAGTAAAGAAGAAGTGAAAGACAAAATAACCTAAGAACAAGAAAGTTATCTCTCTCTGAATTTCACTTAATTGAATATCGAAAAAGTAAGAACTGAAGGATGCAACCCCTTATTTATAGATGAGGCATAAATGACTTTAACGAATCCCAAAGGTCACCATGAACTGCCTGACCAACCGCAAAACAGTTCAGGCCTACAGTAACGGGCATCATTATGGCGGACACCACGGAACGGCCGTTCAACCGTCAGTCAGCATGTCACCCGTAAAATGGTCGTAATGCCCCCCAAGGCACCCAAAAGCACACCTCATGCATCATTAAGCGTATGACGCCTTCCCTATGCGCGGCAAGCCTGGTCGTACCCCTGCCAAATGTGGGTATTCGGTTATGGCCGTCGCTAGACCAACAGTGGCTGCGTCCATCTTCAAAATAGTTCAGGTCATGGTCGTCCCTAAGAATAATATCGATCACATCCATCTCTGAAGCAGCAACGACCACTGTCGTATCTTGAATACGAAATGATCACGGTCACCTCCTCGGTAGGGGCAGCTACGGTCCTCTCAAAGCAACGAGCGGTTATCTCCATCTCGTAAAGATAAAGTGATTACGACCTCCAGTCCAAAAAGAGTACACACAAATAAAAGGCCACGGCCGTTTCGAATATGCGAACGCCAACGGTCGATTGCACGTACGAAGGCCAATCAACGTATTGCGACCACGGTCGTTGATTGTATGTTCACTTAACAAACAGCTCCATTGCAGTCAAGGGTCGTCCAAAGCATAAATACCTACGTCCATCTCCAAAATATAAATGGTTACGGCCATCTCCAAAGCATAAATGGCTACGGTCATCTCCAAAGCATAAATGGCTACGGCCATCTCCAAAGCATAAACGACGACGGCCATCTGCAAAGCATAAATGGCTACGGCCATCTCCAAAATATAAATGGCTATGGCCATCTCAAAAATATAAATGGCTACGTCCATCTCCAAAGCATAAACGGCTACGGCCATCTCTAAAGCATATATGGCTACGGCCATTTCCAAAATATAAATGGCTACGGCCATCTCCAAAATATAAATGGTTACGGCCATCACTAAAGAATAAACGGCTACGGCCATTTTCAAGGCAAAGGTGTCTATGGTCGTCTTTGAAGCATAAACGGCTATGGCTATAAGCAAAGTCAGCTCATCGAGCTCGGCCGGATCCCGACCTCAACAAGCGGAGGGACTATCTGTATTGGTCAGAATTAGACCCGTAGTAATTAGCACGTCTAACAATCTCTTAAACTTGCTCGGGCTAATGAGCATCATGAAGGTATAATCATTCGCCGACTAAGGCGCTCTGAAGTTACTTAACCTAATTAATGAGATCGCGGCCCACTCAGTACTCATGGACGTCCCTTCGGTGTGGTTACGACCATCCCTTGCCAACTGGGAAAATTCATAGCTATAAATACGAAGAGAAAGAACTTCAAAAAGGGTGCTGCTTCTTCTCCCTCTTCACACCTACTTCTACGAGAAGAGAATAGACATCATTGTAAGGCTCTGAACCTCTCCATGGAGAGTCAGACCTAAGCGATATCATTAATAAAAGATCTTCATCCTCTTCCCCTTAATCATTAACTGTTGTCTCTCGCGTTTTATTCATTTGGTCTATTGGTTTATTACGATCTGCTATGATTGGCCCTTTGTCGATTTTAGTTGATTTATGCTTATTAAGTGTATGAGAACTTTGAGCTAAACAATTTTACTTCTGATACTCTAGTTTTGTTGGAATATCAATTAATTCATGTCCAATCAATTAAAAACTTTCATCAAAACACAATATACCCGATTTCTAACATTGCCTTCCAAGAATATTTTCAAAATATTTGTCACTCTATAACCAAATATCTATAAAACATATTCTGACAAAATAGTTTTCAACTTTTGTAATGTTTGGACAATATTTTCCAAAACTGTTTTGATTTAAAAATTGTGCAAAACAAACATTATTTTTGTGCTAGTGTATTACTCGTCTAGCTCGAAGTACAACACGGTGTCATTACATTTTCAGTGACCAAATGTTGTCTTTGGTTCTCTATCAACATTCTTTGCCATTTTTTCTTAAAACTCAAAAAATGCATTTTTCTCTACAATTCAACAACCCATTTTTAGCTTTTCATGTTCCCACCAGTTGTCACTTTATAATAATGGGATTGAAACTCTAGCCTTTGAATTCTGAAGAAGAAGCTTCAAAAGACTCTACTGTAGAATACTATGTCACAAATGAGCTGGAACATAAATTTGGATGTAAAGATCATATGTTTTTATCATTTGATTGTTGGGTTACCATTTTCGTTTTATATGGGATTAGGGATTAATTATTGTTGTTACACTTGCCCTTAGGTTTGGTTTGTGTTGGTATTGGCCATCTTTGAATTATTATATTGATAAAGGTGTATAAGCATTTCCACCCTCTTAATTACAGGGAAATTAAAATGATAAAAAGGCATGTAATTTTGGTGGAGAAGTAGAGTAATGGAACTTGAAAAAGGTATATTCTTTAGTTCTATTTCGAAGATTTGCTTCATTGTCCTTATACCGACTTTATCTTGTAATAAAAGGGGTTGTTTCTCTTTACTGCTCGATATATATTGATCAAATGATGATTTGAATATGGAGATTATTCCTTGATGAATGGATGACTACTATTACTACACCATACAATGATCATTGATGACGATATTAACATCCTATCCCAACACATTGCCTACCTATGTACTGCACCATATTCAGTGCCGGCTTTTAGGCCCCAAATTGAAAGCCCCAATTTTTCATTAACAGTTATATTATGTTATTATATATTTTTTATAGAAAAAGATAACAAATTTATGTTTTTTTCTTTTGGAGTGTAATAAATGTTATTTAAAAATAGTTAAAGTTATTTAGATAGACTTTAGAGATTCGTAATAAACATGCAATATGCAAAAATAACATTATTTTTATGAAGACACTAATAATTAATTAAATAAAGATAAAATCTCTTATAATTGTCACGACCCTAGTTCACCAATCGTGAACCTGTCATGATGCACCCAGTCTTTGCGACTAGGTAAGCCTAGCACATTGCGAAAATAATAAACAAATACTGAATAACATAAGACAATGTATAGACTACCGCCTGGCACATACACTTCAACTCAAAATACTGGAACAACGTCCAAAACCCGGAAACCTACTGGCAAACAAAGGCTATAGAAAATGTACAATGCTCTAAACACTAGAGTAGTCTAATAAGAGAACAGAATAGCAACTAGCTAACTATAGGCAGAATAAGAAGGAGACTCTCCGGATCTGCGGTCTGCGGACGCGACAGATGCATACCTCAAGTCTCCGAGTATAGCTCATGGATCACTGATATTGCGCTCAACCAGAAGTACCTGGATCTGCACATGAAAAAAATGCGCAGCAGAGGCATGAGTACACCACATCGATACTCAGTAAGTGTCAAGCCTAACCTCGGTTAAGTAGTGACGAGGAAGGTCAGGGCCCTACTAAGAATAAATATAACAACAGTAATGAACAATGTAAGGCAGAAAATAAGCAGGAAGTAACAATAAAATAGAATAAAAGCTGCAAGTCAACGACAATTAAGCTAGGTAAAGAAAATAACACAATCAAGTATCACTCAATATCAGGATGCCATATGAAACTCCGGGAATTGAACTCGTAGTTCATTTTACCAATATCAGAGGATCTTTCGGGAATTGAATTTGTAGTCCATCATACCCATATCTGTGGATCTCTCGGGAATTGAATCTGTAGTCCATCATACCAATATCTGAGGATCTCCCGGGAATCGGACCCGTAGTCCATCATTTCAATATCAGAGGATCTCACGGCAATTGAACCTGTAGTCCATCATACCAATATCAGAGGATCTTCCGGGAATTGAACTCGTAGTCCATCATACCAATATCAGAGGATCTCCCAGGAATTTAACCCGTAGTCCATCATTTCATTCGTAAACACATCCCAGCAATTCAATAATGTACAAATACTAAGTAAAGACAACAAATAGAATCCAAAGTCTAGCATGCTTCACGAAGAGCAGATATTGCAATTTAGCCAAATAGCACAAGTAAGCTAACTAACATGCTTTCCCTAAGCTAATACAAGTGAAATTTGCATTTATAACAGTTAAAACGTGAAGAACACAGTCTAATAAGTCGAGTAAGGTGAATTTGCAACAGTTAGCATAAGTACACGCTCGTCACCTCACGCACAAGGCCTTCTAAACAACAGTCAAGATATCCTAAGGGAAGAGATCCCTAACACAAAGTTAGACAAACCATTTATCTCGAACTGGTAAAAAAATCGTTAAGAAACGATGCCCTTGCCACGAGTATCCGACTCCGAGTGACTCAAATCTATTCAAACCAATTACATATTTTAAATAACATCGCAAGTAACTAATTTCACTGTTATAATTAAAGCTAAGGCGCGGAAATAGGTAAAATAACCAAAACGCCCCTCAGGCCAACATCTCGGAATCGAATAATTTTTACATTTTCAGAAACCCTGTACTCGCACGAGTCTAACCATATAAAAATCTCCCAAATCGAAGGTCAAATGCCCCTTCAAATCCTCACAGTTAGGTCTAAGAACTTTGCCCCAAATTTTCATTCAAAATCCGAATTAAAGGTTGCATTCACGATTAGATTGGTGGGTTTTATTCATAGAGGAGTAAAAATTTATTACCCAATCGTTGCCTCTGAAAAAACTTCGAAAAATCCCTCAAATCTGAGCTCTCTAGCTTGAGTTTTGTTAAAAATTGAAGAACCCTCGTTTTTGAAATATTAATACTATCCAGAACTTTTGTACATCGTGATCACGGAGATGGGCACGCGTTCGCAGAGAGTACAATTCAAGTGGCTTAAATATGGACTTCGCGATCACGAAGGGTAGACTGCGAACGGGAAGTGCTGGGACGGGACACTATGTGAACGCGACGCATTTCACGCGAATGCGTAGAAGAAAGGACAGGGGTGTTTAGGAATGGCCTACACGAACGCGTTGCCAAGGACGCGAACGCAAAAGAGGGACTGGCTAGGCTTCGCGAAACCGCAGTGAGGGACGTGATCGTGATGAAGGTAAAAGGGAAAAGCTTTGCGAACGCGGGGGCTTCTTCGCGATCGCATAGAAGAAAACGATGTCTGCAATTTTTCTACTGCAATTTCAAACTCCAATTGCCCCGTTGAGCATCCGAAGCACACCCTAGGCCACCGAAACCTCAGCCAAACCCACAGACATGTCCCATAACATCATTCAAACTTGTACCAATTCTTAAACAACCTAAAACAATGCCGAAAACCCGAATTAATCAATGATTTGAACCTAAGAATTCCAAAACTCAACCAAAGTCGCTTTCGATCAAAAGCCTAGCCAAAGTAAGTCCGATTGACCTGTAATTTTGCACGCACGTCCCAAATGACATGACGGTGCTATAGCAACTTTCGAATTCTCGTTCTGACCCTCGGATCAAAAATTCACTATCGTACCGAAAACTTCAAAATTCTAACTTTCGGCTTTTCTAGCCTTTATGAGCTACGGACATTCAAAATATATTACGAACACGCTCTCAACCCCGAAATCACCTAACGTAGCTAACGGAACCATCGGATTCCCATTCCGAGTTCGTATTAACACTCTTCTGATTACGGACCATTTTCCAATACTTAAGCTCTCATTTAGGGACTAAGTGTCCCAAAACACTCCGTATTCTATTACCGAACGTCGTGGCGGACCAAAATAGCAAAAATGAACTTAGGGAAAGCAGTAAATGGGGGAACGCGGCATAAATTCCAAAGACGGCCGGCCGGGTCATCACATCCTCCTACACTTAAACATTTGTTCGTCCTCGAACAAGCATAGAGAACATACATGAAGTAGCAAAAAGATGAGGGTATCAGTTGCGCATATCCTGCCCGGTCTCCTAAGTCGCCTCCAGGACCAGGTGACCCCGCCACTGAACCTTTATTTAAGCTATATCCTTTGACCTGAACTTTCGGACCTGCCTATCTAATATTGCCACTCCTCAACATAGGGTAAGTCATTGTCCAATTGGACTGAAGTGAACTCCAACACGTGAGACGGGTCACCGTGATACCTCCGAAGCATCGAGACATGAAATACCGGAAGAAATCCAGCCAAACTGGGAGGTAAGGAAAGCTCATAAGCAACCTCCCCAACTCGCTTCAAAATCTCAAATGGGCCAATGAACCTCGGGCTCAAATTCCCTTTCTTTCCAAACCTCATGACGCCTTTCATAGGCGAGACCCGAAGAAAAACTCGCTCACCAACCATAAAGGAAACATCACGAACCTTCCGGTCCGTGTAACTCTTCTGTCTAGACTGGGCCGTACGAAGTCTATCCTGAATCACCTTAACCTTCTTGACCGCATCCTGAACCAAATCAGTGCCCAATAGCCTGGCCTCACCCGACTCGAACCAACCCACCAGGGATCTGCATCTCCTACCATATAAGGCCTCATACGGCGTCATCTGAATACTAGACTGATAACTGTTGTTGTACGCAAACTCAGCCAATGACAAGAACTAATCCCAAGACCCTCTAAACTCAATCATGCACGCACGGAGCATATGCTCAAGAATCTAAATGGTGCGCTTGGACTGTCCATCCGTCTGAGGGTGAAAAGTGGTACTCATAGTCACCTGGGTACCCAACTCGTGCTGGACGGCTCTCCAGAACCGTGATGTAAACACTGAACCCCTGTTTGAGATGATAGAAACTGGAATGTCGTGCAGACAGACAATCTCCCTGATATAAATCCCTGCTAACCGCTCCGCTGAGTAAGAAGTACACACTGGAATGAAATGAGCGGACTTGGTCAGCTGATCCACAACAACCCAAATATAATCAAGTTTCTCCGTTGTCAGAGGGAGACCAATCACAAAATCCATAGTGATCTTCTCCCATTTCAACTCCAGAATTTCCATCTGCTGGAGTAACCATCTTGTCTATGGTGCTCAGCCTTTACCTGCTGACAGTTGAGGCATCTAGCTACAAACTCTGCTATGTCCTTCTTCATCTGCCTCTACCAGTAATGCTGCCTCTGATCCTGATACATCTTCAAGGCGTGAACGATAACAGCTAACTCAAGGTAATGGACATGATAGTTATTTTCATGTACCTTCAACTGTCTTGATGCATAGGAAATCACCATACCGTCCTGCATCAACACTGCTCCAAGTCCAACTCGTGAGGCATCATAATAAACTGTATAGGACCCCGAACCAGTAGGCAAAAATCAGAATAGGGGCTGAAGTCAAAGCCGTCTTGAGCTTCTGAAAGCTCGCCTCACACTCGTCTATCCACTGAAAGGGAGCACCCGTCTGGGTCAGTCTAGTCATAGGGGCTGCAATCTATGAGAACCCCTCCACAAAACGACGGTAATACCCCGCCATGCCAAGGAAACTGCGGATCTCTGTAGCTGAGGAGGGCATGGACCAACTCTGCACAGCCTCCACCTTATTCGGATCTACTCGAAAGCCCTTACTCCATACCACGTGGCCTAGGAATGCCACAGAACTCAACCAAAACTCACATTTTGAGAACTTTGCATATAATTTCTTTTCCCTCAAGGTCTGAAGCACTATCCTCAGGTGCTGCTCATGATCTTCCCGACTCCGGGAGTATACAAGAATATCATCTATGAAAACAATGACAAACGAGTCGAGATAGGGCCTGAATACACTGTGCATCAAATACATAAAAGTTGTTGGAGCGTTGGTCAGCCCAAATGACATGACAAGGAACTCGTAATGACCATACCGAGTTCTGAAAACCGTCTCCGGGATATCCGGCTCCCGAATCTTTAGTTGGTGATAACCTGAGTGCAAATCAATCTTAGAAAACACCTGTGCACCCTGAGGTTGGTCAAATAGATCATCAATACGAGGCAAAAGATATCGGTTCTTCACTGTAACCTTGTTCAATTGACGATAATCGATACACATGCGCATAGAACCGTCCTTTTTCTTTAAGAACAAGATAGGAGCACCCCATGTTGAAACACTCGATCGAATAAAACCCTTATCAAGCAATTCCTGTAACTGATCCTTCAACTCCTTCAACTCAGGAGGAGCTATACGGTAAGGAGTAATGGATATTGGCTGAGTGCCCAACAACAAATCAATGTCTTGACCTAGGATATCTTGACTGTTGTAAGATGCCCCGGAATAGGTAAAATGACCAAAACGCCCCTCAGGCCAATGTCTCGAAATCAAATAATTTTCATATTTTCAAAAACCTTGTACTCTCACGACTCTAACTATATAAAAATCTCCCAAATCGGAGGTCAAATGCCCCTTCAAATCCTCACAATTAGGTCTAAAAATTTTCATTCAAAATCTGAAATTAAAGGTTCAATTTACGATTAGATTAGTGGGTTTTAGTCATAGAGGAGTAAGGAATTGTTACCCAATTGTTGCCTCTAAAATACCTTAAAAAATCCCTCAAATCTGAGCTCTCTAGCTTGAGTTTCGTTAAAAATGGAAGAACCCTCGTTTTTGAAATATTAATACTGTCCAGAACTTTTGTACATCGGGATCGCGGAGATGGGCACGCGTTCGCGTAGAGTAAAATTCAAGTGGCTGAAAAATGGACTTCACAATTGCGAAGGGTAGACTGCGAACGCGAAGAGCTAGGACTAGAGATTACGCGAACGCGACGCGTTTCACGCGATCGCGTAGATGGAAGGACAGGGGTGTTTAGGAATGGCCGACGCAAACACGTTGGCAGGGTCGCGAACGTGGAAGAGGGACTGGCTGGGCTTAGCGAAGCGGGGTGAGGGACGCGATCGCGATGAGGATAAAGGGCAAAGCTTTGCGAACGCGGGGGCTTCTTCGCGATCGCGTAGAAGAAAACACTGTCTGCAATTTGTCTGCTACAATTTCAATCTCCAATTGCTCCGTTGAGCATCTGAAACATACTCGAGGCCCTCGGAACCTCAACCAAACCCACGGACATGTCCCATAACCTCATTCAAACTTGTACCAATCCTTAAACTACCTAAAACAACGCCAGAAACTCGAATTAATCAATGAATTGAACCTAAGAACTCCAAAACTCAACCAAACTCGCTTTCGATCAAAAACCTAGCCAAACTAAGTCTGATTGACCTGAATTTTGCCCGCACGTTCCAAATGACATGACGGTGCTACAGCAACTTGTGAAATCACGTTCTGACCCTCGGATCAAAATTCACTATCGGGCCGGAAACCTCAAAATTCTAACTTTCGGCATTTGTAGCATAAATGAGCTACGGACATCCAAAATACATTCCGAACACACTCCCAACCCTGAAATCACTTAACGGAGCTAACGGAACCATCAAATTCCCATTCCGAGGTCGTGTTCACACTGTTCTAATTACGGACCATTTTCCAACACTTAAGCTCTCATTTAGGGACTAAGTGTCCCAAAACACTCCGAATTTTATTACCGAACGTCCCGGCGAACCAAAATAGCATAAATGAACTTAGGGAAAGCAGTAAATGGGGAAACGGGGCATAAATTCCAAAGACGACTGGCCGGGTCGTCACATCCTCCTACACTTAAACATTCGTTCGTCCTCGAACGAGCATAGAGAGCATACCTGAAGTAGCAAAAAGATGAGGGTATCGGCTGCGCATATCCCGCTCGGTCTCCCAAGTAGCAAAAAGAAATATTTAACATAAAACTTAATCCGCATTGAGATGGGAATAGAAACTAATTAAACTTGCTCGTAAAATCTGTCAAGTTTTTATTTTAAATTGTATGACCTAAAACTTAGGGGTAATAACTTGTTATCATGCAATAATTCGATATAACTTAGGTTTACGTTGTTTTTTTAATTATTATTTAATAGATCTTTTTACCTTCCTTCCGAACGGTTAATAAATGTCTACTTCGATTTCAAATACCTTAATGAATTCAACTATATTTCTTAATTATGTGAAATGCGTTTATTAAATTAGGTAAGCAGAATTTTATTATCAAAACTTTATCTGAATACAGTACAGAATTTCTCAAAAACAAGTATTCAAACATTTTATTTTTGCCAGAATTTTCTTGAAAAGAATTTGAATAAAATCAAGTAGGGTCTAAAGTTTCATTTATATTTAAGTATTCCGATTTGGAAAGCAAATGGAAAAATACCAATAAGGCCTAAATGGAGTTCAACCTATTTACAGTTGACAACGTAAATAATTCTTGCACTACTACGTGATATTTACCTATTGTAGCAAGTAAATTGCTTTAATTTTCAAGATTATAAATTTTATTTTATTTTATTTTATTTATGGATGGTTACCTGTAATATCTTTTGGTGTTCTATTTGTGCAAACATTTCCTTATATTGTTGGTAGATATTACTTAAACTAGTGGTCAAAAGCCATAAGTGCTAGGGCAATGCCAAGAAACCGTGCATATAACGCAGGAGCAATCACAATTTTTGCTCCAAAGGACATATCCTTTTGAACCTCCGCTCGTTTCAACTAATGGAAAAAAGAGAGAGCCGGTCTAGTACACAAAGTATTCCGTATACGGAATTTAGGAAAGAATCACACTTCTAGGTGAAGCTTTTATAGAGGGGATTTCAACATAGCATTGTTAGGTAAGTAATTTCCATTCATCCTTAGTTTAAATACAGGTATATTAGGTAGATTAAACACTAAAAACTACGTAAAATCAAAAGGTTAGAGCTAGACCTAGGGCTTTAATATAACTAGAATTTAATCATGAAATTTGCTATGAAATGAACTAGATATCATATATTATTGATCCTTAGGTTGTGGGGAACATCTTTCTTCGAAAAATCTCGGAATTTGGGCACATGGGCCCGGGGTTGGAATTTAGGAAACTTTATGTTAATGGTTGGAAAATTGCTTAAATAGCTAGAATTCGATCTTGTGAGGTTATATTAACTATTTCTTACTTCGCTTAACTAGTTTGGGATTGTTCAGCTTCGAATTAAAACCTTGGGCTCATTCTTGGTAATTGGAAGTGCACTTTGGAGTGAGGTGAGTCTCCTTTCTAACCTTGTAAGAGGGAATTGTCCCCATAGGTATAATAATTGAATAAATTACCTTTACATGCAGGGACTGACAAAATCGACGAAACTCCATTCTGAATCGTCTTTACATAGTTTCGACTATGGTCCAAATTCTAAGACTTAAGCCTCCGTTAAGGATTAAGCGTCCCAAAACACTCCAAAAATCAAAATAAAACCTCTCGGCAAGTCATAATAGCAGAAATAGATACTGGAGAAATAATTAACAGGGGATCGGGGCTCTAACTTTCAAAACCACCGGTCAGGTCGATCGTTACAATATTTTTTTCAAAACGAATTTTAAAAAAGCAAGTATTAAAGCTTAATGTCTCACTTACCTCGTAATCGAAAGTTCTCTAAGTTTGCAACGTCTAGACACCAACCAAACGACCTTTAATAGCCTCAATCTGAACCTTATGAATTTCTTTTCTCGGTTAATTAGCAGACACGTAGACAAGAGGGGTTGCTCTGATAGTAAGCAACCGCCACTTCCAACCGAGAGGTTGTGAGTTCGAGTCTCCCCAAGAGCAAAGTGGGAAGTTCTTGGAGGAAAGGATGCCGGGGGTCTATTTGGAAACAGCCTCTCGACCCAAGGATAGGGGTAAGGTCTGCGTACGTACTACCCTCTACAGACTTTACTAAATGGAATTATACTGAATTGTTGTAGTTGTTAATTAGCAGACACGAATTCTTTACTCCAAAATAAACTCCTAACAGTGATTGTCACGTGAAATAATTCAAAATGGCTTCTGCCTCTTATTCACACCGCCATTACTATGTTTTTCCCAAAGCTTTCGATTTTTTATTTCTTCTTTTTCCTTTTTAATACCCAAAAATCTTACTCCCCCGTTCCAAAATAAATTATTTTTTGAATGTTTTCACATGGTTTAATAAATTTACCTTTTAGCATTAATTAGCAATTGAATTGACCATATTAACTTTTACTATCTCACATAAATATTCCTAACACATATTCCAACACTATTTACTCCAAGAATAATGTAGGAAAAAAATAATTCATTCATTCTTAAAATCTGGAAAAATTACTTATTTTAAAAGGATTTCTACCTGTGTTGTCCACATTATCCCTACAATATATACCAAGCCCATAAATAGCGAGATTCTACCCAAAAAAATGCGCGATTGTAGGGGGGGATCTGCGTGTGATCCTATCAGCATTTAATTCAAAATTTGAAATGAAAGTAAATTTGTAGCTGCGTAAATCTCTCTTTCTCCATATATTTTCCACCACTGATAGCCATTAGAAAGCTTGAAAGCTTTGAATTCAATTTTGGGTTTTCAAAAATAATTATTTGTTTGGATTGGATGTTGTTGTATATAATTCGGAATATGTTTAGGAGTTTATATCTTAATTTTGAGGGGTTTTGGTGAAGATTATACTTGGTTTTGACTGAATTTCAGATTGAAGAAGAAGAAGAAGAAGAAGACATATTTTCAGAAATTGTAGTTACATTGTAGTTAAATTGTAGAATTATAGATAAATTGTAGATACAATGTAGATAAATTGTAGATAATTTGTAGATAAATTGTAGATTGGGAAGAGTAAAACTTCTACAAGTCTTCTACAATTATGTCAAAATGCCAATTATGCTACAATTGAAATGGAGATTGGGGTATTAAGATTCAATGTATTCAGTTTGTAGATATCTTGTAGATAAAATTTCTGCAAATAAAATACAAATCAGTTTAAGTATTGTATAAAGTTGTATTGTTTTTAAGAGTATCTAAAAAATTACTAAAAATAATACAATTAAACTACAATCTTGTGTCATAAAAAATGTTGACAACAAAATTTGGTCTTCATCTACAAAATTTCTACATACAAACTACAAGAACTATAGTACGTACCTTTAATAAAATTAATAGTAAGAAATGTTTAATCTTGTGTTTAGAGAACTGAACACATTTCTTTTCTTCGTTTTCATAAAATTACATTGGCATGGAATTAACCGAAGGTAAATTGGATTGGCAACGGAATAGTACTGGATTGAGGTCCGAAAGGATAGCTAGTTTAACAAGATAGAAAATTTGATTTTGAGCATTACACATTTATTAAGGAAGGGATACACTGACTTCTCCATGGCATTAGTTTACATGAATGGCATATTCATGAAATCGACCAATGAACTATGTTTCAACCCCAAACTAATCGGATTAGCTATATATAAATTCGTTGTAATGTGGGGGTGTGGGGGATGGGAGGAGAGAGAGAGGTAGATAAACTAAAATTGGAGAATATATGCTCCTAAAATCATGCCTAGAATAAATGAAGCAATAATTATACCCTTAATTTAAATTATGGTATATAAATTGAAATTTAGTATGCTTAAATGTAATAAACACAAACCTTAAAATGAGAGGTAATAAGGTTTGCTATATGATATACATAGGTAAAAATCCATATTTTAAACTGGAGGTAGTAGTACTTATTTACCTTAGCAGGATCCAAAAGGTAGGGTTAAAGCCCAATAACTTTTTCATTAAACACCCAAAGTTAACTGATTTACCAACTATTATATATAATATAAAATTTTGCCCACTATCTCTTTATCATATTATATTTATTCTCTTTCTATGAACTACATTAATTCTCAAATCTTATAATTAATAAATATTTTAAAATTTTGGACTATTACATTCTTCTCTACTTAAACAAGCGTTCGTCCTCGAACTGCTAAGAAAATGTGCCTGACATCTCAAATAGATATGGGTACTTCCTGTTTCGGGTTCCCGTGTAGCTCTCTTTTGGATGGTTTTGCTCTACATTTTCGTTTAATCAACCTTTTTCAACCTCAATTGTCGCACTTGTCTATCAACAATAACTGTTGGATCTCCTAAGAAATTTTAAAATTTTCATCTACTCTTACTTCCTCGTCTGAATTGTAGGACTCACTTCATGAACTTGCCGACTAAACATTAACACGCATAACATTGAATGTAAGGGTGAAAATCCCAAAGACGAAGCAAGTTTATGTGTCACTAATCCGATCTTATCCAAGTCTCATTATTCATGTCAAAGATGTGTATTAAGATTAAAACAAGTATACATCTAAATATTTTAAGATGTATATTAAAATTTGAATACTAAAAATTAAGATTGTTTGATTTTAACATCTGAATGCATAAAATTTATCTTTATTTGAAAAATAATAAACATAAAATTTTCAAATGAATACTAACTAATCTAACATTCTATCAATAAAATATGATAGTTATTGGTGGTGATGGCTAACGGGTGAATGCCGACTAGAGGCGGTGGTTGGTAGTAGTTTTGGTTGATGATGGTGGTAAGGTGGTTCGTACTAATAGCTAGTAGTGATTGGTAGTGATGGCGATTATGATTGAGGATGGTTGTGGTGGGTGGTGATAGTTAATTATGGCAGGCGATGTTTGTGATTGAGGAAGGTGGTGGTAGGTTATAATGATGGGCAGTGCCGGCTGTGGTTGTTAATGGTGATGGAGTGGTTGGTTATGGTAGTTGAGGTGGATAAGTATTGACTGTGGGTGAGAATGATGGTGGTCGGAGTGGTGGGGATGGTGGATAGTGATGGTCAATAATGGCGGCGGCTATGATTAAGGATGATGGTGGTGGTTGAGTATGGTTGACTATGGTGGCGGTAATGGTGGTTGAGTATGGTGGTGGTGGTGGTGGCGTGTGATAGCATCTTAATAAAATTAAGTCTCTGTTGTAGATCTTAATCATACAGACCTATTCAGACTTATTAAGTAGTTGTAAAATAATAAAAAACACTTAATAATTAAGATCTGAATAATTTAGATTAATTTTAAAAATAAATACACTTATTATCTGAGATCTGAATAATTATGATTCAAACCTATATTAAGTACGAACAAATGAGGCTAAATCTCACAACTCCTTTCATGACAAAAACGTTTTGTAGCATTTGTCTTGGAACCACAAAAAATATAATTCCATATCTATTCTTTCCAATAATTCTAAGGCTGTGTAACGTGGAAGCCACAAATACGGGCTGACTCATGGTAAAAATTTATTTATGTTGGGTGTTTATATTAAATTAATAGATACATGATATGTGTCTTAAATATGAACTTTAATCATTTAACCATGGTAATTATATATTTTTTTATCTAATTAAATTAATTAACTATAGTAAATTAATATAGTTTGATGTAAACGCCCGATGTGGGTAAATATTTACCGTTGACCCATTTCATTCACTATTTATTCCAAAAGTTTGGTTTACTTCTTTGATTATTTAATGAAATTCATCAATATATAAGATTATCTCCAAGTGTAACTAAATATCTATGTATCCGAGTATAAATAAATAATTGTTATTCTCTCTAACAACGTACACTATAAAAAAAATTACAATTAAGACAGTAGCCCGAGGGTCCTTTAGAATAATTCAAACTCACTTCCAAACAAATACAAATGACTAAATCGAGCGAAGTGAATATCATTGTTTTAAAATGAATCACAAAATTTATGGGCAGTCACATTTCCCGATTGAGATGGGTTACACCAAGGCTCTGCGCTTGGTTCATTTTTATTTGCTTTGATGATGGATGCGATAACAAACCATATTCAAGGGGAGGTGTCGTGGTGCATGCTATTCGCCGATGACATAGTTCTGATTGATGAGTCACGAGTCGGTGTTAATGAGAGATTGGAAGTTTGGAGACGGATGCTTGAGTCTAAGGGTTTCAAGCTAAGCAGAACAAGACGAAATACCTCGAGTGTAAGTTCAGCGCCGAGCCGGGGGGAAGTGGACGTGGATGTGAGGCTTGAGTCACAGGTTATCCCAAGTAGAGGTAGCTTCAAGTACCTTGGTTTGGTTATCCACGGGGAAGGGGGGATCGACGAGGATGCCACACACTGTATTGGAGTAGGATGGATGAAGTGGAGATTAGCATCTGGAGTCTTTTGCGACAAGAGAGTGCTAACGATACCAAAGGTAAGCTCTATAAAGCTGTGGTTAGACTGGCCATGTTGTATGGGGCTGAGTGTTGTCCCGTTAAGTTCTTACATATCCAAAAGATGAAAGCAGTAGAAATGAGGATATTGAGGTGGATATACGGGTATACTATGATGGATAAGATTAGGAATGATGATATTCGGGAGAAGGTGCACGTGGCTCCCATTGATGAGAAGATACGGGAAGCGAGGCTTAGATGGTTTGGGCATGTAAAAAGATGAAGCCCAGATGCTCCAGTAAGGAGGTGTGAGCTGCTGGTTGTGGAAGGCACAAGAAGAGGTAGAGGGCGATCGAAGAAATATTGGGGAGAGGTGATTAGGCGGGATATGGCGAAGCTTCAGGTTTTCGAGGACATGATACTTGATAGGTCGCGTATTACGATTGTAGGCTAGGAGGCAGTTGAGTCTTGTGTTACGTTGTGTCTTTGTGAGCCTAGTCCGGTAGGGTTTTGTCTAAGATAGCTAGGGGTAATGTCATTTTTTACTATTTTCTATTTTCGACACATGTTCCACTTACTAGCCATTGTTTTTGCTTTGTATTTTTCTTCTGCATTTTACGTTCCTATTTTCCTATGATATCTATGATGAATCTAATATTATTTCCTTTTATTTTTTTATTATCTTGAGCGGAGAGTCTTTCGAAAATAGCCTCTCTTCCCCTTCGGGATAAGGATAAGGTCTGCATATACATTACCCTCCCTAGACCTTACTTATGAAATTTTACTCGATTATTGATGTTGTATATTCTCCCTCTTAAAAATATTTGTTCCTGTATATTAAATGAGTCGTGCCCTTGAAAGTAAGGCGTCAATACCCCGCCATAATATTCCCTTGCCTTTACTTAGAACTGTATATGTACATCGCAAGCCAATTCAAGACCATTACCTCTTGTGTCCTTGACACGAGGAGTGTCTCAACAAGTGTCTCTCAAAACTTCTTTGTGCTACTAGAATCACCAAGTCAGAAATGCCTCGGGACTTTGTTCTCGTTTTAATAGGCATAAGTTATAAAATCTTCAAATTCTATCAAGATTTCCCTCCTCCAATTCCTTATTTTTTTGAGAAAAGAACCTACGGAAAATGTTGATTTGCGGATAAAAAATTAGCATACTGACTCGCTTTCATCCTTTCCGTTCATAAACCAAGGCAAACTCTCTTAGTAAGTATTAGTGTTACAATAACCAATAAAAGGGCTAGTTCATTAGTGGGGGTTTTAAGCATTAATATGACTTAAAAGATGGTGAATGGGAAACAGAGGAAAATAAAAATTTAAGTAAAATTTTAAGTTTTCCCCCTTTTGACAAAGAGACATTGTCCCGTATTGGAAGAGGAAGAGATATTTTATGGGTATATAAGCAATTGCTCTTCTTCTAACACTTAAAGAGTTGAGAAGAAGGGAATCTTCGTGCCGTCGTCGTCGATCGCTCGCTCGGCTCGGCTTCGACTTTATGTTTTGTAGCCATTTATGTTATGAAATTTATTCTATGGCCATTTTGCATATACAGTCATTCTGAAGAGTTGCATCTTTTAAGTTTTAGCCCAACATTGGCTATAAATACAAGTCCATTCTCTCAAATTTTTTGTATGATTTTGTAAGCTCTCTTCCTTTCATCTGCATAATTTTAACTTCAAAGAAAGCAACCGTAAGTGTGATTGCTACCGAATTTCGTGTTTACTGAAACGCTGGGGTTTTAAGTACCACTACACCAGTAAGTAATTCGTTCTATCCTGGGAGAAAATAATCCATAATCTTGGGGTACTAGGATGGGATTAAATTCCTCAAGGAAACACTATGAATTCAGTTGGCTCGGATTAACTTTTATTTTGTTTAAATTTTCTATTTATATGTTGTTTTGTCTTTTTCAGAATTAGTTTAAAATACAGTTTGATAAAAATCTTAAGGAATTTAATTTATATTCTGTATTTATATTTGTATTGACCTGACCGGTCGTTTTGAGAGACTAAGCTCCGTTCAGCGGCATAAGGTCAAGAACAACTTCGGAATATGAGTATCGACTTGCGTGCATGGTGGTTATATCGCTTGTGTGTGATTAGACCGGTCGTTTTGAGAAACTAAGCTCCGTGTTAGGTCATATAACTTGTGTGATTAGACCGGGTCTCGTGAGCCTCAGGTGTGTTTTGGATGGGCTTCTAATCTATTTTCCTCCTTTTTGAATTATTCTAATTGATGCTTCTAATATCCTTCTATGCGATCGCGAAGTCCTCTCGCAATCGCAATGCCTTGTTGAATACCACCTCAAAAAAACCTTCATCGCGTTCGCATTAAGACTTCTGCGACCGCGAAGGTCTATTTTTCTTCACTATGCGATCGCATATATTGCCCTGCGTTCGCATATAGTAAATTAGTACCTGGGGCAGTGGACCACCTTTTCTCTCTGCATTCGTAAGAGACCCTATGCGATCGCATAAGCCACCATATCATTACCCTTCGCGTTCGCATCCCTTTTCGGGCGAATGCAATGTACAATTCTGGGCCTTCTTGAGTTTCCTCTATGCGATCACAACCATCGTCCTGCTATCGCAATAAACAAAATCTGGGCAGACAGGTTTAAATCCCAAATTCGAGGGTTTCACCATTTTATCACATTTTGACTTCTAGAGCCGGTTCTTGGCAATTTTTTGAAGGGATTTCCACCTGAGCGACTTGGGTAAGTGCTTCTCACTCGATTTAGACCAATTTTCATGAACCTCTTCTTAATTTCATCCTTTAATTTCAGATTTTTAATGAAAAATGGGTATAACTTCATAGACTGAATTACTGAGTTTTGACGGGTGTTTAACCTCCGATTTGATAGAATTTTATATGGTTAGACTTGTGAGAGTATGAGGGTTCTGAAAATTTTAAATTCATCTAGTTTTGAGACGTTGGCCTGAGGGGAATTTTGGTTATTTTACCTAATTTCGTGCTTTAGCTTTGAATTAAATAGTAGAATCAGTTGCTTGAGATGTTATTTACAATGTGTGATTGAATTGAATAGAGTTGGGCTATTTGGAGTCGAGTACTCGTTGCAAGAACGTGGTTTCTAGTTGATTTTAGCCGGTTCGAGGTAAGTATCTTACCTAACCTTGTGCAGGGGACTTCCCCTTAGGATTTGAGTCTTCTTTGTTGATTGTATTCCTGGTACGCGAGGTGACGAGTGTATGCTCGAATTTATTTGTGGAACTTTGCCTTTTAGGATCTTAGATCCTTGTAGTCACCAAATGAAGTTGTTCTTGGTACGATTGATTTCTTTGTTATCAGTTCACCTCTATATATCTTACTTGAAATTTATTTGCCCTTTTTGGTTTATTCTTATTGCCTAATTGACTTTTACTTGTTTAACTGTAGATATTTACCCTTCTATAGTCACAGTATCATTCCTAACTGCTTATCTTTATTTGGAAAGCATTATTTCTATATCTTGTGTAATTAATTGGAAAGAAGTTAGATATACTATGTTTAGTTGATATCTCCTTAATTGTAATTATTTGATTCATGTTAACTTCCTTGTTGTTGAACTGAGTATTATGGAATTGTTGTTTCATATTATTTCTCCCTTGTTGAGTTGTTCTTATTGTGCTTAGTATTTCTCTGTCATGGTTATTCCTTGTGAGTTAGTTGTACCGTCTTTTGGTGAGCGGAAAGACTTGAGTTGATTTTCTTGCTTTGTTCTTGTATATATTATCGTTTGTTGTGTTGTACTCAAGATTGTGATGCATGAGGTTTTTGTCGTGCGATTATTGATACTGTGATGCATGAGGTTTCTGTCGTGTGGTTGTTGGTACTGTGATGCACGAGGTCTCTGCCGTGTGGTTGTTGTTGAAGGGTTGCACAAGGTCTTTGCCATGCTACTGTTGTTATTGATGTTTGGCACATGCGGCGTAATAAGGCGGGATATGTTATATACTTATATGTGGGTTGCGCATGTGGCGGAATAAGGTGGGAACATTGTGATGCACGTGTGGCAAAATAAGACGGTGTTTATTTTATTATTATTTGCATACGTGGCAAAATAAGGTGGGCTATATCAGGGGTTGATTGTAAAAAATTCTAACGGCCTGTGGAGGCATTCTTATTTGTTTAATATTGAGATTGTGGTCTGCTTACCTGTATGGGATTTACCGCTTAGAAGTTGTGACATAAACATCGTACGTGCAGTCTGTTCTCCTTTTTATGTTTACTAGTTGGTAGAATTCTTGTTAAACCCACTTGCACAAGCATATACGTAGTAGGACATCCCCATTAAAAGTGAATTCCTTCCGATTTTGCTAAGTGAGGAGATACGCCTTCGTTTATCCATTTTATATGTGAGAGTGGCCTTAGTTAGCCAGTTAGTTATCAGTATGACCGTGAGATTTATGGGGCACAAGAAGCCAAATGTTAGATTTTAGATGCTGGGTTTTCGTGAGTTGTGGTTTGTCTGAGATTTTTCATTAAATTGTGGAAAGAGTTGAATAAGACCTTATGTGATCATCATTGTAGGATATGAGTTATTCACTTGTTTTCCCCTTGTTGTGTTGCGACCTTAGGATTTGGATTATGATTCTGCTGTAATTTTATATCATCATTTATTATATTCTTGTCGTTACTTGTTGTCCTTTTCCCTTATTGTGAATCGTAAAAATTTAGTCATACATGTAGTATTTATATATTTATATATTGGTTCCATTATTCCTATGATTATACTGTTTATTTGACCGGTAGGTGCCTTGACTGTTCCTCATCACAACTCCACCGAGGTTAGTCTTGATACTTACTGGGCACCGCCATGGTGTGCTCATGCTACTCTCTTGCACATTTTTGTTGTGCAGATACAGGTAACCCCACTGAGTCATGTCAGCCATGGAAGGAGACATATCGGTAGAGACTTCGAGGTATATCTTTTACGTCCGCAGACCGAGGAGTCCATTTCCAGTTTTCTATAATAAGTATAGCTCTTTCAATATTTCTTCTTTGTATAGATATTCTTGAGTCAGAGCCTCTTATGTATCCCTTAGCTTGTGATTTGTGAGATTTTGGGTTTTGGAAATTTTTGTTAGCTCCGAGTTTTGTTATTGTATGTGCCGAGCGTTAACTTAAATACATGGTTATTTTACTAAATCAGTTTTAATTGTTCTTCCACAATTTATGGTTTATCTTCCGCATTGTTAAGCTTACCTAGTCGTAGGGACTAGGTGCCGTCACAACATGTTCACAGAGGGAAAATTGGGGTCGTGATAGTGTTATATTCACTGTTCTAGAGGTAAACTGTTAGAACATATTTTAATGATGCAATTAATATGCATGTGCAGGAGTTCAAAGGAGCAAAAAGGAATTGCTATACCAAACAAGGAATGACATCATTGTCAAAGGAAGCTGCCCTAAATACTCTCAGTGTACAAGGAAAGAATCAACTCTACATCATCAAAACGAGACTAACTCCATGATTCTGGGAAATCAAGTCTTCCCTAATGGAATAAAGATTCAAAGCAATTTGTGATTGACGAGTCAAATCAAATTAGTGAAGACCAATTAATGCTAGAGGATTCGGATAGCAATCAAGATCGGAAGGTCCAAAAATCAAGGAAGAATTTTGTCAATCTCGCCATTTGCCAAAGGAAAAAGATCTAATAGACACAACGACTAGTAATTTATTCTTGGAAAGATTCAACTTTTTTCAAGGATCAAAACCCTTGTGTTGTCGAGCCTTCACAATTCATTCTTGTATAAATTCTTTGTGCAACCCCATCCTTAGTATACTTTGATCGAACCAAAATAACTCTCTTCAATTTACTGCAAAAAAGCATAGTAGCTCATATAGTTCTACTGTGTAACAAGTCAGGGATAGAAAGAGAGCATACAACAAGTGAGGCATTGTATCAAATGAGTGCTAGAAAACTGAGCGACAAACAACAAATCTGTACTCAAACGAAAACTCATTTTCTTGAAGAAAAATCCCTTGCAACCCAAAGGGACTGGATTATGATTCACATTGAATCTGAACCAGTATAAAATTCATGGTGTCATTAATTTTTGCATTTACTTTCTACATATTACTTCGAATTTCTCTATCTGCAAGATTGCCATATTTAGTCGTCTTCTAAAGTTTTAAGTTAACTTATTACGATTAATTTTAAATTATATACAATTCACTGCCCCCTCTTGTACTTTCAATTGGTATCAGAGCTTGGCTCACACTTTTTTTTTTTTTGCTAAACAGGTTGTGAGAAAAAGATCATTGTAAATCAGGTTATCGTTGGAGCTCTATTTTAGGAAGGAACTTCTCAAGTAAGACCACCTTACTTCAATGGACAACACTTCTCCCACTGGAAAATCCTCATGGAAATCTTCACCAAAGCATACAATGTCAAAGTATGGAGGGTCATCAAGAAAGGAAACTATCCATTGCCTGCCAAAATCGCTCGCTGACCCTGATGATATAGACTCATACTCAAAGGTGCAATTGGTAGCTGTACAGATAAACCACAAGGTAAGGAATCTACTTCACAATACAATAAGTGGTGAAGAATATGAGAAGATTTCTAGTTGTGATACTGCCAAAGAAATGCGGGACAAACTCGAAGTTACTTATAAAGGTACCAGCAAGGTAAAGGAAACCCACATAAATATGCTATTTCACGACTATGAACTATTCTCAATGAAGGAAGGAGAATCCATCGAAGAAATGTTTGCCCGGTTCAATAAAATAATCAGTGACTTGAAAATTTTTGGCAAACCATAGACAAGTGGTGATCAAGTTAGGAAAATTCACAGAAATCTACCAACCACATGGCAGACTAAAGTTGTCACTTTAGAATCTCAAGACCTTAACAAGTTATCATATGATGAACTTCAATGAGAGATTATTGCTTTCGAAAGAACGCATATGAAGAAGACAAATCAAGAGGAAAAGAAGAAAAATGTTGCATTCAAAGCTACTACTTAAGTTGCTGATAACAAAATTAATGATCCTGAAGTTCTACTAGAGAAAATCGCTATGATATCTAGAAACATGGATGGATTAATGAGAAGATATAGAAATAAAAAGAACGGAAAATTTCCACCGAGAAGATATAGATAATACAATGAACAAGATAAGAATGATGGAAAATGCTATGAATGTGGAAAGTTTGGGCACATGCAAGCGAAGTGTCCAAAACTGGAGAGAAAGCTATCCAGACGATTCAACAAAAATAGATAATTTGGAAGCTGGAGTGATTAGGATAACCAATACCATGAAGAAATAGCAAATCTCTACTTCATAACAATTCTAGAAAAATAGATCAACAAAACTTCAGGGTGCTGGACAGACGAAGACGATTCAGACAATTAAAATTGCTTTATGGAAAAAGGAAAAACTAGCGAGGTAAGATTTTATGACTGTGAAAGATGCAATGAATTGCAAGACATTCTTGACTCTACACTAAAAGAGTCTCAAAAGATGATGAATGAACTTAAGAGACTCACTAGGGAAGTCAAAGACTGGAAACTCAATCATGAAATATGTGAAATTGAAAAAGACGTACTTCAAGAAGAGTTTGAAGAATTGCAAATGCAGTTTAACAGCTTGCGCAAATCCACCAGTCACAGCTCTATTAGGTCAAACCAGACGACTTACAAGTCAATTGGAAAAAACCAATCATAACTAGTTTGACTAGTCGATCGAACCAGCCGACTTACAAGTCTACTGGAAAGGAACCAACAAATCTTATGACTGCTAATTCCAACTTTTATGAAAGACCTGAAAATAGGTCTGGGGTTAAATGTCACTATTGTAATAGAAATGGGCAAAAATATTCTGGTTGTCACTTTCGTAAATCTCATATGTCCGGATGGATTTGTAAACCTAACAACTCTGAATCCAGTAACACTAACGCACCAGGACCAAGCACGCTTGGGTACCTAAAAGAAAGTAATAAATTTGTATTGCAGGAACACCGTAGAGTGAAGCGCAAAGGAAAATGGTATCTAGATAGTGCGTGTTCTAGTCACATGGCAGGTGACAAAAGCATGTTTAAGGAAGTTACAAAGATTGATGAGGAGCATCAAATTTGGGGATGATTCAAAAGGCAAAATAATTGGCACTGGAACTATACCTTTCAACAACAGTTGTGACATTACTGTAGTATATCTGGTTGATGGATTGAACTATAATCTCCTCAGCATATGTCAACTCTGTGACTCGGGATATGAGGTAAAATTTAAGAGAACTGGATGTTCAATTGAAGACAAATCAGGTAAAATAATTCTTCCTAGAAAAAGGTACGAAAATATATATATATACTTGGTGGTTTCGAAAATATAGATTGGTCACATCTGTCTAACCTCTATGTCTGATGATCCATGGTTATGGAACAGAAGATTAGGTCATGCTAGCATGCATCTAATTGAGAAATTATCCAAACATGATCTAGTCATTGGGTTACCTAAATTGAATTTTTCTAAGACTCATATTCGTGATGTATGTTAGATGGGTAATCAAACTAGAAATTCTTTAAAAAACAAAGACATAGTGTCCACTTCAAAACTGTTGCCATTACTTCATGTGGACCTTTTTGGACCTACTAGAACTGCTAGCATAGGTGGCAAAAAATATGCTTTTGTTATTGATGATGACTTCACGTTTCACTTGCGTAATTTTCTTGTATTTAAAATACTTGAATACAACAAAAATATAACTGAATACAACTGAATAAACTCTTGAATGCAACAAAATACAACTAACTTCTGCTGAATAAAATAGTTGAATATAACTAAATACAACTGAATACAGTTGTATAAAACACTTGAATACAACTAACTATTGCTGAATAAAATAGTTAAATACAACTGAGTAAACCTGAATACAAGTGAATACAGCGGAAGATTACATTCGAATACAACTGAATACAAATATGCGATTTGGGAGATCTAGAGAGAGAAACATCCCTATGGCTTGGCCGGTTGGTCATCCCCTAACGCATTTACAAAAATCGCAGCCTTGGAAGTTCTGGTGCAAGAAATCACACTCGCTGCTACGCGCAACAACTAGGTTTGTCAGCCCACTGCGTATACGACATGAACACTCCTCCAATTGGTACATAAGTAGGATCAGCCACGAGACCAAAAGATTGCTGCTCGTTTTCTTCTTTCTGCTTTTCTTTCGGTTCTTTAGGAAAAGAAATAGAAGAAACCATTACTGTATTTTGTCCAATAACAGGGTAAAAATGGCTTGTTAAGAAACTAGGGTTTGTGGGAGAAGAGAGTCTGGTTGTATGCAAACTGGGAGAGATTGTATTGCGGTTAGCAGATACACGGTAATTATGTGAGAGAAAATATAAAAAGGGAGAGAGAAAAATAATATTTAGCATATATGGTGCCTTAATTGTAGGATGTAACTATATTTAAATTATCTGCTATTAAGAATAAAAAGTATTTATAGAATGTAATATTTTAAAGTAATATTTATTTAAAATAAATAAAATACTAAGATTTTCTATAGGGCGTAAAATTTCATAAAATAATTAAACAACAGATTTTGACATTTGGGCTTTGGGCCAAGCGACGGACCCTGTGGTCTCTGACCAATTAGCCAGCCGAAGGGAAATTGTACCAAAAGGATGCCGTACCGACGTAGCAACCCGATCTCAAAAACTACTCACGATTTCAGACACACATTTTTAGTGCGGTGCGTGTGCGTCCGAGTCAATTTCTGGGTCTTTTCTGACTCGTTCGCTCATCATTCATCAAATTCCTTAATTCGATTTTGGATTCCAATTATTCGTCTTAATTAAAGCGCTGTAAGTAATTAATCTCCTCTCTCTGAATCTCTCTTTTCCATTTTGTATAACTTCTAGAAGCTTCCGTCATACAAAGGATTATTTTTTATGCACCGAAGATTTTGTTAATTGTATAAACTATGTAACTCTGCGCGAATTTTCTTTTCTAATGCCGAATATTAGCTGTTTATTGATAAATTTTGGGGTTTTAGGCGAAATTGCCTCAGTTTTGGGCAATTGTTAAGTTTTTTAATCATATTTTGATTATCATAGGTGTATTTTGCTGGTAATTTTGATTGTTGTTGTATATAGAAGGTAATAAACATTTTCTAATGTGCTTTTATGAAACTATACATGTTATAAATTGTAAGCTATGGGTTAAGCTAAACCCGATAGCTTTGGCTGAGGCCTTGTATATACGTTAAATTGTGATTAAAATATGTATATTTTGTTTGGAATTTTGACTTTACAAGTATAGAAGGTAATTGGATGTTCCATTGTACTTTATGAAACTAAACATGTTGTAAAATTGCCCCCAAGAGACAAGGGCAGATGTACATTATAAGCTATGGGTTAAGCTGGCTTGCTGAATCCAGTAGGTTTCTCTCAGACGCTTATGTCCTAATTTTTTTCTGCTAACTTTGTAGTCAGTATTGGCAAAAATACTATTTTTTCATATTGTGATTATAATAGGTGTATTTTGCTTGGAATTTTTTATTTTAGAAGTAGAGAAGGTATTGAACTTTTTCTATTGTGCTTTATGAAACTAAACATGTTGTAAAGTTTCCAGTGAGAGATGGAGTAATATACGATATAAGTTATGGATTAAGCCGAATCCAGTAGCTTTGGCTAGACACTCCATATGTGTTAAAAAATCTACTAAATATGGAAAAATATTAAACTTTGAAACTAGTGATTCTAGTACTCAGTGGGTTAAGTAGCATCCCAAACCCATAAGGTTCTAATTGTGGATTTGACTATACTTGGAGACTGTTAACAAAACTTTCTCATGTGTCAGTGTGGAAGTAAAGGGATTCTAACTTGTTACGGATGGAACTTTTGTATTTGATAAATCACGATACATTGGCTTCCTATACTGTACTGAGAAAAAAGTGGACTTTTTGCTTGCAAAAGGTGCTCTTTAACAGCCAATTACGAGTCTCTTAGTGTGAAATTTCGGAGTTGATAGTTTACAAGTCTTTTTGCTTAAGAGTATGAAGTATGAACTCATTTATATTATGAGTGCAATACTAATATTACCTGGTTTACTTGGTCCCTCTTTCTAAAACATTTGCCTTAAGTCAATGTGAATATCCTGCCTACTGCTATCAGCTTACAATTACTCCATTGTAGTCCTGGAGGTAGTGAAATATGCTTGAGCTTCACTTGTGTTAGGAAGATACACCATTGGCATGGCTCTGTTATTAGGTTATGGCTGTGAGGAAGGATAGAAGACAGAGGTGTATCAATTGGGGCACGTGTATACATTAGAAAATTTGCAGTTACTATACATATAGTACTCTTCTTGCTCAAATCATCACATTCTCTCCTTCTCAATATTTCTTGTACGCAGTCCATCTTTTATCTTCCTGGTAATTGTTAATTTGAATTGATATCATGGTATCAGAGCATTCAAACTCTGCATTGATCCTTCCATTGTATAATTGCGTTTAGATAAGCTTGAAGATAGCTTCATCACATGGTTACCTAGATCGATTTTTGAATGTCTTCAATCAATGTGATTATCACAATCATGCCCTATATTTCCTTCTTTTTTACTCTAAAGGTGCTAGTCTAGTTTTGATTTAGTTTATTCGCTTGGTAATCATTATCTCTTGGCTAGATGGTTTTTTCTCCTAGCTAAGAACAATTGAGGTTGGTGATAGAGATATAGTCAAAGAAGAAGATCTAAATCAAGAGAGATTCTCTCTTGTACCTAGATGGTCACTGTCTGATCGATTATAGCACTTGTGGTGGTTGAAAATTGGAATTATTATTGCTGAATGTGTACAATGCATGCCTTCTTGGAGACCCATATAGGTTGGTGTGTATGGAATGCCTCAGGTGTCGGTATATAGGGAAAGATCAACAACAACAATAACTACCCAGTATAGTCCCACAAAGTGGGGTCTGGGGAGGCTAATATGTAGACGAGCCTTACCCCTATCCGAAAGGGCAAAGAGGATGTTTCCAATCGACCCTCGGCTCAGTGAAGGAAAGGAAAAACAAAAACAAAAACAAAAACAAAAGAGCATTAGTAAGTCCACCAGAAATAGCGTAAATAATTATCTAAACATAAGAACCGTAAAAAAAATAGCATGCAATAATATCATACAGTAACTACCATAAATAACTATCATTGGGAGACACAATCCAAAACACAAATCATCTATGGATAGCCCTGCCAAGCCTCACCCAACCCCGGGTGAGTAGTACGAAAAACTCTAGGGGCCCCTATTCTACAACCCTGATACTACCTCAAGACTTTCCTATCAAGGGCCATGTCCTCGGAAACCCGCCATGTCATGTCTAATCACCTCTCCACAATACCTCGTAGGCCTCCCTCTGCCTCGCCAGACGCCGACCATCGCCAGCCGTTCACAACTCCTCACCGGGGCATCAGGACTCCTCCTCAAAGTTTTAAATTATTAATATCCTTGAATAGCCTTAAATAGGTGTCAAATAAATGCAACTTGAAACTCACAAAGTCTTCGATGGATTCTAGGATCACCCAAAGCCACTATGACTATTCTTTGTTAAGTAATGAAGAGGGAATAGGGTTGTTGGTGTTCTCGTCTATGTAGATGATATTTGATGACAGGGAATGATATTGAGTTAAAACAAGAAGCAATGAGGAGCTTGCGGCAGAAGTCTAAGATCTAGGGGAATTATGATACTCCTTCCGTTTCAATTTAGATGATGTAGTTTGATGTGGCACAAAGTTTAAGGAAAAAAAGAAGATATTTGAAATATGTGGTCCTAAAAGCTTAAGGGGCAAAAGCCTTGTGGGACCATGGCATTTTTGTGGCTATAAAAGCTTCTCATTAAGGATAAAGTGGGTAAAATAAAAAATTTAAAGTTAAATTATTTTCAAATATAGAAATATGTCATTCTTTTAGGAATGGACTAATAAGGAAAGTGTGTTATTTAAATTGAACCAGAGAGAGTACTTAAGAGGGATGGAGTTTGCAAGGTTAAAAAGAGGAATATTGATGAATCAATATCTGAACTGGACTAGGGGAAGAAAAACCAGTCATACCCACTAGAGCATAAACTTTAATTGATTCTCTGCAAAATATTATCAGTATGTGAAGCTGGAAAGACATACTCCTTTGAATGATGTGAGTTGTTATCAAAGATTGGTTGGCAAATTGGTGTATCTAACCATGACAAGACTTGATATAGCTTTTGTACTTAAAAATCCAAACACTTTGGTCATTCATGGAAATCATGCTTGGAGGTTGCTTTAGTGGTAGTCAAATACATAAGAAGGAGCAAGGTTTACTGATGGCTGCAGATTGTTCCAAGAACAGTGTGGTTCATTGTGACTTGGATTGCGTTGCATGTTCCAACACTAGACAATCAATCATGGGATACATGATGAAGCTTGGAGTTCTTTGATTTCTTGGAATTCAAAAGTACAAGATACTGTATTAGGAGCTAAGCAGAGGCAGTAGCATGAATTCTGCAGTGGGTGAAGTTTTAGGTTGAGAGACGTTATAAGGCAGCTAGGAGTTGAAATGCAAAAGCCTGAGAAGCTGTGTATTGTGACAGTACGTCTGCAATCCAAATAGGGGAAATTCATTTCAAGAGATGACAAAATATATTGAAATTGATTGGCGTTTTGTGGGAGAAAAAAAATTCCACAAGGTTTCATATAAAGCCAAACAAGTATCCACTAAGGAGCTAATAGCTGAATTTTTAGCAAAGAGATTGGGCAGGACACTAGATGATCATTTTCTTGGAAAGGGGTGTTAAACATTCTACTCTCTCGAGTTTGAGGAGTGTTGAAAAAGCCACATTGGCAGTGATTCTACGTGGTGGGTGTGACATAATCGATTGCAGCAAGGAAGGATAGAATACAACGACATAAGATAGTCAGTACATACTTCGGTTATGGGTGGTAGAAAATTGTTATTCTACATACTTTACTCTTCTTACATAAATGGACACATTCATTTTTCTCGGTGTTTCTTGTCCTAAGTCCATCTCTGCTTCTTGTGAATTGAGCTATTAATCTTCATTGATTACAGTTTGCATTAGTGTTGTCTGGTGTAGTAGATTAATGTTTTTATGGCGCATGGTTTCTCACTTCACTTTCTCTGGATTTCCAATTAATTCCAGCTCTTCAGTGGTATTTGGGTGCTGGACCTTCTATGAACTATCAATTTTTTTGTGCTGAAATAGCTTTGTACAGCCTCAAACATGAGTTTTGTTTTCCGAGGCACTAGAGCAGATATAGAACCTGGTTTTCCAGGATTGATCCCCGAGCGCCGTGCAGTGGTAATTTCCTACATCTCCTCTTGATGTTGGTCTAGATTACTCTAAGTGCTTCGAGTGATAGTTACATTCATTATCTGTTTTACTCATCTTGGTTTACCTTTTCTTTTTTTTCTCTTCCACATTCAGCGACTCCATGCAGCCCGGCCTGTTAATACTAACTCACTAGCTTTTCTTGTCACGGGTACCTGTAGCTTAGATCCCTTTGTTATTTTTATTTTCCCGTCTGATTTACCTACAACTTTCAGTGTAACCACTTTGTTATGACAGTGCTCTTGCTGTTCATGATTCTAAACTCTCATCAAATGTCACCCAATTTTCTGGTAAGTAGCCTTAACGAGTGATATTGAAGCATGTGTATTTTATTGAATTAAATCTGGTCCTTATTTTATTTAATTGGAACTTTGTCTGTTTTGCAGCTGTGGTTGGTGCTCGGTGTCTTCTTTATGGCAATGACCCTTAGGATGTATGCAACCTGTCAGCAGCTTCAAGCCCAGGCACAAGCTCATGCTGTGGCTGCCAGTGGCCTTCTTGGTCCGACAGAGTTGCGGCTACATATGCCCCCATCTATAGCACTTGCAACCAGAGGACGGTTGCGAGGGCTCAGACTACAGCTTGCACTTCTTGACAGGGAGTTTGATGACTTAGGTGAAACTGCAAGCATCTCTGATCTTGAGCGTTTTATGGCTTTATAAAATCCAGAAACCGATCTTGTCTTGAAATAATCTTAGAAGGTGTGGGAAGTTTATTGATATTTTTCTGATACTAGCAGATTACGAAACATTGAGGGCACTGGATACTGATGATGTTCCTACAACACCATCGATGACCGAGGAAGAGATAAATGCTCTTCCTGTTCACAAGTACAAGGTTTCTGGACCCCAAAGGTCTGTCATGTGAAATTTGTTACTACTTTTAGCTTCCCCATATTTTTTACTTCCAACGTTTGCTGTACCAAGTTGACACCTAAAACGGTCCACTGCCTTCTTCCGCTCTTCTTTGTTAACTTCCATCTGTGGCTGGTGATTTAGTGAAATGAGGAGGTTGATGTCAGTTTTAATCAGTTGTCAGAAGATTACCAAACTATGGTTTCAACTTGTGATCTCCCATGTTGCTGGTGTCCACCTTGATTTGGTCACATGCATGCTGGAAATTTCGTAACTACAACATACTTTTGTATTATATGTAGTCAAGACCTAAATTCTGCGCAGCGAACTTTGATAGAGTGCATAAGTTATAGTATTATTTTTCACTGTTCTTGCTCCTTTTTGGAAGGTTAGGAATTTTTTTTATCTCAATTTATCTGATGAAGTTATGGACTATTAAGTATCCGTATGTCAGTTCTCTTCTTTTTTTATTTGTGCCGGAGACTCCCTTCCTTGTAAAATGTTTTTTTTCCAATAATCTTGATGGAATTGATTAGTGTTTATCTGATGATATGGTGCCATGACTCGCATTCAGTAATATCTTGGATTCTCTTCATCCTGATGATTGGTCTTCTTGACAGTGCTGGTTCATCAACACACCCGGCATCTTCTTCAGGGTCCACTGAGGTACCTCATTTTCTAGCCCTTTCTTGAAGCTTGTGAAAGAAATGCCTACCCAACAGTGTCCTTTTCGAGTGAACAATTGATTTGCAGGAATGGCATTTGCACGACTTATCTACAAGACACAATGTGATGCTGCATCCTATTTTCACTATTCCCTTCGTTTTATTATATGGAGGTGTTTGTCTGGGCACGGATTTTAAGAAAGAAAGGAAGACTATTGGAACTTGTGGTCTTAAACATACCATAGACAATTTTTGGCTTTCAAAAGATTGTCATTATGGGTAAAACGAGAAGTTTGAAATTAGATTATTTCCAAAAGTAGAAATGTGGAACATATTAAAAAGGAAAGAACACCACATAAAATGGAATAGAAGGCGTATGACTTTTTTAAATATGACTTTTTTCATAAGTGCTAAATGTATTTACCACAATTTATGTTTTGATGACAGACTGATCCTTGTCTAGTGACACCGAAGTGTATGCGCAAAGTTAAATCTTATATTAGAGAGGTGTTTCACCTGCATTCAAGTGAATCATTGATCTAATTTCATGTTTTACAGTAGATGCTGCTCCTATACTCATGGTATTGCGCAGCCCCTAAGCTGTGTGCCTAAACTAGCCAATTCTTATTTTTCCTAATTCTTTCCTTTTGTGATGTCTGTCTCTTCATATTGAAACTAGTCTTTCTGAGAGTGTCTTCCTCCAGAGATGTTAGAGCTCATGTTCAGACAAAAAGTATAATATGGAGCCTCGTCGGAGAAGTTCTCAACCATTGGTAGGAACCTCCCGGCTCTTTGAGAAACTGCTTCATTTACTTTATATTCTGAGGTTCTTCTCCTCAACTCTACCATAAACCAAGATTCTCAAAAGATTGGAGCACATTTTGATCTATGACTATTACGCCTATAGCATGAAGCTCTTTCTTCATCTAGAGGATGAAAAGCTAACCATTGAAGAAGGCAGAAAAAAAAAATGAATGGAAGAGTAAATTTTAAGGAGGAGAATATAGCTTCATAAAGACAATAAAAGACGAGAACTACCTTGCTGCATTGGTATCCTTTACTACTAAACCTTTCCTTCTCTTTCCTCATTTGATGAAATAAAAACCAAGTCATGTTGGTGATCTGTATTTTGCATGACTTATATTATTTGCCAACTGTTTTTTATTCATCAAAAGTTTATTGTTTCGTTACGAGAAAAATGATGAACTTAATGTATTTCAAGCAGAAGAAGCAAGAACCTGCAAATGCTGTAGGAGGTACAAAGAACCCTGATGACGAACTAACTTGCAGTGTCTGCTTGGAACAAGTCGATGCTGGGGAACTTGTTCGTAGCTTGCCTTGCTTACATCAGGTTAAGTATTTTGATAGTTACTTTTAGTTTTGTGTCCAGCCCCTGAAAAGGGTAGCCTTCTAGCATCAAAGCATATCATCCATTATTATCTTCACAAAATCCCCTGTTGAGTACATTTCCATAGACTAGTAAGAGTTTTTGTTTTCTTTTTTACTATTGACAATCATCTTAACTATTTTGAGATCTCACTTTATTATTGTAAGTATCATAAGTCGGAAGAGATTTATGGTTTAATTACCAACAGGCACCTAGAAGAACTTGTGGATAGCCTTGCATAGAGAAAACCTGTATTGTCTCTTTTGTTTGTTTTATTTATTGGTATAGTATAGTTTAGCTCTATTATCAGGGCCCTTGATTTATGCTTCCAAGTTTTCAAGGAGATCCTTTCTGTTTTTCAATTGGCGGTTTTCCTTTTTCTTTTCCCTTTTTCTTGTGGGACTATACTGGGTCGTCGTTGTTTTTCCTGTTTGGGGGGGCGGGGTGGGTGGTTGTTGAGGATAAATATTTCCCTAGTTTAAGCTAGTAGCAGCGGAGCTAATATTCCCTCCGGTCCACAATAAGTGGCCAATTTGTTTTGGGCACACCCATTAAGGAAATACTAAATTCTAGACGAAAATAGTTAGTGTGACTAAACTACGCTTCATTAAATGTTGCACCATAGTTATAGTAGCACTTACTTCTCTTCTCAAATGTGAGGAGTAAATGACTTTTTAGTGATACGTACATAAGGTTAATTTTGGAAAAACAAATTGAATTTTTTCTTGATTATATAAATGGACACTTATTTTGGTCCAAAATAAAAAAGTAAATTGGTCACTTATTGTGAAACGGAGGGAGTAGTATTTAGTATGAATATCTGCATATTGTTGCAGAGTAGGTGTGTATTTTAATTTGTATCTTTTGTGTTTGCAGTTCCATGCAAACTGCATTGACCCATGGCTAAGGCAGCGGGGAACTTGCCCTGTCTGCAAATTTAGGGCCGGGTGGGATGAGAATGGACAAGGAGAAGTTGATGCTGATGATATGGTGTAGTTTCTTTAAGGTGACAGACATCTGTATCTCTTAACTTATTTGTAATACCAATGTCAATACACACATATATGTATATGCACGCAGAAGCCTGAATAACATGAATCTCATATGGCACTCTGTTATTGTGCAAAGTAGCATAAATATGTCATACTGGTAAATATTAGCTTAGTCTTCTATCTTATCAGCTGTAGAGATGAGAGCTCGCAATCGAGGACTCCACGAAATACATGTACCATTTGGCCTGTGCAGATTAATGTATCTGTTTCCTCCCATCATTGTCCTGAAAATTTTGTTTTCTGGAAATTTTAGCTGTTGAGGGGATGTATTTTTCGAATGTGGCTATTTTTATACACCGAGTCAATGCTTATTCTGATCGCTATATGGAGGATTAACAAAAATATTGTATTGCAACAAATGCATCAAAAGGAGAAACTCAAAGTAGAAATTCCTGTACTGACTACTACTGGTGATTGGCTATGGAACATCAACTGCAGAGATATACAATGTCAGTCGTCTATATTCCTCCAGGGTGAAAGCCAGGTCTGATTTTTCTTGGCCCTTAGATTTATGTCATGATGATTTGACTTTCGTTTGATTGATGCGACTACCTTAAAAGATTCTCCACAATGTTTCCATTCACATAGGAGTATTAGTCTTTTCACATCACTGCGGAAGTTGGTGTTTGATCATATTATGTTAAGGTCATTTTTCTTACTTGTTAAAAGAAAGTGATACGGTAGTGTTGTTTGGTAGATACCAAAGTATGACAAGTTATGAAGAATGATTGTTAGATCAGCAATGTTAGGTAAGAGTGAATGTTGAGCCTTAAAAACGTCCAACATATTCAATTATATGCATGCTAGGTAAGATAAGATTGAAAATTGATCGCGTTGCAAGTAGCCTACATAGAGGATACAATGAGAGAAGGCTGATGGAGATGGTTTGGTCGTGTCCGACCTCACACCTCTAAAGACACATGTTCATAGGTGGGAAATTATGATAAGTGAATGTGTTAAAAGAGGATGTGATAAACCTAAATCACATGGAGCTAAGATTTCTCGAAAAAAATGACAATCCTTCGTGTTGGGCTAAAACGGTAGAAAGATACTCAGGGTGCGATATTGTCCGCGGCTAAGATCGTACGATTTTTTCCAAAAGGCCTCGCACTAACAAGAGTATCCAACTTCTTATAAGTAGAATCTTTTTGCTTTCTACTTTCTATATCGGATTTTGTTCACCTACACTCAACAATCTCCTTTGAACTAAGTTTCACATGACCAATCACCATTTACGGGCTAATTTGGAGATTAATTGTGTGCCATCACATGATTCGAGTATTTGTGGTCGCTGAAGCCCAAGGAGATGCTTAGTATGCACCATCTCCATTCTTGTCTCGTCAAACCATTGGTTCTGATACTAGATGTCAGGATAAAACGACCCAAAAATACTTTTAATATGGTGTGATATTGTCCGCTTTGGGCCAAGCCCACACGATTTTCTCTGAAAGGTCTCACATCATTAAGAGTATCCAACTCCTTATAAGTAAATTTTTTTTTTACTTTTCATGTGTGACTTTGTTTACACACCCAACAATTGAAACTCTTACCGATATATCGAACATATAGTGTTCATTTTGGTCAATCAACATTAAAGTGAAGGAATTAATATCACATTGTGTTTTAAAATGCAAGCCTTGTGCGGACGATCATTAAACTTCTCTTCCCATTGATGGCTAAGGAAAGAGCTATTCTATCTCTTGTACCTCCGATATATATATATTGGCATTGAATTTTATGGGTGCAATTTTGAAAATTTACAAGCCCATTTGATTTACTTGGTCGCGGTTTATTATTTGTACTTATTTAGTGATTTTTATAATACATATCCTGTGTTTGATCTAAATTTTCTGAATTCGAATAAATAATCTACATTTGGCCCTGGATATTGGAAGAGGATCCGTGTAAACAGGATTACATATGCCATTCATTTTTTTTTTAATAAATCCAACTACTCATATAAGAATTGGGATTTTGTTATAAAATAATACAAGAACAAGAACAATATTGCAGAGCAAGGTAGGGAGGAGAATTCTTATTGATATTTTGGGATAATTTACAATGGGGTAAAACCCCTCTATTTATAGGAAGATAAATGACTTCGCCTCAAAGTAAAACTCTTCTATAAGATAGACATTCACCCTAATTAGAGTTCTATTCTTAACACTCCCCCTTGAATGACTACTTAATAAATAATGTGCCTCGTTAAAACCTTAACTGAAATAAAACCCAATGGGAAAAAAATTCTAGAAAAGGGAAAAGAGTACACATATTTAGAAATGCGCCTATTGGTTGCCTCGTTAAAAACCTTGCAGGGAAAACCCAGTGGGACAAAAACCTTGTAAGGGAAAAAGAGTGCAACGGGCATTAATTCCCCCTGAAGAGAGCATCAATTCACATCCTTGAGTCTTTGCATCCCAATCTTGTGCACTAGCTTCAAGAGATCGTTAGTAGAGATTTGATAAATAAATCAGCCATATTAACTATAATGAATATTTGCACCTTGAAATCATAACTCGTGATAGATATATAATGTCTTCACAAATATCGTGGAATGGCTCTTCAATATTTCCATAGAGATATCCTCGCCATCACATTATCATAGTTATAGCAAGATATATTTGTGCATAAATTGCATTAAGGAAGTGGTACCTCAAGATCAAGAATTGTAGATTCTTCAAGCAACTTAAATCCTTCATGGGTTGTCATATAAGTTAAGTCATATAATAGACTTTAGATGCATATCAAGTTTTCATGTCATGCTAAACAAATAAGATATCGAAAACTGATTACACATACCATTGACTTTATACTTTCAGTATTCGAACTACATGTCCAAAATTACATGTCTTTCATATGGAATCAATTCTACTTGAATTGTATCTCTTCCATTTGGCCAATATTTTGTTTGTATTCGACAAACTTAAGATCCTCATCGATATTTAGCGCTTATCATAGATGTCGTCGACGAACACTTTATATCGGTTCCAGTAAATTTTCATAAAGACATAACATGGCGATCTCTTCATTCATATATTCAGGAACCTGAATCTCTCATGAGATTTTATGAAGTGTTATGTCATGTGATCTTCTAGATCACTTGCCTCCTTATTATGATCACTTTGATCATTTGCTCATCTTCTTTATTAAGAAGTTCTTTTGAAACCGATTTGTCTATACGCTTTAAGCGTATCAAAGACTTTGTCCTTCTAGGACTTAATATGAGCATTTGCAGTGAGAATATAGTTACTTTCTTTGGGTCAGCAAATGCGTATGGCATGCTTTGCAATATGTTGCAATTGAATTATCCTTTTATGAACTTCAGGTTCATATTATGATATTCGAGGATCTATATATACAAATTATCTCGCTACAAGTTGTAGTAATAGAAGATATCAAATCTTTCATTTATTTATAGTCTCAATATAATCAACCACTTTCACATATACTTTGGAAACTGAATAAGTTTCTTTGAGACTTACTACAACACAATACCTTATTGATAATCAATTGTGTTTCTCCAACATAGTAATAATTGGCTCTTCTAGAGCTCTCAATTAATTTTGTACTACCACAAATTCATCAACATCCATGTGGTGAATATATCCTTTAAAGAGAAAGTTATACCATTATGGTCATGGTCAAAATTATATGCAAGATATGTTTCTTGTATTATCGTTGTCCTTTAATAATCATATTTCCAAAATATTTTGGCGTACAATAGGTAATTGACCAATGATCATTCATGCCATAATAATGACATTAGTTTCATATATCATCTCAAACCTCCTTCTAGAGGTGATGTGGTATATTCACTACCACTAGCACGTTCATATGCTTCCAAGAATGAATATGCATTCATAAATCATATGTTGTCACATTCACACCATGAATGGATCATAATCATCTGTATGTGCTATATAAAATCTCATGTCAAATATTACTTTCATAAAGTGAAAGATTATTTTGAGAATCTTTATTATTCTCATTATCACAATGATGACGATTATAATTTCGTCTATTGCCATGTCGATATACATTGATACATTCACGGTAATAATTTTGTCTTCTTTCAGACTTATCACATACTGCTATCACATTTTCTACGAGGATATGTAATTTTGTTATCCTTTTCAAATCCGTAAATTCGTCTGGCATTTGATTTGCTATTCTTTGCAAATGAATAATCTTTTGCACATCTTTTTCACAAATAGAGATATGTGGATCAAGATGAGATAATGATGAATTTTTTCACAAAATTTCCCGTTTGGTTTCACCAACTTCTCCCCCTAATTTTGGGAAAAGTGTCTCATCGAATTGACAGTCTGCAAATCGTGCAGTGAACAAATCCCCTGTCAATGTTTCGAGGTAGCGAATAATGGAGAGCGATTCAAGCCCAACATATATTCCTAACCTTCTTCGCAGACCCATTTTGGTGCGATATGGCGGTGCTACAGGCACATATACTGCGCATCCAAAAATTCTTAAATGGGATATATTAGGTTCATGACCCAAAACTAATTGCAACGGGGAATATTTGTGATAATTCGTCGGTCTGAGACGAACTAGCATTGCTGCATGCAAAATGGCGTGACCCCAAACCGAAGTGGGCAGCCTCGTTTTCATGAGTAAATGAGGTATTCAAGATTATTCTCATCTATTGTCTCAATATGACATCCATTTTGACTGATATCTTTAAAACTCAACAAGTTTCTCTTGGACTTGGAGGAGAACATTGCATTCTCTATGATAAATATTGTTCCTTTAGGCAGAGTTATAGTTGCTCTTCTGGAGCCTTCAATCAATTTACTACTATCAGAAATTGTAGTAACATCTGCCTTACACATACTTAAATGAGAGACAACATTATAGAATATATGAGTATATGTATTATTTTTCATATATTTATGAACATGCAACAGAACACAATACTAATGCACAAATTACAGTTTTTGTATTTAATGAAGAATTGAATTTTACTATATTGTTTACATAGTGACACTGATAGAACAGTGTGAGTGTATGATACGTAACGTTAATAAAATACATAATACGTTTATAATTTTAAAAGGTAAAACGAATTATACACAAAACATGTATTTCTCATAAAATTTATAATTATGTGATAAACAAAATACATGTAAAGTGATAGTATTATAACATTTTTTTATATAACATTGTGAATGTAATACCTTTTTCTAAGAGAGAATAACGAATCTGTTAATATACATACATAAAATTATAGCTTAACAAACTGATTTATTAACATCGTTATCAGTCATGCTGTGTTTCAAGTTGAAATGTCATGTAAGCACGTTAGTTGTTAAGTACATTACGAGTGCTACAGTGTATATGCAAAAGCTGCATAAATACGTTATTAAAAATTAATGTAGATTAATTTTCTACAAATCAGTGTGTATATTTTAGCTTTACTAGCTTAAAGCAGAAAATATAAAATTTGAACCATATCACAATAATAGATAACTTATGTAAACTATGATAATTGTTTATTTAGAATTTCATAAGTATGTCATTAAGTATTTGAGATCATGGAGGAAGATCATGGGTAAATTATGAAGGTATGGGAGTTACAACAATAATGGTGAGAAGTAGTGGGGATTATCTACATAATGGAGAAGAGTAGTGGGAGTAACTTCTTTAGGAGTTATAGACATCCACTACAAAGTATAATATTTCATAACATAAACAATAATGTATTACAAACAATCTAGGCCGAAACTGATATGGTTAATAATTAAGGGACGATATGATCACCATGTAAACAAACAATAAGTCACCACCACACAAAAATTAAATTCTGGTACTCATATTTTCCTTGAAATTGATAAACTAGGAATCAAGTAGATTAATATATCTTAGATTCAAAGAACTTTGATTTTAAATTCATGATGGGCTAACATGTTTTGAACGAATGCAAATCATTGGTCAAAGATTTTCTAATCTCGTTGGCTTAGAGATTGAAGTCTCAATTCTACTTATTTACACATCATGAGAAAATAAATATGTTCTTAAAGTTTCGCTGAAAACTGTTCTTAACTAAAGCCACGGTGATTTCAGTTGTACTAGTAAAGGAAGATTTCCAGTTCAAATATCATGCTCGGATACCACATATTAGCGTAAACTATAATTCATACCAGGATCATGAACATGATAATTTTACATATAGTCGTCATAAGAAACATACCTGAAGCGGAATTCATCATCTTGAAGCGGAAGAGTTATTTATTTTACACAAAGTAGCAAACTATATTTGTGATGGTTAGAGACTCGTGCTGATAACGTGTTATAAAATAATACAAGAACAAGAACAATATTGCAGAGCAAGGTAGGGAGAGGAGAATTCTTATTGATATTTTGGGATAATTTACAATGGGGTAAAACCCCTCTATTTATAGGAAGATAAATGACTTAGCGTCAAAGTAAACTCTTCTGTAAGATAGACATTCACCCTAATTAGAGTCCTATTCTTAACAGGTTTAATGAAAACACAATCACAAAAATGTAGGGGTTGAAAACGCTAAAAAAAAAAAAAAATTTAAAAATAAATAAAGAACAATTCATCTTAGCATTAAAGTGGAGTACTTTAAATTCTATATACTGAAGATACCTAATATATTCTTGCAATCAGGTCAACAACAAAAATTTTACATGTAAATCTCGATGATAGTCAATAATTGGCAACTTAATAAGAACGAAAACATAGTATATAACATGTTTAAATATACACTGATAATGTAAAAAAAAAAATACATTATCAATGCATATAATTTAACTCCTAACGTATAAAAGAAATCAGAGACAAAAGTAGGCAAAGGACGAGAGGGTTTCCTAATTAAGAAAGCTAAATCTAGCAACATAGGGCGCAGGCAATGAAGTACTCGTTGTGTTGTATGTGTCAACTTCCCTGTGTATGTTATCAGCGAGATTTCTGGGCTATCTTTCTGATGCAAATTTCAACTGTACTCATTTTTATGCAAACATCACTTTTTACGATTTCTGAGGTTGTTGACACAAGTACAAATCATATCTAAATGGAGGTTTCCCTAATTAAGCTCATAACTTTTATGACCTTGTGAATTTCTCCATCAAAGACAACATTATCTTTTACCTAAGTGTAGTGGCGAAATTAGGAATTTCTCCAATGGTGTTCAAACTTAGAATAACTGAAAAAAGTTTTACGACAAAGGAAAATAACTGAAAAAGGTTTTCCGACAAAGAGTATTTAATATATGTTATATACTTATGAAGTCTAATATTTTACTTATATACACAATATAATTTTTTACGAATGGTGGTCATAATGTGGTGTCGTCCCTACATGAGTGTAACGACCCAGACGGTCGTTTTAAGAATTAACGCCACAATCCCTTATAAATTGTATTCACCGGGTTTGTTTCTGTTGTTGTAAATTGTCGGGAAGGTTCTTTTTGAATTTCAAAGTGTTTTTGGACACTTAGTTCATAAATGAGAGATTAAGTTTTAGAATTTGGACCGTAGTCGGAACAGGGTGAAGAAGGGATCGAAATGGAATTCTATTGATTCTGTTAGCTCCATTGGGTGATTTCGGGTTTTGGCGCGTGTTCAGATTGTGTTTTAGAAGCCCGTGGCTTAATTAGGCTTGAAATGTCGAAAGTTGAATTTTTGAAGTTTCCAGTTCATTAGTGAGATTTTTGATATCGGGGTCGGAATGGAGTTCTGGAAGTCGCAGTAGGTCTGTTGTGTCATTTATGATGTGTGTGCAAAGTTTCAGGTCATTCAGACGAGGTTTGATAGACTTTTTGATCGAAAGCGAAATTCGGAAGTCTTTAGAGTTTTAAGTCTTGAATCCATGGTTAATTTGATGTTTCGATGTCGTTTTAGGTATTTTGAGGATTGGTACAAGTTTGAAAGGTGGTATATGTCTTGCTCGTGCCTTTGGTTGAAGTCTTGATGGCCTCGGGGTGATTTTGGGTGATTAAGAGGTGATTTTGAGTTGAGTTTGGCAGCTGAAGGAGTTCTGTTGTTCTCATAACCGCACATGTGGTTAGGGAACCACGAGTGCGGGCACAAAGAAGCGGATAGGAAGTCGCCGATGTGGCCAAGAGAGGTGCAGGCTAGGATCGCAGAAGCAAGGTCCTGGTCGCACCTACGATTGCGCAGATGCGGGATTTCTTGTGTAGGTGCGGCCCTGGTGTTTTAAATGAAGTTTTTAGGTGCACACCTCGGACCGTAGGTGCGGGTTCACAAGTGCAACTATTTAACCGCAGGTGCGGTTTTGCTTGGGCAGAAACTATAAATTCCACCCTTCGCAATTTTAGAATATTCGTCTCAAATTTTCATTCGAGGTGAAGCTTTGGAGGACATTTTCAAAGGAAGATTTTCAGAGGGATTCATTGAGGTAAGGTCTTTGGTCCTTAAGCTCATTATTATGGTGATTTTTATCATTCTAAGCATGAAATTTGAAGGAAAATCAGTGGTAAATTGGGGACTAGGGCTTGGTTAATTTGAGAGCTTTGAGTGCTGATTTGAGGGACCATTTGAGATTTGATTTCGGTACTTTTGGTATGACTGAACTCGTGAGAGTATGAATATTACGAATTTATTTATTTTACCTAATTTCGAGACATAGGCGGAGGGGCATTTTGGTTATTTTTTGCTAATTTCGCGTATTAGCTTAGAATTAATTAGTTGAAATTAGTTACTTTGAAGTTATATTTATATGCAATTGCTTTAAATAGATTTGGGCCATTTGGAGTCGGATACTCGTGGCAAGAACGTGGTTTCGAGTTGATTGAGCTGGTTCGATATACGTGGCTTCCCTAACTTTGTGTGGGGGAACTCCCCTTAGGGTTTTGTATTGTTGATATGTGAAATGCCTTGTACGTGAGTTGACGAGTGTGTACTTGTGCTAGTTGTTGACAATCATATTTTCATTAACTATAACTGTGTTAATTTTTCTTTCTATGTTTATATTGTTTTCAATTTTGGCCTACTGTTAGCTTAGGGAAGCATGTCTAATTGACTTACTTGCCCAAGCTGCTTCAATTGAATTCTATGCAGCATGCCAGGTTAGAAATACATATTTTACCTTGGTATGTAATTTCGATTGAATTAAATATTCTTTGTGTTGCTAGAGTGTGTTCACTTTGGGACTATGAGACGGTGTCCCGATAGACCCCCCTGCACATTTATGTTGAAACTACGTGACTGCACCCGATAGATTCCTCCAGTACTGAGTATTTATACTTATGACTACGGATTGGGATTCCGGTAAATCCCCTTGCACTATGAGTTGGACTACGGGACGACACCCGCGAGATCCACTGGATATTTTTATTTGGGGACTCCAGGACGGTATTCCAGGAGATCACCAGTCGCTATTGCTGTGTGGAGTTATATTCTCTCTGTGTTGCCTCTCTCTGATGTAGTTGTACTTATTCTTATTACCCTATGTTACTTCATACTGTTAGCACTTAATTATGCTATCATATTCTATACTGTTTTACCTTGCTTTTCATTTATAATCATTAAGGCCCTGACTTTCCTCATCACCACCCGTCCGAGGTTAGGCTTGGTACTTACTGAGTATCGATGTGGTGTACTCATGCCCTTTCCATGCATGTTTTTCATGTTCAAACCTAGATTCGGCTCAGCCCTATCATCCTTGAGGCAAGGCGATTCTCCAGAGACTTTGAGGTATATCTGTTGCGTCCGCATACCGAGGAGTCCCTTCCCATTTTCTCTAGTAGTTATAACCCTTCTGTATTCACTTTGATTTAGATATTCTGGAGTTAGAACACTATGTAATAATCCTTAGCTTGTGTTTTCATGAGATTATGGGTTTTGGGAGTTATTTCAGTTAGAGAATTTTTACGGTATATGTCTAGCGACATCTTAAACGTACTAATTATGCTTATTCTACAGTTTTTAGTTGGTTTTATCTTTCGTTTCCTTTTTCTGCAAATTATTAGGCTTACCTAGACGTACAGACTAGGTACCGTCATGACAGTTCATGGAGGCCGAAGTGGGGTCGTGACAGTGAGTGATGCTAAAATGTGGTCAAGATGGTGAAGAAAGAAGGAGAAAGCCACAAAATAAATATTAGCACAACCCAATATACAATGCATTCCATATTCACGGAAGGAGGATTGGGGAATGGCCGCATCCAAATCAGGGGCAAATTTATAGGTAAAATTGTGGGGCACCTGAAACCCATGGCCTCTCCGCAAAAATTAGATATTTTATGTATATATTTTTTTTTAAATTGGTATACTATTCATTGTTGGCACCCATATTACAAGAAGTTTGAATGGTGCAATTGGTTGAAGGTTGAGTTGTTTAGCAAGATTGATAGAGATCAATTCCCGTTAAAATTTTTTTTTCCTTTTTTTTGTAGTGAACACATGTATTCGAACTCTTATATTGTAATGATCTGGATGGTCGTTTTTGGAATTTCTGCCCCGATCCCCCATTAACTACTTTCCCTAATTTCATTTTTGCCATTTTAGTTTGTCGGGACTGCGGTATTGGGTTTCAGACAGTTTTGGGACACTTAGTCCCTAAATGAAAGCTTAAGTGTTGGAAAGTGGTCCGTAGTCGGAACAGTGTGAAGATGACCTCAGAATGGGAAACTGATGGTTTTATTAGCTCCGTTAGGTAATTTTGGGGTTGGGGTCGAGTTCGAAATGTATTTTGGAAGTCCGTAGCTCATTTAGGCTTAAAATTCCGAAGTTTAAATTTTTGAAGTGTCCGCTCCAACAGTGAGTTTTTGATCTGAGTGTCGGAATGGGATTCCGTAAGTTGCAGTAGCTTCATCATGTCATTTGGGATAGGTGTGAAAACTTCCAAGTCATTCGGACGTGTTTTGGTTAGGTTTTTTATCGAAAGCGTGTTTAGATGAAATTTGAAGATTTTAGCCTTAGATTATTGACTAATCGAGTTTCTGGTGTTGATTTAGGTGTCTTAAGGATTGGTGCAAGTTTGAATAATGTTATGGGACGTGTCTGTGGGTTTGGTTGAGGTCCCGGGGGCCTCGGGTGTATTTCGGATGCTCAACGGGGCATTTTTGGTGTTGAAAAAGTGTTGCAGTAGTTGAACTCTTCTGTCCTCTGGTATTTTAGCTTTTGTTTCTTGGGAACCGCAGAAGCGGCCTTGACCATCACAGAAGCGAGATTGGGCATCTCCCCACAGGAACCACAGAAGCGATAGGATTTCTGCAGAAGCGAACCTGCTTCTGCGAGAGGAGGACCGTAGAAGCGGAAACTGGGAATTTTAGGAAACCACATAAGTGGTCCCTTGATCGCAGAAGTGGTAGTCGCTGGTCAGATATGGAAATTTCGAGGGTTGAGTTTCAAAAGTTGAAAAATCAATTGATAGCTCGGGAGAGGGCGATTTTGCGTGGGTTTTGAAGAGAAAATCATTGGGTAACATTTTATTAATCCTTCCTAGTTGTATTACATTATTATATAGTTAAATCCATTATTTAAATTCGAATTGAAGATCAAAATTGGAGAAAATTGGAAGAAACTTCTTAGGCCGAATATCTGAGTTTTGAGCGGGTTTTCAATATCCAATTTGGGAGATATTTTTATGGCTAGACTCGTGAGAGTACGAGGGCTCCAAAAATGTAACATTTATCCGATCCTGAGATGGTGATCTGAGGGGAATTTTGGTCATTTTACCAAATTTTGCATCTTATCTTTGAATTAAATAGTAAAGTCACTTGCTTGAGATATTATTTTATAATATGTAACTAAATTGAATAGATTTGGGTCATTTGGAGTTGGATACTCGTGGCAAGACTGTGCTTTCAAGTTGATTTTGGAGCTAATTCGCTTGTAAGTGGCTTGTTTAACCTTGTGTGGGGGACCTTTCCCCTTAGGATATGATATTTGGTTATTGAATGCCTTGTACATGAGGTGATGAGCGCGTACTTGAGCGAATTTTTGAAAGTCTAGTTTTACATTAAGTATTTAAGTTGAGTTTCTTTCTTACCTGTTTTACTCTAATTGCAAACTTATCCTGTATTAGTTTAGAGAAGCCTGTTTAGTTTACTTACTTGCCTATTTGCTTAGACTGCCCTGTTTGTAGTTCGTGAAACGTGTTAGGCTAGAATTTACTGTTACTTGTTATGAGTTTAGCATTTGTTTTGAAATTCTTGAGCTGTTATGGTGTGTTTTAAATTGAGGCTATGGGATGACATCACGTGAGACCTCCTGCACGTGTTATATTCTGGACTGAAGGTGCGGGATACCAAGAGATCCCTCGGGTATATGGTGAGGATACCAAGAGATCCTCAGGATACTTAGAGATCCCCGATTATCTTTCTTGTTGTGAACGGTATTTTCTTCTTGTGTTGTTTTACTTCTCGTTTTTCTGTTATTGTATTCCTTATTTATCCTGTTTAGCTTCTCGCTGTAGACTCTCATTGTTCTATATCTCTATCCTATCATTTATTATATTTTATCTTAGTAGGGCCCTGAACTTCCTCGTTACTACCCAATCGAAGTTAGGCTTGGCACTTACTGAGTAACCACTATGGTGTACTCATGCCCCTTCTGCGCATGTTTTTCATGTGCACATCCAGGTACCTCCACCCAGGCGTACTATCCTCGAGGCGAGGAGATCTAGCAGAGACTTCAAGGTACATCTGCCACGTCCACAGACTAGGAGTCTCTTCCTTAGTCTAGCTTTAGTAGTTATTCTTTCGTACTGTTGTTTTAGATATTCTGGAGTTAGAGCAATGTATTACAATCTGTTAGATTGTGTTCTCGTAAGTTTTCGGGTTTCGGGTGATTTTGTAAACTTCCACGTTATTCAATTTTATATGCGAAGTGGCATTTATATACAATTTCTTTTCTTCTAGTTGTTCTGTTTGGTTATTTAATTTCCGCAAGTTATGTTGTTTTTTCCGCATCTTTAGGCTTACCTAGTCATAGGGACTACTGGACAACTAGGATCGTACAAGTTGGTATTAGATCTCTAGGTTTATTAGACTCACGGAACACAGGCCGATTTATTAGTGTCTCGTTGATCGGTACAGAGACGTCTGTACTTATCTACGAGAAGCTATGTAACAGTTAGGAAAATTTCCACTTTATTTGATTCCACGTTGTACAAGATTTTGACGTCACAATTCTAAAACTTTGTCTTCCATTCTCTCACAGATGGTGAGGACACGTGATACCAGAGATGATCAGACACCTACACCCCTTGCGAGATTCATCAGAGGTGGGGGACGGGGTAGAGGCCGAGGACGTACACGTGGTGCAGCGAGAGCACCTACGCGAGCTGCCGCTGAGATACCACCACCATACCCAGCCGGGGTTCAGTCACTTGACACGCCTATTTTTGTTACCACTCTAGCCCTTCAGGAAACTTTGGCACAGTGCTCCCTTTCAGTGGACAGAGAAGTGTGAGGCGAGCTTTCAGAAGTTCAAGACAGCTTTGACTACAGCCCCTATTTTGATATTGCCTAGTGGTTTGGGGTCCTATACAGTTTATTGTGATGCTTCACGAGTTGGTCTTGGAGCTGTGTTAATACAGGACGGTAGGGTGATTGCGTACGCGTCCAGACAGTTAAAGATACATGAGAAGAATTACCCTATCCACGATCTTGAGTTAGCTGCTATCGTTCATGCCTTGAATATCTGGCGTCATTATTTGTATGGCGTGCCTTGTGAGATTTACATTGACCATCGGAGTTTGCAGCATTTGTTCAAGAAAAAGGATATAAACTTGCGCCAGAGGAGGTTGTTGGAGTTACTGAATGATTATGATATTACTATTCTTTATCACCTGGGCAAGTCCAATGTGGTAGGAGATGACTTGAGTCGCTGGGCGGAGGGTTTGGGGAGTTTCGCCTATTTACCAACTTTATAGAGGCATATGGCGATGGATGTTGAGGCTTTAGCCAGTCAGTTTGTGAGATTAGATCTTATCGAAGGCCAGTCGGGTTCTAGCCTGTGTAGTTTCTCGGTCTTCATTGTTCGATCGTATTAGGCAGCAGTGATATAATGACCCTTATTTACTTGTCCTAAGGGACACGGTTCATCATGGCGATGTCAGGGATGTGACCATTGGAGATAATGGGGAATTGAGGATGTGCAGGGTCGGATCTGTATAGCCAATATTGATGATATTAAGGAGTTGATATTGCCATAGGCTCATGGTTCCCGGTATTCCATCCATCTGGGTGCCGCGAAGATGTATCAGGACTTGAGACAACACTATTGGTGGAGGCGGATGAAGAAGGACATAGAGGGTTTTTTAGCTAGATGCCTTAACTGTCAGCAGGTGAAGGCTGAGAACCAGAGACCGGGTGGGTTGCTCAGTAGATGGAGATTCTGGAGTGGAAATGGAAGAGGATCACCATGAATTTTGTAGTTGGACTCCCTTAGACTGCGAAGAAACTCAATGCCTTTGGGTTGTTGTAGATCGACCGACCAAGTCCGCGCACTTCATTCCAGTGGGTACTACTTATTCATCCGAGCGGTTGGTAGGGATTTATATTAGGAAGATTGTTCGTCTACATGGTATCCCAGTTTCTATTATTTCGGACATAGGTACTTACTATACATCGCGGTTCTGAAGAGCCGTTCACTAGGAGTTGGGTAATCGGGTTACGATAAGCACAACATTTCACCCCCCAAACGGACGGACAGTCCGAGCACACTATTCAGATTCTTGAGGATATGCTCTGTGCCTGTGTTATTGAGTTTGGGGGGTTTTAGGATCACTTCCTGCCATTGGCGGAGTTTGCTTACAACAACATTTATCAGTCCAGCATTCAAATGGCGCCGTATGAGGCTTTATATGGTAGGTGATGCAGATCACCGGTGGGTTGGTTCGAGCGGGGTGAGGCGAGGCTATTGGGAACAAATTTAGTTCAGGATGTGGTGGAGAAGGTTAAGGTGACTCAGGACAGACTCCGTACAGCCCAGTCCAGACAGAAGAGTTACACGGACCAGAAGGTTCATTATGTTTCCTATATAGTCGGTAAGCGGGTTCTACTCCAGGTTTCACCTATGAAAGACATCATGAGATTTGGGAAGAAAAGGAAGTTGAGTTTGAGATTTATTGTCCTTTTGAGATTTTGAGGCGCATTGGGGAGGTTACTTATGAGCTTGCCTTACCTACTAATTTGGTCGAGGTTCATCCGGTATTTCATGTTTCGATGTTCCAGAGTATCATGGTGATTTGTCGCACGTGTTGGATTTCACTTTAAACGAGTTGGACAAAGATCTATCCTATGTTTAGGAGCTAGTGGCTATATTAGACAGGCAAGTTAGGAAGTTGAGGTCAAAGAACATTGCTTCAGTAAAGGTTTAGTGGTGGGGTCAGCCGGCTGAGGAGGCGACTTAGGAGACCGAGCGGGTTATGCGCACCCGATAACATCACCTTTTCACTACTTCAGGTATCTTCTTTATGCTCGTTTGAGGACAAACGAATATTTAAGTGTAGGAGGATGTAATGACCAGTCAGTCGTTTTTGAAATTTACGCCCCGATCCCCCATTAACTGTGTTCCCTAAGTTCATTTCTACCATTTTGGTTTACTGGGACGTTCGGCATTGGGTTTCGGTGAGTTTTTGGATACTTAGCCCTAAATGAGAGCTTATTGTTGGAAAGTAGTCCATAGTTGGAACAACGTGAAGACGACCTCGAAATGGGAAACCAATGGTTTTGCTAGCTCCGTTAGGTGATTTTGGGGTTGGGAGCGTGTTCAGAATGTATTTTGGAAGTCTGTAGCTCATTTAGGCTTGAAATGCCGAAGTTTGAATTTTTGAAGTGTCCGGACCGATAGTGAGTTTTTTATTCGAGGGTTGGAATGGGATTCCGGAAGTTTTAGTATCTTTGTCATGTCATTTGGGATGTGTGTGCAAACTTTCAGGTCATTCGGACGTGTTTTGTTTAGGTTTTTGTTTGGAAGCGTGTTTTGATGAATTTGAAGTTCTTAGGCATAAATCATTGATTAATTCGAGTTTCCGGTGTTTTAAGGATTGGTGAAAGTTTGAATGATGTTATGGGACGTGTCCGTGGGTTTGGTTGAGGTCTCGGAGGCCTCAAGTGTGTTTCGGGTGCTCAACGGGGAATTTTTAGTTTTAAAAAAGTGTTGCAGCAGCTGAACTCTTTTGTCCTATGGTATTTTTGCTTCTACGGCTTGGGAACCGCAGAAGCGGCCTTGGCCATCGCAGAAGCGAGATTGGGCATCTCCCTCAGGAACTGCATAAGCAGTAGGATTTCTGCAGAAGCGGACCCGCTTCGGCGAGAGGAGGACCGCATAAGTGAAAACTGGGAATTTAAAGGAAACCACAGAAGCGGCCAATGTTCAGCATAAGAGGGACCGCTGATGCGGTAGTCGCTGGTCAAACATAGAAATTTTGAGGGTTGAGTTTCAAAAGTTGAAAATCAACTGAGAACTCGGGAGAGGGCGATTCTGAGTTGGTTCCGAAGAGAAGATCATTGGGTAACGTTTTCTTAATCCTTCCTAGTTATATTTTTAAATCCATCATTTAAATTCAAATTGAAGAACAAAATTGGGTAAATTGGAAGATACTTCTTAGGCCAAATTATTGAGATTTTCAGCGGGTTTTTTATATCCGATTTGGGAGATGTTTATATGGCTAGACTCGTGAAAGTACGAGGGCTCTGAAAATGTAAAATATATCTTATTCTGAGATGCTGGCCTGAGGGGCGATTTGGTTATTTTACCTAATTTTACATCTTATCTTTGAATTAAATAGTAGAATCAGTTGCTTGAGATGTTATTTATGATCGGTAACTAAATTGAATAGATTTGGGCCATTTGGAGTCGGATACTCGTGGCAAGACTGTGAATCGAGTTGATTTTGGAGCTGATTCGAAGCAAATGGCTTGTCTAACCTTGTGTGTGGGACCTTTCAGCTTAGGATATGATATTTGGTAATTGAATGCCTTGTACATGAGGTGACGAGCACATACTTGAGCTAATTGTTGAAAATCCGATTTTACTTTAAGTATTTAAATTGAGTTTCTTTCTTACTTGTTTTACACTAATTGTAAACTTAGCCTGTGTTAGTTTAGAGAAGCATGTTTAGTTTACTTTCTTGCCTATTTGCTTAGACTGCCTTGTCTGTATTTAGTGAAACATGTTAGGCTAGAATTCATTGCTACTTGTTATGAGTTTAGCATTTATTCTGATATTCTTGAGCTGTTATGGTGTGTTTTAAATTGGGGCTATGGGACGGCATCCCGGGAGACCCCCTGCACGTGTTATATCCAGGACTAAAGGTGCAGGATACCAGAGATCCCTGACACATGTATGTATGTATGTATGCATGTATATATATATATATATATATATATATATATATATATATATATATATATTGAGGATACCAACAGATTCCTAATGTATATATTAAGGATACCAAGATATCCCTAGTCTATATATTGAGGATACCAAGAGATCCTCGGGATACCAAGAGATCCCAGGTGTATATATTGAGGATACCAAGAGAACCTCGGGATACCAGGAGATCCCTGGCTTATCTATTGACGATACCAAGAGATCCTCGGGATACCAAGAGATCCCTCATGTATATGGTGAGGATAGCAAGTGATCCTCGGGATACTAAGATGTCCCCGATTATTATTCTTCTTGTGAACGGTATTTTCTTCTTGTGTTGTTTTACTTCTAGTTTTTCTGTTATTGTATTCCTTATTTATCTTGTTTCGCTTCTCGCTTTAGATTCTAATTATACTGTATCTCTATCCTATCATTTATTATATTTTATCTCAGTAGTGCTCTGACCTTCCTCCTCACTACCTGACCGAGATTAGACTTGGTACTTACTGAGTACCGCTATGGTGCATTCATGCCCCTTCAATGCATATTTTTCATGTGCAGATCTTGGTAACTCCTAGCTTTAGTAGTTAGCTTTCCTTTCGTATTGTTATTTTAGATATTCTAGAGTTAGATCAGTGTATTACATTTTGTTAGCTTGTGTTCCCGTGAGTTTTCGGGTTTTGGGGTGTTGTTGTAGACTTCCGTGTTATTGAGTTGTATATTTCAAGTAGCATTTATATACAGTTTCTTTTCTTCTAGTTGTTCAGTTTGGTTATTTAATTTATGCAAATTATGTTTTTTTCGTATCTTTAGGCTTACCTAGTCATAGGGACTAGGTGCCATCACAACATGTTCACGGAGGGTGAACTGGGAATGTGACATATATCCGCCTCGGGATGTGATTTAGGTGGTCTAACGAATGTTACACAGAGACTATTTTGTCGTTGCTCAAGAAATTCCCTTAAGAAAAGGTTAAATATTGAGATATGTGATATATTCTTGTGACAACCCAAAGGGTCATCACCTATTTTTATTCGCATTCTGTGTCTCGTAGGCCTTGAAAATCTAATTTAAGGTTGCCTCGATTTGCAGGTGCAGTCCGAGCGCTTAGCCGGAAAGCTTATATATAAAATTCTGTGAAAATGCTAGAATTTGATATTAAACTAAATAAATATGACTTCCATCAACATTACGGGTAAACAGATCCGGACCCATAATTTGACGATCCCGGAGGGTCCATAGGAAAAACTGAGACTTGCGCGTATGACCGGAATCGAATTCTTATTTCCCAAGCACGAGAAATAAATTTTTGAGTAAAATTATTTTCTGAAAATATTCAAAGAAATTGGAGATGAAATCCGATTAGAAAGTGATAGTATCGGGCCCGTATATTGGTTCCGGTGCCCGATACATATCTTATATATGGTTTAATCACTTTACGTAAAGTTTGGTTGAAAATGGACGTCGTTTGACGTTTTTCAGACGTAAAATGAAAATTTTGATGTTTTATGAAGTTTGACAGAATTCATGGATTTTTAGGCTTATTTTGATGTATATGATATTATTTTGGCGATTTGATCGCACGGATAAGTCCGTAGGATATTATAAGGGATGTGTGTATATTTGGTTTGGAGCCCTGAGGGCACATGTGAGTTTTGGATAGGCCACAGATGCTATTTGAATCTTTGAGAAAATCTGGTAAGATCAGTTCTGCAATCCTCACATTTGCGAAGCAGGTCTCACAAATGCGAGAAGGGGAATCCTGCAGCCGAGTCGCAAAAGCGGCCGTTTGGTCCGCAAATGCGAAGTGGAGCCTGTCGCAAATGCGAAGTACACATTTCTCACATCTACAGATTGCGAACCCCAGTTCGCAATTCCTACATCTGAGACATGCATATTTTATACTTTGCCGATTTTTAAACCATTTTCAACACTTTTCCAAAACCCAAACTTCTTTTGACGATTATTCAAGAACAAGACTTGTTCCAAATCAATTGTAAATTAGTTTTTACTCAATTATTTCAATTATTAACATGTTTTCAACTTAAAATCTAGGATTTTCATATGGGAATTTGGGTGCTTTGGGTAGAACTTAGGTTTTTCTAAAATTGGGGATTTGGACCTCAATTTGAGGTCCGGTTCCAAAATAAATCATAAACTTAGATTCGTGGGGGAATGGGTAACCGGATTTTAGTTCGAACCTCGGGATTTGACCACGTGGGACGAGGGCGATTTTGGACTTTTTGGGCAAAATTTTGGAAATTCATTTTTATGCATTCAACTTGATTCATTTAGAGTTTATTGATGTAATTAAGTAACTTGTGACTAGATTCGAGCGGATTTGTAGTGGAATCAATGGGTAAAGATATAATTGAGACTTGAGTCAAGTTCAAAGCATCGAGGTAAGTGTTCGGTCTAACCTTAGCTTGAGAGATTAGGAGTTGAGTCATATTTTCTATTTGTTTTGTGTTGAGTACGATGTATAGGTACGGTGACGAGTATCTATACGTTGGTTTCGAGAATGACCGTGGGTCCTAAATTGATAATTGTGTATTCTTAATTGATTCTATGAAGGCTTTGATTGATGATCCTTGATACTGAGTAAGGACTTAGTTTATTTCCGTGAAATTTAGTTATGATTGAGTATTGGTATTAATGGTGTTAAGTAGAAGTTGAGTATGATTGGTTATAGTTAATTCTCCCTTGCATGGACGTTTGATTCGTTGTTATTGTTTCCCTTGCCAGGAAGTTCTTACTTTGCTTTTGTTCCCTTGTCGGCCCTGTATTGTGTATTGTGTTGGAAGAAATGAGAGCAGGTGGTAAGCCTACCACAAGTGATATTAAAATGGAGCGGGTGGTACGCCTACCACAAGTAATGATGAAATGGGAGCGCCAGGTACGCTTACCACAAGTATTGATAAAATGGGACAGGGTGGTAAGCCTACCATGAGTCATGATGAAATGGGAATGGGTGGTACGGCTACCATGAGTCATGATGAAATGGAAGCGGGTGGTATGCCTACCACAAAATATGAGAAATGAGATCGAATTGCACGCCTGCAACGAAATGAGTATTGAAAGTGAAAGTTGCCTTTGTTTAGCTTCATCCGTGTTAGAAGTTTAATTGTTGATTTCCTTATGATCTCTTGAGTTTATTCTGTTATCCCCAAGGCATGTCTTCCCCTCCCTTGTTTTACTTATTTATTTATGGTTATTTCTTTCATCATATATTATATAACTGCACAGGTTTATCTGAAGTCTGTTCCTGTCTCGTCACTATCTCGCCGTGGTTAGGGCACATACATACCAGCACATGGGTTCGGTTGTGTTGATGCTACATTCTGCACTTATATTCAGATACCAGAGCAATATTTGAGCAGCAGCATTAAACCGGGAGCCAGCCTTCAGTCCACCACGACATCGAGGTAGCCTTGCAGACGTCTGCAGGCCCGGAGTCTCCTCTATCTTTCATTTTAGTCTGTTATTTCATGTATTCGAGACTAACAATTTGTACATTTCATTCAAACGGTTGTATTTATCACTCTTAATAGTTCGTGCGTAATGTGACACCAGTTCTTGGGTAGAGGCGTATGTTGAATTTCCGCATTATTGTTTAGTTTCTTAAATTTAAGTCTTCTGCTTATTTATTTAAGTTTCGTGGTTTTCATGCTATTGCTGATAATTGTTGAAAGGAGTAATTTGTTATATGAAAAGGAAATTAAGGTTTGGCTTGCCTAGCTCTCAGTAGTAGGCGTCATCACGATTTCCGAGAATAAAAATTCGGACCGTGACCAACCTAGAGCTAAACATGTTAATTAATAGGAGCAAAACTAGTCATGTTCTGTGACGGTATGGATATTATGGCAGTCACTAAAACTATTAAGGACAAAAATATTACGGGTGACCCAAACTATTAACGGAGTGCTAATATAGACCATTTATGATACTTTTATCTTCTAAAAGTATTTATACAAGCTTTAATGTTAGTGTAACACATCGATTTTACAAGTAGTTTAAAAGAAATTGATAATGTTTATGTATCGCTTATAATTTTATACAGTATGCTCAATTTTTATTTTCGATACATATGCTCAAATATTTAACAGATTGATATAGGAGTAACAAAACTACTTGAAATTATTTTAACCAAAAATCTGAGTTTTTGGTCAAAACTAGAAATAAAGAGAAATTCGAGTTACTGATAATCGAGAGACAAAAATAATAAAAGACTTTTAAGAAAAATAATAAAGCAGTAAATACTTTTGTATTTTTGTGATATCTCAATAGTATTTCGTGTCCTACAGATGCTGAGACCTTCTCCATTTATAGTTGATTCTAGGAGAGTGTGTAATGCCTTTGTCTTAATGAGGCAATTATGAGCAATAAATAACGTTAAAAGAAACGTTATTCAATCATTCTTATTAAATACAAATTCTCTAACGTATTTGGCATTTAATGTTGAATTTGGTCTCTTTTGCATTATCAAGTTCATTTCTTCAATTCCTTCTGATCTTCGGGCTTTGAATGACTCGAATAGTTACGAGACTCGTGCCGTTTGAGTAGCGACTCGTGTCTTTTTGAGTTTCTTCTCCTCCGTATCTGTTGTTGCCCGTGCCTCTTGACTGATTACCGTATTTTGACTATTTGACCAGTTCACGTGTCATGACACGTCATCTTTAATATGTAAATCTAATTTTTTTCCCAATACAGATAGTCCCCACACTTTCTATTTATTTATCAATTAAATATTTGGGAAGTGTATCTTCATTAAAAAGAAATTTTTTGCCATAATCAATGCTATGACAACACTGATGCTTCAGTTGTCTTTTCCATTTAATGCACTGCAAACGTGTCACTTTCCTATTAGCTCTACAATTTTGTAGCCTTTTTTCAAGACTTCTTCAATTTCACTATTTACAAAGTGTTAGTTGCTTTCATTAAGACTTTCCATCATTACACTTCTTGGCCTTTGACGGTTGCTATTATATACAAATTTAACTTTTTTCCCTTGTCTTCTTCATAAACATTTATCAATTACTTTACTCTTTACTTCTATTCACCTCTTCCTTAGTTCACCTCTTTCTACCATGTCATCTTCAAACCCTAACTCTAGAAAAGTTCCAATTCTTGACAATTTTCCTAATTCCCCTGTTAGACATAGAAGGGGTAGAGGAGGCAGACTTCGTAGCCTAGGGTCTATTTGCGATGGTAGTTCTTGTTCCATTACACCTTCTTCTAGTTCTGGCCTTGTTACTAGAGGTTCTTTCACTCGAAAATCCTCTTATAAAGGCAAAGAACCTTTTAATCCTCTTCAAGAACATTTAGTCGAGGAAATAGTTCCAAATGACTTATCCTTTGAGCATTATAGAGAATCTCTTTGTGAACAAGTTGGTCATTTAGATAGAGCTGACACCTATCCCTCTCTAATTACTGAACCCTTGATTTCCATTGTTCGAAAAGATTGTCGTTGGAGAAGTGACCTTCGTATAGTAATCCTTAATCTAAACTAGAGAATATCTCCTTATAGGATTTTATTTCTTTTGTTTATACATGTCCCTTCTCATTGAAATTTATTCCTGCTATCAACTCAGTTATACTTGATTTATGTAATTTTTTCAAAATTTTTTTGGGACAAATTGGCCCGCTCGTCTGGAGAGCAGTGGCTTATTTAAGGTATTTATCTATCAAAGCTGATGTTGACTTTATCTTTCCCCATCTTATTCATCTTGACTCCCCCAAGCTATTCCGCAATGGTGTTTTTACCTTAACTGCAAGAATTAAAAGTGTCTTAGTAAGCGCTGAAGATGATAGAGATTGTAGCCGGTACACGCGTTATGTTGCGGTTCCCACATTTGGTTTGGTAGGTGAAATAAATATTCCCTTTTTTCTGAAAAGTTGAACCTTGCACGTAGGTCTTTCTTCCTTGCTGTACCTATTTTTAAGAATTTTAACTCCTCTAATTTCATTCTTTTTTTCTTTTTTGTAGCAACCATGAGAGACGTGGAGCCCGTTCCTAATTTTGTGGTTGGGTAGATGCACTTTTGAAACTCGTGCCTATGGAGGCACGAACCTTGAAGTCCATTTACAATCTACATGGTTAGAAAGTGAAAACTCACAGTATGCATCTCTTATGCTTTTTCATATGTTAAATTTTTCTCCTCTTTTCATTTTTAACTTTTTACCCTTCTTTTGGTTAGGATTTGCCATTTGAGGAATGACAGCTGAAGTGGCTATCGCCCTTTGAGCCTCTTCTGGAACTCCCCTATCTTCAGAAAGAACTCAGGCTATGATGTCGAAGAGAAAAATTGTTGAAGAAGAATCCGAGGAAGATGAAGATGAAGACAGTTCTTTGGTGGCTAGGCCAAGAGCTAGGAGACGCATTATTTCTGAACATGAGGCTGAAGTTTCTCCTACCCGTGCTTATCTTAACGAACATGTTCACCTTGTTTCTGATGATGAGACCGTTCCCCATGACACTAATGAATCTGTTCGACCTCTCTTCATTAGTGGTTTCAGAAGTGGTGAGCTAGGTCCGATTTTGGATGAACCTCCTCTTTCTTCCTGTGTTCTCGTTCCTTCTATTCCTCCTTTAGCTACAAATGCCTCTTTGCCCACTTACCTGTTTCTACTATCCCAGCTTTGACTCTAGTTATTTTTACTTCTTCTGCCACTCCTCTTTCCATAGCTCCCCCTTCCTCTGTTAAACATACAAAGGCGAGCTCCACTAGCATAAGTTTGGCTATGAGGAGCGTGACACTCGAAGTTCCTGCTCGTAACAGCCTCGTATGGAAATATGGTGGAGCAGATGTCTGGATCGAGCCTTTAATTGGAGCTATTGAAAGAAGAAAATGAAAAGCCACAGCTGCTTAACTTTGATGAATGACATAGTTCATTCTACTTTAAAGTTATTTTACCATTATTTACTTACAATTTGTTTTTCTTACTTCTAGATTCTTACTTTAATTTTACCATTGTAGACTAACCTTATTAGCACAGAATTGGTGGGAAGAATTTCCCTTCTAGAAAAGAAGGCCCGTGAGTCTGAAAAATCTAACCTCGAGGCTGAGAGAACACCTAAGGGGGCCCAGCTAGAAGTAGCTAATTGGAATGAGCAGTTTGAAAATGCTCAAGAAACTATAGAAGAATTTCAAGAGAGTAAAGATCACCTGGAGCAGCAGAAGCGAGCACTGACCTCTAAATTAACGGTTGCCAAGGCTTCTTCAAGCCAATTTGAGAAGGATAAGGAACGCCTTGAGTGTTCCTTTTCAGAACAGTTGTCAAAGTCAAGTGAAGAGATCAGAGAACTTAGGGCACTTCTGAGCAAAAAAGAAGAATATGCAGGAGAATTGGTACAAAGCTTGACTCAATCTCAAGCTAATTTAAGAACCTCTTCTGATAAGGTACGTGCTTTAGAGAGTTCTCATGCCTCCCTTCGTGCTTCTGTTGATTCAACCTTACCTAAAAACGAAGAGCTAAATAAGGAGCTTGTTGTGTGGGAGAAGTATTATGAAACTCTCAAAGATAAGTTAGACTTGGAAGCGAGTTGGGCTTTTCTAAACTCTCATCGTGATGCTTTAACTGAGGCTAGTCAAGAAAATTTTGATTTGGAATCAGAGTTGGCCAAAATTTTAGATGCTATTGAAATGACTCAACAACCACTTGACTTTCCTTCTCCGAAGATTGAGACTCTCGTGGCGATTGAGACTCTCGTGGCTGAAGCTCTTGAAGTTGAAAATGTAGCAGCTCAAGTTCTCGAGGGTGAAACTTTCATGACCAGTCAATAGAAGCTGAAGCTTCCGTGATTCGTGCTGCCCTCACTGATCCTATCACTTCAAGTCAAGCCGACAATGCACCTGTTGCTTTTTCAGAAGTTGATACCATGCCTATGGTTGTTCCTGAAAACGAAGTTGATATCACAACTTCTGATGTTTCAGCACCTCAGTCACCAGCTTATGTTTCTGAACTTGTTTTTATATTATTCTTTTTTGGATGGTAGTTTATTCCTTGGTTAGTTTTTAAGGGATTTTTGGAAAAGGTCCCCAGTTATCATGATAGGGTACTTGTATAAACATTTTGTTGACTAAGTTTTTACTTAGTCTTTTTATATATATTGAGAAGTTTTTCGAGTACTTCTATATATTCTATTCTTGCCTTTTTTATTTTATTAGGAATTAGAGAATAGTTTAGCATTTTTATCCTTTGAAAATGCTTTATGATTATTCTCATGACTTATTAACATGAGGTTTATAAAAGAGGACCCTTTTATATTTATCGACACTTAATGAAGAAGACGTCCCAACTTCACAATGGTGTTATAATGCGATGAAAAGAAATAGGAACACATATGTTTTGTTTGAAATAACTTTGACAAGTTTTTATTCATGAACTTTAACAAGTTGTTTGAATAATACATTACATGTGTTTGAAATACATCTATAACTTTCTTGTAATTGTTTTTCTTGTAACAGTATATTACAAAATAGAAATAAATCATACAAGGTTTCTTCTTATAACCTGTTTCAATACACAGTCATGACTCTATCTTTAAATGTTAGGAAGGGTTTAAGAGGTGACTCCGTTATTTTTATGATAACAAAGATCTGTCTTTGTTTTAATGGGAAAGAACACTCTGATGAATGTCTTATATCTCCATTTATTTTGACATGAAAGAACACTCCAAGAACTTGCTTTTCACAAGTATCCGTGTATAATATGTAGTCCCTCAAGTGTTTGAGAGATGAAGTATGAAGCCTCGAGCACTTGTCTGTTGCTCTCAAATTGGTCCTTTTCCTGAAATGAAAAACATACGGGACTCGGAGGTGCAATTATAGATGAAGACTGCTTAACCCGTTTGTGTATTCATCAAAATAACTGTAACCCTGGGCCAGAAATTTTAGAATATTCCATTTTCCCGTGCAGGTCGTGACTCATCATTTGGTAAGGGTTAGCATTTTGCCTAGAATCTAAAATCGTTAATAAAATTTTAATAATTCAAGGATAAATTTTAACATGGCGATACCTAACTGTGAGTACATATTTAAAAGTAATATCTCTTCAGGTGGACAGCGTTCCAATGTGAGGGTAGAATTTTCCCATCCATCGTCTCTAATTCGTATGCTCCTTTCCCTCATATTTCACAAACTCTGTAGGGTCCTTCCCATATTGGACTTAGCTTTCCAGAATTAGCAGCCTTCGTAGATTGAAAACCCTTCTTAAGCACAAAGTCCCAATTTCTAAGAATCTGAGACGTGCTTTCCGGTTATGGCACCGTTCAATGACTTACTTTTGTGCTGCCATCCTTATTAATGTAGCTTCTCTCCTGCCTTCAAGCAGATCAAGGTTCACCCGCATTTCTTCAGCATTTGATTCCTCCGTTGCCTGAACGTACCGTGTGCTCAGTTCTCCTATTTCAACTGGAATTAAGGCTTCCGCGCCATAAACCTTTGAAAATGGTGTTTCTCCCGTGCTTGTCTTTGTCGTTGTACGATAAGCCCATAAGACTCCAGGTACTACCTCAGGCGAATTACCTTTTGAATCCTATAACCGTTTTTTCAAGTTATTGATAATTACCTTATTTGTGGATTCTTGTTGCCCATTACCTACTGGAATGGTACGGTGTGGATGTTATCTTTTTGATTTTCCAACTTTGTAAAAACTTTGTGATTTGGGCTCCTATGAATTGCGGTCCATTATCACACATGATCTCCTTTGGTACTCAAAAGCGGCATATTATTTTCCTCCAAATGAAGTCCTTGACTTCCTTTTCCCGTACCTGCTTAAATGCTCCTGCTTCTACCCACTTAGTGAAATAATCAATGAGTACAAGTACAAACATTACCTGACCTTTTGCTTGTGGTAATGGTCCCATGATATCCATCCCCTATTTTATAAAGGGCCACGGTACTATAACTGGATGTAGCAACTCCATTGGTCTATGCATATTATTACCACACCTTTGACATTTATCACATTTGGCTACAAAACTTTCTGCTTCCTCCTCCATCTTAGGCCAGTAATAACCTGCCGTTATCAATGTTTTTACCAATGACCTTCCTCCTGCGTGATTCCCGCAATGTCCTTCATGTATTTCTCTCATGACGTATTCCATCTGGGAAGGTCCGAGACACCTTGCTAAAGGTCCACCAACATTTTCCGACAAAAAATTCCTTGACGTAAATATAACGAGCACCTTTTTTGTGAAGTGCATGAGCTTTCCTTTTATCATCAAGTACGGTTTCGTGCTGTAGAAAATCAACAATTTTGTTTCTCCAATCCCATGTTAAATGATTAAAATTTACCTCGTTCTTGTTAGGTTCGAGGACGAAATGAAATAAATGCACGATTGAAGCATTGTGTCGATGTTTGCTACGTCTACTGCAGATGCAAGATTAGCTAAAGCATCTGCCTCCACATTTTCATCTCTTGGGATCTGCATTACCTTCCATGTTTGAAATTTCTTTATTAGCTCTCGAACCTTTTCTAGGTATTCTTGCATTCATGTTTCCCTAGCTGTATAAGTCCCCAGCATTTGATTGGCCACTAGTTGAGAATCACTCTTGATTATAATCTTATTATGGTGAGTTTTCGTGCCAATTCTAAACCTGAAATCACAGCTACGTACTGTGCTTCATTGTTAGTTATAGAATGACATTTCATAGCCTGTCTAATGGTTTCACCCGTATGGGTATGAGAACTATCCCTAGGCTTGCACCTTTTACATTTGATGAACTATCAACAAATAAAATCCAAGTCCCCGGGTTTGCACTGTTGAAAACTTGTTATTCTTTTTCCGCTTCTATTTGCTTCCCTTGACTAAAATCAGCTACAAAATCAGCTAATACTTGAGATTTTGTAGCAGTCCTAGGTTGATAAGTGATCTTGTATTCACTTAATTCTATATCCCATTTTGCTAAACTTCCTGATAATTCATGTTTATGCAGATAATGGAAAAGCAGTAACTACAGCAATGGGATGACATTGAAAGTAAGGTCTTAATTTTCTATATGTCATGATCAAAGCATGTGCTAACTTTTCTAGTTGTGGATACCGTGTTTCTTCATCTAACAAAGACTTGCTTACTAATAGATAGGATATTGTTTACCTTGTTCCTCACGGACTAAAACATCACTTACCGCAACTTCTGATACGGCCAAATAGATAAGTAACTTTTCTCCTTCCTTTGGTCTTGCCAATAACGGTGGTTTTGACAAATAAGCTATCAAATTTCTAAGTTCTTGTTGAAAATCTTCGTTCCATTCAGAATGATCTTGCTTTTTGATTGCCGAGAAAAATTTAAAATATTTTTCTGAAGATTTGGAGCTAAATCTCCCCAAAGCTGCAATTCTTCCCGTTAGCCTTTGAACTTCTTTTTTACTCATAAGTACATCAAGGATTTTTTCTATTGCTTTGATCTATGAAGGATTTATCTCAATACCGCGGTTAAAACCCAGAAAACCCAAAACATACCTAATGCGACCCCAAATACGCATTTTTCTGGATTGAGTTTCATATTAAACTTTCATAAAATTTAAAATGTGATAGATAAATGAGAGATGTGATCATGAGAATGCTGGGTTTTGACAAGCATATCGTCCATATATACCTCTATGGTTTTTCCTAAATGATCCAGGAATATTTTAGTGACCAACCTTTGATAAGTTGCTCTAGTATTTTTGACACCAAAGGGCATTACTTTATAACAGTAAGTCCCCATTTCTATGATAAAAAAAGTTTTCTCTTCATCACTTGGATCCATTTTGATTTGGTTGTGACCTGAATATGTTCTAATAACCTTAAAAGTTCATGCCCTAAAATTGCATCAATTAACTGATCTATATGCGGTAAAGGGAAAGAGTCTGTTGGACAATCTTTGTTAAGATCTGTATAATCTACACAAACTCGCCACTTACCATTTTTCTTAGACACTATAGTTGTATTAGCTAATCAATTAGGATACTTTACCTAACGGATAGACCCAATTTTTAATAGCTTTTGGACCTCATCTTGAATCACCTAGTTTTTGAAAGCTCCTTGCTTTCTTTTCTTTTGCTTTACTGGTGTGAATGATGGGACTTCATTTCATTTGTGAGTCATCACATCTTGTGGTATCCCTGTCATATCGGCATGGGACCAAGCAAAATAATTCATGCTAGCTTTTAGAAATTCAATTAACATACCTCGCATGTCTGAGCTTAGATTGGCTCCAACACAAACCTTTTGTTCAGGCCATTGCTCAAATAATATCATAGCTTCGAGTTCTTCAATTGTTGTTTTGATATTTTCATTCTCTTCAGGCTCTTGAATTGTATTAGGTCTTGAGTCTACATCTGTCCATCCTTGCCCAGTTGTGGTTTGAACCTTGATACCCTCAATTGTTTCCTGTAATTGCTATTTCTCTTCATCTACGGTGCTCTTATCCATTATATCATTAATACTCTTGGTTGTATATTGATCTCCACGAATTTGGCAAATTCCCCATGGTGATGGGAATTAAACAACATGATGTGGAGTTGATGGGAAAACATCTATCTCATGGATCCAAAGTCTTCCCATGAACATATTATAAGCAATTTCCATATCTACTACCTGAAATGTGGTTATTTTAACAAGATCTTCAACAAAAGTTGTTAGAATTACCTCTCCTTTTGTTACCACACTTGAATTGTCAAACCCGTACATGCACCTTTGGTATCATTTTGTCTTCAGCTTGCATCTCACGCAATACCCTTAGTAGTATAATATTTACGAAACTTCCTGGATCAATCAAAACCCGTTTTACATTAATGTCATGTACAAATAAAGATATTACCAGTGCGTCGTTGTGGAGGATCAACACTCCTTCTGTATCTGCTTCATCGAGAGAGATACTTTCTTCTTCTAAAACCTACCGTACCTATTTTTCGTGTGTAATTGTTACTCTAGAAACCTTGTTTGAAGCCGTATATGTTACACCATAAATATCTTCTCCCCACTTATAACATTAACGGTTCTCTTAGGTGATGGGGGCTTTGGTGGCTCTTGCCATTTTTCATATAGGCTTGCTTACCTTTCTCACTACATAACTAAGTGACATACCCTTGTATCAATAGATGGTCCACTTCACTTTGTAAGAATCTATATTCTGAAGTTTTATGCTCGTGATCATTGTGGAATTTGCACCAATGGTCTGGATTGCACCTGTTTGGATTTGACCGCATCTCTTTTGGCCACTGTACCTTATCTCCCATACTCCTTAAAAAAGACACGAGCTCAGAAGTAATTATGTTGAAATTATAACCAGCGAATCTTGCCGTTAAGTTTCTTTTGTCATCACGGGACTCTTGAGTGTTTCGATCATTTCTGAACATTGATGTAGAACCAGATTCCCTGTTCCTCGATCATTGATCATATCATTGATTATCTTGCTTCGACCGTGAGTCTTTTCCTGTAGGTCCTACATATGGATCGTATATGTTTTTATCTGATCGTTTTTTGGTTTCTGACCTCCTGGAATTGCTCTTTTCTTCATGATGAAACCGAGGTACGGTATTTGCAACTTCGTATTGTACTTGTTATAAACATCATTCCACATGGTTTCAGGGAACTCTCGAAGGCTTTCTTTAAGTCTTCTCACGGCTTCTGAACTTTTGTCATTTAAGTTGTTTACAAAAGCTATTGCAACCCAATTATCAGCTACACGGGGTAAAGTCATCCTTTCAAGTTGGAATCTATCAACAAAATCTCTTAGCAACTCTGAGTCTCCTTGTTTGATTTTGAAAATATCCTCCATTATTTTCTCAACCTTTTGAGCTAGCGAGTGTGCTTTAATAAAAGAATCTGCAAGCTCAACAAAAGAGTTTATAGAATTTTCAGGTAAAAGAGAATACCAGGTTAATGCACCCTTGGTGAGTGTTTCTCCAAATTTCTTGACCAATACTGACTCAATTTCTTGCTTGGTCAAGTCATTGACTTTTACGCCTATAGTGAATGCAGTTACGTGATCACGTGGGTTTGTTGTGCCGTCGTATTTGGGATTTCATGCATTTTGACCTTTTTAAGGATTGGAAGGGGAGCAACCCTTGTTTTCCAAGGTTGTTGCGAGTATTTATCCATATCCACTCCTTTGATTACAAGGGAAACTCCAGGGATTTGCTCGATGCGCTCATTTTGTTCCTTAAGTTGTTTCTGCAAGGTTAGTACTAAATTTTACAAATGAGAATTATTTGAATTACCTGGTTCTCCCTCATGTTGTTCACTGGGGGTTCCTCCATTTTCAGAATTAACAAGCCTAGAACTAGAATTCTCCAATGTATTATTATAAGGCGTAGGTATGGGTGGTACAACAGGTAATCGACTAACAAGAGCATGAAGAGCTTTGCTAACCCGTGCATCAATTACATTTGGTAAAGCTTCATCTACCTCTTCAAAATGTTCAGATTGTTCATGTTCATCAGTACGAGATTTAGGAGCAGGAGAGCCTTCACGAGATTGTCATGGCGAATATTGGGGGGAGGAACTACGTTAATGTTTTGTAAATATCCTTGATCTTGCTGGATTTGATTTTCATGGTTTCCCAATGTGTTGCCACTGTTGTTGTTGTTGTTGTTTACCATAATAAAAGAAAATTGGTTATCAGATTTTCGATAACGGAACTAATTCATTTAACCAAAAGTCCGAGTCTTTGGTCAAAATTAGAAATAAAGAGAAATTCGGGTTACTGATAATCAAGAGACAAAAATAATAAAAGATTTTTGAGAGCAATAGTAAAGCAGTAAATAATTTTGTATTTCAGTGATATCTCAATAGTACTTCGTGTCCTATATATGCTAAGACCTTCTTCTTTTATAGTTGATTCTAGGAGAGTGTGTAATGTCTTTGTCTTAATGAGGCAATTATGAACAATAAATGACATTAAAAGAAACGTTACTCAATCATTCTTATTAAATACAGATTCTCTAACTTATTTGGCATTTAATATTGAATTTGGCCTCTTTTGCATTATCAGGTTCATTTCTTCAATTCCTTCTGATCTTCGGGCTTTAAATGACTCGAACAGGTACGAGACTCGTGCCATTTGAGTAGCGACTCATGCCTTTTTGAGTTTTTTCTCCCTCGTATCTGTTGTTGCTCGTGTCTCTTGACTGATTACCGTACTTTGACCATTTGACCAGTCCATGTGTCATAACACGTCATCTTCAATATATAAATCTAGTTTTTTCCCAATACAAACATGACTACTAAAATTATGTACAAATTAAATACGAAAACTCGCTGCATTATTGGTTACTAGGTATATGGACGAGGAAAAACCAAGTCGTCACAAGTTGAGCTACTCCTTTTGTTTGTTTGTTTTTATAGGTTTTTAATTTGGGGATCTTTATACAAATAGTCAGCTCAAAATTACTTGTTCTATACAATTTTTGTTTGTTATTTTTAATTTTAAATGGTTGGATGGATGGTTAGTTACATACCAATGACTTTAGGGTTGGTCTTGTGGTAAAAAAGGAGATGGTACCGAAGCGGGAGGCTCGTAGACGCTACTAGTGCAATGACTAGTCTAATCTCTTTTCTCTACGTGAACTTTTTCTTATGTAAATCCGGTGTGTTATCTAAGTCTTTTAACTAGTCCAACGGAAATCCCTCTATTGCAGCAAAAGTAAAAAAAAGGGTACTCGCGTTGCAGCTTGCTTACCTAAAATGAAAATCCTTACTAGCCGAAGTAAGGGACTTTCTTACTGGAGCATACATAACGGACAAGGACTTATAAGACTATTCTTAGCCTGTTATTCAAGAATCTTTCCTCAGAATGGATGATGAATGGAAGCGAGATTACTCATGTTCCTCCTTGATAGGGTGCAAGGTGTTCTGCTATCACCCTTCCTTTTTGGTTACATACGTGATGTCGAATTCAGACAGAAGCAATAACCATCTTGCGGTCCTTCCCGTTACGTTAAGGCGGGTTTCTCGAACAAATACTTTTTTTGTAGGTCCATGGAAGCTATTAAATGCACTGGGTAAGATAGCATGTAATGCCTCATCTAGAGAGCCCTAGGAAGCTGCCTAGGTCGGCCAAAGGGGCTGCTATTTTTTCTCATCTTAGATTGTTAGTAGGTCGGGCTGTTTCCTATTATCTTTTGCCTCGATTTCTTAGTATTCTGTTATTGTTACAATTTGTTGCTATTGTTGCCTTTCGTTGTTATTATTTTTTTGGCCTTTTTTTAATATTATTTATTTTTATCATTTTTTTTAATTTTTTTTGAGCCGATAGTCTATCGAAAATAGTATATTTATCTTCTTAAAATAGAGTAAGATCCACGTACACTCGCCTTCAGTAATCCCACTTGCGAAATTCCAATGGATTGTTGTTGTTATTGTAGGATGAACGGCTATTTGAATTAGTTTTTACTTATTCTTTTTTAAGGGTATTATTATCACTTTTAACCCGCACTAAAAATTATTTATATATGATAGCTAAAAAAAAAAAAAAATATGTATATAAAATACAATATATATATATATATATATATATAATATAAGTTTTACATATTTTTTGGTTTTTTTTTTTACCGCGGCTATACAATTTTTTTTTTTTTTGGCCACCAAAATAATGAAATGTAAAAGTTTTGATTGATTTTAGCTTCGGCGGTGGATGTTCACGATAAAGGTAACAAAACAACTTTGATTTGACAAACAAATTTATTGTCTTGTCCAGACATAAATAGTATGGTGTAAAATCAAATAGACTTCTCATGAGAATCCTTAGGTAATATAGGTAGGTCTTATTAGAGTGAAAAAGCTAAGAACTTTTAAATGAGAATAATCAAACCTACGATGATAAGCAAAGGTACATTAGTTTCTCCGATGCGCAATGGTCATGTCATTGTACTTGATCATGAAACTCGTGCTTGTGTTTTGTTTTTAGTACTACCCGAATTTTTTATATTCGAAAATTGTAATGGGGCCTACTATATAAATATACGAAAAAATAAAATAAAACCGGAAGACTTTAAGTTTGTAAAGCTGAAATCAAAAGGCGAAAGTTTAAAGCATATCTCTACCTAAAATCTGGTGTCACTAGCTCACGGACAGCTAGAGAGTGCGACAAACAAGTATGAATGGAAGTACAAAATGTCTATCTCGGTACAATAAAAACAAACTAAACATGGAAAAGAACTCCGGTCTGCGAACGCCAACTAGGCAAACTCGAAGTCCCTCGACTGAAGTCAGCTCCCGATCAATACGCTACCGATGTGGTCCAAAAGCTGCTCTGGTACCGAAATCTGTGCAAAACATACAGAAGTGTAGCACCAGCACAACCGACCCCATGTGCTGGTAAGTGCCTGGTCTAACTGCGACGAAGTAGTGATGAGGCTAGCCAAATAAACCTGTACAAATATGAAGTATACTTCGTAAAAAAATAAACAGGATATAAACAGTTTATAAAATGAGGGGGTAACATAATGGGGCAAAATAGATGTAAACAATGAATCTAAATAAAGGTAAATCCACCAACAAAACTCAAGTCCAGAAATAACACATTTATCCCATATAGTGCATCACTATTGCGATGTGCAACTCGATTCACTTACTTAAGGTAATGTTGCAGCGTGCAACCCGATTCATGTGAATATTATCTATATTTGTTGCGGTGTGCAATCCGATCCGAGTGGATATTATGTATCCTTATTGCTGCACGCAACCCGATTCGTACGGATATTATTTATCCTTATTGCGGCGCACAACGATTTGTGCGGATATTATTTATCCTTGTTGTGGCGCGCAACCCGACCCACTAAATCATGTTTTCTCATCCAATCATCAATCACAACTATAGAGCAAGAGAAGAATAAACAGTAGAAAAATCCCGGCAAGGGAACATATCAACTCATCAAATTTCCGGCAGGGGGTAAATCTATAATACTAATAAAACCTCCCGGCAAGAGAGCAACAACAATAACCTTCACATCCAAGCAAGGTATTTATCACGTCTCTTTCATTTTCTTTCACTTCTTATTCAATAGTATTTATATCGTTCGAGCCACCGCGCCAAAGAATTCGCAATTCATAACTAATCCTCGTACTTTTCACACTATGTAGCATTCATCAATTAACATGGAAGAGTCCCAAAATATCAAATAAGTGCAAACAAAGACCCACGGTCATGCTAGATACCGATGAATAGATACTCATCACCATGCTTATACACCGGATTAGATCATTTAGTAATTAGCAATTAAAACACTCTAATCATATTTTCTCAATTCAAAATTAGATCTAATACTTACCTCAGTCCAAGAATAGTAATCAACTCTCCAGTACCGCCTTTACTCTACAATCCAACTTTGAAACAACGATATCTAATAAACAATTCACTAATATCAATAAAGGCTCAAAAACGAAATCCCATACCCTAGAAATGAAGTCCCTAGCATTCTTCCAAAAATACCAAAATTCGAACCCGCGCCCACATGGTCCAAACTCGAGGCTCAGACCAAAACCTGTTCACCTATAACCCCACGAGTTCAAGTATATAATTTGTTTTAAGATTCGACCCCAAATTGAGGTTGAATCACGCAAAGTTCCTAAAAATTCAACTCTACCCAAAAGTCCTAATTTCTACTTTGATTTCATAATTTTAGGCTTAAGATTTTACTAATTACTGAAGAACAATGAAGGAAATAGCTGGGGAATTACTTATCCAAAAGGTCTTGGAAGAGATGGAATTCAATGGTGTCCTAAGGCTTGATGGATAGCTCGTGAGAAAAGTGGTCAAATCCCGTAATGAAGTGTTCAATTTTTTTTAAAAAAAAATTACTGAAGGAATTTCGTCTATGCGTTCGCGATACAAAGGTCGCGTTCGCGAAGAGGGCTGGCTAGTACTCTATGCGTTCGCGATGGGGCTATGCGAATGCATAGAAGGGGAAACTGAAGGGGGGTCCAGGTTGGTCTATGCGTTTGCGAGGGGAGGTATGCGAACGCGTTGAAGAGGGGTGCAAGGCTACGCGAACGCGAAAGCTTGATGCGAATGCGTAGTAAGGAATTCTCCCCAGGGAAAACGCGATGGAGGGATGCGAATGCGGAAGTAGAAATGACAAAGTAATACGAATGCGAGCCCGGGGCCGCGTTCGCAAAGAGCAAAATCTGGTCTGCAACATCTGAAGAATCTGATGTGTTTTCTAAATGAAAAGCTACCCCGAACCACTTCCAAATAACTCCCGAGCCCTCGGGGCTCCTAACCAAATACACACACTAACTCAACAACATCCCGCAAACTTACTCGAGCAATCAAATCGCTAAAATAACATCAAAATCAAAGAATCAAACTTCAAAATCATCATTTTTAATTTTAAGTTCATAAACTTCCAACGTTAGATATGTAGGTCCGAAACACGTCAAACGGCGTCTGATTTCGATCAAATTTCAGAGAAAGCGCTTAACGCTTATTTAAGACCTGTACCGGGTATCGGAACCAAAATACGGGCCTGATACCTATATTTTCTAACTCATTTTCATTTCAAATTTTTGTATCAAATTTCAGAAAATAATTTCTTTCAAAAATTCTTTACTCGGGCTGGGGACCTCGAATTTCGATTTCGGGAATACGTCCGAATCCTATATTTTTCTACGGACCCTCCGGGACCGTCACATCACTGGTCCGGGTTCGTTTACATAAAAATATTGATCAAAATCAACTTTAACAATATTAACATCAACATTCTTCAAATTTTTACATATAATTCACATAGATTAATATGAAAGCTTTCCGACTTCGCGTCCGGATTACGCACGTAAATCGAAGCAACTAAACGCGAGATTTTCAAGGCCTCAGAAGCAGAAAAGGGAAGAATTACAATGATGACCCCTTTGGGTCGTCGCAGTTTTTATCCAATAAGAATAGATTTATACATCGGCCTAAAAAATATACTATACCATTAAATTATATGTAGTAGGTATAAATAACAACAATACTCGTATACCTAGTGAAATCTTACTAATAATGTTTATGAAAAGTAATATATGCGCAAGACTTATTTTTACCTTGTGAAGGTAACGAGATTGTTTGCAAAAACAATTTGCAGAAAAATATAACTGCATTCACAAACAATAATAAAGAAAAAAGAATTTTATTGATAATCATTGTAGGTTACAACTCAGTTTATCCTTTGTCTCTTCCCTCCGATTTATTCTACGTGATTCGAGGGTCTTAGCGACGTATTTCTCACGTAGGTCTTTTATCAAAACATATTTGACATGTCTTTTATCTCTTAATGAATATTCCAAGAGTTTCATGGAATTTCGGAGTATCATATTTGATCTCTTTGTGCATATTCCGAGATTTTATGGAATTGCTGAGATTGATTTCCATTTTTAAGATATTTTTTAAAGGATTGTGTAACCTTTTTGTAGGAGTGACCTAGGGTTTTGGTAGAGTAGCCTCCAAGCATCGCTGAATGACTCCTAAAATTTTAAGAAGTTTTGTAGTATCTTGAATTTTAGGATTTAGCTCGATGCATTAAAATTTCGATGTCTACCGAAACTATTTTCAATACTTATTTTAATAGATAATCTATCTTATTTTGAGAATTACAAATCTCACATTATAAGAAGATTCCCTTTTAAATATTCTTTATTTAACCTCATAGTGTTATTCTCTTTTTATACCGATGATATATATATATATAAATTAAACTCATTTCTGGATATAAATATAGGTATCTCATTAGATATAACGTAAAATAAGAAAAACATCCAAGAGATGGAAAATAACAAAACATTACCTACCTTTAGGATTGCCAAGTTGGTTTGCCAAATTAAATATTACCGACTCTCAATTCCTTTTGGACTGAGCCTGTTGCATAGGGCTTGCCAAGTCCGCTTTACATCCTCTGTACAATTTGCAGGCTATTACACTTAACGTGCTCACCCAAAGGGCAGATGTTATAATAAAGGTTATAGCGGCCGCAATTTTCCTCTTAAAAAAACTACCTAGATCATAGTAGTTGTTCTTTTTAGATTTTGGAACACACCCTTCAACAACTTATATTATAAGAGTAATTGTCTAAACTATTATTTATATTTCAAAACATCTTGATTAATTAGCGCTACAATAATTTTTGTGTAAATTTTATTAATTAAAAGAACAAATATTATTTAGTGTAATATACAAACTGTTAATGATATTCCCGTGGATGCTTAGGGACATTTGATACAATGGTGGAATAAATAAAGACATCTCGTGGGAGGATATCGCATGAAATAGGTAATCCCACTCTTTTAGTGGGCGTTTGCATCAGAATTGTGAAATTCTAGAAAAAAAGGTGAAAAAATAATTCAATTCAAAATTAGAGTTGTGTTTGAAGATGAATATAATTTGGAGCTGTTTTTAATTTTTGCAAGATTTGAAATGAAAATTTTGAAAAACATCAAGTGAAATTTAAAATATTATGGCCAACACTAATTCTGAAAAAAAGTGAAAAAATTTCGGAAAAAGGTGAAAAACTTTTTATTGCCAAACGAGCCCTTAGCGTAAAACTTACATCAAGATTAGCTAATACCTATAATCAAATATGAAATAAATATAATCTCAAATTCTATTTAAAAAATTATTATTCTTGTTCCTCGTACCAAACGATTTCTCAAAGAACTGTGGGAAAACAAACATTCATCAGTGCTGGCGTGGAAAGTAATGAAAACTGTGGGAATAATTCAAAGGGACAGTACGGAAATGAGAGGTAATGTGAGGAGTTGGGCTTTGACATTGCTGCAAATTTCTGCACAGATTCTAAACATTGCATTGAATTGTGGCACAAAATGCCCCTCCCCACTACGCCGTGTTCGCCGCTTATTGTCCCCATGGGCGGTGTTAGCTCCGCTGCGATTTCGACAGAATTTAATAACTTTTGTACAAATCATATTTATATTAAAAAAATTATTAAATATGTATATATATATAAATTAAATTTTAAACACAATATCATAATAACAACGATCTAATGAAATTTTACAAATAGAGTGTGGGAAGAATATTATATACGGATATCTTACTTTTATTCCGAGAAAGTAGAGAGGCGTTTCCGATAGACCCTCGGCTCAAGAATACGAAAAGAGGCAAAAATAGGAAAAATTCAACATATCAGTACCATCAACAGAAACCATAAGAAAAAAATAATAGCTTCACAAGCACTCGTAAATAGATGAAAAGCAAAACAATAACAAGTAACTAATTAATAAGGTCCAACACTATAAAAAACAGAAGAGTTGTATGAACAAAACAGTAATCACTAAAGGGTCGTTTGGTTGTAATAAGATTTATACCGGTATAAGTTATATTGAGATAAGTTATGCTGGGATTATTGTGTATTCATTGTTTGGTATGTTGTACTAAGAATGACAATTACTTAATTTCTAAGAAGAAGGTATAAGTTATATTTGTGCTAATTACCCCATCTTCTATAAAGTAATAGTTATCCCGATATTAAAGAATAACTTATAACTAATTTGCTAATCAAAGAGAGTATTAAGATAATATTAAATTTTTATATCACTTTTATATCTTCATATACCTCATACCAAACGATCCCTAAGACAAGAGACTATCTGATTAAAATTCAGAATTCATAATGTTAGAAATTTTGGCTACGGCTCTGCTTGTCACTATTAAGACAAGAGGGCTTGCTTTGATGGTAAGCAACCCCCACTTCCAACCGAGAGGTTGTGAGTTCGAGTTTTCCCAAGAGCAAGGTGGGAAGTTCTTGGAGGGAAAGGTGTCGGGGGTCTATTTGGAAATAGTCTCTTTACCCCAGAGTAGGAGTAAGGTATGCGTACATACTATCCTTCCCAAATCACACTAAATGAAATTATACTGAATTATTGTTGTTGCTGCTCACTATCTCTATGTTAATAATTATTAGCATTCTCTGGTCCATTGGGCACATCTACTAATTAAGTTTCACACACAGACTTTACTATATATTGATTAGACTTGTACTGGTTGACCTATTACGCAGGCTTTATTGTAGGACTAAATATTGTTAAGAATAATATTATTTCACTATTTCTTATTAGTCCAATGTTTTTGGAAAGTGATACTCTATCTATTTTAATTTATATGATGTTGTTTGATTGAATATAAAATTTAAGAAAAAAGAAATATTATTTTAAAATTTGTAATCTAAAATAAGTCAACTAAAATTTTGTGATTATAATTCATCTCATTAAGGATAAAATAAAAAGTTTAGAGTGAAAATTATCACTACATAAAAAAAATATGTCATTATTTTTTAAACTAATTGAAAAGGAAAGAATATCACATAATTAGGACAAATAGCAAACTACTTCTAAATTTAATATAAACTTCTTATATTCATTTTTAATGAGAAGTTTTTACGATCATATAAATATTATGACATGTTTAAATTAAAAGTTTCAAAAATTTTATATCTTGTTATGAAACAATATAAGAACAAGAACAATATAGAGAAAAGTAGAGAGAGGAGTATTCTTATTGATACTTTGGATGATTTACAATGGGAGAAAACCCCTTTATTTATAGGGAGGTGGTGACTTAGCCACCAAGTAGTAAACCCTAGGATCTCTCTAAATATGGACATTCACCTTAAATAGAATATTTTATAACACTCCCCCTTGAATGTCTATTCAATAATGTGTCTCGTTAAAACCTTAACTAAAACAAAACCCAATGGGAAAAAAAATTATAGAAAAGGAAAAAGAGTACACATGTTTGAATATGCGCCTATTGGTTGCCTCGTTAAAAACCTTGCAAGGAAAACCCAGTGGGACAAAACCTTGTAAGGGAAAAAGAGTGCAACGCGCATTAACTCCCCCTGAAAAGAGTATTAATTCACATCCTTGAGCATTTGCATTCCAATCTTGTGCACCATCTTTAAAACGATATTTTGTAGAGATTTGATAAATAAATCAGCCATATTGATTTGAATAAATATTCCGCACCTTGAAATTGTCATTCTTGATAGATATGAACATCTTCATATAATGTCGTGGAATGACTCTTCAATATCTCCATAGAGGTATTCTCGATGCCATCATGCTTATAGTTATAGCAAGATACATATGTACACAAGTTGCACTTAGGATGTGGTACTTCAGGACCAAGAATTGTATATGCTTCAAGCAACTTCAATCTTTCATGGATTGACATATAAGTTAAGTCATATAAGCCATATAATAGACTTTAGATGCATATCAAGTTTTCATGTCATGCTAAACAAATAAGATATCGAAAACTGATTACACATACAATTGACTTTATACTTTCAAGTATTTGAACTACATGTCCAAGACTATATGTCTTTCATATGGAATCAATTCTGCTTGAATTGTATCTCTTCCATTTAGCCAATATTTTGTTTGTATTCGACAAACATAAGATCCTCATCGATATTTAGCGCTATCATAGATGTCGTCGACGAACATTTTATATCGGTTCCAGTAAATTTTCATAAAGACATAACATGGAGATCTCTTTATTCATATATTCAGGTACCTGAATCTCTATGAAGTGTTATGTCATGTGATCTTCTAGATCACTTGCCTCCCTATTATGATCACTTTGATCATTTGCTCATCTTCTTTATTAAGAAGTTATTTTGAAATCGATTTGTCTATACGCTTTAAGCGTATCAAAGACTTTGTCCTTCTGGGACTTAATATGAGCATTTGCAGTGAGAATATAGTTACTTTCTTTGGGTCAGCAAATGCGTATAGCATGCTTTGCAATATGTTGCAATTGAATTATCCTTTTATGAACTTCAGGTTCATATTATGATATTCGAGGATCTATATATACAAATGATAATTCATCCCATGTAACCTTTTCTGAAGTGTTTATCATGTCTCCCCCTCATGTTAGAAAAGCTAACTTATTTCCTCAACTTTGAGAGTCCATCTTTGTGCATTATTGTGTTAATGAAAATATACACCGCACATCAATAATAATAAGATGAAATTATTTGGTTCCTGACCCTGAACCACTTGTGAGGGGAGAATATAATATACTCTCGTATACAACGTATATCAAACTGATATATATAACTTTGTTCTCATAAGAAACAGTTTAGCTATTAAGTGGAGGCACTCAATAATTATCTTGCTAAACCAACTATGATATAAACCAACTTATCAAGATAAACTATCTTGAATAGAAAATCTGGAAATTATGCTCGAAGTTATATTACTGAGCAATTTACCTCGCAAGCACCGGCCAGGCTGCGGGTTAATAACAATCGCACATGTAACCATATCGTAGATGCATCATATGTGGTATACATGGCAGGTGAATGGGCCCATATTCACCTTTGATATTTCCAGAATTTATGGGATTCAACCCGAACTCTTTAGTTGGTCAATTAATTAATGAATACAAGAGAATTCGTAAAGAACTTTCTAGTTCTTTAATATTTACCCATGTGAATTCTCTATTACTGCACATCATACTTAAAATGATATGGCTAACCCGAATGCCAACTGAATAAATTATCAATATTGATAAACTTCAAATTTACACCATGACATGTGCAATTATCAATAAATTTCAAGTTTATTATGATATGGGTTTTTTATATCAATAAACGTCCACTTTATTGTGGTATTCTTGTGTAGTACAAACTGGAGAATAAAGCGGGTAGTTTTTCACATACAGATTATCCCGCTACAAGTTGTAGTAATAGAAGATATCAAATCTTTCCTTTATTTATAGTCTCAATATAATCAATCGCTTTCGCATATATTTTGGAAACTGAATAAGTTTCTTTGAGACTTACTACAACACAATACCTTATTGGTAATCAATTGTGTTTCTCCAACATAGTAATAATTGGCTCTTCTAGAGCTCTCAATTAATTTTGTACTACCACAAATTCATCAACATCCATGTGGTGAATATCTCTTTTAAAGAGAAAGTTATACCATTATGGTCATGTCAAAATTATATGCAAGATATGTTTCTTGCATTATTATTGTCCTTTGATAATCACATTGACAAATTATTTTGGCGTACAATAGGTACGTGACCAATGACTATTCATGCCATAACAATGACATTATTTTCATATATCATCTCAAACCTCCTTCTAGGGGTGAGTGTGGTATATTCAATACCAATTTCATGTTCATATTCTTCCAATAATGAATATGTATTCGTGAATCAGATGTTGTCACATTCACTGCGGGGATATGTGATTTTGTTATCCTTTTCAAATCTGTAAATGCGTCTGGTATTCGATTTGTTATTCTTTGCAAATGGATAATATTTTGCACCTCTTTTTCACAAGTAGAGGTATGTGGATCAAGATGAGATAATGATGCATTTTTCCACAAAATTTCCCATTTGGTTTCACCAACTTCTCCCCCTAATTTTGGGACAAGTGTCTCATCGAATTGACAGTCTGCAAATCGTGCAGTGAACAAATCCCTTGTCAATGTTTCGAGGTAGCGAATAAAGGAGAAAAAAAATAAGACAACACACTATCGTACCAAATCAACCGTTAAATAATGTGAACTTTTTTTATAATTACGTAAAAACGATATAATAAAATTTGAGTTACGGTTAAAACAAAGACTCCATGTATAGTTGTATATATGGGTGACCAACGGGTGGGCCGGGCCGGGTCCGGGTCCAATTTTTCTGACCCGTCCGGGTCCGGGCCGGTCCGGTCCGGGTTCAATTAGAGGTGGGTTGTTAACGGGCTGGGTTGATCCGGGTCGGGCCGGGCCGGGCCGGGGTTTTTTTTTTTTTTGAAATTACGTATAGTATAAATATTAAGTTATATTAATACTTTGTAATAATTGAATGAACACAACAAAAGATGGGGAAAAAATTGCACTTATTGCAAGTGCTACTTTATTTCTTAAATTCAAAATTTCAAAACTAAAATGTATCATAATTAGTTTACAATTTACATCAAATGGTTTGCATTGCAATAGAAAGTTCTTCAAAATTAATATGAACCGAATGACCTTCTTCTGGAGAGTTAAATTCGGATGGGTTTCCGTGCGTTAATATATCTCCAAGTTCTTCGTCTTCCGGGCTATCAAGATCTTCCTTTCCTTGATTTCTTCGTTCAGATCTTATCTAATCTCTTAGACACACTAAGACTTCCAAAGCATTGCTTCCCAATGAGTGCCGTGTGTCTCCAAGTTGTTGTCTTGCTTGGCTAAATGCACTCTCGGATGCAACAGTGGAAATTGGGACATTCAGGACATCCCGCGCCATAGCGAAAAGAACGGGAAATTGCTTTGAATTTTCATGCCACCAGCCTAACGGTGAAAATTCCTTGGTGCGAGGCTCCTTTTGCTTCTGCAAGTAAAATTGAAGTTCATCTATATTCCTGCTACTACTTTGAGTGTTAGAAAAAGTTGAAAAAATATTAAAACTATCAATGCCTTCATCATCATCTTCGACTACATTAGAAGTGCTACATTGCATAGTGGGATTTGCAGCAGTTGAAGCACGAGCATTATCACATTGAGTTGCATAATAAGTATATAGATATTGTAAATGTTCATTTAGTTGGTTCATAGATTCATACAAATTTGGGCTTTCAGTGGGCCCAATCTCCATATAAGTGTATAAAGCATTCATTAATTGTTGACAATCAGACATTTTAATTGAAGGATTTAAAACTGCACCAATTAAGTAAACAGGAGCAATTGGAAAGAAATATTTTTTGAATTTTGCTTGCATACTTGCAACAGCATCCGTATATCTATCTTTCTTCTTAAATTCATATAGTAGCAAAGAAATTTCAGCTATATGTACTAAAGCCAAAGTAATAGTTGGGTAATATGCCCCAGAAAACACAACAATAGCAGTATAAAATTTATGTAAAAATTTAATCACATCACTAATGACCTCCCAGGTATCAGTTGTTAACATACGCCTAGGATCGGTACAATGTGCATTAGCAACTTCTGTTATTGGAAATCTATATTTGTAGCAACATTTTAAAAATATATACGTATAATTCCATCTAGTAACTACTTCGTCGGGCATGAATCTAGGTGTAAGGTTATATTGCATACACTTGTTCTTAAATTCTCTTATTCTAGATTGTCTATTATTTCCCTGAATTACTCCAACTGCTCTTCTAACTAGAGTAATCTCATGTAAAAATAAATCGAGCCCACTTTTAACAATTAAATTGTAAACATGACATGCACATCTAACATGAAAAATATCATCAAGAGGTGGATGTAAATTCATTTTTAAAATTGAAACTGCAGCATTGTTGTTTGAAGCATTATCAAAAGACATACACAAAACTTTTTGGTTTAGATTATAAAATTCGACAACTTCAATAATTGTACTACTAATAAATGCAGCAGTATGACTCTGATCTTCATCATATTTAAAAGCAATAATACGTTTTTGCATACAAGTATTGTCATCTATCCAATGACATGTAATTGTTAAATAATCATTTCCATTTACAGCATGGCCAATATCAGAAGTTAGACATACTCTAGAAGGAAGGTGACTAAACAAATAACGTATGTATGTTTGATATTGGCTGTGAAGTCTAAAGATATCTGATCTACAGGTACTTCTAGGGATACCTTTAAACATAGGATTGTATATCCTTTGAATATACGTAACAAGATAAGAGGAAGAAGCAAATGAAAAAGGTAGACAACCCAAAGCAATCATTTTCGCTAATTCCTCTCGATCCCTCATTTTATCATATTTTAGGAGACCTGCAGTAGTAGGGTTAAGTGTTGTTGCACTTCCATCCCCATTATTTCCCCATTCTATAGGATGATAATTTTGCATATGTCTAATAAGTGTGCCAGTCCCCCCTAAATTACCTCCGGTCAAATGTTTAAACGTTTCATTACAAAGTCTACACTTAACTCTATCACTATCTTCTATCTCATCAAAAAATTGCCAAACAGGACTTCTTTTTCTACGATTAGATTTAGAAGTTTGAGCGACTGGTGGTCTTCTACCCCTTGTTGCACTAGCAACTCCAACTCCAATACTACCAACATTTCCACTAGTAGGTGTAGGTGGTATCTCATCTTCTATTCCAATTTCGTTATCTTCTATTCCGAAATCTTGGTGTAATTGTTCATAATCAATATTTACATCTTGCAAATTAGGCGATGATTCAGAAACATGTGTTATTGGTTCATTATTACTATTACTACCAGAAGCTATAGGACTTTTTTTACTACTTCCACTTCCACTTCCACTCCTACCAGTAACTTTTCTACACGCTCTTTTAGCAGCATTCAACATATTGGAAAAATTAATATATAAGCTAAAATCGAATATGCAATTAAAATATTAAATAAGAGAAAGAGTTGGAGAGAGTGCACCGAATTCGACAATAAATTGAGCACTTGATTACGCAAATCCGGTGTTACCACGAACAAACGTCAAGCAAGTATTTCAATGTTGAACACTTGAACTTCAAGAATCAAGCTTCGAATGCCGATTTCCAAATAAGAAATTACGATAAATTAAATTCGGGAAAATAAAGACAATAAAATTATGAAAGTAGAATATGAATTCTTGAAAATTGAAGAGAAGAGAGTGATTGATATTTGCTAATTTGAGAATTGAGAGAGAGATAGATAATTTTGAGTGAGGAAATGAAGAAGAGGGGAGGGTATTTATAGATTTTAAGAAGGGTTAATAATGTAATTTAAAAAAAACAAAAAAAAACTCAAAATTGGCCAAAAATGCAAAAAGTCCCGTTGGGCAACGGTGCTGGACCGTTGCCAACGGTCTGGTGGGCCCTACGTTTTCAGAAATTTTTTTTTTTTTTAAAAAAAAAAATTTTACCGTTGGGACCGGTCCGGGTTGACCGGTTCGCCCGGAATTTTCCTTCCCGGGCCGGTCCGGTCCGGGTCAATTGGACGGAATCGCCTAACGTCCTAACCCCTTTCCTCCCCCCAACCCAGCCCCCCCCCCCCCCCCGCTATAAACCGGTCCGGTCTGGGCCGGGTTTGACCGGGCCGGTCCGTGCCGGTCCCGGGTCAACCCGGCCCGGTTGACACCCCTAGTTGTATATTATGTATTATAGAGAAGTTCACGTGTCTTCCTTCAATACATATCGCCGTCAGTCAATTTTAAAATTCTTTTGCAGGACGCAACAGTACATATTCCCCCCAGTAAAACCTAAATGCCACCATTACAAGGTAAGTCTTTATTTTCCATATTAAGTTAGCAATTATTCTCTGTACATCTGTCGAAATTAAAATGACTCAGTAAATATTAAATTTCTCAGTTATTTTTAGTACCTCGGATTGTGATGTTTAACTGTTCAGCTACACCTTAATACTCTCTCTCTCTCTTTTATTTGACAGTAACTTTTTGGAACCAACCAATCCTAATATCTCGTATTCAATACTCATCACATCACTTTTATCTGATCTTTTACTAGTATTTATAGATCCCTCTTTAACTCCATATTGCTATCTCTTTTTCCTCCCAAGTTAGGGTTTTTGCCCCATTATTTTGTCATCTTCTTTATCGTTTGTTATGGTTCGTCCCGAAGTTACTGGATTCAGACGAATCTACTAGTTTAGTGTGGATCGATGTCGATCATTGTTGCATAAATTTACATATAGATCTATAGCTTTAAGAAAGTTACTTTTCAGTTTTTTTCCTTATTAACCTTTGTAAATCTAGCTTCTTTTTTTGTTGTTGACTATTTAGGGTTAGGGTTAGAGATTTAAAGAACCCCTTTTTTTTTCTTTTTTTGATTTTGTTCTAATTATTGCATGGATCAATGTATATTATTGCCAAAGATCTCATACCCTCAGTCAGTTTTTGCTGGTGGAGCATCATCAAGATTCACATAGCATATTTAGGGCTTTTTAGCCCTATGGCTTATTGATATGGGAATCTTGATGATGCTGCAGCGGCGAAGAAATGGCTATTTTTGTAACGTTTTTCCTGGCCGTAAATCCAGATTCTGGGATATTGCTTCAACATGAAAGAGGTAAAAGTATTTGAATATCTTTTCATTTTATGGTTAAGTATTTTGCCCTATATAGATTCTTTTATTAACTATGAAAACAACAGTAACTGAGAAATAAGTTATCTTACTATTAGATGACAAAGGGTAAACAGATTAAACGGATCCATGATTTAAACTTAATGGATTTAAGGTTGCGAGTAATTATGAGTTTAGAACTTAATATTTACATTTATTGTTTTGGATTATTACTTATGTATTCGTTTAATTGATCCAGCCCCTAATTGAAAGAAAGGATACGTGTTTACAATAACAAACTCAGTGTAACTCCACAATTGAGGGAGAGTAGTACAAATGCACAATTTATTTTTTCATAGAAGTTTTGGCCATTATTTTGTTTTAATTTCTATTATTAGGCTTGTTGGGTTTGGGGGGGGGGGGGGGTTGGTGTTATCTCTTATTCTACGTTTCATAATCATAAAATATTTCTTACCATTTATTTAAACGAAAATGCAGATCAAGTCCTTTGGACACTTTCCCCAGTTAGTGGGGAAGAGTTTGTAAATTTCAATGAGTGGTTTTTCCTCTAGTTACAATTTATGTGAATCTGTTTGATTGAATACAAAATATCAAATTTTTTAGAATTAGTGGTTCTAAACAAGTCAGAAAGGGGTTGTAAATTGGAAGTATAAGCTAAATTATTTCTAAATTTAAAAAATAATCATTTTTTCTGGACGGACCAAGAAAGAAATAAGTTCACATAAATTATTACGGAGGGAGTATAAATTTTTTTTTTTTTTTGATTAATTGTTCTGAACTTTGCCGTACTAGTGGGATGCAATGGGCAGTAAGTATGTCTGTACTTCAATTTCAATAGTATAAATTCACTATAGAAAGTGAAATTATTTTTGTGTCAGTTTGAGATTCTGCAACTCCACTAACTCTTATGCTTATAACATTGTTTTCTTTCTCTTTTTACTCATTATCTCTGCTTGACAATCTGTTGACATTGTTTCTTTTGGGGCCTTTAGTATATGATGCCTTCGGTTTTTGCATAAGAAGTTGGCCAATGTACAGTTTCAGGTCAGTAGCATATAGGGTGAGGGTCTACTGCAAACAGCCTCTCTATCATTAAAAGGTAGGAGTCTGCTATCCAAAGATTTGTTGCTAATAGGGACATGAACTCTAATGTTTTTGGATCTTGGATTAGTTTCTGCTTTCCTAGTGCCACGTAGAGAGGCCAAGAACTAAAAAATCTGAGGAATCGACCTTCATAAACTCACTACTAATGACCCCATAACATGAGGAAGTCGTGCATTGCATTTGCGATGAATTTCTTGTGGTAATAATTGCAAATGAATAAGTAGGAGGCGAGCAAGCTCAGCCGTCCGCTACTTATTTGACCTTGCTTCATGGCTCTCAGGAGTAGTGGCGTTTGGTATAAAAAATTATATTCACTTATATACTATGTGTTGACTCCCCTTATTTTTTTTTGTATGCTTGCTTTTATATTATGACACCTCTTATTGAAAATCCTCACTCTGTCACCCCCTAGAAGCTGGGGTGGAGCCAGCCTTTCAGCTATGTGCTCGGTTGAACACTGTAGCTTTGCTCCAAATCATATATTTATCTTAAGAAATTTGTTAAATATACATAAATTATTAAGTTAAAATTAAGTAACTTAAAAGTACTTTAATCTTGAACCCATAATATTAAAATTCTGGCTCTGCCGTAAGCACATGATGCAATGATGTCAAAGAGTCAGGAATTGCTACATTTCTAGGGTTTTTCATGTAAAATTTATGTTCTTGTGCATCAAATATTTTGACGTTGGGCTGCTTGCATGGATTGTTGTGACTCTAGCCTACTAAGATCAATTTTTACGAACCTATTCTTCATTTTATCCGTTTAATCTGCACCATAAGGTTGACCAAGCAGCAAACATTTTCTGAATGCTCTATTCTGAATATTGCTAAATGCTCTTTTGATTTTGATAATTTAACTTTTAAATGAAGCTTAGTCTGTAATCTTATTTTATATTGGTCCAATTTGCTACTCCTTTTCGTTTGGTAATCGTTGTAGGGGCTTCATGTAAACTTAGTTGAAATGATGTTCCATCCTCCATTTACGGTTTATGTCTTGGTTATTGTTATTGCATGTCATTCATATTTTGATTGTTATGCTTCTGTTACTATTACAATTTTTACTAAAATTACTAATGAATTGTCTTTTCTTATTTTTTATTTTCGTCTTTCTGAGTCGAGGATTTATCGGAAACAACCTCTCTGTCCTATCGGGGTAAGGGTAAGATCTGCATATATATTACTCTCTCGAGATCCCATATGGGATATTACTGAGTAGTTATTGTATACTTTTCAATCATGTCCTTTCTGTTTTTCTCTTTTACTTGTGTGGGCAATATGTAGAATAGAAACAAAATATATACAATAAGGTAGAGCCAGAATATCAAGCTTATAGGTTTGAAATTCTAATCGTTTTAAGTTATTAAGTTTTAAACTATTAATTTATATATATTAAACGAATATTTTAAGACAAAATATACTGATCGAATCAAAGCTAGCCAAATTCGTTGCCCGCACTCTATCCTCGCCCCTGACAGTAATAATCATCAACTAACGCACATCAATTTCAGTATATGAATACTCACGTTAGATGTGTTATGAAGAGTCAATGCAGATTTTAAAGTTTGTTTTTCTTAAATTAATTGAAAACAGATGATAGCATCAGGTGTTGAAAAGCATCCACGTTAAATAAGTAATGATGTACATGTGTTTAAATAAAAAAACATTCTCTTAAAATGACAAAATGCTTTAAAAACTAGTTACAACTAAAGCTGGTTATGTTGCATATATATATATATATATATATATATATATATATATATCTTGAAAAAAATCATAATTTTCTGATCAATCCCCTTAAGAATTTGTTTATGAAATATGTGAGAATGACAAAGGTGGATGTAGCCTTTGGATGTGGGTTCATCTGAACTCATAATTTATGATATATATAGAGAGAGCGGGGGTGGGGGGGGGGGGGGGGGCACGCGTGTGAAAGACAACTAAAATTCTAATAAATATTAGACCTCAACCATAATGTTAACTATATACTAATTTAGTGGTAAAAATTATAGAAGTTGTATTTATCAAATTATATATTCTGGATACGCATCTGAAAAATACTGGTCTAATAGCTTGGACGTCGAAGGTTTTGATTTATCATACTGAATGACAGGTCCTAGAAAGAAACATAAGTGTTTTGATGGGAAGTGACTGCAGCAAAACTGGAATTAATAATGCCACATAATTTCATTGAAATAGTGTACTTCATTAAAGCCTTTACTATTATTCTAGTAGAGTTAGGTCCATGTCAAATTAAACCTTATATTGATATAAAGATGGCTAAAGTTGTTATGGATTTTATTTTGCTTGACCTGTTGGTGTAAATTTTTGATGGACCCTAATAGTCATGTGTGAATATTCGTGAGAGGGCAGATACACCACTTCAGGAGCGGAGACTTTTGGAATTTGTAGTCCTAACAAGTTAAAAAGTGACCCAAATTATTTGTGTGGTTATAAAAGCTTCTCATTAAGGGTAGAATCGAAAGTTTAAGCTAAATTGTTTTCAAATTTAGAAATGAGTCATTCTTTTTGGAACGGATCAAAAAGAAAATAGGTTCGCATAAATTGGAACAGAGGGAGTAATAGATATGAACCTAAAGCTTTAAAAAAAATATAAGTTCAATGCTAAGAACCTTAAATGTTTGATTCCTGAAATTTCAAATCCTGACTCTACACCACGTATTATATTTTCTTATACATACAAAAGAAATAACGCAGTCAAACAAGCACCCTGAGCATTCATTTCTCTCCAAGAGCCAACTAAGAAACCTGATAGAAATTACCTCTATAATAGTCTTGTTTGGTTCGAATATTTTTTAATTAGCGAATTATTGTTATAAAAATATATATTATAACAACACATAAAATTTGGTTCAGGAATAACTTGATATTTATAGTAAAGTAATATTATATTAGAATATTGTTATAGAGAGATTTGACTGTACTTTTGGAGTCGTTTAGATTATTTTCCAATTTTATTCGGCAATAAAAATTCACTGAGTCAAATAATTCAAATTCATTTCAAAAAGTTTACTAAAGGAGTATAGCACACATACCCTGTCGGAATTATTCGTTTTTTGGGTACGTAAGAAGGCTACTAACTAGTTTTCCCCATTACAAAGAATTTCGATATGGTATGCTTAGAGGCGAATTTAAAATTTGAAGGTTTTGGGGGCCAAATGTTGAACCTAGATATGTTATGATTTAAGTGGTTCAAATAGGACACAGTGTGTTGTACAACTAGCTACAAACTAGTTTAAACTTTCACCATCTTTGGACGTTAAATTTAGGAAAAATGATATTGTATAGTTGCTCTTAAAATAATAGTTAAAATATAATATTTTTTTTGTATTTATATACATTTATATGTTATATACAAAAAATATATGCTTTTTTGGCTAACAAATATAATAATTTCTATAATACCCCATAAATTTACACAATAAGCAGGCTACAAACGGGTCCAAATGGGCTTTTTGTAGAGAACGAGTTCACTTTAGGCCCAAGTAGAATGCCAGAACAATTGTTGGGCCATTGCTTATGTCCAAGTTTACTGATTTTTTTCCGACTTTGGGGTAAATGATAGGGATTTTTACATATACATCCCATGAGTGATTTCGAAACTGAAATCTGGAAGAACTACAATTTTATTGACTATCACGCTGTAAATTCTGATTTTCAGTATTTGATGTAGAAAAATGAAAGATTTTTGAAACAGAAATCTGGAAGAACTACAAAATGGAAGAAGAATGAGTGATTTTCGAAACTGAAATCTGGAGAGATTCACGCTGGCTAAGATTTTTTACCATTTTTTGATTGATGCTTTAATTGGGACAGAATCAAATATTAATTGGGAGCCTTAAAATGTGGCGCAATTTTAGGCTATAAAATCAGCCATATCCGTCTTTGATTGATGCTTTAATTGGGACAGAATCAAATATTAATTGGGAGCCTTAAAATGTGGCGCAATTTTAGGCTATAAAATCAGCCACATATGGTTTGGTACATATTTGATAACAAAAACATGGAATATGCGGGTAATAACCAAAGGCACAATAATGGTAATAAGGTTTGCTATATGAGATGTATATGTAAAAATCCCTAAATGATAATTGCACAAACAAGATCAGTTGTGTTTGTTCGCCCAAAAAAAGATAGAGCTTTCCCAATAGGCGCAACAGGCATAACAGAGTGCTAGGCCCAGAAGCGGAACCAAAATTTGAAACTTATGGGTTTTAGATTCAAATTCTTTTAAATTACTAGTTCTAAATAAATAATTATATAAATTCAATGAATTTCTTACGATAATTACTTATTTTGGACCAATGATATTAGCTTCGGCCGAATCCGTTAATCGCATACTAGCATCGCCCCTGATGCTCGCCAAAATGCTAAGCCAATTTCTACATTGTACAAAATCTGAGACACATTAAAAAACAGAACAAATATACTATCTATATACCTTCATATTGCTGCAATATATAATACAAAAAGAGTACCAAAACGAGCCGTTTACCTTTTTTTCTTTTTCTTTTTAATTAAAGAACCAATATTCAAATACAAGACTCTCTCCTTGTTACAATGGCAAAGAAAAGCTCAAGATTAGGTGGCTGAAAATAACCTTCCTTGGGCGGAGGACGCTGTTGTTTGACATAAACTCCTTTCTTTTTCGGCGGCGGCGGGCACAAAGAATTCACCATAATCATACACGTGTCACACCTCGGAGTCATGCATCCTTCTTCCACCACCTCATAATCACTATCTACCACCCCATCAATTCAACTATGACGTAAATATAGGTGTCGGTCAAAATTTTTATTGAACGTTTTAACCCTGTTGACTATAACAATAGTTGCGACTATAAATAAACTTGGAAGCAAAACGTTACTAAATGTTAACGACGAGACGTAGTACAAAAGTTTCTATAGGCGAATAGATTGTAGGAATAAAATGTTTTTTGCAGCATAGTGTGTGTGTGTGTTTTTATAATAGTAATATGGTTGGACTACTTTATATTGGAGGGAAAAGGGGAGCCTTTGTGTGGGCTTTTAAAGGAAAAAGGCTTGTTCCGGAAGCTGCTTTTCTGACTTATATCCAATCGTGTGATGGAAGCTTTATTATGATTATCTTACGTGGCATAAAGCGTAGCAACGGAGGACACGTGAACGTTTTGATTCGTTGGATTAAAGGTTGGATTCCCGCGAAAATGCTGAGAAGTTGCGGGTATGAATCTAGACCACTCGAATTTTAATTTTTATTCATGTTGTATTTTTCTATCCTAGTGAAATGTGAACATAATATATACTTGATGATGATAATGGGCTTTATTCGATGCTTATTCCTTCTGTGGCCCAAATAAGTAATGGGCTATGGGCCCGACGAGAAAGATGGGTAAAAATAATACGGGCTAGCTAGTTTTCGGATTGATTATTTAAAAATAGCTAGTAACGACTAATTTGCCAAACTAACGGCTCCTTCTGTGCATAAACTAAGTCAGCGACGATTTTAGTTTCCTTTTTTTCTGCTCTTCTTTCGGTGAGTATTCCGGCAGCTATGTCGGGTCCGTTAGATCGGTTTGCTAGGCCTTGTGAGTTTATCTGATTTTCTTTTATTTTCCATGCTTTATTTGTATTTTCAAATTCAAATTTTAAGAACATTATTGGTCAATTTTAGTTTATAGCTATTTCTCTTGTTAACAATTAGGGCTTTTGACCTTATTAGTACTTTTTCAGTTTTTGCTCGACCAAAAACGATAACTTTTCAGAATTTCATATCCATTATTTCCTATTTTGGTTCTATCTGAACGGCAGTTTTCGTTTTTCTAAATATTAAAGTTAAACTCTCCAAAATTGCTGGTTGAATTGTTGAGTTTGTGGCTTCTTTGGCTAGGTCTTGTTGTCTCCATTTCTGCTCTGTATTCGTCTTTTCTTCCTATTCTCTCTTCTGCTTTTTGTGGGTGCGTGTGGGTGTGTTCTGTTTTCTTGGACATGTGCCTTATTTTCCGGCGAGTATTTCCGGCAAGCTACAGTACTTCAGGCGACTCCCGTTCAGACTTTTGGCAGGACGAAACAGAACCACACGTTCCGATAAGCTTCAGGAAAACTTATCCCAGGTACTAGTCGCGGCGGCGAGGCCAGTTCGCGACGTTTGGGAGTGAAGAGCTAAACAACACCGGCCGGGAAGTGGAAGAGTCGGTAGCAGTTGACCTTGGGCGCATCAAAGCCTACTTTCAGGTTTTTCCACCGGGAGTTGGTACCTCCCGCTCTCTTGTTTACTTTGTACACCTTTTACGTATTTTACCTAGCATTCCGTGTGAGGTTTACTCTGTTACTATCTAGTTTGCCTCTTTTTGCGTATTCCGCTATAGTGCGTGTGTGCGTCACTACTCTCCATAGTCGGTTGGAGGGATAGTGGCCGCGGCGGGGGATGATAGTGTAAGGTCATGTCCTCGGGGGGTGGGGCGGTGGGGGGGTGAGTAAGGGGACGGGGAGTGGTCCTGTGGGTAGGGCGGGAGGTAAGGGTGGGAAGAGGGTAGCGGACGCTCATAGATTAAGGATTGGGTCGTGGAACATAGGCACTCTGACGGGTAAGTCCATTGAGTTGGCGAAGGTTCTTCAGAAGAGGAGGGTTAACATAGCCTGTGTCCAGGAGACTAGGTGGAAAGGGTCGAAGGCAAGGAATGTAGACGGGTTTAAGCTGTGGTATTCTGGGGTCGTGAGAGGTAAGAATGGAGTGGGCATCTTGGTGGATAAGGATCTAAGGGAGTCCGTGGTCGAGGTTAGGCTAGTGAATGATAGGTTAATGTTTATTAAGTTGGTTATTGGGGGTGGCGTCCTCAACGTCATCAGCGCTTACGCGCCGCAAGCGGGCTTAGACAAGGAGGCTAAGAGGCGCTTTTGGGAGGGCTTGTATGATCTGGTGAGTAGTATTCCCCAATCTAAGAAGTTAGTTATTGGAGGGTACTTTAATGGTCATATTGGGGCTGATGTTGGTGGTTATGGTGAGGTGCACGGTGGCTTTGGCGTTGGGGTTAGGAACGGAGGAGGCACGTCACTGCTTGATTTCGCCAGGGCTTCCAAGCTTCTGATTGCGAACTCGACATTTCAGAAGAGGGAGGAGCCTTTGGTCACCTTCAAGAGTTCGGCGACGAGGACTCAGATTGATTACCTCCTCCTCAGAAGGAGCGATAGGGGTATGTGCAAGGACTGCAAGGTTATTCCGGGAGAGTCCCTTTCGACTCTTCATACACTCCTAGTGATGGATGTCGGTCTCTGGGTGAAGAGGAAGAGGAGGGGTGCTCGGGGAAAACCGCGGATTAGATGGGGTGTTTTGACTAAGGAGAAAGCACAGGAGTTGGAGAGGAGGTTGGCTGAGGGCGGAGCTTGGAGAAGTTCTGGGGAAGCGGACGCTATGTGGTCAGAGACGGTGAACTTGGTTAGGGAGGTAGCACGGGACGTGCTCGGGGTAGCCAAGGGCTATTCAGGCAGACATCAGGGTGACTGGTGGTGGAACGATGTAGTCTAAGGAAAAGTGGAGGTGAAGAAGGCGGCGTTTGCTAAGTTGGCAGGGAGCACAAGCGAGGAAGAACGCAGAGCGAACAGGGAGATCTACAAGGTGGCGAGGAAAGAAGCAAAGGTGGCGGTTACGGAAGCTAAAAACGCGGCGTTTGGTCGCATGTATGAGGAACTAGGGGAGAGAGGCGGGGACAGGAAGCTATTTCGGTTAGCTAAAGCAAGGGAAAGGAAGGCGCGTGATCTTGACCAAGTTATGTGCATCAAGGACGAGGATGGTAGAGTTCTGATGGGGGAGTCTCAAGTCAAGCAGAGGTGGCAGGCGTACTTTCGGGACTTAGTTAACGAGGAGGGGAATCGTAACATAGAGCTAGGGGAGTTGGGGCATTCAGAGCAGCATAGAGACCTTGGGTACTGCAGGCGCATTAGGGTGGAGGAGGTCATGAGGGCTTTGCGCAAGATGAGTAGGGGTCGAGCGACCGGGCCTGACGAGATACCTGTGGAGTTCTGGAAGTGCATGGGTAGGTCAGGACTGGAGTGGCTCTCCAGGTTGTTCAATGCGATCTTCAGGACCAAGAGGATGCCGGATGAGTGGAGGTGGAGTACAGTGGTTCCCTTGTACAAGAACAAAGGGGACATCTAGTGCTGCAACAACTATAGGGGTATCAAATTAATAAGTCATACCATGAAGGTCTGGGAGCGGGTGATCGAGGCGAGGGTGAGGGAGATGACATCTATATCAGTGAACCAGTTCGGTTTCATGCCGGGTCGCTCCACTACAGAAGCTATCCACCTTGTCAGGAGGCTGGTGGAGCAGTTCAGGGATAAGAAGAAGGACCTGCACATGGTGCTTATCGACTTGGAGAAAGCGTATGACAAGGTCCCAAGGGAGGTGCTATGGAGGTACTTGGAGGCGAAGAGCGTGCCGGAAGCCTACATCAGAGTAATCAAGGACATGTACGATGGAGCTAAGACTAGGGTTAGGACGGTGGGTGGAGACTCAGACCATCTTCCAGTGGTTATGGGGCTCCATCAAGGATCGGCGCTTAGCCCTCTCTTGTTTGCCTTGGTGATGGATTCTCTAACCCGACATATTCAAGGGAATGTGCCTTGGTGTATGCTATTTGCTGATGATATAGTCTTGATTGACGAGACGATGGTCGGTGTTATTGAGAGGTTAGAGGTATGGAGACAGACTCGAGTCTAAGGGTTTCAAAATAAGCAGATCTAAGACAGAATACCTGGAGTGCAAGTTTAGCGCCGAGCCGAGCGAAGTAGGCAGGGACGTGTTGATTGGATCTCAGGTCATCGCCAAGAGGGACAATGTCAGATATTTTGGGTCAGTGATTCAGAAGGGATGGAGAGATTGACAGGGACGTCACTCATCGCATAGGAGCGGGGTGGTCAAAGTGGAGGCTTGCATCAGGAGTCCTGTGTGGCAAGAAAGTCCCACAGAAACTCAAGGGGAAATTTTATAGAGCTGTGGTTAGACCTGCAATGTTGTATGGGGCAGAGTGCTGGCCAGTGAAGAACTCTCATGTTCAGAGAATGAAGGTTGCGGAGATGAGGATGCTCAGGTGGATGTGCGGGTTCACCAGGTTAGATAAGATTAAGAATGAAGTTATTCGAGAGAAGGTGGGGTGGCCCCAGTGGATGAGAAGATGCGAGAAGCGAGACTGAGGTGGTTCGGGCATGTGCAGAGGAGAAGTCCTGATGCCCGGGTGAGGACTTGTGAACGGCTAGAGATGGTCGGCATTCGGCGAGGCAAAGGGAGGCCTAAGAGGTATTGGTAAGAGGTGATTAGGCATGACATGGCTAGAATGCAGGTTTCCGAGGACATGGCCCTTGATAGGAAAGTCTGGAGGTCTAGTATCAGGGTTGTAGGATAGGGGCCCCTAGAGTTTTTCGTACTATGCACTCGGGGTTGGGTGAGACTTGACAAGGCTATCCATAAGTGTTTTGTGTTTTGGATTGTGTCTCCCTTATGGTAGTTACTGTATGATATTATTGCATGCTATTTTATTTATGGTTCTTATGTTTAGATAATTATTTACGCTATTTCTGCTGGACTTACTAATGCTCTTTTGTTTTTGTTTGTGTTTTTGTTTTTCCTCTCCTTCACTGAGCCTAGGGTCGATTGGAAACAGCCTCTCTGTCCTTTCGGGTAGGGGTAAGGCTCGTCTACATATTACCCTCCCCAGACCCTACTTTGTGGGATATTACTGGGTAGTTGTTGTTGTTGTCGTAGTATTTATGAAGTTACAGCACAAAAAGTTCCAGCATAATATACTAGAGATTGGCATCTGCTTATGAACTTCCAACAAATTATGCTGGACCGGTATATTATATTGGAACTCCAGTATAATATATTAGACTTCCAGCATAGTATATTGCACTTAATATACTACAATATTTTTCGGATTTTGAATAATATTTTCGTTCATATTTATCCTTTCGTGAAAAGTACTAAATTCTGATCACTTTTGAATTTCTGGTTATTTTTCAATGACCACTTGTAAATCTGGCTTGTTTTTTTAATTTGTCTTCTGAAAATGGCTGTCCCTTCACTTACCCCGTCTGGCATAAAGGCCCAATGAGACTTTTTGTCCGTCTTTTTTTTTTCCTTTTTCACATTTACTATCTTAATTAATTTTATCAAACGTTATTTGACTCAACAAGAAATTTGAGACGTTAATTTAATTCATATAATATATTAGGAATTAGGTAATGATGAAAGAGAATATATCAACGTAACATTTGAAATCATTCTAAAATATAAAGGATTTTAAAATTATATTAATGCCTGCAATTAAGATGATATATTACCTTTTCAAATAATATCTTTTAATTATATAATCAACGAGTGGGAATCTCTCACCACAACGTCTCAGCCACTAAATTATAGCCTGTCATCTCCAATATCTTAGCTATTTTTTCAACAAATCCATCCCTTTATTACTATAAATATACTCCATTTTCCACTCTTCATTTTGTGAATAAATCTCTCTGTCTCCATTCAATTTTCAAAATCACTATAAATAAAATATCTTCATTTCTTCATCAAAATGGCTGGCGTTCGTGATTTTCGTGTTTCTCGTTGTTGTTACCGTTTCGGCTCAGGAGCCTAGTCTTGCACCAGCTCCCTCGCCTGAAGCTGGAGCGGGTTTCTCATTGCCGGTTTCTGGTGCTTTGATTGGAACTTCTTTGCTCGTGTCGTCGTTTGCTGTATTAAGGCATTAAGCTTTGAGACCAGAGGCGGATCTAGATTTCCAGGAAGATAGGTGACGACGAGTTGAGACTTTGGATTTGCTTGAATCATGAAATGTTATTGTATTGATTCTTTGTTCTTTTGTATATGGGATTTTGCAATGTGATGAAATAATATAATCTTTTGATTCTTCTTCATAACAAAAATGTTAACTTTATTATTGTCTCCAATGTGAAAAGTAGAAAACTTTGAGCATAATGTCAAATATTGGCCAAGTAGCAGAACACTAAAGATAAATAAAGAACAATGCTAATATTGGTCAAAAATGACTTCTAAGGTGTAGTTTAGTTTGAAGACAAGTTATAAAATCATTATTTTTTATTGACTGTTTGGTATGTTGTATTAATCTTGAGATTGTCAACTTTAATGCTTTATCCTGAAATAACTTTTCGTGGGTTACTATTCCACCTCTGACATCGATAAGTTATTCCGTTACTATTTTTAATCATGGGATAACTTATGCCAAAATTAGTAACCAAACAAGCGATAAGGCAGTACTAATTTTTTATCCCAGAATAATGTTGCTTATTCATCGTACCGAACGACGTCTTAGGGGTCATTTGGTTAGGAAACAAGTTTTCTCATGACTAATTATATCGAAATTAGTTATTCCACCCTCGAAATAAAAAACACTATAGTCCCAGGATAACCCAAAAGGACAAAAATCATGTTGGAACTGGCCTTTATTAGTAGAGAAGATGCCTATAACACCCTCACAAATCATTGTACGTGCTACGTATAACTAACATGGTTGATATAAAATACAAATGAAAAGAAGCCAATACACAACACTGCTACCTACTATTATTGCCTATTTGCACAATACTGTTAACATTATGTCCTGGCAAAATAAGTAGTACCAGACACACAGATGCTGCTCCAACATTGTGTTGCCATTCCTCTCTCGTATTGTGATTGTCGCAGCCCATTGCATTAGGGAAGGAAAAACAACAACAACAACAACAACAAATCCACTGGGGTCTGGGGAGGATATTGTATATGCAGACCTCCTTATCCCTACCCTGGGAGGGCAAAGAGACTACTTCCGATAGACCTTCTGCTAGAGAGTAGAGACACATTAAGGAAGGAAGGCAGCAATAAATGTTCTGCATCCGCTCCCCCATAAGCAAAGCAGTGTTATGAACATAGCCTTCACAGTTGTACTAGTTAAATTAACAAAGGTAATAAAACTAGCACTTGGAAAAGTGAATACCATTCATCAGCTCATTTACCAAGCTGCTTTCCATGTTGAAAGTGCATATCCGATACGACCCTTCCATCCTTGCAGTAGCCATTCACTATCCACATCGATCACGAAATTCTTGTCGTACACCTTGAATCGTTCCGTTGCCATTCTCATGATCTCCTCATCCAAAGGTAGCTGTCGAAAACCAGCTTTCATGATTCGGACTTGCCACTGCTTGTATGTTTCTGGGCGTTCAATTCTCTCAGTTGCTTCACACGCTATGACATTCATTGCCTCCCGACCAAGTATATTCTTTTCAATCAGCATCCTCTCGTGCACTTCCCGGGGAATATTAGCTTCAAGCATATCAAACAAGGACGAGTAATCGAAAAGAGCCTCGCGGAATCGTGTGATGAAAAATGGGGCATTATAAGCACCATTTACTATACCCAGTATGAAAACATCTGGATTCAATTTCCTGATAAGATTCAGAACAACATTTCTTGGACTATTTACATCCACAGTCTCATCGAGCAGATTCCTAAAACGGTACAAACAGTTCACGACAAGAACCTCACCGTTATTGATCTTAAGATCCTCGAGTTTAATCGTTTCCCACTTCTGCGCTATAGCATTGAACTCAAAAGGAACATTGAAACTCTTTGCATAATTAGCTAACCGTCTCCCCGTTTCCTCAACCCTCCCTGCTGGTCGAAAACCAGGATGTGGGAAATCAATCCCAGTTATACGAAGCTTGGGAGGTCCACCCAGTCTAGAAGAGAGACGTTGTATGAGGGCAGGCCATTGGAAACCCCACATAATACCAATATCTATAATATGTACTGTTGAAGCATTTTCAGCTAAATTCATAATCGCCTTATTTGAGAAAAAGCTAGAGATCTTCCTGAACGGGCAGGCAGCGAGCAGTAGCTGGTAAGCTTTCAAGACATCAGCGGCTGATACAGGCCGTGTAATAAGGGCTCTATAGATATGAGTGCCAGAACCGCCATCCGTGCCTCAAGACCATCAGCAAAATAATAGGCTAACCTCTGCATCCCGTCCCCCGTTGGAGAAGAACTTTGTCTGATCTGCTTTAGAAGTCCATTTGCCGTCCTTCGATTTTCCGCAGCAACAGCTTGTGCACAAAGTGCCAATAGTGTTCTCAAGTCTACTACATCTCTTTTACCCCCTTGTTTCTTTGCTTGTGAATTTTTATCCAATTCCGCTACATCTCGTTTACTCCCTTGTTTCTTTCCTTGTGAATTCTTACCATTAGATCCCTTTGAAACGCCGTTCTCTAATGCATTTCGCCTAGATATAGTCTGCCAGGTCTCGCGAAGAGCAGATTCAATTTTTCCTGCACTGCATAGCAGCACCCTATCGAACATTTCTGATCGAACAGTTGATTCAGAAAACACTGCTGAGTGCTTGCTATTTCTCTCCTCCGTTAAATCTACTACATCTTCTTGAAGAGTGTTTTTCTTCCCTCTTGACCTTTCAGGTGATTGCTTTTCTCCATATTTCTCAACTTTTACTACCGCATCTTTTCTCTCTTCATTCTGCTCGTTCCCCACGACATTATACCTCACATCAGCAAACAAACTATTGCTCGTAGGAATGAATTTACTTGCCTCCTCCACCCCTTTCTTAAACTGCATAATAGACTCGCTGTCACAAAATATATCAGGAATCCTAAGTGTGCTCACAGGAGAATCCACCAGCACATCCGGGACAGTGCTTGACGAACTATGGGGCAACCAAGAAGTTGAACTCAAAGCAATACCATCAGGAAAACGTGGCACGTGTGGCACGTTATTCCCACCGAGATCAAGATTCCAATTCGGGCATAGTACGCCATCACATCCATCATTTCCACTATTGTGAAAACCACTACGGTCCATACTATTATATCCATTCTGACCTAAATTGGACGGTTTATCAAGATTCGGGGGAGGAGGGTACTCCTCTCCGATAACTTCATAAAACGATCTTTCTGTAGCTCGAAGAGCTGCAGATTCTTGAAACATACAAGACATTTCATCAATATCCTCTTCCATAAGCATCTGATTTATATACTTAGGCACCACATCACTAAAATCATAATCCTCATCTGCAGTTGATGGGACTAAAGTATTTGATTGAAATGGAGTAATGTCAACATGATTATTGTTGACTAAATTATCACCAACTCTGAGATTATTAATCAGATTCGGATCAGGGAAAAATGAATGAGCTTCATCCTCTAATTTAATTGCAGATCTTGCCTCATATAGCCCCATGAAATCTCTATCAATTTTCATCTACTCTGCAATAATCAAGAATTCAAAATCCAAAAAAGTCAACTCCAAATAAAATCCTTTTCAATGGATAAACGTAGCCTTAAAAGAAGGTATTTTCACAACAACATGCTAAATAAGGGGAAGAAAAAAAAGGCTTCTGGGTGGCACTAAGCGGGGAAGGGCCGGACCACAAGGGTCTATTGTACGCACAAAAAGTTGTTTCTATGGTTCGAACCCGTGACCTCCTGGTAACATGGCAGCAACTTTACCAGTTACGCCAAGACTCTCATTCTACAACGACATGCTAATAATACATCAAAATACAATACTCAGAAATTAAACCCTAAAAGAAATGAAAATCAAGCACTGACTTAGACACAGTGTTTAAGAAAGAAAGACCTACTTCTTAAACGTGTGGTCTAAAAAACAACAGATATATGTGTGGCTATTAATTATTTTATCAAGGCTAAATAAGAAGTTTAAAGTTAAATTATTTTCTAAATACAGAAAGTTAACAAAATACATCACATAAATTGGGACAAATGAAGTGATTTAAGCTAGATCACCAGAATTGAACTTACTATCAATATAGCAAATGACAACGTTATCTTCCAATGAAAAACATAAACAATAAATAGAAAAATACCTAGTAAAAGGTACAGTTGTTTTGAAGAGTGTAAAGGAATAGAACAGAAGCAGAAAGCTGAAAATGAATTTCTCAAGAAAAAGCAGAGCAAAGTGCTACTATTTTATGTACCAAAGAATAACTGTTGGTGTGAAGAATTGACGAAGATAGAGGAATTTACCTGCAATTTTGAGGAACATAAGAGTCAAAGCAAGGAGCAGAGCACAAGGAAAAACAGGGAAAGAGGAAATGGTAGTATTAAATAAGAGTTCATTAATGGTTAATTATCTATCCGAAATTAAGTTATAGTAGTACTATTTCTTTTATTCGTAACAGAAAAAATTCATTTATTTGTGCCTATATTACTTCAAAAGTCATTCAGCCGAATTTCTCGAACTTTTGATATCTAAATATTATTTCTCAACCTTTCCTCTTTTTTACCATTTAAAAAAAGATGGTAGTTTCTTTAATTTATATTATAAACTTGTTGGTATTATTTTTGTCTTCTTTATTTTCAAATGATTTTTTAATTATTATTTTTCTTTATTAAAACGACTCGTGTAGAAATACGTTATATTATTATGTACAATAAACCCTTGTACCCCGACCTTTCTCCGAATCTCGTACATAGCGGGAGCTTAGTGCACCGGATTGCCCTTTTTAAACCTATTAAGATTTGCTTTTCTTGAGCCGAGATTTTTTTGGAAACAGTATCTCTATTTCCACAAGATAAAGATACGGTATGCGTTGTTAGTAAACTGTATTTATAAAATAATTTTGGAAATATAAATTAATATAAACAGAAATTATGATAAACAAAAATGACATAAACATAAATGATCATATCCAATTCGAGCCCACTGAATTCACAGTGTCTCTTTAAGTAATTTAATCACATTCTTGCACCCAAGGTTATGGATTATTTCCTCCCTGGATAGAACGAATTACACACTGGTGTAGTGGTACTCCAAACGCCAGTGTTTCAGCGAACACAAAGATCAGTAGCAAGTCACACTTACTTTTTACTTTGTTTGTATGCTAAAAGTATGCAGAAGAAGAAGAGAAAACTCAAAAATTTGTAGTGAAATTCTGAGCAAAATAGTGTTGTATTTATAGCCAAAATTTGGGTTGGAATCTGAAGAGGTGCAACTCTTCAAAATGGTTGTTTCTGCAAAACTGCTACAGCATAAATGCCATTACGTAAAGGGATATTTACTCAACAATAAAGAGGGTTGGATTTAACATTAATATTCTGTTATTAATAAATATTTAATAATACATTTCTATTAATATTTTACTATTAAAAAATAAATTTGGTCCAAAAAGTTAATCAATCAATCAATTGACCAAATCCAAATCCAAATCCGAAGCCGAAGCCGAAGCCGAAGCCGAGCCGAGCCGAGTGAGCGACGACGACGACAGCGCGAGGCTTGCTTTCTTCTCAACTCTTTAAGAGCTAGAAGAAGAGCAATTTCTTATAAACCCACAAAAAATCTCTTCCTCTTTCAATATGGGACAATGTACATATGCCAAGGAGGGAAATTAAAAGTTCACTCATAAATTTCATTTTCCTCCATTTCTCATTGACCCTCTTTTAAGTATTTAATATATTAATTAAATACCTTAAAACCCAACAATCCCCCACATGAATAGGGAATGGCTATATCACGAAAGTATGCATGAAAAACTGTGTGATTCGCAAGTAAGGAGTAATTGCATCTGGTTAAGTAGGTTTCCCTTTAAACTTTCCGTAGTGAACTTATGTCGGATATACTCGATCAATCGGTAGATTTTATATCTTTGAACCGTCAAACTTTTGTGTATACCTAGATAACCACAAGTCACACAACCAACCCTTAACTTCCTTTGGTTCTCATTGTTGTGCTCGTTTCAGCTATGAACACCGTCTGTTTCATAAGTGCGTAGAGAACTGGCCTTACAAAGTTCTTCTTGAAGCGGCTAACACTTAACTCTTTCATATGTGATTCCTAAACGAGTCATCCCGTAGATACACTATTTGATATACCTTGTATCAAACTTAGAAATCATTAAAAAGCCTTAATGTTTTATCCTTTGTACAGAACATTGTCTCATCACGAGAACGGACCAAAAGTTTAGTTGGCAATGTTGAACCGTCATAAATAACTTTGTTTGGTATCCTTGAACCTAGATCTTGGGATCTCCAGTCTTCTAGGTAGAGTTACCGCTACTATGACTTGTTCTCGGCCACAGTCTCATTCCCCTTGATGACTTTTCAACTACCTTTCTAGTTAGGCCTTTTGTAATTGGATTTGACACATTATCACTTGACTTTACATAGTCAATCGTGATAATTCCTCTAGAGAGTAATTGTCTAGCGATTTTATGTCTTCGTCGTATATAACGAGATTTACCGTTATACATAACGCTCCCAGCTCCTCCAATTGTTGCTTGACTATCACAATGTATGCATATTGGTGTCAACGATTTGGGCCAAAATTGAATATCTTCCAAGAAATTCCGGAGTCATTCAGCTTCTTCACCGTCTTTATCCAAGGCTATGAACTCAGCCTCCATTGTAGAGCGGGCAATACAAGTTTGTTTGGACAACTTCCAAGATACCGCTCCTCCACCAATAGTGAATACATATCCACTTGTGGACTTAGAATCAGTTGATCCGGTGATCCAATTTGCATCACAGTATCCCTCAATAACTGCAGGATATTTACTGTAGTGTAAAGGAAAGTCCTGGGTATGTACTAAATACCCCAAAACTTGTTTCATGGCCATCCAATGAGATTGACATGGATTGCCCGTATATCGACTCAATTTACTTATAGAACAAGCTATATCTGGTCGTGTACAATTCATGATGTACATTAAGCATCCCAACATACGAGCATAATCCAATTGTGATATGCTTTGGCCTTTGTTCTTTGCTTATGCAAGATTCATGTCAATTGGATTCTTTGCAACTTTCAAGCCCAAATGCTTGAATTTTTCAAGTACTTTCTTAATTTAATGAGATTGTGACAATGCCAGACCTTGAGAAGTCTTATGTATTTAATTCCCAGAATTAAATCAGCAACTCCCAAGTCTTTCATATCAAACTTGCTCATTAGCATACGCTTAGTAGCATTTATGTTGGCAATGTCATTACTCATTATGAGCATATCATCCACATATAAGCATATAATGACTATGTGATTTGGAACATTTTTAATGTACACACATTTATCACATTCATTTATCTTAAACCCATTTGACAACATTGTTTGGTCAAATTTCGTATGCCATTGTTCGGGTGCTTGTTTTAGTCCGGAAAGGGACTTAACAAGTCTACATACCTTCTTATCTTTACCTGAAACCACAAACCCTTCAGGTTGTTCCATGTAAATTTCTTCCTGGAACTCTCCATTTAAGAAGGTCGTCTTAATATCCATTTGATGAATTTCAAGACCATAAACTACAACTAACGCTACCAACATTCTTATGGACGTAATTCTTGTAACTGGAGAGTATGTATCAAAATAGTCAAGACCTTCTTTTTGTCTGTACCCTTTGACTACAATTCTTGCCTTATATTTGTCAATAGTACTATCATCTTTCATTTTCCTCCTAACGATCCATTTAGAACCCAACAGTTTATTTCCAAGAGGAAGATCAACCAATTCACATGTATGGTTGTTCAGTATGGGTTCAATTTCACTATTAACTGCTTCTTTCCATATCAATGATTCTGAAGAAGATATAGCTTCTTTAAATGTTTGAGGCTCATTTTGAAAGTCACAAAATCTGATCCAAATGAAGACGTTCTTTGACATTTACTACGTCTTGGATCCTCCTAGTTATGTGAAGTTTCTTTTTTTTCTTCCCGAGGTCGTTTAGATCCTTCATCAACCGACGCATATTCCTTTTTATATGGATATATATATATATATATATATATATATATATATGTATATATATATATGTATATATATATATATATACACACACACACACACACACACACACACACACACACACACATATATATATATATATATATATATATATATATATATATATATATATATATATATATATATATATATATATTTTCAAAGAACTCAACACTATTTGATTCTATAACCGTATTATTATGAATGTAGGGATTTTCTGATTTATGAACCAGAAATCGATATATTTTACTATTAGTTGCATATCCTATGAAAATACAATCAACAGTTTTAGGTCCTATTTTTTACCCGTTTGGGTTTAGGAACTTGCACTTTTGCCAAACACCCCCACACTTTAAAATAATTCAAGTTGGGTTTCCTTCATTTCAATTTTTCATATGTAATTGATTTTGTTTTGCTACGGGGTACTCGATTTAGTATTCGGCTAGCCGTAAGAACGACTTCCCCCACAAGTTCTGTGGCAAACCAGAACTTATCAATAATGTGTTCATCATCTCCTTTAATGAACGATTCTTTCTTTCTGCAATCCCATTGGATTGGGGCGTGTAAGGGGCCGTTATTTGATGAATAATTCCATATTCTAAACATATTTGTTCAAAAGGAGATTCATATTCACCATCCTTATCATTTTTTATCATTTTGATTTTCTTGTTAAGTTGTGTTTCAACTTCATTTTTATATTGCTTGAATGCGTCTATTGCTTCATCTTTACTATTAAGTAAGTAAACATAGCAATATCTAGTACTATTGTCAATAAAAGTTATGAAATACTTCTTTCGACTGCGAGATGGTATTGGCTTCATGTCACAAATATCTGTGTGAATTAAGTATAAAGGATTTGAATTCCTTTCAACTGACTTATAAGGATGTTTAAGATACTTGGATTCCACACATACTTGACATTTTTATTTGTCACATTCAAATTTAGGCAATACTTCCAAATTAATCATTTTCCGTAAGGTTTTATAATTAACATGACCCAAACGTATATGTCATAATTCATTTGACTCAAGCAAGTAAGACGAAGCTGAAGTTTTATTATTATTATCTGCAACCATTACATTCATCTTGAAAAGGCCCACAGTGAGGTAAGATTTTCCTACAAACATTTCATTCTTACTTATTACAACCTTATCAGAAGCAAAAACACACAAATCCATTCTTAATAAGAAGTCCAGTAGAGACTAAATTTTTCCTAATTTCGGAAACATGAAGGACATTGTTCAAAGTCACCACTTTGCCGGAAGTCATTTTGAGAAAAATCTTCCCACATCCTTCAATCTTGGCCTTTACAGCATTTCCAATGGAAATTGTCTCGTCGGGTCCAACAAGAGGATAAGTAACAAAAGCTTCCTTGACAACACAAACATGGTGAGTGGCTCCAGAATCAATCCACCACTCTTTAGGATTGCCCACCAAGTTGCATTCGGAAAGCATTGCGTATAAGTCATCAGCATCATCATGCTTTTCTACCATGTTTGATTGACCCTTCTTCTTGTCTTTCGTCGGAGCATGGCACTCCGTAGATTAGTGTCCGGTTTTTTCACAGTTGTAGCAATTTCCACTGAACCGCTTCTTACTTGGGTTGTATTTCCGACCAGAAGCCTTCTTCCTCTTCGTTTTCTCTTCAACAATATTTGTTCCCATTATTATTGAACTTCCACGGCCTCTTATTTCAGCAGCTTTGTTGTCCTATTCAATTCTCAATCTAACAATGAGATCTTCAAAGAACATCTCCTTGAGTTTGTGCTTCAAGTATTTTTTGAAGTCCTTCCACAAATGAGGCAACTTCTCAATCGTTGCTACTACTTGGAATGCTTCATTGATGACAAGATCTTCAATGAAAATTCCATTAGTAAGAATACTAAGATTACTATTTTCAGCATCAATATTAATTTGATTCATACCTTAAATAAGGAGATCGTAAATAATCACTTGCAGTTCTTGGACTTGAGTAATAACAGATTCGCTATCTACCATTTTTATAGTCCTAAACCTTTGCAGCCACAAACTTTTTCAACCTGGCATCTTCAGTTTTGTATTTCTTTTCAAGCACATTCCACAGTTCTTTTGACATTTTCACACCATTATAGACATTATACAACGCATCCTCCAACCCGCTAAGAATGTAATTCTTGCACAAGAAATCTTGAATGCTTCCACGCCTCAGTTCATTATCAGGAGTTTCATCAGCTAGCATAGGAACATCTTCCTTGATGAACTTCTGAAGACTTAAGGTAGTCAAATAGAAGAACATCTTTTGGTGCCAGTGCTTGAAATTAATCCCGGAAATTTTTTCGAGTTTCTCCGCCCGTGCCAAAGCAGTCGCTGTCGTTCGGCTTGTTGAGGCATTGAGTGTCACCATTGGAACAACTTGGTTTTCATTTCCATTACTCATTTATGTAAAAGATTAACACCAATGTTAAAATCACGTAGATTTTAATAGAGTAAAAAACCACAAAGGTGTTACTCTCCAAAAACAATAATATAAATACAGAAATATATTAAATTACTTAAGCTTGTTAGTAAATTATATTTGTAAAATAATTCTAGAAATAAAAATTAATATAAACAGAAATTATGATAAACAGAAATGACATAAACAGAAATGATCATAAACAATTCGAGCCCACTGAATTCATAGTGCCTCCTTAAGGAATTATTCCCTTTCTTGACCTAAGGTTATGGATTATTTCCTCCCAGAATAGAACGACTTACACACTGGTGTAGTGGCACTCCAAACGCCAGTGTGATGACCCAAAGGGTCATCACCGTAATTCACCCTTTCCTTGCACTTCTGAGGCCTTGAAAACCTCTTATTTATTTGCATTGATTTGCGTACACAGTCCAGGAGCGAAGCCGAAAAGTTTTTATGTGAAAATATTTAAATTTTGTGTTAAAAACTATGAATTTTGATGTTAATATTGCTATAGTTGACTTTGGTCAACCTTTTGGGTAAACGGACCTCAACCCATGATGTGACGGTCTCGAAGGGTTCGTAATAAAATTTGGGACCCGGGCGTATTCCCGGAATAGAAATCCGAGGTCCGAGGCCCGAGCATGATGTTTTTATGTGAAATTGTTTTTGAAAATACTTAAGGAAAAATAAACATAAATATTTGATCAAAAGTAATGGTATCGGGCTCATATTTTTGTTCCGATGCCCGGTACAAATCTTAAATGGGCGTTAAGCACTATCTGTAAAGTTTGGTTGAAAACGGACGTCGTTTGACGTGTCTTGAACTAAAAGTGGAAACAATTGAAAGATTTGAACTTGAAATGAAAATCATGAGTTTTGGAGGTTGATTCTTTGACTTAGGTGTTATTTTGGAGATTTGATCGCACAAGTAAGTGTGTAGGATATTTTTGAGGTTGGGTGCATGTTTGGGTTGGAGCCCCGAGAGCTCGGGTGAGTTTTGGATAGATGTTAGTCTCATTTTGTTGCATTTCCACTGCTGGTGTCTGCAATCGCAATTGCGAGGACTTGTTCGCAAATATGAACATCCCCTGTTTGGGCCTATCATCGCAAGATGTTTCAATCGCAAATACGATATTCCCTCATGGCAGCCAGACTTCGCAAATGCGAAGTCCAACCTCGCAAATGGGAGTTTCCCTCTTTCTCTGCCCAGTTCGCATTTCCGAACATTATCTCGCATATGTGAGTTCTCCCTTTTCCTTGCCTAGTTCGCAATTGCGAGGTCCCTTTCATTTCTCCCCAGTTCGCAAATGCAAAGTTAATATCGCATTTCTGACAGCACTATTGCAACTGATACTTAAACGAATTCAAACCTCAGTTTTCATATTTTTCAAAACCCAAAACCACCATAGGCGATTTCACTCGAAACCCTTCATCCCCAAACTACTTGTAAGTCAACTTTTACTAGTTTTCTTCAATATTTATAATCTTCTAACATGACTTCATCCTTGAATCAAAGCTTTCATGGTTAAAAATTGGTGATTTGGGTAGAACCTAGGTTTTCATAAAATTGGGATTTGGACCTCAATTTGGGGTCCGATTTCAAAAAAAAATTGCATATATGAACTCATGGGGGAATGGGTAACCCTGTTTTAGTTTGAACCTCAAGTTTTGACCACGTGGGCCCAGGGGCTTTTAGGGAATTTTTGAGTAAAACTTTGGGAAATTCATTCTTATGCATCCAAACTTATTTAACTAGCATTTGTTGATACATTTGAGTAAATTGTGGTTAGATTCGACCGGTTTTGAAGCGAATTCGAGGGGTAAATCTATCCTAGAAGCGTGAGTTGAGTTGGAATCTTTCGAGGTAAGTGTTTGATCTAACTTTGGCTTGAGGGAATAGGATTAGGTTGTTAATTGTCTGTGCTATGTGGAGTCGGCATATAGGTATGGTGACGGTTACCTATGCGCCCGAGTCAAGTATGACCGTGTTGTCATTTTTGTTATTAAAAATTTGAAGGAAGTGAAAAATTGTGATAAATTCTTGTTATAAAAGCTATGAAGTGAAAGATGAGAAGCAAATGAACTAAAGATGAGTTGTTGGTACTTTTCCCTTGCCGGAACTTGTTGTTGAATCGTTTTCCCTTGCGGGACTTGTTGTTAAATTGTTTCCATTGCCGGGATTTGTTGTTAAATTATTTTCCTTGCCGGGACCTGTTGATGCACTGTTCTCCCTTGTCGGGATGATTATTACTGTTGTCCATATCTTCGCCCCGACCTTTTTTTGTGATCTTTGTTTGGGTGAGGATGAGCTTAAAGCACTATGGGTGATGCCGTGTACTTATTGATTTCCTCCACAAGATGGAGTGGTACTTGATGATTTCCTCCACAAGATGGAGTGGTAGTTATTGATTTCCTCCACAATATGGAGTGGTACTTATTGATTTCCTCCACAAGATGGAGTGGTGCTTATTGATTTCCTCCACAAGATAGAGTGGTGCTATTGATTGGGTGAGGATGAGATTAAAAGCACGATGGGTGGTGCCGTGCAACGTTTGCTTTATTTTTTCTTTATCTTATTGGTGTTCCTTATACTGTTTTCCTTTCTCGGTTATTGATGACTTGATAATTGAACTGCTATACTCTCCAGCATGTCCCTTTCCCATTATTTGTTTAGACTTTGTGTTTTCTGTTCCTGTACCTACTTCTGTACATCTTGATTGTGGTAGGCCCGGCTTAGCCTCGTCACTACCTCGTCGGGGTTAGGCCCGACACTTACCAGCACATGGGGTTGGTTGTGTTGATACTATGCTTCTGTGCCTTTTTGTGCACAGGTCAGGACCCAGTCAACGGACCGCATCTTTAGATCGGGAGTGATCCTTCAGTCCAAAGGCTCTGAGGTAGTTCGCTGGCGTTCGCGGGCCCTGAGTCTCCTCTATCTTTTCTAGTTTGTTTTATTTGTATCAAACAGACACATGATGTATTTCTTTCGGACTATTATTTTTAGTACTCTTTAGTTGTCCGTGAGCAGTGACACCAGATACTGGGTAGAGATATGTTGTTAGCTTTCCGCATATTGCTTTTGTTATTGTTATTAGAAGACTTCCGCATGTTTTAATTAATTATTCTAGTATTTGATTTGTTTTAGATTTAAATTTGTGAAAATGATTATAAAGGTTGGCTTGCCTAGCTTCGACAGTAGGCGCCATCACGACTTTAGATGGTGGGTAAATCCGTGTCGTGACAAGTTGGTATCAGAGCTCTAGGCTACTTGGGTCTCACAACTCATGGACAAGCTCGGTAGAGTCTGAGGGATCGGTATAGAGACGTCTATATTTATCCCCCAGAGGCTACTGAGTTAGGAAAAATTTCACTTTGTTCATTCTTGTCGTGCGATTTTTCTTCTCAAGTATTTATTGTCGTTCTACTGTATTCTTTCGCAGATGGCGAGAACACGTGCGTCTTCTTCTTTTGCGCAGCAGCCCGAGCCACAAGCAGCAGCTCCCGCGAGAGGCAGGGCCGAGGCTGTGCCAGAGGCCGTAGCAGGGGCAGTCTCAGCCCCACGCAGCAGTTCCAGATGTGGAGTCTCATATCGACTTGGTGAGGAGGTTCCAGCTCCCCCAACTCCAGTGGGCCCGGCTCAGGTCCCAGGAGGGGTGATGTTTTCTTCGGGTCTTCAGGATGCTCTTGTCCGCATAGCATGCTTTATGGATAGTGTGGCCAAAACGGGATTGCTGCCAGTAGCACCAGCCACTTCTCAGGCTGGAGGAGGGCTTCAGACTCCTGCTACACGTACTCCGAAGCAGGTAGCTCCCCAGACTCAGGTTCTATTGGTTCAGACCGAAGTGGCAGCTCAGGGAGGTATTTCAGCTCAGGCCGGGGATGGGTCGGCCATGTCCTCGGATGCTTTGTAGAGACTTGATTAGTTCTCCAAGATTTTCACTACCACTTTCAGTGGTGCTTCATCGGAGGATCACTAGGATTTTCTGTTCAGTTGTCCTGAGATCCTCAGGACTATGGGGATAGTGGAGACCAATGGGGTCGATTTTTGCACTTTCAGGCTTGCGGGTTCCGCCAAGACTTGGTGGAGATATTATTGTCTGTATAGACAAGCAGGGTCCCCAGCTTTGACATGGGATCAGTTTGCATAGCTATTTTGGAGAATTTTCTCCCCGCCACTCAGCGGGAGGCACTTCGCAGATATTTTGAGCGCCTCCAGCACGACTCCATGACAGTTACACAGTATGAGACCAGTTTTGTTGACTTGGCACACCATGCAGTAGTGATACTACCTACTGATCGGGAGAGGGTCCGGAGGTTCATTGGCGGATCGATTCAGCCGATTCGCCTTCAGATGACGATAGGAGTTGGTAGTGATATTACTTTTCTGGAGACAGCCAATTGCGGCCCGTCGAGTAAAGATGGCACTGGCTCGAGGAGGTAGCCAGGGTTCAGACAAGAGGCCTCGACATTCGGGCTGATTTAGTGGTACCTCATCTGGAGGTAGGGACTTCCATGACATGGGCCATCCCCCGAGACCTTTCCAGTCGGCACTTTAGGTTTCTCATGGTACACCAGTAGGTGGTAGTCATCAGCAGTATTACTCGGACTAGCAGTCCTTCAGCGCACCACCAGCCCCCAATCAGTGCACCGCCACTTCAGAGCTTCAGGGGAGGACATACCGGTCGACAGGGCCAGCAGCCTCAGCTTCCGAGGGCATGCTATAGTTGTGGTAACATAGGACATGTTAGATTTTTCCCTCGAGCCTCGAGTAGTTCTCAGCAGCAGGGTCCTCGCCCTATAATTCAGGCAGCATGTGATCCACAGGCCGCCCAGCCAGCTAGAGGCGGGGGTAGGGATCATAGAGGTGGAGGGAGAGACCGTAGAGGTGGAGCCCAGACAGCTAGAGGTAGGGGTCAGCCCGCAGTAGATCGTCCCAGAGACGCAGTTCAGGGAGGTGGGGGCCAGGCCCGTTATTATGCATTGCCAGCCAGGCTGGAGGCCGAGTCATCTGATGCTGTGATTACAGGTACTATGCTGGTCTGTGATAGGGGCGCTTCGATATTATTTGATCCGGGATCTATTTATTCTTTTGTGTCATCCTATTTTGCACCCTATTTGATTATGCCTATTGAGGTTCTGGGTATTCCTGTATATGTGTCCATACTGGTTGGTGATTCTACAGTGGTCGACCGAGTGCATCGTTCTTGTCTGGTGGTATTTGAGGGTCTTGAGACCCGTGTCGATTTATTTCTTCTAGACATGGTGGACTTCGATGTTATATTGGGGATGGATTGGTTTTCCCCATATCATGCTATCTTGGATTGTCACGCCAAGACCGTGACTTTGGCCTTACCAGACTTGTCCCGACTTAAGTGGAGAGGGACCATAGGTCATGCCACTCGTAGTGTTATTTCATACATCAAGGCTCGACGTATGGTCGAGAAGGGGTGTTTAGCATATATTGCGTATGTTCGCAACTCCAGCAAAGAGGTTCCATCCATTAAATCTGTTCCTATTGTTTGGGAGTTCCCCGAGGTTTTTCCTTTAGACCTGTCAGGTATTCCGCCCGACAGGGATATTGATTTCTGTACTGATCTAGCTCCTGGCACTCAGCCTATTTCTATTTTGCCGTATCACATGGCCCCACCAGAGTTGAAAGAGTTGAAGGAACAACTTTGGGATTTGCTTAATAAGGGTTTCATTAGACCCAGTTTATCACCTTGGGGTGCGCCATTATTGTTTGTGAAGAAAAAAGGATGGGTCAATTAGGATGTGCATTGATTACCGGCAGTAGAACAAGGTGACAATAAAGAACAAGTATCCACTGTCGAGGATCGATGATTTCTTTGACCAGCTTCAGGGTGATAAGGTGTTCTCGAACATAGATTTGAGGTCTGGTTATCATCAGTTGTGGATTAGGGCGTCTGATGTCCCTAAGATAGCTTTTCGTACTCGGTATGGGCATTATGAGCTTTTGGTCATGTCGTTTGGTTTGACCAATGCCCCGACAACATTCATGGAGTTGATGAACCGAGTGTTTAGGCCCTACTTGGATTTATTTGTGATTTTATTCATTGATGACATCTTGGTATACTCCCACAGTCAGGAGGAGCATGAGCAGCACCTCAGAGTGGTTCTTCAGACTCTGAAGGGTAGTCAGTTGTATGCCAAATTCTCAAAGTGCGAATTTTGGTTGAGTTCAGTAGCATTCCTGGGTTATGTGGTATCAGCAGAGGGTATTCAGGTGGACCTGAAGAAGATAGAGGCAGTCAAGAACTGGCCTTAACCAGCTTCAGCTACAGATATTCGGAGATTCTTGGGGGTTAGCTGGTTACTACAGACTATTTGTGGAGGGATTTTTATCCATCGCAGCCCCGATGACTAGATTGACTCAGGAGGGTGCCCAGTTCAGTGGTCAGATGAGTGCGAGGTGAGCTTCCAGAAGCTCAAGACAACCCTGACTACGGCACCGGTATTGGTTTTGCCCATAGGATTCGGGCCTTATACTGTCTATTGTGATGCTTCCCGCATTGTACTTGGCGCAGTGTTGATGCACAACGATAAGGTCATAGCATATGCTTCGAGGCAGTTGAAGATCCACGAGAAGAATTATCCAGTTCATGACTTAGAGTTGGCGGCCATTGTTCATGCCTTGAAGATCTAGAGGCATTATTTGTATGGTGTGACATGTGAGGTTTACACGGATCACAAGAGCCTTCAGTATTTGTTCAATCAGAAAGAGTTGAATTTGAGACTACAGAGGTGGTTGCAGTTGTTGAAAGATTGTGATGTTTCTATTTTGTACCACCCAGGGAAGACCAATGTGGTGGCCGATGCATTGAGTAGAAAGTCTGGTAGCATGGGTAGTCTTGCATATATTTCGGTCAGCTAGAGACCGCTTGCCTTGGATGTTCAGGCCTTGGCCAATAGATTTGTGAGATTGGATAATTTTTTGGCCCAGCAGGGTGCTAGCTTGCACGGTTGCTCGCTCGTCATTGATGGAGCGTATCCGGGAGCGGCAGTTTGATGACCCCCATTTGTGTGTCCTGAGAGACACGGTGCAGAGAGTAGGTGTCAAGGAGATGACTTTGGGAGATGATGGCATATTGAGGTTTCAGGGGTGAGTTTGTGTGCCCAATTTTGATGGTATTCGAGAGTCGATCTTAGCGAAGGCCTACAATTCTCGGTATTCTATTCACCCGAGCACCGCAGAGATGTATCAGGATTTGAGACAACATTATTGGTGGCATAGAATGAATAAAGACATTGTTGCATGTGGCTCGTTGTCTATATTGTCAGCAGGTTAAGTGCGAGCATCAGAAGCCCGGTGGATTATTTTAGAGGATTGAGCTTCCCGAGTGGAAGTGGGAGAGGATCACTATGGATTTTGTTACTGGCCTTCCGATGACTCGGAAGAAATTTGATGCCATATGGTTTATTGTTGATTGGCTAACAAAGTCATCGCATTTCATCCAGTTGACACCAAATATTCATCAGAGAGGTATGCTGAGATTTATATCAGGGAGATCGTTGGACTTCATGGGGTGCCCATATCTATTATTTTAGATCGGGTTCTGCAGTTTACCTCGCATTTTTAGAGAGCGGTGCAGCATGAGTTGGGTACCCAGGTCCAGTTGAGTACGACATTTCACCCCAGACGGATGGTCAGTCTGAGAGGACCATTCAAATTATTGAGGATATGCTCCGAGCCTGCGTTATTGATTTTGGAGGCTCGTGGGACCAGTTCTTGCCTTTAGCGGAGTTCTCCTACAACAACATCTACCAGTCTAGTATTCAGATGGCCCTATATGAGGCGTTGTATGGTAGGCGGTGTCGATCCCCAGTCGGATCGTTTGAGCCAGGAGAAACTCGGTTATTGGGAGCATATTTGGTAAAGGAGGCCTTGGATAAGGTCAAGATCATTCAGGACAGACTTCGGTAAGCTCAGTCCAGGCACAAGAGTGTTGCAGATCGTAAGGTCAGGGATGTTGCTTTCATGGTTGATGAGCAAGTATTGCTCCGTGTATCGCCTATGAAGGGCGTGATGAGGTTTGGTAAGAAGGGCAAGCTTAGCCCTGGTATATTGGCCCGGTTTAGATTCTGGATCGTGTGGGGAATGTGGCTTATAGACTTGCATTGCCGCCTAGCTTGTCAGTCGTACATCTGGTTTTCCATGTATCCATTATTCATAAGTATCACGGTGATCCCACCCACGTGTTAGATTTCAGCAATTTCCTATTGGACAAGGATCTGTCATATGAGGAGGAGCCGGTGGCTACTTTAGACCGGCAGGTTTGATAGTTGAGGTCGCAGAGTTTTCCTTCAGTTCGTGTTCAGTGGAGAGGTCAGCCTCCTGAGGCATGGGAGTCCGAGTCTAATATGTGGAGCCGTTATCCCCATCTATTCTCCGACTCAGGTACTTCCTTCTTTTGTTCATTCGAGGACGAACGGTTGTTTTAGAAGTGGAGGATGTGACGACCCAAAGGGTCATCATCGTAATTCTCCTTTTTCTTGCACTTCTGAGGCCTTGAAAACCTCTTATTTGGTTGCCTCGATTTGCGTGCGCAGTCCGGGCGTGAAGCTGGAAAATATTTAAATTTTGTGTTAAAAACTATGAATTTCGATGCTAATATTGCTACAGTTGACTTTGGTTAATGTTTTGGGTAAACGGACCCTGGCCCATGATGTAACGATCCGGTAGGGTCTGTAATGAAATTTGGGACCAGTGGGTATTCCCGGAATCGAAATCCGAGGTCCCAGGCCCGAGTACTGAGTTTTTCTGTGAAATTGTTTAAAAATGCTTAAGGAAAAATAAAAATGAAAATTTGATCAAAAGTGATGGTATCGGGCTCGTATTTTGGTTCTGACGCCCGGTACAAGTCTTAATTGGGCGCTAAGCGCTATCTGTAAAGTTTGGTTGAAAACGGACGTCGTTTGACGTGTTTCGTACTAAAAGTGGAAAAATTTGAAAGTTTTGAACTAGAAATGAAAATCATGAGTTTTGGAGGTTGATTCTTTGATTTAGGTGTTATTTTGGCGATTTGATCGCACGAGTAAGTCCGTAGGATGTTTTTGAGGTTGGCTGCATGTTTGGGTTAGAGCCCCGAGGGCTCGGGTGAGTTTTGAATAGGTGTTAGGCTCATTTCGTTGCATTTCCACTGCTGGTGTCTGCAGGCTTCGCAATTACGAAGACTTGTTCGCAAATGCGGACATCCCCCATTTGGACCTGTCATCGCAAATGTAATTTTTCTATCGCAAATTCGATATTCCCTTATGGCAGCCGGACTTTTCATATGCGAAGTCTAATCTCGCAAATGCGAGTTTCCCTCTTTCTATGCCCAGTTCGTATTTTCAAACATTATCTCGCAAATGCAAGTTCTCCCTTTTCCTTGACCAGTTCGCAATTGAGAACTATTTATTGCAATGGCGAGGTCCCTTTCATTTCTCCCCAATTTGGAAATGCGAAGTTAATATCATATTTGCGACATCTGCACCCCTGCAACTGATACTTAAACGAATTCAAACCTCACTTTTCATATTTTTCAAAACCCAAAACCACCAGAGGCGATTTCACTCGAACCCCTTCGTCCCCAAACTACTTGTAAGTCAACTTTTACTAGTTTCTTCAATCTTTATCTTCGAACATGACTTCATCCTTGAATCAAAGCTTTCATGGTTAAAAATGGGGGATTTGGGGTAGAACCTAGGTTTTCATAAAAATTGGGGATTTGGACCTCAATTTGGGGTCCAATTTCAAAACAAATTGCATATATAAAATCGTGGGGGAATGGGTAACCCGATTTTGGTTCGAACCTCGAGTTTTGACCACGTGAGCCTGGGGGGCATTTTGGGAATTTTTGAATAAAACTTTGGTAAATTCATTCTTATGCATCCAAACTGATTTAACTAGCATTTTTTGATACATTTGAGTAAATTGTGGTTAGATTCGGCCGGTTTTGAAATAAATTCGAGGGGAAAAGCTATCCTAGAAGTGTGAGTTGAGTTGGAAGCTTTCGAGGTATGTGTTTGATCTAACTTTGACTTGAGGGAATAGGATTAGGTTGTTAATTTTCTGTGCTATGTGGAGTTGGTGTATAGGTATGGTGACGGTTACCTATGCACCCGAGTCAAGTATGACCGTGTTGTCATTTTTGTTATTAAAAATTGTGAAGGAAGTGAGCAATTGTGATAAATTCTTGTTATAAGAGCTATGAAGTGAAAGATGAGAAGCATATGAACTAAAGATGAGTTGTTGGTACTTTTCCCTTGCCGTGACTTGTTGTTGAATCGTTTTCCCTTCCCAGGACTTATTGTTAAATTGTTTCCCTTGCCAATATTTGTTGTTAAATTGTTTCCCTTGCCGGTACATGTTGTTGCATTGTTCTTCCTTGTCGGGATGATTATTACTGTTGTCCATATCTTTGCCCCCGATCTTTTTTTTGTGATCTTTGTTTGGGTGAGGATGAGTGTAAAGCACGATGGGTGATGCCATGTACTTATTGATTTCCTCCACAAGATATAGTGGTACTTATTGATTTTCTCCACAAGATGGAGTGGTACTTATTGATTTCCTCCCCAAGATGGAGTGGTACTTATTGATTTCCTCTACAAGATAGAGTGGTACTTATTGATTTCCTCCACAAGATGGAGTGGTGCTTATTGATTTCCTTCGCAAGATGGAGTGGTGCTATTTATTTCCTCCATAAGATTGAGTTGTGCTATTGATTGGGTGAGGATGAGAGTAAAAGCACAATGGGTGGTGTCGTGCAACGTTTGCTTTATTGGATTTATCTTATTGGTGTTCCTTATACCGTTTTCCTTTCTTGTTTGTTGATGATTTGACAATTGAACTGGTACACCCCCAGCATGTCCTTTTCCCATTATCTGTTTAGACTTTGTATTTTCTGTTCCTGCACCTACATCTGTACAGGTTGATTGTGGTAGGTCCGGTTTAGCCTCGTCACTACCTCGCCGGGGTTAGGCAGGGCACTTACCAGCACATGGGGTCGGTTGTGCTGATATTACGCTTCTGTGCCTTTTTGTGCACAGGTTAGTACCTAGTCTACGGACCGCAACTTTAGATCGGGAGTGATCCTTCAGTCCAGAGGCTCTGAGGTAGTTCGCTGACGTTCGCGGGGCCCGAGTCTCCTCTATCTTTTCTAGTTTGTTTTTTTTTTGTATCAAACACACACATGATGTATTTCTTTCAGACTATTATTTTTGGTACTCTTTAGTTGTCCGTGAGCAATGACATCAGATACTGGGTAGAGATATGTTGTTCGCTTTTCGCATTGCTTTCCTTATTGTTATTAGAATACTTCCGCATGTTTTAATTAATTATTCTAGTATTTGATTTGTTTTAGATTTAAATTTGTGAAAATAATTATAAAGGTTGGCTTGCCTATCTTCGGCACTAGGCGCCACCAAGATTCCCGATGGTAGGTAAATCCGGGTCGTGACAGCCAGTGTTTCAGCGAACACAAAGATCAGTAGCAAATCACACTTACTTTTTGGTTGTTTGTATGCTAAAAGTATGCAAAAGAAGGAAAGAAAACTCAGAAATTCATAGTAAAATTCTGAGCAGAATAGTGTTGTATTTATAGCCAAAATTTGGGGTGGAATCTGAAGAGGTGCAACTCTTTAGAATGGTTGTTTCTGCAAAACTGCCAAAGCATCAATGCCATTACATAAATGGGTATTTACTCAACAATAAAGAGGGGAAATTGATGGGTAGTTAATTTTCTGTTACAAAAATAGAAAAACAGATTTCTGTTATTAACAAATATTTAATAACACATTTCTGTTTACTATTAATAAATAAATTTGGTCCAAAAAGTTAATCAAGCAATCGATCATTTGACCGAAGCCGAAGGCGCGAGGCTTTCTTTCTTCTCAACTCTTTAAGAGGTAGAAGAAAAGCAATTGCTTATAAACCCATAAAAAATCTCTTCCTCTTCAAATATGGGACAATGTCCATATGGCAAGGGGAAAACTTGAAATTTCACTCAAAATTTTTATTTCCCTCTATTTCTCATTCACTCTCTTTTAAGTATTTAATATATTAATTAAATACCTTAAAACCCAACATGCATATACATTAGCCTCTTCAGATCCTATAGGGGTCATTTGGTAGGAGGTATTAGAAAAAATAATGCAAGCATTAGCTCTATGCATTACTAATACATTGTTTGGTATCTTTTTTCAACTTGTGTATAACTAATACTTGTATTAGTTATACATCATACTTTGCATTATCCTATGCATAAGTAATGCATGGAAAACCATGGCATTAGTAATACAAGGCTTTAATGCATGCATTAGCATGGTTAAAGACAAAATTGTCCTTAAGATGCCTTAAAGTTAGAAAATATAGAGGGGTAAGCAACTATTTTTTTAAAAATTTATGTAATGCATTATAATTTTAATACACTACACCGAACAATAATAAGAAATAATATTTGCATAACTAATGCTTGCATTACTAATATACTTTATTCTACACTATTCTTATACACTCTACCAAACGACCCCATAATGTGGGAATATAGTGAATATATTCTTATTGATGTTGTTATATTATAAAGTTAGTTATATTATAAAGTTAGTTAATAAAGTAAATAAATTAAATAATAATATCAAATATATATATATATATATATATAAATAATAAAATTATTAAGCACAAAGTGAGTGGCATTGCAAAGTCTACTTTTCAAGTCTCTCTGAAATGAAAATGAAAAGGAAAAAGGTGTCAAGGTCTCTATCTAGCAACGAAGCAGTCGTTACAAAATGGCAGTCCATTTTGGTTAGTTTGACCCGTTTGGACATAAATGTGACCAATACAGACTTTTAGTGCAAATGTTAGAACGTTACTTCCTCCGTCTCATATTATATATCTTTTTTTCTTTTGCACGCCTATTCAAAATATTTACAAGAAAAGGAATTGGACAATTTTACTTTTATTTATACCTTAATATATAATCTCTCTTCATTAAATATTTATTTTATTTTTTTATTATCTCCATCTTCAAAGACAATTATTACAAAGGGTAAAAAAATAATGACAAATAATTTGAAACAACTATTTTAATTAATCACGACTGTTAATATGATATGGACAGAGACTCGGAGTGATACTTGTAAATTTTTGTTTAGCTATGAATACAATAATAATAATAACAACAAACTCAACATATTTTTATAAGTGAGGTTTATAAAGAGTAGTATATACCTACAATGGGGAAGCTAAGAATTTTTTTAAGGGTGTTCAAATTTGAAAGAAGTGAAAAAGTCCTCATAAATGATGTTCAATATATGTTAGATACCTCTAAAACGTAATACTTTACCTGCATACACATTGTAATTTTTCAACGAAGAGTGGTCAATTGACCACCTTTATGACCATATAGCTTTGCCCCTGTATACCTAAGTTACTCGGACACATATGCGGGTGTTTGTCACCAGTGCAGATCTAGAGGTTGGTTCCTTCGAGATGTAAAACCTAAGATTTGGGGATACAGATCCTAGTATGGATACGGGTGTGGGGAATATGGCTAAAAATAATTCAAAAAAATAAAAATATAGAAATATGTCTATATTATGAGAAATTTTGAGGAATGCTTATTTATAGCTTGTAAAGTGTGGATTTCTTTTTTAACCTCAAGTTGTAGATAAATAAAGGATTGATTTCTTAGATAAAATATGTTATTTTCCTCCCTAGTTTTGGTTCTTATTTCAGAAATCAAGTTGCATCTCATTTTGAATTTTCCGTTCGTCGTATTCAAAATTCCCAAACTGTCGTGTCGGAAGAACTTAGGTGTGTATGCAAACCTTATCGCTGCTTATAAGTATTTTTAAAAATCAAACTTCAAAATTTGACCATCAAATGAAAAATTAAAACACTTATTCAAAAAAAAAAGAAGTAGAAGAAATAAATACTCTCATGACCTATAAAAATCTCTAATGTAATGTGTGTTTTTAATACTCTGATTGTCTCCCATCCCTTCTTTCTTTCTTTGAGCACCCTGAGGGGAAAATAGACCACCTAATCGGTGATGGATCTGTGATGAAAGAAGATGGAGTTGTTTGATTTTATTTCACTTATTTGTAATAGTTAGTGAATAAACTAATAGTCATTAGTATCAGCTCGTATTAGTTAGTTTATGATATAATGTTAGTATTAGTTCTTTAGAATGTTTCAATATGCTCAGATTTCAATAATATTTTTATTTTCCAGTAGCGGTAATCGACTAACCTAACAGTTAGTCGATTATCTAATATTTCGCATTAAAACTGCAAAACAATCGATTGTCAATGTTCAACAATCGATTGTCAATGTTCAACAATCGATTGTCTATGTTTAACAATCGATTGTCTTAAGACAGTGTGCTCTGGAATTTTTCAAAATAGCCAACAATCGATTGTCTAAATTTAACAATCGATTGTCTTAAGACAGTGTGCTCTGGAATTTTTCAAAATAGACAACAATCGATTGTCTATATTTAACAATCGATTTTCTTAAGACAGTGTGCTCTGGAATTTTTCAAAATAGCCAACAATCGATTGTCTATATTTAACAATCGATTGTCTTAAGACAGTATTTATAACACTCCCCCTTGAATGTCTATTCAATGATGTGCCTCGTTAAAACCTTAAAACAAAACCCAATGGGAAAAATTAAAGTAAGGAAAAAGAGTACACATGTTTGAATATGCGCCTATTGGTTGCCTCGTTAAAAACCTCGCAAGGAAAACCCGGTGGGACAAAACCTTGTAAGGGAAAAAGAGTGCAACGCGCATTAACTCCCCCTGATAAGAACATCAATTTATGTCCTTAAGTCTTCGCATCCCGATCTTGTGAACTAGCTTCTTGAAGGTTGACTTTGGTAGAGACTTTGTGAACAAATCAGCCATATTGTCGTTTGAACGAATCTGTTGAACATTGATATCACCATTCTTTTGAAGATCATGTGTGAAGAATAACTTTGGTGAAATATGCTTCGTTCTATCTCCTTTTATGAATCCTCCCTTCAATTGAGCTATACATGCTGCATTGTCTTCATCCAAAGTTGTGGGCAGTTTATCACACTTCAAACCACATTTGTCTTGGATATGATGTATTATCGACCTTAACCACACACACTCCCGACTTGCTTCATGAATAGCAATTATCTCGGCATGATTAGATGAAGTAGCCACAATTGATTGCTTAGTCGATCGCCAAGATATGGCGGTTTCTCCACAGGTAAACACATAACCCGTTTGAAATCGAGCCTTGTGTGGGTCGGACAAATATCCATCATCAGCATAACCAACAAGATCCGGGCTGCAATTCTTGCCATAAAATAAGCCCATATTGGTAGTTCCCTTTAGGTACCGCAATATGTGTTTGATCCCATTCCAGTGTCTCCTCGTGGGAGCCGAGCTAAATCTTGCTAAGACATTAACTGAAAAGGATATGTCAGGCCTTGTAGTATTTGCAAGATACAGTAGTGCGCCAATTGCGCTAAGATATGGTACTTCAGGACCAAGTAGCTCTTCATTCCTTTCTTGTGGTCGGAATGGATCTTTGTTTACATCAAGTGATCGAACAACCATCGGTGTACTTAAAGGATGTGCTTCATCCATGTAAAACCGTTTCAGTACCTTTTCTGTATAGGTAGATTGATGAACAAAAATTTCGTTTGCCAAATATTCAATTTGCAAACCAAGACATAGTTTAGTCTTTCCGAGATCTTTCATCTCGAATTCATCCTTTAGATAATCAATTGCCTTTTGGAGTTCTATAGGGGTTCCAATAAGGTTTATGTCATCGACATATACGACAAGTACAACAAATTCCGATGTTGTTTTCTTTATAAAAACACACGGGCAAATGGCGTCATTTATATAGCCTTCTTTTAACAAGTACTCACTAAGACGATTATACCACATTCGTCCTGATTGCTTTAGACCATACAAGGATCTTTTCAATTTAATTGAGAACATTTCCCGAGATTTTGAATTATGCGCGTTTGGCATCTTGAGTCCATCGGGAATTTTCATGTATATCTCATTATCAAGTGAGCCATAAAGATAGGCAGTAACCACATCCATTAAGTGCATGTCAAGCTTTTCATGGACAGCAAAACTTATGAGATAACGAAAGGTTATCGCATCCATTACAGGCGAATATGTCTCTTCATAATCGACACCAGGCCTTTGAGAAAAACCTTGTGCAACAAGGCGTGCCTTATATCTTTGTACCTCGTTTTTCTCATTTCTTTTGCGTACAAAGACCCATTTATAGCCGACAGGCTTAACACCATTAGGTGTTTCAACTATAGGGCCAAAAACTTCACGTTTTGCCAGCGAATTCAATTCTGATTGAATTGCTTCTTGCCACTTTGGCCAATCCTGTCTTTTTCGACATTCTTCAACAGATTGAGGTTCGAGATCCTCACATTCTTGCATAATGCTAGATGCTACATTATAAGCAAAGGCATTATCCACCACAATATCCACTCGAATGTGGCAGACTTCTTTGAGCACCCTGAGGGGAAAATAGACCACCTAATCGGTGATGGATCTGTGATGAAAGAAGATGGAGTTGTTTGATTTTATTTCACTTATTTGTAATAGTTAGTGAATAAACTAATAGTCATTAGTATCAGCTCGTATTAGTTAGTTTATGATATAATGTTAGTATTAGTTCTTTAGAATGTTTCAATATGCTCAGATTTCAATAATATTTTTATTTTCCAGTAGCGGTAATCGACTAACCTAACAGTTAGTCGATTATCTAATATTTCGCATTAAAACTGCAAAACAATCGATTGTCAATGTTCAACAATCGATTGTCTATGTTTAACAATCGATTGTCTTAAGACAGTGTGCTCTGGAATTTTTCAAAATAGCCAACAATCGATTGTCTAAATTTAACAATCGATTTTCTTAAGACAGTGTGCTCTGGAATTTTTCAAAATAGCCAACAATCGATTGTCTATATTTAACAATCGATTGTCTTAAGACAGTGTGATCTGGAATTTTTTCAAAATAGCAAATAATCGATTGTCTATGTTTAACAATCGATTGTCTTAAGACAGTATGATCTGAAGTTTTTCAAAATAGCAAATAATCGATTGTGTGTGTTTAACAATCGATTGTCAATGTTCAACAATCGATTGTGAGTGTTTAACAATCGATTGTTTTAAGAAAATGCTTAAACTGAAATTTTCAAACTGCAAAGTAATCGATTATGGAAAACATATAATCGACTATCTGATTTAGTTAGTCGAATAACCTCAGCAGATTTCGAAAATATTGTTTAAGTATGAAACAAACAGACTGAATTTGTTTATTCTCATGTTCGTATATTTTCTTTTGTATGGCAAACTATGGGAATTAAATTGATTGAGGGCTCCTGAAGAGCAACTATAACTCTGCCTAAAGGAACGATATTTTAGAGAATGCAATGTTCTCCTCCAAGTCTAAGAAGAACTTGTTGAGTTTTAATGATATCAGTCAAAATCTTCTCCTCCAAGTCTAAAAGGAACTTGTTGAGTTTTAAAGATATTATTCAAAATGGATATCAGATTGAGACAATACATGAGTATAATCTTGAATACCTCATTTACTAATGAAAACGAGGCTGCCCACTTCGGTTTGGGGTCACGCCATTTTGCATGCAGCAATGCTAGTTCGTCTCTGACTGACGAATTATCACAAATATTCCCCGTTGCAATTGGTTTTGGGTCATGAACCTAATATATCCCATTTAAGAATCTTTGGATGCGCAATATATGTGCCTATAGCACCGCCATCCCGCACCAAAATGGGTCCGCAAAGAAGGTTAGGAATATATGTTGAGTTTGAATCGCCCTCCATTATTCGCTACCTCGAAACATTGACAGGAGATTTGCACGATTTGCAGACTGCCAATTTGATGAAACACTTTTCCCAAAATTAGGGGGAGAATTTGGTGAAACCAAACGGGAAATTTTGTGGAAAAATGCATCATTATCTCATCTTGATCCACATACCTCTATTTGTGAAAGAGAGGTACAAATGATTATCCATTTGCAAAGAATAGCAAATCAAATGGCTGACGCATTTACGGACTTGAAAAGGATAACGAAATCCCACATCCCCGCGGAAAATGTTCCAATCCGTATTGATGTCCCTGTTGGACAATCATCTAGTGTCATATCCAATGAGTCAAATGCACGCCTGAAGCGTGGCAGACCATTAGGTTCCAAAAATCGAAATCCTAGAAAGAGGAAAGCAAATGATCAAAATGACACTACGAAAGAATCTCATGAGGAAATTCATGATTTAACAAATTCTGAGATTCATGAAGAATCCATTGAGCCCGAGGCTCTGGAAAATACGGAACTATCCATAAATCCAATCAATATTGAGGCAAATATTAATCGAGTGGATATAGTGGTGGATAATGTCTTTGCTTATAATGTCGCATCTAGCATTATGCAAGAATGTGAGGATCTCGAACCTCAATCTGTTGAAGAATGTCGAAAAAGACATGATTGGCCAAAGTGGCAAGAAGCAATTCAATCAGAATTGAATTCGCTGGCAAAACGTGAAGTTTTTGGCCCTATAGTTGAAACACCTAATGGTGTCAAGCCTGTTGGCTATATATATGGCATGAATGATCGTTGGTCACGTACCTATTGTACGCCAAAGTATTTTGGAAATATGACTATTAAAGGACAACGATAATGCAAGAAACATGTCTTGCATATAAGTTTGACATGACCATAATGGTATAACTTTCTCTTTAAGAAAGATATTCACCACATGGATGTTGATGAATCTGTGGTAGTACAAAATTAATTGAGAGCTCTAGAAGAGCCAATTATTACTATGTTGGAGAAACACAATTGAGTATTGTGCTGTAGTAAGTCTCAAAGAAACTTATTCAGCTTCCAAAGTACACGCGAAAGCGATTGATTATATTGAGACTATAAATAAAGGAAGGATTTGATATCTCCTATTACTACAACTTGTAGCGGGGTAATTTGTATATGAAAAGCTACCCGCTTTGTTCTCCAGTTTGTACTACACAAACGAAAGAATGCCACAATAAAGTGGATATCTATTGGTATAAAACCCATGTCATAATAAACCTGAAGTTTATTGATAAGTGCACATGTCATGGTGTAAATTTGAAGTTTACCAATATTGATAATTTATTCAGTTGGCATTCGTGTTAGCCATCTCATTTTAAGTATGATGTGCAAATTCACATAGGTGAATATTAAAGAACTAGAAAGTTCTTTACGAATTCTCTTGTATCACTTGTTCTCATTAATGAACTGACCAACTAAAGAGTTCGGGTTGAAGCCCATAAATTCTGGGAATATCAAAGGTGAATATGGGCCCATTCACCTGCCATGTATACCACATATGATGCATCTATGAAATGGTTACATGCGCAATTGTTATTAACCCGCAGCCTGGCCGGTGCTTGCGAGGTAAATTGCTCAGTAATCTAACTTCGAGCATAATTTCTAGATTCTCTACTCAAGATAGTTCATCTTGATAAGTTGGTTTATATCAAAGTTGGTTTAGCAAGATAATTATTGAGTGCTTCCACTTAATAGCTAAACTGTTTCTTATGAGAACAAAGTTATATATATCAGTTTGATATACGTTGTATACGAGAGTATATTATATTCTCCTCTCACAAGTGGTTCAGGGTCAGGAACCAAATAATTTCATCTTATTATTAATGTGCTGTGTATATTGACATGATAATGCACAAAGATGATTTCCCAAAGTTGAGGAAACAAGTTAGCTTTTCTAACATGAGGGGGAGACATGATAAACACTTGAGAAAATGTTACATGGGATGAATTATCATTTGTATATATAAATCCCCGAATATCATGATATGAACCTGAAGTTCATAAAATGGATAATTCAATTGCAACATATTGCAAAGCATGCTATACGCATTTGCTGACCCAAAGAATGTAACTATATTCTCACTACAAATGCTCATATTAAGTCCCAGAAGGACAAAGCCTTGGATACGCTTGAAGCGTATAGACAAATACTTGATTCCATATGAAAGACATGTAGATTTGGACATATAGTTCAAATACTTGAAAGTATAAAGTCAAAGATTTAAGTTGCTTGAAGCATATGCAATTCTTGGTCCTGAAGTACCACATCCTAAGTACAATTTGTGTACATATGTATCTTGCTATAACTATAAGCATGATGGCATCGAGAGTACATCTATGGAGATATTGAAGAGTCATTCCACCACATTATATGAAGATGTTCATATCTATCAAGAATGATGATTTCAAGGTGCGGAATATTTATTCAAGTCAATATGGTTGATTTATTTATCAAACATCTACCAAAGATCGTTTTGAAGATGGTGCACAAGATTTGAATGCAAATGCTCAAAGATATAAATTGATGTTCTTATCAGGGGGAGTTAATGCGCGTTGCACACTTTTTCCCTTACAAGGTTTTGTCCCAACTGGGTTTTCCTTGCGAGGTTTTTAACGAGGCAACCAATAGGCGCATATTCAAACATGTGTACTCTTTTTCCTTCTCTTTAATTTTTCCCATTGGGTTTTGGTTTTAAGGTTTTAACGAGGCACATTGTTGAATAGACATTCAGGGGGGGGTGTTATAAATAGAACTCTATTTAAGGTGAATGTCTATATTTACAGAAGTTCTAGGGTTTACTACTTGGTGGCTAAGTCACCACCTCCCTATAAATATAGGGCTTCTATTCCATTGTAATCCATCCCAAGTATCAATAAGAATACTTCTCTCCCTATTCTCTCTATATTGTTCTTGTCTTTTATATTATTTCATAACACTTGTATATTTTTTAGAAAATATCCCTCAAGGTGCATTTTATTGCATGCCACGTCACTATTGTTATCCAGTGGACTTATCTACTATCTCACTGTCTGAATGTCCGCTGCAAATATTTTGTTGGACGAACTCAGAACTGAACTTATGTTCTGAATTTTTGATTCAAATTATAAAACTCTAGATATTTATTTTAAAATGCATTCATCTACTATTTCTCTATCTTTTCCTCCTAATTGTTCAGTATTTAAGAGATCACACAAAAATCAGCTCTAGCAATTTTCATTTGCGCCTTTAAATCTTCAGTTTTGTGGACTACGGAAAGAGGCTGCCGTAAATTTTTCATTTTCGCAGCTTGAACGATGTGAGATCCAGAGATCAGTGAGAATTCTGAGGAATAATGTTGTAGCAGCTGCAGTAGCTGACAATGGCAGTGCTCCGACGTCGTTTGATTATGATGTAGTTATAATTGGTGCTGGTGTTGTTGGCCATGGTGCTGCATTGCATTCTGTCGAGAAGGTACAATTTGCTATTATGTTAATTTGTTATTAACTTGTTGATCTTATCTTATATGACAGAAGTGCTATTATTGAGTGTCAAACAAAAATTTTGGTGTCTCCATCTGGCTTTAAAATGTTTGGCATTTATCTTCTTAAGTAGCATTATAGAAATTTAATAAAGGGTAGTCCGGTACACAAAGTATCCCATTCATGCATGGGTCGGGGAAGAGCCGCACTCCAAGCAGTGTGAGTGTGATGTAGACAACTTACCCTAATGCAAGCATTAGTAGCTACTACTTCATACTAGAGGAATTGCTACTCCTTTTTGTGTAGTTTCTGAATATCAACATTTTACTCTCAAAGATTAAGTTAATTTAGTTTGATTGAACTTCGAAAGTTAGTCATATTAACTTTCAATAAGAAATAAGTGCCAAGCAAATTGAGATGAAGGGAATAGAAATTTTGTTATATTTAAAATATGTTCAAGGGGCGAAAGGGGTTCCTGAATCGAAATGACTTTCCAACTCTTTTTGCTCTTTAGGCTTTTCGCGCATTTTGTAGAACTTTGTTCTTCATGTATTACCAATCTCTTTCGAAGAAAAAATTCTTAGTAATATCCTAGTTGGCATTACGATTCTTTTGACTAGTATTGTTCGTTTCGTATTGTCGTTAAGACATGGTTTTTTACATTTTAAAAGGACTGTTTTTAGGCCTTTTCAGGCTTATTGTGTTGGAAACACGTTCTCAAGGCATTATACTAGACGTGTGTTCATATTTGTAGGTTTTGATGAATGACAAACTATGCGCAAATTGACATATGACGAGGTCCAAGCACAAGCGCGAAATTGATATATAACAAGATTCAAGCACAAGACAAAGATCGAGATTAAGTTTTATATGAGTCGGTATTTAATTGTGATCTTGATCCGACAACTTAAACTCAAGACTTGGCTTCTCTCGTAAAAATACTTTTAACAAATCATGCATATTTAATTTAGAGCAAAATGATTTTAAATAATGCATATTTACTTTTGTCAAAATGATTTTTAAACACGCCTCTAAAATCTGGACTAAGATAATCGATTATGTACTTATGATAATCGATTATGTTTAAGTCAGCTGCTTGACAATCGATTGTGAACTAATGACAATCGATTGTGTTAAGGCAGTGAGCATCAGATTTTTCAAATCTGCATGACAATCGATTGTGAACCTTATGACAATCGATTGTGATGAGGCAGTGTCCATCAAAGTTTTTCAAAGCTCAAAATAATCGATTGTGAAGCTAATGACAATCGATTGTGAAGAAACAGTGTCCATCAGATTTTTCAAAGTCACAAAATAATCGATTGTGAACTTATGACAATCGATTGTGTTGAGGCAGTGACTTCCAGACTTTTTCAAAGTTATCAAATAATCGATTGTGAACTTATGACAATCGATTGTCAAGAGGCAGTGTCTAAATTGATTTTTCAAGACTGATATATAATCGATTGTTAACTTAGTATAATCGATTGTATAACTGACCGTTGCCAAAATATTTTAAAATACCGTCAGGTAATCGATTATTGATTTCCTATAATCGATTGTTTTAATTAAAATCTGGAAAGGATTTTTTGAACGTTGCTGAGTAATCAATTGTAGATTGTTGACAGTCGATTGTTTTACGTAAAATCTGGAAAGGATTTTTTGAACGTTGCCAGTAATCGATTATTGATCTTATATAATCGATTGTTATGCGTAAAATCTGGGATTGATTTTTGGAAGAACTGACAAACAATCGATTGTGGTAACTTGACAATCGATTGTCACTGAGTAATTTCAGCAACTCTTAATTGGCAATTAGGCAACGGTAATACAATGTTTTTCAACTATAAATACAGCTTCAATTCAGTCTTTTAAGTACAACAACATACAAGAACTGATTATACAATTGCTAAAGCTTGCATACTTTATTGCTTATCATTTTATATTCATTACATAAGTTTTTGAGAGCCAAATTCTTGTCGAAAGTTGTTGTGATCTTGAGCGTATTCTTTTACTCATATCTACTCATTAAGGAGTGTCTTGTTTGAGTACTTAGTGTTTTGTACACTTGAAGAGAATTGTTATTCTCTTGTTGTAAGAAGGAACTTGTGTTTCCTTGGTTGAAGTCTTGGAGTGTTGTATCTCCGAGGAAAGGTGTTGAGGCTTGTGTCCTCAAGTTGTAAAGGTTTGTTAAGCACCCGTAAGCTTGACAAGTTAGTGGAAATCTCGAGAGAGTCTCTCGGGGACTGGACTAGCCACGGGTTGTGGTGAACCAGGATACATCGGTGCGTTCTTTCTTATTTATCGCACTTATTTATTTCCTGCAATTTTTAAATTCCGCAAGTTTACGCTAACTTTTATTATAACGCTATTCACCCCCCCTCTAGCGTTAAGCGTATTATCTAACATATTGTACCAACATAATCGTGGCAACAATGACTTACTATTAACTTTTTCGGGTTTGGAGGTGGAGGTAGTAGGAAGGGAGATGGTAGAAAAAAGAAAAAAAAAGTTATGTGAAGTCAAATACACAGTGAACTTGTCTAGTTAATTTTGAAGGACCTCATGCTTTTGGCATTTCACTTGCCTTAATAGCATTATTGCCTTCGACTGTGTTAGGAAGAAATGTTTCATTTACTTATTAGTTTTTCCTTACCACTGAGGATTGGAAATTTATATTATGCTTTCAGGGTCTTAAAACAGCAATCATTGAAGGAGATGTAGTGGGTGGAACTTGTGTAAACAGAGGCTGTGTTCCTTCTAAAGCACTTCTTGCGGTGAGTGGTCGAATGCGGGAACTTAAGAATGAACACCACTTGAAGGCTTTGGGTTTGCAGGTGATTCCAACTCATGCTAATAATCTGAAGCTTAAGCTGCCTCATGCATGACTAGGGATGTGCCTGCAGCAAAAATAGCGCAGTCCGGTGCGCAAAGCATATATTAGACTTCGCTTATATTAGTACTTTGGACAGAGAACTAGTCTTTTCATTGCATTTCATATGATGGTATTTGAAAGGACACTGAGTTTAAGATATTAATTTGACTTATGCATTACATTAGTGGTAACAAAAGAAAACATTATTGTGGTTGAAAATTAGCTTGATAGAGAAAAATTGCATCTAGTTTTCGTTTTGAATAGCGAAATGAAATGAATTTCACTTCTTCATATCTGTTAAGGTTGTGTAGAATGATAATACTAGTGAAATGATGTCAAATGTTTTGGAACGTCCCAACACGAAAAAGGTATCATATAAATTGGAATGGAGGAAATAAAAGTTGGTTACTTATGATTCCATGACATCCTATATGCCATTTGGTTGTCATCTTGGGGAACTTGGTATACCATTTAAACAACTAGTCTAAAAGTTGGCAAATTTTGTCTATCCGCCATGCACTTCCAATCCACTGTCTTCAGTTTGCTTAAATACCTCATTCCCCTTTAGACATCCTCCTAACATGTGGCTGAGTCTGTTATTGATGAGTTCTGCAAATTGATCAATCTCTTTCCATGTCTAATGACAGGTTTCAGCTGCTGGCTATGACCGGAAAGCAGTGGCTGATCATGCTAATAATCTTGCCTTGAAAATTCGTAATAACTTGACAAACTCAACGAAGGCACTTGGTGTGGACATTTTGACAGGAGTGGGTACTACAGTGGTACGTCGATGAATATCCAAGGGAACTTATTCTAGTTTCACTCTTGACCTACATGCTGATGGTTTCAGTCTTTGAACTCCATAATTATTCCAGGGTCCTCAAAGGGTGAAGTACGGAAAAGTTGGTTTTTCTGACAATGAAGTTACCGCTAGGGATATAATCATCGCTACTGGTTCCGTCCCTTTTGTTCCCAGAGGCATTGAAGTTGATGGTACCTTTTTCTTTGTAATTCCTGCTTCCGACATTGGTGTTTGAGATTCCTTGAAAATCTTTTCAGATGCAGTATCCTTTGGAAGGTGAATCTTCACCATTTAATCATTCAATTCATGTTCATTTTCCAGGGAAGACTGTTATTACGAGCGACCATGCTCTCAAACTGGAGTTTGTCCCTGAATGGATAGCTATGGTAGGAGGTGGTTATATTGGGCTTGAATTCAGTGATGTGTACACTGCCCTTGGTAGTGAGGTAGTTTCACCTCTTACTCTTCGTCTCTTCTCTGCAATTCATTTTTTTAAGACCATCGTTTCTTTCTTTATTTGTTTTCCTTCTTTAACATCGTTTCGCTTTTGATAGTTGTAGTTCGGTAAAATTGGAATCATGATTAAAATCTTTTGAACCGAATTCTAAAATCTTACTATATCCTTGGTTTAGAATGGCTTAGCCTTTCACCCTTTCCTAAGCTGTTCGCTTCATCTCTGCTTGCTAAGAGAAATATTTTCAACCTTGATTTCTATTTTCTATTATTTCCAAAAGAATATTGAGCTCTAATGGAGTAGTTATTTAATCCTGCACTATGCTGCTTGTTTCAATGTTCTTTAAACTTGATCTTCCCATAATAGTATCTAAACAATTTGAAATTCTCTTAAATGTCAGCTTACACCCAACAGTCATATTTTTCTTCCACAACAACAACCCAGTTTAATCCCACTTAGTGGGGTCTGGGGAGGGTAGTGTGTACGCAAACCTTACCCCTACCCTTCGGTAGAGAGGCTGTTTCCAAATAGATCCCCGACATCCTTCCCTCCAAGAACTTCCCACCTTCCACAGGTTACCGTTATTGAAGCTTTAGATCAACTTATGCCTGGATTTGATCCTGAAATTAGTAAGTTAGCTCAAAGAGTTCTTGTAAATCCAAGGAAAATTGATTATCATACTGGAGTGTTTGCAACGAAGGTATTGCTTACTCTTTTTTACGTTGCTTGCATTACAAGTTTCCAAATATCTAAACTATCTTCCTAATTATTTGTACAGATTACCCCAGCAAAGGATGGAAGACCAGTCCAGGGGCGGAGGTACCATAGAAGCAACGGGCTCAACAGAACCCAGTAGCTTTAGGCTCAGACCCTGTATATGTGTTAAAAAAATTCACCAAATATGTACAGATATCAATTCCGTCGGAAACAGCCTCGCCTCTCTACCTCACAGAGTAGGCATAAGGTCCGCGTACACACTATCCTACCCAGACCCCACTTGTGGGATTATACTGGGTTATTATTGTTGTTATTTTTGTATGTACAGATATTAAATTCCGAACTCAGTAACTTAGATAATCAGTGAGTTTAGTGGCACTTCGAATCCATAAACTTTAAATCCTCACTCCGTCTTGGTTTCACACTACTATTTTCTATTTATAGGTTGATGCAGCTCTGATTGCAACTGGCAGAGCTCCCTTCACGAATGGTCTAGGGCTGGAAAATGTACGTCTTTGTATAAAAACATATACAAGACTCTACATCTTATGACTGGATTTTTTGCATTCTAATGGTCAACTTTTGCAGATTAACGTGCTGACACAGCGAGATTTTATTCCTGTTGATGAGCGCATGCGATTTATTGATGCTGATGGAAAACTGGTTAGTTTGAACTACCCTATGGTCAATATGCTTTTCACATGGCTATTGATTTTGTTCTTATACTATTTTTACCACTAGTCCCTCACCTTTATTGTATTGGCGATGCGAATGGTAAAATGATGCTTGCTCATGCAGCCAGTGCTCAGGGAATATCTGGTATGTGTGGAATTCTGTTATTAATATCTTCTGTATAAGTCAAATATTTTCCCTCAAAATCAATGTCATGTTACTGCTCACAATGATCTTTTCTCGTGAAATAGTTGTCGAACAAGTCTCTGGAAGAGATCACGTACTTAACCATTTGAGTGTTCCAGCTGCTTGTTTTACTCATCCTGAAATCAGCATGGTTGGACTGACTGAGGTAAAAACCGAACTTCTTTCCATTGGGTACATCATTACTAATATGCATTCCATCTCAAATGCCTGTGATATTGAGGAGACATCCTGGAATCGGGCTTTTTTGGGTGGAAGGTGGTTTCATTTTGCTTTGAAGTTTTTAATAAGGAAAATGCATTGTGTACAGCTTATATGCCTGCGCAAACAGTTACTATGTCATGACAGGTAGAGGTAAATATCATAACTTGAAGCCTCTTTCTTCAGGATGTAGTCATTTTATTTTCCCAAAAAAAAAAAAACTTTTCTTGTGAATCAGCTTGTTGTGTCAATATTTAACTCTCTGACCACTTAAACTTTGCTGTCTCTGTGTTGGTAGTACTGTTGTTATGTTCAAGTTTCTTTGCAAACTTCACTTCGTGTTTTGCTTCTAATTTATCTCTGTGGTTTTTGTTAAGAATTGGCGGAGAATGTTAACTATTTGCCATGATTGATGAGGAGAATTATTGTAGCGAACTGCTTATAATTAGTTTTTTGACGGGCTGCTTCTTTTGCAGCCACAAGCTCGAGAGAAAGCTGAAAAGGACGGGTTTGAGATAAGCATTGCAAAAACAAGTTTTAAGGCAAACACAAAGGCAGTTGCAGAAAATGAAGGGGAAGGACTTGCAAAGGTTCTACTCTATCTTTTGGTTCTTTCTTCCCATCACTCGCTATCTTCCAATATGATTCTGATTTCCTACTTCTCTTGCTACCTTCCTTTTACACGATACGACTAGCAAATGACCCATGATGTTGGTAGTGTTTCTGATGCACGCCGTTAGTTACTACTACTAATTAAGGATTTCGAACATCAGAAAACAACATGCCTGCGATTCCATGTGTTAGAGATTTTGTTATATTGTAATTAAGGAGGCGTATTTTTAGATTCAGATTTATCAGTGTCTAACTTTCAGACCATTTGTCATCAATCTTTCATATTCTGATTTCGATTATGGAGGATTTGAGATTTTCTGATTTCATTATTGCGTATTTGATACAGTTGATATACAGACCGGACACGGGGGAGATTCCATTTGTCATATCTTTGGTATGCATGCTGCAGACCTCATTCATGAAGCATCCAACGCCATGGCATTGGGAACAAGAATTCAGGTTATCCATTCCACGAGGCTACTACTAAATAATTTATCTCTGAGAAAGTTTATCTATTTCCTCTATGGGTAGGAGTTTCAGTGCTCATGTCCTTTAAACTCCCCAGAATACATTGAGCTCTTCTCTTCTTTCCTTTCGGAAGGAAGTATATCTAGACTCTAAGAGTTATCCGTTCAACGGGAAATAAGCCATTGCTATGTTTCTCAATCTTATGAGAGTTCAGGTGAAAAAACAACAGAATGTTGACTATCTTTGTGCTGTCACCTGGCAGGAACTCTGGCAGGATATAAAGTTTGCAGTGCATGCACACCCAACATTATCTGAAGTACTAGATGAACTATTCAAATCAGCAAAGGTAAGCCGTCTTGAAAATCTGGGGTAATGGTTTCTTTTGTTCCCAGGTACTTTCGCCAGGCAGGGCGAGCAAGAAAATGGAAAAGTTTCAACCTTTCGCCTAGCATATTAGCTAATGGAAATGGAAAATTGTTCCACCAGGTAAACACTCAAGACCATAGCTCAGTGCGCGAACCAATTGCTATCTAGAGTTGTGACGTCTTGGAAGTTTAGAGGAAACAACTGCTTTGCGGGTCTCAGCCAGAGCTCATCTTCCATAAAACATAGAAAGAGGATAAGGATAGATTCGGATAAATCACTGCATTCGGGGGTGCCAATGGATTTCCATGGGAATCGATATACTGATTCCAGGATATTTTACAAGGCCTAGGGATGACAATAAGGTGAAGTGCAAATCAACATTCAAACTGCTGCAGCACCCAGGTGACTGTCCTCATATTTTAAACCTTTCACCGATCGTCTTAGGTTGCGTTTTGCAGTGCGAGTCCTGAAATGTACAGAGGATGCCCATAGGCTGCCTCTATTTGGTTTATGCTTTTGGATTGGTAGTTGTTTGTATTGCTTTTCCATCTTCCTTTCTCAAGTGAAGCTCTAATAACTAAGTGAAAGGACTATCTTTTCCTGCAATTTTCACCGTTTTAAACTTCCTTCCGCTCCTAACAAGAGAATCAGGAGTAAAGTTCTCTTTGTATGGCTTATGTTATAGCCTCTTATAGCAATTAGATTCCATAGGTTGAAAATTAAAGAAAGGTGACTCTTGAACCAAGTCATTAGCACTATTAACTTATTCAGCAAAACTTTGGTCCATAATTTTATATCAACATCTCAAGCATTAATTGAGGATGTACTGTTCTAAAATAACAAAACTAGGTCTTGGAACATGAATTCCTCCTTTTGGTCCCTATAGAGACACTTGAACCACACTACAGTAAGATCTTAACTCTCTAAGAAGTGAATCTGGTAATCAAAGCAACAACCCAATGTAGTTTGACAAACATATATTTTTCTACAGCAAGTGCACGTTAGTTTGTAGTGCAGACCATAAACTTCTTGAGCCGCATATAATGATGCACACAAAAGAATCGATACGAGAATACTTCAAGTTTGCAACTGATCTTAGTTCTACATACTGGGCATCTGAGTTAACATGGATGCTTGTGACGTATAAGATGGTTAAGGATTTGCACTTCCAGGGTAAACAAGACAACTGCACAAAAAAAATGATCTTAGGATCATTGATGCCTAAACCCATAGTCGACAGGGAGAAGGAGCTCTTAACATTAAAGTAGTGTAACTGGTGCCTCACATTAACATTTCCAGAATCTATTTCATGCAAAACATGATCAGTGTATCATCTTTTGTCTCTGCTCAAATACATGCCAGCAACCAGCATTCACAGTCTGCAGAGACTCAGCATAACAAACCACATGATCAACTAGTGGATTTTCCCTTTTTGCCAATTAGGCAGTTCTATCGCTGTGATATAACTAAACAAAACATCCAAATAAAGATATCCACATCGAAGATCGAACATGATGATGAACAGAATTGGCGAGTAATAATAAAAATGAACTGCAAAGAGGTATTGATTAAAAGGAAATGTTGGTCTCCATACTTGATAAAATACTAGTTCGAATAAGTATCCGCTAAAACTTCAAAACAACCAAGATAACGATCCCAATATCAAAATACAGTGCCATAAATAAACAGAAGGCAGCCTGTTACTCTAAATTCTTTTACTCTTCATTAGCAGAGTCCACGTTCTTGTTGTTGTTGTGCTTCCTAGCATACCTTTGGTTCCTCAAGAACTTGGGATCCATCTGCATTTACACAAAAAAAAAACACTTAGAATACAAAATGATATGCTTCCACGTCTTTACATCTAGATATAGACCGGTGTTTTTATAAGCAAAAAGGGACAAAAAAGCAACAAGGTCCATGAGTCTTGAAACAAAAAGAGTGAAGTAACACGCATGCTTCTTTCAATTGAAACATATATCTAAGATAAAATTAAGAAAAATACTAAAAATCATACGAACTTAGCAATACTAATTAACTTGCAATTAAAACAACTAATTCAGTATCCAATATTAATGCCGATATTAATCTAACTCCTTAACTTTGAGATTCAAAGAACCTTTTTTTTTTGTTTTATGCTAGGGCTATTATAAACATTGACATCAGCATACATCATCAATAAACGGCGGATGTAGGTAAAAAGATATGGGCTCAATTGAACCCAGCAACTTTGTTTTAGAGTGGTAGTATCCAATCCAGCTCGCTATGGCTCACCAAGTTACGGGTTCAATTATACTCACCCTCCCCCCCCCCCCCCCAAAAAAAACAAAACTAAATCCAACCAGGTACATGATACCTCACATTAGCACAGTTAATGAGTAATCCTTGGTTTACACAAATGGGAGAAATTGTCTATTGTTCTTTTTGTTTCCGTTGGGATTTGAACCTGATAACTCATGGTTCTCCCCAACTCAATCGCACCACTGACTGACAACCTTGGGTGTAATCGAACCCACCAATTCAATACCGAGCTCTAATACAGAGTTCAAATATATATATATATATATATATATATATATATATATATATATATATATATATATGTAAAAATCACCAATATTGCAATAAATATTACTACATTTTAAACCCATTTTATAAAAGTGCAATGGGTTAAGTTGTAAAACACACACATATATATATAGAACCCACAAGTTTAAATATTGACCTACTGTTAGCAGTACGAAAATACTTGGCACGCTTTGCTTCCCAACATTCTAAAACATTTTCAAATATTTAGATATGAAAAGATTGCTATAGTTTCTGAATATCCAAATTTCATTTTTAAAAATAAAATGATCTATCCCAATTTAGCTGTGATTGTTAGTCAAAAATGACTCTAAAGTAAGCTAAAAGTGTCAAATAAACTGGAACGGGGAATATTTTTCACGATAAACAAAATCAGTAAATAAAAGTAAGAAAAAAAGGTGGGATTGTTTTTATATACCCCTTTGGTGGAGCTGTGACGGTGTTTCCTGGGTTTCTTAATTCCATTCCTGTGAGCCTTGTACGACTGATTGTGAGCTGTGTGGTTCTTCGACTTGGCCATTTTTGGTACTTGATTTCACAAACAACTGCATAGAATTAAGAGAAAGAGCAAATCCAAACAAAATTTAGCAAAAAATTTCCCGAATTTACAGTTTAAAAAAATGGAGGAGGAGGAGGAGGAGGAGGGAGAGATTGAAAAACCTGCAGCCGGCGTTAGGGTTTTCGCTAGTGATGAGGAAGTGCAACTGAATGGCTTTGGGTTTTTATGTGAGTTGGAAATTGATGGGCCTCAATCGCCTTTGGGCTTAACTTACAGAGCCCAGTCTCATGTTTATCATTAAAGAAAGAAAAAGTTAAAGGGAGAAATTCAAATATACTCAAATTTACAAGTGGTCATTCAAAATTAGCCACAATTTCACAAGTAATCGAAATTTAGTCATTTTTTATATAAAGATAAATATGAAAGAAAACAGTGTTTATAATCCAGAAAATTACTCTAGTATAATATGTTGAAACTTCAAGATATTATATTGGAACTCCAGTATATTATACTAAAACTTTCCGCGTGCTAGAGTTCCAGTATAATATGCTGGAAGTTCATACACAAGTATTGGAGAAAACTTTCCACGTGTTTACTGCAACTGCTGGAATTTTTCATGTTGCAGTAAAATAGTGGTTATTTTAATGACTTTGCAAACGCTGGTTATGTTTGAACCAGTCCGAAAACTTGCTAACCCGTGCTATTTTTACAAAGTTAAATCCTTCTCCCTCTGTCTAATATATGTGACATTATTTTCTTATTAATCTGCTAAAAAAAAGGAATAACATATTTTATATTTAAAAATATAATTTTAAACTTCTTATGTTTTCTTAATCAGAAGCTTTATAGCCATGTAATATTATAACATATTTAAGATCACAAATTTACTTGCATGAGTCAAGTATCTGTTGAAAATAATTTCTCTACTTGTACAAGATAATGCTGAGGTCTGGGTACATATTATCTTTTTCAAATTTCATATATGAGAATATATTAAATATGTTGTTGTTATTGTTATTGTTATTTAAGATCACAATTTTCAAAAAATTTAATATCTTTCTTAAAATTCATGCATAATTAAATTATATCACACAAATTGAAACGAATATAGTACTATAAAAGACAGGTAGAACAAGAACAGACTTAACTACTATGTGTTTAGCAACCCAATAAATAATGATATGTATTACATAACTTTTTATCACTTAATTACAGTTAATTAATATGATTTCACTTCATTTTTTGACTTAACCATTATACACCAATGTAATTTAGTAGAACATGTTTATGGAGCTCATTGTTTAATGTTTCGATTGCAAAATAATTTTTTAAATTAATATGACTTCACTTTATTTTTTGACTTAATCATTATAAAGTGATGTAATTTAATAGAATAGGTGATAAGTTATGCGTCTTTTGTTTTGATAGTTTGACTAGCTTCATGAGAGAACCATATAAGAAATTTAATACAATTAGTTCCCTTATATTCAGAGTAATTAGTCAGATGTCTGGTTCAATTCTCAATGAAATCAGATAAGGGAACAACAGAGGGAACATATATGGATCAGTTTTCCTGGTCGTCGTGCAATCAACTCTAAAATTGTAAAAGTTGCTACACTATACCTTCTGGCAGCAATACAACAACATAGTTGTAGCTTGCTAAGGCCAAACTAAAGGACACCGTATTGCATCATCTTTGATTGCCTCACACACACACATTATCAACATGAGGCAAGAGATTTTCATTTCCTAACACTTCCAAAATCTAAAAATCATATTCTCTAAAGTGCTAGCCACCACCTTTCTCAAGAAAAAAGTTGCTGCATTCTCAAGGATCAGATCCAGATATTGAAGATATCTCACGTTCTTAGGTTTGTTGAGTCTTTGTTATTTTGTTCTTCATTTGTAATCCTATACTATTTTCAAGAAGTGTCTTTGTAGGACATATTTAAACCACTTTTTGGTTTAGTTTTATGACTAGAGTTAGTCAAGGTTTGTTGCTTTGTATAGAGTTATTACAAAGAGCTTACAATAGAATTATTGTCAGGCGTGAGTGATTAAAAGTTTAATTCCTAGATTGCAATAGGTTGTAATTTGAAGTTTTCTTGATTTAGTGGAGTTAATATCTTACTAGGATAGGTCGTGGTTTTTAATCCTTTGAGCAAGGAGTTCTCACGTAAATATTGTGGTGTTCTTTACTTATTGTTGTCTCTGTGGGAACATATAGAGAACATGGTTCCATATACTATTTGGTTTTACGGTCTGTTGCTTACCGCGAGAACTGATGGAGAACCTCTATATAGTTTGGTGGACTTTTAGTTTTTATCAATTGGTATCAAAGCAGGTTCTTTCTAAAAGGTTAACATTTAGAAAGGATCTACATAACTGCTTCACCTAACTTCGCAGAAGGGCAATAAACTTATAGAGCAGTGAGATTCAATGGCATATGGTTGGTAAAAAATAAAAATGTATGATTTTATTATGGTTGAAGACTCCAAAGTTTGGGACATGATTTGTGATGATCCATTTGTCCCTATGAAGGTTGTTGGAGCGGGAACAATAATTGTTCAAAAATAAGAAAAGAATATAATGATGTTGATTGAAAGGTTATTGAGAAGAATTTCAGGGCAAAGAAGGTTCTTGTTTGTGGCATCAGACTAGATGAATACAACTGCATCTCAGCTTATCAGTATGCTAAGGAGATCTGGGAAGCTATTCAAATTGCCCATGAGGGAACTACTCACGCTAAGCAATCCAAAATTGATATACTTACTACTGAGTATTAGCTTTTCAAGATGAAGAAGGATAAGTCTATTCAGGATATGCACATATGTTCACCTTCATTATCAATGAGCTTCACTCCCTTGGAGAAGTCATCCCAAAAAACAAGTTGGTCCGGAAAATACTTAGTGATTTACCAGTTTCTTAAAAAAGTAAAGTGAATGTGTTGGCCCAAGCTTAGTTGAAGTTTTGAAAAATGATAAATGAACTCAGTGAATGACCAGGTTTATCTTAGGAGACACAATTGTTATGGCCCATGCACGTGAAGAAGATAAGCCTTTGGGATCAAGCAGCAATATCTTCTGAACTGATTGAAAAGGTTGCATATAGGATAAGGAGAAGCAGTCTCCTTATGAGAAGAGAACAAATCTGTATAAGGGTTGGAGTTTGGATCGGTCTAGGACTACAACTCAATGGATGATCAGAAATTAAGTCACAAACAAACTCTAATTACTAACCTAATAAATAACTGAGTGGTTCTCTTTTATAAGTATGCACATACACTGAAGTTAAGCTAAATTGAGAGCAAAAGAGCAAGTTAATTTTGCAAGCAATTTATGTGAGATCAAGTGTGCACGCCTGTAGCTACTTGAACGAGAAAGAAGAACCAGTTTCATTGTGTTTATTCTTATTTTAGTTCAATTATAGTAGGTGATTTAAAACTTGTACCTTTCCAACTTTCATAGAAGCAATTGTATTAGGTACTTTTAGTTTTCAAATTATAGTTAACTTGAAAGTGTCACAACAGTTGAGGTTGTGTGCCACACTGGGATTAGAGTTAATCCGTAGGTTTATAAGAGTTTTGTAAATGCTGTTTTTGGCTCGTTGAGTTTAGTGGATGTTTGGAAAAATCTTACCGAGTAGTAGGTCATGGTTTTTTCACCTTTTGAGCCAAGTGTTTTCCATGAAAAAATATTTGTGTTCTTTATTTTTATATTTTAATTCTACAAACATTAGTAGTTAGGACACCTAGAAGAACCAGGTTCTTCTAGATCTAAAATTGGGTACCACACAAATCAGCCTCCCCCGCCCCCATGTGGTATTGACTTTTGGGACATCAATTGGTATCATAGAAGGTTATACTTGAAGAGGCTAACACCTTAGGAAAAGATTAATATAAGTTCACCACCTGGGAACTAGGAAGGGCAACCTAATGTCAGGCCTCCACTGTTCAATGGATAGTATTACTCATGGTGGAAGAATAGGATGAAGGATCACATCATAGGGGAAGACTATGAACTCCGAGACATAGTCACCGATGGTCCTTTGGCAACTACAATGAAAAATGAGGAAGGAGTGGAAGTGCCAAAGACAAGCAAAGACAAGGGATGACTGCAGTGCTGAAGATTTGAAAAAGTGGGAGAAAAATTTTAAGGCCAAGAAATAGCTTGTACGTGGACTGAGTCCAGATGAGTATAGCAGGATCCAAAGCTGTACTACATCCAAAGAGATATAGGACACTTTGCAAGTGGCTCATGAAGGAACACCTCAAGTAAAGAGATCCAGAGGAACACTGCTATATTCTCAATATGATAATTTTACTATGAAAGATGGAGAAACTATTCACGAGATGTATATTAGATTCACTACACTGACAAACAAACTTAAGTCTCTTGGAAGAGTTATTCATGAAGAAGGAAAGGTTGAGAAGATCTTGACAAGAATTCTTCCAGTTGCTTGGGAAAGCAAAATCGTTGTCATACAGGAGTCCAAGACTATGGTCACTCTCAGACTGGATGAACTGATTGAAAATCTTACTGCTTATGAACTGAGAAGGCAAACCAGGAAGATGGATATACCCAAGAAGGAGAGAAGCTTAGCTCTATAAAATATAGAAGTTTCAGATTTGGAAGATGATGAGATGGCTATGATCATTAGATATTTCAAAAAGTACCTGATGAGAGGAAATGGTTCATCAAGAGGTACAAACTTCAACAAGTCAAGAGCTCCTGAGAAACAGACCAATGATGGCTGGTATAAGTAGTAGCAATTGGGCGGGTAGGGTGAAATTTGAGCGGGTCAAAATGGGTCAGATCATTAAAGGGGTCAAAACCCAACCCAACCCAAAATTTTCTTAGGTCAAAATGGGTCGGGCCAATTTGGGTCAAATAACGGGTCATAACCCAACCCGCCCAGCTTCCCTCCTTAGTTTCTTCCTATTGAACTTTGAATTCAAATCTCTGCCAACAGAACATTGTAACATGAAATTTTCTCAAATATTTTTGTTTACTTGTTTTGTCACAAATCACATATAATTTAATAGAATAATTCAACAAAAATCCATCTCATTTAATAGAATTTCAGTATTTTAAAAATCAAATCTTATTCCTCCGAGATAAAACGCCAAACAAGAATTATAAATTGCCAAGTTAACCACTTAATTACAGTTGAATGCCAACACTAAAAAGTTATAGTTCAATTGCATCTTTCCATGCTTCGTGCACCACTTCTTCAATTCCTCTGTATTCCGCTTTGCCAATCGTCCAACATCCTGTAATGAAAATAGATTTTCTGTAAATTAGTTATATCGGTAGACTTTATTTTACGCAATAACTCTAAATTCTCATATGGAAATATACTATTACCTAAAAATATCCTAAAAGGCCTAAATAAACATTAAAACCAAGCAGGAACAATAATCATTGTATTCAAGTTAAAAAAACAAATAACAAGAATCTTGGCCAACGAAATTGTAACGTAGATATTTAAAGCTGGGAAGACATATATACACCTCATTAACCAACCAGGAACTAAATCCGCAATATACAAGACTAGGAGAACAAAACAGGGAGAAAGAAGAAACAAAAGAACACTTCTAACTTGTCTTTCACAACACAAAAGTCACAACTACTATATAAAGTCAGAATCTCCACCAAAATGCGGCAGATCTGGATGAGGTGGCCATAAATTGATCAAAAGACAACGCTAATCACTGTATTCAAAAATTCCAACCAAACTTTTTGTGAAGATGTTCCATTCATCATATCGTCTTATCTTATATGTTCAAGACTTGTGATAAAGAAACATCGCAAGCTCTAAATCATTGACAAGAAAAGGATGCATAACAATGTAAAAGCAACAAAAGTAAATGACGAAATGGCTAGAGCAACTCAAATTATCCTTAAAATTTTACCTTTCACAATGTAATTTCATATCGAACAACCCAAGGCTCATAGAAGATATTTATCTATCAGCACCTGGCAACAATCTTCTCCATATCAATTGCAATATCTTCTTCATCAGAATCATCAGCCGCTAAAAATAGACAAAAAGATTTGATAACTGCAGAGAAAGAGAAAGAATTTTTTTTACATAATACATATCAATAAGAATAAATTTTACCTCCATGTCCATAGAGCAAATCTTGAGCACACAACTTAGCTTCAGCATTTTCTGGTAATATTGAACTTTGATATTTTCCAATTACTCGCCCTCCAATGCTGAACGTTGATTCAGACGCAACAGTACTAATTGGTATACTTAAAACATCTCGTGCCATCGGTGACAACTCAGGGTATCTATTCATGTTATCTTTCCAAAATTTGAGTACATCCAAATTTTCATTACCCTTGCGAGCGAGTATAGGCTCTTCCAAGTATAGCTCTAATTGTGTTTTTTGTGAACTAGATTCTGGCTGACTCTCAAATAAATCCAACTCATCCATTTCATCTCTCATTTCCGCATCATGCCCATCAACAATACTTTGCACCAATGCACTATTGGATGTTGGAGATTTCACGTACTCTTTAAACAATCGATGTAAGTTATCTTCAACAACCTTCGTCTTTTCATTATAAGTTAAAGAATCAAGCTTTGAAAAGCAAAATTTCACAAACTTTAACTTGTAACGAGGGTCGAGAACAACTGCCAATAATAAAATTGGAGTATACTCTTGCTAATACTTTGAAAATTTCTCTTCCATTTCCCCTGCCATTGCCTTAATATCGGGATGCTCACTATTTTTCTCTTCCTTTATCAACAAATAGATTTTCCACACTTTATGAAAAAATAAGTTGGCCGTCGGATATTGGCTCCTCGAAAACAAAGTAGTGATTTCATCAAAAGGCTTTAGGAATTTGGCAATTGTTTTTGCCTTATCCCAATCCATTTTTGAAGGACAACATTTAAAATCCGCATCAAGTAGTTTGAAATCAGAAAAATCCCGACAATATGGAATAGCACTCTCAAGCATAAGAAAAGTATAATTCTATCTCGTCGGCACATCTTGACGCAGTTTCCCAGTCAACTTCAATCCAAGATTCTTGATACAATCTACAAACTTTATGATCCTTGACTCAGAACCTTTCATATATTTAATTCTCTCTCTTATGTTAAAGATTGCAGCCTCTATTGACTTTAGACCTGCTTTATCAATCATATTTAAAATATGATTTTCACAACGAATATGGACAAAGCCCCCGTTATATACCAAAGAATTCATCAAGTTCAAGTGGTCTTTCAAACTGTCCACAATTTTCTCATTGTATGATGCATTATCTAAGGTTATTGAAAATATTTTCTTCTCGATTCCCCACTTCTTCAAGAAGATAATCAATATCGGTCCAAGAATTTGACCAGAATGCGGTGGAGGCACATGGCGGAATATTAGAACCCTCTTTTGTAAAATCCAACTTAAGTCGACAAAATGAGCCGTCAGACAAAAATAACCATTTAAGCTAATTGATGTCCACAAATCAGTAGTCAATCATACTGAAACTAGGAACAGGAAAGAAGAAAGTTGATCACTCATTTCTCACTCTAGAAGAAAATCTAGGAAAAATGAAAGATAAACTGTACAAAAAAGATAAATTAATTAAGGTTTTAAAAGAAGATCTTGGAAAAGTGAAACATGAACTAGACAGAACTTGCAAATGGAACAAAGCTTCTGATGCTCTCTCCTAGTTGCAAGAGCATCACAGTAGCAATAAAAGAGGACTTGGCTATGGGACTCAAGATCCAAAATGGGACTCCAAAAACAAGTACCTCACACTTCCTAAAAAATAAGATCTGCACACACTGTGGTAGGACTAGCCATTATAAAATGAATGTAATGTAAAAGAAAAGACCAGTCAAAGGAACAAAACTTTTGTTTAAGAAAAACACAAGCTGCCTGGTTGGGCAAGAAAGAATATGATTCATCCTTTTGCCCATGGAAAGGGACCCAAACTAGTTTGGGTTACTAAGACTAACCCCTGATTTCTTTTTGCAGGTTCAAGTGAAAGGGAGTAGTCAAATATGGTACATGGATAATGGCTGCTCAAAACACATGACTGGGAACAAGGACCAGTTCCTTTCACTTGAGAACCTGAAAGGAGGTAATGTCTCCTTTGAAAATTGAAAGAAATGTGAGATCATTGGGGTTGGAAAGGTACGTAAGACAGACTCTCATTCCATTGAGAATGTCTACTTGATATATTGCTTGAAATACAACATAATCATTGTGTCACAACTGTGTGACAGAGGTAACCTTGTAGCTTTCACCTCTACCAAATGCTTTGTGATTAACCTTACCACCGATAAGATTATTTTGCAGGAAAAAATAGTTAATAATATTTACATTGTAGATTTTTCAACTCTTTCAGAAAATGAACTCACTTGTCTAAGTGTGCTAGTTAATGATCCCCTCATGTGACACAAAAGACTTGGCCATGCTAGTCTAAATCAGCTAAACAAATTAGTCTCCAAGGAGTTGGTGATAGGGTTACCTAACATCAAGTTCAAGGAAGACAAAATTTGTGAGGTATGTGCAAGGGGGAAGCAAGTATGGCCATCCTTCAAATCCAAGAAAATGGTAAGTATGTCCAAGACGTTGGAACTGGTTTATATGGATCTTTGTGGTCCAATGAGAACCATAAGCAGAGGTGGAAAGAAATATGTGATGGTGCTTGTTGATAATTATTCTAGATTTACTTGGGTACTATTTCTGATATCTAAAGATGAGGCATTTGAAATGTTTACTGCCTTTGTTAGAAAAACTCAGAAATAATTAGGAAATCAGCTTGCATCCATTAGATCTGATCATGGAACTAAACTAAAAATGTAAAATTTGCTGAATATTGTGATGAAAATGGTATAGACCACAACTTCTCTGCCCCTAGGACTCCTCAACAAAATGGAGTAGTTGAAAGAAAGAACAAGACCCTTGAGGATATGGCAATGACCATGCTTCTCTCTAGTAAATTACCCCACAGTTTCTGGGCAGAGGTTTTAAACACTGCATGCTACATAATCAATATATACATGACTAGCCCTCTTGTTGATAAAACTCCATATGAGTTAATTAAAGGGAGAAAACCAAACATATCCCACCTTAGGGCATTTGATTGCAAGTGCTATGTACACAATAATGGAAAAAACTCCCCAGGTAAGTTTGATCCCAGAAGTGATGAGGGAGTATTCTTGGGATATTCTTCACATAGCAAAGCATATAAAATATTCAATAAAAGAACTTTGTGTGTAGAAGAAAGTGTGCATGTTGTATTTGATGAAACTAACATTCTTTCTGAGAGACAAGAAAATGAAGATGAAGCCATTGATTTGGTAAAAGAATTGACTGAAGCAACATCAAAAGAAGGAGCAGGTGATGGAACAAGTTCTTCCACTCAGGGAAACCTAACAGGGGGAACTAGTCAGAGAGAAAATGAAACAAACTCCTTACGAGAATCTGTCTATGAACCTGTTTCTCAGTAGCAGAACACAGGAGAATTATCTAGTAGAAACCAGTTGGGGGTGAAAACTCACAAGTATCAAAGTTCTCATGTCATTGAGAACATCATTAATGACCCAATATGTAGAGTCAAAACTAGATCACAACTAAAGAATCTGTGTGCATTTGATACTTTTCTATCTCTTGTTGAGACTTTGCAGGATGGAGATTAGTCAATGCTATGCAGGAGGAACTCAATCAATTTGAAAGAAGTCAAGTCTGGCATCTAGTTCCTAGACCTAAGGACAAATCAATCATTGGTACAAAATGAGTCTTCAGGAACAAACTTGATGAAGATGGAACTGTTACAAGCAATAAAGCAAGTCTGGTAGTTGAGGGTTACAGTCAAGAGGAAGGCATTGACTATGATGAGACCTTTGCTTCAGTTTCAAGACTAGAGGCAATCAGACTTCTCATTACCTTTTTAGCACATATGGAATTCACTCTCCATTAGATAGATGTCAAAAGTGCTTTCCTAAATGCCTATCTCAAGGAAGAAGTGTTTGTGAAATAATCTCCAGGATTTGAAAGCAATAAATGTCCTGAGCATGTGTACAAGCTGGACAAGGCTCTATATGGGTTCAAACAGGCCCCAAGAGCATAGTATGAACGACTATCAAAATTCCTACTGAAGCATGGGTATAAAAGAGGTAAAATTGACAACACTTTGTTCCTAATGGAAAAAGGTAAAGATCTCCATGTTGTGCAAATATATATTGATGACATAATATTTGGGGCAATTACTGATAGGTTGAGTAAAGACTTTGCAAAATTAATGGGAAGAGAGTTTGAAATGAGTATGATGAGTGAACTAAATTTATTCATAGGCTTGCAGATCAAACAAAGCCCAAATGGGACCATGATCCATCGGTAGAAGATTACAAAAGAACTAATCAAAAAGTTTAAAATGGAGGACTACAAAGAAATAGATACAGTAACTGCCACTAAATTAGATGTTGATGAACCCGGTTCATCAGTTGATCAGAAGTTATATAGGGGTATGATTGATTCACTTTTGTATCTTACTGCCAAGAGAACTGATATTATTTTCAGTGTAGGGCTTCGTGCTCGTTTCCAGGCAAATCCAAAGGAGTCACACTTGAATGTTGTCAAGAGGATATTGAGATATCTGAAAGACACCACTGATTTGTGTCTTTGGTATCCCAAAGGTAGTAATTTTGATCTAGTAGGATATGTTGATGGTGATTATGCAGGTTTCTTAATGGACAGGAAGAGCACTTCAGGTATGGCACATTTCCTAGGGTCATGTCTACTGTCATTGGCTACCAAAAAGAAAAATTCTATAGCCCTATCTACTGTTGAAGCTAAGCATATTGTTGTTGCTTCTTGTTGTGCTCAATTACTATAGATCAAACAACAACTGGTAGACTTTGGAATTAAAGTGGTATGTATTCCAATATTTTATGATAACACTAGTGCTATAAGTATGACAAATAACCTTGTTCATCATAAAATGACCAAGCACATAGATGTGAGACATCACTTCTTAAGAGATAACTATGAGAAATGGTTAATCTCCATAGAATTTTGTGCTACTGATAAACAAATAGCTTATATTTTCACTAAAGCACTGAGTAAAGAAAACTTTAATAGGAACATGTTGGAATTAGGGATGATTAAGATCACCTAAAAGGGCCCAATTCAGAATGTACTATGAAAAAAAATTTTAAAAAAATATTTTGGTTAGGAGTTCTTAATTCAATATAAATATCTAGACAAATTCTTACTCAGTCTCATACTTTAGTTAGTATACTCATGTGACATGTGTTTATATGACTCACTAATCTCTTACAAAATTTTTCTATTCTGACATTTGAGGCATGATCAAGAGAAGTTTTACTTGAAGAACCTGGTTCATCAGTATATGCTCATGAAAAAGTTCAAGTATGTTTCTATACTTGGCATAATTAGAAAGATAAAATTACCAATCATGAGCAGAAGTCCTAGTTACACCAGACTTCCAGAAATTCTATCCATTGAGCATTGAACCAGTTTCATTGTCCTAGGAGTTTAACTACAACGAGATTTTTTCCTAAAAACTAGCATCGCTCATTAATCTCTAAAGAGACTGGACTTCTAATGTGATTAGACTTCTAATTGACTACTGAAAAAGTTGTTGTTACTACCTTAATCATGATCCCTCTTTAAATACCCACCACACTATCTCTCATAACTTATAACCGTCATTCACTTCTCCAAGACTTTTGATAATCCCCTTTCTTCTCCTAAATTCCCAAAAGATTTTTAGAAATACTCCGTCATGACTAACCCTCAAGATAATCCTAGAACTTCCCCACCAGTATCCCCTAATACTTCATCATCGATGCCTCCTATTGAAACCCCAAAACCTATATTTCACCTGCAGAAGATGTTAGCAAGAAAAACTTTAGCATCTGGTTCTTTGAGAAAAGCCCTAAATGAGAAATTAAAGGCTATCCAAAAGAAAGAGGTTCCAGTTGATGAATCTGACTCAAGCTCTGAGTCTGAAAAATTTATTTCTGCTAGTGAAGGAGAAGAACATGCGTCTTCTGACAATAACAAGAGTCAAGACCCTAGGTGAGGTAACACTTGTTTTGTATTTTCATATGTGGCAGAGAAAGAAGACAGTAGGTTTGTGTTGGTGGGTTCTGTAAAGAATGTTGAAGGGGCTGAGTCTAGTAGGAGGAGAAAGAAAAAGAAATGAGAGGTTCTTACTATCTGTGGTAGTGTAGAAGAGGGTGGCTTCAAGTCAGGGGGAAGCAGATCTGGAGAAGCTGCTGAAGGACTTGCTCATTTGAGTAAGCAATAAGATATACATGGTTCATATGTGGAGGAAACTTTAGCGGATATTCTAAAGAAGGTGGGGCCAGTTATGACCTAAAGAAGCGCAAGGCGTCTTCACAAAGGACCCAGTTGCTTCTAAACTAGCAAAGAAAAGCAAAGTATCATCTCCCAAGACTGTTGCTCCTTCTGTACCTAGGGGAAGAGCCACAAGGAGCAAAGTAAAGCAAAGTGAGGCAGAACTACATAAAGCTTTAGAGAAGAGTAAGAAAAAGAAGAAGGAAAAAAGAAAAGAAAAAGTTGTGGAAAGTTATGAGGCTGCTGAAGAAGAGGATGAGGAGGAGATGGAACTGGTCCATCAAGAGAGAGGTACAACTGTAGAGGTTCCCATTGCCAAACCAAAAGGAACCAAGACTCCTGCAAAGAAGTCTTCAAAATCCGTATCTGTTGAAACCTCCTTGGCCAAAAGAACTAGGTCTGTAGTAAAGGGAAAACAAGTAAAAGTTATTGGAAAAGTCAACTGAATGTTGATTTATTGAGTTAGAGGACTTGTAATGGATTTAGGATGATTTGACTAGTTTGATTTGGTGATTTATGACTTAGGAGCGCAATCGAAACTGAATTTGGAGGTCTGATGTAGATTTAGGCTTGAATTAGCTAAGTTAGAATTTTGGTGAAGTCTGGTTGATAGGTGAGATTTTGATACAGGGGTCGGAATGGAATTCCGACAGTTGCAGTAGCTCCGTTAGGTGATTTTGGATATGCGTGCAAATTTTGAGATCATTCGGAGGTGTTTAGGTCGGGTTTTGGATCAAATGTGCGTTTCGGAAGTTTTAGAAGAACTTAGGCTTGAATCCGATATAAATTTTGTGTTTGATGTTATTTTTAGTATTTTGAGAGTGCAACTAAGTTCGAATGATCGTATGTGATGTCTTAGTATGTTCGTACGCGGTCCCGAGGAGTTCGGGTGAGATTCGGATTGGTTTGGGCTGCGTTGCGCTCGTTTTTCTAATGTTTCGACGTCGTTTCTTCAAGAATAAATGATATCATATTGAACAAATAGGCTCTGGTTAGTGTTTTGAATGAAGAAATAGATCCATATCGTAATTATGGACCCGTAGCAAAAGGAATAGTCAAATTTGGACATCGTATGAGGATCTTATGGCCGTTTTATCAAGGCTTTCCCAGATTTTTCAAGTTAATAACGAAATTGTCCATGACGGGGTATTAAAAACCTGCACTATTTACAAATCTTAAAACCTACATATCTCCTTTATTATAAGGTTAAATTGAGTGATTCAAAAGATTAAATTCATTAGAATTTCACAAGAAATCCATTGGGAGCAGTAAAACGCGTGAACCGTATACTTATAATGAGCATGTCGAGTTTTCTTCCAATTTTTGAACGGGAAGAAGCTTCCGAGGCAATTTTTAAGAGAGGAAATCAGTGGATACTGCAGCTGTAAGTTAGTTGATTAATAAAACTCATATATATGTGATTATAAACCATAGTCCTAGCCTATAATTCATGAAAAATAGTAGAAAAATAGGATTTTGGGGCCTGAGATTATGAACCTTTAGGGGTCGATTTGAGGGGTCAAACGAACTCCGATTTTGGTGTTCTTTATATGTACGGACTCGTAGCGAGACTAATAATCCAAAGATGTAATTTTCAGAATTTTTAGATAAGTGGGTGTTAGAAACTACGCTTTACGCTAGAGGGGGGGTGAATAGCGTATTAGTAGAATTTAGCGTTTTCTTGCGGAATTTAAACTTTGCAGGAAGTAAAATAAATGCAGAAAAATAAACTTACACAAAGATGTATACTGGTTGGCCACCAACGTGGTTAGTCCAGTCCCCGAGAGACTCTCTCGAGATTTTTCACTATCTTGTTAAGCTTAAGGGTGCTCAACAAACCGTTACACACTTGAGGACACAAGCCTCAAACAGTTGCTCGGAGATCGCAATCTCAAAGACTTCACCCAAGGAAACGCAAGTTCCTTGAAACAAGAGAATCGCAGTTCTCTTACAAGTATATCAAATACTTGGACACTCACTTAACTAAAGTACTCCTTATTGAGTAGATATGAGTAAAAGAATATGTTCAAGATCACAACAACTTTAAGCAATAATATGGCTCTCAAAAGCTTTATGAAATGAGTAGAAAATGAAGAACACTTGAATGAAAGCTTATAGCAATGTAATGATCAGTTTGTGTATGTTGTTGTGTTTAAAACACTGAAATGAAGCTGTATTTATAGTTGAAAAACTTGGCATTACCGTTGCCTAATTGCCAATTAAGAGTTGCTGATTTTACTCACTGACAATCGATTGTCAAACCCCAACAATCGATTGTCTGCCAGTCAGATCAAAATTCAATACCAGATTTTACGCTTGATAATCGATTACTTTCAATCCATAATCGATTACTGGCAACGTTCAAAAAATCCTTTCCAGATTTTACCACAAACAATCGATTGTCCAGAATCAACAATCGATTACTCAGCAACGTTCAAAAAATCTTTTCCGGATTTTAATCAAAACAATCGATTATACAGAATCAATAATCGATTACCCAATAACGTTCAAAAAATCTTTTCCGGATTTTAATCAAAACAATCGATTATATAAAATCAATAATCGATTACCTTATGGTATTTGAAAATCATTTGACAACGGCCAGCTTCAACAATCGATTGTCCTTTGCAACAATCGATTACTTATTATTTTCTGAAAATCATAAAACTTACTGTCTCAGTGATAATCGATTATCTAAAGACATAATCGATTACTTAACTAAATTTAAAATCACTGGAAGACATCAACTCAACACAATCGATCACCATTAGTTCATAATCGATTATTTTGAGTATTGAAAAACTTTACCTCAACAACAATCGATTGTCATTTGTTCACAATCGATTATCATGCAGATTTGGAAAAACCTGATGTTCACTGTCTTACACACAATCGATTACCATTAATTCATAATCGATTGCCATGCAGTCTTGGCTCAGAAACAATCGATTATCATAAGTACATAATCGATTATTTTAGCCCAGATTTTTGAGGCATGTTTAGAAAACATTTTGTCTAATGTAAATATGCATGATTTAAAATCTTTTGGACACAGAATTAAATATGCATGATTTTGGAAAATAGTTTTATGAGAGAGGCCATACTATGAGTCAAGTTATAGGATCGAGATTACAATTTAGAACAACTCAATAACAATTAAAAGCTATATCTTGAACTTCAATCTTATTCGCAACCATTGTGCGCTTGTACTTGAATTCCGTCATATATCAATTTTTGCTTCGTTTGTCATTCATCAAAACCTACAAAAGAGTACACGTTTAGTATATTGCATTGAGAACGTGTTTCTAACAATTTCCCCCTTTTTGATAATGGCAAACATTAAGCGGGATATGCAATTTAGGCAAAAGATATTGACAATTCAAGACAAGTAACAATTATGCAATTTTGTGCTTGTTCCCCCTCAATTTAAGAGTTCCCCCTCAATTTTAGCTTATAAGCAATCAATGAATTAAGAGGTGGTGCATACCCGATATCCCGTTTTCTTCCCCCTTTTGCCATTAGCAAAAAAATAGTAAGGAAAGATGCAAAAAGATGAAATAAACAAGGTTTATTTATTGAAAAAAAAATTAGAGGGTAGTCGATTATTGATACGGAATAATCGATTTTTATAGGGACATTGCTTAAGAATTGCTCTTAGCTCTAGGGTGATACCTGCAAAAAGAAGTTAGACGCCTCCGACGCTCAAGTTAGAAATCATGTAGGAAAGAAAATGCAATGCATGACTTAGATCAAAGAGGAGTCAAGGATCCCGAGTTCACTGCGAATTCGGAAGAAGGACTCTTTCTCTAAAGGCTTGGTAAAGATGTCTGCCAATTGGTTTTTGGTTTCAACAAATTCAATTTCGACATCGCCTTTGAGTACATGATCTCTAATAAAATGATGTCTAATTTCGATGTGTTTTGTTCGCGAATGAAGAACGGGGTTCTTCGTCAAGCATATGGCGCTAGTGTTATCACATCTAAGAGGAATGTGATCAAGACTTAGGCCATAGTCCAAGAGTTGTTGTTTCATCCATAGGATTTGAGCACAGCAACTCCCCGCGGCTACATATTCAGCCTCGGTGGTAGACAACGCAACACTTACTTGTTTCTTACTAAACCAAGAGACAAGAGAGCTACCGAGCAAATGGCAAGTGCCACTTGTGCTCTTGCGGTCCAATTTGCATCCAGCAAAATCGGAATCGGAATATCCAATAAGTTGGCATGAAGAGCCTTTGGGGTACCATAGACCCACATTTGTAGTACCAATGAGATACCTTAATATCCGTTTCACCGCAGTAAGGTGAGACTCCTTCGGACATGACTGATAGCGAGCACATAAACACACGCTAAACATGATGTCCGGACGACTAGCGGTAAGATAAAGAAGAGAGCCAATCATACCTCGATACTTTTTAGTGTCGACTTCCTTACCTTTTTCATCTTTGTCTAGATGATCGGATGTGCTCATGGGAGTAGCCATTTCTTTTGCATTGTTCATCTCAAAGCGTTTTAGTAGTTCTTTGCAATATTTGGCTTGGCATATGAATGTACCTTCTTTCATTTGTTTCACTTGTAACCCCAAAAAGAATGTTAACTCGCCCATCATAGACATTTCAAATTCGCTAGTCATTAGATCGGAAAATTCCTTGCATAAAACATTGTTAGTAGCACCAAATATAATATCGTCTACATATATTTGAACAAATAAAATATCATTGTTTTTATGCTTGACAAAGAGGGTTGTGTCAACTTTTCCCCTAATGAAATCATTTTCCAAAAGAAATTTACTCAACCTTTCATACCAAGCTCGAGGAGCTTGTTTTAAACCATAAAGAGCCTTTTTGAGTTTGAAAACATGATCGGGATATTTAAAATCTTCAAAGCTGGGGGGTTGTTTGACATAAACTTCTTCTTCAATAAAACCATTTAGAAAAACACTTTTCACATCCATTTGATATAGAATAAAATTCATTGAAGAGGCGAAAGCAAGTAATAGACGAATAGCTTCTAATCTAGCTACGGGAGCATAGGTTTCCTCATAATCAATACCTTCTTCTTGACTATAGCCTTTTGCCACAAGCCTAGCTTTGTTTCTAGTGATTATACCATTTTCATCTAGTTTATTGCGAAAAACCCATTTCGTACCAATTATAGAATGACCTTCGGGTCTTGGCACCAAATCCCAAACGTTATTGCGTTCGAATTGGTTAAGCTCCTCTTGCATTGCCAAGGTCCAAAATTCATCCCCAATTGCTTCGGAGATGGTTTTAGGTTCAATTTGAGAAACAAAAGCAGTAAGTTCTAAGGTGTTTTTGAGGGAGTTTCGGGTACTTACCTTTTCTCCAACATCGCCGATTACCTGTTCGAGAGGATGATCCTTGATCGTTCTCCACTCGTTAGGCGTATTTATTCCTTTTTCTAATTGTGGCGCTTCTTCCGTTGGTTGTTCCCCAATTTCATTTTTGGTTTCCTTTGAAGGTTCTTCTTGGGTTTTATCTTTCAAGCTATCCAAGATACCTGCAAGATCAAAACCGGATTCCTTTCTCGCCAAGCGAGTATTATCTTCGGAAAACACAACATGAGGGGATTCCTCCACAATTTGGGTTCTTTTGTTAAAGATCCTATATGCTTTGCTACGTGAGGAATAACCAATGAAAATACCTTCATCCGATTTAGCATCAAACTTACCCAATTGGTCCTTGCCATTATTATGAACAAAACATTTACAACCAAAAACACGTAAATGAGAAATGTTGGGTTTTCTACCCTTATAAAGTTCATATGGGGTTTTCATGAGTATCGGCCGAATTGCTACTCTATTTAAAACATAGCAAGCGGTACTCACGGCGTCCGCCCAAAAGTATTTGGGAATCTTAGCTTCGTCGAGCATGGTTCTAGCCATCTCTTCGAGACACCTATTTTTCCTTTCCACCACCCCATTTTGTTGTGGTGTCCGTGGAGCGGAAAAGGTGTGTTCGATTCCGAGTTCGTCACAAAAATCCGCAAAGAGATTGTGATCAAACTCTCCCCCATGATCACTTCTAATCGAAGTGACGGTCAATTCCTTTTCGTTTTGAACACGCTTAAGGAAATACTTGAAATTTTGAAAAGCATCACTTTTATTTGCAAGAAATAGAGTCCAAGTAAATCTAGAAAAGTCATCAACAATTACAAAAACATATTTATTTTTACCAAGACTTTCAATACGAGAGGGACCAAATAAATCCATGTGAAGTAATTGCAAAGGTCTAGACGTTGAAACAATATTCTTGGATTTAAAAGATGCTTTGGTTTGCTTCCCTTTTTGACAAGAATCGCAAATAGAATCATTTTCAAACTTTAAACTGGGAAGACCAACTACTAAGTTTTGAGAAAGAAGCTTGTTCAAAAGATGCATGTTCATGTGTGCTACTCTACGATGCCATAGCCAAGAGTTATCCTCTTTGCTTACTAAACAATCAACATATTCGGGTGAGGAGTTTGCAAGATCAACCATATAGATATTATCAATTCTAAAACCACGAAGTATGATCTTGAAATCACTACGTCTAAATACAAGACATTCATCCGAATTAAATAGAGCAAGATTTCCCTTGTCACATAATTGGCTTATGCTCAAGAGATTATGCTTCAAACCTTTCACAAGTAGTATATATTTAATAGAGGAGTTTTCGTCCTTACCGACCGAACCAATGCCGATGATTTTTCCTTTATTGTTATCACCAAATGTGACACTTCCTCCTTCTTTGTGCTCTAGTTGAAGGAATTTGGATTCATCTCCCGTCATGTGTTTGGAGCATCCACTATCAAGGTACCATAGTACACTTGATCCCTTCAAGCACACCTACAAAACAAATTAATGTTCTTTAGGTACCCATGCCATCTTGGGTCCTTGAGGGTTAGGCATGTTATAATGATGCAATTGATTTATATGTCTATGACGAGTAAAGCAAGCGGGAGCAATATGACCAATACGTCTACAATAATGACAAGTCACGTTGGGATTATGCATTTTTCTAGGTACATAGTAACTAGATGAATGAAGGTTGCTTACTCTACTTTGAACACCATTGTTTCTCCTATTATGAGCTCTAGGAGGTTCACAAGTTTGTCTAAAATATGCATCATTTCTAGAATATCTATTTCTAGGTGGAGGGTCATTTCTTGGTCTTCTAAATTGTTCAAGGTTTGGCCTAAAATATGCATCATTTCTAGGTCTTCTAGCATTTTCACTATTTGGTCTAACATGCAAGTTATTTCTAGGATTTCTACTTCTAGGATAAGCATTTTGGTTATTAGTCCTAGGTTGAGCTCTAGGTTGTTGTGGTTTAGCACCAACCTTTTCTTCATTTTTGAATCCTATTCCATGTTTAGTTGATTTTAGATTAACAAGCACATCATTCAAGTTTTTATGCGAAGAATTAAACTTATCTAATGTGCCTTTAAGTCTAGCTACTTCATTCTTAAGCAGCACACAAGAAGAACAGTTTCTAGTAGAACCTTCAGGTTTATCAGCACTTCTTTTTCCATAAAACTTGTTTTCCTCTTTTAGCTTCTCATTTTCGAAAACCAGTTTTTCTAATTCTTTTTCTTTTAATGAAAGCTGTGTTTGGAAATCTTTTTCTTTTAGAGAAGCGCTTTCTTTAACACGTTTGACAGTTTTTGAAGCTTTGATAAATTCAGCATATAGTTCATCAAAAGCATTTCTCATTTCATCAAGAGTAAAGAAATTTTGAGAAGAGATTTGACTTACCTCGTCTTTGCCGTCTTCTTGAGCCATGAGACATGAATTTGCTGCTTCATCGTCTTCTTCTTCGCTTGCTTCATCTCCGGAATCTCCTCCCCAAGAGATGTATGCACGTTGCTTTTTGAAGGGTTTCTTCTCCTTTTTGATGTTAGGGCAATTTGATTTTATGTGCCCGGTTTCTCCGCATTCATAGCATTTTAGTTGATCGCCTTGCTTTTTGTTCTTGCGTTCATACTCTTTGCGCATGAATTTTTGAAACCTTTTGATAACGAGTCCAAAACTCGTTGTCACCTTCCTCATCAATTTGTGGTTGGCTAGCCTTTAGAGCAATCCTTTGCTTTCTTTGATCATCAACAAACGGGTTAAGTATAGTTGATTCATAGGTTTTGAGATTACCTCTTAATGCGTCAATTGTGACATTTGTGATGCCAATGGATTCTTGAATTGCATCGGCCTTTGATCGCCATGCCGGAGTGAGACTTCTGAGGATCTTCCGGACAAGTTCTCTATCCGTAAACGTCTTTTTGAGGGCGTGTAGATCATTCACGATCATTGAGAATCGCTCAAACATTTCGTCTACTTTCTCTCCTTCCTTCATGTGGAATAGTTCATAAGAGTGAGTTAAGAAATCAATTTTAGCTTCTCGTACCTGGTCGGTTCCTTCGTATGTCACTTCAAGCTTATCCCACATTTCTTTTGCTGTTTTGCAACATGATATCTTCCTGTAGTCGTTAGCATTAACAGCACAATATAATAAATTTATAGCTTTGGCATTATTTTGAACCTTACGAATATCCTCCGCGGTATATTCCTCTTCGGTCTTTGGAACCCATTCGTCTTCCACCTTCTTGGTTGGAATTTGGTTTCCATTGGTGAATACTTTCCACATATGAAAGCTATTTGATTGCACAAAGATTTGCATCCTCTCCTTCCAGTATGAGTAGTTTGTGCCGTTGAATAGAGGAGGTCGGGTAGAGCATTGTCCTTCTTCAATTCCTGCAAAAGAGTCAAGAGTAGAAGCCATGGATGGTTCTCTCAAACGGTTAAGTTTTCAGAGAGTTGGGCTCTGATACCAATTGTTAGAAACTACGCTTTACGCTAGAGGGGGGGTGAATAGCGTATTAATAGAATTTAGCGTTTTCTTGCAGAATTTAAACTTTGCAGGAAGTAAAATAAATGCAGAAAAATAAACTTACACAAAGATGTATACTGGTTGGCCACCAACGTGGTTAGTCCAGTCCCCGAGAGACTCTCTCGAGATTTTTCACTATCTTGTTAAGCTTAAGGGTGCTCAACAAACCGTTACACACTTGAGGACACAAGCCTCAAACAGTTGCTCGGAGATCGCAATCTCAAAGACTTCACCCAAGGAAACGCAAGTTCCTTGAAACAAGAGAATCGCAATTCTCTTACAAGTATATCAAATACTTGGACACTCACTTAACTAAAGTACTCCTTATTGAGTAGATATGAGTAAAAGAATATGTTCAAGATCACAACAACTTTAAGCAATAATATGGCTCTCAAAAGCTTTATGAAATGAGTAGAAAATGAAGAACACTTGAATGAAAGCTTATAGCAATGTATTGATCAGTTTGTGTATGTTGTTGTGTTTAAAACACTGAAATGAAGCTGTATTTATAGTTGAAAAACTTGGCATTACCGTTGCCTAATTGCCAATTAAGAGTTGCTGATTTTACTCACTGACAATCGATTGTCAAACCCCAACAATCGATTGTCTGCCAGTCAGATCAAAATTCAATCCCAGATTTTACGCTTGATAATCGATTACTTTCAATCCATAATCGATTACTGGCAACGTTCAAAAAATCCTTTCCAGATTTTACCACAAACAATCGATTGTCCAGAATCAACAATCGATTACTCAGCAACGTTCAAAAAATCTTTTCCGGATTTTAATCAAAACAATCGATTATACAGAATCAATAATCGATTACCCAATAACGTTCAAAAAATCTTTTCCGGATTTTAATCAAAACAATCGATTATATAAAATCAATAATCGATTACCTTATGGTATTTGAAAATCATTTGACAACGGCCAGCTTCAACAATCGATTGTCCTTTGCAACAATCGATTACTTGTTATTTTCTGAAAATCATAAAACTTACTGTCTCAGTGATAATCGATTATCTAAAGACATAATCGATTACTTAATTAAATTTAAAATCACTGGAAGACATCGCCTCAACACAATCGATCACCATTAGTTCATAATCGATTATTTTGAGTATTGAAAAACTTTACCTCAACAACAATCGATTGTCATTTGTTCACAATCGATTATCATGCAGATTTGGAAAAACCTGATGTTCACTGTCTTACTCACAATCGATTACCATTAATTCATAATCGATTGTCATGCAGTCTTGGCTCAGAAACAATCGATTATCATAAGTACATAATCGATTATTTTAGCCCAGATTTTTGAGGCATGTTTAGAAAACATTTTGTCTAATGTAAATATGCATGATTTAAAATCTTTTTGACACAGAATTAAATATGCATGATTTTGGAAAATAGTTTTATGAGAGAGGCCATACTATGAGTCAAGTTATAGGATCGAGATTACAATTTAGAACAACTCAATAACAATTAAAAGCTATATCTTGAACTTCAATCTTATTCGCAACCATTGTGCGCTTGTACTTGAATTCCGTCATATATCAATTTTTGCTTCGTTTGTCATTCATCAAAACCTACAAAAGATTACACGTTTAGTATATTGCATTGAGAACATGTTTCTAACAGTGGGCCCGGGGCTCGGGTTTTATCAACTTCGCAATTTTTAGCGTTTTTCGAATTATTTCGATTGGGTTATGTTTATTTAGCCTATAATAACCTAACCATTGCGGTTTTGACTAGATTCGACGCACAAAGAGGTCGATACAAGAGGAAAGGGCATCGCGGGCTAGTCTACGGCCGGTTAGAGGTGAGTAGTTTGTATATGTGATGGCCTGAGGGTTTGAAACCCTGATTTATCACATCGGTGACGCTATGTTTGGGCGTGACTCGCACCCATGACAGGTGCGGGATGGTAAATGATTGGGGATTGTGACTTGGTCCATCCCGAGAGCCGAATATTTTCGCAGCTAAATATGCACATTATGTTGTTGATAATTGGGCTTAATGCCATGTTTGGGGCCTTGTGCCGATCTGTAGTACCTGTATAGGGTGGATATCTGTGTGATAACATGATTTACATAATTATTGATCTCAGTCTTGTGTTTAATCACCGTAATGAAATGCTAAGTCACTTTTCCTGAAATTAAATAATTAAATTATATTCTTCCTAAGAATTGGAAATTGGAAAACAAGTTGAATTTGTTATATGACCCCTATGCATACTGTGGACTAAGCATGAATCGGGCTACACGCCTTAGCAATTTTATACATTGGATCGGGCTACACGCAGTAGCAATTTTATACATTGATATTGAGGCCGAGAGCCTATTTTATGCCAACATCTGGCTGATATTGTGCTTTGGCTGAAGGTGCCCCTCCGGAGTCTGTACACACCCCAGTGAGCGCCGTCGACGATAAATAAATATGGATGACTCAGGATGCACGCTGCAGCGTATTCATGTGCATTGCGTTGCATTTTTTTCTGATACTTGATTGCTATTTTGATATTGTTGTGCTGTTAGTTCGTAGCTAGAGTAGAGGACTGATAGTTTTAGCTTTGCTTTGTGGCATTTCATGGATTTATTACTTTCAAACATTTTCCTATGCTTATTATTCAGTGAGTAGGTAGTACTCACCCCTATTCCCTGCACCTTGTGTGTAGATTCAGGTACACCGGAGGCTTAGCTGACACTCATAGTCTCCAGATATTTCTAGAGTCGTTGAGGTAGCTGCATGATGTTCGCAGGACCTGGATGCTCTTCATATTTCAGCTTATTATTATTATTATATACACTTCCAGACTTTTATATTTTCATTCAGATATGATTTTCCGGTTTTGTTTATAGGCTTTAGACTCGTGACCCAGATCTTTTGGGAATGATTATTTAGATTTCGTATTGTCTTCGTAATTATTCTATTAATATTTTTGGGTTATTAGTCAGAAATTATTACATTTTCCCTTAAATTTTCGGTTTTGAGACTTAATGCTAAATTGAAAGTGATTGTTGGTCAGGCTTGCCTAGCTTTAGGTTTGGGCGCCATCACGACCGGTTTTGGGTCGCGACATGAAAACTCCAGTGAATAGCAAGGTTAGGGTCCTAGTTCAAGAACGTGGGACAAAAGATGCTGAAATTGCTAGGCTTCCGGCTCGTGTTGCTGAGTTGGAAGATGAAAGGAATGGGCTGAAACCTAAGCTAGCAAAAGAAAAGGAAAAGAGTAAAGGGATGCTCCAAGCAATGCTCAACCTACTCCAATCCCAACCCTCTAGTTCCTCAAAGTCTTAGGCCTCTTCGTCCTATCTTTGAACCAGTTCAACTACCCAAGGAATTGTTCCGTTATTCCTCACTAATAATAGTGGAATCAATGGCGCAGAGTCAAAAAGAGCGAAGACTATTAATAAACCAATCCAATAAATTCGCTCATTTTATAAGAAATTCCTATATGATTTCTAATCGGGAAAGATTAAACACAAGCAAAATCTGAGTTGACCGAAATGTGCACTAAATACTTTTCGAGAGATCTCCTCCAAATCACTGGTATGGCTATCGAAATCATGAGCATCTGCATGTAGGTTCCAGATCCAAGTGGTAGTATCAGGCCCTTTAGCTATTGTTCAACTTCGGGAGAAGGGGTGCCTCCTCACAAAGGGGGTCGCAGTGACCAGGCCCAGGCGACTGTTTACCAAAAACACAGGTCTCCGCAAAGTCGTAAGACCATGTATGGGGGCTGACGCCTGCCCAGTGCGCCCATTTCGTACCAGAGAAGCCTATGTATGAACAAGGATTAATTTTACTTCCCCACCTAGCTACTCTAGGTTGGGGTTTGTTTTTACTCATGGTTGGTTGTTTTTGTTCTTTTTTTTTGTGGACTGTCTTGTAGAAGCATTGCCTTATCAATGAAAAATTGAATTTCTCTTGCTTTTTGAAGATTTTGATCTTAATAGTTATTTTTATCAAGTTGAGTATTGATTAACTAAAGTATGCTTTCGCTTGCAGTTGCCCCAGTGGCCATGCTAATGATTAAAATTCTGGGATTCACATTTTTATGCAACTTTTTGATAATGCCAAAAGGGGAAAGATATTGTGCTGAAGAAGAAATTGTGTCTATTTTTTGAAACAGTGATGTTTATGACCTAATTAAATCTGACCCTTAATGATGAGTTTAATTCTTCAAGTGTTAATAATTTAGCTGAGTTCCACAGGTTCTCTTATCAGTAAAAGCACAGAGTTTGTCATCATCAGAAAGGGGGAATTTGTTGGCCCAAGATCAGTTGAAGTTTTGAAGAATGACAAATGAACTCAGTGAAGGACCAAGTCCATCTTAGGAGACACAATTGTTATGGCCCATGCACATGAGATGCACGTGAAGAAGATAAGCGGATCAAGCAACAATATCTTCTTAACTGGTAAAAAAGATTGCATATGGGATAAGAAGAAGCAGTCTCATTATGAGAAGAGAAGACATTCAGATAAGAGTTGGAGTTTGGATTGATCTAGGACTCAAACTCAATGGAGGATAAGAAATTGAGTCACAAACAAACTCTAATTACTAACCTATTGTGTTGTCTCTTTTACAGGTATGCATATACACTGAAGTTAAGCTAAATTGAGAGCAAAAGAGCAAGGTAATTTTGCAAGCAATTTATATGAGATCAAGTGTGCGTGCCTGCAGCTACTTGAACGATATAGAAGAACCAGTTCCATTGTGTTTATTCTCATTCTAGTTCAATTATAGTAGGTGATTTAAAACTTGTACATTTCCAGCTTTCATAGAAGTAATTGTAATATGTACTTTGAGTATTCAAGTTAGAGTTAACTTGAAAGTGTCGCAACAGTTGAGGTTGTATGCCACACGGGGATTAGAGTTAATCCTTAGGTTTACATGAGTTTTGTAAATGTTGTTTTTGGCTCATTGAGTTTAGTAGATGTTTGGGAAAATCCTACTGAGTAGTAGGTCGTGGTTTTTTTACCTTTTGAGCCATGTATTTTCTAAGTTAAAATCTCCGTATTCTTTATTTCTGTATTTTAATCCGCAACAGTAGTAATTAGGACACCTAGAAGAACCAGATTCTTCTAGATGGGAAATTGGGTACCACACAAATTACCCCCTCTTGTGTGGTATTGACGTTTGGAACATTAGAATGCTATAACTAAAGCCAAGGATCTGCAGAAGATGACCATTGATGAACTCATTGAAAATCTCAAAAACCCTATGAGATGAAGAGAAAGAAAGATCTTAAAAGAAGATAGCCCAAAAAGGAGAAGAATCTAGTTCTCAAAGCTACCTACAATGACCCAAGTAGTGATGAATCTGACATGACGTATCTCACTCAAAGATTTCAAAAGATGATTCGTAGAAATTGTAGGATCCTAAAGAAAGGAAGTTCCAGCAAGAGTTTCAAAGGAAATAATTGTTTTCATAAGTGAGTAAAGTCTAGACACTTTATTAAAAAATATCCTTTTCATAAACATGATCATTATAAAACCAACACTGATAAGACAACTAAGAGGAACCAACTCCCTAACAAAAAGTTCAAAAGAAGAGATGTTTCTGAAAACATGGTGAAGCAAACACTGGTTGCCTGGGGAGAATCCTCTAGTGAATCTAAAGGTGAAGATGACCAAGGATATACATCTATGATGGTTGTTGACAATGGATCTCCGGAGTATGCGTCAATCTTTGCACTCATGGATAATATGATGATAATGATGACAAGGAGGAGAGCTAAGTTTTCTTGATGTTCAAAGAAATTTGGAACTTACTTTAAGAAAAAATTGATGTCCTTAGCAAATATATTGATTGATACGTATTATAGCCTCATCAATGAGAAAAATGCTCTAATTGAGGAAATTAATGAAACAAGAGAGGAATGATACGGTAGTTTCCATCGTAGACCTGAGAAAACAAGTGGAAGAAGCAACTAGAGAAAATACATTGTTGAAAAAACAAATAAAAGAATAGATGGACATTCCTAAAGGAAAAGAAGTAGCTAGTGAGGCTCAACATTTAAATGTATCCGGTCCTCTAATGTGATAACTTCTTTGTACAAGAGTAATGATGGAAACAACCAAGGAATTATGTTTCAAAAAGCTAAAACCTCATATAATCCCTATAGCAAGTATGTAGCTATGGTTGATAATTGGTTGTGTACTCATTATGGTCAAACTTGTCATTACAAGAACTCTTGTAAAGCTAAAATTCATTCTCTACAGAAAAATAATTTTTTTGTGGAAAATAAGCATGTTGTTGAGAAAGCGGTCCTCTAAGAGAAAAATATGTATTTCCTGCATGGGCAAAAAGAAGTTTGATCTTCCCCATCCTATCATTATAAGGGACCCAAGTTGGCTTGGGTTCCCAAGTCTAATTAGTGATTTTGTGTGTAGACTGGAGTGAGAGGTAGCAGTCAAAAAATGGTACATGGATAGCGGTTGCTCTAAGCATATGACTAGAAGAATGGATGATTTTCTCTCGCTCTAGGATTTCCAAGGTAGGAGTCTGTCATTTGAAAACGACAAGAAGGGCTATATTCTTGGTGTTAGCAAAATTGACAAAACACTCTCCCATGAAATTGAAAATGTGTACCATGTGAATGGATTTGAATATAGCTTGTTGACTATGTCTCAAATATGTGACAAAGGAAAATGAAGTGAAGTTCTTATCTAAATCTTGCACTGTCACCGATCTCAAAACTGGTGAAGTTGTGTTGATAGCCAAAAGGTTCAATAAAATCTATATTTGCAGGCCTTGATTCACTAAATGTGGTGATATAACATGCCTAAATTTCATTGATTATGATGCTGAGTTATGGCACATATGACTAGGCATGCAGGTTTTATTTTCTAAACAAGTTAGTTATGGATGTCCTAGTTTGTGGGATAAAGCAGTCAACACTGTCTGCTACTTGGCCAACAAGAGCATGATCAGGTCCCTACTCGATAAAACTCTCTATGGACTGCTCAATGGGAGAAACCCCAAGCAGAGTGATAAAGAAGATGTAGTAGAATCTCTAGAAGGCACAGACAAACCTTGTCCCTTCTACAATCTCAACTCAAGCTGAGCTAGGGTTGCTGATGTTGCACCAGGTACTCCTGATACAGAACAAGGGAGTGAAAATCACAATTATGTTTATGTCAATGACAGTTCAAATATGGAGGAACCTTGTCCTTCAAATTCTGAAGTTCAAGTATCCAACTGGAAGCTGGTATGTTCAAATGTGATCACACCCTTAGACTCTGGTATTTAACCTAGATTTAAGGCAAGGAACATGTTTGTCCCGTCAAACTTCTTGTCTCAAATGAGACTAAAACCATCAAAGAAGCATTGAAAAATTCTAACTAGATAGCTGCTATGCAAGAAGAATTCCATCAACTTTGTGACACCTTGTCCCTAGGACTTTGTATAGAACAATTATTTGACTAGGTTCCAATCAAGAACAAAAGAATCTCACTTGAAGGCTGTCAAAGGAAGTTTGAGGTATCCTAAAGGAACGCTGGACCTGGTCCTTGTCTATCTTTAGGAGATAATTTTGACTTGGTTGGATGTTACCCTAAGGGAACGCTGCACCTGGTCCTTGTCTATCTTTTAGGAGATAATTTTGACTTAGTTGGATGTGGTGATTCTAATTATATTAGATATATCTGGTGGATAGAAAGAGCACACCTAAAATGACATATTTTATTGGGTCATGCTTGATCTCATAGGGTATAAAAAAACTTTGTCGTTCTTTCTACTTCTGAAGCTGAATAAGTTATTGTTGCTTTTTGTTGTGCTCAACTACTATAGATCAAGTAACAACTTGAAGACTTCGGTGCATTTATAGCTTGAGCCTAATGCAACACAAGAGTACAAAGCACATTGGTGTGGGATTTCACTTTTTGAGGGATAATATTGAAAAGGGTCTGATTTGTATGAAGTTTTAGAAGACAGAGGACCAGATTGTAAACATCTTCACCAAGGTGCCGAGCGGGGAACACTTTAAAAAGAAATAGTCTGGAGTTGGGTTGATCAAGCTCAACTATGGTCCTGGTCCCTTGATGATTGTCTATGTTAAGAAGGAAATATAATGCTAAAAAGTATATTTTTAACGACATCTAATTCAAATATATGCTCAAAATTTCAAAAAACAAAACATCAAGGAACCTGGTTATTGTGACTCAGGTTAGTATTCTCTACATTGCTTTTTTAACTGTTGAAGTGTCATGTCATTAATTCATTCTCGCCTCTCTCCAAATTTTTGAAGTTTAAAGTTAAACCTTTTATGAACTGTTTGTTGCCCAAAAAAATTATTTCCTTCTCTCACGCCCAATCAAAATCGATTCTTTTATTCAAAACCAAAATCAACCTTGTCTTAAAAAGAATCCTTCTCTCCCAATATATACCAGAAGTGAACCCAACTATGTCACCTTCCAAAATCCTAACTCATCTTAATCGAAACCCCAAGAAGTCTTTGGTATATTTTGATGAGACTTCAACTGAATGGGAAACAGGTAGATCTAATATTCTAGAGAGAGAGGCTGAAATTGTTGCTAGGTTTGTAGAAGCCTTGAAGTATGGAAAAATTGGTGAATGTGCTGGAAAGGGGGAACTGAACGAGGGACCTGGTCCCTCAAGTCTTTCTGAGGATGTTAATTCTGATGATGATCATTTTCTCTTGAGCTTTGTGTTTAAACGAACCTCCAGTCTAGTCAAAAGAATTGGTGAAAAGTAGGTTGATTAATTATGAAGCAGTGTAACTTGTTGATGTGGTGAATGTGGAAGGGAGAATGAAGTGGGAAAATCTTAGCTTGTGAGAAGTAATTCAAAATAGGGTAGAAAAAATAGAGAAAATAAAGTCGTATGAGAAAGGTGCAACAAATGATAAGGGTGAAAAAATTGAGATGAAGAAGTGGGAGACCCGACTGTCAGGAAAAGAAAAGCACGGTTCCTTACCGAAGCAAATTGTTGAGTTAGTCTCAAAATGTGCTGTTAGGCAGAGTGTTTGACTATGATATTGTTGAAAAATTGAGGAATTTCTTAACAGTGTTGAGTTCCAAAAAAAGAATCACCTCTTTGTTCCTCAAAGTCTCAAAGTTTATGAAGAAGAAGTCAAAACTTCTATGCAGATTTGTCTATTACTGACGATGATACTCTGATGTATGTGAGTAGGACTGGTTTGTTCTTGATGAGGAGAAGCTTGGTTAGATTCATAGTGTTTTGACTGATGGTTCAGCTCGCCTAGAGAAGTAGAGAACCAAGTCCCCCTGGTTCGGTGGCAGAACAGAATGCTCAGTTGAAGGGTGATAATGAAAGATTGAAGAAACAAATGGAGGACCTGAGAGAACAGATGATCATTAATTAGAGGAATGTGAATGAATGAATAGACAAGCTCATCAAGGCCTTATCCCCTTAATTTTCTTCATGCCCAGTGATCCATGTCTTTCACCCATTCCAAATTTCCTTGAATTCCTATATTTTGTATTGCTGTAACTAATGTGCTTTTGTTATAATTACTCTACTATAGGCAATCACTCTGTTTTGTACAATTGATGTGTTTCCTAAGTGGCATGAGTTAGTGTTGCCGGACTTCTTTTTGGTTAGGTTTCTTCTGTTATTCTTTTCAATGATGCCCAAAGGGGGAGTTATATAGGTGTCAACGGGGGGGGGGGGGGGGGGACAAAAAAAAATTGCTATGTTGTGTTGTGCATGAAAGATAGATATGCTTCGTAGAAGGGAACATTGTTCTTAATATATTAATTATAGGTCTGATCCATCGGGGAACATGTGAGTAATCTGGTTCTCAGAGAGAATATCAATTTTGGGTTTGTCATCATAAAAAATAGGGAAATTTCTCTAAGTTATGCTATTTAGTGGTTTGATGATTTGCCAAAAGTTCTCGAGGAACCAGATAGAGACTAGATGTGATCTGTACATGTAAGAAACCTGATATAGTGTTGATTGACAAGACATGTAGCGGAGTTAACGCGAGGTTGGAGGTTTGGAGACAAACCTTGGAATCTAAAGGTTTCAAACTGAGTAGAACCAAGACAGAATACTTGGAATGCAAATTCAGTGAGACCCATGATGCAGACGTAGAGGTTAAGCTTGATGCTTAAGTTATCCCCAAGAGAGCGAGTTTTAAGTACCTCGGGTCTATTGTCTTGGGTAATGAGGAGATTGACGAAGATGTCACACATCACAACGGAGAGGGATGGATGAAGTGTAGGCTCGCTTCCAGTGTCTTATGTCTTGAGGGTAAGTTTAATCGAGTGGTAGTTCGACTTGATATGTTGTATGGGGCTGAATGTTGGCCAGTCAAGAACTCCCACGTATAGAAGATGGGAGTAGCAGTGAAGATGTTGAGATGGATGTATGGGTGTACCAAGCGAGATAGGATTAAGACTGAATCTATTCGGGACATAGTGAGAGTAGCCTCCGTGGAGGACAAGATGCGAGAGTCGTGGCTGTGATGGTTCAGACATGTTAGGAGAAGAAGCATCGATGCCCCTGTCAGGAGGTGTTAGAGGTTGGCCATGGAGAGTTTGAGAAGGGGTCGAGGTAGGACTAAGAAGTACCGGAGAGAAGTGATTAGATAAGACATGACGTTGCTTCATCTTACTGAGGACATGACACTTGATATGAGGGTATAGAGGTCGAGGATTGAGGTAGAAGATTAGTAGGTAGTTTATACCATTCACCGATAGGCCTAGTAGCATGCATTTCCCTTCATATTCTTAGATTTTTATTATGTTATGTGGTTTTATTCGCCGCAAGTATTATATTTCATATTGCTATTATTTGATACTATTTATCCTTTATCTGCCCCTTTTTCTCTTCCATCTTTCTTCCTTACTTGCTTCCGTCTTCTTCTTCTTGCCCTTCCTAAGCCGATGGTCTATTGGAAACAACCTCTATACCTGCATTAGTAGGGGTAAGGTCTGCGTACAAAATACCCTTCCCAGGTCCCCACATATTAGGATCAAACTGGGTTTGTTGCTATTGTCATCATCAAAAAGGGGGAAAATGATAAGTTATGCTATTTTGTGTTTTAGTGATTTGCCAAACAGCCTTGAGGTACCAGTTCTGATTAGTTTCTTTGGCCTTGTTCTGAGGGAGAATATGGCTAATTTGTAGGGGGGAAATGTGGAGATCTGGTCCTTAGGGGAATATCAATCCTATATTTGTTATCATAAAAAATGGAAAAAAATAATAATTTATGCGTATGTTGTTTTGATTATTTGACAAACTTCTTGAAGGAACTTAGATAAGGAACCAGTTACAATTAGTTCCCTTGCATTCAAAGTAACTAGTCGGATTCTCAATCAAAATCAAATAAGGGAACAATAGATGAAACAGATAGGGATCAGTTCCTCTGGTCGCCATGCAGTTAACTCCACAACTGTAAAAGTTGTTGCACTGTATTGTCTGGCAGCAATACAACAACAAAGTTGTAGCTTGCTAAGGACAAACTAAAGAACACTTTATTGCATCATCTCTAATGACCTCACACACATATTATCAACAAGAGGCAACAAATTTCATTTCCTAATACCTGCAAAATCTGAAAATCATATTCTCTCAAGTGCTAGCCATCACCTCTCTCAAGAACAAAGCTGTTGCAACCTCAAGGACTAGATCCAAAGATTAAAGATATCTTATGTCCTTAGGTTTGTTGAGTCTTTGTTATTTTATTCTTCATTTGTAATCCTACACTACTTTAAAGAATCATCTTTGTAGGACATATTTAAATCGCTATTTGATTTAGTTTCTTGACTAGAGTTAGTCAATGTTTATTGCTTTATTATAGCGTTATTGCAAAAGGCTTACAATAGAGTTATTGTAAGGGAAGATAGATTAACAATTTAATTCCTAGATTGCAATAAGTTGTAATATGAAGTTTGATCGGTTTAGTGGAGTTAAAATACTACTAGGATAGGTGGGTTTTAATCCTTTGAGCAAGGAGTTTTCTAAAGAAATATTGTTATGTTCTTTACTTACTACTGTTTATGTGGGAACAGATAGAAATCTGGTCTCCTATACAATTTAGTTTTACGGTGTGTTACTTACTATGGGAACTGATAAAGAACCAGATTCTATCAACATGTTTATGGAGCTCAACGATAGTATAGTGTTTGGTTGCAAAAAAGATTGTTATTTAGTTCATCTTTCGTTTGCTTTTATTTTTTCTTAAAACATGTTACTTTTGCTTTTATCACCAAAACCATACTCAAAACTAAGTTTTAAAGATTATGCTATTGGAGCGGTCAAAACCAAAATCACCATATTGACGGTTTCCACCTAAAAAGTTTTAAGTTATATATTTTTTACACCATTAGGTTTTTTCAAAAAATATCTGTAAATAAGTATTTTTAAAATATAAAAAGATAGTCCGATACACAAAATATTCCGTAGTCATATAAATCGCAAAAAGATTACATCCCAAGAAATATGATGTAAATAACCTAACCTAATGCATGCATTCAAATTCATGATATATAAAATATAATTTTAAGAGTGAAAATGTTTTTAGGATCTCCAAATAGTAATCAATTGACAAGAAGATTCTAGAGGATAAAAATTGGGGCCTTAGTATACTTTCCCATTGTTCATGGGTTCCTCTATCATTAAACAAAGAATACCAAATATATTCCTTAAACCTCCCTCAAAAATCCATAACCCTTCAAAAACCCAGAACAAGAATTCAGAACAAATCAGCCTTTTTCTTTCTCTGTAAAAGCTAAAAGATTCAAAAGAAAAACTTGCGAAAATGAGTACTATGAAATTTTGCCGTGAATGGTTTGTTTATATTTGCATTGATTTCTTCTTACATTAATTATTATTAACTTAAAAACAAGTAACAATTTTTTGCTCCATGGATTGGCTTTGCAGTAACAATATTTTGTATCCTAAAGAAGACAAGGAGCAGAAGATCCTCCTTTACGCTTGCCGTAATTGTGACCATCAGGTTTTACGCCCTTTTTCTTTTTTCACTTTGATTTTTATTTTTGCTTTTTCTGCAGCAATTTGATATAGATGTATAGTACTATAAATAGGGTTTAGTGTATAGTCAAGAAAAACCCAAAATGTGGTGAGTTTTCTTTTGACAATTGGGCTAATTAGCAGAAATTGCATGGTAGTTATGTGGATTTGTTTCTGAAAAAATTGTAACTTTTGTTGCAACTAAAGTAATTAACTTTTGATAACGTATCCTTTGTTTTTATGACGGTGGTCGATTTGAGTGCACCTCGAGTATTTCACTAGGTACCTGCTAGCTCCTACCATCACAGGTGGTCATGTTGGGTACCCTGGCCATCAACTTTTGAAAAAATATATTTAGGGCAAATTATATCTTTTCATTTTGTTAATACTATATTGGTAATGTATGGGACAGCTCGAGTGCACTAAAATCTACCGAGCAGCTTGTCCATTGTAAAAGCACAGGTTTTGAAGTTAATGTTTGTCCACCAAGTGTGTGTTATCGATGGCATTTGAATCGGGGATCTCCAAGTTGTAACTCTCAATGGCTCAACCACTAGGCTATGAGTTTATTGTTTATTTTGTATTTATATGTTTCCTAAAGGTTTCTAGATTATTGGATGTATAAAAGTTTAGTTGCATTTTTTCACATCTCGTAGTGCATTTAACCTGAAAATAAAGTATACTCCTGCAGACTTCTTTTACTCGTTAAGGAATCTCAGGTGTCAAAGTGTGAAATAAATTTATTGCATGGATGGCATCAATCTTATCCGTGCGTCTATTAAACCAAACATTTTAGCACTTTCCTTTTTGTACTTGGATTTTCTAAGTTTTATGGTTGAGCTATTTTGTTGAAGCCCCTATGTAACTAACGTGTTTGCGCCTTCAACCTTTCTGCAAGTCTGAGTTTTGCAACAGCATGTTCACTGTATTTCTCAGCGATAAGAGCATAGTGAAAAAATGAATCAACTCATAAGTATCATATAATCACCAAATTATTTTATGCGCTCTTAATTTCTTTTTTCCTTTTTAAATCTTTTTCATCTGATCCCTTGTCTGATACAACAACAACAACAACCCAATATAGTCCCACTTAGTGGGGTCTGGGGAGGGTAGTGTGTACACAGACCTTACCCCTACCTTGAGGTAGAGAGGCTGTTTCCAAATAGACCCCCGACATCCTTCCTTCCAAAAACTTCCCACCTTACTCTTGGGGAGACTCGAACTCACAACCTTTCGGTTGGAAGTGAGGGTTGCTTACCATCAGAGCAACCCCTCTTGTCATGATCCCTTGTCTGATAGGTATGCTAAATATGATATCCTCTTCGTCACCTCTAAGCTATCTATTATCTGAGTTGTATATTTTGACTAGATATACCTAATATTTATGTTACATGGCTAGTTTATCCATTTGATACAGTGTGTATAAATCTGGTACGGGCAGTTTTGGGTGTAATTGAAGAAACTGCATAAAACACCCATGTTTATATTATTCCTGCTGGAGATGGGTACGTCAAGCAAAACAAAGATCCATCTTCAGAAAAAGCTTTCTGCTTATCAAAATTTATAAAAAAAAAAAAGGAAAATGAAGATCCATGTAACAGAGTATCTCTGTGTATGTGTGTGTTGGGAAGGGGGATGTGTATGGAGGGTGTGTGTGTGTGTGTGGGTGTGGCTAGAAGGCATGCAGATCAGATCATTCAGGTCCCATAAAGCTAAGAATGAAGTCAAGGCTGAATCTTGACTCTTAGCGCTGGATGTTGTCAAACACGTTTATCAGGTCATTTATTCAAATTGGACTCGAATAGCTTGCAGCGTCCTGCCAGTTTAGCACGATTATTGTTATAAATCTATATTTTACTAGCCTGCATATCTTGTTCCTTTAAAAGGTGGCAATTTATATGGATACACCTAATATATGCAGCAGTTTTTTCTCCCTTTTGTGCTTCTTAATTTACCATGCTTTTATCAGCATAGGCCCTTTCTCTGATGGGATACTCCTTGTTCTCTCCTATTGATGCATAATGGCTGCTCCATATAGCAGTTTTTAGCTGCTTTGAGTAGTAATAGGTGTGAACTGGTCAAGGAAACACTTGGTGATTTTATTCCATCTCTTAATTTCTCCTATGGAATGCCATCCATTCTTTAAGCTAAACAAAGATACCTTTCACTTCAGCTGTCTTTTATTCTAGTAGACTTCTCTATCCAATTATTAATAATTAGTCATTTTATTGGAGCTATCTGATAGTACTTCTGCTCCTTCACATTATTTACTCTGCTGGAAAATTTTGTTTGTTCAGAACTTGAATTCCCTTTCTCATTAGAAAAAAAAAACCTTGAAGCTCCGCTTATACTAGCTGTAGAGGGCTTGTAGACATTGAAATTTTTAAATCACCCGTGTTTTGACAAATACATTTAATCAGTAACTTGTCTAATGCTCCTTTTACTTTGCTTGTCTTAATTGCTTTTCTTTACCTTTAAGCGCCGCTTATACTAGCTGTCAAAGTTAAGTTGCTAAGAGCTAGAAACATAGGCAAGCTTTTGAGTTCCATGTCAATACTCATTTTCATATTCTTTTAGGAGCCTGCTGAAAACAATTGCGTGTATAGAAATGAGATACATCATTCTGCTGCAGAACGCACACAAGTGTTGCAGGATGTAGCAGCAGATCCAACTTTGCCTCGTACAAAATCTGTTCGATGTTCTCAATGTGGTCATGGAGAAGCAGTTTTCTTCCAGGTCATTTTCTTTTGTCCTTGCTTTCTTTAGTATTTAAGCCACCAATAGTTGCTATGACTGCTTTAACATTTACAAATATGCCTGAAGTCTGGTTCCTGTGGCTGGTCAATTTAAAGCTTATTGTTTCGTCATATTTGCTTTTTGATCTTATGCGGATTAGTTTTATCTGATCTATGCTGAAGATAAATGGTTTTGGATATTCCCAGAAGGCCTGATATTGGCAATCCAAATCGTGACCTATATCCTGTTATGTTTTGTTTGACATGTCCGCTTTTGGAATATTTAAAAGAAAACAACCTGATTGTGGTAGAAAAGCAACTTGTTGCCACAGATAAGTTGACCTGCAATTGGTGAAGCTTGGTCGATATATGCCTCGTGAAATTTCATTGTCCTCACCTCTGGAAAATTTACACTGTTCCCAAGCAAAACCGTCCAACTTTTCTGGTCCTATAAATCCTTCCTTCCTAAAAAGCTTGGAAAATGTCTTGAAACTCATTGGGTTAGGATATCTGTACTCCTTTTCTTGGAATTTACAGTTCTGCTACCTGAATAATATAGAAGGGAACAATCTGAGTACCTTTTACTTTTAGCTTCTCATACCTCATTCGGTTGTCGTATGTTAGGACTTAGGAGCTTCTGTTTGACTTATTTATTTGGAAGACAAATGACGACTGAAGATGAAGGCTCTATCTTTTTCTGGATCAATCAAATGAAGGCACTTATCTTGATAGAGATTTTTGGTGCAATGACCTTTATTTGCTTGCTGTTATGCAATATCTATTTGCTGGATATTATTTTACAGTTGTCTGAAACAATTGCTATATGTGCAGGCAACTGCAAGGGGAGAAGAAGGTATGACACTCTTCTTTGTTTGCTGCAACCCGAACTGCGGACACAGGTGGAGAGATTGAGATCACATTCAGAGTTATGGTGGGTGCAGTGTTAGTTATTGACGTATTTGAAAAAACTGATTCTGACCTAAACTGCAATTGTTCATCATCTAGTGTATGTAACACATGGTATTACATGAATCTTGTCTTGTGTTGGATTGGAACACATGGTACTCAGAGAGATTCTAAAGACTCGCATGCTCCCTAAGTTTCTGTTAACCAAGCTCTTATCGAGTTTTCTTAAAGAAGTGAAAATTGCTGTTATGCTGAATAGCTGAACTGTGGAGTAATACTAATGTTTCTGGCTTTAGAACATTAGCTTGGTGTTCCCATTATTTGAAGAATTTTAGTTGCCCTGTTTCTTGTGTCTCATTGAGGTTCATTTTCCGACTTAATTCAAATATCATTCACTTTCTCTGCGGGCATTCCTGGTGGTGGGAGGAGCTCTGTTAATTAATGTGTTCTTTTTTCATCACTAGTCCTTTCTCCAGATATGTCTATGCCAAATGACTTTTGGCTGTGATTGAAGGTCAGTGAATGGGCAGTTGCATATTATTGTGCTGACTTGTGAAAACATACAATATTTGTTGATCTGTAGCATATAGGAAAGGAAAGAATGCGCCTCTGTATATAGAATGGGTGCCAAAGATAGCCTCAAGGTACATTCTAAAATGAATTTTGAAAACTGAACTGAAACATTTTAAACTGACAGTTATCCTAAGTAATAAAATTGCTCGTTAGAAAATTTTCCTTTTTACTGTTTGAAAACTTTCCAATAACTTTTGCAGAATAATATTTGTCCAAATGTCATATAATAACAATAACACTCACTCCATTCACTTTTACTTGGCATGTATATTAAAAGTAAATTTTTATTTTTACTTGTCACTCTACGCATATCAAGAGGAGATAAATTTTATTTTCCTGTTATACCCACATTATTTATTATTCATTTTAAATCATTTTCTCAAATCCAATAAAATATGCATCAATTTTTTTGGTAATTAATTGACTTTATTTACCAAGTAAAATATATACATGCAAACAATGGAACAAAAACTAACTCCTCCTACTTTTCTACTTTCCAGTCCTCTATTGCTGTTCCATTGGATTCGGGTACCAGTTTACATTGGTCATAATCCTTTCTAACCTAGGAAACATGTTGGCTCTAATATGAATTTCGTGAATGATCTAACTATGCTTGCTGCTATCTTTCTTTTCTATTTAAAGATGATACTGTTTCTTTCTTGTCATATATAGTTAACTGCAACAGCTAAAGTTATTCTATATAAAGTTGCTCCTCCACTTCTTCCTTTTGCTACTCTTTCTATCCATGCCGGTTCTCCTTGCCATTTCAGCTTCTTCCTCTGTGTTCCTTGCCAATGTAGCAATTGATGCCATATTGTTCCTGTCATTGCACAATCAAAAAATAAGTGTTGAATTGTTTAGTCTCTTATTGACATAGTGCACATGTGGTATCTATATTTTGTTCCCCATCTTGCTAATCTTTCCTTTATTGCCAGCCTTTCTAGAATTGCAATTCTCAATATGAATATATATTTTGGAAGTCCATAATTGTTGCATATTAATTTCCTCCAAGTTACCTTCTGAAACTCCCCATGCATGGTTTTATATATTTGTTTGATTGAGAAATTGTCCATCCTCTGCACCTCTTCTTCAGTGTAACCAGCATTCTCAAAGTAATTCTTTGCCTTGAAAATCTGTTGAATGACCCAAGATGCATTCTTAGGTGTTGTACTCCATACTATATTCCCCTTTATATAGTAAGCATTAACCCATTGTATCCATAACTTCTCCTTTTGCTTGCATATGTTCCATAGTAACTTGCAATAACAGCTTTGTTCCATAGTTTCACATTAGTAAAATTCAAGCCACCTGCTACTCTTGGGCAACATAGTTTTTCCTAAGCAATCAGTGCCTTCCTAGTAGGCTCTACATTCCCTGACCATAGGCACCTTCCAGATATTATATCAATGAACTGAATAATCGTCTTTTGCAAAATAAAGATCTGAGCCCATAAATTTTGAATTGCAGTCAAAATACTCTTTATAAGCACAACTCTCCCTGCACAAGACATAAATTTTGATGTCCAGTATTGAGTTCTGTGCAGCATCCTATCAATCAAAGGTTCACATTGCATAATTGTTATCTTTTTTGTGCTCAAAGGTACCCCCAAGTATATGAAGGGTAGCTCTCTCTTGTTGTATCCCACCATATCCACAATCTTCCTTTGAGTCACAAGATCTACTCCTTCAAAGTATATGCAGCTCTTATTTGGGTTTACAATTAATCCCGATGCATCATAAAATATTTTAAATAGTTGATACAACTCTCTAAGTGATTGTATATCACCCCTGCAAAAAAGTAGCAAATCATCAGCAAAGCCTAATTGCACTAAATTGACTTTAGTACACTTATGGTGGTATTTTGAATTCTTTGTTCCTCTTTAAGGTTTTCAACAGCCCGCTCAAGTACTCCATTGCCATCACAAACAACACATGAGACAGTAGGATACCCTGTCTAAGCCCCTTCCCTTCCTTAAATGGTTTTGCTGGTTGCCCATTGATACTTACTGTATAATTCACAGTACTTATGCGTTTCATTATCCACCTTACAAACTTCTCAGGGATTCCCAGTAACTTTATCATTTGTTCTATGTATATTCATTCCACAAAGTCATATGCTTTTTGCATATCAATCTTTAGCATACACCTTGGTGATATGTTCTTCCTTCCATAACCTTTTTACCAACTCATGGCTCATGATGATGTTATCAGTTATCATTCTTCCTGAAACAAAATATGTTTGGCATTTGTCTATTAATTCTGGCATGATTTCATGTAATCTTGCTGTTAGAATCTTGGAGATTATCTTATATATTACTGTACAGTAAGAAATAGAACTCCTTGATATTTGTTGGATTCTTCACTTTAGGAATCAAAGTAATAGTAGTGCAGTTTATGGCTTGCACAAATCTATACTTTCAAAGAACTCCAATACTGTTGATGTAATATACTCTCCTGTTATGCTCCATGTCCTCTTGAAAAAATAGACATTCTATCCATCACAGACTGGTGCCTTGCTATCATCTACACTCTGCAAAGCTGTTTGCACTTCTTCCTTTATGAATGACTTTATTAGCAGTATTTGTTGATTCCTATTCACTATGCTTCCACTCTTTATAACATATGGATTCACTACTGGCAGAGCAGAGGCTGCTGTACCTGGTAGTGTTTTATAAAACTGTAGAATCTTCTCTTTAACCTCTTTTGTGTTCGCCTATGTGATTCCTTGCCTGTCTGTTTTTCACTTAAGCATGAAAGTATGTTGTGTTAGAGTCCCCCTCTTCTAACCATTTTACTTTAGCCTTCTGTTTCATTATATTTTCCTCTACTTCGATCCATTTAGCCAACTCCATTTTAGTCTTCTTTTCTTCATCTATGACTGCACTATCATATTCTGGAGATTTCATATCCTGTTGAAGCTTCGTCAGTTTATTTTTGGTTTCTTGTATCTTATTCCCCACACTACCGTATTCTTGAGTGTTTAGCCTTTTTAGTTCACCTTTCATTGCTGTAAGCTTCTACCATACATTTTGCATCTTGTTTCCACTCTGTTTCTTCCTCCAGCAATGACTTACTATTTCCTCAAACTTCTGTTGATTAACGAGGCAGTTAAAAAACTTGAAAGGTCTCTTACCCTGTACTATATTCTCATCCATAGTTATCTTCAAGGGACAGTGATTTGAAAACTCAGGTTGCATAATGATCCCATCCATTTGAGGCCACTTCTGTTCCATTCTGCATTAACTAGGATTCTGTCAATTCTACTATGCACATTGTTATTTGTCCACGTGTAATATCTCCCAATCGTTCTAACTTCAGTCAAACCAACATCCCCTACAATTTTTTTTAAAAAAAATCTCTCACTTCCGCTTCTTGTACTGGATTCTCTTGTATTCTATCTTTAATGGACATGATACTGTTAAAGTCCCCAATTAAAACACTTGGCCAATTTACTCCATTAATAGTTCCTTTGAGATCCCTGCTATATATTGATCATGTACTTATTTCACTTCAAGATCCACCCCTGTTTGGTCCCAAACAACCCAAATTCTTCCACCTGGTGCTGCTTCATAGTTGGCTACCCGCTTCTAGTCACCAAACACTTTCCTATTTCTAGAACTGCCATTACTGCTACACTATTCTCCTTGCAGAAAATTTTTAGTAGTTTTTGTTTATACACCTTATTCATGCCCCTCACATTCCATATTATAATATTCATCATGATATATATGTTATTTTTGGATTGTCTTCATTTCCTTATCTACTCGTCCTACTTCTTATCTCCTGTTCTTACGAGAATTGCATTATCTTCTGGGCAATGTCAACTAGGACTTTAAATGCATTGCCTACATCAACTTCATCTCCCCCTTTAGATCCCACTTATTTTTTTGATACAGACCTCCCTCTAGCAATCTGCCATTGGTTGTCATTCTCTTGCTGATTTGGAACTAATTCACTTTCTGTTTAAATTTGCTCCATGAATCTTTCATGGCCATCTATCTTATCCATCTTTGGACCAATCTTCCTTACTATTCTCCATTCCTGTTTTGGTTTCTGATTATTGGTCTTCTACTGCCCATTTTCTCTATGTTGATGTTGTTGTTCATTACATGAGTGGCCAAGTTGACAACACACTTGGCAATATTGTGGTTTCCAGTCATACTGCACAATCTGTTCAATCATTTTCCCAGTTGGATCATAGAGCTTTATTGATCCTGATAGAGGCATTGTATTGTCTATCCCAATTAGTATTCTTGCATAAGAGACTCTGTCAGCCATAGTGGTACATGCATCATCATATAAAGGTTTACTCAGCCCACTCCTAATCTTACTTAGAGCCTTATTACTCCGGTAAATAAATGGTAGTTTAGGGAACTTAACCCATAACAGTATAGTTATGAGAATCTCATCTCCAAAATCAAACCCCTCCTTCCATGGTCATAGGATAATTGGTCAATTATTCAATGCGTAAGGGCCATTCGTTATAACATCATCCCTTTCTTCATTATTGTTCATCAAAATTGTAAAATAATCGTCACTGTGAAACAATACCTTTGGCTTCTTGATTTTTCTCTATTGTTGAGCTATAAAACACTTAGTTGCTCCAATTGTTGGGATGTTTCCTACTACATATAGAATTAAGGCTCTATTCCATTTCTGTTATTTCTCAGCTATGTCATCTTCCAGCAATTGCACCACTATTTCACCATCTTGTATCATTGGTGAGATATATGATAGATTCATTCCTTTAGCCGCAAGTTTATTCTCACTAAATAATCCAACCCATGATCTTTCCCCAGCTCCATGCGTTTGCTTCTCCTGCAGGCTGTTCTCATTTCCTTGTGCTTTCTTACTCTGTTCCATGGCTTCCTTTGGAGTTACTGTTCCATTGCTTGGAGTTTTACTCATACTATCATCTTCAGCTCTAATCTTCCCTGCATGTGTATTTTTTGTTCCAGAACTCATCATTGGTGTCACACTGGTTACTGTCTTCGCCAACGTTGCTAATTTCAATTGAGGACCAGATCTGGCCAATTCAGTTCACTGTCACTTTCTAGATCTAGATCGTCTTTCTCATTCGCTTTCTCTTTGGCTTTTGCTGATTGCTTTCCTTGTTCCTTAATACCGACATTAGTGAATTTGCTAGTATTATTCCTAGGTCGCCCCCTTCCTCCCATTTTCCGATGAGGCGCATGTTAGAAGCACTTAACGTGCACCGAGAGAGAATAGAAAAACAACAACCCAGTATAATCCCACTTAGTGGAGTCTAGGGAGGGTAGTGTGTACGCAGATCTTACCATACCCTTGGGTAGAGAAGCTGTTTCCAAATAGACCCCCGTCATCCTTCCCTCCAAGAACTTCCCACCTTGCTCTTGGGGAGACTCGAACTCACAACCTCTCGGTTGGAGGTGACGGTTGCTTACCATCGAGAGAGAATAGAAGACTTCTTAAAATATGCATCAATTAATATAGGTATCATGGCAAATTATGCACTTCATTTATTATTAATTCTTAAGGGACGTGAAAAGTCAAAATGTGCCAAGTAAAAGTGAACGGGAGGGAATATAGCATTTCTTAACCAGCTAGTATTTCTCTAAAAGTATCCATCATGCACAAATTATTGGAAACTTAACTACTTTGTTTATAAGAATCTGCTTTAAGGAAATGGTACATATATATTGAGTGATACATCAAAAATACAGAATTTGTATTGTGTAAGCTCAATAAAGAAGAAGACGTTCCCTATCAAGAATATTTCAACATGAACAAAGTAAAGGAGAAAACGCTCCCTAGCAAGAGTTTTTCAACTGAGCAAAGTAAAGGGACATAGGCGCTAGGCTTAGGAGATGCATATGCTGGAAAATCCTCATCATTCTCCAACTCAAGCATTTCCTTTCTAAGATCCATGCCTCAATTCCATCACTAAATCCATTCTCCACAAGAACAATTTGTTGCTTATTCAATGATGCAACGAAGTCAATAAAGGAAGCAACCAAAATAGGCTTTCCCCATCAAAAGTCAACATCATAAAGTCCAAAGCAACACCAGCTTGAGAACTTATAAGTATCAACATTTGGGAATAAATTCCCAATATTTGATACCATTTGCATTAGGGGTGGTAAACGGGCGGGTCAGATCGAATACGGGACGGGTCAAAGACTCATAGTAAAAAACGGAAAATTATCCGACTCAACCCATATTTAATATAGATAAAAAAGAGTTGACTAGCAGATAATATGAGTAACTATATTATCCATTGCTTATTGAATATGGTCATTTTTGAAAGAATTTCTAGTCTCCCAAACTTGAGAAACCCCAAATTTGAGATTTTAAAAAGGTAAAAGTTAAACTCATTAGTTATCCATTGGTTATCTATTTTCTAAATGGACAATATGGTTCTTATCCATATTTGACCCGTTTTATAAAGTTCATTATCCAACCCATTTTTAGTGGATAATATGAGTATTTTCTTTTAACCATTTTGCCACCGCTAATTTCCACAAAATAAGTAAGTGCATCACCATCTCCTTCCAAGAGCTTCAAGTTTTCACTATTGACATTCTCAATCATTTATCTTACTATCCCACCAAGTGAGACAACTCTAATATTTCACTTATTTTTGAACATTCACTGGTGGCAAATAATATATAGTTCCGAAAAATATACATGGTCTTGATATATTATGTTTGGTTTACAGTATAAATTTATCACGCTGCCAACCAAACATAGTATAAATTTAGTACCACACTTTATCCGATCTTATCCCATGTACCAAACGACCCCTTAAGGTTTTGGTTTGTTCAAATTCTTTTACATAGTATATAATATTCATTAAACAACTTATTACATATCAAGAAAATGTCCAAGCAGAAAGTGAATTGAGAGGGGTTCCTTTCCATCCAATAAGTAGACAATTTTGGTTCATTTCCTGAGTGGAACAACTCCCACAAACAAAATTCTTTAACACCAGATTTGCCTGATACAATGAAGACTTGCTCAGCTCAACTTCTTCCATACCATATCGCGCGAAAAACATCCTCCAGACATCGATTTTCACGTGTCTGATTGTTCTTTCCTCACCCTCAGCAGCCACAATGATCCTTATTCCTTGGTTCAAATGTTCTGATTCTGTAGCTGTCCTGCTTTTTTCGTCGTGTTTCATACAATCCTCTAACGCATCAAAAAATGCACCGTAGAAGAGTAGAGTTTCCACAAACCGGTCCACGAATACAGGTGAATTATGGTTTGCTTCCACTTCTACAACGATCATTGCTCGAGGATTAATAACTTTGATCACTCTCATCAACGCCTCCAATTTATCTGGTCGCGCTAACATTCTCATAAGGAAGTATTGCACGAAAATAGCAACTACTTCCTCATCATCTATCTCAAAATATTCTTGTTTTAGTTCCATGATATTTTCAACCAGTACAATGTTGAAAGAAAAGGACAAGTTCAAGGACTTCGCGAAGCTCATTAATCTCTCACATGTATCCTCAATTTTATGCCTCAATTTAGTACATAATGCAGTTAACTTGAGATGTTTAAATGATGATTCACATTGATGTGTGGCAAGAGCTTGCATCAAGATTGTCCATTGCATTCCATTTCCAATCTCAAGATCAATTATATGAACCTTTTCCGATTCTACTACATGATCGATGATGGCTTGAACACCGGCAGATGGCCGTCACCTGAGCCAGAGGTACACTATGATATGCTGCAATCATAGAAGATTTATGCTCATTAACGAATCCTCTATATAAGCTAATCGTTTCATTCCAATTCCTTTCGACGTTCCTCTTCCTGTTTCCCAATTTTTTCTATCATGAAGTGCTCGGGAAAAATAGTATACCAATCTCTGTATTGGATTTCCTTTCTTGGAACATGACTTGTCACACTCATTAAGAAGGTTTCGTGCACGATCAAACTGCTTCTGCGCTACTTTCTCAGCAGAAGCTAGAGGTATTCGACAAGTGTAATATTTCTAGTGTCATTCTCAGAAAGTCCATGAAATGAGCTAGCAAATGGATGGCTAAACATGTATGCTTCTTCTCGACTTATAGTAAATGATTGGATGAACTTTTCAGCACCCAAACGACGGATTTCATCGATACATAACTTATATTCACTCTTATCTGTTTGCATACTAATAATATTGTTTTCTGCCTTTGATCTTCTGAACCTGTTGTTATAATCTTTCAGGATCTTGAGTTCTGAAGGCAATGGAGTTTCCATACTCTTTTTTGATTCATTAATCTCATACGATTTCTTCGTTTGGATGGTTTTCTCCACATTAGACTGATGTTGTAAAGGGACAACATCAAAATCCCAATCATCAAAACTAACAAAATCTACAAGGAGTTGTAGCTTGTCTTGTTACAAGGAGTTGAAACAAAATATGTTGTTGTTGTTGTTCTTCTTCTTCTACTACTTGATCTTTCCCAGGCCAGAGGAAAACAAGTCCAAGTCCATTTAAGTTGATTCTAGTGTGTGACACCCTAGGCGAATCTCACATCGACAAAACACAGGAGTAATGCTGGGTATATAAGTAGACAGGTTTTAGACTAGTGACGCGTTTTAATGTCGTACGAGCTTTAGCCCAAAGTAGACTATATCACTAGTGGGCTGGGCATTACATATTAAATTTTCATTTGATTCTGAACTATTTAATGACCTGCAAACTCAGATTGATGAAAATGGAACATTTTACTCAAATCTTGAAAGTATTGAAAGGTAAGCCTAATAGTCTTCCCAACATATGACTACATTTTTAAATGATAAAGTTTTGGAGATTTTGATGATATTGTCTGCTATATCCAACACTTGTTATATAATTTATATAAGATAATGTTGGAGATATTGATGGTGTTGTCTGCTACATCCAACACTTTGATATTGACTATGATATGATATTCACCATAAATTAATACAAATAAACGTACTCAAAATTAATATAATCACTTGAAAAAAACAACCACCTTGATTCCAACGTATTCGATATTTTCTATTTAAATTGTTTTGCGGAAAGGGCCTATATAAATAATAACTATGCCTCAATCCCAAACAAAAAGATTTATATATGCAAGATTTATTTTTTGGGGTATAGGTTCACGTGTAGTGAAAAAAGGATTATATTTTTAGAATGTAATTGTCACTTGAATATTTTAGAATTATACTTGACAGGAAGATATGGAGGTCGAAGATTAGGATTGAAGAGTAATAGGTCGTAGTATATTTTTCTGATCTGTTCCAGGTTTATTAGGGCTGGTTGACTAGTGCATTATCTTCGATTCTTAGAGTACTCTGTCGTGTTATTATTTCTTGCTATTGCTATTTCTCCCATTTGCTTTTTTTCCCGGTTGATGGTACTATTTTCTTGGCCTTGTTGTTATTATTTACTTGTTCCTATTCTTCCTCTCCAGCCGAGGGTTTTTCGGAGACAACCTCTCTACCTCCCCAAGGTAGGGGTATAAAATTTGCATACATATTACCCAAATATTTTTTGTATTTTGTCATACCAAGTACACGAACTTGACCGAGGTACCATGTTATCGTATTTGTAAGACTACACCGAATATGTTGTTGTTGACCAAGATACATGCCACTCTAAAATCCGGATTCTTCTATCCAAATCCATGGTGCAAGGACTCCAACATGTATAACCGTCGCATCAATGGACTTGTGTCGCTCGAATTCTCCAAAATATTATCGCACCGGTGTCAAATTCTCCAAAAATTCATAAATTTTATTTTTGAAGGATCCGACATACAAATGTTGATGTTTTGGAGAATCTGAGCAATATTGTTTTCCACAATACTAACAAGTCCCTCAAAGCTAGTTCTTGTGTACCAATGTCTCTACTTGAATCATTGCCTTCATGCAACTTGAAAGCAGGGGCGAATATAGAGTAGCGATGCCAGATTTATCTAAACCCAGTACTTTGACGCGTACAAAAAATTATGGGTAAAAATTCACTAAAATTGCCTCAAATGGTAGGTCTGAACCGACAAGTCTAAAAATACAATTTTAAAAATATTAAAGATTGAACCCATAAAGTTTAAATTCCAAATCTGGCTTTACGTACAAGACAATCAAATTTTGCACCACAGTACAAGAGCATCCCTATAAAGTGATAAAAGAAAGTTTATGCATTTATTCTTGCCTCAGCTTCACCCATCACTACTACAGACGGCTTAATGCTTTTAATAACCCCATATTAGATTTTCCAAGAGATTAGGCCAAGCTAACGAAACTCTGTGTAGACTAACATAGAACAAGAGAGCTTTTTAAAGGGGTAGAGATAACTTTGTTAAGTTGTGGAGTAGCCTCTTATCCTTTATTTTTCTCTGATGCACTCATGAAATTCCGTGTTGTACAGAAAGCTGTGTGTCTTTCGAGAAAATCAAAACTTTTGTTGGTTTTCTAGTTTTGGTTGTTCAATAGGTTGTTTATGATGGCATTAAAAGTTTTAGGTAATTCGGAGCCCCTAGCCTGAATAAATGAAGATGGCGTAGATATTAGCACACGAAAAATAGGAAATCATCCATAATTTCAGCAATAATTTTTATTCATTAAGTTGTTTTTGATGGGTCCATATAATTTTAGGCGATTCGGCGCCCGTCGTCCGAATTCATGAAGATAGCGTGGATATTAGCATACTAAAAATTAAAAATTATCCTGAATTTATATTTTATGGCCATAAAATACTAAAAAATGAGGAACAGTCATGACAAAGTAGTACGTATATTGTTCATTAATTAGGTTGTTTCTTATGGATCCACAAATTTAAGGTAATTCGGAACCTGCCACCCCAATTTATGAAGTTGGCGTGGATATTAGAACATAAAAAATTAGAAATCGTACTGAAGTTTTGTTTTATGGCCCTAATAGACAAAAAAAAAGATGAACATTCTTGGCGAAGCTATGACTATTGTTCATTAGGTCGTTTATGAAGGACCAACAAAGTTTTAGGCGTTTCATAGCCAGTCGCCTGAATTCATGAAGATAACATAGACATCAGTACGCGAAAAATCGAAAATTGTCCTAAATTCCTATTTTATGGCCTTAAAATGCAAAAAATGTGAGGAACAATCATTGCGAAGCACTAACTATAGTTCATTCTGTAGTTTTTGATAGGCCCACAAAATTTTATGTGATTCGGAGCCCGTCGTCCGAGTTCAAGAAAATGCCGTGAATATTAGCACTTAAAAAATTAGAAATCTACCTAAACTCCTCTTTTATGGTCCTAAAATGCCAAAAGAACAAGAAAAACGGTCGTGGCGAAACAATGACTATTGTTCATTAGTTCATTTGTGATGGGCCCAAAATTTTTTAGATAATTCAGAGCCCGTAACCCGAATTCATAAAAAATGTGTGGACTAATTTACACGAAAAATTAGAAATCGTCCTGAATTTTTGTTTCACACAAAATTTAAGGAGATTCGGGGCTGGTCGTCCGAATTCATGCCAATGTGGTGGACTATAGCACACAAAAATGTGGGAATCATCCTAAATTCCTAATTTATGGGCCTAAAACGCTAAAAAATAAGGAACGATCATGACAAAACAATCTCTTGTTTATTAGGTTATTTTTTATAGGTCCGCAAAATTTTAGGAGATTCGAGGTAGGTCGCCCGATTTCATAAATGTCGTGAATTATAACACATGAAAATCTAGGAATCGTCTTCAATTTCTATTTTATGGACCTAAAGCTCCTAAAAAGAGAAACAATCATGGCGAAGTATAGAATATTGTTCATTAAGTCATTTTTGATTAGCCCGCAAAATATTAGGAGATTCGGGACCGGTCGCTTGAATTCATGCAGATGGCGTGGACTATAGTCATAGAAATAACGGAATCATCCTAAATTCCAGTTTCATGGCCTTAAAATGTCAAAAACGAGAAACAATCATGGCGAAGAGATTACTATTGTTCATTAGATCCATTTTTATGAGCCCGCAAAATTTTAGGATATTCGGGGTTGGCCGCCCGAATTCATGCAGATTGCATGGAGTATAGCATATGAAAATCTAGGAATCATCCTGAATTTTTGTTTTATGGCCCTAAAACAACAAAAATGAGGAAAAGTCATGGAGAAGAGATAACTATTGTTCATTAGGTCATTTTTGATGGGCCCGCAAAATAGTAGGAGACTCGGGACCGACTGGCCGAATTCATACAGATGGCTGGATTATTGCACATGAAAATCTAAGAATCGTTTTGAATTCCTATTTTATGGCACTAATACGCCAAAAATGAGGAACGATCATGGTGAAGTGATGATAATTGTTCGTTGGGTTATTTTTTATGGGCCCGTAAAAATTTAGAAGGTTCAAGGCTAGTCACCCAAATTCATGCAGATAGCATGGATTAAGCACATGAAAATCTAGGGATCGTCCTGAATTTATGGCCCAAAAATTCCAAAAAATAAAGAACCGTCATGGCAAAGCAAGGACTACAGTTCATTAAGTCATTTTTAAGGCCCCGCAAAATTTAAGAAGATTCGGGGTTGGTCGCCCTAATTCATACAAATAGAGTGGACTGTAGCACACGAAAATCTGAGAATCATCCTAAATTCCTGTTTTGTGGCATTAAAATGCAAAAAAAAAGAGGAACGATCATAGCGAAACGATGACTATCGTTCATTAGGTTATTTTTTGGGCCCTAAAAATCATAGGAGATTCGGGGCCACTCACCCGAATTCAGGTAGATGGCGTGGACTATAGCACATGAAAATCTGAAAATCGTCGTTCATTCTTGTTTTATGGCCCTAAATGCCATAAAATAAAAAAGGTCATGGCGAAGCGATGACTATTATTCATTAGGTCATTTATGATGGGCCCGCTAAAATTTAGAAGATTCGGGGTCGGTCGCCCGAATTCATACAGATGACGTGGTCTATAGCACACGGAAATTTAGGAATCTTCCTAAATTTATATTTTTTGCCATAAGCACGCCAAAAAATATAAGGGTGGGCATCGGTTGGTTCGGTTCGATTTTGAACATTATCGATTTTGCCTATCAGTTATCGGTTTATAAATATCATAACCCGATAACCAAACCGATAAGATATTGGTTATCGATTAATTGATTAATAAGTTATCTATTATTATCGGTTCGGTTAACGGTTTACCCGATAAGATAAAACAGCTAAACTTTTTTGCAATATATAAAACAAAGAAATCAAACTGCCAGAACATGTAATGTGTAAACTCACTTTTGTTGTTTCTTAACAAAAGCACGATCCTATTTTTTTTTGCAGTATCTACTGATGTGTGGCAGAGAAGTGGTGGTGAGTCTTGCGTTTTGACTCTTGGGGGCTGCGACGAAAACAAGAATGAGAACTGAGAGACAAACAACTGAAGACTGAAGATTGAAGAGGGAATTTAAATTAGTAAATTATTTCATTCTTATTAGGTTATCGGTTTTTACCCAATAACAAAAATGCAAACCGAGCCCGAACCGATAACCCAATAAAAAAGTTAACCCGTTACCGAACCGTTAACCCAATGAAAAGTTAACGGTTCAGATTATCGGTTTTACCCGATATATGCCCACCCCTAAAAAAAATAAGGAAAGGTCATGGCGAAGTAGTGACTATTGTTTATTAGGATATTTTTTATGGCCCCACAAAATATTAGGAGATTCAGGATCGGTCACCTGAATTCATGCAGATGATGTGGACTATAGCACACGAAAATTTGTGAATCATCCTGAATAGTGTTATGGCACTAAAATGCCCAAAAATATGAAAACAATCATGGTGAAGTGATGACTATTGTTCGCTAGGTTATTTTTTATGGGGGCACAAAATTTAAGGAGATTCGGGATCGATCACCTGAATTCATGCAAATGGCGTGGAGTATAACACGCAAAAATCTGAAAATTGTCTAGAATAACTTTTTATGGCCCTAATTCGCCAAAAATGAGGAATGGTCATGGCGAAGAAATGACTATTATTCATTAAATCTCTTTTGATGGGTCCGTAAACTTTTTTGATATTTAGGGCCGGTCGCCCGAATTCATGCAGAAGGCATGAACTATAGAATAGGGAAATCTAGGAATCATTTTGAATTCCTGTTTTATAGCCTAACCACCAAAAATAAAGAACGTTCATGATAAATCTATGAGTATGGTTAATTAGGTCTTTTATGAGTGTCCGACATAATTTTAGGAGATTCAGGGCCAGTCCCCAATTAATGCAGATTGCAAAGAATATACCACATGAAAATCTGGGAATCGTCCTGAATTCCTATTTGATGGCCCCAAAACGCAAAAAATTAGGAACTCTCTTTGCAAAGCGATGAATATTGACATGTAGATCATTTTTATGGGCCAGAAAAATTCTAAGAGATTCGGGGTCGGCCGTCCGAATCATGCAAATGATGTAGACTATAGCACACAAAACCTGGAATCGTCTTGAATTGCTATTTTATGGCCTTAAAACGCTAAAAATGTGGGGAACGGTGATTGCAAAGTGATAACTACTGTTCTTTAGGTCATTTTTATGGGCTCGCAAAATTTTACAGAGATTTGGTGTCGGTCGCCCCAATTCATACAAATGGCATGGACCATAGGGCACTAAAATTTGGGAATCATCCAAAATTCTAGTTTTATGGCTCTAAAATTCCAAAAAATAAGGAACAATCATGTCGAAGTGATTACTATTATTTAATAGATCATTTTTTATAAGCCCATAAAATTTTAGAAGATTCGGGACCGGTCGCTCAACTTCATACAGATGGCATGATCTATAACACACAAAAAATTGGGAATTATCTTGAATTCTTATTTTATGACCCAAAAATGCCAAAAATGAGAAAAGATCATGGCGAAGCAATAACTATTGTTGATTAGGACATTTTAAATAGGCCCGCAAAATTGTAAGTGATTCGGGGTCGGTGGCCCGAATTCATGGATATATCGTGAACTACAACATACAAAAATTAAGGAATCATCCTGAATTTCCGTTTTATAGCCCTAAAACGCCAAAAGTTGAGGAACGATCATGGAGAAGTGGTGAATATTGTTCATTAGGTCTTTATTTATGGGCATGCAAAATTTTAAGAGATTCTGTAACGCTCACCCGAATTTACATAAATGACATGGACTATAGCGCATGAAAATATGAGAATCATCCTAAATTCCTGTTTTATGATCCTAAAACGCCAATAAAGAGAAAAGATCATAGCGAAGCGATGCCTATTGTTCAATAGGTCATTTTTTACGAGCCTCGTAAAATTTTAGGAGATTCAAGGCTGATCGCATGACTTCAGGTAGATGGCGTGGATGATATTACACGAAAATTTGGGTATCATCTTGAATTCCTGTTTTGTGGCCATAAAATTCCAAAAATGATGAACGATCATCGCAAAGCAATGGATATTTTTCATTAAGTCGTTTTAAATGGGCCTGCAAAATTTAAGAAGATTCGGTCCTGGTTGCTCAAATTCATGTAGATGGCATGGACTATAGCACACGAACCTCTAAGAATCGTCGTGAATTAATGTTTTATGGCCCTTGGACACCAAAAAAATGAGGAAAGGTCACGGCGAAGCTATGGCTTTTGTAATTAGGTCATTTTTGATGGACCCGGAAAATTTTAGGAGATTCGGGAATGGTCGCCCGAATTTTTACATATGGTGTGGACTATAACACATAAAAATCTAGGAATCATATTGAATTCCCGCTTTATGGCACTAAAATACCAAAAATGAGGAATGATGATGTGAAGAAAGGTGACTATTGTTCCATAAGTCATTTATGATGGGCCGATAAAATTTAGGCTATTCGAGTCTGATCGCCATGATGTATGCATATAGCATAGGCTATAGCACACGAAAACTCGGGAATAAGGCGCTATTTCAATTTTATGGCCACAAAAAGCCAAAACTAAGGAACGGTCATGGAAAACAGTGACTATTGTTCCTTAGGTTGTTTTTGATAGGCCAAAATGCTTTTAGACGATTCGAGTCTGGTCGCCTGGATGCATGCAAATGACGCGGGCTATAGCACAAAAAGATCTTGGAATCAAGCGAATTTCCAGTTTTACGGCCCTAAAATACAAAAAAGAGGAACGATCACGGCGAAGCGGTAACTATTATTCAATAGGCCATTTTTGATGGACTGAAAAACTTTAAGCGATTCGGGTCCACTCGCTTGAATGCATGTGGATGGCGTGGGCTAAAGAACACGAAAATTTAGGAAACGAGGGGAATTATAGTTTTATGGCCCTAAAACGCCAAAACAATAAGGAACAGTTGTGGCGAAGCGATGACTATTGTCCCTTAGGTTAATTTTGACGATCCGACAAATTTTCAGGCCCTTCAAGTCCGCTCTCCCAGATGCATACAAATGGCGTGGGTTATAACCCAGGAAAATCTAGGAATATAGCGGAATTCAATTTTTATGTCCCTAGAATACCAAAAATTGAGGAAAGGTCATGGCGAAGCGATAACTATTGTTCCTTAGGTCATTTTTGATAGGTCGGAAAAAATTTAGGCAATTCGGGTCGAGTTACTTGGGTGCATCCAAATGACGTGGGCTATAACACATGAAAATCTAGAAATCAGGCGGAATTTCTGTTTCATTGCCCTAAAAGGCCAAAAAATGAAGAATGATCATGTAGAGGCTGTGACTATTGTTACTTAGGTCATTTTTACGAGCCGATAAAGTTTTTGGCTATTCTGATCCGGTCACCCAAATGCATGCAAATGGCGTGGCCTATAACACAGGAAAATCTGGTAATCTGCAGAATTCCAGTTTCATGGCCCTAAAACGCCAAAGAACAAGGAACGGTTGTAGTGAGATAGTGAATATTGTTCCATATGTCATTTTTAATGGGCTGACAAAATTTTAGGCGATTGGGGTCATGTCGCCTAGATGCATGCAACGAGCATGGACTATAGCACAAGAAAATCTAGGAATCCGGTGAAATTCTAGTTTTCTGGCCCTAAAATACCAAAAAATAAGGAACAATTGTGGCAGAGCAATGACTATTATATCTTCTATTATTTTTGGTGGGTCGGCAAAATTTTAGTCGATTCGGGTCTAATTGCCCGGATGCATGCAGATGGCGCGAGCTATAGCCAGTGGCGGACCCAGGATTTTAATAAAGCGGGTTCAAAAAAAAATTAAATCTCATATGTGAATAGCTGGTTTCGAACTCATGACCTTGTGGAAAATTTGAACCCTCTTTACTAACAGGCTAGGCATTTTACTTGTTTGAAGTGGGTTCAAAATTATATTTATACTTTTACTTGTTTGAAAATAGCAAAAATATACCGATATATACATTGTTATTTGTCGATGAAGCGGGTTCATATGAACCCACTTGAATCCACGTGGGTCCGCCCCTGGATATAGCACACAAAAATCTGAAAATCAAGCACAATTCCAGTTTTATGGATCTAGAATGTCAAAAAAGGAAAGGTCGTGGCAAATCGGTAACTATTGTTCCTTAGGTCATTTTGTATGGGCCGACAAAATTTTAGGCCATTCGGGTTGAGTTGTTCAAATGCATGCAGATGGTGTGGGCTATTGATGGTAGGCTATAATCTTGTATTTTAATCACTTATTGTACTCTGATTTACTGCACTTTAATTGAGTTTGAGCTTTAATCGCTAGTGTTTTGCATTTATTGCGTATTTTATGCTTTGTAGGAGGATTCCGAGCTATGTACATATTACAGAACGAATTTGAGTGATTTGGAGCTTTGAAGTTTGAGTAAAATACCAAGGGATTAAGCCGGGATCACGTTCGGGAATCGACCACCACGTCTCGATATCAAAAAGTCAAGAAAAATCCATACTCTGAGAAAAAGCCACACCCGCGGTGCGTGGGGGTTCCGTGCTTGTACAAATCTGTTGTCTGTTGATTTTGCAAGCTCTTTGAACTTCTCCACTAATGCCCTGCATGGTTCTTCATCCCATGCGATGTGCCTGTGCAATTTTTACGGAGCCGGAATCCAATTTTTCTAAGGAAAAAGTGTTTTCGTCTGGGCCTGACCTTCTTAGTATTATAAGTAAAATATTATTTTAAGGACTTTTGACACAACTTAGACCTAAGGAAGCCATGGAAGAGGTGGAGAAGCAAAAGCACAAGGATTTCATCATTTAGTCCTCACTTAAGACAAGAGTTTTGATCGTTTATGTTTTCCTTTAACTTGAACATATTTATGATGAATTGCTCCATATCTTTGGAGTAGTTCCTTTTGGGCTTGATGAATTTGGTGCACTGATACTTGTTTGTGGATAATTAACTCTAACTTTTACATATTGAATCATTTTAGATTTTTAATTGTTGCATCGATATTCACTTGTTCATGTAATCGAGAGAGGCATAACTTGTGATATTTTTGTACTATATTTTGTTGGTTGAAGCCATTAATTTTTCTTAGTAATAGGAAGAGGCTAGTTGAATTGTTGATTAGACCTAGTTAGGAGTTTAATTGTGAGAGGTTCTATTAAAGACCAATCCACTACGAATTCGTGCATGTCTTCACGTGCTTAAAATTGGTTCATCTTGCAAGGTTGAGACTTAATCGAGAGAGAAGTTTCTACTAATCAATTGAACTAATAACTAACTGAATTCAAGAGAGTCACTTGAAAATTAGAAGTAAATTATTTAGAGTTTGATCCCAACCATTTGTCTTGCATCTATCCTATCAAGCCTATCTTATCCCAATTGATAACCTTCTTTGCTTATTTTTTTATTGTCATTAGTCGATAGATTAGACTCTTAGTTAAATTTAGTTTTAATCACATAAATCTCAATTGCTGAAAACAATCAGCTATAAACAATGAAAATATTTTTTAACTCCAATACCCATGGATACGATATTATATTTTACTATATTCGACTAGCGAGCATACTTAAGTGTGTGTTTTAAGCTCGTCAAATTTTGGCGCCATTGCCGGGGATTGGAAATCAATAGTGTTTGAAATAGTTCGTAATGCTAATTCAGGAATTTTTCTTAATGCTAATTCAGGAATTTTTCTTTGTCTTTTTATTTTTGTTTTTCTCTTTTGACATTGGGTGTTCTTTGATTGTGCGCAGGCTACATGTTATATTGGTTCATGACTCGGTCTTCATGTAAGGAATTACAACCATACGAAATCAAGAAAAAACTGCGATAGTTGAGGAAGGAAAGAAATCTCCCAAAGAAAATAGAGAAGGCTGGGCAATCCTCAGCCGAATAAAATATGGCTGGAGATGATAATAATGTAGATTTAGCTGCAAAGGAGGTAGCCCAACTCAGAGAGAAAATTGTTCAAGATGCTGAGGAAGCAGCATTGAGAGATGCACAAATTTCTTATGAAGAGGATAGAGCTCAAAGAATTGCTTAGAATCAGCCTTTGCGCACCGACCAGTTTGGAAACATAGCTTCCGGCCAAGGGAGACCATTTGGCGATTATTCTAGACTGGTCTACAACCAAGGCTTATCCAGTATGAGACCACCTCCAGTTGTAGCCAATAATTTTGAGTTAATGCAAGGGTTTCTCCTAAACCCTCCAAATAGTTGTGTCTTCAGAGGAATGATGAACGAAGATCCAAACAATCATCTAATGGATTTTGAAAAGATTATGAACACCTTTCAATACAACAGCGTGTCACAAGATATAGTTTACTTAAGGGCATTCCCATTTACACTGAAAGATGATGAGAGGCACTAGCTTCGAAGCTTTCCCCAGGGATCAATTAGAACATGAGAGAGATGAACAGAAAATTTCTTGCTGAATATTTATCCTCAGCTAAGATGGGCAAGTTTAGAAGAGAAATCCGTATATTCTGCCAGAATGAGACTAATACAGTGTTTGAAGCTTGGAAGAAATTTAAGGAGATTGCTAGAAAGTGTTAACACAAGGGAATTGAACTCTGTATGCAACTCCATAAGTTTTAGGATGGTTTGACACCGGCCTCACGCAGAACATTGAGCAATGCAGCTGGAGGTCCGTTGATGAAAAAGACACCAAAGAAGATAGTCACTATTCTAGATGAGTTATTTGAATATGCAACTTAGTGGCCCTATGAGATTGTTGAAAGAAGAAGATCAACTGGTGTTCACTAGGTGGATACTAACACATCTGTGCAGCATGTGGCATATGTGAAAAGGACACCCTACTTATAAGTGTCAAGCCTCAACTGGAATTATAAAGTCAATGCAATAGGTCAGTAGCACCCCGATTTTTCATGGAGTTCACCTAGGAGTACAGCAAATGCATGGAAATAAAATAACTCAAGATTTAAAGGAGCTCATGATTTTGCGAATCAGCCGAGGCCGCATTTTTAACCTCAACAGCTAATTCAGTCTGGGTTAGAAGACTATATAAAGTCCTATGTTATCAACATATATGAGAGTCTAGATGATCATGGTGTAATTATTAAATAACTTGTGACAGATTTGCGGAACTTGGAGAGACAAGTAGGACAAATTGCAATTATATTATCTGATAGAATCTCAGGTACTCTACCACTTGATACTGAAAAGAATCCCAAAAAACAGGTAAAAGTTGTGACCTTAAGAAGCAGACAAATATTGAAAGATCCCACTTAATTTCACAAAGAAGTTGCGCCTGAAAAAGAAAGTGGGAAGAAGCTGAAAATTGGAGATAATAAAAAGACTGAGAAGAAGAAAGGCAAGAAGGGAGCTGAGAAAAAGAAGAAAAAGGAAACTTCAAGAAGGGAGGAATCTGATGAGTTGAGCAAACACATGCATGCTCTACCTTTTCCCCAAAAGCTCTATAGAGAAAATCTGGACAAGCAGTTTGAAAAATGTCTAGACATGCTGAGACAGGGTAATGTAAATCTGCCATTCACTGAAGTTCTCTCATAAATGCCAGCCTATGCAAAGTTCTTAAAGGAGATCCTTAAAAAGAAGATAAAGATAGAAGAGACCAAGGTGGTTAAGTTCACAGAGTTTGCAGTGCAATCTTGTAAAACAAACTCCTACAAAAGTGTGAAGATCCAAGGAGTTTTACTATACCTTGCTCTTGAGGCACTCTTAACTTTGATAAATCTTTATGCGATTCGGGTGCATCAACTAATCTAATTCCATTGACTGTTTACACGAAGTTGGAGAATGAAATTAGTGAGATAAGGTACGTGCCCATATATTTGAATCTGGCAGACCAAACGACGACAATACCCGAGGGGATAGTAGGATGTGTTTTGGTGCGGGTGGATAAGTTAGTATTTCTTGTGGATTTCATAGTGGTAAAAATGGATGAGAACAAGGAGATACCCTTAACCTTAGGAAAACCATTCTTAGCAACGGATAGAGCAATATTAGATATACATGATAGAAAACTCATGCTGAGAGTGGGTAATAAGATCGTAACTTTTGACATGAATGTAGAAATGAGGGTGAAGAAGGAGAATCCAGCTACAAGTGCTGAGTGGAAAGTGAAGAGCCCAAAAGAGAAGGTCCCAGTGATTGAGAAAAACAAGTGTGGGTTGTTCCCCAAAAAGGCTGAGAAGTAGCTGTCGGCATGGATGTGTTTGCTAGTTCGGTCGCGTGGAATGGAGCCCGACTTTGACTTAGATCCCGACTAGAGATTCGGGAAAGTTTCCTCTACCTTATGCTTTTTAATTGTGTGCCATGGGGAAATATCACTACTTTTAGTGTGTGGTGGGGGATAATTGTATGTTGTATGTATATGTGTTAGTTTTTGATTTTTAGTAATTAGAATGTTTTTTTGAAAAAAACCCATAAAGTTTTTAAAATTTTTGATTTTTTCGTATGATGGATATAACTCGACTTAGTTTTTGATTTTTAGTAATTAGAATTTTTTTTGACAAATACCCATAAATTTATTAAAATTTTTGATTTTTTCGTATGATGGATATAACTCGATGGGTTTCTCGAGGGAGTAAAGTCGAAGGAAAAAGACCAAAAAGATTCTCTTTTATAGGTTGTGTAATAATTCTCCCTTAGTTTTTTTTTGTACCGCGGTTCTTTTATAAGAGTTTTGTTTGAACCGCGTGTAGTTAGTTTTTATTTTTGTTAGAAGTAGGAAACTTTGTGATGTGATTTTAATTGAAATCAGTATCTATTGACTCGGTTGTACCTTGAGAATAGTGAGTGCTTTTGTGATGCTTAGGCTCAATAATGACGGATATAACTCGACTTAGTTTTTGATTTTTAGTAATTAGAATTTTTTTTGACAAAAACCCATAAATTTTTTAAAATTTTTGATTTTTTCGTATGATGGATATAACTCGATGGGTTTCTCGAGGGAGTAAAGTCGAAGGAAAAAGACCAAAAATATTCTCTTTTATAGGTTGTGTAATAATTCTCCCTTAGTTTTTTTTGTGCCGCGGTTCTTTTATAAGAGTTTTTTTTGAACCGCGTGTAGTTAGTTTTTATTTTTGTTAGAAGTAGGAAACTTTGTGATGTGATTTTAATTGAAATCACTATCTATTGACTCGGTTGTACCTTGAGAATAGTGAGTGCTTTAGTTGTGACGCTTAGGTTCAATTTTTGAATCTTGTATAAGTACTTTATATTATATGATAGTAACTTTGCATAACTGCTTTGATTAGAGTGTCTTGATAAGTTCAATATGAGTGAACCATGTGCCATGTGTGTGAGAGTTTTTTGTATGATTCTCTGCATTGCATTTGATCCCGTGTGCCTGCAAAGGAAAATAATTGTTTTGTTCAGTCTTGGAAGTGATATAGGTGTTTCTTTGTTGAGCCAATTATATTATTGCACACCTAATTATTGTGTATCTTAGTTAACCCCTTTGAATTTGTAATCATGTTTCTTTGGCAACCACATTACAAGCATTACCCATTTATTTGAATTGACCAACTATTTGAACCTTTTAACCTTCATGTGCACTTAAATTGTATGAACTTTGTAAAAGTTAAAGTGTGGGGTGCGTGGTTTGGATTTTGATGAAACTAATGAAATCAGGAGAAAGGTGCACTGTATTAAAAACGTAAGAGCCACTTGAGTTGCATCTATATTCACTTGTTCATGTAATCGAGAGATGCATAACTTGTGATATTTTTGCTTTATATTTTATTGGTTGAAGTCATTAATTCTTCTTAGTAATCGGAAGAGGCAAATTGAATTATTGATTAAACCTAGCTAGGAGGATAATTGAGAGAGGTACTCTTAAAGACCAATCCACTACGAATTTGTACACATTTCATATGCTTGAAGTTGGTTCATCTTGTGAGGTTGAGACTTAATCGAAAGAGGAGTTTTTACTAATCAATCGAACTAATAACCAAATGAATTTGAAAGATTCACTTGAACATTAGAGGTGAATTATCTAGATTTAGATCCCAACCATTTGTCTTGTACGTATCTTATCAACCCTATCTTCTCCCAATTTATAACCTTGTTTGCTCATTACTTGCGTTTATTGTCATTAGTCGATAGTTTAGACTCATAGTTAAATTTGTTTTAATCACATAAATCTCAATTGTTGATCATCTTAGATAGCAATCAGCCATAAACTATGAAAATACTATTTAACTCCAGCCCTTGTAGATATGATATTATATTTTACTATATTCGATTACTGAGCATATTTAAGTGTGTGTTTTGCGCTTGTCAGCTATACGAAAATCTAAGAATCGAGCAAAATTCCAGTTTTATGTCTTTAAAATACCAAAAGACGAGGAACGATCATTGCAAAGCGGTGACTATTGTTCCTTAGGTCGTTTTTTATTGGTTGAAAGTTTTTTGGACGATTCGAGTGCGGCCACTAGATGCATTCAGATGGTGTGATCTATAACACAAGAAAATCTGAAAATCAGGCAAAATTTCAATTTTATGTCCCTAAGACGCAAAAAATGAGTAACGATCATGGTAAAACGGTAACTATTATTCCATATGTAATTTTTTATGGATCGAAAAACTTTACGCGATCCAGGTCCGCTCGCACGGATGCATAGAGATGGCATAGGCTATAGCACACGAAGTTTAGGGAATCGGGTGGACTTTTATTTTATGGCCCTAAAACGCCAAAAAAGAGGAACGATCATGGCGAAGTAGTGACTATTGTTCCTTCGGTTATTTTTTATGGGCCTGCTAAATTTTATGCAATTCGGGTCCAGTCGCCCGGATGCATGGAGATGGTGAGCAAACGAAAATTTTGAAATTGTGTGGAATTCTAATTTTGTGGCCCTAAAATGCTAAAAATAGAAATAATCATGGCAAAGAAGTGACTATTATTCCCTAGAAAATTTTTGATGGGCCGTAAATATTTTACGTGATCATGTCCGGTCGCTCGGATGCATGCTGTTGTTGTGGGCAAGCACACGACAATCTAGGAATCGGGATGGAATTTCAATTTTATGGCCCTAAAAACCAAAAAATGAGGAATAATCATGGTAAAACGATGATAATTATTCCATAGGTCATTTTTGATGTGATGGAAATTTTAAGGCGGTTTGTGTTCGACCACCCAAATGCATGCAGATGGCGTGGACTATAGCATACGAAAATTTGAAAATCAGGCAGAATTCTAGTTTATAGCCCAAAATGCCAAAATTGAGGAATATTCATAGTAAAGCGGCGACTATTGTTCTCTAGGTCATTTTTGATGTCCGGTAAATTTTTAAGCGATTCGAGTCTCATTGCCCGAATGCATGTAGATAGATAGTGTGTGCTACAGTGCACAAAAATCTAAAAATCTAGTGAAATTCCAGTTTTATGATCCTAAACACCAAAAATGAGGAATGGTCGTGGCAAAGCAGAGACTATTGTTCCTTAGGTAATTTTTTATGTGGCGGCAAAAGTTTAGACGATTCGTGCGTGGTCGCCTGGATGCTTACAGATGTCGTGGGCTATAGTTCAAGAAAATCTGAAAATCGGGCGGAATTTAAGTTTTATGGCCCTAATGTCATGTCCTTAGTTCTTAACTAAGTATACATGCGACACTTGACAACTTCCTTACAATCTTGCACATTTCACGTTCTTGCTATGCCAAGTCAGCCCTACTACACTCAATATCGCTAAGAGAATGGAAGAAAGAACACAAGAGAATTGCTAAAGGAAGCTTTGTATTAGAGAGAACTTGAAATGTTTGCTTGATGAATTACAAATGAATGGCCCCCTTTATATACTAGTCTCCTAGGGGCTAGTGTGTAAATATTAATTATTATACAAGTCCTTGATATTTACAAGATAAGGGATTTCTCTAGAATTATTTACAAACCTAGAAGATTCTAAGGACTTCCCTAGCAAATCCATAAGGATCTAGATTCTTCCTAAGAAAATATCCATACTTCTCTAGAATCTTCATACAAATAGTAGCCTTCTTCTTATGTAAGTTTGCACATGGCATTGAGAAATACCAAATAGTGCCTATGTGGCATGATGACATGGCGGGTCATCACACTCTCCCCCACCCAATATTGCGACGACCGCGACACAATGCTGTTGCATAAACTCTCGGATCTTATCTTTGAATTGCCACAAGTCTTCATATCGTTCCCACGTTGCCCCTTCCGTTGATTGCCCTTTCCAATGGACGAGGATCATAGAGGTGGCTTTTTGCCCTTGTTTTCGCCTGGCATGGTAATCTATGATAGCCTCAATCTCTCGATCTTGCGAGGCGGTGATATTCATTGGTGCCCGACTTGATTAGCCCCTACCCGGATCATCCTAATCTTCATGATATGGCTTAAGCATGCTGGCATGGAAGACGGCGTAGATCTTAAGATACGATGGCATGTCAAGCTTGTATGAGATCTTTCCTACCTTGGCGATGATCTTAAATGGCCCCTCGTACTTGCAAATCAGATTTTGATGCATGCCCCGTAGTGCCTTGAACTGCCTTGGGTTAAACTTCACCATACCCATATCTCCAACTCTATTGTCTGTGGGACGTCGCTTTCGATCCACAAACTTCTTCATCTTCTTAGCTGCCTTATCCAAGTAGGACTTAGCAGTGTCAAGTTGTTCCTCCCATCCGTTGGCCACATGATAAGCCCCAAAACTCTTTCCCTCAAATGCGGCTGGTAATGAATGTGGAGTTTGTTGTTATTGGGTTGTGGCTAGCACAAATGGTGTCCGCCCCGTGGACTCACTCCACTACAAGTAATAAGAGAATTGGGATATGTCTAGGAGACTTGACCAATCTTCTGATATGCGCTAAATGACTCACGTAGCATTCTAGTAAGGCATTGACCCATTCCATTTGTCCATCTGTCTGTGGCTGGAAACTAGTGGAAAAGTGTAGCTCTGTGCCAAGTATGTCGAACAACTATCTCCAAAAGTTTCCTGTAAAATGGGGGTCTTGATCACTGATAATATGCCTTGGTAAGCCCCAATACTTCATGACGTTCTTAAAGAATAGCTTGGCGTCTTCTTTGGTAGTGCAACCTGGTGAGGCGGGAATGAAGGTGGCATATTTGGAAAATCTATCCACAACAATCATAATAGTACCACAACCGTCAGACTTCGGTGGGCAAGTGATAAAGTCCATAGTCACACTCTCCCATGGATTCTCTACAACTGGTAGTGGCTCCAAAAGTCCTCCGGGTTGTTGTTGTTCAACCTTGTCCTCTTGACAGACAAGACAAGTCTGCACATAGAACTCTATGTCATCCCGCATGCGTGGCCAATAGTAGACTGACTCAACCAAGCCCTAGTGCACCATTGACCTAGATGACCAGCCCACATTGTGTCATGGCTCTCCCTTATGATCCGCCATCTAATGTCTCCAAAATTAGGTACGTAGACCCGCCGACCTGTGGTAAGTAATACACCGACTTCTACCCAAAAATGTCTCGTATTGCCCTGGTTGGCTAACTCGATAAGTTGTTTGGCTACTGGATCATGTTGCATTCCTTCTTTTATAGCCTCATGAATGCCCCAAGTTGCTAATCTGATGGCAGCAAGCTCGACTTTCCGGCTAAAGGCATCAGCTACAACATTACCTTTGCTCGACTTGTACTCTAGCACATAATCAAACTCGGCCAAAAAGTCTAACCACCTAGCCTGTTTTGGTGTGATCTTCTTTTGCGTCTGAAAGTAGCTATTATCGACATTGTCGGTCTTGACCACGAACCTCGACCTGAGTAGATAATGTCTCCATGTACGAAGGCAATGCACTATTACAGTCATTTCCTTCTCTTGCACCGTGTAATGCCGCTCCGTCTCATTTAACTTGAGGCACTCAAATGCTATGGATTGCTTATCCTGCATCAGGACACCCCCAATGGCGAAGTCTGAGGCATCTGTGTGCACCTCAAATATCTTGGAAAATCCAGGTAATGCAAAGACTGGCTCCTTTTTTACAGCTGCCTTATGGCTTTCAAACTCCTTTTGACAATGCTCTCTCCAAACCCATGGATGTGTAACCACTGATGAACCGACGATAGTAGTTAACAAAGCCAAGGAATGATCTTAACTCTGTTACCTTTGTAGGTGCTTCCCACTCCTGGATAGCACGTACCTTAGCCTCGTCCATGTGTAGCTCTCCATTTCTAATGACATGGCCCAAGAAGTGCACCTTTGATTGTGCAAACTCACATTTCTCCCTCTTGATATATATCTCGTTCTCACACAGGACTTGGAAAACCTTCCTTAAGTGCTCCATGTGCTCCTCCAAGGTATTGCTGTAGATGACTATGTCGTTTAGGTAGAGTACCACGAACTGATCAAGGTAGGGATGGAAAATCTTGTTCATAAGGGTGCAAAATGTGGCCAGTGCATTGGTTAAGCCGAATGGTATCACCACCCACTCAAAGCTCCATATCTCGTCACACATGTTGTCTTAGTCTCATCTCTTTCCGCAATGCGAACCTGGTAGTAGCCCTTTCGAAGATCTACCTTGGTAAAATACTTGGCTTGCCCAAGTCTATCGAATAAGTTAGAAATGAGCGGGATCGGGTACTTATTCTTCACAGTGACCTTATTAAGTGCTCGGTAGTTTATGCACAAACGCAACGATCCATCCTTCTTCTTCTGGAACAATGCTGGTACGCCAAAAGGTGCCTTTGAGGGAAGAATGTGACCAGCATCTAGCAGCTCCTTCGATGGTTTTCTGAGCTCCTGTAGCTTAGGAGGTGCCATACGATAGGGAGAAAATGCGGGTGTCTTAGCCCCCGGATCCAACTCAATCTTGTGATACACCTCTCGCCTAGGCGACAAGTGCTTAGGCAACTCCTTGGATGACATCGTTTTTTTCCTCAAGCAACTTCACTATGCAAGGTGCCGCTGTCTTTTGAAAATTCTTGTATTCCTATAGACTTGCAATGGTTGCCATGAACGTCGTCTCCCCCTTCTTGATCCCCTTGACAACCTGCATAACTGAGAGTTGTGCTTGGATCTGTCCATGTGTCATAGTCATCGTAGGCACCATGCAAGCTCCTTCTTGCTCCATAACCAAGAGACGTTGGAGGTAGGGGTCAATCAAAGTATGAAAATGTCTAAAGAACTCTTTCCCCTATATGATGTAAAAGATATCCATAGCAGTTACGATAAAGTTTATCATACCTTTCCAAGTTCCTAATTTGACACCAACTCCATTAGCTACCCCACGAGAATTTTGTACCTCGGCATTCACGGCCTTGATGCGAGAGTTGGTTGGCGCAATCTTCAATTCTAGTCTCTTTGTGGCAGCCTTAGTCATGAAATTATGAGTTGCTCCAGTATCCACCATTGCACAAGCAGTCTTGTTGTTGATGGTGAGATCCACGTACTAGTTGCCATTCTCGGTAGGTTGGATAGCTACCCATAATCCGATATCACCACATAATCCAATCATACCCAAATGTGCGGTTCTCGAACTCTCTCCTTGCGGCTGCTCTTTTCGTTCATGGACCATAGCACTAAGGCTATTGAGGTCAGGGAAATTCCAAAAGTCGTGTGACCCTCCACATATGTAGCATTCTTTCTTCTCGGCATGTGCCTTCTTCTCGACGTAGCCATGACGACCACTTGACTTTTTAGAATCTTGAGTCTTGGAGTATTGTTGTTGTATCTCCTTGCCTTTGCCACAATCTCCACCACCTTTTACATTGTTAGTCTTTGACTCCTTGCCATTGTCTTTGTCGTGCTTGTCATGCATGAAATCCATCAATGATTTGGCCTCCACTATGGCTTGATCTATATCAGTGACTTATGGGCGTTGCAACTCCTGCTTAGCCCAATTTTGCAATTCGTCCATGAAGTGGAACAACAAGTCATCATTGGTCAGGTTGGGGATTTGAAGCATAAGGGTAGTGAACTCCTTGACATAGTTACGTATGCTCCCTATTTGCTTTAATTCCATAAGCTTGCGCCTTGCCTCGTACAAGACATTGTTTGGAAAGAACTGTCGCTTGAACTCTGTTTTGAACTGATCCCACGTGCTAATAATACATAGACCTTTATCCACGTCGTCCATCTTCCTTCTCCACCATAGCATGGTAGTCTCTGAGAGGTACAATACCGCAATTTTGATCTTGGCCTCGTCATCCCTCACTTTTCCGTGACTGAAGTAGTTCTCCAAGTGCCAAAGGATGTTTTCAGCTTCTTGTGCATCACGAAAACCTTTGAACACTAGGGGTATATGAGCCTCAATCTTGGCCTCCCTCATCACCACAACATTGTTGGCTGCCTCAGTCACGCCAGTATTGACATGCTCTTCGAGTGACTTTATCATTGCCTTTATAGCATCGATAGTACTCAAAGCCTCCATAAGTCTGCACTCTAAGGCAGTGATGGTTTTGCTTAGTTCCATTTCAGTCTGTGTACGTCCCTCCAAGTCATTTTGGATACTTTCAATCTCTTCAAGAGTGTGCCTCTTAAGAACGTTAAGGGTGCTTTCCACCTTCCCCAAGAGTTGGCCAAAGATCTCCACAGTGTCCATCCCCATGTTCATCTTCATCACCCACTCTTTTCCGAGCGAGATGTCCTCTAGAAGGACCTTCATTTCATCCTCGCTCGCCTCAGTGGCAGATGGTTCTTGGGATGTAAGCCCTTCGTTTGACACAATCTCAAGTGTCACCTCTTGGCTCTTGTTGGTGGCATTCCTCTTTTTTCTATGGCCGCTCTTGCCAGAAGCATCGTGGATGACGTTGGCTTGGGTGTTGCCGTCGTTCGCCATTCCCTTAGTTGGAACCTTCGCTCTGATACCACATTGTCACGTCCTTAGTTCTTAACTAAGTATATGTGCAGCACTTTACAACTTGCTCACATTCTTGCTATGCCAAGTCAACCCTACTACACTCAAGATCACTGAGAGAATGGAAGAAAGAACACAAGAGAATTGCTAAAGTAAGCTTTGTATTAGAGAGAACTTGAAATGTTTGCTTGATGAATTACAAATGAATGGCCCCCTTTATATACTAGTCTCCTAGGGGCTAGTGTGTAAATATTAATTATTATACAAGTCCTTGATATTTACAAGATAAGGGCTTTCTCTAGAATCCTGTACACGCCTAGAAGATTCCAAGGACTTTCCTAGCAAATCTATAAGGATCTAGGTTCTTCCGAAGAAAATATTCATACTTCTCTAGAATCTTCTTACAAATACTAGCCTTCTTATTATGTAAGCTTCCACATGGCATTAATAAATTCCAAATGGCACCTATGTGGCATGATGACATGGCGGGTCATCACACTGAAATGCAAAAAATAAGGAACGGTCATGCCGAAGTGGTAACTATTGTTTCATATGTCATTTTTTATGGATCGGAGCTCTAAGTGATTTGGGTCCGCTCACACGGATTTATGTAAATGGCGTGGTCTATATCATACAAAAATTTGAGAATCGAGCGAAATTCCAGTTTTATGGCCGTAAAATGCAAAAATGAGAAATGGCCGTGAGGAAGAGGTTACTATTAATGCTTAGGTCATTTTTTATGGGCCGGTAAAATTTTAGGCGTCTCAATCCCTCTCGCGTGGATGCATGCAAATGGCGTGTGCTATAGCACATGAAAATTTGGGAATCGTGCGGAATTCCAGTTTTATGACCCTAAAACGCCAAAAATGAGGAACAATCATGGTAAAGCGGTGACTATTGTTCGCTAGGTTATTTTAATGGTCCGACAAAAGTTAGGCGATTCAGGTTCAGTCGTACAAATGCATACAGATGGTGTATGCTATTGCATTCGAAAATCTGAGAATCGGGAGAAATTCCAATTTTATGGCCCTAAATAACAAAAAAATGAGGAACACTTATTGAGAAGCAGTGACTAATATTCCTTGGGTCATTTTTGATTGTCCGTCAAAATTTTAGGTGATTCGGGTCCGATTAATGGGATTCTTGCAGATGGCATGGGATATAGCACAAATATTTTAAAATCGGGCAGAATTCTAATTTATGGCCCTAAAACACAAAAAAAAATGAGGAACAATAATCGCGAAGCGGTAACTATTGTTCCATAGGTCAATTTAGATGGACCGAAAAACTTTAGGCGATTCGGGTTTGCCCACCCGGTTGCATGTAGATGACATAGGCTATAGCACATGAAAATATGGGAATGGGGTGAAATTCCAGTTGTATGGATCTAAAACTACAAAAAATAATAAACGGTTGTGGTGAAGAGGTGACTATTATTCCTTAGCTAATTTCTTATAGGCCTACAAAATTTTATGTGATTAAGGTCTACTTGCCCAGATTCTTGCAAATGGCATGGGCCATTGCACACGAAAATCTAGGAATCTGACTGAATTTTAATTTTATGGCCATAACACAACAAAAATAAATAACGATCATGGAGAAGCGGTCACTATTGTTCCTTAGGTCATTTTCAACGGGCTGGCAAAATTTTAGGCAAATCAGGACCGATCGTTCAAATGCATGCAGATGGTGTAGGCTATAACACATAAAAATCTGAAAATCATGCGAATATTAGCTATATGACCCTATAACACCCAAAAATAAGGAACGGTAAGAAGTGCCTATTTTTCTATTATGGGAATCGTCCTAAATTCGTGTTTTATCGCCTTAAAATGCAAAATAACTAGGAACAGTCATGGAAAAGTGATGACTATTATTCATTAGGTCATTTTTTATGGGCCCATAAAATTTTAAGAGATTCGGAGTTGATTGCTCGAATTCAACATATGGCGTGGATTATAAGACATGAAAATCTAAGAATTGTCATGAGTTCCTATTTTATGGTACTAAAATGTCAAAAAATGTAGAATGGTTATGACGAAGAGATGATTGTTTTTCATTATATTATTTTTTATGGGCCCTAAAAAATTAAGGCGATTCGGGTTCGGTCTTCCAGACGCATTAGATGACATGATCTATATATAACACACAAAAATTTAGGAAATGGGAGGAATTTCAGCTTTATCGCCCTAACATGCCAAAAAATAAGGAATGACCATGGAGAATCGATGACTATTATTTCTTGGGGCATTTTTGATGGGCTGGTAAAATTTTACACGATTCGAGTCCGGTCTCCCGGATACATGCAGATGTCCTGGGCTATATAACACACAAAATTTAGGAATCAGACAGAATTTCAGATTATGGCCCTAAACGCCAAAATACGAGGAACCGTCATGCCAAATGTTATGACCCGAATTTTCCCACCATCGGGAGTCATGATGGCACCTACTGTCAAAGCTAGGCAAGCCAACCCCTTTTATTCATTTCACAATAAACTTAACCTAAAACAATATAAATAATGGATTAATCAAATAGAAATCACGCGGAAGTCTTTTAACAACAATATCAAAGATAAGGTACGGAAATTAATAACAAGCCTCTACCCAGTATCTGATGTCACTACTCACGGATGACTAAAGAGTACTAAAAGCAACGGTCTGAAAGAAAATACATAACATGTCTGTTTGATACAATAAAACAAACTGGAAAAGATAGAGGAGACTCTGGGCCCGCAAACGCCAGCGAATTACCTCAGAGTCTCTTGACTGAAGGATCACTTCCTAACTATAGCTGCGGTGTGCAAAAAAGGGCACAGAAGTGTAGTATCAGCACAACCAACCCCATGTGTTGGTAAGTGCCCGGCCTAACCTCGGCGAGGTAGTGACGAGGCTAAACCAGACCTACCACAATCAACCTGTACATATATACGTGCAATGACAGAAAGAGAACAAGATTTTAAACAGATAATGGGGAGGGAACATGCTGGGGGTGTAACAGTTCAAGTATAACGTCAACAAACAAGAAATGGAACTGAACATATAATAATTAAATAAAGAAGCTAGTGAATCAACGACTGCACGGCATCACCCTTCGTGCTTTTACATCTCAATATACAATGCACGACATCTAAGGCCAATAAAAATAACCAATACAAGTTGTGGTAGGCGTACCACTCACTCCCGATCATAACATATCGTGGTCGACATGCCAAACGATCCCAATCATAATATCTCGTGGTTGGCGTACCACACGATCCCAATCATAACATCTCGTGGTCGGCGTGCCACACGATCCCAATCATAATATCTCATGGTCGACGTGCCACACGATCCCAATCATAATATCTCGTGGTCGGCGTGCCACACGATCCCAAGCATAATATCTCCTGGTCGGCGTGCCACACGATCCAAATCACAATATCTCGTGGTCGGCGTGCCACACGATCCCAATCATAATATCTCGTGGTCGGCGTGCCACACGATCCCAATCATAATTTAATTGAATAACTCTAGTAATCTCTCCACAGAAGATCCCGATAGGGAAGCTCATCAATATAACAGCTTAACCCGGCAAGGGTACAACTAACAGCCCAAAAAATATCCCGGGAAGGGAAGAACAACTCTACAATAAGTCCCAGCAAGGGAAAACGATTCAACAACAAATCCCGGTAAGGGAAAAATACCAAAATTCTTTTCTTAGCTCATTTGCTTCTCAACTATCATTTCATAGTTCATTAAACAAGTAATTATCACAATTGTTCACTTTTTTCGACAATTTAATAGAAATTATGACTCACGGTCATGCTAGACTCGGGCGCGTAGGTAACGTCACCATACCTATACACCGACTCCACATAGCACATAACAAATATTATCCTAATCCTATTCCCTCAAGCCAAAGTTAGATCAAACACTTACCTCGAAAGCTTCCAACTCAACTCACGCCTCTAGAATAGCTTTACCCCTCGTCGCCTCAAAACCGGTCGAATCTAGCCACAATTTACTCAAATGTATCAACAAATGCTAGTTAAATCAATTTGAGTGCATAAGAATAAATTACCCAAAGTTTTACCCAAAAATTCCCAAGATACCCCCAGGCCCACGTGGTCAAAACTCGAGGTTCGAACAAAATCGGGTAACCCATTCCCCCACGAGATCATATCTATGATAAGGTTTAAAATCGGAACTCAAATCGAGGTCCAAAAGCCCAATTTATTGAAAAACCTAAATTCTACCCAAATCCCCATTTTACCCATGAAAGCTTTGATTTAAAGATGAAATCATGATAAAAGATGTTAAATATTGAAGAAATTTAGTAAAAGTTGACTTACAATTGGTTTGGGGACGAAGGGGTTTGAGAGAAATTGCCAATGGAGGTTTTGGATTTTGAAAATATGAAAAGTGAACTTTAATATCGGTTAAGTATAAAATACACAGACGCAGGTCTCGCAATTGTGAGAAAGAGTTCGCAATTGTGAACTAGGCAGAAAAAGGAAACCTCACATTTGCGAGAGATTGTTCACAAATGCGAACTGGACAGGAAAATGGAGGAACTAGCATTTGCGTGAAAAGGCTCGCAAATGCGAACTAGGCTGGAAAATGGTGGAACTCGCATTTGCGAGAAAAAGGTCCGCAAATGCGAACACATGCTAAGGCTGGGGGACATCGCATTTGAGATAGAGTTCTTCGCAATTGCGAAGACTGGCTGGTAAAGGGTCCATCTCATTTGCGATCTCTTTCTTTGCATTTGCGAAGTGAGAAGGCTAGGGGAATTATCGCATTTGCGAAGGGTGGCTTTGTAATTGCGAAGCATGCAGCCCAGGCAGACCAGCGACCAACATGCAACTAAAAATGAACTCGTGGCCTATCCAAAGCTCACCCGAGCCCTCGGGGCTCCAACCCAAACATGCACCCAACCTAAAAAACATCCTACGAACTTACTCGTGCGATCAAATAGCCAAAATAACATCAAAATCAAAGAATCAACCTCCAAAACTCATGATTTTCATTTCAAAGTTCAAAACTTTCAAATTTTCCATTTTTAGTCTGATAACACATCAAACGACGTCCATTTTCAACCAAAATTTACAGATAGCGCTTAACGCCCATTTAAGACTTGTACCAGGTGTCAGAACCAAAATACAAGCCCGATACCATCACTTTGATCAATTTCCATTTTCATTTTTCCTTAAGCATTTTCAGAAAATAATTTCACAGAAAAGCTCCGTACTCGGGTCTGGAACCTCGGATTTCGATTGCGGGAATAAGCCCGGGTCCCAAATTTCCTAACGGACCCTCCGGGACCATCACATCACGGGTCCGGGTCCGTTTACCCAAAACATTGACCAAAGTCAACTATAGCAATATTTTTATCAAAATTCATAGTTTTAAACACACATAAAAAATTTTGGGCTTCGTGCCCGGACTATGCACTCAAATCGAGGTAACCAAATAAGAGGTTTTCAAGGCCTCAGAACCACAAAGAAAAGGAGAATTACGGTAATGAAACCTTTGGGTCGTCACACCAAAGAGGGGACTATTGTTCCTTAGATCGTTTTGGATGGGTCAAAAAATTTTTTAGGCAATCCGGGTGTGGTAGCCCGGATGCATGCAGAATGCATAGGTTGTATCACACAAAATATGGAATCGGGCGAAATACCAGTTTTATGGCCCGAAAATGCCAAAAATTGGGGAACAGTCTTGGTGAAGTGGTGGATATTATTCCTTATATCATTTTGATGGATCGGTAAAATTTTAGGCGATTCGGATTCGGTTGCCCCGATCATACAAATAGTGTGGGGAGAAGCACACGAAAATCTGAGTAATAGTGTGGCGTAATAGCAAACGAAATTAGAAAATTGGACGGAATTCAAATTTTATGGCCTTAAAACTCTAAAAAAATGAGGAATGGTCACGGCGAAGCAGTGAAAATTGTTCCTAGTCTGAGAATCTGTCATGAATTCTTATTTTACAGCCTTAAAATGCCAAAAAAATTGCAACAATTGTGACGAAACAATGACTATTGTTCATTAGATTGATTTTGATGGGCTCGTAAAATTTTAGGTGATTCGGGACTGGTCACTCGAATTCATGCAGATGGTGTGGACTATATCACATGAAAATCAAAGAATCATCCTATCCTATTTTGTGGTTTTAAAATGTCAAAAAATGAGGAATTGTCATGGTGAAGCATGAATATTGTTCATTATGTCATTTTATGGGACCGAAGGAGATTCGGAGCCGGTCGCCCAAAATCCTGTGGATGGCATATATTATAGTACCCAAAAATCTGGGAATCATGCTGAATTTCTTTTTTATGGTCATAAAACGTAAAAAAATAATGCAGTTGTGGTTGAAACTGTATCCTCTCAAAGGCAAACAACCTAATCCTCAACGTCGATGGTGCCATCGGTTTAGTGGAATGTTCACCAAGTCAGAACTCGATGAAATCGTGGGAACCCACCCGGCCCACTTAATTTTTTTTATTTTTTCTTTAATAATTTTTTTTAAAACAAAGTAGTTTGACATTTTATTATTTTATAAAATGGAGAGTTTAATAAAATTGCATAAACATAATACTGAGAGAGTATTATGTTGATCTTCCAAAGTAAATGGGTTACTATCATTACTTATGACTAATACGATATCTTGACTTATGTAATATCATTCTGGTAAGACATGAAAATTGGTTTATTATAAATCAAAATAGTATTCTTGCTAGTGAAGAAGAATGTGAAATTGTAGTTGAAATGATTATTCTGTTTCAAAAAAGATAAAACTCAAAGTTGTCTGCATTGAACCCGCATTAAACCCACAACGCACCCCACCTCGCTTTGAAATTTTAAAATAATGTTTTAACCCTCCCTTCCCCGCCATGCCCCGCACCACACCCGCATAAGAATAAACACGTCCTGTCCTGCTCCGTTGTCATCCCTACCCACCTGCCAAGTGGGATAAATTAGTCTAGAAATTATGTTCCCAGGACTATAATACCAGAATAATTTAGTCCACGTACTAAACGACCCTAGTTAATATTCTCCTAGCAACAAGCGGAAAGTTCTCTTCTCCCATTCTAGCATTTCCATTCAAAATAGTAATCATCATTCATGTGTTCTACAAGCTATGTTGTGCGTACTCTCCAATATGATATTATATCCATGTCGAATCCTCCAATAACGAACTAATTCTAAAGGATCCACGAATCCGACGATATTTATGGAGCGTCCGGACATTACAATCTACATATAATTCATTCCTAGGGACTTGGCCGAGCATTTCATTTAGCAAGATCGCGTGGGAGTCAACAAAGAGTCAACTCTCAATTTTCATTCTTGATCAAGTCTTAGTTTCACACAAAGGAGAGTTTCTGTATTTCCAACTTATGAAGAATATAGCACATGACTCCGAAACCTAAATTTTGGGTTTTTGGACTCAAACTATGTTTCTACGGCCAAAAAAGTTACTTTTCTATATATAAGACGGTATTATACCGCGCTATACTTTATCGGTATTTCCGCCGTTAAAATATAGCGCGGTGTAATATTGCGATATATATAGCGCGGAGTAATACTCTATTATATCTCTTAATTAAAAAGCCCTTCTTCTTCCTACGACAGAAACATGAGCTTCCCCCCATTTTTAACACAAAGAAAATAGCGATCCCTTCCCCCCCCCCCCCCTTTCCTCTAAAAAAATCTGATTGGACCCCCCATCACACAAAAAGATAATATTGTAGGTCTCACATCCTACCCAAGCCTTTTATTGTTGTAGTTTTCTCATTTCGGGCTCAAAATTTTAATTTATTGACTTTTCCAAAAACATAAATCGAGGTATTCCGATTTAGTTATGTCGAAACTGGTATAGTAATGCATATAAGTTGTCTTGAATGTGTTTCCATCTTGTTTTGTATTTTGTTTGCGATTAAACTAGTTTGTTATTTTTATCCGGATTGAGATAGTAATGTTTTAAAAAATATTTAAAAGTTGAGAAACCATTTTTTTGTTAATAAAAATATTCATAAATTTCTTTTACTATTTCACATGTAATTTCGTGAATGTTATATTATTAAAATATATTTGTTATTTTTATTTAGTTTAAATTATTTATTTGCTTAAAGACTAGTGCCCTTTTAGCATAGTAAAATATATAGCCTTTTAGCGTAGTAAAATGTAGACCCTTTTAGCGTAGAGTCCATGTATTTTAAGTATACCCTATATTGATATATCAAACACAAACTCTGTCCAATTATAATTTATAAAAAATAATTATTTAATTTATAAAATAAAAACACAAAATTATGAAAATATTAAAATTGACACACATAAGAATTCAGGATTGATTGGTACTAGCGGGCCTGAATATCGAGTCTGGAACCCATAGGTATATACTCTTTCAAATTACAGTTTACAAAAATTAATTAATTAATTTACAAACAAACACACAAAATTATAAAAATATTAAAATTGACACATATAAGAATCCATGATAGCTTGGTACTATTGGGCCTCAAATATCGAGCCTGGAACCCATAGATATATGTGTTTTCCAATTAAAAATTAATTATTTAATTTACAAAAACAAAAATATAAAATTATAAAAATATTAAATTTGACACAGATATGAATTTAGGATAGCTTGGTGCTATTGGGCCTCATAGATATATACGCTATCCAATTAAAAATTAATTATTTAATTTACAAAACAAACACACAAAATTATAAAAATATTGAAATTGACACGCATAAGAATTCAGGATAGCTTGGTGCTATTGGGCCTCAAATATCGATCCTGGAACCCATAGGTGTATACTCTAACTTAACAAAATTAACTATTTAATTTATATAACAAACACACAAAATTATGAACAAATTGAAATTGACACACATAAGAATTCAGGATAGCTTGGTGCTAGTGGGCCTCAAATATCGAGCCTGGAACCCATAGATACATACTCTGAACAATTAAATAATTAAATATTAATAATTTACAAAACAAACACACAATTAATATTGTTTAATTTACAGTAGACGACATGGACGTGTCGCATGTACATCCTGGACCTTTCTGCGATGAGCTATTAGTGTTACAGGGCGATCATAGGTCCGCCTACGTATGGGATGGAGAGCTACTGGCCCAGACTCTCCACGCTAGAAGGGTGGACGACTTGTAGGACTTTATGAAGGGTAGAGTTTTCCATCCACGTGTTTGTCCAGTGCCTGCAGGATACAGGATTCTATAGAATTTTTGAGATTGGGCAGCTGCAGCTCAACTGGTATCTGAACATGGACTTGATAGAGCGGTGGCGACAAAAGACGCACACTTTCCACCTACATATTGGTGAGGCCGCCATTATGCTGCATGATGTTGAGGTTTTATATGGGATGCCTGTTGATGGATTGCCCGTTGCACTGCCTCAAGGTATGAGCCTTTTGCAGTCGGTCAGCTTTTTAGACCGACAAGACAATACATAAAATGTAGTATTTAACCGCGCTATGCATATTGACTTTCTCTGAAATGAAATAACTTTTTTGCAGTCAGTCAGCTTTTCAGACCAACAAGACAACACACAAAATGTAGTATTTTACCGCGCTATACATATTATTTTTCTGAAACGAAACATTTTTGTCTTGATTTATCCTTTTATTATCCTTTTATTTTCGATCTAGCTGAACCTGGTTCTTCTAGGTGTTCTAAGTACTACTGTTTGCGGAATTAAAATACAGAAATAAAAAAGACAAAGACTTTTACGTGGAAAACACCTGGCTCAAAAGGTGAAAAAACCACGACCCACTACTTAGTCGGATTTTCCCAAACATCCACTAAAATCAATGAACCAAAACAACATTTACAAAACTCTTGTAAACCTAAGGATTAACTCTAATCCCAATATAGCACACAGCCTCAACTGTTGCGGCACCTTCAGGTTAACTCTAACTTGAATACTCAAAGTACCTAATACAGTTACTTCAATGAAAGATGGAAAGGTACAAGTTTTAAATCACCTACTACAATTGAACTAGAATAAGAATAAACACAATGGAACTAGTTTTTCTATCTCGTTCAAGTAGTTGCAAGAGTGCACACGTGATCTCACATAAATTGATTGCAAAATTGCCTTGCTCTTTTGCTCTCAATTTAGCTTAACTTCTGCGTATGTCCATTACATGTAAAACTGAACAACTCAGTTATTTATCAGGTTAGTAATCAGAGTTTGATTGTGACTCAATTTCGGATCCTCCATTGAGTTTGAGTCCTAGAACAATCCAAACTACAACCCTTATCCGGATGTGTTCTCTTCTCATAAGGAGACTTCTTTTCCTTATCGTATATGCAATCTTTTCGATCAGTTCAGAAGATATTGCTGCTTGATCGCAAAGACTTATCTTCTTCACGTGCATTTCATGTGCATAGGCCATAATCACTGTGTCTCATAAGATGGACATGATCCTTCACTGAGTTCATTTGTCATTTTCAAAACATCAACTGAACGTGGGCCAACAAATTCCACCTTTTTGATGATGACAAACTCTGTGATTTTATTGATCAGAGAACCTGTGGAACTCAGCTAATTAACACTTTTACTTAAGAAAATTTAACTCATCATTAAGGACCAAATTTAATAAGGTTATAAATATCTCTGTTTCAGAATAAAAGTAAAGCACAATATATCTTCCCCCTTTTGGCATCATCAAAAAGTTGCATATAATGTGAATCCTAGATAGTAATAGTTACTCATGGCCACTGGGGCAACTGTATGTGAAAGCATTGTTTAGTGAAACAGTAATCAAACTTGACAAAAACTTAACTATTGAGAACAAATTATCGCAAAACAAGAGAAAAGCAGATTGTCATTGGTAGTAAATGCTTCTACAACCAGTCCACAACAAGAAAGAAAAACATGTAACCATGAGCAAAAACAAGCAAAGAAAAATCTCTAATCTGGGTCACTAGGGGGGGGGGTTACTATACTGGTTCAAGGACAGTGCTGGGGGACCTAAGGCTTGGAGGACTAGAGGGTTGGGATTGTAGAAGATTGAGCATTGTTTGAAGCATCCCTTCACCCTTTTGCTTTTATTTTGCTAGCTCATATTTCATGCTAATCCTCTCATTTCAAGTTAGCAACTCGAGCCTTGGGCCTAACAATCTCAGCATCCTTTGTCCCACACTCTTGAACCAAAGCCCTAACCTTGTTGTTCACTGGAGTCATCAAAGATGAACCAGATTCAACTGGGATGCACTGTGGAGATAGTCACATGCCTGCAAGGTTTTGGACACCAAAATTGTCCTTGCTGGAGTCCATCTCCCATTTCTTCAAGGGAACATTCAACCAATCCAGGACAGTCGTTAGTATAAACCTATAGGGAGTAGCATGAGACTTCGAGCCATTTATGACCTTATCCATCAGCTTGACAATGAAGGCAGACCAATTAATTTGCTTTCCTCTCACAAGGCATTCCAATAGAACCAAGTCCATGTAGTTAGATGTATGTCTCCTCTCCTGTTTGGGTAGTAGATACTTGTTCACAAATTCAAATAACACCTTATGCTCAGGCTTTATCTCACTCTTTTGTACAAATCTTGCCTTTGGCACATCTTCAACAGACTCAGTGTCAAAAAAGCTCCTGGTGATTTGGAGAGCACTAGAAAGATCATCTAGATAAGGCTACCTCTGCCTAGTGTAGTCAGCATAGCCCTCACAAGGTATGTCCAGAATTGTTCCCAATTTAGGTGCATCAAATTGCACCTTCACTCCCCTAACCACATTGGTGACTACCCCATTTTTCACAGTGGTATTTGTCATGAACACAATCAGTTCCTTTCTTTCCAGCCTTCCATCCAGTTGAAGAACCATATCCTTCCAACATTGTGCATCTAGAGCATCCACCAGCCTAATCATGCATGGCTCCTCTAGGTCATTCAGCAACCTTCCCTTCAGAATCTTTCTCCTGCCAAAAATGGCAAATTGATCTTGTTCCTTTTCAAACTCCTCTTCTTCTTCTTCTCCACTCCACTCTTCTTCTTCTTCTTCTTCTTCAGTAACTTTTACTTGTTTTCCCTTCACTGCAGACCTAGTTCTTTTGACCAAGGAGGGTTCAACAAATTCAGATTTTGAAGACTTCTTTGCAGGAGTATTGGTTCTTTTTGGTTTGGCAATGGGAACCTCCGCACTTATACCTCTCTCTTGATGGACCGGTTCCATCTCCTCCTCCTCTTCTTCAGCAACCTCAAAATTTTCCACAACCTTTTCTTTTCCTTTTTCCTTCTTTTTTTCTTACTCTTCTCTAAACCATTATGTACTTTTGTCTCGCTTTGCTTGACCCTGCTCCTTGTAGATCTTCCTTTTGGTAAAGAAGGAACAACAGACTTGGTAGATGACACCTTGCTTTTCTTAGATGGTTTGGAAGCTATTGGGGTGTTTTGGGAAGAAGCCTTGCACTTCTTTGGATCATAACTGGCCCCACCTTCTTCAAGTTATCAGACAAGGTCTCCTCCACGGATGAACCAGGTTCATCTTGCTGCTCACTCAGATGAACAAGGCCTTCAACAACCTCTCCAGAACCACTTCCTCCTGACTTGATGCCACCCTCTTCTACACTATCACAGATAGCAAGAACTTCTCCTTTATTTTTCTTTCCCCTTCTACTAGACCCAGTCCCCTCTACATTTTTCGCAGAACCCACCAACACAAACCTATTTTCCTCCCTTTCTACCACATCAGAAAAAGCAAAACAAGTATTTACCTCACTTGGATTTTCTTGATTTTTGTCAATGTTAGATGACCCGTGTTCTTCACCATCACTTGTAAAGAGAAATGCTTCAGACTCAGAGCTTGAGTAAGATTCTTTTGTTAGACTTTCTTTCTTTTGGCTAGCTTTTAATTTTTTGTTTAAGGATTTTCTAAAAGGGCCAGAAGCTAGTATTTTCCTTGCCAACATTTTCTGGCGACGAAACCAAGGTTTTGGGGTTTCAACAGGAGGTGTGGAAGTTGAAGTATTATAGAGATACTGGCGGGGGAGTACCTGGGTTGTCTTGAGGCTTTGTCATGGTAGAGAATTTCTGGGAATTTTGGAATTTTGGAGATGAAGGAGATGATCAGAATTTTGGAGAAGGTGAGTGACGGTTATGAGCAAAAAAAAGAAATGTGGTGTGTATATTTAAAGAGGGGTTATGATTAAGTGCAGCAACGACAGACTTTTTCAGTAGTCAATTAGAGGTCTAATCATATTAGAATTATGGTCTCTTGGTGATTAATGGGCGACACTGGTTTTTAGGAAAAAATCCCGTTTTAATTAGATTCCTAGGGTAATGAAATTGGTTGAATGCTTAACAGATAGAATTTCTGGAAGTTTGGTGTAATTAGGACTTTTTCTCACGATTGGAAAATTTATCTTTCTAATTGTGCAAAGAATAGAAACATACCTGAAGTTTCTTATGATCATATACTGATAAACCAGGTTCTTCAAGTAAAATTTCTCTTGATCATGCCTCAAATGTCAAAATAGAAAACTTTGTAAGAGATTAGTGAATCATATAAACACAAGTCACATGATTATACTAACTAAAGTATGAAACTGAGTAAAAATTAGTCTAGATATTTACATGATATTAAGAACTGCTAACCGGAAAAAAAAATTCATTTTTTTTATTGTGCATTCTGAACTGGACCATTTAGGTGATCTTAATCATCCCTAATTCCAACTTGTTCCTTTTAAAGTTTTCTTTACTCAGTGCTTTTGTGAAGATATCAGCTATTTGTTTATCAGTAGCACATAATTCTATTTAGATTAACCCTTTCTCATAGTTGTCTCTTTAGAAGTTGTGTCTAACATCTATGTGCTTGGTCCTTTTATGATAAACAGGGTTCTTTGTCATACTTATAACACTAGTGTTATCACACAATATTGGAATACATCGCACTTCAATTCCAAAGTCTACCAGCTGTTGTTTGATCCATAGCAATTGAGCACAACAAGAAGCAGCATCAACATATTCAGCTTCAGCAGTAGATAGGGCTATTGAATTTTGCTTTTTGGTAGCCCATGGCACAAGACATGACCCTAGGAAATATGCCATACATGAAGTGCTCTTCCTGTCCACTAAGAAACCTGCATAATCAACATCAACATATCCTACTAGATCAAAATTACTACCTTTGGGATACAAAAAACACAGATCGGTGTGCCTTTCAGATATCTCAATATCCTCTTGACAGCAGTCAAATGTGACTCCTTTCGATTTTCCTGGAAATGAACACAAAGCCCTACACTGAAAACAATCCCAGGTCTGTTGGCAGTAAGATACAATAGTGAACCAATCATACCCCTATAAGACTTTTGATCAACTGAGGAACCAGGTTCATCAACATCTAATTTAGTAGCAGTTGCAGTAGATGTATCTATTTATTTGGATTCCTCCATTTTAAACTTTTTGATTAGTTCTTTTGTATACTTCTGTTGATGGATCATGGTCTCATTTGGGCTTTGTTTGATCTGCAAGCCTAGGAAGAAGTTTAGTTCACCCATCATACTCATTTCAAAATCACTTCCCATTAATTTTTCAAAGTCCTTACTCAACCTATCAGTAGTGGCCCCAAATATTATGTCATCAACATAAATTTGCACAACAAGGAGGTCTTTACCTTTTTCCCTTAGGAACAAAGTGTTGTTAATTTTACCTCTTTTGTATCCATGCTCCAGTAGAAATTTTGATAGTCGTTTATATTAAGCTCTTGGGGCCTGTTTGAGACCATATAGAGCCTTGTCCAGCTTGTACACATGCTCAGGACATTCCTTGCTCTCAAATCCTGGAGGTTGTTTCACAAACACTTCTTCCTTAAGGTAGACATTTAGGAAAGCACTTTTGACATCCATCTGATGGAGAGTGAATTCCATATGTGCTGCAAAGTCAATGAGGAGTATGATTTCCTCTAGTCTTGCAACTGGAGCAAATGTCTCATCATAGTCAATGCCTTTCTCTTGGTTGTAGCCCTGACTACCAGCCTTGCCCTGTTTCTTGTAACTGTTCCATCTTCATCAAGTTTATTCCTGAAGACCCATTTTGTACCAATACTGACCTATCCTTGGGTCTTGGAACTAGATTCCATACTTGACTTCTTTCAAATTGATTGAGTTTCTACTGCATAGCATTGACCCAATCTGCATCCTGCAAAGCCTCAACAATATTTTTTGGTTCAATAAGAGATAGAAAAGCATTAAATGCACACAGATTCTTTAGTTGCGATCTAGTTTTAACTCTAGATGTTGGGTCATTAATGATGTTCTCAATGGGGTGATAACTTTGATACTTGTGAGATTTCATCACCAACTGGTTTCTACTAGATGATTCTCCTTTGTTCTGTTGCTGATGAACATGTTCTTATAGAGAGTTTATTTTATTTTATCCCTGATTAGTTCCCCCATCAGATTACCCTGAGTGGAAGAAACTGTTCCATCACCTATTTCTTCTTTTGATGCTACTTCGGTCAATTCTTTTACCAGACCAATGGCTTCATTATCATGTTCCTGTCTCTTAGAAAGAATGTTAGTTTCATCAAATACAACATGCACACTTTCTTCTACACACAAAGTTCTTTTACTGAATACTTTATGTGTTTTATTATGTGAAAAATATCCCAAGAATACTACCACATCACTTCTGGCATCAAACTTACCTATGGAGTCTTTTCCATTATTGTGCAGATAGCACTTGCAACCAAATGCCCTAAGGTGGGATCCTTTACGTAACTCATAGGGAGTTTTCTCAGCAAGATGTCTGGTCATGCATCTATTGATTATGTAGCATGCAATGTTTACAGCCTCTACCCAGAAGCTGTGGGGTAATTTACTAGAGAAAAGCAGGGTCCTTGCCATATCCTCAAGGGTTCTGTTCTTTTTTTCAACTACTCCATTTTCTGAGGAGCCCTAGGGGCATAGAAGTTGTGATATATACCATTTTCATCACAATATTCAGCAAATTTTATATTTTCAAATTCAGTTCCATGATCAGACTAATGAATGTAAGTTGATTTTCTAATTATTTGTGAGTTTTTCTAGCAAAGGCAGTAAACATTTCAAATGCCTCATCTTTATATGTCAGAAATAGTAACCTAGGTAAATCTAGAATAATCATTAACAAGCACCATCACATATTTCTTTTCACATCTGCTCATGGTTCTCATTGGACCACAAAGATTCATATGAACCAGTTCCAATGTCTTGGACATACTTACCATTTTCTTGGATTTGAAGGATGATCTTACCTGCTTCCCCCTTGCATATGCCTCACAAACTTTGTCTTCCTTGAACTTGATATTAGGTAACCCTATCACCAAGTCCTTGGAGACTAATTTGTTTAGCTGATTTAGACTAGCATGACCAAGTCTTTTGTGCCACAAGAGGGGATCATTAACTGTCACACTAAAACAAGTGAGTTTATTTTATGAAAAAGTTGACAAATCTACACTGTAAATATTGTTAACTATTTCTCCCTGCAAAAGAATCTTGTTAGTGGTAAGGTTAATCACAAAGCATTTGGTAGAGGTGAAAGCTACAAGGTTACCTCTGTCACACAGTTGTGACACACTGATTAGGATATATTTCAAGCCATCTATTAAGTAAAAATTATCAATGGAATGAGAGTCTATCTTACCTACATTTCCAACCTTAATGATCTCACATTTCTTCCCATTTTCAAAGGTGACATTACCTCCTTGCAGGTTCTCAAGTGAAAGGAACTGGTCCTTGTTTCCAGTCATGTGTTTTGAGCAGCCACTATCCATGTACCATATTTGGCTACTTCCTTTCACTTGAACCTGCCAAAAGAAATTAGGGGTTAGTCTAAGGAACCCAAACTAGTTTGGGTCCTTTTGTATGGGCAAAAGGATGAATCAGATTTTTTCTTGCCCAACCAGGCAGCTTGTGTTTTTCTTGAACAAAAGCTTTGTTCCTTTGACCGGCCTTTTCTTTTACATTGCATTCATTTTTATAATGGCCAATCTTACCACAGTATGTGCAGATCTTATTTTCAGGAAGTGTGCAGTACTTTTTTTTAGGGTCCCATTTTGGAGCTTGAGTCTCATAACCAAGTCCTTTTTTATTGCTACTGTGATGCTCTTGCAACCAGGATAGAGCATCAAAAGCTTTGTTCCATTTGCAAGTTCTGTCTAGTTCATGTTTTAAATTTCCGAGATCTTCTTTTAGAACCTTAATCAGTTCATCTTTCTTACAGTTCATCTTTCATTTTCCTAGATTTTCTTCTAGAGTGAGAAATGATTGATCAGCTTTCTTCTTTCCTGTTCCTAGTTTTAGTTTTAGATTTTCTGACCTATGTTCTAGAATACTATTGTCAAGTTCAAGAACCTGGTTCTTCAACTCAGCATTTTTATTATTACTCTCACCAGCCCTAGATTCTAGACTTTTGTATTTTGCTTTTAGGATAACACATTCCCTAGACAGAACTTCCTTTTTCATTGTTAACTATTTCAGACTCATCAATGAAGTCTAATAATAGCTCATCTAGCCTTTCTTTAGAGAGAAATTTAATTTTGTCCTTGAGATGCAGAATACTTACCTCTTGCTCATCATCTGATTCTCCAATGGACATAAGAGCTTGCTCTTCTTTAGCTTCATCTTTTGAGTCTTCATCAGAGGTTTTACCCCAAGCAGCAACCATAGCCTTGGTTGAACCTTTGTTTCTTTTGGGTTGAACCTGTTTCTTCTTTGTGTTTCTTCGTTCAGCCCTTTATTTATTCCACTCAATTTCCCATTGAGGGAAATTCTTGATCATGTGGTCAGTCTTACCACACTTATAACATCCATCATTGGTCTGTTTCTCAGGAGCTCTTGTCTTGTTGAAGTTTGTACCTCTTGATGAACCATTTTCTCTCATTAGGTACTTTTTGAAATCTCTAGTGATTATAGCCATCTCATCATCTTCCAGATCTTAACCTTCTATAATTTTGAGAGCTAAGATTCTCTCCTTCTTGGGTGCATCCATCTTACTGGTTTGCCTTCTCAGTTCATAAACAGTAAGATTTCCAATCAATTTCATCCAGTCTGACAGTAGCCATATTCTTGGATTCCTGAATGGTAGTGATTTTGCTTTCCCAAGTAATTGGAAGAACTCTTATCAAGATTTTCTCAACCTTGTCTTCTTCAAGAATAACTCTTCCAAGAGACTTGAGTTCATTTGCCAGTGTAGTGAACGTAGTGTATATCTCTTGAATAGTTTCTCCATCTTGCATAGTAAAATTCTCATATTGAGAATACAACAATGTTCCTCTGGATCTCTTCACTTGAGGTGTTCCTTCATGAGCCACTTACAAAGTGTCACATATCTCTTTAGTAGTAGTACAACTTTGGATCCTGCTGTACTCATCTGGACCCAGTCCACATACAAGCCATTTCTTGGCCTTAACGTTTTGCTCCCACTTTTTCAAATCTTCAGCAGTGCGGTCAGCCCTTGTCTTTGGTACATCCACTCCTTTCTTATTTTTCATTGTAGTAGCCAAGGGGCCACCAATGCTTATGTCCCAGATTTCATAGTCTTCCCCAATTATGTGATCCTTCATCCTATTCTTCCACTATGAGTAATAATGTCCATTGTACAATGGAGGCCTGGCAGTGGATTGCCCTTCCCAGTTTTCAGGTGGTGCACTATGTTAATCTTTTCCTAAGATGTTAGCCTCTTCAAGGATAACCCGCTTTGATACCAATTAATGTTCCAAACGTCAATACCACACAAGGGGGGTGATTTGTGTGGCACCAAATTTTCGATCTAGAAGAACCTGATTCTTCTAGGTGTTCTAACTACTACTGTTTGCCGAACTAAAATACAGAAATAAAGAACACATAGATTTTTACGTGGAAAACACCTGGCTCAAAATGTGAAAAACCCACGACCTTCTACTCAGTAGGATTTTTCCAAACATCCACTAAAATCAATAAGCCAAAACAACATATACAAAACTTTTGTAAACCTAAGAATTAACACTAATCCCAGTGTAGCACATAGCCTCAACTGTTGCGACACCTTCAAATTAACTCTAACTTGAATACTCAAAGTACCTAATACAATTGCTTCTATGAAAGCTGGAAAAGTACAAGTTTTAAATCACCTACTACAATTGAACTAGATAAGAGTAAATACAATGTAACTGGTTCTTCTATCTCGTTCAAGTAGCTACAAGAGCGCACACTTGATCTCACATAAATTGATTACAAAATTGCCTTGCTCTTTTGCTCTTAATTTAGCTTAACTTCTGCGTATGTGCATTACCTGTAAAAGAGAATGACTCGGTTTTTTATTAGGTTAGTAATCAGAGTTTGATTGTGACTCACTTTATGATCCTCCATTGAGTTTGAGTCCTAGAACAATCCAAACTCCAACCCTTATCCGGATGTATTCTCTTCTCATAAGGAGACTTCTTTTCTTTATCCCATATGCAATCTTTTCTATCAGTTCAGAAGATATTGCTGCTTGATACCAAAGACTTATCTTCTTCACGTGCATTTCATGTGCATAGGCGATAACCACTGTGTCTCATAAGATGGATCTGGTCCTTCACTGAGTTCATTTGTCATTCTTCAAAACTTCATAACAGAAAGAAAAATTGAAGTTTACCAGTCGTCTTGTGTATTATGTAAAGTAGGAGAGAAATTGTTTCCTCGCTCCTCATTCTCCCACGGAGATAAGTTAAGATCCGACAAAACTCTTTCAGCCGGAACCTGTTGAGCTAAAATTGCTCCAGAATAACCATCCGATGACTGGGGGTTATCTCTGTTTTGCGCAATCTCATTATTGTGAACGTCTTCAGCCTTGACGACATTTCCAACAATTTTATCACAATAAATTTTCTGTATTCATCTGGAATCTACAAAAACTCTCTAAGAATTTCATCATCTTCGATGTTAAACTCAGAATAATAATCAAAACCCTCATAGAATACATATATCTACCAGTTACTTTAAGGTTCACCTAACGTTTTCTCACACTCATTTTTTTACGTAACAACAATACCAATTTATCGTACTCATTGTAAGTGGCAATTTAACATGATGTTGTGGAGATAAACTATACCTCACAGAGATAAACAATCTCCCTACCCCCTACCCCCAATATAACGAAAATCTTATTTTTGGCTATTCAGACATTATAAAAAATTATTGATAACAAGAAAAATAAATTGAACGAAAGTTAGAATATTTTTTGAATGGATTTTCTTAAAATCCTAACCCCTTTAAATAAGGCAATGCATAATATTGCGCTATACCCATTTGAATTATTGTTATGTCAGTTAATTGCATGAGAATTATTGGTGGGTCCACTAACAGGTATAGCGCGGTATTACATCGCGCTATATATATATTTGAATTATTGTTATGTCAGTTAACCGCATGAGACTAATTGGTGGACCCACATACAGATATAGCACGGTATTACTTTGTGCTATATATAACGCGGTATTACACTGTGCTATATTTTAACGACAAAAGCACGGTTAAAGTATAGCACAATATAATATCGCATTATATATAGAAAAGTAATTTTTTTTAACAGTAAAAATGTATTTTGAATCCAAAAACCCATTTAGGTTTCCGACTCTATAACACATCCATTGTTGTTGTATGATATCCCGTCCCTCGTCCATTTTGTATTGATTCATGTATTATTCAAAGATGAAATAAAATGTGTTTTGATTCAATAATGTTGTGTTTCACTGTTCTGATTGGTAAAGATGTGAATCAATTGTTGGACAAACAGTACAATAATTAACTGCATCATGCCAGAAAGTAGCAGATACTACTAATTTTGTACCTTTGGTCAGAGTAATGTTCAAAATGTAAACTAAAATAGTTTAAGGTTCTTGTACTTAGGTGTCCTGGGTTACGAGTGCGATAATAATTTCGAAATAAAATTTGAGAATATTTTATCTTGCATTTGCGGCACTACTAAAACATGTCATTTTTGGCTGAATGTGGTCAATTTTAAAAGATTATCGACCAGAAATCGACTGAATATGGTGAGTCGAAAAATCCAGGTCGGTATAAAAAATCGATCGATTTAAAAACCGACCGACGAACACGGTTAATTGGTGCAAATGTTTTTTTTGTTTTAAAAGATCAGCTAAGTCTAAAGGTGTTAAACGGAACGGGTCAACCCGGTTCCGGACCGGCCCAGAACAATGGAACCCATAATCGGCCCGAACCGATAAGGGGGCTGGGCTGGGTTTGGACAGTTTAAATTTTGAAACGGGTTACTCGGCCCGATAAACCCATTAGATTAACAGTGTTATTAAACCGGTTAACCGTCCTAGCCCGAACCGGCCCGGAACGTGAATATAACTTGAATATACTATAAATATAACACAAATATTATTATATACAAATTAACATAATTTAAAATTATTGGAATTTAACATATATTGTATATATTTAGGGTATAAAATGATAAATGCTCAAATCGTAGAATATGATGGTAATGTATTATTTTTAAAATATGCTATATATGTGTTATTTTAAGATTTTAAAATAATTTGTATTATTTTAAAATTATTAGACGTATTTATGCTTAATATTTTAGTTTGTTAAATTAATTAGAAGTAGTATTAATTTATTAAGCATGAATTTTTAGTTTTACTATTTTTTTGTTAATTTACTTTTAAAATGCAAACATTAATTTCGAATTTTGAAATAAATGTAGTACTTGCAATTTATAAGTGTAATTTTTCCCAACTTCCATTAATTCTTTAAATTAATACAAAGTATTAATATAATTTACGTAGTTATATAAAACTCCAAAAAGAAATTAAAAATACACTAAATCCGGCCCCGCCCGACCCCCTCAACCCGTAACCATTATGGTTCAATTTTTACCCGGATTAACCCGAACCCGTTAAAACCCAAACCGTAACCGACCCGGAACCGGACCCGTACGGGTCAAAAAAATCCAGGCTCGGCCCGGCCCACTCGTTAGACAACTTTAGCCAGGACGGACCTAGCTCAGAATCGTCTAATATTTGTCCTGAACGTCAAATACGGCCAAAGAAAATATTGTCACTTTTCTGAAACAACCAAATTTATTTTTGGTATTCTACGGCCACAAAACGAGAAATCTGCGCGAGTCGCAAATTTTCAGCCGGGACGGACCCAGCTCGGAATCGCCTAATATTTGTCCAGTACATCAAATACGGCATAAGATAACATTGTCGCCTTTCCGAAACAACCAAATTACATTTTTTGGCATTTTACGGCCATAAAACCATACGAGTTGCAAATTTTTGGCCGAGACGGACCCAACTTGGAATCGCCTAATATTTGTCCTGGATGTCAAATACGGCCTAAGAAAACATTGTCACCCTTCCGAAACGGCCAAATTGCATTTTTGGGCATCTTTGGCATTTTGCGGCTATAAAACGTGAAATCTACGCGAGTCACAAATTTTCGACCGGGACGGACCCGACTCGAAATCGCCTAATATTTGTCCTAGACATCAAATACAACATAATAAAATATTGTCACCCTTCCGAAACGATCAAATTGCATTTTCGGCATTTTATGGCCATAAAACGAGAAATCCGCGCGAGTTGCAAATTTTCGGCTAGGACGGACCCGGCTCGGAGTCACCTAATATTTTTTCTGGACGTCAACTACGGCCTTAGAAAACATCGTCACCCTTCCGAAACAACCAAATTATATTTTTGGCATTTTTTAATATTTTACGACCATAAAACAAGAAATCCGCGCGAATCGCAAATTTTCGGCCAGGACGTACCCAGCTCGGAATTGCCTAATATTTGTTCTGTACCTCAAATACGGCCTAATATAAACATTGTCACCTTTACGAAACGAACAAATTATATTTTTAGCATTTTACGGCCATAAAACAAGAAATTCGCGCGAGTCGTAAATTTTCGGTCGGGACGGACCCTGTTCGAAATCGCTTAATATTATCTTAGATGTTAAATAGAGCATAAGAAAATATTGTCACCCTTCCGAAATGACCAAATTGCATATTTTGGTAATTTTTGGAATTTCACGGCCATAGAACTAGAAATCTGCGCGAGTCGCATATTTTTAGTCGGAACGGACCCGACTCGGAATCACCTAATATTTATCCTGGACATCAAATACAGCCTAAGAAAATATTTTCACCCTTCCGAAATGACGGAATTGTATATTTTGCATTGTTTGGGCATTTTACGGCTATAAAACCAGAAATTCACACGAGTCGCAAATTGTCGGCCGGGACGGACCCGGATCGGAATCACCTAATATTTGTCCTGTACGTCAAATACGGCCTAAAAAATATTGTCACCGTTCTGAAATGACCAAATTGTATTTTTTGGCATTGTTTGGCATTTTACGGCCATAAAATGAGAAATACGAGTGTGTCGCAAATTTTCGGCCGGGACGGACCCGGATCGGAATCGCCTAATATTTATCCAAAACGTCAAGTATGGCCCAACAAAATATTGTCACCCTTTCGAAACGATCAAATTGCAGTTTTTGGCCCTTTTTTTGCATTTTACGACCATAAAACCAGAAATCTGCGCGAGTTGCAAATTTTCAGACAGAACGCACCCGGTGTTGCATCACCTAATATTTGTCCAGTATGTCAAATACAACCTATGAAAACAATTTCACTCTTCTGAAACGATCAAATTGTATCTTTTGACATTTTACGGCTATAAAACGTGAAATCCGTGCGAGTCGTAAATTTTTGGCCGGGACGGACCTTGCTCGAAATCACCTAATATTTGTCGTGAACTTCAAATACGGCCGTAGAAAACATTTTCACCCTATCGAAACGACCAAATAGAATTTTTTGCATTTTGAGGCTATAAAATGAGAAATCCGTGCGAGTCGCAAATTTTCGATAGAGATGGACTCGACAAGAAATTGCCTAATATTTGTTCTTTACGTCAAATACGGCCTAAGAAAACATTTCCACCCTTCCAAAACGATCAAATTGTATTTTTTGGCATTTTTTTAGCATTTTATGGCCATAAAACCAGAAATGCGCGCGAGTCGTAAATTTTTCAGTCGGGACGTACCCCGCACGCAATCGCCTATTATTTTTCCTAGACGTCAAATACGGCCTAAGAAAACATTGTCACCCTTTCGAAATGACCAAATTGCATTTTTTGGAATTTTTTAGGATTTTAGAGCCAGAAAACCAGAAATCTACGCGAGTCGCAAATTTTCGGCTGGGACGGACCCAGCTCGAAATCGTCTAATACTTGTCCTGTGAAAGTACAAGAGGGGGGTGAATTGAATAATTTAAGCTTAATCGTAAATAAGTTGACTTATAAATTTATTTGTCGCCTGAATGTAAAGATACTGCATGTGAAGATATTCGAATATAATGATGTAGAAAGTAATTGTAGAAATATAAAGACACCCAGTATTTTATGTTGGTTTGGATTCAATGTAAATCCTAATCCAATCCCTTTGGGTTGCAAGGGATTTCTCTTCAAATCAATGATTTTCCTTCGAGTAGAGACGTGGTATTTGTCGCACAGTCTACTGTCACTCGTTTAATACAATGCCTCGCCAATTGTGAACTCTCTTTCTATATCTGACTTGTTACACGGCTAATCTTTCTATACTACTATGCTTGTTTGCATTAAATTGAAAAGAGCTATTTGGTTTGATCAAAGTATGTATTAGCTAGGACTTACAAGGATATTTAAATACTTTGATTGATGGTGGAGGCTTGACAACCCAAGAGATTTGATCCTTGGAAAGAATTGATTCTTTCCAAGAATAAGGACTGAAACGTTGCTTTTCTTGATTGCTCCTTGATTGATGATGTTTCCCAGTTTGGTCGCGTACAAGATTTCCCCCTTGAGCTGGAGATATGATTCAACTCTGATTTCCTTTGATTGCGCGTTCTCCAGTTTAGTCTTCCTTCTATATCTTCCCGTTACCATCAGATATTTGTACTGAATCTTTTAGTGTGTCTTGGTAGATATGATTTCCCACAATTTACGAAGGACTTCCTGATTTGCTGATAAGAAGCTGATCCTTTCCTTGAGCGTCAACAGCTACCTTCAAGGAAGATTTCCTTCCCTTTCGCTACAACAATTTTACTTTCTTGTGCAAACATAATGGCAGCCTCTCTTTTAGCTCTTTCCTTGTTTGCTATATTAGTTCCAGTACTTCCGCTTCCCTTTTTTTGAATACCTGCACATGTATATTAATTGCATCATTAAAATCTGATCTAACAATCTCCCATTTTTTATGATGGCAAAATTAATATACAAGAGAGTAAACAACAATTGACTTCCCTGTTTATGTGCAGTTGGATTATTCCCCCTCAATATATGGTCAACTGGACTTTGTGCATTTGAATTGCTCCCACTCATTATGTGCAGTTTGATAAATACCTATCAAGTATTAATTAACAGATACAGGAATCATGAGGTATTGACTGTAAAGTCAATTGAGATATATTTGTCTAGTATAGTCGACTTGTCCTGTTCAGATAAGATAATAGCTATGCCACATCATAGTTAACTTAAACACATATACCATGCATAGTTGACTTGATCTGTATTCCTGTATACAAACTATGCCATATCATAGTCAGCCGAACAAATATCCTGCATATGAAAAAGGATGCATGCATATATATATATATATATATATCCCCCTTTTTGACATCAGCAAAGAGGGAGCTAAGGCAAAAGTAATATCCACAGACAAAAACAAAAAACATCCATGGGCACAGCCCAAATACCAAAATAATATGTGTAAATTACATCCACTAGCGACGCAGGAAATAGGTAAGGGTGTTGTAGATAACCTCCTCCATTTGGTCAAAGCTAGTGTTGGCAGCTATGCCGAATCCATCCAGCTTGTCATGCACCTCCTTGAATGCTTTGACTGCATTCTCCCATACTCATTGCACCGCAACCCTGATTTTGGAGACATCAGACACTGTTTCTTTGTAAATGGTATGAATGGCGTCCACAGTCGACTTGATGTATGAGAGTTGAGACTCAAGGGAACGTAGTTTTTCCCTAAGGTCTGTGGGAATAGGAGAGGCTGGAAGGACAAAGTATGGTTTGGTTTCCTCAGGAGTAGGCTTAGCATCACTTTCCCCCTTTTTGACCCAGACCCTTTTGATGCTCGCATACTCCATGCTGGAGAAGGCTCTAGAGTTGTAGCATTTGGACACAGAAACGAAGGGGTAATCTGAAAGCGAGATTTGATGGGCTTCCAAAATGTGAGTAATGGCCATACCATATGGAAGTCTAGTGGGGTCCTCAGCACTCTTAATCATGAAATTGATAACCTAAGAGGACAGCTTGATTTTGAGTTTGGATATGAGACAATAGACAAAGAAGGTGTCCTTTTGGGAGAGAATGGAGAAGGAGCCAATTCTGGTAAGGAGAGTGGTGGCAACAATGTTGGCAAGAACCCAAGTTTCAAAGCTAACATCATTGGGCCCTAATTGATTGGGAAGACTGTCAGAAGGGTTTTATGCAATAATGTGTTTGTCCTGATCAAAAGAGATTTCAAAATCTTCAGGCCATACATTTTCGAACATTGTAGGGATACCAGAACACCAATAGAGAAAAAGGGAATCAAACATGCTACAGTCAAAAATAATGCGCTTGCCAAGAACAAGGGTTTCAAGCCTATTAGATTTTCTAGAGCGAAGATTGGCATAGAACATACGGAGTAGAGGTTCATATACGTTAGGCGGAGAAATAGATAGAAACTTGTCCCACCCTTGATAAATAAAAAGCTCCTTTACCTTGCAGTTGAGTGATTCCATACTATCGAGATCCACCAGACGACCATGGGCAATGGGCTTATCTTTTAGCAAAATAAAGAAGTCCCTATTTGGGGAATCCCAAAAATTTAGTTCAGAGTTAAGAGAGGTAGAGATATCAAACTTGGATTTCTTGGGGGTGGAGACGAGGGATTCATCCATGGGTCGTTTGCCAGCAGATTTGTCACCAGGAAGTAGGGAATTCTCAGAATATGCACCTTGAGAGGAGGCACACTCCTCGGAGTGGTCAGACCCTAGGTCGACTTGCTCAGGCGGAGCGGAAGAGGATTTTGCTTTGGAACAAGTGCTTTTTCTTGTCGTGGCAGAGGGATTTTTGGCGGTCTTGGCCATGGCGAAGAGGAGGGTTTTGAACTGGTTGTGAGAGGTTTTGGTAGGGAGGATGAAGATGAAGGGATATGAAAAGTAATATCTAAAGAGATGGGATTTGACGGTTGAGTAGAAAAGGAAAAGTTGCAGTTGGACTGACGCAACGATTGGTTTTCCTTCTGCGACTGCAACTGATGGGTAAATTGACAAGAAAGGGAGGGAAAAGATGACGGCATAATTAATGAACAAGAAAACAATTATGACAAAAATTAAGAAAAAATGATACTTTGACCCTAAGGGTTCTTAGTAAAGCAAATAATTCCAAGAAGTTTCTTAGACAGAAAAGTCTTTCTTCCAACAAAGGTTTACTAAAAATATCGGCTAATTGAGCAGTAGTACCAACAAAAGCTAATTCTATATCACCTCTGAGAACATGATCTCTAATGAAATGATGTTTAATATCTATATGCTTAGCTCTAGAGTGATGCACAGGATTTTTTGAAAGACAAATGGCACTAGAGTTATTACAAAAAATTTGTATAGGTTTAAAAGAGAGATCACAGTCACCCAGTTGGTGGAACATCCATAGCAATTGTGCACAACATTGTCCAGCAACAATATATTCTGCTTCAGTAGTTGACAAAGCAACTGATGCTTGTTTTTACTGTTCAAGGATATTAAAGCTTTTCCTAGTAGTTGACATGTGCCACTTGTGATTTTCCTGTCTTCTTTATCGCATGCTAAATCTGCATCTGAAAAACCTTCTAATTTAAAGGAATTAGATCGAGGATACCATAAACCATGAGATACTGTGCCAATAAGATATCAAATAATTCATTTGACAGCGGTTAGATGTGACTCCTTTGGAGCCGACTCGAACCTGCCACATTTACATACGTTGAATCATAATATCTGGTCGACTTGCAGTAAGATATAGTAGCAATCCAATAATCCTTCTGTATTTAGTTTCATCAACTGTAGTACCATGTTCATCCTTATCCCAGTTTGTAGCAGGGCTCATTGGAGTTCCAATGGATTTTGCATGGGTCATACCAAATTTTTGAATAAGCTCCTTAGTATATTTAGATTGACAGATAAAGGTTCCTTCTTCAGATTGATGATTTGGAGTCCAAGGAAGAAAGTGAGTTCACCCATCATACTCATTTCAAATTTGCTTTGCGTGATATTTCCAAATTCTTTACACAAAAGAGGATTAGCTCTTCCAAAGATAATATCATCAAAATAAATTTGAATTATAATATTACCTTCTGAAGATCGTTTAATAAAAGGAGTGGTATCAATTTTACCTCTGGTGAACCCATGATCAATAAGAAAGGTACTTAACCTGTCATACCAGGAACGTGGAGCCTGTTTTAACCCATACAATGCCTTAGTAAGTTTGTACACATGATATGAAAATTTTGAATTCTCAAACCGCATAGGTTGTTTCACAAACACTTCTTCCTCGATGAATCCATTTAGAAAAGCACATTTGACGTCCATCTGGAATAGGTTGAACCCTTTGAATGAAGCATAAGCTAACAATATTCGCATAGATTCTAATCGGTCTACTGGAGCAAAGGCTTCGTTTTAGTCGACTCCTTCCTGCTGTGAGTAACCTTGAGTGACTAGTCTGGCTTTGTTTCTTACGCTTGTCCTTCCTCATTTAACTTGTTTTTGAATACCCATTTAGTTCCGAGAACTGAAGCATTTTCAGGTCGAGGTATCAGCTCCCATACTTGATATGTGTTGAATTGATCTAGTTCCTCTTGCATAGCATTTACCCAGCTTGAGTCCTTTAGAGCTTCCTCTACATTCTTTGGCTCTATTTGGGAGATCAGTGCAATATTCTCCTTCTTTTTGAGAGCTTCTCTGGTTTTCATCCCTTCATTTGGATCTCCAATGATGAATTATTGTGGATATTAAGTTTCATTTTTCCACTCATTCAACCTATCATTATTTGTAGTTGACTCTACACATTGATTTGGAGTGTTGTCACTTGCTTGTTCAGTTGACTCTATTATTCCTCTAGAGGTAGTTGACTCCTGCAATTTTCTCATGTCCTGAGCATCTTGAGCAGGATCTTCATCACCTGCATTAAATCCTTTCTCGACCAAGGGATTATTTTCATCGAATTTAACATTAACCGATTCTTCTACACATAAGAACGTTTATTATAAACTCTAAAAAATCTGCTATTTAATGAGTAACCGAGAAAAATACGTTCATCGCTTCTTGGATCAAATATTCCAAGATTATCCTTACCATTATTATGAATGAAGCATTTTCTTCCCAAATGGATGAAAGTAGCTGATGTTCGGACGTTGACCTTTCCAGAGTTCATACGGAGTCTTTTTCAGAATGGGTCTTATAAGGAAGCAATTGAGAATATGGTAAGCAGTGCTAAATCCTTCAGCCCAGAAGTGATTTGGCAGTGAGTGTTCCAAAAGCATGGTTCTGGCCATGTCTTGCAATTTTCTATTCTTTCTTTCAACCACTCCATTTTCGAGGAGACCGGGGAGCAGAAAAATTATGGATATAGCCTTGATTGTTACAAAAGTCTTCGAATGTCTTGCTTTCAAGCTCGCCTCAGTGATCACCCTGAATAATGGAGATTTGATAACCCTTTTCTCGTTCAATTTTCTTGCAAAAAATCTCAAAGTTTCTCAAGGCTTCATCTTTGTGAGATAGAAAAATCACCCAAGCGAAACGTGAAAAATCATCAACAATAACAAATGCATATTTCTTGCCACCTAAGCTAGCAATTCTAGTTGGGCCAAATAAATCTATATGCAGAAGTTGCAAGGGTTTTGATGTGGAGACTATGTCTTTGTTTTTGAAGGAGTTTCTAGTTTGCTTACCCATCTGACATGCATCACAGATATGAGTTCTAGAGAAGTTCAGTTTGGGTAATCCAGTGACTAAATCATGTTTGGACAGTTTCTCTATTAAGTTCATGCTAGCATGTCCTAATCTTTTGTGCAATAACCAGGGATCATCAGAGATAGATGTTAAGAAAATATGACCATCTATATTCTTAAAACAATCAAGTATATAATCGTTTCCATATCTTTTTTCTGGAAGAATTATTTTACCTGACTCGTCTTCGATGGCACATCCAGTTCTCTTAAATTTTACCTCGTATCCTGAGTCACAGAGTTGACTTATGCTGAGGAGATTATAGTTTAGTCCATCGACTAGATATACTTCAGTAATATCACAGATGTTTTTGAATGGAACATTTTCAGTGCCCACTATTTTGCCTCTTGAGTCGTCTCCAAATTTGACACTTCCTCCATCGATTTGTGTTACTTCTTTAAATAGGTTTGTCACTTGTCATGTGACTGGAACACGCACTGCCTAAATATCATTTTCCTTTACATTTTGCTCTATGGTGTTCCTGCAAGGCAAAGTTATTACTTTCTTTTAGGTACACAAGTTTGCTTCGGTCCTGGAGAGGTAGTGTTGCTGGATTCAGAATTTTTCGGTTTTTAAATCCATCCGGACATATGAGATTTACGAAAGTGACAACCGGGATATGTATGCTCGTTTTATTGCGATAATGACATTTAACACTAGACCCTTTTGTTGGTCTCTCAGGAGAGTTGGAGTCACCAGTCCTAGGATTGGCCGACTCCTTTCCAGTTGACTTGTAAGTCGACTGGTTTGATCGACTAGTCGATCTAGTTCTGACTTGTTCTTTTCCAGTTGACTTGTAAGTCGACTGATTAGACCTGATAGAACTATGACTGGTGGATTTGTGCAGGCTGTTAAACTGCATTTGCAATTCCTCAAACTCTTCTTGAAGTACTTTTTTTCAATTTCACATACTTCTAGTTTGAGTTTCCAGTCTTTGATTTCCCTGGTGAGCTTTTTAAGCTCGTTCATCATCTTTTGAGATTCTTTGAGGGTGGAGTCAAGAATATCTTGCAATTTGTTGCATCTTTCGCAGTTTTAAGATCTTACCTCGCTAGTTTCTTCCTTTTCCATGAAGCAATTTTCATCGTCTGAATCGTCTTCATCAGTCCAACATTTTGAAGTTTTGTTGATATCGTTTTCTAGAATCATCATGAAGCATAGATTTGCTATTTCTTCATGATCTAAATCATCCTCATTAATCTAGCTTCCAAATGATCTGTTCTTGTTGAATCCTCTAGAGATCTTTTTCTTTAGTTTTGGGCATTCTGCTTGAACGTGTCCGAACTTTCCACATTCATAGCATTTTACATCATTATTGTTCTACTCATTGTATTGTCTAGGTCTTCTCGATGGAAATATTCCTTTCTTTGTATTTATGTATCTCCTCATTAGTTCGTCCATGTTTTTAGACATCATAGCTATTTCTTCTTGCAGTACTTCGGGATCATCAGTTTCATCTTCAGCTGCCTCAATAGTAGCTTTGAATGCAACTGTTTTCTTTTTCTCTTCTTGATTCATTTTCTTCAAATGTGTTCTTTTAAAGGCAATAAGTTCTCCTCGTAGTTCATCATAAGATAGTTTATTCAGATCTTGAGATTCGAACGTGACTACTTTAGTCTACCAAGTGGTTGGTAGAATTCTGAGAATTTTCTTGACTTGATCTCCACTGGTGTATGGTTTGTCAAAAGCTTTTAAATCACTGATTATTTTGCTAAACCCGACAAACATTTCTTCGATGGATTCTCATTGTTTCATGGAGAAAAGTTCATAGTCATGTACGAGTGCATTTATGTGAGTTTCTTTTACTTTGTTGGTACCTTCATAGGTGACTTCGAGTTTGTCCCACATTTCCTTTGTCGTATCACAACATGAGATATTTTCATATTCTTCACCACTTATAGCATTTTGAAGTAGATTCCTTGCCTTGTGGTCAGGTTCATCGAGCGGAGGAGTGCTGGCAGGCAATGTATAATTCCCTTTCTTGATAACTCTCTATACTTTGAAGTCATATGCTTTGGTGAAGATTTCCATGCGAATTTTCTAGTGAGAGAAGTGTTGTCCATTGAAGTAGGGTGGTCTTACTTGAGAGGTTCCCTCTTGAAACAAAGCTCCAACAATAACTTGATTTGCCATGATCGTTTTTCTCACAAGCGGTTAAGCACAAGGTAATAGATGTGAGCCTTGCTCTGATACCAATTGAAAGTACACGAGGGGGCGTGAATTGAATAACTTAAGCTTAATCGTAAATAAGTTGACTTAAAACTTTATTAGTCGACTGAATGTAAAGATATTGCAGGTGAAGATATTCGAATATAATGATTCAGAAAGTAAATGCAGAATATAAAGACTCCCAGAATTTTATATTGGTTCGAATTTAATGTGAATCCTAATCCAGTCCCCTTGGGTTGCAAGGGATTTCTCTTCAAATCAATGATTTTCCTTTGAGTACATATGTGGTATTTGTCGCCCAGTCTACCGTCACTCGTTTGATACAACGCCTTACCAATTCTGAACCCTCTTTCTATCTCTAACTTGTTACACGGTTAATTTTTCTAGACTACTATGCTTGTTTGCAGTAAATTGAAGAGAGCTACTTGGTTTGATCAAAGTATGTCTTAGCTAGGGTTTACAAGGATGTTTATTTACTTTGATGGATGGTGGAGGCTTGACAACCCAAGAGATTTGATCCTTGGAAAAATTGATTCTTTCTAAGAATAAGGACTGGGACGTTGCTTTTCTTGATTGCCTTTGATTTCAAATTCTCCAATTTTGTCTTCCTTCTATATCTTCCCGTTATCATCAGATATTTGTACTGAATCTTTTGTTGTGTCTGGGTAGATATGATTTCCCATAATTTATGAATGGCTTCCTGATTTGCTGATAAGAAGCTGATCCTTTTCTTGAGCGTCAACAGATACCATAAAGGAAGATTTCCTTCCTTTTTGCTACAACAATTTTGCTTTCTTGTTCGAACATAATGGCAGCCTCTCTTTTAGCTCTTTTCTTGTTTGTTATATTAGTTCTAGTACTTCCGCTTCCCTTTTTTTTAATGCCTGCACATGTATATTAATTGCATTATTAAAATCTGATCTAATATCCTGGACGTCAAATACGACATAAGAAAATATGTCACCCTTCCGAAACAACCAAATTGCATTTTATGGCATTTTACGGCCATAAAACCAGACGACTCGCAAATTTTCAGCCGGGAAGGACCCGGCTCGGAATCGCCTAATATTTGTCTTGGGCGTCAAATACAGCCAAGAAAATATGTCACCCTTCTGAAACGACCAAATTGTATTTTTTGGCATTTTACGGCTATAAAACGTGAAATCTGCGCGAGTCGCAAATCTTCGGCGGGGAGGGACTCGGCTCGAAATCACCTAATATTTGTCCTGGACATCAAATACGGCACTAGAAAATATTGTCACCCTCCCGAAACGACCATATTGCATTATTGGACTTTTACGGCCATAAAACGAGAAATCAGTGCGAGTCGCAAACTTTCGCCCAAGACGGACCCAGCTCGAAATCGCCTAATATTTGTCCTAGACGTCAAATAAGGCCTTAAAAAAGATTGCGACCCTTCCGAATTGACCAAATTGCATTTTGGCATTTTTAGCATTTTACGGCTATAAAACCAGAAATTCGCACGAGTCACAAATTTTTGATCGGGACGTACCCAACAAAGAATCGCCTAATATTTCTCTTGGACGTCAAATACGGTCTAAGAAAACATTTTCACCCTTCAGAAATGAACAAATTGCATTTTTGGCATTTTTAGCATTTTACGGTCATAAAACGAGAAATTCGCGCGATACGCAAATTTTTGGCCGGGACAGACCTGACTCGAAATCGCCTAATATTTGTCCTGGACGTCAAATACGGCATAAGAAACTATTTTCGTCCTTCCGAAATGATCAAATTGAAGATTTTTGCATTTTTTGGAATTTTATGTCCATAAAACTAGAAAACTGCGCGAGTCGCATATTTTCCGTCTGGACGGACCCGGATCGGAATCATCTAATATTTACCCTGGACATCAAATATGGTCTAAGAAGATAATGTCACCCTTCTGAAACAACCAAATTGTATTTTTTGCATTGTTTGGCATGTTACGACCATAAAACCAGAAATCCACGCGAGTCGCAAATTGTCGGCCGGGACGGAATTGGACCGGAATCATCTATGTCCTGGACGTCAAATACGGCCTAAGAAAACATTTCCACCCTTCCGAAATGACCAAATTGCATTTTGTGGCATTGTTTGGCATTTTAAAGCCATAAATTCATAAATCCGGGTGAGTCGCAAATTTTCGGCCAGGAAGGACCCGGATTGAATCGCCAAATATTTGTCTAGGACGTCAAATACGGCCTAAGAAAATATTGTCACCCTTTCGAAACGACCAAATTGAACTTTTAACATTTTACGGTCATAACGAACCCGGCTCGGAATCACCTAATATTTGTCCAGGATGTCAAATACGGCCTAAGAAAACAATTTCACTCTTCCAAAATGTCCAAATTGTATTTTTCTGCATTTTTTGGCATTTTACGGCTGTAAATTGTGTAATCTACGCCAGTCGCAAATTTTTGGCCGAGATAGACATGACACGAAATCGCCTAATATTTATCCTAGACTTCAAATATGGCCTCAGAAAACATTGTCACCCTTCCGAAACGACAAAATTGTATTTTTTGCGTTTTATGGCCATAAGATGAGAAATCCGCGCGAGTCGCAAATTTTCGGCCGGGATTGTCCCGATTCGGAATCGCCTAATATTTATCTTGAACGTCAAATACGGACTAAGAAAATTTTGACACCCTTCCAAAATGACCAAATTGTATTTTTTTGTCATTTTTAGCATTTTACAGTCATAAAACCAAAAATCCGCGCGAGTCGCTAATTTTTCAGCGGGGACTTACCCGACTTGAAATCGCATATTATTTTTCTTGGACGTCAAATACGGCCTAAGAAAATATTGTCACCCTTTCAACATGACCAAATTGCATTTTTTGGCATTTTTAGAATTTTTTAGCCGGAAAACCAGAAATCCGCGCGAATTGCAAATTTTCGATCGGGATGAACCCAGATCGGAATCTCCTAATACTTGTCTTGGACGTCAAATACGGCATAAGAAAATATTTTTACCCTTCCAAAATGACCAAATTGTATTTTTTGGCATTTTACGGCCATAAAACCAAACGAGTCGTAAATTTTCAGCCAGGAGCGACCCGACTCAAAATCGCCTAATATTTGTCTTGAACGTCAAATACGGCCTAAGATAAAACGTGAAATCTGCACAGCCGTAAATTTTTGATCGGGACGAACCCGGCTCGGAATCGCCTAATAGTTGTCCTAGACATCAAATATGGCATAACAAAACATTGTCACCCTCCCTAAATGACAAAATTGCATTTTTAGAATTATACGGCTATAAAACGAGAAATTCGCGCGAGTTGCAAATTTTCAACCAGGACGTACCCACCTCGGAATCGCCTAATATTTGTCCTGGACGTCAAATACGGCATAAGACATTGTCACCCTTCAGACACGAACAAATTGCATTTTTTGGCAATTTTTAAGCATGTTACGACCATAAAACCAGAAATTCGCGCGAGTCGCAAATTTTTTGCCGGAACGGACCTGGCTCGAAATCGCCTAATATTTCTCCGCCTAATAGTCGTGGACGTCAAATACGACATAACAAAACATTGTCACCCTTCCAAAACGATCTAATTGCATATTTTGGTATTTTTACGATAAAACAAAAATCCGCGCGAGTCCCAGATTTGCAGTCGGGGCGGACCCGATTCGGAATCACCTAATATTTATCTTGGGCGTCAAATACGGCCTAAGAAAATATTGTTACCCTTCCGAAACGACCAATTTTTTTTTTTGCATTGTTTGGCATTTTACGGTCATAAAACCAAAAATCCATGCGAGTCGCTAATTGTCGGTCGGGACGGACCGAATCGAAATCACCTAATATTTGTCATAGACATCAAATATGGCCTAAGAAAATATTGTCACCCTTCCGAAACGACCAAATTGCATTTTTGGCATTTTACGGTCATAAATCCAGAAATCCGCGTGAGTTGCAAATTTTCTGTCGGGACGGACCCGGATCAGAATTGCCTAATATTTTTCCAGGTCGTCAAATACGGCCTAAGAAAATATTTGTCACCCTTTCTAAACGACCAAATTGCACCTTTTGGCATTTTATGGCCATAAAACCAGAAATTTGCGCGAGTCGCAAATTTTCGGCCAGGACGGACCAGGATCTGAGTCTCCTAATGTTTGTGCAGGACTTCAAATTTGGCCTAAGAAAAATAGTCACCCTTTTGGAATGACTAAATTGCACTTTTTGGCATTTTTCGGCATTTTACAACCATAAAACCAGAAATCCGAGCGAGTCGTAAATTTTCAGCCGGGACGGACCCAGATCGAAATCGCCTAATATTTCTCCAGGACGTCACATACGGCCTAAGAAAACATTTTCATCCTTTCGAAACGACCAAATTGTACTTTTGGCATTTATTTGCATATTACGCCCATAAAACCAAAAATCCGCGCAAGTCGCAAATTTTCGGCCGAACGGACCTGGCTCGAAATCTCCTAATATTTGTCCAGGATGTAAAATACGGCCTAAGAAAACATTGTCACCCTTCTGAAGTGGCCAAATTGCATTTTTGGCATGTTACGACTATAAAACGTGAAATCTGGGAGAATCGTAAATTTTTGGTCGGGATGGACCTAGCTTGGAATCGCCTATTATTTTTCTTGGACGTCAAATACATCCTAAGAAAATATTGCCACCCTTCCAAAAAAACCAAATTACATTTTTGGCATTTTACGGCCACAAAATCTGAAATCTGCATGAGTCGCAAATTTTCGGTCGGGACGGACCCGAATTAGAATCGCCTAATATTTATCCCGAACGTCAAATACGGCCTAAGAAAATATTTCCACCATTCCAAAACGACCAAATTGTATTTTTGGCATTTTTTAGCATTTACGGCCATAAAACCAGAAATCCTCGCGAGTCGTAAATTTTTGGTCGGGACAGACGCAGCTCAGAATCGCTTAAAATTATTGGCACCCTTCCGAAACGATCAAATTGCATTTTTTGGCATTTTATGGCAATAAAGCCAGAAATTCGCGCAAGTCGCAATTTTTTTGGTCGGGATGAACCCGACTCGGAATTGCCTAATATTTGCCATGGACGTCAAATACTGCCTAAGAAAACATTGTCATCCTTCCAAAAAGACCAAATTCCTTTTTTTTTTACGACCCAGATTTACCCACCATCGGGAGTCGTTATTGCGCATACTGTCGAAGCTAGGCAAGCCAACCGTTATGATATTTTTCACAGAACTCAAATCTAAACGAGTTAAATACTAAACATAATTAAATAAAAACATACGGAAGTCTTTTAATAACAATAACGAAAACAAGATGCGGAAAACTAACAACATGTCTCTACCCAGTATCTCGAGTCACTTCTCACGGACAACTAAAGAGTACTAAAAATCGTAGTCTTAAATACACCATATGTCTGTTTGATACAAATAAAACAAACCGAAAAGATAAGATCAGGATACTCGGGGCCCGCGAACGCCACCGAACTACCTCAGAGTCTCTGGACTGAAGGATCACTCCCGAACTATAGCTGCGGTCCGTAGGCTGGGTCCTGACCTGTGCAAAAAAAGGCACAGAAGCGTAGTGTTATCACAACCGACCTCATGTACTGGTAAGTGCCCGGCCGAACCTCGGCGAGGTAGTGACGAGGCTAAACCGGACCTACCACAACCAACCTGTAAAGATATATGCAATAACGGAAAGAGAGCAAGAATTTAAGCAAATAAAAGGGGAAGGGGACATGCTAGGGGAGTAGCAGTTCAATTATAACTTCAACAATCAAGAGATGAAACTGAATAAATAATAGTTAAATAAGAAAGCCAATGAATCAACAACTGCATGGCATCACCCTTCGGCTTTTACTCTCATTCCTCTCCAAAATAGTCAAATATAATGCACGGCATCACCCTTCGTGCTTTTACTCTCACTTATCACAAAAGAATATCAAATACAAGGCAGGACATCACCCTTCGTGCTTTTACTCTCGATAAACAGTGCACATCATCACCCTTCGTGCTTTTACTCTCAATAAACAGCGCACAGCATCACCCTTCGTGCTTTTACTCTCTCTTCCTCTCCAAATCACTGGTCACAACCAAACGGGAAAAGGAAATATATATATATATATATATATATATATCAAGACAAAGTATCCCGGCAAGGGAGAATAATTCAACATTTAATCCCGTCAAGGGAAATACAACTCAACAATAGGTCCCGGCAAGGGAATACAGCTCAACAAATGGCCCCGGCAAGGGAATCGTACCAAATATTCCTCTTTAGTTCATTAAATTCTCAACTTTCACTTCATGGTTCTTGTAACAAGTAATTATATTTTTCATTTACTTCGCAATTTTTAATAGCAAATATGACATCACGGTCATGCTTGACTCGGACGCATAGGTAACCGTCGCCATACCAATACACCGACACCACATAGCATATAGCAAATAACAACCTAATCCTATTCCCTCAAGCCAAAGTTAGATCGAACACTTACCTCAAATCCGAAAATAGCAACTCAATGCTCAACAATCGCCTTTCCTCTAGAATTCGACACCGAACCAACTATATCTAACATAAATTGATTCAATATTATCAATAAGAATCCAAAAACACAATCCCATAGCCTAGAAATGCATTTCCTAGCTTATTTTCAAAAATACTAAAATCCGACACCGGGCCCACGTGGTCTAATCTTGAGGCTCGGACCGAAACCCAATCCCCCCTAATCCCACGAGTTCAAATATATAATTAGATTTTAAATTCGACCTCAAATTGAGGTTGAAATACCCAAAATCCCATAAATGCTAACTAAACCCAAAACCCCTAAATTCTACTTTGATTTCATGATTTAGGGCCAGAAAATTGATGATTGGATGAAGAAATAATGGAAGGACGAAGTTGGAATCACTTACCCAAAGAGTTATGGTGAAATAAGCTCTTGAAGTTCGTCAATGGAGAGTGTAGGAGGAGAGTTCGATCGCGACACCTGGGTCGCGTTCGCGATGAAGGAGTCTGATAAGTCATCGCGTTCGCGATGGGGTCTATGCGAACGCGAAGAAGGAAAGCAGCGGGTCATGGGGTAGCTCTACGCGAATGCAGATCAGACCCGCGAACGCGGTGAAAGGTGAGGCTAATCTACGCGAACGCGTGGCATTGGATGTGATCGCAAAGGGTAAGAGAATTTGGGCTACGCGAGTGCAAGCCGAATGCCGCGTTCGCGAAAAGGAAAAGGCTCTGCAACAGCTGTTGAAAAATCTAGTTTTTTTCTAAGTTTCAAAACACCCCGAAACACTCTGATATCACCCCGAGCCCTCGGGACTCCCAACCAAAAACACACACTAACTCAATATCATCGTACGAGCTTGCTCGAGCAATCAAATCGCCAAAATAACATCAAAATCAAAGAATCAACCCCTAAAGCTCATGATTTTCCTTTCTAAGTTGAAAACTTTCAAATTTTCCACTTTTAGTCTAAAACAGGTAAAACGATGTCCATTTTCAACCAAACTTTATAGATAGAGCTTAACGCCCATTTAAGACTTGTACAGGTCATCGGAACCAAAATACGAACCCGATACCATTAGTTTTGATCAATTTTCGTTTTCATTTTTCCTTAAGCATATTCATAAAACAATTTCACAGGAAAGCTCTGTACTCGGGCCTGGGACCTCGGATTTCGATTCCGGGAATACGGCCGGGTCCCAAATTTCCTTACGAACCCTCCGGGACCGTCACATCACGGATTCGGGTCCGTTTACCCAAAACATTACCAAAGTCAATTATAGCAATATTAGTATCAAAATTCATAGTTTTTAGCACAGAATTCAAATATTTTCACATAAAATTTTCCGGCTTCGCGCCCGAACTGCGCACACAAATTGAGGCAACCAAATAAGAGGTTTTCAAGGCCTCAGAAGCGCATGGAAAGGGAGAATTATAGTGATAACCCTTTAGGTCGTCATATCCTCCACCTCTAAACCAACCGTTCGTCCTCGAACGGTCAAAAGAAAGAAGTACCTGAGTCGGGAAATAGATGGGGATAACGGCTCCGCATATCAGACTCGGACTCCCAGGTCGATGCCTTATGAGGCTAACCTCTCCACTGAACACGCACTGAAGGAAAACTCTGTGACCGCAACTATCGAACCTGTCGGTCTAAAATAGCCACCGGCCCCTTCTCATATGACAGATCCTTGTCCAATTGGATAGTACTGAAATCAAACACGTGGAAAGGATCACCATGATACTTCCGAAGCATGGATACGTGAAAAATCGGATGCACAGCTGACAATCTAGGCGGCAATGCAAGTCTATAAGTCGTATTCCCCACACGGTCCAGAATCTCAAATGGGCCAATATACCTAGGGCTAAGCTTGCCCTTCTTCGCAAACCTCATCACGCCCTTCATAGGAGATAAACAGAGCAATACTCGCTCACCAACCATTAAAGCAACATCCCTGACCTTACGATCTGCAAGACTCTTCTGCCTAGACTGAGCCGACCGAAGTCCGTCCTGAATGATCTTGACCTTATCTAAGGCCTCCTGTACCAAGTCTGTACCTAATAATCGATCCTCTCCCGGCTCAAACCATCCGACTGGGACCGACACCGCCTACTATACAACACCTCATACGGGGCCATCTAAATACTGGACTGGTAGCTGTTGTTGTAGGCAAACTACACTAAAGGTAAGAATTGGTCCCACGAGCCTCCAAAATCAATAACGTAGGCTCGGAGCATATCCTCAAGAATCTGAATGGTCCTCTCGGACTGACCATCCATTTGGGGGTGAAATGTTGTACTCAACTGGACCTGGGTGACCAACTCATATTGCACGGCCCTCCAAAAATGCTTGGTAAACTGCGGATCCCGATCCGAATTAATAGATATGGGCACCCCATGAAGGCAAACGATCTCCCTGATATAAATCTCAGCATACCTCTCGGATGAATAAGTGGTGGCAACTAGGATGAAATGCGCTGACTTAGTTAGTCTATCAACAATAACCCATATAGCATCAAACTTCTTCCGAGTCATTGAAAGGCCAGTAACAAAATCCATAGTGAACCTCTCCCACTTCCGCTCAGGAAGCTCAATCCTCTCAAATAACCCACCAGGCCTCTGATGCTCGCATTTAACCTGCTAACAATTTAGACAACGAGCCACATATGCAACAATGTCCTTCTTCATTCTACGCTAGCAATAATGCTGTCTCAAATCCTGATACATCTTTGCGGCGCCTAGGTGAATACAATACTGAGAACTGTGGGCCTCCGCTAAGATCGACTCTCGAATACCATCAACATTGGGCACACAAACTCGCCCCTGCAACCTCAATATGCCATCATCTCCCAAAGTCATCTTCTTGGCACCTCCCTTCTACACCGTGTCTCTCAGGACACACAAATGGGGATAATCAAACTGCTGCTCCCGGATACGCTCCATCAATGACGAGCGAGCAACCGTGCAAGCTAATACCCTGTTGGGCTCAGAAATATCCAATCTCACAAATCTATTGGCCAAGGCCTGAACATCCAAGGCAAGCGGTCTCTGGCTGACCAGAATATATGCAAGACTGCCCATTCTGGCGGACTTTCTACTAAATGCATCGGCCACCACATTGGCCTTTCCTTGGTGGTGTAAAATAGAAACATCATAATCTTTTAACAACTCCAACCACCTCCGCATTCTCAAATTCAACTCTTTCTACTTGAAAGAGTACTGAAGGCTCTTGTGATCCGTGTACACCTCACACGTCACACTATACAAATAATGCCTCTAGATATTCAAGGCATGAACAATGGCTGCCAACTCTAAGTCATGAACTAGATAATTTTTCTCGTGGATATTCAACTGCCTCGAAGCATATGTTATGACCTTTCCATTCTGCATCAACATTGCGCCAAGTCCGATGCGGGAAGCATCACAATATAATGTATAAGGCCTGGATCCCGTGGGCAACACCAATACCGGTGCCGTAGTCAGAGGTGACTTGAGCTTCTGGAAGATCACCTCGCACTCATCTTACCACCTGAACTGGGCACCCTTCTGAGTCAATCTAGTCATCGGGGCTGCGATGGATGAAAACCCCTCCACAAAACGTCTGTAGTAACCAGCTAACCCCAAGAAGCTCCGAATCGCTGTAGCTGAAGATGGTCGAGGCCAGTTCTTGACTACCTCTCTCTTCTTCGGGTCCACCTGAATACCCTCTACTGATACGACATGACCGAGGAATGCTGCTGAACTAAACCAAAATTCGCACTTTGAAAATTTGGCGTACAATTAGCTATCCTTCAGAGTCTGAAGAACCACTCTGAGGTGCTGCTCATGCTCCTCCGGACTGCGGAAGTATACCAAGATATCATCAATGAATACAATCACAAATAAATCCAAGTAAGGCCTGAACACTCGGTTCATCAACTCCATGAATGCTGCCACGGCATTGGTCAACCCAAACGACATGACCAGAAACTCATAATGCCCATACCGAGTATGAAATGTTGTCTTAGGGACATTAGACGCCTTAATCCTCAGCTGATGATAACCATACCTCAAATCTATCTTCGAAAACACCCTGGCACCCTGGAGCTGGTCAAACAAATCATCAATCCTCGGCAGTGGATACTTGTTCTTTATCGTCACCTTGTTCAACTGCCGATAATCGATGTACATCCTCATCGACCCATCCTTTTTCTTCACAAACAATACTGGTGCACCCCAAGGTGACACACTGGTTCTAATGAAACCCTTATCAAGCAAGTCCTGAAGTTGCTCCTTAAACTCCTTCAACTCTGGTTGGGCCATGCGATATGGCGGAATAGAAATAGGCTGAGTACCAGGAGCCAAATCAATACAGAAGTCAGTATCCCTGTCGGGCGGCATACCCGGCAGGTCTGAAGGAAAAACCTAGGGGAACTCTCGAACAATAGGAACAGAGTCGATAGATGGAACCTCTGCGATGGAGTCGCGAACATACGCCAAATATGTAAAACACCCTTTCTCGACCATACGTTGAGCCTTGACATACGAAATAACACTACGGGTGGCATGACCTGGGGTCCCTCTCCACTCAAGTCGAGGCAAGTCTAGCAAGGCCAAAGTCACGTTCTTGGCGTGACAATCCAAGATCGCATGATACGGGGACAACCAGTCCATCCCCAATATAACATCGAAGTGCATCATGTCTGGAAGCAATAAATCGACACAGGTCTCAAGACCCTCAAACACCACAACACAAGAACGATGCACTCGGTCGACCACTATAGAATCACTTATCGGTGTGGACACATATATAGTAATACCTAGAGCCTCACTAGGCATGATCAAATTGGGTGCAAAATAGGATGACACATAAGAATAAGTAGACCCCGGATAAAATAATACCGAAGCACCCCTATCACAGACCAGTATAGTACCTGTAATCACAGCATCAGAAGACTCGGCCTCCGGCCTGGCTGGCAATCCATAACAACGGGGCTGGCCCCCACCTACCTGAACTGCGTCTTTGGGACGATCTGTTGCAGGCTGACCCCTACCTCTAGCTATTTGAGCTCCACCTCTACGGTATCTCCCTCCACCTCTATGATCCATACCCCCGCCTCTAGCTGGCTGGGCGGCCTGTGGATCACCTACTGCCTGAATTGCAGTGCGAGGACCCTGCTGCAGAGAACTACTCGAGGCTCAAGGGAAAAATCTAACAACATGAACTGTGTCACCACAACCATAACATGCCCTCGGCGGTTGAGACTGCTGGCCCTATCGACCGGTATGTCCTCCCCTGAAGCTCTGAAGTGGCGGTGCACTGATGGGGGCTGGTGGTGCACTGAAAGACTGATGATCTAAATAATACTGTCGGTGGCCACCACCGCCTAGCGTACCATGAGAAACATGAAATGCCGACTATAAAGGTCTCGGGGGTGGCCTCTGTCCTGAAATCCTTACCTCCATATGAAGTAACACTAAATCTGCCAGAATGTCGAGGCCTCTTGTCCGAACCCTGACTACCTCCTCGAGCCAATTCCATCTCTACTCGGCGGGCCGCATTGGCCACCTCCTAAAAAGTAATATCACTGCCAGCTCCCACATCCATCTGTAGGCGAATAGGCTAAATCAATCCATTAATGAACCTCCGGACCCTGTCCCAATCTGTAGGGAGTATCACTACGGCATGGCGAGCCAAATCAACAAATCTGGTCTCATACTGTGTAACTGTCATAGGGGCCTGCTGATGGTGCTCAAACAGTATGCAAAGTGCCACCCACTGAGTGACGGGGAGAAATTTCTCCAAAAATAACTTTGAAAACTGATCCCATGTCAAAGCTGGAGACCCTGCTAGTCTAGATAGACAATAATCTCTCCACCAAGTCTTGCCGGACCCCACAAGTCTGAAAGTGCAAAAATAGACCCCATTGGTCTCTACTATGCCCATAGTCGTGAGGATCTCATGACAACTGTATAGAAAGTCCTGGGTATCCTCCGATGAAGAACCGCTGAAAGTAGAAGTGAAAAGCTAGGAAAACCATTCAAGTCTCCACAAAGCATCCAAAGACATGGTCGTCCCATCTCCGGCCTGAGCTGTAATGCCATTCTGAGCTGCCACTACGGGCTGAACCAAGGGAACCTGAATTTTGGGAGTTACCTGCTCCGGAGAACGTGTAGCAGGAGTCTGAACCCCTCCTCCAGCCTGAGAAGTAGCTGGTGCTACTGGCAGCAATCCCGCTCTAGAAACACTGTCCATAGAGCCTGCTATGCGGACAAGAGCATCCTGAAGATCCAAAGAAAACATCACTCCTCATGGGACCTGAGCTGGGACCACTGGAGCTGGTGGAGCTGGTGGAGCTGGAACCTCCTCATCAAAGTAAATATGAGGCTCCACCTCTAGAACTGCTGCTTTGGGCTGAGCTCTGCCCCTGCCACGGCCCCTGGCCTGGCCTCGGCCCCGGCCCCTCGCGGGAGCTGCTGCTGGGGGCTCGGGGTGCTGTGCGGAAGAGGAAGACGCACGTGTTCTCGCCATTTGCAAAAGAACAGAGTAGAACGACAATCAATATTTGAGAACAGAACCGCACGACAAGAATGAACAAAGTGAAACTTTTCCTAACTCTGTAGCCTCTAGGGGATAAATACAGAAGTCTCTGTACTGATCCCTGAGACTCTACCGAGCTTGTCCGTGAGTTGTGAGACCCAAGAAACCTAGTGCTCTGATACCAACTTGTCACGACCCGGATTTACCCACCATCGGGAGTCGTGATGGCGCCTACTGTCGAAGCTAGGCAACCTAACCTTTATGATCTTTTTCACAAAACTCAAATCTAAACGAGTTAAATACTAAAAACAATTAAATAAAAACATACGGAAGTCTTTTAATCACAATAACGAAAACAAGATGCAGAAAACTAAGAACATGTCTCTACCCAGTATCTGGTGTCACTGCTCACGGACAACTAAAGAGTACTAAAAATAGTAGTCTGAAAGAAATACATCATGTGTCTGTTTGATACAAATAAAACAAACTGAAAAGATAAGATAAGGGAGACTCGGGGCCCGCGAATGCCAGCGAACTACCTCAGAGTCTTTGGACTGAAGGATCACTCCCGAACTATAGTTGCGGTCCGTAGGCTGGGTCCTGACCTGTGCACAAAAAGGCACAGAAGCGTAGTATCAGCACAACCAACCCCATGTGCTGGTAAGTGCCCGGCCTAACCTTGGCGAGGTAGTGACGAAGCTAAATCGGACCTACCACAACCAACCTGTACAGATATATGGAATAACGGAAAGAGAGCAAGAATTTAAGCAAATAAAAGGGGAAGGGGACATGCTGGGGGAATAGCAGTTCAATTATAACTTCTACAATCAAGAGATGAAACTGAATAAATAATAATTAAATAAGAAAGCAAATGAATCAACAACTGCACGGCATCACCCTTCGTGCTTTTACTCTCATTCCTCACCAAAATAGTCAAATATAATGCACGGCATCACCCTTCGTGATTTTACTCTCACTTCTCACAAAAAATATCAAATACAAGGCACGGTATCACCCTTCGTGCTTTTTCTCTCGATAAACAGTGCATGGCATCACCCTTTGTGCTTTTACTCTCAATAAACAGTGCACGGCATTACTCTCTCTTCCTCTCCCAATCAATGGTCACAACCAAAGGGGAAAAAGGAAATATACATATATCAAGACAAAGTATCCCGGCAAGGGAGAATAATTCAACATTTAATCCCGGCAAGGGAAATACAACTGAACAATAGGTCCAAGCAAGGGAATACAGCTCAACAAATGGTCCAGGCAAGGGAAAAGTACCAAAAATTCCTCTTTAATTCATTAAATTCTCAACTTTCACTTCGTGGTTCTTGAAACAAGTAATTATCACAATTTTTCATTTACTTTGCAATTTTTAATAGCAAATATGACATCACGCTCATTCTTGACTCGGGCGCATAGGTAACCATCACCATATCTATACACCGACCCCACATAGCACATAGCAAATACCAACCTAATCATATTCCCTCAAGCCAAAGATAGATCGCACACTTATCGAATCCGAAAATAGCAACTCAAAGCTCAACAATCGCAATTCCTCTAGAATTCAACCCGAACCAACGATATCTAACATAAATTGATTCAGTATTATCAATAAGAATCCGAAAACACAATCCCATAGACTATAAATGCATTTCCTAGCTTACTTTCAAAAATACTAAAATCTGACATCGGGCCCACGTGGTCCAATCTCGAGGCTCGACCAAAACCCAATCCCCCATAATCCCACGAGTTCAAATATAAAATTAGATTTTAAATTCGACCTCAAATTGAGGTTGAAATACCCAAAATCCCATAAATCCTAACTAAACCCAAAACCCCTAAATTCTACTTTGATTTCATGATTTAGGGCTAGAAAATTGATGACTGGATAAAGAAATGATGGAAGGACGAAGTTGGAATCACTTACCCAAAGAGTTATGGTGAAATAGAAGCTTGAAGTTCGTCAATGGGGAGTGTAGGAGGAGAGTTCGTGTGAGAGTTTGCATGAAATCCCATAATGAACAGTGTTGGAATTAAATACTTCACTGAAGCATTTTGTGTTTCGCGATCGCGACACCTGGGTCGCGTTCGCGATGAAGGAGTCTTATAAGTCATCGCGTTCGCGATGGGGTCTATGCGAACGCGAAGAAGGAAAGCATGGGGGGGTCATGGTGTAGTTGTACGCGAACGCGAAAACAGACCCGCAAACGCGGTGAAGGGTGAGGCTAAGCTACGTGAACGCGTGGCATTGGACACAATCGCGAAGGGTAAGAGAATATGGTATTTTTCTAAGTTTCAAAACACCCCGAGATCAACCCCAAGCCCTCGGGGCTCCCAACCAATCACACATACTAACTCAATATCATCTTACGAACTTGCTCGAGCGATCAAATCGCCAAAATAACATAAAAATCAAAGAATCAACCCCCAAAACTCATGATTTTCATTTCTTAGCTCAAAACTTTCAAATTTTCCACTTTTAGTCCGAAGCACGTCAAACGACGTCCGATTTCAACCAAACTTGACAAACAGCGCTTAACGCCCATTTAAGAGTTGTACCGGGGGTCGGAACCAAAATACGAGCCCGATACCATTATTTTTGATCAATTTCTGTATTCATTTTTCCTTAAGCATATTCATAAAACAATTTCACATAAAAGTTCCGTGCTCGGGCCTAGGACCTCGGATTTCGATTCCGGGAATACGCCCGGGTCGCAAAGTAACCTATAGCAATATTAGTATCAAATTCATAATTTTTAGCACAGAATTCAAATATTTTCACGTAAAAATTTTCCATCTTTGCGCCGGGCTACGCACGCTAATCGAGGCAACCAAATAAGAGTTTTCAAGGCCTCAGAAGCGCAAGGAAAGGGAGAATTACAGTGATGACTCTTTGGGTTGTCACATTTTTTGCATAGTTTTGCATTTTACGGTCATAAAACCAGATATCCGCGCTAGACGTAAATTTTCGGCCGAGATGGATCCGGCCCGGAATCGCCTAATATTTGTCATGGACGTTAAATACGGCCTAAGAAAATATAGTCACCCTTCCAAAACAACCAGATTGCATCTTTTGCATTTTTGGCATGTTACTGGTATAAAATCAGAAATCCGCGCGAGTCGCAAATTTCGGCCGAGACAGACACGACTCAAAATCACCTAGTATTATTCCTCGATGTTAAATACTGCCTAAAAATATTTTTCCACCCTTCCGAGACGACCAAATTGCGCTATTCACATTTTATGGCCACATAATGAGAAATCTGCACGAGTCGTAAATTTTCGGCCAGGACTGACCCATTACAGAATCACCTAATATTTGTCCTGGACGTGAAATACGGACAGAGAAAATATTGTCACCCTTCCGAAACAACCAAATTGCATTTTTTGGCATTTTACGGCCATATAACTAGAAATTCACGCGAGTCGCAAAATTTTGCCCAGGACAAACCCGGCTCGGGATCGCTTAGTAGTTGTCATGGACGTCAAATACGGCATAAGAAAATATTATCACCATTCCGAAATAATCAAATTGCATTTTTTGGCATTTTATGGTCATAAAACCAGATATCGGCGCGTCGCAAATTTTCGGCTAGAATAGACCCGGCTCAGAATCGCCTAACATTTGTCCTGAATGTCAAATACGGCCTAAGAAAATATTTTCACCCTTTCGAAACGACCAAATTGTATTTGTTTTTGCGTTTTAGGGCTATAAAGCGAGATATTCGTGCGAATCGCCAATTTACTGCCGGGACGGACCCGATTCGGAATTGCCTAATATTTGTCCTGGACGTCAAATACGTCCTAAAAAAATATTGTCACCCTTCCGAAATGAAAGAAATTCTTTTTTTGCATTTCTTGGCATTTTACGGCCATATAACCAGAAATCCGCACGAGTCGCAAATTTTCGGCTGGGACTGACCCATCACGGAATCACCTAGTATTTGTCCTCGACTTAAAATATGGCTAGAGAAAATATTGTCACCCTTCCGAAACGATCAAATTTCATTTTTTGGCATTTTACGGCCATATAACCAGAAATCCGCACGAGTCGCAAATTTTCGGCCGGGACGGACCCGACTCGGAATCGCTTGATATTTGTACTGGACATCAAATACAGCATAAGAAAATACTGCCACCCTTCCGAAATGATCAAATTGCTTTTTTAGCATTTTATGGCAATAAAACAAGAAATTCGTGCGAGTCGCAAAATTTCGGCCGGAACATACCCGGCTCGGAATCGCCTAATATTTGTCCTAGACGTCAAATATAGCCCAAGAAAACATTGTCATCCTTCCGAAATGACCAAATTGTTTTTTTGCGTTGTTTGGAATTTTACGGCCATAAAACCAGAAATACGCGCGAGTCGCAAATTTTCGACCGAGAGGACCTGTATCACAATCGCCTAATATTTGTCTGGTACGTCAAATACGGCCTAAGAAAATATTTTCACCCTTTCAAAAGGACCAAATTGCATTTTTTTCCATTTTACGATTATAAAACTAGAAATCCGCGCGAGTCGCTAATTCTCGAGCGGGACGGACCCGTCACGGAATCACCAATTATTTGCCTTGGACGTCAATACGGCCTAAGAAAACATATTCACCCTTCCGAAACGACCAAATTGTATTTTTTTTTTGTATTTTACCAAAATTCCGCACGAGTCGCAAATTTTCGGTCGGGAAGGACGTGGATCGAAATCGCCTAATATTTGTCCGAAACGTCAAATACCGACTAATAAAACATTGTCACCCTTCCGAAACGACCAAATTGCATTTTGGCATATTAAGGCTATAAAACAAGAAATCCACGCAAGTCGAAATTTTCGGCTGGAATGGACCCGTCTCGAATCACCTAATATTTGTCCTGGACGTCAAATACGGCCTAAGAAAATATTGTCACCCTTCCGAAATGATCAAATTGCTTTTTTGGTATTTTTTGGCATTTACGGCCATAAAACTAGAAATCCGCGCGAGTCACAAACTTTCGGCTGGGACGTACCCGGCTCGGAATTACCTAATATTTGTCCAGGACGTCAAATACGGCCTAAGAAAATATTTTCACCCTTTCAAAACGACCAAATTGTATTTTTTGGCATTTTACGTCCATAAAACCAGAAATCCTCGCGAGTCGCAAATTTTCGACCGGGACGGACCCGATTCGGAATTGCCTAATATTTGTCATGGACGTCAAATACACCCTAATAAAACATTGTCACCCTTTCGAAATGACCAGATTGCATTTTCTGCATTTTACGACCATAAAACCAGAATCCACGTGAGTCGTAATTTTTTGTCCGGGACGGACCCGGATCGGAATCGCCTAATATTTCTCCTGGACATCAAATACGGCCTACGAAAAAATTGTCACCCTTCCGAAATAACCAAATTGTATTTTTTGGCACTTTACGGCTATATAATGAGAAATCTGCGCGAGTCGCATATTTTCGACTAGGACGGACCCGCCTTGGAATAGTCTTACATTTGTCCTTGACGTGAAATACGACCTAAGACAACATTGTCACCCTTCCAAAACGACCAAATTATATTTTTTGCAGTTTTCGGCATTTTACGGCTATAAAACGAGAAAATCGCGCGAGTCGCAAATTTTTGGCCGGGATGGCCCTAGGCCTAAGAAAACATTTTCACCATTCCGAAACGACCAAATTGCATTTTTGGCATTTCTTAGCATTTTGCGGCCATAGAAACTTAAATCAGTGCGAGTCGCTAATTTTCGGTAGGGACAGACCCGGCTCGGAATAGCCTAATATTTGTCCTAGACATTAAATACTGCCTTAAGAAATCATTGGTACCCATCCGAAAAGACCAAATTGCAGTTTTTTGGTATTTTTCAGCATTTTGCGGCCATAAAACCAGAAATCCTCGCGAGTTGCGAATTTTCGGTCGGGGCTGACCCGGCTCGGAATTATCTATTATTTGTCCTGGACGTCAAATACAGCATAATAAAATATTGTCACCCTTCCGAAACGATTAAATTACATTTTTTGCATTTTACGGCCACAAACTAGAAATTTGCGCCGGTACGGACCCGGATCGGAATCACCTAATATTTGTTCGAGACGTCAAATACGGCCTAAGAAAATATTGTAACCATTTCGAAACGACCATACTGCATTTTTTTGGTATTTGTTTGGCATTTTAGAGTTATGAAACGTGAAATCCGCGCGTCGCAAATTTTCGGCTGGGATTGACCCGTCTCGGAATCACCTAATATTTTTCCTCGACGTCAAATACGGCCTAAGAAAACACTATTTGCCTTCCGAAACGACCAAATTGCATTTTTCGCATTTTTTGGCATTTTCCTGCCATAAAACCAAAAATCCATGCGAGTAGCAAATTTTTCTTAATATTTGTCATGGACGTTAAATAAGGCCTAAGAAAACAATGTCACCCTTCCGTAATGACCAAATTGTATTTTTAGGCATTGTTTGGTATTTTACAGCCATAAACCAGAAATCCGCGCGAATCGCTATATTTCGGTCAGGACGGACCGGGATCGAAATCACATAATATTTGTTTGAGACGTCAAATACGGTCTAAGAAAATATTATCACCATTCCGAAACAACCAATTGTATTTTTTGAAGTTTTACAGTAATAAAACGAGAAATCCGCGCAAGTCGCAAATTTTCGGTCGGGACGGACCCCGTCTCGGAATCACCTAATATTCGTCTTGGCATCAAATATGGCCTAAGAAAACATTGTCACCCTTTCGAAACGACCAAATTACATTTTTTGGCATTTGTTGGTATTTTACTACCATAAAACCAAAAATTCATGCGAGCCGCAAAATTTCGGCCAAAACGGACCCGGCTCGGAATCGCCTAATATTTGTCCTGGACGTCAAATACGGCCTAAGAAACATGCCATTCTTTCGAAATGACCAAATTGTATTATTTTGCATTATTTGGCATTTTACGGCCACAAAACTAGAAATCCGCGCGAGTCGCAAATTGTCCGGATCGCAGTCGCCTAATATTTGTGTGGTACGTCAAATACGGCCTAAGAAAATATTTTCACCCTTTCAACACGGCCAATTTGCATTTTTCGCATTTTTTTTCACTTTATGATTATAAAACTAGAAATCCGCGCGAGTCGTAAATTCTCGAGCGGGACGGACCCGTCACGGAATCATCAATTATTTGTCCTGGACGTCATATACGGACTAAGAAAACATTTTCACCCTTCCGAAATGACCAAATTGTATTTCTTTTTTGTATTTTACTGCCATAAAACCAAAAATCCGCACGAGTCGCAAATTTTTGGTCGGGTTGGACCCGGATCGAAATCGCCTAATATTTGTCTGAAACGTCAAATGCTAACTAATAAAATATTGTCACCCTTCCGAAACGACCAAATTGCATTTTTGGAATTTTACGACTATAAAACGAGAAATCCACGCGAGTCGAAATCTTCGGCTGGAATGGACCCGTCTCGAAACCATTGTTAGCCTTCCGAAACGACCAAATTGCATTTTTGGCATTTTCGATAGGGACAGACCCGGCTCGGAATAGCCTAATATTTGTCCTAGACGTTAAATACTGCCTAACAAAATCATTGACACCCATCCGAAAAGACCAAATTGCATTTTTTGGTATTTTTCAGCATTTTGCGACCATAAAACCAGAAATCATCGCGAGTTGCGAATTTTCGGCCGGGGCTGACCCTGCTCGGAATTGCCTAATATTTGTCCTGGACGTCAAATACAGCATAATAAAACATTGTCACCCTTCCGAAACGATTAAATTATATTTTTTGGTATTTTACGGCCACAAACTAGAAATTCGCGCCGGTACGGACCCGGATCGGAATCTCCTAATATTTGTTCGAGCCGTCAAATACGGCCTAAGAAAATATTTTAATCATTCTGAGACGACCATATTGCATTTCTTTGGTATTTGTTTTCCATTTTACAGTTATAAAACGTGAAATCCGCGCGTCGCAAATTTTCGGCTGGGACTGACCCGTCTCGGAATCAGCTAATATTTTTCCTCGACGTCAAATACGGCCTAAGAAACCATTGTTAGCCTTCCGAAATGACCAAGTTACATTTTTGGCATTTTACTGCCATAAAACTAGAAATCCTCGCGAGTCGCAAATTTTCGACTGGGACGGACCCGGCTCGGAATCACCTAATATTTGTCATGGACGTCAAATACACCCTAAGAAGACATTGTCACCCTTTTGAAATGACCAAATTGCATTTTCTGCATTGTACTGCCATAAAACAAGAATCCGCGTGACTCGTAAATATTTGGCCGGGACGGACCCGGATCCGAATCACCTAATACTTCTCCTGGACGACAAATACAGCCTAAGAAAATATTCTCACCCTTCCGAAATAACCAAATTGTATTTTTGGCATTTTACGGCTATATAACGAGAAATCTGCCCGAGTCGCGTATTTTCGGCTAGGACGAACCTGCCTTGGAATCGTCTAATATTTGTCCTTGACGTGAAATACGGCCTAATAAAACATTGTCACCCTTCCGAAACGACCAAATTGTATTTTTTGGCGTTTTCGGCATTTTACGGTTATAAAACGAGAAAATCGCACGAGTCGCAAATTTTCGGTCGGATGGCCCTAGGCCTATGAAAACATTTTCACCCTTCCGAAATGACCAAATTGCATTTTTGGCATTTCTTAGCATTTTGCGGCCAAAGAAACATAAATCAGTGCGAGTCGCAAAATTTCGGGCGGAACGGACCCGGCTCGGAATCGCCTAATATTTGTCCTGGACGTCAAATACGGCCTAAGAAAACATTGTCATCCTTCCGAAATGACCAAATTGTATTTTTTGCATTGTTTGGCATTTAACGGCCATAAAACCAGAAATTCGCGCGAGTCGCAAATTTTCGACCGAAAGGACCCGGATCGCAATTGCCTAATATTTGTGTGGTACGTCAAATACGACCTAAGAAAATATTTTCACCCTTTCAACACGACCAATTTGCATTTTTGGCATTATAAAACAAGAAATCTGCGCGAGTCGCAAATTCTCGAGCAGGACGGACCCGTCACGGAATCATCAATTATTTGTCCTGGACGTCTAATACGGACTAAGAAAACATTTTCACCCTTCCGAAACAACCAAATTGTATTTTTTTTTGTATTTTACTGCCATAAAACCAAAAATTCGCAATGACCAAATTGCATTTTTGGAATTTTACGACTATAAAACGAGAAATCCACGCGAGTCGAAATCTTCGGCTGGAATGGACCCGTCTCGAAATCACCTAATATTTGTCCTAAACGTCAAATACGGCCTAAGAAAATATTGTCACCCTTCCGAAACGTCCAAATTGCTTTTTTGGTATTTTTTGGCATTTTATGACCATAAAACCAAAAATCCGCGCGAGTCGCATATCTTTGGTCGGGATGAACCCAGCTCGGAATCAACTAACATTTGTCGTGGACGTCAAATACGGCCTAAGAATACATTGTCAGCCTTCCAAAACGACCAAATTGCATTAAATTGCACATTTTTGGCATTTTTTGTATTTTACGGCCATAAAACCAAAAATCTGCGCGAGTCGCAAATTTTCGGCTAGGATGTACCCGGCTCGGAATTACCTAATATTTGTCCAGGACGTCAAATACGGCCTATGAAAATATTGTCACCCTTTCAAAACGACCAAATTGTAATTTTGGCAATTTACGGCAATAAAACCAGAAATCCTCGCGAGTCGCAAATTTTCGACCGGGACGGACCCGGCTCGGAATCGCCTAATTGTTGTCATGGACATCAAATACACCCTAAGAAAATATTGTCACCCTTTTGAAATGACCAAATTGCATTTTCTGCATTTTACGGCCATAAAACCAGAATCCGCGTGAGTCGTAATTTTTTGGCAGGGACGGACCCAGATCGGAATCGTCTAATGTTTCTCTTGGACGTCAAATATGGCCGAAGAAAATAGTGTCACCCATCCGAAATAACCAATTCGTATTTTTGGCATTTTACGGCTATAAAATGAGAAATCTACGCAAGTCGCGTATTTTCGGCTAGTACGGACCCGCCTTAGAATCGTCTAATATTTGTCCTTGACGTGAAATACGGCCTAAGAAAACATTGTCACCCTTCCAAAACGACCAAATTGTATTTTTGGTGTTTTCGGTATTTTACGGCTATAAAACGGGAAAATCGCGCGAGTCGCAAATTTTCGGCCGAGATGGCCCTAGGCCTAAGAAAACATTTTAACCCTTCCGAAACGACCAAATTGCATTTTTGGTTTTTCTTAGCATTTTGCGGCCATAGAAACTTAAATCAATGCGAGTCGCTAATTTTCGGTAGGGACAGACCCGGCTCAGAATAGCGTAATATTTGTCCTAGACGTTAAATACTGCCTAAAGAAATCATTGACACCCATCCGAAAAGACCAAATTGCATTTTTGGTATTTTTCAGCATTTTGCGCCCATAAAACCAGAAATCCTCGCGAATTGCGAATTTTCGGCCGGGGCTGACCCGGCTTGGAATTGCCTAATATTTGTCCTGGACGTTAAATACAACATAATAAAACATTGTCACCCTTCCGAAACGATTAAATTATATTTTTTGGCATTTTACGGCCACAAACTAGAAATTCGCGCCGGTACGGACCCGGATCAGAATCTCCTAATATTTGTTCGAGACGTCAAATACGGCTTAAGGAAATATTTTAAACATTCTGAATCGACCATATTGCATTTTTTGGTATTTGTTTGGCATTTTACAGTTATAAAACGTGAAATCCGCGCGTCGCAAATTTTTGAAGGGGACGGACCCGGCTCGGAATCGCCTAATATTTGTCATGGACGTCAAATACACCCTAAGAAGACATTGTCACCCTTTTTAAATGACCAAACTGCATTTTTTTATTTTTACGGCCATAAAACAAGAATCCGCGTGAGTCGCTATATTTCGGCCGGGACGGACCCGGATCGAAATCACATAATATATGTCTAAGACGTCAAATACGGCCTAAGAAAATATTATCACCATTCCAAAACAACCAATTGTATATTTTTTTTAAATTTTACAGTTATAAAACGAGAAATCCGCGCGAGTCGCAAATTTTCGGCCGGGACGGACCCGTCTCGGAATCACCTAATATTCGTCCTGGACGTCAAATACGGCCTAAGAAAACATTGTCACCCTTCCGAAACAACCAAATTACATTTTTTGGCATTTGTTGGTATTTTACTACCATAAAACCAAAAATTCATGCGAGCCGCAAAATTTCGGGCGGAACGGACCACGCTCGGAATCGCATTATATTTGTCCAGGACATCAAATACGGCCTAAGAAAACATTCTTATCCTTCCAGAATGACCAAATTGTATTTTTTTGCATTGTTTGGCATTTAACGGCGCCATAAAACCAGAAATTCGTGCGAGTTTCAAATTTTCGACCGAAAGGACCAGGATCGTGATCGCCTAATATTTGTCTGGTACGTCAAATACGGACTAAGTTCACCCTTTCAACACGACCAAATTGCATTTTTGGCATTTTTTTGCATATTATGATTATAAAACTAGAAATCCGCGCGAGTCGCAAATTTTCGAGCGGGACGGACCCGTCACAGAATCATCAATTATTTGTCCCGGACGTCAAAAATGGACTAAGAAAACATTTTCACCCTTCCGAAACGACCAAATTGTATTTTTTTGGTATTTTACTACCATAAAACCAAAATTCTGCACGAGTCGCAAATTTTTGGTCGGGATGGACCCGGATCGAAATCGCCTAATATTTGTCTGAAACGTCCAATGTGGACTAATAAAATATTGTCACCCTTCCGAAACGACCAAATTGCATTTTTGGAATTTTACGACGATAAAACGAGAAATCCACGCGAGTCGACATTTTCGGCTGGAATGGACCCGTCTCGAAATCACCTTATATTTGTCTTGGACATCAAATACGGCCTAAGAAAATATTGTCACACATACGAAACGACCAAATTGCTTTATTGGTATTTTTTGGCATTTTACGGCCACAAAACCAAAAATCCGCGCGAGTCGCATATCTTTGGTCGGGACGAACCCGGCTCGGAATCATCTAACATTTTCGTGGACGTCAAATACGGCCTAAGAATACATTTTCACCCTTCCGAAATGACCAAATTGCATTAAATTGTACATTTTTGGATTTTTTGGTATTTTACGGCCATAAAACCAAAAAATTCGCGCGAGTCGCAAATTTTCGGCTGGGATGTACCTGGCTCAGAATTACCTAATATTTCTCCAGAACGTAAAATACGGCCTAAGAAAATATTGTCACCCTTTCAAAATGACCAAATTGCATTTTTTGGCATTTTACGGTCATAAACCAAGAAATCCTCGCGAGTCGCAAATTTTTGACCGGGACGGACCCGGCTCGGAATCGCCTAATATTTGTCATGGACGTCAAATACACCCTAAGAAGACGTTGTCACCCTTTTGAAATGACCAAATTGCATTTTCTGCATTTTACGGCCATAAAACAAGAATCCGCATGAGTTGTAAATTTTTGGCCGGGACGGACCCGGATCGGAATCACCTAATATTTCTCCTGGATGTCAACACGGCATAAGAAATATTCTCACCCTTCTGAAATAACCAAATTGTATTTTTTGGTATTTTACGGCTATATAACGAGAAATCTGCGCGAGTCGCGTATTTTCGGCTAGGACGGACCCGCCTTGGAATCGTCTAATATTTGTCCTTGACGTGAAATACGGCCTAAGAAAACATTGTCACCCTTCCGAAACGACCAAATTGTATTTTTTAGCGTTTTCGGCATTTTACGGTTATAAAACGAGAAAATCGCGCGAGTCGCAAATTTTCGGCCGGGATGGCCCTAGGCCAAAGAAAACATTTTCACCCTTCCGAAACGACCAAATTGCATTTTTGGCATTTCATAGCATTTTGCGGCCATAGAAACATAAATTAGTGCGAATCGCTAATTTTCGGTAGGGACAGACACGGCTCGGAATAGCCTAATTTTTGTCCTGGACGTTAAATACTGCCTTAAGAAATCATTGGCACCTATCCGCAAAAGACCAAATTGCATTTTTTGGTAGTTTTTAGCATTTTGCGGCCATAAAACCAGAAATCCTCGCGAGTTGCGAATTTTTGACTAGGGCTGACCCGGCTCGGAATTGCCTAATATTTGTCATGGACGTCAAATACAGCATAATAAAATATTGTCACCATTCCGAAACGATTAAATTACATTTTTGGCATTTTACGGCCACAAACTAGAAATTCGCGCCGGTACGGACCCGGATCAGAATCACCTAATATTTGTCCGAGACGTCAAATACGGCCTAAGAAAATATTGTCACCATTCCGAAACGACCATATTGGAATTCGCGCGTCGCAAATTTTCGGCTGGGACTGACCCGTCTCAGAATCACCTAATATTTTTCTTCGACTTCAAATACGGCCTAAGAAATTATTGTTAGCTTTCCGAAACGACCAAATTGCATTTTTTGGCAATTACTGCCATAAAATCAAAAATCCGTGCGAGTCGCAAATTTTCGGCCAGGACCATCCCAGCTCGGAATTGCTTAATATTTGTCATGGATGTAAAATAAGGCCTAAGAAAACAATGTCACCCTTCCGTAATGACCAAATTGTATTTTTTTGCATTGTTTGGTATTTTACGGCCATAAAACCATAAATCTGCGCGAATCGCTATATTCGGCCTGGACTGACCCGGATCGAAATCCCATAATATTTCCGAGACGTCAAATACGACATAAGAAAATATTATCACCATTCTGAAACAACCAATTGTATTTTTTTGAAATTTTACAGTTATAAAATGAGAAATACGTGCGAGTCGCAAATTTTCGGTCGGGACAGACTCGTCTCGGAACCATCTAATATAATTCCTGGACGTCAAATACGGCCTAAGAAAACATTGTCACCCTTCCGAAACGACCAAATTACATTTTTTGGCATTTGTTGGTATTTTACTACCATAAAACCAAAAATTCATGCGAGTCGCCAATTTTCGTCCGGGACGATCCCGGCTCGGAATCGCTTAATATTTGTCCTGGACATCAAATACGGCCAAGAAAATATAGTCACCCTTCCGAAACGACCAAATTGCATTTTTTTGCATTTTACGACTATAAAACGAGAAATCCACGCGAATCGAAAATATTCGACCACGACGGGACCGTCTTGAAATCACCTAATATTTGGCATTTGACGGTCATAAAAATAGAAATCCGCACGAGTTGCGAATTTTCCGTCGGGACATACCCGGATCCGAATATTTTTTGGTATTTTATGACTGTAAAACGAGAAATCCACGCGAGTCGAAAATGTTCGGTCGGGACGGACCCGTCTTGAAATCACCTAGTATTTGTGCTGGACGTCAAATACGGCCAAAGAAAATATTTTCACCCTTCCGAACCGTCCAAATTGCTTTTTTGACATTTTTTGGCAATTTACGGCCACAAAACCAGAAATTTGCGTGAGTCGCAAATCTTCGGTTGGGACGAACCCGGCTCGGAATCGTCTAACATTTGTCGCGGATGTCAAATGCGGCCTAAGAAAATATTGTCACCCTTCCGGAATGACCAAATTGCATTAAATTGTATTTTTGGCATTTTACGACCGTAAAACATGAAATCCGCGCGAGTCGTAAATTGGCTGCGATGGACCAGGCTCGGAATTGCCTAACATTTGTCTTGGACTTCAGAAAATCCTAAGAAAATATTGTCACCCTTCTGAAACAATCAAATTGTATTATTTGGCATTTTACGACTATAAAACGAGAGATTCGCGCGAGCCGCAATTTTTCGTCCGGGGCGGAAACGGCTGGAAATCACCTAATATTTTTCCTACACGTCAAATACGGCCTAAGAATATATTTCCACCCTTCCAAAACGATCAAATTGCATTTTTGGCATTTTTAGCATTTTACGGCCATAATAATAGAAATTCGCGCGAATCACAAATTTTTGGCAGGGACAGGCCCGGCTAGGAATCACGTGATATATTTCCTGGACGTAAAACACGGCCTAAGAAAACATTGTCACCCTTCTGAAATGACAGAATTGCATTTTTTTGCATTGTTTGGCATTATACAACCATAAAACCAGAAATCCGCACGAGTCGCAAATCTTCGGCTGGGACGAACACGGCACGGAATCACCTAATATTTGTTGTGGAAGTCAATTACAATCTAAGAAAACATTTTCACCCTTCTGAAACGACCAAATTGCATTAAATTTTTTTTTCCGCATTTTACAGCCATAAATAATCTGCGTGAGTCGCAAATTTTTGACCGGGATGGACCCGTCTCTGAATTGCCTAATATTTGTCCTAGTCGTCAAATACGACCTAAGAAAATATTGTCACACTTTCAAAACGACCAATTTACATTTTTTTTCATTGTTTGGCATTTTACGGCCATAAAACCAGATATTCGTGTGAGTTGCAAATTTTCGGCCGGGATGGATCTGGATCGCAATCGCCTAATATTTGTCCAGGACGTCAAATACGACCGAAGAAAACATTGTCATCCTTCCAAAACGACCAAATTGCATTTTTTTGGCAAGTTTTGTCATTTTATGGCTATAAAACAAGAAATCTGCGCGAGTCGCAAATTTTCGGCGGGGACGGACCCGTCTCGGAATCACCTGATATTTGTCTTGGACGTCAAATACGGCCTAAAAACATATTGTCACCCTTCCGAAACGACCAAATTGCATTGTTTGGTATCTTTTGTATTTTACAGGCATAAAATCAGAAATCCGCACAAGTCTCAAATTTTCGGCCGGGACAGACCTAGCTCGGGATCGCTAAATATTTGTCGTGGACGTCAAATACGGTATCATATAATATTTCCATCCTTCCAAAACAACCAATTGTATTTTTTGGCATTTTACGGCCATAAAACCACATTTGCGCGTCGCACATCTTTGTCCGGGGTGAACTCGACTCGGAATCGCCTAATATTTGCCGTGGACATAAAATACGGCCTAATAAAATATTTTCACCCTTCCGAAACGACTAAATTGCATTAAATCGCATTTTTGGCATTTTACGGCCATAAAATCAAAAATCCGCGTGAGTAAATTTTTGGCCAGGACGAACCCTGCTCGGAGTTGCCTAATATTTATATTGGACGTCAAATACGGCCTAAAAAAATTGTCACCCTTTCGAAACGAACAAACTGCTTTTTTTTTTTTAAATATTTTTTGGCATTTTACGGTTATATAACTAGAAATCTACGCGAGTCGCAAACTTTCGGCCGGGATGGACCCGGCTCGTAATCGCCTAATATTTGTCTTGGACATCAAATACAGCCGAAGAAAACATTGCCACCCTTCCAAAATGACCAAATTGCGTTTTTGGCATTTTACAGCCATAACACAAGAAATCTACACGAGTCGCAAACTTTTTGGCTCGGACGGACCCGACTCTAAATATCCTAATTTATGACTTGGACGTCAAATGCGGCCTAAGAAAACATTGCCACCATTCCGAATTGACCAAATTGTATTTTTGGCATTTTTAGCATTTTACGGCCATAAAACCAGAATCCACGCGAGTCGCAAATTCTCAACCGGGACGTACCTGGCTCGGAATTGCCTAGTATTTTTCCTGGACGTCAAATACGACAGAAGAAAACATTGCCACCCTTATGAAACGACCAAATCGTATTTTTTGGCATTTTTTACCATTTTACGACAATAAAACCAGAAATCCGCTAGTCGCAAAGTTTCGGTCAAGACGGACCCGGCTCGGAATAGCCTTATATTTGTCCGGGACGTCAAATACGGCATAAGAAAATATTGTTACCCTTCCGAAACGACCAAATTTTATATTTGGAATTTTTAGCATTTTACAGCCAGAAAACAAGAAATCTGCACGAGTTGCAAAATTTCGGCCACGACGGACCCGGCTCGGATCGCCTAATATTTGTGCTGGATGTCAAATACGGTCTAAGAAAATATTTCCACCCTTCCGAAATGACCAAATCGTATTTTTTGCACTGTTTGGCATTTTACGGCCATAAAACCAGAAATCTGCGCGAGTTGCAAATTTTCGGCTAGGACGGATCCGGATCAGAATCGCCTAATATTTGTCCTTGATGTCAAATACTGCCAAAGAAAATGTCACCCTTCCGAAACGACCAAATTGTATTTTTTTTGCATTGTTTGACATTTTACGGCCATAAAATCAGAAATATGCACGAGTCGCAAATTTTCGGCCGGGACGGACCCGGATCGGAATCGCCTAATATTTGTCCTCGGGGTAAAATACGACCTAAGAAAATATTGTCACCCTTCCAAAACGATCAAATTGTATTTTTTGGTGTTTTATGGCCATAAATTCAGAAATACGCATGAGTCGCAAATTTTTGGCCGGGAAGGGCCCGGATCGGAATCGCCTAATATTTGTTCTTGACGTCAAATACGGTCTAAGAAAATATTGTCACCCTTCCGAAACGACCAGATTGCACTTTTTAGCATTTTTTGGCATATAAAGGTCATAAAACCAAAAATCCGCGTGAGTCATCAATTTTCGGTCGGGACGGACTCGGCCCCGAATCGCCTAATATTTTTCCAGAATGTCAAATACGGCCTAAGAAAACATTGTCAACCTTTAGAAACGACCAAATTGCATTTTTGGTATTTTATGGCTATAAAGCGTGAAATTCGCGTGAGTCGCAAATCTTTGGCCGCGGTTAAAGGTGCTAAATGGGTCGGGTCAGTCTGATTCTTGACCATCCTAGACCGGTAGAACCTGGAACCGGCCCGAATCGGTAAAGGGGGCTGGGCTGGGCTGGGTAGGGGGACTTGGCTGGGTTTGGACAGTTTAAATTTTTGAAACGGGTTACCTGGCCCAACAAAAACCATTAGATGAGCAGTGTCATTAAACCGGTTAACTGGCTCAGTCCGGACCGGCACGGAACGTGAATATAACATGAATATATCATGAATATACCGTGAATATACCATGAATATTATAAATATATGATGAATATACCATGAATATACCAATTATTGTATACTAATTAACATAATTTAAAATTATTTGAATTTAACATATAGTGTATATATTTAGGGTATAAAATTATAAATGCTCAAATCATAGAATATGATGATAAAGTATTATTTTTAATATATGCTATATACGTGTTATTTTAAGATTTTAGGACAATTTGTATTATTTGAAAAATATTAGACATATTTATGTTTAATGTTTTAGTTTGTTAGATTAATTTGAAGTATTATTAATTTATTATGTATGAAAGTTTAGTTTTACTATTTTTTCGTTTATTTACTTTTTAAATGCAAACTGTAATTTTGAATTTTGAAATAAAGGTAGTACTTGCAATTTATAAGTGTAATTTTTTTCCATTTTCCTTTATTCTTTAAATTAATACAAAGTATTAATATAACTTACAATAGTTATATAAAACTGCAAGAAAAAAAACTAAAACAACATTAAACCCGGCCCCCTCAACCCATAACCCTTATGGTTCAATTTTTACCCAGATTAACCCGAACTCGTTAAACCTGTTAAAACTCAATTCGTAACCACTCTGGAACCGGACCCGTACGGGTCAAAAAAATCTAGGCACGCCCCGACCCACCCGTTAGACACCTTTTGCTAACTTTATCTGCACCAAAAATTAATTTATTCGGTTGGAAGTCTATATGATAGCAAGGTATTATTCTACCATTAGACTTAAAAATCTTGAATTACTTAATTCATTAAGACTTACAGTGCATCAAATAAATATATTAATATTTTGAGTAATCATTTATGAATGTCACAAAATACTCAAAATCTATCTCTTACGAGTATGTTCATTTAACCATACAAATCAGAAATGATTCATTCTAACTTATCACTAGTTTTATTTCCTTTTAAAAGAAAACATCTTTTAGTCAAATTTCCTTCCAAATAGGATCCACAAGTTAGTAGTGCCTCTACTTTCAATGAACCTTAAGGTCCATACTTGACCAACTTGAAATCCTATCGAAATTAATATGACTTAGACAAAAGTGCACAGATAAGTTTTACTCAATTTTGAAGAACATATTCTCTTATGAGGGAGACTAATATTGTTCTGTTCAGGAGAGACACCAATGTACAATAACAAGGTCATGCATTCATGTACCACAAGAGATAAAATGTTTATTAAGCTCAATAACTCAAGAGTTATTCGAAAAATAAAATAAATATCCATCTCTTATTTTGCCCAGAAACCGAAATTAAATTCCTTCTAACAAAAGTACATATATTGCATCCTTAAATAATACCTTATCACTAAAAATTTTTTTAACAAGTAATACGATCAGTTGCATAAAATCATTGTGGAGTTGAGATAAAAACATTAAATAGATCATAATAAGTCAAAACACTGAATAATAAAATTCAGACTGCATTCAATATTTATATACATACATGCATCTGGAATAATAAATTTCGATGAGAAAAGAATTATTCATGCAAAATATATTATATAATACAAGAATTATACAATCCAAAAATAAATAGAACCAACTCAGATGGAGAGCATACTATTATTTTCAGTCAATTGTATATAACTTTTTAATAAAAAAATTTTAAACACACTACACATATATGTCACGCATCTTGAATAACAATTTCGATGGGAAAAGAACTACTCATGCAACATATATATGCAATGCCAGATTATTCACTCTAATAATTAAAACAGACTCAACTCAGATGGAGAGTATACTGTTAATTTAAGTCAAGTGAACATCATTTTTAATACCTTTAGTTCCATTGATCCAACATGTATACTCAAATGGAGTAAGTACACGATATCAATTGCTAGTATTTCACCTAGTGAGCTTATAATAAATTTATCCGATATGGAGGAAGACCTAAAGTCAACGCGTAAATTTATTACTCACTTGAAATAATAGTGAAAGACCATAGAAATATAATTCTATCACCATTTAATCATGATTGTATTTTAGTCACAAAATTGATTTAACCCTTAAACTCAGATGGAGAGCTAACATAGGTTATCAATAACTAGTAACTATATCCAGTGAGTTCATAATAAATTTATCCGATATGGAGGAAGACCTAATGCCAACGCGTAAATTTACTATCTTACTATAAATAAATAAAAATGGAGACCATAGGGGTTAATTTCTATCACCCCTTTATCACTACCACAAACTTTTCTCTGAGTATTAAGTCCCACAATTTAAAAAAATGCTCAATACCCAATTTAAACAGTCTTAAAATACTAAAATTAATATTTTACACTGCATAGCAGTTATTATTGTTTATTGAACCGTTTCTGATAAATCTACCAAATTTCATATCAATCGGAGATCGTTAAAGTCATGATCTCCAAAAGTTGCGACAAAATTTGGAAAATAATCATTTTAAGCATTTTTTAAGAATTTTAAAATATGACCTGTATTTTTTTTATCATATATCAATTCATATCAAATCAGCATGTGTTATCATCTTCCAGATTAGACATAAATAAAATGATAGAAAGAATGACTTTTCGTATGTAAATCACATTTTAATCTGTCAAACCTCCAAAAAATTCATCTAAAGGATCCCGAATCGTCCAAATACGATGTGATTCGCTGCAAACCAGTGAGTTCTTCTTTAATCACCATTTTCGATGATCCTACCGAATTTCAGGTCATTTGGAGATCGTGAAATTCATGATCGCCAAAACTGGACCAAATTCGAATAAATTATTTTTGGCGTAGTTAGGATTAAATCCATGTGATTTGCATCCTCATATATATCATATCAAGTTAAATCACATGTTTCAGATTTAACACAAATATAGCCTATATATAAAGAATAACTTTTCATATTTATAACAAATTCAATTTAATAAACTACTTGAAAACACATCTAACGACCTCAAAATGCCAAAAAATAACATGATTCACTGCATAGCAATGAGTTTTTCTCACTAGACCGTTTTCGATGAGCCCAACAAGTTTCAGGTCAATCCGAGTCCGTCAAATTCATGACCACCAGCCTGTAACCAAACTCGGAGAATAACCGTTTTAAGTAGTCTCATGAATTAAAATAAATATGATATTGATTTTCATTCTCCTTATAATTACACTATGAGCTCAAGGCATATATTATGTTCTTCCAATTTCTAGGATATATAATATCTCTTTTTGCAATAAATTGTCCTTTTATTAAACACATAGGAACCTGAGATATAATATTTTATCTCGTTCGGTGAAAATCTCAATATCTCTTCTCATGGGTGGAGTTAGTTTCACTAGTACCCAAAGATAAAACTCTTTTTCTAGTTAAAAACCTCCGCCATTAATATAGATTTCTCAAGGATAATTTTCACATGGTATATTAAACATATTTCAATGACTCAAATAAATATACCATTTTATGGATCCTACTTATTAATCATAATGGTCAATCCATTAATATATATAATTTCACATGTACAAATTTACTATGAATTTTTCATGAGTTCAAATAAACAAACCACTTCAGCGGTAACTATTTATTATTCATAAAATTGTAAATTTACAAGTGAATATATATTTAACTCATAAAATTATTTTATGGTAGACCATAGCTTAAAAAGCCATACCAACAATATAAAACTTATACAAAATACCGTCATATTTCACTTAATTAGAACCTCCAATTAGAAAACAAAATTTTCATCGAAAATCCAAACTAGTAATCACGTAGGCATGAAAACATAAACTTAAATTTGAGAATTTTTTTTATGCACAAATATGCCAAACGCTCCAATCATTAGTCATCCTGGATAGCAGATAGAGAATTTTACTTTCTTACAAAATAATTATATCATCACACAATATCAATTATACCTTGTAAGACCTAGTCAATTAAAATCCTACACATTTATTATTGAATTTAACATAACAACACGTTTATTTTCTAATAGTTATTGTGTAAACCTATTATATGACTAGTATTTAATCATGGGGACCATGGAAAGTCACCCCACCACCATTGAATTAAAAAGAAATTAAAATTATTAAGAAATAATTTTCAGAAAATAAAAAAACATCCAAAAAACATTCCAAACGACCTCAAAACGCCTAAAAACACCATGGTTCACTGCAAAAGCAGTGAGTTTTTCTCACCACATCGTTTCCGATGCACCCACCAAATATCAGCTCAATCGGAGTCCGTCAAGTTCGCTGACCTCCAAAAATACCGCTATTCGGTCAAAAATATGTTTTGCGTCTTTCTAGCGGTTACCCCAAAAATTCAGATAATCTCAATCAAGTATCAATAAGAAAACAGATATCTCATGATTACAAGAATAATCCAAAAATTTTGCATAGTTAATTCACAAAACAACAGTGCAGTTTTTAGAAAATCACATATATATGTAATTCAAAAAACGCACATAAACACCATATTCTTGTTTCATGAAAAACTTAGTTATCTAATTAGATGTGAGTGGGATCTGATACCAATTGCTGGATTATAATAAGCAGCGGAAGCAATCCAGTATCAAAATCACATGTAATCTCGACAACTAGCATAAACGAGATTTCATGGGTTACCTTTTGAAGCGTGAACATATCTCTTCAACCACGTGAGCCTTCAGTTCCATAACTTCTCAATGGAATCTCCATCACCCGCACTATCGTGATCCTCGAACGTTTCACGGTCTTCTACTGTGCTACCCAAATAATACCGGAAATAACAATTTCATGTGGGCGAAATTTCTAGGAAAACTTGGCTGAAAATTTCAGCCACCACGTTCTTCTCCCTCTTGATAGAAACCCTTATGTATTTATAGCACAAGTTTTAAGGGTTAAGACCCTTTTCCAAAACCTGTTCGGTTTTCTCTTCCACCAGAAAAAGAATTCCTTTATTTCCTATTATTTAGGCACAGTAGGGACCAAAAAATTTAATTAACAAGGCTCCAATTACGGAATTAATTTCTAATTTTCGAAATTAATATTTACCATAATTAATTACGAATTATTCCACTAAAAATCTGTAATTGCTTCCTTACCAATTTTGAAATTCATCCATTAAATCTTATTTAACTCCCCATGTTAAGACTCAGATACTAATCAAATAAATTAAAATACTGACGATTTAATTTATTGATTATTTCCTTTAGACTATCTCTTAACTTATTTCATGTGTCGGATACAAAATCCACCGGCCGAGTTTACACATGAAAACTTATAAGCTTTCATAAAGGTGTATCATCAATCTCTAAACTGAGACGTGAATTCCATCAACTAGTTATTAATTCGCGAATGTACATTATTATTATCCAATTTACTAGGCATTGACCCACGAAAGAATCTCGCATTTTAATAAATCAAAACAATAATAATATACATAGCTAATAATAATTATATCAAGATTAAGAGTATAAGTACATTTAATGGCCAGAGAGTTTATTTTATAAAGTCAGTATAAAATATTTATCTCTACCTGGTCGTTCAATGTACTAGCACAAGAAGTTGGAATTAAACCATTCCCATAATCAAGATAAATTATATTTAATCTTGTGCTACAATCATTCGTGATGGTTTGTCCAATTCCATCATTATATTGTGAACTCAAACTTTATACTTAAAAGAACCGATGATTTAATCTTCCGTGTATAAGCTAAACTCTATACACTAAATCATCTACTATATAAGCAAAGGACATAGACTAATATATGATCTATTTAAAACTTTATTAAAATTAAATAAACAGTTATTTCATAATAAATATTATATCTAAACCAAACTCATAGTTAATAGTATATATCCCAACACAAAAAATAATGAGTTCAATTGAGATTATTCCCAACACTCAACACTTGTCAAGCTCTGACTTTGTAAGCTAAAGGACAAATAACTCAAATAAAATTCATTCAAATTGGGGTGTTAATAATGGTACGAACTTCACGTGAAGGAAATGTGATACGAAAGGGATTAGACATTACTTGCATCCCACCAATTTGCATTTCATTTTCATCCTTTTTTTTTCTTTCTTTGTTTCTCCTCATAAGCAACATCTTATTTTTTGGCTGTATTTTACGGATTCAAACGGTACAAGTCATCACTAATATTTGTATTTAGGTAAGCACTATATTATAAATTATATCCTTAAAATATGAATTATTTTTAAATTCTACGTGAATACGAGATACCTTTTACATTAAACTATTCTTTTTGATCCACTTTTAACTTAACCTAGTCAAGGGGTTTCTTAAATTCCACAACTTAGAGCCCGTTTGACCATGAAATTTTATTCACTTTTTTTGGAAAGTTTTTCATTTTTTTTCGAAATTCAGTATTTGATCATAAAATTTTCAATTTTACTTAAAGATGAATTTTGAAATTTTTCGATAAATTGAAAACTTTTAAAAAGTTATTTTTCAAAATTTTCACTCAGATCACTCATAAAAATTTAAAAATAGCCCAAAATTATATTTATAACTAAACACAACTCCAATTTTCAAATACCATTTTCACTTTGAAAAATTTCTAAATTTTGCAATTCTGTATGTCCAAAGTCCAAACTCCCACTTAATGTGATGCGGCGAGGATTTGTGCTTTGTGTACAAGTTATATATTTTATTCTAATCTTTTGGGTTTTCTTTTTCATTTCTTTCTTTTTTCGGTTGATAAATATATATCTCAGAACATAACGTTTGAATTAAAATTGAAATACTAATGCAAGTTTTTCCCTTCTGAAGAAGATAAATTTATATTTTAAAGAGGCTAGACAATAAATTCCTTCAAAACTAATTATTTGCTCGTCAATTAAAGGTGTTGTAAAAATATCTGAGATTGAGTAAATAACAAACTACGCCTGACCTACTTTACAGCGAATGAGATTAAGATGAAAGGACTTCTGTATATCTTCTTTAAATATCTTACTTATTGAGTACTTCCTCTTATCCAAAATAAATTTCTCTTTTACTTTTTGATTTTGGTCCAAAATAAATATCTAGTTAGGTAATAAAAAAAATTCAATTTATTTTTACCCTTTTATCCTTATGTGCAGAAGAGCAATAAATGCCACTATAATCATGTGCCCAATGTTTAATAAGGGTAATTTAGTCATACTAGGTAATTTTGTATAGGATTTAGTATTTTCTTAATGGACGTGCTAAAAGTAAAAGAGACACTTATTTTGGACCGAAGGGAATATTACATTTATGGATAGAAATGATCCTGAAAGAAATTTTTTAATGGTTATGAAATTGCTTTGACGAGAACAACTATTTTTTTGTTTATTGTCTGTCAGCATGTACTCTAATCATAAACTGTAATTCTCAGGATCTTGAACATGATAATCTTACATGTCATCGTTATAAAAAATATACCTGAATCGTGAGCCATCATCTTTACGCGGAAACGTTAATCGGTAATTGGTTTCTCGCCCCTTGCCCTAGCTTTCGTTACCGCCGACTTTAAGGATGGAAGAGATAAAAACAGCAGTAACCCCTAATGGGTGGAGAGATGACCAATTTATAGAGGTTCTCACTTAATCTGGTACGTCCATCAAGTAACCAATCGGACATATGAGATTTGCTCATTAATTAGATATTAATTATGGGCCTAATTTTATTGAGCCACATAACGTAGGAAAATTACTTACATTCTCCCACTTGGCCCAATAATCACATAATATTAATATTTAATATAGAACATTAGTTGCGCATAAACAAATCTCTTCTATAATGTCCATCATAAATACCACAATACGATAAACTAGTAAATGTGAGTTATGACGGTTATACATAATTTGTCTACATACTCCCTTCCATATACTACAACAGTAGTAATTTATCATATCAGGTTCATAAGCTATAAAATATGATGGTCCACAATAATGCATCCTTGAGACTTATCCTGTAATATCTCAAAACAATAATATGTACATCATTATGAGAAACATGAAATCATTAGTGTATATAAGAAATATATAAATGAGCTCACAGTGTCAAAACATCAGAAATACATCAATCATAAGTACAGCCAAGACCCATTCTATGTACATTTTATTTAAATATTTTGGATGTAAACCTTTCGTTAATGGATCTGCAATCATGAGATCAGTTCTAATATGCTCAAGTGACACTCTTTGTTTCTGAACTTCCTCCTTGACGGTAAAGTACTTTAATTTCATATGTTTGGCCCCTTTGAAGTACTTATCGTTCTTGGAAAAGAATACTGATGCAGAATTATCACAGAAAATTTTCAGCGGCTTGGTAATGGTGTCGACAAACCCAAGTACTGAAATAAAGTTTCGCGGTCATAATACATGAATTGTGGCCTCAAAACATGCCACAAATTCTGCTTCCATCGTGGATGTAGCAATGACAGGCTGTTTGCACTCTTCCACGATATTGCTCCTTCTGCTAATTGGAACAAATAACCAGACGTGGATTTTCTAGCGTCAATACATCCATCGAAATCTGAATCCGAGTATCCAACAACTTCCAAATGCTTGGACCTCCTATACATGAGCATGTAATCCTTCGTTCCTTTTAGGTACCTCAAAACTTTCTTTGCAGCTTTCCAACAATCAATTCCAGGGTTACTCTGATATCTTTCCAATATTCCGACCGCAAAAATAATATCCATTTTTGTGCAATTCTGAGCATACATCAGACTTCCAACAATAGAAGATTAAAGAATTGATTCTATTTCATTTCGCTCTACATCATTCTTAGGGCATTGCATGAGACTAAATTTGTCCTTTTTGAATTGGAACAATTCCTGCTGAACGATTGTTCATATTAAATCTCTCTAGAACTCTTTCGATATAGCCTTTCTGAGACAATCCCAATAATCCTTTTGATCTATCACGGAATATTTCTATTCATGTCACATAGTATGCCTCACCCATATCTTTCATTTCAAAATTCTTAGAGAGAAAATCTTTAGTCTCACGCAATATACCTAAGTCATTAGCAGCAAGTAGAATATCATCAACATATAGGACTAAAATATAAACTTGCTCCCACTGATCTTTTGGTATATACACTGATCAACGATGTTTTACACAAATCCAAAAGATGTTATGGTATCATTAAACTTTATATACCATTGTCATAAGGCTTGTTTAAGTCCATATATTGACTTCTTCAGTTTACACACCATTTGTCCTTTTCCTTTAGTTTCGAAACCCTCTCGTTGGTCCATATACACTTCTCATCGAGATCTCCATTAAGAAAGGCAGTTTTCACATCCATTTGGTGTAATACTAAATAATAATGAGCCACCAAAGCCATAGTAATTCTTAACGAGTCTTTCTTTGAGACCGGCGAAAAGGTCTCTTTATAATCAATGCCTCCTTTCTGAGTATAGCTCTTGGCAACAAGTCTGGCTTTGTATCGTTCAATATTGTTATTTGAATCGAGTTTGGTCTTAAAGACCCATCTACACCCAATTATTTTAGAACTTTCTGGCAATTTAACGGGATCCCAGACTTTATTGTATTCCACGGATTTTAACTCTTCCTTCATGGCATCAATCCATTTGTCAGACTCATTACTTTCTATGGCTTGTGAAAATGAAACCAGATCCTTATTAAGACCAATGTCAAAATCTGACTCTTGCAAATAAACCACTTAATAATCCGAAATAGCATCTTCTAACTCTTTGGGATTTTCTTAATGGCATTTCTTGTGGTTCATTTGTGTCATATATCTGTGAGTTAGTTTCTTCATGAAGTGTTTCAACCAAATGTTGCTTGGTGTTGTCAAAGTGTTCTTCAACAACTGAAATAATATTTGGTGTTTGTGTGGAAGTAGGCACATTTCTGGTTAATAGAATATTGACCCTCACCTCTTTTTAATTTTCACACTTTGCTTTTCAACACTCCATTAACCTCACCATTCTCAATGAATCTTGCATTACCAGTTTCAACAATCCTGGAACTATGGTTTGGACAGTAAAACATATACCCTTTAGATTTCTCTGGGTAATCAATAAAGTAACCACTTACTGTTCGAGAATCTAATTTCTTTTCTTGTGGATTATAAACTCTAGCTTCCTACCCCAAACATGCAGGTGCCTTAAACTAGGTTTCCTTCCTGTCCATAGTTCAAAAGGGGTCTTTAGAACTATCTTAACTAGGAACCCTATTTAATAAATATACAACGGTTTTAAGAGCATACATCCACAATGATTTGGGTAATGAGGAATTACTTATCATGATCCTAACCATATCCATAAGTGTTCGATTACGTCTTTCTGCAACACCATTTTGTTGAGGTGTTCCTGGCATAGTATACTGTGCACATATGCCACGTTCCTCGAGGAACTTTGCAGATGGACCTGGACATTGTCCTGACTCATTATATATTTACCACCTCTATCCGACCTAATGATTTTCACCTTTTTATCTAATTGCCATTCAACCTCATTAACAAACACCTTGAGAGCATTTGCTGCTTGAGATTTTCCTTTCAGCAATAGATATATCCATAACGTGAAAAATCATCGATAAAAGTGATAAAATATTTCTCTCCACGAAAAGATGGAACATCAATGGGTCCACAAATATCGGTGTGTATAATTTCAAGAAGTTGGGTGCTTCTTGTGGCACCTTTCTTACTATGCTTGGTTTGCTTTCCCTTAATGCAATCCAAACATATAGTAAGATCAGTAAAATTTAGATTCGGATATATGACCCAAACGTCTATGCCACAAGTAAACAGAACTTTCATCTAGTGAACTACGTTTAATTCCAACATTATGTTGAACATTAAGACGAGATTCAAAAAATCCAATATCGAGTTTCAATTTATATAAATCATCACTAAGAAAACCAGAACCGTAGAAAATAGCATTTTTATATAAATTGAAACTTCCATTTCCAAACTTTAAATCAAATCCAGAAACATCAAGTCTTGAAAGAGAAATCAAATTCCTAGAAATCGAAGGTACATAAAGAGTTTGTAATAGCTCAAGGTGCAGCCTCCACGATAAGTCCCTATGCCTTCAATTGGAGCCTTTATACGATTTCCCATGAAAAAGAAATCCTTATTTGGATTTGTAGTTTGGATCGTAAGGAATCCCTGCAACGTAGTAGATACATGAGCAGTTGCACGAGAATCAAGCCACCAAATATTATTAGGAACTTCTACTAAATTTGATTCGAAACATACAAAAGCACTAATTGTACCTTTCTTTTCGAACCAAGCTTTACGTTTCAGGCAATCTTTCTGATAGTGTCCTTCCTTGTTACAGAAATGACACGTATCTGCCTTATGTTCCTTGTTAGCATCCTGTGGAGCTTTAGCAGGTGATTTCTTCTTCTTGAACTTGGTGGCTTTCACTTTTAGTCCTTTACCAGCTCCTTGACCTATGAGGTTAATTCAATGACTCCCTTGTTTCTTAAGTCTTGACTCTCCTGAGTAAGCATACTGGACAATTCACTAACATTCTACTTATCCTTAATAGTGTTATAGTTAATTTGAAAAGGTCCATACTCAGGAGGTAACGAGTTCAGAATAAACTGAACCAAGAAGGAGTCATCCACTTTCATCCCCAAGGTATGAAATCTTGCTACAATGTTAGTCATCTCGATGATATGATTTTGCATATTACGCGACCCATCAAACTTCATGGTCGTGAGTTCAGCCATTAGTGTACCATCGATAGGCTTATCTGCAGAATGAAAACGTTCTTCAACAAACTTCAGGTATTCTCTGGCACTTTCTGTTTGTGGAATAGTACTCTTAATGTTGTTGGCAATATTCATTCGCATAAACATAAGGCTTATCCTATTAGAGCGTTCTCATGCTTTATGGAAAGACTTCTCATCCGCACTGCTCGAATCAGTAATGGCAGCAGGCTTATCATTTGATAGAGCCAAGTCAAGATCCATTACACCTAAGTGGAACTGGACTTGCTCACGCCATTCAGAGATGTTTAATCCATTGAACACAGTAACAAACGAAGCAAGCGAATGAAAGGGAATAGCTGCAAAATAGATAATACATGCTCACAAATCAATATGGATTCAACAAAACAGTTAAAGCATATTGCAATTCTCCTTTGGGTAAATACTATGACACACTATCATAATTTAAATGACATTTAGTCTTTAATAGGTAATTAAATATTTTAACCAAATATATATGCCATATTTGGACAGACAGTATATATTTGACTAAGAATATTAATTTACCTCATCATATTCACTATTCGTAGAATAATTGATTCACCTTTGGGTAAATCCTTAAGTTCTAGCAATAGTGAAAACTAATTTATCCACTAACTTTTATTATAGGCATTTCATTAATTTCATAGACATACTATAATTTTATGTATGCGTATTTTCACAAACAAACTAGTTTGTTCATTTTGGTGACTAACAAACTATATAACATAAGTGCACACACAAAATAAAGATCATAAGTTTTTATGCATGTGAATTCTTTAAACAATCTAGTTTGGTCACTTTGGTGACAACAAACTATATACACATTGATCACATACATAAACAATAAATAGTTTCACCAACCTAATAGCCCAAAACAGATTACTACACTGTCCAAGAATTTTAAAAAAAATGTTTCAAATCAATTTATGGCATTAAGGCATCATTAATGTTACTCCCGTATCATCAAATTCTTGCATATCAGTATAATCATTATCTTCTAGTATCACAACCTATATAATACAAAATCTATTCAAGTACATAGAAACAATTTTGTTTCTCTCGGTCAATAAAGAAGATGCTGCCCAGATCCTTAATGCCTCAGGCGTTGAAGAATTATTTTTTACAGAGTTCACAAGGTTTAAGGCATTGAAGAATCACTTCACTGATTGCGCCGGTGATTTAAAGCATGATTTCATAATTAACATAGGTATACATAATTTCAAAACAACAACTCATTCGTAAAGGTTTATTATTTTTAATGAAGATTATCAATTCAAGTAATCCAGGCTCTGATACCACATGTAATCATAAACTGTAATTCTACTAGGATCTTGAACATAATAATTTTACATGTAGTCATTATAGAAAACATACCTGAATCATGAGTCATTATCTTTAAGCGGAAGCGTTAATCGGTTATTGGTTTCTCGCCCCATACCATAGCTTTCGTTACCGCCGAATTTAAGGATGGAAGAGAGAAAAACAGCAGTAACCCTAATGGGTGGGGAGAGGACCAATTTATAGAGGTTCTCACTTAATTTGGTACGTCCATCAAGTAACCAATCAAACGGATGATATTTTTTTATTAATTAAATATTAATTATGGGCCTAATTTTATTAGGCCACATAACGTAGGAAAATTACTTACATGTACAACTGACTATTGTGAAACTTAAGTGCATGGTACTTTCTTATTATTCGCCAAGGATCTATCGGAAACAACTATTTTACTTGTATAAAATAAGAGTAATGTCTGCGTATATATTATCTTGTTCAGACTCTACATATAAAATTGCACCGAATATAATGTTGTTGTTGAACTTCCTTATTATTTGCTTGCTTATACTTCACCTACATAAGGGAAAAAAGGAAAAGGATATGAAAGTCTTTTCTATTTATTATATCTTTGTTTGATTATTCTACCTTTTCTTTTTCTTTTTTACCTTAGAGTTTGTGATATGGAACTCTTTCCTTCACTCATAAGTTACTTCCTTGATATTTTCTTTCTCAACTTGTAATTGCATAATTAACTTACTTCCCTCTGAAAATACTAAGCTTTTTATATTATTGTAATTGAACAAAAATGTGTGAAATTGAACATTAAATTCTTACCCAAATGTGACATTTGCATATAATAATTAGAATAGGGATTTTTTTTACAGTGATTTGGATTCTTCAAAACTGTGAGATCCTTATTAATAATGCATCTAAAATGACCAGGGGTGGATCCATAATGTAATATATAAGTTCACATGAATTCTATAGCTTTTGCCAAATTTTATATATGTAATATAGGATTTGTATAATATCTACAACAGCAACAACAAAGACAATACGAATCTGTGAAATCTTACTAGCGGGGTCTGGAGAAGGTAGTGTATATGCAGATTTTATCCCTACCTCAAGAAAGTAGTGAGACTACTTCCGATACCATCGGCTAAAAAAACGAAGACGAAAAGAGACAATATATTAATACTATAATCAAATTCCATAGGGAAAAAAATAACAACATCACAAGAACCATAAAATAAATGAAAGAATATAGTATCTATTGATATTAGATTATGGACTCAATTAATGAAAGGGCAGCCCCGTATCCAAGGAAAGAATTGCATCCTTAGGGGATGAGAGATAGACATCTACCCTAATGCATGCATTAATGGTTATTTTGACAGTTTGAAACCGTAATCTATAGATCATACCAGAGACGGACCCAGAAGGGAAGGGAAAATGAGAGTTATGGGAAGGGAAGGTGTTTGATTAAGCATGTTTCATGCTTTAAAATTTTAATTTTTAATTAAAAAAAGAGGTTAGTGATCAAAAGGGCGTTCAAACTTAAAATTATTAAAGACTTGCTAAAGAAATCAAGATTAAGAATACGGTAATACTAAAAGAATTGAAGAAGAGTCACACACTCTTAGTTGTCGTTGAAGAGTCAGATTGTTGAAGAAGGTTGTCGCAAAAAACTTATATTTTTTCATTTGTGGACTGATAAGTTACAATTTGAGGCTTCCAATTCTAAGGGAGGATGAAAAAAATAAAATTAGTTAAGTTGAATATTATCACTACTAGAATTCTGGGAAAAAGAGACCGCAAAAAGCGACCAACTTTGGTCGCTTTTTGGCTAAAAGGCGACCAAAAAGAGACCAAAAGGGCCTGGTGGCTATATTGATGGTCCCCTTTTTAGGGACCAAAGTTGCTCGCTAATTAGCGACCAACTTTGGTCAAGCTAAATGGACCCATTTTTTCGGATATAGACTATAATGACAAACTTTGGTCGCTTTATTAATTTCATAATATAAAGTAGGCGACCAAAGTTGGTCTCTAAATAAAAAATAAAATTTTTATTTATTTATTGTTAATCATTAAAAAGCGACCAACTTTGGTCTCTAATCCAAATATTATATTTTAAAATCTGAAAACTAGAGACCAATGTTGATCGCTTTTTTATTCAATTATTTATTTATTTTATTAAACTAGCAACCAACTTTGGTCCCTAAATACATGAATTTAATTTATTTTTTAAATACCAATGACCAAATTTGGTCGCTATATCACTAGAAAGTTTATTTACTTAATGAAATAGCGACCAGAGTTGGTCGCTATTCTCCAGAAAATTATTTTTTTAACATGAAAAGCGACCAAATAGAGACCAATTTTGATCGCTTTTCTGTGTATTATTTTGGCAGAAACTGCATGTGTTGACAGCTACACCACCTTCCAGTCATACCAAAACCTAACAAGCAACAAAAACAACAATTCAAACAACAATTCTAATAACAACAACCCAACAACAACAACAACGACACAAAAACAACATTAAAAGCTACATTAAAACCAAGAAAGTGTAAGTTTCAATAGAACTACAAAACTAAGTTAACTCTTATTACTACCCAATGGCCTGTATTTGTCGAGTTCAAATTGTCTAAAATTCATTCATTATTTGGTACATCAATATCATCACCGTCCGATGAAGTTTCATCATCATCACATATTGAGAAGGGTCTACTTGTCAATGATGTAAAAAATGATCAGGGGGAGGACGGGAGGAACGATCACTTAGAGGACGGGACAAATGAGCACTGGGATGGGATCTCTATGGCGATGATGGCCGAGACCGGGGAATCGAAAAAGATCCAGCTAGGAGATTTTTGATCTGCTCTTGCATGTCCTGGCACTGAGCGACCATGCCAATATAATGAGCATCTCTAAGCTTTTCTATTTTCTTGGACGCTTCTAACTCGGATGTGAGCTTTGACACAGTCTCCCGCATAGCAAAGAGGCTCTCCCCATCAAGTTGCTCGGCTTGCAAGGAAGTCCCTATTCCTTGCATTCCACACCTATAGCAATGGAATGTCTTAGTAGGAAGGCCGTATACCTTCCCCCATTTTGGACCGCCTACAGCCCTTGTCCATAGTCTTTCAATATCCTCGGCCGAAAGTTGGAATGACTCGCCCGACTCATTAGGTGTCTAGCTACGTATGAATTCCTCAGCTTCAACTATGAAGCGATCATATAAGAAAAAGTAAATTGAATTAGTATTTTATTTAAAAGTAAATGAAAATACTTAATGAAAAGTGAAAACTTACATGTACAGTCGAGGCACATCCCTCGACCCACCTTTCTTCATATGTCTCTTTCTTCTTCACAATATGAGTCTTCTTGAATAACTCATCTTGGTTCATCGGACGACCCAAATTCTTTTCCTGAAAACTCATAAATTTTAATTAATAAATAGAGTAGATATAATGTGAAAATTAAAATATATTAAGCAATTATGTACCATTCTTCTTTTTATTATCCCCTGGCTGACCGCACCTCCAGTGTGCAAGGATCCTCCCTTCTCAGATGCCCGAGCTTTCTTTCCCCTTTTGCTCTTCTGTAAGAACTCTGCAATAATCCATTGCCTTTGCAAATCATCCCAAAACTCCTGAAGCAACCGGTAAGGCTTCTGGTTTAGCTCTCTAGCTATGGAGAAAGAATGCGACAACTGCTTGCGAGATTTGAGATTAAAATTTGCAGCCACGTCCGCGCTATGCTGTCGTTCCCATACACACTTGCTCTGTATTTCAAAAGTTAAATATTATATGGAAATATCGCAAATATATAAATAATTATACTGCTTAAAAGAACATTTATACCTTAAATTCATTGAAAATTGCCTCATTCAGTGAGAATGGAAATTCATGCCAAGACGCATAATGGGCATCATAAAGATTTCTGGTTGCTTTGGTGATTATCCCCGTAGTTATATTACTCGGGAGGAACCTACAATTTAATAAATAAAATAAATTAATATCTTAGTAAAAACTTTACAAAATAATAAACATAAAAATAACAAATAACTCTTACCCATCACCTTCAGGTACTATGATGATCCTGCCATACTGATTATAAAGCATCTCCTCATCAGCAGCAGTAGCAACATCAACATCATCGTCTGAAACATGTGTATCAGAGGCATGTGTGGAAGGAGTAGGGGGGGTCAGAGCTACTATCCCCCAAGCGAAGGCCTCCAATAGGTGGAGTCGCTGATGACGGTAGACGTGATCTATGTGACTGCAACATAGCTGCACGGATCACAAGTGGATGTGATACTGACTACCGTGACCCGAGTAGCTGTGACTTGACTGGCTGGGACACTGATGGATGTGATCCATGTGGCTGTGACATCGATCGATGCGATCCATGTGATGCTGCTGGGTGGGATCCACGTGGTAGTAAGGCAGGTGTACTGTATGTCGGACGCACAGTCCGATGGACCTATGAATAAACACTCAGGGTCTGCACGAAGGTGTAGGGCTGGTGATGCTGTGGCAGCTCAGTATAGCCATGGGGTAGAGGCTGTGGCATAGTGATAGGCAAATCAGAAGAGTGTGGAAAAGATTGATAAGTAGTATCTCTACCATCCTCTTTTGCTTCCTAGCCTTTTCTCTACCCTGAGAACCACTACCTTCATTGTTACCTCGACCCTTACCTGTCATCTGCATAATATAATACATATTTAGATTGAAACATATAAGGAAACTATCTATAAATGAGAGTTATCTAAGAAACCAACTTTTTAAAGCTCATCGACATATTCTTCCTCGTCAGAGAATTCTTCTTCCTCATTAGTTTGAGCTTCATCATTCTTCTTCCTCGTTTTCTATAACTCTTACTTCATTTATATCAACTTCTTCCAATATATGTTCAGGATGTTCCAAATCATTTTCTAAAAAGTTCGTCCACTATTTGGTGAACACTGGAGATATCGTTTTGATATGCAACATCCAACACATTCTCGACTTCGACCCTACCTACATGCTTAGTTTTGATGACAACCCACCAATCGGGCTTATTCTGCCGAAATGGATAAAGAGCATAATACACTTGCCGAACATTATGTGCAATTATGGAAGGATCATAGCGATCATACTCCCTCGTATGATTAATCTCAATTATGTTGTATTGATTGTGTACTCTCGTACCTCTTGTTGGATTTGGGTCAAACCACTTGCATCTAAAGAGAATAATTTTCTTAAATGGGCTACCTGAATATTCTAGTTCTATTATTTCGTTGAGCATACCATAATAATCAATATCTCCAACTTGGTTTCCATCACCACCTTGAATCCACACCCCATTGTTGTTGTTTCATTTTTATTTTTAGAGCAACCCCTCTGTATGAAACTTATAACCATTAACAACGTATTGGAATATGTTGTGACCTCAACCCGAGGTCCCCAAGATATATTTTTCAAAAATTTATTTACACCATTATTTGGATCGTTTACCTACATATTCTTAACAAAATTCATAAGTTAGCATAACTTCCAAACATTGTTTACCTATATAGTGTTAGAATATTTTAAGGATATACTTAAAAATTGTTCGAACCACCTAGGAAATGTCGTATATACAACATTTTGGCCAAATTGACCCACAAAGTGACTGTGACACATCAAATATTTTTAGTAGTTGCATTGAGATGTAATCACAGTAAATTTTATACTTTGATAACTATTAAATCAAAACTTACTTGATAAATGGTACTACTTCGGGACAATTTAGCAACACATGAAGTGTAGCTGATTTGAACTCCATATCACTCAAAATTCTCTTTCTACCATCCTTAGAACACCAGCCTAGTTGATTGAATATGGACAAAGGCGGATATAATGGATCATTCGTAAGGTCGACCGTATGCCTATTGGGCATATTCCTAGCACATGACACGTTCCTCTCAAAATAATAAGAACAAAAATGAGCAATGTCCTTTGCAAGATAAGTTTCACATATAGATCCTTCAATTCTATTCCTCTGCTTAACAAATTGTTTGCATTTGCTAATTGCCCTACATAATTTCGGGTTAGCCAAGAATATTCAAATAAAACAGAAAATTATATATGGACTATAATATTACCTCTCAAAAGGATACATCCATCAGCATTGAGCAGGCCCTCCAAGTCGTGCCTTATGTACAAGGTGGATTGGAAGGTGTTCCATCACATCAAAAAACCCACATAGAAATATCTTTTCCATCTTACCCGAAGTTACACGAATGTTCTGATCCATCCGGCGTAGGTTTTCTTTCCTTAATGTGGAAGAACACAAGTCTTTGAAAAACAAACTAATCTTAGGGATGGGTTTCTAGATTCTTTCAGGCAAACCAGAAAATGCAATAGACACTAAGGTCTCCATGAAAACCTGACAGTAATGACTTTTCAAATGGCTCAACTTCCCTACCTCCATATCAATTTTTTTTCTCAAAATTCGACGCATAACCCTTATGCATCTTCAATTTTGTTACCCAATCACAAATCTATCGTCTTTCCTCCAAAGTGAATGCGTAACTTGCTTTAGGCTTGAATAACTTACCATTGTTTGCTGTCTGCAAGTGTAATTCAGGCCGCCTGCAATATTCTTGTAAGTCCATTCTAGCCTTCAGGTTATCCTTTGTCTTACCTTTAACATACATCACTGTGTTGAACAAATTGTCAAAAAAGTTCTTCTCAATATACATGACATCAAGGTTGTGATGGAGAAGATTATCCTTCCAATAAGGCAACTCCCAAAATATACTCTATTCGGTCTAATTATGAGTAACACCGTATCCGGGAAATATATGCGGTGGAACTTCAGTAACTTTACTGAAGTTCTGGAACCTCTACCAAATTTCATCACCTGACAGTATCGGACGTGGGATTGTATTTCAGTTTATTCTTTTTGAAAACGTTTTTTTATCCTTCTAAACTCATGACCCTCAGGCAAGAATTGACGATGACAATCAAACCATGATTACTTTCGGCCATGTTTCAAAGTGAACGCTTTGCTATTTTCCATGCATTAAGGACAAGCTATCTTCCCAATAGTCATCCACCCAGACAACATTCCATGCGCAGGAAAATCATTAATTGTCTATATTAAATTAGCATGCAAATTGAAATTATGCTTGGTTGATATGTGTTAGAAAATACGCTTAACGCTAGAGGGGGGGTGAATAGCGTTATAATAAAATTTAGCGTAAACTTGCGGAAATTAAAACTTGCAGGAAATAATTAAGTGCGTTAAATAAATAAAAGGAAAGAACGCACCGATATATTCTGGTTCACCACAACACGTGGCTAGTCCAGTCCCTGAGAGACTCTCTCGAGATTTTCCACTAACTCTGTTAAGCTTCCGGGTGCTTAACAAACCGTTACAACTTGAGGACACAAGCCTCAACACTTTTGCTCGGAGATACCACACTCCAAGACTTCAACCAAGGAAACACAAGTTCCTTACAACAAGAGAATTACAATTCTCTTACAAGTGTACAAAACACTTAAACACTCAAACAAAATACTCCTTTATGAGTAGGTATGAGTAAAAGAAGTAAGCTCTGGATCACAACAACTTTGAACAAGAATATGGCTCTCAAAAGCTTTACGAAATTGAATATAAAATGATAAACAAAAGTATGCAAGCTTATAGCAATGTAATGATCAGTTGTAGTATGTTGTTGTGTTTAAAACACTGAAATGAAGCTGTATTTATAGTTGAAAAACTTGGCATTACCGTTGCCTAATTGCCAATTAAGAGTTGCTGATTTTACTCACTGACAATCGATTGTCAAACCCCAACAATCGATTGTCTGCCAGTCAGATCAAAATTCAATCCCAGATTATACGCTTGACAATCGATTACTTACAATCCATAATCGATTACTGGCAACGTTCAAAAAATCCTTTCCAGATTTTACCACAAACAATCGATTGTTCAGAATCAACAATCGATTACTCAGCAACGTTCAAAAAATCTTTTCCGAATTTTAATCAAAACAATCGATTATACAAAATCAATAATCGATTATCAAACGGTATTTGAAAACTTTACGACAACGGTCAGCTTCACAATCGATTGCACAAAGTCAACAATCGATTACTTATCAGTTTTTGAAAATCATTTTAGACACTGCCTCTTGACAATCGATTTTTATATACTCACAATCGATTACTTCTTATTTTTGAAAAAGTCTGGAAGTCACTGCCTCAACACAATCGATTGTCATAAGTTCACAATCGATTATTTTGTGACTTTGAAAAATCTGAAGGACACTGTCTCTTCACAATCGATTGTCATTAGCTTCACAATCGATTATTCTGAGTTTTGAAAAACTTTGATGGACACTGCCTCAGCACAATCGATTGTCATAAGGTTCACAATCGATTGTCATGCAGGTTTGAAAAAACCTGATGTTCACTGCCTTAACACAATCGATTGTCATTAAATCACAATCGATTGTCATGCAGTCTTGGCTCAACATAATCGATTATCATAAGTACATAATCGATTATCTTAGTCCAGTTTTCAGAGGCATGTATGAAAATCATTTTGACTAATGTAAATATGCATGATTTAAAATCATTTAGCATTAAATTAAATATGCATGATTTTGGAAAATAGTTTTATGAGAGAAGCCATGTTACGAGTCAAGTTGTAGGATCAAGATCACAATTAAGAATGACTCAATTAATCTATAAAACTTTGTCTTGAGCTTGAATCTCGTTGTATATCAATTGTGCGCTTGTTTCTTTAACTTCGTCATATATCAATTTTCGCTTCGTTTGCCATTCATCAAAACCTATACAAAAGAACACACGTTTTAGTATATTGCATTGAGAACGTGTTTCCAACAATTTCCCCCTTTTTGATAATGGCAAACATTAAGCGGGATATGCAATGCAAGCAATTTATATTGACGATTCAAGACAAGTGTATACATGCAACAAGTATGCAATTTGTTCCCCCTCAATATATAAATTCCCCCTTAATTTAAGCTTATTGATATTGAGAGTGCATACCCGTTATCTTCCCCTTTTGCCATTAGCAAAAAATAATAATAAGATGCCAAAGATGAAATAAACCTTGTTTATTTGAAAAAAAAATACAGCAATAGGGAAAACAATGCGACATATAAAAACAAAAATAACAAACAAAGAAATTATTCATTTCCATCATCTCCCGCCTCATCATCCGGCGCTGCTTTATATGGAACAAGACCCGCATAAGGATAATGAACATAGTCAAAATATCCATGGATCTCATGAGATAGTTGACCAAGAGAGGAGGTCAATGAAGCAATTTGGTCGGAAATCGATCGGAGGGTAGGCTCTTGAGGCGGGGGAGCACGACGGGATGGAGGAGGAGCAGGCGCTATATGATCACCGTCATGATGAAAGGAGGATTCCAAAATTTCCCACTTTTTGGTACTCTTTTTGAGAGGACCATTTCCAGTGACGAATCCGGTGGCTTCAAGAAAGTTCATGATGAGGAGAGCATAAGGAAGAGGCCTATCATCTCCGATAGCGTCACGCATGTGAATTTTGATAAGCCGACACCAATTGATGTTAGCTCCGGTTATTATGGCATGCATGAGCTTAGTGTCCTCTTGAGAAATGGTAGTATGGTTATGCTTACGAGGCTTGAGGACTCGGGTGATGAAATAGAAAATCAACCGATAATTAGGATCCATTCCCGTAATTGTAGGACGACGGGAGGAGAGATTTGGATCATAAGAAGTAAGACCAATTTGGTGTAAGAGGGCTGTTTCATCAAAAAGGGCTCCGGCCTCTCCGGTGTACCGAAAAATGTCTTCACCATTATGAGGAAGACGGGCAATGGTATGAAGATTTTCATCGGAATGGAGAATTTGAACACCATTAATGTTGGTGACAAGCTCACCATCATCATCCTCATGGAGGTTGGAATAAAAGGCTTGAACCAATGTAGTATTTATGTAAGGATGGGTAAGGAGTAAAAAGTCAAGAAGTTGAGAATTTTTGAGCATATTTGCAGCAGGCCCAAATGATTCAAGATACTTGAGGGTTGAAAAGCGGGGTGGAAGAATGATGCGCTTTTCGAATTTGGTTAAGAATCGAGTAAGCTCGATGTCGGGATTGAAATATAGGACGGAACCATCTTGATAGGGATAGTTCGGACGAGGAGAGGCAGCAGAGGTGGATGCGCCGTGCCTAGCAGAGCGGGAACGTTTTGAGTGACGGCCCGACATTTTTAATGAAGGCTGCTGGATTTTGCAAAGGATTGGAGAGAATTTGATATTTTGATAGCTAAAAATGATGCTTGAGTGAATGTATGAACATATATGAAGCCTATTTATAGAGGTGAGAGTGGCTTGTCATTTATGGAAGAAATCTGCTGAGAATTTAAAGCCAAATTAGTCAGAAACGGTAAAATAAATTCACTGACCGTTAGACAATCGATTGTTGAGATGCAATAATCGATTGTTGAGGAGTTATGACCTGACTTGGAACTGACACAAATCGATTGCGGAGCCAAACGGTAACAAATTTTGATTTACTGACATGAAATAATCGATTGTCAAAGTATGGTAATCGATTGTTATGTTACAGTGAGCACATAAATTTTCTGATTTTGAAGATAATCGATTATATTTTGAAACAATCGATTGTTTTGGAAAAGCATTGCTGAATGATTGAGACGGAAATTGATTTTGCAGTTTAATGAATCGATTATTAAACAAAACTGCATAATAAACATAAACTATAAACAATCGATTAGTGATACTGCTAATCGATTTTTAGCACAGTAAGATAATCGATTATTTGCTTGAACAATCGATTGTTCTGTGACAAAACTTTATAACTCCCCCTACGTTTTAGGGCGATACCTGCAAAATAGAATTAAACGTCTCTGACGCTCAAGTCAGTAATTTGTAAAAAAGTAATAACTTAAAACTAGTGTTGCCAAGTGAGAACGTGAGCTCTTAAGAGGTGTGTCCTAAAGTGTTCGTAAGAGAGTTTCGGGTACTTACCTTTCCTCCGACGTCTCCAATTACCTGTTCAAGAGGGTGATCTTTGATCGTCCTCCACTCATTTGGCACTTTTGTTTCTTTCTCCAATTGTGGCTTTTCTTCCGTTGGTTGTTCCTTAGTTACATCTTTATTTTCCTTGGGTGGTTCCTCTTGTATTTTGTCTTTCAAGCTGTCTAAGATACCTGCAAGATCAAAACCGGAATCCTTTCTCGCCAAGCGAGCATTATTTTCGGAAAATACAACATGAGGGGATTCCTCCACAATTTGGGTTCTTTTATTGAAGACCCTATATGCTTTACTACGTGAGGAATATCCAATGAAAATACCTTCATCCGACTTAGCATCGAATTTACCCAATTGGTCTTTGCCATTGTTATGAACAAAGCATTTGCAACCAAAAACTCTAAAATGGGAAATATTTGGTTTTCTACCCTTATAAAGTTCATAGGGGGTTTTCATGAGTATCGGCCGAATTACTACTCTATTTAGAACATAGCAAGCGGTACTCACGGCGTCCGCCCAAAAATGTTTGGGTATCTTAGCTACGTCGAGCATGGTTCTAGCCATCTCTTCGAGACACCTATTTTTCCTTTCCACCACCCCATTTTGTTGTGGTGTACGTGGAGCGGAAAAGGTATGCTCGATTCCGAGTTCGTCACAAAAGTCCGCAAAGAGATTGTGATCAAACTCTCCCCCATGATCACTTCTAATTGAAGTGGTGGTAGTTTCTTTCTCATTTTGAACACGCATAAGAAAAATTTTGAAAAGCATCACTTTTATTGGCAAGAAATAAAGTCCAAGTAAATCTCGAGTAATCATCAACAATCACAAAAGCATATCTATTTCTTCCTAGACTTTCAATGCGAGAAGGACCAAATAAATCCATATGAAGCAATTGCAATGGTCTAGAAGTTGAAACAATGTTTTTAGATTTGAAAGATGCTTTTGTTTGCTTCCCCTTTTGACACGAGTCACAAATAGAGTCATTTTCAAATTTTTAATTGGGAAGACCAACAACTAAGTTTTGAGAAATCAATTTGTTCAAAAGATGCATATTGATATGTGCTACTCTACGATGCCATAGCCAAGTATCATCCTCTTTACTCATTAGACAATCAACATATTCGGGTGAGGAATTAGCAAGATCAACCATATAAATATTATCAACTCTAAAACCACGAAGTATGATTTTGAAATCACTACGTCTAAATACTAGGCATTCATCCGAATCAAATAAAGCAGATTTCCCTTATCACACAATTGGCTTATGCTCAAGAGATTATGCTTTAATCCTTTAACAAGTAATATATGCTTAATAGAGGATTTTTCATCCTTACTCCTTACCGACCGAGCCGATGCCGATGATCTTTCCTTTATTGTTATCACCGAAGATAACACTTCCTCCTTCTTTGTGCTCTAATTGAAGAAATTTGGATTCATCTCCCGTCATATGCTTGGAGCATCCACTATCAAGGTACCATAGTACACTTGATCCCTTCAAGCACACCTACAAAACAAATTAATGTTCTTTAGGTACCCATGCCATCTTGGGTCCTTGGGGGTTAGGCATATTATAATGATGCGATTGAGTAACATGTCTATGACGTGTAAAGCATGCAGGAGAAATATGACCAATACGTCTACAATAATGACAAGTCACATTTGGGTTATGCATCCTTCTAGGTTCATAGTAACTAGACGGATGAAAATTTCTTACTCTGTTTTGAACACTATGACTATTTCGCATTTCATGAGAATTATTTCTCTTACTATGAGCTCTAGGATGGGCAGCATTTCTAGAGTGATTGTTTCTCGGTTGAGGGCCATTGCTAGGTCTTCTAAGGGGTTCAAAAATTGGCCTAAAATATGCATCATTTCTAGGGTGACTATTTCTAGGTGGTAAGTCATTCCTAGGTCTTCTAAAATGTTCAGCATTTTGTCTAGCATGCATATTGGCTCTAGAGTTGTTGTTTCTAGGATAAGCATTTCTATTGTTAATCCTAGGTTGAGCTTTAGGTTGTTGGGGTTTAGCGTCAACCTTTTCTTCATTCTTAAAGCCTATTCCATGCTTGGTTGATTTCAAGTTAACAAGAACATCATTCAAGTTTTTGTGCGAAGAATTAAACTTATCTAATGTGCCTTTAAGCCTACTTACTTCATTCTTAAGATGCAAACAAGAAGTGCAATTTCTAGTAGAGCTTTCGGGCTTATCGGAACTTCTTTTTCCAAAAAAACTTGTTTTCCTCTTTCAGCTTTTCATTTTCTAAAACCAGTTTTTCTAAATCCTTTTCTTTCAAGGAAAGCTATTTTTGAAAATCCTTTTCTTTTAATGAAGCATTTTCTTTTATGCCCTTAACAGTTTTTGAAGCCTTAATAAACTCAGCATATAATTCATCAAAAGCAGTTTGCATTTCTTCAAGAGTAAAGAAGTTTTTAGATGAAATTTGACATACCTCATCTTTGTTGTCTTCTTGTGCCATAAGGCAAAGATTTGCTGCTTCGTCTTCTTCTCCTTCGCTTGACTCATCTCCGGAGTCACCTCCCCAAGAAATGTATGCACGTTGCTTTTTAAAAGGTTTCTTCTCCTTTTTGATGTTTGGGCAGTTTGATTTGATGTGCCCGGTTTCACCACATTCATAGCACTTGATTTGTTCGCCTTGCTTTTTGCCCTTGCGTTCATACTCCTTGCGCATGAACTTTTGAAATCTTTTGATAACGAGTCCAAACTCGTTTTCTCCTTCCTCATCAATTTGCGGTTGGCTTGTGCTCGCCTTTAGAGCTATTCTTTGCCTCCTTTGATCATCAACTAAAGGGTTAAGAATAGTAGATTCATAGGTTTTAAGGTTACCTCTTAGTGCGTCGATGGTGACATTTGAAACGCCAATGGATTCTTGAATTGCATCGGCCTTTGATCTCCATGCCGGTGTGAGACTTCTAAGAATTTTTCGAATGAGCTCTATGTCCGTGAATGTTTTCTTGAGAGCATGTAGGTCATTCACGATTATTGAAAATCGCTCAAACATTTCGTCCACCTTTTCACCTTCCTTCATGTGAAATAATTCATAAGAATGGGTTAGGAAATCAATTTTTGCTTCCCTTACCTGGTCCGTACCTTCGTACGTGACTTCTAGCTTGTCCCACATCTCCTTTGCCGTTGTGCAACACGATATTTTCCTGTAATCTTCAGCATTAACAGCACAATATAATAAATTTGTTGCTTTAGCATTATTTTGAACCTTTCGGATGTCATCCGCGTCATACTCATCTTCGGACTTAGGAACCCATTCGTTTTCCACCTTCTTTGTTGGAATTTGGTTTCCCTTCATTATCACCTTCCAAAGGTGAAAGCTGTTGGACTGAATGAAGATCTTCATCCTCTCCTTCCAGTACGTGTAATTTGTACCATTGAATAGAGGTGGTCGTGTGGAGCACTGTCCTTCATCAATTCCTGCAAAAGAATCACGAGTAGAAGCCATGGATGGTTCTCTCAAACTGTTAAGTTTTCAGAGAGTTGGGCTCTGATACCAACTGTTAGAAAATACGCTTAACGCTAGAGGGGGGGTGAATAGCGTTATAATAAAATTTAGCGTAAACTTGCAGGAAATAATTAAGTGCGTTAAATAAATAAAAGGAAAGAACGCACCGATATATTCTGGTTCACCACAACACGTGGCTAGTCAAGTCCCCGAGAGACTCTCTCGAGATTTTCCACTAACTCTGTTAAGCTTCCGGGTGCTTAACAAACCGTTACAACTTGAGGAAACAAGCCTCAACACTTTTGCTCGGAGATACCACACTCCAAGACTTCAACCAAGGAAACACAAGTTCCTTACAACAAGAGAATTACAATTCTCTTACAAGTGTACAAAACACTTAAACACTCAAACAAAATACTCCTTTATGAGTAGGTATGAGTAAAAGAAGTAAGCTCTGGATCACAACAACTTTGAACAAGAATATGGCTCTCAAAAGCTTTATGAAATTGAATATAAAATGATAAACAAAAGTATGCAAGCTTATAGCAATGTAATGATCAGTTGTAGTATGTTGTTGTGTTTAAAACACTGAAATGAAGCTGTATTTATAGTTGAAAAACTTGGCATTACCGTTGCCTAATTGCCAATTAAGAGTTGCTGATTTTACTCACTGACAATCGATTGTCAAACCCCAACAATCGACTGTCTGCCAGTCAGATCAAAATTTAATCCCAGATTATACGCTTGACAATCGATTACTTACAATCCATAATCGATTACTAGCAACGTTCAAAAAATCCTTTCCAGATTTTACCACAAACAATCGATTGTTCAGAATCAACAATCGATTACTCAGCAACGTTCAAAAAATCTTTTTCGAATTTTAATCAAAACAATCAATTATACAAAATCAATAATCGATTATCAAACGGTATTTGAAAACTTTACGACAACGGTCAGCTTCACAATCGATTGCACAAAGTCAACAATCGATTACTTATCAGTTTTTGACAATCATTTTAGACACTGCCTCTTGACAATCGATTGTTATATACTCACAATCGATTACTTCTTATTTTTGAAAAAGTCTGGAAGTCACTGCCTCAACACAATCGATTGTCATAAGTTCACAATCGATTATTTTGTGACTTTGAAAAATCTGAAGGACACTGTCTCTTCACAATCGATTGTCATTAGCTTCACAATCGATTATTCTGAGTTTTGAAAAACTTTGATGGACACTGCCTCAGCACAATCGATTGTCATAAGGTTCACAATCGATTGTCATGCAGGTTTGAAAAAACCTGATGTTCACTGCCTTAACACAATCGATTGTCATTAAATCACAATCGATTGTCATGCAGTCTTGGCTCAACATAATCGATTATCATAAGTACATAATCGATTATCTTAGTCCAGTTTTCAGAGGCATGTATGAAAATCATTTTGACTAATGTAAATATGCATGATTTAAAATCATTTAGCATTAAATTAAATATGCATGATTTTGGAAAATAGTTTTATGAGAGAAGCCATGTTACGAGTCAAGTTGTAGGATCAAGATCACAATTAAGAATGACTCAATTAATCTATAAAACTTTGTCTTGAGCTTGAATCTCGTTGTATATCAATTGTGCGCTTGTTTCTTTAACTTCGTCATATATCAATTTTCGCTTCGTTTGTCATTCATCAAAACCTATGCAAAAGAACACACGTTTTAGTATATTGTATTGAGAACGTGTTTCCAACAATATGTCATATATTTCAACACCAACGTACCACAATTGTTTTACCTCATCAATCAAAGTTTGTAAATATACATCTATCAAACTTTTCGGATTACGTGGACCGGGGATAATACAATTTAAGAATATATATGTACTAGTTATGCACAACTCGGGTGGTAGATTATAAGGTGTAAGAAAGACATGCCAACATGAATACGATATTGCAGATACAGAAAAAGGCGTGAAGCCATCTGCTCACATACCTAACCGAATGTTCCTTGGTTCACTAGCAAAATGATACGTCCTCTCAAAGTGCTTTCAAGCTTCTCCATCTGAAGGATCGCACATAACCTCTTTAGCCTAGGTGTAAGAGGTAAATAATGCATCGTCTTGATAGCGACCATCTTTCCGCTGGAAAGCCTCTTGAAACGAGACTTTCCGTAAAATTTACAACAGCTTAAATTTGCATCATCTTTATAATATAACATGCAACCATCTTCACAACAATCAATTATCAATGAGGAAAGTCCTAACTTAGAAACTAATTTCTTTGCCTTATAGAAATCACCAGGTAATTCGATTTTCTCATCAACTAGTTCACGCATAAGGTCAATGAAAGAATCCATGGCTGCTTGAGAAATATTCCAATCAGATTTGATGCTTAGTAATATAATTGCAACAGATAACTCAGAGTGAGGAAGTCCTTTACGTAGTGGACGACTAGCTTCCTCTAATTGTTCATCAAAATGTCTTGCTTCATCATTAGGAGTTTGTTCAACATTTTCGTTGGGCTCACCCCCAAAGTGCATTCCAAAACCATTCGCAATCATATCATGAATTCTGGAATAACCATTTCTATTCTCCCTCGACCTACTACTTTCACCAACAACCATGTTATGAATATCCCATGGCTACCATCCATCTCTCCATGATTAGTCCACCCAAAGTAATTCGCTATAAACCCCTTCCTATAAAGATGAACCTTAGCTTCCTCTGATTTTCCAAACTTTATACAGTCGCACTTAATACAAGGGCACCTAATTACTCCTTCTTTTATGTATGGCGGAAGTGACATTGCATGTCTAATAAAGTCCTCAACCTCTTCTACAAAATCATCTCGCAACCCCCACCGATTAGGATAATTCCTATTGTACATCCAAGAACGATGTTCCATCTATTTAAATAAAGAAAGAACAAATTAAATAGTTAATTCATATCCTAAAAGTTCAATTCAGTAACTAAAAGTTCAATTCATTAACTAAAAGTTCAATTCATATCCAAAAAGTTTAATTCATTAATTTGAGTTCTATTAAGAACAATAAATTCATAATTTAAGGTAGTTCCTAATTTCTACCTTAAGTTCATAATTTACACAAAACCCTAATACTAATAGACAAAAACACTAACAAATTACGTAAAATTATATAGAAAAAATTATAAATTAAAAAGCTAATACGGTAGATTACTAACCTTAATAGATGAAAAATAGGATTAAAAAGCACTGGTGGTGCTCCGGAGAACAGTGACAGCGGTGGTGGTGGCAGGACGACTTCAACAGCGGCGGAGAGGGAGGACTTCAACAACGGCGGTTCCAGCGGTGGTGGCACGAGGTCAAAATGGTGGCGCGGGGTGGGGGATTGATTTGTTTGAGGGAAATAGAGAAGGGAAGTAGAGAGAGTTTGGGGAAGTTTGGGGGAGAAAATAAGATTTTGGGAGGGGAAACCCGAGTTTGAGATCTGGAATTGGAAAAAGCGACCAACTTTGGCACTATTTTGGTAACTATATAAGTATTGACTGTTTGACCAATTAGCGACCAAAGTTGGTTGCCGTTTTTGACCGTTTGACCAAAAAAGCGACCAATGGCATCCCGTGACCTCTCAACCCGCAAGGTAGGTACGCCTCTAGATCACACGGCTTGAACCCATATTTAGCGTTGTTCCAAAGCACCCTTTGTACGAGCTCAATTATTATTATTATTATTATTATTATTATTATTATTATTATTATTATACAAAACTTCAATTCTTGTTGGGATGATACCGTTTTACTATAAGATGGGGGAAGAGTGTGGACTTCATATTTCCCACATGGTCTCAGCAAATGCAGCCAATAAGAAGATCTGCTTTTGTTGTCAAATAGAAATTCATGTTACCACGTCCACAAATAATATGTCTGCGTACATACTACGTTCCTCATACCTTAATAAGTGGAATTATACTGAATTGTTGTTGTTAGAAAACAGAGCAATAGACAAAATCCAGATAATTATTAAATATCCAATTTATGCATTAAAAACAGAAGAAAAAAAAGGAAAAAGAAAAGATTGATGAATGAGTCAAAAGTAATAGAGAGAATAACGCTTCTATATCATGACGTCTCAGGTTTCTTTGCCATGAGTTCATGTCAACTTTTCTTTTATATTTTTTTGGTTCAACTTTTGTGTTATTGTTTACTTTATCTAATTGCATATCTTTTTTCTAATTATTTGTTTGTATTAGAAACTTTTTCTTTTATACCAATTGATTCATGGTGTGTATTGTAAATATTCAGACATAATTCTATTTTGGCTTGATTATTTATTAAATATGTGTTCCCTTCAACAACAAAAGAAATACTTTCTGACAGAAGGAAACGAAAAATCCCACTAGAATGAACTAAGGAGTCGTTTGGTTTGAAGATAAGTTATGCTAAAATTAGTTATATTAAAATTATAGTTATATTGGGATTAGTTATTCTATTAATATTTTTTATTGACTATTTGGTATATTATTTTAATACTGGTATTGGAATAACTTATTCAGAGATTGGATTACATTCTTTGGCAAGTATAAGCAAAGGCAAAACCAATACTAAAAGGTTATGAGTTCGAGATTCGAATTCTTTTAAATTATTAATTTCTAAATTAATATTTATATATATTCACGGATTATGAAGACAAATACATGGATTTGAATAAAAATGATTTGATTCGACCGAACCCGTACTCGATAGGCTAGCTCCGACCTTGAGTATGAGTTACCTCGGTACTATTTTTAATTCTGGAATAACTTATCTCACGACTGGTAACCAAACAAGGGATAAGGCAGTACTAAAATTTTATTTTAGGATTATTTTCTTATACATCGTACGAAACGACCTGATTAATGTTATAGTTGTTCTCATTAATGTTTAAAAATTAAATTAGCACTTAAAAATTAAAATAAGCATGTATCATACTTAATTATAATTAGGTAATAATATATCTATGAAAGACATAGTAATAATTGTGTTAATATCGAGGGATAACTTACGTAGTGAAAGGGTAAAAGTTTTTACTTATGATAACATATTATTAACTTTATTTTCTATATTATCATATTAAGCTTATTACCAAAAGTCAGGAGCACACCCCAGAATTTAACACACACACACACACACACACACACACACACATATATATATATATATATATATATATATATATATATATATATATATATTTATTTTGAGTCTACTTAGTAATAATAAATGTGGAGAAATTAAAAAATAGTCAGATTTACAAGTGATCATTCAAAAATAGCCACAATTTTAAAAGTAATCGAAATTTAGTCACTTTTTATGTAAAGATAAATCTGAACGAATATATTGTTCAAAATCCGAAAAATACTCCGGTGTAATATATTGTAATTCCATCATAAGTATACTAGAATTTCAGTATATCATGTTAGAGTTTCAGTATAATATACCGGTGCAACATAATATGCTAGAAGTTCATACATCGGTACTCCAATCTTCATTATATTATATTGGAACTTTCTGCGTGTTGGAGCTCCAGCATAATGTGTTGGAAGTTCATATACAGGTGTATCGATCCCCAATATATTATGCTGGAACTTTTCATGTTGCAGCAAAAGAATGGCTATTTTTTAATAACTTTACAAACGTTAGTTATTTTTGAATGATCAGTCCGAAAGCTAACTAATACGTGCCATTTTTACTAATTAAATAAATTTAAAATTAATAAAATTTAAATTCTAAACCCGCTTTTTTAAATTGCTATTGTGGGTCACTTCTCTCTATTTTCTAGATAACGCCTAAGGTTTGTTTTTTAGTACACCATTTCTAATATTATTTAACCTAAACATTGATTACAATATTTGTACTTATTACTATTTTTATTTGTCTTTCCTTGTCTCTCTCTTTTTTCCTATAATAGAAAGAAGAAAAAAGCATCTTCAGTCGGTATTTCTTGATCAGTTAGCTAAAAAATGGCTTCTGGAAGTGGAAGCAGAGGAAAGCATGCTCGTAATCACAAGCCAAAACTACATCAAGCTCAATTTTCAGGTACAAGTAATAACAATAATAATAATCATAATAATACATCAATAAGTAAAGCAGTAGCACAATATACTACAGATGCTAGACTACATGCTGCATTTGAACAATCAGGAGTTTCAGGAAAATCATTTGATTATTCACAATCTGTTAGAAATACAAATGAGTCTGTTCCAGAATATCAAATTACTGCTTACTTGAGTAAAATTCAAAGAGGTGGTCATATTCAACCTTTTGGTTGTACAGTAGCTGTAGATGAATCGAGTTTTTGTGTTATTGCTTATAGTGAAAATGCACGCGACATGCTCGGTATAATGCCACAGTCAGTTCCGAGTCTTGAAAAAGTTGAAATTTTGAAAATTGGAACTGATGTTAGGACCCTTTTTGCCCCTTCAAGCTCTGTTTTGCTTGAAGGTGCTTTCGGGGCGCGTGAGATTGCTTTGTTGAATCCGATTTGGATTCATTCCAGGATTTCGGGGAGGCCATTTTACGCGATTTTACATAGGATTGATGTTGGTATTGTAATTGATTTAGAGCCTGCTAGAACAGAGGACCCTGCATTGTCTATTGCTGGAGCTGTGCAATCGCAGAAACTTGCTGTAAGGGCTATTTCGCTCTTGCAATCTCTCCCCGGTGGAGATATTAAGCTTTTGTGTGATACTGTTGTCAAGAGTGTGAGGGAGCTCACGGGATATGATCGAGTTATGGTGTACAAGTTTCATGAGGATGAGCATGGGGAGGTCATGGCGGAGAGTAAGAGAGATGATTTGGAGCCTTATATTGGTTTGCATTATCCGGCTACCGATATTCCACAAGCATCGAGATTCTTGTTTAAGCAGAATAGGGTTAGAATGATTGTGGACTGTACTGCAACCCCTGTGCGGGTTATTCAGGATGAATCACTCGAGCAGCCTCTGTGTTTAGTTGGTTCAACACTTAGGGCCCCTCATGGTTGCCACCCCCAGTACATGGTCAATATGGGCAATGTCGCGTCACTAACACTGGCTGTTATTGTAAATGGTAATGATGATAAAATTGTTGGAGGAGGCCGAAATACGATGAGATTATGGGGCTTGGTCGTTGGACACCACACTTCTGCTCGGTGCATTCCTTTCCCCCTTCGTTATGCATGTGAATTCCTTATGCAGGCCTTTGTGCTCCAACTAAACATGGAATTACAATTGGCATCACAGTTGGCTGAAAAACATGTCTTAAGGACGCAAACATTGTTATGTGACATGCTTCTTCGAGACTCACCTACGGGGATTGTTACTCAGAGTCCTAGTATTGTCGACCTTGTGAAGTGCGATGGGGCCGCTTTGTACTATCAGGGGAAGTACTATCCTATGGGTATAACACCTACTGAAGCCCAGATAAAGGGCATCGTGGAGTGGCTATTGACTTATCATGTTGACTCAACAGGTTTGAGTACTGATAGTTTGGCCGATGCAGGGTATCCTGGGGCAACTTCACTTGGTGATGCGGTTTGTGGGATGGCTGTTGCTTATGTAACTTCAAAAGATTTCCTGTTCTGGTTCCGCTCACACACTGCAAGTGAGTTAAAATGGGGTGGCGCAAAGCATCATCCAGAAGACAAAGATGATTGGCAGAGAATGCATCCACGCTCTTCCTTCAAGGCATTTCTGGAAGTTGTTAAGAGCCGTAGTTTACCATGGGAGAATCCAGAAATGGATGCAATTCACTCTTTGCTGCTTATTCTAGGTGATTCATTCAAGGATGCTGCGGCAAGTAATTCCATGGATGTCGCGCATGCTCAGCTCGGGGAAGCAGGGTTGCAAGGGATGGATGAGCTGAGATCTGTTGCCAGAGAAATGGTTAAGTTGATAGAGACTGCTACAGCACCCATATTAGCCGTTGATGTTGAAGGTCGCATAAATGGATGGAATGCCAAAGTTGCAGAGTTGACAGGGTTATCAATTGAAGAAGCAATGGGGAAGTCCTTGGTTCATGATCTTGTCCACGAAGAATCACAGAGAACTGCTGAGAACCTTCTCTTCAATGCTTTAAAAGGTTATAGCAATCCATTCTACATTTCTTTCATTTCAACTGGTGCATTTCATTTCATGTGGAGTTCCCTTAAGCTATATTGAGCAATTATACTCTCACTTGCTTTTCTTTGTTTTTTGAAATTTTAATGGAAAAGGCATCACAGTTTTTAGTGATATTTACTTAAGTTCCCTCTGAAATCATGCAACAAATTGCTGGTTTCTTATATTCTTTCTTCCATTAAAGTCAACGAAATCATGAGCCTTAGTCTTTCTTTTTCAGGATAAAGTATGGGTGGGATTGTAAGTTTCATTTATTTGGCAATTTTCTTTCCATTGGATAGATGTTTTTAGGGATAAGAAGCTCACTTTAGCAAGATGTGTTCTTTTCATCCTCATGTTTGTGTTTAAAATTAGCTAGTTTTTTGGCACTTCCAATGCATTAAATGTCTATTGTCCTTATCCTTTCATAAACTACAGGTAGTAGGTGTTCTGATAGATTTATATACTGCTGTTCATAAGGAATGTCTAATCTATAATATCCATAAGCATGTCTTTGCCCTGGTCCGTCTGACAGAAATTTCTAACCTTTTACCACCTGTTATCTCGTTTCCTTTGTTTCAAAATAGTCCAATAGATTGCCTCCCATATTTTAATACATTTCAGTAATTAGTTCTTTTAATTTCGTACTGTTGCTTTGACACCGCGCACTTAGAGGTTCAGCACATATGAAGTGTTTATTAGATTGTGGTAAGCTATCCCAGAAAGATGCGAGAAGCGAGACTGAGGTGGTTCGGGCATGTGCGGAGGAGTCGTGACGCCCCGGTGAGAAGTTGTGAGCGGCTGGCGATGGTCGGCGTACGGCGAGGCAGAGGGAGGCCTAAGAGGTATTGGGGAGAGGTGATTAGGCATGACACGGCTAGAATGCGAGTTTCCGAGGACATGACCCTTGATAGGAAAGTCTGGAGGTCTAGTATCAGGGTTATAGGATAGGGGCTCCTAGAGTTTTTCGTACTCCTCACCCGGGGTTGGGTGAGGCTTGGCAGGGGTATCCATAGATGATTTGTGTATTGGATTGTTTCTCCCTTATGGTAGTTATTTATGGTAGTTACAGTCTGATATTATTGCATGCTATTTTATTTATGGTTCTTATGTTTAGATAATTATTTACACTATTTCTGCTGGAGTAACTAATGCTCTTTTATTTTTGTTTTTGTTTTTCCTTTCCTTCACTGAGCCGGGGGTCGATTGGAAACAGCCTCTCTGCCCTTTCGGGTATGGGTAAGGCCTGTCTACATATTATCCTCCCAGACCCCACTTTGTGAGACTATAATGGGTAGTTGTTGTTGTAAGCTATCCCAGAAACCGTACCGTGTCATAAGCCACATAAAATGGAAGCATGGGAAGTAATCAAGATTTATTATTGATCATAAAGCATGTAACAAGTTGCGTCAGAGCTTTCTAATATAATCATGGCACATTTTTATGCCTTTTGGAGGTCAGTTTCAATCTTGAATTTTCGATGTGGATTAAGTCTAGTTGATTTCAGAGAACATGGGCGTGATTGTTTTGGCTATACATCTTATCTGGATTACAAAATAAAATTATATTTAAGATCAGATTCAGGCTAATCCAGACAGAGGGTGGCAATATTCTCTTTGTACTCTGTATGTAGCTTGACTTTGTTGCATTTTATAATTGAAACTGATTGGTATCCACCCTCTCGGTGTCCAGCCATTCTATGCAAAATATATTTTCAAAAAAAGGAAAAACCTAATAATGTTGCTAAATTAATCACAGGTGAAGAAGATAAGAACATAGAAATAAAATTAAGGACATTTGGAGCTGAGCAACTGAAGAAGGCTCTTTTTGTGATGGTTAACGCTTGCTCTAGCAAAGACTACATGAATAACATTGTTGGTGTCTGCTTCGTTGGCCAGGATGTTACTGCCCAAAAAGTTGTAATGGACAAATTTATTCGCATAGAAGGTGATTACAAGGCCGTCATGCACAGCCCTAATTCTCTGATCCCGCCCATATTTGTATCAGATGAGAACACTTATTGCGTCGAGTGGAACACTGCGATGGAAAAACTTACTGGTTGGAACAGAGGAGAAATCATTGAAAAAATGTTAGTTGGTGAGATTTTTGGCAGTTTTTGTCGGCTCAAAGGCCCAGACGCCATGACTAAATTCATGATTGTGTTGCATAATGCAATTGGAGGCCAGGACACGGAAAAGTTTTCATTTTCTTTTTCCGACCGAAATGGAAAATTTGTGCATGCTCTTTTGACGGCTAACAAGAGAGTCAATATGGATGGCCAGATAATTGGGGCCTTCTGTTTCTTGCAGATTGCAAGTCCTGAATTGCAGCAAACTCTAATCATGCAGAGACAACAGGAGAGGACGAGTATTTCTCAGATGAAAGGGTTGGCTTACATTTTCCAGGAATTAAAGAATCCGCTGAATGGTATACGCTTTGCAAATTCATTATTAGAGGCCACAGATTTGACAGAAGACCAGAAGCAGTTTCTGGTAACAAACGTTGCTTGTGAGAGGCAGATGTCTAATATCATAAGGGATGTTGATCTTGACAATATTGAAAATGGGTAAGTTTGTATTCAATTGTGCTTGCTATCATATAAGTTAAAAGAATCTATTTACCATGATTAGGAGTGGCAAACGGGCGAGTCGGGTCGGATATGGTTCGGGTCGAAATGGATAATGAGAAAATGGATAAATTATCTGACTCGGCCCATATTTAATATGGATAAAAAACGGGTTAACCGGCGGATAATATGGGTAACCATATTATCCATGACTTCTTGCATATGATCACTTTTGGGAGAATTATTAGTCTCCCTAACTTGAGGAACCCCCAATTTGAGGCTTTACAAATGTGAAAGTTGGATCCATTAGTTATCAATTGGTTATCCATTTGCTAAATGGATAATATTCTTCTTATCCATATTTGACCAGTTTTTAAAAAGTTCATTATCCAACCCATTTTCTTGTGGATAATATGAGTAGTTAACTGTTTTCTTTTAACCATTTTACCACCCCTAACCATGATATAGTATACTCTAGTACAACTTTCTTAGACCATGTAAAAATGTGGTAATGTTTTATGAGCTTTGGCTGAAAAGCACGAAGACTTCCCTGTATCATAGTCATTGTAATGAACAACTACAGTTCTTTAGTTGTTTTAACGTTTAAGACGAAAGTACACAAGGTACATGTATTGTCCGAGTTGTCATTTGGCCTTAGGATCCTATAGACAATCTACAAAATTTGCTTCTCAAGTATGTATCATATCTGAATTCTGGCTTGTACTCGTGTTAAGCTAGTTGCGGTTCGTGCACAATAACTCACTTTGCAGCAGTATGTGAGAGAAAAATTAACAACAACAACAACAAAAAACCCAGTTTGATCTTAACGGGTGGGGTCTGGGGAGGGTAGTGTGTACGGAACCTTACCCCTACCTAATGTAGGTAGAGAGCCTCCTATCAAGGGTCATGTCCTCAATGAGCTGAAGCAGCGGCATGTCGTGTCTAATCACCTCTCCCCAGTACTTCTTAGGCCTGCCTCGACCTCTTCTCAAACTCTCTATGGCAGACCTGTCACACCTCCTGACAGGAGCATCAATGTAGGAACATAAACCTTATATTCTCAACCTTGCGAGGTAGTTCCCATGAGACCCAAACAGAGTTTGGTCTTTGTAGAGGCATTTACCATGTGTTGCCTTGTCATGTAATGTTTGAACAAATTTAGATTTTTCCTTCCTCTTCATCATCCTCCCTATTATTTTTCTATTTTCCTTTTTTCTTTTGTGGTTGCGGAGGGGGGTTGAGAAATGCATGTTACCTCTATGTAAGAAGGTAGCTGACTTCAATTTGTAATGTTCCGTTCCCCTCTTCAGAAGATGATTAACCTTCAAAATTCTAACAGTTCACTGGAGCTTGAGAAAGCAGAATTTTTTCTTGCAAGTGTGATAGATGCTGTTGTTGGCCAAGTGATGTTATTGTTAAGGGAAAGAGGTGTGCAACTGATCAGGGATATTCCAGAGGAAATCAAGACATTAAGGGTCTACGGGGATCAAGTCAGAATTCAGCAGGTCTTTGCTGATTTCTTGCAGATTATGGCAAGCTATGCACCATCCCCAGAAGGGTGGGTAGAAGTCCATCTTCGACCAAGTATGAAGCAAATTTCTAGTGGAGTAACTATTGTACATATTGAGTTCAGGTATGTTCTACAACTTTGTTTTCTTTACTTTTGCCGTGGAGGGGCTATATCAACATGCTTCTACTGTCATCTGAATCTTGAAGCATTGTTTCATTAAAAGATCCTTGAATGTAAGATCTTATGCAGTCCTTCATTTGCACTTCGTCAGCTCTAGTTGTTACTGTGCGGCTGTTCAAATCTTTTTCTTTAGGAGTATTCATGTAGACCTGAATAGCCCTTAACATCTCAATAAGTTTGCGTGGAATTGGTGGATTAAATGTTATGATCACAGATTGATCATAATGTTTGATTTGGACTTTGTTAGAAACTACTCACTAGTTTACTGCTACACTTTTCTTGAGGTGTAGTTCTCTTTGCTTTATCATTTGATCGGTATATTGGGCTTCTAACATTTTCCAAATCATTTTATGGTCATTGGATGCACTACTTATTTATAATGACTGCTAAGTATTCTTTTTAGAGGGGTAACATATTCATGTATATGATGGTATTTTGCTAGCGTTCTATGATATACTTGATTTGCTTTTTTAATTTGAAGGGAGCCTTTGGTTAACTGGTAAAGTTGTTGGCATGTGACCAAGAGGTCACTGGTTTTAGCCGGGAAAACAGCCTCTTACAGAAATGCATGGTAAGGCTGCGTACAATAGACCCATTATGGTCCGGCACTTCTGCAGACCCCGCGCATAGCGGGAGCTTAGTACACCAGGCTGCCCTTTTTAAACTCTTGATGAAGGGAACAATATAACCAGATACTAATATTTTTTAGCATTTCAATGCTGTTTGGTCATACTATCTCAGTTAATTTGATCATCTCTTTTTTTTTTCCTGGAAAAGGATTGTTTGCCCTGGTGAAGGTCTTCCTCCTGAATTAATCAAAGATATGTTCCATAACAGTAAGTGGGTAACTGAGGAAGGCCTAGGGCTGAGCATGTGCCGAAAAATCTTAAATCTTATGAATGGAGAAGTCCAGTATATCAGACAATCAGAAAGATGTTTCTTCCTGATTATACTTGAACTACCTATGGCTCAAAGAGGTTCAAAGAGTGTTGGCTAGGTTACTAGCTATTAGATTCAATCTTGAAGTCGCTCAAAGTGCAAATCGCTCAATCTGGTAGAATGCTGGGGATGCCTCAGATGCTTAGCTGGAACTTGGAGGAGTGTCAAGTTTCCTATACCAGGATTAATTTTTAACATCCTATTTGGATCATTTCGAAATTAACTGCAAATGTGCAATATAGTAGCATCAATATGCTTGTTGGCTTAACGGTTTCAAGCAGTTGTGGTTGGTATCATTCTAAGGAAATGTACTAGGGGTATTGTTTTAAAGTAGTCACTTTAGTACTGAGTAATGTTCCGGTAGAATTAATAAATATATATAATGCCGAGCGATGGAAAATTTTAATTTGTGTTTAATACAACTGACACTAATTGTATGAGGCAACTTTATTTGTCTTTATTTGTAATGATATAAATTTTGATGTTTCATGTAACATGGATATGTATCTTCTTTTTATGTGTAAGCTACTCTTGCCAAGGAAGGCTCCATCAAGAGGGAGTTAATTTATCTATTATTTTGACTGTTGTTTTACTCTTGAAACCCGCAGACTTAGTGTAGTAAAATTGGTTACCATCTTATATTACATGTGGGTTGCAGATGAACAACTTTGTAAGTTTAACAAATACATTCTCTTTTCCTGTCAAGGTTCTCTAAATGAGAACTCTTATTTTTAACATCCTTGTTAGATGTGCTTGTTTAGAAAGTCATTTGTCCTAATTATGTAACTAAATTCTCAGGTTGAACTTATTTTCACTTTGCCATTGTCTCCGCCATTGACTTCTTTCAATGGACTGCTTGGGTAATTCCGATAGGGTCCGTGTATGGGCAAATGTATGCATTTCGATTCAGGTCCAAGTGTAACCGTACTCATTGTCCTCAGTATACTTGTACTATGCCGAGGGCATACCTTTTTGGATATATAATCTAAGTCGAGAATATATAGAGAGTAGAGTTATGGGAAAAACTGATGAAAAATTACTTTCACGTTCAGTTAAAAAAGCACTTTTTGGTGAGAATTCCTCGTTCCCTTACGTATGAATTCCCCAATAGCAAATTCAAAACTTGTGTGGCCCTATCTATTGCATCTCTCAAACCCCCAAGAAACCCCTTCCTTCATGGAGATCCTGCTTCCACCACTGGTTAATAGGTAGTCGAGTATCTTTCTTTTTCATACCAGTAGTGCTAATATTATTCTCGTATTTTCTTATTCTTAGATTTCTATTACTACATATTGTTTCTTTTGCTTTGATTTTCTTACTATCTTGTTGTTGTTGTTACTTCTTTTTTCACGGCTTCTCCACTACCATATTTCTTTTCAACACAGTTGTGACTATGGTTTTCTTGAGCCGATGAGTATATCACGGCTTCTCCATTACCATATTTCTTCTCAACACTGTCATGACTATGATTTCCTTGAGCCGAGGAGTATATCAGAAACAACAGGCATCTCTATCTTCACAAGATAATTAAGGATAAGGTCTGCGTACATACTATTCTTTCCAGTCTCCACTTGTGGTATCACACTAAGTTTATTATTATTTTTGTTGTTAATAACTAAGAAATGTTGCATTTAGCGAAAAGAATTGAAAATTTTGAAAAAACTAAACCTAATTTGTACGTTTAATGGTAAAAACGGAATTATGGTTGTCAGCAGTAAAAATGGCCAAACGTTGATTAATATTGTCCTAAGTACATCATACACTTTTGCTGAAGGGTATTAATCAACTAACTATACTTTAAAAATGCAAATATATTAAGTTTGTATGGGTCAAAACAAGATTCATGATAATTAGCGTGTCTAATTGGCTCCAACGCTCGTTCGGGCTAATATAAGGCATAATCATTCGCTAACAAATGTATTCCGATGTTACTCGACCTAATTAACGAGACCGTGACCTACTCTTTGTTCATGGACGTCCCTTCGACGCAGCCACGGCCGTCCATCGCCAGCTGGCAAGATTCACAACTATAAATATTAAGAGAAAGAACCCTAAAAAGGGGGCTGCTTCTTCTTCTTCACCTCTATTTCTAAAAGAGAGGGAAAAAACTATTGTAAGGCTCTGAACCTCTCCATGGAGAGGCAGACCATGTCAGTCTTAATCAATAAATATGCTCCCCACCTTTACCGTCTCGATCAAAAGCTTTGCATCTTATCTCTTTATTTTACTCCTTTGGCCATTTATTACGACCTGCTATGATTGGCCCTTGTTTCATTAATTGATTTATGCCCCTCGAGAGCATTTACCTTGTTAAGGGTCTACTGCATATGAAATTCCCTCCTTGCCAGCTCTCTACCAGCTCCCAGTTCCGCGGGTTGTTCCTTAAGCGTTCACGCAAATCACGGCACTGGTTTCGGTAGCGGCGATACATCTCCAACAATCGCACAAAGACTGTCGAGCGTACGTTGGCCTGAAAAATTCCCTCCACCTCCAATAAGAATGACTACATCAAACAGAACAACAGTTAATACAAGAAGATACACTAAGAAAATAAATAAATCAAGGCTTCAAAAGTACCTTTATACCCAGAGCGGCCACCTCGCCCATCAACCCAACATCTGAGATGCCCCTCAAGGACGTGCTCTCAACCTCCGAGCACATAACCTCGAACAGTGATACCAGATTCTCTTCCTCGAGCACCAGGTTCTGCTCATTAGGAATCTCCACATAGTGAAAATTCCCTTCGGCCTGTACCGCTGGACGGGTATAACCCTCTTGGAACAGGCGGACTTCCTCAGGGTCCAAGTTAGGCGCAAAATCATCCCCTTATCTTGAGGCGCCCCCTCCTTCTGCCGCCCTGGAAGTCGAGGCTTCCGCTGCTCGGGAAGTTGAAGCACATGCACCCTCCAAAACATTGGCGCCCGACTCTTCCACCAAAATAGTTGTTGAGGAACTACCTTCCCTCTCAGCAACTGGAACTGAAATTTGAATTGCCGAAGCAACTGTGTCACCTTGGCCTAAGCCGACCGGGGCAACCCCAACTGAATGCCTGCCCCCTGGGGCAGGCTCCACTGCATTCCCCTCCGCTTCTAATGGCGAAGAACCCAAGGTAATCACCACCGGAAAGATCGGGGTGAACGCCACCCTACACCGAACTAGCGACCTCTCCTCTTCTTCCTCATCTTCATTCAGTGGAAACTCCACCATGGGGCGTACAACCCCTGAAGATTCTTCAACTCGGTGCATGGACCGTGCTGGAGAGTGAGCCGCTGAGGATTCAACCGAAGTCGCTCTCAGAACTGGGCGAGGCGCAGTTATTGCAACCAATCGGGCAGTCGTCCTCGGCCTGCGGAAAGCAAGCTGAGGATCCCTCATGCGTCATGGTCTCCCTAATCAACAAAGGAAGAAAGGTCAAGGGAAAGAAACTGAGTACTATGAAATAAGAGCAACATAGCAAGTCAGATTCTTACCAGCAGCCGGCCTCCGGCCATGGGCCTCCCAGAAAGATGCCCACGTGCGAATTCCCACTGTAATAGGAAGCACGGCCTCGACCCACCCGCGGATTGCAAAAAACGATTCCGGCGGTGCACCTCCAGCTACGGCACAAGAGGAAGGCCAGTACGTACGAATATGAAATAGGATATATAACCAAAAAAATTGAGACCAACGTAAAAGAAACTTATCTGCATGGTTCCATTCATCTGGGAAGTCGGTAGCACAAGCCACCAGGTTCTCGGTCCTGATGTAGAAAAAGTGCTCATAAGGATGGGCGTCAACTTCGTCATCGAGTTCCGCAGTTAAGTCGCTGGCCCCATGAGGGACCAACCGAATCATGGCACCCCGTACCCTCTGGGGGGCGTAGAGATTTAGTACGTGCCCAAGAGTAATCTCCCTCCGTGCGAACTCCGCATATTTTATCAGCATAGCCAACAGCTTGTAGCAGGAAGGGACAAGCTGACCAGGGCATACTCTATAGTGGCGGCAAAAGTCCACCACTAGCATTGGAAGAGGAAGTTTAAATCCCAGCTTGAAAGGGTAAGCGTAGAAAATGCAATACCCTCGGTGCTCGACATGTACCCTCTCCCCGCTCCCAGCGAGGACGATGTCAGCGTAACGAGGAATGTCACATTGATCCCTCAGTTGGGCGATGCCTACCTACCCCATCAATGGGGCTTCGTCCACTTGGTCCTCTCCTTCATAATCAGAGAAATGTCGTCAGACCGCCGGGTAGAGAAAGAATGTCGGTCACCAATGGGAACCTGTCAACATCCGCTGAATCAGTGGTTCTCGCCACCGTAGATGGACCCTCAGCCGCCGGAACCGCCACTGGAGCAACATCAGAACGAGAGCTATTCGCCATTGTCAACGTATTGAAAGGAAGTGAGCAAAATTCACTGGAAAAGCAAGAGGAGATGAAGATCGAACGATAAACGATGAGAATGAAGTAACATGAGCAAAAGATGAAGTAATTTGAGAATACGAAGAGCTGTCTCTCTCAGAATTTCACTTAAGCAAATATTGGAAAAGTAAGAACTGAATGATACAACCCTTTATTTATAGACAAAGCATAAATGGCTTTCACGAATCCCAAAGGCCACCATTAACTGCCTGACCAACCGCAAAAACGGTTCAGGTCTACAGTAACAAACATCATTATGACAGATACTGTGGAACGACCATTCAACCGTCAATCGGCACATCACCCTTGAAACGGTTGTAACAGTCCTAAGACACCAAAAGCACGCCCCACGCGTCACTAAGTATATGACTCCTTCCTTATACGCGACAAGCATGATTGTATCCTCCTCAAACATATGTAATTGTCTACGGCCATCTCTAAATCAATAGTGGCTACGGCCATCTTCAAAGTAATGCTGGCTACGGCCGCCTCTGAACGTAATATTGATTTCATCCATATCTGAAGTAACAACAGGCACAACCATCTCGTAAGCGAGAACGACCAAGGCCATCTCCTGAATACAAAACGGCTACGGCAATCCCCCAAGTAAGGACGGCTAGGGCCCTTTCAAAGCAACGAACGGTTATCGCCGTCCCTTAAATATAAGGTGGCTACGGTCTCCTACCAAAAGAAGAGTACATACAAATAAACGGCCACGGCCATTTCAGATATACGAACGGCCATCGCCAATCACTCGTATGAGAACCAACCAAAGGACTGCGACTACGGTCGTCGAATGTGAATTCACCTAACATCAGCTCCATTGTAGTCAAGGATTGTCCCTGCAGAGTGGTTACGGCCGTCAACTTCTACAATGTGATGTCTACAGCTTAAATAGTTGCGGTCATCTTCGATCACGACCAAGGCCAAGGCAATATTCGGCCCTCACCTTCGAGCCTTTTAGGATACATCCGGCGTAGTCCGCTCACCGAGCTCGATCAAGGCACGACCTCGATAAGTGGAGGGACTATCTGTATGGATCAAAACTAGCTTCATGTTAATTAGCGTGTTTAATTGTCTCCTAAGCTCGTTCAGGCTAATATATGGTATAATCATTCGCTGACAAATGTATTCGGAGGTTACTCGGCCTAATTAACGAGACTACGACCTACTCTTTATTCACGGACGTCCCTTCAATGCAGCCATGACCGTCCATCGCCAGTTGGCAAGATTCACAACTATAAATATTAAGAGAAAGAACCCTAAAAAGGGGGCTTCTTCTTCTTTTTCACCTCTACTTCTAAAAAAGAGGGAGAAAACCATTGTAAGGCTCTGAACCTCTCCATGGAGAGCAGACCATGTCAGTCTTAATCAATAAATATGCTCTCCGCCTTTACCCTCTCAATCAAAAGCTTTGCATCTTATCTCTTTATTTTACTCCTTTGGCCATTTATTACGACCTGCTATGATTAGCCCTTATTTCGTTAATTGATTTATGCTTACGAGGTACACTAAAACTTTAAGCTAAACAAAGTTTATATGTTCATTATGCTTTATTTCATCCCAAAATATCAACTCAAAGTACTCATCATTTGACGAGTCATAACAAAATAATATTTTATAGAAAATGTAAGTCTAACTATCAAATTACATTCTTTATCCGTATTTGGAATTTGTATACGAAGCTTTGACCAATGTAACCCTTTGACCATAATTGATCAAGTTCTTGCACTCGTGATCCTTAATTGGTATTTAAGCAAGTTGATCATGAGATCTTAGAATTTTATCTCAGATGTTATATGATGGCCTGCCACGTGGCATTCTATTATTATTTTTAGTTGGTTTTCCGTCGGTTGTTAGGTATTCGTATTGGAGCCCGACTATATTTGAATTCGTGATGCGTATGGATTCATTGGAGAAGAAACGCTCCTACAATTTTTTTTTATATTCTGATCGAACCCGAGACCTCTGATTAGGGGAAGAGTAGCTTCATCTGCTATTGGATTCTATATAAACACATCGTCAAATATCGTTTGTGCCATGTAATTTTTCTTAAAAATTATTTTGATTACTTAATATGCTTTAAGGTTTAATGCTTATCTGCATTAAGCACTATTTGATGTTTATCATAACCTTAGAAGGAAATTCAATCTAACGCACGCCTTCTGCATACTGCATTGATCGAGAAAAATCATAATTTAAATATGACAATAAAGTGAAAATTAAATAGGGTTATATTCTTAGCTAGCCAATTAGAAATTGAATTGAGATTAGATAATATTTTGCAAATTAGGGTACGTTGCGTGTGCTCTATTATCGTTACTTATAAAGTTAGTAACTATTCTTTCCATTAGGAACTAACATGTTGCACGGCTTTAAGAAAGATTAAAGTATAATTAAAAGGATTAGTTTTAACATATATGAATCAGAATGAAAAAAGAAAAGAGAATAAATTTAATATCGATCAGAATATCTCCATTTAGAAGTCATTAAGCAAGAATAAAAGATTGATCAATCCTTAAAAGTGAAAACCACCTTTACAGTCAAAACGCTAAATACTACTGCTTAAAATATGTGCCACCCAAATGGGAAAAAAAAAATGTAGTTGGTCCTTTAGCATATTCATAAGTTAAAACCTTCTTCACTACTCTTTCAGCAAGTAATATATAAAGTTGTAATAATTAATTAACCTACCAAAAAAAAACCTACAACACTAGCCAATGTCCATCTTTTGATTTGATGTTGAAAACATTCTTTAAATTTAAAGTGACATATAATTTCAAGGTAAGACTGGATTACATTGTGTTTATCACACTAATATAATAAAGATGTTTTTATAAGTTCAGTAAGCTTAGATTATACTCTGCTACTCCATCAGTCCATTGTTTCAATCTGTTATCATAAAGAAAATATAGAAAACTAACAACACAAATTTGAAGTCACTATAAACACATAAGCAATGTGTTAACTCTTACAGTTGTGTATGTTATCAGCACTCTAGCTCCGCCCATGTTCATATGTTGTACAACAACTAGACCTTAATTTCAAACAAGTCATAACCAATTATATTATGAATACTTAGTAATTATGCTTTTTCATTAAAGCTCAACTAATATTATTATTATTATTATTATTATTACCAAATTTATATACTATATTAAAAACACGAAGGCCTCTAGTGAAATGTCGTTCGCCTTTTTTATCCTTTAAAAATAGATTTATATTGAACAAAAATGTCTTGTAGTTATTTTTCCTAATATTTAGGAGTTTAAAATCAACAAAAAAATTTACTTATTGTTATAAAACAATAAAAGTAGAAGAAGAGTAGTGTAAAGAAAAGTGGAAAGAGAGGGAATTCTTATTGATATTGGGATGAATTACAATGAAATAGAACCCTCTATTTATAGGGAGAGCTTGACTTAGCCACCAAGTAATAAACCCTAGAATCTCTCTAAATATATATATTCATCATAAATAGAATTCTATTTATAACACTTATTAAATATTTCCTTATTTGAACTAAGTGAAAAATCTTAATATTTAAAATATTAAAATCTCAAACATTCTACCTTATATAAATCTTCAACATAAATTAAGACCAAATAACACCAAATCTTCCAATGATGTCATATGAGTTCTCTCTAATTGCAGTTGTTAAAAATAGATCGAGTAATTGTGCTAAATTTTAGGTGAACAATTGTGATATAAACAAAATTAAAAAAAAAGGAAAGATTCCCATTTAAATGCATAATATTTTGCTTAGACATAAATAGTGATAAACACTTAGAAATTAAACTCAGCAATTGAAGTAGCTACGGAGAGCGAGAAAGAAAATGATTTGCAAAAGCTAAGGACACTAACCATTCGAAAAACATAAAAATTCAAATTTGTTATGAAACAATAAAAAAAGAAGAGTATTGCAGGGCAAAATAGAAAGAGGGGAAATTCTTATTGATATTGGATAAATTACAATAGAATAAAATACTCTATTTATAGGGAGAGGTTGTCTTAGCCACCAAGTAATAAATCATCTCTAAATATGGGCATTCATCATAAATAGAATTCTATTTATAACACTCCCCCTGAATGTCTATTCAATAGATAATGTGTCTCATTAAAACATTAACTAAAAGAAAACCCAACGGGAAAAAAATTCTAGAAAAAGAAAAAGAGTACCCATATATAATAATACGTCTTTTGATGGCCTCATTAAAAACCTTGCAAGGAAAACTCAGTGGGCCAAAACCTTGTAAGGGAAAAGAGTGCAACGCGCATTACCTCCTCCTGATGAGAACATCAATTCACATCCTTAAGCCTTCACATTCTAATCTTGTGCACCATCTTCAAGAGATCGTTGGTAGAGATTTGATAAATAAATCAGCCATATTAACTTGAATGAATATTTGGCACCTTGAAATCATCAGTCGTGATAGATATATAATGTCTTCACAAATATCGTTGAATGACTCTTCAATATCTCCATAGAGGTATCCTCGCTATCATATTATCATGCTTATAGTTATAGCAAGATACCTTTATGCATAAATTGCATTGAGGATGTGATACTTCAAGATCAAGAATTTTATATGCTTTAAGCAATTTGAATCTTTCAGGGATCATTATATAAGTATAGTCAAGTAAGCCATATAAATAGACTTTAGATGCATATCAAGTTTTTATGTCATGCATAGACATATAAGATATATAAAGGTGATTGCACACACCATTGACTTTATACTTTTATGTTTTGGAACAACATAGACAAACTTATGTGTCTTTCATATGAAACCAATTCTATTCGAATTGTGTCTCTTCCATTTGGCCAATATTTTTGTGTCTGTATATGCGACAGACTTAAGATCCTCATCTATATTTAGTGCTATCATGAACGTCATCATGAACATTTTATATCGATTCCAATATTTTTTCATAAAGACATAACATAGAGATTTCTTCATTCATATATTCAAATATCTGAATCTCATGAGATTTTATGAAGTGTTATGTCATGTGATCTTCTAGATCACTTGCCTCCTTATAATGATCACTTTGATCATTTTCTCATCTTCTTTATTTAGAAATTCTATCTGAAAACGATTTGTCTATACGTTGTAGGCGTACCATAGACTTTGTCCTTCTAGGACTTAATATGATCATTTGCAATGAGAATATGGTTACTTACTTTGGGTCAGCAAATGTGTATCGCATGCTTTGCAATATATTGCAAACGAATTATCTTTTTATAAACTTCAAGTTTATATTATGATATTCGAGGATCTATATATAGAAATGATAATCCGTTCCACGTAACTTTTTCTCAATTGTTTATCATGTCTCCCCTCATGTTAGAAAAACTAACTTGTTTCCTTAATTTTGAGAACCCATCTTTGTGTATTATTTTGTTAATAATATACATCGCACATCAATAATAAGATGGAATTATTTAGTTTCTGACCTTGAACCACTTATGAGGGGAGAATATAATATACTCTTGTATATAATGTATATCAAACTGATATAGGTAACTTTGTTCTCATAAACAATAGTTTAGCTATTAAGTGGAGGCACTCAATAAATTATTTTTCTAAACAAGTTGGGATGTAAACCAACTTATCAAGATGAACTTCTTGAACAGAAAATCTAAAAATTATACTCGAAATTAAACCATTGAGCAAGTTATATCGCACAACACCATGTTGCGATTTAATAATAATTGCACATGTAACCATTTCATAGATGCATTATGTGGTATACATGACAGGTGAATGCGCCAATATTCACCTTTGATATTTGCAGCATTCATGGGATTCGATCCCAATTTTAGTTGGTCTATTAATTAATAAGAACAAGCAATGTAAGAGAATTCGTAAAGAACTTTCTAGTTCTTTAATATTTAATCGTGTGAATTCTTTATTATTTTGCACATCATACTTAAATTGATATGGCTAATCCAAATGCCAACTGAATAAATTATCAATATTGATAAACTTCAAATTTATATCATAACGTGTGAAATTATCAATAAGCTCCAAGTTTATTATGATATGAGTTTTTTTATTGTGGTATTCATTTATTTGTATAGTACAAACTAGAGAATAAAATGGGTAATTTTTCATACACATATTATCCCGCTACAAGTTGTAGTAATAGAAGATATTAAATCTTTTCTCTATTTATTTTCTCTACATAATCAACAGCTTTAGCGTGTACTTTGAAACGTGTACTTTGGAAAGTTATACCATTATGGTCATGGTAAAAATTATATGCAAGATATGTTTCTTGCATTATTGTTGTCCTTTAATAATCACATTGCCAAAATGTTTTAGCGTATAATAGGTATGTGACCTAATGTTGTATTGTGGGTCGGGCTGGGACCGGGCCCGCGGTCCTAACGGGCTAAACGGTCCTGGCGGGACGATCCTGGAGGATCGGTCCTTAATGGTGCAGGAGGCCCGTGGCTGGCCGCTTCAATACATTAAGCCCACGAGCTCGGGACTGACAGGCGGGCCTGGGCCGATTCAACCGGGCCACGGGCTCCAATGGCTATTTTTTTAAATTTCAAAAAAGGCATTAGTCAGTTTTTTAAAATCTAGCTGTTGGCCTTCATAATTTATCCGTTGGCCACTTTAAAAAATAGCCATTTGGCCCCCAAACTTTATTTAATTATACTTTTCCCAATTTTCAACTATATATACCCCCTCATTCTTTCATTTTTACTCACCAATTTATCAATCTCTCTTCTATAATTGTTTATTTTATTATTGAAATTTCGTGAAAAATTGTGAAGTTTGTGAATTGAAGTATTCAAGTCTTCAAGTCTTCAACGATTTTCAATTTTCAAGAAGTTGTTCGACAATTCGGTTAACTCGTTCTAACTCTTAAGTTTTAAGAATATATTTTTGTGTGTTTTAGTTTGCATAATTGTAATTAATATGACATTTTCTTTGAAAAACATATTTGGTGGTAAGGGAAAATCTCAAGCTGGTGAAAGTAGTCGCCAACCTGCTACCCTTCCCCTGGCTTTCCGACCCAGACATGTTACCCGTCCTGCTCCTCCTATTATTCTTGATAGTGATAACCTTTATTTTTAATTTTTCGATAGTAAATTTTGCCATAATGTTGCACCAGGTCAAAGACTAAATGAAGAAGTTATGAATGCTCTTTATCCTCATGAAACTATCTTAGAAAATAATGAGGAAAATGAGGATGTAGATGAAACCCAATCGGATTTAGATAATACACCTACTAGTCCTATTAATAACTCAACTGATGCACCGCCCGACCCACTTGTAGAAACCCATACTTTTAATAGACAATCTTCTAAATGCCTAGAAACATCATTAGTTTGAAATTGTTTTACTTAAGTAAGAGAACAAAATAAGGCTAAGTGTAACAATTATGGGAAATTACTGGAGCATAAATATAGTGGAGACCGTAGCGTCACGGGTATTTTGGCTTGGCACATACAAACACACCCTAGAGATAAAGTTAAATATTTACAAATAAAAGCGCAACTAGAGGGGACAAGTGTAAATTCTGCGGTTAACCCTAGTACAGGTTCAAATCTAGTTCAACCAGGAATTAACACTGTGAGGAATTTGCTACACTTGTATATCAAAAGGCTCAATTAAAATTAATGCTCAAACAATCTATAATGCTTATCAAGTTGCCTTAGATCATGCTAGGCCAAATGTTCCAACCCCTACTTCGTCTAGTTCACAATTGTCTAAAAGAGCTGCGGGCTTAAAAACACTTAAATCTTGGACGGAGTTCAGGGGTTTTCAAGGTGATAAGTATGATGAAACTTCACATCTACATGATCTTTAAGTTTATTTGTTGCAGGGACGTGAAAAGGAGAATCCAGACGGCACTTTTGATCTTTTGGAATGGTGGAAGGCAAGGGAAAAATATTTTCTGGTTCTTGCAAGGATGGTACATGATATTTTATCTATTCAAGCTTCAACTGTTGCATTAGAGAGCGCTTTCAGTCAACCAAGACTTTAAATAGGTGATCATAGAGCGTCTATGAGGAAGAGCTTGGAAAAATCAGTATTGTTCAGAGATTTGATCCGCTCGGAAAAAGAAACTTTGGACTTGCGGAATCACAACCAGAGATAGATAAAGCTTATGAAGAAATGATAGCGAAACTTGCGGAGGATGTTGCTTCGCCCAGAAGTGGTGATGAACAATCTTCTTTTCCACCACCACCAATGGAACCTCCTCCGAACCTTGAAGGATTTATGAGATTTGTTAGAGATACAATGTAGATTATGGTGTAACTTGTACTTTGGCACATCTTCTTTAGTTTTTTTTCCTTTTAATAGTGGTTTAGTACATTATTGTGCTTATTCCATTGAGGGAAGAAGAGTAAGAAAGATATGTCATTTTTGGTAATAAAAATTATAAGACATGCCCTTAAATATCTTTTTTGAATATTTTTTTATCCTTAAATTGCAATTATTTATAAGCTATAGGCTATAAGCTATAATATATATATATATATATATATATATATATATATATATATATATATATATATATATATATATATATATATATATATATATATCAAGTATTGAGCAGGACCTTTTTAGGGCTGTAGGACCTTTTACAAAGCCGGGATTTATTTAGTTTAATATATTTTATGCAAACCACGAATTATTCGTTATAAACCCAACCGGGAACATCCATAGGCGATTCAACCAGCCATACAGGACTTACCAGCGGAATTACAAGGTTTATACCCGATATAATTCATCACTAACCATGTCGAGAACACCCCTTTCAGGGCTTACCAACGCCATGATTTAAGCTTAGTTTGCTATAAAATTATTTAAACTCCACCCATGCTAAAACCGTAACCCCTTCAAGGCAAAGCTCTTATTTTAGAGTCATCGCCTTTCAAGACCTTCCTCAAACCATGTCAATACTTGGTATCAGAGCCATGAAAGATCTACTCAATGCTTTGGAAGTTGTTATTCAACACTTAAATTTCTGAGTTCTTATGTCTTGGTTTAATAAATAAAATTTTATTAAAAATATGATTAAAGAACAAGTTGATTTCCCTATTCAACAAGATTTATTGAATACTTGGGTAATTCCTAAAGTCAATATAGAGACTATATATAAATTGGGAACTTTTGAAAGATTTGCTGGAAAAACTACTGTGAAAACAACAGAATTAAGTTTTACAATGGATAAAGATAGTGGAGTTTTTAAACTATTATCTCAAAATGATATAGATTACTATAAATCTAAAGATTTCAATTATCTGCATATTGGGTTAGTTCAAGTTGCTTTCAAGCCATTAACATTAAAAGGTTTACCTAAAAGTTTTGTTGCTGCTTTACGAGAAGGAAGAAATCTAAATTGGAAAAATTCTTTGATTGGTTCTATACAATCGACTTTGGCTTATGGTGCAATATATTTTAATGCTTATCCAAATTTGAATATTGCCTTAACTGATGTGAATATTTTACAATCATTGATTTTGAACATCAAGATTAACGGATATGATTATTTACCTGGAACAGAAGTTATGTGTATTTGTACTAGAATTGTTTATAGACCTCTTTATACTTTATTTCCTAGATGTCGAATTTCTAAACAAAATAACGAGACTGTTTTGTTTGAAAATAATTTTTCTAATTCTAAAATTATTACTCGAAGATTAATTAAGTGGGAAGAAATTAATTTTCCTAGTGAGTGGATTATTAAAGAAGCGGCAGTACCTCAAGAAATTACTAATGAAGAGATTTCTGAAATTATCCAGAGTAAAGATGGTAATGTAACTTTAAGATTTAAAACCCAGGATATTCCTAGAATTACAGATTCTTCTTCTAGACTAACCAGATCTGTATCCTCTTATATTTCACCAGTATATTATATTGTAGATATTCCATCAAGAGCATCAACTTCTCAGATTAGAGAAACAAATTTTGATAAAATTGTTTTAGATAAAAATAATATTGCTAAAGGTGAAGATCGTTTTAGTGATCCTACAGATTCTGACATGAATTTTCCAACAGGTTTACATGGATAGTACGAAAATTGATTTTAGTCCAGGTTCTCTGGCACGAAAAAAGATTTCTTTAGAATTTTATAGTCCAAAATGGGAAGAATTTAGAAATTGGTTTTTCTCTACTTTTAGTGGAGAAGAAACAGAATATTTTTCTAAAGATTTTTATAAAGATTTAGAGAAAAGTAATGTTTCATTACCATTCGTCCCTTGGTTCATGATTAAATATGTGGGATATTACCTATCAGTCATTGAACATGAATATCATTTGTCTAATGGTGATATAATGATTTCTTCTTTACCACCGACTCAGTCTTTTGATATCAATAAAGATGGTAAAACTATTAATTTTACTGCTTTTGCAAAATTATCTGAAAATAAAGGAGCTATAGTCACTTGTGAACAAGTCAATTTGATTCATAAACAGCAAAATTATGCTAATTATTATATAAATATTTTAGGAGAGCATGTTATGGCATTGCATAAAAATTTAGACAATTACTTGAAACAAACTCAGGTTTTACAAGAAAAAATAGAAGCTTTTCACAAACCAAAACAAGAATTGAAAATTGTTAAAAATACTTTACAACCTCCTCCTGAAATAAAAAATTTCAAAACTGATTCTATTGAAGAGATTGAACAGCTTTCAAAAGAAAAACTAAAGAATATTACTTTTGATTCAAATATTACTGGAATAGATTTACAGCCTCAACCTGTTTTATCTGCAAAACAAGAAGATTTTATTACTTTAAATGTCCCAGATTCTTTAAACAAAATCAATACTAAATGGGCGGATAAGCCAATTCAAAAAATGTATTATTACAATAGGCCAACCCCCATGGATGTTTTAAATGAAGAAAGAGACCAGATTTTTAATAATAGTTATAGTAGCAAGGAGATTTATGAATGGAATATTGATGGCTTTAATGATAAACAGATTTTTACTACTTTGCATAGAATGTTGATGTATAGTACTATTTGTAAGATTAATAAAAATCAAGATCGTGATGTTGCTGCTATGATAGTTGCTGGTTTTACTGGTCAATTAAAAGGTCGGTGGGATAATTTTTTAACCCAAGAACAAAAGATTGCAATTATGAATACTACTAGTGTTCATAAGATTGAAGGGCAATTAGCCTACCAAACTGTTGATTCTACTAGTTCTTCTCAAGTACAACAAAATGTTGTTTATACTTTAGTCACTACCATGGTAGAACATTTTTGTGGTAGATGGACAGATGAGGCAGAGACTATTAGAACAACATTACAAAATCTACGTTGTAGACAATTATCTGATTTTAGATGGTATAAAGATGTATTTTTAAGTCGTGTTATGGAATTGCATGATTGTAGTCATGAACATTGCAAGTCTAAGTTTATTGATGGTTTACCTTCAATTTTTGCTGAAAGAGTTAGAAAGCATTTACGTGGCACTAATAACAAGATTCCTTATGATTCTCTTACTTATGGCAAGATCATTAGTGTTTGCACATATGAGGGTTTAGCTGTTTGTAATGATATTAAGATGAATTATCATATAAAAAAGAATAGATTAAATGAAAGAAAACAATTAGGAGAATTTTGTGATCAATTTGCTTTTGATATCCCTGGTTCTTCAAAAAGAAAAAAGAAGATTTCTACTTCTAAAGATGATAGAAAAAATAGGTATAAGAAAAGGTTGTTTAAATCTAGTGATAAAACTGATTGGGATAAAAAAGATAAGAAGGCTTATAGAAAGAAAGGTAAGGAAAATTACAAAAATCGGATTAAATGTCATAAATGTGGTAAATTTGGTCATTATGCAAATAAGTGTAAAACTCAGGAAAAGATTAAGAGTTTAGATTTAGATGAAAAAATAAAAGATTCTTTGTGTAAAATTTTATTAAATTCTGATTCTAGTACTGAAGTATCTGATTTATCTTCTAGTGATTCTAGTTCTGAAGAAAATGTAAGAATTTTACATGATGAAGATTTATATTCTGATTATGATAAATCTTTTTCGGAAGAAGAATGTGCTTGTAAGAAAGATGATAGTTTGTATGATTTAATTTCTAATTTTCAAGATATGAATGTGAATATGATCAATGACGAGAAAATAATTAAGATTTTAAAAACAATAGAAGATAAAGATTTGAGGAATAAAATTTTGGATACTGTTTTAACTGATGATTTCAATGGTGATTTCAGAAGTAATAAGCAAGAAAATATCTTTCCTTCTTCTAATTTTATTTTGAAACAGCCTGATTATTATTCGACTGCTGAATTAAAAAGGATCTTAACTCAAAGGAATTTTCCAGAAAAAGAAATTACTATTTTCTGATTTAAAACAAGAACTCCTTAATTTAAAGAAAGAAATTGTTTATTTAAAAATCAGTCTAAAATCCATAATAGAAGAATTTCTAGCTTGGAAGATAATAGGACTTTTGATTTACATTTACAAGCAAACAAGACTGAAGCTTTTAAGGCTGAGACTTCTAAAGCAAATGAGGCTGAGATTTCTAAACCTAGTAATGATGAAAACATTAGCCAAGATCTTACAAATAATTCTTTTTTGACAAATATTCTCAGTGAGGACAAAAATGAATTTTTACAGAAAATGAGTATTATTACATCTCAAAAGTTTTATACTAAAATTACTTTACAAATTGATTATAATTTTAGAAAAGAATTTATTGCTTTATTTGACAGTGGTGCAGATGTAAATTGTGTTCAGGAAGGACTTATTCCTTCTAGATATTTTCATAAAACAACTCATTGTTTAAGATCTGCTAATGGTAGTCGAATGAAGTTGAATTATAAACTACCACAAACATTTTTATGTAACAATGGTATTTGTTTACCTCAAAGTTTTATGATTGTAGAAGATATTTCTTGTCCAATTATTTTAGGTGTCCCGTTCATGCATGCTATATTTCCTTTAAAATGTTGGGGATCATACTAAAATAATAGGAACTTATAATAATAAAGATTTTCAGTTAGATTATTACTAAACCTTTTACGAAATCCATAAACATGATTATTTAGAAATTGATTTTGAAAAATCAACAAGTCAATTTTATAAAACTGGAAATTACTTTATTAGAAATTGATGTTCTATTGAAAAATCCTAAATTACAAGAAAAAATTGATTTATTAAAAAATCAATTTATTACTAATATTTGTGATGATCATCCTAATGCTTTTTGGGATAGGAAAAACATGTTGTTTCATTAACTTATGAAGATTATTTTAGTGAAGCTAATATCCCTACTAAGGCAAGACCTTGTCAAATGAATTCTGCTCATTTAGATTTGTGCAAAAATGAGATTGATAATTTATTGAGAAAGAAATTAATCAGACAGTCCAGTTCGGCTTGGTCATGTACTGCTTTTTATGTCAATAAGCATGCTGAACAAGAAAGAGGTGTACCAAGATTAGTCATAAATTATAAGCCTCTTAATAAAGTTTTGAAATGGATTAGGTATCCTATTCCTAATAAAAAAGATTTATTGAATAGATTACATGATGTAATTATTTTTTCTAAATTTGATTTAAAATCAGGATATTGGCAGATTCAGATTGCTGAACAAGACAGATATAAAACTGCTTTTAATGTTCCAATAGGACAATTTGAATGGAATGTTATGCCTTTTGGATTGAAAAATGCTCCTTCAGAATTTCAAAAGATTATGAATAATATATTTATCCCTTTCACTGATTTTATTATTGTTTACATAGATGATATTTTAGTATTTTCTAAAAATATTAAATTGTATTTCAAACATTTAAAAATATTTCAGCAAATAGTTATTCAAAATGGTTTGGTTATTATGGATCTTTTTCAAAGTAATATTAGATTTCTTGGACATAATATTGGAAGAGGAACCATTATATCTATTAATAGATCTATTGACTTTGCTTCGAAATTTCCTGATGTTTTAACTGATAAGACTCAACTACAAATATTTTTGGGTAGTCTAAATTATATTTCTCCTTTTGTAAAGGATTTATCAAAAGACACTGCTATTTTATATGAAAGATTAAAAAAGAATCCTCCTGCTTGGAATAATTTACATAGTGATGCGGTTAAAAAGATAAAATCCAAAGTAAAAGAACTTCCTTGTTTAACTTTGGCTAATCCAGAATGGGAAAAAACTGTTGAGACTGATGCTTCAGACATAGGATACGCTGGTATTTTGACTCAGTTTTTCCCTGTTGAGAAAAAAGATTATATTATACAATTTTATTCGGGAAAATGGAATGATAGCCAAAAGAATTATGCAACCGTGGCAAAAGAGATTTTAGCTATTGTCAGGTGTGTTTTAAAATTCCAAACAGATTTGTATAAGCAAAAGTTTTTGATAAAAACAGATTGTCAAAGCTGCTAAATTTATGTTTAATAAAGATTTTAAGCATAATGTGTCCAAGCAAATGTTTGCAAGATGGCAAGCGTTACTAGCTCCATTTGATTTTGAAATAGAATATAAAAAGGGAATTGATAATAGTTTACCAGATTTTCTTACTCGAGAATATTGATTAATACTTAATGTTTAAGTTTTGCAAGATGAGGCCAGGATGGCCAAGAGCCTCTTCTGGAAGAGGCAGAGGAGCTGCTCAAAACAGATTTCAGACCTTGGGGCATATTCCTGCTCAAAATAGATTTCTTGAAGAAGGATCTTCATCTAGTATGAGACCTTCATTTGCAGATTATCAAAAATATATAGATTTCATTGCCAGCAATGCAGGAACTACTCAAAAATATAAAGATTTCATTGCCAGCAATGCTGGAACTACTGGAGATAGAAATGCTACTATTCAACCCACCTCTGTTGAGGATAACAATAAAGATTATGAAATTGATAATGAAGATTCTTATGCCTCAATAACAGGCAAAACTGATAATGAGATTTTTGAAACGAATTCCATGAAAGAGATTATATTATATGTGGATCACAAAGATTTTTAGTGGAAACACAATCCATGGATTGTCATGAAGAGATATTTAAATAATGCATTATTTCCAATGCAAACTTATAAAACCAGATTACATTTCGAGATGATTCTAACATCTACATGATCTGTTGAGATTACTCATAACAATACTGGTGCTCCTAATAAATCATATTTTTCTTTCTCAAAGATGATTATTAAAAGAATTATTTTACCAGAAGAACGGGGACTAAGTACTTCGAAAGATTGTCAATATGTACATCCAGTACAAAAGATTTCCATTAACTACAATTATTGGGATTATGTTGATGCCTTTTCAAAGACATTATTTTATGAAAATGATGATCACAGACATTCTTGGTTCATCAAGATATGTGCACAAGTTTTTAGAAGCACACAGATTCCAACTTGGTTTATAAAGTGGTGGTCTTTTTTCGGACCGTCTCGGAATATTTTGACTACGCAATTATAAGATTTATACACCAAATGGGTCGAAGCATCTCCAAAGATTAATGAATTAGACAGAGAAGAAAGACTTTATCCCAGGACTCCAATAATGATTTTTTTTATGGAATTCTCTATTCCTTGGATTTTCCGATGGACTATTGAAGTGGGAACAGATTCAGATGATATGCCTTGTTTATTCAGAAGATTTCATACTAAATTCTGGCCTAAATTAAATTCTAAAGGACCAGATGGTAAATTAATCGATCAAGAATTATTGGACTCTATTCAGACTGCTTTGACCAGACATAGTAAAAATATATTAGAAATTCCTATTATAGAAGAAAGCCATTTTGCTAAAATTACTAAGAAAATACAGATTAAAAAAGGTGGTATTTTATCTCAAGAGGAATTAATTGCTGCCTACATGGAACAATTTAAGCAAGACATTCAGAGACAGATTACAACTGGAGATGATATTTCAATGGGAGATAACAATTTTGAAGACTCCCAAAGTATCAACAGTGTTAACTCTGAAGAATTGGCTGAGATTGTTAGAAAAGCAGAAGAAGAAGTTTTACATCAAAAATAATGAGATTCTTGACAAAAGATGATGGTGGGGTCTACTAGGACCAATTCTTACTGTATGATTTTTTGATTTTAGTTATTCTAAATTTCTATATAAGGAGACATAGATTTTATTAGAGGGCAGGCTTTCAGAACCCCTGTCTCTCTCTCTTAGATTGCTCTCCCTTCTCTCTACATCCTTGTAATATTCTTGTAATATATTTTTAAATGTTCAGTTCAAGATTTCTGCATATTCCTGGTAGCCAGGTACTCCTTTATTCTCTTTATTTAAATATCGTTTTAAAATTTTATTATTGTAAGAAGCCTAATGATGGGCTAAGTTCTTAAGTGTTGAATAATAACTGACATGGTTTGAGGAAGGTCTTGAAAGGCGATGACTCTAAAATAAGAGCTTTGCCTTGAAGGGGTTACGGTTTTAGCATGGGTGGAGTTTAAATAATTTTATAGCAAACTAAGCTTAAATGGCGTTGGTAAGCCATGAAAGGGGTGTTCCCGACATGGTTAGTGATGAATTATATCGGGTATAAACCTTGTAATTCCGCTGGTAAGTCCTGTATGGCTGGTTGAATCGCCTATGGATGTTCCCGGTTGGGTTTATAACGAATAATTCGAGGTTTGCATAAAAATAATTGAACTTAATAAATCTCGGCTTTGTAAAAGTCCTACAGCCCTAAAAAGGTCCTGCTCAATACTTGGTGTATATATATATATATTTTTGGAAATATATATACATAACACTATATATAGTATACTATACTAGTATACAATATATTATATATACTACATACTATATATACTACAAAACAAGATTTTTCAAAATGAGGGCCCCACCCCCAATGACCACCAACGGTTATATCACACAAATAGTCGTTTTTTTTTTCAATTTACAAAATTAACTTTCTCTAATACTATAAATACCCCTCCCCCTCCCTCTTCTTCACTTCAATACTCAATACTCATTTATCAATCTAAATTTATCTCAATCTCCAATTTTCAAGACTTCAATTGTCAATCTTAGTTTTCAAGTTAAATCATGCCTTGTTCGAAAAGAGTGTGCTTATTTGTTTCGTCAAGCACATTAATAATTAGATTTTCATATTATATATACTACATATATTTATATAGCCATGTATAAGAGCAATTTATATATATACATACATATATGGTTTGCAAGAAATTGCCTTAAACAAAAAGAATTTAAAAAAAATAGAAAACAAAAAAGCCCGTTAGGCCCGCTAAGCCCACAAGCCCGACCCATTTAACCCAGGACCATATGGGCTTAGGCCTGTCATGGGCTGGTTCCACCCGTTGAGCCCACGAAGCCCAAGACCACCAGAGCCCAGGCTCGTTTAGCCCATTTAAGCCCGAGCCCAGCCCACAATACAACATTAAGGTGACCAATGACCATTTATGTCATAATAATGACATTATTTTCTTATATCATGTCAAACCTCCTTCTAGAGGTGAGTGTGGTATATTCGTTATCACTAACATGTTCAATTCTTTGAAGAATGAATATGTATTCATAAATGAAATATTGTCACATTCACATCATGGATGAACTATAATCATCCGTATAGGTTTTATAAAATCTCATGTCAAATCAATGACAAATATTACTTTCACAAAGTAAATGATTATTTTGAGATTGCTTATTATTTACATTATCACAATGATAACGATTATAATTTCGTCTATTTCTACGTCCACATTCATTGATACCACGGTAATAATTTTATTCTTTCAGACTTATCACATACTGCTATCGCATTCTCTTAAGAGAATGAGAACGAAGCAAATTCAATGAGACTGATTTTCAATTCATTGCTCACAATCATACATGAATTTGATTATGCCAAGGCATAAAAGTTTTACAACTTTGGGTGGTTATAAGTTCTTTCAAACTCTACTAGAGTTACAATCAAAATTTATAATCTTTGTTTGTATATAAAATGACAAGAGAGGTTGCTCTGATGGTAAGCAACCCCCACTTCCAACCGAGAGGTTGTGAGTTCGAGTCTCCCCAATAGCAAGGTGGAAAGTTCTTGGAGAGAAGGATGTCGGGAGTCTATTTAGAAACATCCTCTCTAACCCAGGGTAGAGGTAAGGTCTACGTACACACTACCCTTTCCAGACCCACTAAGTGAGATTATACTTGGTTGTTGTTGTTGTTGTTTGTATTTAAAATCAAATTGTAAAATGCCAAGAATTTGAAAGAGAAAAGTAAAATATTTACCTCAAATCCAAAATTTAATCACGAAGGAAGTTCATGGAGCAATTGACAATCATTATGCTTAATCCCAAAAATTTTACTCAATTGGTTAGAGTCTTGTGTTGATAATGTTTTATAAAACAACAAAAGAAAAGTATTGTAGGCAAAGTAGAGAGATGAGGAATTCTTATTGATATTAGATGAATTACAATGAAATAGAACCCTTTATTTATTGGAAAATATTGTCTTAACTACCAAGTAATAAATTCTAGAATCTCTCTAAGTATGAATATTTACCATAACTGTTATGAAATAGAAGATTCTTACACTTCTATTTAAGGTGAATGTCTTTAATGTACTTAATTAGAGAGATTTTAGAGTCCTATTATTGGTAGCAAGATCTTCCTGCTCCCTATAAATAGAGGTGCTCTCTACCATTGTAATTCACCCCTCTCAACTCAATAAGAAGAACTCTCTCTACTCTTCTCTCTATTGCTATTGTTCTTGCTCTATTGTTCTTGTCTTTTGCTTTAGTTTATAACACGTTATCAGCACGAGACTCTACCGTCTCAAGTATCATTCTCGAAAATCCAAGGTATTTTCCCTCTTCCTAATTTAATTTTCGAGTATGTCTGACATTATGAAAAGAAAGTTCGTTGCCCTTGAAATTTCGGGCAAGAACTATATGACATGGGTGTTGGATGCTGAAATCCACCTAGATGCTATGGGTCTCGGAGACACCCTCAAAGATAAAGAAAAAGCATCCACCCAAGATTGTGCGAAGGCCTTGATTTTCTTGCGCCACCACCTTGACGAAGGTTTGAAGATTGAATATCTCACCGTCAAGGATCCACTCGTTTTGTGGAACAGCTTAAAGGAGAGATATGACAACCTGAAGTTGGTCACTCGGCCACAAGCACGATATGATTGGGCCCATCTGAGGCTACAGGACTTTAAGTCCGTTTCTGAATATAATTCTGCTATGTTCAGAATTACTTCTAAACTGAAGCTATGTGGAGATAACATCTCCGATTACGATATGCTTGAGAAAACGTTTACAACGTTTCATGCCTCCAATATGGTACTGCAGCAACAGTACCGAGAGAAAGGCTTTACGAAGTACTCTGAACTGATTTCTCTCTTACTAGTGGCTGAGCGAAATAATGACCTGCTCATGAGAAATCACGAAAATAGACCAACTGGGTCTACACCACTGCCTGAAGCAGATATGGTGCACTCGCATTATGCCAAACATAAAAGGGACCATGATCACGGTCATAAACGGGGTCAAAGCCAAGGACGTGGACAAGGAAGAAATTCCAAAGAAGTCCGTCACCCCCCCAAAGAGAGATAACCACCGAAAGCAGAAACGGGATCCCGAAGATCCTAAGGCAAATAGTTCAGAAACTATATGTTATCGTTGCGGTGGGAAAGGGCACTGGTCAAAGATTTGCCGTATACCAAGACACTTGGTTGACCTTTATCAAGCATCTCGAAAGAGAAAAGGCCCTGAAACAAATTTTGTCTATGACGACAATGAGGATATCACCCACCTGGATGTGGCAGACTTCTTTGAGCAACCCGATGGAAAAATAGACCACCTAATCGGAGATGGATCCGTGATGAAAGAAGATGGAGTTATTTGATTTTGTTCTACTTATTTGTATTAGTTAGTGAATAAACTAATAGTCATTAGCATTAGCTCGTATTAGTTAGTTCATAAAGCAATGTTAGCAGTAGTTCTTTAGAATATCTTCAATATGTTCAAATATCAATAAAACTTTTATTTTCCAGTGGGGGTAATCGACTAGCCTGAAAAACTAGTCGATTATCAACTATTTTCGCATTAAAGTTGAAAAACAATTGATCAACAATCGATTGTCTTTGGCTAACAATCGATTGTCTTGAAACAGTGTGTTCTGGAATTTTTCAAAAATAGCCAACAATCGATTGTCTTTGTCTAACAATCGATTGTCTTGAAACAGTGAGGTCTGGAATTTTTCAAAAATCACCCACAATCGATTGTCTATATCTAACAATCGATTGTCGTTAGGCAGTGTAATCTGGAATTTTTCAAAAATCATCCACAATCGATTGTCGATGTTTAACAATCGATTGTCTTAAGACAGTATGCTACGAAGTTTTTCAAAAATAACAAATAATCGATTGTGTGTGTTTAACAATCGATTGTCTATGTTCCAACAATCGATTGTGTGTGTTTAATAATCGATTGTCTTATGAAAAACGCTGAAATTTTCAAACTGCAAAGGAATTGATTATGGATAACATATCTGATTTTGTTAGCCAACTGTTAGTAGCAGATTTTGAAGATATTATGTGACACAAAAGAATTGAACTTGTTTATTCCTATGTTCGTGTATTTCTTTTGTATGTTAAACTATGGGATAGCAAATATGGATATCTCACAAAGCGAACTTGGACCAACGTCCAATTGTAAAAGTATTTGCCTAGTTGATTCATGTACTAACCATACAATACTCAAAAAAAAGAAGAGTAATTGTGTAAGGCAAACATTACTACAATCTATGGAAGTAGTAAATTGATTGAAGGCTCCGGAAGAGCCATTGTAACTCTGCCCAAGGGCACGACGTTAATCATAGAGAATGCTATGTTCTCCTCCAAGTCTATGAGAAACTTGTTGAGTTTTAAAGATGTACGCCGGAATGGCTACAATATTGAGACAATGGATGAAGATAATCTTGAATATCTCGTCCTCACTTTAAAGAATGTCTCCGGCCAAAAGAGGGTTATTGAGAAATTCCCGTCTTTATCTTGTGGCCTGTATTGGACAAGAATTAGTGCAATTGAGGCATATTCAACAGTAAATCTAAAGAATACTGAGTCCAATACATTTGTACTTTGGCATGATCGACTGGGTCACCCAGGATCAACCATGATGAGACGGATTATAGAAAGCTCATATGGGCATCCGTTAAAGAATTTCAAAATTCTTTCAAGTAATGAATATCCTTGCACTTCGTGTTATCAAGGCAAGCTGATTATCAGATCATCCCCAACAAAGGTTGGGACTGAGTCACCCCAGTTTCTGGAACGTATACAAGGGGACATTTGTGGACCTATTCACCCACCTAGTAGGTAGTTTAGGTATTTCATGGTCTTGATAGACGCATCCTGTAGATGGTCTAATGTGTGCTTGTTGCCATCACGCAACCTTGCGTTTGCAAAGTTAATGGATAATAGATGAGAATAATCTTGAACTCTTCATGAAAACGAGGCTGCCCATTTCGGTTTGGGTTCACGCCATTTTGCATGCAACAATACTAGTTTGTCGGCTGCCCACTTCGGTTTGGGGTCACGCCATTTTGCATGAAGCAATGCTAGTTCGTCGGCTGCCCACTTCGGTTTGGGGTCACGCCACGTTGCATGCAGCAATGCTAGTTCGTCTCTGATTGACGAATTGACACAAATATTCCCCATTGCAATTGGTTTTGGGTCATGAACCCAATATATCCCATTTAAGAAGCTTTGGATGCGCAGTATAGGTGCCTGTAGCACCGCCATCCCGCACCAAAATGGGTTTGCAAAGAAGGTTAGGAATATATGTTGAGTATGAATCGTCCTCCATTATTCGCTACCTCGAAACATTGACAGGAGATTTGTTCACTGCACTATTTGCAGACTGTCAATTTGATGGGACACTTTTCCCAAAATTAGGGGGAGAAGTTGGTGAAACCAAACGGGAAATTTTGTGGAAAAATGTATCATTATCTCATCTTGATCCACATACCACTATTTGAAAGAAAGAGGTATAAAAGACTATCCATTTGCAAAGAATAGCAAATCAAACGCCTGACGCATTTACGGACTTGAAGAGGATAACGAAATCCCACATTCACGCAGAAAATGTTCCGATCCGTATTGAAGTCCCTATTGGACAAATATCTAGTGTCATATCCAATGAGTCAAATGCACGCCAGAAGCGTGGCAGACCATTAGGTTCCAAAGATCGAAATCCTAGAAAGAGGAAAAAGAACGATCTAAATGACACTATGAAAGAATCACATGAGGACGCTCATGATTTGATTAATTCCGAGATTCACGAAGAATCTATTGAGCCTGAGACTCTTGAAAATACGGAATGCAAGAATGTGAGGATCTCGAACCTCAGTCTGTGGTAGTACAAAATTAATTGAGAGCTCTCAAAGAGCCAATTATTACTATGTTGGAGAAACACAATTGAGTATTGTGCTGTAGTAAGTCTCAAAGAAACTTATTCAGTTTCCAAAGTACACGCGAAAGCGATTGATTATATTGAGACTATAATAAAGGAAGGCTTTGATTCTCCTATTACTACAACTTGTAGCGGGGTAATTTGTATATGAAAAGCTACCCGCTTTGTTCTCCAGTTTGTACTACACAAACGAAAGAATGCCACAATAAAGTGGATATCTATTGGTATAAAACCCATGTCATAATAAACCCGAAGTTTATTGATAAGTGCACATGTCATGGTGTAAATTTGAAGTTTACCAATATTGATAATTTATTCAGTTGGCATTCATGTTAGCCATCTCATTTTAAGTATGATGTGCAAATTCACATAGGTGAATATTAAAGAACTAGAAAGTTCTTTACGAATACTCTTGTATCACTTGTTCTCATTAATGAACTGACCAACTAAAGAGTTCGGGTTGAAGCCCCTAAATTCTGGAAATATCAAAGGTGAATATGGGCCCATTCACGTGCCATGTATACCACATATGATGCATCTATGATATGGTTACATGCGCCATTGTTATTAACCCGCAGCCTGGCAGTGCTTGCGAGGTAAATCGCTCAGTAATCTAACTTCGAGCATAGTTTCCAGATTCTCTACTCAAGACAGTTCATCTTGATAAGTTGGTTTATATCAAAGTTGGTTTAGCAAGATAATTATTGAGTGCTTCCACTTAATAGCTAAACTGTTCCTTATGAGAACGAAGTTGTATATATCAGTTTGATATAAGTTGTATACAAGAGTATATTCTCCCCTCAAAAGTGGTTCAGGGTCAGGAACCAAATAATTTCATTTTATTATTAAGGTGCTGTGTATATTGACATAATGCATAAAGATGATTTTCCAAAGTTGAGGAAACATGTTAGCTTTACTAACATGAGGGGGAGACATGATAAACACTTGAGAAAGTGTTACATGGGATGAATTTTCATTTGTATATGTATATCCCCGAATATCATGATATGAACCTGAAGTTCATAAAAGGGATAATTCAATTGCAACATATTGCAAAGCATACTATACGCATTTACTGACACAAAGAAAGTAACTAAATGGAAGAGATACAATTCAAGAAGAATTGATTCTATATGAAAGACATGTAGCTTTGAACCTGTAGTTCATATGCTTGAAAGTATAAAGGCAAAGGTATGTATAGTCAATTTTCGATATCTTATTTGTTTAGCATGACATGAAAACTTGATATGCAGCTAAAGTCTATTATGCGACTTATATGACTTAACTTGAAAGATTTAAGTTGCTTGAAGCATATGCAATTCTTGGTCCTGAAGTACCACATCCTAAGTACAATTTGTGTACATATGTATATTGCTATAACTATAAGCATGATGGCATTGAGAATGCATCTATGGAGATATTGAAGAGCTATTCCACGACATTATATGAAGATGTTCATATCTATCAAGAGTGATGATTTCAAGGTGCGGAATATTTATTCAAGTCAACATAGTTGATTTATTTATCAAATATCTACCAAAGATCGTTTTGAAGATGATGCACAAGATTGGAATGCAAATGCTCAAAGATATAAATCGATGTACTCATTAGGGGGAGTCAATGCGCGTTGCACTCTTTTTCCCTTACAAGGTTTTGTCCCACTGGGTTTTCCTTGCAAGGTTTTTAACGAGGCAACCAATAGGCGCATATTCAAACATGTGTACTCTTTTTCCTTACTTTAATTTTTCCCATTGGGTTTTGGTTTTAAGGTTTTATGAGGCACATCATTGAATAGACATTAAGGGAGAGTGTTATGAAATAGAAGATTCTTACACTTCTATTTAAGGTGAATGTCTTTAATGTACTTAATTAGAGAGATTTTAGAGTCCTATTATTGGTAGCAAGATCTTCCTCCTCCCTATAAATAGAGGTGCTCTCTACCATTGTAATTCACCCCTCTCAACTCAATAAGAAACTCTCTCTACTCTTCTCTCTATTGCTATTGTTCTTGCTCTATTGTTCTTGTCTTTTGCTTTAGTTTATAACAATAACTAAAATTTTATTTATAACAAAATTCAAATTCTTTACAATTTGGAAACAGAACTCTTGTTGGATAAAAATATAATAATCATTAGATATTTGAAATATCGTATGAGCTAATATTATATAAGCAAAGAAAAAGAGAGGAAGCCAATATTAAGAATTTAAATCTTCAAAAAATAGATTTTTGTTAATGTTGATAATACATAATTACTTATTTGAATTAACCAATTAGCACTAATTCAGATTCATTCTTATCCAAATTCATCATATAGTAAAATAATTTTTTCAAGTTGACACAAATTTTGAGGTACGTGAATTTATTCCATAAAAAGACCTTCAACAAAAGAAAACAAAGAGTAGAGCAAACTCAAGTATAATACAATAATAACAATTAAATTAAAATAGTTTTAGTATAAATTTATATTTATATCAATATTCTATATCTATCTACATCTATCTATATATTCTAGTGAACTTTAAACATTCTTTTGGAGTTAATGCGTATTCTTAGCCTTTGATATATATAATTGTTAGCATCTTATTCTTTTACAAATACTTTCAATAATTGAATACCTAAAAGACATCACCAGTGCATGTTAATTTTTTCCCTTTTTATTTAACTATAACTGATATTTAAAATTTAAAGAAACTAATATACTTTGGAACTTTGAAATAAAAATTTGAAAAATTGTTAGACGATTATGTATAGAAGGAATTAAGACTTTAGACCAATACGAATCTAGCCAAAATCTTTACATAAGAAGAGGTTCACTTATTATATTTATAATTTTGATGACCATTAAATGAACATATAAGAAATTTATGTACTTAAGTTACAAAGAACATATTTCACATATAAAAAAAGACATAAATATTTAAATAAAACAATTAAATGTCAGACTAAACCCAAGAAAAGAAAATAAAAAGAAGTGAGCAGAACACATTTTTAAAATTTTAATATCTTTTATTATAAAGTAGCTTTACCTAATTTTTCTACCTAAAATATTTATTTTACAATCTTTATAAATTAAAATTAAAATTTATTTTGTATTGTCCATAAACATAGAAAACTTATTTATTCCTTACACGATGATTAGCATAAAGATTTTATACTTCATTTATACAATCTAAAAGACTGTATTAGTTGCATTAAAACAATATATTTGTCCAAAATTGATTCAATTAAATTCATCATCTTTATATATTTTGAAGATATTGAACTCGACTATTGTATTCACGTAATAACATTTATTTTGATCATTTGAACAAATTTCGCATTAAGTTTAACATCAACTGTTATTTTTCAATAATTTATTCTTTTACATATTTTATACTAATTGACGCAATGTAGACGTGCAACTAACACTAAAATTAGTAAGAATAAAAGTGAAAAATAAATTAAAACATGTAAATAATAATGATACTAATATTAAAAGTTTTCCATAAAAAAAGAGTGATCAGACGTAGTTTTCTAGGCTGCATTTATGCATCAATATAATGCAATTTCTTAAAACTGCTCAGAGCCCAGTGCAATCATCATCTCAACAATAATATATTACTACCCAAAATCTTCTTTTCCCATTCAACACAAATAAATATAAATAATAAAAAAAATGATATACATCATATAATAACAAAGAAAATATTTTCTACAGTTTCTTTTTTTTTTTTTTTTGTGAAAGAGGGGAAATCCTCAGAAAAATGCTTGTAGTTGTCATCAAAAAAGAGAATTCAGGTCTCAAAGATTTCATGCCATCATAGGAAAATCCCCAGTGAGAAAATTTACAGAACAATTAAAAAAAAGTAGAAAAAAATACGAATATATTGAGTAATTTTGCAGGATCTTATTCACTGAGCCTAGAAAATAGTAGAGGCAAAGCGACTCAACGATCCTTCAAAATAATTTCTGCCTTTTTTATTTGCATAAAAATGCAAACTTGGAAAAAACCCATATCGGTAATTATTTCAAGGGTGCCAATTCAAAGGCAAAGAATATAATTCAATTGAAAATTAAAATTAAGAATAGAAACTTAAAAAAAAATTGCAAACAAAGAAGACACGGAAAGAGAGAGGAGTGAAGGATGAAGGAATGTAAAGTTCTAAGCCGGAGAAGAGTACATATACTGCCGAAAGTGGAATTAGGGTTTTGATGAGAGAACAAAGAAAATGACCAAAGAGGACTTTGCAGGCCCAATTAATAGATTGGGCCAAGTACGGCCCATTTGTTTACTAAGCCTCCTGGGCTTGAAACTTGTTATTTGCACGTAATCCGCTTTTACCTACACTTTAAAACATAATCAGTTTATTATCGAGTATGAAGTATTTAAGAGTTGTTTGGCTGGTGGGAGAAAGGGACCCCGAGATAAAATACGAGATTATTTTATCTCGTATTTGGTTATGGATTTAGTCCCGTGAATCATTTTTATACAAAAATTGTGGGATCAATCAGAAGCGGACTCAGGATTTAAATGTTGTGGGTGTACTTTTTGATTTAACCAAAACCTGCTTTATATATAGGGTGCCAACAACTAATATATCACTATTTTCTAATGACATATACATGAGTATATAAATTTTTTACCAAACTTAACGGGTGCCCGTGATCCCTCTAACTATAGCTTAGGACCGCCTCTAGGATCAACCATCATATATTTTATATGGGATAGCTAATAAGAGACGGATCTAAGATTTAAATTTTATGGGTTCAATCTTTAGGGGTCGTCTGATTGGGAAACAAGCTATCCCAGTATTAATTATTCCAAGATTAGTTATCCTGGGATTAGTTATCCGACCCTCTCATCGGGAAAAAAATACGATAATCCAGGATAACTAATCCTGGGATTAGTTATACCATAATTTTATCTCAGCCAAATATGGAATAAGCTCGTTTCAAATTTAATTCCGGGATTAATTATCTCCCATCCCTCATACAAAACGAGCCCTAAGGTTTTACCATTGAATCCATTATATTTTTAAAATTATGTGTTTATATTACTATGTATTACAATATTAATGAATTTTTACACATATTCCGCACAAAAAATATTAAGTTCAGTTGAACTCGATACCGATACATTACATCTGCCTCTGTAGCCAATCACATGAGAAACTCTTGTCTCTCTCATCTTAGCAACAAAATGACCCCTTAAAGTTTTGTCGAATGAGGCAAATATCGAACTTTCTTACTGTTCTTCTTGCAAAGACATATATATGGAACTCAATTTAAAAATAATATTACTGCAAATCAATATGTAAATCAGTTTGTTTTTCAATGCCATTGGTATTTGATCATACCATGGATGAAGCTCCTTGCAACATCAATGGATTACCTCCTTTTCTTGCAAAGACATATAAAATTCAATTTTACATATTGATTTGCAATGAATATTAGTTTAAAAATTGAGTTTCAGTCGTACAAAACTTCTTGGTTAGATGAAGGATAAACTTCATACCTAAGGTTTGAAGTTGGTTACTTTTCAACTTCACACTTTTGTACGAAAGTTAAATTTTAGCCGAAAGGTCTTAAGTTGCGAACTAGACAAATCTAACTTCAGACCCAAGGTTTAAAGCCAGACTTTGATAATTCAACTCAAATCCCTATGAACATAAGTCTGAAATTTGATTCATAGATGGTTAAAAGATAGATATAACAGGCAAATATACATTATGTTTCATATTACTAACCACACATTTATATACAAGTAGCTAGGTGACCTAATAGTATAAGACAATGACACATATTACTTTACTTAACTACATGCATTAGTATTTAACCATAGTTAGAAATATAATAGTAATACTTGATATCTCCGTTATCTTTTAGACCCCGTAATGTAGATTGAAGATACGTAATTTCTTGGAACAACTCAAATGCCATAACTGACTTTATGGGTCCAAATTTGATCAATCATTATCAATAACAAATACGACAAACGACAAGGTCTTTGAGTCAACATACCGAGGGAGACGACCTTAAGACAGAATAGACTGTACGACCATTGTAATAGTGTAAGCCCATTATGGGACATTAGGAATATTCCGTCGAATATTCCTTGTATTTTCTCTTTTACAATTTAGAAGAGTTTCTCTCTTAGTATAAAAGGGGGACAACAACCTTTTAATAGGGCATCTGGACTCTGGAGAGATTATTATTCTTGAATGAAAAGAAACTTAACGACCATCTTCTCTTTATCTATTATTCTTTCTAGAGATTATTATATTCAGCAAAGATTTACCTCTTCATCTTTGATTGATTTATTCAAAAGGGTTTTAATATCTTTTGAGTCAAACAATTTGGCGCCGTCTCTAGGAATTTCTATAACTGAAATCGTAGTTTTCATCTAGATTCTTGAAAGTTAATCGCTTTTCTTCAGCTTCATAAAAACCAGAGATGGCAGAAAAGGGAGAAGCCAGGCTAAAGGCAGTAGTGAATGTCACGAACAACTTCCTGAATTCCCTCAACGAAGCCAGTGGAGAAGACAATATAATACAACGCCAAGTGTTACACCGGAGGGGGAGATCTCACCCCTCCACACGGGGATCCAACCATTTTGCGTGAGAGGGGAACCTCAACATCCTCAGCGGGAGAAGCGCCACCTGCTGTCAAAAGGCTACTAGAAGAATGGTTAACGAGTGCCTTGAGCAACATGCTCGAGAAACCCATTCAGGGAGGTGTCAAAGACGCGCCACCACAAAAATCGCAGCTGTTGTCGATGAGCCAAACGTTACACGAACAAGTAACACCCGTACTGTTACTGATGCATGTGATGACACACTTATGGCCATCTTAAAGAAAATGGAATATATGGAAAATAAGAACAAAAATCTCCGCGACCAGATGAAGGAACATCAAGAAAGGGTCGATAAAATACCAGGCGCGCCGAAGCTGTTATCAAAACCCGATGTGGGCTGATTCATCGAACAACCATACAACAAAGGGGTAGCTCCCATTCTATTCTGAAGACCTTCAAAATGCTTCCATACTTGAAAATATATGATGGGACCACGGACCCAGCGGATCACTTAATCCATCACATTACCGCATTAAAGGGTAATGATCTATCAAAAGAACAGGTATCGTCTGTGCTGCTGAAAAAAGTTCGGCAAAACTCTAACGAGAGAGCATTGACATGGTATTCCCAACTACCAGCATGATCGATATCGGATATAGGATAAGTTCGCTACAGCTCATGCGGGAGCGAGGAAGGCCAAGGCTAGAGTTAATGATATCTTTGCCATCAAATGACGGGCGAGGGACTTCAGGACTTTCTATCCCGATTCAATAGAGTAAGGATGAGCCTACCGAACGTGTCAGAAGGGATGGCGGTAGTAGCCTTTCAAATTGGGTTACACAAGAACAGATAAAAAACAACCACAAAACTACTCAGTAGACTCATGAAGAAACCCCTACCACGTGGGAAGAGATCCACGATGCCTATTGCACCAAAGTGAGGGCAGACATGGATGACCTAAACGGCCCGCTTCAGCGATTAATGTCAGTCCATACTGAGACAAGGAGAGATCGACGTAACGATAGGCGAATAGATCAATTACCACGTTTCAACAAGAAAGGCATCAACCCTATATTCGAACATCCAACGCTCCACCTCCACAGCATGCAGACGCCGCGCCTCGACATACCTCACCCTCCTGAAATGAAAGAGGTATGCCTTCACTACTATCTACTCATAAATTTTGTGTTTTCCCCTAAGAAATAGTGTGCGCACTAGAGAAGCTCGGACGACGGTGCAGTGACCGCAATAGATGAAGTCGAACCTAAGTACAAGGAGGTCAAACGTCCTGTGTGAGTTCTACCAGGAAAGAGGACACAAGACAGAGGACTGCGATAGGAAGTAGTAAGAATGTTAAATCATGGATACCTGAAAGAACTGCTGAGCGACAAAGGACGAGCCAACTTTGCTCGAGGGCGCGATCAACCTTAAGGACATCCAAAGCCACTGTCACCAGCTCGTACCATACAAATGATCATTGGCTGCGTCGACGTCACGATAATCAACCATGTGAAATTCACCACCACACATAAACTCAAACGGATAGTTGCCCATGAATGGTATAACAACCTCGAAGATACTATCGTCTTCACTAAGTCAGATACCGATGGTTTGTCTTTCCCTCACTATGATGCTTTGGTTATAACTTTACGCATCACAGATACCGATGTGAAAAGAATAATGGTGGATGACGGAAGCGGCATGTGTATTGTTCACCCACGAGTTCTCATGCAAATGAAGCTTGAGGATAAAATAATACCGCATTGCATAACACTAACGGGCTTTAATAATGCAGTAGAGCGGATATTTGGAGAAATAATGCTATGTGTCCTGGCAGGAGGGGTTACCTTGGAAATGATATTCCACACCATGAACTAGGAAACAACCTACAACGCTATCATAGGACTATTATGGATACATGGCATGCGAGCTGCCCCTTCAAGCTTCTATCAAGTAATCAAATTTCCCACCACATGGGGGATATTTAGCATCCGGGGCGAGCCACGTACTGCCCAAGAATGCTACCAGATCGCCCAAGATTGCACTCACACCAAACAACTATAAGGGGCAAGTGTGGAGGTATAACAATCGGCCATGTCGGGAACTAAACCCGATGAACAAGTAGAGGCCATGAAAGACCCGAACATTGTAGAAGCTTGTAAGGCAACTATAGAAGATCTCGATATCTTCCAATTGGGAAACGCCGATAGCACAAAAAAGGCTTATGTTGGACACAACCTCTCTGAACTAGGTAAAGTATCGTGAGTTTTTAACTAACAACGTCGATTTGTTTGCTTTTTCCCACTCAGATATGCTAGGAGTCCCAAGGGATATCGCCACACATAAGCTGAATGTCGATCCACTTTACCGCCGGTACGACAAATGAGGAGAAAGTTCAATGCCGCAATCAATGAGGCAGTTAGCGAAGAGGTTGATAAATTACTCGCCAACGATTCCATCAGAGAATTGAAATACTCCTAATGGGTCGCCAATGTGGCCATGGTTAAAAAGAAGAATAAGAAATGGCAGATGTGTGTCGATTTCGCCGATTTGAACAAAGCATGGCCGAAAGACTCCTTTCCATTACCTCACATCTCCCAACTTATCGATGCAACAGCGGTGCACGAAATGATGAGCTTCTTCGATGCCTAATCCGGTTATAACCAAATTCTAATGGCTGAAGAAGATCAAGAAAATACAACTTTCATCACTCATCAAGAACGTACTGCTTTTAAGTGATGTCTTTCGAGCTTAAGAATACAAGGGCCATGTATGAGAGGTTAGTCAACAAAATGTTCAAAGAACAACTAGATAAGACCATGGAGATTTACATCGACGACATGAGTCAACAAAGAAAGAGGATCACATTGGCCATCTGAAGGAGGCCTTCGAGATATTAAGGCAGTATGGGATGAAACTGAATCCCAAAAGGTGCGCCTTCGGTGTAACTTCAAGAAAGTTCCTTGGTTTCCTAGTGTCACAAAGGGGAATCGAGATCAAACCGGTTCAAATCAGGGCCATCGATGCAATACTGGAGATACTAACCAGTAAAGAGCAAGCGCAGAAATTAACAAGGAAAATAGGCGCCCTATTAAGGTTCATTTCACGATTCTCGAATAGATGCCACAAATTCTTTAATGTGCTAAGGAAAGACCACATGCTGCAATGGAATGAAGAATGTGTCGACGCCCTGAGAAAACTAAAAATGTCTCTATCTTCACTGTTGATACCCAATTTTTTCTATGTATTTTTTATACTCAAAATATTTTCAATGTAGCATGTATATGCATATATATGCATCCCCAAAGATTTTTGTATTTTCCCCAAGTTTTTAAGGTTTTTAAAATCAATTTATTGTCTACTTTTAAAATATAAAACCCAATAATTATTCCCAAAACTCATCATTTTGAAGAATTGTTTATTTTATTCTCACATGCACGTCAAAATGCATATTACATGATTTTTGCATATTTTTACAAGTCCATTTTGTATATTTAAAATTAAATTGCATAAGATTGTAAGTTTAGCCCACTTTCAGATTTAATAGCGATTTTAATCACAAAATCAAACCCAATATTTTTTTAATTAATACTTACACATTGTTTGTTACCCCAACACTTTTAATTTCATACTAAACATCTTTTACTATTTTTATAAATTCAAAAGTGAAAAAATGACTATTTTAATATTAGCCTCTTTTGATTTCAATTACAGCCCAATTTTAACCCCAAATTCCCCCACCCAATTTCAGTTTTACTCGACTCAGTCCCAACTTACCAAACCCGTCCGGTTTTCTCTTTTAGTACTGGCCGTTGATCATTTTGATCAACGGCACACACTCTTCCTTACCCTTTTAAATTCCTAACTACCCCTAACCCTCATTCATTTTTCACAAACAACTACCCCTGAAACCCCTTCATCCCCAAATCCTCTCTATCCCTCTCCGAAACCCTAACCTTTTCCACTGGTTTCCACCTTATGTCATTGGAAACCATGGCATCTTAGGCCATGGGTTGCATGTACTCACCCCCACGTGCCCTTATACTCCTATTACGTGAAGTTTCAAGGTCCGGTCTTGAAGAACCTGGCTCAAAGTTCCTCCAATTCAGGTTCTATGGCCATCTCTGGCTCATCTCCGGTGTGTCCTAGCACTACGAGTTCATCTATGACTCGTTTGATTCAGACAAGCCCCTTTTCAGGCCTTTCTCATCATCTAGGGTTTCTCTGAAACCCCAAGCCATTTCGAGGTTTTCTTGTTTCTCTCTAGATCTGCTTTAGATCCGTGCTATTTCTGAGGTTTTCAAAGCATTTCTTACATCATTTCAAGTTTTTGCTTTCAAAACTGTCCGTCTTCTCAAACCTAGGGTTCCCTTGATTTTTACTTGTTCTACTGTGACTTCTAACGTTACATTACAGTATCTTGCGTTACTGTAACTCCTAAGTGTTGTCACCATGATTTCCATGAGTTTTCTTTTACTGTGATTCCTCACAGGGTTTCCTAGTAATTTCTTTTACTGTGCTTTCTTTCATTTTGCTTCCATGAAATGTGTATGTTCCTTAGACTTCCTGAGTTTACTTTGCTCGATTTTCTATGCTTTCATCTTTAAATTTAATATGTGGAGGAAACCCTAGGTTATTGGGGGTTTCACACCACTTATGTGCAATTGGGTTGCTTCCTGTTTGATTTAGAAACCCCAATTTCTAAAATTCGTCCCATTTTCTCTGATTCTTGTTAAGCTTTGCAAGACCTTTTGCCTTCTCTCATAGCTATGTTCTTCTACTTTTGATTTCATGACCACTCGATTGTTTAATTCTAGCCTTGAATGTCTTTATAGTCAGACGTTTTCCCCTCAGAATAACCTTAATTTTTGGGGATTGATTTCAAACTACTATTATGTGAGCTTATTTGATTCTTCCCTTGTCCAATTTGGATCTGTTTTCTAACTTGATTCATTATTGAGTTTGAATCTTTAATTCCTTGATATACTATGTGTTAGTTGATTTTATTCTTACCTTATTTACCTGAACCGCGTATTTGAAAAACTTCTCTTATGTATTTACCCTTTATTGCACAATGTGCTATTGATTTTCCTTCCTTAAATAAAAACCTGCCCTATACTATTCAATGTCGACTCCTTAGTTAAAGGAATTCCTTTCTCCTGATTAATTCTGATTGATACTGAATTATTTTTTGCCTTGCTTATTTACCTGGTTTCAAACTATGAATACCCTACTCTTTTTCTTTAAACACACGAACAATTGGGTTCAAACACACACACACTCAAAGCTTCTCTTCTGTGCTTTCTACTGAGCATTCTATACTGCCTGCTGCTTGAACTCCTACACATTTGGGAGTTTTCATGAGTCTGTTCCTATTTATTTCTGGTTGTCTGTCGGCTGCTATTAGTCTGCTATTCTAGAATTATAACGGGTATGCCCTTCTATGTTCTATAAGCATCCTTATTCAATTTCTCTGCTTCTATCCCTTTCTTTGTGTGTTCATTTATGCTTTCCTGCACTATTTAATTACTTTCAAGCATGTTAATTCCTTTTCCCTATTCCCTTTGTATGTGAGTTTGTCCTTGGTCATAACAACATTATGAATTGGTGTATGTGATTCAGGACTAGACTCTTTTGAGTCTCTACTCAATTGCTTTCCCATTCCCTTTTCCCCAATGTGCTGAGCTCTAACTTGGGTCTGTTGGTGTCCTGATCATCATCCAGGCCTGAGTTTGACTCTTTAAGAGTCTACTCTTATTTGTCTGAATCTGAGTGGGAGGTTAGGGGTGTGCCAGTCTATGCCATGACTGGGTATGACCACCTTCTGCTGAGGTTTCTCTCTCACTTAACACCTACTCCTAGTTCTTAAGTTCTACCCCCTAGGGTAAGCCATGCTTAGGGACCCTAGAGTTCCCTCTGAACTTGGATGCCTAAGGGCTGGTAATTCCACACATTGCACTACTCTGTTACAACTCTCAATCTTTAGAGTGTAAGCATTGCCTGGGCTCTTGAAAACCCTTGGAGCTTTGAAACACTCTAAGAGAAGGCCTTGGAATATGGATTCCGGATTTGGTGAAATGCATGTGTTGGATGTTGAAGGTTGCATTGAACCTCCTCAGGTCTGACTTTAGTTTTGACGTACTTATTTCAGTCTTTCTTTTCTCTTTTCCAGTTTTGTAATAATTTTGTAATAAACTTGGGGAATATTAGTAAAGGGTATGGGATGAGTTTATGTTGCATGCATAAGTCAAAGTGTAGAAATCCTGCCTATAGGTCTTTCTTGCTTTGAATTATCTAGAAATCATGCCTATAAGATGTTCTAACACTTAAAATCATCTAGTTACCATGCCTATAGGTTTAATACTTACAAGTCACCTAGATAACATGCCTATGGGATTAATGTTTAATGATGTTACAAATTACTAGAGATACTGCATATAGGACTTTAACATTCTCCTAATCAATTGCATATAGAAACCATGTTCATAGGAAATGCATATGCGTTAGGCAAACTGCAGGATAACTAAATGTTCATCTATTTTCTTTTTCTAAGCAAACACTAGGCAAAGCCTAGAGTTGGATTTTTATTGATAATAAAAAACTTATAATAACTTGAATGTCCGAGATATAGCATGATCCCCACAAAGTTCATAACACAACTCTGTGGTGATATTACAAATTCCGATATTAAGAAGATAAAATGAAAAATGAGGAAGCGAGTAATGTGCTGTCCTCTCTCCAACTTTGTGATGAATTCAAAGAGATCTTCACAATTCATGCTTTGTTCTTTGTTTTACTGGGCTTTATAAAGGTATTTTGAGTCATCTGCTTTTGTTTTGCAATTCGCATTGGAAGCTTCCTTTTGTTTGCATCTTCAGCCATCCTGCCGTCCCAACTTCTATCCCTTTGATGATTCTTTTTACTTGTTTTACTGTGCGTTGGTGACAAATCCCTCATTCTTGCAGCATTCTTTCGGCATTGCGTTAAGATATCCTGTTCCTCTCCTACTTCGTATATGTGATTTCCTTCCATATCATTCTGTGCTACTTGTGAAGAAGCTACTAATTTGTTATCCGTAGAAGTACAGTTTGTTTGTGCCTGCCTGTTTTTTTAGACTATCTTCTGATTTTGTCCACAAGTTGGAAATGCTGTTTTGTTTCCAAACATTGATGATTTTCCCGTGAATTGGATTGCTTTTTGTGTTGTTTCTATTTGGTCGATCTCTGTTGTTGTTACCTTCGAAGTACCTGATGTTGTATCATTTTTTGGAATGAAAACTGGCGCGTTATGATTCAAATTGCTTGCTGTATATGACAATTTTACATTCCCATTCATGTTTGCAGAATTCCTTTGAGCTTTTGGCTTGATCGTAGCCTCACTGTCCTCTTCTGTGCAGATGCAATCATCTTGTTGGCCTTCCTGATCAGATGCCCAACCATCAGAGCCTTCATCCCAGTTCTCGTCTTCATCAGAATAACATTGGTCCCGTAGTTTATATTTAATTACCATATCTCTCATGTTAGTTCGAATTTGTTGTCTATTCTTTCCATTGAGACTTAAGAATTCCCCACTGTCGTTGATACCTCCCTCGGCATACATACTGTATAGAGAAATGGAAGTATAGCTTTGGACCTTTTGAATGACCCCTCTAGCTTCTTTTTCATCATCTTTACAGAAAATTGCAAGTGCGGCAGATGAATTGGAACTTATTGATATTGCTGTAACCTTCTCTGCATTCTGTTTGTTGCTACTTTTGATAGTTTCATTTCTGTTGGGGCTCGGTGCGTCCATCTGTTGATCAGATTGTTTCTGTCCAGATTTGGTGGAATTATCAATGTTATTAGAAACTGATGCCTTCTCTCTTGATTGCAAAGGCAAATCAGTGTGATCTGTGTCCATTGCATCGATGTTTTTTCCAGTTGCTTGAGTAGCCATATTAGCATTGTCATTGTTAGACATCATCTTAGCCTGCTGCTGTTCAGTCAGTTCTGCAATTTTCATCTGTCCTTCCTGTGCACCCTGGCTGCAATGGATTACTTTTGTGTGCTTTATCTCAGCATTATTCTCAATCCTACACTGCATTTCCAATGGAACAGTGATTTGCATTGTATCAACAGATCCAGAAACTCCTTCAGTTATTGGCACAAATTCTGCAAATGTAACAGTTGACTGCTGCTGCATATTGCATTTGGAGTGTTGTCCATCCCTTTTACATATCTGCTCAGCCCGTGCATTATTAGCAATATACTCTGCAGATTCATATGCTCGAGCCTGATTAATAACCTTAGGATTATCCATATTCTGCACCTCCTTCACAAGTTTAGCTGTAGGTTTAAAATTAGAGGCATCTGGCATTTCAGTTTCTACAGCTACCTGTTGATCTGTCTCATTCCTATCCATTACAGCAACAAGATTAGAGTTAAGATCATCCTTCTGTATCAAAACATCTTTTCCAGTGCCCTGATGTACAATTGAATCACAAAGACCACAATTCTCATTCAAAACAGTATTGTCATTCACTGCTTTAACAGACAGTGTGGTGAACTATGCAATTTTTGATGATTCAACTCTTGTATGCTTTGTCTCAGCATTATTCTCAATAATACAATGCATTTCCAATGGAACAGTGATTTGCATAGTATCAATAGATCCAGAAGCTCCTTCAGTTATTTGCACAGATTCTGCAAATATAATAGTTGACTACTGCTGCATATTGCATTTGGAAAGCTGACCATCCCTTTCACCTATCTGCTCAGCCCGTGTATATTTGCAATATACTCTGCAGAGTCATATGCTCGAGCTTGATTAATAACCTTAGGATTATCCAGATTCTGCACCTCCTTCACAAGTTCAGCTGTAGGTTCAATATTGGAGGCATCTGGCATTTCAGTTTCTACAGCTACCTGTTGATCTCCCTCATTCCTATCCATTACTGCTAAATGATTGGAGTTAAGATCATCCTTCTGTATCAAAACATCTTTTCCAGTGCCCTGATGTACAATTGAATCACAAAGACCACCATTTTCATTCAAAACAGTATTGACATTCACTGTTTTAGCAGACAGTGTGGTGAACTGTGCGATTTTTGATGATTCAACTCTAGTATTCTCCTCTTTTTCTTGTAAATCATTAGATCGTTGTCCAGCTCGTTTACCATTTAAATACTCCCTTGCGTCCCCTTGTAGTTTGTCAATTTCATTCCTATTATTCTGTATTATATTCTTAGCTAGTTTCCTCTCTGTTACCTCTTCTGTTCCATCATTTTGTTTTCTGATCTTGCAAGCCTTAATATCATGCCCTTGATGTTTACAGAACTCACAATACTTTGGCAGATTGTCAAACACAATTTGTTGATGGAACTCGACAGATTTTCCTGAGGCAGCATCCAAAATCTGCAGCTTGACCTTTTTTGGATGATTTTTCAAAAGGTCCACTATAATCTTAACTCTTGCAGCACTAGGCCTCGTTCTGTCCTGTGTCGCTTTGTCAATAGCAAGAGGTTTCCCCACTGTAGATGCTATAGACATTAGCGATCTCTTAGAAATTTGGAGGCAAACCTGGCAGTGATATCCACACGACTGCCGTTGATGTCTCTTCCCTTGGATTGAAATCGAAAGTCCATGGGAATGTTCTGAAGAAGAATTCTTCACCTTTGGATTTAAAAAATCCAGTCGACTTTGAGAGGAATCAAACATAATCATCGTACAGATCGAATCTGATCAAAAGATGTCGATATTCCAACTGCCCGACATTATATTGACCTTGTACATCAAATTGCGACGAAAACATCTTTCGCACTTCTCTTAAATCAGGTCTGCCATAGGAAAATTTTAAAAAAACTGCTTGATGTAATCCTTCTTCCTTAATGAAAATGTTAACCTCTTCCATGGTGAATTGAATTATTGGTTCATCATGGTCGTATATTACTGACACAGCTCTATTTTAGTCGGAGTCGGCTGTTTAGCTTGTAATGAAGCATATGATTGCTTGATCCTATCGTTTGAAACTGATTTAGTCGTTTGTTGAATAGCCTCTCCCACAACCAAAGGCTGGGGAGAGGTCCGCGTAGACATGGCTTCCAAAATCAGATTGCATTGATACAAATCCAGCAATAGGTACTTGTTTTCTCCATAGTTTAAGATGAAGACAATTACGAGCTACAGTGATTTTAATCAAATTAAGATCTAGGAGAGATGGAGAAGGATGTGAGAATAAAACCAGTTGGAGAGTAATCACAAGGTGAAAGTGGTTCTTTGGAGACCAAGATTATTGTTGGAATTCGGAAAACTGGTCGATGAATAGTGACGAAGGTACTGTTCACGCCGCTACAGTACTCTTAGAGAGAAGGCAGAGCTTTTTTGGTTGTAAGTCTGTTCATCTATTTTCCAACTCTTTAACAGGCTTTAAAAATCTAATATTGATATCATGCCTATAGAACTCCGTCTCAAATTGTCTGATTCGTTTAAAGCAATAACAGTCCGCTAACTGGCCCTTAATGTCCCAATGTATTGTCTTCAATAAAAACTCTTGTAAACCAGTATGTTTTTAAACTCTTCAAATCTGCATCTTTTTCTAAACAGTTCTTTTAAACCTTATGCCTAAACAAAGCAAGGTCGGGAACCACACTAGTGGATCGTGAGGGGTGTCTAACACCTTCCCCTCGAGATAATCTCAAGCCCTTATCCGAACTCTGGTTTCCTTTCAAATCATTCTTCTTTTCTCTAAAAGTGTCCTAATGCACTATAATCATTAGGTGGCCACTCTCCAAATTTCATAGCCCAAATTACCCCAAAAGGGGGATAAAAGAGTCACTCCACCCATAATGTCGTAAAGTCGATTTCTCCTTTAAAAAAGAGGGTGTCGACAGCATGGCAACTCTGCTGGGGAATTTCTTTAAGGCTTTTACCATTACTTGCTTTTGTGACTTTATCGCTTCCTTAATCACATTTATTTCTTTTCCTTGGTTATTTCATCATAATTACTAACTTGACTCTTCATGCTTTTCTTTCCTTTTAATTTCTTCTTTTACTGCCTCATTATTTCAATTATGTTGTAATTTCCAAGTATTTATTGTAATCTTTATGAACGTGAAAATACATGTAATTTGTTTCATTATTGTAACTGCATTCCTCAACATCATGTTCCACTCGTGCCAAAACAAATCCTATAGCAACGCTTTCAATGACTGGTTGCGCCCTTCTAATATTATAAACCCCCTAAATGTGGCAAAGGCATATTTGCGGCAAAACCAGTCGATCAACGGTGTAGTTAACTATTCCGCGCCTTTCCCTATTGAGTTGTCTGCTCAAAGGTACCTTATCTAGCACTTATAAAGTAGAAACCTTATTCCATTAAACTGTTCATGCATCATGGTCAAGCCTAGACGAGTCAGTTATTTTGTCCGCATAATGACTCATTAAGATAGCCTAAACCAAAGTCCATCGGGTTTCCTGAAACCCAAACGGACACCTTCATGTTATGTGCATTTATTTGGAGAACTAAACGCTTTTTGCTAATTATTGATTTAAATAATCGAGTCTGGTGGGTTTAAGGGCCTAACACTTTGTTTTGCAGAAAATGAGGCATGAGGTCCCAGATTCGGTATGGTATCCAACATTTACCCAAGGTCGTTAAGCTGGTGGGAAGATCTTCATGGCAGCAATCAAACCCTCGTCTGCAAGTACTTAGGGAATTTTCCCTCACTCTTGGAAATTCAGCCTAACAACAAGATCATAGAGGCTGCCACTTTATTTTGGGATAGTGATCGATCAATGTTTCATTTTGGAGACTTGGAAATGACCCCTTTGCTAGAAGAGATAGAGGTCCTAGCTGGTATCCCTTGGGAGACTCCGGGTTTGCTTATGCCAAAAAATCGCAAAAGTCGAGGCTTTCTCAAGATGATGGGACTCAATAAAAATCCCGACCTCTCTTGCTTGAAGGACCCCTACATACCATTTGACTTCTTATATGAGACATATGGCCCTATCGCACCTACATGGACGAATTCTCTCTCACTTCTTTGGGACATATACATAGAAGGGTCTTTGTGCTCATGTTGTGCTTCTTGGGCATAATAACTTTCCCTATGAAGAAGGCTAGGATCCACACCAGACTAGCCATGGTGACCAAGACCTTAATGAAAGGAATCAACAGGCAGTCTTTCAGCATAGTGCCCACGATCAACGCGAAAATCTATTGAGCCTTGGGAAAGTGTAAGCATGGGGCTCCATATTTCGAGGGCTGTAATCTACTACTTCAACTTTGGCTCGTATAACACCTTCAGAAAGGTGACTACAACAGGAAATCATACGCATGGATTGGGATGACCATATTGCTTTTCATCACCCAAAGCGAATGAACTTCATGCCCAACATGTTCGCTCAGCCAGAGGACGCTAGTAGATGGGTAGAACTGTTCGAGGATCTAAAAGAAGAGCAAGTTCAATGGATGTTCGAGTGGTTCCCAAAAGGGAATTCATTGTATGTTCTCGAGACGCACCATTACTCATACTCATTGGTCTGAGGCGAACTCACCCTTATGTCCCTCTCCGGTCCATGGGGCAAGCTGGAAGAAAACAAATCATACCCAGGATAGAGAAATGAGTCATTTCAGGGCTGACTTTCAAGATGATAATAGCCCACACAGGTGTCATGCTTAGCATATGTGGCACTTCAAGCTTGTATTAGGGAAGGAGTCTACCGAACCAGACATGTATTATACCGGGTGTGTATCGCACTACGCTGATTGGTTGGAAGATGATCACATTGGTTTGGGTCGTCCAGGATTCATCCACGGTCATAGGGTTATTAATGATAAAACTGAAGCGCAAGTTAAATACAATCAACTGTGCAAGAGGATGAGAGATTGTGATAATCAACATCAAGAGATACAGGAAGCCCACGAAAAGCTAATCAACGAGTTGAAGGACAAGGCTGTCAACGCCAACAACCGGCTGGGGTATCTGGATCAAGGTATGGTGGAGTTGGAAGGAAAGTTCTTGAAAAGAATTGAAGACTGTCAGAATGTTAAAGGAAGTGCAAGCAAACATCTGGCCCGAACCTATCTGCTGTTAGGAATACGTGAGTTGATGCAGCTGTACGAGGGATGCAAGAGCACCGAGTCTGGGGAAGGTTCTTCTGGGACCAAGTATTTAGGATTTTTATTTTTCTGCTTTCTTAATGTAATAAGGCCACTGGCCATTAGTGACGTCTTTATCATTCAGTTGTCTTATGTTTATCAATAAAATGAGGCATTTAGCATTATAAGTTCTCCAAAATTGATTTGTCGCTGGGCCTACCTTGGGCACAACGAGGCACCCAAATTAGGAAGCGATTTGTATTCCTGCACAATGTGTTTAAACATCGCAATATTATTTTTCAAAACCCGCACTAACTTGTTTCCTTATGTTTTTCTTTTATTTTTTATTCCCCTCCCCAAAGGTTAGTTCGTGCATTCCGGCACCATCAACATACTCAACAAGATCCAAGGGTCCTCCACCTCCTCCTCATCGAAGTCCTACCAGAAACAGGAACAAAGGCAAAATAGGAGATATAAGCGCTAGAAAGGAACTTGAGGAAACTTCTTAGAATACTGCAATTATCGAAGAGACTGCTGCTCATCTGGAGCAAACTTTGCTAAGATTCCGAGAGGAATCAGACCAAGTTAGAAACCTGGCAAGCCTTTTATCACTCTTGCCGCTCCTGATGTTAACACCCAGAACCTCGCACCTCCATAAACACCCCAAAAGCTCCAATGCAACCCACTCATAACACTCCACTACTCGTTCCTGAACTAAAAAACACCACAAAAGACCATAACCCTCATATCTTTGTGGACACTATACTGCACTACGGTCATCCAGTCACAAGTGTAGCCGAGTCAGATGACAAGAGCTCCCTCATTCAAAATTTGGCCGTTGAGATCAAGAAGTTGACTAGTCGGGTTCAAGGTTTCGAAGGTAACAAAGGTGTCGAAGGGGTTGAATTACGAAGATCTATGTGTTCAGCCAGATGTTCAGCTCCCAGAAGGGTACCAACCTCCCAAGTTTGAGATGTTCGATGGTACAGGTGATCCCAGGGTCCACTTGAGAATGTATTGTGACAAGTTGGTAGGAGTCGGAAGGGGCGAGAAAATCCATATGAAGCTGTTCATGAGGAGTTTGAAGGGTGATGTTTTATCATGGTATATTAGCCATGATGCAAAGAAATGGACTAGTTGGGTGAACATGGTGTCTGAATTTATGGACCGATTTACGTTCAACACTGACAACGCACCAGATGTGTTCTATATCCAGAATCTCAAGAAGAAGCCCACAAAGACCTTTTGCGAGTATGCTACTTGTTGGAGGTCAGCAATTGCTAAGGTCGGGCTGGCCTTGGAGGAAGAACAAATGAACAAGTTCTTTGTCCGTGCTCAAGATCCGCAGTACTATGAGAGACTGATGCTAATAGAGGGCCAAAAGTTCTCCGACATCATCAAGTTGGGAGAAAAGTTTGAAGAAGGCATCAAAAACGGTATGGTCACTAACCTCGAGGCATTGCATGCTACCAAGAAGGCTTTATGGTCTGGTGGCCCGTCGAAGAAAAAGGATGCAAATTCCGTGATGGCTGCGCAAATGAACAATTCCCCTATGTAGTACCAAACATACCCCTCAATTCCACTCACATATCAACCTACCATAAATTACCAAACACCCTCACCTACATACCAAATGGCACCATCTGCTTACCAATCACCTCCACCGCCCACATATCAACCTACCTCACCCAGATATTCTCAACTCGCACCTGTATACCAAGCATACAACTCCCAACCTTCTCACTACCCGTCACCACCTACCCGCTAGAACTTTCCTCGGACCAAACTTTGACCGTAAACCTCCGAGACAATATACCGCCATATCTGAGCCAATTGACCAATTATATGAGAAACTCAAAGCAGCCGGATACGTTACCCCTATCCCAGCTGTAACTCCAAAAAATCCTTCCCAGTGGATCACCCCAAGCAAGACTTGCGCATACCATTCCGGGATGAAAGGCCATACCATCGATGAGTGTCGCTCATTCAAAGAGAAGATTCAGAATCTGGTTTACAACAAGATCATTATAGCAAAGGATCCCGCTCCTAATGTCTGCAATAACCCTCTGCCTGACAACAAGTGGATGCATCTACATGATCGAGATTGAAGATGATTGGGACCCCCAAGGGGTCAATCGGTCTGATAGTTGAAGGAGATGAACCTAAGAAGCCAACAATCACTCTCAAACCCATTGTTATTCAGATTTAGCCCTCTGAGGGAGATGTGGTAAATGTGTCTGTGCCGCTCGAGTTTGAAGCACCTTCTGCAGAGGCGCCAAAACCAATTGAGGTTGAGTTCGGGGTTCCAAAGGCGCCTACACCGTTTGAAGTTAGTGTGTTACCTCCCAGGGTACCAATTCCCATCTCCATGATAGACGTGACCCCGTTCAAGACAAATGTTATACCTTGGGATTACGCCGCTGAGGCTAGAAGGAAGGGAAAGATAGTATACTGGGAAAACAATTGTCGCACAGGGCATGACTAGGACAGGAAGGATATACACCCTGAAACATTTGGCCTAGTCCAGCAAGCAAGCCTCCGGGCGGGGCTATTGAAACTGGAGCCGATGATCTTTGGAGGAAGGTACAGGCCAAAGAGTACTCAGTCGTCGAGCAACTGAACAAAATGCTAGCACAAATTTCTATTATGGCTCTTCTACAAAGCTCTGAGGCACATAAAAATGCTTTAATGAAAATACTGAGTGAAGCTTATGTTCCCAGCATCATAATAGGAGGCGAAATGGCAAACATGGTGGGGCAGGTACTAGAAAGCCATAAGATCACCTTCTACGAGGACGAGTTACCACCAGAAGGGCTTGGTCACAACAAAGCATTACACATCACTACGCAATGCGAGGATCACTTTATCACCAGGATTTTAGTCGACGGGGGATCCAACCTCAACATTCGTCCATTGATAACTCTCGGGACATTGGGTAAAGGATTATACGAGATCAAAGACAGAACTATCATTGTCAAAACTTTTGATGGATCTCAGAGGTCCACCATTGGAGAAATTAGCCTATGCCTACAAATGTAACCCACCTGGTTCGATGTTGAGTTCCAAGTCATTGACGTGCCAGCATCCTACAATTTGTTGCTGGGACGACCCTGTATCCATGCCCCTGGGGCTGTAGCATCAATTTTGCATCAAGCTGTAAAATTTGAATGGAATGATCAGGAAGTAATCATTCACGGTGACGGTAAAAACCCTATATACAGTCGCCAAGCCATCCCGATGATCGTAGGTAGAAGGAAAATAGGCGGAGAAACATACCATCACATTGAGCGATTCAATTCCATAGACAAAGACAAGTGGTGGGATAACAATATTAAGAGCATTCTGAACTAGAGTGGGTATGAGCTTGGAAAAGGACTTGGCAAAATTCTTTAGGGCATCACCGAGCCTATCAAGTTGAAGAAGCATGGTACTACTTTTGTCCTGGGGTTTGAGTACACCTAGGGGGAGCTCAACCATTGGTCACCACCGTGGCGCTGTCCCTACTATCCACTGTAGCACCCTCTACCTCAGTTGGAGGAGACCTTTCAGCTAGCTGATGTTATATATGGGTCAGAGAAAGATGAGACGCTGGTAGCAATGAAGAACCTGTTTCTGGAGGATGATATGGATTGCTGTGTTGTCTTCGAGGATAAAGGGGAGGAAGGCCCTTCCATTCAAGATGTGAACCAAGGGGAAAACCTCACCAATTGGTTAGTCAGGAACACCAGTGCCTGGAGAGCTTCGGGATAGCAAGGCTACACGATGCATATGCATCGCATTTTAATTTTAGTTTATTTTACTTTTCTGCATTGTCTTTACTTTTGAAAAGAGCTCCGATGTTTCAAACAATTATGAATTTAGTCAAAAGCATTTTCCAAGTTTATATTTATATCTCGCTCTCATTTATTTTCTCTACCATTTACTTTATTTTACACAGCATTACTATTACGTAGATGATGAACCAACGATTGTAACTTGCAACAAGGCAATGTGTTGATACCCAATTTTTTCCCATGTATTTCTATACTCAAAATATTTCCAAAACAGCATGTAGATGCATATATTAGCATCCACAAAAATCTTGGTATTTTTTTACATTTTTCAAGGATTTTAAAATCAATTTACTACCTATTTTGCAATATAAAATCCAATATTTAGTCCCAAATCTTGTTATTTTGATAATTAATCTATTTTATTCTCTCGTTTACATAAACACATAATTTATATAATTTTTACAGAATTTTACAAGGTCATTAGGTATTTCTAAATTAAAATTGCATTAGATTGCAATTTTAGCCTATTTCTTAACTCAGTATTTTAATTGGATTTTTATAATGACATTCACTAATTTTTATGAAATTAAATTTGGGGAAAATGGCTATTTAAATCATAACTTTAGTTATTTCAATTTTAGCCCAAATTCCACCCCCAATTTAACCCCGCCAGTTACATGACCTATTTTAAATTTACCCGACCCAAACCTGCCTAAACTAACCCGCCCCATCTTTCCTCTTAATCGTGGTCGTTGATCACACAGATCAACGGTCCACATCAAACCTACCATAATTAAACCCCAAATACCCCTAACCCTTATCTCTTTGCAAACCCAACCGCCCTTGTATCCCCAAATGCTCTCTAGCCCTTCTGAACCCTAGTCTGCTCCGGCTCTATTTCACCGGCGTTTATGGCCGTTCAAGCCCCAAAACATCTATATCCACCACTCCTCACCTCTCATGGATCTTGGGTTCGAAGATCGGAACCTTATCTCGAAGATTATCGGACTAGAGGCCCTCCAATTTGAGTTCTCTTTGTGTGATTACTTGCTTCATGTTAAACCCTAGATGCCTCTAATTTCCTTCTTATAGTTTCTGCTACATGATTTGTTCTATAATTCCAGTTTGCATGTGCAAATCTATGCATATATTTATATAGTCACATTCTCCCCATTTTCTGAATAACCCTATTTTGGGAAAAATTGATTTCGTACTGCTTGTTTGATTCTCTAATTGGGACCTGCTTTCTAACTAAATGTAAAATAAGCTAGTATCTCAATTCCTTGATTTTCTAGGTGATTAACTTGCCTTATGTGTTTACCCGTGTGAATTTCAAAACTCTTTACATGTATTTGCCCTATATTACGTGATTGGTACTTGATTTTCTTTCCAAAAATAAACTGAGGTTTATTTACCTCAAGCTCGGTTCCTTAATTGAAGGCAACCTTTCCCTAATTGGTTGTAATTAATAATGATAGATATTTTCTTACCCTAGTGCTGCTTATTTTTCAAACTATAAATAGCCTTCACCTTTTCTCACTTAGACACACACAGAGATACTCTAAGTTTACTCATTGAAAACTCTCTCTTCTCTTATGTTTTTCTCTGTTATTTGCTTTATTGGTGGAGTTAGCCAGCTGAAAACCAAGGCTAACTATTGGGATCTGTCTACCTTACTTGCTTTGTTATTCAAGTTTGCAACTGGTAGGCTCTTAATTCATATTATCATCCTCCAAACTATCTGTTTACTTAACCCTTTTCCTTTGCCTATTTATGTTTAATTTAGTTATTGCATGCTTAACCCCCTTCCCTCTTTGCCTTGTCTGTTTATGATTTCAGTTTAAGTTCAGCATGATTAACCCCATTTTCACCCTTTCCCTTGTCTGTTTATTGTTCATTATTATGGTTTAAGTTCCTGTACACCCCTTTCCCTTGAATCCCTTTAATTTAGTCCTGTTCTTTCAAGTATTCTTATGTGATTCCCCCTTCACTTAACCCCTGTTTTCATATGAGTGTGTTTTGGACTAGGGTGGTACCTCATTGCCACTCATAGTTTAGAACTAAGGTTGTTATAGCCTATACTCAAAGTAATCCCATTCCCTATCCCCAATACTATGTGTTTGAGCCTCGACACATGCCTGTTGGTGTCCTAATCACCATACAAGCCCTAGTCTGACTTTTTGCAAGTCTACTCTTTGCTTGTTGAACCATGTAAGAGGTTAGGGTGTGCCAATGTCACTTCATGGCTAGGTATGACCACCTCTTGCATTGGTCTTCCTCCAATTCCTCACTTTTACAATTATTCCTAGTTCTTTAAGTCCTACCCCCTTTGGTATTCCATGCTTAGGGACCCTGGAGTCTCCTCTGAACTTGGATGCCTTAGGGCTGGTAATTCCACACTTGTACTACTCTAATTGCTTGGGATGTAAGCATTTCCTGGGTTCCCTTGAAAAGCCTTTGGAACTTTGTAACACTCTAAAGAGAGAGCCTCGGATTTGGGAGCCTTGATTTGGTGAAAGGCATATGTTGGACATTAAAGCTGCTTTGAGCTTCTTTGGGCCTGCTGTAATTGTTGATGTATTCAGCTTATTTCCATTAACGTTTTTCTGTCCAGATTTTGCAAATAAATTTGTATAAAAGAACTCGGGGATATAGTGAAAGGGCATATGGGAGGGGTTTACTTTCTTGCATCAATTAATGGTAGATATCATGCCTATAGGTCTACTTTACCAGAAGTTCATATAGCTACCATGTCTATAAGGCTTTACATTATTGCACAATAAGGCTTTACATTATTGCACAATATCATATAGATACCGTGTCTATAAGTCTTTACATTATTGCACAATATCATATAGATACCGTGTCTATAAGGCTTTACATTATTACACAATATCATGTAGATACCATGTCTATAAGGCTTTACATTATTGCATTAATATCATATAGATACCATGTCTATAAGGCTTTACATTATTGCACAATATCATATAGATACCATGTCAATAAGGCTTTATATTATAGCATCAACATCGTATAGATACCATGTTTGTAAGGCTTTACATTATTACATCTATATCATATAGGTACCATATCTATAAGGCTTTCCATTATTGCATCAATCTTATTATAGAAACCATGACTATAGGGCTTGCATTATCACATCTCATATAGAAACCATGCCTATAAGTTTAATGTCATATCTCATATTGAAACCATGCTTATAAGTTTTCAACATTGCATCTCGTCCAGAAAGACATACCTATTGGAACTGTATAAAACGCCAGGCAAACAGAAGGTCGACTAAAACGTGTAAAGCAGTAACAAAAGGGTCAGTGTGCATGTTATAAGGTCCAAACTCGCCCAGTGCTTAAAACATTTCAGCGCAGTTGTCCCAAATCTGTTCACTTTTAAATCGGGCCCAAGTCTGCCTTTTTACACTACTCTACTAAGTCTACGGTTTTGAACTAATTTGTCTGCCTAAGTTTAATACTTTAAGGTACTTTTGAAAACTTTTGGCTTACATCCTTTTTACTCAAACAGTCCGGCTAAATTGTAAGCCATTTCTAAACCTTGGTGCAACTTCAACTCTCTTTTCAACAGACCTATGTCTGAAACTAATGTTCTCTAAGATTAACTGATTTTCAAAAAACTGTCAATTCCTAGAACGGGCCCGAGGATCTCGAAGTAGATTTTCTATCCAAATTTTATGTGTTAAACTAATATGTCCGCTCTTCTAACCTTTTTTAAAGACCAAATCAGTATTATAAGTCATGCTAAACCAGTTGCTGTTATGTTATGGAGTTTTATCTGAGCCTTTGTCTTATTTGCACACCTCTTATGTGCTATTTGTTTTGCTTGTCGTTCTAGTATTTTTACCTTTGAAAACTCCATATATATCCTATCTCTCTCCCCCCTCTTAGGATTAGAAGTCCTAATACTCCAAGACTAACAGGTTGGGACAGGTATTAGCATGCAATAAGTAAACAATACCAACGTGTTTAAATACCTTAACGGGGCGGGAAGGGTAGAATATGGAGATGATGACCAGTGCGCTAATACCATATGCGACCCCTCTTTGAGGAGTTTGTGCAGGGTATTGCACCGATGTGATCCATATTATAGTCAAACCTAGGACCCCATTTCTTTTGCTTGCTTTGTTTAAACGTTTTTCTAAAGTAATGTTTTTTTTCAATTCCATTCTCTCTTCTACTTTATTTAACTGATGCCTTTCCTTTTTCAAAATTCCTAAGTTGTACAAATGTTTATATGTGAATCTTATCTGTCTACTTGCTTCATCTCTTCATAAAGTCACATTAGCACGGCCATGAACAACACTAGTGGATCTTGAAGGGTGCCTAACACCTTCCCCTCAAGATAATCTCAAGCCCTTACCCGAACTCTTGTTGTCTTTCAAACTACTCCTCTCATATTTAAATGTGTCCTAATGCACTATAATCATTAGGTGGCAACTCTTCAAATTCCATAACCCAATTCCCAAACGGGAATAAGAGTTGTTATGCCCATAATGTTGTAAAACCCGATTTCTCTTTTTGAAAAAGGGGGCGTCGACAACATGGCGACTCTGCTGGGAATTTTTGTGGCTTTTACCTTTACGTGTTTTATGACTTTATTTCTTTCTTTACTATCTTTATTTATTGCTTTAATTATTTCTTCATAATTACTAACTTGTTTCTTCATGTCTTCCCTTTTTCAACTATTTTACTGCCTTTACTTTATTTCAATTCCTTCTTGAATTTCGAGCATCTATTGTAGTCATTATAGTATGAGCGTGAAAATACATGTACTTATTTCACTATCATAATTACATCCTTCAACATCATTTTTCACTCGTGCCAAACAAATCCCATAGCAACGCTTATAATGAGTGGTTGCGCTCTTCCAATATTATAAACCCCCTAAATTTGGCAAAGGCATATTTGCGGTAAAACCAATCGATTCGACGGTTCCGTGCCTTTCCCTCTTGAGTTGTCCGCTCAAGGGTACCTTGTCTAGCACCTCAAAAGTAGAAACCTTACTCTGTTTAAGTGTTCATGCCTCACGGTCAAATTAGCCGAGTCAATTACGTCGTCCGCATAATGACTCATTAAGATAGCTTAAACCAAAAGTCCATCGAGTTTCCTTGAAACCCAAACGGACGCCTTCACGTTAAGTGCATTTATTTGGAGAACTAAATACCATATTTCTAATTATTGATTTAAACAGTCAAGTCTGGTGGGGTTAAGGCCTAACACTCTGTTTTGCAGGAAATGAAGCACGAGGTTCCCAGATTCGGTATGATATCAAACATTCACCTAAAGTTAGTAAGCTGGTGGGAGGATTTGCATGGTAGTGACCGAGTTGTTGTTCGCAAGAACTTAGGGAATCTTCCTTCACTCCTGGAAATTAGGCCAAACAACAAGATTGTGGAAGCTGCCACTCTATTTTGGGACAGTGAACAGTCGATTTTCCGTTTTGGGCATATTGAAACGACTCCACTACTGGAAGAGATTGGGGGTCTAGCCGGGATTCCCTGGGATAGTCCAGGTCTACTTATGCTAGAAAACAACAAAGGTAGAAGGTTCCTGAAAATGATGGGGCTCAAGAAGAATCCCAATCTGACCAGTCTGAAGGACTCCTACATATCCTTCGACTTCATGTACAAAAGGTTCGGACATAGAAAATCCTATCGCACTCATATGGACGAATTCACCCTCACCTCTCTGGGGCACATACATAGGAGGGACTTTGTATTCATGTTCTGTTTCCTGGGCATGATAGTGTTTCCAATGAAGAAGGATAAGATCCGTACAAGATATCCATGGTAACCAAAGCTGCAATGGAGGGTATCAACGAGAAGACATTTAGCATAGCGCCCATGATCCTCACCGAACTGTACCGGGATTTAGAGCAGTGTCAACAAGGGGCAACACACTTTGAAGGGTGCAATTTGCTACTACAACTTTGGCTCATTGAACATCTTCAGAAGGGAGATTATAGACAGGAGATCATACGCGAGACTAGCATGACCATATCACTTTCCATCATCCAAAGTGAATGCGCTTCATGCCAGATATGTTCGCTTACCCGGAAGACGCCAGCGGATGGGTAGAACTATTGGAAAATCTGAAGGAAGAGCAGGTACAATGGATGTACGAGTGGTTTCCAACTGGAGATTTTATCATTCTGTCTAGGGATGCGCCATTCCTTGTGCTCATTGGCATAAGAGGAACTTACCCTTATGTCCCTCTTCGAGTCATGAGGCAAGCGGGAAGAAAGCAGATTATACCGAGGGTTGAAAAGATGAGTCACTACAGGGCCGACTTCCAAGACGATGATAGCCCACACAGGTGTCAGGCTCAACATATGTGGAACTCCAAGCTCATCTTGGAAATGAGTCTACGGAACCAGACAGATATCAGGCTGGGTGCGCGCCACTTTATCTGGGATGGTTAGAAGATGATCTTATTGGCTTAGGAAAGCCGAGTTTTGTCCATGGTCACAAACTTATTAATGAGAAGGCTGCAACAAAGGTCGAGTACAATTATCTACGCAAATGGATTCAAGAGTGTGAAAGTGAGCATCGGTAAATACAAGAGGCCCAAGAGAAGCTAATCAATGAATGGAAGGATATGGCTGTCCACGCAAACAAATGTCTGGGGTACTTGGAGCGAGGTTTAGTTGAGCTAGAAGGTAAGTTTCTGAAAAGGATCAATGACTGTCAAGAAGCTGAAGGTAATGAAGGTGGGCACTTGGCTGGGGATTACTTGTTGCTAGGACTGCGCGAGTTGTAGCTGTACGAGGGAGGCAAAGATACCGAATCTAGGGAAGGTCCTTCTGGGACCAAGTAGTTAGGATTTTACCACTTTCTTAATGTAATAAGGCCGCTGGCCATTAGTAACAATCTCTCTTTATTTCAGTTTGTTTTTGACTCGTTCTATTTTTATCGATAAAATGAGGCACTTGGTGGTATACTCCAAATTCTATCTGTCTCTAGGCTTACCTCGAGCACAACGAGGCACCTAAATAAGAAACGACTTATATTCTTGCAACAATGTGTTTAAATACCGCAATGTTTTTTTCTCAGAATCCGCACTAACTTCTTAGCTTTTGGTTTTTTTTTTGTTATTCCCCTCCCCAAAGGTTAGTTCGTGCGCTCTGTCACCATCAGCATACTCAACAAGATCTAAGGGTCCTCCTCCTCCTCCTCATCCGAGTTCCCCAAGAAACAGGAACAAATGAAATATGGGAGATAATGAAGCAAGAAAGGAAATTGAAGGAACTTCCCCGGATACCCCAATCACCAAAGAGACTGTTGCTCATTTGGAGCAAACTTTGCTAAGGTTTAGAGAGGAACTAGACCAGGTCCGGAGTTTGGCAAGTTTGTCCATCTCCCTTGCTGCTGCAGATGTCAACAATCAGGTCCCTACACCTCCGCAGAAGACCGCAGTCCATGTTCTCAACAACGCTCCACCGCTCAACCCTGAGCCCCAAAATTCTCCGAACCACCAAAAAACCCCTATCTTTGTGGATACTGTGCCTTACTATACTCAGCCCATCTAGATGTGTCAAAATAAGATGCCAATTATTCACTCATTCAGAACTTGGCTGCTGAACTCAAGAAACTCACTAGCAAGGTTCAAGGCGTGGAAGGTAACAAGGGTGTGGAAGGTCTGAATTATGAAGACCTTTGTGTTCAACCTGATGTCAAACTCCCGGAGGGGTACAAACCTCCTAAGTTCGAAATGTTTGATGGTACGGGTGATCCCAGGGTTCACCTTAGGATGTATTGTGACGAGTTAGTGGGAGTTGGTAGAGATGAAAAGATCCGCATGAAGCTGTTCATGAGGAGCTTGAAAAGTGATGCTTTATCTTGGTATATCAGCCAAGATGCGAAGAAATGGACAAGCTGGGTGAACATGGCGTCCGATTTCATGGATCGTTTCAGATTAAACACTGAGAATGTGCCAGACGTATTCTATATCCAGAATTTGAAGAAGAAGCCTACTGAAACCTTTCGCGAGTATGCTACTCGTTGGAGGTCGGAAGCAGCCAAGGTTAGACCGGCTTTGGAAGAAGAAAAAATGAACAGGTTTTTATCCGTGCTCAGGATCAGCAGTACTACGAGAGATTGATGCTGATAGAGGGGCAAAAGTTCTCTGATATCATCAAACTGGGAGAAAGGATCGAAGAGGGCATAAAAATGGTATTGTTACTCACGTTGAGGCACTGCAGGCCACCAACAAAGCCTTACAATCTTGTGGTACATCGAAGAAAAAGGACGTAAACTCCGTAATGGCTGCTCAGAGAAACCACTCTCCCATGAAATACCAACCCTACCCTCCAACTCCACTCACATACCAACCCTCTCTAAATTATCAGGCACTTTCACCTACCTATCAAAATCCACCACCCGTCTACCAATCATCTCCATTACCAACATATCAGCCCACCTCGCCAGGATATTCCCAACTTGTACCCGTATACCAAGCTTACAACTCCCAACCACCTTCATCCATCACCACCTACCCGCCAAAACTTCCCATGACCTGGACCAAACTTTGACCTCAAACCGCCCTGACAATATACCGCTATTGTCGAACCCTTTGAACAATAGTATGAGAAGCTCAAAGCCGCTAGATATGTTATACCCATCCCAGCCATAACCCCATAAAACCCTTCCTAATGGATCAATCCAAACAAAACCTGCGCATACCATTCGGGGATGAAGGGTCATACCATCGACGAGTGCCGCTCGTTGAAAGATAAAATCCAGACCATTGACGCCAAGGTCATCGTAGCTAAGGAGCCTGCTCCTAATGTTCGTAACAACCCTCTACCGGACCATAAGGGTGGAGGCATCCACTGTTAGAAACTACGCTTAACGCTAGAGGGGGGGTGAATAGCGTTTTAATGAAATTTAGCATTTTCTTGCGGAATTTAAATTTTACAGGAAGTAAATAAGTGCAATAAAAATAACTTACACAAGGATATATCCTGGTTGGCCACAACAGTGGTTAGTCCAGTCCCCGAGAGACTCTCTCGAGATTTTCTATTAACTTGTTAAGCTTACGGGTGCTTAACAAACCTTTACAGTTGCTCGGAGATACAATCTCAAAGACTTCACTTGCTCGGAGGTTCCTCACCTCAAAGACTTCACTTGCTCGGGGATACAATCCCAAAGACTTCACTTGCTCGGGGATACAATCCCAAAGACTTCACTTGCTCGGGGATACAATCCCAAAGACTTCACTTGCTCGGGGATACAATCCCAAAGACTTCAACAGAGGAAGCACAAGTTCCTCAACACAAGAGAATCAAAATTCTCTTACAAGTATTTGAAATACTTGAACACTCACTTAACAAAGGTACTCCTTGATGAGTAGATATGAGTAAAATAATACGCTCAAGATCACAACAACTTTGAACAATAATATGGCTCTCAAAAGCTTTATGAAATGAGTAGAAAATGATGAACAATTGAATGAAAGCTTAAAGCAATGTAATGATCAGTTAGTGTATGTTGTTGTGTTTAAAACACTGAGTTGAAGCTGTATTTATAGGTGCAAAACTTGGTCTTACCGTTGTCTAATTGCCAATTAAGAATTGCTGAATTTACTCAGTGACAATCGATTGTCAAGACCGATCAATCGATTATCTGCCAGTCAGATCAAAAATCAATCCCAGATTTTACGCTTAATAATCGATTACTTACAATCCATAATGGATTACTGGCAAAATTCAAATTCAGATAATCGATTATACCAAATCCATAATCGATTACTTCAGCAACGTTCCAAAAATCATTTACAGATTTTAATCAAAAACATCGATTATAGCAAATCAATAATCGATTACCTCATTAACGTTTTAAAAATTATTTCCGGATTTTGAGCAAAACATCGATTACAGAAAACCAATAATCGATTACTTTGAGGTATTTGAAAATTATTTGACAACGGTCAGTTTCAACAATCGATTGTCCCTTGCAACAATCGATTACTTGTCATTTTCTGAAAATCTCAAATCACACTGTTTCAAGCCAAAGTTTTTGCGACTAAGTATAAACTTTGACAATCGATTGTTGGACATAGGCAATCGATTGTTAAACCCAGTTAACTCAACATAATCGATTACTATTAGTTACTAATCGATTACTTAAGTAATTTTAAAATCACTGGGAGACATCAACTCAACATAATCGATTACCATTAGTTCATAATCGATTATTCTGAGTATTGGAAAACTTTACCTCATCAATAATCGATTGTCATTAGTTCACAATCGATTATCTTGCAGATTTGGAAAAACCTGATGTTAACTGTCTTATTCACAATCGATTATCATTAGTTCATAATCGATTGTCATGCAGTCTTGGCTTATAAACAATCGATTATCATAAGTACATAATCGATTATTCTTAGCCCAGATTTCTGAGGTATGTTTAGAAAACATTTTGTCTAATGTAAATATGCATCATTTGAAATCATTTGATACAGAAATAAGTATGCATGATTTTGGAAAATAGTTTTATGAGAGAAGCCATGTTATGGAGTCAAGTTATAGGATCAAGATCACATTTAAGAATAACTCAATAATAACAATTAAAAACAACGTCTTGAGCTTCAGTCTCAACATTTGTGCTCTTGTACTTGAACTCCGTCATATATCAATTTGTGCTTTGTTTGTCATTCATCAAAACCTACAAAAGAATACACGTTTAGTATATTGCATTGAGAACGTGTTTCCAACAATTTTCCCCTTTTTGATAATGGCAAACATTAAGCGGGATATGCAATTTTGACAAATAATATTGACGATTCAAGACAAGTAACAAGTATGCATATTTGTTCTTGTTCCCCCTCAATTTAAGAATTCCCCCTCAATTTAAGCTTATAAGCAATTAAGCAATTTAGAGGTGGTGCAATTTAGCAATGTAGAGGTGGTGCATACCCGTTATCCCGTTATCTTCCCCCTTTTGCCATTAGCAAAAAAATAGTAAGGAAAGATACACAAAGACGAAATAAAACAAGGTTTATTTATTGAAAATTAAAGGGGTACAACAGAGGGACATCCAACAATACAATTAAAAACAGAAAAAAAACAATACAATATCAATTATCTCCGTCACGATCCGCCTCGTCATCCGGCGCAGCTTCAAAGGGAACGAGACCCGCATAGGGATAATGGACATGGTCAAAATAACCATGGATCTCGTGTGTCAACTGAGAGAGCTGGTCGGATATAGTTTGGAGAGTGGGCTCCTGAGATGGACGAGCACGACGGGCAGGACGGGTAGGAGGAGGAGCTAGAGCATGATCACCATCATGATGGAAGGATGATTCCGAGATTTCCCAGATTTTGGTACTCCTTTTGAGAGGACCATTTTCAGTGACAAATCCGGATGCTTCAAGAAAATTCATGATGAGGAGAGAATAAGGAAGGGGCATGTTATCGGCGACGGCATCGAGCATGTGCATTTTAATGAGCCGACACCAATTGATCTTGGCTCCAGTGACAATGGCATGTAAGAGCTTGGAGTCCTCTTGGGATATGGTGGTATGATTGTGCCTACGAGGTCTTAGGACACGGGTGATGAAGTAGAGGAGAAATCGATAATTTGGGTCCATGCCCGAGATGGTAGGACGACGAGAAGAAGCTTGATCATAAGAGATTCCGGCTTGGCGGAAAAGAATGGATTCATCAAAGAGAGAGCCGGCCTCATCAATATACTGGATAAGATCTTCACCATCGTTTGGAATGCGGGCGATGGTGTGAAGGTTCTCGTTAGAGAGGAGAATGTGAATGCCATTGATGGAGGTGACCACCTCACCATCTTCATCTTTGTGAAGATTTGAATAGAATGCTTCAACTAAAGTTGTGTTAATATGAGGATTGGTAAGGAGCAAGAAATCATAGAGTTGACACTCTTTGAGCATGTTGGCGGCAGGGGCGAAATTCAAGGAGCTTGCTTGTTGAGAAGCGAGGAGGAAGAATAAATCGCTTCTCAAACTTGGAGAGAAACCTAGAAAGTTCAGCTTGAGTTTCGAAGAACAAAACGGACACGTCTTCATATGGGAAGTTTAGAGGAGGAGGGACTGTTGAGGCTGAGGCACCTTGCCTGGAACGAGAACGTTTGGAGGAGCGTCCAGACATATTGGAAAATTTTTACTGCTGAATTTTTGAGACTAAGATGCAAGGAATTGACCTTTGATTTTTAGAAATGGTGCTTGAGTGAGTGAGAATGATCCTATATGAGGGCTATTTATAGGAGAAGGAGTGATCAGCCATTTACTAAAGATACCTGCTGAAAATTGAAAGTTGGAATAGTCAAAAACGGTAAGAAATAAATTTACTGACCGTTAGATAATCGATTATTTGGCAGAGATAATCGATTGTATTTACTGTTGGATTGAATTTTGAAACTGACAAATCGATTTAAGAGACAAACGGTAAAAAAATTTGAATGAGATAATCGATTATCAACACAAAATAATCGATTATGGAGCATTTATGTCCTGACAGCAATCGATGTTGGAGCCAAACGGTAACAAAGTTTAAACAAGAAATAATCGATTGTCAATTTTGGTAATCGATTATTATTGAAATATGGTTGATACAGAGAACTCGGAGAATTTCTGAATATGACAACTAATCGATTATAGGAAGAAATAATCGATTGTCTGGAAAAGTATTGCTGAATGACTGAGACGGAAATCGATTATGCAATATAAGGAGTTAACAAATTAAACACATTTGCATAATAAAACTAATCAGTCGAAACAATCGATTATTGATACTGATAATCGATGTACTGCACAGTAGATAATCGATTATTTTCTTGGGATAATCGATTGCGGTGTGCTAAGACTTCATAATTTATCTTACCTTTGGGGAAGTACCTGCAAAATGGAATTAAACGTCTCCGATGCTCAAATCAGTAATTTATAGTGACGTGAATAAATTACACTAGTGTTATCAAGTGATATCGTGAACTCTTAAGAATTGTGTCCTAGAGTGTTCTTAAGAGAGTTTCGGGTACTTACCTTTCCTCCGACGTCGCCAATTACCTGATCAAGAGGGTGATCTTTGATCGTCCTCCATTCATTTTGTTCTTTTGTTTCACTCCCCAAATGTGGAGCTTCTTCCGTTGATTGTTCCACAATTTCATCATTGATTTCCTTCGATGCCTTTTCTTGTATTTTGTTTTTCAAATTGCTTAAAATATCAACCGATCTGAATATGATTGTTTCCAAATATGACGCTTCCTCCTTCTTTGTGCTCTAGTTGAAGGGATTTAGATTCATCTCCCGTCATGTGTTTGGAGCATCCACTATCAAGGTACCATAGTACGCTTGATCCCTTCAAGCACACCTACAAAACAAATTAATTTTCTTTGGGTACCATGCCATCTTGGGTCCTTGAGGGTTAGGCATATTGTAATAATATGTTTGAGTAGCATGTCTATGACGAGTAAAACATGCGGGAGCAATATGACCAATGCGTCTACAATAATGACATGTCACATTCGGATTATGCATTCGTCTAGGTTCATAGTAGCTAGATGAATGAAGGTTGCTTACCTTATTTTGAACGCTATCATTTCTCCTACTTTGATCTCTAGGATGGGTAGTGTTTCTAGAGTGATGATATCTAGGTTGAGGACCATTTTGGGGTCTTCTAGGAGGTTCACAATTTTGCCTAAAATATGCATCATGTCTATGGTGACTATTTCTAGGCGGAGGGTCATTTCTTGGTCTAGCATGCAAATTTGTTCTAGGATAGCTATTTCTAGGATACACATTTTTGTTGTTGTTCCTAGGTTGAGCTCTAGGTTTTTGAGGTTTAGCATCAACCTTTTCTTCATTTTTAAAACCTATTCCGTGCTTAGTTGATTTTAGGTTATCAAGAACAACATTCAAGTTTTTATGCGAGGAATTAAACTTATCTAGTGTGCCTTTAAGTCTACCTACTTCATTCTTAAGGTTCACACAAGAAACACAACCTTTAGTAGAACTTTCAGGTTTGTCGGCACTTCTCTTTCCATAAAACTTGTTTTGTTCGTGTAGCTTCTCATTTTCCAAAACCAGTTTTTCCAATTCCTTTTCTTTTAAAGAAATCTGTTTTTGAAAATCCGTTTCTTTTAGAGAAGCGTTTTCTCTTAAGCTAGTGACAGTTTTTGAAGCCTTTAAAAATTCAGTATATAACTCATCAAAAGCATTACGCATTTCATCAAGTGAAAAGTTTTCAGACGAAATTTGACGTACCTCATTTTGGTTGTTTTCTTGTGCCATGAGACAAAGGTTTGCAGCTTCGTCGTTTTCTTCTTCACTTGATTCATCTCCGGAGTCGCCTCCCCACGAGATATATGCCCGTTGCTTTTTAAAGGATTTCTTCTCCTTTTTGATGTTTGGGCAATTTGTTTTGATGTGTCCAGTTTCTCCACATTCATAGCATTTTATTTGCTCACCTTGTTTTTTCCCTTTGCGCTCATATTCCTTGCGCATAAACTTTTGGAATCTTTTAATGACTAATCCAAACTCGTTGTCTTCTTCCTCTTCAATCTTTGGTTGGCTTGTGCTTGCTTTTAGAGCAATCTTTTGCCTTCTTTGATCATCAACAAACGGGTTAAGAATAGTAGATTCATAGGTTTTAAGATTACCTCTTAGTGCGTCGATGGTGACGTTTGAGACTCCAATTGATTCTTGGATAGCATCGGCTTTGGATCGCCATGCCGGTGTGAGGCTTCTAAGAACTTTTCGAACAAGTTCTCTATCCGTGAACGTCTTCTTGAGGACGTGTAGATCATTTACTATTGTTGAAAAGCGCTCAAACATCTCATCTACTTTTTCTCCTTCCTTCATATGAAACAATTCGTAAGCATGAGTAAGAAAATCAACTTTTGCTTCTCTTACCTGGTCAGTCCCTTCGTAAGTGACTTCTAATTTGTCCCACATTTCTTTTGCTGTTTTGCAACATGAAAGTTTCCTGTAATCGTTAGCGTTAATAGCACAATACAATAAATTTACAGCTTTATAATTATTTTGAATCATTCTATTGTCCTCTGTGGTGTACTCCTCTTCGGATTTGGGAATCCATTCGCCTTCCACTTTCTTGACTGGAATTTCATTTCCCTTTGTGTACACCTTCCAAAGGTAGGGACAATTTGACCGAATGAAGATTTCCATCCTCTCCTTCCAGTATGAGTAATTTGTGCCATTGAATAGAGGAGGTCGTGTAGGGCATTGTCCTTCTTCAATTCCTGCAAAAGAATCTAGAGTAGAAGCCATGGATGGTTCTCTCAAACTGTTAAGTTTTTCAGAGAGTTGGGCTCTGATACCAATTGTTAGAAACTACGCTTAACGCTAGAGGGGGGGTGAATAGCGTTTTAATGAAATTTAGCGTTTTCTTGCGGAATTTAAATTTTACAGGAAGTAAATAAGTGCAATAAAAATAACTTACACAAGGATATATCCTGGTTGGCCACAACAGTGGTTAGTCCAGTCCCCGAGAGACTCTCTCGAGATTTTCTACTAACTTGTTAAGCTTACGGGTGCTTAACAAACCTTTACAGTTGCTCGGAGATACAATCTCAAAGACTTCACTTGCTCAGAGGTTCCTCACCTCAAAGACTTCACTTGCTCGGGGATACAATCCCAAAGACTTCACTTGCTCGGGGATACAATCCCAAAGACTTCACTTGCTCGGGGATACAATCCCAAAGACTTCACTTGCTCGGGGATACAATCCCAAAGACTTCAACAGAGGAAGCACAGGTTCCTCAACACAAGAGAATCAAAATTCTCTTACAAGTATTTGAAATACTTGAACACTCACTTAACAAAGGTACTCCTTGATGAGTAGATATGAGTAAAATAATACGCTCAAGATCACAACAACTTTGAACAATAATATGGCTCTCAAAAGCTTTATGAAATGAGTAGAAAATGATGAACAATTGAATGAAAGCTTAAAGCAATGTAATGATCAGTTAGTGTATGTTGTTGTGTTTAAAACACTGAGTTGAAGCTGTATTTATAGGTGCAAAACTTGGTCTTACCGTTGTCTAATTGCCAATTAAGAATTGCTGAATTTACTCAGTGACAATCGATTGTCAAGACCGAACAATCGATTATCTGCCAGTCAGATCAAAAATCAATCCCAGATTTTACGCTTAATAATCGATTACTTACAATCCATAATGGATTACTGGCAAAATTCAAATTCAGATAATCGATTATACCAAATCCATAATCGATTACTTCAGCAACGTTCCAAAAATCATTTACAGATTTTAATCAAAAACATCGATTAAAGCAAATCAATAATCGATTACCTCATTAACGTTTTAAAAATTATTTCCGGATTTTGAGCAAAACATCGATTACAGAAAACCAATAATCGATTACTTTGAGGTATTTGAAAATCATTTGACAACGGTCAGTTTCAACAATCGATTGTCCCTTGCAACAATCGATTACTTGTCATTTTCTGAAAATCTCAAATCACACTGTTTCAAGCCAAAGTTTTTGCGACTAAGTATAAACTTTGACAATCGATTGTTGGACATAGGCAATCGATTGTTAAACCCAGTTAACTCAACATAATCGATTACTATTAGTTACTAATCGATTACTTAAGTAATTTTAAAATCACTGGGAGACATCAACTCAACATAATCGATTACCATTAGTTCATAATCGATTATTCTGAGTATTGGAAAACTTTACCTCATCAATAATCGATTGTCATTAGTTCACAATCGATTATCTTGCAGATTTGGAAAAACCTGATGTTAACTGTCTTATTCACAATCGATTATCATTAGTTCATAATCGATTGTCATGCAGTCTTGGCTTATAAACAATCGATTATCATAAGTACATAATCGATTATTCTTAGCCCAGATTTCTGAGGTATGTTTAGAAAACATTTTGTCTAATGTAAATATGCATCATTTGAAATCATTTGATACAGAAATAAGTATGCATGATTTTGGAAAATAGTTTTATGAGAGAAGCCATGTATGGAGTCAAGTTATAGGATCAAGATCACATTTAAGAATAACTCAATAATAACAATTAAAAACAACGTCTTGAGCTTCAGTCTCAACATTTGTGCTCTTGTACTTGAACTCCGTCATATATCAATTTGTGCTTTGTTTGTCATTCATCAAAACCTACAAAAGAATACACGTTTAGTATATCGCATTGAGAACGTGTTTCCAACATCCACATGATTGAGGTTTAGGACGACTAGGACCCCAAAGGGTCAATCAATTTGATATATGAAGGAGACGAGCCCAAGAAGCTGGCGGTCACTCTTAATCCTATTGTTGTACAAATCCAACCATCTGAGGGCGACGTGGTGAATGTACCTATACAATTTGATTTCGAGCACCTCCTGCAAAGGTTCCAAAACCAATTGAGGTGGTGTTCGGTACTCCAAAGGCGCCTGCATCGATTGAAGTTACTATGTTTGTAAGGCCCACGAAAATGAGTGCTCTGATGTAAGTAGCTCATAGAGTCGAGTCTACCTACGTGGATCAGATTCTTTTTGCTGTTTTGCACTTAAAATTGTGAAATCAAAATATTTCCAGGAAAGGTCCAATATGCGATCCAGAATGCGGCCACAGATCTGAAATGCGAACCACAATTCTGCCGCAGAGGTTTCCAGAGAGCAACCAAGTTTTGATGTTAAAAAAGCGGTTAGATCTACAGTCGCATAATATATATGCTTGACTGCAGAGTGATCGCATATAGTCCCTGAAGAATTTTGAAGGTCAGTTCTACGGTGCGTTCTACCACCGTAGAACACGAATGCAGACCGTATATCTACCGCATTACCAACCAGAGAAGGTCCGAAACTTGGGACCAATATGCAGTCCATTTGCGGACCACATGTAGTTCTGTGATTGCAGAGTTGTGTATCAGATCATGCTCGCCTGGTATTTTTTCTAAAATGTTAGACCCGACCCACCTTTTATTAAAACGCCTTCTCCCTTATTTTTAACATATTTCTCATTAAAATAAAAGAGAGGGGGGGGGGGAGAGTTCTTGAGAGACAAAGCCAATTGTTCATCACCTAGTCTCTCAAAATCATTGGAGCTCGGGGAATTTTGGTACATTATCTTCACTTCTGATTTCACAGGTAAAATCCCTAACCCTTTTCCCTAAATTTTCAAACCTAAGCTTGGGAAGGTAAGAACATGCACTAAATTTTGAAATTTCTTGACAAACCCTTCATGCATGTCTTCAAAACCCTAGAATCTTGTAAAAAGGGAATTGAGTAGTAAATTGTGAATTCTTATTCTAAATGTCTATGTATTAATCATGAACTAGATTGACCCATCTTGATTTTTTGGTGAATTGGAGTGGAAGTTAGAAAGAGATATTCAATTCCAGGTATGTATGACTAACTGTGATCCTTGTGAAATTGCCCTGTGTTGGTTGGGAAATTGCTTGATAATTGATATTCAGGGGATCATTGTGAAATTCTTGTGATTTACACTTGTGCGGTAAAATATTGTGGCAAAGGTTGAGGAACACGTGATAGAAATAATTCTTGAAATGGTAAAACCAAAACTAATGTGGTAACAATATATGGTTGGTTATGGACATCCATTGTGGTAACTCAGAATGTGTATAAATTGATGAATATGAGGAAATTGTTGTTGCTAGTTGTGGATGTACATATCCTTGTTGTGGTTCTATCTTAATAAAGTGCCATAGCTGATTTCTTGTATTTATTGTTGTGTTGTATGCTATTTGTGAATTGAAACTTTCAGGCGGGGTGTTGGGTTGTGCGCCGCAACACCGTGAAATAAGGTGTGGGTTGGGGTGCTAAGGGTGGCCGAGGTAATAAGGGTGGACGAGGTAATAAGGGTGGAAAATGTGATCCAATATCACTATTGAAATGTATATAAATCATGAAATGATCAATGTGCAATTGTGAAAGGAGACAGCAGGAGAGTTTGTAACCTGTGGGGACTGATTGCCCCTTTGTTTGACTAATTGTATAATTTGCTGTGAAATGCTTGGTTGTTGTTCCATTGTCGTGCTATTATTGTTCAGCTATCCATTTGTATATGTATATTCGGCTTGAGTTTACTTGGGACAGAGTTTGTTCGTACATGCCAGTACAATTCAAATGTACTGACATCCCTTTTGCCGGGGGCGCTACATTCGTGTTATGATTGTAGGTGGGTCCGCTGTAGGCACTCCAGTCCACCGTCCGTAGCTCCTCCTCCTTTCTATCAGATGTGTACATGTTGGTGAGCCCCCTTTTCTTCTAGGGCCCTGTGTGGTTTAGGCCATCTCTGTTGTTGTAATAATAGCTTTGTGATGTCATTGCAAAGGTATAGTCGAGGCCTTGTCGCTGGTAAGTGTTGTATTATCTTTCTCTTAGAGGCTTCGTAGACCATGCTAAGTGGGTTAGAACTTACGTATATAGGTGTATGTTTTGGGCATTGTAAGTTGTACACTTCGTTCCCTCTTAATCATAATGTGTGCTTATAAAAGAGAATTCATATTTATATTCAATTGCATTTGGTATCTTTTGGCCAATTAACAATGAATAATGTGGGGTAGCACGTGGGGAATAGGAAAGGCACCCAGGTCCGCTTGACTGGGGCTACCCGGTCGAGCACCGATCATGCCCCTCGGATTTGGGGCATGACAAACTTGGTATCAGAGCCTAAGGTTTTAAGGAGTCCTAGGATGTCTCTGAGCCGTGCCTAGTAGATCCCTTCTTATCGGTGTGTTGTCAACCACATCCATAAGTTGGGGGCTACACAGGATTTTTGGAAACTATTCCCTTCTTTGTTATTCCAGCTCATGCGATGAAGTAATATTGTGTCTAATTCGTGCTCTATTTCGAATTTTAAGTGATTTCACCTAAGAAGAAAGCTTGACTTAGCCTAAGGGACAACGCCACTTCCAGTGCGGCTGTGGATCATATGTCGACTGTTGCGGGTGATAGTGATTCCCCAGTTTCGAATTTTCCTGCTCCATCCGTTCATGATCCAAGCAATCATGTTCCAGCGGCTGTTTAGGGTGCCACTATCCCTCCTGCCAATGCCCCTAATCCTGTTGTTGCTCCAGCTTCCGATCCCGTGATTTCTGATGGAGACCTTAGGTGAGCTATCCGTATGTTGACCCAATTAGTGGCTGCCCAGGCCCAGAGATCTTATGATGCCCCTGTGTCCTCCAGTGGATAGGGAGGCTAAGCCAGCTCGAGATTTCACTAGTTTGTGCAATTGTCCCCTCCAGAGTTCTCAGGCACAGACCTAGAGGCCGATCCGCCAGGACTTCCTTGATGAGATATATAACCCTTCGAGTAATGAAGGATAGAGGGGGTAGAATTGGCTTCAAACAGGTTGAAGGGAGCGGCGTGTTCGTGGTTTGAGATGTGGGAGGATTCCCATGAGGAGGGAAGATCTCCGGCTAGGTGGGATGAGTTCGTAGATGCCTTCATGGACCACTTCTTGTCTGCCAAGACGATAACAGCCCGTGCCACCGAGTTTGAGGTCCTTAAGCAGGGTATTATGAGTGTTTGGGAGTATCATATAGAGTTTGTGAGGTTGTCCAAGTATGCTCCTCAGTTGGTGTCTACTATGGAGGCTAGAGTTCGGCGATTCATTCAGGGTCTCAGTCCATTAGTGGTAAATGAAGCAGCTTCAGCAGCTTTGCATAGATATGAACCATGGGAAGATCGTGGGTTTTGCTCAGGTCATATAGGCCAGGAATTTAATGATTCGAGCAGACATGGAGAGTAGCAGCAGGGCCCGGTCGATGGACTCAGGGAGGTCAGCTCCCGGGAGAGGGTCATCAGGAACATCTTAGTCTTATGCTCAGTCCTCCGCCAGTGCACCGGCATCCGTGCACCGATTCCAGCAGAGTAGCCCTTTGGGGCCAGGTTCAGACACCAGGAGGTCCCTCTAGTTCAGTCATTCAGGGATTAGACCTCGATAGCAGGGAAGTATATGTCCCAAGTGTGGGAGATTTCATACAGAGGCCTGTTACTTGGATGCTCCAGTGTGTCACAATTGTGGGGTGAGAGGTCACATACAGCGGAACTGCCGTGCGCCCAGACAGGGCACGAGTAGGGGACTTGCTCAGCCATCCAGTTCATCAATTACTAAGTCGTCAGTGCAATCTCCAGCCCCAGCAGGGCGTGGTGCAGCCAGAGGTGGAGCTCGTGGTAGGGGCGGACCCAGCAGGTTTTATGCATTGAGTGGCCGTCAGTGTGCTGAGGCTTCCCCAGATATTTTCATAGGTATCCTATCTGTCTAGACCGTTGATTGCTATGCTCTTATTGATCCGGGTCTTCTTTGTCCTATGTCACTCCATTTGTTGCTTCGAGTTTTGGTATTGAACCCGAACAGCTTCTTGAGCCGTTCTCTGTATCGACTCCAGTTGGTGATTCTATTTCAGCTGTGCGGGTCTATAGGAATTGTGTAGTCATGGTAGGTGGTCGTGTTACCACGACCGGCTTTATCGAGCTTGGGATGGTGGATTTTGATGTAATCACAGGGATAAATTGGCTCTACTCGTGCTTTGCTAAACTTGATTGCCGGACGAGAGTCATGAGACTCGAATTCCCTAATGATCCGGTTGTTGAATGGAAAGGAAATGGTGTTGTACCGAGGGGTAGGTTTATTTCCTACTTCAAGGCTTCGAAAATGATCAGAAAAGGGTGCATCTATCATTTGGTCCAGGTGGCGGACACTACTCCAAAAGTACCTGCCCCCAAGTCTGTGCCAGTTGTGAATGTGTTTCTTGAGGTATTTCCAGATGAGTAGGAATTCCGCCAGATAGGGAGATTGATTTCGGGATTAATGTATTGCCAGATATCCAGCCAATATATATTCTACCGTGTAGAATGGCATTAGCGGAGTTGCGGGAGTTAAAAGAGCAGTTGAAGGATCTATTGGAGAAGGGGTTCATCCGGCCAAGTGTGTCTCCGTGGGTTGCTCCGGTTCTTTTTTTTCAGAAAGAAGGATGGGTCGCTTTGGATGTGTATCGATTATCGACAGCTTAATAAAGTGTCACCATCAAGAATAAGTACCCTTTGCCTCTGATAAACGACTTGTTCGACCAATTGCAAGGTGCAAGGTTCTTCTCCAAAATTGATTTGCGGTCCGGGTGCCACCAATTGAAGATCAGAGAGCAGGATATTCCTAAGACCGCTTTCAGAACTCGTTATGGTCACTTTGAATTCTTGGTCATGTCGTTTGGGCTAACCAACACCCCGGAGGCTTTTATGGATCTTATGAATCGGGTCTTCAAGTCATTCTTAAACTCCTTCGTGATTGTTTTCATTGACGACATCCTCGTATATTGGCGGAGCAGGAATGATCATGCTAGTTACCTGAGAGCGGTTTTGCAGGCTCAACATCAGCACCAATTGTATGCCAAGTTTTCCAAATTTGAATTTTGGTTGGAACCCATCGCTTTTATGGGTCATGTTGTTTCCAGTAAGGGGATTCAGGTGGACCCCCAAAAGATTGCAGTGGTGAAGGATTGGCCTAGGCCCACGACCCCAAAGGAGATCTGTAGCTTTTTGGAATTAGTCGTATATTATCGGAGGTTTGTAGAGGGATTATCCACCCTCGCCTCCCCTTTGACTAAATTGACGCAGAAATCAACCAAGTTCCAGTGATCAGATGCTTGTGAGAAAAATTTCCAGGAATTGAAGACAAGGTTGACTTCGACACCAGTATTGGCCTTGCCAGAAGGCACAGAGGGGTTTGCGGTTTATTGTGATACCTCCAGGGTCAGTTTAGGGTGTGTTTTGATGAAGCACATGAAGGTCATATCATATGATTCCAGGCAACTCAAGAATCACGAGAAGAATTATCTGACGCATGATTTGGAGCTTGCAGCAGTTGTGTTCGCCTTGAAAATATGGCGGCATTATATTTTTTGGGGTTCATGTAGATGTGCTTCCAGACCACAAGAGTCTCCAGTATTTTTTCAAACAGAAGGATCTGAATTTGAGGCAACATCGGTGGTTAGAATTGCTTAAAGATTACGATATGGACATCTTTTACCATCCAGGGAAGGCGAACGTGGTGGCCGACGCCCTCAGTCGGAAATCCATGGATAGCTTGGCTCACCTGAGAGCGGTTCAGAGGCTCCTAGATCGAGAGGTACACCAGGTGTCCATCCTTATGGTTTGTATCTCAGCCCCGAATGAGGAGGAACTTATGGTGCATAGCACAGCAGAATCGTTGCTAGTAGCAGAGGTTAAATAAAAGCAGTTTATTGATCCAACATTGGCATAATTGAAGGAGACAGCTCTAAGTAACAAAATTTCAGCATTTTCACTCGGCAGCACCGATGGTGTGCCACGGTGCCATGACAAGTTATGTGTCCTGTATGTGGATAATCTTCGGGAGAGGGTAATGGCGGAGGCTCATCATTCCAAGTATTCAGTGCACCCAGGTTCTACAAAGATGTATCATGACCTCAAGTATATCTATTGGTGGAGTGGTATGAAGAAGAGTGTAGCGGACTTTGTCTCTAAGTATCAAAATTGCCAGCAAGTGAAGGCCGAGCATCAGCGGCCGGGAGGGTTTGACTCAGTTTATATAAATACCGATGTGGAAATGGGAAATGATCAATATTGACTTCGTGACAGGACTACCTTGTACTCAGCACAGGTTCGACTCAATTTGGATGATAGTGGATCGCCTCACCAAATCAGCTCACTTTTTGCCGGTCAAGTCCACCGACACTGCGGAACAATACGCTCGATTGTATCAAGGAGATAGTAAGTGTTCATGCTACGCTGCTTTTTATTATTTCATATCGAGGAGTCAAATTCACAGCTAACTTCTGGAGGAAATTTTAGCAAGGTTTGGGTACTCAAGTAAATCTTAGCACAACTTTTCATCGTTAGACCGATGGTCAAGCAAAGGGGATTATTCAGACGCTCGAGGATATGTTGCGGGCATGTGTCTTGGATTTCAAAGGTTATTGGGATATCACCTGCCCCTTATAGAGTTTGCTTATAATAACAGCTTCCACGCTAGCATCCAGATGGCCCTGTTTGAAGCATTGTATGGAAGAAGGTGTAGGTCCCCGATCGGGTGGTTCGACGTTGGTGAAGCGGAATTGATAGGGCCAAATCTCGTACATCAGGCCATGGAGAAGGTAAGAGTCATTCAGGAAAGGATGAAAACTGCTCAGATTCGCCAGAAATCCTATGCGGACATGCATCGAAGGGAATTGAAGTTTCAAGAAAAAGATTGGGTATTCTTGAGAGTGTCCCCTATGAAGTGAGTCATGCGCTTTGGGAAGAAGGGAAAACTAAGTCCTAGGTATGCATGGCCTTATCAAATCTCTCAAAGGATCAGTTGCGTATAGGTTGGAGTTGCCCCCTGAAATGTCCTTGGTGCACCCGGTGTTTCATGTATCCATGTTGAGGAAAGTTGTGGGTGATCCGTCTAAAATCGTGCTAGTTGAAGACATCAAGGTTATAGAAGAGTTATCATATGAGGAGATTCCGGTTTCTATTCTGGATACACACGTCCGAAAGTTGTGGAACAAAGAGATTGGATCAGTTAAAGTGTTGTGGCGAAACCAATAAGTCGAGGAAGCCACGTGGGAAGCAAAATATGAGATAAAGATAAGATACCCCCATCTATTTGAGCAAGTGTAGAAATGATCGTGCGAATATTGTCCCTAGGAGAACTAGTGTTGTGTTCCATTAGGTGTAAGAAACATTCCTTCTCTTTCCAAGTGTCTTACTATTGTAGTTTCTCCAAGTTGTGCCAACAAAATTTATGTGTTGTGATTATTTGGACAATGTGCAGTCCTTTTTGATAATGAAAGTTTTTTGCTCTCATGGTAAGGTGATGTGAGGATGTAATGATTAATATTGCACGGATAAGGAGTACCAAAGTGTTCTCAGTGAGTAATAATTAATTTTGCACGGAGAACTTGTACTGAAATGATTAACTGTGTCCTACCCTTGTGATAGGTAAATGGCTTTAATAGTACAAATGATTAATGCTTAATTTGATTACATATAGTGTGCCAAAATGGTTAAAAGTGTATCGAGAGGTTGAATATGTGCAAGTATCAGGATTATGCATTTTATAACTGTTGGCAAGGTAGCAAGCTTGAATAATAATGCTTGGGAATACGTTTTGGGGGCTCTCTGATAGGTGGTTATGTCCATATAACAAAGGAGACTCAGGCGAAATTTTCTAAAACAAACTTGAAAGTTAATAAAAGCGTAGGGACTTGCATATCATGTTTTCGAACTCATTTGGTTCCCAAGTCCTCATTTGAGGACGAATGATCTTAAGCGGGGATGATGTAAGGCCCCGCGAAAATGAGTGCTCAGATGTTAGCAGCTTATAGAGTCGAGTCTACCTACGTGGATCAGATTCTTTTTACTTTTTTGCACTTAAAATGTGAAATCAAAATTTTTCCAAAAAAAGGTCCAATCTGCGATCACATATAGCAGAGGTTTCCAAAGAGCAACCAATTTTTGATGTTAATAATGCGGTCAGATATGCGGTCGTATAATCAATATGCGGACCGTAGAGTGATCACATATGGTCCCTGAAGAATTTTGAAGATCAGTTCTGCGGTGCTTTCTGCGATCGTAGAACACAAATGCGGACCGCATATCTACTGCATTCCCAACCAGAGAAGGTCTGAAACTTGGGACCAATCTGCGGTCCATTTTGCGGACCACATGTCAGTTCTGCGATTGCAGAGTTGCGTCGCAGATCGTCAATGCCTGGTATTTTTTCTAAAATTTTAGAACCGACCCACCTTTTATTAAACACCTTCTCCCTCATTTTTAACAAATTTCTGATCAGAATAAAAGAGAGGGAGAGAGTTCTTGAGAGAGAAAGCCAATTCTTCATCATCTAGTCTCTCAAAATCATTGGAGCCTGGGGAATTTTGGTGCATTGTCTTCACTTCTGATTGCGCAGGTAAAATCCCTAACCCCTTTTCCCTAAATTTTCAAACATATGCATGGGAAGGGAACCACATGCACTAGATTTTGAAATTTCTTGACAAAACCTTCATGCATGTCTTCAAAACCCTAGAATCTTTTAAAAAGGGAATTGAGTAGTAAATTGTGAATTCCTATTCTAAAGGTCTATATATTAATCATGAACTAGATTAACCCATCTTGATTGCTTGGTGAACTGGAGTGGAAGTTAGAAAGAGATATTCAATTCCTGGTATGTATGGCTAACTGTGATCCTTGTGAAATCGCCTTGTGTTGGTTTGGGGAAATTGCTTGATAATTGATATTCAGAGGATCATTGTGAAATTCTTGTGATTTACACTTGTGCGGCAACATCTTTTTGAAAAGGTTGAGGAACACGTGATGGAAATAATTCTTGAAATGGTGAAACCGAAACTAATGTGGTAACAATATATAGTTAGTTACATACATCCATCGTGGTAACTCGGAATGTGTATAAATTGATGAACATGAGGAAGCTAGTTGTGGATGTACATTATCCTTGTTGTGGTTCTATCTTAACAATGTGTTGTAGCTGATTTCTTGTATTTGTTGTTGTGTTGTATGCTGTTTGTGAACTGAAACTGTCAGGCAGGGTCGGGTTGCGCGTCGCACCACGGTGAAATAAGGTGTGGGTTGGGGTGATAAGGGTGTCCGAGGTAATAAGGGTGGATGAGTTAATAAGGGTGGAAAAGTTGATCCAATATCACTATTGAAATGTATATAAATCATGAAATGATCAATGTGGAATTGTGATAGGAGACAGCAGGAGAGTTTGTAACCTGTGGGGAACTGATTGCCCCTTTGTTTGACTAATTGTATCATTTGATGTGAAATGTTTGGTTGTTGTTCCATTGTCATGCTAATGTTGTTCAGCTTTCCATTTGTATATGTATTTTCGGCTTGAGTTTACTTGGGACAGAGTTTGTTCATACATGCCAGTACAATTCAAATGTACTGACGTCCCTTTTGCCGGGGGCGCTACATTCGTATTATGACTGTAGGTGGGTCCGCTGCAGGCACTCTAGTCCACCGTCCGTAGCTCCTCCTCATTTCTATCAGCCGGGTACATGTTGGTGAGCCCCTTTCCTTCTGGGGCCCTGCGTGGTTTAGGCCACCTCTGTTGTTGTAATTATAGTTTTGTGATGTCAATGTAAAGGTATAGCCAGGGCCTTGTCGCCGACAAGTGTTGTATAATCTTTCTCTTATAGGCTCCGTAGACCGTGCTATGTGGGTTAGAACTTATGTATATAGGTGTATTTTTTGGGCGCTGTAAGTTGTACACCTCATCCCTGTTAATCATAATGTGTGCTTATAAAAGAGAATTCATATTTACTATCAATTGCATTTAGTATCTTTTGGCCAATTAACATTGAATAATGTGGGGTAGCGTGTGGGGAATAGGAAAGGCTCCAAGGTACGCTTGACTACGGATACCTGGTCGGGCACCGGTCATGCCCCTCGGATTTGGGGCGTGACAATTTTGCCTCCAAGGGTGCCCATTCCGGTCACCATTCATGGGTGAAGCAATTTCCGCGCAAGGTATGACTAGAACAAGTAGGGTGTACACACAAGAGGACCTAGCTGAGTCCAGCAAGCAGGCCTCTAGACGTCATGTCGAAATCGGACCTGATGACCTCTGGAGGAAGATACAGGCCAAGGAATATTCAGTATTTGAACAGCTGAACAAGACTCAGGCGTAGATTTCTATCTTGGAGTTGCTGCAGAGTTCCGAGGCGCATAAGAACGCCTTGATGAAGATATTGAGTGAAGTTTATGTTCCCAGCGACATAACAGGAGGAGAGATGGAAAACATGGTAGGGAATATATTGGAGAGTCACAAAATCACTTTCCACGAGGATGAATTACCACATGAAGGGCTCGGACATAACAAAGTACTACACATCACTGTGCAATGTGAAGATCATCTCATCACCAGGATCTTAATCGATGGACGTTCTAGCCTTAACATTTTTCCATTGATCACCCTCAAGAAGTTGGGCAAAGGATTGCACGAGATAAAAGATGGGGCTATCAACTTTAAGGCTTACGACGGTTCTCATAGGTCCACCCTCGGGGAGATTAGCCTGTGTTGGCAAATGGGGCCTACTTGATTTGATGTTGATTTCCAAGTCATCGACGTACCAACATCTTACAACCTATTGCTGGAACGACCCTGGATCCCGCTGCTGGGGCTGTGGCATCGACCTTACATCAGGCGGTGAAATTTGAGTGGAACTATCAGGAGGTAATCATCCATGGCGAAGGTAGCAACTCTATATACAGTCACTAGACCATTACGATGATCGAAGGCAGAAGAATGATAGGCGGAGAAACATACCATCATATTGAGCGAGTCAACTCAGTGGATAAAAATAAGTGGTGGAGCAACAAGGTCGAAAGCATTCTGAATTGGAGTGGGTATGAACCGGGAAAAGGGCTTGGTAAGAATCTTTAGGGCATCACCAATCCTATCCAGTTAAAGAAACATGGTACTACCTTCGGACTGGGATACGAGTACACTTGGGAAGAGTTCAAAGACTAGTCGCCACCATGGCATGACCTATATTATCCATTGGAATACCCCATACCTCAGTTGGGGCAGACATTTCAGCTAGCCGACACTCTCTATGGGTTAGAAGAAGACGAGGCTCTTGCGGCAAAAAGAAACTATTTCTGGAGGAGGATATGGAATACTGTGTGATTTTTGAAGAGGAAGGGGAGGAAGGCTTTTCCATTCAGGTTGTGAACCAAGGGGAGCACCTCACTAATTGGTCAATCAGGACCACCACCGCCTGAAAATCTTTGGGGTAGCAACGTTGAACAAGCATCATACGCCTTTGTTTTAGTTGTATTTCTTTACTTTCCGTATTGTCTTTACTTTCCAAAAGAGCTCTGTTGTTTTGAACATCTATGAATTTAATCATAATCATTTTTTGTACATCAAATATCTCATTACTCATTACTTTCTCCGCTATTTACTTTGTTTTTCACACAACATTACTATTACGTATCTTGATGATGAACCGACAACTGTAACTTGTAATGAGGCTATTGGAGGAAGTGCACTCAGGGACCTGTGGATCGTACATGAACTGTTTTGTTCTAGCAAAGAAGATACACTGAGAAGGATATTTCTAGATGACTATGGAGATGGACTACATTCAGTATGTCTGAAAGTATCACTGCTGTCAGATACATGCGGATATGGTAAAGGTACCTCCGAACGAGCTCACTGCAATGAGCTCACCGAGTCCATTCGCCGCCTGGGGAATGGATATTGTTGGAAAAATCGAGCCTGCCGCATCAAACAGACACAGTTCATCTTAGTGGAAATCGATTACTTCACTAAATGGGTTCAAGCAGCCTCATACAAAGCAGTAACCAAGAAAGTCGTGGCAGACTTTGTCTGAGATTGCATTGTCTGTCGGTTCAGAATTCCAGAATCAATCATCACTAATAATGGTTCCAATCTCAACAGCGACTTGATGAGAGCAATGTGCAAAACTTTCAGGATCAGGCACAGAAATTGTACATCTTATAGACCTCAGATGAATGGAGCCGTAGAAGCAGCCAACAAGAACATCAAGAAAATATTAAGGAAAATGATCGAAAGGCACAAGCAGTGGCATGAGAAATTGTCATTCGCTTTATTGGGTTATCGTACTACAGTTCGCACATCAACCAAGGCAACTCCCTACATGTTGGTTTACGGTACAGAGGTGGTCATCCCCACCGAGGTAGAAATTCCATCCTTGAGAATCATACAAGAAAGCTAGATGACATAGAATGGGTCAAGGGTCGCTACGAGCAGTTAGCCCTTATAGATGGAAAGATAATGAATGTGGTTTTCCACGGTCAGCTATACCAGAACAGAATGTCCAGAGCCTTCAACAAGAGAGTTCTACCAAGGAAGTTCACACCGGGACAGCTGGTGTTAAGATATTCCCACATCAAGATGAAGCTAAAGGGAAATTCTCTCCCAAATGGCAAGGTCCATACATGGTTCACAAGGTTCTAACTGGAGGAGCCCTTATTCTCGCAGAAATGGACAGAGAAGTTTAGCCAAAACCGATAACATAAGATTCAGTGAAGAGATACTACATTTGATTGTATGCATTTCTTTATGATGTAATTTGAACTACGTCTGACCAGATTCCAGTTTAAGAGGGGATACGTATGCAGTCCTATGGGTTCGGTCACATCTTTAATAAAATTCCATCCCCCCCCATTTGGAACTGGGCAGAATTTTGAGGAGGACCCTCAAAATTCCGAAGTCAGTTTGTTAGTTTCCGCATCAGCATCAACCCAGTAAACTGGGGCAGAATTTTGAGGAGGTCGATCCATTTTCAGTCATTCAGCACCGCTGTCAACAGCGCCAGCCCAGTAAACTGGGGCAGAATTTTGGGGAGGACCCTCAAAATTCCGGAGCCAGCAAGGTTGCCGCGCCTTGAACCACATTGCAGTTGTGGTTCGTCATAAAACAAAACTATCTATTCTCTACTTATATATATACATTTGCATCATGATTGCAAAAATTTGCATAAAATCATTTGGATCACTATCGTTCAAGAACGCTACCCCAAATGGTACAAGACGCCACGAGCCGAGGGATGCGAACTAACCTCCCCCTTTACAGAACTCACGAATTTTCTTTGGATGCAGAAATTCAGAATATAAATAGGCAATGCATGTGCTTTACAAAACTGAAATTCCCAAAACCACTACTTACTTCGCAAAGGCTTACTATCTACATTCAACACTTCCCCAGCAGTCATGATATCGCAATCATCTACCAGCTAAGAAAATCATCACCATCCTCTCCTTTATATTTCTGCACTGCATAAGGCTATTCTCTGCCTTCCGAGGATAAGCCTACCTCCATCCTGCATAAGGCTATTTTTTGCCTTTCGAGACTAAGCTCTGTCTCCATCTGCATTTTTTCATTGCATAAGGCTATTCTCTGCCTTCCGAGGTTAAGCTCTATCTCCATCCTGCATAAGGCTATTTTCTGCCGAGACTAAGCACTGTCTCCATCTATATTTTTGCATAGCATAAGGCTATTATGTGCCTTCCGAGGTTAAGCTCTACCTCCATCCTGCATAAGGCTATTTTCTGCCTTTCGAGACTAAGCTCTGTCTCCATCTGCATTTTTGCATTGCATAAGGCTATTCTCTGCCTTTCGAGGTTAAGCTATACCTCCATCCTGCATAAGGCTATCTTCTGCCTTTCGAGACAAAACATGTCTCCATCTATATTTTGCATAAGGCAATTCTCTGCCTTCCGAGGTTAAGCTCTACCTCCATCCTGCATAAGGCTATCTTCTGCATTCCGAGGCTAAGCCTTGTCTCCATCTGCATTTTGCATAAGGCTATTCTCTGCCTTCCGAGGTTAAGCTCTACCTCCATCCTGCACAAGGCTATCTTTTGCTTTTTGAGACTAAGCTCTATCTCCATTTTTCCATAAGGCTATTCTCTGCCTTCTGAGTTTAAGCTCTACCTCTTTTATTTTACATTTGACTGAAAGATCACCACCTTGTTTCATTTGGCTGAAATATCGCCACCCTGCATTTTAAATTCCTGCTCGGCTGAAAGATCGCCACCCCTTGCATTCATTCGGCTGTAATATTCCAACTATTCATTGGCTGAAATATCGCCAACTTATTCAAAGGCTTCATAGTTCGGAGGCATCATTTGCATAGCCCGAGAACACCATTTCATGGCCAGTAAATCTTTACTTCCTTGCTCCACATAGCCCAGGACGTCATAGTACGAGGACGCTATCCTAATCGTCCGAAGACAACATTCATGGTCCAAAGGGAACTTGCATCACGATTAAATTATGCAATATATACGCACATCATTCAGTTGCAGGTACACCGGCTATCACGACCACCTCAGCAGGAGCAGTCCCGCTCCAGCTCTCCGCAGCCCGTCCGATCTTCGAGCCCTTGACAAATCTCAAACCTCGTTGCGTCCGCCTTTTCCAAATTTTCATTGGCATATATCGCCAATGGTTCCTAAACTATATACGGCCTGATTCCTATAAAACCAGGGATATGCAGGCAGCTCAGAAGCCACTCTTACAGTCATCATGACCTTTCACAATTGGCGATCTTGTCTTTACCCGACAACTCTTTCATCCTCCTCGGGTAAAGAGGGGCAGCTGTTGATACCCAATTTTTTCCCATGTATTTATATACTCAAAATATTCCCAAAATAGCATGTAGATGCATATATAAGCATCCACAAAGGTCTTGGTATTTTTCTACATTTTTTCAAGTATTTTAATATAAATTTACGACTTATTTTGCAACATAAAATCCAATATTTAGTCCCAAATCTTGTTAGTTTGATAAGTAATCTATTTTATTCTCTCGTTTAAATAAAAATATAATTCATATAAGTTTTACAGAATTTTACAAGGTCATTAGGTATTTATAAATTAAAATTGCATTAGATTGCAATTTTAGCCCATTTCTCGATTTAATAAGTATTTTAAATCGTTCCTAATATTTTCAATTAGTACCTATATATATTTTATTAACTAGGTATTTTAATTGGATTTTTATAATGACATATACTATTTTTATAAAATTAAATTTGGGCAAATTTGCTATTTAAATCATAGCCCTAGTTATTTCCATTTTAGCCCAAATTCCACCCCCAAGTTACCCCCTCCAATTACATGAACCAATTTAAATTTACCCAACCCAAACTCACCTAAACTAACCCGCCCCATCTTTCCTTTTACTCGTGGCCGTTGATCACAAAGATCAACGGTCCAAATCAAAGCTACCATAATTAAACCCCCAAATACCCCCTAACCCTAATCACTTCGCATACCCAGCCGCCCCCATGTATCCCCAAATTCTCTATATCCCTTCTAAACTCTAGTCTGTTCCGGCTTCGTTTCACCGGTGTCTATGGCCGTTCAAGCCCCAAACATCTATATCCACCACTCATCACCTCTCATGGCTCTTGGGTTCGAAGATCGGAGCCCTATCTCGAAGGTTATCGGACCAGAGGCCCTCCGATTTGAGTTATGTAGCCGTCTTCGGCCTTTCTCAAGCAAGCCTTGAGGCTATGGGTCCTTTGCTGACTCAGACTAATCCATTCCAGGCTTTCTCGCAATCTAGAGATCATTCTCTGAAACCCTAATTTTCGAGTTTTTGCTCTGTGTTTATCTTTACGATCTTCTCTAAATCCTAGTTATTCTCTTAAAATTTTAAAGTATTTCTCACTTTTTCTTCGCCTATTTTTTGTTTTCAAACTGTCGTCTTCTTAAAATTTAGGGTTTCCCTAATTTCTCCGATTTCTTTCATTTCTTTGATTTATCTGCTCTATTGTGTGTTCTCCTCTAGTTCTTACTGTGATTTGAGTACTTTCTACTATGGCTCTAAGGCATTTTTACTTTACTGGGTTATTTTCTAGGGTTTGGAGTTAATATGTTCTTTGCTCTTCATTATGCCGTTCTGATTTTATTCATCTTCATCTATGTTCTTCATTATGCTCTATATATGATGGAAACCCTAAGTTTAAAGGGTTTTATGCTTCTTTCTGTGTGATTACTTGCTTCATGTTAAACCCTAGCCGCCTCTAATTTCCTTCTTATGTGTTTCTGCTAGATGATTTGTTCTATAATTCCAGTTTGCATGTGCGAATCTATGCATCTCTTTATATAGTCACATTCTCTCCCTTTTCTGAGTAACCCTAATTTGGGAAAAAATGATTTCGTACAGCTTGTTTGATTCTCTAATTGGGACCTTCTTTCTGACTAAATTCAAAATAAGCTAGTATCTCAATTCCTTGATTTTCTAGGTGATTAACTTGCCTTATGTGTTTACCCGTGTGAATTTCAAAACTCTTTACATGTATTTGCCCTATATTTCGTGATTGGTACCTGATTTTCTTTCCAAAAACAAAGTGAAGTTTATTTACCTCAAGCCTGGTTCCTTAATTGAAGGGAACCTTTTCCCTAATTGGTTGTAATTGATATTGATGGATATTTTCTTGCCTTAGTGCTGCTTATTTTTCAAACTATAAATAGCCTTCACCTTTTCTCACTTAGACACACACAGAGATACACAAACTACTCTAAGTTTACTCACTGAAAACTCTCTCTTCTCTTCTGGTTTTCTCTGTTACTTGCTCTATTGCTGTAGTTAGCCGGCCAAAAGCCAAGGCTAACTATAGGGATCCATCTACCTTACTTGCTTTTTTATTCAAGTTTGTAACTGGTAGGCTCTTAATTTATATTATCAACCTCCAAACTACCTATTTACTTAACCCTTTTCCTTTGCCTGTTTATGTTCAGTTAAGTTGTTACATGCTTAACCCCCTTCCCCCTTTCCCTTGTCTGTTTATGATTTCAGTTTAAGTTCAGCATGCTTAACGCCCTTTTTACCCTTACCCTTTCCCTTGCCTGTTTATGTTCATTATTATGGTTTAAGTTCCTGTACACCCCTTTCACCTAAATACCTTTAATTTAGTCCTGTTCTTTCAAGTATTCTTATGTGAATCCCCCTTCCCTTAACCCCTGTTTGCATATGAGTGTGTTTTGGACTAGGGTGGCACCTCATTTCCACTCCTAGTTTAGAACTAAGGTTTTTATCAGCCTATACTCAAAGTAATCCCATTCCCTGTCCCCCATACTATGTGTTTGAGCCTTGACACAGGCCTGTTGGTGTCCTAATCACCATACATGCCCTAGTCTGACTTGTTTGCAAGTCTGCTCTTGCCTGTTGAACCATGTATGAGGTTAGGGGTGTGCTAGTATCACTTCATGGCTAGGTATGACCACCTCTTGCAGTGGTCTTCCTCTAGTTCCTCACTTTTACACTTATTCCTAGTTCTATAAGTCTTACCGCTCTTTGGTTAGCCATGCTTAGGGACCCTGGAGTCTCCTCTGAACTTGGATGCCTTAGGGCTAGTAATTCCACACTTGCACTACTCTAATTGCTTCGGGTGTAACCATTGCCTGGGTTTCCTTGAAAATCCTTTGGAACTTTGTAACACTCTAAAGAGAAAGCCTCGGATTTGGGAGCCTGGATTTGGTGAAAGGCATATGTTGGACATTAAAGCTGCTTTGAGCTTGTTCGGGCCTGTTGTAATTGTTGATGTATTCAGCTTATTTCCTTTAACATTTTTCTGTCCAGATTTTGTAAATAAATTTGTATAAAAGAACTCGGGGATATAGTGAAAGGTCATATGGGAGGGGTTTATTTCTTGCATCAATTAATGGTAGAAGTCATGCTTATAGGTCTACTTTACCACAAGATCATATAGATACCATGTCTATAAGGCTTTACATAATTCCACAATAAGGCTTTACATTATTGCACAATATCATATAGATACCATGTCTATAAGGCTTTATATTGTTACACAATATCATATAGATATCATGTCTATAAGGCTTTACATTATTGCACAATATCATATAGATACCATTTCTATATGGCTTTACATTATTGCATTAATATCATATAGATACCTTGCATCCTTTTTACTCAAACAGTCCGGCTAAATTTTAAGCCATTTCTAAACCTTGCTGCAACTTCAACTCTCTTTTCAACAGACCTATGTCTGAAACTAATGTTCTCTAGGATTAATGATTTTCAAAAAACTGTCAATTCCTAGAACGGGCCCGGGGAGCTCAATGTAGATTTTCCATCCAACTTTTATGTGTTAAACTAATCTGTCCGCTCTTCTAACCTCTTTTAAGGACCAAATCAGTATTTGAAGTCATGCTAAACTAGTTGATGTTATGTTATGGGGTTTTATCTGAGCCTTTGACTGTCTTATTTGCATACCTCTTATGTGCTATTTGTTTTGCTTGTCGTTCAAGTATTTTTACCTTTGAAAACTCCATAATATCCTATCTCTCTCTCCCCACCCTCTTAGGATTAGAAGTCCTAATACCCAAGGACTAACAGGTTGGGGTGGGTACTAGCATGCAATAAGTAAATGATACCAACACGTTTAAATACCTTAATGGGGCGGGGAATGGTAGAATATGGAGATGATGACCGGTGCACTAATACCATATGCAACCCCACTTTGAGGAGTGTGTGCGGGGTATTGCACCGATGTGATCCATATTATAGTCAAACCTAGGACCCCTTTCCTTTGCTTGCTTTATTTAAATGTTTTTCTAAAGTAATGCTTTCTTTTCAAATCCATTCTCTCTTCTACTTTATTTAACTTATGCCTTTCCATTTTCAAAATTCCTAAGTTGTCCAAATGTTTATATGTGAATCTTATCTGTCTGCTTGCTTCATCTCTTCATAAAGTCAAATTGGCATGGCCGGGAACCACACTAGTGGATCTTGAGGGGTGCCTACACCTTCCCCTCGAGATAATCTCAAGCCCTTACCCGAACTCTAGTTTTCTTTCAAAATAGTCCTCTCATCTTTAATAGTGTCATAATGCAATATTATCGTTAGGTGGCGACTCTTCAAATTCCATAACCCAATTCCCAAACTGGAATGAGAGTTGTTTTGCCCATAATGTCGCAAAACCCGATTTCGCTTTTTGAAAAAAGGGGCATCGACACACTGCGACAAACGGACATAGATTCAGAAGAGCATGAAATACAAGAAGAAGTTGTTAGAGAGGTCGAGAATTTTGAGAACAGGCCTATGTACAACTTAGACGAAACCGAGGTTATTAATTTGGGAGACTCAGAAATGTCAAGGAAACACGTATCAGCGTACACTTGTCACCACCAGAAAAGAAAAAGTACACAAAGTTCTTAAAAGAATATGAGGATATCTTCGCCTGGTCGTATGATGATATGGCTGGTCTCAGCACATCCATTGTGGCTCACAAGTTGCCGACAGATCCGGCATGCCACCGGTAAAATAGAAACTCAGAAAGTTCAAGCCAGACATGAGTTTGAAAATCAAAGAAGAGGTTACCAAGCAAGTCAAAGCTAGGGTTCTCAGAGTGGTAAAATATACGACATGGTTAGCCAACATCGTACCGGTACCAAAGAAGGATGGGAAGGTTAGAGTCTGTGTCGACTACCGGGATCTGAAGTGGTCCAGTCCTAAGGACAACTTCCCTTTTCCAAATATACACGTATTGATTGACAACTGCGCCAAACATGAGCTGCAGTCGTTCGTCGATTGTTTTGTTGGATACCATCACATATGGATGGGGATGTACTATTACAGAATGATGCCGTTTAGTTTGAAAATGCAAGTGCTACCTACATTAGGTCCATGACCACTATCTTTCATGACATGATACATAAAGAAATCGAGGTGTATGTGGATGATGTCATCATCAAATCCAAGAAAGCTGCAGATCACATGGGAGATTTGAGGAAGTTCTTTAACAGATTGAGGAGATACAACCTGAAACTGAATTCGGACAAGTGCGCATTCGGGGTCCCTTCCGGAAAATTACTGGGTTTCATCGTGAATCGCCGGGGAATAGAATTGGACACGTCAAAGGTCAAAGTCATTCAAGAGTTGCCACCGCCAAAAAGCAAGAAGGATGTAATGATTTTTCTGGGAAGACTCAACTATATCAGCCGGTTCATAGCCCAATCCACCGTTATTTGTGAACATATCTTCAAGATGCTAAAGAATGATGTTTCACTAAATGGACAGAGGATTGTCAAAAGGCTTTCGACAGAATCAAGGAATACTTTTCAACGCCACCAATCTTGGTTCCACCCTAGCCAGGGAGACCTCTATTGCTTTATCTTGCAGTAGTAGATGGAGTATTTGGGTGTGTTCTAGGACAACATGATGAAATAGGGAGAAAGGAGCAAGCTACTACTACCTCAGCAAGAAGTTTACTCTGTATGAGGCTCGACATTCCATATTAGAACGCACTTGTTGTGCTCTAAATTGGGTAACTCAGAAACTGAGGCACTATTTCTGTGCTTACACCACTTATCTCATATCTAGGATGGATCCATTGAAATATATCTTTCAGAGGCCCATGCCTACCGGCAAGCTCGCCAAATGGCAAATACTGCTAAGTGAGTTTGACATTGTTTACGTTACCCAGAAGGCCGTCAAAGGACAAGCATTGGCATATCACCTCGCCGAGAACCCTATAGGAGGAGAATATGAACCGTTAAAGACGTATCTTCACAATGAAGAGGTATCTTTCATAGGAGAAGACATTGCATAATCCTATGATGGTCGGAGAATGTTCTTCGACGGAGCCGAAAACTTCAAAGGAGTCGGCATAGGAGTGGTCCTGGTGTTAGAAACTGGTCAGCATTATCCAGTATCTGCCAAGCTCAGATTCTCGTGTACCAACAACATGGCTGAGTACGAAGCCTGCATCTTGGGGCTCAAATTGGAATTCGACATGAACATTCAAGAACTATTAGTGATCCGAGACTCGGACCTACTCATACATCAGGTTCGAGAAGAATGGGCAACCAAGAATTACAAAATACTCCCCTATCAACACCATGTACAAGAGTTGAGGAAACGATTCAGAAATACGGAATTCCAGCACGTTCCCAGAACACAGAATGAGTTCGCCGACGCCTTAGCCACTTTATCGTCTATGATCCAGCATCCAGATACAAAATTTATTGATCCCATCCAGGTCAAGATTCATGACCAACCAGCATATTGTGCTCACGTCGAGGAAGAAGCCGACAGGAAACCTTGGTTCTATGATATTAGAGAATACTCGACAATATGAGAGTGCCCAGAGCTTGCCAATGCTACTCAGAAACGCACACTTCGGAGATTGTCCAACAACTTATTTCATAGTGGAGGAATCCTGTATAGGAGGACTATCGATCTGGGATTATTAAGATGTGTCGAGGCAAGAAAAGCAATCAAGTTACTGGAGGAAGTGCACGCAGGGACCTACATGCCGCATATGAATGGTTTCGTTTTGGCAAAGAAGATACTCCGAGCAGGGTATTTTTGGATGACTATGGAAACGGACTATGTCTAGTATGTCCGGAAATGCCACCGTTGTCAGATACACGCAGATATTATAAAAGTACCTCCAAACGAGCTTGCAACAAGTTCACCACGGCCATTCGCTGCTTGGGGAATGGATGTTATTGGACCAATTGAACCCGCCATGTAAAATAGGCACATGTTCATCCTAGTGGCAATCGATTACTTTACCAAATGGGTTGAAGTAGCATCATACATAGCAGTCACCAAGAAAGTAGTAACAGATTTCATCCGTGATCGTATGGTTTGTCAGTTTGGGATTGTAGAATCAATCATCACCGACAATGGTTCCAATCTCAACAGAGACCTGATGAAAGAAATACGTGAAACATTCAATATTACACACAAGAACTCTACGTCTTACGGACTTCAGATGAATGGAGTTGTAGGAGCAGCCAATAGAACATCAAGAAGATACTAGGGAAGATGATCGAAAAGCAAAAACAATGGCATGAGAAGTTTTCGTTCGCATTACTGGGTTACCGTACCACAATCTGCACATCAACTGGGGCAACTCTCTACATGCTGGTTTATGGTACGGAGGCGATCATCCCCGCCGAGGTAGAAATTCCCTCCTTGAGAGTCATACAAGAAGCAGAGTTAGATGACACAGAATAGATCAAAAGTTGCTACGAGCAATTAGCCCTTATAGATGGAAAGAGAATGAATGCCATCTGTCATGGTCAATTATATCAGAACAGAATGTCCAGAGCCTTCAACAAGAGAGTCAAGCCAAGGGAATTCACGCCAGGGCAGCTGGTATTGAAGAAAATATTTCTGCATCTAGATGAAGCCAAAGGGAAATTCTCTCCCAGTTGGCAGGGCCTGTACATGGTTCATTGGGTTCTAACTGGAGGAGCGTTATTCTCGCAGAAATGGACGGAGAAGACTGCCCGAAGCCTGTCACCTCAGACGCAGTGAAAAAAATACTACATTTGATCATATGCTTCTTCTCTTATGATGTAATTTGAACTACGCCTAACCTGATTCCCATTTAAGAGGGGATACGTAGGAAGCTCTATGGGTTCGGTCACATTTTAATAAAAATTCCATATTCACCCCCTCCCCCGCAATCGTAATTGGGGCAGAATTTTGAGGAGGACCCTCAAAATTCCGAAGCCAACTTGTCAATATCTTCATCAGCGCCGACCTAGTAAACTGGGGCAGAATTTTGAGGAGGACCAATCCATGTTTGGTTAATCAGCACAGCCGTCAGCAGCAGCAGCCCAGTAAACTGAGGCAGAATTTTGAGGAGGACCCTCAAAATTCCGGAGCAAGCGAGGCTGCGGTGTCTTGAACCACATTGCATTTGTTGGTTCATCCAAAATAAAATCATTTTTTATATATGTACTTCCATTATATTTACTAAGTCATGCATAAATATCATTTGCATCACCATCGTTTAGCAACGCTACCTCCGTGATATGCGACGCCAAGAGCTAGAGGATATGAACTATCCTCCCCTCTACAAAACTCACGATTTTTCTTAGGATGCAATAATTTAGGCCACGAATCAAAGTACATTTTCTCTTCCGAACAGAAACCCTCCAAAGGGTCACTATCCACACCCAACATTCCCCAGCAGTCCTAGTATCGCAAACCGTCTATCATCTAAGAAAAACTTACTACTATTCATTCTTTTACATTCCTGCATTGCATAAGGCTACTCTCGATCTTCCGAGGTTAAGCTCTACCTCCATATTGCATAAGGCTATTATCTGCCTTTCGAGACTAAGCTCCGTCTCCATCTGCATTTTTGCATGGGCTACTCTCCGCCTTCCAAGGTTAAGCTCTACCTCTATATTGCATAAGGCTATTCCATGCCTTTCGTGACTAAGATCTGTCTCCACAAGCATTTTGCATAAGGCTACCCTCTACCTTCCGAGGTTAAGCTCTACCTCCATATTGCATAAGGCTGTTCTCTACCTTTTGATACTAAGATCTGTCTCCACCTGCATTTTGCATAAGGCCACTCTCTTCCTTCCGAGGTTAAGCTCTACCTTCATATTGCATAAGGCTATTCCCTGCCTTATGAGACTAAGCTCTGTCTCCACCTGCATTTTGCATAAGGCTACTCTGTACCTTCCGAGGTTAAGCTCTACCTCCATATTGCATAAGGCTATTTTCTACCTTTCAAGACTAAGCTCTATCTCCACCTGCATTTTGCATAAGTCTACTCTCTGCTTTCCGAGGTTAAGTTCTACCTCCATATTACATAAGGCTACTCTCTGCCTTTTGAGACTAAGTTCTGTCTCCATCTGCATCGCACAAGGCTACCTATCTGCCTTTCAAGACTAAGAATTGTCTCCGCCCTACATGGCTGAAACATCGCCGCTTTATTTTTTTGACTGGCTGAAACATCGCCACCATCATTTTGAATTCGCGCTCTGGCTGAAAGATTGCCACCCTTTGCATTTATTCTGCTGAAAGACCACCACTCTTTGCATTCATTCAGCTGAAAAATTTCCACATTCTCATGGGCTAAAAGATCGCCAACTTGTTCAAAGGCGTCATAGTTCGGAGGGACCATCTGCATAGCTCGAGAACACCATTTCGTGGCATGTGAATCTTTACTTTTATGCTCTTCATAGACCAGGACATCATAATCCGAGGACGTCATCCTAACCGTCCAAAAACATCACTCATGGTCCAATGGGAACTTGCATCACGTTTAAATTGTAAACAATATATGTGCACACTGCCCATTTACAGGTACACCGTCTCGCTCACGGCCATCTCAACAGAAGCAATCCCGCTCCGGGCTCTTCCTCAACCTATCTAAACCCAAATGTCTCTTCAATCCCAACCATTGTGTCCGCCCTTTCGAACTTCCATCGACACATTCCGTTAATGGTTCCCGAACTACATATGGCATGATTCCTCTAAAACGAGGGATATGTAGGCAGCTCAGCAACCAGGGCACGGTCAAAATTCTTCTACAATCGCCAGTTCTGGTTAAAATTGGCCATCTTATCTTTATCCGACAACACTTTCATCCTGCACGGGTAAAGAGGGGCAGATGTTGATACCCAATTGTTTCCTATGTATTTTTTATACTCACAATACTTTCAAAGTAGCATGTATATGCATATATAGGCATCCCCAAAGGTTTTTGTACTTTTCCCAAAGTTTTAAGGTTTATAAAATCAACTTATTGTCTATTTTTAAACTGTAAAATCCAATAATTATTCCCAAAACTCGTCATTTGGGAGAACAGTTTATTTTATTCTCACATGCATATCAAAATGTATTTTACGTGATTTTTGCATAATTTTACAAGTCCATCTGGTATTTTTAAAATTAAATTTCATGAAATTGTAATTTTAGCCCACTTTTAGATTTAATAGCGATTTTAATGATAAAATCAAACCCAATACTTTTTTAATTAATACTTAACACTTTTAATTTAATTTTAAATATCTTTTACTATTTTTTATAAATTCAAAGGGAAAAAATGACTATTTCAATTTTAGCCTATTTTAATTTCAATTACAGCCCAATTTTAACCCCAAATCCCCCGACCTAATTTTATTTTTACCCAACTCAGACACGACTAACCAAACCGTCCGATTTTCTCTTTTAATCATGGCCGTTGATCATTTTGATAAACGGCCCACACTCATCCTTACATTTTTTTATTCCTAACTACACCTAACCCTAATTCATTTCCCACAAAGAACCGCCCCTGAAACCCCTTCGTTCCCAAATCCTCTCTAGCCCTCTCCGAAACCCTAACCCTTTCCACCAGTTTCCACCTTATGTCACCGAAAACCATGGCATCTCAGGCATTGGGTGGCAGTTTCAAGGACCGACCTTGAAGACCCTAGCTCAGAGTTCCTCTGACTCAGGTTCTATGGCCATCTCTGGCTCGTCTCTAGCGTGTCTAGCACTACAAGTTCATCTCTGACTCGTTCGACTCGGACCAGCCCTTTTCCAGGCCATTCTGATCTTCTAGGGTTTCTCTGAAACCCCAAGCCATTTTGAGGTTTTCTTGTTTCTCTCTAGATCTGCTTTAGATCCGTGCTATTTCTGAGGTTTTCAAAGTATTTCTTACATCATTTCAAGTTTTTGCTTTCAAAACTGTTCGTCTTCTCAAACCTAGGGTTTTCTTGATTTTTACTTGTTCAAATGTGACTTCTTACGTTATTTTAAAGTATCTTGCTTTACTGTAACTCCTAAGTGTTATCATCATGATTTCCATGAGATTTCTTTTACTGCGATTCCTCCTAGGGTTTCCTAGTGATTTCTTTTATTGTGTTTTCTTGCATTATGCTTCCATGAAATGTGTATGTTCCTTGGACTTCCTGAGTTTACTTTGCCTGATTTTCTATGCTTTCATCTTTACATTTAATCTGTGGAAGAAACCCTAGATTTTTAGGGTTTTCACACCACTTATGTGCAATTGGGTTGCTTCCTGTTCGATTTCAAAACCCCAATTTCTAAAATTTGTCCCATGCTCTGTGATTCTTGCTAAGCTTTGCAAGACCTTCTAACTTCTCTCATAGCTATGTTCTTCTACTTTTGATTGCATGACCACTCGATTGTTTAATTCTAGCCTTGCATGTCTCTAAAGTCATATCTTTTTCCCTCGGAATAACCCAAATTTTTGGAGATTGATTTCAGAATACTATTATGTGAGCTTATTTGATTCTTCCCTCGTCTAATTTGGATCTGTTTTCTGACTTGGTTGTTGAGTTTGAATCTTTAATTCCTTGATTTACTATGTGTTAGCTGATTTTATTCTTACCTTATTTTCCTGAACCACGCATTCTAAGAACTTCTCTTATGTATTGCCCTTTATTGCACAATGTGTTATTGATTTTCCTTCCTTAAATAAAACCATGATTGATTCTGCTTGATACTGAATTATTTTTGCCTTGCTTACTTGCATGGATTAAAACTATAAATACCCTACTCTTTTTCTTTAAACACACAAACAATTGGGTTCACAAACACACACACTCAAAGCTTCTGTTCTCTTCTTTCTACTGAGCATTCTATACTGCCTGCTGCTTGAACTCCTACAAATTTTGAAGGTTACTTGAGTTTGTTCCTGTTTATTTCTGGTTGTCTGTTGGCTGCTGTTAGTCTGCTATCCTAGAATTATAACTAGTATGCCCTTCTATGTTTTATAAGCATCCTTATTCAATTTCTCTGCTTCTACCCCTTTCTTTATGTGTTCATTTATGCTTCCATGCACTATTTAATTACTTTCATGCATGTTAATCCCTTTCCCTTGTTCATTTTGTACGTGAGTTTATCCTGGGTCATAACAGCATTATGAATTGATGTATGTGCTTCAGGACTAGACTCTTTTGAGTCTCTACTCAATTGCTTTCCCATTCCCTTTTCCCGAATCTGTTGAGCTCTAACTTCGGTCTGTTGTTGTCTTGATCATCATCCAGGCTTGAGTTTGACTCTTTAAGAGTCTGCTCTTATACGTTTGAATCTAAGTTGGAGGTTAGGGGTGTGCCAGTCAATGCCATGACTGGGTATGACCACCTCCTGCTGAGGTTTCTCTCTAACTTTACACCTACTCCTAGTTCTTAAGTTCTACCCCCTAGGGTAAGCTATGCTTAGGGACCCTAGAGTTCCCTCTGAACTTGGATGCCTAAGGGCTGGTAATTCCACACATTGCACTACTCTGTTACAACTCTCAATCTTTAGAGTGTAAGCATTGCCTGGGCTCTTGAAAACCCTTGGAACTTTGAAACACTCTAAGAGAAGGCCTTGGAATCTGGAATCCGGATTTGGTGAAACACATGTGGTGGATGTTGAAGGTCGCATTAAGCCTCCTCAGGTCTAACTTTAGTTTTGATATACTTATTTCAGTCTTTTTTCTCTCTTTTCCAGTTTTGTAATAATTTTGTAATAAACTTGGGGAATATTAGTAAAGGGTGTGGGATGGGTTTATGTTGCCTGCATAAGTCAAAGGGTAGAAATCATGCCTATAGGTCTTTCTTGCTTTGAATTATCTAGAAATCATGCCTATAGGATGTTCTAACGCTTAAAATCATCTAGTTACCATGCCTATAAGTTTAATACTTACAAGTCACCTAGATAACATACCTATAGGATTAATGTTTAATCATGTTACAAATCATTAGACATCTTGCCTATATGACTTTAACATTAGCCTAATCAATTGCATATAGAAATCATGTTCATTGGAAATGCATATGTGTTGGGCAAACTTTAGGATAACTAAACGTTAATCTATTTGCCAACTCTTTAACATGCTTTAAAAATCCAATATAGATATCATGCCTATAGAACTCCGTCTCAATTTGTCTGATTCGTTTTAAGCAATAACAGTCTGCTAACTAGCCCTTAATGTCTCAATGCATTGTCTTCAATAAAAACTCTTCTAAATCAGTATGCTTTTAAACTCTTCATATCTGCATCTTTTTCTAACTAGTTCTTTTAAACCTTTTGCCTAAACGTTTTACTCAGTCCCTAAAATTGTCTTTTAATAATAGTCCTGTATCTCACTCTTTTCTTATGACATTCCTGCCTCTAAAAAATCTTTCGTAACTCTTCTGCATTTTTTCCAACTCAAATAATTTGCTGATTTCAAATCCATTTATGAATTTACTACAATCTTTTCTTTCTTCTAAACTCTTCTACATTGAGACCTTAATAACTAACAATCAGACCCGAGGGTCTTGATGTAGATTTTCTATCCAACTTTATGAGTTAAACTGATTAGCCCGCCTCTTAATTTCTTAACTTTAAAGACCAAATCAGTACATGCAAGTCATGCTAAACTAGTCACTATGTGGCTTATGCGGTTTGTATGAGCCTTTGAGTGTTTGCTTTGTAATCCACTTATTTGCTATTTGTTTTGATTGACGCCTTAGTATTTTATCCTTTTAAACTCCATATATGCCTCCATCCCTTTCTCCCCCTTAGGATTAGAAGTCAAAATATCCCGGGACTGATAATAGAGTCATTCCACCCATAATGTTGTAAACCAGATTTCGCTTTAGAAAAAGGGGGTGTCGCCACTCGCCACCACTACTTGTCAAACGGACCCGGGTGAATGTTTACTTGTGTATCTAGCAGTTTCCGAAGTTGTTGTAAGCGCAATCTTGGTCCGTGAAAATAAAGGTATGCAATCTTAGATTTACTATATTAGCAAAACCTTAATCGATGCCAAAACAAAGTAGCCTCACCTTGAAAAACTAGCTCTATGTCACGGCCTTAGAACTCAGGCTAAGTGTCGTGCGGCGCTAAAATGAATCTGCCTGCGGAATTGGCAGTCAAGTAAGCCTTGTTTGCCTAAAATCGGACTAAGGGACGTTGGTCAGTGAACAAAGAAAGAATATAGGGAAAATGAGCTTGTATTGCCTTGATGAATGCTATACAATGCTTTATGCAGAAAATATGTGGATATATGGATGTCTATGGATGCATTACAATGGCTAAGTGCCTATCTATTTATACAAGTCCCTAATGCTATACAAAGGGGCACTAGCCGTTTGGTCGCCATTTCTGGCAGTTGGGGCAGCCTGGACCGTTACTGGCAGGCTGTCCGTGGGGCACAGCTGTCTGCCTAGCCGTTGGGGCGTGCTGGCCGAATATGGCCGTTGGGAAGTGCTCTCCGTTTCTATCCGTTGGCCGACAGGGTGGACTGATAGGGCGCGAGCGTGCTGGGAGCGCGCGCTGGACATTGCTGTTGGGCGCGGGCGCGTGTTGGGCACTGGGCGCTGGCACTGGCAAGTGTTGGGCCGCTGGGCGCTGGCACGGGCGTGTGCTGGGACGCTGGGCGCGTGCTGGGCACTGGCAAGTGCTACGGAGCTGGGCGCTAACATTGGGCGCTGGATAGATTTGTGCGCGGATTTGGGGCGGAATGGACGCGGGACGTGTCATGCTCCCCCCCCTGATGATGCGACGACCTCGGCGCATACCGCATCTGTCTGAACTCGGTGCGGGGCGTGTCATACTCCCCCACTTGATTGTGCGACGACCTCAGCGCACCGTTTGGGCTTTCTTACCTTGTCCCGAAACTGCCATAGGTCGTCGTACCTTGTCGGATCCTCCTTGTCCCCAAAGTATGGCTTGAGAATACTTGAATGGAAGAACGGACGAATCTTGAGATTTGGAGGAAGCTTTAATCGATAATTGATTTTGCCAACCTTGGCAAGAATCCGGAAAGGTCCCTCATAGTCGCGTACTAAATTGGGATTTAATTCCCTTAGTGCCTTGAACTGCCTCGAGGTGAATGTCACCAAGTCTCCAACTTTGTACTCTGTTGGGCGTTGCGACCGGTCGGGAATTTTCTTCATCCGCTTGGCCGCTTTGGTTAGGTGAGATTTTGCAGTATCCAACTGCTCCTCGAATCCCTTGGCAGAATGCTGGGCACCCAAACTCTTCCCTTCAGACGCTGCTGGCAGTGAGTGGGGAGTTTGCGATTTTTGACCCGTATCAAGCTCGATCGGTGTTCTCCAAACCCTCAGCTTACTCTTCACCTGTGCTCCAGATGGTGTTATGGTGTCAGTCACCATATTGCTTTCACCCGAATTTATCTTGACCCGGTGATGTTGATCCATAGCATGCTCTTTCGGTATCCCTCCCGTTGGCTCGCATTTGGATGGTTTTATGGTGTCAGCCACCATACTGCTCTTGCTCGCCTCTATCTTAACCCGGCGATGTAGTCTCGTCGCAAGTCCTTTTGGTATCCCTTCCGTTGGCTCGCATTCTGACGATTTTATGGTGTCAGCCACCATAGTGCTCTTGACCGAATCTATCTTGACCCGGTGATCCACCTTTCCCCTCGGTGGATGTTGACTTGGTAATCTCTCGGGCAGGACGTTTTTATCATCGTCCATTACCCTTTTAACGCAAGGTTTTGGGGCACCATCAGTTTCACCGGAACTATCAATGGTGGTAGCCGCAAAGTCTAATCATGCCTACTTGTGCGGAGCTATCGGAACTTTCACCTCGTTCCATGACCTCTTTCTGCTGGTGATCCTTAATGATGGAACTAATGCACTTCAACTGTGGGCATTTTCCGTACCAGTGGGATCCTCCGCATATGTAGCATTTTGGTTCTTTGCGCTGCTGGTGAGGCGGACTTGCCTTCTCTGCAAGCCCCTGTCTAAGTGACTTCCTGGGAGAACGGTTTTCTCTACCCCGTTCGCATTCTGCTCCGCTACTAGCATGGTTACTTATCATCTCCTTCACCGCGCCGCGGTCCTGCTTGAAGTCGGCAAGACTCTCAGCTTGTGAGATTGCCTCGTTCAGAGTGGAAACTTGCCGTCGTTCCAACTCTGTTTTGGCCCAGCCTTGTAGTCCATCTTTGAAATAGAACAACAAGTCTCTGGGGGTGAGTTCCGGAATCTGAAGCGTAAGTGTTATAAATTCCCATATGTAGGCCTTGATCGAACCAGTGTGCTTCAGTTCTCGTAACCTCTGCATGCCTTCATCAAAGACATTGCTGGGAAAGAACATCTTTTTCAGCTCTGCTTTGAACTGCTGCCACGTGCAGATCGTGCAAAGTCCTTTGCTGATGTCCTGATCCATTCGTCTCCACCACAGCATTGCGTTCTCTGTCAAGTAGAGCACGGCTGTTTGGATCTTTAACTCATTGCTGCCTATCCTGCTGAACTTGAAGTAATTTTCAAGATGCCACAGAAAACTCTCCACTTCTTGGGCATCACGGATGCCTTTAAAGGTGGGTGGCTTGGGAGCGTCGATCCTTACTTCGCGCTCTACGATTGGAACAGCATGTCTCATTTGGTGTGAATCTTCCTCGAGCTTATACAATCTGGCGCTCAAGGCTTCTACCAGATTTGTGAGCTTTTCAATGGAAGTTTTAGCTCCTTCCTGCGCTGCTTGCTGCTCATCGATGTCCTTGTGGATGTTATCATTTTCCTCGAGCACAGACTCCTTGAAGGACTCATATGCTCCTTCGAACTTGTTGAAGCGATTGCCCAGCAACTCTGCTATTTTATGGGCACTCTCGACCCTGGTAACCAATTCTAACTCTGGAGTATTTGTGGGTAACTCTTCTCGTTCCCAATCACTCACTTCTGTGGTTAGAAGGTTTGCAACATTGCTGGAAATAAGTTCTGTTGGCATTTTTCCTGCCTTCTTGGTCTTTCTACTCTTGGATCTTCTAGTAACGTTTGCAAGGACTTCGGCACTGCAAGATGCGAAAATTTCTTCGTCGCTGGCCATTGTTTAACCCTTAGAACCTGCTTTGATACCACGTTGTCACGGCCTTAGAGCTCAAGCTAAGTGTCATGCGGCGCTAGAATGAATCTGCCTGCGGAATTGGCAGTCTAGTAAGCCTTGTTTGCCTAAAATCGGACTAAGGGACGTTGGTCAGTGAACAAAGAAAGAATATAGGGAAAATGAGCTTGTATTGCCTTGATGAATGCTATACAATGCTTTGTGCAGAAAATATATGGATATATGGATGTCTATGGATGCCTTACAATGGCTAAGTGCCTATCTATTTATACAAGTCCCTAATGCTATACAAAGGGGCACTAGCCGTTTGGTTGCCATTTCTGGCAGTTGGGGCAGCCTGGACCGTTACTGGCAGGCTGTCGGTGGGGCACAGCTGTCTGCCTAGCCGTTGGGGCGTGCTGGCTGAATATGGCCGTTGGGTAGTGCTGTCCGTTTCTATCCGTTGGCCGATAGGGCAGGCCGACAGGGCGCGCGCGTGCTGGGCGCGGGCGCGTGTTGGGCACTGGGCGCTGGCACTGGCAAGTGTTGGGCCACTGGGCGCTGGCACGAGCATGTGCTGGGACGCTGGGCGCGTGCTGGGCGCTGGCACTGGCAAGTGCTGCGGCGCTAACATTGGGCGATGGACAGATTTGTGCGCGGATTTGGGGCGGAATGGACGCGGGACGTGTCATCTAGCATTGGTCGTAGCTTCACGGAAGCTTATACCGTACTTTCTATGTCACCCCATAAAGGTAGTGACAACCTTCCTCCTAAGAGGTATCCTATACAAACCCGAATTATTAGGTAGACTAACCAAGTGTGCCATAGAACTAAATCGCGAACTACCATTAAGTCGCAGGTGCTCGCCGAATTCGTCGCTGATTTTAGCACGGAAATATTGGCCGAGGTAGAACAAGAAGCACGCCGCACTTCCACACATACCGACCTCCAGGTCCTCTACACCAACGGTGCCTCTAATGCCTCGGGATCAGGACTCTGACTGGTCCTCGAGGTCCCTACACGCAAAGTAATTCGTCAGTCCATACGATGCCCTGATATGACTAACAACGAGACCGAGTATGAAGCTATAATTGCAGGTTTAATGTTAGCCCTCATATATGGCGCTCGACGAATCGTCCTCTATTGTGACTCTAAACTCATGTAAACCAAGTCACCGGGACTTTCCTAATCAAAGAACAAAGACTACAAAAGTACCAGTCTAAAATCCACAAACTACTACCAATATTCAATGAATGTCTCCTCGACCAAAAACCCAGGGCGCAGAATATTGAAGCAAATGGCCTCGCTAAACTAGCTGCAGCCACTAAGAATATCAACAAGGAAAACGTGGTCACCCTCCTCCATTCCACAATAGAACACGTTGAGGTAAATTATATAAACTTAACTTGGGACTGGCGTAACTGCCTCGTATCATACATGTAGGATGGAACTCTCCCACAAGATAAAAAAGAAACCGAAAAAATTCGGGTACAGGCAGCCCGATACAGCCTCGTAAATGGTTATCTCTACAGAAGAACATTCGGTGGCCCCCTAGCCAAATATATTGGGCCAAATCAAACGAGGCGAGTACTGGATGAAGTACACAAAGGACACTACGGCGTCCACATGAGAAATTACGCCCTCGTCCGATGCCTCATCCGCCTCGGGTACTACTGTCCGACCATGAAAAAAGAAGTCTCGAACTATGTCAGGAGATGCGAAAAATGTCAAAAGTACGCCCCTATGATACATCAAGCAGGGTAACTCTTTCATACTTCGCCATTGCCATTCATAAAGTGGGGAATGGACATAACCGTCCCCCTCCCAGCAGGACGAGGTAAGGTATGTTTTCTTTTGGTTTCAACTGATTACTTCTCTAAATGGGTGGAAGCAGGAGCATACACTCAGATACGTGAGCAGGAGGTCATCGTATTCATATGGAAAAACATAATATGCCATTTTGGAATCCCTAAAGAAATCTGATGCGACAACATACCTCAGTTCGTTGGAAAGAGAACGATTGAGTTTTTTTGAAAAAAGGCACATCAAACGAATACTCTCCATGCCATATCACCCTGCGGCCAATTGTCAAGCTGAATAATCCAATAAAGTAGTATTGAATATATTGAAAAACAATCTTGAGGATGCTAAAGGGCTATGGCCTGAACTACTACCGGAAGTATTATGGGCATCCCGCACTATGCCAAAAATTAGCACAGGAGAAATGCCATATTTACTGGTCTACAGGGGTGAAGCAGTTATACCCGTCAAAGTCAGAGAACCCAGTTTGAGACACTCCAATGAAAGCAGACCAAGCAACGATGAAAGTAGGATACAAGATATGGATGAAGTCAAAGAACGGAGAGACATGGCCCACTTAAGAATGGTATCCAAGAAGTAGCAAGTAGAAATATACTACAATAAGAGAGCCAAGGTGCGACCATTCTAAGTCAGAGATTACGTCCTCAAGGCTAAAACTCAAGAATCGAAAGACCCTAATGAGGGAAAATTGGAAACGAACTGGGATGGACCATACAAAATCCTAGCTGCAGCAAACAAAGGAGAATTCCAGGCAGAAATAATGGAGGGAAAACTAATACAAAACATCTAAAATGTCGCCCATCTCAAGTACTTCCACTTCTAAAAGAAGGTGTCACCTAAGTCGTGATCTTTTTCCATCATCCGGGTTTTTTCCCAATCGGGTTTTCCCGGGGATATTTTTAACGAGGCGGCAAGGGAGACGCATCAAGGATTGAAGTGTTGTTCATTACCTTGATCCATCGGCATGATCTCCAGAGCAAAGTAATGAAGGGACTGGATATAAATAATCGAATCTCCATTGTATGCGCAGAGTCAACATGTGATTCTCAATGGAATTTAATCAAATCTCCATTATACGTGTAGACTCGACATGTGATCGTTACAAGTATATAATTAAACCTCCATTGCATGAAAAAAGTCAACATGTCTTCCTATGAGAATACGATCAAGCCTCCAACAAGAAATGGCTAAGACCATTGATAGAAACATAAGTTCGACCTCGTTCGAACCACAATGGGATCCTACTTCGACGACAATTCAAAGAAACTTCCCAATGGCTAAGGCCATAGACGATAATATGAGTTCGACCTCGTTCGAACTACGACAGGATCCTACTTTGATGATAGTTCAAAGCGACATCCCAATCGCCAAGGCCATCAACGATAATATGATTTTGACCTTGTTCAAACTATGAGGGATCCTACTTCGATGATAGCTCGAAGCAACATCCCATGGCCAAGGCCATCAACCATAATATGAGTTCGACTTCATTCAAACTATGACGAGAACCTACCTCGATTACAGTTCGAAGCAATATTCTAATGGCCAAGGCCATCGGCGGCAATATGAGTTCGACCTCTTTCAAACTACGATGGTATCCTACTTCGACAATAGTTCAAAAAAAATCCCAATGACCAAGGCCATTGACGATAACATGAGTTTGATCTCATTCGAACTACGATAGGATCCTACTCAATGACAGTTCGAAGCAACATCCCAATGACGAAGGCCATCAACGATAACATGATTTCGATAAATGAAAGAAAGAACAAAACAACAAAATAACATTACATCAAATATTATTTAAACTTTCCCTTACAAACGGGCTCAAGTATGCCCCCCACCCTACCCCCACACCACCCACGCAAAAACCCAAAACAAAAGCAAGTACAAACAAAGAATACACATCATCCCCGGTGGGGTAAGCATCTTCGTACCACAAATCCTAGGCAAGGCGGTTCGGATCATCAGAGTTGATGTCATCCCCATCAGGTGTGAGGGGGTTATACCCGCATGCTTCACGAGCTTTGGTGTGCTCATCCTGAAGCTCCGTTAGTAGCCCTTCCCTCGGTGGGAAAAGCCTTATACACATCAAGATGAGCCTTCGTGTGGACCCACAACTCATATAAACGATGGGGCATGACCAAATCAGCTGAGGCACGAGACATAGAAAGCTGAGAACGTCGACTTGTATCCTCCGCCCTCAACAAGTCCATTTGTCCATTAAATGCAGTCAACTCCACCTCTATTTCCTTGACACGCCCTTCGAGCCCTACAATTTTACGACCAGAGGCCTCCTTCTCTTCAGCCAGCTCTGACCGGCAAATCCGAAAGGACTTTTCCAAATATGCGGTTCCAAAATAAATGCCACTAACTTATCAGTGCCAACGCTCAGCTCGCCCTTAATCCCCCTTACCTCTGCGGCCTTCGCATTCAATTCAGTGGTAAATCCGGCCACCTTTGCCTGCAAGTCGGCATTTTCAGCCATCACCCCCTACTCAACTCAAGCTCATCGTCCTTCACTAAAAATAACAATTCAACACATGCTTCTTCTTTTAATTTCTAATTATGAAGAATGACTTGAATTAAATACTAACAAACTCTATTTTTCCCTATCCCCATAATTTCATGTTAGCCCATATACATTCAAGCAGTTTTAAAGTCTAACCAGAAATACTAGGCCATTATCATGTAATTCAATCATAACACGGGAAAATTAATAACACACATAACAAATAGGAGGGAACTAAATGGACCTGCAAATTGGAGTTTATAACGATAAGAAATTTCATCAATTACACGAGCAAATGAACCCAGCTACTACGACCAAACTCGAAATAGTAGTCAGACTCAATTTAAAACCAAGGACCTCAATTCAAAACCCTGGCAGACAAGAAGACCTCAGACCGACCTTGAATTAAACTTGATTTTAAACTCAAAAGAAACTTGAAAACCTGGAAATGGTCTGAAATAGTCTTGCAGAAATTGTAGTTATTTTGAGAGATTTTTCTTTTCTTTGGTTTTAGTATTAATTTTTTGGAGCTCTTTGGATCAGAGTTTGAATCCCCTAGTATTAAGATGCTTAGGATGTCAGTGCAAAATCCTGAAAACCCAAGCTGAGCCGTCAGATCCCAATCCACCTGCTATAAGCGAATCCACACATGATTCCGCACCTGACTCGGTAAAATCATTGCCGTCTGCCGATGCCAAGGAGGGAATCAAGTCGGTGGTGGCTGGCGGAGATGAAAGTTATCAAGGTAATGATATTCAGAAGAAGATGACATGGTGGTGGGTGTGAAGTTCGTTGGTCTCCGGCAGTTTTTGTAGTGGTAGCCGACATGGTGAAGGCTGACGGAATGGTTGGTGGGGATTTGGGCTTGGAGTGATGGATGGAGACGGTAGACGTGAGTTTTTTGTCTACGGTCTTTGGTTGTGTGTCTTTTAGATGAAGATGGCTCTTATTAGCATGAAGGTTATTTCTACAATGAAGGAGAAGGGTGTGAGGCGTGGTCGTTTGAGAGTGGTCGCCGGTTAGGGGTAGGGTCGGCATCCGACTTAGATGATGAAGAACGTGACGGCTGGTTGTTGTGTCTACCTAGGGATTTTTGCTTATCTCCGTTGAAGAAGTAGGTCTCCTAGGTTTATTTCCATGTGCTTCTTCAAGAACAAGATCTGATGGGTCTCTTAGGGCTAAGGGCAAGGGAGGTTTGGGCTTCAAATTAGGCAAAAATTATCTTTAATAATGGCTCTTTAGGTTTACAAGACTAAAAATGTTAATTATTTTCCTAAAACAATATACTATAAAATTGTAAGATTAATACTAATTAATTAAAAAACAAATTATATTATGACATGAAGCTATTTTTGGTATTTTTAAAGTTATAATAAAAATGGGTAAAAATAATATTCTTCTAAAAATACATAATACCTTAGATAAAAATGAATTCTTTTTTATATTTTCAAATTTTATAATAAAAATAATGTAAAAGAATCAATATTAGATGAAATAACTATATTATACCTAAACTAATTATTTAAATGCTAAAAATATGAAAGATCTTGGAGAATGTCAAAAATCACATGTCTATAGCCGCTCATCTTTAACTAGAAACACGAAGTGTTTTCAGACAAAGAACGACTAGACATGTTTTTTGACCTGACTCTTATTTAGATAGACCAAAAATTAAAAGAGAGGAGACTATGACCAAGACCTAGTATCTGAGCTACCTACATATCCTTGGCTATAAAGGAATCAGGCCACGCGTAGTTGAGAAGTACGAATAGTGATGGAGTATATCGAGGTGGAGAGCCGATTGAGGTGTCGTTCCGTCGAGGTTCCGGTCCGCGGTCTTAATATTACATCAAAATTAAAAAAATAAGAGTTACAAAATTCCTATCTATAGGTCTTCTGAAGCTTGATATTGATTCTTAAATGGTTCTTCGTGCAGACTTTAGATTTGAACCTTGACGCTTGCTAGTTGTAGGTGCTAGTTCATCTTCTTAAGCTTTCCATATCAAAATCGGACACACCACACTTGTGTCTTCAGTCATGTCTTGAGCTATCCACCTCTTGTCTCAGCTTCTGACATTTTGGATTCACTTTTTTTTTTTGGATCGAGACTACTTCTGTTGGTCACCTTGGACTATTGACTCGCATTCTTGTCGAGAGCTCCTGCTACTTCAAACTTAAATTAAATTCTGAAATGACTTCCCTCGTTCTCCAGGTGAGTGCCTGCTACTGACTTGAAATTTCAAATTACTCTAAAATTAACTCTGAATTGTCCTTCCTCGTTCTCCAGGTGGGTTCCTACAATCAAAACAACAAAACAAACAAAATTTCTGTCCCAATTTGCACTAGGAATATTTGTGAGTTATTAGCAAAAATGTAAATCACCTATGGTATTGATGCAATGATGAGATTAAAACTAAAGACTTGACCGGGATGTGTGTCTCCCATGAATCAAACCAAGGATATTTGACCAATAAATTCATCAAACTAGGTCTTCTATCTTAGGAGAAAGATTCATCAGACTAAGATTTCGATCCTAGTAGAAAATTCATCAGACTAGGTCATCTATATTAGGATAAAGATTCATCAGATTAAGATTTTGATTCTAGGAGAAAACTCATCAGACTAGGTCTTCTATCTTAAGAGAATGATTCATCAGACAAAGATTCTATCCTAGGAGAAAATTCATTTGACTAGGTATTCTATCTTAGGAGAAATATTCATCAGACTAAGATTTTGATCCTAGGAGAAAATTCATCAGACTAGGCCTTTTGTTATCTTAGGAGAAAGATTCATTAGACTAAAATTTTGATCCTAGGAGAAAATTCATCAGACTATGCCTTTTGTTATCTTAGGAGAAAGATTCATCAGACTAAGATTTTGATCCTAGGAGAAATTCATTAGACTAGGTATTATCTTAGGAGAAAAATTTACCAGACTAATATTTCGATCCTAGGAGAAAATTCATTAGACTAGGTTTTCTATCTTCGGAAAAAAAAACTCATCAGATTAAGATTTTTATCCTAGGAGAAAATTCATGTTCATCAGATTAGGTCTCTTATTTTTAAGAGAAAGATTCATCAGACTAATCTTTTGATTGGGAGGAAAATCCATCGGAATAGGAATTGTTATCCAAGGAGGAAAAGATGTGAAGAGCAATGGCAATATATTATGCACACTAGCAAGACAGTTAAGGGAAAAGATTTGAGAAACTTCCCTTTGTCAGCTCTTCTCTTTTTCCTTTTTGTTTTTCTTTCTTTACTTTTATCTTTTTTCCTTCTTATTTTTAAACCAACTTACTTGCATTACTTTGTTCCTGTTTCAATCAAAGAAAACTTTTGAGTTTAAATATGGTGATTAGTTTGTGGCCTTGACCTTGAAGGTGGTTTCTCTTGCACTTGTTACGATCAACTTGGAAGACATTGCTAGTTATCGACCGACTTCTTTTTCCTGACAACCCTTATCACATGAAATATTCCTGATTCGTTCAATTCCAATACCTTATGCCCCATGTATTGCACTAGTGTTCTAACATTCCCCCAATCTATGCATTTTACATCAATCCCAAAGAACATCTACTATCACCAACGCATTGCACATACTACTTTTCCCTGACTTATGCCACTTTATGTACTAACCAAATTCGTCTTGTGCAATTGGAAAGCTGGTAGCAAATTTTGAATTCATTTCTCACTTGTTCTGACCAAATAGACTCAATAAGGGACTCAAACAAAACAAGAGGAAAAAAATAAGGGACAAAGGAAAGAGATGATACCTAACAAGAAAATTATAAGGTAGAAACTTATCATATGTGGATACCATCTCTAATGACCATGACATGAACCTTTGTATTAAGTGGCCTAATATCTCAAGCAAGTCTAATATTCAACTTTTGCTGTACCCTTTCGCTGTGAAACTGGACTTCAACGTTGTAATTATCCCATCTGATCCACAATCCTCAGTCGACTTGTAGTGCCATGAAGGGCTTTCACAATCAAGCCTCTCTCATTTTTCTCCTTTCCTAAATCACTATAATCTTACGGTGCCCCTGAGGGTTTTCACCGATAAAACTATCTCATTTTATCATTTTCTATCTTTGTCATGAGAACAAAGATATTACTCATGATGCAAGAAGGTCATACTTTCACCATACACTTGATTTGGCATCCTCAAAGATTGGTCGGAAGGCATTTCTTTGGATCGTAATGAAGGATTTTGGATAGGGTTGGAAAGAAAGGGTGACATGAAGGCTCAAAATAATTTAAGATGAAAGGGTTCAAAATTACAACTTTTGAAATCAGGTCTTTTGGAAAAATTAAAACTTCTGCTATAGTTTCTTGGAGTCAGGGGATTTTTTTTGTTTTGTTTTATGATGGGACTTTTAAGAAAAACTGTCCCACTCTTGATTTCGGGGATTATGAAATATTTTACTTGATGTAACCAAACCGTAAGGCTGCCTACATACCGTGTGGTGATAAAAATCAGGTCAAATGTAGTTCAAACACAAAGTTGTTGTTTTTTTCCTTTTCTTTCTTTTTTTTCCTTTTTTTCTCTTTTTCTCATTTTTCCTTATTTTCTCTATTTTTTTTCTATTTCATGACTCTACTTCTGATTCCAAAAGAGGGTATAGAACAAAACAAATGAAGGCTCAAAAGGAGTAGCAAGAGATAAAAGTATTTGGGGAGCAGAACAATATGCCTCCGTCATACCAAAATTTAAAAATGCCAAGTACAAGCATGCAATTAAAGATAAGCAAAGAAATCGTATACAATATCTATTGATGGAATCCACACAAACACAAAGTTCCAACGGGCAATATCTTTGTCCTAATGAATGACCCTTGCCAGTTCGAAGCAGACTTGACTCAACCTTATCTTGATGTGAAAAAATGCATATCAGCACTGATTGATTTACCTCAAACTTCTTGAAAGATATTTCTTTGTTATATGCCCTTATCAACCACTTTATTTCCTAACTAACTGCCTCAGTTTCACTTGATTCAAGCTTCAAGTTTCTCAAAATGCGTGAATCTTTACTTTTTTCTCAAATGCCTCTTTTTATCATGTTCAAAACCGTGTCATTGCTTCATGATTAAACTAACTTAACAGAAAATAGGAGATTGCATTAGACATATGGTGAATAGGGTTTGAACAAAATAAGCAAAATGGACATGGGTTATAACCTTAGAACAATACTAGATAACACTAGACGAGTTACTATAATAAAACAAAATAGGCAAAAAGAAGAAGAAGAGTTTGATCCATAAGACAATATCCGAATTACAACCCTGAATTAATCCGGACAACAGAATAACAAAATAATAAACCACCAAAACTCCTCCCTGGCTAGCCAAGAAAGGAGTGTCTATACAATCACCAAGATCGACATCTTAGCCACTGACTGCACATCAAAATTTCTGGGACCTTCACTAGTTTCAATATCATTAACTTCAGTCAGCAAGTTCCCAAGAGGATTCTCATACTCCATGTTACCATGCATCATCCCCACAAAGTGTGCATCATCATGTATAGGTAAAGGATTCTATGCAATATTCTGGGTATCAGTGTCCTGGACCACAATTATCCCTCCAAAATCATTCTTTCTATCTCTCTTTTCAAATCCCGACAACGTTTGACATTTTTCCCGTGAGTATTGGAATGGTATTCGCACCTTTTAGAAGGGTCAAAGCTGCTTGCACGCTTGTCCACATGATTCGGAGGAATAGGTGCAATTAGGTCATAATGCTTTAGTTTCTTAAACAAGTTTGTATATAACTCTTCTATCGGTGTAAATTATCTTTCAACCTTTGTTTTCCTATATGCCCTTAGCTTGGATGTGGGTTATGGGACACTTTAAAATTTTTTGGAGGTTGGTGGAGATTTTGCTGTGATGGCGCTCGCCTTCTAGGGTGTCTTTGTGGCTGGACAACATAATAGGGTGGAGCAACTAAGTACTGTGGGTTCTCAGGGTCAAAAAAGAAACGAGACTGGTCATGCATTTGATATGTTCTTCTAGGACCTCTTCTCGGCCTTGATGTCATTATAATTTCTTTAACCTTCTCACTCATGCCACTAAAATTACCAGATTCAATTTGGACAGCCTGAGTTGCAGCTTTGAGAGTTGCTTGACTTATAATTTTGCCTGTCTTGAGGCCATTTTCTACCATTTCTTCCATTTTGACTGCTTCCGATAATGATTTTCCAATTGCGGACATCATGTTTTGAAAGTAATCGGGCTCTTGATCCTGAAGGAAGACAATGATTAGCTCGTGGTCATCCATGGGTGGCTTAACTCTAGCATCTTGTCCTCTCCATTTAATGGCATATTCCCTGAAACTTTTAGTCGGTTTCTTCTTTTGATTTGAAAGGGAATTGCGGTCTGAGGCAGTGTCGATGTTATATTGGAACTGTTTGACAAAGGCGTGTGCCATGTCATCCCAGACATACTGGCTAGATGTGTCTTGACCAATAGACAATTCGGAGGCAACACCCGTAAGGCTTTCCCCAAAATAAGACATCAGTAATTTCATTTCCTCCCGCACCTCTCAGTTTATTGCAATACTCTTCTAACCTGCCGGCCCTTGCATGTTTTTCAACTGTTGTTCTAAGCTTTTTAGTCTTTGTTTTATTTCTTCCGATGCTACCTTTGGGCCAGAATCTATGCAAGAAGATCAAATAGGTAAGAGTGGTACTCAGGAGAGTGGTATTTTTCTTGGTGGGTAGCAAATTGTGGCTCATGAGTTTCCTCTGCACCACCACTGGCTGTGGCATGGTGAAGACAGGCATAAGTGTAATGGTTGTCTGGTTGATTGTCAATGGCACACTTTGGGAGTACACAACAGAATTTCCAGCTATTGGGATAAAGAATGAACCTAAATAGATAAAATTGCTCGGACAATGAAACCAGAGTAGTAGTAGACGAGATGGGAGTAAACCCTGGGAAAGCATAAGAAAAAGGTGGTCCTTGACTATTGGCACATGCTTGACACATTTTAGACATTTGTTGTTTCAGCCTTTGGACCTCTTCGTTCAATTCAGATTCCGACTCCACAAACTGACGGGTCAACAACTCCTGTGTCCAAGTCTTTGCCAGCCATTGCTTCCTTGCTTTTTGACCTTGTGTTGTATGGGAAAATCACCAAAGTACCGCAAACTAACCACCCTCTATTATAATGAAAGTAACAACGAGGAGCAAAATAAAGCCAACATGTTAGCGTCAGAGCATTTATCAGATAGAAATATCACATCACATGCAATGCCCCTAGTCATAATTAACAGCTCTAGAATGGCTTTGAGGGTACGAAGATCATATGGCATCATCCCAATTTCACTTTTCTTGCCCCATTTCCTTCTTCATCTTCCTTTATAACACCGCATGTTTTTTCATTTCTTTCCCCCTCTTTTCTTTTCTGATTATTGCTCTCTTTTTTCTCTCTCATTTCTCATGTGCACAATTTCATCTCTTTATTTCTTTGTTTAAAAAAAAAAGATAATTCGATTGAATCCTATATATGTTTCCTACGTATCATATCCCTCATGAATCAGATCAAGCTTAGTTCTAAAAACGTAATGGACAAAATAAGCTAAAAAACAAATCTATTTGAATTTTTCATTTCTATTTTTTTTGGTTTTCAAATACATCACAGGAAGTATGATAGTGAAAGACTCAACAAACACTGACACCAACTAAAAGACTCAAGTTTACTGGACAAAACTAAAAAATAAAACATGAACAACATACTAAAAAACATAAAAAGTTTCCTCAGGCAACTCCTATTTGCAATGGTCCATAGTGGAATGGTCTTAGGGTATTTGTCATACTCGAGCTTTGGTAAATGAATCCATACCTGAATGAGAAAAATAAGACCAAACAGATTAAATGACTCGAGACACTATGTGAGGCCGTAACATATCGTATTGGACACATGCAAGTCACAAAGGAGGCTATTTTTGCAAAAAGCCTTACGTAGCCAAAAGTGACTAAAAATGAAATACTCAATAAGGAAACACCTCAGAAAGGCCTATACGGCCTGAAACATCAAAGAATCATAACCTCTAAAGTTACTTTGCAAAAATGATCATATTTGCATAAATGGCCTATATGGCAAAAATGGCTTAGCATGCAAATTCAACATGAATGGACCTTAAACAAATATGACACCTTGTTGTGGACTTAGGATCCAAGACATGGGTCACTGTACCAGTTTTGCAAAAAAATGACCCCATTTTGCAAAACAGCCGATGTGGCCAAAAGTGCCTAAAGATGAAAACTCAAAAAGGAAGGATATTAAAGTAATATGACACCTAGTTGTGGACTTCAGATCCTAAGGAATGCGTTATTGAACCATTTTTGCAAAAATGGTCCCATTTTGCAAGAATGACCGTTGTGGATAAAAGTGGCTAGACATGCAAGATTTGGCTAAGACCTCGCAAAGTCAAGAACCTAAGACTCACTAGGAAAATCGGACCCTATGTGAGTTGCCTACATATCCCGCCCCGAAAGACAGGAATCAGGTTTGCGTAGTTCGGGAAGATTGTATATGGAAGAAAGCTTAAAACATGACACTAATTTGGAATTTTTTGTTTTTTGCTTTTTTAAAATAATAGAAAATGTAAAATCTTTTGGGTCTTTTTCTTTCTTTTTTGAAAAATGATGGGAAAGTGTAAAATTTTTTTTGATTTTGTTTTTCTATTTTTTTTGATTTTTTGGAAAATGATGGGAAAATGTAAAACCTTTTTTTTTAGTTTTTTATTTTCATTTTTTGGGTCTTTTTTTTAAAAAGTTGTTAAAGAAAAACATAACTAGGCTCTACTTGCTTTAATTTTCACCCTTCTTTCCCAAACATCGGTCCGCCAAATGACCTTTTTACCCTCAAAGATGCAACATGTGTCACATAGGGATGATTGAATGTCTTTTTGAGCCACGGACCCATTTTGACAAAATTTGAATAGGCTTCCTACAAAGGGGCACGGTACCTGGGACCGAACCCTACTAGGTGAAAATGACATGATGCAAATAAAAATGACCTAAAGGCTGACCTAAGTTTGCGGTTCACTAGACAAGGCAATTCGGGGCAGCACGTAATCGATGGCGGCTGCATTAGCTGTCCGCCCACTCCACGCTCCCACGCTCCCCCCTAAAGACACAAGTGACTCACAAAAAGGCCGTGTAAACTCAAACATACTCCGGAAGACTTGTAGCAGAAAGAAGATTCAGGGTTATGCAAATGATGATAGTTTATAAAGAAGCAATACATAAAGAAAATAGTGTAAACAAATAAGTAACTAGCAAATAAAACGAAATAAACAAAATAAAATCAAATAAAGCAAGCAAAATACATAAAAACCTCAATAAAATATCCTAAAAGCCAACAAGATCAAGTACTAGCTCGAACCTGCAAGTCTCCAGCAGAATCGCAAGAGCTGTCACACCCCCTTTTTAACAAACCTCACTAAACCCTCTTAAAAAAATAAAAATATTTAGTGAAGCTTGAAAAGGGTTTTCCAATTAGAATGTGACAAAAATTGTTTGTTCAAAAGGATTAACTCTGAGTCGCCACCTGACATTTGATTTTGGTGTGTTAGGTCACTGTTTTTCTAAAAAAATGATTTTTTCCTTTTAAAACACTTGAGACTCCAAAACTAAGTCTGCACCAGAGATTCAGATAAGGGGATTCATTTGACTCAGAGAGAAGGTGTTAGGCACTCCCAAGTCCCGTAACTAGTACAGTTGTATACATGATCAAGTTGGATCTTAGAATATTCAAATTGAGGTAAAAATAAACACGAAAAATCAAAGAAACACACACGAGGCTCGAGGTAATTCCCACCTAATAAAATAATAATAAAAGTAAAAATAAAATTACTATCTATGCTTCTTCAAAATATTCCATCGTTGGCCTTCAAATATAAATACTTCGGAGCATACCCCGGATAAAAATATATACAAATTTCTCGGGGCATTTCCCGAATATATTCAACTAAAGGAATTACCTCTCGCCTCGAAACAAACAAAATCCTATGGCTTACCTACCCAAGTGTGGTCGGCCTAAACATGCTCCTAGCGGGTAAGTGATAAAAAAATAAAATATAACTAAAAAGAACAATTCAGCATATGCTTCTTCTTTTAATTTCTAATAATAAAGTACGGTGTGAATTAAATACTAATGAACTCAATTTTCCATGTCCCCATAATTCATGTTAACCCATATACATTCAAGCACTTTCAATGTCCAACCAGAAATATTAGGAAATTATCATTTAATGCAATCATAACACGTGAAAATTAACAACATACATAACAAATAGGAGGGGACGAGATGGACCTGCAAATTGGAGTTTATATCGATAAGAAATTTCAGCAATTACACGAACAAATGAACCCAACTACTATGACCAAACTCGAAATAGTAGTCAGACTCGATGTGAAACCACGAACAGCAATTCAAAACCCCGACAGACAATGGCGACCTCAGACCGACCTCATATTAAACTTGATTTTAAACCCAAAAAAAACTTGAAAACCTAGAAATGAACTGAAATAGTCTTGCAGAAAATGTGGTTATTTTGAGAGATCTTTCATTTCTTTTGTTTTAGTATTAATTTTTTTATCTCTTTGGAACCGAGTTTGAATCCCCCAGAAATAAGATGCTTAGGATATCAGTGCAAAATCTTGAAAACCCTAGCTGATCCGTCAGATCACAATCCACCGGCTATAAGCGAATCCACACACGATTCTGCACCTGACTCAATAAAATCACTGCCATCTGCCGATGCCAAGGAGGAAATCAAGTCGGCGGTAACTGTCAAAGATGACAATAATCAGGGTAATGATATTCAGTAGAAGATGACGGGGTGGTGGGTGAGAAGTTCACTGATCCCCGACGATTTTTGTGGTGGTAGCCGGCATGGTGAAGGGTAACAGAATTGTTGGTGGGGAGCTTGGCTTGGATTGATGGCTTTAGATGGTGGAGGCGAGTTTTTTCATCTACGATCGTTAGTTGTGTGTCTTGTAGATGAAGATGGCTCTCGTTTGTGTGGGGGTTGTTTCTACGGTGAAGGAGAAGGGTGTGAGGCGTGATCGTTGGAGAGTGGTCGCCGGTTAGGGGCAAGGTCGACGGCTAACTTAGATGATGAAGAAGGTGACAGCTGGTCGTTGTGTCTCCCTAGGGTTTTGCTTATCTCCATTGAAGAAGAAGAAGGTCTTCTAGGTTTAGTTCCATGTCCTTCTTCATGAACAAGATCTGATGGGTCTCTTAGGGCTCAGGGCAAGGGAGGTTTGGGCTAATAAGATTTGGGCTTCAAAATTGGGCTAAAATTGTCTTTAAAAATAACCCTTTAGTTTTACAAGACTAAAAATATTGATTTTTCCCCTAAAAGAATATACTATAAAGTTGTAAAATCATTACTAATTAATTAAAACTGATGTTATATACGTCAATACTACACGGGGGGGGGGGGGGGGGGAGGGATTATTTTTATGGTACCCAATATTCGCTCTAGAAAAACCTGTGGTACCCAATTTTTGCTCTAGAAGAACCAGGTTCTTCTGGATGTTCTAACTACTGCAGTTTGCGAAATAATAAGTACATAAAATAAAAAACACAGAGATTTTTACATGGAAAACACCTGGCTCAGAAGGTGAAAAACCCCGACCTACTACTCAGTAGAATTTTTCCAAACCTCCACCAAAATTACTGAGCAAAAACAGCATTTACAAGAATTCTTTGTAAACCTAAAGATTAACTCTAATCCCCGTGTGGCACACAGCCTCAACTGTTGCGACACTTTCAAGTTAACTCTAACTTGAATACTCAAAGTACCTAATACAATTGTTTCTAAATAAGCTGAAAGGTACAATATAAAAACACCTACTAAAATAAGAATAAATACAATGGCTTTGGTTCTTCTATCTTGTTCAAGTAGCTGCAGACGTACACACTCCATCTCACATAAATTACTTGTAAAATAGCCTTGCTCTTTGCTCCCTATTTTGCTTAACTTCAGCATATGTGCATATCTGTAAAAGAGAACAAACTCAAAAATTTATTGAGTTAGTAATCAGAGTTTGATTGAGACTCAATTTCTAATCCTTAGACGAATTTGAGTCCTTGAACAATACAAACTCCAACCCTTAATCCTTGATTAGGATTGTGTTCTCTTCTCATAAGGAGACTGTACTCCTTATCCAAATGCAATCTTTTCGATCAGTTCAGAAGATATTGTTGCTTGATCTCTAAGGTATATCTTCCTCACGTGCATCTCATATGCAATGGTTGATAAACATTGTATCTCACCAAATGGATCAGGTCCATCATTGAGTTCATTTGTTAATCTTCAAAACCTTAACTGTACTTAGGCCAACAAAAATAAACTATATCATGACATGAAGCTATGTTTTGTATTTTTAAAGTTATAATAAAAATGGGTAAAAATAATATTCTTCTAAAAATACCTAATACCTTAATTAAATAGAGAAAAATAAAACTTTTTTTGTTTGTATTTTTTAATTTTTGTGATAAAAATAATGTAAAAGAGGCAAAATTAGTTGAAATAACTATATTAGACCTAAACTAATTATATAAATGCTAAAATATAAAAGATCTTGGAGAGAGTCAAAAATAATATGTCTACAGTCATCAGTCCCGACCACCAGCCCCTTCGTACCACGGAGCCTCAAATGCACCATGGTACCTCTGTGAAATTCGGGCGTGAACAGGTGCAAAAGATGATGGATGGAAATGTTACACTCTGCCAATTCTGCATACTTGGTCAGCAGCAGAAGTACCTTGAGCGCATATGGCAAAAATTGTGCTGGACAAACTTGGTAGAACCTAGAGAATTCTTCCACTAAGAGGAAAAGAGGAAGAGTATAGCCTATCATAAAAGGGTACTCATAGAAAGCGTAGTACTCAGGTCTGTGGACATTCACGTAGTCTCTCCCCGCTGGAACTATCTCTACATGAGCAAGAATGCCGTACTTCACACGAAGAGCATCGAGATGAATTTGCTCTGTCTTAGAGAATAAGAGGGCCGGAGTAGAGGGGATCCTTGAGGAAGTCACTTCGAGACAAGGGATGCCTCGACAGCAGCTCCTCCACCGTAGGAAGGTTGTCACCCTCCTCTACCACCATATCTTCACCGCCAGAAAGGGCGCCGTGGATAATGGGGTGCCTCAGTAACCTCTTCGCGAGAACGATGAGACCTCAGCATAATATCGTTCAAAGAAATATCAACACAAAAGGAAGAAGGAAGAAGAAAATTCGAATGAAGAACGTAAGAAGAAACAAAAGGATATGAGAGCAAATTAGGAAGAGTGAAAGAAGTTATCAAGAGTGAAGTGGCTAAAAATTTTCGAAAAAACAAACCCTTCACCTATTTATAGGGTTGGGTGATGCCAGAATTGAGGCAACATGTCACAAAGCAGCGCAAGAATCAAAGCATCAAGCCGTCAATTCCCACGTCAAAAACCTGCGTGATGATGACGCATGTAAAGCTGATATCATTTTCCTGTAAAGTGTATCACTCTGTGTTTTGTTGCACACGCTGACCGTCTCTATTGGCCACGTCGTAACGTTTCAATGGATCAAATTTCTTCATAATAATGCAAGAAGTCTGTTCATCGAGGACACACCCCGTTGCAACCTCGACAAGCGGAGAGACTAACTGTATGAGTCCACATTTGATCAATCATAACAAACGACGAGTACGACAAACGACAGGGTCTCTTTGAGTTAACGTCTCGAGGGAGACGACCTTAAGACAAAGAATAGACTGTACGACCATTGTAATGGTGTAAGCCCATTAGGGGACGTTACGAATATTCCGTTGAATATTCCTTGTAATTTGACTTTTACAATTTAGAAGAGTTTATCTCTTAATATAAAAAGGGGACAATAACCTTGTAATAGGGCATCTGGACTCTGGAGAGATTATTATTCCTGAATGAAAAGAAACTTAACGACCATATTCTCTTTATTTATGATTTTTTTCTAAAGATTATAATATTCAACTAACATTTACCCTTCATCTTTGATTGATTTGTTCAAAAAGGTTTTAATATATTTTGAGTCAAACACTGATGATTATTTTCTAAAAGAAGGAATGCATTTCGAAAGGCTCATTCACATTCACAAACTAAGTCGGAACAAACTATAATTAAAATAAATTCGTTTATTTTATGGTGTGATCACATGCATGTTTAATGATTTATTTAAGTGTTTTCGTTTAAATAAATTAGCGGTATAAATTATTTAACCTTAACAAGAAACACTAGCTTTAATTTTGTATACTCTCATTGTAACACATTAAAAAATTAACCAACTCATATCCTTCACAAATTTCACTTGATTTTGCATCGTTACACTGTTATTAATTCAATCTGGAAAATTAAATATTTTAACAACTTGAGTTAAGGCTGTCTTCTAATTAAAAGAGGCAACACTTTGGAATATTAACCCAGAAGCTTGGTACCAGACCTTCATCTTTACCAAATGGTGAGATTGAGGCTCTGGAGTCTGGACCATATCTAAATAAGAGCAAACCTAGGCTATTATATAAAGAGATCTTTACACAAACAGCCATCTGGTTTCACTGTGTACTTTATGTGTTATATGTTAAAGTAAATATAGGCCATTATATAAAGAGATTTTTACAAATAGCCATCTCGTTTCACTGTGTACTTTATTATTTTCAACGGAATTTCTTTTTTTTTTTAAATTTAACGTTCGACTTTCATTGATATCAACAACTTTACGATGAGGAGATCTTTGTAGTTGTATAGACTAACTACTACTATACAATCTATCTATGCTAATACATTTCATACACTATCGACTAAGGGTAATGGTTAAGTTGTCGCAATCCCATTTGCCATTTCTTGCATTTCCTGCATCGGATATGTACAAGTATAGCTACTTCACTGCAGAATTGATCTCTATCAAATGATCTTCCTTCAAATCTAATAGAATTCCTACTTCTCCATATGAGTGATACTGTGGTGACAAAAGCAGTAGCCACCACAGCTTTCTGCCATACCTTGCTTCTAGCAAAGCAACATATCCACTGAAGTTCAACATTCCAGCTGCATATTGTTCTATTATATCCCAGACAATAGCAAATTCTTTGCCAAAGATTCCTAGTAACTGGACAGGTGAAGTAAAGATGGCCAAACTCTTCTACAGCTTGATGACAGAACACACACTGCTCCTCCACACTAACTCCAAATTTCAATAGTCTATCAACAGTGGGAAGTCGACCCTGAGTAGCTAACCATGTAGTGAACAGATGCCTTGGCAAGACATTTTTAGTCACTATAAGGTTCTTCCATTCCATCCTAGGGAAGGCTGGAAGCATAGAGTGATAAAGGGACTGAATTTGAAATTTTCCTGATCTGCACATACCTGCCAGTCTGTTCATGAGATCCCCATGCAATCTATTATCAGCCAGTAGAGGGGTTCTGCATTCAATAATCTTCCTAACTACCCAAGAAGCATTCTTGGGAGTATTCATAACATCAATTGCACTACTCTTTATATAGTAGTAATGGATCCATTCAATCCATAGACAATCTTTTTTCCTTGCTAAATCCCATAACAGTTTGGATATAGCAGCCTTATTCCAAATCTGTATGTCAATAATATTGAGACCACCAGCAGTGATTGGTCTGCAAATCCAATTCCAAGCTACCAAAGATCTTCTTGACACTGTTGCAGAGAAATGATCTACAAACAGTTTCAATTACTTTGATCACCTTTTTAGGCAAGATAAATATCTGTTCCCAATAGGTTTGGATCCCAAATATTACTGATTTTATAAGCTGACTCCTACCTGCATAAGACAACAGCTTGGCAGACCAGCAAGTAATTCTATCAGTAATTCTTTCAATCAGTGGCATGTAGTGATGAATATTGAGTTTCTTTGAATGGAGAGGGATGCCTAAGTATCTGAAGGGGAGTTGTCCCTCACTGAATCCCAATTCTTCAAGGATAGCTTCTTTATCTGTCTGATGTATTCCAGCCAGGTACACATCACTTTTAGTGTTGTTGGCAGATAGACCAGATGCTGCAGAAAAAGTAAGAAATGCTGAATGCAATATTTGAACACATATGTAGTCACTCGACAGAACAATAACAGATCATCTGCAAAGCATATATGGGCACAATCAAGTTTCCTGCATCTGGGATGGAAATTGAAATCACCATTCCTATGCAACTGAGCCAATATTCTGTTTAAGTACTCCATAGCAAGGACAAATAGATAAAGAGACATAGGATCCCCTTGTCTAATACCTCTTCTAGCAGGAAAAGGTTTGGTGAGTCCACCATTCATCACTAAAGAGTATGTCACAGAAGAAACACAAACCATAGTCCAATCAACAAATTGGCAGGGAATCCAAGATCAATGAGCAGTTGTTTGAGGAATCTCCATTCCAAAGTGTCATAGGCCTTCCTCAAATCCACCTTTAATTCACATCTTGGAGAGATACCTTTTCTGGAGTATCCCTTAAACAATTCATCACTGAGCAAGACATTATCAATAATGCTTCTACCTTCAATGAATGCTGATTGAGCTTTACCAACAATGTCATCAATAACAGCTTTCAACCTCCTAGTGATGACCTTAGATATTATTTTGTAGATAGTGGTACAGCATGCAATAGGCCTATAGTCCTTCACTGTTTAAGGAACTTCAACCTTGGGCACAAGGGCAATAGCAGTAGTATTGACCATAAGAGGCATCTGGCTCGTAGTAAAGAATTCCCTTGTTGCAGCATATACATCCTCCTTGACAACCTCCCATTTTTTGGTAAAGAATTCCACAGGGAATCCATCTACACCAGGGGCTTTATCTTTGGGCATGTCTTTAATAGCATCAGATATTTCTTCCAGGGTTACATCCTTTATAAGTGCTCTTTGCTGGTCCAAAGTAAGGCATTTTCCTTCCTTGACAATAGAAGAATTAATACAAGGCAATTCAGAAGCACTCTCACCCATTAATGACTTGAAGACCTCAGTAAATTCCTGCTCAACAGCCACTGGTTTTTGCCATCTCCACACTCAATCCAGCTTGCCTTTGATTTCTGTCTCATGATTTGTTCTTCAATATTACTCCACTTCTCAATGTCATGAAGGGCTTCTTTTTCCTCCTTAAATAGTTGTTCTGAAAAAGGATTCTGGAGCAATTGGCTTTGAATAATATCTAGATGTTCTCTAGCATGAATCAGTTTCTGCTGATAGGAAGCCATGTGCCTGTTCATTTCTTTTAAATGCTGCTTCAGATTCTTCAACTTATACCATATCTGATGTAAAGGTGATTCCTCACTGTTTTGAGACCATACTTGCTGCAAAATAGAAGAAAATTTAGGATCCTCCATAAGAGCATAATATAATCTGAATGGATTAGGATGTAGTAGCTTTTGTCTCCCAAACTGTATAAGAATAGGGGAATGGTCAGAGACTGAAGGATTCAAAAAGTCTGCTTCCAAATGGCCAAACTGTTGTATCCACTGAAAATTACCAAGTGCGCAATCAATCTTGCTATAAACCTGCTTATTTGTCCATGAATACTTCCACCCTTTTGATATGATAGGTGTAAGCTGGAGATCAGAAATAAGTTCCTTGAAATCCTTGACTTCAGCATCTGTCACAGGTGAACCAATCCTATCATCAGAGTGCAGAACTGAATTGAAATCAACACTGATCAACCAAATATCTGAATTTGGAGTGTTGATGCCTCTCATATCATTCCAAAGTTGCTTCCTCAGAATTGCAGTATTGTAAGCATAAATAACACTCAGATGCAATCTGATTTTATTAATAGGATCCTCTACTAGGCAGTGAATAAGCTGCTCAGTTACACAGGAAACATGTAACTGTATATGAGGTTTCCATATTAGCCAGATTCTGCCATTAACTGCACTAGTGTAGTTATATTGAACCTTCCAACCTTTAGCAATCTTATCAACAACCCTAAGTGCTTTGTGTTCTTTAGCCCTTGTTTCAAGGCATCCTAGAACATCAACTTTATTCTTAGCCAGAAAGTTTTTCAGTTCTTTCTGCTTATGGACATTATTAAGCCCTCTAATATTCCAAGTAACTATAATCATGAAATATTATGAGGCTTACATAAAGAAGGTCCAGGATCCTGCTGCTGCATCATTATTCCAGCAATAGCTTTGCCTCTTTCTAGCTCCAGCATTGTCCTAGTATATCCACTGTCATCACAGTCATGGTTACCAGTCTCTACTTCAGTTCCATGACTTGCATCCATATTAGTGCTGATTTGTATCCTCTGCATACTTTCAACTGGTTGAACAGAACTCACAGACTTGTTAGGCAAAGTACTAGTAGCCAATGCTTCACTCATCAGTGGGACAGTAATAATACCAGGTTTAACAGATTGCACTGACATGTTAGGCAATGTGTTGGATGTCATTGCTTCACTTGCCAGTGAATCTTTGTTTTCTATATTAGCTTTAGGAATCCATTCCTTCCTTGGTTTCTTCCCTCGAGGCCTTTTCCTAATCTCCTTAGTATGCATTGGCATCTCCTGTTGCTCTACATTATGACCATTATACCAACAGTCAAGGGAGTTGTGACCAAACTTCAAGAAATGGTTACAGAATTCAGGTTTCCAGTCATTACTCAACCCTTTGGATATTCAATCCAAAAGGAGTTTCAATTTCAATTTCCTCAAGCAAGGGGAAGGCAGCATCAACTTCAACCAAAACTCTGGCATATGAGATCTTCTCAAATTGAGCTGTGATTTTGTCAGTATACAGAGGATTACCAATTGCACTAGCTAATTTGCTAAGAGTTTCTGATGACCAATACCCCACTGGTAAGCCAGGGAACCTAACCCAAACAGGAATAGTACTAAGCACAACATTCTGAAATGAAAAATCCACAGTCCATGGCTTAAGCACTAGTGGCTTATTTCTGTAGGAGTATGGACCATATTGGAGCACTTGATTCTTGTCCTCCACACTGTTAAATCGAAATATGCAATATCCATCAGTGTGCATTAGAATCTGTGGTTTCGCCACAAAATTCCAGACATGCATAACATAGTTCTCCAAGGATTTCTCAGTAGGATTATCTCCGTAATGTACCCAATTAATGAAGCACTCCAGTACTCCGACTGGGATTCCAATTCATCAGCACTAATTCTAATTACTTTTTTTCCATCCCTATCAGTAGGCGGAACAAATGATAAAATCTTACCCATATTGTGGTTGCCTCTGACAACTTCAGCCATTGTAGGAGATGAATGTTCAGAAATGGTCATATCAGAAAATTGAAGTTTCCTCACAGCTATATTTGCAGGATCCGCAACATTTACCTTAGATTGAGGCTCAATACTAACAGTTTCATCTGCATGCAGAGTGATCTTAGCTTGAAATTTCTCAGGTAAGAAGTTCCCAAAAGTTAATGGTTCGAATTCACGTGTTATTCCTGGAGCAGGAGTAACGATTTGAGTAGCAGGAGGCACTGGTTGACGCCGGCGACGTGCCATGAACGATGGGAAAGCTTCTTGCTAACGTGCGCCGCTATAGCACTGTTTCATTGCTTATCGTGCGCCTCTTTAATAGCACTGTGTACTTTATTGGTGATATGTTAAAGCAAATATAGGCCATTATATAAAGAGTTCTTTGCACTTCGTATAAATTTTATAGGAGGGAAATCTATGTTTTTTTAGTAATTTTTATTTGCAATTTAAACAACTAAATCAAAATCCGACTTGCAGACACATTTTACGGGAGAAATTTAAAAATAGCCAAACTTATCACTGGTCGTTGAAAAATAGCCAAGTTTCAAAAGTCATCGAAATTTAGCCACTTTAAATTTGAGCGAAAATACTATTCAAAATCCGAAAAAATACGCCCACGAATTTTACGGGAATTCCATCATAAGTATGCTCGAACTCCCATAAATTTTACGTGAGTTAACTATGCTGGAACTTCCGCAAATTTTACGGGAGTTCAAGCATAATTATGCTGGAACTCCCGTAAATTTTAAGGGAGTTCCAACAAGTATAATTGTCCAGTATAATATACTGAAGTTTGGAACACTGGTGCTACAGTCTCCCGTAAGTTTTATAGGTGTTAGCAAAATATACCGGTCTAGTATAATATGTTGAAGTTCGTACACAAATGCATCAGAACTCCCATATATTATACTGGACCGGTCCCTGTACAGCAAAATAATGGCTATTTTTCATTGAATTGGTAAACAATAGCTATTTTTCATTGGCCAGTGTAAAAGCTAGCTATACCATGATATTTTGTTGCATTTTACTCAAAAACCAATTTGTTTTTGTTCTTTTCAGTTTTCTTATTCTTATTACATACGACAGCGTTTGACAATTAGCCCGACCTATTATGCTTTCTTCCTTCTTAACTAGTCGAGCAAAAACAACTCTGAGAATAATCAGAAAAAAATTAATTACACAAACTGTAAACTAGCTTTGGACGGAGATGGCGGAAGCGATTACGGAGAGAAGGGGAATACCGGCGGCGTCATTTGTACAAGATGTTCAGTCCTATCTTACCCAATCTGATCTTGATGTTAACTCTGCTCTTGCTTTTCTCCAAGAAAGGTCCGTTTTTAATTTTATATTTTGGTGTATGGAGTATAATGATAGTGATTTTACTGTTATTTTTCAGTATTTCAGTTTTAATAGGTTGACAATAATAAGTGAGATATAAACAATAAGACAAATGTTTATTAAATATAATTACTAGCAATTACCTTTTAGCTAAACTGATTGTGTAAATAGTTTTCACACGTCGGTGCATAGAACTTGAGCTCTTTTCCTTGACGATATTAATTAATTAGAGAAATTGGTTGTTCACTGTCATGTAAAGTTTCTGTTTTCAGTGAAACTGTAACTGCTTGGGAGTTCTGTTTATTTACCTTTTATCTTTTTAATCTGGTTATGGTATAGAAGGTAAAGATCAAACCTTTAATGTGCTGTTCTTGTAGGAGCTTAGTTGTTACATTTACTCCTTTTTAAAAAACATTATAGCAAATGGTTAATAGGACCTTTACCCAGGGGCGGAGTTAGGTGAGCGGATCACTGGAAAATTACACTGTTTATATAAGGTTATTTTTTTTTCATATACATACATTAGATGTTGAATCCTCTTAGCTTCTTTGAGTTTACTTTTTTTAGTTTTTGAGTGGTGAAAATCCTACTTCCACCACTGCCTTTACCCCTAAATTCGTTGTTCCTTATTTACTTAGGGTTGCTGAGAAATCAAATGCAATGTGAAGTTTCGGAGAATAAATTTGAATAGGCAGGTTTGGATTTGACAATTGTTGGCTTGACATCAAGTTGAATAGCTAACTATGTGGTTGAGTTTTGTTGATGGTTGATGATTAAAAAGAGGCTTAATACGTAGTTTTCCCCATGCTCTTGTACCGAGATCCCTTTGATACACCCCTATTTCACAGGAAACCTTTTACAAACCAAGCTTTTCCAAAGTGTGTATAAACCGAATAGGACTTAGAAATACTGATTCACTGATAAGAAGTGCGGCGAGATCTTATTTTAGTACGACGGAATAAAGAGCACAAGAAGTAGAGAAGGAGAAGCAGAAGAGGGATAATAGACCACTACAGCCTTACAAAAAATAAACCAAATCTTGTGCAATTAGATTCTTAAATCCGTTCATGACTAAATAAAACTAGTATGCCTACAAACATGGAAGTGTGTATATATTTGTTTGCAATGACTGGAATTTGTGGTTCTTCAGAATCTGTGTTGTTCTTGTTTTTAAAGCCCCATAGTCTTTTTGTCCTTTTATCGTGTTACTGAGTCTCTTGCTCTTCCAAAATGTAGCTAATCTGAACTTATAGTTTCTCATTTGCTTTCAGATTTGCTTACCGTTTCTTGTATCGTCTATCTAAAGCATCGAACCAAAGTGCATGCTCTTAATTGCATAAAAGTTCACTAAAAGCAGATTACGGAATTTTGACTAAAGAGACCTCTGCATTCGGTTGATCATACATAAGTGGCCATTGCATTAGGGAGATAGCACGGGATGTGCTCGGGGTAGCCAAGGGCTATTCAGGCAGACATCAGGGTGACTAGTGGTGGAACGATGTAGTCGAAGGAAAAGTGGAGGTGAAGAAGACGGCGTTTGCTAAGCTGGTAGGGAGCACAAGCGAGGAAGAACGGAGAGCGAACAGGTAGATCTACAAGGTGGCGAGGAAAGAAGCAAAGCTGGCGGTTACGGAAGCTAAAAACGCGGCGTTCGGTCGCATGTACGAGGAATTAGGGGAGAAAGAAGGGGACATGAAGTTATTCCGGTTAGCTAAAGCAAGGGAAAGGAAGGCGCGTGATCTTGACCAAGTTAGGTGCGTCAAGGGCGAGGATGGTAGAGTTCTGATGGGGGAGTCTCAAGTCAAGCAGAGGTGGCAGGCGTACTTTCGAGACTTACTTAACGAGGAGGGGGATCGTAAGATAGAGCTAGGGGAGTTGGGGCACTCAGAGCAACATAGAGACCTTGGGTACTGTAGGCGCATTAGGGCGGAGGAGGTCATGAGGTCTTTGCGTAGGATGAGTAGGAGTCGAGCGACCGGGCCTGATGAGATCCCGGTGGAGTTTTGGAAATGCATGGTAGGTCAGGAGTGGAGTGGCTCTCTAGGTTGCTCAATGCGATCTTCAGGACCAAAAGGATGCCGGAGGAGTGGAGGTGGAGTACAGTGGTGGCCTTGGACAAGAACAAAGGGGATATCCAGTGCTGCAACAACTATAGGGGTATCAAATTAATAAATCACACCATGAAGGTTTGGGAGCGGGTGATGAGGCGAGGGTGAGGGAGATGACAGTTATATCTGTGAACCAGTTCGGTTTCATGCCAGGTCGCTCCACTACAGAAGCTATCCACCTTGTCAGGAGGCTGGTGGAGCAGTTCAGGGATAAGAGAAGGACCTGCACATGATGCTTATCGACTTGGTGAAGGCGTATGACAAGGTCGCAAGGGAGGTGCTATGGAGGTGTTTGGAGGCGAAGAGCGTGCTGGAAGCCTACATCAGAGTAATCAAGGACATGTATGATGAAGCTAAGACTAGGGTTAGGACGGTGGGTGGCGACTTAGACCATTTTCCAGTGGTTATGGGGCTCCATCAAGGATCGGCACTTAGCCCTCTCTTGTTTGCCTTGGTGATGGATGCTCTAACCTGACATATTCAAGGGGATGTGCCTTGCTGTATGCTATTTGCTGATGACAAGTCTTGATAGACGAGACGAGAGTCGGTGTTATTGAGAGGTTAGAGGTATGGAGGTAGACTCTCGAGTCTAAGTGTTTCAAAATAAGCAGATCTAAGACAGAATACCTGGAGTGCCAGTTTAACGTCGAGCCGAGCGAAGTAGGCAGGGACGTTATGATGGATCTCAGGTCATCGCCAAGAGGGACAGTGTCAGATATCTTGGGTCGGTGATTCAGGGGGACGGAGAGATTGACGGGGACGTCACTCATCGTATAAGAGCGGGGTGGTCAAAGTGGAGGCTTGCATCAGGAGTCCTGTGTGACAAAAAAGTTCCACAGAAACTCAAGGGGAAATTTTATAGAGTTGTGGTTAGACCTGCCATGTTGTATGGGGCAGAGTGCTGGCCAGTGAAGAACTCTCATGTTCAGAGAATGAAGGTTGCGGAGATGAGGATGCTCAGGTGGATGTGCTGGCTCACCAGGTTAGATAAGATTAAGAATGAAGTTATTCGAGAGAAGGTGGGGGTGGCCCCGGTGGATGATAAGATGCGAGAAGCAAGGCTGAGGTAATTCGGGCATGTGCGGAGGAGAAGTCCTGATGCCCCGGTGAGGAGTTGTGAGCGGCTGGCGATGGTCAGTGTACGGCGAGGCACAGGGAGGCCTAAGAGGTATTGGGGAGAGGCGATTTGGCATGACATGGCTAGAATGCGGATTTCCGAGGACATGACCCTTGATAGGAAAGTCTGGAGGTCTAGTATCAGGGTTGTAGGATAGGGGCTCCTAGAGTTTTTCGTACTCCTCACCCGGGGGTGGGTGAGGCTTGACAGGGCTATCCATAGATGATTTGTGTATTGGATTGTGTCTCCCTTATGGTAGTTATTTATGGTAGTTACTGTCTGATATTATTGCAGGCTATTTTATTTATGGTTCTTATGTTTAGTTAATTATTTACGCTATTTCTGCTGGAGTTGCTAATGCTCTTTTGTTTTTGTTTTTTGTTTTTATTTTTGTTTTTCCTTTCCTTCACTTAGCCGAGGGTCGATTGGAAACAGCCTCTCTGCCCTTTCGGGTTGGGGTAAGGCTCGTCTACATATTACCCTCCCCAGACCCCACATTGTGGGACTATACTGGGTAGTTGTTGTTTTTGCATGTCGTGTCCATCTTGTCATTCAAAATGAGAAGTCGAATAAGGCATGCTACTTTTTACCCACAAATTAATGGAACTGTTCCTTTTGTTGTTTTGGGTTTTTTGGCCTATAATACAGTCAAACTGTAGAACACATATAGCAAAACTTTATTAGTACCTATCGTGTGCAGGCTGTTATCTTGTTCTATTACTAATTAATCATAAGCACCAGATCAGAGTCCAGTACACAAGCACACACTAATTTAGTCCTGCTATGGAAATTTTAGTCAGTGCTTAGTTTACTTATTGGCTCCTTTTGTTTCCTGAATACATGTTGTTTGTTTGCAGACTTCAGCAGTACCGAGTGGTTGAAATGAAACTTCTGGCACAGCAGAGGGACCTTCAGGTACACTGTTTTGTCTATTTTCATAGTATTCATTTCAATTTAAGTAACTGTTAATATGAGTTCCCAGGTTTGGCACATACTTGAATTGAGGAAATAGGCCATAATGCAATTCAAATGGAGAACATGTTCACGTGTCACTATATCCTTTTTATTGATTCTTCTGGAAGGTGGAGCAGAAGTTAGAGAATTCTACTTTAGTCTTTGCATCAGGTGGCCAAAGTATTGACTGCCTCATACATTTTGCCAAATGTCGTTCCCGCCATTTATAAGTTGCTGTTGTAATGTTGTATTGCTCAAAGGGGTTCAATTTTACACGTTTGACATCTCTTCTGCGATCAGTCTAAGTGATTTTGAAAGTTTCTCGCTTTAGCTGGCTAGATGCTTTTATATTATTGTCTTGCTAACACGTGGAGAATTGGCTTATCCTTATTCACTCTACACAGGCAAAGATCCCGGACATAGAGAAATGCTTGGATATTGTTGCTACTTTGCGAGCTAAGAAGGACAGCGGTGAGGTTTGTCCCAGTGCTATTGTCTTTAACTTTGAGTGAAATTTGCTTGATGCACTTCTAGACATTTGCGTATTAGGTAATTTTTAAGTTGGTAGTCCTCCTTTCTGTTTCATTTATTTAGGTCTGTAATGTGAATGTGAGAAAGCATAAAATTCTCAATTCAAAAATCGTATTTCGATGATATAGACATATAGTGGTGAAGCAATTCAGAAAGATGGATACTTTCAGATGAGATTTACCGTGGGAGAGAGTTATCCAGTATTCTCTAAGTACGGTGATAACTGCTATTAGCTAATGGTTGGACCCCTGCGATCCTGTATCCTTCATTAGCCTAACTTGGGCATCCTTGCCCATGGGTTAGAAATAAGATAATAATGGTACTGAATGTACTATTTGAAGACGATTATAAGGTTCAGGATTTTCGAGGAGCGACAACCAGAAAGTTTTTCTATTCTAGAGGGAAGTCAGAGTCTCTCTCTATAATACCTCCTTCTCTTGCATTCGTTCACTCCAACCACCATACTTCCACCATTCTATTGCTCCTTCAATGACTGCATTACGCTGTTCCATCATTTGCTTGGCCATTCTGTTTGAAAAAGTTGTTTGTCAAGTACCCAGTGGATAGTCGAAGTGCGCACACTAGACTGGACACCATCATATCAGAAAAATAAAAGGAAAAGGGACAAAACTGATATGTCTCTGAAGAATGTATCATCTTTGGTCCATTCTTCTGCCATTTCTCGCCTCACTCTTTGATCCACTCACCAACTTTATTGCAGTTGACATTTATGTATTTGAATACCAATCAGGCTGCTAGATGAAGCTACTTTTGGAAACATTAGAAAGTGCTGAAACTCCCATCCATTCTCTTTCTAGAATTTACCCTGCCAAGTTTTCTTTGAATTCTTCTAGCACTAATTTTGTCATTGTAGAATTCAAGACCAAGTTTTCTGTTTCATACCTAAACGCAGTTCTCCAATTCACTTTAAATTTAATACTAATGTTGTGCTTGATGCCAGTTCACTATTTATTGTCCCTTCCCTTAACGGAGCTACTGACAAGTTGTAGTTGCAATCATTTGTTTGAAGGATGTTTATTTGTGAACTTGGCAACTCTAAGATGCTGACAGAAAAAGGGGAAGGGGTAAAGGAGAACAGGGAGGGAGAATTGGAGTATGGGGTCCTTTTCTCTCACTTTTAACCTCGATAAATATTTTTTTGTCACTCCATAATCTTTATGGAGATATATTTTACTCTATAGATCACTTTACTCAAAGAAGTTTCTCTTTTTGGTTAAGTTAAAAATTTGATGGGTAAGAATTGGATGGCGATTGCTTACACTGCATTACTTCAAGAGTTGAATTGGTTACTTTTAAATGGTTAATGGCCTATGCAGAAGTCAGACAAGGTTTCAATAATTTCTCCCTGGTTTACTTCACTAATAACTTCCAGCTGATGTTCAGCCCCAAAATTTTAACTTGCCATGTTTAATTTGATCTTGGTTTGACTCGTTGGTTGCAGGCGCTAATCGCTGATTTTGAAGTGGCAGAAGGTATTTATTCCCGGGCTAAGATTGAAGATGCTGAATCTGTATGCTTATGGCTAGGGGCAAATGTTATGCTGCAGTATTCATGTGAAGAGGTATGTAATTAGCTATTGTAAGATTTCGGAAGCATGCACTCTTGGATATTTGAAGTATTGATCTTCACATCTTGTTCACCGTACAGGCTACTGCCCTTCTTCAAACGAACTTGGAAAATGCAAAAGCCAGTTTAGAAGTTCTTGTGGCTGATCTACAATTTCTGAGGGATCAAGTGACAATAACTCAGGTCAGTTCTGTTCTGATTTTCATCTAGGACTAAGAACTTAGCTTGTATTTAAGTGCTGCTGGCTTGCAAGCTGTTGCCTGTAAATTGGCTTAAGTAAATTTTTAGTTACTTCTTACTGATTTTACATTTGTTAGGGAATATACCACTAATTTTTACTGATGTATTTGGTGAATGTACCTAATTATGGAACTTGGGCAATTTCTCAATTATTTAGCTAATTGATGTTAATTACTTATTTTACTTCATCTTTGGAAACACGTTGATTCTGGTATGCTAGTTGTTTCTATTAGTTGCTTTTGTGCTTATTCTTTTTGTTGCTATGGCTCAGGTCACAACTGCTCGTGTATACAACTGGGATGTACATCAACGTCGACTTCGACTAGCTACTACTCCCAAAGAATCATGAGAAACACCTATCTTCCAATGAAAGAGGTGGTGGATGCTGCTTCACAGAGTACGATTCAGATCTTTTTGTCTCATCTTTGTTGGTTGATTTTTGAATTCTCCTTCCTAGATCATATATTGGTTTGGTTTTGCCATCATTAATGAGTTCAATCTTTCATTGTAGGCTTCTACATGTAAGAAACAGATATGCAAATTTGTCAAAGAAACAAAATGTGAGTTGGATGCATTCATCGTGCTTTTGTGAGATGATTTACAATGTAATGTTCACTTTTTGGGAAGATTGTTGAATTATGGGATAACTATGCATTTGGTGCTAACGGACTTACCCTGTTCTGCCCCGACCATGTCAGTATTTCAAGCTTAAACCTTGTCGTTGGAGTGCTTTCCACCAACGCTATGAATGAGAGCGAGTTATTATAAAGTTATTTAAGTGTATCTTTAGTCTAAAGAGCGAGAGTTAGAAAATTCTTAACTGCGAATGATCATCATTCACCCCATGCGCTGTGCCTCCATACCACGGGAAAATATATGTACTCACATTCAACTTCACAAACGTACTCTCGGGTAACTATAGATAATGTTGCTGGTGCCACATTCTATGTTGGAGTCACTCGCTAGAAATATTGGTTCTTGTTTATTCATTTCTGCATAACACAATCTTAATCTATATAGTTGCTTCCTGGTCAATGTCCAAACTCTGGTTAAACATAGTGGAAGCTTAAAGCGCTAGAAATACAGGTTCTTATTTATTCATTTCTGCATAGCACATTTTAATTTATTGTTGCTTCCCGCTCAGGAGGGTCACAAATTCGAAATAGTCTCTTGCAGAAATGCAGGGTAAGGCTGCGTACAATAGAACTTTGTGGTCTGGCCATTTCCCGGACCCCTCACATAGCGAAAGCTTAGTGCACTGCGATGCCCTTTTTGTTGCTTCCTGTCAGACTCCAACAACAACAACAACAACTACCCAGTATAGTCCCACAAAGTGGGGTCTGGGGAGGGTAATATGTAGACGGGCCTTACCCCTACCCGAAAGGGTAGAGAGGCTGTTTCCAATCGACCCTCGGCTCAGTGATGGAAAGGAACAACAAAAACAAAAACAACAACAGAAGAACATTAGTAACTTCAGCAGAAATAGCGTAAATAATTATCTAAACATAAGAACCATAAATAAAATAGCATGCAATAATATTAGACAGTAACTACCATAAATAACTACCATAAGGAAGACACAATCCAATAAATAAATCATCTAAGGATAGCCCTGCCAAGCCTCACCCAACCCCGGGTGAGGAGTACGAAAAACACTAGGGGCCCCTATCCTACAACCCTGATACTAGACCTCCAGACTTTCCTATCAAGGGCCATGTTCTCAGAAACCCGCTTTCTAGCCATGTCATGCCTAATCACCTCTCCCCAATACCTCTTAGGCCTCCCTCTGCCTCGCCGTGCGCCGACCAGCGCCAGCCGCTCACAACTCTTCACCGGGGCATCAGGACTTCTCCTCCGTACATGCCCGAACCACCTTAGCCTCGCTTCTCGCATCTTCTCATCCACCGGGGCCACCCCCACCTTCTCTCGAATAACTTCATTCTTAATCTTATCTAACCTGGTGAGCCCGCACATCCACCTGAGCATCCTTTTCTCCGCAACCTTCATCCTCTGACCATGAGAGTTCTTCACTGGCCAGCACTCTGCCCCATACAATATGGCCGGTCTAACCACAACTCTATAAAATTTCCCCTTGAGTTTCTGTGGAACTTTCTTGTCACACAGGACTCATGATGCAAGCCTCCACTTTGACCACCCCGCTCCTATACGGTGAGTGACGTCCCTATCAATCTCTCCGTCCCCCTGAATTACCGACCCAAGATATCTGACACTGTCCCTCTTGGCGATGACTTGAGATCCAATCATCACGTCTCTGCCTACTTCGCTCGGCTCGGTGCTAGACTTGCACTCCAGGTATTCTGTCTTAGATCTGCTTATTTTGAAACCCTTAGACTCGAGAGCCTGTCTCTCGGTCACTCGACCCCTACTCATCCTACGCAAAGCCCACATGACCTCCTCCGCCCTAATGCACCTACAGTACCCAAGGTCTCTATGTTGCTCTGAGTGCCCCAACTCCCCTAACTCTATGTTACGATCCCCCTCCTCGTTAAGTAAGTCTCGAAAGTACGCCTGCCACCTCTGCTTGACTTGAGACTCCCCCATCAGAACTCTACCATCCTCGCCCTTGATGCACCTAACTTGGTCAAGATCACGCGCCTTCCTTTCCCTTGATTTAGCTAACCGGAATAACTTCCTGTCCCCGCCTTTCTCCCCTATTTCCTCGTACATGCGACCAAACGTCGCATTTTTGGCTTCCGTAACCGCCATCTTTGCTTCTTTCCTCGTCGCCTTGTAGATCTCCCTGTTCGATCTCCGTTCTTCCTCGCTTGTACTCCCTGCCATCTTAGCAAACGCCGCCTTCTTCGCCTCCACTTTTCCTTGGACTACATCGTTCCACACCAGTCACCCTGATGTCTGCCTGAATTGCCTTTGCTACTCCGAGCACATCCCGTGCTACCTCCCTAACCAAGTTCGCCGTCTCTGACCACATAACATCTGCTTCCGCAGAACTTCTCCAAGCTCCGCCCTCAACTAACCTCCTCTCCAACTCCTGTGCTTTCTCCTTATTCAAAACACCCCATCTAATCCGCGGTTGTCCCCGAGCACCCCTCCTTTTCCTCTTCACCCAGAGACCGACATCCATCACTAGGAGTCCATGAAGAGTCGAAAGGGACTCCCCCGAAATAACCTTGCAGTCCTTGCACATACCCCTGTCGCTCCTTCTAAGGAGGAGGTAATCAATCTGAGTCCTCGCCGCCGAACTCTTGAAGGTGACCAAATGCTCCTCCCTCTTCTGAAATGCCGAGTTCGCAATCAAAAGCTCGGAAGCCCTGGCGAAATCAAGTAGTGACGTGCCTCCTCCGTTCCTAACCCCAAAGCCGAAGCCACCGTGCACCTCACCATAACCACCATCATCAGCCCCAATATGACCATTAAAGTCCCCTCCAATAACTAACTTCTCAGATTGGGGAATACTACTCACCATATCATCCAAGTCCTCCCAAAAGCGCCTCTTAACCTCCTCGTCTAAACCCGATTGCGGCGCGTAAGCGCTGATGACGTTGAGGACGCAACCCCCAATAACCAACTTAATAGACATTAACCTATCATTCACTCGCCTAACCTCGACCACAGACTCCCTTAGATCTCTATCAACCAATATGCCCACTCCATTCTTACCTCTCACGACCCCAGAATACCACAACTTAAACCCGTCTGCATTCCTCGCCTTCAACCCTTTCCACCTAGTCTCTTGGACACAGGCTATGTTAACCCTCCTCTTCTGAAGAACCTTCGCCAACTCAATGGACTTACCCGTCAGAGTGCCTACGTTCCACGACCTGATCCTTAATCTATGAGCGTCCGCTACCCTCTTCCCACCCTTGCCTCCGGCCCTTCCCGCAGAATCGCTCCCAGCCCCCCTGCTCGCCCCTGCCCCCACCCCTGCCCCCCGAGGACATGACCTTACTCTACCATCCCCCGCCGCGGCCACTATCCCCAACCGAATACGGAAAACAGTGATGCACCCACGTATTACAACGGAGTACGCAAAAGGATGAAAGCTAGGAATCGACAAAGTAAATCACACGTAGGGTGCTTAGATAGAAAACGTAAAAGGGTGTACAGAGTAAAAAAAGGAGGTCGGGAGGTACCAACTCCCGATGGAAAAACCTGGAAGTATGCTTTGATTCGCCCGAGATCAACTACCGCTAGCTCTTGCACACTTCGTCCGGTGTTGCTTTGCTCTTCGCGTCCAAATGCCGTAAGCTCTCCTTGTCCGCCGCGGCTTGTACCTGAAAATCACGCACAGAAAAAAAAGTGGGGGGGCTTCCTTGCTCGGGAAAGGGGGAGGGGTTGCCTTACTAGGGGTCGCCGGAGAAGGGGGTCGCCGGAGTTAGGGTTGACAGGTGGGTAGGGGGTGGTGGTAGGGGGTGAGGGCTCGTAGTGGAGATAGAGGAGAGAGAGAGGGGAGAAACAGAAGAGAGAGAACTTACTTAGAGGGTCGCCGGAGAAGGGTCACCGGAGGGGGAGGGGGGTCGCTGGAGGGAGGGGTCGCCGGAGGGGGTGGGGCGAGAGGGGGATAGGGGGGAGGGGGCTGGGAGCTGAGGAGGGGTAGGTGGAAGTGAACGTTGGAGAGGAAGAGAGAGTTACTGGAGAGAGAGAAGCAGATCTATATGTAAGCAGATTTTCAGACTCCGCTTAAACAAAATGTAAGCAGAATATGGTGTGGTAGCCTGGTTTTTAAATTGAATGGCATAAGAAGGAAAAGACTGAATAGTACCATGCTACTTTTCTATATAAAGCTAAGTGCACTAGTTTTTGTGGAAAGTGTTTATTCCAGATTCCAGACTGACTTAGTCCAAGTTTAAGGATTTTCTATTATAACTGGCAGTCATTTTTTGTAAGCTAAGAGACAGTCTTTGACATGTTTTCTTGTTTTTATGTTGTTTCCAAATGTACCATAATGTTAGTAGCCGCATGTACTGGTTTGGATTCACACACTAGGCCAATACTCAATGTGATTTTGGTGTACGTACTTCTATTTTAAGCAGCATGGCTTTACTGAATGATCAGAAAACGCGTCTGATGCTGTTGGGGTTGGAGAGGGGAATTGGCGGACAGGATTTACGATAAGGGGATTCAAAAAAATGCTAAAATGTCACAGTTGGGAGTTGAAAGTTAAAAACTCATGACTTCAAACATTTTCTGAACCTTCTTTGCCCTTGAATTGTGTAATTTTTATTTTGTACTTATTCACAATGTAACTTTTTAGCAATAGGGATTCAATTGACCACCATTGGGACGATGTTGCTCTGTTGGAATGTGATATAATAATAGAACAATAATAACAACGATAACAACAAACTCGGAGTAATTTTACAAGTGTAGTCTTTGGGAGATAATGTTTATGCAGACATTATCCCTTGCCTCATGAAGGTAAATAGATTATTTCCAGTAAACTCTTGGCTCGGGAACAGTAATAGAAAAGGAAGCAAAATGCAGCTGATTGACACCTTTTTGACAATGTAATTGCCTCCTGAGGGGGGTCTTTGTAGTATATCAAGACTACGTGTTGGCAAATTTAATTGACATAGAAACTAGTTTGCATCAAAACTTTGAATGATTTTGGTACCATGGACATTTTTCCATGTAAATACAAACATATCTCTGTCTATTATTAATTAACTAGTGAAAAAGACTCCTCTTCTACATGCAATGACTGCTTTCTTGACCATCTTTTTTTCTATGTTGTATAATATAAAAGTCTAAGGGAAGAAAGTTGACCACACTGAGAAACATGAAAACAGGTTAGTTGGTAAACGCAATTAAGACATGAAAAAAATGACATTTGTATAGTGGTTCTCAATATAATAGCCGAAAAATATATTTTTGGTATGTATATTTATATATATATATTCTGTATGTTATATAAAAAAATAATACAAAATTTATATTTTTTTTCTGCTGCCGAATGTAATTAGTTTCTGGCGCGGTTTAAAAGTGAAAAAAAGCTCCATGATAAAAGTACTATGCAAAATACTTATTCCCACGCGGTGTCTACGCCAAGCAAATGAATATATAACACTTGTCTTGCATATAAATTATTTGTCACTTAATCATGGTTAAGTAATATGCATGTGCTCTTTAATTGGTCTTCTCATAATTAAATAATTAAACTGTTTGGTTTGGTATAAATATCGAGTAAATATTTATCGAAGTATTACAGTAGAATAAAGAAATGTCATGGCCATTACCATAATGAGAAAAAGTAGTACAAATGTAGAATAAAGAAATTCCCATGCCCATTGCCATATAGAGAAAAAAGAAGAATAGTGAGATAGAGAGATCAGACGAATCCAAACAAAATGTGGGAAAACGAAAGCCGCGTGAAACGCAAGTAAATCCTGTCCTATGGAAATATAATTTAGAAATTAAATTTATTTACGAATTTAAGTTATATACACGATCAATAGTATACAAATACTTCCAATGTAAGATTATTCATAAGATAATTATACGTAAATGTGTATGTCAAATAATACTAATTAACAATCTGATAAAAATAGTTGTAACTTACTACCACATATTAAATTTATATTGCCAATGTAAAAAATTTCATTACGATGTTGTGTATGTTTATAATAACTTAAATGGCTACATCACCAGCTAAGCAGAAACCGCGTCGACAAGATTCGCATGTGCATTTGTCTCTAAACAATACAGTAATTGTTAAGAATATAATTTTAATTAGAGTGAATGCCTATTTTGTAGAAAATTTTATTTTGAGGCTAAATCATTTTTCCTCCTATAAATAGAGGGGTCTTACCCCATTGTAAACTACTCAAAATTCAATAAGAATTTTCTCACTCTCTCTTTTTCTGCAATATTACTCTTCTTCTTTTATTAATTTTATAACACGTTATCAACACGAGAGTCTAACCGATTGAGTAGAAGCTTTGGGATTGAGCATAATGGTTGTCAACTGTTTTATGAACTTCCTTCATGATTAAATTCTGGATTTAAGGTAAATATTTAACTTTTTTCTTTCAAATTCTTGAAATTCTGTAATTTGATTTTATATACAAGCAAAGACAACAAAGTTTGATTATAACTCTAATGGACATTGTAAGAAATTACATCCACATGATGTGGTAAAATTTCTATGCCTTTCCATGATTAAATTCATGTGTGATTGTGGGCAAAGAATTGAAAACTCGTCCCATTGAATTTTCTCCATTCTCATTCCCTATAGAGAATGTGATAGTATTATGTGATAAGTCTGAAAGAAGACAAAATTATTATCGTGAAGGTATCAATGGATGTGGACGTCGCAATAGACGAAATTATAATCGTTATCATTGTGATAATGAAGATAATAAGGATTCTCAAAATAATCCTTCACTCTGTGAAAGTAATATCTGTCATCGATTTGATATGAGATTTTATATAGCACATATAGATGATTATGGTCCATTCATAATGGGAATGTGACTAAATCTGATTTATGAAGACATATTCATTTTTGGAAGAATATAAACGTGTTATTGGTATGGAATATACGACACTCACCTCTAGAATGGGCTTTGAGATGAAAAATATAAATAATGTCATTATAATGGCATGAATGGTCATTGGTCATGTACCTATTGTACGCCAAAATATTTTGGCAATGTGATTATTAAGGGACAACAATAATGCAAGAAACATATCGTGCATATAGTTTTGACCATGACCATAATGGTATAACTTTCTCTTTAAAAGAGATATTCACCATATGGATGTTGATGAATATGTGGTAGTACCAAATTAATTGAGAACAATACAAGAGCCAATTATACTATTTTGGAGAAACACAATTGATTACCAATAAGGTATTGTGTTGTAGTAAGTCTCAAAGAAACTTATTTAGTTTCCAAAGCATACGCGAAAACGGTTGATTATACTGAGACTATAAATAAAGAAAAGATTTAATATCATCTATTACTACAACTTGTAGCGGGCTAATATGTATGTAAAAAGTTACCCGCTTTATTCTCCAGTTTGTACTACACAAATAAACGAATACCACAATAAAGTGGATGTTTATTGATTTAAAAACCCATATTATAATAAACTTGGAGTTTATTGATAATTGCACATGTCATGGTGTAAATCTGAACTTTATCAATATTGATAATTTATTCAGTTAGCATTTGGGTTAGCCATATCAATTTAAGTATGATATGCAAAAATAATAGAGAATTCACATGGGTAAAAAACTAGAAAGTTCTTTACGAATTCTATCACATTGCTTGTTCTCATTAATTAAGAGACCAACTAAAATTGGGATTGAATCCCATGAATGCTGAAAATATCAAACGTGAATATGGGCCCATTCACCTGCCATGCATACCACATAAGATGCATCTATGAGATGGTTACATGTGCGATTATTATTAACCCGCAACTTGATGTTTGCGAGGTAATTTGCTCAATAATTTAACTTAGAGCATAATTTTCAGACTTTCTGTCCAAGATAGTTTATCTTGATAAGTTGGTTCACGTTACAGCTGGTTTAGAAATATAATTTATTGAGTGCCTCCACTTAATAGCTAAACTATTGCTTATGAGAACAAAGTTATCTATATCAGTTTGATATAGGTTTTATACGAAAGTATATTACATTCTCCCCTCACAAGTGGTTCAGGTCAGGAACCAAATAATTCCATCTCAATATTATTAATGTACGGTGTATATTTTGATTAACACCATAAAGCACAAATATGAGTTCTCAAAGTTGAGGAAACAAGTTAGTTTTTCTAACATGAGGGGGGGACATAATAAAAAGTTGAGAAATTTTTTACATGGAATGAATTATTATTTATACATATAGATCCTCGAATAGGATAATATGAACTTCAAGTTCATAAAAGGATAATTCATTTGCAACATATTGCAAAGCATGCCATACGCATTTGCTTACCCAAAGAAAGTAAATATATTCTCATCGCAAATGCTCATATTAAGTCATAGAAGGACAAACTCTATGGTACGCTTAAAGCGTATAGACAAATCGGTTTCAAATAGAACTTCTTGATAAAGAAGATGAGCACATGATCAAAGTGATCATAATAAAGGTGGCAAGTGATCTAGAAGATCACATGACATAACACTTCATAAAATCTCATGAGAGATTCAGGTATCTGAATATATGAATGAAGATCTCTATGTTATGTCTTTATGAAAATTTATTGGAACCGATATAACATGTTCGTCGACGACATCTATCATAGCGCTAAGTATAGATGAGGATATTAAGTCTATCGAATATAGACACAAAAGTATTGGACAAATAGAAGAGATACAATTCAAGTAGAATTGATTCCATATGAAAGACATGTAGGTTTGGACATGTAGTTCAAATACCTAAAAGTATAAAGTCATATGGTATGTGCAATCAGTTTTCGATATCTTATTTGTCTAGAAAGACATGAAAACTTGATATGCATCTACAGTCTATAATATGGCTTATATGACTTAACTTATATGAAAATCCATGAAGGATTTAAGTTGCTTGAAGCATCTACAATTCTTGATCTTGAGGTACCACTTCCTTAATGCAATTTATGCACAAATGTATCTTGCTATAACTATAAGCATGATAATGTGATAGCGAGGATACCTTTATGGAGATATTGAAGAGTCATTCCACGATACTTGTGAAGACATTATATATCTATCACGAGTTACGATTTCAAGGTGCAAATATTCATTATAGTTAATATGACTGATTTATTTATCAAATCTCTACCAATGACATCTTGAAGATGGTGCACAAGATTGGAATGCGAAGGCTCAAGGATGTGAATTGATGCTCTCTTTAGGGGGAGTTAATGCGCGTTGCACTCTTTTTCCTTTACAAGGTTTTGTCCCACTGGGTTTCCCTTGCAAGTTTTTCAACGAGGCAACCAATAGGCGCATTTCGAAACATGTGTACTCTTTTTCCTTTTCCAGAATTTTTTTCCCATTGGGTTTTGTTTTAGTTAATGTTTTAATAAGGCACATTACTTATTGAGTAGACATTCAAGGGGGAGTGTCAAGAATAGAATTCTAATTAGAGTGAATGTCTATCTCGTAGAGAATTTTACTTTGAGGCTAAGTCATTTTTCCTCCTATAAATATAGGGGTCTTACCCCATTGTAAACTACCCCAAAATTCAATAAGAATTTTCTCTCTCTCTTTCTCTGCAATATGCTCTTCTTCTTTTATTGTTTTATAATAGTAATAACATTGTTTTGGATTGGAATGTTTGCCACGTTATACATTCAAATATCTATTACAGCTTTGTTTGTTCCGAATTTTTTTGGATATTAAAACAAAATACTGTTATAGAAAACATATATTATAAACATGAAAATTGGTTCCGGAAAAATATGACTTTTATATTGAAATTTTGTTATACAAGGATGTTGTTATAAAGATATCCGACTGTATTGGATTCTATGGAAGCAAGATTTGTTGCTCAATAGCTCTATTGATACCATCAAATATTACGGTGGGATAGATAGAATTCCTCCAATTTACTAAGAGTTGATATGTCCAAGATTTGAAAATTGATTTTCTTTGGGTAAAGAGCGGTCACCCATTTAGTAGGAGAGTCACCCATTTAGTAGGCCTTATGCGGTTCGAATTCAAATTCGTCGGGACCGTAATTCGAATACCAAAGATTAGATAAGGGGCAAGTGCACAAATAATTATATTTAGGAATATTATTTAAAAATTAACCAGTAATTATTTTGTCATGAACTTTCAAATTTAAAATCTTAACTTCAGGACAATTCCATGGCTATTTGGTGTCATCTCTACCTAGGTAGAAAAAAAAAAGCTCTGATGATGCTGAACATAACATATTCTTTCTCCCATAGCAAAGTTTTGGAGGCCAAGCAAGTCCAGCAGGGTGTGTATCACGCCTAAATTTATTTTGGTTTCTAAATATTATTCACTATTTTATATGCATGATTACTTCATGCATCACCTTAATTAAACGCTGGTCAATTTGTCAGATGATTGTATAATAAGGTCCGATATGAATGTCTAAAGATCTTTTAATTGGTTAAAGTTCATGAGTCAACAAACAATAAATGAAAAGTACGAGATAAATGTTCGATAGTAATCAAGGGAGAAATTCAAAAATAGCCAGATTTATAAGTGGCCGTTTAAAAATAGCCCAGCCTCAAAAGTAATCAAAATTAGCCATTTTTTATGTAATGATAAATCTGAGCGAAAATACTGTTCAAAACCCGAAAAATACGCTAATATATTATGTTGGAGTTCCAGCATAAGTATACTTGAACTCCAACATATTATACTGGAGTTCCAGGATAAATATGATAGAACTCCAGCACAATATGACGGAATTCCAGCATAAGTACACTAGAACTCCAGCATAATATATTGGAGTTCCGGCAAAGTATACCGGTCCAGTATAATATGCTGGAAGTTCATACACAAGTGCTCGAATCTCTAGAATATTATGATGGGACTTTTCGTGTGTTGTGTTCCCGCATAATATGCTGGAAGTTCATATACATGTGCACCGAACTCCAGTATATTATGCTGGATCGGTCTCTATTGCAGCTGATAATAGGCGAAATCTAGGTGATTTAGATATTGTTTATGCTTCCGCTTGATCATATTCCAATGTCATAATATGATTAATTGATAAAAAATAGGTTGTAATTGTGAATTGTATACATCGCATGATGAAGAACTTATGTGATGCTTTCAAGAGGCTATTGGAACGATTTATGAGTAAGAACGACCCCTCGATGCTAAGTGCGCACAAGGACAAGACAAAGAAAGGAAGAAATGTTGGCCCAGAAGCGCGAGCAAATGCGCGACTTCGCGCTCGTTAAGGAGTTGGAGGCAGAATGTTTGCCAAAATGCACGAAGTCATGCGCGAAGTGAAGCGCGAGCTCCCGCATGTCCCAGTCCTGAAAAGAATAAGTTAGGGGAAGAATTGGAAATCTGGAGAAAAATCCACTAACCTAAATAAAGTCAAGCTCGCCCAAGGTTAAATTATCAAGTATTTTATAGGCTAGTGCAAGTAATTGAGAGGCAAGAGGAAAGGAGGAAATTTGACCATCAAGTTCTTCTTTTCTATTCTTTGTTTTTGCTAATTGTGATGAAATTGAACCTATTTGTGATGAACATTAGTATGAGTAACTAAAATCCATTAATCTAGGGTCATGGGTAAAACATGAATGTTGTTGTTTGAGGTCTAATTTGACAAAGTTGGTTTTGTATATTGGGTTGTTTATTTAATTCTGATTTTAATTATTTTGCTGAGTAGCTAACAGTGAAATACTATCTACGAATCTAGAGTTGAACTCGAAAGTGGGAACTTTAGGTTGCATATAGAATTAAACAGAGTAAGTTCTTGAACCCGGGCATCGGGGAACATATTCAAAATTGGGATAGACATATACCCAATTGCCTTGCTTGGTTGAAATACAGGAATTGTAAATGTGTTCTTGTTATTCTTAATTCCATAGACATATAGGCATTGCGTTAACTTAAATAGGAGAGCAAGAACTCGACATATTCTTATGAGTAATTATTACGATCCAGATTTTCCACCATCGGGACACTTCTTTTAAACAAAATATTAATAATACTAAAACATCGAGATATTCAATATAAACGCGGAAGTCTTAAAACATAATTATTGAAAACAAATGCGGAAGTTAAAATACAACTCTACCCCGATCTGGTGTCATTAACTCACGTACATCTAATGAGTGCTAAATACAACGTCTGAATAGAAGTACAAAATGTCTGTTCCGCCAGAAGGAAAAACATACTAAATAACATAGAAAGGAACTCCGGCCTGCGGACGCCGGCAAGGCTACCTAGAAAGTCCATGGACTGAAGTCAGCTCCCGATCAATCTTACTGCTGAGGTCCAAAAGTTGCTCCGGCTCCGTAATCTACGCGAAAAGATGTACAAATTGTAGTATCAGCACAACCGACCCCATATGCTGGTAAGTGCCTAGCCTAACCCCGGCGAAGTAGTAATGAGGCTAGACCAAACTACCAGATAAACATGTACATATATAAAATATACTTTGCGAAAAATAAACAGGAGATAAGCAGTTTATAAAAGGAGGGGGAAACATGTTGGGGAAACAACAATTATAAACAAGGAGTCTAATTAAAGGTAGATTAGCCAACAAATCTCAAATCCGAAAACAACACATTTAACACATACTTTATTGCGGCGCGTAACCCGATCCAATCACTCAATAACACTATTGCGGCGAGCAATCCGATCCCCATATTTATGGTATTGTTGCAGCGTTCAACCCGATCCGTGTGAATATTATTTATCCTTGTTGCGGAGCGCAACACGATCCGTGTGGATATTATTTATTCTTGTTGCGGCGAGCAACCCGATCCATATTATTTAACACTGTTGCGGCGTGCAATATGATCCACTAATATCATACTTTCTCATCTAAACAACAGTCACAACTACGTAGCAAGAGAAGAATAACCAGTGAAGAAATTCCTGTAAGGGAACATAACAACACAACTAAATCTCGGCAAGGGGTAAATCAACAACACTAATAAAACCTCCCGTCAAGGGAGAAACAACAATAACCTTCACATCCCGGCAAGGGAGATAATCAATATACTCAAAACATCCAGGCAAGGGATTAATCACATTTCTTTCTATTTATTTTATTTCTTACTAATTAGTTCTTTTATCGTTCGAGATAACACTCCCAGCGGTTTACAATTCATAATTATTTTTCATACTCTTCACATTACATAAAGATCATCAATTGAACATGGAAGAGTCACAACAATATCAGAATAAGTACAAGTAAGGACCCACAGTCATGCTTGACACCACTGTATAGATACTCGTCACCATGCATATACACTGTACTCGACAAATAGCAATTAGCAATTAAGACTCTACTCCTATTTCCCCAAATCAAGGTTAGACCAAACACTTACCTCGAATGCTCCAAACTCAACTCAAGCCTCTAGAATAGCTTTGCCCCTCGAATTCGGCTCCAACTCGGTCAAATCTATGAAATAATGACTTCCCAATATTAATAATAGCTAAACAAACTAAATCCAATGCTTAAATATAATTTATAAGCTTTCTTCCCAAAATCCCAAAAAATCAACCCCGAGCCCGCTTGGTCAAAACCTGAGGTTCTAACCAATTCCAGGTCACTCATTCCCCCACGAGCCCGAATATACAATTTGTATCCAAATTCGACCCTAAAACGAGGTCTAAATCAAAGAAAATCGAAAAGCCCTAATTTTACCCTTTCCCCCCAATTCTTACCATGAACTACATGATTTATGTCTAGGAATTTGATAAATAATGATTGAAAATGAAGAAAACGAGTTAGATAATACTTACCCAAGAAGCTTTGGTGGAGATGAGCTCTAAAGATTGCCTATGGGCTGTGGAGAAGATGAGTTCGTGTGTTTTGGGTGAAAAATCCCGGCAATGGTTCTGTTTTGGCATTTAAAAATAACTGGGCAAAAATACTCTATGCGATCACGGGAAAGGTATTGCGATCGCATAGAGTGGTGGTGGTGGTGGTGGTGGTGGTAGGGGGGGTTGAAGCTTTTGCGATCACATAGGTGCTTATGCGAACGCATAGAAGAAATTGAGGTAAATTTCCAGGTTGGATTTAATGCTCTGCGATCGCGGAGGAGAGGGTTGCGATCGCATTGAAGGATGGGGTAAAACTATGCGATCGCAGGGGTACAATTACGATCACATTGAACAAAAAAGGGCATTTGAGATTTACTCTATGCAATCGCGGAGGCTCTTATGCGATCGCATAGAGCAATATACCCGATACCAGCAATCAACAAAAATACCAAATTTTTCTAAGTCGAAACACTCCGACACCTATCCGAAACTCACCCAAGCCCTCGGGTATCCAAACCATATATGCCCGCTAACTCAAAATTATCCTACGAACTTAATCGAGCGATCAAATCGCCAAAACAACATCAAGATCAATGAATCAAACCTCAAAATCATCACTTTTTCCTCAAACTTCTTAATCTTTCACTTTTAGACATTTAGGTCCGAACTGCGTTAAACGACGTCCGATTTCGAATAAATTTTACAGGAACATCTTAAACGATATATAAGACATGTACCGGATGTCAGAACCAAAATATGGGCCCGATACTAATACTTTTTAATTCATTTTCATTTCAAATTTTCATATCAATTTCAAAAAAATAATTTCTTTTAAAAATTTATTTCTCAGGCCCGGGAAATCGGATTTCCATTCCGGGAATACGCCCGAGTCCCATATTTTCATACGGACCCTCCGGGACCGTCAAAATTACGGGTTCGGATCCGTTTACCCAAAATATTGACCAAAGTCAACTTTAATTATTTTAAAGCCAAATTTCAATAATTTCCACAGAATTTAAGATATAAACTTTCCGGCTACGCGCCCGGATTGTGCATGCAAATCGAGGCGACTAAAGGCGAGGTTTTAAGGCCTCGGAAGCGCGGAAAAGAGAGATAAATAGGTGATGGCCCTTTGAGTCATCATAGTAATATAAACCCTGACAATCATTAACCAAGATAAATTGATTAGTCATTTTAAGCCAGGAACACAATACGATTGTTAACTAGCCCGTGACCTTGGAATATCCTCTTCTACTATTTGTTACTTGAAATTGCTATTCGTTTGGTTAATTGTTCTAGTTAGATTATTTCTTGATAGTTTAGGTAGTAAAATAATTGCAACTCTATTTTGTGAAGAAAAACTCTTGGATAGATAAAGTAATTGGGTTTAAATTAGTCAATAGTTAATCACAAGTATTTATGGGAATGATACTCCACTCACTACTCTATTACTTGACGATCACGTGCACTTGTGTGAGTATTTTTGGTCGCAATAGTAGCAAAATAATGACTATTTTTTATTGACATAATAAACGCTGACTATTTTTTAATGACCAATCCGAAAACTGGCTAGACCGTACTGTTTTTATGAAAATCAACCAGTGTAGTTTCGCAGTGGATTACTTAATATTTACTTTATCATATAAAGTTAACTAAAGTAATATTTAAGTAACATAAGCTAATTCAAATTATACTAACATTTGTTTGATATAACAGAAAATATTTTCCTAAAAATGCTTATCAGAATAAGTCATTTCTTTCCTCTGTTTGTTTGTCAAAAAATATTTTTCAAAGAAAAATATCTTCCACTAAAAGAGTGAAAATAACCCTATGAAAGTCATTATGCTCGACGAATATTTCAACACTTTAGTCTTAACTTTCATATCATTACTCCAACTAACACGTACAACGTTATTTGTAATTATTAATATAAAAACTCTTCATCAAAATTCTATCTAATTTATTATTATTATTATTGTTATTATTATTATTATTATTAGCTATGACGAAGAATGGGGAAGAACATCAGCTTGATCCCCAAGAAAGAATTTTCCATAAAAAAGAAAAAGTGGAAAAAGCAGAAGGATTTAAGAGCACACATGTCCCCTTTAATTTTCCCACGAACATGTAAGCAAAGCCAGTTCACACTCCTCCGGTAACCGGTCAATAACAACGCGTAAGAAAGCGCCCACTATTTGGCTGAAGCGGTGGTCCTTTTCCCCACATTATTGCCAACAGTTCTCTCCTTTTTTATTAATTCATATTAAATAGACTAATAAGAAACTTTTTTTTATTCAAATCTTTGAGTTAATATTAAACAATTTTGAAAGGTAACTTTTGTGTTAGATTGCTGGTAGTCAATTGGGATAAAGCAAAAGGATTAAAATCAGTTATTGGACAATATTCATAATGTATTATAGTAATTCTTATTTAGTATAGATTAACAAGTACTGTAGTTATTTGATATACGTACATTAGTGCTTTATGGTATGACGTTTTATTCCCCCTAAATCATGAGATTTATTATAAATTTTAAAGCGTTTTACTTCAATATTTGATTTTTTTAAAAGTTTTATTTAACAACATGTGCAAGATGTTAATTAGTCAATGGTAATTGCTAACTATTTACATAAAAAGGATACCATACATTTACTAGTACAGTGCATAATGTGCAAAACACATGTTAATTAATTCATAATATGATTGACATATAGACTGTACACTGTTATAGCAATTTATCAAACTTACTTCATACCAAAATTTACATTTAATTTAGTTTGGACCACCGGCATTTTCAGGTCAACCTCAAACTCCTAGGGGAATAAAACTATTTTCCCCACACACAAAACCCTTTAAAAAGTAACCAAAAGAAACACAAAAGTTCAAAAAACAAGACTATACAGCAGAAGAGCAACATTTGAACAAGTATGGAAAAGGAAAACAAACTAAAATCAGAGACTTCATTGGAAAATCCGATGTTTTCACAACAGATTCAAACTGAAAAGGATTCTTTAGGTTTTTTAGACAACATGTTTGGTGCTCATCTTCTTGATTTCAATACTACTATTCCTTCCATTTTCGATTTGCTTCAAACTTCACCACCTCAATCACTGACTAATATTCCATCTCCAACTTCCACATTTCAAGAATCATGTGAGGTGGAGGTGGTGAATTCACTGTCGATCTCTTCATCATCAACTGAAGCTGCCGAAGATGATCAGCAGAGTAATACAGTAAAGCAACAAGATGAAGATGAAGACAAGTATAAGAAACAGTAAGCTTAAATTCAAGTTTTTAGCAATATCTTATAAACTTAATGGACTAGCAAGTTTTTGTCAATCCAAGACACATAAAGTTCTCTCCGCATGATCTTACGTGGTCGAGCCGTGAAAGTAACAACTTATATTTGTATCAGGATAGACTATTTATATCACACTCCTTTGTATGCGGCTCTTCTCCAGATCATGTGTAAACACGAGATGCTTTGTGCACCAAGCTGTACTTATTTAAAAGCTTAATTGTTATAGAAATACACTTTTATTTACTTAGCTATATTTTCGACATATATTTACTCACGCACTTGATTCCTTCAATTTTTATGGGTCAAACATGTGAAATTAAGATTTTTGATAAAGTGTGCGATGAGATATTAACTCAGGACATTTGCCTGTTCTAATATGTACAATCTATTCGACTAACTCATCTAAAAACTTATTTATACTTTCAAGAAAATTATTATTTTTTCTAATAATTAAATTTAAACAATATTGAACTATATGACCAACTCATCTAAAACCTTAAATTGCTCTAAAGGGGGCCTGGCTTAATATATGTTTCTAAATAACCCATCATCTAACTAGGTGAAATGCTTTTTGAGTTTTTCCGTTTACCAATTTCTTGTTTATTTGAATTTTTTCCCTTTGTGCAACGTTTGATGTTTTTTCTTTGTTGGCTTAGGTTAAAACCTAAAAAGAAGAATGTTCAAAAGAGGCAAAGAGAGCCAAGATTTGCATTCATGACCAAGAGCGAAATTGATCATTTGGATGATGGTTTTAGATGGAGGAAATATGGCCAAAAAGCAGTGAAAAACAGCCCCTTTCCAAGGTATATATGTTTAAAATATGACACATTTTTATATTTGATAATTCATTACGAAGGGAGTACAATTAAAATGTCTCTAGGTTAATTCTTCTACCGTTTAAACTAATAAAACACGCTGGTGGATGCATATCATTTATAATATGTACATACTGTACTCATGTATAATTAATATATAATCTATATATACCGATTAAGAAAAATTGTTAGAGTTACTGATTGCAGCCCATCAGCCCAAGTTCTGGACCAGACTAAGCAGACCAACTAAGCAGCTAAGTTCTGGCCCACACACACAATACATTTATTTCAGCCCGGAGTGTATATATTCTAGACACGTCTATATTTTATATTGTGGACTGATATTTCTTGTAAAGAACGACTTATACACAGAAATACATATAGTCAGTTCTCTTTCTCTCTCTTCATCTCTTCAATTCATCTAGATCAATATGTGTTAGACAAAAATAGACAGCGAATCCAGCCGACTAGTTATGTAATGATGGCTATAACTTATCCTAATGGGAAATTTTTCTTTCTTGATTTTAGTATTTTTCTTTTTGCTTTCTTCAAATAGTCCATTCATTGTTAAAATTTAAGTATAAGATGCATAAATTTCTTCTGCAGGAGCTATTATCGTTGCACAACTGTATCATGTGGAGTAAAAAAGAGAGTGGAAAGGTCAATCAAAGATACTTCAATAGTTGTTACAACTTACGAAGGTACTCACACACATCCGTGCCGCATTACTCCGTCGCGCGGGAGCATTGGCGGCGTTCTGCCACGAACCACCGCCTACTACGGTGGCGCCATTGGTGGTGGTAATGGTGGAGGAGGAACTTGTAGTAATTCCTCTTTGTCTATCCCACAACTTCAATATTATCAAGAACAGCAGCAGCAAATGCTCCATTCACTTACTACAACTTCACCTTTAAATAACTTTAATGTTGGTTACTCTTCCTTATTTTCAACAAATTCATTTCAAGACCACGGGCTTCTTCATGATATGGTGTCATCACAAAGAGAGACAGATTCAAAATTATAATTTTATGGGTTTATGGGTCGGGTTTCAACTACTGAACCCAACATCTTGTTTAAGTTATGGGTTCGTAGCTCCATATGATCAACAATTCCAGTGGGGCTTTTAGATTAAAAGTAATGTGTTCAACAGAATTCACAAGGCTGGATTCGCCCTGATCACGAAGACGTTTTAATTTATAATTGCGTAGTTTAGAAACTTTTCCGGACAATTATTGTACAACAGACTTGTTTTTAGCTTATAGTTTACCTTATTAGCAAGTTTTTTTTTATATATATAAATATGCGTTATTCTTTTATGTTGTAGAATATTCTTTTCATTGTACTTGAATAGTTTAGGACTGTTCTTTGTATATATTTCATACTTTTGGCTCGCACATAAAACTTTTTTGATACGCCAGATATGCTTACATATATCAGTTGTAACATATCTTATCTCCCCCCTCTAAATGTTGTGTTAGATTGAGTGTCCGTATTAATTACTGAAAAACTTGGTTCTTTAGTCTATTAGTCAAGCGTAAAGTAAATAAGCAATAAAATGAACATAACAATTTTTAAGTAAAAATATTACCCGACTCAAAAGATGTAAAAATCACAACCTATCACATATGAATTTCAACTCCAACTCCACTAAAAGAAAATCCAAAATAAATGTATCATTTTCAAGACTGTAATTAAATACTTTCCAATACTCATACTACTCCTATTTGACTCACAAGTTACTTTGACTTATAAAGCAAATACTCATCTCAACTAACTAATTGTTTATGACACTTGGTTATAATTCAATTTCCTCAAACACATTCATTAAAATGACTCATTAAGAATACAAAGAAAGTACTCAACACAAGTAAATGACTTATGATTCTTTAGTTGATGTGTAAAAAAATGTATATTTTATGTATAATATATGTATACCGATATATACTTAATATATAATCTATATATACCGGTTAGGAAAAGTAAACAGCAAATCCAACCGGCTACTTGTATAAATATTTCTATAACTTATTCTAATGGGAATTTTTTCTTTCTTGATTTTGAGCAAGGTGGGAAAGTTGTGAGTTCGAGTCTTCCTAAGAGCAAGGCGGGAAAGTTCTTTGAGGGAAGGATGCCGGGGGTTTATTTGGAAACAGCCTCTCTACCCTAGGGTAGGGGTAAGGTCTGCGTACATACTACCCTCCCCAAACTCCATTAAGTGGAATTATACTGGATTGTTGTTGTTGATTTTGAAAATTTTCCTTATTTCTTTTTGTGAAGTAGTCCATTCTTTGGTTAAATTTAAGTATAAGATGCATAAATTTCTTCTGCAAGAGCTACTATTGTTGCACAACTGCATCATGTGGTGTAAAAAAGAGAGTGGAAAGGTCAATCAAAGATACTTCAATAGTTATTACAAAAAGAGAGTGGAAAGCAAGGTTGCCTCCACCATTACCACCACCAACTCCATCATGTGGTGTAAAAAAGAGAGTGGAAAGCTCACACACTTCCGTGCTGCATTACGCCGCCACGCGCAAGCATTGGTAACGTTCTGCCACGAACCACCGCCTACTACAGTGGTGCCATTGGTGGTGGTAATAGTGGAGGCAGAGGAATTTATAGTAATTCCTCTTTGTCTATCCCACAATTTCAATATTATTAAGAACAACAGCAACAAACACTCTATTTCCCTACTATAACTTTACTTTTAAATAACTTTAGCGCTGGTTATACTTCCTTATTTTTAACTAATTCACTCCAAGAAAGAAGGTACTTGCCCTCCCCATACAGTTCCACTTTACTTGGAGACGATGGACTTCTTCTGTCATGATCCAAATACCCGATCGTGATGATACATATTACAATACTAGGTAAGTCAACCCAACGAGTAATTACAGTCAATTTCTTTTACTAAATTTTTTTTTTCTAAAATTTAGTTAAGTCTCAATGTTCATAAGGAATTCATAAATCACTAAAATGTACGGAAAACATTACAGAAAATAGATCAACATAACCCAAACATTTGGTGCCACGAGTCTAGAGCCTCTAAATACACTAATTTTGCTGTCTACTACATAACAAGTCTAAAAATGCAGAAAAATAAGAATTGGAAGGAGGAAAGCAAGGCTGCGGATGTCGTGCAGTTACCTTGCAATCTCCGATAAGTATGGAAATGCTGAGAACCCCCACTCTGCCGCTCGGGCACCTGGATGAGCACACAAGGTGCAGGGAGTAACGTAAGTACGCCAACTTAGTAAGTAGCTGAAGTAAATAAGGTCTGAAATCAGTGACGAGCAGTTAAGTCATATAAAAGAATAAACAACAGAATATCAAGTCAAACTCAATAGTTTTAGAACCAGTTTCTTCGTAAAGCTTCATTTTCAATTGAAAAACTTTGAAATCATTTACTTTGCAGTTTTCAATAGAGGCTCATTATAAAAGGAGGGTGAAATCAGCAAAACTATCATAAATGGGCTCCTCGGTCAAGGTATCACTCATAAATATAGCCTATCGGGCAAGCGTCTCAGTCACTCGTGACTCAGCTCTCGTCAGTCATTACCCACACTCAGCACTCAAGCTCAAATACAACCTCATAATAGTAATAATAATAATAATAATAATAGTCGTTACGTCGTACATCCCGATCCATAGTTTTTAGTCGACTACACTAACTGGGGGTGTACAGAATCCGGAGGGGCTCCTACAGCCCAAGTGTCATATCGATGCGGCGCGCAACCCGATCCAGTATATATATTGATGTGGCGTGCATCCCTATCCATATAAGTATCGTTGCGGCGTGCATCCCAATCCACCATTTTATATATATATATATATATATATATATATATATATATATATATATATATATATATATATATATATACACACACACATATATAACTGCGGCATGCATCACGAACCATCATTTTTATAATCCTCTTAATTAGGTCCTCAACCTCTCTCAGTCATTAACCTCACAGCCACTCAGGCATAACAGCGGAAATCAGGGAACTCAGTCCAGACAGTTCTCACATTTTAAGAAGTGCAGTGATGCGACAAGTTTTAAACAATAAATAGGTAAAACATGACTGAGGATATGCTTTCAAACAAATAGAGTGAGGAAAACAGTAAAAATGCCCCTAAGGGCTTCAACAGGTTGGCACAAGGCCCCAAACATGTCATATAACCCATAATACAATATAAATTTCTAAAATACGAGATATCATAAGATTTCAAATCAAGTACGCGGCTTATTAGTCGCTACGGGACGGACCAAGTCACAATCCCTACAGGTGTACGCCCACACACTCGTCACTTAGCATGTGCATCACCTCATTTATTAAAACATGCAAAATATCGGGGTTTTGTACCCTCAGTTTCATATTTACTATGGTTACTTACCTCAAACCGAATGAATTACTACTCCGCGATGCCTTTGCCTCTCTCCTTGGCCTCAACTCGCGTCGAATCTACCCAAAATCAGAATCACACTATTAGAATATGCTAAGGGAACGAAGCCCATGCGAATATAATCAAATTATACCGAAATTGGTCCAACCCGACCCCCGGGCCCACATCTGAAAATTTGATAAAAATTACATAAATGGAATCCTTATCCTTCCACAAGTTCATACATACCAAGAATACCAAAATCCGACCACAAATGGCCCTTCAAATTCCTAGATTAAAGTCTCAAGTTTCCAAGCCCTAACTTCCCAATTTAGGCTTTAAATCCCCCAAATTTCATGTTTAATTAGGTTACAATAGGATCGAGTATTAATTCCACAATTCTTACCTCCAATAAGTTCTTTTTGATTCCCTCATCAATCTCTCTCAAAAAGCTCCAAAACCGAGTCAAAAATGGTGAACTTAGGCCAAATATCTTGAAAATGACATTTTAAACTTTCTGCCCAGCGATCAGAAATCCTTCTTCGCGAACGTGGTCAAAACCTCGCGTTCGAGAAGCACAAAATTCCATTGACCAAAAATTCTCTTACACGAACGCGACCACCCCATCGCGAACGCGATGCTTCAGCCACTCGAACCTTCGCGAACGTGATATACCCATCGCGAACGCGGTGAACAATGACCTGGACCTTTGCGAATGCGGGACCCACATCACGAACGCAAAGGCCAATGCTCCTGCCTCACACCCCAAACCTTCGCGAACGCAAAGCACAATTTGTCTGTAACACCATAGCAGATTTTTGCAATTTTCTTTAACTTGAAATGTTCCATTCAACTATCCTTACCCGAGGCCCTTGGGACCTCGACCAAACATGCCAACCTATCCCATAACTCATTCAAACTTGTTCCAATCTTCAAAATTTCCAAAACAATATCAAAAAACCAAAATCACATCGGATTCAAGCCTAAGAATTCCAAAAACTTCCAAATTATGCTTTCGATAAAAAATTCTATCAAACCACGTCCGAATGACCTAAAATTTTGTGCACACATACAAACGACACAACATATCTTTGTTTACTCTCGGAATTCTATTCCGACCTCTATATCAAAATCTCACCTATCAACTGCAAAATGGCAAAATTCCAATTTTGTCAATTCAAGCCTAAATCTACTTTGGACTTCCAAAATACATTCCGATCACAAACCAAAGTTCCAAATCAACTCCCAAAGCTATCTGAACCATCATAATTCACATCCTAGCCCTTCTCCGCATAAGTGAACATCCGTTTGACTTTTCCAACTTAATCTTACTCAAAAGAGACTAAGTGTCTCAAACCTTACCAAAACCTCTCTGTACCCAAACCAATCAACCCGATAACATATAATACAACCGAGCAAAGCAATAAGAAGCAGAAATGGGAAAAATGGAGCGGTAATTGATTAAATGACTGGGCGGATCGTTACATCATCCCCCTTCTGAAACAGACATTCATCCTCAAACGAGTCAAGAAACATAACTGAAGCCTCAAATAGGCAAGGATATTTGTTCTGCATCTCCCACTCGGTCTCCCTAGTAGCCTCCTCTACGGGCCGACATCTCCACTGCATTTTAATTGAAGCTAAATATGACCTTAACTTTTGAACTTGACACTCCAAAATAGCTACTGGGTCGACATCATAAGTCAAATAATCCTCCAACTAAACCATGCTGAAATCCAAAACATGAGAGGAGTCGCCAATATAGTTCCGGAGCATAGAAACATGAAATACCAGATGCACACTCGATAAGCTACGTGGCAAAGCAAGCTTATAATACACCACCCTAATCCTCTGAAGCATCTCAAAAGGCCAATGAACCGAGGACTCAATTTACCCTTCTTCCCAATTCTCATAACACCCTTCATGGGCGAAACCTTCAGTAGAACCTCCTCACCAACCATGTAGGACACATCCTGAACCTTCCTATCAGCATGACTCTTTTGTCTCGACTGCGCTATAAGAAACTTCTGCTGAATCATCTTCACCTTGTCTAAAGCATCCTGCACCAAGTTTGAACCCAATAGTCTAGCCTCACCCGGCTCAAACCAACCAACTGGAGATTGATCGAGGCCAACCTTGCACTACTATTGAGTAGAGCGAAAGGGTCGAAGTAGCTTTTACCAGATTAAGGTCGGGATCAATTTCCACAGGGAGCTAGAAATTGGAGTCCGGTTTCTATCTAAAGTGGAGCTTTGTATTTGCTCCAAATTGCACTTCTAAACCTTTTTTAGGTTTTGGTTACTTCTAACTATATAAATCTACAATGCTGAATTATACTAACATAAACTTGAATTAAACTATTGCGAGTTGTTCAAATGGTTAAAAGGCACGAGGGTAGTGACTTTTGCCTAGGTGGTCAATTGACGGATAATTGAATCTAAGGCATGCTTGTCACAATCGGGGAGTATGATATAACCTTTACGCGATTCTACTCACTCTACACCTCTCAGTAGTTCGAGTGATTTTGTCCGAATTGACTTTCTCAAGACCAATTGGGTATGAAAATTCGCACAAGCAATCACGCTTTAAGTCGGATATTACTATCTCTAGGTTAACCCTTTAATTGGGGCTATCAATCTCTTGAGTACGCTGTTGATACCCAATTTGTTCTATATATTTTTATGCACAAAATAATTTCAAATAACATGTTTATGCATATATAAGCATGCCTAAGTGTTTTTATAATTTTTCCTAATTTTTGAAATTATAAAATTAATTTATTATCTATTTTAGCAGTATAAAATCCAATAATTATTTTCAAGATTATCATTTTGGTGAATAACTTATTTTATTCTCATATTTGTGCCAAAATATAGTTAAGGTAATTTTTGTATATTTTACAAATTTATTTGGTATTTTTAAAGCTAAATTGCGTATAATTGTAATTATAGCCTATTTTAAGATTAATACCATTTTATAATTGAAATATTGGTTCCAATATTTTTAAGTTAATCTTTATATATTATTTACTTGCTCAGGACTTTAAATTGGCTTTAAAAAATGATTTTACTATTTTTTTATAAAATAATAAATAAAAACTGACAATTTAACATTTAGCCTCATTTATTTAAGTTACAACCTATATTACATTCCAATTCTACCCCAATTAAATCATCCTAATTCTATTTTTAACCCGGCCCCGATACTTGATTCCTAACCTCTTCGACTCGAGATTTGATTTTTCCAAACCTTTCTCATTTCTAGGGTTTCTCTAAAACCTTAAGCTATTTAAGGTTCTTTCTCTGTTTTTTTGCTTAGATATATGTTGTATCTATTATTTACTTGACATTTAAGGTGTTTTCCCCGAATTTCCTTTTCAAAATCATTTGTTTTCAATTTAGGGTTTCTGAAAGATTTTTTCAAAAACATCTTTCTCATTCTTTGTTTATGTGTGTTTTTCTTTGTTACGCTCGTATGTTTTCTTTTCTACTACTCATGAGTTTTCTCTTCTTTTTCTCTTTCTATTATACAAGATTCTTCTATTTTACTGTGACTCAGACTAGGCTCGCATGTTTTCTCTGCTAAGTTTTCCTTACTCTTCTACTATATGTGTTTACTATGAATTCTTTGATTTTGTTTACTTTACTGGACTCTGTTTATGTAGTTACTAAGCACGTTTCATCTACTGCTTCTCATGTTCTTGAACTTGCTTAAGTTTCGAGTTTTCTAAAACATATTCTTCATGCCTTAAATAAGTTTTCTTTCCTTGATTAATTCAATCCTGCTATCATATTTGTTTTGTTTCTCATGAGGCTCTGAAACTGATCTTTGAGCCTGTTTTCATTGACCTGCCTTCTCATCTCTATGTCTGATTCGATTTGAAATCATAGGCTTTTGGGGTTTCTTTGGCAAGTTGGATTAGGGTTCCACTTTGGGACCCTGGATTTTCGGGCTCACTACGAGTCTATAAACTAAACTCGTATCCCTTTTTCTTATGATTCTAAGCATTTCAATGTTAGACTTTTTTTAAGTAACATGATGATTCCTTTTTTCTGATAGTTGTGTGCTTTATATATGAGAATTTCTTCCTTCAAAAAGGTTTTGGAAAACTAATTGATTGATTCTGAATTCCTTTGATGGGTTTTGACTGATTGCCACTGATTTTCTTTGGTTGAACTCTTTTTACCTATTCTTGATTTGGTTCATTCGAATTAAACATGTAATTTTTATTTCCCTGCTGTTTGGTTGATCCCTTTTCTTATTTTTTCCAAGCCGTGTACCATAGAACTTTTTACTTAAATAACTTCTGTGTATTTACCCCTTTTGTGCTACTTTGAAAAGGTTTTAATCAAAATTTCTCCACTTAATTGTAGTCTACCCGTTTGAAATCAGAATCCCTTAACTGAAGGTAGATTCTATGTGATTGATTGCAAACTATTCCTTTTCTGCAATGTAAAAGGGGCATGATCCTTTTGCTTTGATCATCCATAACTACCAACTTCGAATTCAATACCTCGAAACTTTAGTTCAGTAATTTTAACTTACATTACTTACACATTCAATATTTCTTTAAGTTCAAGACCCAAGTACACATTAACCACTCGCAATACTCTACTCTCTTCTTAGAGTTCTTAGACTATTTGTTTGTAACTTGGCTTTTCAAGACTACTGTTTTTACTTGTTTTTCCTGAAAATGGTATGTTCTAATTTAACTTTTTTGCCTCACCCCTATATGTTTATTTATAGTTTTTTGCAGTCCTGTTTACTTTACTGATCATGTATAGTGATTAATATTAACTATGTGTGTTCTTTCCTTGCATCTGTTTCTGTTGTGAACCCCTACCCTTATTCCCTTATATGTGTTTGAGTTAAGGCTCATGGCCTGACAGTATTTAAATTGCTGCCCAAGTCAGAACCTGATCCTCAATGGATCCTAACTACTACGATTTGGCTAACAGGCTGGTAAGGAGTGTGCCAGCACTCCTAATTGTTGGGCGTGACCACCAGCCTGCCATGGCCTTCCCTAATTCCCTTCTATGCACTTACACTTACTCTTAGACTCTAAGTTCTGCCCCCTTCCTATGAGCCTTGACTTGGGACCTTGAGTTCTCTTTGAACTTAGACATTGGAGGGCTAGCCTTTCCACACCGCCCTATACTCTAATTCTACAATGTATTTGGGGTGTAAGCGCTGCCCGGAGTCCTTTGAGACTTCTGGGGAACTTTGACACATCCCAAATAAGAGAAAGGCTTTTAGAATTCTGATCCTGAAAGTTGGTTTATCTCATATTGTTAGAACTTGAGTTTGAATTTGGCTATATTTTTGTAGCTCAAATTTCTAATGTGATATTTTACTTCTTTTGATTCATTTCGGTCTGTAATATGTTGTAATAACTTATGGGGTTCTAGTAAAAAAAGGGAGGGTATTTTATGTATGCAAAGGGTAGACAACATGCTTATAGGAATCATTATTTACTCGTTCTGTATTTCTGCATATCATTAGAAATCCTGCCTATAAGTTTTCTGCACTTCCGTATATCATATAGAAATCCTGCCTATTAATTTTCTGCATTTCTGCATATCATTAGAAATCCTGCCTATAAGTTCTGCACTTCTGCATATCATATAAAGATCATGCCTATAGTTTTTTTTGCATTTCTGCATATTCATCTATCATTGGGCAAACAATCATAGGTTTAATGATGATCAACTTCATTCTAGATACTATGTCTATAGGACTCCTGCACTTACATAATCGTTTTAAAACTAACAACACTTAGAAATCATGTCTATAGGAGTAATTAGTTGAATCAGCTTCATCTATTTCATCTATGAGTTTAAAATCAGTAGCAATGTCATTTAATATCTGCAGAATTTTGTTTATAAAACTAGTAATCCTTCTTTAAAATTACTACGCCTTTTGCATTTATAAATATCATGCTTATAGGTCCCCCCAGGCAAACCATTAGGTAATTAATCAATTGTGTCAGCTTTTGATAAACTACAACCATACAAGGCCTAATTCAGAGTTGTCATATGAGAAATATAAGATAAATCAGCCTGTCCTAATATTTTAATTATGTAAGACTATAACCAATATTTGAAGTCATTTCTAGATAATTTTCTCCTTTAAGTGAGGAGGCCTATTTGAGCCTTAAAACTGCTATTTGTTTCCCCCTAACTGCATATGTGTTTTTGTTTGTTGCATTAGAATTTTGTCCTTTTAAACTTTTAAAACCCTATTCTCTCCCCCCTTTTAGGACTAGTAGTCCTAAATGCCTCCGGGACTAATAGGATTGGGATGGGTAATAGGATGCAATGAGTAACGACACTATTCCGCGCTTAATACCTTATCGGGGTGGGGAAGGATAGATATGGATATGATGACCGGTGCGCTAATATCTCATGTAGCCCCTCTCATGAGGATTGATTATTGGGTACTGCATTGATGTGATCTATATTGATCATAAGCCTAGGACTCCCTCCCCCTTTACTTGTTTTCCTTTATTTCCAGAATTGTTTAAATCTTTCTTAAAATTTCTGCCCTCTTTACTTTTCCTCAAGTTTCAATTTACTTGCAATATCATGTGAAAACTCCTTCTATATGAGCCTTTATTTGCTTACTTGTTATGTGAAGTCATAATTATAACATGGCCGGGAATCACACTAATAGATCTTGAGGGGTGCCTAACACCTTCCCCACAAGATAAATTCTAGCCCTTACCCAAACTCTGGTTCTTCAACACAAACTCTTCTTAATGTCCTAATGCAGTTTAATCATTAGGTGGCGACTCTTCAATTCCAAACCCAATTCTTAAAAGAGAACGAGTTGTCCTCCCAAATGTCATAAACCTGATTTCGCTTTAGAAAAAGGGAGCGCGACATACGCCCCAATTCTTTGTTGGACCAATTTCATAGACTTAGGCTCTCTTTCTCAAGAAGAGCCAAAGTCAACTAAATACAAACTAGTGTTTGCAACCACTAATTCAATAATTAAACATGAAACTAGTCCAAATATCAAACACCTATAGCCAATCAAGCCTAAACACAAGACCATAAATTATCCCCACTAAGATTGAGCCACAATCCTAGCTTATGGGTCTAACTACTCATAATTGAAGAAGAAAACAAAGAAAAAGATGAAGAAAACTCATATTAATTAATTAAGTACGAAATTAAACTAGAAGATTCAATGTTGAAATGAATCTCAAATTACTTAATGCAACTAAAAATATTGAAGTCACGAGTGCAACTCTCAACATAAACTATCTGATGACCTAAAAAGGAAAAAGAAGCTATTTATACTAAGTTGAAGAATCTTGACAAAAATACATGTACAGGGTTAGTGCGGACCGCGCAAAATCACGTGCGCCCGCTCTATGACTCTGTTCTTGAATAAACAACTCTCTAAACTTGGGCAATGCGGACCACACCCAATCAAGTGTGGTTGCGGTGACTTCTAGTGCAGTCCGCATGAAATGTAACGCGGACCGCGGACCGCACTAGGCTTCAATCCCTAAACTAGCACTTCTTTGAACCTTGGATCTGTGGACCACATTAAATCGAGTGCGGTCGCAGTGACTCCAATGCGGAACGTAGTAAATCCCATGCGGCCACATTGCCTGTTGGCCTGGAAATCAGCCTCTCTGAACCTCACTTGTGCGGACCGCACTGACCCTATTTTACCTGAGCTTTATCTGTTCTTGATACTTGTGCAAGTTTAACACCTCTTTAGCCGATGTTTGACATCTTGTCACCTTGTTGATCAAACGTGCAATCAAACACAACTTGTGAGACTTTTGGACTATTTTGTGCACATTTCTAATTAAAACTTATGCAAGAAGGAGTATAAAATGTATCAAAATCCCTAGTTATCAACTCCCCAATAAGGCTGTAAATTTCGCAGTTCCGAACCGGAACCGCGACCATGCCGGTTCCGGCGGCCCGATTCCGGCGGTTCCGGTTCTAGCGGTTCCCAGGAACCGTGGCGGGGCGGTTCTACCCGTTGGAACAGCCAGAACCGGAACCAGCTCGCGGTTCTGGCGGTTCCAAACGGTTCTGCCGGTTCTCTAACGGGCATAAATTATTTCCAAACGGATCTTTGCAAAAGTTAGCCGTTTGGAAGTTTAAAAAATAGCCATTTGGCCCCCAAACTTTAATTTAACCCCAATCTTTATATAATTACACTATTTCCCATTTCTCAGCTATAAATACCCCCTCATTCTTTCATTTTTATTCACCAATTCATCAATATCTCTCAAGCTCTCTTTCAATCTTTCTAGTGCAAGTGCTTAATTTATTGTTGCAAATTCGTGAAAAATTGTGAAGTTGTTGAATTGAAGTTTTCAAGTGTTCAAGTTCAACTATTTTCAATTTTCAAGAAGTTGTTCGTCAATCCGGTACACTAGTTTCAACTCTTACGTGCTAATAGTATTTTTTTGTGTTGTTAGTTTGCTTAATTATAATTATTATGGCATTTTCGTTTAAAAAATGTTCGGTAAAGGAAAAGCTAAAACCGGTGAAAGTAGTGGCCAAAATACTACCCCTCCCCCGGCTCCACGACCTAGAAAAGATAAGCAAGTTCAAAGTAGTAGCCAACCTAGAAATCCTAATGAACCCTTCGGAATCCTTGATAGTGATCACCCTTGTTTTCAATTTAGCGATATTGATTTTCTACATGATGTAGCAGTAGGTGATAGAATAGACGATGATATTATGAATGCTCTTTATCCTAATGCACCTATATTAGAGGGAAATGAGGATGATGATGATGATGATGAAACCCAAGCTCCAGTAGATTTAGATGATACACCTACTAGTCCTGCTCATAACTTAGGTAATGAACCGGCACACCCACCAGTACAAACTCCCACTTTTAGTAGACAACCTCCTAAACATACAGAAACATCATTAGTTTGGCAATTTTTTATTCAACTAAGAGAACAAGATAAGGCTAAGTGTAAATCTTGTGGGAAATTACTTGTTCATAGGTATACTGGAGATCGTAACGGCACCGGTAGTTTAGTTAAGCATATAAAATTACACCCTAGCGATAAGGCTAGATATTTGCAATTGAAAGCGCAACAAGAGGGGAGGAGAAGTGCTAATTCTACAGTTAACCCAAGTACTGGGTCAAATCTAGTTCAACCAGGAATAAACACAGTCACCGGAGGTATATTATATTACGATCCAAATAAGGATCGTGAAGAATTAGCGAAAATGATTACTGTTATGTATTTGCCTTATTCTTTTGCTTCTAATCCTGCATGGATTCATTATATTAGAAGAATATTTAATCCTACGTATAAAGGTTGGCCTCGCGTAACAGTTAAGGCCGATATATATAAATACAAGCATGATTATGAACAATACTTGCGCTATTTATTTACCCATATAACTAATCGTATGTCTATTACAACTGATATTGGTAGAAGTAATAATGATTGTGATTATCTAACCGTAACCAGTCATTGGATAGATGAAGACTGGACAATGCAAAAATGCATAATTGCATTTAGGATAATTAATTCACGGCACACGGGTAGGTTTATAGCTAACACTGTTTCAGATGTATGTAGATATTTTTGCTTTAGTGATAAAATAATGTCAATTTCTATGGATAACGCTTCTAGAAACACTAGTGCAATAGGTATGCTAACAAGAACACTTAATCCTGCTTTTACTAATATTTTCCATGTTAGATGTATATGTCATATTTATCATTTAATTGTTGGTGATGGTATGAGAATATTAAACTTAGAAATTGAAAAGGTTAAAATGGCTCTTAATTGGCTATTTTACTCAAACCGTAGAAGTAGACTTAGAGAATATTTTAAAAAGTGTGACGAATATGGCCTTAGAGAAAGAAAGGTTCCTAAACCTTGCCCAACTAGGTGGAATTACATGTACGAAAGTTTAGTAGTAGCGTTCGAATATAGAAACCCAATTAACGCTACGTATAATTCTTGGGATTGTGGTGAGGAAGATGATGAAATGCTAACCACACAAGATTGGACTAACGTTAAAATTCTATTAGATTTTTTAGAACATTTTCATGTGGCTATGAATGCTTTTTCTGGCCAATATTATCCAACTATTTCTAATTGTTTAGTTTATATTGCAGCACTTGCTAATTTGTTTGTTGATTTTAGCAAGGGAGGGGACATTTATGAACTTAATAACTGAAATGAAAAAGAAGTTTAAAAAATAGTTTTTTCCAATCCCTCCTAGTTTTGGTGTGTCTGCTATGTTAAATCCAACTATGAAATTAGGAGGTCCTCACTTTTGGTATTCTACTATTTATCAATCTTTAGATCTTTTAGAAGTAGAAATTGCTACACTAGCTGATGCGAAATCATCAATTAAAGTTAATGCTCAAACTGTTTATAATGCTTATAAACAGGCGTTAGAGCATGCTAGGCCTAATATTCCAACCCCTACTTCGTCTACATCACAATCGTCTAAAAGAGCTGCTGGCTTAACAACTCTTAAATCGTGGAGGGAGTTCAGGGGTACTCAAGGTGATAATTTAGATGAAATTTCCCATCTAAATGAGCTTCAAGTTTATTTGTCATAGGGACTAGAGAAGGAGAATCCAGACGGCTCTTTCGACCTTTTGGAATGGTGGAAGACAAGGGAAAAGCATTTTCTCGTTCTTGCAAGGATGGCTTGGGATGTTCTGTCGATTCAAGCGTAACTGTTGCATCGGAGAGCGCTTTTAGTCAAGCAAGACTACAAATAAGTGATCACAGAGCGTCGATGCGGGACAGCTTGGAAAAATCAGTGCTTTTTCGAGATTGGATCCGCGCAGAAATAAGGAATTCTAGCCTAGCAGAATCACAACCAGAAATAGATGAGGCGTATGAAGAAATGATAGCAGAACTTGCTCAGGAAGCAACTTCACCCGGAAGTGGTGATGAACAAGCTTCATTTCCACCACCTCCAACACAACCACCTCTAAACCTTGAAGGTTTTATGAGATTTGTTAGAAATAATGCATAAATTATGATGTAACTTGTACATTGGCATGTCTTCTTTTAGTTTTTTTTTTCCTTTTAATCGTGGTATTAGTATCATGTTGTGCTCATTCCATTGGGGGAAAGAAGACTAAGAAAGATATGCCATTTTGGTCAATAAATATGCTCTTTATCATATCCTTGAATATCTTTTATCTCAATATTTCTTTGTCTTTACTTCTATATCAATCCTTGAATATTTATATAACAAATAATATATAACATACAACACAATATACTAATGACAACATTCTTTTATCAATATATACTACTTATATACAACTTATACTAATTACTAACTACAACACAATATACACTACTTATATACAATATATAATACTTAAATACAATATATACTACTTATATACAAAATATACACTACTTATACACAATATATACTAATTACCAAACATAATATATACTATACTAATAACATAGTACACCATATAAAATATATTCTACAATATACTAATGACTACTATACAAGATATTGATTTAAAAAAAAAAATCAGAACCGCCGGAACCGCCAGAACCGCCGGAACCGGAACCGCCAGAACCGGAACCGGATGGTACCCGGAACCGGATGGTACCGGTTCCACCTTCAGAACCGCCAGAACCGAAACCGCAGACCCAAATAGACCCAGAACCGAAACCGAATACAGCCTTACTCCCCAAACATAAGCTTTTTCTTGTACTCAAGTAAACAAAATAAGACCCACCCCTTAAGAGAAAATTCAATTGTCCTAAAATGACATCATCTAGCATCAATTGTGACTAACAATTGCCTTCAATGCAAATGAATCATTAATAATATTTACCCATTTAAATATCATGGATTAAATACGACACAAGAGCATCGAGATTTGACTCAACATATCAAAGTACTCTTTCTATTACTTTGGTCATTTTGGAACCCAAACTCACATATCCTCAATTCTCCCTAAGGAACCTCACCTTTAGGATAGTGGCACTGAGAACGAGGTTAATGAAAACTCACTCATCCCTCTTAAGGAAAAGTCACAAGTCCGGCTCTGAGTACCATATACTTGCCTCTTATCTTAGTCACCACTAATGTAAGTTTCATTTAATTAAAGATTACAGAGGGCTTTTGTGGAGACATAGTGAAGACTTTTGATTCCGGGTAGGCAATGTTTGGTCTAAGTAGGTTCTATCTTCCCTTAATCACTTCTTTTATTTCCTTTTTGGCAAACATTCATTTGACTCATTCAGTCTTTTCACTTCTTTCTAAAGGGTTAGAGGCATACTGTCACTCTTTCTTATACATTTCATATCTTTTCTCCTTTCTCAACTTTACACGCCTTTCATTCTTTGTTTTATTTAATCCCTTTTTATTCAATTCTTCATTGAGCATTCTTTTTGTCTTTTTTACTTTTTTTGACTTTCCTTTTATTCATTTTGTACCTTTGTTTCCATCCTCTCCTCTCCCCAAACTTATAATTTTTCCATGTGCTAAGGAAAGATCGGGTGCCGAAAAAGGATATTTTATAGAACGGGTAAAGGCCTGTATCATGGTTCTTGAAGGAAAAAGGAAAAAGGTCTAAGGCTCAAAATGGTTGACTAAGGATCTTATCACTGGTAGGTTATGAAAGTGTTCAAGCTATCATTTGGATCAAGGAGAGCCTATAATCATGTCTAATGTCAAAATTCACTTATGATTTCGCTTCAACAAACATTTAGAGCAAGTTCTAGACCAATGGTTCGGGACTTGGACTTACAATAAAATTTCTCACCACACAAGCTAAAGAATCACTAAATATATAGAGTGGGGGGACTACAATGACCTTAGATAAGATTTGAGCACACAATGATCCTGAAAAACCACTTGATGATTATCAGTCAACACAAGAGTCTCAAGGTCACGACTTTCACCATCCTAAACACAGCAATTTATTTTTGACCATGAGATCAAAGGCAAGTGTTCTATTCCTAAGTGAAGCTTTGATCTAGGCACCCTTACCACTAACTACTAAAAGAAAAAAGAAAAACGGACTCAAACCCTTAAGAAGGTTGTCACGCCATCCATCATTGGGAAGAGCCACCCAGTGCACACAAACTCCACTTTTGGAAAGAACCATGGCATTAAGAAAACCAAGACTTATTGCAAACGTTCAAAACTAGAAGCTAGGAATAATAAATAAGAATCTACGAAAAAACAAATACGGAAAGTAAAACGAATATTTGCAAGAGGGAATTTAGTCGAATATACAATAGATGGGATGAATGTGTACAATGTAACATAGACTTTATATAAATACCCAAATTAAAATGTACGAAGAATGTAAAGAAGTGCTAAAATTATATACATACCAAAGATGGAAAATAAAGAAAATAAAAAGTATCAAATATATACAATCATCCAAATCCATAAAAGTAGGGCCTACCCCCTCAAATGAAAGCTAGCATTGTCCTCAATGCCAACTAAACCAAATAAGCAACAAAAATAAAAGGGGAATGGATATAGACTCCCTATGGCCTGTTTGTCTACATGGGATCCTGAGTGGTCCCTGGTACTCAATATGCTCGGGAACCTCAGATTGGTACCATATGTCTTGCTGCTCTGCTGCTGGAACCTGGGCCTGTACTTGGACAGGCTCCTAGGCTGCATCTTGTGGCTGACTGGAGGAGGTTTCTGGCGGGTCTTGCAATTGGATGACTGAATCATCTGCCCAGGGAATCATACTCTTCCTCTTGGGAGGCCTCTGGGACTACTCTATCTTAGGGTGAGCTTCTGCTACTAGGTACTGTGGCAATAAGTCCAAAGGGAGATGATCTGCCTTCATCTTGTCAACCTCAACCCTCAGCTCCTTTATGGACTCCTTGAAAGCCCGTGTCTTTCTCATATTCCTAGCCTTCCTAGCAATCTCTTTAAGAGCTTTCCCATTAGACTCCATAGCGTCCGTAAGAACCTTCTGTGTGTCAAGGATTTTCTTCTGGTTGTCTAGAATATCCTTGAGGGCGTCCTCAATAGACTGTGGCACCTGTGGAGGTAGAGGTGTCGACTGAGCTGCTACTGTAGATGTGAGGACAGACAACTTGGATGAAGCTATCTGCATCTAGTTGTTGATGTTGAGAACAACCTGGCTGAGTCGGTGTGGAGTCACTGGGTAGGCTCGGGTAGAGCGTATATCTTGATCTGCTGAAGAAGATGGAGGAAATGTCCGCTGAGGTGAAGGCAGGATGAGTAGGAGCCACTACCACAACTAGCTCTTCAGATTGGCCAGTTGGAGTAGTGGCTGTTGCCTTGACGTTCTTTCCTTTTGGGTTGTCATCACCCTGCATGCTGTACCATGAGAATAAGGCCTTTGCTTTTACCTTGATATCAAATAGCCTCTTTTCAACCTTGAGGTCCCTGAAGTACATGGTCAAGAAGCTGGGCAAGGGGTATTTCTGTCACCCTCACTGACTACATGTGTAATCACCCACGACATCACTCTCCCGACATTAATCGGGTACCATGCCATGATTGATGCTACCAATACTGACAGGTGAAGAGAGAGTGAGTCTTCATGAGTAGTGGGGTCCAATCTGCTGCATACAAGTGTTTCCTACTATTTGTCCTCGAAATTTAAACTTCTTAAAATTTTTACTCGCGCATTTAGCCAATCGGGGGTGGTACCTGGGATTGCTAGATACTGTTCCAACCACAGACGGACCTACTCACCTAATTCCATATTCTCCAAATATAGTGCATCATCCTCCTCATCAAATCCCAGGTAATCATTTATTGTTTTCCTGTCAAACAACACCTTAAGATTTCGCACCTTGGTCACCTTGGTGCACTTTTTGATGTGGGCAACATTGGTGTAGAATTTCTTGACCATGTGATCATTTGCGTCTACACATCACCCAAAAAGTACTCCCAGCCAACTCTCTCCCAAAACTTCCTCCTCACATTGGGTTTGTGAGGCAATAGGTCTTTATCAACAAAGCTCCTCTCCAGGATCAGTTTCCTCATCGGCCACCATTCCCTGAATTTATGGTAATCCACCTCACTTACAAACCGGTCTTTCCACACCTTCGGTTTTCTTGTTCCAGCAACACCTCCCACCTAAGGTTCACCCCCTTCTCCTATTACCTCTTCTCCTCCTACTTCCTCATCTTCTCTTACTGCACCCTTTCCGGATAATGAAGCTGTGGGAGAGGTGGAGTATTCATCCCCACTGCCTTCAGCTGAGCCCTCAGATGACCTAGAAGATACATTCACTGGCATTTGGGCAGTATGGGAAGGTGGAGTAGTGTATCTTAGCATGTTCCTCTCCGTCTAGTCAGGGATGTACTCTGGCAAGGAGTCTGAAGATATCTCCCGGGAGGGCTCATCTCACTTCCAGACTGGTTAATAGCCTTATCAGCAGCTTTAATTAGCTTCCTTGTGTTTTTGATGTTTTACCGGGCTTGGGGAGTCAGTCTTATCATTTTCTATTTTCCTCCCTAGGAGGATTCTCCTCTGCCTGGTTGTTTATAACTCTCGCCTCTTTGTTTCATCATTGTCTGCAAACAACATCCATTAGGCTTGTTAGTAGCAGCAGAAGAAATTAAGATCAGAGTTGCAGAAAAGAAAAGGTTGCAGACAATTGCAGATGTTACACAATGTGGACCGCACAAAATGCAGTGTGGTCGCATAGAGGCCAATGCTGATCGTACAAAACGCCACTGAAGTCTGCACAGAGATGGGGTTCAGACTACCCACTCTCTGACAATTGCTCCAGGGACCGCACAAAATGGCAATGCGGTTCGCATTGAGGCACCGCGGACCGCCTAAAAAATAATGCGGCCACGGTCCTCAAAGATCAAGTTTTAGGACTTTCAACAATGCGGTCCGCATAAAATGTCATTGCAAACAGCACGAGGGCACCGCGGACCACACAGAGTGCCCAATCACAGCACTTAAGTTAGGGTTCAAGGTGTCGACGCCCCCTTTTTCAAGAGCAAAATCGGGTTTTACGACATATGGGCTAACCAACTCTATTTCCCGTTTGGGAATTGGGTCACGTAATCGAAAGAGTCGCCACCTATTGATTATAGTGTATTAGGACACTTTAAGATGAAGAGAGTGTTTTTTGAGAGAGAAACCAGAGTTGGGTATGGGCTTGAAATTATCTCGAGGGGAAGGTGTCAGGCACCCCTTAAGATCCACAAAAAATGTAGTTCTCGGCCGTGCTAATTGTGACTTTATATAGAGATGAAGCAATTAAACAAATAAGGTTCACATGTAGGATATTCACACAACTTGAAAACTAAGAAAAGGGGGAGGACATAAGTTTGAAATAGTAGAGAGGATTAATTTGAAAAGCATTAAGAAAGCATTGAAACAAAGCACATAAGAGAAAGAGTGGTCCTAGGTTTAACTATAATATGGATCATTCGATGAAATATCTTGCTCATATTCCCAAAGAGGGGTCGCTTCTTCTTGTGGTAAAGGCAGTTTCAAACAGGAGGAGTAACAGATAGTATTTTTAAGACTGCAGAAGTGTAAAGAAAAATGGTAAAACAGATTAACTGAAAACTACAGTTTGGAAAATTACAGAATGTACAGTACTCAGATAGTTATTTAGAAAAATAGTAGTTCAGTTATGGTCTGGGGAAGAAAAGTAATTCAGAAAAAATATTTGTCCTGGTGATAAAATAAGCAAACTTTTTTGCATAAAATTCAGGGGAGCCTCAGGGACAAACGAATTCAAGCGGAGGTGGATTACTGGAAACAAGACTTAAGGCGATTAGTCCATTTTATTCGGCCTAAGGCTTGCGTAGGCGTTATAAAATATGGTGAACATGCACATTGGTTTCTTAGTTAAAAGAGTTTGTTTAACCATTTTTTGCCAGATTAACAAAATATTCAACAGTTGTGAGCAAAAACACTAAGTACAGGATATCTAATGCACATAAGAATCCTAAGGCATGGTATCTAAATGTAGTAACTTGTGGATTATTGACTATTTGTGATCATAAAACAACAAGCTGAAAGTAAAGAGACATAGGAGCATAATTTCTATATATGAGATGCATGTCCTATACATGGTTTCTATTACACAAATAGATAAGTAAAATCCTAAAGTCATGTTTTCTACCCATACCCTTAATAATCACGCATAACCCTCCCCAATTTCACTATAATCCCCCATTGTTCTTACAAATTATTACAGCCAGGTAATTAAGAATACAAAGTGATAAAAGGAAAAATAAGAAGTTATTCTATAGATAGCCTTCAGCGAGGCCCAAACATCTCCAACCTCATTCCTTTCGGGTTTCACAGCCATTACCAAGGCTTGGGTGCGGCAAAGCTCCCTAAGGGTTCCCTTGAACCCCTGGCCAATACCAGGCACCCAATGATGTCCCAATTAGACAAGTGCAAATAATGGAAATGCCAGCCTTGTGCATCAAAGTTCCAAGGGTGCGCAAGGCTCCCATGGCAGTGCATACACCAAGGGGGAAAACCCTAAAGCTCTAAGAGTGAGATTGTAATTGAGGGAGTTGAAAACAGTTGAGAGACAATTTAAAAGAAACAGTTGGGAAAATTGAAAAGTTGAGGCAGTTTGAAGACATTCATTGAGATAGGGAAGGGATAAGGCAGAAAATAAGTAAAGTGCTGATAAGTGAAAGGAACATACAACATGTTGGGCAGAAGTAATCAGATCTAGTTAAAACAAAGGTTTAGCTCTTACTGTACTAAACCCCAAAATATAGTCAATCTCATGGAGAGGTTTCAGAACTGTTAAGTAGCCAAGCAATAGTACACATGGAGGAAGAACATGCATTGAGATGGGAGAGGGGAATAGGGGAAAGACATGCTAAGTTGAACTAATAGACCAGTAAATAACATGCTATTGACAAAAATAGCAACAAAACCGCAGACAAAAGCACACAAGAAATATTATGAATTACAAAATTAATAGGAACATGTTATTTTGGAGACTGTATTTCAAATAGGTGACATATCAGTTGCCAAAAATAGGATATAATAGCAATGTAATAGTGCACAAAGGGAGAGCAAAGTGTGCAAAGGATGAGGGCATCAATATGGGAGTAGCAGCAACAGGAAAAACAATAGCAACAATATGAGAGTAGCGGAAGTAATGTGAGAACAATAGTAGTAATGTGAGAACAGAAGCAGCAACAGACCCAAACAGAACCAGCAGTGCAAAGTAACCAATCAAATTACTCAATCTTGGTTGTTAGACGATTGAGTGTTCAAAGAAGGGAATGAGAGAGTATAGCAATAGCAGAGAAAAAGAGAGTTCAGAGAGTTTTGGTTGTGAGCCGTGTGTGTTGTTGTCGTTTTCAAAAGAGAAAAGTGAGGAGTATTTATAGTATTAAAACGAGTAAACAAATAAGGTATCAGTTCATATTTAAGGAACTGATATCAATCATAATCACATAAGCATAGGGACTCCCCTTTAATTAAGAAGTCATAGGCAACCGGTAATAAACAATCCATTAAAAAGGAAAGGAATCACAAAGTATGGCCTGGCCACATAAGGATACAAGAATAGTATAAGGTATATATTGCAGACTAGGTGAAGATACTTAAGTAGGGAAATATGTCAAGAAAGTAAATCGGCATATTTGTGCACACAGATAAGGAAAGATATCATTTTAATTCTGGGAAATAATTTTGAAATTGAAAACTTGGGAAATAAGTTATCTAATTGGGGAATGTATCTCACTGATTGAGGAAGAAAATTTGAAATCCATACCAAGACTATAAGAAAGATACATAAATCACAATTTGAGGCTAGTAATCACAGCCTTACAGAGATTGCAAGAGTCAGTATAAAGTCACCACATAAACAACCAAAATTCTCAAAAGAAGAACAACAGCATCGTTTGGGAATGAAACATTGGCACCAAAAATCAAAGTAAAGGGCACCGGAGCTCATAGAAGAACATGCAAATAGGCAAACACAAATACAAACATGTAGGGTTAGGGTTTTTTATCAGATTTCGACAAAAATTTCAGAGGTAGTACTGAAAGCCATGGATTAGTGCTAAAAACCAGAAAAGTAAAGTATTTTAGAAAGAGGGTTATGAAACCCTAGAAATAGAAATTACAGTGTGAAACCCAAGTTGTCAAAGAAACTAACAAACAAGTAAAATAAACAACCCAAACGACTACATAGCACTCAGAAACAGTAGAAGAAACAGTTTCGAAGAAAGGGTTAGAAACCCTAGTCTAGATGAATCGAAAAATTTGAAATACCCGGAGAAACTAAGTAGAAGTAGAGTGGAAAACAAGAAAACCAAACTAAAAGTCTTTTAAAAAAGTAGAGATTAATGAGAAAATTAGGGTTTTCAAACAGATTAGGGAAACAAAGAACCTGGCTGTAAAACTCGTATACAATGCCGTAGAAGGTATCATCGTTCAAATATCACCGGAGAAACACAGGAAACAGACCCCAAATAGAGCTTCAGTTACCGTCTTCCATGGCGGAAGCTACTAAGCTTCAAGCTTGAGAGAAAACCATGATAGGGATGCCATGGTTGCTGGGAATCTAGAGGAGTGAGTGAGGAGTGAGCTGGTATGGCGATGAAGGCCATGAGAAAACCAGAAGGTTCTAAGAAGATGAAGGGTTAAAGAGTGTCTGAGAGTGAAAGGGGATACAAGGGCGGCGGATTGAGAGAAATGATTTTAGGGTAAATGGGTCATATGTTTAATTAAGGTAAGATCAATCGTGGACCGTTAATAAAAATGATCAACGGCCACGATTTTAAACGAGGGTTCGGGCGGGTAAGTCCAAATAGGTTTGGGTCGGGTTATTGGGTCGTGATTTGGGGGTGGATTTGAGTTAGAATATTGCCAAAATTGAAAGCTAAAATGGCTTTAATTTAAATGCCCAAATTTCCCTTACTTTAATTATGTAAAAATAACAAATGATTTTATAAAAATCCAATAAATATACTGGGATAATAAGACGTTTGGGGGTTAATTAAAAATACCAGGAGCGAGTTTTCACTTGAAATACTCATTAAAGTGATAAATAGGCTAAAACTGCAATTTAACGCGATTTTAATTTAAAAATACCTACTTGTTTTGTAAAATCCTGTAAAAGTTATATACAATTATATTTTTACGTAAATGAGGGAATAAAATAATTTGTTTATTAAAATAATAAGATTTGATGCTAAATATTAGATTTTATAGTACAAAATAAGTTATAAATTTGTTTTAAAATGCTTGAAAATTATAGAAAAATATCAAACCTTTTGTGGATGCTTACATATGCATTGACAAGTTATTTTGAAAGTATTTTGGGTACAAAAATACGTAGGAAAAAATTGGATATCAACACAAGGTATTTTTATTTCCAGTCCATTCTTGCACCTAAGTGTTTGCCCAGTGTTTTCAACTACCTAAATCTGATTTTAACAAGAATTTTACTACCATAAGCTACCAATTAGCAGAAATACAGGAAGAAAAAGAGAGAAGCTAAGAAAACAAAAATTAAAAGACAATAATCAAATCAAACAATCAAAATGAAGTAAAAATTACCAGATGTAAGAGCTACTGATGATTAATTGAGGAAATGCAGGTGAATTTGTGCAAAATTAGGGATGAAAATTGATTTTATGAGGTCTGAGAGCAAGAGGATCGTAAAGTGTAAAAGGAAGGCCTCAGGCCCTATGTATAGAAAAGGACCTGGGGCCCAGCTTACCTACCCTAATGCGAACAACACAAAATGCAATATGGTCCGCACCACATAGTGTAATTCAAAGTTTGAGAAGGCAACCACTGCGATCCCGCACAAAATGTAATGTTGTCGCAATGGTCCACCATGGACCGCCCAAAATGCAATGCGGCCGCGGTGACAAACTTAGAGAGCTGGTATTTTCGTCCTTCATCAATGCATTTTGCACTGATTTTGTGCCCCCCACACTAGTTCTTTGAGGCCGCACAACATTCTGTGCGGTCTGCATTGAAAACTTCAGAGACTTGACAATTTTTCCACTATCTCCTGCACTACATCAACACAACCCTGCACATCTCACAACAAGTCAGTCCAAAAATAAATCCTATCCAACAATGAAAAACAAAGAAAAACACATGGGTTGCCTCCAAGAAGCGCCTGATTTAACGTCGCGACACCACGCATGTTACCATCAAATAATTTGAGATGAAGAAGTGCCACCATGTGGCTGTTATCAATTTTTTCCATGTAGTACTTGAAACAATTTCCATTCACTCGGAAAACTTCCCCATTTTTGTTATATAAATCAAGTGCACCAAACGGGGTCATACACACCACTTCAAAAGGTCCACTCCATTTTGACTTAAGCTTTCCCAGAAACAGATATAACCGAGAGTTGAACAAGAGAACCAAATCACCCACTTTGAACTCCTTGCTACGAGCATATTTATAATGAAGGTACTTCATCTTGTCCTTGTACAAGGAAGAACTAGACTAGGCATGAAATCAAAATTCATCAAGTTCATTCAGTTGTTCCACACAAAGATTGGGTGCAACATCCCATTGAAGATTTAGCTTCCTCAAAGCCCACATGGCCTTGTGCTATAACTTGACCGGTAGATGGCAAGCTTTCCCAAACACCAACCGATAGAGAGACATACCAATTGATGTCTTGTAAGCAGTCCTATAAGCCGATTAGCGTCATCCAACTTCTTTGACCAATCGGTCCTATTTGCATTGACTAACTTTAACAATATGCTTTTGATTTCCTGTTGGAGACTTCGACTTGACCACTTGCTTGAGGATGATAGGGAGTAGAAACTTGTGATTGACACCATACTTTGCGAGCAAAGTGTCAAAAGATCTATTGCAAAAATGAGACCCCCATCACTGATGATTGCACGAGGAGTACCAAACCTTGTAAAAATGCTCTTCTTGAGAAATGCAATAATACTCCAGGCCTTATTATTGGGAAAAGCTACGACTTCAACCCACTTTGAAACATAAGCTACCGCCACAAGAATATATGTGTTCCCACATGAGCTAACAAACATGCCCATAAAATCAATGTCCCATACATAAAAAATATCAACCTCGAGGATGGTATTGATAGGCATCTCATCTTTCTTCGAAATTCCGCTCGCTCTTTGACATTCGTCACACCTCTTCACAAGTTCACTTGCATATTTATGCAAAGCTGGCCAATAAAACCCACAACTAAGAACTTTGGAAGCCAACCTCGCCCCGCCATGATGGCCACCAAAGGGAGAGGAATGACAATCCTGCAAGATCCCCAATTGCTCTTCCTCCGGGACACATCTTCGGATCACACCATCCGTGCAAATATTGAATAAGTACGACTTATCCCAATAGAAATCCAAACTATCCCGCTTGAGCTTCTTCCTTTTGTTAGAAGAGAGCTCACACGGGATTATACCAGTCAAAAGAAAATTAGCAGCATCAGCAAACCATGGCATATCATTCATTAACAACGGAAGGAGTTGTTCGTCGGGAAATGAATCATTGATCTCTAGGCCATCACGAGGCCTCCCCTCTTCCTCCAAGCGGGACAAGTGGTCCGCCACTTGGTCTTCACTACCCTTCCAGCCCATAATCTCCATGTCAAACTCTTGAAGTAACAAGATCCATCGCATTAGTCTAGCTTTGGAATCCTTTTTCGTCATCAAATACCAGAGTGCGACATGGTCGGTATGAATAATAACCTTAGCACCCATGAGATATGACCGAAATTTTTCCATTTTGAACACAACAGGGAAAAGTTCTGTCTCGGTCACCATATGGTTCACTTGAGCATCAATCATTGTCTTGCTCGCATAGTACACCAGATGAAACATTTTGTTCACTCTTTGACCCAAAATCTCCCCAACCGCAATATCGCTCGCATCACACATGAGCTCGAAGGGTAAGCTCCAACTATGTGCGGTAATGATAAGACTGTTGGTCAATTTATGCTTGAGAAATTCAAAAGCTTGCATACATTTGTCATCAAACACGAACTTGGCATATTTTTCCAACAACTTGCACAAGGAATTCACTACCTTCGAAAAGTCTTTAATAAATCTCCGGCAAAACTCCGTATGCCCAAGAAAACTTCGAGCTCCCTTGACAGATGTAGGGTGAGGGAGCCTTGAAATCACATCAATTTTTGATTTCTATGCCTCAATACCATGGTTTGGAATTTTATGCCCAAGAACTATGGCCTCCTCCACCATAAAGTGGCATTTCTCCCAATTGAGAACAAGATTGGTTTCTTCAAAACATGCCAAAACTCTATCAAGATTCTTCAAGAACTCATCAAATGAATCTCCCACAACACTAAAGTCGTCCATGAACACCTCAAAAATGTCTTCCACCATATCGGTGAAAATGGCCATCATACACCGCTGAAATGTAGCCGGTACATTACACAAACCAAAAGGCATCCTAGAAAAGGCAAATGGGTCATATGAACAAGTGAATGTGGTCTTCTCCTGGTCTTCTAGAGCAATCAATATTTAGTTGTAGCCAGACTACCCATCCAAGAAATAGTAGAAGGCACACCCAGCAAGTCGATCCAACATCTGATCAAGAAAAGGTAAAGGAAAGTGATCCTTGCGGGTCACTTTATTCAATTTGCGGTAGTCTATGCATACCCTCCAACCAGTTATGGTTCTTGTAGGAATCAACTTATTTTGTGAATTTGTAACCATGGTCATGCCATCCTTTCTTCGGTACACATTGCACCGGTGAAGTCCAAGAGCTATCAAAGATGGGGCACACAACCCCGGCATCCAACCACTTGATCACATCCTTTTTCACAACTTCTTGCATTTCCTCGTTCAACGTCCGTTAATGCTCTAAGGAGGCCATTGCATCATCTTTCAGAATAATCTAATGCATACAGATTGCGGGGCTTATTCCCCGAATATCAGCTAAAATTCATCCAATTGCCTTTTTCCACTTTTGAAGCACCGACAATATGGTATCAACCTATATGTTAGTAAGTCAAGAAGAAAGAATAACTGGCAAAGTAGAATTTGATCCTAAGAACTCATACCTAAGTTATGGAGGCAGTGGTTTCAACTCCAACACCGGAGGCTGCTCAATTGAAGGTTCTGTTGCTGGAGTATTTCTATTTATGAGTCCAAAGATGATTTCCTAGGCTCATAAGAGTAAGGTCCCATCCCATGTAAAGCATTCACGCACTCCACTTGGCCCTTATTATCATTGACATCAAGATTCAACAATACGGCCTCCAATGGGTCCTCCACATTGATCATTGCACTGGTGTCATCAATTATCACTGATGTGATGAGGTCCACAAAAGATCACACTTCGGTACTGTTGGGCTGCTTCATTGATTTGCATACATGAAAGACCACCTTTTCATCACCCACCCGGAAGGTAAGTTCCCCTGCTTCTAAATCAACTAAGGCCTTCCCGTAGCAAAGAAAGGTCTCCCTAATATGATAGGAACTTCATAATCCACCTCTCATTCCAAGGTCACAAAGTCAGCTGACAAGAAAAATTATTCCACTCGGACAAGCACATCATCAACAATACCCAATGGTCTCTTCATTGATCTATCCGCCATTTATAACCTCATGGAAGTCGGCCTCGGTTGCTTGATACTCAAAGATTTAAAATTTGAGTAGGACATCAAATAAATACTAGCCCCCATAATACATAGAGCTTCAGAAAAATCTGCACTCCCAATTGTGCAAGGAATGGTAAAAACACCGGGATCTTCAAGCTTCGGGGCCATTGAATAAACTATATCAAGAACTTGGTGAGTCATCTTTATAGTTTCACAATCCATAGACCGCTTCTTTGTAATCAAGTCATTCATGAATTTAGCATAGACCGACATTTTTTCAAGAGCCTCCACCAAAGGCACATTAATGGAAAAACTCTTCATCATGTCAATGAACTTTTTAAACTGATTCTCATTTTCTACTTCGCGATCCTTTGAGGATAAGGTGGAGGTGGCCTTGGCAAATGAGCCTTGGCTTTAGGCACAACCGACGTTTATCATTTATTCCCTTTTATGCGGGTTCACATCATTTTCAGTTTCCACCTCGGCATCTTGAATATCGATCCTCACTTCTTCATTCACGTTCTCATTAATCACATTTTCAACTTCGAAAGGAACTTCATCTTCTTGCAACTCAACATTATCACACAAAACTTGCTTTTGTGTGGAGGCATTCACATCACCGCCTCGTCCACTTCTTGTAGTTACCGCCATAACATAATTGTTTCCAACCTTCTGTTTCACTGCTATATCACTTGGTAGAGAACCTTTAGGGCGTGTATTAAAGGACCGAGAGATTTGGCCTATTTGAACCTCCAAATTGTGATTGAGGTATTGTTTGAAGCCAACTGTGCATCAGAATTCGCATTCGTCTTCATCATTTGTTCGAACATCATTTCAATTATACCCATATTGTTGCTAGAAGAACTAGGACCTTGAGATGGGAATGTGGGTGAATCGTTTGGTTGGTGGTACATTGGGGGCCTTTGAAAGCCTTGCCCCCAGTTTCCTTGGTTTCCATTGTTCCATCCACCTTGATTGTTGCTACCACCCCTATTGTTGTTATTACCATTCCAATTTCGTTGGTTGTTTTGATTGTTATTCTGACTGCCCTAGTTGTTGTTTTGGTTGTTATTCTCCCAATTACCATTGCCTTGTTGTTGATTGCCCTAATTGCCTCGAGGTCTCCATTGTTGTTGGTTGGAAGAATTGCCTCCTTGGCCTTAATAATTATTCACGTATTGCACCTCTTCACTTTGTTCATCATAACCATCATTTTGAAATCCACCACAATCATTGTCAAATTGCTATGTATTCCCTTGATTCTGTTGACCTCGTTGTCTTCTTTTGTTGACAAGTATGTTGATACCCTCCATGGCATTCACTTTGCGAGGATTTTGAACTTGTTGCAACTGTGCCTTTGCTAGTTGGTTCATTGTGGTTGTCAACTGAGCTATAGCCTACCCATGATCATGTAATTCCTTGTGCAAATGAGTAGCCGTGGGGTCACCCTAGGGCCTATTGGCTCTACTTTGCCACACAAAAGAAGTGTCAACCATCTCGTCAAGAATATCACATGCGTCATCATACGACAACTTCATAAAGTTGACCCCATCAAGTTGGTTCACTATGCATTGATTTGTAGTATTAATGCCCCGGTAGAAGGTTTGTTGGATCATCGCCACGGTCATATCATTATTGGTGCATTCCTTTACCATTGTTCTATAACGCTCCCAAATCTCATGAAAATGTTCCGTAGGCTCTTGCTTGAAGACCAATATCTCATCTCTCAATGAATCAATATGTCCCGGTGAGAAAACTTTTGCAATGAACTTGTCCGCCAACTCATCCCAAGTAGTGATGAAATGGTTGGGAAGTCGCTCAAGCCAAATGGGAAGAGCCTATACCTAAGATCAAGGAAAGGTCTCGCTAATATGATAGGAACTTCATAATCCACCCGCATTCCAAGGTCACAAAGTCAGCTGACAAGAAAAATTATTCCACTCGAACAAGCACATCATCAATAATACCCAATGGTCTCTTCATTGATCTATCCGCCATTTACAACCTCATGGAAGTCGGCCTTGGTTGCCCGATACTCAAAGATTTAAAAATCGAGTAGGACATCAAATTGATACTAGCTCCCAAATCACATAGAGCTTTAGAAAAATCTGCACTCCCAATGGTGCAAGGAATGGTAAAAACACCGGGATCTTCAAGCTTCGGGGCCATTGAATAAACTATAGCACTAACTTGGCGAGTCATCTTTATAGTTTCACAATCCATAGACCGCTTCTTTGTAACCAAGTCCTTCATGAATTTAGCATAGCCCGATATTTTTTCAAGAGCCTCCACCAAAGGCACATTAATGGAAAATCTCTTCATTATGTCAATGAACTTTTTAAATTGATTCTCATTTTCTACTTCACGATCCTTTGAGGATAAGGTGGAGGTGGCCTTGGCAAAGGAGCCTTGTCTTTAGGCACAACCGGTGTCTATCATGTATTCCTTTTTAGGCGGGTTCGCATCATTTTCAGTTTCCACCTCGGCATCTTGAATATCAATCCTCACTTCTTCATTCACGTTCTCATTAATCCTATTTTCAACTTCCAAAGGAACTTCATCTTCTTGCAACTCAACATCATCACTCAAAACTTGCTTTTGTTTGGAGGCATTCACATCACCGCCTCGTCCACTCCTTGTAGTTACCGCCATAACATGATTGTTTCCACCCTTCATTTTCACTACTGTATCACTTATTAGAGTTCTTTTAGGGCGTGTATTCAAGGAACGAGAGATTTGGCCTATTTGAACCTCCAAATTTCTAATTGAGGTATTGTGGTGAGCCAACTGTGCATCAGAATCCACATTCTTCTTCATCATTTGTTCGAACATCATTTCAATTATACCCATATTGTTGCTAGAAGAACTAGGACCTTGAGATGGGAATGGGGGTGAATTGTTCGGTTGGTGATACATTGAGAGCCTTTGGAAGCCTTGCCCCCGGTTTCCTTAGTTTCCATTGTTCCATCCACTTTGATTGGTTCTACCACCCCAATTGTTGTTATTACCATTCCAATTTCCTTGGTTGTTTTGATTGTTATTCTGATTGCCCCAGTTGTGGTTTTGGTTGTTATTCTCGCAATTACCATTGCCTTGTTGTTGATTTCCCTAACTGCCTTGAGGTCTCCATTGTTGTTCGTTGGAAGAATTGCCTCTTTGGCCTTAATAATTATTCACGTATTGCACCTCTTCACTTTGTTCATCATAACCATAATTTTGAAATCCACCACAATCATTGTCAAATTGCTCTGTATTACCTTGATTCTGTTGTCCTCATTGTCTTCTTTTGTTGACAAGCATGTTAGCACCCTCCATGGCATTCACTTGGCGAGGATTTTGAACTTGTTGCAACTGTGCCTTTTCTAGTTGGTTCATTGCGGTTGTCAACTCAGCTATAGCCTGCCCATGATCATGTAATTCCTTGTGCAAATGAGTTGCCGTGGGATCACCCTAGGGCCCATTGGCTCTACTTTGCCACACAAAAAAAGTGTCAACCATCTCGTCAAGAATATCACATGCCTCATCATACAACAACTTCATAAAGTTGCCCCCATCAAGTTGGTTCACTATGCATTGATTTGTAGTATTAATGCCCCGATAGAAGGTTTGTTGGATCATCGCCTCGGTTATATCATTGTTGGGGCATTCCATTACCATTGTTCTATAGCGCTCCCAAATCTCATGCAAAAGTTCCGTGGGCTCTTGCTTGAAGGCCAATATCTCATCTCTCAATGAATCCATATGTCCCGGTGAGAAAAATTTTGCAATGAACTTGTCCGCCAACTCATCTCAAGTAGTGATGAAATGGTTGGGAAGTCGCTCAAGCCAAATGGGAAGAGTCTCAACCTAAGAGCATCCTAGGACACATTAGTGTGCTTGCTCCCCTAACATGTATCCACGAACACCTTGAGATGTTTGTAAGCATTTTGATTTGCAACACTCGTGAAATACCCACGCTGCTCTAGTAAGGACAACATCGCATTAGTTATTTGAAAATTACCCGCCCGGATTCGGGGTGGGACAATAGCATTTGGATACCATTGGTTCGGAAGCACTCTAGGAGCCACTCTTGGAGGTGGCGAATGAGGGTATGGAATATTGTTATTAACATTAGCATTATCCTGGTGGCCTCTACGTTGTCCTTGAGGTACAAGAGGCACCTGATCATCTCCGACATAATCTACCTCCTCCCACACAATCACATTTCCAAGAGGGTCGTTGCCGTTGTTAGCTGCCATTTGGTACCTGAAGTTGTGACACACATGAATTAGTAACAAAGAAGGAAATAAGACCAATACACAAAACTATTTAGATAGATAGCTAAAACCGTTAGCTCCTCGACAACGACGCCAAAAAAGTGATCGAGGACAACCATGTACTACTATTGAGTAGTGAGAGAGGGTCGAAGTAGCTTTTACCTGATTAAGGTCGAGATCGATTTCCACAGGGAGCTAGAAGTTGGAGTTGGATTTCTATCTAAAGTGGAGTTGTGTATTTGCTCCGAATTGCACTTCTAAACATTTTTGGATTTTGTTTTACTTATAACTGTCACACCTCCTTTTTCCCATCCCCGGAAGGGTATAAAGGAGTTTTTTTCTAATTAAAGGACAATCGAAACGAAATTTATTATTAAGCTTCAGAGTCGCCACTTGGGAGATTTATGGTGTCCCAAGTCACCGGTTGAATCCCAAATCGACGAAAAGATTGACTCTGTTTAACGATCCGCGAAATCCGAGTAATGAATTCTGTTAAACGGGGAGAAAGTGTTAGGTATTCCCGGGTTTCGTGGTTCTAGCACAGTCACTCAACTATCATATTCGGCTTAAACTATCCGATTTTAAGCATTTATGAGCCTATGTGTGAATTTTAACCGTTATTATTATTATTATTTTTACAGAGAATTGCAACGTCGTTAAAATACGTCTCGAACCGCGTCACATAAATGCACCCGTAATTTTTTACACATTTTAACACCGTCGCGATTTGAATTTGGATAACATAAATGCGCACCCGAATTTAGGAAAGTAATATTATTAAACACGCACCTAAAGCAACTACGCTTTTGCACTTTGCGAGGGCCATGGAATTTGCTAAATGACACGCCTCGGAATCTAAGGATCAATTCAAGGTTAAATAAAGCGAGGGCCATGCAATTATCATTTTTGTTTGGCATGACGCACCTCAATTAATTTTAAAGGAAAGAAATATATTTATCATTCCTATTTATATCTAAAGAAAAACTAATCTTCACAACTAGGTCACGAGAACCATACGCGTAGTTCTAATAGTCCTATTGCGCGCCTATAGGTTCGCCTACCTATGAAATACCAACAATTTGGACAAAGCTTGCATCCAGTGGTCTCGACATACACATGACATTCGGTCGGCTTAATGGTCAATTCTTATAAGAAACCATACGGCCCAATTCTAAAAGAATGGGCCAAGTGACCATAGTAGTCCATTTCCTCATAGTTCAAAATCAGAAACACACTGAATTCACTTACCTGACGCTGAACTTGACAGCCCCAAAAATGTTACCAAATTACTATTTAACATGAAGTAAAGGGAAAAGAAAAATGAAAAAATCAACAGAGGAAAATCTACCCAGGCTTGAACAAGCATATGCATAACAGTTATTGCAATCTCATGTGGGAATTTCTTTATCATAGGAATCAGCGAGGCAATATAAATCTAAGGAACATTAAACACTCCAATGGAATAGCAGCAGACAAAGCTAGAAAAGCAAATGAAAATTGAGAAAGACATAGAAATGAGGGACTGGAACATTAGCAATAACAGAGGGAGGCAATCGTAAAAAAAAAACCAAGCAGCAAGAACTCGATGAAATTCAGTCAGCTGGAAACTGCGTCTGAGACTGACCCAGAACCAATCCACAAATAGCCTCCAATATTTCAACAGTATTCTGCCCAGGAAATTATTTAAACAAAATAGATTTTGGATCATTTTTGAATCATATCATTCGAGCTTGAAGCTAACAAATCAACAACCACCGTTCGAGCACCTAACTCTGCCTTGACACGCGTCACTTCTAGACATATTCTGACTTCTCTTAGCAATTGAAACACAGGATAAATAAAGGATCCTACCGACATGATGAATCAATAAAATGAACTTGTTCATGAGTAGTTCGTGCATAATTTATATGAAAGAAACTCGGACAAAGCAGAAATTACCATTGAAAGCAGCGCTGGACAACAAACCATGACATTGAAACAACTATGTAAAAAAAGGTTAAAAGCCAAATCCGAGCACCATACTTGGTTCAGATGAATTTCGAAGCTCAAAAGTTTGCATAGCAAGGGAATCAAACACGAAATACATCCGACTATCCAGCCTTAGCGAAAATTTGCACAGAATCTGCTGAGAAGCAGGGCATTACCAAATTTTCTCCAATTGACTAAAAAATGTTTGAGAGCTGAGATTAATCTTATCTCATTCAAAGGTGAAAAAGAATTGGAAGACATGTGCCAAGATAGTTTGTGCATTTCAGCATTAGTACATAAACAAAACTAGAAAACTTGACTGACTGGCGTCTAATACACAAATAGGCATGAAACTTAAAAGTACACGAGTCACTCAAACTCATTCAGCTAGTAAGCAAAGCAATTCTGACAGCCAATGACAAAGAAAATGAGCAAAGTTAATCTTCAACCCCTAAACATGTACAAACAAAAATTAAACTATGGTCGGACAGTGACTTTCAGGATGTAAATCAAAGATCACAGCAAAATATGAACATACATAATCCATATCTAAAAGACTAGCATTCTGCATGAAAACTGAAACACCATAACCAATCTTCTACAAGCCTCTCGACCCCAAAACTCAAACGCCAGATGTTCTGTATATCCACAAACTAGACACCAACTCGAAAAGAACAGAAACACAGAACCAAACCAATTATAAGAAGAGAACAGTAGAAGACAATTTCAGAGAACTCATTTTAATACGTACACAGCCAAACCAAGCCAGAAATACGCATAAAAATGGCAAACAAATACACTACGACCAACAGTCACCAAGATTCAAATAGTTCCAAACCAGCTGAACTCGAATTCTCCATATATTTCTGAATCAAATGCCAAAGATAGAGGCTACATGAGATAAAAGACCAACCTGAATCAGCAAACACTTTGGATTAATTTTAGTTGAATGCTAATACCAGTGATATCCAGCAGCAGAGATCAAAACAACAGCAACTTTGAAATCATGAAAGCCCCAGACAGAAATTTGAAGCAAGCACCAGGGTTTAACAATCGACACAAACCAGCTTAACTTCAATCGAGCTCCATTTTAGAACAAGGAATCATGAAAAAACAATGCTGAGAATTTTGTTTTTTGATTTTGTCGAAATGAAAGTAAAACTCACAAAATTGAAACTCAGACTATATTGCCTTTTTTTTTCTTTTCTTCAAAAAATGCCAATGAAGATTCAAGACTAGAAACTGAAAAAAGACTTTCAGAACCCTAGACCCTCTCTCTGAAAAATTCCCCCTTCTGAAATCCCAAAATTCCTCTAGTTATCAGGCCAACACCTGATGAATGAAGCGCTGGGATTAATCGAAATCGATCCCACACTCTCCATTCATCCAGCATATGCCTTCTAGAGGCTTCCATCACGTGAGAAGGGTGTGGGGATGAGAGAATATGTTAAAGGTCGTTACAAATATGGTGACGAGTAGGTAGGGGGAACGCTTGAGGTGAGATGGGAGCTCACTCGCGTGAATTTTGGGCTGAAATAGGGGCTTGGTTCGTGGAGAAGAACAGTCGCAGTAACTCGTTTGAGGGATTAGGGATTTAGTCTGCGCGTCCGTGTTGTGTTTGTCAATTGAGAACAGGTCGGGTTGGGGCTTGTTGGGGCGTGGGTTAGGCGGATAGGGGGCCTGAATTGGGCCTTAGCATTAAATGGGGACAATGGCCCAAAATGTAGGTCTTTAATGGAGAAGACCAATTCTCTTTCATTTTATTTTTTCTTTTTCTTTTCACATTAAACTAAAAATCTAAATTAATTCTTAAAAACCAATTTAACCAATCAAATTAAATTAATTAATTCTAAATACATTTACCATAAATAATTAAAAAGAAAAGTGCAAATTAAACTATCTCTTTTTTTTCCAATAACTAATTTACTACTTAATTCAAAAATGCAGAGTTAAATCCTAGATGAAAACACATTTTTTTAATTAATTAAATAAATTAAACATGCACATACAAATACAGGCAATTGACAAAAAAAGGCCACGAAAATTCATAAAATTGCAAATATTGAAAGAAATTATTTCGTTTTGAAATTATGGAAATAATTCATATATGACAAAAATCATGTGCTCACAGCTGCCCCTCTTTGTTCGGAAACCCGAAGAGTTTTCGTGCAAAGATAGTTGAGCGGATACGAGCGATTTTTTCCCGTTTGAATACTCCATGTGAAGTATTTGTGAAAGATTTGACTGCACCCTGCTTCTGAGGTTTCCTACATATCCTTGGCTAAAAGGAATCAGGTCACCGTAGTTCGGGAAAGTCTGGTCGCTGGGACTACCTTAAAGCTGTGATTTCACTGTTGTTGTTGTGCTACTGCTTATTGAACCCTTTATTATATATGTCAAAATAAAAAGAAGCTAGTCTAAGCTATGATCTACGAATTACAAAAGTCATATCTATATCTTCAAACCTTATCTCGTATTCCTTATTTCCTTGTTGTCTTATATTCTCCCGGTGGGATCCATTGTTGTCGCTTTGAATTGTAAACTGAGATGTTTCTCCTTTGTCCGAGTGGATGGCAGCCTGCTGAACTTGATATGTATTCCTCTGCTATCCAAGCGGGTTCCTGACTTCAAAAATTGAAATGTATTCCTCTGCTATACAGGTGGGCTCCTGACTTCAATACTTGAATGTATTTCTCTGCTATACAGGCAGGTTTCGAACTTCAAAACTTGAAATGTATTGCTCTGCTATACAGGCGAGCTCCCGATTTCAAAACTTGAATGTATTTCTCTACTATACAGGTGGGCTCCTGACTTCAAAACTTGAATGTATTCCTCTGCTATCCAGGCGGGCTCCTTACTTCAAAATAGACCAAAAAAAATGTGTAAGCTAAAATTTAAATTGTACTCCCTTGCTATCCAGGCAGGCTCCAGACTTCAAAATTTGAAATGTATTCCTCTTTTATACAGGCGAGCTCCTGACTTCAAAACTTGAATGTATTCCTCTACTATTGATGACGTCCAAATCCACCGCTAAAAAGCAAAAGACACGGTCGCATGCAATATAATATACCCAACTATGGTCGGGTCGAATGAGAACAATGTATAGGCGATTAGGAATGTAAGAAAATTATCGCTAGTAGGGCAACGCAAAACACTAAGAATTTTTGGGTTGAAAGTTATTTTTATATCTAAAATACGGAAATGTAAACTAACATAGAAAGCAAGTAAAACGATCAATGACTACAAGTATGAAAGCATCGGGGATTACACTCATGTAACGATCCAATGTATTTCACAATTTTACAAATATGAGCGAGTTTATGTTAATTAGTCACGGATAATAATTCTTAATTAGCTTCTCCCAAAGACTAACAAGACTTCCTAATTGAATTATCCCCAATCACAATTAGAAGATTGAGCACACCCGAAAGGCTACAAGTAGTTCAATCCTATCCTTAGGTATAATCTATAAAATAAGGGTTAACGCCTCAAGTTCTTATTAATTAATCTTTCCAACCCCAAAATATTTTTTCCAAAATTAATTCGGAGTCAATGGGCGAGCACTAGAGTTAGCTAATCCCTTTGGAAACATTAAAGAACAATAATAATTAAAGAAACAATAACTCACTTTATAAATATATAAAAGTCATTCAATATATAAGCACAACAGGGCATAAAATCCACACTTTAATTATGAATATTCCCATAAACAAGATTTAAGTGTTAGATAAAATACTACACACTTAGATAAACAATACAAAGTAAGGAAATGAAGAAATAAACATAAATGGGTAAGAAAATCTTAACCACAAGCTTTAATCTTCAAGACCCAAGTGTGTTTGTGCAAAACCCTAGCTTCGAACTTGTTCTCTCTAGTCTCTATAGACTGAAGATAAGCCAAAAAAGATGTTTAAAATATCTGCTTGGACGAGTATAAAATTCATTTTGGGTGAGAAAATGTGAAATGCCAATTTTGCCCAGGCCTGATGCACTATTTCCGCATCTGCGTAAAAGTAACTGCAGATGCGGTTCCGCAAAAGCAGAAAAATCATCGCAAAAGCGGAACTCCTCCAAGTTGTCAGGAATCGCATAAGCTGAAAATCCACCGCTTTTGCGGTTCCGGAGAAACGAAATTTCAACCACAGAAGCGGTTCTAGCCATTTCCCCCAAATCTGCAAAAGTGGACGTCGCTTCTGCGGCCAATCTTCTGCAGAAGCGGAAATTACTGGAGGTTTTGCATAGTTTCATCTTTTTTTTGCTCAATTCCATTTCCATTCGATTCAAACCACTTCGTAGCATCATTTTCCTGAAAATCTAACAATAACCACCATAAACAAACTCATTAAAAGGGAACAAAAGTTAAGGAAAATAGGCTAAAATGAGTGGTAAAATCACCACTCATCAATACCCCCAACTTAAAGTTTTTGCTTGTCCTCAAGCAAATAAAAACCAAAGCTTCAATGAGAATTCACTATTGAAAACACAAGTGGTATCGCCATTACTTACATAACACATTCTCCAATTTAAACATCATACTAATGGATTTGGTTGGTACTGACAATTAGGCTCGAGTATGCACATCTTTCCCGGATAACTCCCTCATAAAGAAAAACAACTTCAACAATGTGCAAGGAAGTTCAAGAATAACCAAGTGATCAACATAAGCCTCAAGAAGTGACTCAAAAGCACTAGTCAACTAAAACTTGCTCACTTTACTCAATTTCACCAATCTTTCCTAATTCATGTGCCCTCACAAGGAAGAAAATCCCAAAATCACTATATTTAAAATACAACATAAGGGACAAAATTTCCAAGAACGCTCACTCTCACAAAGAATTTCAAGTGTTACAATATTTCATACAATAAGCTTGCCCTTATTTTAATTCATCGCTTATTCAAGAATGCTCGATTGGAGGTCTTATAAGGACTTTTTAAGCTTGTAATGTAGGTTTAGGGAAGGGTTGGATAGACATTTGGGCACAAGTGACTTCACCCTCTTTGAACACTACTCACACTTTGCCATTCTTTTGCACTTTGCTCATTTTCAAACCCCATAGCCTAACTTTCATTTAGTTCCCAATATAGAACCGCCTCATCTACCTCTTCTAATTTTTATTCAAGACTCCGTACCTTTATAAATATACACGTATTTTCTCTTTTTTATATACACCTATTTTTCATCTCTTTTTTTTTTTCTTTGGATCTTGAATATTTAAACAAACATTTTTGAGGCATGGATCCTAAACTCACCATACAACCTTACCAATATCTCCTTCGACACCACCCCCAACTTAGGATTTTAGACTCATTCTCAATGTTCAAAGAGGGACGGGTTCAAGAGAGAGAATTACTTTTCAAAAGGGGAAAGGTTTGTAATGAGGTGGTCAAAGAAAAAGGTTTAAAGGATCAAATTGGGTACTAGTGATATTATTTATGCAAATGTAGGCTTTAAAAGCTAACGAGGTTTTGTAAATACAACAAAGAATGCCTAAGATCATTCCTCCAACAAAATATACTATAATTAGCATTGAAAAACCAACTGGGCAAGTTCTAGATGATAGAAGTAAACGCATGATTTATTTGAACAAACACTAACACACATGGCACAGATCAATGTTGATTCTAATAAGGATATTTAGAGACATATCTGAACTAGTAGACAAAGAGTCACTAAAAGAGCCAAAACGTTATCACAAGAATTATTTTGCACCAAGCACTTACTTGTTTTAAGCACAAAATCCCATTTTTGGAGGGGTATTCTTAATTTACAATTTACATACAAGAGACCAATATTATTATTACCAAATATTCCAAAAGCCTCATCCTAGAAAAACAATACTAATTCCCTTATAAAAGTTGTCAATCTATCCATCATCAGGAAAAGTCACCTGGTTCACTTCAAAAGTATTCCTTGGGAAAGAACCGTAGCATGAAGAAAATCCAAGGAAATTGTATTTATAGAAATGAAAATAAAAGAAAAGAAAACTACTATAAAGTATACAAAAATAAAAGAATCTAATACTACTACAAAGGAAAAATATAAGCTAATAAGAAGAAACATAAATAACGAAAGCAAAATACAAATACAAACACGACTAATCAAACCAAGCCCGGTAAGGGCACCTGCTGCATATACTAGCCCGCCAATGGCACACAAGGTACATAACAACATAATCACAAGCCCGACAAGGCCATACAGTATCCACAACATAAACATAAGCCCGAAAAGGGCACATAATCTCAAAATATGAATACAGTACACAATTCCACCCCAACTAAAACATTACAGTGTCCTCACTGCACAATATGTAATATAAAGCATAAAACGTTTCAGGGTCTCCCTGAGGTCTGCATCAGACTAGAAGACTATGGGAGGACGGCTGATCAATGCTGAGATGCACTCGTAGATACACCATCATCTGTCTCTTCATCATCATCATAATCACCATCATCACTAGCAAACTGCGAAAGGAATGAATATTCCTCACTATCGTCTTCTGCTGCCACTAGAATCTTTGCATCTTTCGTCCCCACTTGAAAATGGCTTTGATGCCTCTTCGCATCTTGACCATGAATTTGTTCTTCTTCTTGTTCTTCTTCTTGTCCTTCTGAAAGTCCGACTGAAGATCAGCATGGGCCTTGGCTAAAGTGCCACAGGCTCTCTCCAGTCTGGCCACTGATGCTGTCATTTTCTTCATGTTCTCTTCATGGCGTTTTAGAGCATCCAAGTAACCCTACATATCTTCCGTGGAGAAGTAAGTAGGGCCAGGCTGTAAGGAGAAGGGTACACGCAGAAGTTGTGATACTAACTCCTTAATTGATTGAAGATCGGAGTTAAGTATCCCAAATGGCTCTTGAGGGGCTGACTCTGAACCTGTGGCTGTGGAAGTGACTTTCAACTTTTTGCTTTTGACAACAGTTCCCTCTCCTGTCACTCTCAAGGGGTGGAAAGGTTTGTCAGCTGGCAGTCAACGATCGGTGGGGCGGATGGCAACCTCTGCTCGGGTGCATAGTCTTGTAATAAGTAAGGGGAACATCAACCCTGCATCCTTCTCTCTCGAGTACTCTCTCAAGTACTGCCTCATCTTCTAAAAAATGCAGTACCCGACATTCACCTGACTACCATCTAGAATGCATGCTATGATCAATGCCCAGGTGTAGGAGACATCAGAGACATTTCCACACGGACATACTCTGTTCCTGATGATATGCAGCCACCTTTTGGCCTCGGCAATGAAGTCAATTGATTTTAGCCCCTTTCTTTTGTTCCCCATTTTCTCCCTCAAGTGCGAAGGGAAAAGTTTGGATACAAGCCCCACTCCATTATCACAGTTATTTTTCTCTTGCGCCGGCTCCACAGGATAGTTTGGGATTCCAAGGGTATCATTGATGTTCTCAATCCCAAACCTCACCATTCGTCCTCTGATTGTGATGTGTGGATCATCAAAGTTCGTATGCCTAAGATTGGTGTAGAACTCGAGAACCCATAGTTCATTGGCCTCTAAAGGAGTGGCGATGAAACAGGACCATCCGGATGCATAAAGCCGGGCATGGAAGTCAGGAAGCTTTTCGTCCAGTTTATCCTCAAGGATCCCCTTTTCAGGAATGATCTTCTTATGGATGAGGTCGTCCAAATATCGGCTCTCACATGAGGCAGACATGAACCGCGATTCATCATAAGTCTCCTCAATCTCTTCCTGAATTTCTTGGTGTGATATGCTTGGGTTCGGGTCCATTTTTGAATTGAAACACCTACAAAGAATCAACACAATATCAGTCAGACAATAAAATCATGTTATGCAATTTAAAACACTGCATTTGAGCCAAAAGATTAGGTTGAACATGTCCGGGAAGCACTGTTTGCAAACACACTATTTTTGTAAAATTTGGGCAGTTTTCGCTTCTGCGAAACTTGAGCCGCAGAAGGGTATCGCTTTTTCGGTGAAAAAGATGCTTCTGCGGTTCTTGCGTTTTTGGACTATTTGACTTTTTGCTTCTGCGGAATTTTTATCGCAGAAGCGGTTCCACTTTTGCGGAAGTCCAACCGCTTCTGCGATTTTCATTGTTCTTCAGAGAAATTAATACCCAGTTGATTTTTGATTTCTTTTGCCATTACAACCAAATTTTGGCATCAAAACAAAAAATTTATGCATTATAATAGAACATTCAATGGGGACCAAATTTGTGCCGCTTCGCACAAGATTTTCACTCAAACAATGTCTCGAACACTTTGCGAGCAATTTAGTATGAACCCTTCTTCACACAAATGGGGTACTCAAGACTTTCCCCAATTTTGTTCTATCTTATCACCACACACACGTTTACACTCAACCAAATCCTCACTTCCTAAAGCTAACAACAAGAATCCAAAACTAAAAAACAAGAAAAAGAAGAGAACATCAAATAAAATAGAAGAAAAAGAAAATTTCTGTTGTAACTGAGCATTTGAGAATGGGAAGTGAGTGATTAGCATTGAGAAGAGGATAAGGAAGATAATACCTGAACACGTGCAACAGAAATGAATTTACGAGCAAGCTTGTTGAAATTTTGGAGAATTAATCGTTCATGGGGAGTTAGGGCAGGGAGACACAGTGTTGTTGGTTTTGAGCAAATGAACATTCAAAAATCTATTATGAATTTTAAAACCCGGTCGACTTCCGCTTTTGTGGAAACGAAGCCGCTTCTAGCCGCGTATGCAGTTCTGGGGCCACTTCTGCGGTAACAGTCGCTTTTGCGGTTGGTCTTGTCGCTTCTACGAGACTGCTGATGCAGGCAAAAAGTCGCATATGCGGTTTTAGCAGAGATTTTGTGAACAGTGTTTGCAGCTACTTGTTTTTGCCCTCCGGACCACTCCAACCTGTGTAAATAAACTCCAAAAAATCAAAAACTTGGCAGATTAGTCAAAAATAATATTCTAAGATATTCTAAAAAATAAACTTTCAAAAATGGTGAAACATTTTGAAAAACGACGGGTTTCCTCCCACCAAGCGCCGTATTTAACGTTGTGGCACGACGCAAACAACTTTACCACTTTTCTCGCCACTTGGATGATATGAATTGGGCATCTAGATTGGCATCAAGCTTGTGACCATGAGCGACAAGGGGTGGTAAGTTAATGATCGAGCCAATGCTTAAATTCTTCATTTTGCACTTCTTGGCTCTCAAGTGAGGAATGTCGTTTTTCTTTCTTGTTTCCTCAAACTGTAAAATGAATGGCATGAGTTTTTCCTCCTCGCTATCCTCCATTGATTCATGTAATTCAACTACCATATCACCACACAATCCCAATGTTGAATAATTCTTGGAATGTGACTTCAAGCCTTCACTTTGCGTTTGTTCTATTTGACATCCTTTTTTCCCCCGAACTAAAGTCGATCTCAACCAAATTTGCATTTACACCGGTTGACTCTAATTTCATATTTTTCTCGACATCACTAACAACACTGAGTAGGTTGGCGGATGTTCAATTCTAGATTCTTTCAAAGTAAAGCTCCCTTTCTTCCTCGGAATTGGACTCTTCTTGGCTTTCTTCCACACACTCAAGTTGTTGGGCATAGTGAGCCTCAACCAACGTTTGCATTTGATTTTCAAAATTGCGGATATGTTCCACATTGTAATTCAATCCTTGTTTCAAATCCTCGAGTGCAAAGTTGTACTTCTCCTCATTTTGAAGAATGGCCTCCAACATGAGCATTATTTTCTCATTTTAAGTAGTTGAGAGTTCTTCTTGGTTTTTATCAAGTGCCAAGAAAGGGTTTTCACTTTCAATCTCCAAGGAAAAATTTTGGTTTTCATTCACTTCCAAGACTTTTTGAACCCTTGAGGCTTCGATCATTTCATCCATTTGTGAGTGCAAACGTTGAAGTGCTAAACCATTTTGGAGACTAGTCTCCAAAAGATTTTCCAAGGCATTTTGCTCCTTGTTTCCTTATTCAAGTAGACACTCCAACATGATCTTGAACTCTCCATTTTGGTAATGCTCACTTTCTTCCATTTCCCTAGCCCTGTAGTTCTCATTGCAACAAGCAAACTCATCATAGTAGCGGCATGGGGAAGGGAAGGTCAAATATGCACAATAATCCCAATAACCATTGTGGAAACCACACCTATCACAAATACTCTAACCATGGGGATGCGATTGTGCGCACAATCCACCCCCGGGAGAATTTAAATAATTTTTCCATGAGTGTGGTCCTCCACAATAAGGACACGGGTCATCAAAGTATGAACGACTACCATCCGACCAATTTTCATTATATGATGCCATTTTTCAAGAACAAGAAAATTTAAACAAGAAACAAACTATAAAAATAGACCCAAGGTAAGAAAAAAATAATTACACAAATATTCAAAAGTTTGGACCAAAGCACTTTCGCTTACTTCTCAAACAATCGAAATTGCGCCAAATTGTTCCCCGGTAATGGCGCCAATTTTGATGACATCCAAATCCACCGCTAAAAAGCAATTGAAACGGTCGCATGCAATATAAATTACCCAACTATGAGTCGGGCTCGAATCCCACAGAGAACAATGTGTAGGTGATTACCAAACACTAAGAACTTTTGGTTGAAACCTGTTTTTATATCTAAAATGCGAAAATGTAAACTAAACTAGAAAGCAAGTAAAATGATCAATGGCTACAAGTATGAAAGCATCAAGGATTACACTCAAGTAGCGATCCAATGTATTTCACGATTTTACAAATATGAGCGAGTTTATGTTAATTAACCATGGATAATAATTCTTAATTAGCTTCTTCTGAAGACTAACAAGAATTTCTAATTGAGTTATCCTTAATCACAATTAGATGATTGAGCACACCCGAAAGTCTACAAGTAGTTCAATCCTATCCCTAGGTAGAATCTATAAAATGAGGGTTAACGCCTCAAGTTCTTGTTAATTAATCTTTGCCAACTCCAAACTATTTTTCCCAAAATTAATTCGGAGTTAAAGGGCGAGTCCTGGGGTTAGAGAATCCATTTGGAAACATTAAGGAAAAAGAATAATTAAAGAAACAATAACTCACTTCATAAATATATAAAAATCATTCAATACATAATCACAACAAGGTGTAAAATTCACACTTTAATTATGAATATTCCCATAGACAAGATTTAAGTGTTGGATAACACACTACACACTTAGATAAATAATAGAAAGCAACGAATTGAAGAAATAAACATAAATGGGTAAGAAAATCTTAACCACAAGCTTTAATCTTCAAGACCCAAGTGTGTTTGTGCAAAACCCTAGCTTCAAACTTGTTCTCTCTAGTCTCTATGGACTTAAAATAAGCCAAAAAAGATGTTCAAAATATCTACTTGGACGAGTATAAAACACATTTTGGGTGAGAAAATGTGAAATACCAATTTCTCCCGGTCCCGATGTAGTGTTTCCGCATCTGCGTAAAAGTAACCGCATTTGCAGTTCCGCAACAGCGGAAAAATCATCGCAAAAGCGGAACTCCTCCAAGATGTCAGGCATCGCATTAGCGGAAAATCCACCACTTCTGTGATTTCGCAGAAGCAAAATTTCAAACGCAATAGCGGTTCTAGCCATTTCCCCCAAATCCGCATAAGCGATTAGAAATCCACAAAAGCGGACATCGCTTTTGCGGCCAATCTTCCGCTGAAGCGGAAATCACTAGAGGTTTTGCATAGTTTCATCTTCGTTTTGCTCAATTCCACTTCCATTCGATTCAAATCACTTCGTAGCATCATTTACCTGAAAATCTAATAATAACCACCATATACAACCTCATTGTCTAATTAAAAGGACACAAAAGTTAAAGAAAAGATGCCAGAATGAGTGGTAAAATTACCACTCATCAGCCATACAAGCGGGCTCCTTACTTCAAAACTTCACTCATCAGATATACAAGCGGGCTACTGACTTCAAAACATGAATGTATTCCTCTGCTATCCAGGCGGGCTTTTGACTTCAAAACTTGAATGGATTCCTCTGCTATCTAGGCGGGCTCCTGACTTCAAATCTTAAAATGTATTCATCTGCTATACATGCAGGCTCCTGACTTCAAAACTTGAATGTATTCTTCTTCTATCTAGGCGGGCTCCTGACTTTAACATTTGAAATGTATTCCTCTGCTATACCTGCAAGCTTTTGACTTCAAAACTTGAAATGTATTCCACTGCTATACAGGCAGGCTCCTGAATTCAAAACTTGAAATGTATTCCTCTGCTATATAGGCGGGCTTCTGACTTCAAAACTTGAAATGTATTCTGCTGCTTATACATACGGGCTCCTGACTTCACAGCTTGAATGTATTACTTTGCTATCCAGGCGGGCACCTGACTTCAACAAATTAGATAAAATGAGGAAAATTTTCTGCCCTAGTTTGGTAGCTGGGCACATGGGTGAGTGTTAAACATGAATCATTTTACCAACTATTGCTAAGAATTTGAAAGCTAAGTCCTATAATCCAGGGATGTCCCGATAACTAACAATTATAGATCCAAGCTGCATCTTCTAAATGTATTACTTCCGCTAAGTTCTGTTATCTAAGAGGGTTGTAAACTACATCCTATTATTTAGAAGACCCTGACAACTCCAAATTGAATCTTATCTTAAACGTGTAAATATTGAAACCATCTTAAATTCTTTTGGGATAAATGATGGGTGGTGATTTTACCACTCATTCTAGCCTCTTTTCCTTAGCTTTTATGTCGTTTTAAGTATACATTAAGGTTGTTTATAGTGGTTATTGTGAGATTTTTAGGTACATGATGCTATGAGGTGGTTTGAATGGAATTGAAGTGGAAAAATGATTGCTGGGCAAATACGCTATGCGATCGCAAAAGTATGAACGCGATTGCAGAGCCTGAGCAAGTAAACCTATGCGATTGCAGGTACATGCACGCGATCGCAGAAGCTTCAACAGTCACTGCACACGATCGCAGGCAAAGACATGTGATCGCGATGCATTGTATCTGGGACAGTTCTGTGCAATTATGGCATTTCACATTCTTTCACCCCAAATCATTTTTATACTCGTCCAAGAAGACATTTAAGATATCTTTGGCTTATTTTGAGTTTGCATAGACTTGAAATAACAAGTTCTTGAGCTATGGTGTGCACAAACACACTTGGGTCTTGAAGATTGAAGCTTGTGGTTAAGTTTTTCTTACCCATTTATGTTTATTTCTTTATTTCCTTGCTTTGTATTGTTTATCTAAGTGTGTAGTATTTTATCCAACACTTAAATCTTATTTATGAGAATATTCATAGTTAAAGTGTGGATTTTATACCTTGTTGTACTTATGTACTAAATGATTTTATCCAAAGGGATTAGCTAACCCTAGGACTCGCCCACTAACTCCGAATTAGTTTTGGAAAAAATAGTTTGGGGTTGGGAAAGATTAATTAACAAGAACTTGAGGCGTTAACCCTCATTTTATAGATTCTACCTAGGGATACGATTGAACTACTTGTAGCTTTCGGGTGTGCTTAATCTTCTAATTGTGATTAGGGATAATTCAATTAGAAAGTCTTGTTAGTCTTTAGAAGAAGCTAATCACGAATTATTATCCGTGGCTAAATAACATAAACTCGCTCATATTTGTAAAACATGAAATGCATTGGATAGTTACTTGAGCGTATTTCCGACTCTTTCATACTTGTAGCCATTGATCATTTTACTTGTTTTCTAGGTTAGTTTATATTTGTGCATTTTAGATATAAAAACAATTTTCAACAAAAAATTCTTAGTGTTTGGCACTGCGCGACTAGCGATAATTTTCTTACATTCCTAATCGCCTACACATTATTCTCTGTGAGATTCGACCCCGACTCATAGTTGGGTAATTATATTGCTGCGACCGTATCTATTACTTTTTAGCGGTGGATTTGAACGTGACGTCAAAAGTGTTCCTTGGGAAAGAACCGTAGCATGAAGAAAACCCAAGGAAATTTTATTTAAGGAAATGAAAATAAAAGAAAAAAAACTACTACAAAGGTAACTAAAATAAAAGAATCTACTACTACTAAGAAGAAATTAATCAACAATAAAAATAGAAACTAACATGGATTTACTAATAACATAATAACATTATCAATCTACACAAATTCAAGTTCACAATCACCCAAAACAACCACTTCATGTTCCACAAAAACTACAACTAAAAATTCCACACATGATAATCATATATATAAGAGCCACCCCAACCGAAAATGTTGCAATGTCCCCAATGCAATTATGCAATTCAAGCCAAAATGAAGGAGGTGGTCCCTGAATGGTATCACTCTCCACTGGAGGAACTGGGAGGCTCAAGCTTAAAGTCATCATCCTCGGTCTCATCCGGTCCACAGAACTTTCGCAAAGTGCTCATGATCTTGTTGAGGAACTTGCTCTTCTTCCTCTCATGCTCCCTATGCTTCCGTTGCCTTCTTTCAATTTGCCCCAGCTTGACTTTGATGTTCTGTTACTCCTTAGCAAGGTCGGACAATGTGGGGAGCTTTCCTGAGCCAGATGGACCTGCAGAGGTGCTCTCTCCGGATAGTGCAGAAGGAAGCCCAGTTACAAGCTGCCGTACCTAAGTGTCCATACCAAAAACCTGTCTAGAGACGTACCTGAGAGTGAGAGGCCCCTTCTCACGTGGGGTGATGGCTGTGGGAGTACTGGAGGCATCTGCAGGAGCTTCATGAATCTCCGTTTCTGGGAACTGGCCGAAGCTGGGAGATGCTACATCAATTCGTCTCTTATTTGGCGTAGCTCCTGCTCTTGACCTCAGTAAGGAACGGATGAGCTTTTCTGGTTGCTTTTCCTTTTCTGTAGGCTTAGGCTGTACCCCAGCCTCATAGCATAGATAGGTGATCAATGATGGAAAGAATAAGCTCTTGGTTTGCTCTTCTGCTATCTTATCAACAATGAGTTACCCCATGTTCACCAGCAAACCCTCCAGAATAACACAAATCACTCTTGCTTTTCAGCTGTCACTTCTATCTCTTTTTTTTCGAAGGCATGATGCGAGCACAGATGATAGAGAGCCAAGTATTGGCCTATGTAGTGAATTCTGAAGACTCGATCCTTGTGTGGTTCTTTATCCATTTCGGCACCTGTCCACCATGCAAGTGAGTGACGAACCATTGGATACCCAACTCTTGCACCTTCTCCCTGTACACCTGGTTGTCGACATTGGCAAGATTGTAATAGGCATTGATCTGCTCTAGACTGAAACAGACTTTGCAACCTCTGACAGTAGCCACCAACTCATTGTTGAAGTCTGTCTCTATAGAATTTGCATAAAATTCTTTGACAACCTCATAGTTGGCTGGCCTGGGCTCTTCGGCGAAGCATATCCATCCACTAGTAAGCAATCTCCCATGGAACTCAGGCCATCGGTCCTCCAGGTCGACCAACTGTATGCCTCTTTCCCTTATCATTCTTTTGGAGAGCTGTTTGTCATAACGTTCAGAGCACCTGCATGAGAAGAATGTGGCACCATCATAATACTCCTCTACGGCAACTTGTTCGACATATTGTTGCAAATTTTCATCAGTTTCCGACTCCATTTTATAGCTCAAAATACCTATAGACAAAGTGTACATGTCAAACAACCATATGGTGACTTTCAGCATTGCATTTAGAGGTAATTAGTGTTAGACCTCGTTTAACCTCGTTTGGAAATCATTGATATATTTGATATGTGTTCTTTGGTTGTATTAGCATGATTTCCAGGTAATAGGTTTTGATGAATGACAAACAATGAAGTCGATTGTCAAACAACGATATTGTATGACAAACGATGAAGATGCATTAGCAATCAATCAAGATAGTTGACAAATCAATGGTGATGAATCAAACAATCAAGATTGGATACCAAGAAGCATATTGATGACGGGATTGCATAGACAAGCCAAGTCGAGCCAAAGAGTTCAAGACCGAAGACCCAAGGCGTTGGTCGTTAGGTAGAACCAATGTAAGAACAACGTTTAAGTTATCTTATCTTTTGGCTCAACATTAGGTCATCATAAATATGCATTAAATCATTTTATCAAATCATATTTATCATAAACATATTTCAAATACTTCAAACAAAATGATTTTAACGTTTTCATTTTAACCAAAATGGTTTTTGAAGTAAGCTTTTGACTCTGGTATACTCCGGTATATTCGAGCTTTGATTCTGGTATATCCTGGTATATTCCAGCTTTAATATGCATAAAATCATTTTATTAAACCATATATATCTTCAAACAAAATGATTTTAATGTTTTCATTTTAACCAAAATGGTTTTTGAAGTAAGTTTTCAATTATGGTACACTCTGGTATACTCCAGTTTTGATTATGGTATATCAATGGTATATCAAAGGTATATTTCAGCTTTGTTTGAAGCTGGAAATTTACGCAAGGCATGATAATCGATTATCTTAAAAATAATCGATTATCTGATTTGGTTAATCGATTAACTTGTATCCGTTGCCTTCCAACGACTAGTTTTTTGAACTAGATAATCGATTAACTAAACCGATAATCGATTAACTGACTGGAAAATCAGATTTAGTGTTTAAACATGAGCAACGGACATAACACCTCCAAACTCTATAAATAGAGGTCTTTGGAGCTGATTTTATATGAACGACATCTCTCATTATTCTTGAACATATTGAAAATATTCTTGCATCATTTTAGAGCTTTTGTTGAGCCATTTGAGAGACAACTTTGTGTTGTTCATTGAGCTAATATTGTATCTCTTTATCTACTCTTCTTAGAGAGTCTTTATTGTAAAAGAGAGAAATTCTTGAGAGGATCATATCTTCTCAGTGAGCAAGGTGAAGTCTTAAGGTGAGGTATCCTTGAGCAAGAAGTCTTGTGGTGCGGTATCCACGAGCAAGTTGAAGTCTTGTAGAGCGTACATCTACGAGCAAGTGTAACGGTTTGTTAGGCACCCGGAAGCTTAACGGAGTTAGTGTAAACTCGAGAGAGTCTCTCGGGAGACTGGACTAACCACACGTTGTGGTGAACCAGTATAAATTCGGTGTGTCCTCTCCTTACTCTTTTAATTACTGCACTTACTTTACTCCTGCAATTTTAACTCCGCAAAATTTACCGACATTCTCGTGCCTCACTATTCACCCCCCCCCTCTAGTGACGGGCATAAATCCTAACAATTAGGCCACATAAACATGTTAGAAATCTTTCGGGGCAGAATGCGCGAAGCTACTGGTTTGCCTACTGGGAAACATTGAATCACGATTGTAGAAAATGTCATGCGATCGCAGAGAAGAAAGTGATGGCAACCCATGCGATTGCAGAAGGATTCACGCAACCGCGATGAACGATTTTTGGTACAGCCATATTTAGACCTACGCGATCGCGAAAATGGACATTGCGATCGCGAGGGTCTTCTTCCTCGCCCAGAACCAGTGTCTTTGGGGCATTTATTTGAACAAGTGGTGTGCTTCATTGTTGACAGCCATTTTACACCACCAAAACATACATTTTTGCCCCAAAAATTTGCATAAGAAAACTCTCTTTCTCTCAACAAATCACTCACAACAAGCAAGCATACTAAAAGACCCAACATTGGCTTCTCACACCATAAACAATTTTCAAGCCCTAACCTTTGAATATAGGGCAGCCCACACCCTAACTTACCATTATAATTGCAATTAAACCAAGCTTTAGGGTGGGAGAGTGACATACGTGAGAGATGATGCAAGATTTATGTGTTGGAATTCAAGCCTACTTTATTTCTTTGTGGTGTTTTCCAGGGGTAAATGGGAGCAGAGATTTGTTCTTCCTTTGTTTTGGGTGAAAATGGGCGTGTTTTGGCTCTCCAGTGCATTTCAAGTCCGAGACTTCCACTTTTATATGCGATCGCATAGCAATCACTGCGACCGTAGTGAACAAATATCACAACTCACGCGATCGTGTATAGATAGCCAAAAGCTCACTCAGCGCTAACGCGTGAGCATTCCTGTGATCGCAATTCTCTGCCCTTTTTTTACAGTTTTCTACAACTACCGGTTTGTGGCTTCCTGTACACCCCCACCTGCTCAAATCAACTCGAATAATTCTCAAACATGGCAGATTAGTAAAAAATAATATTCTAAGCTATTCTAAAAAAGAAATTTTCAAAAACGATGAAAATTTTTGAAAAACGATGGGTTGCCTCCCACCAAGCGCCGCATTTAACGTCGTGGCACGATGCAAACAACATTACTATATTTCTTGCCACTTGGATGATATGAACTGGGCACCTAGCTTGGGATCCAGCTTGTGACCACGAGCGATGGGGGGTGGTAAGTTGATGATTGAGCCAATGCTTAAAATCTTCATTTTGCAGTTCTTGGCTTTCAAGTGAGGGATGTCGTTTTGTTTCTTGCTTCCTCAAACTATAAAGTGTATGGCCTGAATTTTTCCACCTCGCACTCGTTCATTGATTTATGTAGTTCAACTTCCAGGTCAGCACACAATTCCAATATGGAAAAATGCTTGGAATGTGACTTCAAGCCTTCACTTTGCAAATCTTCTATCTTGACATCCTCTTTTTCCCCCGGATTAGAGTCAACATCAACCATATTTGCATTTACATCGGTTGACTCCAATTCCATATTTTTCTCAGCATCACTAACACTCATTGAGTCGGTTGGTGGATGTTCAATTCTTGACTTCCTTAAAGTAAAGCTCACTTTCTTCCTTGAAATTTCACTCTTCTTGGTTTTGTTCCACAAACTCAAGTTGTTGGGCATAGTGAGCCTCAACCAATATTTGCATTTTATCTTCCAAAGTGTGGATGTGTTCATTATTGTATGCCAAGCTTTGTTTCAAGTCCTCGAGTGCAAAGTTGTGCTTCTCCTCATTTTCAAGAATGGCCTCTAACATGAGCATTATTTTCTCATTTTGAGCATTTGGGAGTCCTCTTGGTTTTGATCAAGTGCCAAGAAAGAGTTTTCACTTTTAATCTCCAAGGAAGGAATTTGGTTTTCATTCACTTCTAAGGCTCTTTGAACCCTTGAGGCTTCGATCATTTCCTCCATTTTTGAGTGCAATCGTTGAAGTACTAAATCATTTTGGAGACTAATTTCCAAAAGATGTTCCAGGGCATTTTGCTCCTTGTTTCCTTCTTCAAGTAGACACTCTAATAGGAGTTTGAACTCTCTATTTTGGCCATGCTCACTTTCTTCCGTTTCCCTATCCCTATAGTTCTTATCACAAAAAGCAAACTCATCATAGTGGGGACTTGGGGAAGGGAAGGTCAAATATGAACAATAATCCCAATGACCATTTTGGCAACCACACTTATCACAAATACTCCAACAATGGGGTTGAGATTGTGCGCACAATCCATCATGGGAGAATTTAAACAATTTTTTCATGAGTGTGGTCCTCCACAATAAGGACACGGGTCGTCTAAATATGAACAACTACCATCCGGCCAATTTTCATTATATGATGCCATTTTTTAAGAATAAGAATATAAACAAGAAACTAACAAGAAAAACAGACCCAAGGTAAGGAAAATAATTTCACAAATATTCACAAGTTTGGATCAAAGCACTTTTAATTACTTCTCAAACAACCTAAATTACGCCAAATTGTTCCCCGACAACGGCGCCAATTTTACTGACATCCAAATCCACCGCTAAAAAGCAATTGATACGTTTGCATCAATATAATTACCCAACTATGAGTCGGGGTCGAATCCCACAAAGAACAATGTGTAGGCGATTAGGAATGTAAAAAATTATCGCTAGTCGCGCAGTGCCAAACACTAAGAATTTTTGGTTGGAAATTGTTTTTATATCTAAAATGCGGAAATATAAACTAACCCAGAAAGCAAGTAAATGATCAATGGATACAAGTATGAAAATATCTGGAATTACACTCATGTAACGATCCAATGTATTTCATGATTTTACAAATATGAGCGAGTTTATGTTATTTAGCCATGGATAATAATTCTTAATTAGCTTCTTCCGAAGACAAACAGGACTTCCTAATTGAATTATCCCTAATCACAGTTAGAAGATTAAGCACACCCGAAAGGTTACAAGTAGTTCAATCCTATCCCTAGGTAGAATCTACAAAATGAGGGTTATCGCCTCAAGTTCTTGTTAATTAATTTTTGCCAACCCCAAACTATTTTTTTTAAAATTAATTCGGAGTTAATGGGAGAGTCCTAGGGTTAGAAATCCCTTTGGAAACATTAAGGAACAATAATAATTAAAGAAACAATACTCACTTCATAAATATATAAAAATCATTCAATACATATGCACAACATGGTATAAAATCCACACTTTAATTATGAATATTCCCATAAACAAGATTTAAGTGTTGGATAAAATACTACACAGTTAGATAAATAATGCAAAGAAGGAAATGAAGAAATAAACATAAATAAGTAAGAAAATCTTAACCACAAGCTTTAATCTTCATTACCCAAGTGCGTTTGTGCAAACCCTAGCTCAAGAACTTGTTCTTTCTAGTCTATGCAAACTGAAAATAAGCCAAACATGTCCTAAATATCTACTTGGACGAGTATAAAAATGATTTGGGGTTAAAGAATGTGAAATTCCATAATTGCCCAGAACTGTCCAAGATACAAAGCATCGCGATCGCGTGTCTTTGCCTGCGATCGCGTAGACTGAATGTTGAAGATTTTGCAATCGCGTACATGTACCTGCAAATGCGTAGGTTTACTTTCTCAGGCTTTGCGATCGCGTGCATGCTTCTACAATCGCGTGGAGTGGATGTCTGAGTTTCTGCGATCGCGAGAACACACATGCGATCGCGTAGCGTATTTGCCCAGCAGTCATTTTTCACTTCAATTCCATTGAAACCGCCTCATAGCATCATGTACCTGAAAATCTCACAATAACCACTGTAAACAACCTCATTGTATACTTAAAACGACATAAAAGCTAAGGAAACTAGGCTAGAATGAGTGGTAAAATCACCACTCATTAATAAAATTATGCTAAATTATTCCACTCATGATTGTTTTAAATTTTAACTTAGCCACATTTTTTTGGAGGGTCCTCAGAGTTTACGGTAAAACCTATTTTGGTGCTTACTCTTCCCATTTATATAGTTCCTCCGGAACAAACGAATTTTCTGCCCCTGTTTCAATCAAAGATATTTTTGTCAATTTAAAATGGTGGTTAGCTGATGTCATTCTTTCTGAAGATTCTTCCATTGCATTTGTTTTGTTTTGAATGGATTCCCTGAACACGCCCTGAACCGCCTGACTTTCTAACTGACTTTCAAACCCCCTGACTTTGACGACCCAAGTGTTCTATACCCATGGTGCTGTTTCACACCTTTGACCCTTTATCTGCACCTTTGCATTTCCCATGACATTACCAAATAATTCAACCGATGAAACTTCCGGTGACTCCTTGTATCCCACTTTACATCATGCTGACTCTAGTATGTTCTAACCACGCTTTGCTTTGCAATTTTGGAAATTGGTAGTGAGCTTTGAAGTCCCTTTTCACTTTCTTTGAACAAAACTAACATTGAAATATCTTAGACAGATAAACCCCTAAAAGAAAATTAAATTCAATGATTTTGTGAGTTAAGGATAAGAAGAATCCAAAACCAGATGACTATTAAAAAGGAAAAAGAAAAAGGAACTTATCTGAGTGGAATGGCTGGCACCAATGATCATGGCATGATTTCAGATTTATCAGCCCAATCTAACCAACAAACTTTCAATTGTCATACTCTGTTTCCCCAGAATCTCCTTGACCTGATTACTTTACCCAAACCTTGACCTTGTTCATCATGCGGTGCCTTGAAACAGTATTCCACCAACAGACCTCTCTCATTTGTTCATTTCTCAACTCACTTTCGCCTTACGGTGCTCGTGAGGTTTTTCACAAATAATACTTTCTCATTTTAATTTCTCTCAACTCCCGTCGCCTTACGGTGCTTGTGAAGGTTTTTACGAATAAGACTCTCTCATTTTGATTTCTCTCAGCTCCCGTCGCCTTAAGGTGCTTGTGAAGGTTTTCACCGATAAGACTCTTTCATTTTGATTTCTCTTAGTTCCCGTCCCCTTACAGTGCCTGTGATAGTTTTCACCAATAGGACTCTCTCATTTTGATTTCGCTCAGCTCCCTGATCGCAGTGGACTCAATCTAAGAAAGAGTGAGCGCTAATACTTTTACCCAATAGTGGTATCAGGGTCAATTTTCCATAGGGAGCTTCAATTTGGAGTTGAGTGTTGGTATGGTCTAAGACTATGTTTTAGCTCCTAATTTATCTTCTAACATTTTTGGTTTTCTTTTTATTATCAACTACAATTTATCAACTACAAGTTTAAACCTAAGTTATGCTAAGATATTGATTCTAAGTTGTATGCAATATAGAGAAAGGCACTAGGGTCATGGCATGTGTCTAGGTGGTCAATTAACGGGTAGAGATTCCTAATGCGAGTATGATGAATATGGGACTTATGCTATAACCGTTGCACTTTTGCCTCCACTCTCACGTCTCTCAGTAAAGAGAGTTATTTTGCCCAATTGACTCTCCAAAGACCAATTGGGTAGGCCAATTTTCTCAAGCAACTTGTGATTCAAGTTGGGTAATTACTCTCTCGAGGTTTAACCCGTTAATTGGGACTACCATTCTCATGGGACCATCCAAATTCCTTGTTGGAATTAATCTTGGGGTCATAGACTCTCTTTCTAAATTAGAGTCAAAACCCGCTAAGCTAGACTTAATGTTTGGAACCACCAAATCTTAATGAAAACATAAGATTAACCCAAATAAAAATACCCAACATCATTCATGCACTAAACAATCACACTCATTAATTACCCACACTAGGGTTGAGCCACAACCATAGCTAATGGGTTTAGCTAGCCATTGTACAACAACTACCCAGTATACTCCCACCAGGTGGGGTCTGGATGCCATTGTAATAATAGAAATTGAAGAAACAGTAGATGAAATTAATATAACAATTAACGACAACGTTAATCTACTTGAATCTACGTTAATACAAGAAGAAATTGCCCAAAATAATCTAAAACTATGAAGTCTCGAGCTCAGCTTCTATCTGATAAAACAAAACTTATCCTAAAAAAGTAAAATGTTTTATTTATACTACACAGGAAAAACTGGACAAAAATACCCCTAAGGGTCTGACGCGGACCGCGTACAAATGTCATGTGGCCAAGGAGGGCACTTGGTATTCAAATCTTGCTTCTCGAACTGGGGGATGCAGACCGCACAAGTATGTCACGCAACCATGTTGGCTTAGGGACGCGGACCGCACAGAAATGGTATGCGGCCGCGTAGCAAGACTCATCAAAATCATCACTCTCTGAACTTTACCCATGCGGACCGCACTGCTTTGGTATGTGGCCGTATTGGCTTTTGACTTGAATGGTTGGTCTCAGAACCTTCATAAGTGTGGACCGCGTGGAAAGGATCAGGAACCGTGTGGCTTGACATTGCATTAGCCTGGTTTCTGAACTATCCTGCGCGGCCACATGGCAAAGCAGTGTGGACCGCGCAGGGTGAACTTGAACTAACCTAGCCTCTGAACTCTCATGCGCGGCCGCACACCAAATCAGTGCGGTTTGTGCATGTCATCTTGTTTCCCACTTCAGTTGTCTTTTGACAGTTTGCAAATTTCACTCCTTTTTGAGATGATCTTTGATATTTGTCATTTTGTCACTCAAACCTGCAATCAAGTGCAATTTGTAAGTACTTTGGGACTAATATATGGCAATTAATGCATAAAGCTCAGGTAAGAATGGGTATAAAACATGTAGAAATCACAGTTATAAACTCCCACAAACTTAAACCTTTGCTTGTCTTCAAGAAAATAAAATGAGACCTATCCCTCATTGGAAAAAAAACACCCGATTAATTTCTGTTCATCCTGAAGTAAGCTCAACAAGCATCAATTGGGACTAGCAATTTCCCTCAATGAGAATGCATCATTAACACATTTAAAACTATTAAAACTTGTGGATCAAGTGTGACAGAAGAGCATCAAGAGTTGACACATCTCATCAAGGAACCTTTCTCAAGTACTTTGGTCATTGTGGAACCCAAACTCACACATCCTCAATTTTCCCTAAGTGAACCTCACCTTTTGGAGTATTTACCCACAAACCGAGGTGGATGGACTTCTCAGTCATCCCTCACAAAGAAAAGTCCCTAAGTCCTGCTTTAAGTACCATATGCTTGCCCTTTATGTAAGTAACCACTAATGTAGGTTTCCCTCAACTCAAGATCATATAGAGCTCTTAAGGAGTCACTGTGAAGGCTTTTGGGTGAAGGTAGGATATGATTTTATTCAAATGATTTCAATCTTCTCTTAAGCACTTCCTTTGATTCATTTTTGCACACTTTCTTGACTCAATTGAGTAATTCACTTCTTTTAAGGGGTGTTATAGAGACACATTGTCACTCTTTCTTTTGTAATTCAAACCCTTTTTCTTTTTGACTACTTTTTCACACCTTTTTTCACTTTTGTTGTCCTTTGATTCCCTTCTTGATTCTTATTCTCTTTTTGTCTTTTTCTCTTTTTCACTGCCTTTCTTTTCTTTTGCTTTTCTACCTTCTACCACATTGTTTCCTTTCTTGTCTCTCCCCCCAAACTTAGACATTTGCCACTACTCAAGAGGAGATTTGGATGGCAAGAGAAGGTCTAATTGAGAACGGGTATAGTCTTGTAACTTGGTTCATGAAAGAAAAATGTTTAAGGCTCAAAAGGGGTGAACTAGGGATCATTTAATTGGTAGGTCATGAAATATTTCAAATTGGCAATTTTGGATCAAAGAGAGACTATAATCACTTCTCAAATCAAGTTCCACCTATGATTTCTCCTCAACAAACATTCGGGGAAAGTTCTAGACCATCGGCTCGATACTTGGGCTCGCGATTCGAATTTTGACAACACACACTCAAGGATTGCCAAAGATGGAGTCGAGCGCCCACAATGACCTTAGATATTATTCAAGCGCACAATGGCCCAAAATGACCACATGATGATTCTTTGGTCAACACAATAGTCTCAAGGGAACAACTTTCACCATCCTAAACACAACATAATGTCTTTGACAATAGGATCATAGGCAAATGTGCTAGGCCTAAGTGAAGCTTTGCATGAGGTACCCCCTTAAATGCAAAAACTTGAAAATCAAAAAGAAAAATAAAAAACGGACTCAGACCCTTTAGAAGGTTGTCACGCCATCTAACATTAAGAAGAGCCACCCGGTTCGCACAACACTATACCCTTGGAATAAACTGTGGTACTACGAAAATCAAGGGCTTATTGCAAACGCCAGAACAAAACAAAAAGGCTACGAGCCTAACTTTGTAACTAAAACAAAAACATTTTTTTTAATGAAAATAGAAAACCAAAATGAAAACCGAATGAATATGTACAAAAGGGGAGTAGAATATACAACTAGGGGCGATGAATATATACATGAGGTTGAAGAGCATATAGAATGAACAACTATATACAAGCCATCTACAACTACGAATGTACTGAAAGTAAAAGAATATATACATTAATTTAGAGTATCAATCAAAATGGTAGGGCCACACCCCCACGAACAAAAGCTATCATTTTCTGCAATGCTAACAATCAAAATAAGCACCAAAATGAAAGAAAGGATATAGAACGACCCCTCAAGACTCATCTATCACCCTATGCTGGTCAGTGGCTCCCTAGTCCCCTGTAGTAGTGGGGACCTCAGACTGGTCCCCGGCCTACTACTTCTGTGATGCTGGGACAGGTGCCTGCTCAAGAACTAGCTCATCAACTGGTGGGGCAATGGAAGGACTCTCCTGGACTGGAGCCATCTCAATCACTATTCCCTCTGTGCTAGGGAGCTTCCTCTTCTTCTTTGGCTTGTGCTCCTCCTCTTTCTTGGAAGTGGCAACATCCTCATGATCAGGGTAATGAGAGTCATGGATTGGAATTGATGCAGACATGTGGGTTGGGTCACACTCCGGGAAGGTGCGTACTCACTCCCTGTGGAATAGGGGGCAGCGATGTCTTCTTCCCGAATTAGCTTCCGGGTTCTCTTTATGTTGTCCCTAGTCTGGGAAGTGAGCTTTACAATTCTCTTGCTTTTCCCCTCTCGGGAGGAATCACCCTTCCCGGGTTGTTTTTCTTTGCCCCCGCTTTGTTGTTGTTTATCTCCACGTTTTTAACCATTTCCTGAAAGAATACATGACTAACTTTGTTAGTAGAAGCACATAAGGTGAAGTCAGTTGAAAGCAAAAAACAAAAATGACCACACAGTGACACAGATTGAGGAGCGCGGACCGCACAAGAATGCACGCGGTCCGCACAGTTCAAAACACCAAACACTTACCTCTCTGTCTAACCGACGCGGTATGCACTGCTTTGGACCGCGACCGCGTTGGTTCAGCGCGGACCGCACTAAATTGCTACGAGGTCCGCTTAGGTAAAATTCTCAAAAGGTTACTTCTCTGAACTCCTCTGATGCGGTCTGCACTATTTTGGGCCGTGGCCACACTGGACTTATGCGGACCGCACACAAATGGCATGCGGGACCATGCTGAGAGGATGCATCATCACACACAAAGAGTTACATAGAACCCACATAAATTCCCCGCGTCCGCACAGGGCTAATTTAATTGAGCCGGGATTTTAGTTCCATTAAGTCAAATTTTCGTTCACAATTAGATTCCTAAGTGTCCCTACTCAATCAATTAACAAGAATTCATGCACTAGTTGCTCAAAGTAACACAGAGAATCTAATATAACAATTAAACTAAAAATAAAGAGAAGAAAATAAGAAGCTATACTAGTAGGAAGCAAGTACAAGAAACAAAAATTAGACTATTAATAAAATGAATAAGAGTTGTTACCACGGATTAATGAGAATCCAACTTTGTGCACAATTAGCCTTGATGAACAGTGAAATTTAGAGTGTAGGAGGAAATTTTGCGAAAAGGATAAAATGAGGCCCAAGGCTTCTATATATAGAAAAGCCTTGGGACCCACAGCTCACCTACAATCGCGGCTGCACAAAAAGGGTCCCGGATCGGGCTGGGTTTACCTTCCTTCACAAGTTGCTGCTCGAGCCCCGCGGACTGCACTGCTTTGGTGTGTGACCACGTGGCAAACTTCAGAGACCTGTTGTTTCAGTTCTTCCCATGCGGACCGCACTGCTTTGGTCTGCGGCCGCATGGAAACTTATCAGAGAGCATGAAATTTTTAGTTTTCAAACGGGGACCGCACAGAAAGGGACACAGACCGTGATGATTCTTTTGAGGCTTAACTCTCAGCTGCTCAAGCCTACATGGACCGCACTGCTTTGGTGCGCGGCTGCGTAGGCAACCTTCAGAGACTGCTCATTTTGCATTTTTGTCCTGCACTAGTTCAACATTATCCCTGTAACACTTCACAAACTATCAGCTCCAAAACCCTACCCTACAACAGAAAAATAAAGAAAATCAAAGGACATGGGTTGCCTCCCAAGAAGCGCCTGATTTAACGTCGCAGCACGATGTATGTACCATCACAGTCATTTCAAATGAATAAGCGCCATCATGTGGTTTTCATCAATATTTCCCAAGTAATGCTTGACACGATGCCCATTGACCTAGAATACTTTACCATTCTTGTTTTTGAGATCAATGGCACCAAAAAAGAGTTACACCAACCACTTCAAAAGGACCGTTCCACTTACACTTCATCTTTCCCGGAAATAACCTTAACTGGGAGTTGAAAAGAAGAACCATGTCACCAACTTTGAATTCCTTCCCTCAGGCATACTTGTCGTGAAGGTACTTCATCTTGTCTTTATACAAGAACGAGCTGGAGTAAGCATAAAACCTAAACTCATCAAGTTCATTCAATTGCTCAACCCGGAGATTTGCAGTGACATCCCATTCTAAGTTCAACTTCTTTAAGTCCCACATAGCCTTATGTTCCAATTCTACCGGAAGATGACAAGCCTTCCCAAACACCTACCGATACAGCGACAACCAATCAGAGTCTTGAAAGTTGTACGATAATCCCAAAGAGCACCGTCCAATTTCTTCGACCAGTCGGTCCTATTTGCATTGACAGTCTTGGACAAAATACTCTTGATCTCTCGGTTAGAAACCTCAACTTGGCCACTCGCTTGAGGATGATAAGGAGTGGTCACCTTGTGATTTTCCCATACTTGGCTAGCAAAGAGTCAAAAGCCCGGTTGCAAAAATAAGAACCCCCATCACTGATGATAGCACGTGGAGTGCCAAATCTCATGAAGATACTATTTTTCAAGAACGCCACCACACTTCGAGCTTCAATATTTGGCAAAGATATGGCCTCAACCCATTTCGACACATAACTAACCGCTACCAAGATGTAGGTGTTTCCACAAGAACTTACGAATAGTCCCATAAAATCTATCCCTCAAATATAAAAAATTTCAACCTCTAGAATTGTGTTAAGGAGCATCTCATCTTTCTTCGAAATCCCTCCGGCATGTTGGCATTCATCACATCTTTTCACAAAGTCACCGGCATCCTTGAACAACGAAGGCCAATAGAATCCACAACTCAACAATTTAGATGCCGTCCTCGCCCCCCATGATGGCCACCATAGGGCGAAGAGTGACATGCTTCGACAATTCTCAATTGCTCTTCTTCAAGAACAGACCGGAAAATTACACCATCGGTGCAAATTATGAAAAGATACGGCTCATCCCAATAGTAGTCAAAACAATCCCGCTTGAGCTTCTTCCTTTGGTTAGAAGAGAGCTCATATGCAACCACACCGGTAATAAGATAATTCGCAATGTCGGCAAACCATGGCATGCCTAACATTGAAACCGAGAGGAGTTGTTCATCCGGAAAAGCATCATTTATCTCAAGGCCTTCCAAAGGACTCCATTTCTCCTCCAATCGAGACAAGTGGTCCGCCACTTGATTTTCACTACCCTTTCTATCAATAATCTCCAAATCAAATTCTTGAAGAAGAAGCACCCACCTCATTAACCTTGCTTTTGAATCTTTCTTCATCATTATGTACCTAAGGTCTGCATGATCAGTATGAATAATCACCTTGGCCCCCATAATGTATGGGCAAAACCTCTTAATGGCAAAAATAATGGCAAATAATTCCTTCTTGGTGACTGTATAGTTCCTTTGAGCTATATTTTGTAAGCATTCACCAAATGAGTCCCCAACCACACTCATATCATCCATGAATACCTCCAATATGTCCTCCACCATGTCGGTGAAGATTGCGATCATACATCGTTGGAAGGTCGCTGGTGTATTGCATAATCCAAATGGCATTCAAGAGAAGGCGAATGTGCCATAATAACATGTACATATTGTCTTTTCTTGGTCTTCCGGGGCAATGAGAATTTGGTTATAGCATGAATACCCATCAAGAAAACAATAGAAAGCCCAGCCCGCAAGACGATCAAGTATTTGGTCCAAGAACAGCAATGGGAAATGATCCTTTTTAGTTACCTTATTCAATTTCCGGTAGTCCATGCATACCCTCCAACCCGTCACAATACGGGTCAGAATAAGTTCATTATTGTCATTGGTCACCACGGTCATTCCTCTCTTCTTTGGCATACATTGTACCAGAGAAGTCCACGAACTGTCGGAAATTGGATACACCACACCGGCGTCAATCCATTTGATGACTTCCTTTTTGACCACCTCTTGCATGGCCTCATTGAATCTCCTTTGATGTTCAAGAGATGGCCTAGCATCCTCCTCCAATATTATCTTATGCGTGCGAAATGCGGGGCTAATACCCTAAATATCCGTCAAGGTCCATCCAATCGCTCGCTTGAACTTTTGAAGATCCGCCAAAGTGGCATCCACCTACACGTTAGTCAAGCAAGAAGAAAGAATAACCGGCAAAGTGAAATTAGGACTAAGAAATTCATACCTGAGGTGGGGAGGAAGTGGGTTCAACTCCAACACTAGTGGCTCCTCAATAGATGGCTTGATGGTTGGAGTTTTGCGATTTTCAAGATCAAGAGATAACTTCCTCGGCTCATACGAATACGAGCCCATGCCATGTAATGCGTTCACACACTCCACCCTTACGACATCATCATCAACATCCATGTTTAAGAGCACGGCCTCAAGTGGGTCCTCAACCTTTGCCTTTGCGCTTGTATCATCCACTATCACTGCCATAACAATGTCAACAATCAAGCACACCTCGGTGCTATTTGGTTGTCTCATTTATTTGAACATGTAGAACAACACCTTTTCATCTCCCACATAGAAGGTCAATTCTCCCGCTTCCAGATTAACCAAGGCCTTCCCCGTAGCTAGGAAAAGACTTCTAAGAATGATAGGCACCTCGAAATCCACTTCGCAATCCAAGATCATGAAATTGGCCAGAAATATGAACTTATCAACACGAACAAGGACATCATCAATAATCCCCAAAGGCCGCTTCATTGACCGGTCCGCCATTTGAAGCCTCATGGAAGTTGGACGAGGTTGTCCGATACCCAAAGTCTTGAAAACCGAATATGAAATAAGATTGATTGCGACGACCCGACCCATCATCACGTGAGTTACCACACCGTTTTCCCTGTTTTATACTTCTATATGTTTCATTATATGTGTTTGTAGAGTTTGAAGATGTTTGGACAAGGTTTGGTTAGAAATGTGGCAACTAGTCTCTTTAAGAGAAGTTAGCTTGGAAAAGTCAACCGGATGTTGACTTATGAGTTATGGGGCTCAAAATGGATTTCCGACGATTCGAATAGTTTTGAGTGCTGATTTATGACTTGGAAGTGAAATCAAAACTGAATTTGGAGGTCCGGTGTAGAATTAGGCTTGAATTGGCTAAGTTTGAATTTTGGCGAATTTTGGTTGATAGGTGAGATATAAATCCGGGGGTTAGAATGGAATTCCGAGAGTTTCTATGGTTTCATTAGGTGATTTTGGATATGTGTGCAAAATTTCAGGTCATTTGGACGTTGTTTGGTCAGGTTTTTAGTTGAATGTGAGATTCGGAAGTTTTAGTTAAACTTAGGCTTGAATTCATCGCGAATTGATGGTTTTTGTGTTGTTGGTCGTGTTTTTATGTTTGGAACAAGTTCGTATGATGATTTGGGGTATGTTGGTGTTTTTGGTTGAGGTCTTGGGGGGCCTCGGGGTGATTTCGGATGAGTTCCGGGAAGTTTGGACTTAAAAAAAACCTGCAGAAATTGCAGCAGCAGTGTAGCAGGAATTTAGCCATCGCGATCGCGTGACTTGGGTTGCTATCGCGTAGGGTTGGGTTCTGGGTGCTTCATGTTAGCGTGAGTTGAGTCGCGATCGCGTAGGTGTGGCATCTGAAGCATCGCGGTCGCGTGGAGTAGGTCGCATTCGCATAGAAGAATCTGGGGGCCCAACCAAGTTTGTTCATCGCGTTCGCGGTCGTGAGGGTCGCGATCGCGTAGCATGGGAAATTTGAGCATCGCAATCGAGTCTGGCGGTATGCGATCGCGTAGAAGGAAATTTAGCTGGGCAGTGGGCTTTTAATGAAATTTTAGTCGCGAACCCATCATTATTTTCTCTATTTTTGCACCCCCTTGAGAGCTTGTTGGTAGATTTTGAAGGGGATTCCAACGGAAAGTGATTGGAGGTAAGTCTCGAGGCCTATAAACACCATTTAATTTAAGATTCATCCTTTGATTCTCTGAAAATTTTTGCAAAAATTAAAGAAACTAGGGCTTGGTATTTGAAATGTAAAATTGGGATTTGACTACCCATTTGAACTCAGATTTTGATGAACTTTATATGTACGGACTCGTGGCAAGACGAGGAATCCGGTGACATAAATTTCGTAATTCTTCAAGAAGCGGGTCTGGAGCTTGAGTTTTGCGAACTTCGTGTTTTTGGGTGTTTTCCGAGTTCTTTCAATTTGATTATGTCCCATTAGCCTATTATAACATATTCCTTGTGGTTTTGATCATATTCTGCACTCGAGGAGGTCGATTTGTGAGGAAAGTGCAAGGCGAGCTAGGATTTTGGCCGGTTTAAGGTGAGTAATGTTTATGAATGATATACTAAGGGTTTGAAACCCCGCTTTTGTACTATGCGATGCTATATTGAGAGGAAACACGCGCTGTATGTTGAGCGTGGTGATGTTACTGCTGGGGACTCGGACTTGGTCCATCCCGATTGATGACTTACTGCACTTTTGATTGAGACTGATCTTGTACCCATATATCATGGGCTAGTTGTCATGTTTGGGGCCTTGTGCCGATCTGTAGAACTCTTAGGGAGCATGTTGAGCTGATTGACTTCACTTTACCTATTGAACACATACCATCTATCTTGACTTTGACTGTAAGTCATGAAATAAACCGGATGTAGTAACTTGCACCCTAATTGAGCAATACCTAGTGTTGAATACCCTGTCTTAGCTGAGTGGGCCCGAGAGGCCAAGTCTATATTGATTGAGAGGGGTCAAGGACCCCGTAGTGAGGGTATTTGATATATACCGGATCAGGCTGCATGCCACAGCAGTATATACATATACATGTATTGGATCGGACTGCGCTGCAGTAGTATATTATATGGATTGGACTGCGAGCCACAATAGTATATTATATGGATCGGACTGCGAGCCGCAGTAGTATATTATTTGTTTATTTCCCTGTTTAGCGATTATTTACTGCCTTTACTGCTGATCTTAGAACATTATAGTGTTCCTACAGGACTTCTTATCTTCGGTCATTATCTATGTTAGAATATACGCTTAACGCTAGAGTGGGCGTGAATAGCGTTTAAATGAAATTCTATGTAAATTTGCGGAATTTAATCTTGCAAGAATAAAGTGAATGCGGAAATAAAAATAGCAAGGAGAGAACAAACCAATTTTATCCTGGTTCACCACAACATGTGGTTAGTCCAGTCCCCGAGAGACTCTCTCGAGTTTTCCACTAACTTTGTTAAGCCTACGGGTGCCTAACAAACCGTTACAAGTGCTCGTAGATATACCCTCTACAAGACTTCAATCCGCTCGAGGATACCACACCTCAAGACTTCACAACAAGGAATTGACCTTTCCTTCTTACAACAAGGGATTTCAACTTCCCTTCAAGTGTTTACAAACACTAAGCACTCAAAACAAAACTCTCTTAATAGAGTGGGTATGAGTAATAATAATAGGCTCAAGATCACGACAACTTATACAAGGATTTTGGCTCTCAAATGTAATGAAATGAATATAAAATGATAAGCAAGAGTGTGTAATCTTTAAGCAATGATAATGATCAGTTGTTGTGCATAAACAAGTGATTTTGAGGTGTATTTATAGTGTTCAAAATCACTATGACCGTTGCTTAATTGCCAATTAGTGATTGCTGAAATTGAGCTCATATAATCGATTATGCGATTCTATATAATCGATTATTTAAGATCAGTCAAAAATGATATGCAGATTTCACGCTAAATAATCGATTATGTTTGACTTAATAATTGATTAGTTGGTAAAGTTAAAAAATCAATCACTGATTTTACGCTCATATAATCGATTATAAGAATCTATATAATCGATTGTTTTTTGGTGATTCAAAAATCATTGGCAACGGTCTTAACATAATCGATTACTTGAAAACACATACTCGATTATTTTCTTACTTTGAAAAATCTGATGCACACTGCCTCAACATATTCGATTACCTGTAAGGACACAATCGATTATTTTTGTACTTAGAAAAATCTGGTGCATACTGTTTTAAAATAATCGATTACTTGGAAGTGGATAATCGATTGTTTAGCTGTCTTTCAAAAACTGGGACACACTATCTCAATATAATCGATTGTTTCGTTGTTTTTGAAAAAACCAGTTTTGGCGGTCTTAATATAATCGATTGTATGGTTCATATAATCGGTTATATAGGTCCAGATTTAAAAGACATGTTTAAAAATCATTTTGACTAAAATGCAGATCATTTTGTTTTAACACAACGATGCATGATTTGTTTAAAAACGATTTTACGAGAGAAGCCAAGTCTTAAATCAATTGTCGGATCAAGAGCATAAATATAAAACGACTCAACTATAACTTTGTTGATTTTCTTGATCTTGCTCGTTATTTCTCATATGCTTGATCTTTGGCATATGTCGATATTCCATGCGCGTTGGTTTGTCATTTATCAAAACCTACAAGGATGAACACACGTTGGTTATATCGACTTGAGGACGTGTTTCAACAATTTCCCCCTTTTTGATAATGGCAAACCAATATCGGGATATGCATATTAGATAACGACAATTGAAGACAAGTGAATGAATTCCCCCTCAATTTATGAATTCCCCCTTAATTTATGCCAATATTATTAGTATGCATAGCCCTTATTCTTCCCCCTTTTGACATTAGCAAAAAATAATGAACTTTTCATTAAACGATAATAAGCATACATAAGAAGGCACGAAAAATAGACAATAGATTAATCAAACGACACATAATAAGAAAAATAATTTATTCTTCATTGACATCCGTCTCGGCATCCGAAACTCCTTCCTGAGGTATAGTTTGGGCATATGGATAGTTGACATGATCGAAGTACCCATGAAGCTCAGTGGTCAAACGAGTGACGTTTTGATCAATACGATACACTGAGGTGGACAAGGAAGCAAGTTGGTCCGAAATGGTTTGAAGAGTGGGAGCTTGAGGACGTCGTAATTGTGTAGGAGGAGGAGGAGGACGATGTTCGTCAATATTGGGAAGTGAAGATTCGTGAATCTCCTAATGCTTTGTAGCTTTTTGTTGAGGACCGACGGAGGTGTCAATGCCGGCAGCTTCAAGAAGAGCCATTATGAGTAAGGCATAAGGGAGTGGTCTACCGTTTCCAATAGCGTCATACATATGTGTCATGACGAACAGGCACCAATTTATGCGAGCCCCGGTCATAATTGCATGTAAGATTTTTGCGTCCTCTTTTGATAGAGTGGGGTGATTGAACTTGCGAGGTTTGAGGACTCGTGTGATGAAATAAAAAATTAGGCGATATTTGGGGAGCATATGAGTAATAGTTGGGCGACGACTATCCGGAATGTCACCAATACCAATTTGGTGAAAAAAAAAGTTGTTCGTCAAATAATGCGCCGTCATCTCTAGTGTAGAGAGAAATATCTTCACCATTTCGGGGAAGTTTAGTGAGGAATCGCAAGTTCTCCTCATTTACAAAAATTTGAACTCCATTGATTGTAGAGACAAGTTCATCATCGTCGTCCTTCTTTAGATTAGAATAGAAGGCACGAATTAAATCTTGGTGTATATAGGAGTATTGAAGATATAAAAAGTCAATAAGTTGACATTGAGTAAGAATATTTTCTGTTGTGGGAGGTGCGCTATTGCGGAGATATCTTGTAGTGGAAAAACGAGGTGGGAGTATCTCTCGACTTCAAAATTTTTCATGGAATCGAGCGAGTTCGGATTGAGAATCAAAACGCAAATAAGAACCGTCTTTATAAGGAAAAACGGGTGGAGGTGCGGCGGAAGAGGAGGCTATACTCTTGCCGGCACGAGAACGTTTGGACTGCCTACTCGTCATTTTTATGAAAATTTAAGAGCTGATGCAACTGATTTGAAGCTTTGAGAAGGGTGTTTGAAGCAAAGATTGAAGATGAAGTGAGAAAATTTGAAGAGTGGAGACCCCTATTTATAATGTGGAGGATGGGACATCATTTAAGGTGAAAAAAGCTGTAAAGTTGAAGACTCAAACGGTAAAAAAACGGTAAAAAGTTTGAAAGCTGACCGTTGGATAATCGATTGTGGAGATATGAGAATCGATTATTGCGTGACAGAGACTTTAGCGTTTTTTGGAATCTGGGAGATAATCGAATATGGATTTGGGAATAATCGATTTTTGCTTGACAGTGAGCTCAGAATTTTGCGGACACAGGAAATAATCGATTGTTGATTTTGAAATAATCGATTATATGGTAGGCAGTGAGTTACGAACATCTGAGACGGTAACATACTAATCGATTAGCTAGTGTCCCATAATCGATTATTTACTAAACGCCTACAAAACATATGAGACGGTAATGTAATAATCGATTAGCCAGTTTTTAATAATCGATTGTTTACTTAACACCTGCAAAACTTAACATTCAATAATCGATTAGCCAGTTTCAAATAATCGATTATTTTTCCTGATGCCCGAATTCCTACAAAATCAATACATTAGATAATCGATTATAGTTTATGAATAATCGATTATATTTCACCAATGACTGAAAATTCCCCCTATCTTTGGGGCGATACCTGCAAAAAAGAATTAGGCGCCTCCGACGCTCACGTCAGTAATTATTCAAAAAAATGCAATGCATGAATTAGATCATCGTGGAGTCAAGAATTCCGAGTTCACTACGAATACGGAAAAAGGACTCTTTCTCTAAGGGCTTTGTGAAGATGTCGGCTAGTTGATATTTGGTTTCAACAAATTCAATTTCGACATCGCCCTTGAGAACGTGATCTCTTATAAAATGATGTCTAATTTCTATGTGTTTCGTTCTTGAATGAAGAACAGGGTTCTTCGTCAAGCTAATGGCGCTAGTATTATCACATCGAAGAGGGATATGATCGATACTAAGGCCATAGTCCAACAGTTGCTGTTTCATCCCAAGGATTTGAGCGCAACAACTCCCCGCGGCTACATATTCAGCCTCGGTTGTGGACAACGCAACACTTACCTGTTTCTTGCTAAACCAAGAAACTAGAGAGCTACCGAGCAAATGGCAAGTGCCACTAGTGCTCTTGCGGTCCAATTTGCAACCTGCAAAATCGGAATCGGAGTAGCCAACAAGTTGGCATGAAGAACCTTTGGGATACCATAGTCCCACATTTATGGTTCCAACGAGATATTTCATTATCCGTTTTACCGCAGTTAGGTGCGACTCCTTAGGACATGATTGATATCGAGCGCATAAGTACACCCTAAACATGATGTCCGGTCTACTAGCAGTTAAATAAAGAAGAGAGCCGATCATACCTCGGTACTTTTTGGTGTCGACTTCCTTACCTTTTTCGTCCTTGTCGAGATGGTCGGATGTACTCATTGGGGTAGCCATCGCTTTGGCGTTGCTCATTTCAAAGCGATTTAGTAATTCCTTGCAATATTTCGATTGACAAACGAAGATTCCTTCCTTCATTTGTTTGACTTGTAACCCCAAGAAGAAATTAAGTTCGCCCATCATAGACATCTCAAATTCGCTAGTCATGAGTTTTGAAAACTCTTTGCATAAAGACTCATTAGTTGCACCAAAAATAATATCATCAACATAAATTTGAACAATTAGAATATCATTGCCTTTCCTTTTGATAAAAAGCGTAGTATCGACTTTTCCTCTATTAAATTCATTTTCCAAAAGGAATTTGCTCAAGCGTTCATACAAAGCTCGTGGAGCTTGTTTTAGACCATAGAGTGCTTTCTTGAGCTTGAAGACATTATCCGGAGATTTAAAGTCTTCGAACCCGGGGGGTTGCTCAACATATACTTCCTCTTGAATAAATTCGTTAAGGAAGGCACTCTTAACATCCATTTGATACAATTTAAAATTCATTGATGAAGAAAAGGCAAGTAATAGACGAATGGCTCCTAAGCGTGCTACGGGTGCATATGTTTCTTCATAATCTATTCCTTCTTCTTGGTTATAACCCTTAGCAACTAGCCTAGCTTTGTTTCTAGTGATTATTCCATTTTCGTCTAATTTATTACGAAAAACCCATTTCGTACCAATTATGGTATGATTATCGGGTCTTGGCACCAATTCCCAAACATCATTACGTTTGAATTGGTTAAGCTCCTCCTGCATTGCCAAGGTCCAATGTTCATCCCCAATTGCTTCGGAAATGGTAGTAGGTTCAATTTGAGAAACAAATGCCGTATGACCTACGGTGTCTTTAAGAAGGTTACGAGTACTTACCCCTTGTTCAATGTCGCCAATTACCTTATCGAGAGGATGATCTCTAGATGTCCTCCAGGCCTTAGGCATTACAGAATCTACCTCTTGTGATGGTGCTTCCTCCGTTGGTTGTTCCAAGGTTTCGTCTTGGGTTTCCTTTGGATTTTCGTTTTGCACTTTGTCTTGAGGATTTAATTTGTTTAAACAATCTGCAAGATCAACATAAGAATCCTTTCTCGCCAAGCGAGTATCATTTTCACAAAATGCTATATGAGGAGATTCCTCAACAGTTTTGGTTCTATGATTGAAAGCTCTATATGCTTTGCTACGTGATGAATAGCCAAGAAAAATTCCTTCATCCGATTTGGCATCAAATTTTCCTAGGTTGTCTTTTCCATTGTTGTGAATAAAGCATTTACAGCCAAAGACTCTCACATGGGATAGGTTAGGCTTCCTTCCCTTGTAGAGTTCATAGGGGGTTTTCAAGAGTATCGGTCTACTAATAGCTCTATTTAGAATGTAGCTTGCGGTACTCACGGCATCCGCCCAAAAAGATTTGGGAATATCGGCCTCATCGAGCATGGTTCTAGCCATCTCTTCGAGACATCGATTTTTACGTTCAACCACTCCATATTTTTGTGGTGTACGTGGAGCCGAAAAGGTATGTTCAATACCGAGTTCGTCACAAAAATCCGCGAAGAGATTATGATCGAACTCTCCCCCATGATCACTTCTTATGGAAGTGACGGTTGTATTCTTTTCATTTTGCACACGTTTAAGAAAACTTTTAAAAGCTTGAAATGCATTACTTTTATGAGCGAGAAATAGTGTCCATGTAAATCTAGAATAATCATCAACAATAACGAAAGCATAAAGATTTCCACCATAACTTTTAATTCTAGATGGACCGAAGAGATCCATGTGCAGGAGTTGTAAGGGTGTAGTGGTAGATACAACATTTTTGGATTTAAACGAGGCTTTTGTTTGTTTTCCCTTTTGACATGAATCGCAAGTAGAGTCTTTTTCAAATTTTATCTTCGGAAGACCCATCACTAAATCTTGTGAGACTAATTTGTTTAATAGATTCATGTTTACGTGAGCTACTCTACGATGCCATAACCACATGTCATCTTCTTTACTTAGAAGGCAATTCATATAGCTTGATGACGAATTTTTAAGATCGACCATATAAATGTTATCAATTCTAATGCCATGGAGAATGATTTTAAAATCACTACGACGGAAAACTAGGCATTCTTCGGAATCAAACAATACAAGATTTCCCTTGTCACATAATTGACTTATGCTCAAGAGGTTATGTTTGAGACCTTTAACTAGCAAGATATGCTTAATGGAAGAAGATTCATCCTTACCGACCGAGCCGATGCCGATAATTTTTCCTTTGTTATTGTCTCCAAAAACAACACTTCCTCCTTCCTTGGGTGTTAGTTGAAGGAATTTGGATGCGTCTCCGATCATATGTTTTGAGCATCCACTATCAAGGTACCAAAGTACACTTGACCCCTTCAAACACACCTACAAAACAGATTAATGAGTTTTTGGTACCCAAGCCATTTTGGGTCCTTGTGCGTTAGGTGTAAAATAGTATTGTGATTGACTAGCCGTGAAATGTCTATGTCTGGTGGAGCATGCAGGGGCTATATGTTTTATTCGATTACGATAGTGGCAAATCACATTTGGATTATGCATTCTTCTAGGTTGATAGTAATTAGAGGGTTTAAATTCATTTACTCTATTTGGAGCATTGAAATTTCGAAGGTCTCTTCTCTTCTAGGTGCTCTAAATTGCTCAAAATTTCTTCTACTGTTTGTAGTGGTCCTAGGGTTGTTGTTTCTAGGTTGAGTATGTCTAGGTTGCGATCTTTGAAAGCCATTTCGAGATGTTCTAAAATGATCAACATTTCTTCTAGGATGCATATTGGTTCGAGGATTGTTATTTCTAGCATTTATGTTATTTTGCCTAGGTTGAGACTTAGGTTGTTGGGGGATGGTCTCAACTTTTTTCTTTAGGCTCATTTTTAGAACCTATGCCATGTTTTGTAGACTTTAAATTAACAAGAACATTATTTAGTTTTTGTGAGAGGAATTGAACTTATTTAAGGTACCTTTAAGACTTTCTACCTCGTCTTTTAAAGCTTTACAAGAAATACAATCTTTATTTGAACTTTCCGGCTTATCGGAGCTTCTTTTTCCATAAAATTTATTTTCGTGTTTTAGTTTCTCATTTTCAAGAGTCAATTTTTCAAACTCATTTTCTTTCAAAGATAATTGTTTCTTTAGTTCATTTATCTTCTCATTTTCAAGAGTCAATTTCTCAAAATCATTTTCTTTTGAAGATAATTGTTTCTTTAAATCTTTTATGGTTTTAGAAGCTCCTATAAATTCACCATATAGTTCATCAAAAGCATTTTGCATTTCATCAAGAGAAAAGAATTTCTTGGAGGAATTTTCACATACCTCTTCTTTGTTTTCTTCATGTGCCATGTGACATAGGTTGGCGGTTTCCTCTTTTTTTCCATCGCTTGATTCATCCCCGGAGTCACCTCCCCAAGAGATGTAGGCTCGTTGTTTCTTTGTGGATTTCTTTTCGCCTTTGCTATTAGAACAATTTGATTTGATGTGTCCGGCTTCTCCACGTCCATAGCATTTTAATTGTCCTCCTTGACGCTTTCCTTTGTACTCCTTCCGCATGAATTTTTGAAATCTCTTGATTACTAGTCCAAGCTCGACATCTTCGTCGCTTGACTCCTCAATGTGTTGAGGTTGAGTTGTTGATGCTTTGAGCGCAATCTTCCTTTTCCTTTGATCATCCAAGGGAGAGATAAGAATAGTGGATTCGTAAGTTTTGAGATTACCTCGCAATCCGTCGATGGTGACGTTTGTGATGCCGATTGATTCTTGGATTGCATCGGCTTCGGACCGCCATTCCGGAGTGAGGCTTCGTAGAATTTTCCGGACAAGCTCCTTATCCGTAAACGTCTTTTTGAGGGCGTGGAGATCATTAACGATTTTTGAAAATCGTTCGAACATCTCGTCTATCTTCTCGTTTTCCTTCATACGAAATAATTCATATTCGTGGGTTAGGAAATCAATTTTAGCTTCCCTTACCTGTTCCGTACCTTCGTAGGTGATTTCTAGTTTGTCCCACATTTGCTTGGCAGTGGTGCAGCATGATATTTTTCTATAGTCGTCGGGGTTCACTGCACAATACATTATATTGATTGCCTTTGCATTGTTCTCCACTTTTCTAATATCGTCCGCGTCATATTCCTCTTCCGATTTTGGGACGAGTTCTTCACCAACCTTTTTGGTGGGTTGTTGTTCTCCATTTTTGATAATTTTCCACAATTGGAAGTTGTTGGATTGGATGAAAATCCTCATTCTCTCCTTCCATTAAGTGTAGTTGGTGCCATCAAAAAGTGGTGGCCTTGTGGTGCATGAACCTTCACCTATTCCTGCATAAGCACTACGAGTAGAAGCCATGGAAAGATTCTCTCAAACGGTTAAGTCTTACAGAGAGTTAGGCTCTGATACCAATTTTTAGAATATACGCTCAACGCTAGAGGGGGGGGGGGGGTGAATAGCGTTTAAATGAAATTCTATGTAAATTTGCGGAATTTAATCTTGCAAGAATAAAGTGAATGCGGAAATAAAAATAGCAAGGAGAGAACAAACCAATTTTATCCTGATTCACCACAACGTGTGGTTAGTCCAGTCCCCGAGAGACTCTCTCGAGTTTTCCACTAACTTTGTTAAGCTTACGGGTGCCTAACAAACCGTTACAAGTGCTCGTAGATATACCCTCTACAAGACTTCAACCCGCTTGAGGATACCACACCTCAAGACTTCACAACAAGGAATTGACCTTTCCTTCTTACAACAAGGGATTTCAACTTCCCTTCAAGTGTTTACAAACACTAAGCACTCAAAACAAAACTCTCTTAATAGAGTGGGTATGAGTAATAATAATAGGCTCAAGATCACAACAACTTATACAAGGATTTTGGCTCTCAAATGTAATGAAATGAATATAAAATGATAAGCAAGAGTGTGTAAGCTTTAAGCAATGTTAATGATCAGTTGTTGTGCAGAAACAAGGGATTTTGAGGTGTATTTATAGTGTTCAAAATCACTATGACCGTTGCTTAATTGCCAATTAGTGATTGCTGAAATTGAGCTCATATAATCGATTATGAGATTCTATATAATCGATTATTTAAGATCAGTCAAAAATGATATGCAGATTTCACGCTAAATAATCGGTTATGTTTGACTTAATAATCGATTAGTTGGCAACGTTAAAAAATCAATCACCAATTTTACGCTCATATAATCGATTATAAGAATCTATATAATCGATTGTTTTTCGGTGATTCAAAAATCGTTGGCAACAGTCTTAACATAATTGATTACTTGAAAACACATAATCGTTGTACACTGCCTCAACATAATCGATTACCTGTAAGGACATAATCGATTATTTTTGTACTTAGAAAAATCTGGTGCATACTGTTTTAAAATAATCGATTACTTGGAAGTGGATAATCGATTGTTTAGCTGTCTTTCAAAAACTGGGACACACTGTCTCAATATAATCGACTGTTAAAAGTATATAATCGATTGTTTCGTTGTTTTTGAAAAAACCAGTTTTGGCGGTCTTAATATAATCGATTGTATGGTTCATATAATCGATTATATAGGTCCAGATTTAAAAGACATGTTTAAAAACCATTTGGACTAAAATGCAAATCATTTTGTTTTAACACAACGATGCATGATTTGTTTAAAAATGATTTTACGAGAGAAGCCAAGTCTTAAATCAATTGTCGGATCAAGAGCATAAATATAAAACGACTCAACTATAACTTTGTTGATTTTCTTGATCTTGCTAGTTATTTCTCATGTGCTTGATCATTGGCATATGTCGATATTCCATGCGCGTTGGTTTGTCATTTATCAAAACCTACAAGGATGAACACACATTTAGTTATATCGACTTGAGGACGTGTTTCAACAATTTATTGCTATTACTCACTGAGTTGGAAGTACTCACTCTACTCCCTGCACCTTGTGTGCAGATACAGAGATCCCGGAGGCTTAGCTGCGATTATCTGCTATTCTCATTTCAGCACCAGAGTTTTTAAGGTAGCTGCTGGCGCCGCAGGACCTGATCTCTCCTCATATCTATCTTTTGTTTTCGTATCTAGATTATTCCTTTGTATAGGATACTGTTTAGTTGTATTTAGAGGCTCTGACTTGTGACGCCGGATACTTTGCGCTGTTACTACTTTTGATTACGTTTTCAGCTGTATTTCTATTATCATCAAACTGAGAATTTTATCCAAAAATTTGGCATTTAAACTAATGATTTGGCTGGGAATGTTTAAATGGTCAGACTTGCCGGGGGTTTAGGTCGTGACATAGATACTTGCCCCAAATGACATAGGGGTTTTGCGAAATCGGCACTTCCAATGGTACATGATATTGTGACTGCTCCAAGATCCTCTAGCTTTGGAGCCATGGAGTGTAAAATGGAACTCACTTGGTGGGTCATCTTGATTGTCTCACGCTCCATCGATCTCTTTTTAGTAACCAAGTCCTTCATGAACTTTGCATATCCCGGCATTTGTTCTAGTTCCTCGACCAAGGGCACATTTATAGTCAAACTCTTCATCATCTCAATGAATTTTTTATATTGGTTGTCACCTTTTTGCTTGGCCAAACTTTGAGGATATGGCGAAGGAGGTCTAGGCAAGGATGCTTTGGCTCTTGGCACAATCGATTCGGGCATATCAATGACGTGTTCCCTAGACGGGTTCACGGCCTCTTGAGTGTCCTCCTTACCCTCATCAATTTTAATTCTCACATCATCACTTGCATTTGGTTCAACAATATCCTCAACTACCAACGGGATCTCATCATTTTGCAATTCTTCTTTATCAATCACAACTCTATTTCCTTTTGAGGCTTGCACATCACCGCCTCTTCCACTCCTCGTAGTCAGCGCCATCACATGATTATTATGCCCTCCCTTGGGGTTCACTACCGTATTATTTGGTAGAGCACCTTTTGGGAGAGTGTTGAGAAATTGTGAAATTTGCCCGAGTTATACTTCCAAGTTACGGATCAAAGTGTTATGGGAGGCCAATTGAGCATCAGAGTCATGATTCTTCTTCATCATTTGCTCAAACACGTTCTCTATTTGACCCATGTCATTGCCCGACAAACTCGACCCTTGAGATTGAAATGAAGGCGGGTTGTTGGGTTGTTGATACATTGGGGGCCTTTGAAAGCCTTTCCCCCTATTACCTTGACCACCATTATTGTTCCACCCACCTCGACCACCATTGTTGTTGTTCAAATTGTTGTGCCCGTTCCAATTACCTTGATTCCCTGAATTATTGTTCCCCTAATTGCCTCCTTGATTGCTATTGTAATTCCAATTTCCACCTTGTTGATTGCCCCAATTACCTTGGGATTTCCATTGTTGATTCCCTTGATTGCCTGTAGTCCTTGATAGTTGTTTACGTATTGGACTTCTTCTCTTTGGTGATCAAAACCTTCATTCGAATATCAACCACCATCATCCTAGTTGTCAAAATATACTTGAGGTTGTTGTTGCCCTCTTTGCCTGTTTTCATCATATTCACTCCCTCCATGGCATTGACTTGGCGTGGATTTTGAACTTGTTGAAGTTATGCCTTAGCCAATTGGTTCATTGTTGTTGTGAGTTCGGCAATGGCTGGGCCGTGATCATGCAAATCCTTATGCAAGTGTATAACATTAGGATCATCTTGAGGAACATTAGCCTGGCTTTTCCATGCTGAAGAAGTATCGGCCATTTCATCAAGAACATCACAAGCTTTGTTGTATGGAAGCTTCATAAAATTACATCCGCCCAACTGATTGACAATGCACTGGTTTGTTGTGTTTATATCCCGATAGAACATCGGTTGGATCATAACATCATTCATATCATTATTTAGTCCATACAAAGATCCAAGGTACTCCTGCAAGCGTCCGCAGGCCCTGGCGTATCCCTCTATCCTTTTGTCTTGTTTTATTTATGTATTTCAGAAACAATATCGTATCTATTTTTCAGAACTTGTTTGTCGTATTCCTTGACCGTCTGTGAAGTTGTTGCAAAAATCTTGGGTAGTTCATGTATGAATTGATATTGGCATCTTTCTTAACATATCACAGTTTAGTCTTCCGCTTTTAATTTCCGCTATTTATTTAATGTTGGCTCGTAATAGTTAAAGGATTGAAACTGGGAAAAGGGTAAATAACTCAAATGGTTGTCTTGCCTAGATTTCACTGGTAGGCGCCATCACGACTCCTGAGGATAGGAACTCCAGGTCGTGACACAATCCTAACTTATTACTTTTTGGCTTAAAATATATTTCTGCTAAAAAGCCACCTTTTATTTAAGCCAATTCAAACGTGTTCTATAACATATGGATTAAATAACGATGAATTTATTTAGTGAATATATTTCTATTGGTAGATGTTTGGTTGATTGGCCTAAAAATGTGATACTAGGTATAAAACAAACTTGTGTTTGGTGCATACCGGAGAAGTTGGGATAAATTTTTATTTCCAATTTTAACACTGGATTGTGTAGACAATAATTGCGTCGAGAAAATAAAATTAAGACTGAACATATCGCAACAATAGTAATATTTTATTTCAAATATTTGACAGTTACAATCTCTATGATTCATCTGATTTTACTTTTCTAATATAAAATCAAGTGCCTTTGAGTTTGATCTTGAGTTGTAATCTGATTTATCTGTCGCAACACTTTGATTGTTGCCACGAATTGTATCACGAACAACTAGCCTTGATCTTGAACTCCTTGTATTTGATTTCACTTCATTATTGATCTTGAATACTTGAACTATTCTTTGTTCTTGAGCTTGAATTTGATTGCTTGAAGCTTGAAACTTGTAGAGAAATTTACGGTATTTGATCCACGAGCTCTTTCTAGTTTCTTATTATAACTTCTAGTCTATTTTATGGGTTATGAATAACCCTATTTATACTTATGGAAGGAAAGAGTTGTGATAGAAATATTTAGATAAATTATGAGTGAGCACCCACAAGTAAACTTATTTTGCTCTTCTTTTGAAGTCTTTATTGGCGAGCCCCCATAACATTAAAATCATGGATCCGCCACTGACTTTTAATACAAAAACTATATAATTTAATCAATTTCGTGATACAACACCCTAAAAGAGTGCTTAAAAAATATAAGGCTTAATAGAAAATTGTCAATTAAACACCCACACCAAATAATAAAAATCGGTTCATTATTAAAATAACATAGACAAAACTAACTATCTCATGATATTATTTCATTGATATGCGTAGCTGTGATGATCCGAAAGGTCATCACTTGTATAGAAATAAATTTTATATTTTGACGCCTAAAAACTCCTATTTATATCACCTCGATTTGTGTGCGTAGTCCGCGTGTCCAAAAATTCATTATGTGAAAATCTGTAAAAAAAATGACAAAAATTTTGGTTTTGAAATGAATTTGAGTTGACTTCGGTTAATATTTTAGGTAAACGGACCTGGACCCATAATTCTATAGTCTCCGAGGGCCCATAGGAAAATATGGGGCTTGAGCGTATGCCCGGAATCAAATTTCGAGGTTCTAGGCCCGAGAAATAAAAATTTTAAAGAAAATTATTTTTTTTAAATGTATATGAGTTTTTGGAAATTTGAATGTTTTTGAAACTGACGTATCGGACACATATCTTGGTTTCGAAGCCCGATATAGGTCTTATATAGCATTTAGATTTAGCTTGTAAAATTTGATAAGAAACAGAAGTCGTTTGATATGATTCGGATCCATAGTTGTTAAATTTTGAACTTAAGTGTTTTGAATATTTTCTTGGATTTTGATGTTAAGGGTGTTAGTTTGGCGATTTGATCACACGAATAAGTTCATATGATGTTTTAGAGTTAGTAAGCATATTTGATTTGGAGCCCCGAGGGCTCGGGTGAGTTTCAGGTAGGTTTTGGGGTCTTTAGACTTTGGAAAAATACTGATGTTGCATCAATTCTAGTGTAACTGCACCTGTGAGTCAAGCACCGCAAGTGGGCATATAGGATCGCAAGTGCGGTCCAACCCTCTCGCAGATGCAGACAAGCTTCCACAGAAGCTGTTTTGTAAGAGCGGATCTCCTTTCGCAGGTGCGGCCCCATCGGGCCTAACCATTCCGTATGAGCGGTCAGTTTTTTTCTCATGCGCTTGCGCGGGTGCGACCCAAGCACTGCAGGTGCGAGAGTCGGGCAATGAAGTCTTTTAAAATAAAACATTAGCATTTTCTCTTTCAAAATTTCATTAAAATAGAAGGCATAGGGCGATTTACCCAAAAGATTTTCTTCCCAAATCACAAGTAAGAGTCCATTAACTATTGCTTTCAACTCTCTAGTGTTTTCCATCAAATTTTATCTAAAATTCTAGTGTTTTAATCGTAGAAAATTGGGGATTCAGGAAGAGTTAAGGCTTTTTGATCAATTGGGATTTAGACCTCGTTTTTAGATCGAATTTCAAAACTTTTTGCATATTTGGACTCGTGGGTAAATGGGTTATCGGGCTTTGTATGAACCTCGAGTTTCGACCAAGCAGGCCCGTAGTAGATTTTTGACTCTTTGGGAAAAATGATAGAAATTCTATAATGAAGCATTGGGTATGAATTCTTTAGCATTTATTGATTTTGTTCAATTAATTTGGACTAGATACAAGTAATTTGAAGGAAAATTAAAGGAAAAGCGGTGTTTGAGGCTTGAGTTAACCGTGAAAGTTTGAGGTAAGTGTTTGGTCTGACCTTATCTTTAGGGATTAGGAGTTGAGTTTTATTTCCTATGTGCTAATTGTGGAGTACGACGTATAGGCATGGTGACGAGTATCTATACGCCAGTGTCAAGCATGCCCGTGAATCTTGTATTATAATTGTTGTGACTCCGTTGTGGTATATTGTGCTTCATATGAGGATTATCATTATTGTTTCCTTGCCAGGATGTTTTTGTCATATTATTGTTCTCTTGCTGGGATGTTGTTATATTATTGTTCCATTGCCGGGATGTTTTTGTTATAATATTGTTCCTTTGCCGTGATTCTTTTACGATTTGTGTTGTTATGTGAAATGGGAGCGGGTTGCACACCTGAAACTGTATTATATGAAATGGGAGCGGGTTGTGTGCCTGCAATGGTAGTATATAAAATGGCAGCGGGTTGCACGTGAGCACCGGTACTATATGAAATGGGAGCAGGTTGCACACCTGCAATGGTACTATATGAAATGGGAGCGTGTTGCACGCGTGTAACAATATATGAAATGGGATCGGGTTGCATACCTGCAATTGTATTACATGTGTACTTGTTTCTTATTTCCTTATCTTTTGCTGGTATTTGATTTATGGTGTTCTGTCACGCCCCAACTCCAAGAGACATGACCGGCACTCTACCGGGTATCCCCAGTCTAGTGGACCTTGGTGCCTTACCTGACCCACGAGTTACCCCATATTTTTCATTACTTTGCTAACAAAATGGAAACAACTTTATAATTGATATACCTTTTAACATGCCATACATACATACATGATATTACGTGGTTTACAATTTACGATACCAGAAACACAAGTACATATTACATGGTACGTGACCCACACTTCATGTCTATAGAGCCTCAAAAGATATAAGATGACAGTACTATACTTGTCGGTAACAAGGCTCCGGCTATACCTTTTTACACAACCAAAATAGGATCCCAAAAATACAAGAACAAGGTGGCATGAGCCATGCAGGGCCTCGGAATAAAGCGGGACTCACCAATATAGCTGACGGGGAATGAGGAAGAGATACGGATGGTGGACTGGAGTACCTGCTAAGATCCACCTACAACCATAATACGAATGTAGCGCCCGCGGCAAAAGGGATGTCAACACATTTGAATTGTACTGGTATATACGAAAAAAACTTGTCCCAAGTAAACTCAAGCCATATGCAAATAGAACACAGCAATGGAAGTAGACACCAAAACGCACACATATAGAGCACAATTAGTCAAACAAAGGGGCAATCTGTGCCCCACCAGTTACAAATTCTCCTGATGTCTCCTTTCCTAATTCCACATCTATGTTTTCATAATTTTGTTCAATGTATATATATATATCAACAGTGATTTCGATCACTTTTTCCACCTTTATTACCTCGGCCACCCTTATGACACCAACCCACACCTTATTACACCGTGTTGCGGCGCGCAACCCGACCCCGCTGTACAGTTTCCATTCACAACAAGCACAACCAAACAGCAATTCACAGAGAAAAACCACAATTTCTCCTCAAAACATCACCACAACAGTCTTACAAGTATTTCCATAACTATTAGCACCAATTTCATTTCGTTCAACATTTCATACTCAATTCAAGTTACCACAATTTCCCACAACATTTCAAGTACATTGTTATCACCATTTACGGGTTCCCTCAATAACTTGTTATTCAACTTTTATCACAAGGTGTATTCATAATCAAACCAGTCACAAGAAACTCACAAATAACCAACGCGGATATCAACTACCAAACAATTCACATACCAAGCAAGGCGATTTCACAAGAATCAAGGTTAGCCATACATACCTGGAGTCGAATTCCCTTTTTAAGCCCCTATTCTCAGTCACCGAGCTATCTAGCACAGCCCTCTACTTCTATCCAATTTTTCCTTCTCTAGATTCTAGGTTTGAGTGACATGCATGAGGGTTTCAGTTGTTAGTTCAAAATTAAAGCATAGGACTCCCTTCCCTTAGCTTAACTCAAAAAAATTGGGGAAAGGGTTAGGGGTCTTACCTGAAAGAGTGGAGATAGAGACAATAACTTAAAGTTTTCCAGACCGGATGGTTTTGGAGGATCAATTTGATGGAAATTCCTTTGTATTTCAAGAACTCTCCCTTACCTCTCTCCTGTTTTGTTCAAAAATGTGTAAAAATGAGGGGTTGGGTGTTTTATTAGAAAAGGGTCGGGTTTAAAATTTTTAGAAAACTAATGTTCACGATTGATCTGCGGTCAACTATGCGATCGCATAACTAACATGCGGTCCGCATATTGGACCACAGAATGGTCCCAAATTGCAAGCCTCTCTGTTTGGGTATGCGGTGAGAATGAAGTCCGTATACAAGTTTTGCGGTCGCAGATTGCACCGCAGAATTGACTTCCACAAATCCTCGAGAAACTTATGCGACGACTATACGGTCAGCATATTGGTTATGCGATCGCATAATGGACCACATTTTCAACCTCTAATTTGGCTACTCTCTGATTTACTCTACGGTCTATATGCGGTCCACATACCTGATTTGCGATCGCATTCCTGACCGTAGAAATGCAATTTTTCTGAAAATATTTGACTCTAGATTTTTAAGTGTAAAGTCGGTAAAAAAAAAGGATTCCGCCTTATCGATGGACCCGAATCTATGAGTTGCTAGGACTTGAGCACGCATTTTCACGGGGTCTTACATCCTCCCCCGCTTAAGATCATTCGTCGTCGAATGAGAACTTTGAAATCCAAATTGTTTGAAAGCATGATATGCAAGTTCCTATGTTTTCACTAACCTTTTATAATTTAGAAAACCTTCGCTAGAGCTTCCTTTGTAAGATGGACATATCCACCTATCAGTAAGTGCCAAAACATATTTCCAAGCATCATCACATAATCTTGCTACCCCTATAATAGTTATGAAATGCATGACCTTCAGACTTATACGTATTCAACCTCTCGATACACTTTTAGCCATTTTGGTACACCACATGTAATTAAATTATGCATTAATCATCTGTACTATCAAAGCCATTTACCTATCACAAGAGTATGACACAGTTAATCATTTCAATACAAGTCCTCCATGCAAAATTAATCATTGTTTCTTTACACCTTACCATGGGCTAATTATCTACCACAAAACACATAAAAGTTTGGGCACAACTTGAAGAGTTACAGTGGTGAAGTACTTAGGAACTTCTACACAAAATGGGACAAAATGCTAGTTTTCTTAGGGATAAGGACTTACATGACCACTCCTACGCTTATACGAACAAATGGGGGTATTTTACTTTCATCTCATCTTCCGCTTCCCACATGGCCTCTTCGACTTGTTGGTTTTGCCACAACACCTAAACCGAAGCGATTTCGTTATTTCACAACCTACGGACTTGTCTATCCAGAATAGCAACCGGAATCTCTTTGTATGATAGCTCTTCAGTGACCTTGATGTCTTCAGCTGGCACGATGGTGGATGGATCCCCAACCACTTTCCTTAACATGGACACATGGAAAATCGGGTGCACCAAGGACATTTCAGGGGGCAACTCCAACCTATATGCAACTTGTCCGATCCTTTGGATAATCTGGTAAGGCCTGTCATATATAGGACTTAGCTTCCCTTTCTTCCCAAACCGCGTGACTCCTTTCATGGGCGACACCAGCAAGAATTCCCAATCACCTTCTTGAAACTTCAATTCCCTTCGACGCACGTCCGCATAGGATTTTTGGCGATTCTGAGCAGTGTTCATCCTTTCTTGAATGACTTTAACATTTTTCATGACCTGGTGTACGAGAACGGCCCTATCAATTCTGCCTCACCAACTTCGAACTACCCGATCGGGGACCTACACCTCCTCCTGTACAATGCTCAAATGGGGCCATATGGATGCTAGCATGGAAGCTGTTGTTGTAAGAAAATTCTATAAGGGGCAAATGATTATCCCAATTACCCTTGAAATCCAAGACACAAGCCCGCAACATATCTCGAGTGTCTGAATAGTCCGCTCTGCTTGACCATCAGTCTGTGGATGAAATGCCGTGTTGAGGTTCACCTGAGTACCCAACCCTTGTTGACATTTCTTCCTAAAGTTAGCTATGAATTGAGCCCCTCGATCCAAAATCATAGAAAGTGGAGTACCATGAAGTCTCACTATTTCCTTGATATACAATTGAGCATATTGTTCTGTAGTATCGGTGGACTTGACTGGCAAGAAGTGAGCTGATTTGGTGAGTCGATCCACGATTACCCAAATTGAGTCAAACTTATACTGAGTGCGAGGTAGTCCTGTCAGGAAATCCATGTTGATCATCTCCCATTTTCACATTGGTATCTCTATAAGCTGGGGTAGCCCACCGGGACGCTGATGCTCGGCCTTTACTTGCTAACAGTTCAAACATTTGGATACAAAGTCTGCCAGATCCCTCTTCATGCCGCTCCACCAATAAATTTCCTTGAGATCGTGATACATTTTTGTGGAACCCGGATGCACCGAATACCCGGAATGATGAGCTTCCACCATGACCCTTTCCCAAAGATTAACTACATCTCGAACACACAACCAATCTTAACATCGCAACACACCATCTTTGCTGTCGGGAGAGAATGCCAAAATCTTGTTGCTTCGAACCGCCTCCTTTATTTGTGCTAATCCTGGATCAATGAACTACTTTTCCTTGACTTCCGCTACAAGCGACGATCTGCTACGTTGTGCACCATAATCTTCTCCTCATTCGGGGTCGAGATACAAACCCCAAGACTGGCCAACTGATAAACCTCTCTAGCTAGGAAACTCCGATCCGTTCCAAAGTGAGCCAAAGTACCCATGGATTTCTGATTGGGGGCGTCGGCCACCATGTTCGCCTTCCCTATATGGTACAAGATGTTCATATCATAATCCTTGAGTAATTTTAACCACCGCCGCTGCCTCAAATTTATTTCCTTCTGCTTGAAAAAATATTGGAGACTTTTGTGGTATGAGAACACATCCACATAGATCCCACAAAGGTAATGGCGCCACATTTTTAAGGCGAACACAACTGCTGCAAGCTCCACATTTTTAATTCGTCTCGTGATCCTTGAGTTGCCTTGAAGCATACGCTATTACCTTCCCACGTTGGATGAGCACACACCCTAAACTAATCCTGGAGGCATCACAATACACCACAACCCCTTCCGTGCCTTCCAGAAAAGCCAACACTGGTGCTGCGGTCAACATTGACTTTAATTCCTGAAAACTTTTCTCACAAGCATCAGACCATTGGAACTTGACCGATTTATGTGTCAATTTAGTAAACAAAGAGGCGAGGGTAGAGAACCCCTCTACAAACCTCCGATAATAACCTCCTAACCCCAAAAAGCTATGAATCTCTGTCGGGGTCGTAGGTCTAGGCCAATCCTTCACTGCTGCAATCTTTTGGGGGTCCACTTGAATCCCTTTTCCCAAAACAACATGTCCTAGAAAAGCGACATACTCCAACCAAAATTCACATTTTGAGAATTCAGCACACAACTGGTGCTAATGAAGAGTTTTCAAAACTGCCCTGAGGTGATCGACATGATCTTCCCTGCTTCGCGAATAAATGGGGATGTCGTCAATAAAAATAACCACAAACTAGTCCATAAATGACTTGAATACCCAATTCATAAGATCCATGAAAGTTGCCGAGGCGTTGGTTAGCCCAAAAGACATGACCAAGAATTCGAAGTGACCATAGCGGGTTCTGAAAGAGGTCATAGGAATATCCGCTCTTTGATCTTCAAATGGTGATACCATGATCACAAATCAAATTTGGAGAAGAACTTCGCACCTTCAAATTGGTTGAACAAATCATCTATTCGTGGAAAAGGGTATTTATTCTTGATGGTGACCTTGGTAAGCTGCCGATAATCGATACACATCCGAAGCGACCCATCCTTCTTCCTGATGAAAAGAAGTGGACCACCCCATGGCGACACACTTGGTCGAATGAACCCCTTTTCTAATAAATGCTTTAGTCACTCCTTTAACTCTCATAATTATTTCCGGAGCCATCCTGTATGGTGGAATAGATATTGGCTGAGTATCTGACAACACATCGATCCCGAAGTCAATCTCCCTATCTGCGGAATCCCTGGAAGCTCATCTGGAAATACCTCCAAAAATTCATTTACAACTGGCACGGATCCGACAGCAGGCACATCTAAAGTGGTGTCTGTCACCCGGACCAAATGATAGATACACCCCTTCCTAATCATCTTTGAAGCCATAAGGTAAGAAATAAACCTACCTTTTGCCACAACACCATTCCATCTCCACTCAATAACCGGCTCGTTAGGAAACTCGAGTCTCATGACTCTTGTCCAGCAATCAAGTTTAGCAAAGCACGAATAAAGCCAGTCCATTCCCATAATCGCATCAAAATCTACCATCCCAAGCTCAATTAGATCGATCGTGGTAACACAGCTACACACCATGACAACACAATTCTTATAAACTCGCGCGGTTGTAATAGAATCACCAATCGGAGTCGATACAGAGAACGGCTCAAGAAGTTGTTCGGGCTCAATCCCAAAACTCGAAGCAATGAATGGAGTGACATATGAAAAAGAAGACCCAGGGTCAATAAGAGCATAACAATCAATGGCCTGAACAGACAAGATACTTGTAACCACATCTGGAGAAGACTCAGCATTCTAACAAACAGTCAAAGCATAGAACCGGCTTGGTCCACCTCTACCACGAGCCCCACCCCTATCTGCACCACACCCTTCTGGAACTGGAGGACGCACAGATGACGTCGAAACTGAAGAACTGGATGGCGGGGCGAATCCCCTACCCATGCACTTTCTGGGTGCACGACAATTCCGCTAGACATGACCTCTCACCCCCACAATAATAACACACCGGGATGTCCAAATAGCAAGTCTCTGTGTGGAACCTCCCGCACTTGGGACATGTAGCTCCCCCATGCTGCTGGGGCTCACCCCCGAATGACTGGACTAGTGGAACCTCCTGATGTCAGAACCTGGTCTCGAAGAACTACCATGCTGATGGTTGTGCACATATGGTGGTGCGCTGGCTAAAGAATGAATATATGACCGGGATGGTCCTGATGGCCCCCACTCTGGAGGTGGCCTCCCTGAGTGACCCATTGACCGGACCCTATTTCTATTCTCCCTATCTGCCTGTATCTTCAATTTCCTAGCCTCTGTGGCCTGAGCGAAACCCAGAATCTTCCCATAGTTCAAATTAGAGTGCAAGGCCACTGTAGTAGCCTCATTCACCACCAATGGACTAATTCCCTGAACAAACCGTCGAACTCGAGCACTCATGGTCGACACCAACTGAGGAGCATACTTAGACAATCTTACAAAATCCATATGGTACTCCTAAGCACTCATGCTGCCTTGCTTGAGAACCTCGAACTCTGTGGCGCAGGCTGCAATTGTCCTGGCAGGCAAGAAAATGATCTATAAAAGCATCCACAAATTCCTCCCATCTAGCCGGAGGGCTCCCCTCATCGCGGGAATCCTCCCATATCTCAAACCACGAAACTGCCGCTCCTTTCAACCTGTAGGAAGCCAACTCAACGCCCTCTTATTCTGTGGCCTTCATCACATGAATGGTATTGTACATCTCATCAAGAAAATCCTACGGATCGGCCTCTGGGTCTGTGCCTGAAAATGTGGAGGGGCCAATCTCAGAAACTGGTGGACTCTGGAGCTGGCAGAATCTTCCTGCGCGCTGGAGGATATAGGGGCATCGTGATATCTCTGGGCTTGAGCAGCCACCAACTGGGTCAACATACGGATGGCTCCCCTAAGGTCCCCATCAGAAGCCTCGGGATCGGGAGCTGAAGCAATTCCAGGAATAGGAATATTGACAAGAGGGATGGTGATGCCCTCTGCCGTTGCTGGAATAGGAGTGCTAGGATCTGGAAGGGACGAGCCAGGCAGATTCAAAGCCGGGAAGTCACTCGCACCCACGGCGTCAGGTACATGGCTCGCAATCACATTCAGGGTGTCGCTGGCCTCAAGGCCGAGTCTAACCTTCTTCTTAGGTGCCATCTCTAAAAATTTTGGAACAAGGCACAAGTTAGACACAATCACTTTAACTTTTCACTTCACAGCACAATATTGAATAACAAAAAAAGAGTAGTTTCCTAAATGCCCTTGTAGCCCCTACTTATAGATGTGGTCGACAATACACCGATAAAAAGGGCTCTACTAGGTACAGCTCTGAGACACCCTAGGACTCCTTTTTAAAACCTTAGGCTCTGATACCAAGTTTGTCACACCCCAAATCTGAGGGACATGACCGACACTCTACCGTGTATTCCCAGTCGAGTGGACCCGGGTGCCTTTCCTGACCCAATAGTTATCCCACATTTTTCATTACTTTACTAACCAAATGGAAACAACTGTTTATAATTGAAATACCTTTTAACAGGCCATCTATACATATATGATATTACGTGGTTTACAGTTTACGATACCCAAAACACAAGTACATATTACATGGTTGGTGACCCATACTTCATGTCTACGGAGCCTCTAAGGGTACGAGATTACAGTACTATACTTTCCCGTAACAAGGATCCGGCTATATCTTATAACACAACCAAAATAGGATCCTAAAAATACAAGAACAAGGTGGCATGAGCCACGCACGGCCCCGGGAGGGAGGGGGATCACCAATATAGCTGACGGGGAAAGAAGAATAGCTACAGACGGTGGACTTGGGTACCTGCTAAAGATCAACCTACAATCATAACACGAATGTAGCGCCCCCGGCAAAAGGGACGTCAGCACATATGATTGTACTGGTATGTACGAACAAAACATGTCCCAATTAATCTCAAGCCATATGAAAATAGAACACATCAACGGAAGTAGCAACCAAAACACACAAATATAGGGTACAATTAGTCAAACAAAGGGTCAGTGCCCCACATGTTACAAACTCTCCTGGTGTCTCCTTTCACAATTCCACACCATTATTTTCATAATTTTGTTCAATGTGTGTGTGTATATATATATATATATATATATATATATATATATATATATATATATCAATAGTGATTTCGATCACTTTTTCCACCCTTATTACCTCGGCCACCCTTATCACACCAACCGACTCCTTATTACACTGTATTGCGGCACGCAACCCGACCCCGCCATACAGTTTAAATTCACAACAAGCACAACCAAAAAATAATTCACAAAGATAAACCTTATTTTCTCCTCAAAACATCACCACAATAGTGTTACAAGTATTTTCATAACTATTATCACCAATTTAATTACGTTCGATAGTTCATACTCAATTCAAGTTACCACAATTGCCCACAACATTTCAAGTACATTGTATCACTATTTACGGGTTCCCTAAATAACTTGTTATTCAACTTTTATCACAAGGTGTATTCATAATCAAACCAGTCACAAGAAACTCACAAATAACTAACGCGGATATCAACTACCAAACAATTCACATAACAAGCAAGGTGATTTCACAAGAATCAAGGTTAGCCATACATACCTGGAGTCGAATTCCCCTTTTAAGCTCCTATTATTTGTCACCAAGCAATCTAGCACAATCCTCTACTTCTATCCAATTTTCCCTTCACTAGATTCTAGGTTTGAGTGACATGCATGGGGGTTTTCAGTTGTTAGTTCAAAATTAAAGCATATGACTCCCTTCCCTTAACTTAAAATCAGAAAAATTGGGAAAAAGGGTTAGGGGTCTTACCTGAAAGACTGGAGATGGAGACAATAACTTAAAATTTTCCGGCCCGGATGGTTTTGGAGGATCAGTTTGATTGAAATTACTTTCTCTCTCAAGAACTCTCCCATCCCTCTCTCTGGTTTTGTTCAAAAAACGTGCAAAAATGAGGGGTTGGGGTATTTTATAAAAAAGGGTCGGGTTAAAATTTTTAGAAAACTGATGTTTGCGACAGATCTGCAGTCAACTATACGATCGCATAGCTCACATGCGGTCCACATATTGGATCACAAAATGGTCCCAAATTGCAGTCCTTTCTATTTGGGTATGCGGTGAGAATGCGGTCCGCATACACGTTCTGCGGTCGCAGACTGCACCGCATAATTGACCTGCACAAATCCTCGAAAAACTTTGTGACGACTATGCGGTCCGCATATTGGTTATGCGATCGCATAATGGACCTCATTTTCAACATCAAATTTGGCTACTCTATTATTCACTCTGCGTCGATATATGCGGTCCACATACCTGATCTGCGACCGCATTCCTGACCGCAGAAATGACATTTTTCCGAAAAATTTTGACTCTAGATTTTTAAATGTAAAATCGGTAGAAAAAAGAATTCCGACACATCGATGGACCCGAATCTATGAGTTTCTAGGACTTGAGCTCTCATTGTCACGGGGTCTTACATGTTCTTTACATATCTCTACCGTAATTCTTGTTGTTACCGGTTACTCCCGCAGCATGTCCCCCGCCCAATTTTAGTTGTAATTATCAGCTTCTATTTACTTTATATATGATTTAATTGCACAGATTCATTTGGTAGTCTGGTCCTAGCTTCGTCACTACCTCGCCGAGTTTAGGCTAGGCACTTACAAGCACACGTGGTCGGTTGTGCTGATACAACATTCTGCACCATGTGCAGATACTAATACCGGAGCATTTGGACCGCACTGAGGGTACTGTCTTCAGTCCATCCAGGCGACCCGAGGTAGTCCTGCAGATGTCCGGGGTCCTTACCGTCTCCTCCTATCTTTTTTCTTTCTATTTTTTCTTATTCAGAGACAGACTTATATATTTCCATTCAGACCTTATTTGTAGTATTCTTAGATAGTACGTGACTTGTGATACCAAATTCTAGGTCGTATTGTACTTTAGATTATGTAGCAGTGTTTGGTTGAATTATTAAGTTTTCATTTCCACATTACTGATCGTTTAATTAATTCCACTATTGAATCACTTATTATTTTAAATTGAACATATTTAATAAAAAGAAGGTAATAATTTAATAATATTTTGCTTGCCTAGCTTCCACGAGTAGGCGCCATCACGACTCTTGAGGGTGAAAAATTCGGGTCGTGACAAGTTGGTATCAGAGCTCTAGGTTACATAGGTCTCACAATTCACGGACAAGCTTAATAGAGTCTGAGGGATTAATACAGAGACGTCTGTATTTATCCCAAGAGGCTACAAAGTTAGGAAAAATTTCACATCTATTCTTTTCTGTCGTGCGGTTTGGTTTCTCAAAGCTAATTGAATTTCTACTATGTTCTTTCGCAGATGGAGAGAACACGCGCTTCCTTATCCACCGATCAGCAGCCTGAGCCCCCAACAGCACCTCCCTCAAGGGGCAGAGGGCGAGGGTGAGGTCGTGCTATAGGCTGAGGCAGGGGCAGAGCTCAGCCTAGAGCAGCAACACCAGCGGCGGAGCCTCAGGTTGAGTATGATTATGAGGTTCCAGCCCAGGCAGTTTTGGTGGGCCCAGTTCAGGTCCCAGAGGGATTCATTGCTACCCCAGATGTCACGACCCAGACCCTTGTCGTGATGGCTCCAAACACCTTGTAAGGCAAGCCCGACATATAATCAATCCCAGCCAAAACATTAACTTAATTACCATTTTTAAGATAAATCCTCAGTTTAAATACCCATAGAAATACTGCGAAAAACATATTCAACAGTCTAAGTCACTAAGTACACTGAACAGTATCCTAAACATTGAAAGTCTAGACTTGGATGCAAAAGATGGATAAGAGGATACATCAGGTTCTGCGGATGCCAGCAACTACCTTGATAACTCCGGAACCGATCTAGGCAACAACAGATAAGCACAGCTAAGCCTACGGGATCCTTGTATCTGCACACAAGGTGCAGGGAGTAGAGTGAGTACTTCCAACTAATGACAATAAAAAAATAACTGAATGTAAGAAATCCGGTAAAAATACTATACAGTTCTATTTTCAATGGCAAGAACAGTTAATGAGTACCAAACAGGGAGAAAAACCTGATAAATACTTCCCTTTCCGTCCGACCAATTACTAACACTGTTGTGGCACACAGCCCGATCCAACACCAGATATATAAACTGTTGCGACGCGCCGACCGATCCAATATAATATATGTAAAATACTGCGGCGCGCAGCCCGAACCAATATATATATATATATATATATATATATATATATATATATATATATATATATAATACTGCAACGCGCAGCCCGATCCAATAAATATATATAAAATGCTATGGCGCGCAGCCCGATCCAATAAATATAGTCGGCTGCGCTCAGTGGGGGTGTGTACAGACTCCGGAGGGGCTCCTTCAGCCCAAGCGCTAAAATACTGCGGCATGCAGTCCGATCCATACATCACCGCGGCGTGCAGTCCGATCCATATAATATACTACTGCAGCGTGTAGTCCGACACATATAATATAATACTGCGGCGTGAAGTCTGGTCCAATACATGTATATGTATATAGTGCTGCGATGTGCAGCCCAACCTGATTTATATGTATATATATATATATATATATATATATATATATATATATATATATATATATATATATATATATATATATCAAATAGCCTCACTACGGGGTGCTTGACCTCTCTCTGTCAAAATAGACTTGGCCTCTCGGGCCTACTCAGCTAATACAGGGTATTCAACCCTAGGTATTGCTCATTTAGGGTGCCAGTTACGAAATCCTATTTATTTCATGATTTACAATCAAAATCAGGACAGATGGTATGTGTCCAATAGGTAAAGTTTGGTCAAACATCTCAACATGCTCCCTCGGAGTTCTACAGATCGGGACAAGGCCCTAAACATGGCAACTAGCCCAAAATATACGAGCACAAGCTCAGTCTCAATCAAGAAGTACAGTAAGTCACCAATCGGGATGGACCAAGACCGGGTCCCCACCAGATACATCACCACGCTCATCATGAGACGCGTTTCTCATCTTAAAATAGCACCGCATAATGCAAATACGGGGTTTCAAACCCTCAATATATCATTCATAACCATTACTCACCTCAAACTGGCCAAAATCCTAGCTTGCCTTGTGCTTTCCTCACAAATCGACCCCATCGGGTGCAGAATCTGATCAAAACCACAAGGAATATGTTATATTAGGCTAATGGGTCATAACTGAATAGAAAGAACTCGAAAATCACCCTAAAACATGAAGTTAGAAAAACCCGAGCCCCGGGCTCACTTCTCGAAAAATTACAAAATTCACATCACCTGAATCCTCGTCTCGCCACGAGTCCGAACATATCAAATTTACAAGAATCGGAGTCCATTTGACCCCTCAAATAAACACTTTAAGTTCACTTGAGTTTCAAGCCCTAACCAACATTTGTAACTTCAGAAACCTTGAATTCGTTGTGTTTAATCCATGTTTTAACACTATAATGACATACTCTAGGTCCAAGAATCCATATCTGATGTTTTTCCCAAAATCCTCTTCAAAATCGCTCCCAAATTTGCCTTAGTCCAAGGTCCAAATGTTCTTCTCTTTTTCAAACTTATGAAAAATCACTATTCAATAAACCTGGTCGATTTCCCCTTCAGTGGAACTTTTTCCGCTTCAGCGATTCCTGCTTCCGTGTCCATTTGACCGCTTCTGCGACTTGACAAAAATCTTCAGTGCCCGCTTCTGCGGTCCTTGACCGCTTCCGCGACCTTCGCTTCTGCGGCTACATGACTGCTCCTGCAGTCCCAGCCTTTTCCTGAGCTTCCACTTACGCGGCTCTGCTGCCGCTTCTGCGGTCGCCGCTTAAGCAGCTCCCCTTCTGTAAAAGCGGAAATACCAGAAGCCTTCAGTTGTCTTCATGAATAAATTCCCAAACCTCCGATCAACCATCCGGAAACACCCCAAGGCCCCCGAGACCCCAACCAAAACAACCAACCTACTCCAAAACATCATACGAACATGTTCCAATAATAAAAACGCAACCTTTAACACAAAAATCATCAAATCAAGAAGGATTCAAGCCTAAGTTCAACTATAACTTCTGCAATTCACATTCGATCTAAAACACGACTAAACGGCGTCCGATTGACCTAAAAATTTACAGACATATCCAAAATACCCAATGAAGCTACAGCAACTCTGAGAATTCCATTCCGACCCCTAGATCAAAATCTCACCTATCAACCGGAATTTGCTGAAATTCAAACTTAGCAAATCCAAGCCTAATTCTACACTGGACATCCAAATTATATTCCGATCTCACTCCCAAGTCATAAATCACCACCCGAAACTAGTCGAACCGTCGAAAATCCATTCTGAGCCCTATAACTCATAGTCAATATCCAGTTGACTTTTCTAAACTAGCCTTCTCTTACAGAGACTAATTGTCTCGATTCCATCCAAACTTTGACCGAATCACTCCAAACTCTACCAACACATATAATGAAGCATACAGAAGCATAAAACAGGGAAAAGAGGGCGGTAACTCACGTGACGGCAGGCCGGGTCGTCACATCCTCCCCAACTAAAAAAATGCTCCTCCTCGAGCGGGTCAAGAAAAATACCTAGATCCTCAAACAAACGAGGATATCTGCTTCGCATCTCCTGCTCGATCTCCCAAGTGGAATCCTCCACAGGCCGACCTCTCCATTGCACCTTCACCGAAGCTATGTCCTTAGTTCTCAACTTTCGAACCTGACGACCCAAAATAGCCACTGGCTTCACATCATAGGTCAAGTCCTCATCCAACTGGATCGTGCTGAAGTCAAATACATGAGACGGGTTCCCAACATACTTTTTGAGCATAGAAACATGGAACACTAGGAGAACCCCCGATAAGCTGGGTGGCAAAGAAAGCATATTGGCCACCTCCCCAATCCTCCTGAGTATCTCAAAAGGTCCGAAGAACTTCAGACTCAGCTTCCCTTTCTTTCCAAACCCCATTACGCCTTTCATAGGCGAAACTTTCAACAAAACCTTTTGGCCCACCACATAAGATACATCCCCGACCTTCCAGTCCGCATAACTCTTCTGACGCGACTGAGCCGTATGAAGTCTCTCCTGGATAACTTTCACTTTCTCCAAGACATCCTGAACTAACTCTGTCCCCAATAGTCTAGCCTCGTCGGGCTCAAACCAGCCAACTGGAGATCTATTCTATCTCCCATATAAAGCCTCATACGACGCCATCTGAATGGTGGACAAATAACTGTTCATTTACGCAAACTCCACAAGTGGAAACAACTCAGCCCAAGAATCTCCAAAATCAATAAAACAGGCACGCAACATGTCCTCTAGTATTTGGATAGTACGCTCGGACCGCCCGTCCGTCTAAGGATGAAAAGTTGTTCTTATCTATATCTGAGTGACCAACTCCCTTATATAGTCATTTCACACTAATACTGTCAAATATAGTGCACGGCATCACCCTTCGTGCTTTCCTTACAAAAACTCTCAAATATAGTGCACCACATCACCCTTCGTGCTTTCCTCACATAACTCTCACATAAAAGCACGGAATGACCCTTCGTGCTCAAATAATCAAGAAACATGGCACAAAAAGACCTTTCATGCATTATTATCGAAACACGGCACGGAAAGACCCTTCGTGCATAATCTCTCTCTTCCTCACCCAATGAACAATCACAACCAATCGGGGAAGGAATATGCAACAAGATTAATCATCCCGTCAAGGGAGAACAATATAACAATAAGTCTCGGCAAGGGAGAACAATCCAACAATAAGTCCCAGGAAGGGAAAACAATTCACAACAAGTTCCGGCAAGGGAAAAATAAAACACTTCCTTCTTTAACTCATTTGCTTCTCAACTACAACTTCATAAGTCATTTAACACGTAATTAACTCAATTGTTTCACCTCTTTCAAATATAAAAGCAATTACGACTCACGGTCATGCTTGACTAGAACACATAGGTAACTGTCACCATACCTATACACTGGCTCAACATTAAACATAGAAAATATTGTCCTAATCCTATTCCCTCAAGCCAAAGTTAGATCAAACACTTACCTCGAAAGCTTCCAACTAAATTAACGCCTCGAGGATATCATTAACTCTCAAATTTGCCTCAAAACCGGTCGAAACTAATCACAATTTACTCAAATGTATCAACAAATGCTAGTTAAATCAATTTGAATGCATAAGAATGAAATACTTATAGTTTATCCAAAACCCGATTACCCATTCCCCCGCGAATCTGAATATACAATTGGTTTTGAAATCAGACCTCCAATTGGGGTCCAACTCCCCAATTTTTAAAAAACATAAGTTCCACCCAAAACCCCATATTCCCATTTGTGAAGACCTTTGATTGAAATTGAAATCATGTTACAAGATGTGAAGGAGTAAGGAAATTAAGTTAGAAATCACTTACCAACCGTTTAGAAGGAGAAAGACATTTCGAAAATCGCCTCTTAGGTTTTGGGTTTTTGAAAAGTGGAACAATAGCTGAAACTTCGAACTTATATACCTTTCTGGGAACCTGGCGCGGACCGCACAAGAATGGGTTGCAGCCGCACCGAGTGAGAGGCAAAGATGTGCTCCTCCGAACCCTCCCAGTGCAGACTGCACTACTTTTGGTGCGCGGCCGCGCTCGTCACCCTGGAATACCTGCCTCAGATACAGCCACGCGGTCTGCACTGAAATGCATCGCCGCCGCGCAGCTCCAGTGCGAACCGCATAGAAATGATTGCGGCCGCACTGGTGTCTGCAACGTCTGACTATTTTTCCTCTAAGTGAAACCATCTTTAACCACATACGAATCATTCTCGAGCTCTTGGGGCTCCCAACAAAACATATACACTAACTAAATAGAGTCTTACGGACTTACTCGTGTGATCAAATCGCCAAAATAACACAATTTACATAGAATAAAATCTCAAAACACATGAATTTTCAGTTCGAAGTTCATAACTTCCAAATTTTCCATTTTTTTGTCTAAAACACGTCAAATTGCATCCGTTTTCAACAAAACTATACAGATAGCGATTATCGCTCATTTCAGACTTGTACCCGGTGTCGGAACCAAAATACGAGCCCGATACCATTACTTTTGATCAAATCTCATTTTCATTTAAATTTTTCATATAAATTTCAGATAAAAATTTCTTTCAAAAATTTCGTACTCAGGCCTGGGACCTCGGATTTCGATTCTGAGGATACGCCCGGGTCCCATATTTTCCTATGGACCCTCCGGGACCGTCACATCACGCGTCCGGGTCCCTTTACCAAAAATGTTGACCAAAGTCAACTGTAGCAATATTATTATCAAAGTTCATAGTTGTCAACACAGATTTCATATATTACCACATAAAATGTTTTTCGGCTTCGCGACTGAACTGCGCACGCAAAACGAGGAAACAAAATAAGAGGTTTTCAAGGCCTCAGAAACACAAATAAAGGGAGAATTATGGTGATGACCCTTTGGGACGTCACATCCTCCACCTCTAATAAATGTTCATCCTCGAAGGACAAAAGAAAGAAGTACCTGAGCCGGAGAACAGATGGGGATAACGGCTCCACATATCAGACTCGGACTCCCTCACTAATGCCTCAGGAGGCTGACCTCTCCACTGAACATGCACTCAAGGAGAGCTGTGCGACCTCAACTGTTGTACCTGCCGGTCTAAGATAGCCACCGGCTCCTCTTCATATGATATATCCTTGTCCAATTGGACAATACAGAAATCCAACACGTCGGCGGGATTGTCGTGATACTTCCGAAGCAAGGATACGTGAAAAAGCGTATGCACGGCTGACAAGCTAGGAGGCAAGGCAAGTTTATAAGCCACATTCCCCACGTGGTCAAGAAACTCAAATGGGACAATAAATCTAGGGCCAATAAATCTAGGCTTCTCGAATCTCATCACGCCCTTCATAGGCGATACAAAGAGCAACACTCGCTCACCAACCAAGAAAACAACATCCCTAACCTTGGCACAACTTTTATGCCTAGTCTGAGTTGACCGAAGTCTGTCCTGAATGATTTTGACCTTATCCAAGGCCTCCTATACCAAATATGCACCCAATAACCGAGCCTCTCCCGGCTTAAAACCATCCGAGTGGGGACCGACACCGCCTACAATACAATGCCTCATATAGAGCCATCTGAATAATGGACTAGTAGCTGTTGTTGTAGGCAAACTCTGCTAAAGGCGAGAACTGGTCCCACGAGCCTCCCAAATCAATAGCGCATGCTCGTAGCATATCCTCAAGAATATGAATGGTCCTCTCGGACTGACCCTCAGTCTTGGGGTGGAATGTTGTACTCAACTGGACCTGGGTGCCCAACTCATGTTGTACCGCTCTCTAGAAATGCGAGATAAACTGCGGACCCTGATTTGAGATAATAGATATGGGCACCCCATGAAGGCGAACAATCTCTCTGATATAAATCTCAGCATACCTCTCGGATGAATAGGTGGTGGCAACTAGAATACAATGCGCTGACTTGGTCATCCTATCAATAATAATCCATATAGCATCAAATTATTTTCGAGTCATCGGAATGCCAGTAACAAAATCCATGGTGATTCTCTCCCACTTCCACTCGGGAAGCTCAATCCTCTGAAATTACTCACCGAGCCTCTGATGTTCGTACTTAACCTGCTGACAATTCAGACAACGAGCCACATATGGAACAATGTCTGTCATTATTCTGCGCCACCAATAATGATGCCTCAAATCCTGATACATCTTTGTGGCACCCGGGTGAATAGAATACTGAGAAATGTGGACCTCCGCTAAGATCGACTCCCGAATACCATCAACATTGGGCACGCAAACTCGCCCCTGAAATCTTAATACGCCATCATCTTCTAAAGACATCTCCCTGGCACCTCCTCGCTGTACCATGTCTCTCAGGACACACAAGTGGGGATCATCAAAATACCGCTCCCGGATACACTCCATCAATGACGAGTGAGCAACCGCGCGAGGTAACACCCTGCTAGGCTCAGAAATATCCATTCTCACAAATCTACTGGCCAAGGCCTGAATATCCAAGGCAATCGGTCTATGGCTGACCGGAATATAAGCAAGACTACCCATGCTGGCGACCTTCCTACTCAATGCATAGGCCACCACATTGGCCTTCCCCGGGTGGTATAAGATAGAAACATCATTGTCTTTTAACAACTCCAACCACCTCCGCTATCTCAAATTCAACTCTTTATGCTTGAACAGGTACTGAAGTCTTTTGTGATCCGTGTACACCCCATACGTCACACAATACAAATAATGCCTCCAGATCTTCAAGGCATGAACAATGGTTGCCAACTCTAGGTCATGAACTGGATAATTCTTCTCGTGAATCTTCAACTACCTCGAAGCATATGCAATGACCTTGCCATTCTGCATCAACATTGCGCCAAGCCCGATACAGGAAGAATCACAATACACAGTACAAGGCCAAGATCCCGTGGGAAAAACCAATAACGGTGCCGTATTGAGAGCTATCTTGAGCTATTGGAAGCTCGCCTCACACTCATATGACCACCTGAACTGGGCACCCTTCTAGGTCAATCTAGCAATCGGGGTTGCGATGGATGAAAACCCTTCCACAAAACTTCTATAGTAACCAACTAACCCCAAGAAGCTCCGAATCTCTGCAACAGAAGCTGGCCAAGGCCAGTTCTTGACTGCCTCTATCTTCTTCGCGTCTACCTGAATACCCTATACTGATACGACATGACCCAGGAATTCGACTGAACTCAACCAAAACTCGCACTTTGAGAACTTGCCATCTAACTGATCATCCTTCAGAGTCTGAAGAACCACTCTAAGGTGCTGCTCATGCTCCTCCTGATCGCGTGAGTATATCAAGATGTCGTCAATGAATACAATCACAAACAAATCCAAATACGTCCTAAGCACTCGATTGATCAACTCCATGAATGATTTCAGGGCATTGGTCAACCCAAACAACATAACCAAAAATTTATAATGCCCATACCGACTACGAAATGTTTTCTTAGGGACTTCAGACGCCCTAATCCTCAGCTGATGATAACTTGACCTCAATTCTATCTTCGAGAACACCCTAGCACCCTGAAGTTGGTCGAACAAATCGTCAATCCTTGGTAGTGGATACTTATTCTTTATCGTCACCTTGTTCAACTGCCGGTAATCAATTCACATCCTCATCGACCCGTCCTTTTTTCTTCACAAACAACACTGGTGCACCTCAAAGGAATACATTGGGTCTAATGAAACCCTTATGTAGCAAGTCCAAAAGCTTCTCCTTCAACTCCTTCAACTCTGGCGAGGCCATGCAATATGGCGAAATGGAAATAGGCTGAGTACCGGGAGCCGGATTAATACAGAAATCAATATCCATGTCGGGCGACATACCCGGCAGATCTGAAGGGAAAACCTTAGGGAACTCTTGCACAATAGGAACACAGTCGATAGACAAAACCTCTGCGCTGGAGTCGCGAACATACGCCAAATATGCTAGACACCCCGTCTCGACCATACATCAAGCCTTGACATACGAAATATTAATACGGGTGGCATGATCTGGGGTCTCTCTCCACTCAAGTCGGGGAAAAACTGGCAAGGCCAAAGTCACGATATTGGCGTGAAAATCCAGAATAGCATGATACGGGGACAACCAGTCCATCCCCAATATAACATCAAAGTCCATCATGTCTAAAAGCAATAAGTCGACACGTGTCTTAAGACCCTCAAATACCACCATGCACGAACGATGCACTCAGTCGATCACAATAGAATCACCAACCAGTGTAGACACATATAAGGGAATACATAAAGACTCACTAGGCATGATCAAATAGGGTGCAAAATAGGACGACACATAAGAATACGTAGATCCCGGATCAAATAATACTGAAACACCTCTATCACAAACCATCATAGTACCTATACTCACAACATCAGACGACTCGGCCTCCGGCCTGGCTGGAAATGTATAACAACGGAGCTGATCCCAACCTCCCTGAACCGTATCTCTAGGACGATCTGCTGCAGGCTGACCCCTGCCTCTAGATGTCCGAGCTCCACCTCTACGGTTTCTACCTCTAGCCCTATGATCCCTACCCCCGCCTCTAGCTGGCTGGGCAGCCTGTGGATCACCTGCTGCCTAAATCGTAGGGCAAGGACCCTGCTAGTGAGAACTACTCAAGGCTCGAGGGCAAAACCAGACAATATGACCTGGGTCGCCACAACCATAACATGCCCTCGGCTGCTAAGACTGCTGGCCTTGTCGACCGGTATGTCCTCCCCTAAAGCTCTGATGTGGCGGTGCACTGATGGGGGCTGGTGGTGAGCTGAAAGACTGCTGATCTGAATAATAGTGCCGAGGACCACCACTGCCTGGAGTGCCATGCAAAACCTGAAGTGCCAACTGGAAGGGCCCCGGGGGATGGCCTCTATCATACGAATCCTACCTCCAGATGAGGTACAAATAAATCTACTAGAATGTCGAGGCCTCTTGTCTGAACCCTAACTACCCCTCGAACCAGTGTTATCTCTACCCGGTGGGCCACATTGGCCGCCTCCTGAAAGGAAATATCACTGCAGACTCCCATTGCCATCTGAAGGGGAATCAGCTGAAGCGGTCCATCAATGAACCTCCGGACCCTCTCTCGCTCTGTAAGGAGTATCGCAACTGCATGGCATGCCAAATCAATAAATCTAGTCTCATACTATGTAACTGTCATGGAGCCCTGCTGGAGGCGCTCAAACTGTCCATGAAGTGCCTCCCGCTGAGTGACGGGGAGAAACTTCTCCAAAAATAACTCCGCAAACAGATCCCATGTCAAAGATAGAGACCTTGCTAGTCTAGATAGGCAGTAATCTCTCCACCAAGTCTTGGAGGATCCTGCAAGCCTGAAGGTGCAAGAATCGACCCCATTGGTCTCCACTATACCCAGAGTCTTGAGGATATCATGACAACTGAATAGAAAATCCTAGGGATCCTCCGATGAAGCACTGCTGAAAGTAATGGTGAAAAGCTTGTAGAACCGATCAAGTCTCCATAAAGCATCCGAAGACATGGCCGTCCCATCACCAGCCTGAACGGTAACACCTACCTGAGCTGCCACTACGGGCTGAACCACTGGAACCTGAGTTTGGGAAGCTACCTGCTCCGGTGTACGTGTAGCATGAGTCTGAACCCCTCCTCCAGCCTGAGAAGTGGCTGGTGCTACTGGCAGCAAATCCTCTGGAGCGACACTGTTCATATGCGGACGAGAGAATCCTGGAGATCCGAGGAAAACATAACCCCTCATGGGACCTGAGCTGGGCCCAGTGGAGCTGGTGTAGCTGGAACCTCCTAATCAAAGTCAAGATGAGGCTCCACCTATGGAACTGCTGCCTGGGGCTAAGCTCTGCCCCTGCCCCTCGCGGGAGCTACTGGTGGGGCTCGGGCTACTGCACAGAACAAGAAGAAGACGCACGTGTTCTCTCCATCTGCGAAAGAACAGAGTAGAACGACAATTAATATATGAGAAACAAAATCGCATGATAGGAATGAACAACGTGAAATTTTACCTAGCTTTGTCGCCTCTGGGCGATAAATACAGATGTCTCCGTACCGATCCCTCAGACTCTACTGAGCTTGTCCGTGAGTTGCCAGACCCAAGTAACCTTGTCACGGCCCGGATTTCCCACCATCGGGAGTCGTGATGGCGCGTACTGTCGGAGCTAGACAAACCAACTTAAATATACCTTTTTCAATTAAATTCCAACAAGATAATAATAAAATAAATAAATTCAAGCGGAAGTCTCAATTTAATATCAAATGAAGAAAATGCGAAAAGATAGACAACATCATCTACCCAAGATCTAGTGCCCAAATACTCACTGACTACTATGAGATGCAACAAATACGGGTCTGAAAGAATATACATAAAAAGTCCGTCTCAATATAATGAAAACAAACAGAACTGGATTGGATGAGACTCGGGGCCCGCGAACACCAGCGAACTACCTGGTAGTCATTGGACTGAAGGTACGCTGCCAGACTACTGCTGAGGTCCGTAAGCTGTCTCGTAACCTGTGCATAAAAAGGCACACAAGTGTAGCATCAGCACAACCGACCCCATGTGCTGGTAAGGGCCTGGCGTAACCCGGGCGATGTAGTTACGAGGTAGACCGGACCTACCACAATCAACCTGTACAAATATATGTGCAATAACGAAAAGATAACAAAATTTAAACAGCTAATGGGGAGGGGACATGCTAGGGGGTGTAACAGTTCAATTATAAGTCGAACAAACAAGAAATGGAAACTGAATATTTAACATTAATAAAAGAAAGACAGTGAATCAACAACTGCACGGTACCAACCTTCGTGTTTTTACTCTCATTTCTCACTAATACTGTCAAATATAGTGCACGGCATCACCCTTCATGCTATCCTCACCAAAACTGTCAAATACAGTGCACGACATCACCCTTCATGCATTCCTCAAATAACTCTCACATCAATGCACAGAATGACCCATCGTGCTCAAATAATGAAGAAACATGGCATGGAAAGGCCTTTCGTGCGTAATTATCAAAACGCGGCAAGGAAAGACCCATCGTGCATAATTTCTCTCTTCCTCACCAAATCAACGGTCACAACGAATCGGGGAAAGGAATATGCAACAAGATAAATCATCTCGGCAAGGGAGAACAATAAGTCCCGTCAAGGGAGAACAATTCAACAATAATTCCCGGCAAGGGAAAACAATTCACAAAATGTTCCAGCAAGGAAAAAGTACCACACTTCCTTCTTTAACTCATTTACTTCTCAAATATCACTTCCTAATTGATTTAACAAGTAATTAACACAATTGTTTCACCTCTTTCAAATTTAAAAGCAATTATGACTCACGGTCATGCTTGACTCGGGCGCATATGTAACCGTCACCATACCTGTACACCAGCTCCACATAGCACATAGTAAATATTGTCCTAATCTTATTCCCTCAAGCCAAAGTTAGATCAAACACTTACTTCGAAAGCTTCCAACTCAACTCACGCCTCTAGGATAGCTTTACCCCTCGAATTCGCCTCAAAACCGGTCGAATCTAATTACAATTTACTCAAATGTATCAACAAATGCTAGTTAAATCAATTTGAATGCATAAGAATGAAATTCCCAAAGTTTTACCCAATAATTCCCAAAATTCCCCCGAGCCCACGTGGTCAAAACTCGAGGCTCAAACCAAAACTGGATTACCCATTCCACCGCGAATCTTAATGTAAAATTGGTTTTGAAATCGGACCTCCAATTGGGGTCCAACTCCCCAAATTTTGAAAAACTTAAGTTCCACCCAAAAACCCTAATTCCCATATGTGAAGACATTTGATTGAAATTGAAATCATGTTAAAATATATTAAGGAGTAAGGAAATTAAGTTAGAAATCACTTACCAATCGTTTAGAAGGAGAAAGATTGCTTGGAAAATCGCATCTTAGGTTTTGGTTTTTGAAAAGGTGAAAAATAGCTGAAATTTCGAACTTATATACCTTTCTGGGAACCTGGCGCGGACTGCTCAAAAATGGGTTGCGGCCGCACCGAATCAAAGGCAAAGTTAGGCTCCTCTGAACCCTCCCAGCGCGGACCGCAATGTTTCGGTGCGCGGCCGTGCTAGTCACCCTGGAATCCCTGCCTCAGACATCGCCACGCGGGCCGCACTGAAATGCATTGCTGCCGTGCGGCTCTAGCGTGGACCGCACAGAAATGATTGCAGCCGCACTGGTGTCTGCAACATCTGACTGTTTTTCCTCTAAGTGAAACAATCACGGACCACCTTCGAATCACTCCCGAGCCCTCGAGGCTCCCAACAAAACATATACACTAACTCAATAGAGTCTTACGGGCTTACTCGTGCGATCAAATCGCCAAAATAACACCATTTACATAGAATCAAAACACATGAAGTTTCAGTTCAAAGTTCTTAACTTCCAAATTTTTCATCTTTTTCCAAAACGCGTCAAATGACGTCCGTTTTCAACCAAAGTTTACAGAAAGTGCTTAACGCTCATTTAAGACTTGTACCGGGCATCGGAACCAAAATACGAGCCTGATACCATTACATTTGATCAAATCTCATTTTCAGTTAAATTTTTCATATAATATTGGGATAAACAATTTCTTTCAAAAATTCCGTACTCGGGCCTAGGACCTTGGATTTCAGTTCCGAGAATACGCCCGGGTCCCATATTTTCCTACGTACCCTCCGGGACCATCACATCACGGATCTATGTTTGTTTACCCAAAATGTTGGCCGAAGTCAACTATGCCAGAATTATTATCAAAATTCATAGTATTTAACACATATTTCATATATTTCCACATAAAAACGTTTTCAGCTTTGCGCCCAAACTATACACGCAAATCGAGAAAACTAAATAAGAGGTTTTCAAGGTATCAGAAGCACAAAGAAAGAGAGAATTACGGTGATGACCTTTTGGTTCGTCACATCCAACTCGTGAGGCATCACAATAACCGTATAGGACCCTGAACCAGTACGCAAAATCAAAATGGGGGCTGATGTCAAAGCCGTCTTAAGCTTTTGGAAGCTCTCCTTACACTCGTCTGACCACTGAAAGGGAGCACCCTTCTGGGTCAATCTAGTCAAAAGGGCCGCATCGATGAGAACCCCTCCACCAAACAACGGTAATACCCCGCTAGGCCAAGGAAACTGTAGATCTCTGCAACTGAAGTGGGCCTGGGCCAACTCTGCACAACCTCCACCTTCTTCGGATCTACCCGAATGCCCTCACTCGATACCACGTGGCCTAGGAATGCGATAGAACTCAACCAAAAGTCACATTTTAAGAACTTTGCATATAATATTTTTTCCCTCAGGGTCTGAAGCACTATTCTAAGGTGTTGGTCATGATCTTTCCGACTCCGAGAGTATACAAGAATATCATATATGAAAATAATGACAAACGAATCGAGATAGGCCCTGAATACACTGTGCATCAAATGCATAAAAGTTGCAGGGGCGTTGGTCATCCCAAATGACATGACAAGGAACTCGTAATAACCATACCGAGTCCTGAAAGCAGTCTTCGGGATATCTGGCTCCCGAATCTTTAGCTGGTGATAACCTGAGCGCAAATCAATCTTAGAAAACACATGTGCGCCCTGAAGCTGGTCAAATAGATCATCGATACGAGGCAAAAGATATCGGTTCTTCGCTATAACCTTGTTTAACTTACAATAATCCATACACATGCTCATAGAACCATCCTTTTCTTTACTAACAAGACAGGAGCACCCCACTGTGAAACACTGGGTCGAATAAAATCCTTATCAAGCAATTCCAGTAACTGATCCTTCAAATCCTTCAACTCAGGAGTAACCATGCGATAAGGTGGAATAGATATGGGCTGAGTGCACGGCAACAAGTCACTACCAAAATCCATGTCCCGATCGAGCGGCATGCCCTGAAGATCAGCTCGAAACACATCGGCAAAATCCCGTACTACTGGGACAGAGTCAACAGAAGGAGTATCAGCACTGACATCTCTCACATAGGCTAAATACGCGACGCACCCCTTCTCAACCATACGCTGAGCTTTAAAAAAAGATATAACTTTTCTGGGAGTGTGATCAAAGTCCCACTCCACTCAATACATGGAATACCTGGCATAGCCACTGTCACGGTCTTAGAGTGTCAATCAAGAATAGCATACTGGGGCGACAACCAGTCCATGCCCAAGATAATATTGAAATCAACCATATCAAGTAATAAAAGATCTTCCCTGGTCTCAAAACCATGAATACTAACCAAACATGACCAATATACGTGGTCCACAACAAGAAAATCTCCCACGGGAGTGGAAACATAAACAGGAGAGCTCAAAGTCTCTCGGGTTGTACCCAAATGCGAAGCAAAATAAGATGACACGTAAGAATAAGTAGAGCCTGGATCGAATATAACTGATGCCTCTCTGTGATTAACCAATATAATACATGTGATAACAGAATCAGAGACGACAACCGCGACAGGATCAGGAATGGCATAAAATCTAGCGCGACCCCTCCCTCGAGGGCGAGCTCTATCTCCGCGATCCCCTCCCCTGGCTGGCTAGGCAGGTGGAGTGGCGGCTAGAGCTGGAACAATGGCATGTTGACCCTGTGGAGCATGCTGAGGCTGTTGAGTCTGAGAAGGCACACCCCTACCACGTCCGGGGCACTCTCTAACTAGGTGGAGAATATCCCCGCCTCATAACAAGCTCTGGGATGGCGTGGTGGCTGGGACTGACTGGGCCCACCCACGCTAGACTGACCTCTAGGAGTACCTCGCATGGGAGGTGCACTGGAAACCGGAGGTGCATAACAAGGCTCCTGAGATCTGGGAGGAGCTGGGGCTCTGCTAGATGAAGGAAGGGCTGAGTGAAGTGGGCGACCCATATAGCCCCTACCATGACGTCCGACTCCTAAAGTACGGGTAAAGAGAAATGACCAGTCTCTCGAGACCTTTGGCCTCTCTCTCCTCTCACTCTCTAGCATGCATACCCTCTATCGTCCTAGCTATGCTCACTACCTGTTGATAGGGTATATCCATCTCCAACTCTCGCGCCATGCCATACCTAATGGAAGGAATAAGACCCTTGATAAATCGGCGGACCCTCTTACGAACAGTAGCCACCAAAGCCGGTGCATTTCTTGGCAAACCTAGTATAACAGATGGCATACTCAGAGACAGTCATAGGGCCCTCGCGCAAATGCTCAAACTCCAAGCGCCATGCATCTCGGAGGCTCTGGGGAACAAACTCCCTCTGAAACATATCTAAAAGCTGAGGCCAAGTTAGGGAGGCATCCTCGCCCAAACTGTCTAACTCAAAGGTGTGCCACCAGTCATAGGCGGCTCCCTGAAGTTGGAAAGCTACGAAACAAACCGCTCGAGGCAGTAATACCCATGGTGCAGAAATTGCTTTGACAATCCTCCAAAAACCCCAAAGCATCGCCTGTAGCTAGCCCGCTCAAAACATGAGGGTCATACTTCTTGAACCTCTCCAATCTACGCTGCTCATCTTCCGAATCGGGTGCCCCATCCTCGCGCTGAACTGGTACTGTAGGCTGAACAGGGATAATATCTGGAATCTGTCCCATATGCACCCTCTGCTCTAGAGTGCGGGCTGCGGGAAAATAGGCTCCTTCCCTGGCCTGGGACGTGGCTGCAGGAAGGGGAAGCAACCCTGCCTGTGATAGCATAGTATACATGCTCATAAAATGTGCCAATGCCTCCTGAACAGCTGCAATAGCGGTGGTTGTGGGTGTGTCATGTGCCTGAGTCCGTGCTGGATCTGCTGGCAGTACCCTGTCGGCCGCTCACGTAGGTGCTCTGGCTGCACCTCGCGCGTGTCCATGACCCCTGCCTTGGCCTCTAAAGGCTGCACGAGGAAGTGCGGGTGCCTGATCGTCTCGAGTCGTGCGTTTCCTCACCATCTGTGAGAGAATAGAAGATAGAAGTTTAGAATCGATGCCAAAAATATAGCACGGCAAAGAATTCAATGAAGTGAAGATTTTTCCTAAATAGTTACATATCCTCCTGTAGATAAGTACAGACGTCTCCGTACCGATCAGCGAGACTCTAAATAACCGGCCTGTGTCCTGTGGCTCCTATGAACCTAGAGCTCTGATACCAACTTGTCACAACCCTAGTTCAACAATCGTGAACCTGTCATGACGGCACCTAGTCTTCGCGACTAGGTAAGCCTAACACATTGCGGAAATCTAACAACCTTTACGAAAACAATAACAAATACTGAACAACATAAGAAAATGTATAGAGTGCCGCCTGGCACATACACTTCAACTCAAAATATTGTAACAACCTCCAAAAACCTAGAAACTCATGGGCAACACAGGCTAAGAGTAAAACATAACATACTGCTCAAATATCCGGAAATGTCTACAACAACTGAATACACGAAATGGAACTGCTAACTACAAGGTAGAGTAGAAGGAGACTCTTCGGATCTGCGGACTCGAAAGCTTCATGCCTCAAGTATCTGAGTATGGCTCCAAAATCACTGAGAGGAGTACGCTTGGCTGGATGCACCTGAATCTGCACAACAAAAGCGTCCAAAAGAGTAGCATGAGTACACCATAGTGGTACTCAGCAAGTACCAAGCCTAACCTCAGTTGAGTAGTGACGAGGAGGTCAAGGCCCTACTTATAATAAATATAACAAAAGTATGAATAACGTAAGGCAGAAAATAAGCAGCAAAGCAACAATAAAACATGATAGAAACTGCAAGTCAACGACAATTCAGCTAAGAAAAGAAAATAACACGACCAAGTATCACTCAATAACAGGATGCCATATGGAACTCCGGGAATTGAACCCGTAGTCCATTCTGCCAATGTCGGATGGATCTCCCGGGCATTGAACCCGTAGTTCATCATACCAATATGTGAGGATCTCCCGGGAATTGAACCCGTAGTCCATCATACCAATATCTAAGAATCTCCCGGGAATTGAAACCGTAGTCCATCATACCAACATCTGAGGATCTCCCAGGAATTGAACCCGTAGTCCACCATACCAATCGTAGAGGATCTCCCGGGAATTGAACCCGTAATCCGTTATACCAATATTAGAGGATCTCTCAGGAATCTAACCCGTAGTCCCAATCGTAAACACATCACATCAATTCAATAATGTACAAATGCTAAGTAAAGACAACAAGTAGAATCAAAAGTCTAGCATACTTCACGAAGAGCAGATATTGCAATTTAGTCAAATAGAACAAATAAGATAACTAACATGCTTTCCCTAAGTTAAAACAAGTGAAATTTGCATTTATAACAGTTTAATACGTGAAGAACACAATCTAAATAAGTCAAGAAAGGTGAATTTCCAACAATTAGTAGAAGTACACGCTCGTCAACTCGCGCACAAGGCATTCTAATCAACGAACAAGTTATCCTAAGGGAAGAGGTCCCCCACACAAATTTAAACAAACCACTTACCTCGAAACGGTATAAAAATCGCTAAGAAACAATGCCCTTGCCATGAGTATCCGACTCCGAGTGGCCCAAATCTATTCAAACCAACTACATATTGTAAAGAACATAAAAAGTAACTAACCCCACTATTAAAATTAAAGCAAAGGCGCGAAAATAGCTAAAATGACCAAAATGCCCCTCAGGACAACGTCACCTCGTACTCCCATGAGTCTAACCATATAAAAATCTCCCAAATCGGAGGTCAAATGCCCCTTCAAATCCTCACAATTATGTCTAAGAACTTTACCCCAATTTTCATTCAAAAATCCGAAATTAAAGGTTGAAATCACGATTGGATTAGTGGGTTTTAGTCATAAAGGAGTAAGGAATTATTGCCAAATAGTTTCCTCTCAAAACCCTCAAAAAATCTTCCACAGCCGAGCTCTCTAGCTTGAATTATTGTAAAAATTGAAGAAAGGTCCGTTTTGAAATGTTTATAACTGTTCTGGAGCTTGTTCAATGCGATCGCATGAACACTAATTTGATCGCGTAGAGTAAAAATTGAGGGCCTGGAATATGGCCTATGCGAACGCGAGGTGAAGGCTTCGATCGCGTAAGAGGGCAAGGAAGAGCTATGCAGTCGTGTAAGGACCCATGCGATTGCATAGAGGAAATGAACCCCTGAGCCACTAGCTGCACTTGCTCAGTGAGAAAGCAAAGAGGAATGTGCGATCACATAGAAGAAGGAAACAAAACTATGCGATCGCGTACAAGAACCTGCAATAGCATTGAAGAAAAAGAAGGCCTTCCACAAGAAGCACTATGTGCTCATGCGATCGCAAAGGACTGGACCTGCAACACACCGCATGAATATGCTACCTTCTAAGTTCCGAAATTGCCCCGTTGAGCATCCGAAACACACCCGAGCCCCCCCGGACCTTGAACAAACCTACGGGAATATCCCATAACATTATTAAAACTTGTACCCATCCTTAAACCACCTAAAACAATGTCGGAAACTCGAATTAATCAATGATTTGAACTTAAATAAACTTCAAAACTTAACCAAACTCTCTTTCGATTCAAAACCTATCCAAAACATGTTTGATTGAACTGAAAATTTGCACACACGTTCCAAATGACATGGCGGTGCCACATCAACTTCCAGAATCCCGTTCCGACCTGAGATCAAAAATTCACTATCAGAGCGAAAACTTCAAAATTCTAACTTTCGGCATTTCTAGCCTAAATGAGCTACGGACATCCAAAATACATTCCAAACATTCTCCCAAACCCGAAATCACCTAACATAGCTAAAATAACCATCAGATTTTCATTCCAAGGTTGTCTTCACACTGCTCAGATTACGGACCATTTTCCAACACTTAAGCTCTCATTTAGAGACTAAGTATCGCAAAATACTCCGAATTCTATTACCTAACGTCCCGGAAAACCAAAATATCGGAAATAAACTTAGGCGAAGCAGTTAATGGGAGAACCGGGCATAAATTTCAAAGACGACCGACCGGATCGTCACATCTATCCGCCCTAAAGTAGGATATTAAAGATAAACCTTTCTCAAAAGGACAATTAATTTATTTCAACCCGAATGGTCCTACTTGCATAAAAATTGCCAAAATATATATTTCATAAATCATTGCCAAATGCATTTTTTTCAAAGTTGTTGATGAAGTCAGGAGCCCCCCTAAAGAAAGGAGATGCGATTTTGTTTTTCAAATTTGTTGTTGGATTCAGGAGCCCGCATGTAGAATAGAAGAATACAATTAAAGTCGAAGTCAGAAGGCAGTAAGGCAGAAGGTTACAATGAAATACCCCGAGCATAAATTCCACTACATAAATTAAAAGGAAGACTACATGTCAAGTCAAGAAAAAAAAAAGCACTGGAAGAAACACAAGCCAACAAGAAAGAAGGGCAATAAGAGCAAGTTGAAAATGGATAAGATTTTGTAATTCCTAGTAAGTCTAGCTTCTTGTTTTTTGTTTGAGAATGATGTAACAAGGATATCGGTAAGCAGTGGTAGCATCATGCAATAGCAGTAACAACAAAATTACAGTCCCATGGTCGTCCCAACTACCAAAACTTTCCGAACTACATTGACCTGATTCTTCTTTAGCCAAGGATATGCATGAAACCTTTGAAGTAGAAGTTCGGCCAACTCTTTCAAAAAATGATTCACACGGAGTATTCAAACAGGCAAAAATCGCTCGTATCCGCTCACTTTATCTTTGCAAGAAAACTCTTCGGGTTTCCGAACAAAGAGGGGCAGCTGTGAGCACGTGATTTTTGCTTCACGAAAAATACCCCAAAAGAAATAGGAAAAAAAACAAATATCCTTTGTGTAAAATTTTGAGAATTTTGCATGATATTTTGGATAATCATTTTGCCTGTGAATGTTTATTTTTTTAATTAATTGAAAAATATAAAAATATATGTTGCATGCATATTTAGGATTTAATTGTGCATCTTTGAATTAATTAAACCATGTCCTATTTTAAAAGAATGAAAGCACAAAAATATGAATTTTGGTAGCTTTGTCATTTTAATTGTTTAATTAAGTGATTTTATTTTAATCAGTATTTGATCTTGTGTGTTAATTATTGTTAAGAGTTATTTAATATCTTTTTAAAATAATCCTGCTTTTACAATTTAATTTAGGAATTTAGGTTTTTTAGGAATTAAAAGAAAATGAAAGGAAAAAAGGAAATGAGTGAAAAATTGGACCAGATCGGAACTAGCCAATTTCAATGCAAAATCAGCCCCAAATCATATCAAATGATCCAATCCGATAAACCAGACCTCTCAGACGTCCAAAATGATGTCGTTCCATGGCCAAGAGATTCAGCCATCCATTGATCATGATACAACAGTCGAGATCATCTCTCTAGACCCGACATATTTTTCGCGGATCGACCCAATTCCCCACTTAACCAAAATGGCACTGCTTTCCTTTAAGTAAATGATCTAGACCGTTGATCATACTTGATCCAACGGCCAAGATCAAACCACATCCCCTAGTATATAATCCCCATCTCTCACCCCAGACCCCAAATCAAACACCCCCCCCCCCCATTCGACTATTCATCGTCTCTCTCTCTCAGAGACGAGCTAGGGCTAAACCCTAGCAGCCACCCTGTTCCGCCTCCTGAACCCATGCGTGATGCCGCCGGTTACCAAACCAACACCCTAAGACCTTCTAACCACCTTGAACACGAATCCACTATCCGTTTTCCTCGAATCAGTACCTAGCTTCTTGAATCTTCATTTGAAGATTCGAGCAAAGATGAACTTACCCCAACCAAGCCCAAGCTCACACCAGACATCTCCCTGACACCATTGGTTTTCTTCGAATCAAGCTAACACCCTTCGAGCCCCAAATCAGACACTAAGAACCCTAGAAATCAAAGAACTTGGAATCTGTAAAAATTAATGCGACTTTGGGTGTCCAATCGACCTTAGTCGAGGTATTCTCAAGTGAGAACACTTGATTAAGGTTCGTTCAACCTCAAAGAGTCCAAGTCCGGGTTGGTCCCAAGGTTGTCTAGTTTTTAGTTTTGAGGTAATTTTTCCATTCTTCTGTTCTGTTTGTGTTAATTGGCATCTGTTTATTTGTTTAAGTTCAAATATTTATTTTTTAATTTTTTCTTTTATCAGCTATTCTGTTCTTCTCCAAATCAGACCTTTTATTTGGTCAATTTTTCTTATGTTCTTAATCGAATATATGTTAAACCATGTAAATCGATTAGAATGGTTTTGGTCGAATAATTAATGTCCTTATAGTTCCCTGTTTTTTTCAAAGCCACTGAAATCATTTGGTGGCCTGTTTAGCCTGTTTGTTTATCGATTAATTGTTATATGTTATAGCTTGTATAGTCGATTGCATAAGTGACGTTGATTTATTTTTCATGCTTGAATTCTAGAATAGCATGTTTCATTCTAATAGGGTTCCTACCTATTTCTTTGTTCTAATTTTGTGTTTAAGAATAAGAATGCTTTTATGCTTGAACTTAGAATTAAACTTTTGTTATGTTCAATTCATCTGTTGGTTTCGTCTTTAGTTTTCACTTGAACCTCTTAAGGAATTGGTTATAGCTCATGAGCTACAGTAGGGGATCCTAGGGTGAATCACAGGGGGTTTCAAGGTTAATTTGGGGTGTCAAAACTTGAAAAATGCTTTGATTGAGTGGTCAGTCCAGTAGGGTCTTGATGTGCCTTAAAATTAAACTAATGCTTTAGTTTATAATAGTGGGATTAAGGGACAACTAGGTAATGAGTAATCACTGTTGGATTAGTTAAAAGAGAGACATTCTAAGTGGGATTGAATAGTTAATAAACAACTATTAGTGGAAGACTACTTTTTGTTTTAAAAGGACCAATTTAAGAATGATTAACTACCCACTAAGGCCTAAAATCCGGAAAAGAAAAAAGTTGATTGAAGATTCAAGAATGGAATAAAAGGGAGAACATTTTCTCTAAGTAAGGATCAGTTTTCGGGACTGGCTTTTGAATGTTAAAAAAGGGCTAGAGATTGAGAGAAAAACTGAAGAAATTTGTTTTCTTTTACTGTTAAAATTAGTATTTGTTATTGTTACTGCTTCATTGTTGTTGCTGATTGGTATTTCTGGGATGTCAATTAGTTGCTTCTAAGTTTGGCGAATTGGTGGTTTGCTACCATTTCATTGGGTTTTTGCTGGACTTGTTGGTTTTAAATCTGTCACTGGGCTGCCCTGTTTACTTTGTTGTTGGTGTACTGCTATAGTTGTTGTGTTACAACTGCTGACTGTTCCTCCTCTTCCTTGTATGTTCATTATCCAAGTATTTCTTCAACTCCAGTATGATTTTGTAACGACGCAAACCATCGTTTCCTGTATTTTTGTCCCATAATCCCTCTTAATTATTTATTCTTGATTCAATATGTGTACTTGGTGAATTTGAGTCAATTCAGATCAAGTTTGGTAGAAAATGGGACATTTAGTCTCTTTAAAGAAAAATTAGTTTGTAAAAGTCAATTGGACTTTGACTTGAGAGTTAGAGGGCTCGGAATTGAATTCCGATGATTCGGTTAGTTTTGGAAGATGATATAAGGGTTAGGAGCGCAATCGAAATTAATTTTGGAGGTCCGGTGAAGAAATTAGCCTATTTTGGCGAAGTTAGTATTTTGGTGATTTCGAGTTGATAGGTGAGATTTTGATCCGGGAGTCGGAACGGAATTCCGACAGCTCCACTAGCTTCGTTAGGTGATTTTTGACTTGTTTGCAAAATTTTAGTTGATTCAGAGGTGTTTAGACTGGGTTTTTGATTGAATGAGAATTTTGAAAGTTTAGTTTAACTTAGGCCTTGATTTGATGAAAACTTGACGATTTTGACGTTAACGATAGTATTTTTTTGGCTCAAGCAAGTTTTAATAAAGTATTTGAACATATCTGTGCTTTTGGTTGAAGTCCCGGGGGCTCGGGTGTGTTTCGAGTTGTGATTCCGCTTGTATTCGATATTTCAAGTTTGCTCGTTTGGACATAAAGGGGTGCTTTATTACATAAATGAGCTCCAAATTTAGTTTTGTTTAAACCATTAGATCCACATAAAAATTATGGAGTCATAGGAAAAAGAATCATCAAATTTGGACATCGTATGAGGAAGATATGCTCATTTTTGTGTCGGGCAAAATTGATGGTTCTGTTGTCTTCGCAAATGCGAAGAAAAGTTGGGAAATGCGAACCCTGTAGCTTCGCAAATGCGAAGAAAACAGGCTAGGAAATGTGAAAACGCTGTAGCAAGCTGGGAAATGCGAAAACACTATAGCTTCGCAATTGCAAAAAAATATCTGGGAAATGCGAAAGCACTGTAGCTGCGGCAGAATTTTTAAAAAACATTTCAATCGCGAAAACACCCCATTTCTCCTCCATTTGCAGTCATTTTGAGAGCTTTTGGACGGGGATTGAAGGAAATTTTAACTAAGATCGATTGGAGGTAAGTTTTATGAGTTAAATACATGATTTTATTGAAGAATCAACCTAGAAATCCATGAAAACATAGCCAAATCATATGAATTTAGAGCTTGAGATTGAAATTCTAAAATGATGATTTGAGGGGTCAAATCAACTCCGATTTTTCTGAATTTGGTATGTATAGACTCGTGACAAGATAATGATCGTTGTGATGTAAAAATTTCTAGATTTCGAGACGTGGGCCCGGGGCTCGAGTTTTGCGAATTTCATGAATTTTGATATTTTTCGAGTCTTTTCGATTGGGTTATATCCCATTAGCCTATTGTAATGTATTCTTTGTTGTTTTGACCAGATTCAATGCGCTAAGAGGTAAATTTGAGAGGCAAGGGCATAGCGAAGTACACATTGGACCGTCTCGAGGTGAGTAATGATTTTCAATGATGCACTGAGGGTATGAAACCCCGGATTGCACAACATACTGCTATGTTGAGATGGGACACGTGTTGTATGAGGAAAATGTGGGGTCATCTACTATTGGGGTTTGTTTCATGGTCCATGCCGGTTGATGTTTTTACCGCGTATTTGATAAAGATTTATTACTTTCCACTATGATTTGGGCTTATTGCCATACTTGGGCTTCGTGCAAATTATTTGAAATCTTTTATGAATTCACATCACTATTTTCCTCATGTATTGAAATATTATTTTAATTCAGTCCAATTGATCTATATTATTTTGTGAACTCAGCTACATTTATACTAAACTCGAGATAAAATGATTTTATAATGTTAATGAGCGCAGCACTATTGTTTTGCTGATGCCCAAGGGGCTTTGATTATTTTCTGAACTGATTAAGGCAAAGGGCCATCTGTGAGGATATATTGAGTGATGTGAGGAAGCTTTCATGACTCAAGTGCTATGTGAGGAGGCTTTTGGGCCACGTGTGCGATTTGTGAAGGCTTTCAGGCCTATTCTTATTGCGCTTGGGTTGTAGGAGCCCCTCAGAGTCTGTACACACCCCTAGTGAGCGCAGGGTACCCAGGTGAGTTGGGAGTGGGCCCGAGAGGCCATTGTTTGTGTGTGGTGAGTTGGGAGTGAGCCCGTGGGGCTGATACTGTACTGTGATATTGATACTGAGCCTAAGTGGTAAGTTATTGATTATTCCTTATTGTTGAAATAAATTGTTATTTGTCTTTACTATTTATAAAAAGAGAATTATCTAATAATCACTATTTTGTTGATTAACTGGTTTTAGTGCTTGAGATAGCGCTATATTGTACCTTTTTGGGATTTTATTCTTTCAGTAGTTATTTAATTTCATTACCACTGGGTCAGAGTACTCACATTACTCCATGCACCATGTGTGCAGATACAGGCAGAGCTGAGTTCGCTCTAGAGTGCTGATCTTCCCAGACAGGCATTGACTAGAAGTAACGAGGTAGCTGTTGACGTCCGCAACCCCGTTTTCTCCATTATCTTGTTATTTATTATATTCCAGACTTGTAAAATATTTGTAAATTCTGTAGTAGCTCATGACTTGTGACATCCCGATTTCGGGGTGAGTCGGGATGGTTTTTGTTATACTATCACGCTTAGTTCCCTTTGTGATTATATTATCTGTTAATCAGACTGATTCCCACTAAGTAATTATAAAAAGACGTATTGTTTGATGTTGGCTGGCCTTGTCTTCACGAATGGTTCCATCAAAACCGGGTTGGAATTTTTGGTCGTGACAAGTTGGTATCAGAGCTTAGGTTACTAGGTCTCACGAGTCATGAGTTGGTTTTGTAGAGTCTTTTGGATCGGTACGGAGACGTCTATATTTATCCTCGAGAGGCTCCAAAACCATTAGGAAAATTTCATATTCTTGCAATTCTTGTCATGCGACTTTATTGGTCCGAAAACTAAATTTTCTTGTTCTATTATCTCGCAGATGGCAAGAACACGCGCTAACAAACAGGATGGACGACCATCATTGCCACCTACTGAGGCTACCAGAGGCCATGGACGCGGCCGTGGCCCAGGTCGCGGTCGAGGTAGAGCCGCAAGGGCAGCATATGTAGACCCACTAGTTGCCCCAACTCATGATGAGGCTTCAACTGCAGAGACTCTAGCAGCACCTGCTCAGGCACCAGCTGTGCCAATTGTTATTTCGGGTCTTCAGGAGGCCCTAGCTCAGATTCTGACAGTATGCACTGGCCTGGCTCAGGAAGTTTCAGCCACCACTGCAGCAGCTACTTCACAAGAAGGGGGAGGTAATCAGACCCACCCTGCTCGCACACCTGAGCCAGTAGTTCAGGGATTATAGACCCTAGAGGCACCACCAGTACAACAGGTTACCCCAGTTTAACCGGTTGTAACGGTTCAGGATAATATGGTTCCAGTTATGCCAGATGATGAGCAGCGTCGTCTTGAGAGATTCAGCAGACTTGGACCTCCTACTTCCAGTGGTACTCAGGGTGAGGATGCCCAAGGTTTTCTTGATAAGTGTAGAAGTATGATGAGGATAGCAGGAATCTTGGAGACTAGCGGCGTATCTTTTACTACTTTTCTATTCTCAGGTGCAGCCTTCACATAGTGGGAGGTATACAAGCGGCGTACGACGGTCGGTTCAGCACCCTTGTCATGGCACGAGTTCTCCACTCTCTTTCTGGAGAAGTGGGTACCGCGATCTCGGAGAGAGGAGATGTGCAGGAAGTTTGAGTATCTTCGTCAAGGAGATATGACCGTATCTCAGTATGAGGTGACGTTCTAGGAGCTGGCTCGTTCTGCTCAATGGATGGGACCGACTGATTAGGAAATTATTATGAGGTTCGTGTATGGTCTTAATTATCCCATTCGTATTCTGATGGCTTGAGAGAGGATTATAATCCATACTTTTGAGGATGCAGTGGATGTTGCTCTTGATATTGAGACGGAACATCATCTAAAGAGAGAGGATCAGGAGGCCAAGAGGCCTCGTGGATCACCCAGTCACAGTGGCTCCGTCTAGGGGCCAGTTTCAGTAGAGTAGAGGTCGTTCTTACAAGCCTCATCAGTCAGCTCGTCCAGAGTACCCCGGGCCATCTTCAGGACGTGGTCACCAGGGATTTCAGCAAGGCCAGTCATCATTCAGTGCCCTTCCAGCTCAGATTTCACGTGCCCCGTCACTTCATGGTTCTTCTGCACCGAGTGCACCAGCTAGTCACTCCGTTACGAGGGGTTCTTATCAGTCCCATCCTCCAGCATCTAGAGGCTATTATGATTGCGGAGAGTTCAGACATGTGTTGAAGAAGTGTCCTTGTCGTACCGCCAGTTCATCACAGCAGAGAGGCCAGTCCTCATCTTTTGTTCCAATTACTTCAGCACCCACCCACTCAGCTAGGGGTGAGGGTCAGGCAGCTAGAGGCCGCCTTAGAGGGGAAAGTTGAGCGGGCGGTGGTCCGGCTCGGTTTTATGTTATCCAAGACTGGGCAGATGCTCTTGCGTGTAATACTGTTATCACTTGTATTGTCTCAGTACGTCACACAGATGCCTCTGTCTTATTTGACCTCGGATCCACCTATTCTTATGTGTCTTCATATTTTGCTCATCCTTTGAGTATGCCCCGGGAGTGTCTTCCTTTACCTGTGCATGTTTCTACCCCGGTGGGCGATATTGTTATTGTGGACCATGTGTATCGGTTGTAATATGACTAGTGGGGGTCTAGAGACCGAGTTGATCTATTGTTGTTGAGCATAATAGATTTTGATATTACTATGGGCATGGACGGGCTATCTCCATGTCATGTTCTTCTGGACTGTCATGCTAAGTCAGTTACCTTGGCTATTCCGGGTGTTCTGAGGATCGAGTGGCTGGGTATGACTGATTATGTTTCTAGCAGATTAATTTCTTTCTTGAAAGCCCAGTGTGTGGCTGGGAAAGACTGTTTGTCATATTTGGCTTGCGTGCGTGATGTGGGAGCTGAGACTCCCTATATTGATTCTGTCCCAGTTGTGAGGGAATTTTCTGATGTATTTCCTGCAGACCTGTCGGGCATGCCGTCGGACAGGGATATAGATTTTGGCATTAACTTAGTGCCTGGAAATCATCCCATTTCTATTCCGCCATATCGTATGGCACCAGCAGAGTTGGAAGAATTTAAGGAGCAGCTTCAAGAACTGCTAGAAATGGGTTTATTCGGCCTAGTATGTCCGCGTGGGGTGCACCTATTGAAGAAGAAAGATGGCACAATGAGAATGTGAATTGATTATAGGCAGTTGAATAAAGTAACAGTGAAAAACAAGTATCATTTGCCTCGTATTGATAACTTATTTGATCAGCTTTGGGGAGTGAGGGTATTTTCTAAGATTGATCAGTTTGGGCTATCACCATTTGAATATTGGGGATTCAGATATTCCTAAGTCTGCCTTCAGAACTAGATATGGCCATTATGAATTTTTGGTTTTGTCTTTCGGGTTGACCAATGCCCCAGCAGCGTTCATGCATTTGATTAACAATGTATTTTAGCCTTATCTGGATCATTTGTTATTGTATTCATTGATGATATCCTAATGTACTTGCGTAGCCAGGAGGTCCATGCCCAGCATTTATGTGTAGTGTTGCAAAGATTGAGAGAGGAGAAGCTATATGCAAAATTCTCCAAATGTGAATTTTGGCTAAGTTCTGTGGCATTTTTGGGACACATAGTGTCTAGCGAGGGTATTCAGGTTGACCCAAGGAAGATAGAAGTAGTACAAAGTTGGTCTAGACCGTCTTCAGTCATAGAGAGTTGGAGTTTTCTTGGGCTAGCAGGCTATTATTGCTGGTTTGTACAGGGGTTTTCTTCTATTGCATCTCCTTTGACCAAGTTGACTCAGAAAGGTGCTCCGATGAGTGTGTGGATAGCTTTCAGAAGCTCAAGGCACTTTTGACCACAGCTCCAGTGTTGGTGTTATCATCAGCTATAGGTTCATACACGGTTTATTGTGATGCTTCCAGAGTTTGAATTGGTTGTGTGCTAATGCAGGAGGGTGGAGTTATTGGGTATGCTTCTAGTCAGTTGAAGCGCCATGAGAAGAACTATCATGTTCATGATCTAGAGTTGGCTGCTATAGTCCACGCCATGAAAAGTTGGAGGCACTATTTAATTGGCGTATCTTGTGAGGTATTCACTGATCATCGCAGCCTTTAGCATTTATTTAAACAGAAAGATCTTAATTTGAGCAGCGGAGATGGCTTGAGTTACATAAAGTCTATGATATTACCATTCTGTATCATCCGGGAAATGCCAACGTACTGGCCAATGCGCTGAGCCGAAAGGCAGTCAGTATGGAGAGTTTGGCTTACATCCTAGTTGGGGAGAGGCCTCTTGCAGTCGATGTTCATACCTTGGCTAATCAGTTGGTGCGGTTAGGTATTTCCGAGCCTAGCCGAGTATTGGCTAGTATGGTTTCTCGATCTTCTTTATATGATCGCATCAGAGAGCACCAGTATGATGATCCACATTTTCTTGTCCTTAAGGACAGAGTTCGGCATGATGATGACAAAGATGTGACTATAGGTGATGATGGCGTATTGAGGATGCAGGGCCGCATTTGTGTGCCTGATGTTGATGGGCTTAGAGATTTGATTCTTGAGGAGGCCCATAGTTCGTGGTATTCCATCCATCCGGGTGCCGCGAAGATATACCAGGACTTGAGACAGAATTACTGGTGGAGGAGAATGAAGAAAGACATTGTGGGATATGTGGCTCGGTGTCTCCACTGTCAGCTGGTGAAATATGAACATTAGAGACCGGGCGGTTTCCTTCAGCAGATGATTATCTTGAGTGGAAATGGGAGAGAGTCACTATGGATTTTGCGAGTGGCGTTCCTCGGACTTCGAAGAATTTTGATTCGATTTGGTCATTATGGATAGGCTGACCAAATCTGCGTATTTCATTCCAGTGCGTACCACCTATTCTTCGGTGCGGCTGGCGAGAATCTTTATTCAGGAGATTGTGCGGTTGCGTGGGGTGCTAGTTACTATTATTTCAGATAGAGGTACTCAGTTCACTTCTCAGTTTTGGAGGACGTTTTAGCACGAGTTGGGCACTCGGGTGGAGTTGAGTTCAGTATTTCATCTTCAGAGGGACGGATAGTTCGAACATACTATGTTGATATTGGAGGACATGTTGCGTGCCTGTGTGATTGATTTTTGAGGTTCTTGGGTAGAATTTTTACCACTTGCAGAGTTTGCCTACAACAACAGTTATTAGTCCAGTATTTAGATGGCACCGTATGAGGCCTTATATGGGAGGCTGTGTAGATCTCCAGTTGGCTGGTTTGAGCCCGGTGAGGCTAGGTTGTTGGGGACAGATTTGGTCCAGGATGCTATAGAAAAGGTAAAGGTGATTCAGGAAAGACTTCCCACAGCTCAGTCCCGTCATATGAGATATGCGAGAAGGTTTTGCAAAAGGTTTCGCCCGTGAAAGGTGTTATGAGGTCCGGAAAGAAAGGGAAATTGAGTCTGCGGTTTATTGGACCATTTGAGGTGCTTAGGAAGATTGGAGAGGTGGCTTACGAGCTTGCTTTTCCGCCTATATTTTCATGCGTTCATCCGGTATTTCATGTGTCTATGCTCCAAAAATACATTGGGGACCCATCTTATATTTTAGATTTCAGTACAGTGTAGTTAGATCAAAATTTGACTTATAATGTGGAGCAAGTGGCTATTCTGGGTCGACAGGTTCGAAAATTGAGATCAAAAGTAATAGCACTAGTAAAGTACAGTGGAGAGGTCGGCCTGTGGAGAAGGCTACTTGGGAGACCGAGCAGGAGATGCGTAGCACGTACCCGCACTTTTTTGGAACTCCAAGTATGTTTCTTAACTCGCTCGAGGACAAGCGTTTGTTTTAGTTGGGGAGAATGCAACGACCCGAACCGTCGTTTCCTGTATTTTTGTCCCATATTACCCGTTAAATATTTATTCATGTTTCAATATGTGTACTTGGTGAATTTGAGTCAATTCGGATCAAGTTTGGTAGGAAATGGGACAATTAGTCTCTTTAAAGAAAAAGAAGAATTAGTTTGGAAAAGTCAACTGGATATTGATTTGAGAGTTAGAGGGCTCAGAATTGAATTCTAATGATTCGGTTAGTTTCAGAGGATGATTTAAGTCTTAGTAGCGCAATCGGAATTCATTTTGGAGGTCCGGTGAAGAAATTAGCCTATTTTGGCGAAGTTAGTATTTTGGTGATTTCGAGTTGCTAGGTGAGATTTTGATCCGAGAGTCGGAATGGAATTCCGACAGCTCCACTAGCTTCGTTAGGTGATTTTTGACTTGTTTGCAAAATTTTAGTTGATTCAGAGGTGCTTAGACCGGGTTTTTGATTGAATGACAATTTTGAGAGTTTAGTTTAACTTAGGCCTTGATTTGATGAAAGCTTGACGATTTTGATGTTAACGATAATGTTTTTATGGCTCGATAAAGTTTGAATGAAGTATTAGAACATATCTTTGCTTTTGGTTGAGGTCCCGGGGGCCTCGGGTGTATTTTGGGTTGTGATTCCGCTTTTATTCGATATTTCAAGTTTGTTCATTTGGACATAAAGGGGTACCATATTAAGCAAATGAGTTCTAAATTCAGTTTTGATTGAATCATTAAATCCGTATCAAAATTACGGAGTCATAATAAAAAGAATCATCAAATTTGGACGTCGTATGAGAAAGATGTGCTCATTTTTGTGTCGGGCAAAATTGCTGGTTCTGTTGTCTTCGCAAATGCGAAGAAAGTTGGGAAATGCGAACCCTATAGCTTCGCAAATGCAAAGAAAACAGGTTGGGAAATGCGAAAACACTGTAGCAATCTGAGAAATACAAAAACACTGTAGCTTCGCAATTGCGAAGAAGTTTATGGGAAATGTGAAAACATTGTATATGGGGCAGAATGTTTAAAAAACATTTCAGTCGCGAAAACACCCCATTTCTCCTCCATTTTCAGTCATTTTGAGAGCATTTGGACGGGGATTGAAGGGAGTTTCAACTAAGATCGATTTAAGGTAAGTTTTATGAGTTAAATACATGATTTTATTAAAGAATCATCCTAGAAATCCATGAAAACATAGCCAAATCATATGAATTTAGGGCTTAAGATTGAAATTCTAAAATGATGATTTGAGGAGTCAAATGAACTTCGATTTTTGTGAATTTGGTATGTATAGACTCGTGGAAAGATAATGATCATTGTGATATAAAAATTTCTGGATTTTAAGACATGGGCCCGGGGCTCGGGTTTTGCAAATTTCGTGAATTTCGGTATTTTTCGAGTCTTTTCGATTGGGTTATATCCCATTAGCCTATTGTAATGTATTCGTTATTGTTTTGACCAGATTCAACGTGCGAAGAGGAAAATTCGAGAGGCAAGGGCGTAGCGGAGTAGATATTGGACCGTCTCGAGGTGAGTAATGAATTTTAATGATGTACTGAGGGATTGAAACCCCGGATTGCACAACATACTGCTATGTTGAGATGGGACACGCGTTGTATGACAAACGCGGGGTCATATACTATTGGGGATTGTGACATGGTCCATGATAATTGATGTTTTTACCGCGTATTTGGTAAAGATTTATTTTTTTCCACTATGATTTGGGATTATTACCATACTTGGGCTTCGTGCCAATTATTTGAAATCTTTTATGAATTCACATCACTATTTTCCTCACGTAATAAAATATTATTTGAATTCAGTCCAATTGAACTATATTATTTTGTGAAATATGCTGCATTTATACTCAACTTGAGATAAATGATATTTATAATGTTAATGAGCTGAGCACTATTGTTTTGCTGATGCCCAAGGGGCTTATGATTATTTTCTGGACTTATTGAGGCCAAGGGCCATCTGCGAGGATATATTGAGTGATGCAAGAAGGCTTTCAGGCCTCGAGTATTATGTGAGGAGACTTTTAGGCCTCGAATGTTATGTGAGGAGGCTTTCGGGCCTCCTGTGCGATGTGTGAAGGTTTTTAGGCCTATTGTTATTGCGCTTGGGCTGTAGGAGCCCATCCGGAGCCTAAACACACCCCCAATGAGCGTATGGTACCCAAGTGAGTTGGGAGTGAGCCCGAGAGGCCATTGTTTGTGTGTGGTGAGTTGGGAGTGAGCCTGTGGGGCTGATACTGTACTGTGATATTGATATTGAGCCTGAGGGACAAGCTTTTTATTATTCCTTACTGTTGAAATAAATTGTTTTTACTGTTTATAAAAAAGGAATTATCTTTAATTCACTATTTTGGTGTTTAACTGGTTTTACTGCTTGAGATAGCGCTATATTGTGCCTTTATGAGATTTTATGCTTTCAGTTGTTATTTAATTTCATTACCACTGGGTCGGAGTACTCACATTACTCCTTGCACCATGTGTGCAGATACATGCAGAGCTTAGTTCGCTCCTGAGCGCTGATTCTTCCCAGACAGGCGTTGACTAGGAGTAACGAGGTAGTTGTTGATATCCGCAGCCCCGTTTTCTCCTTTATCTTGTTATTTATAATATTCCAGACTTGTAAAATACTAGTAAATTATGTAGTAGTTCATGACTTGTGACACCCCGATCCCGAGCTGAGTCGGGATGGTTTTTGTTATACTATCACGCTTATTTCGCTTTGTGATTATATTATATGTTAATCATACTCATTCCTGCTAAGTAATTATAAAAAGACGTATTGTTTGATGTTGGCTGGCCTTGTCTCAATGACAGGCGCCATCACGACCAGGTTGGGATTTTGGGTCGTGACAGATGTATGAAAGATTGAAACATTCAGCTTGTGGCAATTAAATGAAGAAATGAAGCATGTGTATTCGGACATCAACCTGTTTGAGTTTTTGATAGTTAAATGCATTTATTAGTAGCTGTCATGAAGTTCAATAAATATGGAATAATTTGCAATGAGTAATAAATGAACTGTGTAGTGATTACTTCACGGATCTGTGTCATGAGTTGAATGCTTGATCTAGTTTTGTGGTTAAAAGTGGGTTTGAAGATGGTTGTAAGTTTGGTAGCTAGTTCCAGTAGGTTTCGGTCTCTATAAAATAGGTTTGAATGGATTTTGGGCTCAATGTGTCCTTCAGCAGCTCTATTAGGACATATGAATCATTAAATGGTTTAGTGTTAGCTTCTTTTAACAACAGTTCTTAAGTATTGATTCGTTTCAATAATCGTAAAAACAAGTTCAAATAGTTTTGGGCTTCATATAGTTGACTTCAATAGTTCAATAGTTGAGAATACTAAGTTATTTGAGTACTAGTTCAGTAGTGATAATGTCAATATTGTTACCGCTTTGGTCAAGGCTTGTGACAGACCATTTCTTTCGATGTAGACCCAAATGTAATTTTCCTTCCGTTATGATTTAATCCAGTAATAAATTAACTAGGATTTTTTCTTCTTTTAGAGACAAGAATTGAATAGAGAATCTTAGTTCATTTTAGGCATTTCTTTAATAATAAATGAGACGAGCATCGCCATAAAAACGCAAATTGTGGGGCCCTCAACTAGATGGTTATTTTAAATGCTCAGATTTAAGGACAGGTCGCTTAGCGAATTTCTATGGCCTTCCCAAAATAATAACGCGGTAGTATCTTTAGACGCGTATTTAATAAGGTTATCTCCTTAAATTCGGGTGCACATTTATGTGACCCAAATCCAAATCTCAACGATGTTGGAACGTGTCAAAAATTGCGGGTACATTTATGTAACGTAGTACGAGATGTATTTTCACGATGTTGCAATTCTCTTTAAAAATAACAAATAATAAAAGCGGTTAAAAGTAAAAATTTGCATATAGGTTCAACATGTACTAAAATCAGATAAATAAGCCGATTATGACAGTTGAGAGACCGTGCTAGAACCACGGAACTCGGGAATGCCTAATACCTTCTTCCGGGTAAACAGAATTTCTTATCCGGATTTCTAGTTCGCGGACTGTTATACATAGTCATTCTTTTCCTCGATTTTGGATTAAACCGGTGACTTGAGACACCATAAATCTCGCAAGTAGCGACTCTGAATTAAACAAATAAATCCCGTTTCGATTGTCCTTTAATTGAAAAAACTCTCTCTGCGCCCCCGCAGGCACCGGGTTAAAGGAGGTGTGACAACGTCCTCTTCAATAGCAGTCACTAAATAGTACCTTGATCAGTTCAAGCTAGTTTGACCAATTTTTTAATTTTAAATTTGGTAAAGTTTGGTGAAAAAAATGCATAAAAACCACTCCATCCTATGACTAAATTGCCAACTACACACATTTTCTTTACGAGAGTCCTATTATTCCCCTGAACTAATTTAAAGTGTAATAAACACCACCTTAAGTGTTGACGCGGCATAGAGAGTGTGCACACTCTCTAAAGGCAAGTGGAAGATCAAGTAGCGGGTATCTTCACATGCCCTTTGAGATCGATTGCTTCTTTCATGACTCTTAAATGCCCAACTTAGTTTAAAGGGGATGTTGGATATAGTAAAATAGATTAATCTTAAATATGTGAATTTTCTAGTTCATGTGTTAGAACATTGGAAATTAATCCAACGAATCGTAGTCAATTTTTGTAGTTTTAATCATAATCCATCGAGAACTAATGGCTGTCAAACTACGAAAATTGAAACGGAGTAACTTACTTATGTATCAATGTCATTAAACCTTGAAAGACTGAAAAATAGCTGAAAATCCGCCATAAATAGTTGTTCTCTGAACTCCATGTGCGTGTATTTCACCACCTTGCACGCATCTGGTGATTGATTTTTAAGGGGTAAATAATTACACTTTAAATTAGTTCGGGGGGGGGGGGGGGGGAGTAATAGGACTCCCGTAAAGGAAAAGTGTATAGTTGGCAATTTGGTCATAGGATGTAGTGGTTTTTATGCATTATCCCAAAAAATTAATTGTATTTCGTCTGCCGCCTACGTAACTTACCAAAAATTACCTACTCATGATCATCTTTAACATTAGTATGCTTCCTTATTCATAGAGCATCTATTATGCTTGACTTATAAAGTCATAAAATCATAGCTAAAAGATACGTGATAATTAATTTATGTTTCATGACAAAAGCGAAAGAAAAATACTAACTCTCATTCGTGTATCTTGCACTTGTCTTGATACCATTATTATGAAGTTGTGATAAAAAAATTCTCAGAGTTAGAACCTGCAGCTTCGTGAACTTGGGGTGAGTTCCAGCACTAAATTGATCATATTCATCTGCACTTCTAGGGGAAAAATTATTGCAGCAGTTAGGAACTAACACTACACCAAAATCGACGAAGGAAAATATTACTTAGATATATAAGATGTTATTTTAATTTTAAAACCATAGTACATAAAATCACCACCTATCGAATAATCAAACCTTTGTAACTCTAATACTGTAGAATATCATCTCTCAAGATACTAATACCAGCTAATATAAACCAACCCCAAACATCAAAAAAAATTAGCAAGTAAGAAAGAAGGCAATGTTCATCAATTTTTATGATAACTATAACGAAACTTCTCAAAGTTCTTGATACCTATGTACTTCCTAGGCATCGGTAACTAAAACTCAAAAGACTCGAAGCATAAAATTGTACATACGTCTTCCCATCGTCACCATTGGGCTGTCAAATTTGGTTCAAGCCTAAATGACCCGCCCAATCCGTTCAATGTTGGGTTGGTTATTGACCCGCGTATTTATTGAACTTAGCTCATCTTGACACAACTCATCTCAACCCATTTAAAGTTGGACTAAATTTTAGCGCAAATTGATCCATGAGTAAGTTTGTCAAAATATGCTACAAATAATTTTATTTTTTGTTCAATGTTTTAAGTATGACCATAACAAAAGCAAAAAGCCTTATTTAGTAATTATACAATTTATAAGAAAATAATACATATTAATTAAAGTTTAATAAGAGTTGGGCGGGTTGGATTATGATCTGAATTTTAATCCATCTTGACCCGACCCATCTTAGTCCAAATAACTTTTGGACGGGTCAATTATTGACTCAATCCATTTTTACCCGCCCAAAATTAATCCAACACGCCCATTTGACACCCCTAATCACCATATATTCCATCTTTTTTAAGCTTAAAACAAAATTCTCAACTTCGACCACGAATAACTACCACTATTACTATTCAGCAATCAAATAACTCATTCAAACACATGCATCAGCTTAGTGCAATAAAAGAAAGTTATGTTTAGAATAGACTTAGACATGTTATATGACAACGTACCGATTGCTCTCGGAAAGAAGTCTGTGAATTGTTGGTCTTGAATTAAGGGGTAATGCTAGTGGTTGCCTTGTCGGACGATACAGATATAGTTAATTAAGTGATGTATTTGTGATACAATTCGAAGTCTTATCATGCTCAATTTAAGTCTACACAATTTTAGTTGATTCAAAGTAGTTTAAATTTACAATTTTATCCAGTGTTGAATTTTTTTCTTAGGGAAATAGTTTATTTTTAAAGGGCATAAAAGGTAATTAATATTTGAAGGATATTTTTCTCATTTAACATTTAGCGTGGAACATTCGTTCTTTTATAATAACTAATATTTATGAACGTGCGTTGCACGTTAATAATGAAACGTGATAATTTAACCATTTAAATCATCTTAAAGCCGAAAAATATTATTACATTAGCATGACAAGTGAATTCAAAATAAAAGGACATCATAAAAACTTGCACAAATGATCAATTTAATCATGTTAGTTCGCTAATTACGTATTATCATTCAAAAATATTTAATTTGATAGTATTTTATTGAACACTTCTTTATAGATGATTTTTTTGTGTATATTTCCTTCCAATGCTTTGGCTGCTCTGTCATAACCCGAACTCTTGTTGTCGATATTGATATTCATTCCTCTTGAAAGTGCAACATATAGTTGTTTGTGCAAGAATAAATATTGCGATAAATATAATCTAATATTTAGAAAGTTTATCCTTGTGTATTATTTATTGTAATTGCAAAATATAAACATATCAAAAATTATCCTTGTTAGTGAGATCTTTTTTATTTGAGGCCAAAAGTATAATTTTGGAAAGCTAATTTTTATAGTCTCTCATTTCGTTGATTTTGTAATTATTGATAGTACATGATAGAAATCTCCTTCGAAGCCATTAGTTTTTCACCAAATGGTTCATTGGTATTCAATATATCTCCAGGGGTAATTGTTTCGATCATTTAGTACTTAGCCATAAGCGTTTGGTTACATATTATCAATTTTGCTTTCCTTCTAAATTTAGCATTGCTGCCCTGCTTTGATTTATTTGTGATGGTTATTTCAATTGTTTGAAGAGGTTTATCAAATCTAAAGTGAGTGACCTCATAACAAAATCGTTGTCGGTAATAATTTGTTATTATTACTAACAATATCATGCCTCTTGACTTGACATTTGTAAGTAATGCATGATATAGAAATATTTTAGACTCCACCGGAGGCATCTACGAAGGATAATCCTGTTATAAGAGCCGACTCTTTATAATATAGTCTTGAAAGCTTGTTCTTGTTCTGGATTTAACTTTGATTGTGCTTCAACATACACTTGTATGGTTGTTTGATTCTTAATACTATAATTACATTTTATACTTTGTGTTCTAATTGTTTTAATCTCTAACACTCTTTTTACGAAATAAATTTATGTATCGTAAGATTTTTCTTAACTTGAAAAATAATTTACTCATATGATAAATTTTAAAAATAATTGAATTACATTCTCTTGAAAAATAATTAATTGAAAGATTTAACTATTTGGTCTTAAAAAAAATATTAATTTTATGTTGATTCAAATTCTTAATATTAATTCATCTCATGTTTTGAAGATTTAATCTTAACTATAATTTTATCCACCATAAATTCTCTTTTCAAAGAGTAAAAAGATCGATACAATATTTCACGTTTAGATTTCTATGTTTGCATAATCATTGACTCTTACCACCCATTTTTCTTTCTATTTTCACACATTTATATTTTGAAATATTTTCTTAGTTCCTGTTTAATAATTGGGTATATTTTTTAATAATTGATTAAAAATATATTATTTGAGTAGGAAAACAGCTCAAATATAATATAAAAATATATTATGGAGATATCTTTTCTCAATTTCAATAGCTTATGCAGTCCATATAACATTATTTTTATTTTATCTTAGTATTGGATATTATGGAGTGGTAATGTATTGTTAATATGCAGGATTCTTATGAAATTGATTTTATTAAACCTTTCTACATACTTTTAATAAGAAGTTAATAGACAAATTTAATTTTAAAATATTAAATATTACAAAATTTAATAGAAGGCCATATAGTCCACAAAAATATGTTATTTTAGTTATGTTCTTTCCATGTGGGTTCTTCTATTTAATATTTTAGGACTATTTTGGTCTATCAATATTTTTTTCATGCTATTATAATAATGTAGGTTCTCCTTTTTCTAAATGAATTTGACCAATAATACATTCTTAAATTAAATAATAATTATATATCACAATACGTTTTCAAATAAAATTAGTAATAGAAATTTTTAAGAAGTATATCCTAAAAGTAATAGGATTATATGACTTAAAATACGTCTGTCCACCAAAAGTAATTATACTAATAGGAAATATAATGTGTTTCCAAAGGTATTAGGTTTATATGCTAACATGTAGTATTATATGGCTGTGCTCTAAATTAATTATACTAATATGACTCCTAAAGGTAATCATGTAGGATTCCTGTCACGACCCAGATTTACCCACCTCGGGAGTCGTGATGGCGCCTACTGTCGAAGCTAGGCAATCAACCCATTTTTAATCATTTTCACAATAACCTTAATCTAAAGCAATTTAAATACTGAAATAATTAATTAAAACACGCGGAAGACTTTTAGCAATAATAGAAATGACAATAATGCGAAAATTAAGAACATACTTCTACCCAGTATCTGATGTCACTGCTCACGGACGACTAAAAGAGTGCTAAAAACAACAGTCTGAAAGAAATACAGAACATGTCTGTTTGATACAATTAAACAAACCGAGAGAGATAGATAGAGGAGACTCGGGGCCCGCGAACGCCAACAAACTACCTCAGAGTCTCTAGACTGAAGGATCGCCCCCTGCCTACTGCTGCGGTCCGTAGGCTGTGTCCTGACCTGTGCATAAAAAGGCACAGAAGTGTAGTGTCAGCACAACCGACCCCATGTGTTGGTAAGTGCCTGGCCTAACCTTGGCGAGGTAGTGACGAGGCTAACCGGACCTACCACAAACAATCTGTACAGATATATGTGCAATAACAGAAAGAGAACAAGAATTTAAACAGATAATGGGGAGGATACATGCTGGGGGAGTAATAATTCAATTGTAACTTCAACCAACCAGAGAAATAGAACTGAATATATAACAATTAATTAAAGAAAACCAGTGAATCAACAATTGGACGGCATCATCCTTCGTGCTTTTACTCTCATTCCTCACCAAGCTGTCAAATATAATGCACGACATCACCCTTCGTGCTTTTACTCTCATTTCTCACCAAGAATATCAAACACAAGGCACGACATCACCCTTCATGCTTTTACTCTCAAAAAATGTGCATGGCATCACCCTTCGTGCTTTTACTCTCAAATAGACAGTGCACGGTATCTCCCTTCGTGTTTTTACTCTCAAATACATAGTGCACGGCATCACCCTTTTTGCTTTTACTCTCTCTTCCTCTCCCAATAAAATGGTCACAACCAAACAGGAAAAAGAAAATATATATCAAGACAAAATATCCCGGCAAGGGAGAATATCTCAATAATAAATCCCGGCAAGAGAATACAACTCAACAATAGGTCCCGACAAGGGAATACAACTCAACAATAGGTCCCTGCAAGGGAAAAATATCAAAAATTTCTCTTTAGTTCATTTAATTCTCAACTCTCACTCTATAGTTCTTGTAACAAGTAATTATCACAATTGTTCACTTACTTCGCAATTTTAATAGCAAATATGACATCACGGTCATGCTTGACTCGGGCGCATATGTAACCGTCACCATTCCTATACACCGACTCCACATAGCACATAACAAATAACAACCTAATCCTATTCCCTCAAGCCAAAGTTAGATCAAACACTTACCTCGAAAACTTCCAACTCAACTCACGCCTCTAGAATAGCTTTACCCCTCGAATTCGTCTTAAAACCGGTCGAATCTTACCACAATTTACTCAAATATATCAACAAATGCTAATTAAATCAATTTAAATGCATAAATACCTGGCACTGCAAATTCTCCTTAGACATTTTCAATTACGTATCATTGCACCACGTATTTTGGTAACATAAGTTCACAAAATAAAATAAGAGAATTCAATAAATTCTAATTAATGACACTCTCTCGATGCATTTCATGTAAATGTATTTCGTTGTGCACAAATTTTTAAGAAATTGAGGATATTTTTCACAAGTAAGTTAAAGCTGTATCAAAAATATATTTAATCTTTAGATAAAGTTAAGAATTTTACATGTCTTTTTATGTTTATTGCGTTAGAAATAAATTAAAGATATGAAGATTAAATGATTTTAAAAAAATTAGAACCGACTAAAAAAATTTTGTCACACAAAACAAGTCAAAAGGAGTGTTATACTTAAAGGATATATATTATACATTTAGAAATTATACGGAAAAACTAGCCCTCAAGAAAAGGCTTTCTATTTGTTATTTAACTGATTGGAAGAAGAAGATGATGGAAGAGGTGATGTAAGAAGACGAAAAAAAAGAAGAAGAAGACGGTTACAGGTGTGTAACCAATGTAATAAGTTTTTGGCTATAACTTGCATTTAAATATAGTTGGCTAGCGGTTGTCAAAAGTTTGTGTCGAACGGTCATAAATAAAGTTTGCTCTATTTTAATTTACAGTTTTTCATTAAAAGAGCATCTAAAACATCTTCGTGTGGTCTTTGGACTGCTAAATGAACACAAATGGTAGTTTTAGCCAAAATAAAATTGAGTACTTGGGTCATGTTATCACAAAGGAAGAGGTCAGTACAGATAAGGTAATGGTTGAGGCCATGGTGAGTTGGGCCAAGCCTAGCTGTATTAAAAGCTTGCGTTATTTTCTAGGGTTAACGGGGTATTACCGCTATTTTATTCAGAATTATGCAACGATGACTAAACCACTGATTAAGTTATTAAAGAAGGAAAGTTTTCTGTGGAGTGAGGAGGCAACACAAGCATTTGAAACCTTGAAATTGGCAATGACTCAAGCATCGGTTTTAGCACTACCAAACTTTAAATTATCATTTACTGTAGAAGTTTATGCTGCGGGGCTTGGAATTGGGGCTGTATTATCTCAAAACAATAAGTCTGTCGCCTTCTTGAGTCAAGCTTTGTGTCAAAAGCATCTGGAGTTATCAATATATGAGAAGGAATTAATTGCTCTCCTTTTGGCTTTGGAAAATGGAGGCATTACCTTCAATCCAATCACTTTATTATCAGGAATGACCATTTTAGTCTAAAATTTCTCAAGGATCAATGCATCACTACGTCAAGGAAAGGAATCACAAAATTAATGAGCCTAAGCTATGAAATACATTATAAGCAAGGAAATGAAAATGTAGTAGCAGATGCGTTGTCTCGAAGGGAAGAGGAAATCAAAAGGGCCAGGCCAGAAGTTGTATGTGCGGGCTTAAGTGCAGTACAACCCAAGTGGATTGAGGAAGTGATAGAGAACTATGTTGGAGATCATGAAGTCCAAATATTGATTACTCAACTCAGCATCGATTCCAAGGTAGTACCAAATGTCTCAATACAATCTGGATTGCTAAGGTTCCAAGGGAGATTGTGGATTGGTAGTAAGTTGGACCGCAGGTCAAAATTAATTCATGACATGCATTTTTCAGAATGGGGTGGACATTCTGGGGTTCATGCCACTTATCAAAGGCTCAAGGGACTGTTTTTTTGGCCAGGAATGATTAAAGATGTAAAGAAATGATTCAAGAATGTGAAACTTGCCAGCGAAACAAGGATGAGAGTGTAGCATATCTTGGTTTGTTACAGCCTTTACCAATTCCAGAAAGAGCTTGGGAGCATATATCAATGGATTTCATTGAAGGGTTGCCTAAATCATAAGGAAAAGAAGTCATTTTGGTGGTAATTGACAGATTCACAAAATATGCTCACTTTGTTGCATTAAGCCATCCCTACAATGCTGCTCAAATTTCACAGTTATTTCTAGATCATGTTTGTAAGCTACATGTTCAGTTGAAACTTAGCTCGGCATACCATCCCCAAACCGACGGTCAAACAGAAAGGTTAAACCGATGCTTAGAATCCTACCTCAGGTGCATGACTGGGCAAAAGCCTAAAGAATGGGGGAAATGGCTATCCTTGGCTGAATTCTGGTACAATAACAATCACCAGACATCAATCAACATGACCTCTTTCAAAGCTCTCTACGGGTATGATCCACTGCAACCCACCTTCGAGTTCATTGCACAATCCAAGGTTGAAACAGTTTATCAACTTTAGAGAGAAAGGCAATTAGTCAATAAACAGCTGAAGGAAAATTAGATTAAAGCCCAGTCTCGAATGAAGAAGTACGCTGATAGCAAGAGAAGTGAACGGTCCTTTGAGGTTGGAAACTTGATCTTTATCAAATTACAACCATATCGACAGTCTTCAGTTTTCAATTTGAGTAATGTATTCGTAAGAGTTCTTTGAATAGTGACTTAAGTCTAATAATGTGGTCTTATTAGATTAGGGACACGTGTCCTGTCCTTTCTATTATAGTTGTTTGGAATAGTACTATGTTGGTATATTCCCATGGGTTGAATTAGGTGGTCAGAATTGCAGAGTTTGCGTCCTTGTTTTCCTTGCTCGAGTCATTGTAATCATCATTCTGAAATGAAAAAGCTTTTCTATAAATTTATTTTCTTTTTCTCATTGTTTCTCTGTAGCGGTTATGATATATAAGGTAGATCCACCCCTGTTTGCAGTGAAGAAGACATGCTGAAGAAGCTCGATTTCCTTATGAATGAGAATCACTGCATCTGCAGTGTTCTCTATGAGTGCAGGTAATTAAGTTTCTTACTTTAGTGTTGCTATTGTAACATGTAACACAAACAATAACAATTACATAATCAATGCGTTAACAATACTTTCTCGGTGCATCTGATTGATACGTCAAATATAATTTTCACTTATGTACATTGACAATCTAAAGAGTTTTACACAATCAGTATATTTTAATTGTGACAATCCAAAAAGTCATCACATGTTTCCTTATGCATTATGTGTTTTCAGAGGTCTTAAAAATCTCATTTAGGGTTGGATCGATTAGCGTGTGCAGTCCGAGCGCGTAGCCGGAAAGCTTAAAAGATGAAATTTAGTGAAAATTACTAAGTATTGATATTAAAATAAATAAAGTTAACTTCGATCAACATTTTTGAGTAAACAGACCCGGACTCGTAATTTGATGGTCCCGAGGGTCCGTCAAAAAATATGAGACTTGGGCGTATGCCCGGAATCAAATTCCGAGGTCCCAAGCCTGAGAAATAAATTTTTGAGTAAAATTATTTTCTGAAAATAATTATGAAAATTGAAAATGAAATTTGATTAGAAGACTATGGTATCGGGCCCGTATTTTGTTCCGACACCTGGTACAAATTTTATATATGATTTAAGCTCTTTCTGTATAGTTTGGTTGAAAACGGACATAGTTCGATGTGTTCTGGACTTAAAATGGAACTTTGATGTTTTATGAAAAATCTGGAAGAAATCATGAGTTTGGAGGCATTATTCAGTGTATATGATATTATTTTGGAGATTTGATTGCACGAATATGTTCGTAGCGTGTGCTTGAGGTTGGGTGTATGTTTGATTTCGAGCTCTGAGAGCTCGGGTGGGCTTCAAGTAGGTTACAGCATGCCTTAGAGCTAAAATATCAGTTGTTGCAGGTTCAGGAAAAAAAAAAAAGAATTGGACAGGTCTCTGAACCCTCCATCGCGGCCCGCGCGGAAACAAGTGTGGTCGCCGAGGGGCCAGCGCATCCGCGGTCGCTTTTGAGAGGTCCAGGGTGGGTGCTGTGTGGTTGCAGTCGGTCTGGTGTGGTCCGCACTGGGCAATGATTCGAAGGCCTTCAGTAACCCGTGCGGCCGCGGTTCTTTTTGCGCGGTCTGCATAAGGACTTTCAGAGGGATTTATGAATTTCAGTTATTTTTTACTTTTCAAAAATCCAAAACATAAGAGGCAATTTTCCAGACAACGTTTCTTCTCCAAACGATTGGTAAGTGTTACTAACTTATTTTCTTCACTCCTTAACATCTTTTAACATGATTTCAACGTTAAATCAAAGATTTTCATGGGAAAATTGGGGATTTTGGGTAGAACCTAGGTTTTCTAAAATTTGAGGATTTGGACCTCAATTTGAGGTCCGATTTTAAAATAAATTATAGATATGAACTCATATGGGAATACGTAATCGGGTTTTTGGTTCGAATCTCGAGTTTTGACCACGTGGGCCTAGGAGCGTTTTTGAAATTTTAGGCAAAACTTTGGGAAATTTATTTTTATGCATTCAAATTGTTTCAATTAGCACTTGTTGATGTATTCAAGTAATTTGTGACTAGATTCGAGCGGTTTCGTAGTAGAATCGAGGGGAAAAGTTATACTTGAGGGTGGAGTTGAGTTTGAGGCATCGAGGTAAGTGTTCAATCTAACCTTAGCTTGAGAATTAGGAGTTGAGTCGTATTTTCTATGTGTTTCTTGTTGAGTACGACGTATAGGCATGGTGACGACTATCTATACATTGGTGTCGAGCATGACTGTGAGTCTTAAATTGATACTTGTGCATTCTTGAATATTGTTATGATTGAAATAGTGAGGAAATTCGTGATTTTGAGCGACGGCTTAGTTTATTTTTGTAGAAGTACTCGAGAGGTAAAAATGATTATAGTAGTGATGATTAGAAGTTGAATTGAGATTGGTTATAGCTGATTCTCCCTTACCGCGACGTTTATACTTGTGTGGTTGAGTTCCCTTGTCGGGATAGTGTAATTTATGATTAGTCCTTTGCCGGAATTGTTGTTGTGATCACTGCAAGTTGTACCATTGAACGGGCCATGCGCCCTAACATCTTTATTATTGAAAGTATACATGATGGATCGGGTTGCACGCCGCAACACATAATGTATTGGATCGGATTGGACGCCACATCAGATATTGTATTAGATCAGGTTGCACGCCGCAACATATATTATATTGGATGGGGTTGCACGCCGCAACAGATATTATATATACTAGGTCGGGTTGCAAGCCACAACAATTATAATATGCATATGAATCGGGTTGCGCACCGCAACAGTAGTATTACTAGATTGTTTTAGCTACCGTATGGTTCCTTCATATTTACCTAATTTTTGTTAGATTAAATTGTTCCCCTGAAGCATGTACCCCCTCCCTTATACTGCTTATTGCATGTTTACTTTTCTGCCATATATTATATGTAATTGCACAGGTTTATCTGGAATTTGGTCCTAGCCCCGTCACTACCTCAACCGGGGTTAGGCGAGACACTTACCAACACATAGAGTCAGTTGTGCTGATGCTACACTCTGCACTTATGTGCAGATACCGGAGCAACTTACGGAGTGCAACGGTAGCCAGGGAGCCATCCTTCAGTCCACGAGATCCCGAGATAGTCCTGCAGGCGTCCGCAAGCCCGGCATCTCTTCTATTAGTTTTCTGCACTGCTTCCTTTGTATCGGAGGCAGAGTTTCATTTCACTGTTTCAGACTATCGTATTTAGCACTATTAGATAGTCCGTGTACGTTGTGATACCAGATGCTGGGTAGATACCTATATAGATGTTTTTAGACTTGTTGTTATTTCTAACTCAGACTTCCGCTATGAGTTTATTTTTTTCCGCTGTTATTTAATTGCTTATCCTTTATTAATTTAATTATTTAAACAAGTGTAAAACAAAAAGGATTAATGATTTTCAAGGGTTTATCGCTTGCCTAGCTTCCACGAGTAGGCGCCATCACGACTCCCAAGGATGAAAATTGTGGGTCGTAACATTAACCTGTTATAATAGGTCTCCCGATCTTATTTTTCAGGTTACTAATCTATGTTATATAGTTAGTTACCTGTAATTATTTTCAAAATTCTGTCACTTCACTGTCAGTATATAGAAGTTACGCTCATTGAATGTTTTCTTTTTATCAGTTGTCCCGAGTTAGAGGAGCTTGTCAAGATTTGTCGAGATAATAGTGCTCTCGGAGCGAGGCTTACAGGAGCTGGATTGGGTGGATGTGATGTGGTTTTAATGAAAGCGAGTCTTGTTCCACATTTTATACTCAATTTGAATGTACGGTTTCATTAGCGCTGTCAATATATGCGCCGGCCAGCCCAACCCATTGATTAAGCTGGACTAGCCCACCGAAATAATGTTTGGCCGCGCCTACATGGGCGCGGCCCCATGGGCTAGGTCTAGGTTTCATTCATCTGGTGAAAATGGGCATAAAATGACTGGATCTTAACGTTATGCAATTTGTTAACTAAAGTAGTTTGTTTATTTTGTTGCAGGAGCATTGCTATCAATCAAGAATTGAAAATGGAATAATCAATAAGGATGATCTTGGTCTCATTATTTAAGCATCAAAGCCTTCTAGTGGTGCTGCTATTATCAAATTTTAGCCTATCAAGCGCTTAAACTAGCTAAATTCATTATCCATCTATGTTTATAATCACAAAATAAGTGCACTTCTATACATCAGTTGAAATCCATGGATCTCGTAATTAACTATTTTTGTACATTTTACCTTTATTAGAAGTTGAATTACTTTGGTTTTATCGTACTGTACTTCGCTATTTTCTATGCGTTACTTTATATGGTACTGAAGGGAAACCTTGGAATAACGATAAAATTGTATTTGTGTGACTTATAGGTCATGAGTTCGAGCGTGAAATCAGCTAATAATGCTTGCATTGTTGGGGTATAACTCTTTTTGTTCACGGTTATATGATACTATTATATTTTAGTGTGTCAGATAACCAGTCGCCTTCTTTCTTTGTCTTTTCCTTGTGGCACGAACCGTCTCATCATTTCATCTACATAATCAGAAGCAATGGATATTGTAAACACACAAGTGAAAGACGACTTTTTCTTTGACCACAACTTTTCGATAAAATTTCAAAGTAGTTTTAATCATATAAGGTATCCTCTACAATAATTGTTTATATTGTTTACAATTATGTATATTCTAATTTATAAAATATTAAGAAATTTATATGTGAATTGATTATAATTGCTGCAAAAACAATTGCAGGCCAATTAAGGATACAACATAAACTTTTTTGTGCCTTTTTATATGTTTTGATAATAAAATTTAGCCCCGCTGTTTTGTTAATTTTTATTTAATTTATGAATAAACAACTGTTAGTTATTCACAGATGATTTTGCAAAGCAACAGAGAAAAGAAGAAAATCCTTTCAGAAAACGAAAAGAAAAAAGAAAAAACAAATCTTTTATTAGATGTATAAGTATAACAATCTTTCAATCTCGTTACAATGTAAAACCATCAAAAAGATCTCCTTACTAAATCCGAATTTAATAAAAAAATCATCAGAAAAATCCAATTATATATGACCCTTACAAAATAACTTGAACTTAAAATTGGAAGACCTAGGATCCCAATAGAGTCCAATTTCATCATCAACACTTAATCCACGATCTTTAAACAAATCCAAGCACACAAGTGCATAATCATTATTAGGCAACATCTCAAAATAAGCCAATTCATCATGATATTTCTTAGGGTTTTTCTGATGAGTTTCGTCCCATAAACCAACATTCTTCTTGCGCCCTGACTCTACAATATTAGCCATATCCAATGTCCAATATCGAAAAATATGGTCGAAAGCTTCAGCGGATGGCACAATCAACTTCCCGACGACTGCCTCGTAATGCGTGATGATTTTTTTAATTTGCCACGGATCCTTTAAATCAATAATTGGAGGAGGGTATATGTCCCTAATTTCTTTTACTTGACGAGTCACTATCCATGGCGTGTTGCTAGCTTTACATGCTTCTTCTTCTGCTTTTGTCGGGATGAAATTGTAAACCAAAGTCTTTTTCATGTTGCCAAGTCGAAGAAAAATTATTTTATTGAATTTCAGACAATGTTTTGAGCAAAAGTTTAGGATTTTATAGGGATGTTTTAGTATTGATTTTGGAAAGTTAAAATAGTAAGTATTAAAGAATATTTTCCTACTATGACTGGGATTCACATTTTTACTGTATATAGAATGAACAATTTAGGTCGGTTATGATTCTTTCCTTGTGTATAATTGTACACAAAGGAAATATTATTAGTCATTAATTTGATATTTTCTCAAACTGTGATTGTCTTGTTATTTTAAAAAAATTCAATTTTAATAATGTCACTTTCCTACTACAAATAAGTATTTTATGTACACGGTCTTTTCATTTTTTTGGTAATACAACTAATATTATTAAATACTAAGTACTATTACATCTGTTAATTAACTATTATTAAGTATTTGTAGCACTAATCTATCTTACATTTATGCTTACCTGTACAGCATCGTTGACTAGTAACAATTAAATTATTTACTAAAATATGTTTAATATCATTAGGAAACTATTTAATTAGCATAATCTGAGTAATTAGGCAACTCCTTAATAGTATTAGGAAACTGTTTAATTAGCATAAACTGAGTAATTAGACAACTCCTTAATTACTATTAGAGAATAATTTAATTGGTCAACGTTAATTAAAAAGTTTAGTTAGGAACGGTATCCCAATTTGAAATCAGTTTAATTAAGGAAATATTATATTTTAAATACACAAGGATTGGGAGAAAAAAAGGTAAAAACTTACTCGCACCGGGTGTTTACACCAAAACAATAGATACATGACATGTGTCTTGCATATGAACTTTAGTCATTTAACCATGGTAAATATGTGCATTCTCATCTAATTAAATTAGTTAACCATAGTAAGTTAATATAGTTTGGTGTAAACACCCGGTGTGGGTAAGTATTTACCGAGAAAAAATTAGTCGCACGTCTCAAGTAATTATTCCTTCATTGATATGTTCTCTAAACTTTGAATTTTTCCCTCACATAATTAGCATTAAATATATTAAATTTATTACTCTCAAGAACATAATTAGCATGTTTGAGTTTAAAATAAAAAGGAGTTATATATTTGGTCGATCGGGCAAAAATAGTTATATTAGCACAATAATTATATACTATAAAATATGTATATTATACATTAACATACAAAAATATAATATATTTTATCGATTATTATTATTTTGGAAGCGACTATACAGTATAGTTCCCCTCCCCCAGCCTATCTCAGCCAATCCAAATTAATCATCACGGGCCATAGACTTTTACGAGCTGAGGGTTTGGGGGAGGGGGAGGGGGAGGGTAGGGGTGGGGGAGAGGAAGAGGCATCTATAGGAAGGAACCTTAACATGACCGGCCCAACTCAACTCTAAGAGGGACACTATAAAATATGTATATTATATATTAACATACAAAAATATAATATTTTTGATCGATTATTATTTTTGAAAGCGACTATACAGTATAGTTCCCTCTCCCCCAGCCTATTTCAACCAATCCAAATAAATCATCACGGGCATAGATTTTTACGAATTGGTGGTTTGGGTGGGGGGAGTGGGAGGAGGGGGGTGAAGGAGAGGAAGAGGCATCTATCGGAAGGAACCTTAACATGACCAGCCCAACTCAACTCTAAGAGGGACGCTGACTAGGGCGGGTCATTCCTTCATTTTATTTTTCACTTTATTTTAAGAATTACTTTTCAATTTATATTTTAATCTGAAAATGCAAAAAAAAAAAACGAGAAGTTGAAGAAAATATTATATAATCTCAACTATTGTATGATTAATAAGAATATAGTTAGTCTGTAATTAAATGCAAGGCACTTACGAAATTACTCCTTTATGCACAACTCATAGATTGACATGAAATGCAACAACTTTGACTGTATGCACAAAAACTGAGCTTACATATGAATAACTTAATATTACTATGGAATTTGATTGTTATTCATGTCCAATGCATTTACAATTTTTCTCATTACTCTTGTAATAGTTCATTATGTTGCGATCAAAAACACCCACGCACGTGCGCGTGATCGTCAAGTAATAAAATAGTGAATAGAGTATCGTTCCCATGAAAACTTGTGATCAACTATTGACTGATTCAAACCCAATTACTTTATCTATCCAAGAGATTTTTCCACAAAATAAAAATGTACTTATTTCACTATCTAAATTATCAAGAAATAATCTAACTAGAGCGATTAACCAAACGAATAACAATTTCGAGTAACAAATAGTAGGAGAGGATATTCTAGGGCCACGGGCTAGTTAACAATCTTGTTGTGTTCTTGGCTTAAAATGACTAGTCGATTTATCGGGGTTATTGACTTGCAGGGTTTATATTACTCATAAGAATCTGTCGCGTTCGTACTTGCCTATTCAAGTTAACTCAATGCCTATATATCTATGGAATTTAGATTAACAAGAACGTATATACAATTCCTGTATTTCAACCAAATAATGCAATTGGGTATATGTCTATCCCAATTGCGAATCCCTTCCCTGAGGCCCGGGTTCAAGAACTTGCTCTATTTAATTCTATATGCAACCTAAAGTTTCCACCTTCGAGTTCAACTCTAGATTCATTGATAGTATTTCACTGTTAGCTACTCAGCAAAATAATTAAAAGCAAAATTAAATAAACAACCCAAGATGATAAATCATTTTGTCAAATGAAACCTCAAACAACCACATTCATGTTTTACCCATGACCCTAGAATAATAGGTTTTAGTCAATCATACTAGTGTTAATCACAAATAGGTTCAATTTCATCTCAATTAACAAAAATAAAGAGAATAAAAGAAGAACTTAATGATCCAAATACCTCCTTACCTCTTGCCTTTCTATTTCTTGCTTTAGCCTATGAAAACCTTGATAAAACTTCCTTGGGCGAGCATGACTTTATATAGATTAAGTGAATTTTCCTCCATATTTCCACTTTTGCTCCTAACAAAACATTCCCGAATTTTGGACTAGTGCGGTCGTGCATCGGGCCACACTAGTGTGCTAAGAGTTCTGTCTTGGACACGCTAATTTTAGCGCGGGCGCGCATCTGGGTGCGCTAGCCCAGTTGTCCAATTTCCTTGATTCTTTTCCTGTTCTTCAACCATACTCAGCACTGAGGGGTTTTTATTGCTCCAAAATCATTCCAATCACATTTTCTTGCATAATATTGACTCCTTACCTGAAATATATACAATTCACTATTAGAGCCCATACTTCATCAATTAATCATAATATGTCATTGGAATATAATCAAGTGGAAGCATAAACAGTAGCTAAATCACCTAGATTTCACCGATTATCAATACTCCACACTTAATTCATTGCTAGTCCTCGAGCAATCAAACTATGCTCTCTAGAGATTCCTTCACTCAACAATTTTCCCTAACGCATTACACTTAGAACAATGTAAATACGTTAAGCCTAGCAGCGAATAATCCTAGCCTAAAAGCTAACTCTCAAGTGCCATGCAATATTCGCACTTCTCAGAGTACTCTACATAGAAGTCAAGAATTTCTTTTTCATCACGAATCATATGCCCCCACAATCAAATCAACGAACATTGAAATCAATCTACACATTTGAGTCATGTACTCACATATATCAAAGAAATCACTCACCCTTACAAAGAAGTCATATGCAATGTAATTGGTACCATAAGCTTGCCCTTAATGTAAATCTCTACTAATGTAGGCTCTCGATCTAAAAATCTATTAGGAATTTTTCATAGTTTTAATGTGGGTTAAGGGACGGGTAAGATATATTTAGGAATAGTGGCTAACCCTCATACGCACTTTAACACATCACATAATCAATTTTAAGCGCAAATTCTACAACCCACTTCACTTTCACAAACAATATCACCCCAAAAATGTTTCGTTCTTCTTTAAGCACTATATTAATTCATACCCACTAGCTAAAACAAGACAAAATGTATTCATCTCTTTTTTTCTTCTCTTTTTTTTTTCCAGTTTGTTCTTCTTTTTCTTTCACTTTCCGCTAGTGCTGTAATATTTTACGAAACAAGTGTACCTTTTTTCCTTCTATTGGTTTCACTCAAAAGCCACCCCTCACTTATTTTCTTCTTAGTTCTTTTAGCGCTCATCTCACCATTAAAGTGCTTTAAGAGGTAAAAGGATCAAAACAAGATTAATTAAGAGCAAAAGGGTATAAGCTTGTAATGTGGGTGCCAATAAAATTCTATAGTGTTAGATCAGATTTTAATGTACAATTAATATACATGTGCAGGCATTCAAACAAAAGGGAAACGGAAGTACTGGAACTAATATAGCAAACAAGGAAAGAGCAAAAAGAGAGGTTGCCATTATATTCAAACAAGAAAGCAAAATTGCTGTAGCGAAAAGGAAGGAAATCTTTCTTTAAGGTAGCAGTTGACGCTCAAGGAAATGATCAGCTTCTTATCAGAAAATCAGGAAGTCTTTCGTAAATTGTGGAAAATCATATCTACCCAGACACAACAAAAGATTCAGTACAAATCTCTGGTGATAACGGGAAGATATAGAAGGAAGACAAAACTGGAGGATCCACAATCTAAGGCAATCAGAGTTCAATCATATCTCCAGCTCAAGGAGAAAATCTTGTACGCGACCAAACTTGAAAACATCATCAATCAAGGACCAATCAAGAAAAGCAACGTCTCAGTCCTTATTCTTGGAAAGAATCAATTCTTTCCAAGGATCAAATCTCTTGGGTTGTCAAGCCTCCACCATCCTTCAAAGTATTTAAACATCCTTGTAAACCCTAGCTAGATATACTTTGATCAAACCAAATAGCTATCTTAAATTTATTACAAACAAGCATAGTAGTCTAGAAAGATTAGCTGTGTAACAAGTCAGAGATAGAAAGAGGGTTCACATTTGATGAAGCATTGTATCAAACGAGTGACAGTAGATTGTGCGACAAATATCACATCTGTACTCAAAGGAAAATCATTGATTTGAAGAGAACTCCCTTGCAACCCAAGGGGACTGGATTATGATTCACATTGAATCCGAACCAGTATAAAATTCTGGGAGTCTTTATATTTCTGCATTTACTTTCTGTATCATTATATTCGAATATCTTCACCTGCAGTATCTTTACATTCAGTCGACTAATAAAGTTTTAAGTCAATTTATTTACGATTAAGTTTAAATTATTCACAATTCACCCTCCCCCTCTTGTACTTTCAATTGGTATCAGAGCAAGACTCATGTCTATTTCTTTGTGCTGAACAACTTGTGAAAAAAAGATCATGGCAAATCAAGTAATTATTGGAGCTTTGTTTCAAGAGGTATCCTCTCAAGTAAGACCACCCTACTTCAATTGATAACACTTCTCTCACTGGAAACTTCGCATGGAGATCTTCACCAAAGCATATGACGTCAAAGTATGGAGAGTTATCAAGAAAGGGAATTATCCATTGTATGCCAGCACTCCTCCGCTCGATGATCCTGACAACATTGATTCATACTCAAAGGAGTAATTGGAAGCTATTCAAATAAACCACAAGTCAAGGAATCTACTTCACAATGCTATAAGTGGTGAAGAATATGAAAAGATCTCAAGTTGTGATACGGCAAAGGAAATGTGGGACAAACTAGAATTCACCTATGAAGGTACCATAAAAGTAAAAGAAACTCACATAAATATGCTCGTACATGACAATGAACTTTTCTCCATGAAAGAAGGAGAATCCATCGAAGAAATTTTTGCCAGGTTAAGCAAAATAATCAGTGATTAAAAAGCTTTTAGCAAACCATACACCAGTGAAGATAAAGACAGGAAAATTCTCAGAAGTCTACCAACCACTTTGTAGAATAAAGTAGTCACGTTGGAATCTCAAGATCTGAATAAACTATCTTATGATGATATACAAGGAGAACTTATTGTTGTTGAAAGAATACATTTGAAGAAAACGAATCAAGAAGAGAAAAAGAAAACAGTTGCATTCAAAGCTACTGCTGAGGGAGCTGAAGGTAAAACTGATGATCCCGAAGTACTGCAAGAAGAAATAGCTATGATGTCTAGAAACATGGACGGACTAATGAGGAAATACAGAAATATAAAGAGAGGAAGATTTCCATCAAGAAGACGTAGACAATACAATGACCAGAACAAGAATGATGGAAAATGCTATGAATGTGAAAAGTTCGGACACGTCCAAGCAGAATGCCCAGAACTAAAGAAAAAGATCTCTAGAGGATTCAACAAGAACATAGCATTTGGAAGCTGGAGTGATGAGGATGATTCAGATAACGATGAAATCGCCAATCTATGCTTCATGACGATTTTAGAAAATGAGATCAACAAAACTTCAGGATGCTAGACTGATGAAGACTATTCGGACGATGAAAATTGCTTCATGGCAAAGGGAGAAACTAGCGATGTAAGATCCTATAACTGTGAAAGATGCAATGAATTGCAAGATATTCTTGACTCCGTCCTCAAAGAATCTCAAAAGATGATGAACGAGCTTAAAAATCTCACCAGAGAAATCAAAGATTGGAAACTCAAACTGGAAGTATGTGAAATTGAAAAAGAAGTACTTCAAGAAGAGGTTGAGGAATTGCAAATGCAGTTTGACAGCCTGCCCAAATCCACCAGTCATAGTTCTGTCAGGTATAATCAGTTGACTTACAAGTCAACTGGAAAAGAACAAGTCAGAACTAGATTGACTAGTCGATCAAACCAGTCAACTTATAAGTCAACTGAAAGGAGTCGGTCAATCCTAGGACTGGTAACTCCAACTCTCCTGAGAGACCAACAAAAGGGTCTAGCATTAAATGCCATTACTACAATAAAAAAGGCATAAATATTCCGGTTGTCACTTTCCTAAATCTCATATGTCCAGATGGATTTGGAAACCAAAAAATTCTGAATCCAACAACACTATCTCACCAGGACCAAAACAAACTTGGGTACCTAAAAGAAAGTAATAACTTTATCTTGTAGGAACACCACAGAGCAAAATGTAAAGGAAATGGTACTTCGACAGTGCGCGTTCCAGTCACATGACATGTGACAAAAACCTGTTTAAAGAAGTCACGAAAATCGATAGAGGAAGTGTCAAATTTGGAGACAACTCAAGAGGAAAAATAGTGGGCCCTGGAACTATTCCATTCAACAACACCTGTGATATACTGAAGTATATCTAGTCAATGGACTAAACTACAATCTCCTCAGCATAAGTCAACTCTATAACTCAGGATACGAGGTAAAATTTAAGAGAACTGGATGTGCCATCGAAGACGAGTTAGGTAAAATAATCTTTCAGGAAAAAGGTATGGAAATGTTCATATACTTGATGGTTCTGAAAATATAGATGGTCATATTTGCTTAACATCTGTCTCTGATGATCCTTGGTTATGGCACAGAAGATTAGGACATGCTAGCATGAATTTAATTGAGAAACTGTCCAAACATGATTTAGTCATTGGATTGCCCAAACTAAACTTCTATAGGACTCATATTTGTGATGCATGTCAGATGGGTAAGCAAACTAGAAACTCCTTCAAAAACAAAGACATAGTCTCCACATCAAAACTCTTGCAACTTCTGCATATGGATTTAATTGGCCCAACTAGAACTGCTAGCACATGTGGCAAGAAATATGCATTTGTTATTGTTGATGATTTTTAACGTTTCACTTGGATTATTTTTCTATCTCACAAAGATGAAGCCTTGAGAAACTTTGAGACTTTTTGCAAGAAAATTGAACGGGAAAAAGGCTACCAAATCTCCATTATTTAGAGTGATCATGGAGGCGAGTTTGAAAGCAAGGCATTTGAAGAATTCTGTAATAATCAAGGCTATACCCATATTTTTTCTTCTCCCTGGTCTCCTTAAAAAACGGAGTGGTTGAACGAAAGAATAGAACATTGAAAGACATGGCCAGAACTATGCTTTTGGAACACTCACAGCCAAATCACTTCTGGTCTGAAGGAGTTAGCACTGCTTGCCATATTCTCAATCGCTGCCATATAAGACCCATTCTGAAAAAGACTCTGTATGAACTATGGAAAGGTAAACGTCCGAACATCAGATACTTTCATCCATTTGGAAGAAAATGCTTCATTCATAACAATGGTAAGGATAATCTTGGAAAATTTGATCCAAGAAGCGATGAAGGTATTTTTCTCGGTTACTCATTAAATAGCAGATATTTTAGAGTTTATAATAAATGTACTTTATGTGTATAAGAATCGGTTCATGTTAAGTTCTGTGAAAATACTCCCTTTGTCGAGAAAGGATTTAATGCAGGTGATGAAGATCCAACTCAAAAGGCTCATGACACGGGAAAATTTGTAGGAGTCAACTACCTCCAGAGGAACAATAGAGTCAATTGAACAAGCAAGTGATAACACTCCAGAACAACATGTAGAGTCAACTAGAAACACTATTAGGTTGAATGAGTAGAAAAATGAAACTGAATATCCAAAAAAATTCATCATTGGAGATCCAAACGAAGGGATGAAGACCAAAGCAGCTCTAAAAAAGAAGGCGAATATTGCGCTAATCTCCCAAATAGAGCCAAAGAAGGTAGAGGAAGCTCTAAAGGACTCAAGCTGGGTAAATGCTATGCACGAGGAACTGGATCAATCCAACAAAAATCAAGTATGGGAGATGATACCTCGACCTAAAAATGCTTCAGTTATTAGAACTAAATGGGTATTCAGAAACAAGTTAAATGAGGAAGGACATGTCGTAAGAAACAAAGCCATACTAGTCGCTCAAGGTTACTCACAGCAGGAAGGAGTCAACTACGATGAACCCTTTGTTCCAGTTGCCCGATTTGAATCTATACGAATCCTGTTAGCTTATGCTTCATTCAAAGGTTCAAACTATTCCAGATGGACTTCAAAAGTGACTTTCTAAATGGATTCATCGAGGAAGAAGTGTTTGTGAAACAACCTCTGAGGTTTGAGAATTCAAAATTTCCATATCATGTGTACAAACTTACTAAGGCCATGTACGGGTTAAAACATGTTCCAAATGCATGGTATGACAGGCTAAGTATATTTCTTATTTATCATGGGTTCACCAGAGGTAAAATTGATACCACTCTTTTTATTAAACACTCTTCAGAAGGTAATCTTATAATTCAAATTTATGTTTATGATATTATCTTTGAAAGTGCTAATCCTATTTTGTGTAAAGAATTTGGAAATCTAATGCAAAGCAAATTTGAAATGAGTATGATAGATGAACTCACTTCTTTCTTGGACTCCAAATTCATCAATCTGAAGATGGAACCTTTATCTGCCAATCTAAATATACTAAGGAGCTTATTCAAAAATTCGGTATGAGAAATGAAAAATCCATTATAACTCCAATGATCCTTGCTACAAACTTGGATAAGGATGAACATGGTACTCTAGTTGATGAAACCAAATACAGAGGGATGATTGGATCGCTACTATATCTTGCTGCAAGTCGACCAGATATTATGTTCAGCGTGTGTAAATGTTCCAGGTTCCAGTCGGCTCCTTAGGAGTCACATCTAACCGTTGTCAAAAGAATTATTCGATATCTTATTGCACAGTATCTCATGTTTTATGGTATCATCAATCTAATTCCTTTAAATTAGAAGGTTTTTCAGATGCAGATTTAGTAGGTGATAAAGAAGATAGAAAATTACAAGTGGCACATGTCAACTACTAGGAAAAGCTTTAATATCCTGGAACAATAAAAAACAAGCATCAGTTGCTTTGTCGACTATTGAAGCGGAATATATTGCTGCTGGACATTGTTGTGCACAATTGCTATGGATGTCCCATCAACTAGGTGATTATGATCTCTCTTTCAAACCTATAAAAATCTTTTGTGATAACTCTAGTGCTATTTGCCTTTCAAAAAATCTTGTGCATCACTCTAGAGCTAAGCATATAGATATTAAACATCATTTCGTTAGAGATCATGTTCTCAAAGGTGATATAGAATTAGCTTTTGTTGGTACTACTACTCAATTAGCCGATATTTTTACTAAACCTTTGTTGGAAGAAAGATATTTCTCTCTAAGAAAACTTCTTGGAATTATTTTCTTTACTAAGAACCCTTAGGGTCAAAGTATCGTTTTTTAAAATTTTTGTCATAATTGCTTTTTTGTTCATTAATTACGCTGTCATCTTTTTCCTCCCTTTCCTGCCTATTTTCCTATCAGTTGCAGTCACAGAAGGAAAATCAATCGTTGCGTCGGTCAACTGACAACTTTTCCTTTTTTACTCAACCGTCAAATCCCACCTCTTTAGATAGTCCTTTTCATCTTCATACTCTCTACCAAACCCTCTCACAACCAGTTCAAAACCCTCCTCTCCGCCATGTCCAAGACCTCCAAAAATCCCTCTGCCTCTACAAGGAAAGCACTTTTTCCAAAGAAAAACCCTCTTCTGCTCCGCCTGAGCAAGTCGACCTAGGGTCTGACAACTCCGAGGAGTATGCCTCTTCTCAAGGTGCATATTCTGAGCTCTCCCTGCTTCCTGGTGACAAGTCTGCCAGCAAATGACCCATGGATGAATCTCTCATCTCCACCCCTAAGAAAGCCAAAAGTTTGATTTCTCTGCCTCTCTTGACTCTGACCTAAATTTATGGGATTCCCCAAATAGGGACTTCTTTATTTCGCTTAGAGACAAGCTCATTGCACATAGCCGTCTGGTAGATCTTGATAGTATGGAATCACTCAACTGTAAGGTAAAGGTGCATTTTGTTTATTAAGGATGGGACAAATTTCTATCAATTTCTCTGCCTATGAACCTCTGGTCCATATGTTTTATGCCAATCTTCGCTCTAGCAAATATGATAGGCTCGAAACCGTTGTTCTTGGCAAGCGCATTGTTCTTGACTGTAGCCTGTTTGATTCCCTTTTTCTCTAACGTTGTTGTGGTTTCCCTACGATGTTAAAAAATGTGTGGCCTGAAGACTTTGAAATCTATTTTGATCAAGCCAAACAGATTATTATGGAAAACCCTTCTGACAGTCTTCCAATTCAATTAGGGCCCAGTGATGTTAGCTTTGAAACTAGGTTCTTGCCCACATTATTGGCACCATTATCCTTCCCAGAACCGGCTCTTTCTCCACTCTCTCCCAAAGGGACACCTTCTTTGTCTATTGTCTCATATCCAAACTCAAAATCAAGTTATCCTCCTAGGTCATCAACTTCATGATTGAGAGTGCTGAAGACCCCCACTAGCCTTCCATATGGTATGGCATTACTCATATTCTGGAAGCCCATCAAATCTCAATTTCAGATTACCCCTTTATTTCTGTGTCCAAATGCTACAACTCTAGAGCCTTCTCTGGCATGGGGTATGTGAGCGTCAAAGAGGTCTGGGTAAAAAAGGGAGAAAGTGATGCTAAGACTACTCATGAGGAAACCAAGCCATCCTCTGTCCTTCCACCGTCTCCTATTCCCACAGACCTCAGTGAAAAATGGTGTTCTCTTGAATCTCAACTCTCAGACATCAAGTCGACTATGGGCGTTATTTATACCATTTCCAAGGAAACAGGGTCTGATGTCTCCAAAATCAGGGTGGTTGTGCAACAGGTATGGGAGAATACAGTCAAAGCGTTCGAGGAGGTGCATGACAGGCTGGATGGATTAGGCATAGCTGCCAACACCAACTTTGACCAAATGAAGGAGGCTATCTGCAACACCCTTACCTATTTCCTGCGTCGCTAATGAATGTAATTTGCATATAATATTTTGGTTGTTGGGCTGTGCCCTTGGATATTTTTTTGTTTTTTGTCTGTGAATATTACTTTTGTCTTAGCTCCCTCTTTGCTGATGTCAAAAAAGAGGAGAAATGTATATATGCATCCTTTTTCATATGCAGGATATTTGTTCTGCTGACCATGCTATAACATAGTTTGTATACAGGTTTACAGGTCAAGTCGACTATGCATGGTATATATGTTTAAGTTGACTATGTTGTGGCATAGCTATTATCTTATCTCAATTGAATTTACAATCAATACCTGATGATCCTTGTGTCTGTTAGCTAATACTTGACAGGTATCTATCAAACTGCACATAATGAGGGGGAGCAATTCAAATGTACAAAGTTCAATGGACCATACATTGAGGGGGAGTAATCCAGCTGCACATAAACAGGGAAGTCAACTGTTGTTTACTCTCTTGTATATTAATTTTGCCATCATCAAAAAGGGGAAGATTGTTAGATCAGATTTTAATGATGCAATTAATATACATGTGCATGCATTTAAAAAAAGGGAAACGGAAGTACTGGAACTAATATAGCAAACAAGGAAAGAGCTAAAAGAGAGGCTGCCATTATGTTCGAACAAGAAAGCAAAATTATTGTAGCGAAAAGAAAGGAAATCTTCCTTTAAGGCAGCAGTTGACACTCAAGGAAAGGATCAGCTTCTTATCAGGAAATCATGAAGTCTTTCATAAATTGTGGAAAATTATATCTACCCATACACAACAAAAGATTCAGTACAAATCTCTGATGATAATGGGAAGATTTTAGAAGGAAGACAAAACAAGAGGATCCGCAATAAAAGGCAATCAGAGTTCAATCATATCTCCATCTTAAGGAGAAAATCTTGTACGTGACCAAACTTGAATACATCATCAATCAAGGAGCAATCAAGAAAAGCAACGTCTCAGTCCTTATTCTTGGAAAGAATCAATTCTTTCCAATGATCAAATCTCTTGGGTTGTCAAGCCTCCACCATCCTTCGAAGTATTTAAACATCCTTGTAAACCCTAGCTAGATATACTTTGATCAAACCAAATAGCTCTCTTAAATTTATTGCAAACAAGCATAGTAGTCTAGAAAGATTACTGTGTAACAAGTCAGAGATAGAAAGAGGGTTCACAATTGGTGGGGCATTGTATCAAACGAGTGACAGTAGATTGTGCGACAAATATCACATCTGTACTCAAAGGAAAATCATTGATTTGAAGAGAACTCCCTTGCAACCCAATGGGATTGGATTAGGATTCACATTGAATCCGAACCAGTATAAAATTCTGGGAGTCTTTATATTTCTGCATTTACTTTTTGCATCATTATATTCGAATATCTTCACCTGCAGTATTTTTATATTCAGTCGACTAATAAAGTTTTAAGTCAACTTATTTACGATTATGTTTAAATTATTCACAGTTCACCCCCACTCTTGTAATTTCATATAGGCTCAAAAGGGTAAACTAGGGAGAAATTTTTTTTGTTAGAAATTAAGCTCAAAAAGATCAAAGAAAGCCTAAGATTATTTTTCAAACCGAGCATCACCTAAGATTTCGCTTTAACTCACATACCGGGCAAGTTCTAGACACAAGTACAATATATGTACTACAAGAATCCTCACCACACATGGCATATGACTCATTCAGATCAGCTCATCAAGACGCTCTGTTACGAGCATTCAATTCAGTAACAAACATACAGATTAAGGCACTTTAGTGAGAATCAACAAATAAGACTAAGGTTTACACTCTAAGGGTCCATTGTGTTCATGTGTGTCAATGCTTTGGGTTCTCTTTTGGTTCTCTCGCTCGTAGCCCATTAACCCAACCTACAACAAAAAAGAAAAACAAAAATAAAACTACCTATACCTGGTTCAAGTTAAACCCTTGGAAAAGAACCGTGGCCTAAAGAAAAACCAAGGGGGAATTGCAACACTATCTAAGAATTTTTTTTGGTGTTTTCTCTAGACTAACTTTCCTCAAGAAAATCATCTATAAGATCCGTCTTCAGGAAGAGTCTACATATTTTTTGTTTTTTTCCTCGACTCAGTCCCCCAAGAACCCTGTCGAAAGGGATCCATCGTTGGATTGAGCCATTTGTCTAAATTAACAAACGACTCCTACTCAACAAAAAATATCAAGTCAACATGAGACAAACAAAACAAATAGTTAATTTAAACAACTACATACAACATACACTGAAGAAACCCCCCCCCCCCCCAACCCCACACTTAAAATGCAGACATGTCCCCATGGCTGAAAATTTGAAAGAGCGGTGAGGTAACGGAACTTCCCTGAAGCGTCACTCCTGGTTGGAGACGATGTCGGGATTCATATTGCACGCATGCCCCAAAGCTCGCAACCAACCCATAAACTTCTTATCCGAATTTGCTTGTCGGTCAGCTATCACGTCCACACGGGTGCCCAAATCAGTCATGCAGGTCCGCAGGCCAGCCATCCCCTGCTCCATAGTAGTAAAACGGACATTCGAACAATGCCTGAAGATACCGCAGTCTCATAGTATCCTGCAGTTGCCACAATTTTCTCCTGGGCTTGTGGTGCGGCTCCCCCGCTCTCTTCATCATCCTCCTTATCGTCCTTCTCATCATCAGAGCTGCCCGGCGCTGCTGCCTCTACCACCGCCGGCTCCTTGCCCGTTATCACTTTATCCACACGGAACTTGCCTTCCTTTTTGACCACCCCATCCACAGCTTTATTTTCCGGCACATGGGCATCCCTGTATAGTTCAGTAACTAAAGAAGGGAAAAAGAACCAATACCTCTTTACTTGGCTGCGAACGAACATCTAGTCGTGCCCTATCAAAGTCGTGACCATTTACAAAGTACCAGATCAGAGAAGTTCGGGGTCCGTTGACCTCCGTTGTATTGTGTGATGGGATTAGGCGGATGTTTATGAGGTGCAACCAGCACTTGGCTTCATAGATGATTGCGGAGGAATGGAACTTCTCCCCATAGTCCATCCAGACCACTTCTTTGCCGGGTGCACAAATAATCTCAAAGAATCTCGCCCATTTATTGGGTGTTGGGTTGCGGCCGTATTCATAGAAGTCATCATACCCCACAGGAGGTGCAGGCAGCTGGTAAGCAGTCCAAATTGCCTCGACCGAAGCATTCACTGCTCGTCGGCGTACCGTGTCTATTCCGTTATTATGCTTTGGAACATTGGCATAAAACTCCCTCACAACCATGGCGTTGCCCTCATCAGGTTCATTGAGGAATGTTTGCAATCCCCGCCTCATCAACTCATCGTACATTTGAGGACATGTTCACTGGAGCCTTCTAATGTCAACACCTTTCTTCGGAATTAGCTTCTTATGAGCTTTTTCCGCAAATTGGGCCTGGGCATTGGCCGATACAACTTTTGTAGCATCAAAGGGGCATGGGAGGTGCAGCCCCTCTTGACCTAGCTGAGCCAGTCTGGCTGCTTGATGAAGCACCTGTGGCACGTCGTTACCTGGAAGGGATAATGATACTTGTAAAACAATAACACATTAGCACAAACCAACAAATATTTGTGACGCAATGCGGTTACTCATACTTCACGCGCATCTTGGGTCACAAACTACATACTCACGTTCATTGGGGCCTTTCCACAAACACCTTATGGGCATTAGGCCTTCACTACTCCTCTTAAGCATATAAGAGCATGACACATCCACATATATTCCCCAACATCACAAATCAAGGGGGTTTCACCCCACACATATTATCTACTAACATCACTACTTATGGCCCCAAAATCTCTACATAAAAGCTAATTTTAACTACTACTAAGTTATTTGCATACATAAAATCTGAAAAAATAAAAAATAGAAAACGAGATGAACAAGAGAAACAAGGAAACTAGGGTGCATACCTGTGAAGAGGGAAAATGGAGAAGAAGATGGGTGGTGGAGTTGGAGGAATGGGGAATGTGTGGGTCTTGGTAGCAGGGGGCTGGGGAGTTCGATATGGGGAAGAAGGGTTGTGGAATTGTTCGTTTAATTTTAGGGGGGATGAGGAAAGGGTTAGATGGGGGCAAGTTATTAGAAGAAGGTATTTTAGTCTAAGGGTGAATAAACTAAAATAAAAGAGAAAAAAAGGAAAAAAAACTAAAAATACACTAAAGAACGCCGGAAAATTTATGGGACATGCGCGCCCATGTGTGCGGGTGCGCGTTTTTTAGCGCGGCCAACATAGAAGGGTGGAGAAACTAGTGCACCCAAATGCACGGTCAGGTGCGCGATCGCGCTAGTCGCGCATCTTGATGCATGCTCGCACATTTTTTAGCGCGACCAAGGTAGAGAGTTTTTCAATTTAGCCCGCTCAGGTGCGCGATCGCGTACCTAGGCAATTGTTTCCTCAACTTTTCACCTGTTCTTACCTCATTCAATGGCCTTAGCATCTGCCCTTTGTCACCTGCACTGGTTAAATTTTCCTAAAATAGAAAATTAACACTACGACTATCGTTGGATTGCCTCCAAACTAACGCCTTATTAAACGTTGTGGCACGACGGTTACAACAATTCAATGGGTTGCCTCCCATCAAACGCTTGTTTTAACATCGCAGCATGACTCAACATGTTCTCAAGCATCCTTCAAGTCCACCGAGGTCGTGTGACGTGCAAAGTCACCACCCCTATAATGTTTTATCATTTGACCATTAACCAAGAAGGTACCATTTGAAATTATATCCCACAGTTCCACAGATCCATGAGGCTTCATGCTTACCACAACAAAAGGGCACGGCCAACAAGATTTAATTTTTCTGGGAAAAAGCTTCAACCTCGAATTGAACAACAGAACCTCTTGCCCTGGCTCGAAATCTCGAAGTTGAATGTTCTTGTAATGCCACCTCTTAGTTTTCTCTTTATACAATTTGGCATTTTCATATGCGTGTAGTCGAAACTCCTCAAGCTCATCTAGTTGCAGCAACCTCTTATCTCCAGCTAAGTCCCCATCCATATTCAACTTCTTTATCGCCTAATAGGCCTTGTGCTCAAGTTCGACGGGCAAGTGACATGCCTTCCCATACACTAATCTATACGGAGAAGCACCTATAAGAGTCTTGTATGCAATTTGATATACTCACAATGCATCGTCCAACTTCTCGGCCCAATCTTTTGTATTTGCACTCACTGTTTTCTCAAGAATTTGCTTGACCTCTCTGTTTGAAACCTCCACTTGACCACTCGTCTGTGAGTGATAGGCCTTGGAGAGCTTATACTTGATCCCGTACTTTGCAAGGATGTTGTTCAACAGTTTATTGCAGAAATGCGTACCTCCATCACTGATTAACACTCTCGGAGTTCCAAAATGGATGAAGATGTGCTTCTTGACAAAGCTTACCACCACCTTTTCATCATTAGCGGGAAGAGCAATGGCCTCCACCCACTTAGACACATAGTCAACTGCCACCAAGATGTACCTATGACCGTTAGAGTGTGGAAACAGTCCCATGAAGTCAATTCCCCCAACATCGAAAAGCTCCACTACCAGAATGTTTTGCAGCGTCTTTGGCACATGTCACACATCTTAACAAAGGATTGTGCATCCTTAAACAATTTTGGCCTGTAGAAACTTGATCGTAGCACTTTATGAGCGGTCATGTCTCCACCGTGATGACCCCCATATGGCGAGGCGTGACAGCTATGAAGTATGGAACTCATTTCCTCATCAGGAACACACCTGCGCACCAACTGATCTGCATAGAGCTTGTATAAGAAAGGCTCATCCCACATGTAGAGCCTCACATCATAAAAGAAACTCTTTCTATTGTCTGGTGTCAATTCTGGTGGTGTCACCCCACTTGCAATAAAGTTCAAATAATATACGTACCACGGAGTTGTGCTTGAGGTGATTGCCAATAACTGCTCATCACAGAATGTTTCTTTTATTGCACCCCCTTCAGCCACATGGTTCTGATTTTCTAATCTGGATAAGTGATCAACCACTTGATTCTCTGTTCCTTTACGATCTCGGATATCTAAATCAAAATCTTGCAATAGTAGGACCCACCGAATCAGTCTCGCTTGGCGCCCTTTTTCTCAAATAGGTACTTGATGGTTGAATGATGTAGACGATGACTTTGGTCCCCACAAGATATGACCAGAACTTGTCAAATGCCCAAACCACTACAAGAAACTCTTTTTCAGTGACGCGATAGTTCATCTGAGCTGGATTCCGGGTTTTGCTCGCATAGTAAATTGAGTGAAAGATCTTGTTTCTCCTTTGCCCCAAGACAGCTCCAATAGCCAAGTCGCTCGTATCGCACATCAACTCAAATGGTTTCTCCCAATCCGGAGCAATTATGATTGGTGCACTCACTAGCCTGCCCTTTAGCTCCTCGAATGCCTTCAGACATGCATCATCAAATTTAAAAGCGACATCCTTCTCAAGCAACCTGCACAAGGGAGAGGAAATTTTTGAGAAATCTTTAATAAAACGACGATAAAAACCTGCTTGTCCCAAGAAACTGCGGATCCCTTTGACAGATATCAGTGGAGGCAACTTTTCAATCGCTTCCACCTTTGCCTTGTCCACCTGAAAACCATCTTTGAACACCTTGTGTCCCATAACTATACCTTCATATACCATGAAATGACACTTTTCCCAGTTTAGCACCAAGTTAGTCTCTTTACACCGAGCAAGTATTTTATCAAGGTTCATTAAGCAGTTATCAAAAGAGCATCCAAAAACAGAAAATTCATCCATGAATACTTCTACAAATCTCTCAACTATGCCAGTGAAAATGTCCATCGTACACCTTTGAAAAGATGCAGGTGCATTACAAAGACCAAAGGGCATTCTCTTGAACGCATACGTTCCATAAGGACATGTAAAAGTGGTCTTTTCTTAGTCCTCGGGGGCTATAGAAATTTGATTATGCCCCGAGTAACCATCCAAGAAGCAATAGTACTCCTGGCTAGCTAATATATCAAGCATTTGGTCAATGAAGGGGAGGGGAAAGTGGTCTTTCCGGGTAGCATTGTTTAATTTTCTATAGTCAATGCAAATTCTCCACTTGGTAACAGTCCTTGTGGGGATTAAATCATTATTCTCATTAACTACCACTTTCATCCCCCTTTCTTGGGGACACCTTGAATGGGACATACCTATTTGCTGTCAGAGATAGGAAATATAATACATGCATCAAGCCACTTAATCAATTCTTTTCTTACCACCTCTTTCATGATTGGATTGAGTCGGCGTTGTTGCTCAACACTGGGCTCATGTCCATCCTCTATGAGGATTTTGTGCATGCAAAATGCTGGACTAATGCCCTTAATGTCAGACATCGTCCACCCCAGAGCACGCTTGTGCTGACGTAGCAATCTCAACACTTTTCTTCCTGCAATTTAGTCAAGTCAGAAGAAACAATAACAGAAGGTGTCAGAGTCACCCAAAAAAGCATATTGCAAGTGAGATGAGAGAGGTTTAAGCTCCAATTTTTGGGCTTCCTCAATTGACGGCTTTGGAGGAGGTCTCTCTGGCCTATTCAAGGGTTCAAAGGGGTGTTTCCCCTGCGTGTATGCACAAGATGTATCAAGGATGTGCATCATCTCCTCAACCTCCCCATCAATCCCCAAGCTATCAAACAACATAAGTGTTTTTCTAGAGAATTGCATAGATAAACACTCGCATCACGAATCTGCTCATGAACCTCAACGATAGATATCATTGAGAGCTCCTCATAGTGACGGGAAAGTTGGATTGCTTTGTAGACATTAAAAACCGTTTCCTCGTCATCTACCCTCAAGATCATCTTTCCCTCTTTTACTTTGATAATTGCATCACCAGTAGCCTAGAGAGGTCGCCCCAATATAATTGGGACAAGTTCATCTGCCCCATAATCGAGGATAATGAAATCAACCAGGAAGATAAATTTCCCAATCTGCAGCAACACATTTTCAATCACCTCCTCAGGGTGTGCTATCGACTTATCAGCCAACTACAACATCACAGTAGTTGGCCGGGAAGCTCCCAAACCCAATTGTTTGAACAAAGACAGGGGCATCAGATTTATGCTTTCCCCCAAATCATAAAGATCACGATCCACATCAGTATTACCAATACGCACAGGAATCGTAAAGCTGCGAGGGTCCTTAAGCTTTTGAGGGAGCTTATTTTGGACCCTAGAAGTGCACTCCTCAGTAAGTGCAACTGTCTCAAATTCAGTCAATCTTCTCTTATGAGCCACTATGTCTTTTGTGTACTTAGCATATTTTGGGATTTCGCGAAGCACATCAACCAGTGGAATATTCAATTGAACCTGGCTCAACATAGAGAGAAATTTGCTGAACATGCGATCATCATTCTTCTTTTTCAATATTTGGGGGAAAGGTGGTGGCGGCCTTGGGGCCTCTACTGGCTTTGGAATTTCAGCAGTCTTCTCTGGCTCGTTTGTCACTTTAGGGATCAACTCTCTCGCAGGTACGGGCTTATCTTTCCTTTTCTTTGGCACTTCCTCAAGCTCCCTCCCGTTTCTAAGTGTAACCTGTCTATGGGTCGGTTTACTACTTTTACTCGTAGCTTCAAAGATGCATACATAGCCTCTCCTCTGGGCTTCGATGACCATAGATACTTGGATTATATGGATGTCACACAGTTAATCTCCAAATTAACTTATGAATGATGATGGGTCATGTGAAACTTAGTTGAAGGGGGAGATTGTTCGGTGTGTATGTACATGGAAAGCAGAAAAGAAAAATAAGCTACTTAAGGAGTTGAATACTTTAAATAGTGTGAGGCTTTCTGGAAAAATTGTGGGGGGCTGGGCCAAATTGGATAATACACACCATATTAAGAGTATCTATGAGCCGTTTTATCCGAACACAAATAACCTTAAAGATGTGACAATCTTGAACTTTTGACCCCATTCGGTCCATGAGCAATCTTGCAAAAGTGTTGTTTATAGATCAAGCAAGAGACAACTCTTATTAAGGCCCCGGTTGGCCATGAGTTTTGCCAAAAAGTATTTGAGATTTATTTTCAAAACTCGTGCTTGGCCATAAATTTTGTTCATATTTTGTTCAAATCTCAAATCGCAAATGTCAAATCCCAAAATCAGCTATTGAGCTGAATTTGAGCCAAAATCTCAAAATATGGGAATTATCTACATGTTTTTTCAAATTAAAGTTGGGAAATATATTTTGAAAACGTATGCCCAAACACATTTTCATCTTCAAACCAAACTTCACCCAAATCAGATTTTTCAAAATAAATTTGAGATTTATGGCCAAACGCTAGCTAAATTTAAAGATTTGCTCAAATAAAAGCGGGACCAAAACATAAAGGTGACACAAAAATGTCCTATTTGTGCAAATCACCCCACGGCAGGATACCCAAGGATCAAGATTGGGTCCAAGGGATGAAAGTGGAAATCCTCTTGACCGTGTTGAGAAAAGAGTGTCGTGGAAATTAGTAATCCATGCCAAATTTCTAATGGATCGAATTTTAACATGTTTTTATTGAAAAAATCTGTTCTCAAAATAATAATATATATATATATATATATATATATATATATATATATATATATATATATATATATATATATATATATATATATATATATATATATATGCAGGGGCGGATCTACATATAAAAATTGGGTGCTCGAGCACCCATTAACTTCGACCCCGAACACGTATAATTATATAAAAAACTTAAGAAAACGGATATAACAAAATAGCAAGCACCCAAATAACAAAAGGCTTGGTGGATGCTTTGGTTAAAATGGATGTTGAAGGGTTCTTAATGAGTATATGGTCGAGAGATCGAGTCTCACTCACGCCCTTAGCTAGACTTTTTCCTCCATTTATCAAGCACTAACTTTCTTTTGCTCCAATTAAAAAAGTTAAGCACCCACGAACTTAAAATCCTGAATCCGTCATTGTATATATGTATATTCGGTTTGTTATATTAAAAAGATATACAAAGTTTATATACTTTTCGACTGCTATAAATAATTTCTGACGGAGACTAAAAGTTAAAAAAATCCTTTTTTTATTCCTTGCTGCTATTTCTTCTTCTTTTATTTCCTTATCTTTGCTGACTTGCTATTAATTTCAAAAATCAAATGGTAAAAATTTGACTTAAAAAAGTATGATAAGATGGATAATTCAGACCCACAAATAATTTGAAAGTCAGTAGTTTCGAGGTTAATTCTCACGTAAAACTCAATAATTTTAACTGAAACAGTTCATTAAATAAGTACAGATGATTAATTTCCATCTCAATAACTTGAATAAATTATCCTAAAATCTTGAACTTTAAATCCATGTCTAATTATCGCCCAGATAACCCCTCGTGCGCTTGCCTTTCTGTCGCTTTGTTTCTCTCTCATAATAATTCAAACTGAAAGCATGTTCTGGAAGTGTCAGTTACTCCCGGAAAAAATAGCAAATAATTAGATTTATAATTGGTAATTAAAAAATGCCTACCGTTTTAAAAGTAATCGATTTAATTATTTTTTAATATAGCAATATAATTTGAACAAAAAAACATGAAATATTGAAATGAAAAAAAAATTCTCTAATTAGTAATCAAATAATTAACGAATTATTTAGTTAAATTGAATATGGAAATTGGCCAAATTCTTCACTAATAGAAAGCAAAATGAAGGATTTGACTGATACAACAACTACAATAAAAAATCAAAATAATACGCTGTTGTTTGAAACTTTTAACATATGAGATTCCAATATAATATGCTGAAATTTCATAACGTGCTGGAGTTTAACATAATATGCTGGAAGTTTATACGCGGGAGCTCCATAATCAAGCGCATTATGTTGGAACTTGTTGAATTTCAGCAAAATAATGGATATTTTTCAATGAATTTGCAAATACTGGCTATTTTTTGATTACCCGTCCGATAACTAGTTAGGCGATGCTATTTTCACCAGTTACTCTATCGGTCCACTTTAATTGATTTTTTTGCTATTTTCACACATATTAAGAAATTCACCTTTTAGCATTAATTACAATAAAAAACGATCATATTAACCTTATTTTGTTCACTAGAAATATAATAAATACTCCTAAACTCTTTACTCCAAAAGCACCTTTAGAAAAAAGAAATTAATTACTTCTTGATATCTGAATAAATTAAATATTGTAGGTCATTAGGAAAAAAGCAAAAAAATAGTTAAAGTGGACCGTACGATGTATCACTTCTCTCTCCTTTTTTTTTTCTTTTTTTCTTTTTGTAATTTCTCACTAGTGATTGGTATTTGTATTAGAGCCTAGCTAAATTCAAAGTAGCGACGGAACATAACAAAGCTACTATATCCTTGTTTGGTGGAGTACCACTTTATCATTCGTTAAAATAGACGCACCCACTTTAATGAACTTTCTGCTACAGTACTATTTCAGATCTCAAATATTTTTTTAGTAAATTTCATACATTACCCTTCACTTTCTTCTATCTGAGCTAAATCTCTTTTTCTCGCTCTCTTCAAATCAAGGTACTCTCTCTTTTTTCACATTTTATGTTTTTATTGTGTTTATTGATACATGATTTATTTAGATTTAGCTACTTTAATTGGTTTTATTGAGATTGTAGGATTTATTTGTTCCTAAAATTTAAGTCTTGTAACTTTTTCTTTGCAATTCAGTACTTGTTTACGTACTGTAGTGAATCCATGAGTATTATGATTTGTTATAATTGCTGAACTTTTGAAGTGCTAGAACCTAGCGCTGAGTAGATTGTACTTCAATACAAGAATAATGTACAAGAATTGATGGTTACTTCCCTCAATTTAGCAATATTAGGTCATTGGAAATTGTTATAACCGTACAAATAATAAGGGGTGGATTTAGCCGATTTAGCATGCAGGCTACGAGTTCATCTGAACCCAGTAACTTTTGCTATATATGTTGAAAATTCCTCTAAATAAGTGCAAATAATAGATTTCGAACTCAGTAAATCAAATAGAATGCAGCAGAATTTCGACCGCGAACATAAAGTTCAGATCTTGGACCCACATCTGCTATTAATTGCCAATTGATCCTTTTTTTAGGAGTTTAAAATAAGCTTTTTTTTTTTTTTTTTTTCAGATTTTGCTTCAGATGCTAACTTTGAAGAAGATAACCGAATTTGCTTGCTGCATTTCTACGATTGATGAGTTTGGTATTGTACAAGTGTAACGAGACCGAGATTTGTTGAGTGAGGTTTTGATGGATAGTATTTCATCTATAGAGAAGGATTTTGTGGTTGATCTCGAGAGTTGTAGAAGTACAAGTGAAGAAGCAAGAAGTACTAATTCTCCATTAAATGCCAAAGCAGGGGATATATTGTTCACTAGTGTTTGTAATGATGATGGTGAAGAACTTTCGAGAGCTGAAAATGGGTTGAATAAAAACAGAAATGTAAAAGACGGCGATGAGCTTTCTCCGAGGAATGTTAGAGTGTTTATAGACAAGACAAATTTAGTAGAGAAGAAAACGGTGAAAGAAAAACGTACATCGATGAGTGCTAAAAAACCTCCTAAGCCTCCTAGACCGCCCAGAGGATTTTCACTGGATGCTGCTGACCAGAAATTGATCAAAGAGATAGCGGAACTCGCTATGATCAAACGTGCACGGATTGAACGAATGAAGGCTTTGAAGAAAATGAAAGCAGCCAAGGAATCATCAACATCATCAGTATTGAATGGCAGTTTCCTTGCCTTGCTCTTTACTGTCTTCTTCTTTTTTCTGCTATTGTTTCAAGGTGAATATCTGGACTTTTCAGTTTGCATTTCCTATTCCTATTTTAGAGTGTAATTATATTAAGAATCAAGTTCTTACGAAATTTTTCTCCAAAATATTGCTCCTTGTTAAGATAAATTTGACTTTCCTCATTCTTCAGCATGTCAAGTCATGTTAATTGCATTTCCTACCTGTAGTCAGTTTCTTTATTTTGTGTTTCATGCTTTTAAGTGACTACATATTGGTGTTGCACGTGTAGACAATGCTAAAAATGGGTTTGTACCTTCCACCAATAAGAAAAATTGTAATGGAGCTGTTGGTTATCTTCTTAATTCTATGTATATGTCAAGATCATTCTTGTTTTGGAAGCCGAGCGTGTTAGCGCAAGCTTGTGACCAAGTGGGGGCATTAAGGTGTTGGGACACCATAAAGCCCTTGACAGGAGTGGTTTGGTTGGGCCAGCAATGACACTGGGTGTTATGCATGCTTCCCTAAGCCGAAGATCTATTGGAAACAACCTCTCTATCTCCACAAGGTAGGGTTACGGATACGTACACGCTACCCTCCTCAGACCCCACTACGTGGGACTATACTGGGTTTGTTGTTGTTGCATTCTTGTTTTGGAACTTCTATTTTTTCTCTCTCTTGATACTGATACCAGTTCCCGGTATGTGAGCATCTTTATGGTATGTAGGAAGATGCAAAAATATGGCTCGACACGTTATATATGTGTGCTGATTCTTTGCATTTTTGGTCAGCAATGATGGTGCTGAAAAACCAGATTTTTTTGCAGTTGATATACCCTTGTGTTTTCTTTCTTCTCCTTTGAGTTCCTCCCCCCCATTTTATTCATACTGTTGAACCAAGAACCCTTTTTCCATTATGCAAAATTTCTGATGATTTGGTGTTTACAATATTGTATGCAGGGATGTCTTATAGAAGTTCAGCTATGAGCTTTCACAACTCTGTTCAATCCGGCAGCGTGAAGAATAGATTCATTATTGTACAGGACCACTCAAGTTTATCCACTAGTAATGCCATCTTCGCGGACTCTGGATCTTCGGAGTATGTACTACCCTATATATCTATGATACATCTGAAAATGGTACTTTACATTCTGTAGTTATAGATGATTCTAGTTGGCTAAGTTTTTCCATTTGCTTCTTATCTTGTAGTCCTGTGGAGCACGCTTCTGGTTTAACTCATGGGAACAGTCCGAAAAGTGTCACAAGCTGAAATTTAGTGTCATTGCTCGAACTATTCGATTATGAATACAGATTGCCACTACGTTTCTGGCATGTGCCAGTTTGAAGGAGTTCTACGTAAGTGACTCGGTATATGACTTACCTAATTTGTATAACCTGTACAGTGATTGATACTGGTTGATTGAGATAAATAAACCACTGGCATAGCACGCTAAGAATGCCTAAAAATTGCCAGTTCAGTAGCTAGCCTCAAATTAACAAAGAGGTTTCTGGGGAGGAGCATGGGTTGAAACAAAATAAAGATGGCCCTTTATATATAGCAGTTGGATTATATGGTTTACAAAAGATATAGAAAGAAATGGTGATGTGAAGTGGCAAAAACTGGTGATAAATGAGTTTCTTTTTCTTGTCAGTTGGAAGACCTAACTCCTTTGTGATATACCTTTTGATGTTGATCTGTGCCACAATGGTTGAACTGAATCCCTAATTATGATATTTGGACTAGTTAAATAGTGCTCTCAGAACAAGAATTTCAGGGCCCTGTAATTGCTGATCAATCTTGTTTGACTTGCTTTACTTTTGTATTGATCGCCTGAACCACACTGGCGATGCGCGTAAGGCCAGACTTATTTGCATTTTAATATATGGAATATAATATGCTTTCTTTCAGATTATTGTTTTCTGACCCGAGGGTCTATTAGAAACAGTCTCTTTGCCCTATCAGGATAGGGATAAGGTCTGTGTACACATTACCCTCCCCTAACCCCATTCTGTGGGATTTTACCGGATAGTTGTGTTGTTGGTGGCTTTAAGTCATACTATCCTGGTGGCACATCTGTATGCTTCAAAGTCTAAAGTTAATAGTTAATAACAAAATTAAAAAATAGCTAGATTTACAGGTAGCCGTTCAAAAATAGTCCAGTTTTAAAAGTAATCGAAATCTAGCCACTTTCAGGTAAAGATAAATCTAAATGAAAATACTGTTCAAAATCCCGAAAAATACTCCAGCATAATATACTAGAGTTTGGAGTCACAAGTGTTCCAGTCTCCAGTATATTATACTGGAACCATCAATGTATAACGATCCAGCATAATATGCTGGAAGTTCATATATAGGTGTACCGAACTTCAGTATATTACGTTGGATCAGGCTCTGCTGCAACAAAATAGTGGCTATTTTTTATTGACTTGGTAAAACATTGACTATTTTTGGATTATCAGTCCGAAAATTGGCTAGACCGCTATTTTTACCTTTTAATATCATGGGGATTCATGACTTAAGTATCTTCTCTAAGTCCAAAAATAATACTTAATTATAACTGGAGAATTTGAAATATAAGTAATTCTTCTCTGAAGAAAGGTTCCTGCCCTCACTTTAAATAGAAGCAAGGCAAGGTTGGGAGTATCATGGTTGCCACGTTCGACGGATTTGCCCTTTCTAGTTTTCTATAATAATAATTTTCTTATAAGAGAACTACTAAAAAGACAGAAAGAAAAGACAACTTACCATCAGAGAAAATCATCTAAACTGTATCATTAACAACAAAGGAAGTGAAAAGGAAAAAAAAGGAGTTTCTGTATTTGTAAAAGGGAGTGAATCACAATAATCGGTGCACAAAGCATCTCACATTCACACAAGGTCGAAAAGGTTGCATCTTAAGGGGTATGTTGTAGATAACCAACTCTAATACAAGCGGGCGATTGTCTCAACGGCTCGAGCCCATAACCTATAGGTCAGAGTTCGGAGGGGTATATCATAATAAATTTCTAATAATTGCTCTACCAACAACAGAAAGCTCAAGCACTGCAGTGTTCAAACCAGTAAGAGGAGAAAAACAACTCTTGAAATTCTCCTCACAATCCTGAGAATCACCAAAACATCCAACCATACCATCTTCAGCAAATTTTGGGTTCCCTTTAGTCAAAGCTTCAATAGCTTCAGGCAAACTTACTGTTAAAATTACCTTATATGAAAAAGCACACTTCTTTAAGGGAACGCTCCAAGCTGCTGGAGGATTGGATTGACGTAGCTTTGAGATGATTTCGGCCGCCTGATTCGCCTTCGCTCTGATGGCTCTCAGCGCCAGCGTCGTGACATCGCCGCTAGCGCTGCGTTTGTCGGAGAGTAGAGTTTTTAGGCAGAGGTTGTAGTTTGGTGTGTTCTTGCATGTGGTTTCTACTAGGTTATTTCTGGTGCTTGTTTTCAGTGTTAAGGCTAATAGCAATATGACTAGATATATTAGGGTTTTCATTTGGGAAAAAGAAGATAAAATGTGAACTCCGAAGTGGTTGGGAAGTACATATAATTGATAGAGGTGTTTGCTCTTGGAAATTCAAAATCATTCATCTCTTCTGCTTCCTCCGTTTCAAAAAAATCTATTAATCTGTTTCAATAAAATTGACGTATTCTTATATTTCCTTAATGGGAAGCTTTTATTACAACCGAGAGGTTGTGAGTTCGAGTCTCTCAAAAAGCAAGGTGGGAAGTTCTTGGAGCGAAGGATGCCGGGGGTCTATTTGGACCTCTCTACCCAATGATAGGGGTAAGGTCTGCATACACACTACTCTCCCCAGACACCACTTAGTGGAATTATACTGGGTTGTTGTTGTTGTTGAAGCTTTTATTACACAAATAATATGCTTATTTAAAATTAAAAGTGTCAAAGCCACATAAATATTTTGACATATTTAAGGCCATAAGTTTTAAAAATAATATCTTTATTAAATTTTATATCAAGTTAAACTAAGGAAAAAGTTAAACTAAAGAAAATTTGTTATGGCTCTTTTATTTTTTAGTTTGTTTAAAAAATAATGACATATTTTTATATTTATATTTTTTTTATTTTAATGACATGATTTCAGAGATATTACAGTATGTTTCAGATTAGCCAAAACTACTTTTAGTTTATATTTAAAAGAGTTCTTTTTTTTTCTTTTCTTAAATTAAGTGTTTAGCTCAACACCATCATAATGATATAAGAATGAAATTCATAAGGAAGTAAAAGATAGATTACGTACAAAGTTGGGCAGGTAGGCGTTATATATCTGTTTTCGGCAAAACTTGGACATATTCAGTGGTGTCACTGGTATGGGAGTGCAGAGGGGATATGCTCTAGAGCCCGTTTGTACATAAGAAATTTTCTCTTTTTTAAATAAATTCTTTTTTTTTTCGAAATTAGTGTTTGTTCATAAAATTTTTAATTTTCACCTGAAAATGTATTTTGAAAATTTTTTAAAATTTTAAAAATTCCAAAATTTTATTTTTTTAAAATTTTCACTTAAATCACCCATAAAATTTCAAAAACAGCCCGAAATTATATTCATGTCCAAACACAACCCTAAATAAAAAATATTATTTTCACTTAAAAATTATTTTATCCTATTTTAGAATTTTACCATTCTTATATCCAAACGCTCACTTAATTTTGAGACGGTTAGTATCACCATTTTTTATGGGTTTCTTTTTTAGTCTTTTTTCGGTGAAGCAAATAGATTTTTGTTTCATGGGGAGAAAATAAAATTGATAATGTTTGGAGTGCTTCACATTGCTAATCATCCCTACATTATTGATGTAGTTTATGCCTCACTAATTTTGACATTACTAATCTTAATTTATATATATATATATATATATATATATATATATATATATATATATATATATATATATATATATATATATATATATATATATATATTCTTGAATAACTTGAATTTGCATCAAGCAACCTGCAAGCGCTAGTCACGTTTGCTGAGTTTGTCGTATTCTAGTCAATTCATAGGTAAAAAAACGATATACTCATGTCCTTCTAACATGACATTTTGCCATTTTCCATATTATTATTATTATTATTATTATTATTATTATTATTATTATTGTATTATCTTAGCTAGCTTTTGATTGTTATTACTATCTGTTAGTTTTTCTTGTGTTAGTTTTCTTATTGCTTTATTTTGTTATTGTTACTATTTTTGTGTTTGCTATTTTCAACATAGCTTCTTCACTACTGACTTTTTCTTTTCAAACCTGCTTGTAACGACCCGATCCGTCATTAGATAGAACCTGCATTGTAATTACTGTTATTGGCCTGACATAGGTTGGTTATTTTATTATTAATGTGTTAGAGTTAATAAGCTTGAAATCGGAAGGGTTAAATGAGAATTCAGTCACTTAGTTTTTACAAATAGTCTTAGAATGGTAAAAGTCAACCAAGAGTTGACTTATTGGTAAACGATCTCGGAATGCAGATTTTATGGCTCGGACAACTTCGTTAGGTGATTTGGGATTTAGCAGTGTGTCCGAAATATTTTTGTGATGCCTGGTGTAGAATTAGGATTGAATTGGCGAAAGTTAATTTTTGGCGATTTCCGGTCGATCGGGGAATATAGGCAATCGGGGTTGGAATGAAATTCCGACAATTGAAACAGGTTCGTAGTGTCATTTTTTATATGTATGCAATATTGCAAGTCAATCGGAGTGGTTTTGGATAGTTTCAGCATCGTGGATGAATTTTTGAAATTTGAAAGTTCTTAGGCTTGAATCCGATGTAAATTTGGTGTTTTGATGTTTGTTTTGGTATTTTAAGAGTGAAACTAAGTTGAATGAACATATGTGACATGTTAGTATGTTCTTATGCTGTCCCGAGTAGCTCGGGTGAGTTTCGGATAGGTTTGGGCTGCGTTGTGCTCGTTTTTTTTATGCTTTGATGTCGTTTCTTCAAGGATAAATGATATCATATTGAACAAATGAGCTCTGATTACTATTTTGAATGAGACATTAGATCCGTATCATAATTACCGATCCGTAACAAAAAGAATCGTCGAATTCGGACATGGTATGAGGATTTTATGGTCATTTTACCAAGAATGCCCAGATTGACGCTGATAGCGTAGTAAAAACCTGCACTATTTGAAAATCTTAAAACCTACATATCTCCTTTATTATAAGGTCAAATTGAGTGATTCAAAAGCCTAAACTCATTATAATTGCACAAGGAAACCATTGTGAGCAGTAAAACGCGTGAACAATATACCTATAATGAGTTGGTCGAGTTTCCTTTCAATTTTTGAACGGGAAGAAGCTTTTGAGGCAATATTTAAGAGAGAAAATCAGTGGGTACCACAGAGGTAATTGATTTTATTATTAAAACTCATTTATGGGTGATTACAGACCATAATCCCAGCTTTAATTCATGAAAAACAGTAGAAAAATAGGATTTTGGGGCCTGGGATTATGAGACTTTTAAGGGTCGATTTGAGGGGTCAAACGGACTCCAATTTTTGTGTTCTTTATATGTACGGAATCAGGAAAAGATGAAGAATACTTTTCTATAAAAATTTTGGATATTATGGATGCGGGCTCGGGGTTCGGGTTTTGCTTGGTTTCAGATTTTCGAGTAAATTTCGATAATTTTCAATTGGGAATTATTCTTTAAGCATATATTGATGATAAAAATCTAAACTTGGTAGATTTGGAGCATTCTCAGGTTGATCCAAAAGGCAAACGTGTGCTGGAATAATTCCGGGCTAGTTTCGAGGTAAGTAATGTCTTGAAATCCTGTCCAGAGGGTATGAAAACCTGGACTATGCACCCTTTCACGGGTTTTGAACTGGAAAGATTGAAAATTTGGAAACATCTTCACTATTTAGGCGACTATTGAGTTGCGTAACTGATTTTTAAGCTATTGCTTAATTATTATTTATATATTATGATATGTTTAGGGCCTAGTGCGACTTGTTTACCCCTTGGAGGACTGTTTTACCGTGTTTACACACTGATATGTTATGATTTTCTATTCAATCTTTTATTGATAAATTGTTTTGATACTCAGAGTATTTTTATACTATTTTTCGAAAAATGAAACATTGTTTTGGGTCGAGAGCCTGGTTGTTATCTGAGAGTGTGACTGTGATGTGAGAAGATTTTCAGGACTTGTGAGTGATTAGAGGAGGCTTTCAGGCCTTATGAGGGATGTGAGGAGGCTTTCAGGCCTTATGAGTGATGTGAGAAGGCTTTCAGGCCTTGTGAGTGATGTGAGTAGGCTTTCAGGCCTTATGTTATTATTGCGCTTGGGATGTAGGAGCCCTTCCAGATTCTGTACACATCCCCAGCGAGCGCCAATACCGATATTGAGTGATGATGATTTCCCGCGGGGCTGATACTGAGTGATGATGATATTGAGTGATGATGTTACTGGGTGGTTGAGTGAATGCTTGAGGGGAAACTGTTGCAATAAATGATTTTGGCCCAAGAGGCAGATTTATGATGATTTTTCTAAAGTTTTAAACCATGATTTACTTCGTTTTTAAACTGATTTATTGAGTATCTTACTGAGAGATATCGATTTTATACTTGTTGTTAAAGGATTTCGAATTTGTTTTGGACTTATGAAATTGCTGAATATTACTTGGTGTTTTGTGAAATTGTGTCTGTCTATATGCTTTATATTGCTCATGCTGTGATTTGTTTTCATTGCTACGAAGTTGAAGTACTCACAAAGACTTCATGTGCCCCTGTGCACAGATCCAAGTACTAGTTCGCAGCAGTAGCTGGTTAGCTGATAGTAGCAGAGTTCAAGGGATTTGCGGTAGCTATCAGCGTCCACATCTTCTCCATGTCCTTTCCTATTTAGTTTTAGTTTTGATTCTGATATATATATATATATATATATTATATTATATTTAACGGAGTTAGTTTTATACTTCGTTAGATGCTCATGATTATTGACTCCAGTTCTGGGAGGTAGTTTAGAGTTGTTTAGTTCATTATTAGGGCGCTAGACATATGATTTATTTCTTTATTATGACTGCTATTTATTGTTATATCGTGAACTATTATAATTGAACAAATGTGTAGTAATGTGATGGTTGGCTAGCCTAATTCCACGATAGGCGCCATCACGACCTATTAGAATTTTTGGGTCATGACAAGTTGGTATTAGAGCTCTAGGTAACATAGGACTTAATGGTCATGAGAAGATTCCGTAGAGTCTTACAAATTGGTACGGAGACGTCTGTACTTATCTTCGAGAGGCTGCAAAACTCTTAGGAAACATTCCCCTTTCTTGAATTCTTATCGTGTGAATCCATTTATTCTGTCAAAAGCGTAATTCTTTGAATTCCTTTAATGTATTCAAATGCGCACGCGAACGCTTGGTATTAGTTGTGCGTCGGCGGCTTGTGACTTCCATGGGTGAGATGTGATTTTTAACATGTTAATAATGGGCCAGTTGGAGGACTTGAGGCCAAATTTTTGTCTATGGCTTGAGTGTTGAGATTTCATTTGGGTAAGCACATGTGTTTGGGGACTTATATGTCCGTTTGTATCCTTATTGATGGAACTTTGTGACTAGATGACTACATGGTGAGTGCGATTGGATAGTTAGATATATTCGGGTTGTTTAATTATGACTAAAATGAATTGGTGGGAGATATGGCAAGAGCTATTGAGTATTTGACTTCTGCCTTGAGTTAGAATATGACCCCGAGTAGAATGTATTAAGGGACCTCTCGTGTAGCTTAGTTGTGAGGTGGAGTGGATTTTCCTGTTATGTTCTGATGACGTTATAAACGTCAATACCACACAAGAGGGGGGAGGGGAGGGTAATTTGTGTGGTACCTAATTTTTGCTTTAGAAGAACCAACTTCTTTTAAGTGTTCTAACTACTGCAGTTTGAGGAATAATAAATATTGAAAGTAAAGTGCGCAAAGATTTTACGTGGAAAATACCTGGCTCAAAAGGTGAAAAAACCACCACCTACTACTCAGTATGATTTTCCCAAACTTCCACTAAGAATGGTGGGATCTCTAACCCAAGTTTTCTACAATTTCCACGTCTAAATCCATATATAAACCTTGTATTTAACTTATAACTAGCATAAATTACTTACCTCATGATGAATGACGGAACCCCCTCTTCAAAAGCTCCAAAAATCGCCCAAGCCAGAGAAAAATGGGTGAAATAAAACCAAATCCCAAATTTTATACATTCTGCTGTGACGATCCGACTCGTCGTCTCATGTTTTACTGCTCCATTTTCCCCGTTTGTGCTCCTTCATGTTTCATTATCATTATGTGGTGTGTTAGAGTTGATTTGGATCAGTATTGGTGGAAAATGAGACACTTAGTCTCTTTAAGGAAGGCTTGTTTTGGAAAAGTCTACATTGACTTATGAGTTAGAAGGTTCGGACTTGTTTTTTGGTGATTCGGTTAGCTTCGGGGGATGATTTGTGAATTAGGAGCGTGATCGGAATTTATTTTGGAGGTCCGGTGTAGAATTAGGCTTGAATCGGCGAAGTTAGTATTTTGGCGAATTCTGATTGATAGGTGAGATTTTGATCCGAGGGTCAGAATGGAATTTTGAGAGCTACTATAGCTTCGTTAGGTGATTTTGGATATGTGTGATAAATTTTAGGTCATTCGGACGTCATTTGGTTGTGTTTTTGATCGAATGCGTATTTTAGAAGTTTTAAAGAACTTGGGCTTGAATCCAATGAGAATCAATGATTTTTGTGTTGATTGAGGCATTTTGATAATTGGAGCAAGTTTGAATAATGTTATAGGATGTATTTGCTTTCTAGAGAGCCATACAGAGTGAGTTGGGAACCTATGTAGAGCTTAGTGCAACATTTCATCCATAGACCGACGGAAAATCAGAGCGAATAATTCAGATCCTAGAAGACATGCTGATGTGCCGGAGAATTTCAGCCCATTTCAATACTAATTGCTTAGATGTTCGCTTGTTTTAAATGCAATTATCTCCTTTACTTATGTAATTTTAGTATTTCTGAAGTACATGAGGTTTAAGGACCCAAGAGCATGGGAATGAAAGCAAAACATCGTAAAAGACAAGAGAAGTGCAAGAAGGCATCGCAAATTTGAGTATGTGATCGCAAAACCCACATGCAAGCCACTAATTGTACCCTGAGATCGCAGATCAATATAGAGTTATGAGAAAAATTCAACGTTAATAATGTGGTCCATTATGCGATCGCATAACCTGGTTGCGAGCCGCAAAATGGACCACAAACCAACCATGAAGGCTGCTGAAGGAACAAAATGTGATGCATAATGCGGCCGAATACAACAAATCATGAATGTGGTGAAGGCCTGATAACTAGGGTTACAATCTGCGATGGACATGTCAAGAATGAGGACCGCATGTATGTTATGCGACAGAAATGCGGTCGCATATGCAACCTGAAAGGGCATTTTTGTCCGATTTTTGTCCCTATTTTGGGCCCTCTATAAATAGATTTATTATGATTTTGTGGGCAGATCGAGTCTGACTCAGAAGCTACAATACAAGGCATTAATATTCCTCTCTTTTGGAATCTTCTGGGTCAAGAATATTTCACTTTGTAAGCTTTATGGCATTTAATATTCACTTGCTTTTGTATTTTAATATAAGTAGCTAGCCTTAAATACTGAGGTTGTAAACACTAAATGGGTGTTATGGTAATGGATGTTCAACATTGAATATATATAAAATAGTTGGTTGATATTTATTTAATTCTCATTATTCATTTATTGTTAGTGGTTGCAATCATTAACAAGTGCCATTAAATTCTTGCTTAGCTTGGAAAGGTGGGTTAGAATTTGATAGGAGTAAATATCAAAGACTCAAGGCTTTAAACCTTGTTTAATAGAATCACTTCGGAATAAGTGAGTTTTATTTGACATATATTGATTGTGATTAATTTCATTGCTTTTACATTTGGAAAAATTATAAAGTGGAAATACTACTCAACTATTGAAAAATATTGGGTAGTCATCATTTGCATAAAATAACCTTCCATTAGAAATTAACACGGATAGCATTACACTTTATTAAAAGGGACACAACCTTGGTTTCTTTAATCAAATTATTTACATTATCGATATTCAACTAGACGTTTCTTAAAATCAAACTCAATCCATAATCTTGTTACAATTAATTCTTACTCTCATTATAGTTAACTGGATAGAATTACGACTTTACTCGAGCAACACACTATTTGAGTAAACGTTTCAAACCTATTCCCTATGGGATTCGACCCCAAACTTGTTGGGTTATTATATTTGACACCGACCACCTTACACTATTTATTAGAGTATAATTTGAGCATATAAAATTTTGGTGTCGTTGCCGGGAAATACAATTTTGAAATTACCAAGTAATGTGTGTTTTACTTTACGTCTTATTTTATTCCATCACTTTTCTAGTTTTTCTTGGTTTTGATAGGAAAACATGTCTTAATAAGGTGATGACATAGAGGCAGAAAATGGGAGAAAATCCTTTTGTGGAAATAGAGGAGTACATTGAGGATACAAATGCTATTGTACCTCCGGCTGCTGGCGCTGCAACATTCAAAGTGGAACATGGTTTAATCTTTATGATTAATGCAGAGGGATTTTTCAGGAATTCCATAGACGATGACCCGACACAACATCTTAGAAACTTCTTGGGTGGGTGTGTGATGTGCAAGCCGAACCATGTCTCTAATGATGCCCTAAGGGTAAGATGCTTCAAGTACTCTCTAGTTGGTGATGCAAGGAGATGGCTCCTGAATCTGCCACCAAACTCCATCCATTCTTGGCCCGAACTTGTCCGACATTCTTGTGTAAATGGTTCCCGCAAAGTAAGAAGTCTAAGTTCTGGGATAAAATCTTTTTTTCAATCAAGTACATAAAGAATAGTTGCATGAGGCATGTGATCGTTTCAAGTTACATTTGACGAGGTCTCCAAACCATGGTTTTCCAGATTCAATGTTCTTGGAACAATTTTATATGGGCTTGGATCCCATGAATCAATCTGTAGCCAAGAATGCAGCTGAAGGATCTTTCATGGACAAATCGTTTGCGAGGGTGATACAAATCCTTGGCAAAATGGAAAAGCATAACCAACCATGGCACTCCGATGACACCACGATTGGAATTACATATGTTTCTCCTTCCTTGAGCAACATGATCAATGAAAATCAAGAGAGAGATCAAGTGATTGATGGGCTTGCTACAAATGTTAATGTGTTGACGAAGATGTTCACCGAAAGTCTAACAAAGAATGTGAACGTGGTTGAGGATGTGCAACCCGTGTCAGATGAGGATTTTGAGGAAGCAAATTATGTCAACAACTCTCAAGGAGGCTACCAAAGACAACAATACCAAGGTTTTGGGAGACCATTCCTAGCCACGGTAAGTACCCTCATGGATTCTGAACGGAATGAAATCAAATTCCATGTGAATGATGAAGAGGTCACATTTCAAACGAGCAAAGGTATGAAACTACTCCGTGAGTATGAGAGCACTTAAATTATTGATGTTCTTGATGAGGTGGAATATGCAGCCGAATTGAAAATGGAAGAACAACTCCTCGGTGAGGCGTTGGCGGCTACCTTGGTAAATTTTGATAATAAAGACATGGATGGATACATGGAGTCGGTAAATGCATTGGAGGTACTTGGGTCCTAATCTTATGCTCCGGCAAAGCTATCTCTCGACTTAGATAATAGGTCCACTCCTCCGTTAAAACCATTTATCATTGAGCCACCACAACTAGAGCTCAAGCTACTTCCATCGCACTTGAGGTACAAATTCCTTGGCTTTAGTGACACTTCACCAGTAAATGTATCTTCTTTATTGAATGTTTCGCATGTATAACAATTGTTGGAAGTCTTGAAGGAGCACAAGCAAGATATTTGATGGACAGTTGTGGACATCTGTAGGATTCCCGTAGTAATTTGTGAGCACAAAATTCAATTGGAAAATGAAACATAACCAAGTGTGGAACACCAATTACGATTGAATCCGTTAATGCAAGAGGCAATGAAGAATGAAAACGGCAAATGGTTGGATGTCAGGGTAGTCTACCCTATTGGTGATATGGGGGAGCCCGGTCCAATTTGTGCCAAAAAAGGGAGGCATGACAGTAATTAACAATTAGAAAAATGAGCTCATCCTAATGAGGACCGTGACTGGATGGAGGGTGTGTATGGACTATCGGAAGATAAACAGTGCCACATGCAAGGACTATTTCCCTATGCCTTTTGTTGATCAGATGCTTGATCGGATAGCAGGAATGTTGTTCTATTGCTTTTTTCATGGTTATTCCAGCTACAATCAAATCAACGTCACCTTGTGGATCAAGAGAAAACGATCTTCACTTGACCATATGGAACGTTTGCCTTCAGCCGGATGCCATTTGGTTTGTGCAATGCTCCAGCTACCTTTCAGAGATGCATGATGTCCATTTTCGCTGACATGGTAGAAGATTTCATAGAAGTCTTTGTGTATGACTTCTTAGTGGTAGGTGATTCTTTTGAGCACTATCTTAACAATCGTAGGCAAGTTCTTAAGAGATGTGAAGAAACCAACCATGTGCTCAATTGGGAGAAATATTACTTCATGGTGGATGAAGGCATTTTTTGGGGCACAAAATTTCCAAACCTTGCATAGAGGTTGACCGGGCAAAAATTGAGATTATTTCTAAACTTCCTCCACCCACTTCTGTAAAAGGTGTTTCGAAGTTTCTTAGGGCATGCCGGGTTCTATAGGTGCTTCATCAAGGATTTTTCCAATATTTCTATCCAATATGAAAACTCCTTGAGAAAGATGCCAAGTTTGTGTTTGATGAGAAATGCCTCAATGCCTTTGAGGAATTGAAGCAAAGGCTCACCACGGAACCTATTATTGTCACACCTGATTGGTCTCTTCCTTTTGAACTCATGTGTGACGCTAGTGGTGTAAATATTGGAGAATTGCTTAGCCAACGTCAAAACAAATTTCTCCACCCGGTATACTATGCAAGAAAAACACTCAAAAGGACACAAATAATATATACGGTTACGGAGCAAGAACTCATTGCCATTGTCTATGACTTTGACACGTTCTGGGCTTATTTGTTGGGATCCAAGGGGGTAGTGTACACAGATCATGCGGCTCTTCGCTATCTCATTGCAAAGAAGGATGCAAAGCCTCGATTGATTAGATAGGTTTTGTTGTTGCTAGAATTTGACTTCGAATTCAATGATCGCAAGGTAACTCACAATCAAGTGGCAGATCATTTATCAAGGCTTGAGGAGGCAGGGAGACCAAAGGGAGATCTTGAAATCAATAATGCATTCCCGGATGAAAAAATATTTCCACTATCTTAGCACTCTTTCTCCTTGGTATGTCAATATTGCTAACTATTTGGTTTGTGACCTTATACCATACCGACTTGAACCCTATCAAAGGAAGAAGTTTTTGAGAGACTCTCGTCAATACTATTACCATTCTTGTTCCATGTTTGTGCTGACAATATTATCAGAAGGTGTGTTCTCAAAGAAGAGGTTATGCCAATCCTAAAGGCATGCCACGACTCACCGGTTGGGGGTCATCATGGTGGAAATCGAACGACAACTAAGGTTCTTCAACGTTGTTACTATTGGACTTCCATCTATCATGATGCCAATAAAATTGTCAAGGCTTATGACCAATGTCAAAGACAAGGTTCAATCTCCAAGAGGCATGAAATTTTAATGCACTTTGTGATAGAGATAGAGATATTCGACGTACGGGGAATTGAATTCATTGGTCCCTTTGAAAGCTCTTGCCGGATGAAACATAGCTTAATAGCTATGGACTATGTTTCCAAATGGGTTGAAGCAATTGCCTTACCAAACAATAAGGAAATGAGTGTGACCACCTTCTTGAAGAAAACATATTCACTCAGTTTCGCACTCCTAGAGCCATTCTTAGTGATGGTGTGTTTCATTTCTGTAATAAGGCTTTCACTGAGCTACTTGAGAAATATGGTTTCAAACACAAGGTAGCCCCACCTTATCATCCATAATCAAGTGGTCAAGTTGAGGTTCCAACCGGGAGATCAAGAGCATTCTAGCAAAAAACTTTAATGCAAACATGACTGACTATTAAAGGAAGCTAGCTGACGCATTCTGGGCATACCTCAAAGCGTATAAGACTCCTATTGGTCCTTCTCCTTATCGGTTAGTCTTCATAAAATCTTATCATCTACCCGTGGTATTGGAACACTAGGCTATGTGGCTATTAAAAAGGTTGAACTTGGACTAGGCTGCTTCAAATTTGAGGTTAACACAACTTAATGAGATAGAGGAATTCTGTTTCCATGCTTATGAAAGAGTAGTTGTGTACAAAGAACAGATGAAGTTCGTCCATGACAAGAAGATCTTGAAAAAAGAGTTCAAGTCGGGTGATTTGGTCTTACTCTTTAACTCGAGGTTCAAAGTTTTTTCGGGAAAGCTCAAATCAAAATGGTCGGGTCCATTCAAAGTGGTCAATGTCTATCCTTTTGAAGCCGTGGAACTAGCATCGGAAGAATGGCTCCGTACATTCAAAGTAAATGGACAACGCATCAAGCACTACTTGGGCACAGATGGAGAAAAACATTTGGTGGAGCAGCTGACTCTCAAATATGGTCCGTGTCTGACCATTGAGTGAATCCAAAGTAACATCAACTTCGTCGTTCCGCAATGTTAAATCAAGAACTTCATGGGAGACAACCCATGTGTGGTAACACTCTTTTGATCTTTGAATTTTTAATTTTTAATTGATAGATTTTCTTGAGCAATTTAAAGTTGTTAAAGAGCAGGAGATTAAAAATTTTACAACAATTGGTAGTAATGCATAAGAAAGGAATAAAAACCAATGTGTGAAGTTTGCTGCAAAGATTTGGTCGCATTTTCACTATGCGGACCGCATTTTGGTCGCAAACCAAAATAGTTATTTTGGCTAAAATTGTTCGTCATAATGCGATAGGGTGGTGCACTATGCGGATCGCGTTTCACTTATGCGATCACATTGTGAACCACATTTGTTACCCTTTAGCAAGTCAAGTGAATCCACTGAATAACACTTATGCAGTCACATAGTGTGTTATGTGGTGCCCTTCAAATCGCAAATTTGACAGGTAAGTGGTTGCATTTTCTCATCTCTCACACATTCATAACAAAAAAAATTAAAAAGAAAACAAAAGAAACAAAAGGAAAAGAACAAAAATAAAAGAGAAGCAAACAAAGGGGGCCAAACACACACGAAAATAGTGCATCCTCCCAAGAAGCATACAACCCCTGCCCAGAAAAGGGCATTCTTCAGTCGTCACATGTCACAAGCAAAATGACCATGTACGGAATCGAATGTGCCACGCCCCTCCCAATATGGTGAGGAGGAGCTCTTGCCCTGAGTTAATTTACATCTGAGGAAAGAAGGAAACAAGAAGATGACTTCCACCTTCGCTTTGGGGTTGGGGGATCCAGGAAAGTGCACAGAGAAGGGATCGTCAAATGAAAAATCCTGGGCGAGAAGCAATTAAATTCTAATGGGTTAAAAGAATAGTACCCCCCACATCTTAGAGAACATAAAAAAATGGGAGTGCTTCACTCAGCCACCTACTGAGTATAACGAGTCCTTCGTCCGTGAATTATATGCATCATATGGGGCCTCCAGGAGTGCGCACCACAAATGCAACAAAAATTTTACTGTCACTTGTTCGGGGGAAGACTGTGTTTTGCAACTATGATGCCATCAATGAGTTGTACTTCCCTGCTTGGAAAAAACAGGCATAGCTGAATACAATGCCAAATTTGCAAATAGGGAAAATGAGCGTGGGTGGGTTGCTTCAGCAATAGCAAAGGGGACCCCTCCTTGGATCAACCATAGGCATAAGATATACAAGGAGGATCTCTCAAGAGAGGGTCGATTGTGGCTCAGCTTTGTTACTTCTCGATTGATATTGTCCCGGAATGAAACTGACATAGCCATTGAGAAGGCCCTTCTCATTGCATGTATCTTGGAGGGTATCAAGATTGATGTGGGAAATCTAATATTCCAGGAGATAGAGATCCGGGCAAAGAAGCATGCCACCTCACTTCTGTTCCCTTGTTTAATCACAACCCTCTGTAAAGCTGTGAAGGTCCCTATTATGCAACACTCTGACAGGACCTGGAAGGAAATGAGGGACATTTATATCACCCGTATTACTGATGTTGTTGACCCACCATAGGCTCAAATTCAGGATCCAAATGATCGGACTCCAGACTCATATGATTCCACAGGTTACTATGGCATCCACTTCTACTTTGGAGCCTACACCTCAATCTACTACTATTCAGCCTTCTGTGGTAGTGCCTTTCATTTCGAGGCTTGGTATAATTGCTCAGCATTCCAATGCCAAAGTGGACCAGCTTTGAAGACCCTATCCAACATCATCAAACAAGCCCTGACTCATCTCCAATCTTCAGTGACAACTGTCCAAAACAAAAAATAGTGTATGAGGATTTGTGGCAGCATCTTGAGTTGAGGGTGAACAAAATTGAGTAAGGTAAGGTTGGTGATTTTCCTAAGCTCAGTGAAGAGGTGGCCATGGCCTACACAATATGTAGAATATGGAGTTAGATTATCATCCATCATGCCCACGGAAGGTGAGAAGGGTGCATGCAAATCATCACCGGATTTGGGCCTTGACTTCTCCACACTTATGACTGATATTGTCCCTCCGACTACCGGGGCTTCCAAGCCTCCAAACCCCACTACCCATGTTGTGATCCCTTCGAAAGAGGATTCCTAACGTTCTACTCAGTCCGGGAATGTGGAGCTAGATGAGGACGAGGATGAGGAGAGTTTATGGTCCGAGGAGGATGATGGCCCTCAAGAGAAAGGCAAGTATATTGTTGCTCCTACAGTTGAGGGATTGGAGAAAGCAGAACATCGGACAGCAATCCAGCATTCGCTAGCAGATTTGGCCGCCCCTGTAGATCCGTTGGCCACTCCGCCATCATTGGGCAAGGCTATTAGCTCATAGGCCCCAGCCCCAATACTGGACCAGCCAGATATTCCTCCTCCATCAGTGGAGGTCATTCCTTAGGCCGAGCTCTCATCGATCCTAGCTTCAACATCAAAGGGTGACCCCACCATCACTTAAGCAGGTGACGATTCTTGTAGCCCTTAGTGCGCCTCAGAGAGACCCTCAAACTCTACTATCTATTCTTATGCATTGGGGACAGTGCATGCTATTTAGTTAGGGGTGGTAGCCTTGGTAGCCTTATACTTTTGTGTGACATTAGCACTATTGTACATATTTATGCCTTTATGTTATAAACAAACTTATGTACTCATGTGTATTTTATGATTTTTTTGTATATTAGTGTCTTGTGATCTCCATAAATAAGTTATGTTGTTTAGTTTGTACATATATATATATTAGTGCGTTGTGCTTTCCGTACATAAAGTATGTTATCTTTGTGCATATATATAAGAAACAACAAAAAGAAGTACATAGTTGTCCATCTTTAGTAATTAGGAATGAATTTCCCTTGGTTTTTCTTTGCCAGGTTCTTTTGCAAGGATGTAATAGTAGAACCAGGACAGTAGAACGAATCATATTGACTGGTTTGGTGTAATTGTCTAGTCTCAAGCATGTGTCTCTGTACATAGTATATACCTTTCCATATATATTCAAAAAAAAAAAAGAAAGAGATCAACTGTGTGAACTTGAGGCTCGTTATGTGACTCTATGTCTACCTAGAGTTATACTTGTATATACGATGAAATCTTTGAGTTTCCAAGTATTGACTCAAGGGCATCAAACTATGTGAGCCAGCCAGTTCGTGCGCCATGTGTGTGAGTTTTTTGTGTAAATAATTCTTGTTTGCTTCTTCCATCTAGAACTTGTCCTGTTAGTTTTTCGAAGCTTATAATAATTACACTTGGTTGGAAAAATTACCTTAGGCAGCCTTTGTATTTTTGGAAAACGAGTCAGCCTTTCAAGGCACCAATTGTACATATAGTATCACTATTACCCCATTTGAGCTATTAACCTTTTCTTTGGCTACCTCATTACAAACATTTCCCTTGTTTTGTGAAATAATTCCTCTATTGAACTTGTCCCTCCTTGAGCATTGAGAATGTGGCTAAAAGCCTAAGTTGGGGGTGTGGTGTAAAGTCGGAAATTGGCAATATTGTACAATGAGCGTAGGAAAGTGAACCTCAAAATGTGAAATTATTAAAGCTCCAAAAGAAGAAAAAAATGTGTATAAAAAAGAGAGAAATATTTGTATGTATATAAAACATGGAGCCTTGAAGAAAACTAGATAGGTTGTTAATGTGGTTCTATATTGGGAACTAGATGCCAATGAGGATATGTGGGTTGAAGAGAAACAAAGAGTAAAAAGAATGACAAATGTGAGTAGTGTTCAAGGAGGATGTAGTCACTTGTATCCAAATGCTTATCCGACCTTTCCTTTAGCATACATTACAATCTGAAAAAGTCCTTATGGGATCTCCAACCGAGCGTGCTTAGAATAAAGCGATGAATTAAAAATAGGACAAGCCTATGGTATGGTATGTTGAGACACTTGAAATTCTTTTCTGTGAGTGAGTGTCTTTGTGAATTCGTCCCTTCTTGTGTCATTGTACTACTATGATTTTGGTACTTTATTTGTAGTGAGGGCACATCAACTGTAGGGTTAAGCACAAAATGAGTTGTTGATTCAAATGCAAGTGCACTCAACTGAGGGTAGCATGTTATCACACTGTCTGAGGCTCAAAGTTCACATGTTGATCAGTTTTCCTTGTATATATTGATGGTTCAGGGATGGTAAAACAATCGATGATGCATGCTTTAAGTACTAGCAACAAACACCATCCATGGCCATTCTTGTTTCATGTTTTGTAGATAGAGTCTAGAATACGATAGTGTTGTATTAGCTGCTTGAGGATAAGAAAGAGTTTAAGTTGGGGGAGTTAATGTGCGGTAGAATTGTAGCATATTTCAGTACTAATTTCTTCGTTTTAGCTTGTTTTAAATGCAGTTATCTCCTTTACTTATGTAATTTTAGTGTTTTTGCAGTACATGAGGCTTAAGGACCCAAGAACATGGGAATAAAAGCAAATCATCGTAAAAAAACAATAAAAGAACAAGAAGGAATCGCAAATTTGGATACGCGGGTGCAAAACCCACATGCGAGCCGCAAAAAATTTCCATGAGATCGCAGATCAAAATAGAGTTCTGAGCAAAGTTCAACTTCAAGAAAGTGGTCCATTATGTGATTGCATAACCTGGTTGCGAGCAGCAAAATGTACCGCAAACCAACCATGAAGGCTCCTAAAGGAAGAAAATGTTACGCAAAATGCGGTCGCATTTCTACAATGCGGACCGCAAACAATAAATGTGGTGAAGGCCTAGAAAATAGGGTTACAATCTGTGATGTACATGTCAAGACTGCGGACCGCATGTCCGTTATGCGACAGAAATGCGGTCGCATATTCAACCTGAAAGGGAACTTTTGTCCGATTTTTGTCCCGATTTTTAGCAATATAAAAATAGATTTATTGTGATTTTGTAGCCAGGTCGAGTCTGACTTGGAAGCCACAATACAAGGCATTAATATTCCTCTCTTTTGGAAGCTTTTGGGCAAAGAATCTTTCACTTTGTAAGCTTTATGGAATTTAATATTCTCTTGCTTTTGTATTTTAGTATGAATAGCTAGCTTTAAATACTGAGGTTGTGAATCCTAAATGGGTGTTATGTTAATGGGTGTTGACAACATGGGTATATATATATATATATATATATATATATATATAATGGTTGGTTGATATTTATTTGCTTCTCATTCTTCATTTATTGTTGGTTGTTGCAAACATTAACAAGTGCCATTAAATTCTTGGTTAGCTTGGGAAAGTGGGTTAGAATTTGGTAGGAGTAAATATCAAAGACTCAAGGCTTTAAACCTTGTTTAATAGAATCACTTAGGAATAAGTACGTGTTATTTGGCGTATATTGATTGTTATTAACTGCAACTCTTTTACATTATGAATAAAGAGGAAATACTACTCAACTATTGGAGAATATTGGGTAGTCGTTTAGAAATCAATTGCATATCAATAGAGCCTTCCATTTGAAATATATCATATTAAAATCGATAGCATTACACTTTATTAAAGGGTACACAACCTTGGTTTCTTTAATCAAATTATTTACATTCTAAATAACAACTAGATGTTACTTAAAACCAAACACAATTCATTCTCTTATTACTATTAATTCATACTCTAATTATAGTTAACCGGTTAGAATTACGATATTAGTCGAGAAACACGCTATTTTAGTAATATTTTCACACCCATTCCCTGTGGGATTCGACTCCAACCTTGTAGGGTTATTATATTTGACACCGACCGCCTTACACTATTTATTAAAGTGTAGTTTGAGCGTATCACATGCTCTGGAGTGTGTGTGATCGACTTTGGAGGGAATTAGGACCGATTGTTATCTTTTGCCAAGTTTGACTATAACAATATCCATCAATCCAGCATCGAGATTGTTCCATTTGAGGTTCGATAGGGTCTGCGAAGTCGTTCACCCAGCGGGCTGTTTGAGCCCAGCGAGGCTAAACTATATAGTGTTGATTTGGTGAACGATGCCTTGGAAAATGTGAAGTTGATCAAGGAGCAAATTCGTACAGCACAGTCAAGAAATAAGATTACGCGAACAAGAAGGCGCGTGATATATCATTTCTGTTGGGCAAGAAAGTTCTCTTGAAGATCTCACCAATGAAGGTATTATGAAATTCTGGAAGAATGGCAAGCTGAGCCCAAGGTTTTTCGACCCATTTGAGTTGTTGAGGAGGGTTGGAGAGTTTGCTTATGAGCTTGATTTACCTCCAAGCCTAGCATAAGTTCATCCGATATTTTATGTGTCTTATCTCAAAAGTTATCTTGCCGACCTGTGACATGTGTTAGACTTCAGCACCATTCAGCTAAATGAGAGCCTGGGTTATGAAAAGGAGCCAATTGCCATTGTTGCTAGGAAATATCGCTAGTTAAGATCAAAGAGGTTTTGCGTGGTAAAGGTTCAGTGGAGGGATCAACCAGTCAAGGAGGAAACTTGGGAGTCTTAGGAGGACAGGCGGAGCTGATATGCACACTTATTTAGTACTAAAGGTTTGATTCAGAACCTATTCGAGGACAAACATTTGTTTAAGTGGTGGAGAATGTAACGACAAAACTTGTTTTTTTGATTTTTGAAACCCTTTTCCCCTTTATAAGACTTCCTTTACATTCTTTTGCTATTTTATGACTTGCAAGGGTGGTTAGTTTGGTATTTTGAATGGCTCGGGTTGAAATCGTAGTACTTGGTTCCTTAAGATTGGCTTAGAAACCCTATGTTTGACTTCAGTCAATATTTTGATTAAACGACATCAGAATAAGTATTTAATGATTCCAATAGGCGCATATGATGATTTCGGAATTTGGCATATGTTCGGATCGGGTCTTGGATGACCCAGGAACATTTCGGCGCCTAATAGTAAAGGTTGGCATTTTGAGCAAATTCTATAAGTTTGGGTTGAAATGGCTTATTACGTTTTAGATGTCTGTTTGGGATTCTGAGCCTAGGAATAGCTCTGTATGGTGATTTTGGACTAGGGATATCGTCCAAAAGTGAATATGGAGGTCCATAGGTCATTTCGGGGTCATTTGATGAAATTAGAAATTTAACTTTCAGAATGTTTGACCGAGGGGGGACTCTTTATATTGAGTTTGGATACCAATTTCGGAAGTTGGAGTACGTATGTAAAATCATTTCAGTGTTGTACGCAAAGTATGGTGTCATTCCGAATTGACTTGATAGGAAGCAAATGCGCGGAAGTGTGTTTTTAGTAGTTTTTGAGTTCATGAGCTATTTCATGCATTTTGGCATCCGATTCATGGGTTTTGATGTTATTTTGGAGTTCCAATTGTGCCAGAAAGTTTTTATTATGTTGTTTAACTTTTGTGGGTTGTTGGTGTGGATCTTTGAGGGATCGGGTTACTTTCCAACGTTGGAAAGGGTGAGAAGACACTACAGTTTTCTAGTGTTTATTGCTTTTATTGCAGGTCTTGCAAATGTGAGAAGTTGTTTGCATTTGCTAGAAGATCTTTGCAATTTCGAAGAAGCTCGATCGTAGGCAGTGTTTGTATATGTTACACTTTAGTCGCATTTGCGACCTCAGCATTGTTCGCATTTACGATACTTCCGTTGCATTAGGGAACATAGCAGTCGATGCCCAGGGTTCACATTTGCGAGAGATGTTTCGCATTTGGGACCCTAGTTTCACAAATGCGACATATGAGGCCTGTGCCCAACTTATTTAATGCAGGAGACCATTTATTTCATTTTCCTACATCTCTTGTGCGATTTTTAGAGCTTTTGAAAGAGGGTTTTCACCTAGCACTTTGAGGTGAGTAAATTCTACACAACATGAGTTAAATACATATATTATGGGTAAATTAACATATAAAAATTGGTGAAATTATGTACTTACATGAAAACCTAGGTTTTTTTAGGAAAATGAGATTTGATCACAAAGTTCGTTATGGAATTTAGTAAAAATCATATATTTGAGTTCATGGGGTTATGGGTAATAACTTTCTTTGAAAATCTCCGGAATTCGAGCACGTGTGTGTAATGACCCGACCGATTATTTTCAGCTTTTGCACTTTGCTCGCCAGTTCTCGGGCATGACTAGCCCCGTGTGATGTATTATGACTTATGTAAATTGTCGGTTTTGGTTTTCATGGTAATGGGAATGTGGAAATATAGTTCTCTCTTTGAAGCATAAAATTTAAAAGGTTTGACCAACTTTTGACTCATTAGTATATGATCTCATATTGCAATTTTTATAATTTGGTTAACTCCATTAGATGATTTGGGACTGAGGAGCATGATCAGAATGTATTTTGGAGGTTAGTGGAAGGTTTATGCTTGAATTGGTGAAATTGAAATTTTGGCATTTTCCGTTTGGTATGTGAGATTTTGATATAGGGGTCAGAATGGAATTCCGGAAATTGGAGTAGGTCCGTTGTGTCATTTCTGATATGTGTGCAAGATATAAGGTCAATCAGACTTGATTTGATAGGTTTCGTCATTGAATATAAAAGTTGGAAGTTCTTAGTTTTACTAAGCTTGAATTAGGGCGCGATTAGTGGGTTTAGCGTTGTTTGATATGATTTGAAATTTTGGCAAAGTTTGTATCATGTTTTAGGACTTGAGAGATTTCTGACAGAGTGAGGCCGAGCGCCTGTATTGTGAGGATACTATGGGATCGGGCTTCGCTCTGCAGCAGTGTTGTGCTAATTCATGATTTTGAGGTCGAGGGCCTGATTTGTTATGCCACGAGGTGGCTTGATATGAGGCTGAGAGCCAGTTTGATTATGCCACGAAATGACTTGTTATAGTGCTTGGATTGTAAGGAGCCCCTCCCAGAGTCTGTACACCCTAGTGAGCGTGGGTACCCTGTATGAGTGATATGATATGTCCCGAGGGGCTGTTTTTTTTATATTGTTGCTTGAGGGGGCCGTTCTTGATCCATATTTTGGCCAAGTGGCGGTTCTTGATTCATGTTATGTATAAGGGGATAGTTGCGAGTGATTGTGAGGTAACTCGGGGGGGGGGGGGGTGGTTCTGCTGACATTATGCCCGAGGGCAGGTTTATGGTGTATGTTTAGCCCGAGCGGTTGTTTACATTTTTATCATTTTTACTTACCGTTTTATCACTCGTTTGAAACTATTGAAAGTTGATTTAAAAGGTTTTACAGAAATTGAGCATGATTTACGAAATAAATGATTTCTATATTGTGTTGGAAATGTCATGCATTTGTTGTAGTGTTTTGACGTGGTTTATGTATTTTGTTACTACTCAGATTTCATTTGCTTCTATTACTTACTGAGTTGGTAGTCTCACATTACTCCATGCACATTGTGTGCAGATTCAGGTATTTCTCAATCCAGTAATGGGTATTGATTGCTCTGTGAAAGAGTCATCGGAGTTAGCAAAGTAAGTGCGCGACATTCGCAGCCCTTCTCTTCTCTCTCTTGTCTTCCTTAGATTATTTTTAGTATATTTTCAGACTTTTAATTGTATCCTACCATACCTTAGTAGATGCTAGTGACGTGTGACAGCCCGACGTCGGGCATGTGTATTTATTCTGTTTTGTTCATTTAGACTTACATTAAGAGATATTTCGATTTATTAAAAGCTTTAAAATGATTTATATTGATTAATGGTAAATTCGGGAGTCATGCCATATGGTCTTGTTTGACGATAGACGCCATCACGGTCGAGTCGGTTTTAGGATCGTGATAGTGGGCATGGGGGCAAATTTTAAAAATCTTACATTTAGGGTCGGGTAACCTCTTAAATTATTGAAATACGAGCTTTTGAGTATGCATTGATTAATTTTGGATTGATTCGGTAGCGAATTGAGGGTTTGGATACTATCTTGAACCGGAAAGTAGGCTTTTGAGACAAAGTAAGTCTCTTTCTAACCTTAGAAGAGGGAATTAACCACATAAGAGAATTAAATAAATATGTGTACCTATTTGTGGGTGCTACTTATATATACGAGGTGATCAGAGTCTGCACACATCTATTAATTATGCTATTGTCAGGATATTTTAGGACCCGTATCATGCTATACTCGAAATGTTTGTGCCCGTACTTGTTAATTTATTTGTTTACGTTATGTTGGGATTTGATAAAAGAATTTTAAAAGGTTAAATTCACTTATATGAAGTTGTAAATTGGACAATTGACTGTAAATGAGAATTACTGTTTTATTTGAAATAGTCTCTATTTGTGGAGTGGGCCGAGTGCCTCGGTAGAAGATAAATACATCTATGATCCGTATCGTTCGACCCTCGGCAGTACATATTTTAAAATATTATAATGGATCGAGCCGTACGATCTCGATATAATTTGCGCATGATAATATTTTGGAACTAGTCCTAATTGATATTGCCTAAATTTCTTAAAATGCAAGTTGTTAGATCATGAAACTAAACTTGGAATTTAATATTTGTGATAGAAGAATTTATTATTTCATGTTATTGAGCTTTCAGCATTTATTATGAAATCCATGTCTAGTATAAACTTTAATACATTGTTGTTAGCCCATAGTAAGTGTCAAATTCGACCCTCATCACCACTTCTTCGAGTTTAGACAGGATGTTTACTAGGTACATGTTGTTTATGTACGTATTCTACACTTATGTACTTAATTTTGCAGGATCTGAGGTAGGTACATCTGGTTACCAGTCCGCCGCGAACATTTGATCGCCGCTACGATATTTATGGCGAGCTACCCTTTCTAGCCTTATTGCAGCCACCGAAGTCTCCCTTTTATTATATTTTCTGCCTATTTCATTTCAGACAGTAGACTACTACTCTTTTATTCTACTATAATATCATACACTTATGACATCGGATCCTGGCACACACTAGTGGGCTTATGATTTTGGGTTGTAACACTACTATCATTATTTCATTTAGTTGCTTTTGTTTGGATTACTTTATCATTCATTATTTATTAAGTTCTTTAAATTAAGGAAAGATAACTGTTTGAAAAACTTATTAAAAATGAAAATCATCAGTTTTTTTACCGTTAGCTTGCCAAACAAGGGTATTGGGCGCCAGTAGCCTAAATCAAAATTGGGTCCGGACAAGAAGAGGAGTCATGATAGCTATTACTGCATCAAAATAACGATATGAAGAAATGATTGTACTGAAAACCAACTGAATGGAGACAATTTGAATCACAGAAAAGACAGTTTTGAATAGTTTCTTTACATAAAACAAGAAAAAGAACAAGACCGAGAAAAAAGAAAAATATGAATTATGGTCTTAAGGAGTGCCACATCACCTTTAAAATATATATCATACCAATTAGTATGTACACATACATTATGTCTACTTACATACATTATAATGGTAAAATTACACTAATTTAAGGGTTCATGTCTTTAGGCAATCGCGGTTTTGCCTTAGCAAAAAATGGCATGGTGCAATCCGGGCAACCATCAGTCGTCTCATTGCACCGAGATTTCGGTGGTAAACTCCAAGTAAACCCTTGAAGAAGCCTAGCAAGTAACATAGTGGTAATTGTTGAGCCAAGTTTTACATATGAGAAAGGTTAAAAGCCGACAAGGGATGTAATCGAAAGGACTCTTTAATACAAGCTTTGACATAATTTAACTGTGGCAAATCGCATTCTTCAACAAATCTATTGCTCCCAATGACGTTGTCAATCTCTTCTATGGCCCTTTGCATTATCCTTGGTTGGTTCAACATTTCTTTGACTGTCCATTCGACTGCGCATGAGAAATTATCTATCGTAGCAAGCATGAATTCCTGTCATGATAATTGGTAACCAAGAAGGTCAAACAAAATAATAATATTTGATTTTTGTAAAAACAAACTTTATGTTTTTCTAAAATCAAATCGAAATATTTTCAAACAAGAAAATTCAAGTCTCGTTTCCAGATAAACTGATAAAATTATGTGATCCAAACAAACAATCGATCTTCAGACTTATGTTTCAAATTTTCCAAGTTCTTTTAAAATTACTCCATCGTTTCAATTAATTTGAATATTTTTACTTTTGAAGATTCAAACTATGTACATTTTGTCCAATATTTTGAAATATAGTTTTTCATCGTATTGACATCAGAAGAATTGAAACTTATAATACTTTTCATATAGCTTTTGAATATATAAATTTTAACTTTAAATATCGAGTTAATTTTGTTCAATTTTGTCTCAAAGATAAGTTAGACTGACACTTGAAAAAAGAAAAAGGTGACATAAATTGAAATGGAGAAAGTAAATTAAGAAAATCCATTGAGTAACGTTGAATGTTAATTCATTAATATTATATATAAAAAAGATTTAAATTAGTTCTGAGCAAGATTCAAGGGAGACTTAGTATACTTTCTAACAAAATGTTACTCATTTGCCTCGATTTATATGACAACGCTTTATTGGTGTGAAGTTTAAAAAAGAGAATTGACTTTTGAAAGTTACGATCTTTTGTTGGTGTCCCACATCGGCCATAGCAGATGAGGTGTTTGGCTCTTGGATAACCCTTGCAGGATGATTTAGGTTTATGGTTGAGTTAGGCCCAAAGTTCTTTTTATTATTACGGTATCAAAGCCAGACCATTAAATTACTATTCCATAAATGGATCTGAAGGTGGAGGCTGACATGGTATATGCGTGAGTTCTAGGGAATTTGTTTGGTGTCTCTCAAAGCAGGCGAGCTTCAAGCTTGGAAGATCAAGAAAAGCGAGAACGGGAACTCCTAGAGCTGCTGGAGCGCCTAACCCGGCTCTTACCTCCTTCTACCGTCGCCCGCTCCGCTTCGGGGAAGACGAGTTGACTCCACAAAGTAAAAAATTATTGCCTCGGATATTCCATTAACGGGGATTTTAACCTAAAGACAACATAGGAGGGAGGGGTGGGGTGGGGGGGGGGGTCCTTTTTCCTATCCTTTCCGCATAGACTTGCTTCGCATAACTAACTCCTAATGTCGCTGCAACAGAATTGAGTTGAAAGCTAACCGTCCCACCTTAGAAAGGCCTCCTCGGGCAAAATATTGTTCAAGCCCCAGATGTCGAGTCCTAGGTGTGTAGTGAGAGAGGTGTTCGTGTCTCGCATTGGCTATGTGTGGGGTATTTGGTTTGTTTATATAGTCTTGGGTAATTCTCATCCTGTGAGGGGGCAAGGGTACATATAGCCATTCTCGGGGATGTTATTTGGCGATAACAAATACTTATTGAGTTTTTAATCTTGAAATCGTAACTTCAGGACAATTCAGAATATTATGTCTTAACTGAAATTCAGAATGTATTGACTAATTTCTAAATAGCAACTCTTTAAATTGTCCGCCCAATGTCATACTGTTAACATCCTGATTTTTGGGGTTGAGTCAGACAAATAGTTCATTTCTTTATCATCTATAAACTTGCCATGACATTTGTTGCCATAATTATTATACTTGCCATGGCATTTGTCTATACTATATTAAAAGTACGAAGGCACTTAGCGAAATATTATTTGTTTTTTTTACCCTTTAAAAATATAGTTCATATTGGACAAAGTAGACATTTAAATATTTTACTACGTAATAATTAGGGATTTGAAATCATCTAAATTCTGGTGATTAAATTTTCCTTATTTGAATTTAGTTGTAAGTCTTAATATTTAGAAGTTTAAAGTCAATTAGAATTTACCTTATATAAATTGTTTGTTAATTGAATTATGTTACATAACTTTAACATCACCAAATTCTTCTAATGGAAACATAAAATAGCCTTTAACATTGTCAAAACTAAATAATGCAACGGGCTCATATTAGAATTATTTTTGAAGCAAATTTTACCGAACAAATGTCATTATTTCGATGGAAATAAAATAATAAGCATTAAAGGAGGACGAACCTGTCCCATCAAAGCGGAAAATAACATAAGTAAAAATTTAAAATATAAAATAGTTAAAAACATTTACACTTCTCAACTAAAAATCAAAAATTTTCCTCTAACTTTGAAAATAAAACACTCTTCCCTCGTATGCAAAATATCAAATCCATTTATCGTTGACATTTCCTGTGCCTCTCTTTATGTAATATTTTTGAATAATTTTTTATTCTTTTTACTTGGACGGCTAACCTATAACTAAATTATATGTTATTTTATTATAGTAATTTAAGTTCATTAATATTATAAATGGTATAATTATTTTATGTTTGTAACAAAATCTACTGTTATTATTTATGATTATTTTTATTATTTTAAGTATGTTCTTAAGTCTCACCTTCTCTTATTCTCTACTGTAATTATCATTTTCTGAGTTATAATTATCATTAATAAAATACTTTCCAAATTATATATAAAATTTATAGAAAGTATAAACATATAATTTTTTAATATTATTAGGTTACTCAAATAATAATGTTTCATAGATATTGCAACAAAGATTCTAACAAATCAAAATAAGACATCTCACTGTTATCGTGGGCATAATTTCTTCCTATATTGAGGTACTTTAATGAATCAACATTATCTTTCTAGGAACATATCTTTTTCTTTAAGTTGTATTTTATAACGCAAATACATTAGTTATAATACATACATACATTATATATATATATATAAATATATATATCTATATATATATATATATATATATATATATATATATATATAAAATTAATTAATTACATGAATACATTAGTATAGAATTCACACGCTAAAATAGATTTTACACTAAACAAAATCGTAATTAATTTTTTTTTAAAATTTTTAGGACTTTGAAATAAACTAAAAAAATATTTCCTTATTTAAATTATGTAGGAACTTCTAATATTTGGGAAGACAAAATCAAGAACTTTTTAATTACATAAGTCATTTTCTTATTTAAATTATTAATGATAGTTCTATTATGATTAACAGTTAGGACGTTAAAAAAAATATAGTTCAATTAGGACACAACAAATATAATTCAATTGTTTTAGCTAAGGCACATTAAAAAAGTGCGTGTAAAACATAGTTTTGATTAAAAAATAGGGATTTTACATAAATAGACAGTCTATTTTGTTGTTTACTATTTCTAATCGATAAATATGTATTTGTTATTTTAAAATTTTTGTTTTCATCACGCGGAACGCGTGTACGCTAAGACTAATTCCAATAAAAACACGTCACTAAAGGTAATAATAAAAATCTTAAAGTTTACCATATTGTTCATATGCTTTAAGAGATTCGAAGTATACTTACAAGGACTTGCGCTTTAATCTCTTTAGCATTCAACAGAGGATACCCATTAGTATCCTTGAGCATGATAAGAACATCAAGGATGTCTTCTTCCTCCACAGTTTTGTTTCCATCCTTCCAAATATGAATCCTCTGGTCAGTTTCATAATCGATGTGTTTTGTTGCTATGACAAAGGCTTTCTTAATAATTGCCTTGTGACCATCTAAATCAAATCCACTTAACCATGGTAAGTAATCCGAGATACTAAAAGAATGGAAATATTCAAGAAGTGTAAAAATTGCATCAACTTGCTCTTCCCCTTCTTCTGTTTCTACTGATGGTCCAAGTAATATCTTGCTGAAAATCATATCCTTAATAACATTGGCACTATAATATCTTGTCACTTTCCCCAAGTTAATAACAAGACATTTGTTAATGCACTGGTGATAAACGAATCGAAGATGATGATCATCTTCTTCATCTCGTTTACGCCGAAGCCATTGGAAAGATGTAGCTGAGAGGACATGGGAAGAAATGATTCTTCTCCTTTTCATCCATTCATCACCCATAGGGAGAGAACCTAAAGTTAAGTAGCCATTGCTAACGAGGTTCGCCGACGTACAAATAGGCCTCGATGAGAAACTCCAGTCCTGATTCTTTAAAAATAGGCAAGCAATCTCAGGAGAAGTGACAGGAATGACATGAACATTACCAAGACGAATGCAAGCAATTTCAGTCTCCATTTCCTCCATTAGTTTGTGTATCCACTCAAATGCTGGCTTCTTGTTTAGTACCGTTTGTCGAATGCAACCAACTATTGGCCATTGTTTTGGACCTGGAGGCAATAATGGTTTATTTGCCAATAATTTGGTTGTTATCTTAAGGATTATGGAAAATAAAATTTGCCATATAGTAGTAATATAGCTAAAGAATGTGGAAGCCATATGAAAAACAAAACAATCTGTGGAAATTTAAAATTTCTGATCGTGACTTTAATTTCCTTGTAATTTCTGAAGGCTCTAGCTATCTACACCATTTATAGCACTTACAATAGAAAAAGTGTACCATAAGTATTACTTGTGATATTTTACCATTTTCAAGATTTTTTATATTTTAGCACGTAAATATTAAATTTAGGTATACTATAGCTATTTAAACTCTTTTTTTACTTTTTACTTTATCCTTTTACAAGAAAAATGAAAATTTACAAGAAAATATTTTAGTTTATGTAGTTTTCATATATTTTTTTATTTTTTATTTTTATATACAAAATAGTACCTTATTTTTATTTTTATATAATCTTTGAAAACACAAAAATAGTTTCATGTTTAGTTTAATTAATTAGGATTAACTTTGGAATTATGTAGTATTTGTATCTTATTTTAAAAGATATTGTGTAGTATTTCAGATTATGAAAAAAATACAAAAAATGTTGCATTTACATTTAGGATTAGATTTTGTATTTTTGGAATTAATTAATAATTATGTGTTTTTAAAAAAAGAAAATCACAACAAAAAAACGTACTTTGCATTTTAGGATTTAATGTCAAAATTGTGTGATTTTCTATTAATTGATATTTAACTTATTTGTGATAATTACTTATTATAGTTAGTTAGTATATTTAGGATAATTTGGGTATTGAACATCAATTATTGAATAGGGGCTGCTAACAAATTATAGTGGTGCACTAGCTATTTCCGGAATAACCCGATGATTCTTTCCTGCATAACCCGTACACCTTTTTCGGCATAACCCGATGACTTTCCCGGCGTAATCCGAGAACCCCTCTTTCGTTTTTGGCATAACCTGACCATTTTCCAGCACAACCTGGATCCATTCACAAGGATACACAATCCTGATTTGACTGCTTAGATATGTGTCAAAACTAACTCATGAAATTTTTCTAGTAAAAACTGGTGCAGAAAATTTTCGTTATTCGTTTGTTTATTTTGGTGTCTGAGCAAGTTTGACCTCGAGACGCAGGGTTCGAGATGACCTACGGAGTGAGTCTCAATCCAGAATAAAGAAAAGAAGAATAGAACTGAAAGAAAAGAGCTCAAATGTTGAAATAAACAAAGGTGCGGATTGCTCAAAATCTGATTGAAGTCACAAACTCCGCCAATCCTGCTTTGACTCAATGATTAAGAAAGAATTAGCACATACAGTTGACGAGCATCAAGATTCAGATCAGTGTTTGCAGCAATAGCTAGCTAAGACTCAAGATCAAGCTTCAAGGAATTTATAGATAGGAATCTTGTAACTCGTAGCTAATAAGCTTAGTTAGTCTTTTTCATTTTTGATTCTAATGTAATACGGGACGGCGGACCGGAACCTCGACGAAACTGCACCTCCACCAGCTCTCCACCTCGGCATACTCCATCATCTCACTCATCTATGAACTACACGTGGTCTGATTCGTTTATAGCCAAGGATATGTAGGCAGCTCAGATACCAGGTGTCGGTCACATTCCCCATTTTGTTTTAGTTTTAGTCTCTACAAATAAAGATTCGGTCAGAAAACCTGTCTAGTCATTCTTTGTCTGAAAACTCTTCGCGTTTTCAATCAAAGAAGGCCAGCTGTTGACATGTGATTTTTGACCCTCCCCAAGTTTTTTATATTTTAGCACGTACATATTCAATTTAGGCCTAATATATCTATTTAAACTCATTTTGGCTTTTTACTTTATTCTATTTTAAGAAAAATAAAAATTTATAAAAGAATATTTTAGTTTATGTAGTTTTCATATATTTTTTATTTTTAATATTTAAATACAAAATAGTACCTTATCAGTCATGGCCCTCGTCATGACCCAAAGGGTCATCACCGTAATTCTCCCTTTCTTTGTGCTTTTGAGGCCTTGAAATCCTCTTAATTGGTTGCCTCGATTTGCGTACATAGTCCGGACGCGAAGCCGTAAAAAAATATTATGTGAAAATATTTGAATTCTGTGTTAGAAACTATAAATTTTGATAATAATATTGCTATAGTTCACTTTTGTCAATACTTTGGGAAAACGGACCCGGACCCGTGATGTGACTGTCCCGGAGGGTCCGTAAGGAAAATTGGGACACGGACGTATTCCCGGAATTGAAATTTGAGGTCCCGGGCCCGAGTACAAAATTTTTCTGGGGAATTATTTTCTAAAAATGCTCAAGGAAACATAAAAACGAGATTTGATCAAAAGTAATGGTATCAGGCTCGTATTTTTGTTCCGATGCCCGGTACAAGTCTTAATTGAGCGTTAAGCGCTACCTGTAAAGTTTGGTTGAGGACGTCGTTTGACGTGTTTCAGATTAGAAATGGAAAATTTGTAAGTTATGAACTTTGAAGTGAAAATCATGTGTTTGGACATTTGATCCTATGTAAATGATGTTATTTTAGAGATTTGATCGCACGAGTTAGTCCGTAGGACGTTTCTGAGTTAGTGTGCATTCTTGGTTGGGAGCCCCGAGGGCTCGGGTGAGTTTTGAGTGAGGTCCGGGAGGTATTAGTCTTAAAGAAAATAGGTTCAGGTATTGCAGACACCAGTGCGGAACGACCATTTCTGTGCGGTCCGCGCCGGAGCCATGCGGCCGCGAGGCACTTCTATGCGGTCCACGTGGCTTAGTCTGAGGCTAGGAGATTTTGGCATTACCAGCGTGGTCGCGCACCAAATCAGTGCGGTCCACGCTGGGAGGGTTCAGAGGGACCCGACTTATCCCCCACTCGGTGCGGCCGCAACACATTTTTGTGCGGTCCACGTCAGGCCCTCAGAAAGGTATATAAGTTTGAAACTTCAGCAATTTTTCCACTTTTCAAAAACTCAAAACCTAAGGAACGATTTTCCAAACAACTTTGCTTCTCCAAAACGATTGGTAAGTGATTTCTAACTTGATTTTCCTACTCCTTAACATCTATTAACATAATTTCAACTTCAATCAAAGGTTTTTAAGAATGGGAATTTAGGGTATTGGGTGGAAACTAAGTTTTCAAAATTTGGGGAGTTGGACCCCAATTCGAGGTCCGATTCCAAAACCAATTACATATATGAACTCGTGGGCGAATGGGTAACCTGGTCTTGGTTAGAACCTCGGGTTTTGACCACGTGGGCTCGGGGGCATTTTAAAAATTTTTGGGTAAAACTTTGAAAATTTCATTTTAATGCATTCGAACTGATTTAACTAGCATTTGTTGTTTTTGAGTAAATTGTGATTTGATATCGTTGGCTCGGGATCGAATTCTAGAAGAAAGGCGATTTTTGAGATTTGAGTTGCTATTTTCGGATTCGAGGTAAGTGTTTGGTCTAACTTTGGTTTGAGGGAATATGATTAGGTTGATATTTTCTATGTGCTATGTGGAGTCGGAATATAGGTATAGTGAGGGTTACCTATGCGCCTGAGTCTAGCATGAGTGTGAGTCATATTTGCTATTAAAATTGCGAAAGAAGTGAACAGTTGTGATAACCACTTGTTAAATGAACTATGAAGTGAAAGTTGAGAAGTAAATGAACTAAAGAGGAATTTTTGGTACTTTTTCCCTTACCGGGACCTATGGTTGAGCTTTGTTCCCTTGTCGGGATATTTTGTCTTGTTATATATTTCCTTTCCCGTTTGGTTGTGACCATTGATTGGGTGAGGAAGAGAGAGTAAAGGCACGAAAGGTGATACCGTGCACTGTGTGTTTCAGAGTAAAGGCACGAAGGGTGACGATGTTCACTGTATATTGAGAGTGAAAGCAGGAAGGGTGATGTCGTGCATTATATTTGATATTCTTGGTGAGAAATGAGAGTAAAGGCACGAAGGGTGATGCCGTGCATTATATTTGACAGTTTTGGTGAGGAATGAGAGTAAAACCATGAAGAGTGATGACGTGCAGTTGTTGATTCATCATCTTTATTGATTAATTTATTATTTATTCAGTTCAATCTCTTGTTTGTAGAAGTTATAATTGAACTGCTACTTCCTCAGCATGTCCCTTCCCTTTTTATTTGTTTAAATTCTTGTTCTCTTTCAGTTATTGCACATATAGCTATACAGGTTGTTTGCGGTAGGTCCAGTTTAGCCTCGTCACTACCTCGCCGAGGTTAGGCCAGGCACTTACCAGCATATGTGGCCGGTTGTGCTGATACTACGGTTCTTTTCCTTTTATTGTGCATAGGTCAGGACACAGTTTACGGACTGCAGTAGTAGTTAGGGGGCAATCCCTTCAGTCCATAGACTCTGAGGTAGTTTGCTGGCGTTCGCAGGCCCCGAGTCTCCTCTATCTATTTCTCCCAGTTTGTTTAGATGTATCAAACATACATTTTATGTATTTCTTTTAGACTGTTGTTTTTAGTATTCATTTAGTCGTCCGTAAGTCGTGACACCAGATACTGGGCAGAAGCTTGTTGTTAATTTTCGCATTATTGTCATTTCTATTATTTCTAAAAGTCTTCTGCGTGTTTTAATTAATTATTTTAGTATTAATTTTCTTTAGGTTAAGGTTATTGTGAACATGATTAAAAAGGAGTTAGCTTGCCTAGCTTCGGCAGTAGGTGACATCACGACTCCCGATGGTGGGTAAATCCGGGTCGTGACAAGGTGGTATCAGAGCACTACGTTACCTGGGTCTTACCACTCACGGACAAGCTCGGTAGAGTCTAAGGGATCGGTACTGAGACGTCTGTATTTATCCCTCAAAGGCTACAGAGTTAGGAAAAGTTTCACTTTTTTCATTCTTGTCGTGCAATTCTGTTTCTTAAATATTGATTATCGCTCTACTCTGTTCTTTCGCAGATGGCCAGAACACGTGCATCTTCTTCTTCCGCGCAACAGCTCCCGGGAGGGGCAGGGGCACAGCTCAGCCCCAGGTAGCAGTTCTAGAGGTGGAGCCTCATATTGACTTTGATGAGGAGGTTCCCACTCCAACAGCTCCTGTGGGCCCAGCTCAGGTCCCAAGAGGAGTGATGTTTTCTTCGGATCTTAAGGATGCTCTTGCCCGCGTAGCAGGCTTTATGGACAATGTTGCTAGAGCGGGATTGCTGCCAGTAGCACAAGCCACTTCTCAGGCTGGAGGAGGGGTTCATACTCCTACTACACGTACTCCGGAGTAAGTAGCTCCCCAGACTCAGGTTCCATTGGTTCAGCCCGCAGTGGCAGCTTAGAAAAGCATTACAGCTCAGGCCGGAGAGGGGACGACCATTTCTTCGGATGCTTTGTGGAGACGTGATCGGTTTTCCAAGCTTTTCACTACTACTTTCAGTGGTGCTTCATCGGAGGATCCCCAGGATTTTCTATGTAGTTGTCATGAGATCATCAGGACTATGGTGATAATGGAGACCAATGGGGTCGAAATTTACACTTTCAGGCTTGTGGGATTCGCCAAGACTTGGTGGAGGGATTATTGCATATTTAGACTAGCAGGGTCCTCAGGTTTAACATGGGATCAGTTCACAGTGTTATTTTTGGAGAAGTTTCTCCCTGTCACTCAGCGGGAGGCACTTCGCAAGCCGTTTGAGCACCTGCAGCAGGTCTCCATGACAGTTACACAGTATGAGACTGGATTTGTTCACTTGGCACGTCATGCAATAGTGATACTCCCTAAAGATAAAGAGACGGTCTATACGTTCATTGATGGATTGATTCAGCCCATTCACCTTCGTATGGACATGAGAGTTGGCAGTGATATTACTTTTTTGGAAGCGGTCAATGCGGCCCGTCGAGTAGAGATGGCATTGGCTCGAGGAGGTAATCAGGGTTCAGACAAGAGGCCTCGACATTCTAGTAGATTTAGTGGTACCTCATCTGGAGGTAGGGATTTCCATGACCGAAGCCATCCCCCGTGACCTATCCAGTCGGCACTTCAGGTTTCTCATGGTACACCAGGCGGTGGTGGCCATCACCAGTATTATTACGATCAGCATTATTTCAGCGCACCACTAACCCCATTAGTGCATCACCACTTTAGAGCTTCAGAGGAGGACATACCGGTCGACAGAGCCAGCAGTCTCAGCCACCGGGGGCATGTTATGGTTGTGGTGACATAGGTCATGTTTTCAGATTTTGCCCTCGAGCCTCGGGTAGTTCTTAGCAGCAAAGTCCTCACCCTACGAATCAGGAAGCAGGTGATCCACAGGCCGCACAGTCAGCAAGAGGCGGAGGTAGGGATCATAGAGGTGGAGGGAGAGACCGTAGAGGTGGAGCCCGGAAAGCTAGAGGTAGGGGTCAGCCCGCAGCAGATGTTCAAGAGATGCAGTTCAGGGAGGTGGGGTCCAGCCCCGTTGTTATGCATTGCTAGCCAGGCCGGAGGCCGAGTCATCTGATGTTGTGATTACAGGTACAATAATGGTCTGTGATAGGGATGCTTCAGTATTATTTGATCCGTGATCTACTTATTCTTATGTGTCATCCTATTTTGCACCCTATTTATCATGCCTAGTGAGGCTCTGGGTATTCCTGCATATGTGTGCACACTGGTTGGTGATTCTATAGTGGTCGACCGAGTGCATCGTTCTTGTGTGGTGATATTTGAGGGTGTTAAGACCCGTGTCGACTTATTACTTTTAGATATGGTGGACTTCGATGTTATATTGGGGATAGATTGGTTGTCCCCGTATCATGCTATCTTGGACTGTCACGCCAAGACCATGACTTTGGCCTTGCCCGATTTTCCCCGACTTGAGTGGAGAGGGACCCCATGTCATGCCACCCATAGTATTATTTCGTATCTCAAGGCTCGACGTATGGTCGAGAAGGGGTGTTTAGAATATTTGACGTATGTTCGCGACTCCAGCGCAGAGGTTCCATCTATCGATTATGTACCTATTGTTCGGGAGCTCCCCGAGGTTTTTCCTTCAGACCAACAGGGTATGCCGCCCGACAGGGATATTGATTTCTGTATCGATCTGGCTCCTGGTACTCAGCCTATTTCTATTTCGCCATATCGCATGGTATATCCCTAAGACAACATTTCATACTCGGTATGGGCATTATGAGTTTTTGGTCATGTAGTTTCGGTTGACCAATGCCTTGGCAACATTCATGGAGTTGATGAACCGAGTGTTCAGGCCTTACTTGGATTTACTTGTGATTGTATTCATTGATGATATCTTGGTATACTCCCACAGCCAGGAGGAGCATGAGCAGCACCTCAAAGTAGTTCTTCAGACTCTGAAGGAAAGGTAGTTGTACGTCAAATTCTCAAAGTGCGAATTTTGGTTGAGTTTAGTCGCATTCCTGGGTCATGTTGTATCAGCAGAGGGTATTCAGGTAGACCCGAAGAAGATAGAGGCAGTCAAGAACTGGCCTCGACCAGCTTCAGCTACAGAGATTCAGAGCTTCTTGGGGTTAGCTGGTTACTACAGACGGTTTGTTGAGGGGTTTTCATCCATCGCAGCTTGATGACTAGATTGACCCAGAAGGGTGCCCAGTTCAGGTGGTCAGATGAGTGCGAGGCGGGCTTCTAGAAGCTCAAGACAGCTCTGACTACGGCACCGGTATTGGTCTTGCCTACGGGATATGGGCCTTATAATGTATATTGTGATGCTTCTCACATAGGACTTGGCGTAGTGGTTATGCAGAACAGCAAGGTCATAGAATATGCTTCGAGGCAGTTGAAGATCCACGAGAAGAATTATCTAGTTCAGGACCTAGAGTTGGCAGCCATTGCTCATGCCTTGAAGATCTGGAGGCATTATTTGTATGGTGTGACATGTGAAGTATATACGGATCACAAGATACTTCAGTACTTGTTCAAGCACAAAGAGTTGAATTTCAGACATCGGAGGTGGTTGGAGTTGTTAAAAGATTATGATGTGTCTATTTCATACAACCCAGGGAAAGCCAATGTGGTGGCCGATGCATTGAGTAGAAAGTCCGCCAGCATGAGTAGTCTTGCGTATATTTTGGTCAACCAGAGACCGCTTGCCTTGGATGTTCAGGCCTTGGCCAATAGACTTGTGAGATTGGATATTTCTGAGCCCAACAGCGTGTTAGCTTGCACGGTTGCTCGCTCGTCATTGATGGAGTGTATCCGGCAGCGGCAGTTTAATGATCCCCATTTGTGTGTCCTGAGAGACACGGTGCATAGGGGAGGTGCCAAGAATATGACTTTAGGAGATGATGGCATATTGGGGTTGCAGGGCGAGATTGTGTGGCCAAGGTTGATGGTATTCGACAGGTTATCTTAGCAGAGGCCTATAGTCCTCGGTATTGTATTCACCCGGGCGCCATGAAGATGTATTTGGATTTGAGACAGCATTACTGGTTGCGTAGAATGAAGAAAGACATTGTTTCATATGTGGCTCGTCATCTAAATTTTAAGCAGTTTAAGTACAAGTATCAAAGGACCGGTGGGCTATTTCAGAGGAATGAGCTTAACGAGTGCAAGTGGGAGAGAATAACCATAAATTTTGTTACTGGCCTTCCGATGACTCGGAAGAAGTTTGATTCTATGTGGGTTATTGTTGATAGGCTGACTAAGTCAGCGCATTTCGTCCCAGTTGCGACCACCTATTCATCTGAGAGGTATGTTGCGATTTATATCAGGATATCGTTCGCCTTCATGGGGTGCCCATATCTATTATTTCGGATCAGGGTCCGCATTTTACCTCACATTTTTGGAGAGCGGTGCAGCATGAGTTGGGCACCCAGGTCCAGTTGAATACAACATTTCACCACAGACGGACGGCCAGTCCGAGAGGTCTATTTAGATTCTTGCTGATATGCTCCGAGCCTGCGTTAATGATTTTGGCGGCTCGTGGGACCAGTTCTTGCCCTTAGCAAAGTTTGCCGACAGTAATAGCTACCAGTCCAGTATTCAGATGGCCCCATATGAGGCGTTGTATGGTAGGCGATGTCGGTCCCCAGTCAGATGGTTTGAGCCGGGAGAGGCTCGGTTATTGGGTACAGATTTTGTATAGGAGGCTTTGGATAAGGTTAAGATCATTCAGGACAGACTTTGGTCAGCTCAGTCTAGGCAGAAGAGATTTGCAGATCGTAAGGTCAGGGATGTTGCTTTCATGGATGGTGAGTGGGTATTGCTCCGTGTATCACCTATGAAGGGCGTGATGAGGTTCGGGAAGAAGGGCAAGATTAACCCTAGGTATATTGGCCCATTTGAGATTCTTGACAGTGTGGGGAATGTGGCTTATAGACTTGCATTACCTCCTAGCTTGTCATTTATACACCCGGATTTTCATATATACATGCTTCGGAAGTATCACGTTGATCCCACCCACGTGTTAGATTTCAGTACTGTCGAATTGGACAAGGATCTGTCATATGAGGAGGATTCGGTGGCTATTTTAGACCGCAAGGTTCGACAATTGAGGTCGCGGTGTTTCCCTTCAGTGTGTGTCCAGTGGAGAGGTAAGCCTCATGAGGCATCAACGTGGGAGTCCGAGTCTGATATGCGGAATCGTTATCCCCATCCACTCCCCGACTCAGGTACTTCTTTCTTTTGTCTATTCGAGGACGAACGGTTGTTTTAGAGATGGAGGATGTGACGACCCAAAAGGTCATCACCGTAATTCTCTCTTTCTTTGTGCTTTTGAGGCCTTTAAAACCTCTTATTTGGTTGCCTCGATATGCGTGCGCAGTCAGGGCGCGAAGTCGGGAAAAAAATGTTATGTGAAAATTTTTGAATTCTGTGTTAAGAACTATGAATTTTGATAATAATATTGCTATATTTGACTTTGGCCAACATTTTGGCTAAACGAACCTGAACCCGTGATGTGAGGGTCCCAGAGGGTTCGTAAGGAAATTTGGGACCCGGACGTATTCCCGGAATTGAAATTCGAGGTCCCAGGCCCGAGTAAGGAATTTTTCTGTGAAATTATTTTCTGAAAGTGCTTAAGGAAAAATGAAAATGATATTTAATCAAAAGTAATGGTCGGGCTTGTATTTTGGTTCTGACGCCCGATACAAGTCTTAAATAAGCGTTAAGCGCTATCTGTAAAGTTTGGTTGAAAACAGATGTCTTTTGTCGTGTTTCGGATTAGAAATGGAAAATTTGAAAGTATGAACTTTGAAATGAAAACCATGTGCTTGGAGATTCGATCCTATGTAAATGATGTTATTTTAGCGATTTGATCGCACGAGTAAGTCCGTAGGAAGTTCTTGAGTTAGTGTGCATTTTTATTGGGAGCTACGAGGGCTCGGGTGAGTTTTGAGTGAGGTCCTGGAGGTATTAGGCTTAATGAAAACATGTTCATGTATTGCAGACACCAGCGTGGATGCGGCCATTTCTATGCGGCCCGCGCTGGAGCCATGCGGCCGCGAGGCACTTCTGTGTTGTCCGCGTGGCTGAGTCTAAGGCCAGAAGATTTTGGCATGACCAACACGGCCATACACCAAATTAGTGCGGTCCGTGCTAAGAGGGTTCAGAGGGACCCGACTTTTCCCCCACTCGGTACGGCCGCAGCACATTTTTGTACTATCTGTCGGAGCTAGGCAAGCCAACTTAAACATACACTTCCAACTAGTTTTCCATATCTAGTAATAGTAAAACAATAATTTCAAGCGGAAGTCTAAATTTAATATTTAATGAAGGAAAAATGAGGAAAACAATTAACATCATCCTCTATCCAAGATTTGGTGTCACAATACTCACGGACTACTATGAATTACTACACATATGAGTTTGAAATAAAATACAAAAGGAGTCTATTTCGATACAATGAATAGAAAAAAGAATTGAAACAGAAGAGACTCCGGGCCCGCGGACGCCAGCGGACTACCTAGAAATCGCTGGCCTGAAGGCACGCTCCCAAGCTACTGCTGCGGTCCGTAAGCTGTCTCCTGACCTGTGCACAAAAGGGGCATAGAAGTGTAGCATCAGCACAACTGACCCCATGTGTTGGTAACTGCCTGGCCTAACCCCGGCGAAGTAGTGACGAGGCTAGACAGAACCTACTACAATTAACCTGTGAAAATATGGTATACAACTATGAGAAAGAAACAATAACAACATAATACAAATAAAGCTGGGATGGAACATGCTATCAGGGAGTACTAGATATAAATCGAACACCAAAAACAACAGCAGATCTATTCCAGGTTTTGTGATACACACATCTACAGTGGACGGCGCGTCACACGATCCCATAATGCATAATCTGAGTGGACTGTACGCCACACAATCCCATAGGATAATATATAAATGGACGACGCGCCACATGATCTCGTAATGCATTATATAAGTGGAAAGTGCGCCACTCAATCCCATAATGTAATATATATGTGAATGGCGCGCCACACGCTCCCGCAATGTAATGTATAAGTGGACAGCGTGCCACACGCTCCCGTATTCTCCGTGTACAATGTCACCGGTATATCAGGCCAATAACAATAAGTGGGTGGCATGCCACACGATCCCATAATGTAATATATGAGTGGACGACGTGCCACACGATCCCATAATATGATATACAATTGGACGGCGTGCCACACGATCCCATAATGTAATATATGAGTGGAAGGCGTGCCACACGATCCCGTAACATAATTGAATAACTCTAACAATCTCTCAGAAAGAGGTCCCGTTGGAGAAGCTAATCAATATAAAAGTCAAACCCGGCAAGGGTACAACTAACAACCCAAAATGTCCCTGCAATGGAAGAAAAACTCCATAATAAGTCCCAGCAAGGGTAAACAACTCAACAATATGTCCCGGCAAGAAAAAACGATTCAACAATAAATCCCGTGTAGGGAAAAGTACCAAAATTCCTTCTTTAGCTCATTTGCTTCTCAACTATCACTTCATAGTTCATTTAACAAGTAATTATCACAATTTTTCACTTCTTTCGACATTTTAATAGCAATTATGACTCACGGTCATGCTAGACTAGGGTGCAAAGGTAACTGTCACCATACCTATACACCGATTCGACATAGCACATAGCAAATATTATCCTAATCCTATTCCCTCAAGACAAAGTTAGATCAAACACTTACCTCGAATCTGAAAATAGTAACTCAAAGCTCAACAATTGCCTTTCCTCTAGAATTCGACCCCGAACCAACTATATCTAACATAAATCGATTCAATACTATCAATAATAGCTTAAGGATACAATTTCCTAGCTTAGAAATGCAATTTCTAGCATTCTTTCAAAAATACCAAAATCGGACACCGAGCCCACATGGTCCAAACTCGAGGCTCAGACCAAAACCTAATCACCCATCACCCCACGAGTTCAAATATATAATTAGTTTTAAGATTCTACCCCAAATTGAGGTTGAATCGCCCAAAATTCTCAAAAAGCTAACTCTACCCAAAAGCCCTAATCTCTTTCTTTATTTCATGTTTTTAGGCTAGGATTTTATTTATTAGGTGATGAAATAGTGAGAAAACGATGTTAAGATTACTTACCCAAAGCGATATGGAGGAATGGAAGCTTTAGACTCTTCAATGGAGGGTGGAGAAGGAGGGTTCATGAGCAAAATGTTTGAAGATTCCGTCATTGTTCTGTTTTTAGGCTTTTAAAATCACTAGGCAAAAATGCTCTATGCGATTGCAGGGCCTGGGATGCGATTGCACAGAAGAAAACAAGGGGGGCTGAACTTTTCTCTATGCGATCGCGGAGGAGTAATGCGATGGCATAGAAAGAATTTATTGGCCTCAACATTTACTCTATGCAATCGCATAGGAGTAATGCAATCACATAGAAGGATTCCCTGCACTTCAAGATTTACTCTATGCAATCGCGAAGGAGTAATGCGATCGCATAGAACAAACTTATGACGACCAAATTAACCCTATGCGATTTGGAAGAACCAATGTGATCACATAGAACAAAAAACCTGGACACCAGCAACCAACAAAAACACTAGATTTTTGTGATGACCCGAATCGTCGTCTTTTGTATTTCATCCCCATTATCCCGTATTATTCTTCCCGTGTGTTGATATATGTGTTTGGTGAGTTCAAAATATGTTGGATCAAATTTGGTTAGAAATGAGACCAATTGTCTCTTTAAGGAAAGCTTAAGTAGGCAAATTCAACCGAATGTTGACTTATGAGTTAGAGGGCTCAGAATGGATTTTCGGTGATTCGAATAGTTTCGGATGGCGATTTGTGACTTGGAAGAGAAATCGGAATTTAATTTGCAGGTCGGGTGTAGAATTAGGCTTGAATAGGCTAAAGTTAAATTTCGGCGAATTTCGGTTGATAGGTGAGATTTTGATCTTGGAGTCGGAATGGAATTTCGAGAGTTGCAGAAGCTTTTTAGGTGATTTTTGATATGTCTGTAAATTTTCAGGTTATTCGGACGTCGTTTGGTTGGGTTTTGGATCGAATGCGAATTTAGAAAGTTCTAGTTTAACTTGGAATGAAATTCAATGATTTTTGTGATTTTTGATGTGAAAGATAGTGGTTTTATGGCCCGAGCAAGTTTGTATGAGGTATTAAGTCGAGTTGGTGCTTTTGATTGAGGTCTCGGGGGTCTCGGGATGATTCTGGATGGTTACATGAGGAATTTTGGAAGTTAGGCATGAAATATGCCTGTTGCTTCTAGTATATCCATGGAAGCGGGCTAGGGACCGCCTAAGCGGTGTCCACATAAGCGAACTAAATGCCGCAGAAGAGGCCAATGGTTAAAGAGTCAGGAACCGCTGAAGCGGAAGGGAGACCGCTGAAGCGGGTCCGCAAGAGCGAAAAAGTGACCATAGAAGCGGTCTTGGGATTTATTGAAGGACCGCAGAAGCGGTCAAAAGGAACGCTGAAGCGAAATCGTGGAAGCGGAGAAAAGGCCGCGGAAGCGGAAATCTACCTGGAATTAATGCAAGAGAACATTTTCAAAAGTTAAAATAGAAGAACATTTTAGACCTCGGCTAAGGCAATTTTGGTGCGATTTTTGGAGGAGATTTCGAGAGATATCATCAGGTATGGACTCTTAGATCTCGAATAGGTAATTATGGCGTGAAATCATGGATTATGTACTAAGAAATCAAGGTTTTAAATGTCAAAAATTGTGGTTAGGGCTTGAGACCCAAGTTATGCTTAACGTGTTAATATGAGGGGTCAAATGGACTCTGATTCTTGTCAATTTGATATGTATGGACTCGTGACGAGACAAGGATTCCGGAAATGTGAATTTCATAATTTTTCGAGAAGTGGGCCCAGAGCTCGGGTTTTGCCAACTTCGTGTTTTTGGGTGTATTTCGATTGGGTTATGTTCCATTTGCCTATTTTGATGTATTCCTATTGGTTTTGATTAGATTTTGCATCCGCTAAGGTTGATTCTCGAGGGAAAGGCAATGCGAGCTAGTTTGCAGCCAGCTTGAGGTAAGTAATGGGTGTAGATGATGACCTGAGGGTTCGAAACCCCAGTATATCACATTGTGACGCTATATTGCAGCGAGACACATACTCTACTGTGAGTGCGGGGTCGATTATGATTGGGGACTACAACTTAGTCCTACCGTGTGGCATTGTACTGTGTTGTTGGCTATAAATGAGCCGGTAAACCTCCTACTTGGATGGTTAGGAACACGGTTGGGCTGCGTGCCGGTTATTTGGATTCCGTGAGTATCGTTATCACTGTTTCCATGAATTTTAGCATGTCTTCATGATATCAGTCCTGCACTAGAACACTGTTTAAAACATGATTTGGCAAATATTGAAGTTTGACACCTAATTCTAGATTTGTTTCATTATATGCACATATCTGAGGTTTGTACTGTATAGAACTGCTAGATAGCTTCATTTTGTGCTATTTCGGGATTTCTTATCTTCGGGTTTTTATACATGCGTATTACTCGCTGAGTTGGTAGACTCACCCCATACTCCCTACACTATGTGTGCAGATTCAGGTGCTCCAGAGGCATAGAATTTTTGCTATTGTCTATCCCAGACGTTCCAAAGTATTGAGGTAGCTGCCAGCGTCCCCAGAACCTATTTGCTCTGTCTCTATCAGTCTATTTTCCCTTATTGCTTTGTCTGACACTGTAGTTCTTTTAAGTCAGTGTATTGGTACTTACTAGAGGCCATGTACTCGTGACTCCTCAATTTATGGGAGGATTATTTTTCAGTGTTGTTTTCCTTGTTATAAATTGTCCCTGCCTGGGAGATTGATATTAAATCTTGCTGTTTGATCTTGAAATTTCTTCCTCTTGGGCTGGAATGCGATTCGTGGCTGGATTGGTCGGGCTTGCCTAGCCTTGCGGTCGGGTACCATCACGACCGGGATTTTGGTTCGTGACAAGTTGTTATCAAAGCCTAAGTTTACTAAGCCTCACAAATTATTAGCCGGTTTAGTAGAGTCTCGCGGATCGGTACGTAGATGTTCGTATCTATCCTTGGGAGGCTGCAGAACTTTTAGGAAACACTTCATATTCTCGAATTCTTATCGTGCTGCTTTGTTGATTTGAGAACTGAAATTTCTTATTTTATTCTCTCGCAGATGGCGAGAATCCGTGCTACCGGACGTGGCGGACAACCCCTATTTCCACCAGCTAGAGGCCGTGGACGCGGTTGTGGCCGTGGTCGTGGTAGAGCAGCAAGGGCAGTACCAGTTGACCCACTTGTTGCCCCTATTCAGGATCAGCCCCCAGTTGTTGAGGCTCCAGTAGCACCTGCTCAGGCATCAGCAGTGCCTATTGTTAATCCTGGCCTTCAGGAGGCATTGACCCTGATTATATCAGTCTGTACGGGTTTGGCCTAGGCAGTTTCAGCTACTGCTTCCGCAGCGACATCTCAAACCGGGGGTGGTCATCAGACCCCCGCAGATCGCACACCAGAGTAGGTTGTTCAGGGACTTCAGACGCCAGAGGTAGCCCCAGCTCAGGAAGTTGCACCTGCTGTTCCTGTTGCGCCAGTTGCGCCAGCCCCAGGGCATGTTGTTCTGGTGATGTGTGACGACAAGCAGCGTCGGTTAGAGAGGTTTGGAAGACTTCAGCCTCCGACATTTAGCGGTACTGAGGGCAAGGACGCCCAGGGAATTTTGGATAAGTGTCAGAGGATGCTTCGCACAGCAGGGATCCTAGAGTCCAGTGAGGTATCTTTCACTACTTTTCAGTTCTCAGGAGCAGCTTTCACATGGTGGGAGGGGTTCTAGCGGTGTAAGCCTACACAAGCAGCACCTCTTACCTGGCAGCACTTTTCCACTCTCAGTTTAGAGAAGTATGTGTTGTAGTCTTGTAGAGATGAGCTGCGCCGCCAGTTTGAGTGGCTAGTTCAGGGGGAGATGTCAGTGACACAGTACGAGTTGAGGTTTACTCAGTTGGTCAGACATGCTATATGGATGATCCCGACAGATTGGGAGAGGATAAGGAGGTTCATTGATGGCCTCAATTATTCTATTCGTATCTTGATGACTAGAGAGATCGTGGTAGTAGAATCCTTCGAAGAGGTAGTGGACATGGCTCGCTAGATTGAGTCGGATCGTCGCTGAGAAAGAGAGGAGAGGGAGGCCAAGAGGCCTCGAGGTTCAGGAAGTTACAGTGGTGCTCCATCTACGGGCCAGTTTCATCAGGGCAGATGTCGTTCTTTTAGGCCTGCTCAGTTAGGCCTCCCAAAGCACAGTGGAGCTTCTTCCGGTCGTGGCCGTCAGGGTCACCAACAGGGCCAGTCTTCACACAGCACCCTCCCAGCTCATAATTTTGCACCTATTTCATCAGCCCGTGGTTCATCTGCGGTGAGGGGTTCCCTTCAGTCACCTTCTCCAGCTTTTGGTAGTTTTTATGAGTGTGGCAAGTTGGGCCACATAAGGAGGCAGTGTCCTCGACTTCGTGGTGGCAGGTATCAGCAGAGGGATCGACCCTCCTCTTCTTCTCCATCTTCCTTAGCACCATCCCAGTCTGGTAGGGGTGGGGGACCGTCATCTAGAGGTCTCCCAGGAGCGTCGAGCAGGCGATCGGTGGTTAGGGTCATTTTTATGCACTTCCAGATAGGAGAGATGTTGTTGCTTCAGACACAGTGATCACATGTATTATCTCTTTATGCCACAAGGATGCTTCTTCTTTGTTTGATCCCGGATCCACTTATTCTTATGTATATGCTTACATTTCTCGTCATTTGGGGACTACCTAGGGGTTTCTAGTGTTGCTCCTGAATGTATCTACCCCCGTGGGTGATACCTTTATTGTCGACCAAGTGTATCAGTCCTGTATCGTTACCATTGAGGGTCTGGAGACCCGAGCTGACTTGCTGCTATTGGGCATGGTAGATTTTGATGTTATTTTAGGCATGTATTGGATATCACTGTGCCATGCTATTTTGGACTGTCACGCCAAGACAGTCACTTTGGCTATGACGGGTATTCCGAGGATAATGTGGCGTGGTTCGACGGATTATGTACCCAGTAGGGTAATCTCTTTATTAAAAGTCCAGCGGATGGTTGGGGAAAGGATGTTTATCATATCTAGAATTTGTCAGGGATGTTGGAGGTGAGACTCCTAGTCTTGATTCAGTTCTCGTGGTGAGGGAGTTTCCTGATGTATTTGCAGCAGACCTGCCGAGCATGCCGCTGGACAGGGATATTGACTTCGGTATTGATTTGGTGTCGGGCACTTAACCCATTTCTATTCCTCCCTATCGTATGGCACCAGCAGAGTTGAAGGAGTTGAAGGAGCAGCTGCAGGAACTTCTAGATAAGAGGTTCATTAGCCCGAGTGTGTCGTCGTGGGGCGCATTGGTATCGATTGCTAAGATGAAGGATGGCGCAATGAGAATTTGCATTGATTACAGATAGTTGAACAAAGTGACAGTAAAGAACAAGTTTCAAATGCCTCGTATTGAAGATTTGTTTGACCAGCTTCAAGAAGAAAAGGTATTCTCTAAGATTGATCTCCGTTCAGGCTATCACCAGCTGAAGATTAGGGATTCTGATATTATGAAAACAACTTTCAGGACGAGATATGGGCATTATGAGTTTCTGGTTATGTCATTTGGGCTGACTAATGCCCCAACAGCATTCATGCACTTGATGAACAGTGTATTTCGGCCGTATTTGTTCTCTTGTGATCGTGTTTATTGATGATATTCATGTTTACTCACGTAGCCAGCAGGAGCACGCACAACATTTGAGGGTGGTGTTGCAGAGGTTGAGAGAGGAGAAATTGTATGAAAAGTTCTCCAAGTGTGAGTTCTGGCTCAGTTCCGTGGCTTTTCTGGGACACGCGGTGTCCAGTCATGGTATTCAGGTTGACCCAAAGAAAATCAAGGTGGTGCAGAGTTGGCCCAGATCGTCCTCAGCTTTGGAGATTCGAAGTTTGCTCGGTAGGGTTTTTTTTCTATTGCTTCGCCTTTGACGAAGTTGACGCAGAAGAATGCACCATTTGTGTGTCTGATGAGTGCGAGGAGAGCTTTCAAAAGCTAAAGTCATTGTGGACTACGACTGTAACGTTAGTGTTGCCAGCAGCTTCAGGTTCTTATACGGTATATGGCGATGCTTCGAGGATTGGTATTGGTTTTGTTTTTATGCAGGAGGGTAGAGTGACTGCATCTGCTTCTCGGCAGTTGAAGCCCCATAAGAAAAACTACCCTATTCATGAGTTGGAGTTGGCTGCTATAGTTCATGCTTTGAAGATTTGGAGTCACTATCTATATGGCGTATCCTGTGAGGTGTATATGGATCATCGCAGCCTTCAACACTTGTTCAAGTAGAAAGATCTGAATTTGAGACAGCGGAGATGGCTTGAGTTACTCAAGGATTATGATATTACCATATTGTATCATCCGGGGAAGTTCAATGTAGTGGCCGATGCTTTGAGCCGGAAGGCGGTGAGTATGGGTAGCTTGGCATATATTCCAGTCGGGGAGAGGCCCCTTATAGTCGATGTTCAGGCCTTGGCCAATCGGATGGTGAGATTAGATATTTCAGAGCCCAATCGGGTGTTGGCTTGTGTGGTTTCTCGGTCTTCTTTGTATGAGGGCATCAGGGAGCGCCAGTATGATGACCCACATTTGCTTGTCCTGAAGGAAAGGATCCAGCATGATGATGCCAGAGATGAGACTATTGGTAGTTATGGTGTGTTACGGATGCAGGGCCGGATTTGCGTGTCGAATATGGATGGACTCCGAGAGATGATATTAGAGAAGGCCCACAGCTCGCGGTATTCTATTCATCCGGGTGCCGGGAAGATGTATCAGGACTTGAGGCAGCATTATTGGTGGAGGAGAATGAAGAAGGACATTGTGAGTTATGTGGATAGATGTCTCAATTGTCAGCAAGTCAAATATGAGCATCAGAGACCCAGTGGTGTACTCCAGCAGATGGATATTCCGGAGTGGAAATGGGAGAAGATTACTATGGACTTTGTGAGTGGTCTCCCTCGTACCTCAAGGAACTTTGATTCTGTTTGGGTGATTGTGGATAGGCTGACCAAATGTACGCATTTCATTTCGATGTGTACCACCTATTCTTCAGAGCGGTTGGTAGATATTTTCATTCGTGAGATTGTGCGGTTGCATGGGGTTCTAGTTTCTATTGTCTCAGACAGGGGTACTCAATTTTCTTCTCAGTTGTGAAAGACCTGCCATCATGAGTTGGGACTCTCAAATTCAGATGAGCTTTTCATCCTCAGATGGACGGACAGTCCGAGCATACTATTCAGATACTGGAGGACATGTTGCGTGCTTGTGTTATTGATTTCGGAGGTTCTTGGGATGAGTTCTTGCCGCTTGTGGAGTTTGATTATAATAATAGTTATCAGTCCAACATTCAGATGGCACCGTATGAGGCTTTGTGTGGGAGATGGTGTAGATCTCCAGTTGGTTGGTTTGAGCCCGGTGAGGCTAGAGTATTGGGGACAAAGTTAATCCAGTATGCCTTGGAGAAAGTGAAAGTTATCCAGGAGAGACTTCGTACAGCTCAGTCGCGTCAGAAGAGTAATGCGGACCGGAAGGTTTCGGGATGTATCTTATATGGTGGGCGAGAAGGTCCTGTTGAAGGTCTCACCTATGAAAGGCGTGCATAAGTTTGGAAAGAAAGGGAAGCTGAGTCTGCGGTTCATCGGACCTTTTAAGATACTCAGGAGGATTGGGGAGGTGGCCTATATGCTTTCCTTGCCATCCAGTTTGTCGGGGTTCACCCGGTGTTTCATGTTTCTATACTCAGAAAGTATTTTGGGGGCCCATCTCATGTTTTAGACTTCAGCACGATCGAGTTGGATGAGGATTTGACCTATGATGTGGAGCTAGTGGCTATTTTGGCTCGACAGATTCAGAAGTTGAGATCAAAATACATAGCTTCGGTGAAGGTTCATTGGAGACGTCGGCCCGTGGAGGAGACCACATGGGAGACCGAGCAGGAGATGCGGAGCAGATATCCTCGTTTGTTTGAGTCCCCAGACATGTTTCTTGACCCGCTCGAGGACAAGCGTTTGTTTTAGTTTGGGAGGATTTGACGACCCGACCCGTTGTCTTTTGTATTTCACCCCTGTTATCCCCGTGTGTTGATATATATGGTTGGTGAGTTTTAAATGTGTTGGATCGAATTTGGTTAGAAATGAGACCAATAGTCTCTTTAAGGAAAGCTTAAGTTGGCAAAGTCAACCGGATGTTGACTTATGATTTAGAAGGCTCGGAATGGATTTTCGGTGATTCGACTAGTTTCGGATTATGATTTGTGACTTGGGAGAGAAATCATAATTTAATTTGGAGGTCCGGTATAGAATTAGGCTTGAATTGGCTAAAGATGAATTTCAGCAAATTCCGGTTGATAAGCGAGATTTTAATCAGGGGGTTGGAATGGAATTCCGAGAGTTGCAATAGTTCATTAGGTGATTTTGGATATCTCTGTAAATTTTCAGGTCATTCGGACGTTGTTTGGATGGGTTTTCGATCGAATGCGAATTTGGAAAGTTCTAGTTTAACTTGGAATGAAATTCAATGATTTTGGTGATGTTTGATGTTAAAGATAGCTATTTTATGGCCAGAGCAAGTTTTAATGAGGTATTAAGTCTTGTTGGTGCTTTTGGTTGAGGTCTCGTGGGTCTCGGGATGATTCCGGATGGTTAGACGAGAAATTTTTGAAGTTAGGCATGAAATATACCTGCTCTTCTTGTATTTCCGCGGAAGCATGCTAGGGACGACTTAAGCGGTGTCCGCAGAAGCGGACTAAAAGCCGCAGAAGCGGCCTATTGTTAAAGGGTCAGGAACCGCTGAAGCGGAAGGGAGACCGCTAATGCGTGTCCGCAGCTGCGGAAAAGTGACCGCATAAGCGGTCTTGGGATTTATTAAAGGACAGCATAAGCGGTCAAAATGAATGCTGAAGCGGAATCGCGGAAGCGGTGAAAAGGCCGTGGAAGCGAAAATCGACCTGGAATTAATGCAACAGTAGGTTTTCAAAAGCTAAAAGAGAACAACATTTTAGACCTCGGCTAAGGCGATTTTGGTGCGATTTTTTGAGGGGATTTCGAGAGAGATCATCAGCTATGAACCCTTAGACCTCGAATAGGTAATTATGGCATGAAATTATAGATTATACACTAAGAAATTAAGGTTTTATATGTTAAAATTGGTGGTTAGGGCTTGAAACCGAAGTGATGCCAAACGTGTTAATTTGAGGGGTCAAATGGAATCTGATTCTTGTAAATTTGATATATATGGGCTCGTGGCAAGATGAGGATTCTTAAAATATGAATTTCATAATTTTTTGAGAAGTGGGCCTGGGGCTCGAGTTTTGCCAACTTCGTATTTTTTGGTGTATTTCGAGTTATTTCGATTGGGTTATGTTCCATTAGCTTATTTTGACGTATTCCTATTGGTTTTGATCAGATTTGGTTTTGATCAGATTTGGCATCCCCATAGGTTTATTCTCGAGGGAAAGGCATTGCGAGCTAGTTTACGGTCAGCTTGAGGTGAGTGATGGGTGTAGATGATGACCCGAGGGTTTGAAACCCCGGTATATCACATTGTGACGCTATATTGACGCTCTACTGTGAGTGCGGGGTCGATTATGATTGGGGACTATGGCTTAGTCCTACTGTGTGGCATTGTACTGTGTTTTTTGGCGATAAATGAGCTAGTAAACCTCCTACTTGGATGGTTATGAACACAGTTGGGCTGCATGCTAGTTATTTGGATCCCGTGAGGATCGTTATCACTGTTTCCATGAATTTTAGCATGTCTTCATGACATCAGCCCTGCACTAGAACACAGTTTAAAACATGATTTGGCAAATATTTAAGTTTGACACCTAATTCTATATTTTCTGATAAACGGAACTAAAAATGGTAAGATATTTGTGCATGTGAGGCTTGCATGCATATAGCTGGACTAATAGTGGATCGGGCTGCGCGCCGCAGCGTATGTTATTATGATATTGCGTTTGGACTGTAGGAGCCCCTCCAGAATCTGAACACCCGCAGTGAGCGCGGGTACCCAAATGGATCTGGTTGCACGTTCCGCAGTGGTCACGCATTGCATTGCATCTCATGCATTCATTTACTGTTGCTTTATATGCACATCTTTGAGGTTTGTACTATATAAAACTGCAAGATAGCTTCATTTTGTGTTATTTCGGGATTTCTGATCTTAGGGTTTTTATACATGCTTATTACTCGCTTAGTTGGTAGACTCACCCCATACTCCCTGCACCTTGTGTGCAGATTCAGGTGCTCCAGAGGCGTAGAGTTGCTGCTACTGTCTATCCCAAACGATCCAGAGTATTGAGGTAGCTGCCAGCGTCCGCAGAACCTGTTTGCTCTGTATCTATCAGTCTATTTTCCCTTATTACTTTGTCATACACTGTAGTTCTTTTCAGTAAGTGTATTGGTACTTACTACAGGCTCTGTACTCGTGACTCGTTGGTTTTTGGGAGGATTATTGTTCAGTTGTGTTTTCCTTGTTATAAATTATCCTTAGCTAGGAGTTTGATATTAAATCTTGCTGTTTGATATTGAAATTTCTTCCTCTTTGGATGGAATACATTCGTGGCTGGATTGGTCGGGCTTGCCTAGCCTTGCGTCGGGCGCCATCACGACAGGGATTTTGGGTCGAGACAATTTTCTATGTCCAAAACACTCCGACACCTATCCGAAACTCACCCGAGTCCTCGGGGATCCAAACCAAACATGTACATTGACTCAAAAAAATCATACAATCTTGCTCGAGCGATCAAATCGCCAAAATAACATCAAAATCAAAGAATCAACCTCCAAAACTCACGATTTTCATTCCAAAGTTAAAAACTTTAAAATTTTCCATTTTTAGTCCGAAACACGTCAAACGACGTCCGTTTTCAACCAAACTTTACAGATAGCGCTTAACGCTCATTTATGACTTGTACCGGGCATCGGAACCAAAATACGAGCCCGATACCATTACTTTTGATCAAATCTCATTTTCATTTTTCCTTAAGAAATTTCAGAAATAATTTCACAGAAAATTTTGTACTTGAGCCTGGGACCTCGATTACGATTCCGGGAATACGCCTGGGTCCCAAATTTACTTACGGTCCGGGACTATCACATCACGGTCCGGGTCAGTTTACCCAAAACGTTGACCAAAGTCAACGATAGCAATATTATTATCTAAATTCATAGTTTTTACACAGAATTCAAATATTTTCACATAAATTATTTTCCGGCTTCGCGCTCGGCTGTGCACACAAATCGAGGCAACCAAAAAAGATGTTTTCAAGGCCTCAGAATCACAAAGAAAGGAAGAACTAATAGTTTATGTAATTTTCATATATTTTTTATTTATTTTTTAATTACAAAATAGTACCTTCTCTTTATTTTTATATAATATTCGGAAACACAAAAAACGTTTCATGTTTAGTTTAATTAATTAGGATTAGCTTTGGAATTATGTAGTATTTCTATCTTATTTTAAAATATATTGCATGGAATTTCATATTATGAAAAAAAATACAAAAAATATGTTGCATTTACATTTAGGATTAGATTTTGCATTTTTGGAATTATTTTATAATTATGTGTTTTGACAAAAAGAAAATCACAACAAAAAAATGCGTACTTTGCATTTAGGATTTAATGTTAAAATTGTATGATTTTCTTTTAATTTGATATTTAACTATTTGTGATAATTACTAGTTATAATTATTTAGTATTTTTAGGATAGTTATGGTTAGCTTTAGTTCTTGCGTTAGTGGAAAATTACGGATTTCTTTGACTGCTATTCTCTAGTGAATTTCATGTTTCATATTGAAATATTTGTAATGTAAGGAAACTTTGAGGAGAGTTCCTATTATATTATTTTAGGAATAAACATAATAAATATGGATAGTGCTATAAAATAATAAAAGAACAAGAGCAATATTGCAGAGTAAGAGAGAGAGAAAATTCTTATTGAAATTTTGGGGTGATTTACAATAGGGTAAGACCCCTCTATTTATAGGAGGAAAAATGACTTATCCTCAAAGTAAAACTCTCTACAAGATAGACATTCACTCCAAATAGAATTATATTCTTAACACTCCCCCTTGAATGTCTACTCAATAAGTAATGTACATTGTTAAAACCTTAACTAAAACAAAACCCAATGGGAAAAAATTTCTAGAAAAGGAAAAAGAGTACACATGTTTAGAAATGCGCTTATTGGTTGCCTCGTTAAAAACCTTGCAAGGAAAACCCAGTGGGACAAAACCTTGTAAGGGAAAAAGAGTGCAACGCGCATTAACTACCCCTGAAGAGATCATCAATTCACTTCCTTGAGCCTTCGCATCCCAATCTTGTGCACTAGCTTGTTGAAGGTTGACGTCAGTAGAGATTTTGTGAACAAACCATCCATATTATCACTTGAACGAATCCGTTGCACATTGATATCACCATTCTTTTAAAGATCATGTGTGAAAAATAACTTTGGTGAAATATGCTTTGTCCTATCTCTTTTTATGAATCCTCCCTTCAATTGAGCTATGCATGTTTCATTGTCTTCATACAAAATCGTGGGTAGTTTGTGACATTTCAAACCACATTATTCTCGAATATGATGTATTATTGACCTCAGCCACACACACTCACGACTTGCTTCATGAATAGAAATTATCTCAGCATGATTAGATGAAGTAGCCACAATTGATTGTATAGTCGATCGCCAAGATATGGCAGTGCCTCCACAGATAAACACATAACCTATTTGAGATCGAGCCTTGTGAGGGTCAGATCAATATCCAGCACCAGCATAACCAAAAAGATCAGGACTACAATTATTGCTATAAAATAAGCCCATATCGGTAGTTCCTTTTAGATACCGCAATATATGTTTGATTCCATTCCAATGTCTCCTTGTAGAAGCAGAGCTATATCTTGCTAAGACATTAACTGAAAAAGTTATGTCAGGCCTTGTAGTATTTGCAAGATACATTAGTGCGCCAATTGCACCAAGATATGGTACTTCAGGACCAAGTAGCTCTTCATTCTTTTCTTGAGGTCGGAATAGATCCTTATTCACATCAAGTGATCAAACAACCATCAGAGTACTTAAAGGATGTGCTCCATCCATGTAAAACTATTTCAATACCTTTTCTATATAGGCAGATTGATGAACTAAAATTTTGTTTGCCAAGTGTTCAATTTGCAAACCAAGACATAATTTTGTCTTTCCGAGATCTTTCGTCTCGAATTCCTTCTTTGAATAATCAATTGCTTTTTGCAGTTCTATGGGAGTTCCAATAAGGTTTTCATTAACATATACGGCAAGTACAAAAAATTCCGATCACATGGGCAAATGGCATCATTTATATAGCCATCCTTTAATAAATACTCACTAAGACGATTATACCACATTTGTCCTGATTGCTTTAGACCATACAAAGATCTTTGCAATTTGATTGAAACTATTTTCCGGGACTTTGAATTATGAGTTTTTGGCAATTTGAATCCATCGAGAATTTTTATGTATATCTCATTATCAATTGAGCCATAAAGGTAGGCGGTAACCACATCCATTAAATGAATGTCAAGCTTTTCAAGGACAGCAAAACTAATGAGATAACAGAAAGTTATAGCATCCATAACAGGTGAATATGTCTCTTCGTAATCGACACCAGGCCTTTGTGAAAATCCTTGGGCAACAAGGCGTTCCTTATATCTTTGTACCTCGTTTTCCTCATTTCTCTTGCGTACAAAGACTCATTTATGGCCAACAGGCTTAACACCTTTAGGTGTTTGAACTATAGGCCCAAAAACTTCATGTTTTGCAAGTGAATTCAATTCTGATTGGATTGCTTCTTGCCATTTTGGCTAATCAAGTCTTTGTCGACATTCTCCAATAGATTGAGGTTCAAGATCCTCACTTTCTTGCATAATGCTAGATGCAATATTATATGCAAAGACATAATCCACCACTATCACTCGATTAAAGTTTGTCTCAATATCGATTGGATTTATGATAGTTCCTTATTTTCTTGAGTCTCAGGCTCAATGGATTCTTCATGAATCTCAAAATTTATTAAATCGTGAATTTACTCATGAGATTCTTTCGTAGTGTCATTATGATCATTTGCTTTCCTTTATCTAGGATTTCGATCTTTGGAACCTAATGGTCTGCCACGTTTTAGGCGTGCTTTCGACTCATTAGCTATGACACTAGAATATTGTCCAATAGGGACATCATTATGGATTGGAACATTCTCTGCAGGAATATGTGATTTTTTTTAGTAACAGAAAAGAAAAATTACAACAATTAAGAGAAATAATAATAAGACAATAGCGCCGGAGTTGTTATCCATATAACAAAAACCAGGCTAACCTTACCGTACTAATCCTATTGAGGAATATGTGATTGTGTTATCCTTTTCAAGTCCGTAAATGCGTCTGGCATTTGATTTTCTATTCTTTGCAGATGGATAATCTTTCGCACCTTTTTTCATAAATAGAGGCACGTGGATCAAGATGAGATAATGATGGATTTTTCCACAAAATTTCCTGTTTGGTTTCACCAACTTATCCCCCTAATTTTGGGAAAAGTTTCTCATCGAATCGACAGTCTTCAAATCGTGCACTGAACAAATCCCCTGTCAATGTTTCGAGGTAGCGAATAATGGAGAGCGATTCAAACCCAACATATATTCCTAACCTTCTTTGCGGACCCATTTTGGTGCGATATGGAGGTGCTATAGGCACATATACTGCACATCTAAAAATTCTTAAATGGGATATATTTGGTTCATGACCCAAAATTAATTGCAACGGGGAATATTTGTGATAATTTGACTGTCTCAGACGAACTAGCATTGCGGCATGCAAAATGGCGTGACCCCAAACCGAAGTGGGCAGCCTCATTTTCATGAGTAATGTTCTTGCTATCAACTGCAGACGTTTAATTAAAGACTCTGCAAGACCATTTTGAGTGTGAACATGAGCTACAGGATGTTCCACTTTTATCCCAATTGATAAGAAATAATCATTAAATACTCGGGATGAAAACTCACAGAATTATCTAGTTTAATAGACTTAATTGGATTATCGGAAAATTGTGCCCGTAATCGAATTATTTGTGCCCTTAATTTTGCAAACGCAAGATTGTGAGATGACAATAGGCACGTATGAGACCGTCTAGAAGATGCGTCTATTAAGACCATAAAATATCTAAACGACCAACTAGGTAGGTGAATAGGTCCACAAATGGCCCCTTGTATACGTTCGTAGGTGACTCAATTCCAACATTTGTTGGTGATGGTCTAATAATTAACTTGCCTTGATAGCAAGAAGTGCAAGAAAACTTATTGTTTAAAAGAATCTTTAAATTCTTTAATGGATTCCCATTTGAGTTTTCTATAATCCATCTCTTCATAATTGATCCAGGATGTCCCAATCGATCATGCCAAAGTACGAAAGTATTGGAATCAGTAACCTTTTGGTTTACGGTAGAATGTGCCTCAATTGCACTAATTCTTGTCCAATACAGGCCACAAGATAAAGATGGGAACTTCTCAATAACCCTCTTTTGGCCAGAGACATTCTTTGTAATGATGATATATTCAAGATTATTCTCATCTATTGTCTCAATATGATATCCATCTTGACGGATATCTTTAAACCTCAACAAGTTCCTCTTGGACTTGGAGGAGAACATTGCATTTTTTATGATAAATATTGTTCCCTTAGGCAGAGTTATAGTAGCTCTTTCAGAGCCTTCAATTAATTTACTACTACCAGAAATTGTAGTAACATCTGCCTTACACATATTTAAATGAGAGAAATATTTCTTCTCTCTGAATATTGTATGTGTCGTACATGAATCAATTAAATAAATATTTTTACAATTGTACTTTGATCAAAGATTTCTTTGGGAGATATCCATATTTACTTCACATGATTTGACATACAAAGAAATACACAAATAAATATTAGTATTTTTAAAGAAAATGGAAAGAAAACAAAGTTAACCCAGTGATTCAATAATAATGTTTTAATGCAATTTCGAACAAACTCTCATTATGATACAAATAATTACAATGCTATATAATATTATAATTAATTGGATGAATTTAAATCAACATGAGAGTGTAAAATAAAAATAAAAATTTGACGTAGCTAATATATTGTTAAATCCAATGTAAATAATAATACTATCATCACAAATGATTTCGCATCCGATAACTACTGTTAGAACAAACAAAATAATATACCTATCACATAGCATTTATATGAGATGCTACTGTTTGTTGTTCAAAAAAAAGGAAAATAAAAGAAAGTACGTAACTTATTTTCCATTCTCTTGTCCATAGGTAGTCTTTACAACAAGTAAAATGAATGTTGTACATATTAACTATAAACTATTAATACTTAACGGTTGGCACAAGATTAATATAAATGGAGGAATGTCCAATGATCGCCCAATTTATAATACAAGTATAAATACTGCATTATGAAGAAATAGTAATTTTAATCCGAACGAACTAACATTATTTTATAAAATAAATAATATTAATGACTAGTGTTCATATAAAAAAATTATGATTACATAATATTTATTCACTAGCTATTACAAATAGGAAAAATATAAATTAAACTACTTAATCTTCTTTAACCACAGACCCATATCGATCAAGTAATCTATTTTTCCATCAGGGCACTCAAAGAAGTCTGCCACATCCAAGTGGGTGATGTCAAAATCATTGTCAGGGACAAAATTGGCTTCAGGGCCTTTATTCTTTAGAGATGCTTGATAAAGCTTAACCAAATGTCTTGGTACACGGCAAATATTTGCCCAGTGCCATTTTCCACCACAACGATAACATTTAGTTTCTAAACTATTTTTTTGGCTTCTCATCTTTCCCTTTCCGCTTTTGGAGGTTATACTTCTTTGGGGGGTGATTGACACCAGGAAAATTTCTACCTTGTCCACGTCCATGGCCACGGCCATGACCAATATCACGACCACGACCACGGCCGCGATGAGAGTCATGGCCTTTTCCACGCTTAGCATAATGGGAATACACCTCATCCACTTCAGGCAATAGTGTAGACCCAGTGGGTTGATTTTCATGATTTCTCATGAGCAAGTCATTGATTCGCTCAGCCACAAGGGGAAGAGAAATCAACTCAGAGTACTTCTTGAAACCTTTCTCTCTATACAGTTGTTGCAGAACTATATTGGAGGCATGAAACGTTGTAAATATTTTTTCAAGCATATCATAATCAGTGATAGTATCTCCATAGAGTTTCAGTTTAGAAGTAATTCTGAACATCGCAGAAATATATTCAGAAATAGACTTAAAGTCTTGGAGCCTCAGATGAGCCCAATCATATCGTGCTTGTGGCAGAGTGACCAACTTTAAGTTTTCATATCTTTCTTTTAAGCCATTCCATAAAATAACGGGATCTTTGACTGTGAGATATTCAATTTTCAACCTTTCATCAATGTCCATGTCGATTAACGCAAAAATATTCAGGGATTTTTACTTATCTATACCATATTAAATGTGCATAGTTTGTTAATTACTAACCCAGTTCATATTTTAACGATAATTTAAATACCATTCAACTATTAGACATTAGAATGACATAATATTTCCCAAAAAAGTGCAAAAATTAAGGAGAGAACTACAATTCAATTCTCGAACTACAATCGCATAGAAGGATTCCCTGTACTTCAAGATTTTTCTATGCAATCGCAGAGGAGTAATGCGATCCCATAAAACAAGCTGATGACTACCAAATTAACTCTATGTGATCGCGGAAGAACCAATGCGATCGCATAGAACAAAAAACCTGGACACTAGCAACTAGCAAAAAAACTAGATTTTCTAAGTCCAAAACACTCCGACACCTATCCGAAACTCACCCGAGCCCTCGAGGCTCCAAACAAAAAATATACACTGACTTAAAAATATCATACAAACTTGCTTGAGCGATCAAATCACCAAAATAACATCAAAATGAAGAATCAACCTCCAAAGCTCATGATTTTCATTCCAAAGTTCAAAACTTTGAAATTTTTCCATTTTTAGTCCGAATCATGTGAAACAACGTCCGTTTTCAACCAAATTTTACAGATAGCGCTTGACGCTCATTTAAGAGTTGTACCGGGCGTCAGAACCAAAATATGAGCCTGATACCATTACTTTTGATAAAATCTCATTTTCATTTTTCCTTAAGCAATTTAAGAGTATTATTTCACAGAAAAATTCCGTACTCGGGCCTGGGACCTCAGATTTCGATTCCGGAAATACGCCCAGGTCTCAAATTTCCTTACCGACCATACGGGACCGTCGCATCACGGGTCCGGGTCTGATTACCTAAAATATTGACCAAAGTCAACAATAGCAATATTATTATCAATGTTCAGAGTTTTTAACACATAATTCAAATATTTCCACATAAAAAATTCTGACTTCGCGCTCGGAGTGCACACGTAAATCGAGGCAACCAAATAAGAGGTTTATAAGGCCTCAGAAGCACAAAGAAAGGAAGAATTAATAGTTTATGTAGTTTTCATTTTTATTTTATTTTTAAATACAAAATAGTACCTTATCTTTATTTTTATATAATCTTCGAAAATACAAAAATAATTTCCTGTTTAGTTTAATTAATTTTGATTAGCTTTGGAATTATATAGTATTTCTATCTTATTTTAAAAGATATTGTGTAGTATTTCATATTATGAAAAAGAATACAAAAAATATATTGCATTTATATTTAGGATTAAATTTTACATTTTTGGAATTAAATAATAATTATGTGTTTAAAAAAAAGAAAATCACAATAAAAAAAATGCGTACTTTGCATTTTAGAATTTAATGTCAAAATTGTGTGATTTTCTTTTAATTTGATATTTAACTATTTGTGATAATTACTAGTTATAGTTAGTATTTTTAGGATAGTTATAGTTAGCTTTTGTTCTTACGCAAGTGAAAAATTACGGATTTCTTTGACTGCTATTCTCTAATGAATTTCATGTTTCATATTGAAATATCTGTAATGTAAGGAAACTTTAATAAACATAAAAAATATAGATAGTGTTATGAAATAATATAAAAGACAAGAACAATATAGAGAGAATAGGGAGAGGAGTATTCTTATTGATACTTGGAATTGTTAGGGATGATTTACAATGGTAGAAGACCCCTTTATTTATAGGGAGGTAGTAACTTAGCTACCAAGAATAAAACTCTAGAATCTCTCTAATTATAGACATTCACCTTAAATAGAAGTCTATTTATAACACTCCCCCTTGAATGTCTATTCAACAATGTGTCTCGTTAAAACCTTAAAACCAAAGCCCAATGGGAAAAATTAAAGAGAAGGAAAAAGAGTACACATGTTTGAATATGCGCCTATTGGTTGCCTCGTTAAAAACCTTGCAAGGAAAACCCAGTTGGGACAAAACCTTGTAAGGGAAAAAGAGTGCAACGCGCATTAACTCCCCCTGATAAGAACATCAATTTATATCCTTGAGCATTTGCATTCCAATCTTGTGCACCATCTTCAAAACAATCTTTGGTAGATGTTTGATAAATAAATCAACCATATTGACTTGAATAAATATTCCGCACCTTGAAATCATCATTCTTGATAGATATGAACATCTTCATATAATGTAGTGGAATGACTCTTCAATATCTCCATAGATGTACTCTCGATGCCATCATGCTTATAGTTATAGCAAGATACATATGTACACAAATTGTACTTAGGATGTGGTACTTCAGGACCAAGAATTGCATATGCTTCAAGCAACTTAAATCTTTCAAGTTAAGTCATATAAATCACATAATAGACTTTAGATGCATATCAAGTTTTCATGTCATGCTAAACAAATAAGATATCGAAAACTGATTATACATACCTTTGACTTTATACTTTCAAGTATTTGAACTATATGTCCAAATCTACATGTCTTTCATATGGAATCAAGTATTTGTCTATACGCTTCAAGCGTATCCAAGGCTTTGTCCTTCAGGGACTTAATATGAGCATTTGTAGTGAGAATATAGTTACATTCTTTGGGTCAGCAAATGCGTATAGCATGCTTTGCAATATGTTGCAATTGAATTATCCATTTTATGAACTTCAGGTTCATGATATTCGGGGATTTACATATACAAATGATAATTCATCCCATGTAACCTTTTCTCAAGTGTTTATCATGTCTCCCCTCATGTTAGAAAAGCTAACTTGTTTCCTCAACTTTGGGAAATCATCTTTGTGCATTATCATGTCAATATACACAGCACATTAATAATAAGATGAAATTATTTGGTTCCTGACCCTGAACCACTTGTGCGGGGAGAATATACTCTCGTATACAACGTATATCAAACTGATATATATAACTTTGTTCTCATAAGAAACAGTTTAGCTATTAAGTGGAAGCACTCAATAATTATCTTGCTAAACCAACTTTGATATAAACCAACTTATCAAGATGAACTATCTTGAGTAGAGAATCTGGAAATTATGCTCGAAGTTAGATTACTGAGCAATTTACCTCGCAATCACCGGCCAGGCTGCGGGTTAATAACAATTGCGCATGTAACCATTTCATAGATGCATCATATGTGGTATACATGGCAGGTGAATGGGCCCATATTCACCTTTGATATTTCCAGAATTTATGGGCTTCAACCCGAACTCTTTAGTTGGTCAGTTCATTAATGAGAACAAGTGATACAAGAGAATTCGTAAAGAACTTTCTAGTTCTTTAATATTCACCTATGTGAATTTGCACATCATACTTAAAATGAGATGGCTAACACGAATGCCAACTGAATAAATTATCAATATTGGTAAACTTCAAATTTACACCATGACATGTGCAGTTTATCAATAAACTTCAGGTTTATTATGACATGGGTTTTTATACCAATAGATATCCACTTTATTGTGGCATTCTTTCATTTGTGTAGTACAAACTGGAGAACAAAGCGGGTAGCTTTTCATATACAAATTACCCCGCTACAAGTTGAAGTAATAGGAGATATCAAATCCTTCCTTTATTTATAGTCTCAATATAATCAATCGCTTTCGCGTGTACTTTGGAAACTGAATAAGTTTCTTTGAGACTTACTACAGCACAATACTCAATTGTGTTTCTCCAACATAGTAATAATTGGCTCTTCTAGAGCTCTCAATTAATTTTTTACTACCACAGATTCATCAATATCCATGTGGTGAATATCTTTCTTAAAGAGAAAGTTATACCATTATGGTCATGTCAAACTTATATGCAAGACATGTTTCTTGCATTATCGTTGTCCTTTAATAGTCATATTTCCAAAATACTTTGGCGTACAATAGGTACGTGACCAACGATCATTCATGCCATATATATAGCCAACAGGCTTGACACTATTAGGTGTTTCAACTATAGGGCCAAAAACTTCACGTTTTGCCAGCGAATTCAATTCTGATTGAATTGCTTTTTGCCACTTTGGCCAATCATGTCTTTTTCGACATTCTTCAACAGATTGAGGTTCGAGATCCTCACATTCTTGCATAATGCTAGATGCGACATTATAAGCAAAGACATTATCCACCACTATATCCACTCGATTAATATTTTCCTCAATATTAATTGGATTTATGGATAGTTCCGTATTTGCCAGAGTCTCGGGCTCAATGGATTCTTCATGAATCTCAGAATTTGTTAAATCATGAATTTCCTCATGAGATTCTTTCGTAGTGTCATTTTTATCATTTGCTTTCCTCTTTCTAGGATTTCGATCTTTAGAACCTAATGGCCTGCCACGCTTTAGGCGTGCATTTGACTCATTGGATATGACACTAGATGATTGTCCAACAGGGACATCAATACGGATTGGAACATTTTCCGCGGGGATGTAGGATTTCGTTATCCTTTTCAAGTCCGTAAATGCGTCAGGCATTTGATTTGCTATTCTTTGCAAATGGATAATCTTTTGTACCTTTCTTTCACAAATAGAGGTATTGGATCAAGATGAGATAATGATGCATTTTTCCACAAAATTTCCCGTTTGGTTTCACCAACTTCTCCCCCTAATTTTGGGAAAAGTGTCTCATCAAATTGACAGTCTGCAAATCGTGCAAATCTCCTGTCAATGTTTCGAGGTAGCGAATTAATGGAGGGCGATTCAAACTCAACATATATTCCTAACCTTCTTTGCAGACCCATTTTGGTGTGGTATGGCGGTGCTACAGGCACATATACTGCGCATCCAACAATTCTTAAATGGGATATATTAGGTTCATGACCCAAAACCAATTGCAACGGGGAATATTTGTGACAATTCGTCAGTCAGAGACGAACTAGCATTGCTGCATGCAAAATGGCGTGACCCCAAACCGAAGTGGGCAGCCTCGTTTTCATGAGTAAATGAGGTATTCAAGATTATACTCATGTGTTGTCTCAATCTGATATCCATTTTGAATGATATCTTTAAAACTCAACAAGTTCCTTTTAGACTTGGAGGAGAACATTGCATTCTCTAAAATATCGTTCCTTTAGGCAGAGTTATAGTTGCTCTTCAGGAGCTTTCAATCAATTTAATTCCCATGGTTTGCCATACAAAAGAAAATATACGAACATGAGAATAAACAAATTCAGTCCGTTTGTTTCATACTTGAACAATATTTTCGAAATCTGTTGAGGTTATTCGACTAACTAAATCAGATAGTTGATTATATGTATTCCATGATCGATTACTTTGCAGTTTGAAAATTTCAGTTTAAGCATTTTCTTCAAACAATCGATTGTTAAACACTCACAATCGATTGTTGAACATTGACAATCGATTGTTAAACACACACAATCGATTATTTGCTATTTTGAAAAACTTCAGATCACACTGTCTTAAGATAATCGATTGTTAAACATAGACAATCGATTGTGGACTAGTTTGAAAAAATTCCAGATCACTGTCTTAAGACAATCGATTGTTAAATATAGACAATCGATTGTGGACTATTTTGAAAAAATTCCAGATCATTCTTAAGACAATCGATTGTTAAATATAGACAATCGATTGTTGGCTATTTTGAAAAATTCGAGCACTGTCTTAAGACAATCGATTGTTAAATTTAGACAATCGATTGTTAGCTATTTTGAAAAATTCCAGAGCACTGTCTTAAGACAATGTTAAACATAGACAATCGATTGTTGAACATTGACAATCGATTGTTGAACATTGACAATCGATTGTTTTGCAGTTTTAATGCGAAATATTAGATAATCGACTAACTGTTAGGTTAGTCGATTACCGCTATTGGAAAATAAAAATATTATTGAAATCTGAGCATATTGAAACATTCTAAAGAACTAGTACTAATATTATATCATAAACTAACTAATACGAGCTGATACTAATGACTATTAGTTTATTCACTAACTATTAAAAATAAGTGAAATAAAATCAAACAACTCCATCTTCTTTCATCACAGATCCATCACCGATTAGGTGGTCTATTTTCCCCTCAGGGTGCTCAAAGAAGTCTGCCACATTCAAGTGGGTGATGTCAAAATTGTCGTCAGAGACAAAATTTGTTTCCGGGCCTTTACTCTTTCGAGATGCTTGATAAAGGTCAACTAAATGTCTTGGTACACGGCAAGTTTTTGACCAGTGCCCTTTCCCACCGCAACGATAACATATAGTTTCTGAACCTTTTGCCTTAGGATCCTCATAATCCCGTTTCTGCTTTCGGCGGTTATCTCTCTTCGGGGGGTGACGGACATCATGGATATTTCTTCCTTGTCTACGTCCACGGCTATGACCCCGATTACGACCACGACCATGGCCCTTTTCTTGATTGGCATAATTAGAGTGCACCTTATCTGCTTCAGGCAGTGGTGTAGACCCAGTGGGTCGATTTTCGTGATTTCTCATGAGCAGGTCATTATTTCGCTCAGCCACAAGTAGAAGAGAAATCAGTTCAGAGTACTTTGTGAAGCCTTTCTCTCTGTACTGTTGTTGCAGTACCATATTGGAGGCATGAAACGTTGTAAACGTTTTCTCAAGCATATCATAATCAGAGATATTATCTCCACATAGCTTCAATTTAGAAGTAATTCTGAACATTGCAGAATTATATTCAGAAACGGACTTAAAGTCCTGGAGCCTCAGATGAGCCCAATCATATCGTGCTTGTGGCAGAGTGACCAACTTCAGGTTGTCATATCTCTCCTTTAAGCCTTTCCACAAGATGAGTGGATCCTTGATGGTGAGATATTCAATCTTCAAACCTTCATCAAGGTGATGGCACAAGAAAATCAAGGCCTTCGCACAGTCTTGGGTGGATGCTTTATCTCTATCTTTAATGGTGTCTCCAAGACCCATAGCATCTAAGTGGATTTCAGCATCCAACACCCATGTCATATAGTTCTTGCCCGAAATTTCAAGGGCAACGAACTTTCTTTTCGTAATGTCAGACATAAGCGAAAATCAAATTAGGAAGAGAGAAATACCTTAGTTTTTCTTGAGAACGATTCTTGAGACGGTAGAGTCTCGTGCTGATAACGTGTTATGAAATAATATAAAAGACAAGAACAACATAGAGAGAATAGGGAGAGGAGTATTCTTATTGATACTTGGGATTGTTAGGGATGATTTACAATGGTAGAAGACCCGTTTATTTATAGGGAGGTAGTAACTTAGCTACCAAGAATAAAACTCTAAAATCTCTCTAATTATAGACATTCACCTTAAATAGAAGTCTATTTATAACAGATAGTGCTTTATTGGTTCAAAGTATCTAAAATTGTGTATAAATTGAAATGATTTGGACAATTTCTCGTTGTTCCATTTGATTAGCCATAGAAATTATTGAGATGGTATGTTCAATTAAGCTTAAAATAAAATATGACTTGGGCCCAAGCTTAAAAGATATTGTGTAGTATTTCAGATTATGAAAAAGAAAATACAAAAAAAATATGTTGCATTTACATTAGGATTAGATTTTGCATTTTTTGAATTAACTAAATTATGTGTTTCTAAAAAAAAGAAAGAAAATCACACCAAAAAATGTGTACTTTACATTTTAGTATTTAATGTAAACATTGTGTAATTTTCTTTTAATTTGATATTTAACTATTTGTGATAATTACTAGTTATAGTTAGTTAGTATTTTTAGGATAGTTATAGTTAGCTTTAGTTCTTGCGTAAGTGGAAAATTACGGATATCTTTGACTGCTATTCTCTAATGAATTTCATGTTTCATATTGAAATATTTGTAATGTAAGGAAACTTTGAGGAGAGTTCTTATAGTATTATTTTAGGAATAAACACAAAAATATGGATAGTGGTTTAGTATCTAAAATTGTGCATAAATTGAAATGATTTGGACACTTTCTCGTTGTTCCATTTGAGTAGCCATGGAAATTATTGAGATGGTATGTTCAATTATGCTTAAAATAAAATATGTGTCACGACTCCAAACCCGATCGTGATAACGCTCTGCCGCGAGGCTGGGCAAGCCTGACCAAATCACAACCAAGCATGACATTCCAGCCCAAGGAGAAACCATTTAGGAATAACTAGCGAAATTCAATAACAAACTCCCAAACGAAGAGGTAATTCATACCAAAGAAAAACACATCTGAATAATAATCCTCCCAAAAACCGAGGAGTCACGAGTACAGAGCCTCTAACAAAACAGAATACAAGTCTGAACGGAAATGATATAGAGTCTAACAAAGTAGCAAAGGGAACATGACTGATAGAGACAGAGTAAGTAGTCCTGCGGACACTGAGCAGCTACCTCAATACTCTGAATAGCTCGAGGGATATCAACAGCAGTAGCACTAAGTCTCTGGAGCACCTGAATCTGCACACAAGGTGCAGGGAGTATGGGGTGAGTCTACTAACTCAGCGAGTAATAAGAATGTATAAGAACCCGAAAGCAGGAAATCCACAATAAAGCACGGAGTAAAGCCAGTTAGATAGTTCTGTATAGTACGAGTCTCAAATATATCCAAATAAAGCAACAGTAAATAAATGCATGAGATGCATTGCAATGTATGACCACTGTGGAACGCGTAGTCCGATCCATTTGGGTACCCGCGTTCACTGTGGGGGTTCAGACTCCGAAGGGGCTCCTACAGCCCAAGCGCCATATCATACAGTGCCAATAGTTACAATTTTTTTCATCACAATACATGGTGTCCTTTGTTACCACCGTTTCATTACAATACGCGATGTCCTTAGTTACCACCATTCCTATTCAATAATATGTGCTGTCCTTAGTTACCACCGTTTTCATTTAAAATACACGGTGTCCTTAGTTACCACCGTTTTCATTTTAAAATAATATACTGTCCCAAAATAGCGAGATAATACTCGTCAGCCCGAAATATTATTTAAAATTTATTTGAGTTTTCAAAACGTATAAATATGGCTGAGTTTGCAAAAATAGTATTTAAACCTGGACTGATTTCAAATAATATGTAAATCATGAAAATTCTGAGATAACGATCCCTGAAGGATCCTACAAGTCGGCACAAGTCCACAAAGTAGGCATCAAGCCCAAATAACATGAATATAGTATGCGAAGCAATCACCAACATAGTACAACGTGTCCCTCGGATTGGACCGAGTCACAGTTTCTAACATATACAACCCCGCACTAGCCATGGAGTATGTGTCTAGCCTCATAATAGCGTCACAAAGTGATATACCAGGGTTTCAAACCCTCAGATCATAAACTACACCCATTACTCACCTCGAACCTGCGAAATCTCAAGCTCGCGATTTCTTTGTCTCTCAATCGGTCTCCTCACGCGTCGAATCTAGACAAAAACAGAGAGAATACATCACTATATGCAAATGGGGCAATGCCCAATTGAAAACAACAGAGAAATAGCCACAAAATCCCGAAATTAGAAAACCTGAGCGCTGGGCCCGCTTCTCGAATAATTACAAAATTCACATTTTCAGAATCCTCGTCTCGCCACGAGTCCATACATATCCAATTTACAAAATCAGAGTCTATTTGACCCCTCAAATCAACGCTTTAAGATTCACTTGGGTTTCAAGCCCTAACCACCATTTTTGACATTAAAGACCTTGATCTCTAAGTGGTTAATCTATGATTTAGCACATAATCATATATTCAAGGTCTAAGAGATCATACCTGAAGAATCCCCTCGAAAATTTCTCCAAAGTCTCTCTCAATCGCCACATTCCGAAGTGCTATTGTTCTTTTTCTTTTCATAATATTAAACCCACTAATTCTTTAAAACTGCTCGACTTCCGCTTCTGCGGCTCACCGACCACTTACGCGATTTCCGCTTTAGCATCCACATGACCGCTTCTGCGGTCTGTCCAAATCCTCAGCGACCGCTTCTGCGGTCTTTCAACCGCGTCTGCGACCTCCGCTCCTACGGTCACAATCTCACTTCCGTGGTCCCTGGCCTTATCCCTTGGCCGCTTCTGTGGGACTTGTGCGCTTCTGCGGACTCCGCTTAGGCGACCCTTTTCCGCTTCTATGGAAATACCAGAAGCAGCACCTGTGCATTTCATGCACAACTCTTAAAATTCCTCATTTAACCATCTGATGTCACCCCAAGGCCCCAGGGGTCCAAACCAAAAGCACAAATATGACTAAATACCCCATTAAAACTTGCTCAAGCCCTGAAAATACCAACATTTACACCAAAAATCATCATTTTCCTCAAATCAAAGCCTAAGATAAACATGAACTTCTCAAAATCTCATCCGATGCCGAAATGGACCAAACGAAGTCCGAATGATCTGAAAATTTGCAAACACACCCCAATTGACCTAACGAAGCTAATGCGACTCTCGGAATTCCATTCCAACCCCGGATCAAAATCTCACCTATCAACCAGAAATTCGCCGAAATTCAACTTAGCCAATTCAAGCCTATCTACACCGAACCTCCAAATTTGATCCTGTTTTCTCTCCCAAGTCAGAAATCACCATCCAAAACTAGTCGAATCCCCGGAAATCCATTTCGAGCCCTCTAATTCATAGGTCAACATCCGGTTGACTTTGCCAACTTAAGCTTTCCTTAAAGAGACTATTGGTCTCATTTCTAACCAAATTCAACATATCACACTTCAAACTCACCAAACACATATATCAACACACATGGAAGCATAATACGGGGATAACAGGGCTGAAATACGGAAGAAGACGGGTCGGGTCGTCACATCCTCCCCAACTTAAACAAACGCTTGTCCTCGAGCGTACCCAAAGTTGTACTAGAAGCAACCCAATCGCCACACAACATTACCAGACATATGATCAGGGTGATCCCACATCACCCTAACTCACATAGGTACCGATAACACAACACAACTAAAATTTCACAATCCATCTGGCCCATAAACCGTTGAACCACACTGCACTACACGAAATCACATACAAGAACAGATCCTCGCATCTATTCTACGAATCAATCCGAACCAACTGTAATAACCCACACCTACAACCTCAGGTGAATTCATACAATATACACCACATTCCAACACTCGGAACAATAGTCTCTATTCACAGCAGTTACCCACAGTACTCAAATACCAATAGGAAACCTCTTATCTAGCTAAAGTCTCATTCCAACACTTTCGCATATTGCCAACGATCACTAAAACACGTAACGAACCGTAGTAGTTCTTCAGATCAACCATTCATGAAGTCACTTCCAAGTTGACTATTATCACAACAGATTTTCGGGCTAAACCTCGATATTACCACTCTAACCAGCTGAAATCAAATCTGCACATACTCATTAGTAACCTAACGATCACCTCGAATCTATCAGACCACTTCTGGTGATATGGTGCCTCAATACAGGCCTAAGCCACAATTTCATAATTCACGCGCCAATAAGGAACAATCTATACGTACCCAAATTAGGCAAATGACTCAACCGGAATAGTTATACCTCACGCTCATCAATACCTTCACAAAACCAAACTGAGGCCCATCTTACATCATAGGAATAGAGTACCTGAATCCTCCTCGAGAGGTCATAACTGCACGTGCTCTCGCCACAACACGCGATCCTATCCGAACACCGTTACACATGAAGCGCCTCGTGTTACCATGCACAGATCTATGCCTGAAACCAAATTTCCCCTCACACTCACGGTGAAACAAGTAATATATACCAGTCAGTCCTTAGAGGACACAACTGACACACTATCCGCCAAGCAATTCCTAATACGTATTTTCCTCAGAACCCGGGAAGTAAGGAATACAAAGCAACACATGGAAAGCTATTCTCAACCTCACACTGTTGCGGTGCACAACCCGATCCAGATAACATACTCGTGGAAGCATGCCACCCCATCCACACAATATCTGACATAGGGAGGAGCATATCGAGCCACATTGGCTCACAATGACAAAATATCAACATTGGTCGCAAGAAAACTAAGTGCATAAAGATATCTATTTAGCTTTGTGAGCTACAAATTCCACTTCCACTACTATAACTCATACCAGAGTCGTATGAAATGGTGCCCAGCACCAAATATTTACCGAAATCCACAGTCTCACCTGGTGACATGCCCGGCCACAAGGACGCATTTGAAAAGTCCCTCAATACTGGAACCGAAATCAATGGTAGAAACCTCTATACTGACAGCCGACTCGAAGGCCAAATTAAGGAACGCAATTCTTCCCAGCTGACCACTAGTATCTGGAACACAATAATCCAGCTAGAACATCGTCCGATACACCCCGCCATGCAACTTGTGGCATTTCCCAACATGACTAATAGCACAATCGTTCAGGATAATCAAACACTGAGACAGTCACTCTGCATCCACATAACATATCCATAATTTAATATACTAAGCAAGGAAAGATACACTCGGCTTCCAAATTCCCAATAGGCGCTAACAGTACCAATACAGCACAGACGATTCTCAATTACCGCGTAGACTGCATTGGAGAACTCCCAGTCTCCGGCTATTCATAGCACAAGAATCGATGTGCCTGATCAAAATTTCCACAATGCAAAATACAGATTACACCTCAAGTACCCCACTATCCCACGAGGGATATTCTAAATCTCCCATGCGCCATCAAGCAACTCAGATATCCGCAGTCGATCCCATAAGAAAATGTCGTAACACTACTGATGTATCCTTTGTGGATTTACCCTCTTTCCGAAACTTATGCCATCGTCAAATCATTTCCAATTAACAGTACCAGTTCCTTGATTACCTGAAGCTACTCATTACCTAAGACATGGCCAAATTCACCATACCTTTCAGAACTAAGTCGAAAACTTGCACACGCCCATCTCGGTCCTTTACAACATATCGCATACCTAATATTCTCCAGGGATAACACGAGAACTTTCATCTCCCTTCTGCGCCGCAGACATGGACGCACCCAATTAGTCTAGGACTTCCATTGATTCCCTTTAGAAGAAAATTTATTATACACTCCATGCTACGCATGTCCATAGAAAATACACATCTCCAAACCACGATGAAACTCAACAAGAATTCTCTCCCAATTCCATTTGCACAGGTTAAACTGCCAAGGGCTGAATTTCTCTACCTGAACCAAGCTAAGCAGACTTTCAGTACTCATGAGCTTCGCTGCCCAACGCTGGTAAGAACCCATTACCTCAAACACATACCACGATCGATCATATCTTTACCATACCGATTCGGGCCCCTAACAAGTTACTCTATTTGTCTCGATTCCCACCTGATTCATTTTCAACTAGATATACTCTCTTGCTATTGCACCATAATGTCTCAACCCAGTCTCACTATACGAGACCCAACACCAGATCACACCATCTAAGACCCATATGCCACTGAATACTTCCTCAAACGTGCTCAGAATTACCGCATTACAAAATACTTTACCCGAAGAACTTTCTGCGACTCTGAATCGATTACCTTTACTTTCCAAATACTGATACCTAGAATCCCGTAATCAACATAGAAATACCACAAGTCTTGACCTATGCTAATGATACACTGACTTGGTCACATACTCAGCCTCAAAACACCCGAGTGATACCTATCGAATCTCGATCACATCAAAAACCATTCTCAAAAGTATGCCACTCTTATACACACTGCAATTCACTTGACTTAATGAGTCGAATGACTCGTGCCTTATCAGCACTCTGACACTACAGGACGAGATCTTATTCCGATACAACCAAACAACTTCTTTCTCCTTAAGCCAAGCATTCTTTATCAACAGCTCAAGAGATTCCCTTATTTTCCCACATCTACGAAGCGCCATATAACCTTTGGCGAAATTTCTCTTCACTCTCACCACCCTCGGCTCCCTTTCTGCAACCAGAACTGATTCACTCACATGCATCGAATCAGAATTAACAAACTACATAACAATACGACCAGTGCATCTACAACAACCTCCCTAATTTATCTCGAAGCCATTTGCATCACAAAAAATATGCTCTATTGCAATCGTAATATCATGCTGAGATTAAACTCACTATTTCACAAGCTTGTGGAAACACGAATCATCAGAAATTCTAACTCTTCTGCAATTCTTGGATTCATTCACACAACCGTTAAGCCCACCTTTAAGGAGACTAAATTTCTACTAAGCCCCAAATTTCCAATAACTTTGGCAGAGTTTCCTTTGTTATTGAGCCTATCCACTTGCTAGAGAACAACCAAAACCATTCTAACAACATATCCACAACTTGACAAAACATCAGAATGTATATCAATAACAGAAATCCAATGCTACACGTATTATATTATCAAAATTGCTACATGAACATGCGTTGAACCTATTCGAATCATAACATATAGAAAATGCCATTTAATTATACATAAGACATTCTAACATACACATAATGATCATATGACTTCGGAATAATCTGCAACAGATACCCACCTGCTTGCCTCAAAATAATATTTGGGTACATCATCCATCGTCATACTCCTCACGCAATCAATTGGCCTTCCTGAGGCTGGACTCATATCACAACACACACACACACTCCCAGCTAGGAGACTCGAAAAGATTCTTCACGCCCCCATAACTCGGGTCACATCTCTATTTCACAATGAGAATCAAACATTTAATGGTTCGTATACCACCTAGCAAACCTTCTTCAACACTTTCAAGTCATATGGACATATTACACAGCACTAACATACACACCACGTAGCTATCTAGCCGCCATCACCACAATTGGGGACAATACTAAACTTATAAGCTCATAACACTAGCTCGCTCAATCAGCACCTTGGTGCTCAATCCATAGACATAGATTCGGCCTCAAGTCCTCTAGAAAGGCCCAACATCAACCCATAGGAATCATAATTCGCCCCTCGATAGGGGAATCACCAGCCATCAAGGCACATATGATACAGGACGCTCACGGACGCATACAAACGTGAGGAAGGAATTTCAAGGGTTACTATTTCAAACTGAATTAGGGATGCACGATAAGATTTAAAGAAAGTGGAGTATTTCCTAAAGGTTATGTAGCCTTCTGCTTATACTTGTGGTACACGATACACCCATAAACAAGACTCTACTAAAGTGGCTCATGACTCGTGAGTCCTAGTAACCTAGGCTCTGATACCAACTTGTCACGACCCCAAACCCGGTCGTGATGGCGCCCTGCCACGAGATTGGGAAAGCCCGACCAAACCACAACCAAGCACGGCATTCCAGCCCAAGGAGAAACAATTTAGGAATAACCAGCGAAATTCAATAACAAACTCCCAAACCAAGGTGTAATTCATACAAAAGAAAAACACAGCTGAATAATAATCCTCCCAAAAATCGAGGAGTCACGAGTACAGAGCCTCTAACAAAACAGAATACAAGTCTGAACGGAAATGATACTGAGTCTAACAAAATAGCAAATAGAACATGACTGATAGAGACAGAATAAGTGGTCCTGTGGACGCTGAGAAGCTACCTCAATACTCTGAATAGCTCGAGGTAAATCAATAGCAACAGCACTACGTCTCTGGAGCACCTGAATCTGCACACAAGGTGCAGGAAATATGGGGTGAGTCTACCAACTCAGCGAGTAATAAGCATGTATAATAACCCGAAAGCAGGAAATCCACAATAAAGCAGAGAGTAAAGCTAGTTAGACAGTTCTGTACTACAAGTCTCAAATATATCCAAATAAAGCAACAGTAAATAAATGCATGATATGCAATGCAATGCATGACCACTGCGGAACGTGCAGTCTGATCCATTTGGGTACCCGCGCTCACTGTGGGGGTTCAGACTCCGGAGGGGCTCCTACAGCCCAAGATCCATATCATACTGTGCCAATTGTTACCATTGTTTTCATCACAATGCACGGTGTCCTTTGTTACCACCATTTCATTACAGTACGTGGTGTCCTTAGTTACCACCGTTCCAATACAATAATATGCGATATCCTTAGTTACCACCATTTCCATTTAAAACACATGGTGTCCTTAGTTACCACCCTTTCCATTTAAATATAATATACAGTCCCAAAATAGCCAGATAATACTCGTCAGCCCGAAATATTATTTAAAAATCATTTGAGTTTTCAAAACGTATAATATGGCTGAGTTTGCAAAAATAGTATTTAAACTTGGACTGATTTCAAATAATATGCAAATCATGAAAATTCTTAGATAATGATCCCTGAAGGATCCTACATGTCGGCACAAGATCCCAAACAAGGCATCAATCCCAGATAACATCAATATAGTGTGCGAATCAATCGCCAACATAGTATAATGTGTCCCTCGGATTGGACTGAGTCACAATTTCCAACATATACAACCCCGCACTAGCCATGGAGTGCGTGTCTAGCCTCATAATAGTGTCCCAAAGTGATATACCGGTGTTTCAAACCCTCGGTTCATCATCTACACCCATTACTCACCTCGAACCGATAAAATCTCAAGCTCGCGACGCCTTTGCCTCTCAATCGGCCTTCTCGCGCGTCGAATCTAGACAAAAATAGAGAGAATACATCAGTATATGCAAATGAGACAATGCCCAATCAAAAACAACCGAGAAATAGCCAAAAATATAAAAACTAGCGAAACCCGATCCCCGGGCTCGCTTCTCGAATAATTACGAAATTCATATTTTAAGGTTCACTTGGGTTTCAAGCCCTAACCACCATTTTTTACATTAAAGACCTTGATTTCTAAGTGTTTAATCTATGATTTAGAACCATAATCATATATTCAAGGCCTAAGAGATCATACCTGAAGAATCCCCTCGAAAATCTCTTCAAAGTTTCTCTCAATCGCCTCAGTCGAAAGTGTTATTGTTCTTCTTCTTTTCAAATATTAAACCCACTGATTCTATAAAACTGCTCGACTTCTGCTTCTGCGGCTCACTGACCGCTTACGCAGTTTACGCTTCCGCGTCCACATGATCACTTTTGCAGTCTTGTGAAATCCTCAGCGACCGCTTCTGCGGTCTTTCAACCGCGTCCGCGACCTCCGCTCCTGCGGTCGCAATCTCGCTTCCACGGTCCCTGGCCTTATCCTTGGCCGCTTCTGCGGCACTTTTTCCACTTCTTCGGACTCCGCTTAGATGAACCTTTTTCGCTTATGCGGATATACCAGAAGCAGCAGCTGTGCATTTCATGCACAACTCCAAAAATTCCTCGTTTAACCATCTGATATCACCCCGAGGGCCCCGGGGTCCAAACCAAAAACACAAATATCACTAAATACCCCCATTCAAACGTGCTCGAGCCCTGAAAACACCAACATTAACACAAAAAATCATCATTTTCCTCAAATTAAAGCCTAAGATAAACATGAACTTCTCAAAATCTCAATCGTGCCGAAACTGACCAAACGAAGTCCGAATGATCTAAAAATTTGCAAACACGCCCCAATTCACCTAACAAAGCTATGCAACTCTCGAAATTCCATTCTGACCCCCGGATCAAATCTCACCTATCAACCGGAAATTCGCCGAAATTCAACTTAGCCAATTCAAGCCTAATTCTACAACGGACCTCCAAATTCGATCCCGTTTTCTCTCCCGAGTCACAAATCACCATCCAAAACTAGTCGAATCACGAGAAATCCATTCCGAGCCCTCAAACTCATAGGTTAACATCCGGTTGACTTTGCCAACTAGAGCTTTCCTTAAAGAGACTATTGGTGTCATTTCTAACCAAATTCAACCCAACACACATCAAACTCATCAAACACATATATCAAAGATAAGATTAAAACCATTTTTGATGACATATTTAGGAGGTGTCTACGATGTGAAGACATGACCCACACCATATTCTTCTCAGCAATAATGATTTATGTCAAGAAAACAATGTATGAATTGCAGCAACTTGAAAGGGGCCTCGCGCCTAAGCCCGCGGCGACGCCGAACAATGCACGCGGGCACCAATTATTAAAGCTTTAATGTATTCATAGGTCTAGTCTGTATTTTCCGTCTTGGAGTCAGTTGTTCATCTTTTCGCATTAAGGGGTGTCACTAGTTCTTGAGTTCGTATTTATTTCAAGTCTTCCCTTTTCAAAAGTTGTTTAGTTTGTAATAGAAGGTTTTAGTAATGAAAAAAATTTCTCAATAAAAAAATGTTTCATCATTTATGCATTTGTTTGTCACGAACTACGCCTGGTCTGATTCATGTGGGGCCGTGATACGTAGATCTTCATCAGATTCGACCGTAACTTTAAACAAGAGAAAAGGATTGTAAAGTAAAATAAAAGAAAGTGTGGAAACATAGTTAAAGTAAAGGGGGAGAAGCGTAAAGAAAAGCCTGAATGACGCATGCAACCAATGCAAACCATGTAGAAACCCAGTTAATTGTATTGGTGCATCACACCCCAATGTGAGATTATCTATCTGTTATTTGTTTCAAACTAACTGTTTGCTTGCTGCTACTCCAGGTTCTATAGAAACGTGGCTGGTTTTGTGGTAATCTGGCCTTCCATTCATATTTTACAAGGTCAAAAGGAACTGTCTTGCCACCCGTCACAAAGTCAAAAGGAAGTGTTCACACATACTTCTCAAGGTCGAAAGGGAGTGTCAAAATGTCTTCACAAATTCCTCTACCAACGATTCCTATTTCAGAGGAAAGTTTAATCTCAGCCATCCCGACCTCTAAGTCAGCAACGGCCGAGGAAAATAAAACTCTGCATCTCCATATGATGGAAATGTTGGACGCCTGCGGTAAGTGGGTCCCTAGATTCCCTGAGTTGTTTCCTAGGGCAAGTGGAAAAGAACCACCAAGTACGGTCCCAGGATTCCCTGAGCTGTTTCCCAGGGCAAGTGGGATTTCTAACATCCCCATAAGTTATCCAAATACCCCGCTGGGGTATCCTACCATTTCAGCTCACTTCGCTGGATCACATTCTCATTGTTACCCCCAGGTGTCAGCACCAAGTGCAGCTGCATACATATTCACCGCACCACATTGTTCAGCTACGGCGCAACCTGCTTTACCCAGGCCTAACTTCGACTCATCTTCATTCATATTTCAAGCCATTTTTCTCGCCGGAACCTACCCTGTTTACCACCAATGCTTACCCTTAGCAAACTCGATACGTGCTTATGCCTGGGAAAGATCAAACTCTCAGAGCACCCGAGCAGGATGAGATGGCTAAGAAAATGAGAAGCCTTGAACAAAGCATAAAGAACATGCAACGGTTGAGTGGCCAGAAGAGTGTCTCCTATGCAGATTTGTGTATGTTCCCGCATGTCCATTTTCCATCAGGGTTCAAAACACCAATATTTTTAAAGTATGAAGGGCACGGCGACCCCATTTCTCAATTGAAGAAGTATTGCAATCAGTTACGGGGAGCCGGTGGCAGAGAGAAATTATTGATGGCATATTTTGGGAAAGCTTAATCAGCATCACTTTAGAGTGGTTTATGGATCAAGAAATACCACGTTGGCATATCTGGGATGATCTTTCCCGAGACTTTGTCCGATAGTTTCAATACAACATAGACATTGCGCCGGATAGGAACTCTCTGACGAATCTAAAGAAGAAATCCTCAGAAAACTTTAGAGAATATGCAATTAAGTGGCGCGAACAAACTTCAAGAGTGAAACCTCCAATGGATGAGATAGAGATGGTCACTTTATTCCTGCAAGCCCAAGAGCTCGATTACTTCCAGAATATGATGTCAAACTATGGGAAAGCGTTTTGCATAAGCAATTAAAATCAGAGAAATGGTAGAAAATGGTCTGAAAACTGGTAGAATCTTGAGCCAGGCAGCCATAAGAGCGACCTCCCAAGCCATCCAAGGCGGGTCTGGAGGAATGTCAAAGAATAGGGCAAGAGAAGAAATAACCATGGAGGCGTCAGGGGGAAGAAGATACCAGGACCCTAGACCTGCACTTTTCGAAAGAACCCCTAAAAACTACTATCCTCATTCTGATATGGTCTATGCTTCACTAACTTATGCGGTTATGAATGCTCAACCTTTTGGCCGACCACAACCACATGCTAACAGAAATCAACCTCCATTCCAAAGAAACCAGCCTCTTCACCAGACCTAAGCTTGTCCAGATGAATTTACTGCAACCCATACCCCCTAACGGTCAAAACCCAGAATCACCATCATATCAGCGGAGTGTCAGATGTGCCTATCAATCAGGGGTAGAAGGACATGATACAAATAACTGTTGGACGTTGAAACAAGCGGTAGAGAACTTGAAAGAGCAAGGCAAATAAATGCAGAGGATTGAGGATGTCCCTAATGTGACAAATAATCCATTGTCATCCCACAACGAGCCAATAATCGGGATGATATGTGAATACAAAGAATTTGATCCGGCTCTTAAGACTATAATTTCTATTGTTGATGCGGAAAGGAAGCCCAAGGCAGCCCCAAAACAAGAAAAAGGGGAAAAGGGGAGTAAAATCACCGAGACAGAACCAGAAAAAAGATGAAGTACCAAAGCAAGCCTATGTGGTATGGGAGACCATCAAACCACCTAAGATAAATAAGTCAGTTGTTATTGGATGCATACCACATAAGCCTAAATATAGATAAGAGGAAGATGGTAAGGTTTTCACAGCTGAAGAGCGTGAGGGAATACGTGGGGTAATGAAGAAAATGCTATTCGAAACCCACATGGTCCAGCCAGGAGAGGGCACCAGGACCACTGAGGTATCATACATGGGACCAAGAGCCAAGCTTCAAAACTAGAAGGCTAGCCATTCCTGATCAGGCGGGAGTCCCAATAGACTTGTCTAGCCGTCATTTTCTCCATCGCGAGTTATCCTAGTGTGTAACTCGGATGTTTTATTTAGTTTCCTATTTTTAATTTCCTGAATATCAACCCTGTTATCTTCCCAATTCCAAGAAATGAAATCAATATTTCATCGTTCATTTTATTTATTTTTTAGAGTTTTGCTATGTTTTATCTTTTATTTTTTTCAATCCTAATAATGCAGCTTTGAATAATATGACATGCTTGTGAACTTCATGCACAAATCCTAAAGAATTCTGTCAGACTTTGAAATAATGAATTAAAAGTTGAAATACAAAGAAGTTAAGTTTGATAAAATTAAAAGAAAAGAATCAGAACAAATGAAGAAAATTGGTTCGTAGTTTTGGAAAAGGTTCGTCACTGAAGCAGAGTATGAGGATAGTGATTGGTTATAGACTCGTTTGGAACGTTGACCTTAACCAAAACAGATGACTACGGTTTGAATGGCCTGAGCCTATTAATTTTGTAGTATGGCAACTGATGTTAAGGCGTATTCCTCTCATCACCAGGAAGCAAAAGGAAAGCTTTCTCCTAATCGGAAGGGTCTATACATCATTGGAAAATATTGCCAAGAGGAGCATTGTCTCTGGGTGACATCAAAAAAAATGATCCTGAAGCGGCTGTGAGTGCAGATCCAGTAAAAGGTATTATGTCTAAGCTTACTTTAGCGATATCTTTGTACGGTTGAGATGACGAAGACTTTCATTCCTGCTATCCAAACGCCATCAATAATTAGCAAACCCTTTGAGCCGGTTACCTTTCTTTGACTACCCTATTTGGAACCTGAAAGTGTCATTAAAAAAAAGAATAATAAAAGAAGAAGAAAGAATTGAAAAATGAATATGACATAGAAGAAAAAGAAAAATGAAAAGAGAAAGAGGAGGAAGAAAAGACAAAGCAAATGAAATGAAAAAAAGAGGAAAAAGAAAGGAAAAAAAGAACGAAGCAAAACAGGAAAAACAAAAGAAAATTCATAAACAAAAGTTTCTTGAACTACGTCTGACTTGATTCCAAAAGGATACGTAGGCAGCCTCTCCCTGGTATTCAGTCACACTAAAAAAAATCCTAATTCCTCCAAAAAATTGAAAATGGGGTAGCTGATATAATGGTTCGGCCGTGAGACTGCCGAAATGGTTCCAAAGTTGTAGTTCTGCCAAAAATCCTTTTACCCTAAGGACCATATCGAAGTCCTTCCGATCAATTGGCAAAGGCATAGAAGTGGAAAACGCCATTGCTGAAATTTGATACAATTCAAATTGAGAAAAATAAAATGAGAGAGTCCTATCGGTGAAAACCTTTGGGCACCATAAGGCGACGGTGAGTATAGAAAATCAAAATGAGAGAATCTGTTTAGTGAAAACTTGCAAAGAGCACTATCAGGCATTGGTGAGAAGAGAAATGAGAGAGGTCGATTAGCGAAACCCCGCAAAGGACGTCTTCTGCCGAAAAGAAGATATCTCATCATTCAAAGTCCTAGCAAGTTTCTCTGGTTCCGAAATATGGATGAATGGATTCATATGAAGATAGAAGTTGGTGCGGATCGGGCATCCAGTCCAAGAAGCATGTCATGTCCATTTGAAGTTAGCATGCACCCAGATAAGTCCTTCTTTTCTCCCGAAAGAGACACATCTATTTAGAATTTATTATTCTGTTCTCGGTTTACCTTTCCTTGAATCCCTTTTGGCTTAACTTTGAATTTCGAAGTTGTTACAAAGAAAAAGGTGGCAGGACCATTTTCACAGGGCTCAACTCTGCAAGAGTCAAAGGAAATACCTAGCCTCAGTGGTGCGTCATTCTAATCCCGACCGACCATGATGTTTGATTGCCTCCAAAGTAAAATACATTAGGAAAGAAAGAAGTCAAAGGCAAAGTTCTTGAAATCAAAATGAGTTGAAAAAACCAGAGCCCACACGGGCGAGTTATCCTGAAATCCAAAGGCTTGAACCCGATCAGTGTGAAAGAAATTCACCCTCAAGGCCAACAAGCAACAAAGTTCTCAACGGAAATGCGATCGGGATCAAGAGATGGGAATGACCAAGGCCATCAAAACCAACCACCTTTTCAACTAAAAAATTGCTCTTTGTTGAAAATAGGTCTTGTTCAAAGCAACCATGCAAGAAGCAAGTGCAACCCAAAAAGAAATGAAATGCGCAAATGCTGAAACTACTTTACAGCAGGAAAAACAACCAAAAAGGAAATTTTCTTAACACCCTTTCACGCATTCTGATAAATAAAAGGAAAACATATAAAGAGAGAAAAAAGAAAAAGAAAGAAGAAAAGAAATAAAAATGAAAATCCCAAAGGAAAATCATGGTAGCATAAGATCCCACTCCTCAAAAAAATTCCGGCATAACCTGTTGACCTCACTGGCATAACCTAAGGAGCCGTTTTCTTTTTCGAATCCCGACATATCCCGTGGACCTCCCTAGCATAACCCAAGGACCCTTTTTCTTTTCCGAATCCTGGCATAAACCGTGGATCTCTCTGGCATAACCCAAAGAGCCTTTTCTTTTCGAATCCCTCTATAACCCCTGGATCTCCCTGGCATAACCCAAGGAGCGTTTTCTTTCCAAAATCCCGGCATAACCCGTGGATCTCCCTCGCATAACCCAAGGTGTTTTTTCTTTCCAAAATTTTGGCATAACCTGTGGATCCCCCTGGCATTTCCCTTGGAGTCCTTTTCTTCCAAAAATCCCGGCATAACCCATGGATCTTCCTGACATAACCGAAGGAGCCTTTTCTTTCCAAAATCCCAGCATAACGCGTGGACCTTTCGGGCATAACCCGATAATTCTCCCTGGCATAAACCGTGGACCTTTCCGGCATAACCCAATGATTCTCCCTGGCATAACCCAATGAGTTTTTTCTTTCAAAAATCCTGGCATAACCCGTGGATCTCCCTGGCATAACCCAATGAGCCTTTTCTTTCAAAATCCCGGCATAACCGTTGACCTTTCTGGCATAACCCGATGATTCTTTCCAGCATAAACCGTGGACCTTTCCGTCATAACCCGATGATTCTTTCCGGCATAACCCCTGGACCTTTTTCGGCATAACCCGATTATTCTTCCCGGCATAACCCGTGGACCTTTCCATCATAACCCGATGTTTTTTTTGGCATAACCCGTGAACCTTTCTGGCATAACCCATGAGCCTTTCTGGCATAATTACGACGAATCTTTCTGGCATAACCCGATGACTCTTTCCGCCATAACCCGTGGACCTTTTCCGGCATAACCCGATGATTCTTTCCGGCATAACTCGTAGACCTTTTTCAGCATAACCTGATGACTTTCCCGACGTAACCCGAGGACCCCTCTTACTTTTCTAGCATAACCCGACCATTTCCCAGCACAACCTGGATCCATTCAAAAGGATACACAATCCTTATTTAACTGCTTAGATATGTGTCACAACTAACTCATGAAATTTTCCTAGTGAAGTGTCAACGACCCGAGTTCACCAATCATGAACCTGTCATGACGGCACCTAGTCTTCGCGACTAGGTAAGCCTGACACGTTGCAGAAATCCAACAATCTTTATGGAAACGATAAATAAAACTGAATAATATAAGATAATGTAGAGTACCGCCTGACACATACATGTCAACTAGAAGAAACGTAAAAACCTCCAAGACCCAGAAACTCACGGGCAACACATGCTAAGAGTAAAATATAACATACGGCTCAAACATCCAGAAGTATCTACGACAAGTGAGTATATGAATGAAACTGCTTGCTAAAGGTAGAATAGAAGGAGACTCTTCGGCACTGCGGACATGGCAGATGCATACCTCAAGCCTCCAAATGTAGCTCCGAAAACTCTAATAGCGTGCCTGACCAGAAGTACCTGGATCTGCACAACAAAAGTGTGCAGAATAGTAGCATGAGTATACCACAGCGGTACTCAGTAAGTGCCAAGCCTAACCTCGATGGAGTAGTGACGAGAAAGGTCGAGGCCCCTACTGAGATAAACATCAGAGTAAATATGAAATGAAATAACAATAGGAAATACGTAATCTCAAATATCTAACAAACAATAAGAAGAATGTAATAGACTATATTACAATTATACAAAACAAGAACAACCATTACAGGCTACTTATCATCGGGGATCTCCTGGTATCCCGAGGATTTTCCGATATCCTCATCATACACACAAGGGATCTCCAAGTGTCCCAGGGATCTCCCAGTATCCTCATCATATAAGAAAGGGATCTCCAAGTATTCCGAGGATCTCCCAGTATCCTCATCACATAAGCAAAGGATCTCCAAGTATTCCGAGTATCTCTTAGTATCCTCCAATAAATCAGTCCTGCCCTGGGAATCTCTTAGTATCCGCTAGAAAACTCAATTTTGCACTGCGGATCTCTTAGTATCCGCCAAGTCATATCCTTGTTGGCTATTGATTTGCATATCCTCGTTATTCTCTCATTGTGTTTGTAAGTATATGAATTGTTTTGTTAGTATTATATTTCACTTCTGCACATATCTAGAAGAATCTAAGCTCTTAATATTGTTTTTCAAATGTTTCATTTATATATATATATATATATATATATATATATATATATATATATAAGAGCTATATGTGGCGTTAATAGTATTAAATTTATTAGCTTTTGTTCTTGCGTAAGTAAAAAATTACGGATTTCTTTGACAGCTATTCTCTAATGAATTTCATGTTTCATATTGAAATATTTGTAATGTAACGAAACTTTGAGGAGAGTTCTTATAGTATTATTTTAGGAATAAACATATAAAATATGGATAGTGGTTTATTGGTTCAAAATATCTAAATTTGTGTATAAATTGAAATGATTTGGACACTTTCTCGTAGTTCCATTTGATTAGCCGTAGAAATTATTGAGATGATATGTTCAATTAAGCTTAAAATATGACTTGGGCCCAAGTTGTTTAACGTGTTTATGTGGATTAAGGGAAAAAGATTGATGGATCATTGTTTATATTTCATTTGGACGTCTTCAAAGCCGTGCCAACTAAATAAAATTTTCTAGTACAAAGTTGGATGCTTTCTTTACTTTTCTTGAAGAGATATGTTAATATATTAATATTTTAAATGGCTTGTCATCCCAGACATTATGTGGTTTTGGCTTTATTTTGTGGTGTTTGCACATGAAACTTATGTCAGGGGTAGCTTTTGGGACTGGTACGAATTAGCAATAATTTAGAAAAATAACTATAAATATTCTTAGTTTGCTTTAGTTTAGTATAATCCTTTGGAATTAAAATCGAGGTGTGTCATTAGTTGAAGTTTTTATAGCCATCGCAAATTTAAAAGTGCATAGTTGCTTTAGGCGCTTTATTTGATAATTACTTTTTTAAACACGGGTGCGCATTTTATGTGACTCAAATCCAAATCCTAAAACGTTGTATAAAAATGTGTCGAGGATCCGGGTGCATTTCATGTGACGTGATCGAAAAATACATTTTTTTAACGATGTTCACTTTCTTAAAATTTTTAATTAAAGCGGTAAATAATCTTTAAATTGCACTATAGGATAACATGTATAAAAAAATCAGATTTTAGCCATTTATTATAATTTAAGCGACCGTGCAAGAACCACGGTATCCGGGAGTGCCTAACACCTTCCGCGGGTCAACAGAATTCCTTGCTTAGAATTTGTGGTTTGTAGACTTCACTTGGAAAGTCGGATATTTTTCTCAGATTGGGATTCAAGATAAACCGGTGACTTGGGACACAAAAAGTCAAACCTATTCCAAGTGGTGACTCTAAATAAATAAATAATCTCACTTCAAATAATGTCACTTAAAATAGAAAAACTCCCTTATATTAAAAGAAGAGCCTATATTAAGATTTTAAGTTAATAAAAAGTTTCTATTAAAATCTTATTAAAAAAATATGAAGGGAAGTTTAATAAAATTAATTTCATAAAAATCCTCCGTATTGTAAATATATTACCACTCCATAATGTCTAATACCAAAAAAAGTAATATTAAATGGAGAAACTGAGAAAACAACCCCCCCCCCCCCACCCCCGATAATATAAATTATATTATATTTGAACCATTTTACTACTCAAAATAATTTTTTCAATTAATTTTTCGTGTCATATTGAAATACCCGATTATTAAATAACAACAAAGAATCGAAATAATATTTATATGCCATACATTACTTACAAATATCATATCATGAGGCATGTCACAATAGTAATAATAGAAGTGGTGTACCAACAACGATTTTACTGTGAGGCGACTTAAATAACTATACAAATATATCAAAGCAGAGCAATGATGCTAAATTTTTAAGGAAAACAAAATTAATAATATGGGATGAATCACTTATGACAAAGTGTCAAAAGATCGAAATTATTGCCCAGAGTTCTTACTAATGAAACATTTGGTGGAAAATTGATGATTTGAGAGGTGATTTTGTCAAGTACTGTGTCACGACCCCAAACACGGTCGTGATGTCGCCTGGCCGCGAGGCTGGACAAGCCTGATCAACACCTTCTCAAATACAATGATTCAGCCACACACGAAGCAATTGAAAAATATTTGGAAACTTTAACAATTATCTCCAAATAAATGAAAAGTGCAACTGTACGAATAGGAAACCACGACTGAGCAGAACTCCCAATACGTGGGGTCACGAGTACAGAGCCTCTAATAATACCAAATATAAGTCTGAAAGGAAAGATAGATGTGTCTGAATAGCAAGAAATAACTGGTAAGATAAGAGTAATCGGTCCTGCGGACGCAGACAGCTACCTTAATACTCTAGCAATCGGATAAGCAACAACAGCAACGCTATATCTCTAGAGCACCTGGATCTGCAGACTCTACCAACTCGGCGAGTAATAAGCATGTATAAAAATTCGAAGATAAGAAAATACGAAATAACACAAAATGAAGCTATCTAGCAGTTTATTCATTACAAGCCTCAGAGATATAAAGATAAAGCAACATTAAATAAATGCATGATATGCAATGCAAGGCATGAACACTGCGGAACGTGCAGCCTGATCCATATGGGTATCCGCGCTCACTGTGGGGGTTCTGACTCCAGAGGGGCTCCTAAAGCCCAAGCGCCATATCATACAGTGACAATAGTTACCACTGTTTTCATCACAATCCATAGTGTCCGTAGTTACCACCGTTTTCATTAGAATACGCAGTGTCCTTAGTTACCACCATTGTCAATTAAAATACGCGGTGTCCTTAGTTACCACCATTTCATAAAATACACGGTGTCCTTAGTTACTACTGTTTTCATTACAATACGCGGTGTCCTAAGTTATCACTGTTGCCATTTAAAATATGTGGTGTCCTTAGTTACCACCATTTTCATTAAAATATGCGGTGTCCTTAGTTACCATCGTTTCTATTTAAAATAATATACAGTCCAAAAATAGCGAGATAGTACTTGTCAGCTCGAAATATCATTTAAAAATCATTTGAGTGCTCAAAATGTATAAATGTGGCTAAGTTTGCAAAAATAGTATTTTAAACCTGCACTGATATCAAATAATATGCAAATCATGACAATGCTGAGATAACGATCCTTGAAGGATCCTACAAGTCGGCAGAAGGCCCCAAATATGGCATCAAGCCCAAATACCATCAATATAATATGCGAAGCAACCGTCAACATAGTACAATATATCCCTAGGATTGGACCGAGCCACAATTTCCAACATATACGACCCTGCACTGTAGCCTCATAATAGAGTCACAATGTGATATACCGAGGTTTCAAACCCTCGGGTCATCGTCTACACCCATTACTCACCTCAAGCCGGCCGCAAACTAGATCGCAATGCCTTTCCCTTGAGAATCAACCTCTGTAGATGCCAAATCAGATTAGAACCAATAGGAATACGTCAAAATAGGTTAATGGAACATAGCCCAATCGACATAAATCGAAATACTCCCAAAAACACGAAGTTGGCAAAACCCGAATCCCGGATCCACTTCTCGAGAAATTACGAAATTCACATTTTCAGAATACTCGTCTTGCCACGAGTCCACACATATAAAATTCATCAAAATCAGAGTCCAATTGCTCCTCCAATCCCCAATTTTCATTTAAAATTTTAAGCCCTAGTTCATCAACTTTTACACCCAATTTCAAAGAATTAATGGTTGATTCTTCAATAAAATGACGTATTGAGACCACGAGACTTACCTCCAATCACTTTCCGTTGAAATCTCCTTCAAAATCCGTCAATGAGCTCTCAAGGTATTTCAAAAATGGAGGAAATAACATGAAGCTCGCGGATGAAATAACCCTTATAACTTAACTGCCCAACAAACTACTTCATCGCGTTCGCGACCCTGGCCACGCGAACGCGATGCTTTACCTGAACACGCTCCTAGGCCCTCTTACGCAAACGCAACCCTCTCAATGCAAACGCGATGGCACACTCCCCCTGGCTTACACGAACGCGTCACCTTATCACGCGAACGCAATCAAGAAAACTCCTCTACTACGCGATCGCGGCCTCCCCTTCGCAAACACGAAGGCAAAAATTCCAGGCTCCCAGATTCCTTCTACGCGTTCGCGTCCACCATATCGCATACGCGATGCTTTGAAGTCTGCAACACCAACAACAGAAAATCTGCTATCTTTCCAAACTAAAAATCCTTCCGTTGACCATCCGAAATCACCCAGAGGCCCCCGAGACCTCAACCAAAAGCACCAACACGACTTAATACCGCTTTCAAACTTGCTCGGGCCATAAAAACACCAACACTAACATAAAAATCATCAAATTCCTCAAATTCAAGCCTAAGTCAAACTAGAACTTTTCCTAATTCGCATTCGAGTCAAAACCCATCTAAACGACGTCCTATTGACTTGAAAATTTGCGGAAATATCCAAAATCACCTAACGAAGCTACTGCAACTCTCGAAATTCCATTCTGACCCCCGGATCAAAATCTCACCCATCAACCGATATTTGCCAAAAATCGAACTTAGCCAACTCAAGCCTAATTCTACACTGGTATTACTTGTTTCACCGTGAGTGTAATGATAGATTTGGTTTCAGGCATAGAAATGTGCACGGCTGTCTACTATGAGCATGGTAACATGAGGTGCTTCATGTGTAGCAGTGTTGGGATAGAATCGCGCGGTGTGTCAAGGCCACGTGAAGTTATGACCTCTCGAGGAGGATTCATATACTCTATTCATATGATGTGAGACGGGGTCTCAGCTTGGTTTCGTAAAGGTATTGATGAGCTTGAGGCATAACTCTCCCGGTTGAGTCATCTGCCCTGATTTGGGTATGTGTAGACTGTTTCTTGTTGGCACGTGTATTATGCAATTGCGGTTTGGCCAGTATTGACCTATCATATCACCAAGGGTGGTATGTTAGATTCGAGGTGAGCATTGGGGTCATTAATGAATATGAACAAATTTGATTTCAGCGGGTTAGAAGAATAATATCAAGGTCTGGCCCGAAAATCTGTTGTGGTAATAGTCAACATGGATGTGACTTCATGAATGGTTGATCTGAAGAACTGCAACAGTTGGTTGTGTATTTTAATTATCATTGGAAGTATATGAGAGTGTTGGAATCTGTGGTATATTGTGTGAATTCACCTGAGGTTGCAGATGTGGATTATTACAACTGGTTTGGGTTAATTCTGAGTATAGATGTGAGGTTCTGATCTTGTGTATGATTCCGAAAAGCGTAGTGAGGTTCTACGGTTTATGGGCCAAATGGATTGTGAAATGTCACCTTTGTTGTGTTGTCGGTACCTATGCGAGTTAGGGTGACGTGGGATCACCCCGGGTATATGCTTGGTAAGGTCACTCAGTTATTGGGTTTCTTCTAGTACAACTCTTGGTACATTCGAGGACGAGCGTTTGTTTAAGTTTGGGAGGATGTGACGACCCGACCCCTCATCTTTTGTATTTCAGTCCCGTTATCCCTGTAATATGCTTCTCTATGTGTCTATATATGTTTTTGGTGAGATTGAGATGTGTTGGGTTGAATTTGGTTAGAAATGAGACCAATAGTCTCTTTAAGGAAAGCTTAAGTTGGAAAAGTCAACCGGATGTTGACTTGTGAGTTAGAGGGCTCGGAATGAATTTCCGATGATTCGACTAGTTTTAGATAGTGATTTGCGACTTGGGAGAGAAAACAGAATTGGAAGGCCATTATTAACATCACACCGTTGCGGCGCGCAACCTGATCCAGATAACATACTCGAGGGGGCGTACCACCCGATCCATACAATATCTGACATATGGAGGTGCACATCGAGCCACATTGGCTCATAAAAACAAATATCAACATTGGTCGTAAGCAAACTGAGTGCTTAACGATATATATTTAGCATTGCAAGCTACAAGATTTAACTTCCACTACTATGACTCATGACAGAGCCGCACGATATGGTGCCCAGCACCAAATAATTACCGAAATCAACAGTCTCGCCCGGCGACATGCCCGACCACAAGGATGCATCTGAAAAGACCCTCAATACCGGAACCAAAACAATGGTAGAATCCTCTATACTGACATCAGCCTCGAAGGCCCAATCAAGGAACGCAATCCCTCCCAGCCGTCCGCTGGTCTTTGGAACACAACCAGTCAGCTAGAACATAGTTTGATACACTTCGCCACGCAACCTGCGGCATTTCCCAACATGACTTGTAGCACAATCGTTTAGAATAATCCAACATTGAGACAATAACTCTACATTCCAATGTCGTATCTAGAATTTAATATACGAAGAAAGGAAAGATCCACCCAGATCCCAAACTCCCAATAGCCGCTGACGGTACAAACACAACACCCACGATCCATAACCACTACATAGACTGCACCGGAGAACTCCCAGTCTCCAACTAACCATAGCACACGAATCACTGAACCTGAACCCAAATACTAATACATATTACACCTCGAGTCTCCCATTATACCACGAGAGATATTCAAAAACTCCCTTGTACCATCACACAACTCGGGTATCAGCAATCGGTCTCATAAGAAAGTGCTGTAACACTATTGATGTATCATTTATGGGATTAACCTTTTTTCGAGACATATGCTATCGCCAAATCACTCCAAGCTAACCATACCATTTCCTTGATTACCTGAAGCTACTCGTTATTTAGGACATAGCAAAATCCACCATACCTTTCAGAACTGAACCGAAACCTCGCACACGCCCATCTAGGCCCTATACAACATACCAGCATATACCAGATCCTCCAAGGATAACATGAGAACTTTCATCTCCATTCTGCGCCGCAGACATCACGCACTCAACTAGGCTAGAACATTCATTGATCCCATTTAAAAGAAGAAAAATTATTATACACTCCATGCTCCGCTTGTTCATAGAAAACATACATCTCTAACCCATGATGAACTCAACAAGAATTCTCTTCCAATTCTACTTTCACAAGTTAATTGCCAAGGACGGAATCCCTCTACTTGAACCAAGCTAAGCAGACTTTCAATACTCAGGAGCTTCGCTGCCCCACACTTATAAGAGTACCTCGAACTATACCGACGATTGACCATATCCTTACCATACCGATTCGATCCCCTAACAAGTTACTTTATTTTTCTAGATTCCCACCTGATTCATTTTCAAATTGATGTACCCTCTTGCTATAGCACCACCATGCCTCAACCTAGGCTCACCATACGAAACCCAAACAGCAGACCGCACTGTCTAAGACCCATAGGCCACTGAATACTTCCTCAAACGTCCTCAGAAATACCACATCCCAGAGTACCTTACCCAAAGAACTTCATGTGACTCTGAACTAGTTGCCATTACTTTCCCAAATACCGATACATAGAATTCCCGTAATTAACATAAATACCACAAGTCTTGACCTGTTCTAATGAAATCACTGACTTGGTCACTTACTCAACCTTAAAACACCCGAGTGATACATATCGAATCTCGAGCACATCAAAACCATTCTCAAAAGTCGACCACTCTTACACACACTGCCTCTGACACCACAGGACGAGATCGTATTCCGATACAACCAAACAACTTCTCTTTCCTTGCGCTAAGCATTTTTTATCAATAACTCGAGACATTCCCTTATTTTTTGACATCTACGAAGCACGAATCATCAGAAATTATAACCCTTCTGCATTTGCTTTCATTCACACAACCGCTAAGCCCACTCTTCTAGGCGGCAAGTTTTTACTAAGTCCCAAATTTTTCAAATATTTCGGCAGAGTTTCCTTTGTAAATGAGCCTATCCACCTTCTAGAAAACCACCAAAACATCCTAACAACGTGTCCACAACTTGACAAGACATCACAATGTATATCAATAACCGAAATCCCAATGCTACACATATTATATTATCAAAATTGACACATGAACATGCGTTGCACCTGTTCGAATCATAACATATAGAAAATACCTTTTAATTACACGTACGTTCTTCTAACATACACATAACTATCATACCAGTTCAGAATAATCTGCAGGAGATACCCACCTGCTTGCTTCAATATAATATTTCGGTACATCATCCACCGTTGTACACCTCACACGATCACTTAGTCTTCTTGAGTTTGAACTCATACCGCAGCATGCAATCTACTCCACTCCCAGCTAGGCGACTAAAAATGATTCTTCACGCGCCCATAACTCGGGGCAGCACATCCGATCGCAATGGAAATCAAACACTTAATGGTTCGTTTATCACCCTGCAGACCTTCTTTGGCACTACCAAGTCATACAAACTCATCACACGGCACCAACGTACTCATTATGAAGCTATCCAGCCGCCATTACCACAATTAGGGACAATACTAAACTTATAAGCTCATAACACTAGCTCGCGCAGTCAGCACCTTGGTGCTCCTGCTATAGAGAATATCTGGCCTCAAGTCCTCCAGACTAGCCTAACATCATCCCCATGAAGATTGCATCTCGCCCCTCGATCGGGGAATCGCAAGCCCTTGAAGCATATATAATACCGAGCGCTCATACGTGCATGCGAATACGTGGAAGGAATTTCAAGAGTTACTCTTTCAAGATGAATCAAGGACGCACGATAAGATTTAAAGAAAGTGGAGTGTTTCCTAAAGGTTTTGTAGCCTCCTTCTTATAAGTGTGGTGCACGACACAACCATAAACAAGCCTCTACTAAATTGGCTCATGACTTGTGAGGCCTAGTAAACCTAGGCTCTGATACCAACTTGTCACAACCCCAAACCCGATCGTGATGGCGCCTGGCCGCGAGGCTGGGCAAGCCCGACCAACACCTTCTCAAATACAACGATTCAGCCACACACGAAGCAATTAAGGAAAAATATGGCAACTTTAACAATAATCTCCAATTAACTGAAAAATGCAACTGTACGATTAGGAAACCACGACTAAGCAAGAACTCCCAAGACTTGGGGTCACGAGTACAGAGCCACTAATAATTCCAAATACAAGTCCAAATGGAAAGATACATGTGTCTGAATAATAAGAAATAACTGGAAAGATCAGAGTAAGCGGTCTTGCGGACGCCGGCAGCCACCTCAATACTCTGGCAATCGGATAAGCAACAGCAACAACGCTAGATCTCTGGAGCACCTAGATCATCACACAAGGTGCATGGAGTATGGGGTAAGTCTACCAACTTAGCGAGTAATAAGCATGTATAAAAACTCGATGATAAGAAAACACGAAATAACACAAAATGAAGCTATCAAGAAGTTCTATACATTACAAGCCTCAACAATATACAGATAAAGCAACGGTAAATAAATACATGATATGCAATGCAATGCATGAACACTGCAAAACGTGCAGCCTGATCCATATGGGTACCCGCGCTCACTGTAGGGGGTTCCGACTCCGGAGGGCTCCTACAGCTCAAGCGCCATATATACAACTGTTTTCATCACAATACACTGTGTCCTTAGTAACCACCATTTCCATTACAATGCGCGGTTTCCTTAGTTACCACCATTGCCATTTAAAATATGCAGTATCCTTAGTTGTCACCGTATCATTAATATACATAGTGTCTAGTTACCACCATTTTCATTACAATACGCGGTGTCCTTAGTTATCATCGTTGCATTTATAATACGTGGTGTCCTTAGTTACCACCGTTTTTATTAAAATACACGGTGTCCTTAGTTACCCACCTTTTCCATTTAAAATAATATACAGTCCAAAAATAGCGAGATAGTATTCGTCAGCCCGAAATATCATTTAAAAATCATTTGAGTGCTCAAAACTTGGCTGAGTTTGCAAAAATAGTATTTAAACCTGGACTGATATCAAATAATATGAAAATCATGACAATGCTGGGATAACGATTCCTGAAGGATCCAACAAGTCGGCACAAGACCCCAAACATGGCATCAAGCCCAAATATCATCAATATAGTATGCGAAGCAATCGCCAACATAGTACAATATATCCCTCGGATTGGACCGAGCCACAATTTCAAACATATACGACCCCGCACTAGCCATGGAGTGCGTGTCTAGCCTCATAATAACGTCACAATGTGATATACCAGGGTTTCAAACCCTCAGGTCATCTTTTACACCCATTACTCACCTCAAGCCGGCCGCAAACTAGCTCGCAGTGCTTTTCTCTCGAGAATCAACCTCCGCGGATGCCAAATCTGATCAAAACCAATAGGAATATGTCAAAATAGGCTAATGGAACATAGCCTAATCAAAATAAGCCGAAATACACCCAACAACACAAAGTTGGCAAAACCCAAGCCCTGTCCGTACCTACTTCTCGAAAATTACAAAATTCACATTTTCATAATCCTCGTCTCGCCACGAGTCCACACATATAAAATACATCAAAATCGGAGCCTCCAAATCCCCAATTTTCGTTTGAAATTTCAAGTCCTAGTTCATCAACTTTTACACCCAATTTCAGAGAATTAATGGTTGATTCTTCAATAAAATGGCGTATTAAGTCCACGAGACTTGCCTCCAATCACTTCCCATAAAAATCACCTTCAAAATCTGTCAATGCGCTCTCAAGGTATTGCAAAATGGAGGAAATAATATGAATCTCGCAGATGAAATAACCCTTAAAACTTAACTGCCCAAAAAATTCCTTCATCGCGTTCGCGACCCTGGCCACGTGAACGCGATGCTTTACCTGACCACGCTCCTACGCCCTCATACGGAAACGCAACCCACACAAAGCGAACTCGATGGCCCACTCCACTTGGGTTACGCGAACGCGTCACCTTATCACGCGAACACGATCAAGAAAACTCCTCTACTACGCGATCGCGGCCTCCCCTTCGTGAACGCGAAAGCAAAATTTCCAGGCTCTGAGATTCCTTCTACATGTTGGCATCCACCACCCCGCGAACGCGATGCTTTGCAGTCTGCAACACCAACAGCAGAAAATATGCTATCTTTCCAAACCTAAAATCCTTCCGTTGACAATCCGAAATCACCCCGAGGCCCCCGGGACCTTAACCAATAGCACCAACACGACTTAATACATCTTTCAAACTTGCTCGGGCCACAAAAATACCAACATTAACATCAAAAATCATCAAATTCCTCAATTTCAAGCCTAAGTCAACTAGAACTTTTCTAAATTCGCATTCGATTCAAAACCCAACAAAACGACAGCTGATTTACCTGAAACTTTGTAGACATATCCAAAATCTCCGAACGAAGCTACTGCAACTATCAAAATTCCATTCCGACCCCCGGATAAAAATCTCACCTATCAACCGGAATTTGCCAGAAATCGAACTTAGCCAATTCAAGCCTAATTCTACACCGGACCTCCAAATTCGATTTTATTTTCTCTCCCAAGTCACAAATCACTATGCAAAACTAGTCGAACCATCGAAAATCCTTTCCGAGCCCCCTAACTCACAAGTCAACGTCCGGTTGACTTTTCCTACTTAAGCTTTCCTTAGAGAGACTATTAGTTTCATTTCTAACCAAATTCAATCCAACACATCTCAAACTCACCAAAAACATATATCGACACACTAGGAAGCATATTACGGGGATAACGAGGCTGAAATACAAAAGACAACGGGTCGGGTCATCACATACTGTTAGTAGTTCCAAAATCAACAAAAGCCTATAGTGTAAAAGATAGTTTCCCAAGTTAATACTTCTGGTCTTAAATGAAAAAGATTCAACTGACAAAAAATATAAAATAAGAACATATCCAGTATTCCGTGCCTTTTTGCTTCGTGTTAGAAATGAATAAGAGCATCCAATAAAAGAAGATCTGATTTTTCTTGAACACTTGGTTATCAATCCCAATGGTAATAGTAGTGCATTTAATAAGAGAAATATTTCTATCATTAGATTAAAACATAATTTGTGAAAACCTCATGATGAAATTAAAAAATTTATTCGCTAGAAGAAATTAATATGTTGATCAACTAAATAAAAGAATGATTGTCAAATTTTATAATAAAAATAAAATGTTTTTCAGTTTATACTAATTACTACCAAGAAGAATGCTTAAATACTTTAATACCAAATTGCCTTCTACCATACATGTTTGTTGTCAAGTTTATTATTTCTTACGTATGTTAGTTTCACTATCTATATAATAGACTAAGTTAAACTTAATCTTCCAATGTATATCGTTTAACTGTCAAAAAAATATATATGTCATGCTACTGAAAAACTTAGATACGTCGAATAGCTTATGTAATATCACAAAGATGGTATATAGAAATTTTGACAATAACGTCAAACATGGAAAAATTATGATACTGTTTAATGTGCTTCTAAGTACATTCTTATCTCTAAATTCAACTTGCGTCTTCCTAAACTGAGGAATATCCTTTTAAATTTGTGTGAAAATAATTTTTAGTATGTTTATATTTTGCAAATATAACAAATAAAACACAAGGAAAAATATCCTAAATATTGGACTATTTCTACCACAATATATTTTCTTGCACGAACAACTGTATGTTGTACTTTCAAGAAGGATATCAAGATCGACAACAAGAGTTTTTTTTAAGGTAGAGCAACCAAAGCATTAGGAGGAAACATACACAAATAATATTGTCCACGAAGAAGTGTTCGTTAAGATACCATCACATTAAATACTTTTAAACAATAATACATAATTATCTAACTAACATGACACATGTCACGACCCAAAATCTAATCATGGTCATGATCGCACCTATTGTGTTACAAGGAAAGCCAATTTCAAAAATATTACTACTAATTTGATTATAAGAATTTAATAAAAAAAATTCAATAATTTAACTCATGATAAACTAAACCAACTCTAAATATAAATAAAATAAAATACTAAAACGAGTCCCAAACATCGGGGTGTCACTATGTCATGAGCGTCTAAAACTATATACTAAGATATATAAGTGGCTAACTGTCCATAAGAAGAAATGACAAAAGAAGAAACAAGGTCCTGCGGATGCTGGAAGTAACCTTACAATCTCCACAGATAGTCGACCTAAAATCAACGATCACCGCGCTCTAATTCACCTGGATTTTCACGTAAATTGCCGGGTGTACTATGAGTAATACAACCTCAGTAGTAACAGAAATAACTAAGGAACTGAGCAGTAGTGATGAGCTAAGTAGAATAGTAAAATTATGATTTTCAAAATTTAAAAATAAACATGTAAATTATATAACTCAGTAAATGCCACAAAGAAATTTAACTGATAAATACAGCAACAAGAAAAGTAGATGCAACTTCACAACAATCTCACTCAATCACTCAGCACTCAACACTCAATACACTCAACACTATGCGCTCATTAGAGGTGTGTACAGACTCCGGAGGGGCTCCAAAAGCCCAAGCGCTAAGCACTAACAACTCACGTACTACAATATCAATACTTGGATCCACACGGTCAACTCACGCGCTACGCGAACAACTCTCGCGCTATGATATCAATACCTGTACCTGCACGGTCAACTCACGTGCTACGCGGACAACTCACGCGTTATGATATCAATATCCTCACAGCCTTCGGGCCCTCGGCCTCACTCAATCATGTACCTCACTAGCCTTACAATCATCAACAAATAAGGGGACACATCCCATATAAAGTATCACAACAAATTAGGAAATAAAAGAGATTGAGGTAAACATGTAAAATAATTTCTATGACTGAGTACAAATAAAGCGAGCGTGAATAAAGCCTAAGCATGATCTCTAACATGAATGCAAGCAAGTTCAACAACAAGTAAACACATAATCACAGATAATAGCTATGAGGCCTCGCAGCCTCACGGGACGGACCAAGTCTCAATCTCTCGCGGTGCATACCCACACGCCCGTCACCTAGCGTTGGTATCACCATCAAATAATCACATGATATTGCTTTCTTCAGGTTTATACCCTCAAAGCCAGAGCTAAAACTGTTATTTATCTCAATCACATAAAATCCTACTCCGAGATGACCTCGTCTTTGGACTCAGTCTCCGAAAACTCTGAACCTAACAATAATTAGATTACTACTATCAATATAGTCTAAAGAATTGAATTCCACAATAAAAACTACAAAATATAAAAATAATCACAAATCGGCCAAAACTCGGTCCCCGAGCCCATATCTCTGAATTAGTTAAACATTGTAGAATAATAATCCTCTTGCTGCCCTGATTTTAAACATATAAAATTTATCAAAATCAGACTTTGTTTGGTCCCTCAATTCCTCAATTAAAACTCTCCAAAACCCAAACCCTAACTCCCTCAATTTCACTTTGAAATTACCAATCAATTCCCAAAAATGAAGATGGATTCATTAAACATAATCAAAATCGATTAGAGAACACTTACCCCAATCCATATGGTGAAAATCTTCTCCAAAATCACCCAAATTCGATCCCCAACTCAAAACATGATCCAATGAACAAATCCTAGTTTTATATATTTTTCTTCCAGCTATTCTGCCTCGTTTCTCATGCTAAACGACCCCGAAACTCATATTTTATGTATCCAATAGATTCCTTGTAAAATTCTAATCAAGTTAGTCTTTTAAATCACTCAATTTAACCTTATAATGAATGAGTTTTGTAGGTTTTAATATTTGAAAATAGTGTAGATTTTTAAATACGCTACTAGTGGCAATTTCGTAATTAAACTGAAAAAAATCTAGCAACATAATTCTTAGTAAAATATTTATAAAATCCTCATACGATGTCCAAATAAGACCATTATTTTTGCTACGGGTCCGTAATTACGATACGAATCTAATGCTTCAATTAAAAAAGAAATAGGAGCTCGTTTGTATAGTATCATTTATGCTTGGAAACCCAAACCTATCCAAAACTCACCCGAGACACTCGAGATTCCAACCAATAATTCCAACAAGTCATATATCACTACTTGAACTTAGTCGAACCTCCAAAATACCCAAAACAACACCAAAACACCAAATCACCTCGAATTCAAGCCTAAGAATTTGTAAACTTCCAACTTTTGCCAATTCAAGCCTAATTCTACCACGAACCTTCAAATTATATTTCGGACACACTCCTAAGTCTAAAATCACCTAAGGTAGCTAATTGAATCATAAAAATCTAAATATGAACTCGTTTAGTCATAAGTTAACTTCCGGTTGACTTTTCTAACTTAGATTTCTAACTAAGAGACTAAGGGATCATGTCACTCCATAACTACTCTGAACCCAAACCTACCAACTCAATATAACTTAACACAGATGAACAACACATACATATGCATAGATAGGGGAAATGGGGCTGTAACTCTCAAAATAACTGGCCGAGTCGTTACTTCCTCCCCCTCTTAAACAAACATCCGTCCACGAACGAGTCTAAAAACATAACTGGAGTCTCAAATAGGTGCAACCTTCAACAATACCTTCTCATCACACTCAAATCATATAAACTCATCTCGTGGTCACGTCATACTAATCACGTACCCATAAAGGGAATGACAATCCGTCAATGCACAAATGATATCGAACACTCATGTGTGCATACGAATGCGTGAAAGGAATTCAAAAAGTTACACTTCAAGTTGAATCAATACCCCACGATAAGAATTGAAGAAAGTGAATTTTTCCTAAAGGTTCTGCAGCCTTTCGAAGATAAGTACAGAAGTCTCCGTACCGATCCACAAGACTCTACTAAACCCGCTCATGACTCGTGAGACCTATGTAACCTAGGTTCTGATACCAACTTGTCACGACCCAAAGTCTAACCATGGTCGTGATGGCGCCTATCGTGTTACAAGGCAAGCCAATGCCCAAAATATTACTACTATTTTGATTATAATAATTTAATATATTTTTAATAATTTAATTCATGATAAACTAAACCAAATCTAAATACAAATAATATAAAATACAAAAACAAGCCCCAAACATCGGGGTGTCACTAAGTTATGAGAGTCTAAAACTATAAACTAAGATATATAAACTGGCTAAGTGTCCAAAAGAAGAAATGATAAAAGAAGTAACAAGGTCCTGCGGATGCTGGCAGCTACCTTGCAATCTCCACAGATAGCCGGCCTGAAATCAACGATCGCCGCGCTCTAACTCACCTGGATCTGTACATAAAGTGCATAGTGTACTATGAGTACTACCACCTCAATAGTAACAAAAATAACTAAGGAACTGAGCAGTAGTGATGAGCTAAGTAGAATAGTCCAATTATTATTTTCACAATTTAAAAATAAACATGTAAATTATATAACTCAGTAAATACCACAAAGAAATTTAACTGATAAATACAGCAACAAGAAAAGTAGATGAAACTTCACAACAATGTCACTTAATCACTCAACACTCAACACTCAATACACTCAACACTCTGCGCTCACTAGGGTGTGTACAGACTCCGGAAGGGCTCCCAAATCCCAAGCGCTAAGCACGGACAACTCATGTGCTACCATTCAATACCTTGATCCGCACGGTTAACTCACGTGCTACGCGAACAACTCACGCGCAATGGTATCAATAACTGGACCCGCACGGTCAACTCACATGAAACACGGACAATTCACGCGCTATGGTATCAATCCATAACCTTCAGGACCTCGGCTTCACTCAATCATGTACCTCACTAGCCTTACAACCATCAACAAATAAGGGGATACATCCCATATCAAGTATCACAATATATTTGCAAAATATAGAGACTGGGGTAAATATATACAATAATTTCTATGACAGAGCACAAATAATGTAAGCATGAATAAATCCTAAGCATGGTCTCCAACATGAAGGCAAACAAGTTCAACAACAAGTAAACACATAACCACATATAATTGCTATTAGGCCTCGCAGCCTCACGGGACGGACCAAGTCTCAATCCCTCGCGGTACACAGCCACACGCGCATCACCTAGAATGGGTATCACCACCAAACAATAACATGATATTACTTTCTTCAGGTTTATACCCTCAAAGGAAGAGTTAAAACTATTATTTACCTTAATCACATTAAATCCTACTCTGAGATACCCTCGTCTCTAGACTCAGTCTCCGAAATCTCCATATCTAGCCATAATCAGATTACTACTATCAACATAGTATAAAGAATCGAATTCCACAATAAAAACTACAATATATAAAAATAATCTGAAATTGGCCAAAACTCGGCCTTGAGCCCATATCTCGAAATTAGGTATAAATAATAGAGTAATAATCCTAGTCTTGTTCCGATTCTAACCATATAAAATTTATCAAAATCGGACTTTGTTTGGTCCCTCAAATCCTCAATTAAAAATTACAAATCAATTCAAAAAAAGAAGAAGATGGATTCATGAAACATAATCAAAATTGATTAGAGAATAGTTATCACAATCCATATGGTAAAAATCACTTCAAAAATCACCCAAATTTAAGCTCCCCAACTCAAAATATGATCGAATGAACAAACCCTAGTTTTATATATTTGTCTTCCATCTATTCTGCCTCGTTTCTCATGCTAAATGACCCCAAAACTCATATTTGATGCATCCAATATATTCCTTGTACAATTCTAATAATGTTAGGCTTTTGAATCACTTAATTTGACCTTATAATGAATGAGATATGTAGGTTTTAATATTTGGAAATAGTGCAGATTTTTAAATACGCTGTTAGTGGCAATTTCGTAATTAAACTGAAAAATCTGGCAACCTAATTATTGGTAAATGTCACGATCTGACCCGTCATTTTTTTGTATTTCTTCTCCGTTATCCCCGTATTATGCTTCTCGTGTGTTGATATATGTGTTTGGTGAGTTTGAAGTGTGTTGGGTTGAATATGGTTAGAAATGAGACCAATAGTCTCTTTAAGAAAGCTTAAGTTTGAAAAGGCAATCGGACGTTGACTTGTGAGTTAGAGGGCTCGGATTGCATTTCTGACGACTCGACTAGTTTCAGATGGTAATATATGACTTGGGATCAAAATCAGAATTTAATTCAGAGGTTCTGTGTAGAATTAGACTTGAATTGGCTAAGTTCGAATTTTGGCGAATTCTGGTTGATAGGTGAGATTTCGATCCGGGGGTCGGAATAGAATTCCGAAACTTGCAGTAGCTCCATTAGGTGATTTGGATATGTGTGCAAATTTTCAGATTATTCGAAAGTGTTTAGGTCATGTTTTGGATCGAACGCGAATTTTGAAAAGTTCTAGTTGACTTAGGCTTGAATTTGAGGAATTTGGTGATTTTTGATGTTAATGTTGGTGTTTTTATGGACCGAGCGAGTATGAATAAAGTATTAGAACATGTTAGTGCTTTTGGTTGAGGTCCCGTGGGCCTCGGGATGGTTTCAGATGGCTGAGCGAAGAGTTTGGGTGTTTGTTTGTGCTGCAGAAATTGCAGCAGCTGTTGCTGGTAGGGATTGCCTTTGGCGTTCACAGGAGTGCCTCACGTTCGCATAGGCCAGGGTCCCCTTGGCCTTCGCGTTCGTGGAGAGGAAAGTTGGGAGGCCTGGAATTTTGTCTTCGCGTTCGCGTGCAGGTGTCGCGTTCGAGTAGGGTGCTAGGCGCGTTTAGGAATTCCAAGGGGCAGTTGCCCTTCGCGTTTGCGTATGGGGCACGTGTTCGCATGGAAGAAGTTTCCTGACTCCTTCGCGTTCGCGGCTGGGTCCCGCATTTGCGAAGAAGGAATTTTGGGCTGGAGGATTTTGTGCATCGCGAACGCGAACGGGCCTCCCGTTCGCAAAGAAGGAGGCATCAGCTGGGCAGAATGTTTTAAAGGAAATTACAGTCGCGAACCCAGCTATTCTTCCACCATTGTTGGACATCTTAGAGAGCTTTTGGAGAAAATTAAAGAGGGATTCGAAGAGGATTGACTAGAGGTAAGTTTTAAGGACTCAAAACATCTTTTAAACATGAATTTTGCCCTTAAATTTCTGGAATCAAATCCAAAAGGGGTTGAACTAGGGCCTCAAATTTTTAATGTATATTAGGGATTTGAAGAAGCAAATGAACTCCGATTTTGATAAATTTTATATGTACGGAACCAGGGTGAGACGAGGATTCTGAAATTGTGAATTTCGTAATTTTTTGAGTAGTGGGCCCGGGGCTCGGGTTTTACCATCTTCATATTTTTGGGTGTATTTCGAGTTATTTCGATTGGGTTATGTTCCATTAGCCTGGTTTAACGTATTCTTATTGGTTTTGATCATATTTGGCATCTATGGAGGTTGATTCTCGAAGAAAAGGCATTGCAAGTTAGTTTGCGGCCGGCTTGAGGTGAGTTATGGCTGTAGATGATGACCCGAGGGTTTCAAACCCCGGTATATCACATTGTGATGCTGTATTGAGGAAATGGCACATACTCTAATATGAGTGTGGGGTCGATTATGATTGGGACTATGGCTTAGTCCGATCAAGTGGCATTGTACTGTGTTGGCTATGAATGAGCCGGTGAACCTCCTACTTGGATGGTTATGAACACATTTGGGCTGCGTGCCGGTTATTTGGATCCTGTGAGGATCATTATCATTGTTTCAATGAATCATTGCATATATTCATGATATCAGTCCTGCATTAGAACACTATTTAAACATGATTTGGCAGATTCTAAGGTTTGGAACACCTAATTCTATAACTACTGATAAATGAGATTAAAAATGGTAAGTTAATTTGTGCTTGTGAGGCTTGCATGGATATAGCTTGACTGATAGTGGGTCGGGCTGCACACCGCAGCGTATCTTACTATGATATTGCGCTTGGGCTGTAAAAGCCCCTCCGGATTCTAAACCCCACAGTGAGCGCGGGTACCCAAATGGATCAGACTGCACTTTCTGCAGTGTTCATGCATTGCATTGGTCTCATGCATTTATTTACTGTTGCTTTATCTGTATATCTCTGAGGTTTGTACTGCATAGGACTGCTAGATAGCTTCATTTTGTGTTATTTCGTGTTTTCTTATCTTCGGATTTTTATACATGCTTATTACTCACTGAGTTGGTACATTCACCCCATACTCCCTGCACCTTGTGTGCAGATCCAGGTGCTCCAGAGACCTAGTGTTGTTGATGTTGATTACCCGAGCTATTCAGAGTATTGAGGTAGCTTCCCACCATCCGCAGGACAACTTAGTCTGTCTCTATCAGTCCGCTCTTTTTGATATTTTATCAGACTTTGGTATTATTTCCATTCAGACTTGTACCCCTTTTTGTTAGAGGCTCTCTACTCATGACTCCTCGGTTTTTTGGAGGATTATTATTCTTGCTCAGCTGTATTTTCATTGGTAATGTTTATCCCTGGCTGGGAGTTTGATATTAAATTTTCTGTGTTACCTTAAATCGTTTGTCTTTGGCTGGAATGTCGTTCTCGGTTGTGGTTTGGTAGGGCTTGTCCAGCCTCGCGGCCGGGCGCCATCACGATCGGGTTGGGGTCGTGACAGTAAAATAACCATAAAATCCTCATACGATGTCCAAATAATACCATTCTTTTTGCTAGGGGTCCGTAATTACGATACAGATCTAATAATTCATTCAAAAAGGAAAGAGGAGCTCGTTTGTTGAATATGATATCATTTATGCTTGAAAACCCAAACCTATCCAAAACTCACCCGAGACGCTCGAGACTCCAACCAATAATTCCAACAAGTCATATATCACTACCTGAACTTAGTCGAACCTTCAAAATACCCAAAACAACACCAAAACACCAAATCATCTCGAATTCTAACTTAAGAATTTCTAAACTTCCAACTTTTACCGATTTAAGCTTAATTCTACCACGAACCTTCAAATTATATTCAGAACACACTCTGAATTCTAAAATAACCTAAGGAAGCTAATCGAATCATAAAAATCCAAATCTGAACTCGTTTACTCATAAGTTAACTTCCGGTTGGCTTTTCTAACTAAGAGACTAAGTGATCATTTCACTCCAAAACTACTCTGCACCCAAACCTACAAACTCCATATAACTAAACACAGCTGAACAACACATAAATAAGTATAGATTGGGGGGGGGGGGGGGGAGAATGGGGCTATGACTCTCAAAACGACTGGCCGGGTCGTTACAACAAAATTGATCATTTGTGTAAGTTTTGATGATGTCCTTTTATTTTAAATTCATTTAATTATGCTAATGTAATAATATTTTTTAGCATTTAGATAATTATTGTGTTATTATACATAAAATTTCTCTCATTAATCAAATTTAATCGTTCCTTCATATAAATAAATATTTAAATCATCACCTGTCATTATTATAAAAGCATGAATAATTTATGGTATATGTTGAAGAACTAAAATATCCCTGAAATATTTATCCACATTTACACCCATAAATGTTTGTATAATTTAAGGATCTAATAGTAAATTATCTAATAATGAAAATCTTCTCCAATTTATACTCTAAACATGCCCGACCCCACAATATTGATCCTACTTGAATTAGAAAAGTATTACATAATTCTCTTTGTAAAAGAATTGTAGTTCCTAATTACAATTCTTTATAATAAGGCTTGTCATAAAAAGGCACGTACTAGAACCAAAAAATTAGTAATAAGCTCTAAGAATATTTGTAATATTTTAAACAAAGTGAAAAATTCTTACTACCCTTTAAAATATTAATTTGTATTAGTTATTATAAAGATAAAATAAATTAAGTTATTATCTTTTATGATATTTTTTGTGTTCCTAAATATTATGAGTTACTACATAATTCACATAAATTGAGTTAATTTTTAAAATATTAAGAAATAATAATAATAATAATAATATAATTAAAAGATAATTTTTCAAACTATAAAATATAATTTAAAAAGATACAAAGTTGTTGGGGCACTTTATATAATATTCTTCTTTTACATGCTAATAAAGTAGTTCTAATGATTATATGAGATTGTGCTCTTTAATTTAATTATTTCTATTTTAATATGAGTAATTGATTCCTTTACAAATTTCTCAAAAAAATTCGATGAATGTTAGATTAGGTTTGCTAGAATAAGTTCGTTCAAATCTTCTATATATCGAAGTTTAATCATTTTTTTCTTTGATTGGTTATCACTAGATGCCCATGTGCCCTGAATTGTCTCCAATTCAAGATTTACATCAATGTATATACAAATAAAAAGCAAAATACTTTAGAATATTATTATCAATGTATTATGTGTGATGATTAATTAAAAATATTTTAGAATAGAACACAATGATTGGATTGGCTCTACGACAAAAGTAAAAATGATATTCATATAGAATGTGAAAATCAACTGAGACTTACCAAGCAAATAGGATATTTGCATAATATAAGGTATTGATTATATCTTTGTGTATCGTTTTGAATATATTGAATTTATGAATTTAAGTTATTATAAAACTATCTATCATTTCATATTAAGCTTATTCTAGATGATAAATATTTATTTTTTCACAAAATAAATAGTTGTATTGTTTATGTTACTGATTTGTTAAAGGATACATATATTATTGTTAGAGCATTAGAGTAATATAATTCTTTTGAAATGTATCTATTTTTTATTTTTACGTAATTCTTGATTACTCTCGACAATACATATTTAAGTAGTGGAGATACATCTAAAAGTTTTAATTTTTTTTTAACTCAAATGACATGGAATGATTTTCAAAGTTATCCTACACTTTTTCGTAATTATTTTTCTTGCATGAATATTACTATTATTTTTTGTTATATTTGAGGAGTGGGATAATTCTTTTGAAATGTATCTATTTTTTATTTTTACGTAATTCTTGATTACTCTCGACAATACATATTTAAGTAGTGGAGATACATCTAAAAGTTTTAAATTGTTTTTTTTACTCAAATGACATGGAATGATTTTCAAAGTTATCCTACACTTTTTCGTAATTATTTTTCTTGCATGAATATTACTATTATTTTTTGTTATATTTGAGGAGTGATCTGATCATTTTGAGTGAAAGTATACAAATATAAAAATTCTTTACAATTTATTAAATAACCATGGAGTATACAATGCTTAAATTCAGGCAAAATACAAACTTCATCGCTTTGCTGAAATTAATTGCATTAACTAGCCAAAACGTGTGTGTCTATATATATATATACGACCAAAGCCCCGGTCGTGATGGCTCCCAACACCTTGTTAGGAAAGCCCAACCATTTAAACATTTCCATCCAAATCGTTAACTTAAAATATCAAGTTTTGCATAAAATTCTCAGTTTGATAATAATAGGAACACTGCGAAAATCATAACCAAAAGTAAGAACAGCCAAAGGATTCGGCGTCACACGTCAGAACCTTTAGATACAACTGATATATATCCTATACAAAGGAAATCTAGATGCGGAAGTGAAAGATAGATGAGGGGATTAATTGGGTTCTGCGGATGCCGACAGCTACCTCGATAACTCCGATATTGAACTGAACAGCAGCAGATAATCACAGCTAAGCCTCTGGGATCCTTATTTCAGCATACACGGTACAGGGAGTAGAGTGAGTACTCTAACTCAGTGAGTAATAACAATAAATAACAAATGTAAGAAATATGGTAAGAACACTACATAGTTCTAAAATCAGCAGTGAAGGCGGTAAATACATAGGCTAAGTAGGGAAAGGAATTGATAAAACTCCTCTAACTATCCGACACTTTACTAACACTACTGCGGCACACAGCCCGATCCAATAGATATAGTCGACTGCGCTCACTAGGGGTGTGTGCAGACTCTGGAGGGGCTCTTTTAGTCCAAGCGCAACAATACTGCGGCGTGCAGTCCGATCCATATAATATATCACTGCGACGTGCAGTCCGATCCATATTGAAATATATTACTGCGGCGTGCAGTCCGATCCAATACATGTATGTGTATATACTGATGCGGCGTGCAGCCCAATCCGGTATATATCAAATGCCCTCGCTACGGGGTCCTTGACCCCTCTCAGTCAAAATAGACTTGGCCTCTCGGGCCCACTTAACTAAGACGGTGTGACGATTCGGCCCGTCGTCACGTGTGTTACCGCACCGTTTACCCCGTTTTATGCTTCTTTATGTTTCATCATATGTGTTTGTGGAGTTTGAAGTGATTCAGTCAGAGTTTGGTTGGAATTGAGACAACTGGATGTTGACTTATAAGTTAACCGGATGTTGATTTATGAGTAATAGGGCTCGGATTGAATTTCTAATGATCAGTTAGTTTCGGGTGGTGATTTATGACTTGGGAGTAAAAACGGAACTGAATTTGGAGGTTCGGTGTAGAATTAGGTTTGAATTGGCTATGTTTCAATTTTTGCAAATTGTGGTTGATAGGTAATATTTTCATGGGGTACCGAGAGTTGTTGTAGCTTTTTTAGGTGATTTTGGATATGTCTGCAAATTTTCACGTCAATCGGACGTCGTTTGGTCAGTTTTTTTATCGAGTGTGAGTTTCAAAAGTTTTAGTTCATCTTAGGCTTGAGTCCGTCGTGAATTGATGATTTTTGTGTTGTTGGGCGTGTTTTTATGATTGGCACAAGTTCGTATGATGATTTGGGGTATGCTGGTATTTTTGGTTGAGATCCCAAGGGGCCTTGGGGTGATTTCGGATGATTTTTGGGAAGTTTAGATTTAGGAAATTCTGCAGAAAATGCAGCAGCAGTGCAGCAGAAATTTGGCCTCGCGATCACGTGAGTTGGGTTGCGATCGCGTAGGCCTGTGATGTTGGTCTTCGCGTTCGCAGGTTGTGGGTTACGTTCGCGTAGGGTAGACTATTTGTTCACTGCAATCGCGGTCTGGGTGCCGCGATCGTGTAGGGGTTAAAGAGGGCCAGAGATTTTTGTTGATCGCAATCGCGGGAGGACCTACGCGATCGCATACAAGGATATTTGGGCAGTCAGACCTGTTTTTATGACATTTCATCTGCGAGCTAATATCATTTTCAACCATTATTGAGCACATTTTAGAGCTATTGGTCGAGCGAATAAGAGGATTTCACCTAGGGTTCGACTTGAGGTAAGATTTATGAACTAATTACGTGATTTTATTGAAGAATCATCATCTAAATCTCTGAAAATGGGGTGGAAATTTGAGAATTTAGTGCTTGGTTTTTGGTATTAAAAATTTGGAATTTGAAGAGGATATCGGACTCCAATTTTGATAAAACTTATATGTACGGACTCGTGGCGAGACGAGATTTCTGAAAATGTAAATTTTGTAATTGTTCGAGAAGTGGGCACGGGGCTCGGGTTTTGCCAACTTCATATTTTTGGGTGTTTTTAGAGTTCTTTCTATTGGGTTATGTTCCATTAGCTTACTATGACATATTGCTTGTGGTTTTGATCAGATTCCACACTGAAGAAGATCGATTTACGAGGGAAGCGCAAGGCGAGCTAGGATTTTGGCCGGTTCGAGGTGAAAAATGGTTCTGAATGATATACTGAGGGTTTGAAACCCCGTATTTGCACTATGCGGTGCTATGTTAAGATGAGACACGCGTCTTTTGATAAGCGTGGTGATGTAACTACTGGGGACGCGAACATGATCCATCCCGACAGATGATTTACTTAACTTTTTGGCTATGATTGGGCTTGTACTCGTATAATTTGGGCTAGTTGCCATGTTTGGGGCCTTGTGCCAATCTGTAGAACTCCAAGGGAGCATGTTTATCTGAGTGACCTCACTTTACCTATTGGGCACATACCATCTATCTTGACTTTTGATTGTAAATCATGAGATAAACTTAATGTAGTAACTTGCACCCTAAATGAGCAATTACCTAGGGTTGAATACTCTGTCTTAGCTGAGTGGGCCGGAGAGGCCAAGTTTATAGTGACTGAGAGGGGTCAAAAACCTCGTAGTGAGGGTATCAGATATATACCGGATCAGGATGCACGCCGTAGCGGTATACACATACAGGTATTGAAATGGGCTGCACGCCGCAGCAGTATATATATAAATATATTATATGGATCGGGCTGCACGCCGCGGTAATATATTAAATGGGTCCGGCTGCACGCCACATCAATATATTATATGGATCGGGCTGCATGTCAAAGCAACATATTATATGGATCGGACTGCACGCCGCAGAATTATAGCGCTTCGGTTGAAGGAGACCCTCCGGAGTCTGCACACACCCCTAGTGAGCGCAGTGATATACTATATTGGATCGGACTACACGCCGCAACATTATATATATATATTGGATCGGGCTGCACGCAGCAGCATTATATATACACATATTGGATCGGGCTACACGCTGCAGCATTATATATACTATATTAGATCGGGCTGCACGTCGCAGCATTTATATTAAAATGCGGAAATGTAAACTAACCTGGAAAACAAGTAAAATAGTCAATGGCTACAAGCATGGTTGCATCAGAATTACACTCAAGTAACAATCCAATGTATTTCATATCCTTTCCGATAAAGGTCACAAAGGTACGCCTAGTTGCTTCTATCAATCATGAACTCTCTAGTAATGATAACTCTCTCTCGAGCATTTATTATAATTTACTAGACGCACTCTCTCGAGCTACACTAGCTAGATGCACATAACAGTTCACTTAGATTGCACCCAAGGTATCGCTATCTCTAATCCAACCTCTAAACCCTCGGTTATGACTCTCATCTATACTCCGGGAGTGATGTAGTTCAACAAATACCTAAATATACACTCTCTCTCTAGTAGATCCACACTAAATAGGTATAGCTAATTGAGGATCCTTTCAATTAACCAATAATGAACACGTAGTTGAACAAGTAGAGTTTCAACAAGCAAACCTGTGTTAACAATACAACAATTTCATTTAATACATAGGCACAACAAGGCATTTAATCAACACTTTAAACAAGAATATTTTTATAAACAAGATTCAAGTGTTGGTTAAAATACTACACACTTAGATATACAATACAAAACAAGTAAATGAAGAAAGCAGCATAAATGGATAAGAAATCCTTAACCACATACTTCAAATCTTCAAGACCAATGTATGTGTGCGAAGCCTAGCTTCCAACCTTGTTCTCTCAAGCCCTAAGGATTGCATATACACCTAAGATCTTCCAAAGACCCGTACAAAATGAGCTGAATTGGATATTAAAGAATTTGGTGTCAAACATCTGAAATTCCATAACTGTCTAATTTTTACGCCTAAAGTACTCTTCGCGTTTGCATCACTGGAATCAAGTTTGCGATTCTTTATGCTCAACCATTTCGTGTCCGTGTTCATCTCACGCATTCACGTAGCTTTGGATGGTTAGTCATTGTGTGTGTGTACACCTTAGCGTTCGCGAAGGTCGCGTAGTTTTGTTCACTAAAGCATCGTGTTCGCGATCATACCTCACATTGGGGAAGTTATCAGTTCTATTGCTTCGTGTTCAAGTGTCTGACTTCGCGTTCGCGAAGGGTAATTAATTGGGCAGCTTCATTTTGTCCAGTTTAGCTTCTTTTTGGCTTGCTTTCACTTGGTTTCTTCACCATTACTTCTAAATCACATACAACCTGTAAAATAGAAGTAATTGACATTAAACACATAATTTTTATCACTAAACATAACAAACATATAGGTTTAAAGATAAGATAAGTGTTAGATAATACGCTTAACGCTAGAGGGGGGGGGGGTGAATAGCGTTATAATAAAAATAGCGTAAACTTGCGGAATTTAAAAATTGCAGGAAATAAATGAGTGCGATAAGTAAATAAATAAGAACGAACGCACCGATATATCCTGGTTCACCACAACCCGTGGCTAGTCCAGTCCCCGAGAGACTCTCTCGAGATTTCCACTATCTTCGTCAAGCTTACAGGTGCTTAACAAACCGTTACAGTTGCTCAAGGATACCGCACCTTAAGACTTCACTTGCTTGAGGATGCCTCACCCCAAGACTTCAACCACTAAGACTTTGGGTACTTAGCAAACCCGACAAATGAGAAGATATGTTCTTCTCAAAACAACTCTCTTTTACAACAAATACTCTCTCAATAGAGTGGATAAAGAGAAACAAAATAAGCTCTATGAACAACACAAAGTTGTCTATCAAATGGCTCAACAAAAGCTCTAAAATGATGCTTGAAAATGATCAATATGTATATCAATATATGCAAGAGTTGTGTGTTTAAAATCAACTCAAAAGACCTCTTTTTATAGGTGAAAAAGTGGTGCTGACAAATAAAATCCCTGATTCTGTGCTCAGACAATCGATTGTTTGGAGTAGACAATCGATTGTTTGACCAACGTTCAAAAAACAGATTCCTATTTTAGGCTAAACAATCGATTGTATGGACTAAATAATCGATTGTTTTCAATGTTCAAAAATCAATTTAGGATTCTGTGGGAACGGTCAAAATATAATCGATTGTATGAAGGTGACAATCGATTGTTGATAATCGATTGTATGACAAGACAATCGATTGTTTTAATGTTTAAAAACCGGTTGCACTGTCTCAAAATAATCGATTGTTAAAAGTAGACAATCGATTGTTTACTTCATATAATTGATTGTGTACTTCATATAATCGATTATGTTGTTCCAGTGTTCAAAACTGGCAACGGATTGATTATATACACTTGATATACACTGTGTATACTAGAATTGAAAACTTACTTCAAAACCCATTTTGGTTAAAAATGAAAATGTTAAAATCATTTTGTTTGAATTATATTAAAAATATTTATGATATATATGATTTAATAAAATGATTTACTTTAATAAAATGATTTTATGCATATTTATGATGACCTAATGTTGAGCCAAAAGATAAGATAACTTAAATGTTGTTCTTACATTGGTTCTACCTAACGACCTACGTCTTGGGTATTCGGTCTTGAACTCTTTGGCTCGACTTGGCTAGTCTATGCAATCCCGTCATCAATATGCTTCTCGCCATTTGATAGTTTGTCATATTATATCGTTGTTTGACGCTTGACTTCACTGTTTGTCATTCATCAAAACCTATACCTGAAAATCATGCTCATACAACCAAAATGCACACATCATAGATATACATGATTTCCAACAATAAGTGGGTAAAATACCAACTTATCACACCACCAAACTTAAACTAATTGTTGTCCACAAGCAATGAAAGTTGAAAAATCTCCTCACAAAAGCATGACTTCGATTGGTACCAACAATTACTCCTCTCATAAATTTCATTATATTTAAAGTGCTCAAATACTAATGTCAATCAATGTAGCAATAAAGTCATGACACTAAAGCTTCAAAATTTGCCTCTATATCACAATCAACTTTCTTTGGTTATTCTTAGCAATTGAGAATAGGATTAAATTCACAACTAAATTTTCATGTGCCCTTACATTCAAGAGAGGATCCCACACTCAAAAATCTCAATTTAAATAAAAAATGAGATATCAAATGGAAAGAATTAGCTCTCTCTCTCAAAAAGATGTTCAAATGCATACAAGTAGTACCATAGGCTTGCCCTTCATGTATTCCTCCACTAATGTAGACAACTTGGTTCAAAATTAATTAGGACTTAAAGGGTTGTAGTTTAGGCTTTTTGTTAAGGTAGGGCACATTTTGGTTAAAGTGACTCAAAACCTTCCCAAGCACTACAGGGTTTATAATTGAAGTCCACTTCCTTCAAAGATATTTTTCATCCTTTCTTCACTTTTCATTCCACACCTAGTCTTTCCTTTATTCACAACTTTTTATCTTCTTATTTTATATACATATTTTTTTTCTACCTTCCACCTTTTCAAACAATTTTCATATCACAACTTTCCCAACTTTTAACCCCCAAACTTAGGCTTTTAGCCTACGCTTGCACTTTCAAGGTACTCAGGGAAGTAGGGCGCCAAAAGGTATATCATTTAAGAACAAAGGATTTAAGCATGTAATATGGTTACCAAAGAATAAGGTTAAATGCTCAAAATGGGTTGACTAGGTGTCACACCTCCTTTTTCACTATACACCCACGCAAAGTAACATAAAGGAGTTTTTCCAAATAAAGGACAATCGGAACGGGATTTGGTTATTAATTATTTCAGAGTCACCACTTGGGAAATTAATGGTGTCCCAAATCTTCGATTGGAATTCCGAACCGAGGAAGATTATGACTCTGTTAACAGTCCGCAAATCAAAAATCCGGACAAGAAATTATGTTAACCCGGGAGAAGGTGTTAGGCATTCCCGGGTTCCGTAGTTCTAGTATGGTCTCTTAACTGTTGCATTTGATTTTATCTGATTTAAACACATGCTAGCTTATGTGCTTTTTATTTAAAAACCGCTTTTACCATTATTTATTTTAAAAGACTTACGACGTCGTGAAAACACACCTCTGACCACGTCACGACCAGTGTACATGTGATCGTCGACACGTTTCGACTTCGTCGAGATTTGGATTAGGGTCGCATCAATGCGCACCCGAGTTCAAGAAAGTAATTTAATTAAATCGCACTTAAAGGTTCTAACGTAATATTGTTTGGGAAAGGCCGTTGAAATTCGTCAAACGGTCCTTCCAAATTCTAATCATTTTAATAACCAATTACTGAGGGCCCCACATTTATTTTTTTGTTCGGTGAGGCTCGTCTCAATTTTTTATTTAAGGATATCCTAAAGCGACTATGATTTTTCTATTTTTTATTTTGTCTCTAAAAGAAATAAAGAAAAATGCCCTAATTTCTTAAATTTATAAAATCGGGCTTCAAATTTAAATTCGAAATCAAACAAAAGAAAGCACCTTTTAATTTTAACCCGCTACGTAACTTCAAACCCACCACTGGCCATTTAAAGACTAATTACTTGTAAATGCTAATTTGAGATTATTGCAAGGTAGGAGAACTATGTAACAAATTATGCACTCTATCGTTAAACTTATGAGACAAATATGTCAATCCATTAACATGTGAATCTATCACACCAAATAGTTAAGCATTTAAAAATTTCTAAAAATGTTGAACAAGTATAAACACCTATTAAGACAAACATAAATCCAGAAGAAACCAAAATATCAATTAACCATCCAACGAAACGAAACATATAGAAAGAAACTTATAACTAAGCTTCAATACCATACAATGTCAATAAGAAACAACAGCTCACAAATATCATGTATATGTGTCTTGCTCAATCGCATACGATCCACATGAACTAGTATTGTATTTTAACATCACATATACATTTTACCAAAAGAAAACACGAAGGACATGGGACAGAGATGACCTACTTGTGATTGACGTCTAATGCGTTGGAACTGTGACGGAACCTCGGCCGGACCTTGACGAACAACGACCTTAACGGAAACGGAAACTCGAACCAAAATTGCCAACGACCTCGACGGGCTGTTGGTAGTGTGGTCGACGGTCTGATTTGCGTGCTGGATGGTTAAGTGGTGGTGGTATGGTTTGGAAGCTAATGGGTGGTCGACGACGAAGGTCGACGTTTGAGACGTCAATAGCGTGACAGTTGGATGGAGGTTGTTTCATCATTACTATGGAGGCATGACGACGAGGGGATGAAGCAGTGGAGGGAGGCTACTGCTGGACGAGGAAGAAGCAGACACGGGTGGTATCTTGTTTCCGGCGGAATTGGATGCAGCAGTGTTGCTGGTTGAGCTGGAGGCGGGGCTGACTGGTTTAGCTGGTCGTGGAGGTTGACGATAGTCGGAGAAGGCAGTGGTCGTTTGGCTATGGAGCTAGCGACTGGTTCAAGAGTGACTGGTGTTGGTTGACGATGGATTGGAGTGACGGAGTGGAGGAGGCCGTTTGGTTTCAGCTGTGTGGTGTAAAGTTCAGTGAGCTCGTGAGGTTTAGGTTGTTCACAGTAGGTTTTTCGTTAGTTTTGATTTATGGAGGAGATGATGGACACTGGGTTTTTTTTTCTCCTGTTCGGCTGAATATAGTGTAGTATAGGATTTTTAGGTTAGTGGGTATTGGGCCTAGGATTAATGGGTTTTGAAATGGGGCCGAAGACTAAAAAAACTACAAAATTCATAAAGACAAGATAAATCAACCCGACATTAATTCTTCCTTCTAAACTTAAATACAATTATAATATAAAAATACAATGCTATTTTTATAATTAAAATAAACTATATCAAATCATGAAACTATTTTTGGTGGTTTTCAAAATATAAAAATAAAAACAAAGTGCTATTTTTGTATATTTTTATTTAAATTTCTGAAGATATGTAAACTAAAAATATTTTTATTGTTTTCATTTTTCTTGTGACGAAATAAAGTAAAATAGTCAAAATTAGTTTAGATAACGTTATTAGGCCTAAATTAAATATTTACGGGCTGAAATACAGAAAATTTTGGAGAGGGTCAAAAATCACATGTCTAGAATAGGAAAAATATTTAAGGGTAGGAAATTTATGGTATATTAGCGCTCCAAGGAAGGCCTAATATTATTTTTCAAACCAAGTTAGTCTATAATTTCGGTTTAAAGCACATTCCAGTCAAGTTCTAGACCACAAGTACTACAAGAGAACACACAAATAAATCTGACCCCACATGGCACATGAAAACTCAAGTGGAATACAAATCCACAATCCAATTAACACGAATGACTCAAAGATGTTATATAGCATAAAGGAGGCTATTTCGTGAATTAAAGAGACAAAAATTGAGTTTAAAAGGTCATGACATTTTTACATCAATTTTTCTTTTCTTTTTCTACAACCAAAAATTCATATGTCAAGGTTTAAACTGTGTTGGTTCAAGCAAGCCACAACTTAGTCAATGGCCACAAATCCCAACCCAAACCATTTATTTTCCTAAATTAACAAAAATTTAATTCTAAATGCAAGACTAATTCCCTTAAGAAAGCTATCCATCATCGGGAAAAATTGACAAAAATAAAATAAACAAATAAAACTTTCTATAATTTCCCGGTTCAAGAAGAAAATTGACATCCTTGGAAAAAGTACTGTGGTGTAAAAAAAACCAAGGATATCGCTACTATGACAAAACACACTATATAACAAAAAATTTTGGATACCAAATAATAGATAAAATTAAGAAGCTAATAAACTTACTAATAAAACTATTGTCACACATCACAACAAAATATACTAACAACAAAATGAAACCAACTTAAAAAGAAACATACTAAAATCAATCACTACCAATTTTCCATGCCCAGCGCAATTATATAATACGAACAGTAATACAGGAAGCCACCCCCCAACTAAAGACGTTGCATTTTCCTCAATGAAACCAAGCATAATAGAGTAAAATAGTGGAAAGTACTCCCTGAATACTGCATCAGTCTGAACTGGATGTGGTGCAAAATTTTAGCTCCGTGTCTGCCTCATTATCGTCATCTGAGTCCTAAGACCCACAAAGTGCACTCAACTTCTACATCATCTTGGATAGCATCTTATTTTTCTTCCTCTCGTGCTTTTTGAATTTTCTTAGCCTCATTTTTATCTTTCCTTGCCTGAGACTCATGTTTTCCAGCCTGGTGCTCCTGGCCTCCATCTTACCTGTGATTTTCTTCTGCTCTGTGACTATGTCATCCAAGGATGGTGGGGTAGACGCCCCAGTAGATGTGCTTTCCCCAGATGGGCCAGTGGGAAGGCCAGCGATAAGCTGCATAACACGCGCATCTACCCAATAACTCTGGCTGGACAAATAGCGCATAGTGTGAGGCCCTGACTGGAGGGGTCCCATGGGGTCAAAAGATCCGGCGGGATCAGTAGTGGTCTCTCTGAACTGCCCTAATAAAGGGGAAGCGACATCAATGCGCCTCTTTTTCTGCTTTTGACTTGGTACCCTTTTCAGTAATAGATGGATCATCGGCTTCCTCGGACCTTTCTTGACGTCATTGGGGCGTCTAAGCACCCCCAGCATCATATTAAAGTCTGGTGATCAAGGAGGGGAAGAACAGGCTCTTGGACCTCCCATTAGTAGCTTCCCCAATTTCTCGTACAATATGTTCCCCCACATTAATAGGTAATCCATCCATGAAGAAACAATCATGAGTGCCCTGTCTGTTGTTACATCACTGTCATTTTTAGAAGGTGACACTCTAGAAAAAATAATGGAAATCCATGTCTTTGCTTCCGCAGTGAAGTCATGAGAATCCACTCCTTTATGCAATGTCAGCCACTTTGGAGTGACCCGGTCCTGCTCTGGCTCTTTCTTTGTAAGCCTCGTTGCTAGCTTTGGGGAGGCCATAAATATTATTGATAATCTGGGAGCTAAAATGAACTTGTACGCCCCGCACAGTAGTGACCAATACACCCTGGATGTCAGTCCGCATGGAGTTTTCATAGAATTCCAGAACTATTGTGTGGTTGGCGTTGATTTGTTGCTCAGCAAAACACATCTATCAAGCGTGCATAGAAGCAAGGAATTTTCACATCAACTTTTTCTAAATTTATTCCTCTTTCCCGCACAATGGTTTTGGACAGAAGTATCTTATTTTCTCATGCATGCTACAGATAAAAACCGCTCATGATCGAAAGCTTCCTATTGTCCAGGTCCAAAGACATGTTCTTGAGCAATTTCATGTTGTTCTGGCACCATTTTAAGTTCAAATTACATACGAAATAGACCAACAATGTTAAAAACTCATACATACACTTAAAACAATGTATTAGGAAGTAATTAGGCCGAAGAAATGGACGAAAAAGGTCTCCCACAGAGCTGTGCAAAGATACTATTTTTTACAGATTTTGGGACTGCCAGTTAATGCTCTTCGCATTTGCGAGCTACCTATCGCGTTCACGAAGGGTAAAAAAAATAATTTCCACAGGCTTAGACCTTTTCGTTTGCGACATGACCATCGCGTTCGCGAAGTTCAAGTTTCATCAATACTGTTCCTAAACCTTCGCGTTCGCGTGAAACTCTCACGTTCACGAAGGCTTTTTCTTTGCCCATAAATTTTTTCTTCTTTGAAGCATTTATTTAAACATGTTGTGAGCCCATTTTTGTTTGCTCATTTGCGGACCATTTAACCAATGATTTCACCCAAAATTTTCCTCAAAATAATCACTCACTCTCAACCAAACTCACCCAACAAGCACACAACAGTTTCAAGTATCAATACTTAAAACGTTTAACCATAAAAACTAATTAACAAAGAGTATTCTACAATTTCACAACTTATACAAATAAAAATAAGGAAAGAAACAAAAATTATTTAGAGAAGAGTGAAGATATTCCATACCTTGAAAATGGAGAGGAAATAAGTTGCAAGAGAATTGAAGAGTTTTAGCACTTTGAATTTTTGGGGCTTAAGGGATGAAAGGGACTGTTGATTGAACAAAATAGGGGCCTTCACGTGCTTTCAGTAGCTAAAGATTATTACCCTTACCCAACCCTTCGCATTCGCGAATGGTAACATTGCCATTTGTCGCGAATGCGATGGAAATTTTGCGAACGCGAAGCTTTACAGTTTCCCAACTTTTGCGAACACGAGATAGTGTTGCGAACGCGAATCATTATAATTTCCTGCATTGAAACAATTCTGGCAGCTACTGGTTTTTGCCTTCTGAACCACCTCCACATCCTCAAATCAACTCCGAAAAATTTGAAACTTGGCAGATTAGTCAAAAATAATATTATAAGCTATTCCAAAAAAAAATTCAAAAAAGACTAAAATTTTGAAAAACGATGGGTTCCCTCCCACGAAGCGCCACTTTTAACGTCGTGGCACGATGCAAACAACATTACCGCTTTTCTCGCTACTACGATGATATGAACTGGGCACTTATCTTGAAATCAAGCATGTGAGCATGAGCGATATGGTGTGGTATGTTGATTATCGATCCGAGCCTTAAATTCTTCATTATGTACTTCTTGGTTCTCATGTGAGGAATCTTATTTTGTTTTCCTATTTCCCCAAATTGTAAAATGATTGGTTGTTTCCTACCTCCTCGTAGTCCATCACGGATTCATGTAGATTAATTTTAATATCACTACACATTTTCAATGTTGAAAAATTCTTGGAATGTGACTTCAAACCTTCATTTTGCAACTTTACTACTTTGACATCCTCATCTTCCCCCGAACTATAGTCAATCATATTTAGAAAAGTGATTTAAACAACTTTTCCACTTTGACATTTAACGTCCGCCCAATTTTCATTATGCTGAGGATTTAAACAATTTAGCTAGTAGTATGGTCCTCCATAATAAGGACATGGATCATCAAAGTATGAACCATTACCTCCCGACCAATTGTTGTTATAGGATGCCATTTTTCACAAAATAAGAAAAATAAACAATAAACAAGCAAGAAAAATAATTATGCAAACTTTCACAAGTTTCGGCTAAAGCACTTTTGCTTACTTCCCAAACAACCTAATGTACGCCAGTTGTTCCCCGGCAATGACGCCAAAATTGATGTTGTCCAAATCCAGTGCTCAAAAGCAACAGATATGGTCTTATGCAATAAAATCTACCCAACTAAGAGTCGGGGTCGAATCAACATAGAACAATGTGCAGGCAATTGGGGATGTAGGAGAATTATCGCTTATGGTGGAAAGCCAAACGGTTTAAGAAATATTTTTGGGAATTATTTATATTAAAATACAGAAATGTAAAATGACCTAGAAAGCAAGTAAAATGTTCAATGGATACAAGCATGGTTACATCGGAATTACACTCAAGTAACGATCCAATGTATTTCATATCCCTTCTGATAATGGTCACAAAGGTACTCCTAGTTGCTTCTATCAATCATGAATTCTCTAGTTATCATAACTCTCTCTCGAGTAACTATAATAATTTACGAGATGCATTCTCTTGAGCTACACTAGCTACATTCGCATAACGATTCACTTAGATTGCACCCGACGTATCGCTATCTCTAATTCAACCTCTAAACCCTCGGTTATGACTCTCAAATATTTCGAGAGTTATGTTTTTTAAAAATTACCTAAATATGAACTCTCTCTCAAGTAGATACACACTAAATAGGCTCAACTAATTGAGGATCCTTTCAACTAACCAATAATAAATACTTAGTTGAACAAGTAGAGATTCAACAAGTAAACCTACGTTAACAATACAAGAATTTCATTTAATACATAAGCACAACATGGTATTTAATCCACACTTTAAACAAGAATATTTCATAAACAAGATTCAAGTGTTGGGACACACTTAGATATACAATACAAAGCAAGGAAATAAAGAAAGCAACATAAGTGGGTAGGAAATCCTTAACCACAAGCTTAAAATCTTCAAGACCAAAGTGTGTGTGCAAAACCTAGCTTCCAAATTTGTTCTCTCAAGCCCTAAGCACTGCCTATACGCCTAAGATTTTCCAAAGACCTGTACAAAATGAGTTGAGTTGGGTATTAAAGGATTTGGGGTCAAACATGTGAAATTCCAGAACTGCCCAGTTTTCACGCCTAATGTATTGTTCGTGTCACCGGCATCGCATTCGCGATGCTTTACTGTTCCGCCATTTCGTATTCAGCTCATGCGTTCGCGTAGCTTTGGATGGTTACTCATCCCGTTCGCAATTTTTCCTATTTCTCTTCACCGTGTTCGCGTTCAATTTATGCGCTCGCACAGTTTTTGTCACTCAAGCATCGCATTCGCGATCATACATTGTATTTGCGAAGGTATCAATTCTATTGCATCGCATTTGCGACGGGTAATTAACTGGGCAACTTCATTTTTTCCTTTTTAGCTTCTTTTTGGCTTTTTTTCACTTGGTTTCTTCACAATTACTTCTAGATAACATACAACCTGTAAAATAGAAGTAATTAACATTAGAAACGTGATTTTTAGCACTAAACATAATAAATGTATAGGTTTGAAGACAAGATAAGTGGGTAAAATACCAACTTATCAGCAGTAATCAATGCACATCTACATAGTCTCATCCTTCTTCTTAAAAAATAACAATGGTGCACCCCAAGGCGACACACTGGATCTAACAAACCGCTTCACCAACTACTCCTCAAGCTGCTCCTTCAAATACATAGGAGCCATACTGTACAATGGAATAGATATAGGCTGAGTGCCTGGAGCCAAATCAATAGAGAAATCAATATCCCAATCCGGAGGCATGCCAGCAAGATTGGAAGGAAAAACATCAGCGAACTCTCAAACTACCGGGACTGAATTAATCGTCGGAGAATCTGCAATGGTGTCTCGAACATGAGCTAAATAAGCCAGAAACCCTTTCTCGACCATGTGATGGGTCTTCAGGAACGAAATGACCCTACTAGGCGTATCAACTGTAGAACCACTCCAATCTCGGCAACATTGGCATCACTAGTGAAACAGTCTTGGCATGGCAATCTAGGATGGCGTGATATGAAAATAACCTATCCATGCCCCTGATGACCTCAAAATCGATCACATCAAGCAACAGAAGATCTGCTCTAGTCTCAAAACCACTAAAAGTGACAACGCATGACCGGTAGATTCGATCCACAACCATAAAATCACCCACATGACTGGACACATGAACAAGAGTGCCTAACGCGTCAGGATAAATAACCATGAAACGAGCATAAATAGATGATACATATGAATAAGTAGATCCTATATCAAATAATACTGAAGCATCCCTACAACCGTCGGAAATAACAGCATCGGAGGCCAATGCATCTATCCTATATGGAAGGGCATCTAATCAAGCAAGAGCACCGGCCGACTGGCCTTCACTGGACTGAGCAATAGTTGACTGACTTCCACCTCTAGGATGGCCTATACTAGCCTACCCTCAACTTCTAGGGGGTTGGGCAGCTGGTGCTGGAATCATGGGCAGTTGACCCTACTGCACCACCTTTCCCCGAAGTCTGGGGAAATATCTCCTCATGTGACCAGGGTCTCCGTACTCAAAATAACTCCATGGTGCGGCGACCTGCTGCCTCAAGGTCTGACTCTGAATACCCAAAGAACCACTGGAAGAAGCCTGAATAGCCAGTGGACGGTATGAACTCTCCGACACAAAACTGGAATAAGAACATGAATAATCCAGAGGACCTGAATACCCACTAGAGGAACCCTAAATAGCTGGTGGGTGATAAGAACTCTCTGGACTAGTGAGGAAATACGAGTGCGTTGGAGCACCCCGAGCAAGTGGTGGTGCTGAAAATGGGGCCCTGTTGGGCTGCCCCTCCCAAACTGACCTCTAACCCTAGCTGGGGAGACTCTGAACTCTCCCGAGAATCTAGACCTCTTATCCTAATGCATCTGCTCTCTACCCCTCATACGATAACCCTCAATCCAGTGAGCAATCTCAATCACTAGCTGATACCCTGTACCCATCTCTACCACTCGGGCCATAATAGATCGGATAGTGGGGTGTAACCCCGCAACAAACCTCCATACTCTCTCTCCCTCTATGGGAAGCATCATGAGTGCATGACGAGAAAACTCAGAGAACCTGGCCTCATAATCGGTCACTAACATCTGACCCTGCTCTTGATGCTCAAATTGATACTGCAGGTCTTCCCTCTCAAAGGGTGGAGTGTATCGATCCGGTAAAAACTGTGTGAACTAACCCCTAGGGAGGGAAAGAGAACCTGCTGGCCTGCCAAATGCATAGGACTGCCACCATGTACAGGCCCTTCCCTCCAACTGAAAAGTAGTGAAGTTGACTCTATGTGACTCCAATATCCTCATGTTGTATAGTCTGTCCCTGCACCTGTCAATATATGTCCTGGGCATCCACATGACGCTCACCCCCGAAGATTGGAGGGTGAAACCTAGTGCAACTGTCCAACTACTTCTGCGGGTTGTCATCCACAGCTGGCCTGGGCTGGGGTGCCACTGCAGCAACTGCCTGAGACCCATCTGTGGGTAGTGCACCCAAAGTTTTATATAATGAAGTTGCATGACCTGGAGCCTGAGCAGTTGGGGTCTAGGCTCCCCATTTTACCTGTGAGGTGGCTGGGTCTGCTGGAAATAAACCAGGTGAGTCATACAATACATGAACTGTATCATGCGGCCCATGTCCTCCTGAAATCCTGGTGCTTTGATGAAATTTGTCGGGGTAGGCTCAGCTGCGAGCACCTCGCCCTGATCCTCAATAATAGGATCCCTCGCAGGATCTGCTAGTGGTGCAACTGGAATGGCTCTTAGATGCCCTCGTCCTCTACCACGGGCCGGTGCCCTCCACGGCTTCTGCCTCGGCCTCTAGCAATGGGGGGAGCAGCTCCCCCCGGGTTCGGAACGTCAGTGGTGCGAGTTCTGACCATCTGTGAGAGAGCAGAAAAGGGAAATTTAGTATACCAACCACTACACGATAGGAAATGAATAAAGAGTAGTCTTTCCTAATATCTTGTAGCCGCTCGAAGATAAATACAGACGTCTCTGTACCGATCTACAAGACTCTATTTTGTTTGCCCATAACTTGTAAAACATACGTGAACCTAGTGCTTTAATACCATGTTGTCACGACCCATTTCCATAGTAGGTCATGAAGGCGCCCGACACCGAAGACAGGCAATCCAACGCGAAAAAATTACTAAATATTTATGTTACTTTTATCAAAAATAAGTGAAGTAGATACTCCAATTTGAATTTATAACCAAAAGCGATAAATAATGTAAGTGCATAAATATACATCCCAAAATATAAGTACCAATGTGTGTGTGCCAAGACCTAGTGTCACAAGTATGGGCATCTAGTAGAATATACAAAAGAATATCTCTATCCTACTATCTAAGATAAAGGAAAGACACCAAAAGTAAAAAAAGACTCCATCCAGCTGGTGAGCGGCATAGGAAGGAAGCAGTTCACCATGGAAGTCTCTGTCACTAGCTCAAGGACGCGCACCGAATTCGTAACCATATTTACCTGCCTCATATCCTGTACAATTAAGTGCATAAGTGTAGTATGAGTACAAAAAAAATATGTACCCAGTAAGTATCCCGTCTAATCTTAAAGAAGTAGAGATGATATGTCGATTTTATACTTACTAGGGTCAAATAATATTATAATAATATGGTATGCTAAACATGGAAGTGACCAATAATCAACAGGTTATAATGAAAAGCAGTAATCATGTTCTTGACCATGTTTTAGTTAGTCATTTACATTTTTAAATACTTATCAAGAAAGCATGTCACGTCTAAGCTTTAGCTTTTATATATATCATGAGCAATCATGTCGAGGTCCACGACCCACTCTAGCAAAATATAAAGTGTGCACTGCCAATGGTCGAACGACACAAACCATAGATGCATCTATTTACACTGAGGCGATCGATCTGATCCATAAATATCAAGGAAATATCAATAATGAACACAAAGGCTCATTTATATACAAATAAACTCTTACAAAGGTTCAACAAGTTCACATGTTCACTTTTTATTTCTCCCAAGTCTCTAGTATATCATGAATGACCATATTAGGATTTAATATAAAGATATCCCCAAATTAGGCATAATGTGGATCCTAAACTACCCAAGCAATTAATATCATAGTAGCTATGCACGGACTCTCATCACCTAGTACGTACGTAGTCCCCGCATTTAGTAGCAAATTCTCAATTATTATACCTAGGGACAATTCACACTTACTAGGTTAGAAAGGAGACTCACGTCGCTCCAAAGTGTATTTCCAAATAACAAGTACAAGTCCAAACCCTCAAATCGGATCCAAACGATCACAAAATAGTTAAATGATGTAAGAACTAGTTAATATAGGCTTAGAAGATCGAATTCTAACTATTTAAGCATTTTTTCAACCTTTTTCACAAGTTTCCTAAATTCCGACCTCGGGCCCACGTTCCTAGATTTTGAGATTTTTCGGCGGAAATTGTTCTCTACAACCTAAGGATCAATAAAATATGATTTCTAGTTCACTTCATAACAAATTTTGTGGTTAAATCTTAGTTTTATTAAAACCCTAGGTTTAGCTCTAACCCTTTGATTTTACCTAGTTTCTAGTGTTTAATCAACCCAAAAAAATGATATTAAACCATAAATCGGTTGCACACACTTCCCTCAAGATTCTAGATGAAATCCTTCTCTCAAAACCTCCCAAATCGCCTTAAAGAAGAGTAAACAATGAGTTAAAATGACTTAGTACCTCACCTCCCAGCGATTTCCTCATGCGCGGTTAGGTGCGGTCCCTCACCTATGGAAGAGAAGCCGCATCAGCGAAACAGGGAAAAAGGAGCAGGGACTTCTTCTGCGGTCTGAAGCACGCATCTGCGGAGCCGCATCTGCAGCTTGGGAGCCCCTTCTGCGGTTTTGGCCTGGATTGCCCCTCGCCGCTTCTGCGGAGTCATGATCGCACCTACGGTCCCGCATCTGCGGCCCTAGAATGACAGATGCGGTTATTATAGAAGCAGCAAACTCAACACTTCTCCAAATTTTCAACTTCACTCGAGCCTCGTCTGTTTCACGCTCGGGGCTCCCGGGCCCCGTACGAACATATTGACAAGTTTTATATTATGAGGCACACCTATTCGAACCCTCGGAACACCCAAAACAATGCTAAATCTAGGAATCACCCCTTAAAACAAAACGAATCACTTATGAACTTCAAGTTCTTAATTCTCCTCAAACGGATCAAAACGCCCTTAAACTACTCGGGATAGGGACCTCGGAATTCGATTCCAGGCATATGCCCAGTCCCCTATTTTCCCACGGACTCTCCGGGACCGTCAAATTACGAGTCCAGATATGTTTTCCCAGAAAGTTGACCGAAGTCAAACTTTATCTTTTAAGAGAATCCTAAAGAAATATTTTGACATATTTCCCTCAAAAATCTTCCAACTCCCGAACCAACCATCCCCGCAAGTTATAAATTTACTAAAGCAATCACATGAAGTTTTATTTGAGGGAACGGGGTTCTAAAAGGTGAAACGACTAGTCGGGTCGTTACATGCACGACATCAGCCTTCGTGCTTTATCTCTCTTTCCTCACCCAAGTAGTAGAAACAATAACATCCCATCAAGGGAATAAACAAGAATCCAACAATCCAATCACAAGGAATTCCACCACCAAGAGTATGGATATACAACAACAAGAATCACAGAAAACCAAGAAGCGCCAATAACCATAACAAAACAACAAGACATAATAGGCACGCGATAACTACAACCGCAACCACAATAATTTGGAGACATAGCATATATACACGGGGTCATAGAGGAATTCACAATTAAGAGATAACAATAATATAAGGAGAAAAATCACTTCAATTAAGGCGAATAAGGGTCAAGTACCAAGTAGGGGTTTAAGGAAAGCTAACACAACATCGTATGGAGCATATAGAGGTAAATTAAGTAAATAGAAAGTCCAATCATGACGAAATACTTCCCACATAATGAACATAAGGACCTAAGAGTCCTAAAGGCAAGTTTCCCACAAAGAGCACACACTAGTCACCTCGCATGCACGGACTACAATTAGCATTGAAGACTCAAATCCTAAGGGGAAGTCTCCCACAAAAGGTTAGGCAAGATACTTACCTCAATCCCACCAATTCAATACTAAATTTAGCTTTTCCTTTACCAATTCATCAACGCTTAGCTAGATCTAGCCAAAAACGACTTGAATACATTTAACAATGCAAGAGAAAATAATTTTAATTAACAAAACTATGACTCTTATACAATTCGTAAAAAGTCAACAAAATTCAACTTCCTGGGCCTTCACCTTGAAACCCAACAAAATTTACAAAAACTGAATATCCATTCCGAAACGAGTTCACCCAATAAAAATTATCCAATTATGATACCATTTGGTCCTTCAAATAAACATTTTATATTTTTGAAAGATTTTACAATTTTTCCCAAATTCCATCTTAAATCACGAATCAAATGATGAGTTCATAGATTCATGTATTTTAGCCAAATCCGAGTTAGAATCACTTATCCTTATGAACTTCTTGAAAAACCCTTCAAAAATCGCCAAGATCCGAGCTCTGTAGGTCAAAATATGAAATAAAACCCTAAATCTCATATTTCTAGTGCATCTCCCAGACTTCCATCACTGCTTACAACAGAAAAACCACCGTTGACCGTGGTCCAACACCGATGGCCACGGTAAATCTACCGCTACAGTGGAAAATATTGAATGCAGTGACATGCTTAGTATTTTGGCCATACACTTATCTACTGCTGTCAAAATTTTGATTCCATTAGCTTTCCGAAGACTAGACACAAAGGGCTACAACTTTTGTTTTTGAATCATCTCAAAATTCCTTGTAGATCAAAAGATATAGGCTTCCGAAATCTGACCACTACACCTGCAGATTCTTCCTCACCGCGGACCGCGGACCATTTTCCATCTCATCGGTAATCACACCACCTCAGCGGAAGAACTTCCATCTCAGCAGTATGACTTCTTCCCTCAGCAAAGATTTAAGCATCAGAACCATTTTCGAAGTTCCCAAATGTCCGAGCTTGCTAAAAACTCACTTGAAACTCATCCGAGGCCCCCAGAATCTCATCCAAATGTACCAACACATCCATATCATCATATGAACTTAGCCCCACTCTCAAATCACGTCAAACAACATTATAACCATGAATCAGATGCCCAAACGTATGAAAATTACTATGAACTTCAAGAACATCTAGAATTGCAACCAAGGGTCCGAACCACATCAAATCAACTCCAAACGACGTCAAATTTTGCAGGGAAGTCTCAAAATACATAACGGAGCTATTACAACTTTTAGAATTACATTCCGACCTCGATAATACAAAAGTAAACTATGGGTCAAACCTCTCCATTTTCCACACATCAACTTTTTCAAATTTCACCGAAATGCCTCAAATTATCCTACGGGCCTCCAGATCCAAATCCAAATATACGCCCAAGTAAAAACTCACCATACAAAGCCACTGACATCATCCAAAACTCATTCCGGAGCCGTTTACTCAAAAGTAAAATTTCGCTCATGTTCTGGTTACTTAAGCTTCCAGAACTATAGTCCTTCTTTTCAATTCGACTCTGATTCATCCGGAAACTGAATTCAACCCTGGACACAAGTCGAATCGGGCACAATAAAGATGCTCTTAACATCAAACTGTCGAATCGGGCACAGTTTCTTAAAATGACCAGTCGAGTCGCTACAGAATCTTGCCCGAAGTTTATATTTGGGGATGGATTTTCCTGGGCTGCATGGGCCTTATATAATACTTAGTGAGTGGCTGTCAGTTGATGTGAATGTGTATATATATATTTGAGATGGATCTTCCGTGGGCTGGATTGGCCATATGCAGTACGAGGTGATTGAGTATTCTGAGAGTGTCAATACAAGAGGCTTTTAGCATGGCGCATCACATATAACATCTACATTGGCATGTAGTTGTAGAGAGGTCGTATTTCTCATATCATTCAGAATTGAACTGTCTTATTAATATTAAGTTTAAATAGTGATCTTGAAAGCATACATACATTTCTGTACTGTTATTTCTATATTGAACTGTAACTGCTTAGTTCATAACTACTTTCAAGTTGAAGGTTAGATTTGTTACTTATGGAGTTGGTTCTACTTACGCTACACCCTACACCTTGTGTGCATATTCAAGTGCTTCCGATCATGGTGGTTGCTAGGTTGTGGAGTCCGGACCTTCGTAGATCATCGAGGTAGTTGCTTGGCATTCGCAGAACTTGACTCTCCACCCATATCTTTTATTTTAACTTTCAGTTTTATTTCCTAGACGGTGTACCACACTATATCTTTATGTAGATGCTCATGTACTTGTTGACGCCCCGATTTTGGGAGAGATTCTTGTATTGAGTTATGACTTCATAGTTTGTCTTTAAATGATTTTCATTAAATTAAATTGTATATGTATCTTTCAAAGCTTTAGAGTATTGGAAATGTCTGAATAGTTGGCTTACCTAGTACTATGATAAATGTCATTACGGTGGATTGATTTTGGGTCGTGAAAACCTATCATTTCCTTCTAACATGACATATTCCCATTTCATATTTTGAAACCTTTTTTCATTAATATCATGATACATAAGATGAAATCTAATGAAGCAACATGAACATGCACATGATTCCCCGTAAAAGTTAGAAAATGCTAAGCACAAATGTCCAATTAGCTCCGCCATCTCTCCCAAGAAAAACACATTTTTATTTATGTATAATTTCTCGTTTCTCCTAGTACTAAGCTTTCACTCACTTTATTATGCATTTTTCTGCTCGTAGGAAACAAATTTTTCTTTTAATTTCCTAACAATTAATTTCCTCCAACTCCAAGATAGGATTTTGCAATTCGGCCATCTGCTCCTTTTGGGTAAAATCCTCCTGGTTTATTCTCATTTCCACTTCCATACACTATTCGCAGTATTTCCTCTGGCGTTCTATCGTAGGAAAGCGAGTATTTATCTCCTGCTAATATATTTCCCCGTATTTTTCCTTCAGCACCTACTGATGGTTTCACTTTGAGTCCTTCATCCTTAAATCCATGGCGTCCTAGCTTGTTTCTCAGCTCTGATATCCGGTTTGTAAACTCTGCTACCGTTATCCTGTAGGGTTCCACGTTCTCTCTTCCTCGCTCGTAAAGTAACGCTCTTAGAACTGCGTCTTGACCTGATTCTACTCCCAGTAGCCCTGCTATTAGCTGCAGATTTTAATTTTTGTATCAAAAATATTATAGTTCATCAATTCGAAATATAATGAAACTACTTCATGCATTCATGGAGATGATATTTGACTGGACATGAAGTATAAGATAATTTCTATTATAATTGTATTGTATGTTAATTTGGCGCATTTCTACTGTTCTATCATATACTTATTACTTTTCACCAACATTGATACTACGTAACTTTGTCTACAAGACTTATGTAGATGGAAAATTTACGATATAAAATTAACTAGTGAATTATACTTATGATTCTGAGCGGACTATTATAATAATATTTTAAATTCTATCCGCAACAATGTAAATCTTATTTATATATACAATTTAGTTATCTAAGTGACAACTACAATAATCGTCCATAAAAAAGGGTGATCAGTAACCCGAAATATAAGGTAGATTACCTGTTACAAAATTATGGCTAACAACAAAATGTAACTAATTGATAATATAAACATTCTTTAAATGATATTGTCAGTATATATAAGTTATCTTATTAAACTAATGATTGAAAAATTAGATATTAAAAGACAAATGGCATTGCAAGTAGCTAAAATTTCAATTCTTGAAAATTGTATAGATTTAAAATGATTGTCAAATGTTTTGCGACTTTCTAAAATTGAAATAATGCATGCCATGCATGTTAATTGGAACAAAAATAGTACTCCCTCCGTTTCATATTGTTTGAGTTAGTTTGACTTGATACGAAGTTTAAGAAAAAGAAGAAGACTTTTAAAACTTGTGGTCTTAAAAGATTAAGGGGTAAAACTTTGTGCGGTTATACCATTTGTGTGGCTATAAAAGTTTCTCACTAAGGGCAAAACGGATAATATGAAGTGTTTAAAGTTGAATTATTTCCAAATTTAGAAATGTATCATTCATTTTGACATAAACTAAAAAGAAAAGTATCTCAAACAATATGAAACGGAAGGAGTAATATTTTCTTAAAAGTTGTGCTGGTTCAGAGAGTAATTTGATTTAATTACCCTTTTGGCAGTAGGGCTGTGGAGTTTAGGATTGGCTCCAACATATCCAGTAACTCCAATATAAGGGATAACATACGAAGCAAGGAGATAATTAATATCATTAGCGTAAGGATTAAAAGGTGGTTCTAATTGATATCCAAACGCATCGTTCATAACGGTAGCAAATGCTTCTCTGCTTAGATTTAGCTGTGGCCTTGGAAATCCTGCTACTGTATTCTTGATTGCCCTGCAATATCAATTTCATCAAAATTTTAAATTTGGATATATAGACGTTATATATTAAATTAAGAGGGTATTTGGATTCGCTTTTAACCGGATCAAATAAGCTTTTAAGCTTTTCTTAGTTTTTTTCATGTTTGATAAAGGAAAAAAGAGCTTAGAATAAATTAAAAATTGCTTAAAACAAGTCAAAAAGCAATAAAATGGGCAACTCTAACTTATTGAATTTTAGGTTAAAACCTTTTGCTGCTGAAAAGTTTTTTTTAAGCCAATCCAAACATGCTCAAAATCAACTACTGAAGAAGAGGTGTAGGTCTCTCTACACCTATGTTACTTGGACCTTTTAAAATATTTTCGGGTGTATGTAGTGACGAAGGCAGGATTTTTGTTAAGGGGTTCAAAAAAAAGTTGTAGCTATTGCGAATTGAACCAATAACCTTATAAAAGTTTTGAACCCTATGACCACTAAATTATACTTTCGGCAAAGGGGGTTTTGGTGAACCCCGTCCACACCCTAAATCCATCCCCTAATTCGATACGCGCATGGCAATATTTTTTAAAGAATATGCGCAACATTGCTGGACACTATTTGATTGAATTGGATAAAGAATATTTGAAGTTGAAACTGGAAAAAAGTATTTTGCGGTTGAAATTGTGTTTGAGCATTAATTTTACTTGAAAAAATGTTAGAATCTTTATGAACGATTCAAACGAATTTCACAATATTTTATTAATCCAATACACCTTCTATCTTATTTTATATTATGCACTTTTTTAAAGTAAAAATGATATTACATATAGCAATTTTTTTTTCGACTTAGTTTCTGGTGTGGGTTAAAAGTAATAATTAATTTTTTTTTAATCAGCTCAAAAAAGATACGATAATTACCTGACATGACCAACTTCTTGGAATCCAAATTGAGCAATCACATCTCTAATTAGAGGGCTAAGTTTTGCAATTCTAGCCCCAACAGGTGACGGTCCACCATCTGCAAGTTCAGGTGCGAAGCTATCCAACCCATAGCCAAAAGAACCCCACAAGAAAAATTCAGCTTCCATATACTCTAAATTCAAAGGAAATTCTAATAAATCCACATCCGATTTTGGCACATTAGAACCAATAGCAGCACCACTTGAACTTAGTAATTGCAAAAAGAGGAAAATCAGTAGTGAGAAATAAGCAAATATCATGGTTACAACTGAAAGAAAGAACGAGAAGTGGAACGAAAGGAAACAAAAAAGAAACTAAAGAAGCATTTGCAAAAATAGCCTTTTTTATGCTACACGTACGAAGCGACCTCAGAAAAGGCGATACTGCGTATAGTTTGTATTTTTCTTTAGTACGTAATCTGGTTTGTTGGGGGTTTGCAAATTAAAGACGAATTATATTTATGGAATGTGTAGTGTGTGGGCAAAACGATGAGAATCAAAAGACAGATGGAGAAAGGAGAAAGCTTCTAACTAAATTTAAATTCGGGTGGGAAAGAGGCGGTTGAGAAGGTTTTGGATCAACTTATAATTTGGAGTATTTTGTCATAAAGTTGATATCGTCAGGCTAATGTTTTCTCTATTTCTCTTTTTCGATTTTGATTTGCGTTCCAAACAAACGTCCGCTACTGAAAACGGGAATTATCGACACGGACAATTTATGTAACTAAACACAAAATCTATCGCTAATCCTATTTTTCGACAGATCAATGACAGATTTAAAGAAATTTTGTTAGCAAAAATTAGTAAAAGAGTACGTAGCTAATTGAAGGTTTTTTATTGCGCCTTGTTTGGATAGTTGTTATATATCTTTTCATAATGTATCGTATTGTATTCTATTGTACCATATCGTTTGATGAATACAATATTTGAATAGTTGTATCGTTTTATGCACCAGCAGTATAAAGAATAAATTTACAATATTATAAAGAATAATTGTGATACGAAATAAAATTATTATATAAAAGGCATGGTAAATGATAAAATAAAATTATTTACTAATAATGAAGGGTTACTGAGAGAAAAAGACAAGGTAATAACGCGACCACACCAAATCAGTCGTTACATAAAGTGGCATATTTCATCGTTACGTAAAGACGGATTTAATAATATGATACAATAAAATTTAAATAGCAATCAAAACAAACATCGTGTTTAAAGTAACAATACGATCCAACATATTGGGTAACAAGCTGTTAGTGATAGTCGTTCATGAAATTTGGAATGTAGCTATCTCAAAATGTTACGACCCGGATTTTTCACCCTCGAGAGTCATGATGGTGTCTGCTATTAGGAGCTAGGCAAGCCAATTATTTATTACCTCTTGTAGCAAACATCGACATTATAAAAAAAACAACAAAACATTTAATGGAAAAGCGGAAGTCTTAAATATAAATAAATTGAAAGCAATGCGGAAGTCCAATACAACTACACCAAAGAACTGGAGTCACAAACTCACGAATGCCTTGAGAATGCTAAATACAATATTTGAATAAAAATATAATTATGTTTTTTCCAGTACAAAAGAAAACAAGCTAAAGTAAGGATAGAAGAGACTCCGGGCCTGCGGACGTTAGCAAGGCTACCCGGTGTCTCTGGAGTGAAGTTAGCTCCCAAATCTCCTACTGGTATCCAAAAGCTGCTCTGACCCAATGATCTGTGCAAAACTATGCACAGAGTGTAGCATCAACACAACCGACCCCATGTGCTGGTAAGTGCCTGGCCTAACCCCGGTGATATAGTGACGAGGCTAGACTAGACTACCAAATAAACATGTGCATACATACATACATACATACATACGTACACACATACGTACATACATACATACGTACACACATACGTACATACATAGATACTTACATACGTACGTACATACATACATACGTACATACGTACATACATACATACATACGTACATACATACATACATACGTACATACATACATACATACATACATACATACATACATACATACATACGTACATACATACATACATACATACATACGTACATACATACATACGTACATACATACATACGTACATACGTACATACGTACATACGTACATACGTACATACATACATACATACATACATACATACATACATACATACATACGTACATACGTACATACGTACATACATACATACATACATACATACATACATACATACGTACGTACATACATACATACGTACATACGTACATACATACATACGTACATACATACATACGTACATACATACATACGTACATACATACATACGTACATACATACATACGTACATACATACATACATACGTACATACATACATACGTACATACATACATACGTACATACATACATACGTACATACATACATACATACATACATACATACATACATACATACATACATACATACATACATACATACATACAAGTACAACAAAGTAACAATGGAAAGTAAACAAATAAAGCTGGGGGGAGGAACATGTTTATGGGGGTAGCACATAAAAACAGGATATCAGGAATAATAAAAGAAACTACATCTAAGTCCTTCTAACACAGAATACAGGAAAACAAACCACTTGCTCTTGTTTCAAATTCCTCGTGTTGCAGGAGTGCAACACGAACCCATTTCCTCATATTACGTGGTAGGCATACCACACGCTCCCATTTCATAATATCAAGTGGTAGGTGTACGAAATGCTCCGATTTCTTAATATCAGTAGTAGGCGTACCACTCGCTCCCATTTCAAAATATCACATGGTAGGCGTACTACTCGCTCCAATATTATTTCCAATACAATCTTTCGAGAGGAAATACCAATAAGGGAACACGATAACATAACCATTTACCTGGCAACGGTACAAAATAATATAATGATTTTCCCTACAAGGGAACAAAATGTCAAATCAACTATTCCGGCAAGGGAGATCCAGCTATAACCAAACTCATTCAATTTCTACTTAACACAAATAAATGCTCGTTCATAGCCATTACTTGCTTAGTTTTAAAGATTTTGAAGCAAGTCTCATAGGCATCAATTAAGAATATAGCAATATAGCAATTTATGACTCACAGTCATGCTCGATCTGCAACGTATGGATACTCGTCACCATACTTATACGTCGAACACAACACGTAGCAAGTAGCAAGTAAGACTCACTCCTAATCCTCCAAGCTAGAGTTAAACCAAACACTTACCTCGATTCCTCAAACTTAACTCAAGCCTCAAGTATGGCTTTCCCCCTTGATTCCACCACAAAACCGCTTGAATCTAGTCACAAATTACTTGAATGTATCAATCAATGCTAATTGAATCAATTTGAATGCATTAAAATAAATTTTCCAAAGTTTTAATCAAAAATTCCCAAAACTCCCTCGGGCCCACGTGGTCAAAACCCAAGGTTCGAACCAAAACGCGGTTACTCATTCCCCCACGAGTTCATATCTATGATTTATTTTGAAATCGGACCTCAAATTGAGGTCCAAATCCACAATTTGAAGAAAACCTAAGTTCTACCCGAAATTCCCATTTTCACCCATAAAAATCCTTGATTTTAAGATGAAAACATGATAAATGATGAAAATTATTGAAGGGATTAAGTAAAAATTGACTTACAAATAATTTGGGGAAGAAAGTTTTCTTGGAAAATCACCTATGGAGTGTTTGAGTAATGAGGTAAAAATTTGTCGAAGTATGAAAATTGCAGGTTGCAGGTATGGGAATTGCGAACTGGGGTTCGGAATTGTGAACCCCGGCCCTGCTAATTTGGGATCTGCGAAAATGGATTCGCATATGCGAACACTGTGCAGAAATGAAAACTTCACAATTACGATCGTGAATGTCGCACTTGCGACTGACCGACCTTCGCATTTGCGGGCGAAATCGTCGCATCTGCAACCCAAGGAAAAGTTTCCCTTTCTCACATTTGCGATAGGGGACTCGCATTTGAAAGAATTCCTTCGCAAATGCGAAGATAGCAGATCTGACATGCAATATTTTCCAATGATCAATAATGCAACCCGTGTCATATCCAAAACTTACCCGAACCCTCGGGGCTCCACACCAAATATACACGCAACCTACAAAATATCTTACAGACTTACTTGTGCGATCAAATCGTCAAACTAACATTATATACATAGCACCGAGCCTCAAAACACATGATTTCTTCCAAATTTTCATAAAACACTCAATTTTTTCATTTTAAGTCCGAAATTCATCCAATGACGCCCGTTATCAACAAAGTTTCATAGAAAGTGCTTAAATCACCTATAAGACTTGTACCGGGCGTCGGAACAAAAATATGAGCTCGATACCCTGGTCTTTTGATCAAATTTCTTATCAATTTTCCTTATTTAATTTAAGAAATAATTTCACACAAAAATTTATTTCTCGAGCTTGGGACCTCGAAATTCAATTCCAGGCATACACCCAAGTCCTTTATTTTCCTACGGACCCTTCGGGACCGGCAAATCACAGGTCTGAGTCTGTTTACCCAAAATATTGACCGAAGTGAATGTTAATCATATTAATATAAAAATTGATCATTTTTCTCACATAATTTATATTTAAGCTTTCCGGCTACACGTCCGGACTGCGCATGCAAATCGAGGCAATACTAAACGATGTTTTCAAGGCTTCAGAGACACAAGATGAGTAAGAACACAGGTGATGACCCTTTCATCACATTCTCAACCACTAAAACAATCGTTCGTCCTCGAACGGGCAAAATAAAGAAGTACCTGAGTCGGGAAAAAGATAAGTATAGCGACTTCGCATATTGGGATCGGATTCCCAGGTTGATGCCTCAGGAGGCTGACTTCTCCACCGAACATGCACTGAAGGAAAAATCTTCGACCTCAACTGTTGAACCTGTAGGTCTAGAATAGCTACCGGCTCCTCCTCATAAGACAGATCCTTGTCCAATTGGACAGTGCTGAAATCTAACACGTGGGCTGGGTCACCCTGTTACCTCCATAGCATGGACACATGAGAAACTGGATGCACAGCTGACGAGCTAAGTGTCAAGGCAAGTCTATAAGCCATCTCCCCGACACGATCGAGAATCTCAAATGGGCCAATGAACTTAGGGCAAAGCTTGCCCTTCTTTCCCAAATATCATTACACCCTTCATAGGCGACACTTGCAGCAACACCCTCTCACCAACCATGAAAGTCACATCTCGAACCTTGCGATCTACATAACTCTTCTTCCTGGACTGAGCTATTTGAAGCCTATCATGAATGATCTTAACCCTATTCAGGCCTCCTAAACTAAATCTGTACCCAATAGTCAAGCCTCTCCCTCTCAAACCACCCAACTAGAGACTGATATCGCCTACCATACAACACCTCATAAAGAGCCATCTGAATGCAGGACAGGTAGTTGTTGTTATAGGCAAACTTCGCTAAAGGAAGAAACTGATCCCACGAGCCTCAAAAATCAATGACACAGGCTCCGAGCATGTCCTTTAATATCTGAATAGTCCACTCAGAATGTCCGTTCGTCTGAGAATGAAATGTTATGCTCAACTCAACCTAGGTGCCAAACTCTCGGTGAACTGCACTCCAGAAGCACGAGGTAAACTGCATACCCCGGTTTGAAATAATAGATGACACTCCATGAAGGCGAACAATATCTCTGATGTAGATCTCAACTAATCTCTCCGATAAATAAGTGGCTGCAACCGGAACAAAATGTACTGACTTGGTCAGCCTAACAACAATGACCCAAACTGCATCGAACTTCTTCCGAGTCATCGAAAGTCCAGTAGTGAAATCCATTGTAATCCTCTCCCTTTTCCACTAGGGAAGCTCAATCCTCTGAAAAAATCCACTAGGCCACTATTGCTCATACTTAACCTGCTGATAGTTCAAACATCGAGCCACATTTGCAACTATATCCTTCTTCATTCTACGCCACAAATACTGCTGCCTCAGATCCTGATACATCTTCGTGGCGCCCGGGTGAATATAATACCGGAAACTATGGTTCCGCTAAGATTAACTCTCTAATCCCATCAACATTGGGCACACAAACTCGCCCCTGCAATCTCAGGACGCCATCATCATCCAAGTTTATTTTCTTGGAACCTCAACGCTGCACCGTGTCTCTCAGGACACACAAATAGGGATCATCAAAATGCCAATCACGAATACGCTCCAATAATGAAGAATGAGCGACCCTGATAGCTAACACTCGGCTAGGCTCAGAAATATCCAACCTCACAAATCGATTGGCCAAATCCTGAACATCCAAAGGAAGCGGCCTCTGGCTGGCCGGAATATAAGCTAGACTACCCATGCTGGCGGACTTACTACTCAATGCATCGGCCACCACATTGGCCTTCCCCCGGTAATATAAAATAGTAACATCATAATCTTTCAGCAACTCCAACTATCTCCTCTGCCTCAAATTCAACTCCTTTTCCTTGAACAAGTGTTGAAGACTTGTGATCAGTGTACACCTCACATGTCACACCATATAGATAATGCCTCAAAATCTTCAAAGAATGAACAATGGCTACCAACTCTAGATCATTAACCAGATAATTGTTCTCGTGGATCTTCAACTATTTCGAAGCATATGCAATGATTCTGCTATCCTGCATCAATACTGTACCAAGCCCAATACTGAAAGTATCACAATAGACTGTATAAGGCCCTGAACCTATGGGCAAAACAGATACCGGTGTCATAGTTAGAGTTGTCTTGAGCTTCTGAAAGCTCGCCTCACACTCATGCGACCATATGAACTGGGCTCCCTTCTAGGTTAACCTGGTCATCGGGGCTGCAATAGATGAAAACCCCTTTATGAACCAACGATAGTAGCCTGCTAACCCCAAGAAACTCTAAATCTCTGTAGCTCATGTTGGTCGAGTCCAGTTCTTGACTTCCTCAATCTTCTTCAGGTACACCTGAATACCCTCTACTGACACGACGTAACCTAGGGATAAAATCGAACTCAAACAGAACTGATACTTCGAGAACTTAACGTATCACTGACTATCTTTCAGAGTCTGGAGAATCACTCTGACATGTTGCTCATGCTCCTCCTGGCTACGGGAGTATATCAGAATATCATCAAATAAAACTATCACGAACAAGTCCAAATAAAGCTTGAACACTGTGTTCATCAACTCCATAAATATTTTGGGGCATTGGTCAACCCAAATGACATAAGCAGGAACTCATAATGCTCATACCAAGTGCGGAATGCTATCTTAGGGAAATCACATGCCCTAATCCTCAACTGATGGTAGCCAGATCTCAGGTTTCTTTGAAAACACCTTTGCACCATGAAGCTTGTCGAAGTAATCGTCAATCCTCGGTAGTGGATACTTGTTCTTGATCGTAACTTTGTTCAATTGCCGTCGTAACTAATGCACATCCTCATCGAACCATCATTTTTCTTCATAAATAACACTGGCGCACCCCAAGGCAAAACATTGGGTCGAATGAAACCCTTCTCAAGAAAATCCTACAACTGATCCTTTAACTCTTTCAATTCTGGAGGGGCCATGCGATACGACCGGAAAGAAATAGGTTTCATGCCCAGAGCCAGATCGATACAAAATTCAATATCCTATCGGGCGGCATACCCGGCAGGTCTGAAGGGAAAAACTCATGAAGTTCCCGAACCACTGGTACCGAATCAATAGAAGAGACCTCTACGCTGGAATCGTGAACATACGCCAAATAAGCTAAACGGCCCTTCTCGACCATGCGTCGAGCCTTCACATATGATATGATACTACGGGTGGCATGACCTGGGGTCCCTCTCCACTCCAAATTGGGAAAATCTGGTAAAGCTAGGGTCATGGTCTTGCCGTGACAATCTATAATAGCATGATACGAGGACAACCAATCCATCCCTAATATGACATCGAAATCCACCATATCTAAGAGCAACAAATCAACATGGGTCTCAAGACACCCAAATACTACCACATAGGAATGATGAACTCGATCGACCACTATAGAATCACCTATTGGTATAGATATATTTTCACGACCCAAACCTGGTCGTGATGGCACCCAACCTTAAAGCTAGGTAAGTCTGACCAACAAACGCTTCCAATTTAACATTAAGTCTCAAACCGACAATTTAAGAATATTAAAGTAATTTTAGAATAATAATCCAAATATATTAATAGAGTAATAAGGACAAATACGGAAACCGATAAACACCCATTAGATCTAGGGTCACGAGTCTAGAGCCTCTAAATAAAACTGGATAATAATATCTGAAGAGAAATAATAAAATTTGTAATGTACGTAAAAATAGTAAACTAGAAAAATGAAGAGCAGCTAGGTCCTGCGAACGTCATGCAGCTACCTCAACGACTTTGGAAATATCTGGAGACTATGAGTATCAGCTAAGCCTCCGGTATACCTGAATCTGCACACAAGGCGCAGGGAGTAGGGGTGAATACTACCGACTCAGTGAATAATAAGCATAGAAAAATGTCTGAAAGGAAGAAATCTACGAAATGCCACAAAGCAAAGCTAAATCTAGCAGTCCTATTCCTTAGCTACGAACTAACAACAAAACAATATCAAATATAACAGTCAAGTATCTGATAAAGATGCAATGCAAAGCACATGAATACGCTGCGGCGTGCAACCCGGGCCATCCATATATCGTCGAAGGCGCTCACTGGGGGTGTGTACAGACTCTGGAGGGGCTCCTTCAGCCCAAGCGCAATATCAATATATAACCGTTGTAGCGTGCAGCCCGAGCCATCCTCAGTCCACAGTATGCATGTAAGTCTCATAACAGATTCAATCTGATTCTTTTCCTGTTTCCAATTATTAAGGTGAATATAATTTAGTTAGTCAATTTCAAAAACAAGTGACTTAGCATTTAATGACACTAACTAAGCACAGGACTGAGATCAATGATTATGCAAATCATGTCATCACACAGATATTTACCCTAGTCGGGTACTACAGATCGGCACAAGGCCCCAAACATGGCATTACCCACAATTGTCAACAACATAATGTGCGTATCCGACATCAATAATTTATATTCAGCTCTCGGGGTGGACCAAGTCACAATCCCCAATCATTTACCACCCCGCACCTGCTATGGGTGCGAGTCACGCCCTAACATAGCGTCACGATGTGATAAATCGGGGTTTCAAACCCTCGGGCCATCATCTATAGTGCCGTAGACTAGCCCGCGATTCCCATTGCTCTTGAATAGATCTCCTCACCCATCGAATCTAGCCAAAACCACAGCAAATATATCACATGACGCTATAGGATCAATACCCGATCGAAAATAATAGAAAAAAAATCAATAATCCCAAAATTGACAAAACCCGAGCCCCGGGCCCAACTTTTGAAACTTAGAAATTTTTATAGAAAAGTGTTCCTTATCTTCTCCCGATTCCGTACATATAAATAACACAAAAATCAGAGTCCGTTTGACCCTTCAAATCGACCCCTAAAGGTCTCATAATCTCAGGCCCCAAAATCCTATTTTTCTACTATTTGTCATGAATTAAAGGCTCGGATTATGGTTTATTATCACCTATAAATGAGTTTAAATAATCAAATAACTTACCTCTGCGACATCCACTAATTTTCTCTCTTAAAAATCGCCTCAGAAGGTTCTTCCCGTTCAAAAATTGGAAGAAAACTCGACCTGCTTATTATAGGTATATTGTTAACACGTTTTACTTCTTCTAAAGGATTCTTTGTGCAACTCTAATGTATTTATGCTTTTCAATCACTCAATTTTACCTTATAATGAAAGAGATATGTAGGTTTTAAGATTTGAAAATCGTGCAGGTTTTTAATACGTCGTCGGGGGTAATTTCGTCATTAACTTAAAAATCTGGGCAAACCTTGGTAAAACGGCTATCAAATCCTCACACTATGTCAAAATTTGAGGATTCTTTTTGCTACGGGTCCATAATTACGATACAGATCTAGTGCTTAATTCAAAACAGTAATCAGATCTTATTTGTTCAATATTATATTGCTTGAAGAAACGACGTCGAAGCATAAGAAAAACGAGCGCAACGCAGCTCAAACATATCTGAAACTCACCCGAACTCCTCAGGACCGCATACCAACATACTAAAACATCACATATGATCATTCAAACTTAGTTACACTCTCAAAACACCAAAACTTACATCAAACACTAAATTTACATCGGATCCAAGCCTAAGTTCTTCAAAAACTTTCGAAACACACATTTGATCCAAAACCCGACCTAAACACCTCCGAATGATCTAATAATTTCACACATATTCAAAATCACCTAACGGAGCTACTGCAACCGTCAGAATTCCATTCTGACCCCTGGATCAAAATCTCACCTATCAATCGGAATTCACCAAAATTCTAACTTAGCCAATTCAAGCCTAAATATACATCAGACCTCCAAATTCAGTTCCGATTTCACTCCTAAGTCACAAATCACCATCTGAAACTAGTCGGATCATCGAAAATCCATTCCGAGCTCTCTAACTCATAAGCCAATGCTCGGTTGACTTTTCCAAACTAACCTTCTCATAAAGAGACTAATTGTCTCATTTCTATCCAAACTCCATCCGAATTACTTTAAGCTATCCAAATACATATATTGAAACATATAAAAGCATAAAATGAGAAAAACAGGGCAGAGATACCTTAGGCGAAGGATCGGCTCGTTACATCCTCCCAAACATAAACAAATGCTCGTCCTCGAGCGTGCCCAGAGTTGCACTAGGAGCCAACCAATCTCCGAATGACCTTACTAATCATATGTTGGAAACACGTTCTCGAGGCTTTATACTAAAACGTGTGTTCTTATGTGTAGGTTTTGATGAATGACAAACAAGCGCAAATTGATATATGACGAAGTTCAAGTACAAGCGCACAATTGGTGGATTACGAGATTCAAGCACAATACAAAGTTTTATAGCTTAAATGAGTCATTCTTAATTGTGATCTTGATCCGACAACTTGACTCATGACATGGCTTCTCTCGTAAAATTATTTTACAAAATCATGCATATTTAATTTAATGCTAAATGATTTTAAATCATGCATATTTACTTCAGTCAAAATGATTTTTAAACATGCCTCTAAAATATGGACTAAGATGCGATTATGTACTTATGATAATCGATTATGTTAAGCCAAGACTGCATGACAATCGATTGTGAACTAAATGACAATCGATTGTGTTAAGGCAGTGAGCATCAGGTTTTTCAAACCTGCATGACAATCGATTGTGAACCTTATGACAATCGATTGTGATGAGGCAGTGTACATCAAAGTTTTTTAAAACTCAGAATAATCGATTGTGAAGCTAATGACAATCGATTGTGAAGAGACAGTGTCCATCAGATTTTTCAAAGTCACAAAATAATTGATTGTGAACATATGACAATCGATTGTGTTGAGGCAGTGTCTTCCAGACTTTTTCAAAGTTATTAAATAATCGATTGTGAGTATATAACAATCGATTGTCACGAGGCAGTGTCTAAAATGATTTTCAAAGTCTGATAAATAATCGATTGTTAACATTGCACAATCGATTGTGAAGCTGACCGTCGTGGTAAAGTTTTCAAATACCGTCAGGTAATCGATTGTTGAAATTAAAATCTGGAAAAGATTTTTTGAACGTTGCTGAATAATCGATTTTCAATTTTGTACAATCGATTGTTGAAATTAAAATCTGGAAAGGATTTTTTGAACGTTGCTGAATAATCGATTATTGATTTTGTATAATTGATTGTTTTGCGTAAAATCTGAAAATGATTTTTTGAACGTTACCAATAATCGATTGTTGATCTTGGACAATCGATTGTTAAGCGTAAAATCTAGGATTGATTTCTGGAACGATGGCAAACAATCGATTCTGACTTCTTGACAATCGATTGTCACACAGTAAAATCAGCAACTCTTAATTGGCAATTAGGCAACGGTAATGCCAAGTTTTTCAACTATAAATACAGCTTCATTTCAGTGTTTTAAACACAATAACATACAACAACTGATCATTCTATTGCTATAAGCTTGCATACTATTGTTTATCATTTTATATTCATTTCATAAAGCTTTTTAGAGCCAAAGTCTTGTCCATAGTTGTTGTGATCTTGAGCTTACTTCTTTTACTCATATCTACTCATTAAGGAGTGTATTGTTTGAGTGTTTAGTGTTTTGTACACTTGTAAGAGAATTGTGATTCTCTTGTTGTAAGGAACTTGTGTTTCCTTGGTTGAAGTCTTGGAGTGTTGTATCTCCGAGCAAAAGTGTTAAGGCGTGTGTCCTTAAGTTGTAATGGTTTGTTGAGCACCCGTAAGCTTGACAAGTTAGTGGAAAATCTCGAGAGAGTCTCTCGGGGACTGGACTAGCCACGTGTTGTGGTGAACCAGAATACATCAGTGCGTACTTTATTATTTATCGCACTTATTTACTTCCTGCAATTTTTAAATTCCGCAAGTTTACGCTAATTTCTATTATAACGCTATTCACCCCCCCCCCCTAGCGTTAGGCGTATTATCTAACAATTGGTATCAGAGCCCAACTCTCTGAAGACTTAACAGTTTGAGAGAACCATCCATGGCTTCTACTCGTGACTCTTTTGCAGGAATTGATGAAGGACAATGCTCCACACGACCACCTCTATTCAACGGTACAAACTATACGTACTGGAAGGAGAGGATGAAAATCTTCGTTCAAGCAAACAATTTTCTTCTTTGGAAGGTGATAACGAAGGGAAATCAAATTCCAACCAAAAAGGTTGAAACCGAATGGGTTCCCAAGTCCGAAGAAGAATATGACGCAGATGATATCCGAAAGGTGCAAAATAATGCTAAAGCAATTAATTTATTATATTGTGCTATAAATGCTGACGATTACATGAAAATATTGTGTTGCACAACGGCGAAGGAAATGTGGGACAAGCTGGAATTTACGTACGAAGGTACGGACCAGGTAAAGGAAGCCAAAATTGATTTCCTAACCCATGCTTATGAATTATTTCACATGAAGGAAGGTGAAAAGGTGGATGAAATGTTTGAACGATTTTCAATAATCGTAAATGATCTACATGCTCTCAAGAAGACATTCACGGATAGAGAACTCGTTCGAAAAATTCTTAGAAGTCTGACTCCAGCATGGCGATCAAAGGCCGACGCAATCCAAGAATCCATTGGCGTCTCAAATGTCACCATCGACGCATTAAGAGGTAACCTTAAGACTTATGAGTCTACTATACTTAACCCTCTTGTTGATGATCAAAGGAGGCAAAGAATAGCGCTTAAGGCAAGCACAAGCCAACCTCAAGTTGATGAGGACGGAGACAACGAGTTTGGACTCGTTATCAAAAGATTTCAAAAGTTCATGCGAAAGGAGTATGAACGAAAGGGCAAAAATCAAGGCGAACAAATAAAGTGCTATGAATGCGGTGAAACCGGGCACATCAAATCAAATTGCCCAAACATCAAAAAGGAGAAGAAACCTATTAAGAAGCAACGTGCATACATTTCTTGGGGAGGAGACTCCGGAGATGAGTCAAGCGAAGAAGAAGAAGACGAAGCCGCAAACCTTTGTCTTATGGCGCAAGAAGACAAGCAAGATGAGGTATGTCAAATCTCTTCTAAAAACTTCTTTACTCTTGAAGAAATGCGAACTGCTTTTGATGAGCTATATACTGAATTTATTAAGGCTTCAAAAACTGTCAAGAGCATAAAAGAAAATGCTTCTCTAAAAGAAAAAGATTTTCAAAAACAGCTTTCTTTGAAAGAAAAGGATTTAGAAAAACTGGTTTTAGAAAATGAGAAGCTGAAAGAGGAAAACAAGTTTTTCGGAAAAAGAAGCACCGACAAGCCCGAAAGTTCTATTAAAAATTGTTCTTCATGCATGCATCTCGAAAATGAGGTAGATAGACTTAAAGGTACCTTAGATAAGTTTAATTCTTCCTACAAAAATTTGAATAAGGTCCTTGTTAATTTGAAATCAACCAAGCATGGCATAGGCTTTAAGAATGAGCCTAAAGAAAAGGTTGAAGCCAAACCCCAACCACCTAAGGCTCAACCAAGGATTAATAAAACAAATGCTTATCCTAGAAATAGCAATCCTAGAACAAATATGCATGCTAGACCAAATGTTGAACATATTAGAAGACCTAGAAATGACTTACCACCTAGAAATGACTACCCTAGAAATGATGCATATTCTAGGCCAAACACTAGAAGGAGCTTTGAGTCTTTTAGAACATCTAGACATAACCATTACTCTAGAAATGCTGCTCATATTAGAACTAATAGTAGGAGAAATGGTTCTCATGAAATGCGCAATAGTCATAATGAAAATAGAGTAAATCATTTTCGTCCATCAAGTTACTATGACCCTAGTAGGATGCATAACCCCAACGTGACTTGTCATTATTGTAGACGCATTGGTCATATTGCTCCTGCATGTTTTACACGACATAGACATATCACTCAATCGCATCATTATAATATGCCTAACCCTCAAGGACCCAAAATGGCATGGGTACCTAAGACGCATTAATTTGTTTTGTAGATATGTTTGAAGGGATCAAGCGTACTATGGTACCTTGATAGTGGATGCTCCAAACATATGACGGGAGACGAATCCAAATTCCTTCAACTAGAACACAAAGAAGGAGGAAGTGTGATTTTTGGGGATAACAATAAAGGAAAGATTATTGGCATCGGATCGGTATGTAAGGATGAAAATTCCTCTATTAAGCATATATTACTTGTGAAAGGTTTAAAGCATAATCTCTTGAGCATAAGTCAATTATGTGACAAGGGAAATCTTGCCCTATTTGATTCGGATGAATGCTTAGTGTTTAGACGTAGTGATTTTAAAATTATCCTTCGTGGTTTTAGAGTGGATAATATTTATATGGTTGATCTTGCTAATTCCTCACCCGAATATGTTGATTGTCTTATGAGTAAAGAGGATGATACTTGGTTATGGCATCGTAGAGTAGCACATATCAACATGCATCTTTTGAACAAATTGATTTCTCAAAACTTAGTTATTGGTCTTCCCAATTTAAAATTTGAAAATGACTCTATTTGTGATTCATGTCAAAAAGGGAAGCAAATAAAAGCATCTTTCAAATCCAAAAATATTGTTTCAACTTCTAGACCATTGCAATTGCTTCACATGGATTTATTTGGACCATCTCGCATTGAAAGTCTAGGAAGAAATCGTTATGCTTTTGTGATTGTTGATGATTACTCTAGATTTACTTGGACTTTATTTCTTGCCAATAAAAGTGATGCTTTTCAGAATTTTAAATATTTTCTTAAGCGTGTTCAAAACGAGAAGGAAACAACCGTCACTTCAATTAGAAGTGATCATGGGGGAGAGTTTGATCACAATCTCTTTGTCGGACTTTTGTGACGAACTCGGTATCGAGCATACCTTTTCCGCTCCACGTACACCACAACAAAATGGGGTGGTGGAAAGGAAAAATAGGTGTCTCGAAGAGATGGCTAGAACCATGCTCGAAGAGGCCAAGATTCCCAAACATATTTGGGCAGATGCCGTGAGTACCGCATGCTACGTCTTAAATAGAGTAGTCATAAGGCCTATACTCATGAAAACTCCCTATGAACTCTATAAGGGAAGGAAACCAAATATCTCCCATCTTAGAGTATTCGGTTGTAAATGTTTTATTCATAACAATGGCAAAGATCAATTGGGAAAATTTGTTGCTAAGTCCGATGAGGGAATTTTCATTGGTTATTCTTCACGTAGCAAAGCATATAGGGTTTTTAATAAAAGAACCGAAACTGTGGAGGAATCCCCTCATGTTGTATTTGCCGAAAATAATGCTCGCTTGGTGAGAAAGGATTCCAGTTTTGATCTTGCAGGTATTTTAGATAGCTTGAAAGACAAAATACAAGAGGAAACGCCTAAGGAAAATCAAGACGAAATTTTGAAACAACCAACGGAGGAAGCGCCACCATTGGAGAATGAAACGAAAACGCCTAACGAGTGGAGGACAATCAAAGATCACCCTCTCGAACAGGTAATTGGCGACGTCGGAGAAAAGGTAAGTACCCGAAACTCCCTTAAGAGCACCTTAGGACATACTGCTTTTGTGTCTCAAATTGAACCAACAACCATCTCCGAAGCAATTGGGGATGAATGTTGGACCTTGGAAATGCAAGAGGAGCTTAACCAATTCAAACGGAATGACGTTTGGGATTTGGTGGCAAGACCCGAAAATCATACCATAATTGGTGCGAAATGGGTTTTTCGAAACAAACTAGATGAAAATGGTGTAATCACAAGAAACAAAGCTAGGCTTGTAGCAAAAGGCTATAATCAAGAAGAGGGTATTGACTATGAAGAAACATATGCTCCCGTAGCTAGATTAGAAGCTATTCGTCTATTGCTCGCTTTTGCCTCTTCTATGAATTTCAATTTATATCAAATGGATGTGAAAAGTGCTTTTCTAAATGGTGTTATTCAAGAAGAAGTTTATGTTGAACAACCCCCCGGTTTCAAAGATTTTAAATCTCCCGGTCATGTTTTCAAACTCAAAAAGGCTCTCTATGGTTTAAAACAAGCTCCCCGAGCTTGGTATGAAAGATTGAGTAAATTTCTATTGGAAAATGATTTCATTAAGGGGAAAGTTGACACCACCCTTTTTGTTAAGCATAAAAACAATGATATTTTATTAGTTCAAATATATGTGGATGATATCATATTTGGTGCTACTAACAATGTCTTATGCAAGGAATTTTCCGATTTAATGACAAGCGAATTTGAGATGTCTATGATGGGTGAGTTAACATTCTTTTTGGGATTACAAGTAAAGCAAATGAAAGAAGGTACGTTCATTTGCCAAGCCAAATATTGCAAAGAATTGCTGAAACGATTTGAAATGAACAATGCAAAAGCAATGGCGACTCCCATGAGCACATCCGATCATCTACACAAAGATGAGAAAGGTAAGGAAGTCGACACTAAGAAGTATCGAGGTATGATTGGCTCTCTTCTCTATCTTACTGCTAGTCGTCCGGACATCATTTTTAGCGTGTGCTTATGCACCCGTTATCAATCGTGTCCGAAGGAGTCTCAGCTTACTGCGGTAAAACGGATTTTGAAGTACCTTGTTGGTACTACAAATATGGGTCTATGGTACCCCAAAGGTTATTCATGCCAACTCGTTGGCTATTCCGACTCCGATTTTGCTGGATGCAAATTGGACCGCAAGAGCACTAGTGACACTTCCCATTTGCTCGGTAGCTCTCTCGTTTCTTGGTTTAGCAAGAAACAAGTAAGTGTTGCGTTGTCCACAACCGAGGCTGAATATGTAGCCGCGGGGAGTTGTTGCGCTCAAATCCTCTGGATGAAACAACAACTCTTGGACTATGGCCTAAGTCTTGATCATATCCCTCTTAGATGTGATAATACTAGTGCCATATGCTTGACGAAGAACCCCGTTCTTCATTTGCGAACAAAACACATTGAAATTAGACATCATTTCATAAGAGATCACGTTCGCAAGGGCGATGTCGCAATCGAATTTGTTGAAACCAAAGATCAATTGGCCGACATCTTTACAAAGCCCTTAGAGAAAGAGTCCTTCTTCCGAATTCGTAGTGAACTCGGGATTCTTGACTCCACGTTGATCTAAGTCGTGCATTGTATCTTTTTATTTTACATGATTTCTAACTTGAGCGTCGGAGACGTCGAACAAATTTTTGCAGGATCACCCTAAAGGTAGGGGGAATTATAAAGCATAACGCGCAATAATTGAGTCTTCTTCAGAAAAATCGGTTTCTGTCGTCTAATAATCGATTATCTCGTATCAATAATCGATTGTTCTGCTATTACTTGAGTTATTGTACTCTCTTTATGTAATCACGTTTTCTTTCCAATAAATAAACAAGTTTTATTTACATCTTTGGCATCTTCTTATATTATTTTTGCTAATGGAAAAAGGGGGAAGATAACGGGTATGCACATATTGAGGGGGAACTAATCGCATACTTATTGTATATCTTTACTTGTCTTGAATCGTCATTATAAATTGTTTAAGTTGCATATCCCGCTTAAAGTTTTCCATTATCAAAAAGGGGGAAATTGTTGGAAACACGTTCTCGAGGCTTTATACTAAAACGTGTGTTCTTATGTGTAGGTTTTGATGAATGACAAACAAGCGCAAATTGATATATGACGAAGTTCAAGTACAAGCGCACAATTGGTGGATTACGAGATTCAAGCACAATACAAAGTTTTATAGCTTAAATGAGTCGTTCTTAATTGTGATCTTGATCCGACAACTTGACCCATGACATGGCTTCTCTCGTAAAATTATTTTTACAAAATCATGCATATTTAATTTAATGCTAAATGATTTTAAATCATGCATATTTACTTCAGTCAAAATGATTTTTAAACATGCCTCTAAAATCTGGACTAAGATAATCGATTATGTACTTATGATAATCGATTATGTTAAGCCAAGACTGCATGACAATCGATTGTGAACTAAATGACAATCGATTGTGTTAAGGCAGTGAGCATCAGGTTTTTCAAACCTGCATGACAATCGATTGTGAACCTTATGACAATCGATTGTGATGAGGCAGTGTATATCAAAGTTTTTCAAAACTCAGAATAATCGATTGTGAAGCTAATGACAATCGATTGTGAAGAGACAATGTCCATCAGATTTTTCAAAGTCACAAAATAATCGATTGTGAACATATGACAATCGATTGTGTTGGGGCAGTGTTTTCCAGACTTTTTCAAAGTTATTAAATAATCGATTGTGACTATATAACAATCGATTGTCACGAGGCAGTGTCTAAAATGATTTTCAAAGTCTGATAAATAATCGATTGTTAACATTGCACAATCGATTGTGAAGTTGACCGTTGTCGTAAAGTTTTCAAATACCGTCAGGTAATCGATTGTTGATTTTGTACAATCGATTGTTGAAATTAAAATCTGGAAAAGATTTTTTGAACGTTGCTGAATAATCGATTGTCGATTTTGTACAATCGATTGTTGAAATTAAAATCTGGAAAGGATTTTTTGAACGTTGCTGAATAATCGATTATTGATTTTGTATAATCGATTGTTTTGCATAAAATCTGAAAATGATTTTTTGAACGTTAACAATAATCGATTGTTGATCTTGGACAATCGATTGTTAAGCGTAAAATCTGGGATTGATTTCTGGAACGATTGGCAAACAATCGATTGTGACTTCTTGACAACCGATTGTCACACAGTAAAATCAGCAACTCTTAATTGGCAATTAGGCAACGGTAATGCCAAGTTTTTCAACTATAAATACAGCTTCATTTCAGTGTTTTAAACACAATAACATACAACAACTGATCATTCTATTGCTATAAGCTTGCATACTATTGTTTATCATTTTATATTCATTTTATAAAGCTTTTGAGAGTCAAAGTCTTGTCCATAGTTGTTGTGATCTTGAGCTTACTTCTTTTACTCATATCTACTCATTAAGGAGTGTATTGTTTGAGTGTTTAGTGTTTTGTACACTTGTAAGAGAATTGTGATTCTCTTGTTGTAAGGAACTTGTGTTTCCTTGGTTGAAGTCTTGGAGTGTTGTATCTCCGAGCAAAAGTGTTAAGGCGTGTGTCCTTAAGTTGTAAAGGTTTGTTGAGCACCCGTAAGCTTGACAAGTTAGTGGAAAATCTCGAGAGAGTCTCTCGGGGACTGGACTAGCCACGTGTTGTGGTGAACCAGAATACATCGGTGCGTACTTTATTATTTATCGCACTTATTTACTTCCTGCAATTTTTAAATTCCGCAAGTTTACGCTAATTTCTTCTATAACGCTATTCACCCCCCCCCCCCCTCTAGCGTTAAGCGTATTATCTAACATCATATACCCGGGATGACCCCGCATCCCTAACTAACATATGCTCGACAATACAACACAGCTAAAATTTGACAGGCCTTCTAGACCATAACCGTAGAGTCACATTTCACCTTCAAAACGATTCACAAGACCAGAACCTCCCATTTATACTCAGAATAAGCCTGAACCGGCTGTAATAACCCATACCTGCAACCTCAGGTGCACTCACATGGTATACATATAATCCTAACACTCGAAACGATAATTTATATCCAAAGTAGTTGTCCACAATAACCATGTACCGATAGAAATCCCTTATTAGCTGGAGTATTATTCCAACACTGCTATACTCTATCACTGATAATGAACACACAGTAGACCATAACAATTTCTCACATCAACCATTCAGGAAGAAATTTTTTCCCCTTTAAGTAATACCACAACAGATCTCCGAGCCGAAACTCGATATTAACCTTCCAACAAGCTGAAACCAAATCCGTTCGTACCCATTAGTGACCCCAAAAGTCTTTTCTGACCAAACACACCATCCTGGCCACATGACACTTCAATACGGCCTAAGCCCCAACTTACATAACGCACATACCAATAAGAGATGGTCCGAACATACTCAAGTCATGAAAATGACTCAAACGAAAAAGTTGTACCTTAAGCTCATCAATACCATTAAGACACAAGGCTGAGACCCCGTCTCACATCATAGGATTAGAATACCTGAATTCTTTTCGAAGGGTCTAATCTCCGCGCAGCCTCGCTATAATGCGCGATCTCATCCAAATACTATTTCACATGAAGCCTCTCAAGTCGCTAATACTCGAACTTGACAACCACGCACATATTGATGTGTGAATCCAAGCAATGCATCACACCATCGGTGAAGTAAGTTGTATACACCATTCAATCCTGAAAGAACCCAGCCGATGACGCTCTTCGCCGAGAAACTCCCAATACGGATCTTTCTCATAAATTAGGAAACAAGGCATACAAAGTGACACACGGAAACTATCCTCAACGCCACACTGTTGTGGCGCGCAACCCGGTCCAGATAACATACCCTGTGGCGGCGTGCCACCTGATCCACTCAACTATCACACATAGGGAGATGCACATCGAGCCGAATTTGATCATAATCACACAGTATCGAGTATCAGTTGCAAGCACACTGAATGCTTAATCCTATCTGCTTATGGCAGTGCAAGCTACAAAACTCAACTTCCACTATAAATCTCGATAGTGCCGCACCATATGTGCCCATAGTCCATAAATCATAACGTCCCGCAACGTATAAAACAACTCATAGATCTCTACAGATCGCTGATTAGCTCACCAATGGTCGAGTCAACTTATCCCTCGACAATACAATTCAGAGCCAATCGAGTCGACTCAGACTGGAACACGCACCCGATGGTATGCATAAATGTTATCGGCATAATGCATGGGAAACATTTCTGGTATGTAATAATTGTTAGTCCCCTTTTCTAAGGTTGAGTCTATAAAATTAGATAAATACTTATTCTTGCCGATATTTATAGTTAAAAAAATAATTAACTTTAATAATAACAAATTAAAGTAGAAATATATATTATCACTTAATAATGATTTAATGGTATTTTTTGTATATACCAAAAATATTTCTCTTCTCAATTTCTCCGGTTAGCTACAAGATAGAAGATTACTTACTATCAAGAGGTGCGGTGAGATGATTGAGATTTTTTTAACCTCACGCCTTAATCAGCTATCTCAAATTCGAATCTGAAAATATTCAATAACTTCTTGATAAAGAATGTTCTACCCCTTAACGGAGACATATCTAACATAAATCCGCATCAATGATCAGGGTAGTGAATTTCAGATGCCGATATACGTAAAGCGCCAAAGAAAAAAGAGCAAAACAAAACAAAAAAAGATAAGTTGCATATACACAAAATAAAAATTAAAAATATCTGGTTCATTTCTCCTAGATTCCCTCGTCTTCTTATATATTATTTCGTACCAATTTATGTGATGTAGTTCGAATTTTAGGAGTTAAACTTCTTAATTTTATCGTGAAATCAAATATAAAATTTTTATGTTATGAAATAAAGTATAAATATTTGAAAACTATGTAAGAATACTATAGCGCCACAATAATTAACAACTTAAAATATTTAAAGGTATATAAAAAATAACAACTTAAAATATTTAAAGGTATATAAAAAAATTACGGTAAGAGAAAACTAGTTTAACTACCGAAATTCGAATGGATAGAGGGAGTACCAGTATATATCAATCTGAACGGATAGAGGGAGTACCAGTATATATCAATCCAAATGGATAGAAGGAGTACTAAAGAATCTCTTTCTAGTTGTTCTGGAACAATTAGAAGATTCTCTAGAAGAAATATCGGGTTCTACTTCGAGCGTTAATATGCTGAGGCGCAACTAGGTGGACAAAAGGGGGTTCAGTCAATCCCATCGCCGAAAATTATATTAACTATATATGGTTAAATTTTTTTATTAATATATATATATATATATATATACACACATATATTGAATCACCCGGCTTTAGCTTCGTAGTGCATTTACTATTTTTAGTTGTTGAGTCACTTGATAAAAAATTTTCTTCCGCCACTGAGTACCAGTATATATCTATGTCATATATTCTATATACAATATATGATGCCTTCCCCATTTTTACCTTCCCTTCATTCTCCTTGTCTCCTCTCTTTCTTCTTGTTATAATACTTCTTCAACTTCACCAAAGACTTCAACATGGTGCTAGCTACATCCTCTGAGAAAATGCGAGATATTGAGCTTCCAATTATTGACCTTTCATTAGAAAGATCTGAAGTATTAAAACATATTTTAAAAGCTTCTGAAGAGTTTGGTTTTTTCAAAGTTATTAACCATAATGTCCCTGAATTCATCATTAAAAGAATGGAAGATGAAAGTTACAGCTTTTTTTCCAAAACTTCCTTACAAAAACAGTGTGCTGGTCCAGCTAATCCTTATGGCTATGGCTGCAAAAACATAGGGTTTAATGGAGATAATGGAGAAGTTGAATATTTGTTACTTCATGCCAATCCTTTGTCTATTTCTCAAACGTCGAAAACTATTTCCAGTGATCCAATCGCGTTCAGGTATCTTTCGAACTTGCTAAATTATAGAATACGTCATCTATATATTTGTGGTAAATTGAGTATATGAATTAGATAGTAGGTTGTTCATACTATTCAGGGTAGAAATATAGTATGTGTATATATTACCCTTCCCAGGGTTCATACAGTGAAAATACATTGTGTCCGTTGTTATTTGTTGTTGTTTTTCATAACATTTTTGAGATTTTGAAGGGACACTATTTAATCCAAATGGAATGACTTTCCTTTCATTGTATTGCCATATGTAATTGATGGGGTTGGACTTGTAATTACGTATGCAATAAACTTTGAGCTTTGTGCCTTTGTGTGTAATTTATTTGTAGTCCAGTAACCGTAGCACTACCGGCAATGACAGATTCAAGATTTTAAAGTCATGGGTGTTGATCGATAAAAATTTCAAAAGAAAACAAAAAGAGTTTAGTTGCGGATACTCATCAATATACATATGTAAATAATTTTATAATTTACTACATATGATCAAAGGTAATGGGTGCTTAAGCACCCACAAATGTATATGTGGATCCGCCACTGACTACCGGCCATGAGTAGAATAAGATCTCTCAAGTCTTGACTAAAAGTTTCAGATTCGAGCTTTAGGTTCCTTTTACATGCCTTACATGTTGTGAGTGTAAATTAGTCTGGTCGTTAATAGGAAAATATCGAACATTGGATAGGAAACCGAAAAAGTGTTATCATAGCACTAATGTAGGAGGATCATATAATATCAAACTTCATTGGTAGATTCCAAAACGAAGCCATAATCATTATTTATACACGCCATAAAAACTTAGACTAATTTTAGGGAAGATTATAGACATGTATGTGAGAGGGCGCTGTAAAACATTATATAATTAAGTGACTAATAACAACACATTCAGTATTTTTTTGAAAATATAGTGTGTACGGAAACATTACCCCTGCATTGTAAGCATAGAGAGGTTGAAGTGACTAAAAATATATTGTTTTGGTAATACTTTAATCTTTTAGACGAGATAATATTACACACACTTGATCATTAGGAATACTTCTTGCTTAGTTTTGTTGGACCTTCGGCCTCTTCTTACGAAGATGAATATAAGAATTGTCACTCATTAATATATGTATCGAATAATTATGTCAATCAAAGCTCGGATAGATAGGAAAAAATCACCCAATTATGTTTACCAAAGCTTGATACTATGTTGATATATTAGTTAGGGAGAGATTGAATTTGAGATAGTACATACGTCAATATCTACGTTGAGGGGTATGGACCTAGTTTCTATTGTATTTGTATAGTTGGTCCAGCTGTATGAACATTGAGCCTGACTTCCCCAGAGGCCATGTTTCATCTTTTTTAGGGAAACCTACTTAGCTAAACATCATCATCCTCACATATATTTCAAAACATCATGCTTGTCATCTATCTTTTCTTTCTCTAGGCTGGCTTTCTCCTTTGATGTTCAATCTTATTGCTCTAATACATGTTGATGGGAGGTAACAGATCCCAATAAAATAGTTGAAGTACGTATAAACAAACCAAATATCACCGGTATAAAAAAATATGGCCAAACCCATAAACGGCCTCTTTAAGTTGACTCCGATTTTCATTTTGGCACCTGATCTAAGACCTTTTCCATATAGAGGTGCCACAATGTTATCCAATACAGTATTATATGTGAGGCGAGAATTATATTATTGCGTCGCTAATATGGGACATTCTAACTTTCTGTTAGGCTCAATATCAAATATTTGGAACGCGAGTAATATAACATAGAAGACCGGCATTAAGTAAATCAGGAATGAAATGAGTCTTGGTTCTGATACAAAAACGGACAGCTTGATGCACAAGGTATTTTGTGTTCATGTAATGTTTATGGAAGCGTCACATTCGAAAGGGCGTGAAGTAGACATCCTACCAAATGCAAGTATTTGTGGCTGTTTCTGCGGTTCGAACCCGTGACTTATAAGTTACCTGAAAATAACTTTACCTTTGTTTTAAGGGTACCCTTCGAATCTTGTTCTGGTACCATATTAACAATATGAACTTCGACCTTACTCAATTATAATAATTAAGTCGTAAGAAGGGAATTGGCCAAAAACCATATAGATAGAGAAAAAATCAATTGTGAGGGTTAATTATATTTATTTATTTTTGATTCATTATAAAAAGTTGACCTTTGGCTTTCACCATTTCTAGGAGGTTTCTACTTTTAAGCTTCCAAATTTAAATTACATGCTACTACAAAAGTAATTTGTTAATCTCTGTGATGTTATGATAGATGTGTATATGTTTGTCTTGTCAATTTGATCATCTTTTTAATGTTCTGGCATCTATGAGTACAAAATCTGACTGTACAATAGGGTAGCAGCTATCAGAGGCACATCAAATAAATTTGATCTTGATTTTGCATTTATGGTTCTGCACTCTCCTAATGTAGATAAACTCAAATGCCCATTGCTTTAGTAATACTTATCCGCATTCTCGCATTCGATGTTTATATAAAATAATTTCTAACTTAATATAGTTAACCAGTATTTTAAAAGGATCAGAATATAAGTATTGATATGATATAAATACCGAGTGCATATAAGCTTTTACTCCCCATATACGAGGAAGTAGGAACACCTTCTGGCCAAATAAATTACATTAATCTCATTTTTGTCATGGTTATTTTACCTGGCGCCTAAGGGACAGTGGCGGAGATAAGATCTTCACGAAGGATGTTCAAAAAAAATTTTTTAGCTAATGAGAGTTGAATCTATGATATTTTGAAAGTTTTGAACCCCTTCGATCACTAAACTACATTTTCGGGTGGTGTTAAGGGGGTTAAAGCTTGATATATAGAGGTAAAAAAATAGATTTTGCCATATATATACAGTGTAATTTTTCGGTGAAGGATGTTCTAATGAACCCCCTTCCGCCCCCCCTAAATCCGCCGCTGCTAAGAGGTCGTTTGGTTGGAGAGAAGTTATCCTAAGATTAATTATTTCGGAATAAATTATTTCGGGATTAGTTGTTCCACATTTTATGGGGATAAAAAGCACTACAAGAGATAAATAATTTCGGGATTAATCATACCACACTTTTTTACCAACGAAACATGAAATAAACTTTTCTTAAATTTAATCCTGGGATATAATATTGGCACCTGATGTACTCAGGCCTTTCTACCCAAGGGTAGGAGTAAGGTCTGCGTACATACTACCCTCCCCAAACCCTACTAAATGGGATTATACTGGGTTGTTGTTGTTGTTGATGTACTCGGGCCTTTAAGTTATATGTTGTTTCATTATATAATATTGGTCAATCCTCGCCTCAAATATAATGCTACTACCTAATTTTACACTGTTTTGTTACCATGACAAATCTATTGTAACTTTCCTTTTCTACACCACATGCTGTACCACAGTATAGGTACATGTCTCTGAATTAAGTTTCTGACTTACTTAAACAATGGCAGAATAAAAGAGGGGAATCAGCTCTTCATCATTTTCTTTCTTTATTGGTTTTGTGACAGCTCTGCAGTAAATGGTTATGTAGAGGAAGTTAAGGAGTTGGCATGTGAGATATTAGAACTGATGGCACAAGGATTAAGGGTCCCACACATCTCTGTCTTCAGTAAATTTCTCAGAGACCTTAATTCTGACTCTCTCTTCAGGCTCAATCACTATCCTCCTTTGATTACTAATAATATTCATCAACTCATTATTCATGATCTTCTTGAGGATCGCACAGACGCGTCATTTGTCAGTAGTGGCGGTGCCGGAATTTTCAGTAAGGACATTCAGACGAGTCATCGTCATCATCAACAATGTAAAATTGGTTTTGGAGAGCATACTGACCCTCAGATTTTGACAATCTTAAGATCGAACGACGTAGGTGGACTTCAAATTTCACCTCAAGAGGGTTTGTGGATTCCTGTCTCACCTCACCCCAATACTTCTTTCTCTGTCTTTGTGGGCGATACTTTACAGGTAAGCGATTATTCCTTCTATATATGATAATGACCAAATTGATGTTTTTCTTTTCAATGTCAAACACGTGAAGTGAAATTCTTTTTAATTAATTATTAGTAGTAATTCTAACTACGAAAGTAGCCACTAACGCATACATTAGGGTTGGATGTCTTGGGGTGCGGCTTTTCGTCAATGCGGAATGCATTATGTATTGAGTTAGTTTTTTTCTTTTCTTATTAAGGATTAAACTCTAGGACATTTGGAAGTTCGAGAAAGGGATTGCTGCTAGTTCAGAATTTTCATATTTATTCACCACTAAAAGGGTGTGCTGAAATATTTAAGGTATCTTTATCATTAATCAGAGGTCTTGGTTCGACCTCTGACAATGGAATCGTCTTTGATAGCTTGAAAGTGCTAAAAAACTCTGTAGTAGATAATAAACTTATAAAAGAAACTGGTTCCAGACACCAGATGATTAATACCATTCTAATATGTAGTAGTAGTTCTCTCTATGTGACTTAAAGGTTAGGGGTTCGAGCGATGAAAATAGTCGTTAATGCATAAACGTGAGATATTTTGTACACCAAGCTGCAGCAGCGGTAGTAGTAGTCATGTATGGTTATCATAAACCCATCTCTCGGTATCAGAAATAAAAGTTAGAAATAGACTGATGAGCTGAAGAATCACAGTTTGAATAAGACCTAAGTGATAGCTAGTTGTGCTTTGAGGGAACTGAAACTGAAGTGATTCAGTTAACCACAGGTTTCATTCAATCCCTGACCATGCCAAGATTTGACGTGATAATAACTGATCAATTTCAATGATGATCTGATCATCTCTGCATATTTTATTGGAGGGTCCCTATCCAATGACGTCTCATCCAGTTAGAATCTCACTGCCCTTGCTTTATAGTTTGCATTGAAAACTGATTTCTACTTTTATTTCTATACTCTATTTGTTTTAATTTATATGTTTTCTTTAATCTGTTTTAAAAAAATATCATGTAGCTTTAGTTTTTTTGCTCTCATGTTGAATCGAGAGTCTCCCGAAAATAGGTTCTCTATCTTTTCGTGATAGGAGTAAGATCAGCTTATACTATACTATTTTCAGACCCACTAGTAAAATTTTACTTGTTATGTTGTTATTATTGTATCACGTAGCTTTAGTTTCAATATTTTCCATTTCGCCCTTCATAATAATCCATCTTAGGAATGATATGGCACATTTAAAGATACAACATCAACGAGTGCTTTTAGTGTGTTATGTATACTATATTTAGAAGTCAGTTTGGTACGCGGACTAAATTATTCTATGACTATATTCCCGGAACTCATTTATATACCGCATGGGAGGTGGGATGAAATAATCTCAATTTGATAGGAGAAGGCGGGATATATAAGATGGGATATCCTGAATAAAATTTGGGATTAAATTTAGATCTTAATTGGAGGTATAAATTTATACTGCCAACCAAACAACAACAACAACAACGACCCAGTATAATCTCACTTAGTGGGGTCTGGGGATGCTAGTGTGTACGCAGACCTTACCTCTACCCTGGGGTAGAGAGGCTGTTTCCAAATAGACTCTCGGCATCCTTCCCTCCAAGAATTTCCCGCCTTGCTCTTGGGAAGGCTCGAACTCACAACCTCTCGATTGGAAGTGAGAATTGCTTACCATCAGAGCTATTCCGCCAACCAAATATAGTATAAATTAAATCTCACATCTTATCCCTACCAAATGACCATTTAGTTTAACATCAAAGGATTAAAAAAAATTTATTATTAAGTTCGTGTCAAATCAAACTATAAGGATAGAGAGTAAATTTTGATTTCTCTATCTACGTTGTTTTTTCCTTATTTTTTTCTTTTGGTTGGGTTAGGGTGTGGGTTGGTAATAATAAGTGTTATACGTTAATCAAAAGTATGAATTATTGTAATCTTTACCATTCTTACTTCATGACCTAGTTTTTGAAGATGAATTAGATTCATGATTTATATTCTTATCATGGTATAATTTGATTCATACTCATCCTTATTATTAAGTGGCTCACACATATAGAGAAAATGTACTGTTATTTTCTTTTATAGTTTTGTGCACATTTCATGTCATAAATTAAATTTGTAAGAGAACACTATTACCGATGCTACAGGCTAAAGAGAAGATGGCCAATACTATTGTGATTTGTACACTTGGTATTGATCCCTATGTTCGGTGACGGACAACCGATATTAATTTTGTTAGTTTCTTTGTGTGTTTACTTCTTTAAATATATCTGGGATCACTTAGTGAAATTTCTGATTTCAGTCACTCCCTAATATCGTATGCAGGCTCTGACGAACGGAAGGTTTAAGAGTGTGAGGCATAGGGCCATGGTAAATTCGTGCAAAACTAGGATGTCAATGGTCTATTTTGGTGCCCCAGCACCCCATGCCAGGATTTCTTGTCCCTCAGAGTTGGTCACACCACACAAATCTTATCTCTATAGGCCTTTCAGTTGGGCTGAGTATAAAAAAGCTACTTATTCAAGAAAACTTGGGGACACTCGTCTTCAATGTTTCAGGGTACAATCAGATAATTCTGATGAAATTTTAAGTGAATAATCCTATTCTATATTCCTCTTACTTTTTCAAAAGTATTATCGGATACATGTCGGATTCTACAAAAAATTTGAGTACAACAATATTTATGAAAAGTTGAAGCAACATAGATCCTGCTTTTACAAACAATTTGGCTTGAATGAGTTCTATAATCCCCAAAGGGGAGTTTTGCACCTCCCAGTCCCTCCATTTATTTTTCTTGCCTACTGTAAGATTAACTAAGGAACGTGATAAAGAAAAAGTGTATGTTGGTCTTTTTTTCTTGTAATTTCAAGATTAATACAACTTTCTTTGGAAGCTTGACTAGCACTAGATATTCAATTTCTAACTTTCTTTGGTTCCATACAGGGCGGACACAAAATTTTGAAAGTGGCGGAGGCATCACTGTTGAATGATAGTTGAGCAAATGCTAGAGTCACTATTAAACCCAAGTACTGCACTAAAATCAAGTTGTGCCCCCAAATTGATCTATGCAACTACCGAATATTATGAGGTCAATTAATATATATATATATATATATATATATATATATATATATATATATATATATATATATATATATATGTTATTTCAGATATACATATATAACAACAACAACAATCCAGTATAATCCCACTTAGTGGGGTCTGGGGTGGGTAGTGTGTAAGCAGACCTTACCCCTACCCTTGGGTAGAGAGGCTGTTTCCAAATAGACTCCCGACATTCTTCCCTCCAAGAACTTCTCATCTTGCTCTTGAGGAGACTCGAACTCACAGTTTCTCGGTTGGAAGTGGGGATTGCATACCATAGACCCCGTATCCAAATGGGAGAAACTACAATAGGGTAAGGGTGGTCAATTGACCACCCTTTGTCGGAAAATAATACTGGGTATATAGGTAAAATATTATGTTTTAGAGGAATATAATATATATTGAATATCCTTTATTATCAATTTTTTGTTTTTTTAAAGTTCGAACGCCCTAAGAAAAAATTCTGACTTCGCCTTTGGTATCAACGAGTAGGTTCGCCTTATTATAATTGGTCCAGTGATCCATTGATAACAAAATTTTCAGCCTTGCCTTTCATTGTATCATTTTCCTTCCTTCCTAGTTAATTCATTTTTTTCCCATTTTAATGCAGAAAGCATAAACTAGAATGTGAAAAATAAAAGATAGTTAGAGAATTTATCAAGATATTCAAGGCATAAACAATAACGCAGTATAATTTCACATAGCGGGGTCAGGGGAGGGTAGTGTGTACACAGACCTTACTCCTACTCTGGGATAGAAAAGTTGTTTCCAAATAGAAACCTTGGCATCCTTTCCTCCAAGAATTTTTTACCTTGCTATTGTGCAGACTAGAACTCACAACCTCTCGATTGGAAGTAAATATTGCTTACCATCAGAACAACCCCTCTTGTCTATATCGGCCAGCTTCGGATCAAGGCATCAATATCATTAAAATTCTATTCGGATTGCATATCTACATCGGCCAGCTTCAAGTTTTTTTTCCATAATGGTACAAAGGTACATCAAATAGTGCTGTATGTACCTACCATGGACCAAGACCCTTAATTATGATTGGAGCATGGGTTACAGAACAACAACATTGACGACTATCTAAATGTACTAAGGAGCACATTCGGTTTTAGAAATAAGGAGAATTAATTCCCTCATTGAATTCAGCATAACTACAACAAATAACAATATATATATATTGTGATCCTACGAGTGTGGTCTGTAAAGAGAGTCATACATAAGTAGATCTTACGACTACCTTATGTGAAATAAAGAGGTCATATCCGATACATTCTTAGCTCAAGAAATTCAGCAACTTGTACTGCATTATTTGGTTGCTTGAATAAGGAGAATAAATCTTTTCAGAATATTCAACATAACTCTACCTTATTTAGTTGTATTAATAAATAGACATAATAGATACCGAACCCAATCTATATCTATATCTATATCTATATTTGTATTATATCAAAAGCACGAATGCCTTTAGCAAAATATCGTTCATCTTTTTTACCCTTTAAAACTAGAGTTCGCACTAGCCAAATTGGTCTTTTAATTATAATCAAAATATTTTAAAAAATTTATTTAATTATTTTTCTTATATTTAGGGATAGTCATTTAATTATTTTTCAAATATGTAGGACTTCAATAACAACAACAATTACCCAGTAAAATTTCATATATGTGGGGTCTGGGGAGGGTAATATGTACGTAGACCTTACACCTTTCCTGATAGGGCCAGAGAGACTGTTTTCAATAGACACTCAGCTCAGAAAGACGAAAATAAAGTAAGAAAAAACAAGAGAGAAATTATTAGTAACTACAGTAGAAATCGTGATAGTAACAGGAACATAAAAATCGAAAGATGAATGACGTGCAATAACAGTAACCATAATCTAAGGCCCGGGGCTAAGACGGACAACAAGAATAGTATGGGTCCAACGTAAACTGCAAGCCCTCTAAGATCAACTCTAACCCAACCCCCCTCACCCCCGGAATGAAGTAAGGAGCCTCACCCCAGATGAAGTAAGGAAAGCTTTACTACCCGTATCCTACAACCCTAATGCTTGACCTCCACGCCTTCATATCAAGGGTCATGTCCTCGAAAATGTGCAGTCGTGCCATGTCCTGCGTGATCACCTCTTCCCAATACTTCTTAGGTCTCCCTCTACCTCTTCTCGCACCTACCATGGCCAACCACTCACACCTCCTCACCGGTTCATCGAGGATTCTCCTCTGCACGTGCCCGAACCATATGAGCCTCGCTTCCCGCATCTTGTCATCCACAAGGGGCAACGCCCACCTTCTTCTGAATATCTTCACTTCTAATCCTGTCTATCCAAGTGTTCCCGCACATCCACCTCAACATCTGTATCTCTGCTACTTTTGTCCTCTGGATATGGGAGTTCTTAACCGGCCAGTACTCTGTCCCATACAACATGGCTGGTCTAACATAACTCTATAAAACTTACCTTTGAGAATTGGTGACACTTTTTTTTCACACAAGACTCCAGATGCAAGCCCCCATTTCATCCAACCCGCCCCTATGTGGTGAGTGACGTCCTCGTCGATCTCTTCGTCTCCCTGAATCATCGACCAAGGTACTTGAAGCTATCTCTCATGGGGATGACCTATGGCCCAAGCCTCACGTCCCCGCCTACATCCCTAGACACAACGCTAAACTTGTATTCCAAGTACTCTATCTTAGACCTGCTTAATTTGGAACCCTTAGACTTGAGAGTCTGTCTCCAAACCTCCAATCTCTCGTTAACATCAGCCTTGTCTCGTTAGTTAGAACTATGTCATCGACAAATAACATACACCGTGGCACCACCCCTTGAATATGCCGGACTTTAAAATTAATTAAAATTTTATATATTAAGTATTTCCTTATTCAAACTATATACAAACTTCTATATTTAAGAATTTAAAATTAAGAAAGACTTTAGTTATATAAATTCTTTCCTTTTAAAATTTATTACTTTTAATACTAAAGATTAAAGCAATAACTCCAAGATAAATAATATATCACGATTTGACTTATGTGCATTTATGACGACTTCACTTATTTAATCAAATTTTGTGCTTCCGAGGTCTTGAAAACCTCATTTAGAGTTGCCACAATTTGCATGCGCGGACTAGACCAGTAGCCGGAAAGCTTAAATATAAAACTCCGTGAAAAATGATGAAATTTGATTATAAAATGAGTTAAATTTACTTCTATCAATATTTTGGGTAAATGCAGCCGGAGCCGTGATTCGATGGTCCCGGAGGGTCCGTTGGAAAATCTGGGCCTTCGGCGAATACCAAGAGTCAAATTTCGAGGTCCCAAGCACGAGAAATGAATTTTCAAGTAAAATTATTTTCTGCAAATGTTTAAGGCAATTTTAAATGAAATATGATTAGAAAGCGATGGTATATGGCCGGTATTTTAGTTCAGGCACCCGGTATAGGTCTTATATATGGTTTAAGTCCCTGTAAAATTTGGTTAAAAACGGACGTGATTTGACGTGATTCGAAATTAAATTCCTAAATTTGATACTTAAAGATGTTTGAGGAAAAATTCTTGATTTTGAGGTTTGGTTCAATGTTTTTGAAGTTATTCTAGCGATTTGATCACACGGATAAGTTCATATGATATTGTTGAGTTAGCACGTGTATTTGGTTAGGAGCTCCGAGGGCTCGGGTGTGTTTCGGAGGTGTTTCGAGAAGTTTTGACTTTAAGGAAACTTGCAGAATTCCTGCAGTCAGTGCCCAGAGATTCTACCCTTCGTGTTTGCGTGGACCCACTCATGAACACGTAAGGTGAAAATCCCAGGTTACCAGATGCTTCTTCGCGAATGTGCAGGTCGAGACGTAAATTCATAGCTAAGGTGGGAGACCCTTTATGAACGCATCCTTCCACTCGCAAACGCGTAAGGTCGAGGTGGAGGGGTCACCAAATTATGCATCGCGAACGCAACCAACGGTCCACGAACGAGTAGGCTTGAGGATCCAAGCTTCGCGAACGCGAGCCACATACCACGAACGCAAAGGATTAGCAGGCCTAACCCATCGCGAACACGAGGGACATGTTGCAAATGTGTAAAACATTTTCATCCACTGAATTAAAAGATCAAAAACAGAGCCCATTATGGATTTTACCAAAATTTCACAAACTCTTTCTTCTCCAAATTTCATAAGCGAATTTTGAAGCATTCTTTCACCACAATCTATTGGGGTAAGTAATCTTTAACTTGTTTTCCTCTATTTATATCAACATCTATTAGATTTCTAGGCTTATAGCATGTGATTAAGGATAGAAAATTAGGAATTTGGGTAGAGTTAGGGCTTTTTGGTTATCCTTGATTTAGACCTCGTTTTGGGGTTGAATTTAAAATAAATTATATATTAAGGCTTGTGGGTGAATGGGTGATTTGATTTTGATTCGAACCTCATGTTTTGACCAAGAGGTTTCAGGGTCAAATTTTGGGAAAAATGATTGGAAAGTTATAATTGAACATTGAAATTGCATTGTTTTGCATTTATTGATGTTATGAAGTCAATTATGTATAGATTAAATAGGGTTGGAGCCGGATTTGAAAGGATACGCGGTGTTTGAGGCTTGAGTTGGCTGTGGAAGTTTAAGGTAAGTGTTTGGTCTAGCCTTAGCTTGAGGGATTAGGAGTTGAGTCCTATTTGCTATGTGATTATTGTTGAGCACGACGTATAGGCATGGTGACTAGTATCCATACGTTGGTGTCTAGAATGACTGTGAGTCTTTATATTGTGAATATCATGATTTCGTTGTATCTTTCATGCCTTGGTGATGATTTCTATATGCTGTGAAAAGCGTTTGAAAGAAATTATGACCTTTGAATATTGGCTCAAGTGGTAAAGTGAGTTATGAAGTAAAAGCGAAAGAAAGAGAAAGAGTTATAAATTATTCCCTTGCAGTGATGTTTATTGTTTTGTTGATTATCTCCCTTGCCGGGATGTTGAGATTATTGATGGGTTCCCTTGCTGAGATTTAATTGTCTAATTGAGTTCCCTTTCCAGGATTTCTATTATTATTAGTTTACTCCATTACCCCTTTGTTTGTGATTGTTGTTTGGGTGAGGAAGTGTGTTAAAGCACGAAAGGTGATGTCGTGCATTGTTTGCTATTATGAGGAAAGAGTATATAGCATGAATGGTGATGTCGTGCTGTACGATGTACCATTCCGTACCAATTTTCATTGATGATATGGTGAGGAAAGAGAGTAAAAGAATGAAGAGTGATGTCGTGCACATCATTATTATATGACTGATTTGGTGAGAACGAGAGTAAAAGCACGAAGGGTGATGTCGTGAACACTTTAATTATATAATTGTTAGGGGTCGGTTGTGCTGATACTACATGCAGATACAGGTGCAGCTTTCGAACACTAGTTGCAGGGCTTCCTTCAGTCCACCCGGAGATCCAAGGCAGACCTGCAGGAATCCGCAGGCCCTAGCGTTCCCCTCCATCGCTTTTCTCTATTTCATTTTCTTTCGTTCAGAGATAGTATATTGTATTTTCTTCAGACCTTGGTTGTAGTAACTCTTAGATAGTCTGTGATACTGTGACACTTGATTTTGGGGTGTTGAGGCTTCAAAGGTTATAATAGACATAGCCTTAAGTTATACAATTTTTTACTTTTGCTTATTTCTTAAAATTACGCTTTCATTATATTGTCGCCCTATGTTTGTTTAAACGAAGCAATATGAAAATGTAGCAGGTAGTTAAGATTTGGCTTGCCTAGCTCCCATTAGTAGGTGCCATAATGAGTCCCAAGGGCGGGAAATCCATGTCTTGCCAAATTTGTATCCAAGATCAAGGTTAGACGAGTCTCACGGTTCACAAACAAGCCTAGTAGAGTCTGAGGGATCGGTATAAAGACGTCTATATTTATCCCGAGAGGCTAGAAAGTTAGGAAAAACATCACATTTGTTCTTTCTTGTCATGCGGTTCTATTTCTCAATTGAATTTCTACTATATTCTTTCACCGATGGAGAGAACACGCGCTTTCTCATCCATCGCTCAACAGCCGAGCCCCCAGCAATAGCTTCCATGAGGGGCAGAGGACGAGGCCATGCTAGAAGTCGCGGTAGGATCAGAGCTTAGCCCCGAGTAGCAGCACCGGTGGCGGAGCATCATGTTTATTTTGATGAGGAGGTTCCGCCCCCAGCTGCTGTGGTGGGCCCAGCTCAGGTCCCAGAGGCGTTTATTGCTATCCAAGTTCTTCAGGACATTCTAGTCCAATTGGTGGGTCTCGTGGAGAGTGTCACCTGACCAGGCTTGCTTCCTGTAGCACTAGCCGGCTCTTAGGCTGGAGGAGGGGCCCAAACTCCTGCTGCTCGCACTGCGAAATAGGTAGCTCCTCAGATTCAAACTCTAATAGTTCAACAAGTTGGGTCAGTACATCCAGGTGTCGTAGATCAGAACGGTGATGGAGCAGCCGTGCCTGTCGATGCTTTATGGAGGCTGGATAGGATCACTAAGCTCTTCACTTCTACTTTCAGTGGTGCATCTACTGATGATCCCCAGTTGTCACGACCCTAGTTCACCAATTGAGAACCTGTCATGACGGCACCCGATCTTTGCGACTAAGTAAGTCTAACACATTGCGGAATTTAACAGTTCGCAATAAAAACAATAACAAACACTAAATAGAATAAGAAATGTATACGATGCCACTTGGCACATACACTGAACACACCAGTTTGAAAGATAACATCCCAAAACCTGGAATCCCATGGGCAACACAAGACTTAGAGAAACGTAAATATAGCTCTAATGTCTTAAAAAGTCTAATACAACGGGAACAATAAGGAACAGTACTGCTAACTAGGATAGAAAGGATGGAGACTCTCTGGCGTACAGACGAAGAAGTATACCTCAAGTCTCCAATAGCAAGTGCCGAACTCACATATGATACACCTGGCCTGATGCACCTGGATCTGCACAATAAAAGTGTGCAGAAGAGTACTATGAGTACACCACAACGGTACTCAGTAAGTGCCAAGCCTAACCTCGGTTGGGTAGTGACGAGGAAGGTAGATGCCCCTACTGAGATAAACATAAGAATAAATATGAAATGGAATAACATTAGGAATACAGTAAATCTCGAATATCTAACGAAACAATAAGAAGAACGAATAGGCTATAATACAATTCTACAAAATAAGAACAATCACTACAGGCTATTTGTCATCGGGGATCTCCTGGTTTCCGAGGATCTCTCGCTATCCTCATTATATACACAAGGGATATTCAAGTATCCCGAGGATCTCCCACTATCCTCATCATATACACAAGGGGTCTCCTAATATCCCGAGGATCTCCCAGTATCCTCATCATATACACACCGGATCTCCAAGTATCCTGATGATCTCCTAGTACCCTCCAGTTATTCAGTCCTACACTGGGATCTCTTAGTATCCGCCAGTTAATTAATCTTGTGTTGGGGATCTCTGGGTATCCCGCACTTCCAACTCTCGGAACAAAGTACGAACAGAGGGAGCTCCCGGGATGCTTTCATGTAGTCCCAATAGTAAATACACCACAACAAACCAATATTTAACAGAAAGAAGCAATGTGCGAACAACAAATAAACTCTAGAGTCTAGCATGCCTCACAAGAAAGACAAATATTGCAATTTAGTCAAATAGAGCAAATAAGTTACTAACATGCTTTCCCTACGTCAAAACAAGTGAAGTTGCATTTGTAACAGTTAAATATGTGAAGAAATACAGTCTAAATAAGCCAAGTAAAGTTAATTTTTAACAACTAGCACAAGTACACGCCCGTCACCTCGATCACAAGGCATTTAAACAACAACAAAGATATCCTAAGGGGAGAGGTCCCCCACACAAAGTTAGGCAAGCCACTTACCTCGAACCAGTACAAAACCACTAAAAAAATGCCCTTTCCACGAGTATCCAACTCGGAGTGGTCCAAATCTATTCAAACCAATTACATATCATAAATAACATCCCAAGTAAGTAATTACACTCTTAAAATTAAAGCTAAGGTGCGAAAATAGATAAAATGACCAAATGCTCCTCCGGCCAGCGTCTCGGAATCGAATAACTTTCACATTTTCAGAAACCTTATACTTTCACGAGTCTAACCATATAAAAATCTCCCAAATAGGAGGTCAAATGCTCCCTCAAAACCCAATAGTTTAGCCAATAAACTTTCACCCGGTTTCTTCCATTTTTGGTCCTTAATGCGAATTTAAAAAATAGATTTAACTACTAATTGATGAAATATAGCTAGAAAGGATCATAGAAATGTTACCCAGTAATATCCTCTTTAAAACCCTCTCAAAATCGGCCTTTCCCGAGCTCAAGCTTGATTTTCTTACTTATGAAATTAAACCCTCGGATTTCTCTTAACTGAACAGCACTTTCCGCTTTTGCGGACCAGGGACCACTTCTGCAATCCCTCTTGTGTGGAAATTCCACCGCATTTTCTATCTCACTTAGCGGGCCTAGAATCCGCTTCAACGGACCTTTCACCGCTTCTGCGGTCCCGCATGCACGGTCTAGAGTCCGCTTCTGCGGTTTCAGAAGAAATAGACCCCTTCCGCTTCTGCGACTGACCAGATGCTTATGAGGTGCCGCTTCTGCGGTCCCCAAGCCTTAGAAGTGGAAACAACAGAAGCATGCAGCATAAATTCCATTCTAACTTACAAAACAAGGCAGTTATGGGTAAGGTACAAGCTGAAAAATCATTGATAACACAAGGCGATTTTCGAGAGATGCCGAATCCAATATTGACAGGTAGACATATATATGAAGAAGGGGAGGAAGATGATATATTAAAGCAATGTCGGGCAGAGGCTTCAAGTAAAGGTGATTTGTCACCAATGCATAGTGAAAGAAGTAACAAGTCTCGTGCAAGGGATAGAAGTTGGGACGACAGGGTGATTGAAGACGTAATCATAAGGAGGCCCCTGAGAAATGCAAAACAAAACAGGTCACTCAAACAATACCTACAAAGTCTAATAGCTTGAAGAAAAAACATGAATTTTGAAGACTTTTTGAAAAAATCTGTGGACGAAGACAACAATCTACAAATGGAAGTATTCACATATTTAGAGAAAAGAGAGCACCAACGTAGTTTCTTCATCCTCTTATTTTACCATCACATTAGTCTTATAATATGTAATATCATTACAGAGTACGTAATAAACTCTGTGATGATCATACTGTTCTTAGTTCTTCCTAGTTCTTTCTTTTTACATGCTTGCTAGTAGGTGAGGCTTTTTATTTGCCTCAATACGATTAGTAAGGTAAGGTTACGCCGGTTGTGTTATATGGGTAACAAAACCGGTGCTATCCCTTATTTTATTTCTCCTTATTGTTGTAATTTTGCTTTTCAATTATTAATGAAATCTAGCCCTAGGCGCCTGCCTAGTGGATTGCCAAAAAAAACCCCATCGAACATCCGAAACATACCTGAGGCCCCAAGAACCTCAACCAAACCTACGAGCATATCCCCTGCCATCGTCCAAACATGTAACAATCCATAAACCACCTAAAACAATGCCGGAAACGCAAATTAATCAATGATTTGGACATAAAAACTTCAAAACTTAACCAAACTCGCTTTCGATTCAAAACCTAACCAAAACATGTCTGATTGAACTGAAATTTTTCACGCATGTCCCAAATGACATGAAGGTTCTATAGCAATTTTCGGAATCTCGTTCCAACTCTCAGATAAAAAATTCACTACCGGACCGAAAACTTCAAAAATTTTAACTTTCGGCATTTCTAGCCTAAATGAGCTACGGACATCCGATATACATTCCCACACGCTCCCAACCCCGAAATCACATAACAGAGCTAACGGAACCATCAGATTTCCGTTCCGAGGTCATCTTGACACTGTTCTGATTACAGACCATTTTTCAACACTTAAGCTCTCGTTTAGGGACTAAGTGTCCCAAAACACTCCGAACTCTATTACCGAACATCCCAGCAAATCAAAATAGCAAAAATGAACTTAGGGTAAGCAGTTAATAGGGTAATAAGGCATAAATTCCAATGACGAGTGGTCGGTCACATCACCTGCACTCAAACATGCGTTCGTCCTTGAACGAGCATAGAGAACATACCTAAAGTAGCAAAAAGATGAGGGTACCGGCTGTGCATATCCCGCTCGGTATCCCAAGTTGCCTCCTTGACTAGCTGACCCCGCCACTGAACCTTTACTGAAGCTATATCCTTTGACCTGAGCTTTCGAACCTGCCTCAACATAGGAAAAGTCATTGTCCAACTACTCTGAAGTGAACTCCAACATGTGAGACGGGTCACCGTGATACCTCCGAAGCATCGAAACATGAAATACCGGATGTACCCCGTCCAAACTGGAGGTAAAGCAAACTCATAAGCAACCTTCCCAATTTGCCTCAAAATCTCAAATGGGCCAATTAACCTTCGGCTCAACTTCCGTTCTTTCCAAACCTCATGACGCCTTTCATAGGCGAGAACCGAAGCAAAACCCTCTCACCAACCATGAAGGATAAATCACGAACCTTTCGGTCCGCATAACTCTTCTATCTGGACTGGATTGCACGGAGTCTGTCCTGAATCCCCTTAACCTTCTCGACCACATCTTGAACCAAATCAGACCCTAATAGACTGGCCTCAGCGGCTCGAACCAACCCAACGGTGATCTGCATCTCTTATCATATAAGGCCTTATAAGGCGCCATCTGAATACTGGACTGATAATAGTTATTGTATGCAAACTCAGCCAATGGCAAGAACTGATCCCAAGATCCTCTAAACTCAATCGTGTATTCAAGGAGCATATCCTCAAGAATCTAAATATTGTGCTCGGACTATCTGTCCATACGAGGGTGAAAAGTTGTACTCATGGTCACCCGGGTACCCAATTCGTGCTGGACGGCTCTCTAGAACCGTGATGTAAACACTAAACCCCTGTCTGAGATGATAAAAACTGGAATGCCGTACAGACGGACAATATCCTTGATACAAATCCAACCAAATAGAATCAAACTTCCTCGCAGTCAGAGGAAGACCAGTCACAAAATCCATAGTGATATTTTCCCATTTCCACTCCGAAATCTCCATTTGATGGAGTAACCCTCCCGGTCTCTAGTGCTCAACCTTTACCTATTGACAATTGAGGCATCTAACTATAAACTCCACTATGTACTTCTTATCCGCCTCCACCAGTAATGATGCCTCAGATCATGATACATCTTTGCGGCACCCTGATGGGTGGAGTACCGGGAGCTATGGGCCTCAGTTAAAAACAACTCCCGAATATCATCAACATCGGGTACACAAATCCGACTCTGCATCATCAATACCCCGTCATCTCCGATTGTCACATACTTGGCATTGCCATGCTAAATTGTGTCCCTGAGGACAAGCAAATGAGGGTCATCATACTGCCGCTCCTTGATATGATCAAATAATGAAGACCGAGAAACCACGTAGGCTAGAACCCGACTGGACTCCGAAAGGTCCAATCTCACGAACTGACTCGCTAAGGCCTGAACGTCCATCGCGATAAGTCTCTCTAAACCTGGTAAATATGACAAACTCCCCAAACTCTCTGCCCGATGACTCAAGGCATCGGCTACAACATTTGCCTTGCCCGGGTGATAAAGAACAGTAATATCATAATCCTTCAGTAGCTCCAACAATCTCCTCTGGCGCAAGTTCAGATCTTTCTACTTGAAAAAGTGCTACAAACTCTGATGATCTATGTACAAATATTAGCGACGGATCTGTAAGGCATGAACAATAGCAACTAATTCAAGGTTATGGACACGATAGCTCTTTTCATCTACCTTCAACTGTCTGGACGTGTAGGCAATCACCCTACCATCCTGCATCAACGCCGCTCCAAGCCCAACTTGTGAGGCAATACAATAAATCGTATAGGACCCCAAACCAGTAGGCAAAATCAGAATAGCGGCCGAAGTCAAAGCCATCTTGAGCTTTTGGAAGCTCGCCTCACACTCGTCCGACCACTGAAATTGAGCATCCTTTTAGGTCAATCTAGTGCAATCGATGAAAAACCTAAAAATTGATGGTAATTCCCCTCCAGGCCAAGGAAACTGCGGATCTATGTAGCTGAAGAGAGTCTGAGCCAACGTTGCACGGCCTCCACCTTCTTCGAATCTATCCCGAATGTCCTAACTCGATACCGCGTGGCATAGTAATGCCACAGAACTGAACCAAAACTCACATTTTGAAAACCTTGCATATAATTTCTTTTCTCTCAGGGTCTGAAGCACTGTCCTCAGGTGCTGCTCATGATCTTCCCGACTCCGGAAGTATACAAGAATAGCATCTATGAAAACAACGACAAACGAGTCGAGATAGGGTCGAAATACACTATGCTTCAAATGCATAAAAGTTGCTAGGGCGTTGGTCAACCCAAATGACCAACAAGAAACTCGTAATATCTATACTGATTCTTGAAAGCAGTATTCGGGATATCCGGCTCCCGAATTTTTAGGTGGTGATAACCTGAGAGCAAATCAATCTTAGAGAACACTTGTGCGCCCTGAAGCTGGTCAAATAGATAATCAATACGAGGAAAATGGTATCGGTTCTTCACTATAACTTTGTTCAACTGACGATAATCGATACACATGCGTATAGAACCATCCTTTTTTCCTACGAACAAGACACGAGCACCCCATTGTGAAATGTTGGGTTGAATAAAACCCTTTTCAAGAAATTTCTGTAACTGATCCTTCAACTCTTTCAACTTGGGAGGAGCCATACACTATGAAGAAATAGATATGCGCTAAGTGCCTAGCAACAAAACAATACCAAAATCAATATCCCGATCGAGCGGCATGCCCGGAAGGTCAGCTGGAAACACATTGGGGAAATCCCGTACTACTGGAACAGATTCAACAGAAGGGGTATCAGTACTGACATCTCTCACATAGGCTAAATACGCGGCACACCCCTTCTCAACCATACGCGGAGCTTTAAGAAAAGATATAACTCTACTGGGAGTGTGATCAAAAATATCACTCCACTCAATACGCGAAATACATGGCATAGCCAGCGTCACGGTCTTAGCGTATCAATCAAGAACAACATACTAGAGCGACAACCAGTCTATGCCCAAGATAATACCAAAATCAACCAAATCAAGTAATAAAAGGTCTACTCTGGTCTCAAAACCACGAATAGTAACCAAACATGACCGAAATACGCGGTCCGCAACAAGGGAATCTCCCACGGGAGTAGAAACATAAACATGAGAGCTCAGGGTCTCTCGGGATGTACCCAAATATGGAGCAAAATAAGATGACATATAAGAATAAGTAGAGCCTGGATCGAATAAAACCGATGCCTCCCCATGACTAACCAATATAATACCTGTGATAACAGAATAGAAGGCAACAACCTCGGCATGATCAGGAATGGCATAAAATCTGGTCCGGGCCCTACCTCGAGGGTGACCTCTATCTCCTCGATCCCCGCCCCAAGATGGATGGGCAGTGGCGTGGCAGTTGGAGCTGGAACAATTGCCTGAGAATCCAGCTGGGTGCGCGGTTGCTGAGACTGCTGCGGGGGCGCACTCCTCCCGAGCCTAGGGAAACCCATCACCACATGGGGTATCCCCGCACTCATCTCAAGCTCTGGGAGGGCGCGGTGGCTGACTTTTTTGACCCACCTCTGCTAGACTGACCTCTGGAGGTACCCCATGCAGGAGGCGCACAACAAACTGAATGTGCATAGTAAGGCTCCTGCGATCTGGGAGGAGCTTGAGTGCTGCTGGGTGAAGGAAGAGCTAAGTGAACTGGGTGACCCGCATAGCTCCTACTATGACGTCCTGCTCTTGAAGTACGGGTACCAGAGAAGTGACCAGACTCTCGAGACCTCTTGGCCTCTCTCTCCTCTCGCTCTCTAGCATGCATACCCTCTATCCTCCTGGCTTTACTCACAACCTGGTGATAGGGTATGTCCATATCCAACTCTCACGCCATGCCAGACCTGATGGAAGGAATAAGTCCCTCGATAAATCTACGAACCCTTTCGCAAACGGTAGCTACCAAAGCAGGCGGATGCCTGGCCAACCTAGTATAATGGATGGAATACTCAGAGATAGTCATAGGGCTCTAGTGCAAGTGCTCAAACTCCGCGTTCCATGCATCTTGGAGGCTCTGGGGAACAAACAACCTCTCTAATATATCTGAAAACTGAGTCCAAGTTAGAGAGGTAGACTCGCCGGGCTGTCTAACTCAAAAGTGCACCACCAGTCATAGGCGGCTCCCCGAAGCTAGAAAGCTTCAAAGGAAACCCCAATATAAGCAGTAATACCCATGGTGCAAAAACTGCAGTGACAATCCTCCTAAAACCCCAAAAGCATCACCTGTTGATAGTCCGCTAAAAATAGGAGGGTCATACTTCTTGAACAGCTTCAATCTACGCTGCTCATCCTCCGAAGCAGGTGCCCAATCCTCGGCTAAACCAGTACTGTTGGCTGGATAGGAATAATATCTAGAATCGGCCCCATGTGCACCCTCTGCTCTGGAGTGCAGGCTGGGGGAGTTTGGGCTGCTCCCCTGGCCAGGGACCTAGCTGCAGGAGATGGAAGCAACCTCGCCTGTGATAGCGTGGTATACATGCTCATAAACTGTGCCAATGCCTCCTGAACAACTGTTGTAGTGGTGGTTGTGGGTGTCTCTGGTTCTTGAGTCCTGACTGGATCCGCTGGTGGCACCTCGGCGGCTGCTCACATAGGTGCTCTAGCTGCACCCCGCACACGTCCACGATCCCTGCCTCGGCCCCTGCCTCTAGCTACTGCAGGAGGAGGTGTGTGTTCCTGAGCGTCCAGGGTCGTGCATGTCCTCACTATCTGTGAGAGAATAGAAGACATAAGTGTAGAATCGATGTAAAAAACATAGCACGACAAGGAATTCAATGAGGTAAAGATTTTTCCTAAATAGTTACATAGCCTCTCATAGATAAGTACAGACGTCTCTATACCGATCAGCAAGACTCTAATAAACCGGCCTGTGTCGCGTGACTCCTATGAACCTAGAGCTCTAATACCAACTTGTCACGACCCTAGTTCACCGATTGTGAACCTCCTGTCATGATTGCACCCGGTCTTTGCGACTAGGTAAGCCTAACACAATGCAGAATTTAATAGTTCAGAATAAAAACAGTAACAAACACTAAATAGAACAATAAATGTATACGGTGCCATTTGACACATACACTTAACACACCACTTTGAAAGAAAAAATCCGAAAACCCGGAATCCCACGGGCAATAAGGGACTAAGTGAAAAGTAAATATAGTTCTAATGATTGAAAAAGTCTAATACAGTGGAAGCAATAGAAAACAGTAATGCCAACTAGGATAGAAAGGACGGAGACTCTCCGACCTGCTGACATAGCAGTATACCTCAAGTCTCCAATAGCAAGCTCCGAACTCACTTATGATACGCCTGGGTATGTAAGGTGAATTTTCAACAACTAGCAAAAGTACATGCCCGTCACCTTGCACACAAGGCATTTTAACAACAACAAAGATATCCTAAGGGGAGAGGTCCCCCACACAAAGTTAGGCAAGCCACTTACCTCGAACAGATACAAAACCGCAAAGAAACAATGCCCTGGCCACGAGTATCCAACTCCGAGTTGCCGAAATCTATTCTAACCAATTACATATAGTAAATAACATCACAAGTAACTAATTACACTGTTAATATTAAAGCTAAGGCGCGAAAATAGGTAAAATAACCAAAATGCCCCTCAGGCCAACGTCTCAGAATCGAATAACTTTCCTATTTTCACAAACCTCGTACTCTCACGAGTCTGACCATATAAAAATCTTCAAAAATTGGAGGTTAAATGCCCCCTCAAAACCCAATAGTTTAGCTAGTAAACTTTCACCCAATTTCTTCAATTTTTGGTCCTTAATTTGAATTTAAAACATAGATATAACTACTAATTGATGGAATATATCTTTAAAGGATCATAGAAACGTTACCCAGTAATCTCCTCTTCAAAACCCTCTCAAAATCGCCCTTGTCCGAGCTCAAGCTTGATTTTTCAACTTATGACATTAAATCCTCAGATTTCTCTTAACTGAACAACACTTTTCGCTTGTGCGGAAATTCCTCCGCATTTGTGGACTCACTTAACGGGCCTAAAATTCACTTCTACGGACCTTTCACCGCTTTTGCGATCCCGCATGCACGGTCTAGATTCCTCTTCCACAGTTTCAGAAGAAATTGACTCTTTCCGCTTCTGCGATTGACCAGTCGCTTATGCGGCGCTACTTCTGCGGTCCCCAAGCCACATAAGCGAAAAAAACAGAATCCTGCAATATAAACTCCATTCTATCTTCCACAACCAACCCGTCGAGCATCCGAAACACACCCCTGGCCCTCGGGACCTCAACCAAACCTACAACCATATGCCATGACATCATACAACTTGTACCAATACCTAAACCACCTAAAACAATACCGGAAATGCAAATTAATTATTGATTTTGACTTAAAAACTTCAAAACTTAACAAAAACTGCTTTCGATCCAAATCTTAACCAAAACACGTCCGATTGACCTGAAACTTTGCATGCATGTCCCAAATGACATGATGGTGCTACAGAAACTTTCAAAATCCCATTCCGACTATCGGATCACAAATTCACTATCGGACCGGAACTTCAAAATTCTAACTTCCTGCATTTCTAGCATAAATGAGCTATGGACATCCAAAATACATTCCGAATACGTTCCCGACCCCGAAATCACCTAACGGAGCTAACGAAACCATCAGATTTTCATTTCAAGGTCTTTTTGATAGTGTTGTGATTACGGACCATTTTTCAACACTTAAGCTCTCGGTTAGGGACTAGGTGTCCCAAAACACTCTGAATTCCATTACCGAATGTCTTGGCAAACCGAAATAGATGAAATGAACTTAATGGGAAGTAGTTAATGGGGGAACAGAGCATAAATCCAAAGACGACCGGCCAAGTCGTTACACCAATATTATCAAGATAGCGGCCACGAGATTTTTATGAACATGGGTATTGTTGAGACCAATGGGGTCGATTTTGCTACATTTCGCTTGTCTGGATCCACCAAGACTTGGTGGAGGGACTATTTCTTAGATAGGCTAGCTAGATCACCATTTTTGACTTGGGAGCAGTTTATAGTGTTATTTTTAGGGAAGTTTCTCTCCGTTACATAGAGAGAGGCCTACCGGAAGTAGTTTAAGCGCCTCCGGCAGGGTTCCGTGACGGTCACTTAGTATGAGACCATGTTTAACGATTTAGCTTTCCATGCTCTTGTCAGACTTCTTACAGAGAGAAAGAGAGAGAGAGAGAGAGAGAGAGAGAGAGAGAGAGGAGGTTTAATGATGGTCTTAGTTAGCCGATTCGTCTTCAGATGGCCAAGGAGGCCGGGAGCGAGAACACTTTTTTGGAGGCGACCAATGTGGCCCGCAGAGTTGAGATGGTTCTGTCACAGGGAGGTGGTCATGAGTCGGATAAGAGACCCCATCATTAAGGAAGATTTAGTGGTACCTCATCTGGAGGTAGAGATTCATATGGTAGAGGTCATCCTCCTATGCCCTTTCACTCATCTCTCTAGGTCTTTCATGGTACTTCAAGAGGTCGTGGTTCTCAAATGAATTATTCTGATCAGCATCTTTATAGTGCATCACCAGCTCCCATCAGTGCACCACTGATTTAGAGTTTCTGAGGTGGTCATTAAGGTCATCAAGGACAATAGCCTCAGCAGCCGAGGGCTTGTTACAATTTTGATGGTCCAGGTCACATTGCCAAGTTTTGCCCTCGATCACCGAGCAGCTCTCAGTATCAGGGTTCTCGTGCCATGGTTCTAGCACTAGGTGTTCCACAGCCCGCCTAGCCAGCTAGGGGTGGAGATAGAGGTGCTAGAGGTAGAGGTATTAGTCTTAGAGGTGGAGTGCAGGACACGAGAGGTGGAGGCCAGTCAGCAGCATGCCATCCCAGAGAGTTAGTTCAAGGTGGTGGGGCCCAGCTCCGATGTTATGCCCTTCCAGCCAAGCCCGAGGCAATGGCTTCAGATGTTGTCATTATAGGTTCTATTTTGGTTTGTGATAGAGATGTTTCGGTGTTATTCGATTCGGGATCTACCTACTCATATGGGTCATCTTATTTCGCATCGTATATGATCATGCCAAGTGATTCATTGAGTGTTCCTATTTATGTTTCTACACAGGTGGGTGATTCTATGGTGGTAGATCATGTCCATCGCTCTTGTGTAGTTGTGATTTTAGATATTGAGACTCGTGTGGATTTGTTGCTTCTAGACATGGTCGATTTCGATGTTATATTGGGGATGGACTAGTTATCACCTTACCATGCTATCTTGGACTGTCATGCCAAGTTTGTGACCTTAGCCTTATTGGATTTGCCCCGTTTAGAGTGGAGAGGGACTCTTGGTCGTTCTACCCATAGTGTTATTTCGTATGTGAAGGCTCGGCGTATGGTTGAGAAGGGGTGTTTGGCCTATTTGGCATATGTTCGCCATTCTAGTGCTGACGTACCTTCTATTTATTCTGTACCCGTTGTTCGTGAGTTTCCTAATGTTTTCCATTCAAATCTGCCAGGTATGCCACCCGACAGGGATATTGACTTTTGCATTGATTTGGCTCCGGATACCCAGCCCATTTCTATCCTGCCGTATCGTATGGCCCCGCATAAGTTGAAAGAGTTGAAGGAGCAGTTGAAGTACTCGGTTGATAAGGGTTCCATTAGACACAATGTTTTGGCTTGGGGTGCAGTGGTGTTGTTTGTTAAGAAAAAGGATGTTTCGATGAGAATGTGCATTAATTACCGGCAGTTGAATAAGGTTACAATCTAGAATAAGTATCCAATCCCCATGATTAATGATTTGTTTGATCAGCTTCAGGGTGTTAAGGTATTTTAAAATATCGACTTGGGATCTAGCTACCATCAGTTAAGGATTCCGACATCCGATGTCCCTAAGACAACTTTTCACACTCGGTATGAGCATTATGAGTTCTTGGTTATGTCATTTGGGTTTACCAATGCCCCAGCAGCTTTTATTTATTAGATTAATCGAGTGTTCAAGCCTTATTTGGACTCATTTGTGATAGTCTTCATTGATGATATTTTGATATATTCCCGCAGCCATGAGAAGCACGAGCAACATCTCAGAGTGGTTCCCCAAACACTAAAGGATAGTCATTTATATGTTAAATTCTCGAAGTGTGAGTTCTGATTGAGTTCAGTTGCATTCGTGGGTCATGTTGTATCAGCATAGGGTATTCGGGTTTGTCTGAATAAGATTGAGGTATTCAAAAACTGGCCTAGACCAGCATCAACTATTGAGATTCGGTGTTTCTTGGGATTGGCTGGCTACTATCATCAGTTCGTGGAGGGGTTCTCATCTATCGCAGTTCCGATGACCAGGTTAACCCAGAATGGTGCCCAGTTCAAATGGTCAGACGAGTGTGAGGTGAGTTTTCAGAAGCTCAAGACAGCTCTGACTACGGCATCGATGTTGGTTTTGCCTACAGGTTAAAGGCCTTATACAGTTTATTGTGATGCTTGCCGTATTGGGCTTAGTGCAATATTGATGCAGGATGGCAAGGTTGTGAGTACGTGATTTTTGCCCTACACGAATTATTTCCAAAAATTCAAACAAAATGATGTCTTTCATTATTTTACAATTATGTGAATTTTGAGTTATTTTTCTGTTAATTATTTGCATTTTATTTGTGTATTTTAATTCATATAATAAATATGCTGGACATTTGCATTTAGGATATAATATCATATTTTAGGATTAATTAGTGGTTAAGTTTTTTTTAGAACAACATATGAATAAAATAACAAAAAATAGTCTATTTTTGCATTTCAGATTAATAGTTGTTGAATTTGTCACGGGCTTACTTTAAATAGATTTTAAAGAATTTGAGGAATTAATTAGCTTAACTTTGGAAAGAGATTAGGTCTTTATTTTAATTTTTATTATTTTACTAAAATCAAAAATAAATATAATAATATAAAATAAAATAAAAGAAATAACAAGGAGAAACCCAAAAGAAAACAAATTAAAAGGTGGGAGTCTTAATATTGTTGCCGTCTCCGCCACCCACAGTGGCGACACCGCCCAAACCGGTCCAAAGTCACACCTTGAATTACCCTCAACTTCCTTAGTCCAAATCTGCAAATATTGGTCATCAAACACACCCCATGCTTCTCGAATCTTCACTGGGAGATGGAAACCCTAGCACTGTCACATATCCCTCTGATGGCAGCGGTGCTCCCATTTAGTCCCTAAATCACATCATAGATCTACCAGCCCCCCCCCCCCCACACACACCTAATATGATGACTGTGCCACTCAAAGTCGTTCTAAGTTATTCAATTCGGGAGTCCAAGTCAAGTTCCAATCGTCCGAGCCATCGACTTCAAGTTGTTACGTATTCTTCATGTGAGTTACATTACCAAACTCTGAATATCATGTAAAAATAGTAAGGTTTCTTATTCCTTTTGATTTTTCTGTTCTTGTTTTCTCATAGTCAGTCTTTCGTCTTCAGCTAATTTGGCTTGGAATTTTGCTTAGTTAAGCGATTACTTTGATTTAGTTCTTGGTTCTGTATGTTTTAAGCCTTTAATTTTCATTTGTGCCAAGCAGTTGATTAGATTTAGTTTTCTGTTTTTCACTTTACTTTAAAATAATGTTAATTCAGTTTGATTCTTTTGTGGATAAATCTGATGTTTGATGGTGCTAAGATATTGATTTTATCTGATGAATAAGTCTCATTGTTGGAATTAACTGGGTTTGAATTTCTTTTAGTCAATTAGTTCAATTCATAGTTCTCTTATAATTGTTTTGTGCTTCATACTTTAATTAGATAATTAGGGTCAGTTTTAATCAAGGTAAAGAGGTTTGGGTCAGTTAACTGAAATGGGTAGTTCAGGGTGAATTCAGGGGTAGATTGGTACTTTAAAATGAGTAAGAATGCTCTAGTAGAGACTAGAATATCTTAGTCTCTTGTAGAATAGGACTTTAGTGCATATTTCAGTAAACTTAGGGTACAAACTTGAGGAACGAGTTAGTAAGTAGAGGAATAATATGAAAATAAAAGGGACTAAAGGAAAGCATAAAGTTTGAGGGATGCCCATTGGTTCTGCCTATATAAGGCAGTCCTTAATGCCTTAGGCAACAGGTTTTTCAGCTCATAAATTTCCCCCCAAAATAGTCCCCTACAATTTTCAGATCTGCACTTTGAATTTAAATTCAAAGCACCTTAAATCTTAGTTCATCTCAATAGAAAACAAAATAAAAAAACAGAAAAACCTTTAAAAAATCCAAAAAGTACATTGTTCCATTGAAGAACTTTAGGTTAATTTTGGCAAGAATAAGTCAGATGAAGTCATTCTTGTCAAAAATAGCCAAATGTCCCTAAAAGGCGCCGGAAGGCCGATTTTGCAATAACAAACATCGTTTAGTCAGTTTTCAAGGTTTTGGCCGGTTAGCCAAAGCAGCCTTAAAATCTTCGTTCTCGAGGTGCTGAAAGGCCGTGTTTGCAAACCGATGTCTTTTATTTTGAAAAGCGAGAAAAAGAGTCAGTGAAAGTGAATACCGCTTGAATTTTTTGTCAAAATAAGTCGAGCCATCGTCGGCAGTGTCTTAAGTCGTTCTTTCCAAGATAGCCTTAGAGTATTTTTCATTTGTCAAAAGGTTGTTTTCGTAAAAGAACTAAAAAGTTTGTGAAGTGTCATAAAATTACCCTCCCCGACCTTAAAATTCATGTGAAATCAAGAAGGGGCCACGTTTGGCAAAAATTGCCATTTGGTTAAAATTGGCATATAGGGGAAGGAATCTATCAGTCTGTTTTTGAATTTGTATTTCTTTTGAGTCTGTTAGTTTAGTTTAAGTTTGTCAGTTTTTAAATCATTGTAATCAAAGTTTGTTTTACTGTTAAATATTAAAAATTTCAAAATAGGTTTTATTATTTTTACCTTTTATCTGCACGACCTACGCCCGATCTGATTCATGCAGGGTCTTGATACGTAGGCAATATTCATAGGATTCGCCCGTAACCAAATGGAAAAGGGAAAAGAAAATAAGAAGAAAAACAAGAGAGAAAGGAAAAGAAGAAAAGAGAAAAATAGACAATTAGATAAAAAAGAAAGCGGAAAAACAAGAAATAGAAAAAATAAGAAATCGGGGAAATGAGAGAACGAAAACAAAGAGAAAACAAAGGTAAGAATTGAAAAGGAAATAGAGAAAAAAAAAAGAAAAAAAGAGAAAAAAAGCAAACAAGAAAGAAGGGAAAAGAAAACAAAAAGAAAGAGTGTTGCCATTAGAAATAAAAAATGGGATCACACAAGCAGTCGAGCAAATGCATAATAGAATCCATTAACTGCTATTCATTCCCCAACGTGCGGTTATCAAATCTGCTCATGCCCTAGCCATTGACCAAGATGTTATTGATGTTGAGTTCATGCAGGTGGTTAGTTGTTTGGTATTCTGGCAACCCATTTCTACAACACCCGATCAAAGAACCAACTAAAAATGTCAGGCTAGGAATCCGATACCAGTATTGTGGACCAGAAAAAAGAGGTGGAGGTGATCAATATTAATGCAATGAGGGAAGAAATGCATAATTTGAGGAAGCAAATGGCTGAAATGCATCAGGCTTAATCAAGGGGTCAGTTCGCGCGAGTTTATCCCGCCAATACAACCTACATCCCACCTTTAGCTCTCAGGAGTCTCCTACTATGAATTCATCTCCAGCTTTCTCGTTCTACCACCCGAGTTATAGTGCCACTTCATACCCTCCCCAAGCTCCACCACCCAAACAAAACCCTCCTCCACCAATCACCCCTAGTTTTTGTGGCGCCTCCACCTGCCACACTGAAAAGATCTTCCAGTGAGCCACTGTTTCAAGCTCATGAAAATCAATACTATCCTTCTGAGCCTACCTATAAGACTCCTGAGCCGTATTCTTACACCCCTCACTTTGAGCTCCCAGTGGAAACTGAAAAGCCGCTTAAGAACCCAGAGCAGGAAGAGATGATTCGAAAAGTGAAAAGCCTGGAGAAGTCCTTCAGGAACATGAAAGGGTTGGTTGGCCAAGTAAGTGTGGACATAAAGATTTGTGTCTATCCCGAATGTTCAGTTACCTGTATGATGGGCATGGTGACCCGGTGGCCCACCTGAGGGGATTCTGCAGCAAAATGAAAGGGGCGGTGCGAAAGATAAATTATTAATGGCGTACTTCAGCCAGAGTCTAAGTGGGTATACTTTGGAATGTATACGCGACATGACCATGAGAGGTGATATACTTGGTAAGACTTGGCACAAGCGTTCACTTGTCATTTTTAGTACAATCTAGAAATTATTCCTAATCGCCTATCATTGATAAAACTTGAGAAGAAGCCTGGGAAAGTTCCAGGGTATATGGTTTCCATTGGAGGGAGCAAGCTGCGAGAGTCGACCCTCCAATGAGGGAAAATTAAATGGTAGACTACTTTTTGCAGGCTTTGGAGACAACTTACTTTGGTCACCTAGTGACGGCAATTAGCAAATCTTTTAATGAAGTTGTGAAGATGGGAGCTATGGTCAAGGAAGGATTGAAATTTGATAAAATCTTGAGCTATTCTGCGATAAAAGAAACCACCCAGGCCATCCAAAGCGGCACCAGGGGCATGGTCGGGAAAAAGAAGAAAGAGGAGTTTGCAACTGTTGAGTCTGGAGCGTGGTCCAGATCTAGAGGCCCTTCACCCTACAACAAACCCCGAACCCACCACACAAATTATCCCTACACTCCATACATCCTTCCCCAACACTATTACCCACCATCAGATTTACATTTTTCCATCCACCATGCTCAAACTTATACCCAGCCTCCGGTTCATGCGCCATGGCACGCACCGGCTCCTCAAAACACATACCCATCTCCATAAAACACATATTCACCCCCTAGGGCTTACAGGAATCCTCCAGGATCTGGTTTCCATAGGAATCAAGCCTTGCAAAATGAAAGAGTACAGAAGCTGAAAACATTCACTCTATTGGGGAAGTCATATACCAGCCTTTTTTACAAATTCCGGTAGTTGGGCTTATTGAACCCAATCGATCCTAAAGTTCCAAATCTCCTTCCTAAAAATTTGGACCAGTCAGTGAGTTGTGAATATTGTTCGGGGGACCCCAATCGTGATACCAAAAAATGCTAGAAACTGAAAACGGTTGTGCAAGAGCTCATTAACACTCGCCGAATTGAAGTTCAAGCCCCTGAGGCACCAAATATCAATCAGAATCCGCTACCGGCTCACCATGAGTCTCATGTGATCGAATTGATGCATAAGGGAGGAAAATCTAAGAAACCTTCACAGACGGTAATGATGATCCGTTCTAGGAAAACCAATTTGAATGAAAAGCTAACTAGTGAGAAAGTGGTGGTTCAATTGAAAGGGGTAAATAATAAGCCGCTGTCGCCAAAGCTCTTGGGTCATTAAGTGGTGCGGATGGAGATGTGGGAAGGGGGTTCAAAAGGTTATTCACCGAGGTAAACATGGTTGAAGCAGCTGAAGGGTCAAGCAAGGCAAATGTGCGGTTCATCTGACCATGGGCAAAAGTCAACGACTGAAAGTCTTGGTAGTGGGTCTTGTTTTTCTTTAAGTTGTCTGGATTATTCTAGGGTCTATAGTCCAGATACTGTGTTGCGTCCATTCGGATGAGTTAAAACCCTGTTATCTTTTCCTTCAACGAAATGCAATTGTCCTTCTTTCTTTATTCTTAATTTTGTTTCAATTTTCTTTCTCTGTACAGTTTTTTTATACTGATATCAATAACATGACATGCATGAGAATTTCTCGGCCCAGTCTTGAAAGTCGGCCTTATTATGAAGTAATAATACAAGAAATTGAGTATGATAATGAGTTGGAACATGATGACCATTTTACCCGCCTTGAACATTTGAGTTTGATTAATGAAGAGAGATTAGTATTAGTGCGTCATGGCCAGTTGTACCAACAAAAAATGGCAAGAGTGTACAACAATAAAGTGCATCCGAGGAAGTTTGAAGTCGGACCGTTAGTGCATAGACGTATCTTGCCTCATCATGCTGAAACATAAGGAAACTTTTCCCCAAACTGGCTGGGGCATTTGTTGTAACCAGAGTGTTGTCTAATGGTACATTATATTTGACATATGTGAAAGGAAAATGTGTAGAAATGGCTATCAATTCTGATGCAGTCAAGAGATACTATGATTTCTTTATTTTGATTGTAATTGTTTGTATTTGGCATGTTTTGAAGATTGAAATGATGAAGGTTCTGATATCTAAACACTTTATCCCTTGTCATCCACATTGAACCTTATTTGTTTTCTTTCACAACCCGCTTTTGTAATCAATGGCACAATTCAGAAATGCAATTGCGAAAGATAAGAAAGTGAGAAGAAAAGGAAGGAAGAAAAGAAAAGAAAGGAAGAAAAAAGAGAAGAAAATAAAATAAGAAGAAAATGAAAAGTGAAAGAGAAATAAAAGAAAATGAAAATAAAAAATTAAGGAAAAGAAGAACAGAAAAACAGAAAGAAACGAAGAGAAACACAACAACGTAGTCTCTATGACATGAATTACGTTTGACTTGATCCCAACAGGGTACGTAGGCAGCCTCTCTGAAGTTCAGTCATACCAATATAAAATCTAAAACTCCCCAAGCAAGCAACTAGGGCGGAAGTTGTAGTTGTTGTAAGAAATCTGATTCCAAAAGTTTTAATATTAACCCACTTTGAAATTGTTTTGAGCCTTTTATACCTTTTTTTCTAACCCCATTAAAAAGCCTACATTACGGTCAAAAGAAAGACATTCTGATCAATCTTTGAGAAATGCCAAGTTAAGCTGGTAGAGGTAATTCATGACAGGGGCAACACACTAGTTCAAAGAGTAAAAATGGAAAATGAGAGAGTCTTATTGATGAAAGTGAGTTGAGATTTGAATGATTGAGAAAGGTCTATTGGTAGAAACTATTTCGAGACACCGCGAAATGAGCAAGGTCAAGGTTTGGGTGAAGTAATCGAGCAGTGGATATTCTTGAGCAACAAAGCATGGTCATTGAAAGCTGGTTGGTTGGACAGATCGAGTCGATTAGTCCTAAATTCATGTCATGATCATTGGTACCACATGTTCCGGTCAAATAAGCTTCTTTTCCTTCTCTTTTTTAGCAGTCATCGGGTTTTGGATTCTTCTTATCCTTAACTCATAAAATCATTGCATTTCATTTTCTTGTGGGGGTTTTATATTCCTAAGATGTTTTCATGTTAGTTTTGTTCAAAGCAAGAGGGAAGGGGTTTCATAGCCCACTACCAACTTCGTAAGTTATATAACAAAGTATGGTCGGAGTATGTCAAGTATAACATGATGTAAGGTGGAATGTAGGGAATCACAAGAAGTTTCATCTGTGGAATTATTGGGAAATGTCGTGGGAGATGTTAAGGTTCAGATAAAGGAGTCAGAAGTGTGAAACAACATCGTGGGTACGGAACACTCAGGTTGTCAAAGGTAGGGGAATTTGAACGTCAGTCAGAAGGTCAAGCGATTCAGGGCTAGTTCGGGGAAGCTGGTCAAAACAAAGCAATACAGTGGAAGGATTTTCAGCAAGAATGCCGACAACTAGCCCTCATTTAAACTGAAAAAAATTTTCTTTGATTGAAACAGGGTCAACAAAGTCGGTTGTTCAGGAGGAATCCTCCATAAAGGAAAAACAAGAAGTAATCAGGTTTGACCACAAATGTGATGTGATTAAAATACAAGATAATCATGAATAGCATAGGGGAATGAATGTTTGCATGTTTAGGATAAAATTCAAATAGAAGTCGTCAGGACCTTCCTGGATAATAGGATGTAGTTCAAAACCCCTGTAGATAACATGATGCAGTAATACCTTAGGTTCGTAATTGTTAGGAGTAGTTAGGACCTTCCTGGATAATAGGATGTGTTGCAAAAACCCTTATAGATAACATGATATAGTGAGAGTAATACCTTAGGCTCGTAATTGATAGGAGTTGTCAGGGCCTTCCTGTATAATAACATGTAGTTCAAAAACACTTGTAGATAATATGATGTAGTAATAACTTAGATTCGTAATTGTTAGGAGTTGTCACAACTTTCCTGGATAATAGGATCTAGTTTAAAGAAACAACTTGTAGATAATAGGATGTAGTGAGAGTAATACCTTAGGAGTTGTCAGGACCTCCCAGGATAATAGGACTTAGCTTTCAATTCTTAGTAGTATTTGGCAATATGATTAAGTTGAATACTCATCCCTACACCCAGGTTCCAAACTGGGGCAGAAACGTTTCTTTGTTGCTGATTTTGTTGAAGTCGGGAGTCCGCCTGGAAAACAGAGACATACATTTCAAGTTTCAGAAGTCATGAGCCCGCCTGGATAACACAGACATACAATCAAAGTTTTAGCATCCAGGAGCCAGCCTGAAAAACAGAGGTGGTAGAATTCAAATTTTAGTTTTTAGTGGATTTCTTTATCTATTTTAAAGTCAGGAGCCCGCCTGGAGAACATAGGTCTGCAATTCAAATTTTGAAAGTCAGGATCCCGCCTGGAGAACAGAGGTATATAATTCAAATTTCAGAAATTAGGAGCCCGCTTGGAGAACAAAGGTATTGCAATGCAATTTTTAGTTTTCAAATTCTTATTAATATCTAGTAACATGTACCCCAGTTTCCAAACTGGGGTAGAAAGTTTTCTTCATTTTGTTTACTTTAAAGTCAAGAACACTTCTGGATAAAATAGGAATAAAGTTAAAGTTTTGAAGTCAGGAACCCGCCTGGAGAATAGAGGTCTTACAATTCAACTCGTAGTTTTTAAATTCTCATCCACTAACATGTACCCAGTTTCCAAACTGGGGCAGAAAGTTTTATTTGTTGTGTATATTTTGTGAAGTCTGGAGCCCGCCTGAAAAACATAGGAATACATTTCTTAATCTTAAAGTCAGGAGCCCACCTGGAGAACAGAGGTGTTACAATTCAAGTTTCAGTTTTCAAAATCTTATCTAGTAACATGTGCCCAGTTTTCAAACTGGGGTTGAAAGTTTTCTTTATTTTGTCTATTTTTGTGAAGTTAGGGGACCTCCTGGAGAACAGAGGAGTACATTCAAGTTCAAGTTCAGTAGTCGGGAGCCCGCCATTACAATAGAGGATATATGTTCAACTTCATCAGCTTGAAGGAAAGGAACAACATCTTAGTTTACAATTCGAAGAAGCATCAATGGATTTCACCAAGAAAACACAATAGAACAAGGCAACAAGAAGCACAAGATCATGTCTGAAGATACAGATAGGATTTTTGTAATTCATATGTCATAGCTTAGTTTGATTTTATTATTTTGACATAATGTAATAAGGGATGTCAGCAAGCAGTGGCAGCAACAATTGCAGTGAAATCACAGCTCCTAGTAGTCCCAGCTACCAGACATTCTCAAATTACACTTACCTGATTCCTTTTTAGCCAAGGATATATAGGCAACCTCCGAAGTAGGGTGTGGTGAACTCTTTCAAAAATGCTTCACACGGAATATTCGAACGGGCAAAAATCGCTCGTTTCTGCTCACTTATCTTTGTACGAAAAGTCTTTCTGTTTCCGGACAAAGAGGGGAAGCTATGAGCACGTGATTTTTGCCCTAAATGAATTATTCCCAAAAATTCAAACAAAATGATGTCTCTCATTATTTTACAATTTTGTGAATTCAATATTATTTTCTGTTAATTATTTGCATTTTATTTGTGCATTTTAATTAATATAAAAATACAAAAAATATGTTGGACATTTGATTTAGGATTTAATTTCACATTTTAGGATAAGTGGTTAAGTTATTTTTAGAAAAAAATATGAATAAAATAACAAAAAATAGTCCATTTTTGAATTTCGATTTGATAATTGTTGAATTTGTCACGGGTTTACATTAAATAAATTTTAAACAATTTAAGGAACTAATTAGCTTAACTTTGGAAATATATTAGGTCTTTATTTTAACTTTGTTGCATTTTAACAAAATAAAAAAATATAAAAATATAAAATGAAAACAAAAAATAAATAAAAGAAATAACAAGGAGAAAACCAAAAGAAAACAAATTAAAATGTTGGGGTCTTAATAAGGTGCCTAAATTTGGGCCAAAGTTGCGCAAGCCCAAAAACCAAAACAACCCCTGAAGACCCAAAATCCGGCCCAAACCCATGTCCCAAAACCCGGTCCGCCTCAGTGGTAACCAAACGACATATATGTATTAAATTCGGGTCGTCGAGGTAATCTAAATCAATGGCTGAGAAGTGGGGATCACTTAATATAAAAATGTCGCAATACCCTCTTTTCTTAGACCCCCTCCCCCCTCGATCGTCTCTAACCCCAAAACCCTAAAGAACCAGCTGCCCATATATCCTTCATCAATGCCACCGCCGGTGAAGACGTATCTGTCTCCATTGGCCCTCAAAATCACACCCCTATAGCATCTCAATGTCCTCATCACAAATCCCCCACTACCTCCTTTCATATCCCGCCGGAAGTCATCGAATAATTGAAATTATTATAGCCGTCTCCGCTGCCCACAGCTGCTACACCGCCCAAATCGGTCCAAAGTTACACCTTGAATTCCGCTCAACTTCCATAGTCCAAATCTGTAAATATTGGTCCTCAAACACACCCCAAGCCTCTCGTATCTTCATTGGGAGACGGAAACCCAGCGCCGTCACATATCCCTCGTATGACGGCGATGCTCTCTTTTAATCCCTAAATCACATCATAGATCTCCCAGGCCCATCACGCCTAATATGATGACCGTGCCACTCAAATGCGTTCAAAGCTATTCAATTCGGGAGTCCAAGTCAAGTTCCAATCGTCCAAGCCCTCGACTTCAAGTTGTTGCGTAATCTTCATGTGAGTTACATTACCAAACTCTTAATATCATGTAAATATAGTAAGGTTTCTTTTTCCTTTTGATTTTTCTATTCATGTTTACTCATAGTCAGTCCTTCATCTTCAGTTAATTTGGCTTGGAATTTTTTTTAATTGAGTGATTACTTTGACTTAGTTCTTGGTCCTATAGGTTTTAAGCCATTAATTTTCATTTGTGCTACGTAGTTGATTAGATTTAGTTTTCTATTTTTCACTTTGCTTAAAAATAAACTTTATTCAGTTTGAGTCTTTTGTGGCTAAAACTGATGTTTGCTGGTACTAAAATATTGATTTTTATCTGATGATAAAGTCTCATTCTTGGCATTAACTGGGTTTGAATTTCTTTTAGTTAATTATTTCAATTCATAGTTCTCTTTTAAGTGTTTTGTGCTACAGACATTAATTAGTTAATTAGGGTCATTTTTGACCAAGGTAAAGAGGTTTGGGTCAGTTAACTGAATTGGATAGTTCATGGTGAATTCAGGGGTTTATTGGTACTTTGAAAAAAAATAAGAATACTGTAGTAGAGACTATAATATCTTAGACTCTTCTAGAATATGACTTTAGTGCATATTCAGTAAACTTAGAGTACTAACTTGAGGAACAAATTAATAAGTAGAGAATTAATAAGAAAATAAAAGGGACTAAAAGGAAATCATAAAGTTTGAGGGCTGTCCATTGGTTCTGCCTATCTAAGGCAGTCCTCAATGCCTTAGGTAATAGGTTTTTGAGCTCACAAATTCCCCCCATAATATCTCCCTACAATTTTCAGGTCCACAGTTTGAATTCAAATTCAAAACACCTTGGATCTTTGTTCATCTTATCCATAAAACAAAATACAAAAACAGAAAAACCTTCAAAAAGATCCAAAAATACACTGTTCTATTGAGGAACTTTAGGTTAATTTTGATTTCTAGCTGTTGAATCACATCCTCTAATTCAATATATATATAGCCACATAATGTTTAGAGAATTACTGGATTCTAATTGGATCAAGTTTGAATGAGTTCGAATTTGGGTAGTTTTGGGTTGAGATTGGTTGATTGAGTCTGGTTTGGGTGTTTTTGTTTGTTCATCTGTGTTCATCTCTGGGTCAATTTCATGTTGTTTTTGAGTTGACCTATTAGCTCTACTTGATTTAAGAACTTCCGCATTGCTTGATCTTATTTCTGGGCTGTTTGTGATCGACTACTGATTATTGATGACCTCTTCTGTTTCTTCTTAATCTCAAATCCAAGTACACATCCAACAGCTTGACACATACAGATCTTCAATTGAGAATAAATAAAGTGGAAGCCTATTATCACTGAAATCTCTAATTGCTTAGTGCTTTCATTTACAGTTTTGTTGTAGTAGTTGGACTGATGAATTGCTAGGCGTTTATGTTTATGCATTGGAACTATTAGGATTGTGTATCTGTTTTGTTGTATGATTTCTGACGTTAACTTGAAGTCTAAAGCTCATGTTTATCAAATACAACAATCCAGTATAATCTCACTTATTGGGGTCTGAGGAGGGTAGTGTACGTAGAACTTACCTCTACCCTGGGGTAGAGATGCTGTTTCCAAATAGAAACCCGGCATCCTTCCCTCCAAGAACTTCCCACCTTGGGGAGACTCGAACTCACAACCTCTCGGTTGGAAGTGGGGGTTGCCTACCATCAGAGCAACCCCTCTTGTTCCTCATGTTTATCAAATGTTATTTTAAAATTAGCAAGCCAAAGTATTACGTCGCACTGTCTCAATAGTTTTAACCACAATATCCATTTGTTTAATATTATGTATAAACTTAGATTGTAAAGACTATTACATATGAATCGGGTTCATTTTTGCTATTCTGAAGTCTGGAATAAGCTAATTATTAGTTAGGGGTAGAATTTACAATTGCACGCCTGCATTAATACCAAATGACAGATTCCAGTCATCGTGAGAAATAAAACTGGAGGTTCAGCTTCATTAAGAGCTTTAATATTTAAATGTGATATTCTGTTTGGGAAAGTTGTCCGCTTAAATACAATTGAAATCTAAAATCTAGAATTAAAGTGGTCAATATTGGTTTGGAATATCTATGGCAACGATGTTTGGGTTCGTTGGTGGCTTAAGGCGTTACAGCCGCTTGGGCCTTTTTCTATTTGTATCAGGCCTACATTTGGGGCTTCATTTCTTTTCCTGGACATTGATTGAACTTGCTCAGGGCCAACTTCAAGGCCTAGAACGTTGAGAGTTTCATCGAAGTTCGTTTGCTTAAATTCGGAACCTATTTGAAAATCCTAGCATTGATACGTTGACACGTTAATTAAATAGGACCTTTTTTAGAGACAACTAAAAAATAGAAAATCATAGTTTACTTTAGAATTTGTCTTTTAAATAATAAGAATAAGTCGAGCCTCGACAAATAAAAATGCATAAATTGCGGGGCCCTCATGAAATGCTTATAGTAATATACTTAAAATTCAGAACGGACCGTCAAGCGAATTTCACGGTCTTCCTCAAAGATAGTACGCGTTAGTCGCTTTATGCGCGCTTTTAATAATGTTACCTTCCTAAATTCGGGTGTGCATTTATGTGACCCAAATCCAAATCTCAACATAGTCGAAATGTGTCAACTACCATGGGTGCATTTATGTGACGTAGTTCGAGATATGTCACAATGTTACGATTCTCATTAAAAAAAATAATAATAAAAGAGGTTTACAGTTAAAACCAACATAAGCTAAAACATGTTTTGAAATCAGATAAATATTCCAAATATAACAATTGAGCGACCGTGCTAGTAGACATGTAATTTTTGACCAGCGCATTAGATATACTTTTATTAGTCCTAGTATTTTTAGGATATTTATTTGGGTTTATTCCCATAGGATTTTACTTTATTATTAATTTTAGTTCTATTTTAAAGGCACAAAAATTAAAAAAAAGTACAAAAATAGTTTCATTATATATTTTCTTATTTTTAACTTAAGGTCATTAGTATTTTATAGCAATATCTTTTGTTTAACTATGATTTTTACTCTTATTTTCGAATATAATAATTTATATAAAAATGTTATATACATATAGTTTCATAGTATGATATATTTTACTTTAATTAGTCATAATTAATTTTAAATTATTTTTTAGAAGAAAAGGTTTAAGTCTTTCTTCATGAATGCAATTAAAAGGTTAAGGTCCCAAATTATAGGCCCAACTAGGCCAAGCTTGGGCCCAAATTTGGCAACCCATTCACCTGACCCGCTGACCCGCCTGAGACCCGCCCCATTTTCCCCAATCTTTAATGTTTTCCCATCCAAAGGCTCATATTTATCCCCTCTCTAACACATAAAGCCCCAAATGATTTTTTGCAAACCCTAAACCTAAGACAACAAGCAGCCCCAACTCCCCTCTCTCGAACTCACCGGGACTTGCCGGAAAACTCAGCAAACCGGCCGAGTTCACTCATGGTCCCCTCCCCTCTTCTCTCCTTCTTCCACGTCACTCATTCCGTACAAATTTCATCATTTCCATCCGATTCGAGCGGATTTCTTTTGTTTTAACAAAAAATCTAAGCCCTTAAAATAAATGTTTGAAAATGGGAGCCATTGGATTAAAATTTTGATCCAAGACTTTCATTTTCTGATTTTTGTTAAAAATTAAGATTTTCGGATTTGATTTTGGGGGAACACACGGGCGTTTCTTGGAGAAGAGGAGAAGAAGATTTGAGAGGGCTATATATATTGAGAATTTCGGAGAGAAATGGAGAAAAATGAGAGAGAAGGACTCGGGAGAGAGGAAAATCAAAGAAAAACTAGGGTTCTTGGGTTTTTGGCTCTCTTCTCAATTTTTCTGTAAATTGGCATTCCAAAACAAATAAAAATTCAAAATATTTTTATTTTCATTTTTGTTTGAGTCTTCGTTGCATTTCGAAAAAAACAGAAAATTCCAAAAAAAAAACATTTAGTTTCTTCATTTGGTTTTGGTTTCAATATGGAGATCGATTGACCCCAGGTCGAGTTCGCCGTTCAAGTTGTGGTTCGTGTTCGCATTCCCTGAATTGGTTCCCTGCTCTGTTGCGTCGTTGCTGATTCTGAATTTTCAGTAGCTGTATGTGTTCTCAAGTTCGTCACCAAATCTTCTTCTGTTGTGATCGATTCTTGCAGAATTAATCAAAAGCTTAATTTCCAGTTTCGTCTTCATCGTCTTACTCTGTTAATGATGGTTTGAAATATGATTAGAAGTCTGAATTTGCTTGACATATTTTGGAGATAAATAATCAAATTTGGGCGTTAACAGAGATAACCTCGTGATTTTCATATAGTATTAAGTTTGGATTAAGTTACACCATTTGTGTTCTGTTTTGCTTTGGTATTTGAATGTCTTGCAGTTTCGATTCTGCCATGTCCTAGCATTTCGAGGTGTAGTTCAATTTGATCCTTTGGTACTTGATTTGGTATGTGTGACTGTTTGAAATATTAGTGTTTAATCGTTTTGAGTTCTACACGATAAATACGAAAACCATAGGATTTACTGTGTTAGTTTATTTGTTGACAAAGATCTGTTGGCGTTCTCAATTGTTTTGGCTCGTTTGATTCTGTCCTGCATTTTCTCGAGTTAGCATCCCATTTGTGAATGTACAGAACACCTAGCGTTTGAATTCTTGCGTCAAAAGTACCATAGAAGATTGGTATTGGCATTTCAGTTTCGTGTGGACTGTTAGTCGCTTAGACAAGAATTCTATGTGTTTAAATGACTAGTTTTCAAATCCAAGAATCAGTTAGCGAGTCTTGTTTGAATTCGGGAATAACATGAATGTTTGTTGAGGTGTATAACCAATGGCTCGCGACTTAATTTGAGTTGATCTTGTCTTCGACATTCTAGTCCTTGTAGTTTCTAATCCGTTAGATTTGTTTGTCATTGAAGTCTTCTATTGATTAAGCTTGGTATGAGTTAACATTCCCAGCAATTCTCCTAGACTTGTCTTAATTGTGTCTACGTGAAGTTGGAGTCTACTAGATGAGCATGCCTTATTTTATTGTGTTATGATGCGAAAGGTGTATGTTCTGTGAGCTTATTAGTATTCAGTTATTCTGTCTAATCCTCCTATGTGTTTTAACTTTGCTTAATTGTTTTAGTGTGTTGTTGGGTAAGTAAATTACTTTGGTGATCTTTCTGATTAATTTGATGAATCTTGAGGCAGGGTAAATCAGTTAACTCACACACAATTAATTGATGAGTTTTTCTAGGACAATTGTGGTTGATACATGAATCTCAAAACGGTTGTCCCTGGTAGCTTTAATTTCCTTTTTCACCTTTTAGTAGCATATTTGTTTTGTTTCATTAGTGCTTATTTTTTGAATCTTTGGCTGTTTGGTCTGATGTATTCCTAGTTGATACGCTAGTTAGGCATAAAGACATATGGATAATAGTTGTTTGTTTGGCCGTAAGGGTGGGGGCTCAAAGGAACATAACTGAAATTTGAGAATCAAACGTTCACCATTTCCATTTTTTCTTCATCGCTAGGAGCATGTTTTAGGCCGACCACATTTGGATAAGTAAAACTTTAGGGTGTTTATATTTTAGTTTTGTCGAGGCGAGAGGTTGTCAGTTGATTATATTATCCGAGGAATTCCCCGAAGTACTTTGTAAATATTTTGGAGGCCTTGACAAGAATAGCGAAGAAGACGTAATGTAGGTTACCTTAGGATTTTTCATTTATTTTCCCTTTCATTTTCTTTACTAGGTGGGGACGACATTGAGTTTCGTATGTGTTTATTTTTCTTTTTCTATGTTATCTACCTCAATTGAATATTTTAAAAGCTAGTTTAATTGGTATGCAACCGCACTAGTTGCGGGACTTGGGGAATTCCTAACACTCTCTCCCATAGTCAAATAAACCCCTTACTTGAATCTCTTGTGCAGACTCGATTTTAGAGTCTGAAGTGTTTTGAAAAGAAAAATCTTTTTAAAAACGGTGACCTGGCACACCGAAATCAATGTCAGGTGGCGACTCTGAGTTAATCCTTTTGAAACGAATTTTTGTCACTTTCAATATTGGAAAACCCTTTTCAAGCTATACTAAAACCTTTTATATTTTTAAGAGGGTTAAGTGAGGAAGGTTTTTCAAAAAATGGGGTGTGACATCTTTGGCGACTCTGCTGGGGACTTGCAGGTTTGAGCTAGTACTCGATCTTGTTGGCTTTTAGAATATTTGGTTCAGATATTTATGCTTTTTCATTAGCTTTGCTTTGATTTTTATTATGTTTTTATATTTTTCTATTATTTGCTAGTTGTTTATGTGTTTATAGTTTTTATTTTATGTGCTTACTGCTTTAATACTGTTATCATTTGCATAAGCCAGAGTCTTCTTTTTGCAACAAGTCTTCCGGAGTACGATTGAGCGTACACGGCCTTTTTATGAGTCACCCGTGTCTTTAAGGGGGTGGCGTGGGAGCGTCAAGTGGGGGGCAGCTAGAGCAGCCGCCATCGACCAAGTGCCGCCCCGAATTGCCTCGTCTAGTGAACTCAAACCGTAGGTCTGCCTTTAGGTCATGCTTATATGCGTCATATCATTTAAACTAGCAGGGTTTCGTTCGAGGCACCGTGTCCCGTTGCAGGAGGCCTGTCCAAATTATGTCAAAAATGGGCCCGTGGTCCAAAAATACATTCAAGCATCCATATGTGATACATGCTGCATCTTTGAGGGTAAAAAGATCATTTGGCGGACCGATGTTTGGAAAGAAGGGTGAAAAATAAAGCAAGCACGGTTCACTCACATTTTTCTTTCATAGTCTTTCAAAATAAAATAAAAAATTGAAAATAGAAAATAAAAAATATTTTACACTTTGCCATCATCTTCCAAAAAATTAATAAAACATGGTAATAGAAAATCCAAAAAGGTTTTGCACTTCTAAAAAAATTGAAAAGGAAAATCCAAATAGATTTTATATTTCCTTTATTTTATCAAAAATATAAAAAAGGGAGAAAAAGAAAAACCAAATGATTTTACATTTTCCATCATTTTTAAAAAAGGCAAAAAGATATAGTTTTTTCAAATTAAATAGTTGCATTTTGTTTAAAGCTTTCTGCCATATCTAATCCTCCCGAACTACGCGAACCTGATTCTCGTCCTTCAATTCGAGATACGTAGGCAACACACATAAGGTCCGGTCTTTCTTAGTAAGTCTTAGGTTATTGGCTTTGCGGGGTCTTAGCTAAATCTTGCATGTCTAGCCACTTTTGGCCACATTGGCTATTCGTGCAAAACGGGATCTTTTTCGCAAAAGTGGTTCAATTACCCATACCTTAGGATCTTGAGTCCACAACTCGGTGTCATATTATTTTAAGGTCCTTCCTTTTTGAGTTTGCATCTTTAGCCACTTTTGGTCATATCGATCGCTTTTGCAAAATGAGTCATTTATGCAAGTTTATTTTGGGCCATGAGTATTGGGAGTTTGAATCCATATAAGCCTTAGGGAGTTATGTCCATATCTTTGAGGTCATCTTTGTTGAGCTTGTGTTAATAGACACCTTTTGCCACGTAGGTCATTTAGCAAAAATAGTCCAATCATGTGTTGCATGTGTCCAATAGGAGATGTTGTGGCGTCACATGTATCTTGAATCTCTAACTTTATTTGACCTTATTTTTTCCAGTCAGATATAGATCAATTTGCTAGAGTTTGAGCATGACAAATACCTAGTACCATTCTAGTCAAGGCCATTGCGTGCACGAGCTGCTTGAGGAAACTTTTTATTTTTATTCTATTTTATTTTGTCTTTTAATTATTAGTCTTTTACAGTAGTATCGAGTCCATCAGTCTAGTTAAGGTTTTCAAGTCTTCTGTTATTGTACTTCCTTTTTTGTAATTGAAAAACAAAAAAAATTATAAATGAAAAATTTAAAAAGATTTTTGTTTTTAGTTTATTTTGTCTATTACTTTTTTCAGAACTACGTTTGATCTGATTCATGAGGGACATGATACGTAAGCAACCTACATAGGGTTCGATCGAAGTATTAAAAAGAAAAAAAAGAGAATGAAATTGTGGGATTTAAGAAATTAGTGGAAAGAAAAGAATGGTAATCAAAATAAAAGGAGGGAAAAAAATGAAAAACCAAGGAGGGTTAAAGAGAAAAATGAAGAGGAAAAGGAGCAAGAAGAGTAAATTGGGATGATGCCAAATGACCTTGTCACCCTCGAAGCCATTCTAGAACCATGATTTGTTGCTAGGTGCATTGCACGCAATATGATATTTCTATCTGATAAATGCTCTAACACTACCTTGTTGGCTTTATTATGCTCCTCTTTGTTACTTTCATTTGGTTGGTTTATGGTACTTTGGTGATTCATCCATACAACATCAGAAAGCAAGTGGCCATGGCTAGCAAAGAAAAAGACACTGGGGTTATAGACCCGCCAAGGGAGATTTTAGAATCAGTATAGGAACTGAAGGAGGAGGTCCAAAGGTTGAAACAACATACGGCAGCAATGCATCAGTCTTGGATTAGGGGCCATCCTCCACCTTCATTCCCTACCAACTATATAGAAAACCATGTCTTCATTCCACCGAGCCAGAAGCCCAGGTTCCCACTACCGTTGATCTTTCCCTACAACACGCTCCTGGCTTTACCCCTTACCACAATCACCCCGACACTTCCTCCCAAACCTTTCATGCTCCACCAGCCAAAACAGTTTCATACTCTGCTCCGATATCTGCTCCTATATTGGTACCCCCTCTACAAGCTACCCTCCACTGATCTTCTAGTGAGCCCGCATTCCCCGCTCCAGATACCCACTACTATGCACCAGAACCCACCTTTAAAATCCCAGATCCTTACTGTTACACTCCCCAATTTGAGCCTCATTTTGAAACTGACTAACCACCCAAGAACACAGAGCAAGAAGAGATGTTTAGGAAGGTACGGAGTCTGGAGCAATCATTGAGAAATATGCAAGGGTTGGGAAACTAGGTGAGTATGACCTATAAAGATTTGTGTTAGTTCCTCGATGTCCAATTGCTTGCCGGTTTCAAGATGCCCAAGTTTGACCTGTATGACGGACATGGGGACCCTGTAGCTCATATGAGGGGTTATTGCAGCAAAATGAGAGGTGCTAGGGGAAAAGACGAATTGCTAATGGCATACTTCAGCCAAATTCGGAGTGGGGCAGCTTTGGAATGGTACACCCTCCAGGATGCTAGCAGGTGGTACACTTGGGACGATATGGCTCAGGCCTTCGCTCGGCAGTTTCAGTATATTATTGACATTATCCCAGACCGCCTATCTCTGACCAACATGGAAAAGAAACCCGGTGAAAGTGTTAGATAATATGGGTTTCGATGGAGGGAGCAAGTTGCACGAGTCAATCCTCCGATGGATGAGGACGAGATGGTCAAATACTTTCTTCGAACCCTGGAGCCCACTTACTATGGCCACTTGATCTCAGCCATTGGTAAGTCTTTCAATGATGTGTTAAATATGGAATAAATGGTGGAAGAGGGGCTCAAGTCGAGTAAGATCATAAGCTATTCTGCTATAAAAACAACCACCCAGGCAATCCAGAGTGGTACCGGAAGTGTGCCTGGCAAGAAGAAAAGGGAAGATGTCGCTATGGTTGTCTCCGAATCATGGCATGGCCAAAGGGGTTCACCTCATCTGTACACCATCCTCGACCCTGACCTCAAACCTACGCCCAACCTCCGTATAATCCACCTAAACATTACTTTTCCCCGCAAAACCCCCAATACTTAGCCAGGCCATCCCAATACCTAGTTCACCATGCACATTCATATGCTCAACCCCCTTCTTACCCGCAATGGCATGCTCCAGCTCCGTAGAATATTTACCCTGCTCCGAAAAATACCTATCCACCTTCACAACCCTATCAAAACCCCACTGGTTTAAACTTCCGACCAAGGCCGGAGTATAGAAGAGAGAGACAACAGAAAATACAAACATTTACCCCGTTTATAGAGTCTTATGCCAGTTTGTTTCAAAGGTTAAGGTAGTTGGACGTCTTGAGGCCGGTTGAGTCAAAGATACCAAACCCCTCTCCAAAGAACCTCGATTATTCTCTGAGATGCGCTTGCTGTTCTGATGCTCTAGGGCATGACATAGAGAAGTGTTGGCGTTTAAAAATAGCAATTCAGGATCTCATTGACACAAACCAAATTGTAGTCCAAAGCCCAGACTCGCCAAACATCAACGAAAACCCTTTGCCAGCCCATGCATGACGCATATGATTGAAATAGTTCACAAGGACGGGGAGCACAGGAAGTCTATTAAGTCCGTCATGATGATATGAGCTAGTGAAAGCAATTTGGTTAAAGCTCCAGACTCTACCAAAGCAATGCCCTTGACAGTTGAAGGAGTGACAGACAAGCCGAGCTCGAAACCACCAGTGTTAGTCGTGAAAGGGCTGTCGAAAGATATTGGGGCAAGTCCGAAAAGTTCAAAAGTGGTAGTACCAGGGATTCCGATTAAGCTTGTTATAGTTGTGAAAGGGGCTCCTATCACCCCTATCATCATTAAACCAGTGATCCTACTGCCAGTGGTTGATGCCAAGGTTGTTTCGTGGAATTACAAACATGTTATAGTAACATACAAAGGAAAAGAAATAGAGGAAGAAATTAATGAAACTGGAGGATTGACTCGTTCTGCGAGATGTTTCACCCCAGAAGAATTAAGGAAAGCCAAATGCTAGTAAAGAAATCCATCACTGAGGAAGAGGCTAAAGAGTTCTTGAAAAAGATAAAAGTGCAAGATTATTCCATTGTAGAGCAGTTAAGGAAAACACCATCTCTGATTTCTCTATTGTCTTTGTTGATACCTTTAGATGAACATCGCAGGGTCTTGATGAAGATTTTGAATGAGGCAATGTTCCTGATAAGATCACAGTGAACCGCTTGGAAAAGATAGCTGGTAAGATTTTCGAAGCAAATAGGATCACTTTCTTAGATGATGATTTTCCTGTGGAGGGTACAGAACACAATCGAGCTCTTTATCTTACAGTGAAGTGCGAAGATTCTATTGTCTCAAGGGTTTTGATTGATAATGGCTCCAGTGCAAATATTTGTCCCTTATCTACTCTGCAAAAATTGAAGGTGGCACCGAAAGAATCCACTTGATCAGTGTGTTTGCGTTTGAGGCTTTGATGGGGGAGCTAAAGATTCTGTTGGAGATATAATACTCTAATTGTAGATAGGCCAGTCTATTTTACCATGGACTTTCAAGTTTTTGCAATCAAGCGCCCACCTGGATAACAAGGGAATACATTTCAAGATTTTGCAATCAGGCGCCCAACTGGATAACAAGGGAATACATTTCAAGTTTTTGCAATCAGGCACCCACTTGGATAACAAGGGAATACATTTCAAGTTTTTGCAATCAGGCGCCCACATGGATAACAAAGGATTACATTCAAGTTATTGTAATCAGGCGCCCACTTGGATAACAAGAGAATACATTTCAAGTTTTTGCGATCAGGCGCCCACTTGGATAACATGGGAATATATTTCAAGTTCTTGCAATGAGGTACCCACCTAGATAACAAGGGAATACATTTCGAGTTTCTTCAATCAGGCACCTACCTGAATAACAAGGGAATACATTTCGAGTTTCTTCAATCAGGCGCCCACCTGGATATCAAGGGAATGCATTTCAAGATTTTGCAATCAGGCGCCCACCTGGATAACAAGGGAATACATCTTAAGTTTTTGCAATCAGGCGCCCACCTGGATAATAAGGGAATACATTTAAAGTTATTGCAATCAAGCGCCCACCTGGATAACAAAGGAATATATTTCAAGTTTTTGCAATCAGGCACCCATCTGGATAACAAGAGAATACATTTCAAGTTTTTGCAATCAGGCACCCACCTGGATAACAATTGAATACATTTCAAGTTTTTGCAGTCAGGCGCCCACCTGGATAACAAGGGAATGTATTTCGAGTTTCTGCAGTCAGGCGCCTACCTGGATAACAAGAGAATACATTTTGAGCTTATGCAATCAAGCGCCTACCTGGATAACAAGGGAATATATACTTCAAGTGTTTGCAATCAGGGGGGCACCTGGATAACAAGGGAATACATTTCGAGTTTTTGCAATCAGGCGCGCACCTGGATAATAAGGGAATACATTTCGAGTTTTTGCAATCAGGCGCCCACCTGGATAACTAGGGAATAAATTACGAGTTTTTGCAATTAAGTGGCCACCTGGATAACAAAGGAATACATTTCATGTTTTTGCAATCAGGCGCCCACCTGGATAACAAGGGAATACATTTCACTTTTTTGTAATCAGGCGCTTATCTGGATAAGAAGGGAATATATTTCAAGTTTTTGCAATTAGGTGCCAACCTGGATAACAAGGGAATACATTTCAAGTTTTTGAATTAAACGCCCACATGGATAACTATGAATACAATTCAAGAAGCACCAGGAGCCCGCCTGAAGAAAAGGGTCTTGTCTTCAGTCTCATGTTGAAGATCAAGTAGAGATTCAAGGAGGATTTAAGACAAGAAGTAGATAAGATCTTGTATTTTTCTTTTCCTTTTGCTGTATTTTTCCTTTTATTTTTTATGTAATGGTAGGAACCGTAGATCGGAAGCTCGACAATACTTCATTCGACTCTCCACCTCGGCACCATCGCTTTTGTCACTCCGAACTACATGTGGCCTGATTCATTTTAGCCAAGGATATGTAGGCATCCCAGAAACCAGAGCTCGGTCACATTCTCTTTTTTTTAGTTTTTGTCTCTCTAAATAAGGGTCATGTAAAAAACATGTCATGTTGTTCTTTGTCTGGAAATACTCTGTGTTCCCCGTTAAAAGGGGGCAGTTGTAGACGTGTAATTTTTGACCCGCGCATTAGAATTACTTTTAATAGTTCTAATATTTTTAGAATATTTATTTGGGTTTATTCTTATAGGATTTCACTTTATAATTAATTTTAGTTCTATTTTTAAAGTCACAAATTTGAAAAAAATACAAAAATAGTTTCATTATATATTTTCTTATTTTTAACATAAGGCCATTTGTATTTTATAGCAATATTTTTTGTTTTACTATGATTTATACTCTTATTTTCGAATATAATAATTAATATAAAAATGTTATATATATATATATATATATATACATATATATATATATATATATATATATATAAAAATATATGTAGATACATATACATATATATGTATATACATATACATATATATGTATATACATATACATATATATATATATATATATATATATATATATATATATATATATATATATATATATATATATATATATATACATATATATATATATATATATATATACATATATATATATATATAATATATACATATATATATATATATATATATACATATATATATATATATATATATATATATATATACATATATATGTATATGTATATATATATATGTATATGTATATGTATATATATATATATAGTTTCATAGTATGATATATTTTACTTTAATTAGTCATAATTAATTTTAAATTATTTTTTAGAAGAAAAGGATTAAGTCTTTCTTCATGAATGCAATTAAAAGGTTAAGGTCCCAAATTATAGACCCAATTAGGCCAAGCTTGGGCCCAAATCTGGCAACCCAATCCCCTGACCCGCTGACACGCCTGAGACTCTTCCTATTACCCATCCAAAGGATTATATAGATCCCCTCCCTAACATATAAAGCCGCAAATGATTTTTTTTGCAAACCCTAAACCTAAAACAAACAAGCAGCCGCAACTCTCCTCTCTCGAACTGGCCGGGACTCGCCGGAGAACTCAGCAAACCGGGTAGTTCACTCATGGTCCCGTCGCTGGTCCCCTCCCTTCTACTCTCCTTCTTTCACGTCACTCATTCTGTACAAACTTCATCATTTCTATCAGATTCGAGTGGATTTCTTTTGTTAAAACAAAAAATTCGAGCCCTTGAAATAAATATTGGAAAATGCGAGCCATTGGATTAAAATTTTGATCCAAGATTTCTAATTTCTGATTTTAGTTAAAATGGAGATTTTTGGATTTGATTTTGGGGGACCACATGGTTTTGGGCGTTACTTGGAGAAGAGGAGAATAAGATTAGAGACGGCTATATATATTGAGAATTTCGAAGAGAGATGGAGAAAAAATCAGAGAGAAGGAATCGGGGGAGAGGCAAATCAAAGAAAAACTAGGGTTCTTGAGTGTTTGGCTCTCTTCTCAATTTTCTTTAAATTGGCATTCCAAAACAAACAAAAATACAAAAATAGTTTGATTTTCATTTTTGTTCGAGTGTTTGTTTCATTTCGAAAAATCAAAAATTCAAAAAAAAAATACATTTAGTTTCTTCTTTTGATTTTGGTTTCAGCATGGAGATCGATTGACCCGAGCTCGAGTTCGCAGTTCGAGTTTTGGTTTGTGTTCGCATTCCCTGAATTGGTTCCCTGCTCTGTTGCTTCATTGTTGACTCTGGATTTTCATTAGCTGTGTTTGTTCTCAAGTTCGTCGCCAAATCTACTTCTGTTGTAATCGATTCTTACAGAATTAATCGAAAGCTTCATTTCCAGGTTCGTCTTCATCTTCTTACTCTGTTAATGATGGTTCAAAATATGATAAGAATTCTGAATTTGCTTGACATGTTTTGGAGATAAATAATAGAATTTGGGCGTTAACAGAGACAATCTCGTGATTTTCATATAGTATTAATTTTTGATTAAGTTACACTATCATGTTTTCTATTTTGCTTTGGTATTTAAATGTCTCGCAGCTTCGATCCTGCCATGTCCTAGCATGTCGAGTGGTAGTTCAATTTGATCCTTTGGTCCTTGATTTGGTATATGTGACTGTTTGAAATATTAGTGTTTCATCGTTTTGAGTTCTACATGGTAAATATGAAAATAATTGAATTTGCTGTCTTAGTCTATTTGTTGACAAAGATCTGTTGGCGTTCGCAATTGTTTTGGCTTGTTTGGTTCTGTCATGTGTTTTCTCTAGTTTGCACCCCATTTGTGAAAGTATAGAACACCTAGCGTTTGAATTCCTGCGTCAAAAGGACCATAGAAAATTGGTATCGGCATTTCAGTTTCATGTGGAGAGTTTTCAAATCCAAAAATCAGTTAGCAAGTCTTGTTTGATTTTGAGAATAGCATGAAAGTTTGTTGAGGTATAACCAATGGCTGGTGATTTAACTTGAGTTGATATTGTCTTCGACATACTAGTCCTTGTAGTTTCTAATCCATTAGATTGGTTTGTCATCGAAGTCTTCTGTTGATTATGCTTGGTATGAGTTACATTCCCAGCAATTCTCCTAGACTTGTCTTAATTGTGGCTACGTGTGTATGTTCTGTGAGATTATTAGTATTCAGTTATTCTGTCTAATCCTCCTATGTGTTTAACTTTGCAGAATTGTTTTAGTGTGTTGTTGGGTAAGTAAATTACTTTGGTGATCTTTCTGATTAATTTGATGAATCTTGAGGCAGGGTAAATCAGTTAACTCACATGAATCTCAAGACGGTTGTCCCTGCTAGCTTTAATTTCCTTTTTTACCTTTTAGTAGCATATTTGTTTTGTTTCATTAGTGCTTATTTTTCGAATCTTTGGTTGTTTGATCTGATGTATTCCTCGTTGATACGATAGTTAGGCATAAAGACATATGGATGATAGTTGTTTGTTTGGCCGTAAGGGTAGGGGCTCGAAGGAACAGAATTGAAATTGGAGAATCAAACGTTCACCATTTTCATTTTTTCTTCATCGCTAGGAGTATGTTTTAGGCCGACCACATTTGGGTAAGCAAAATTTTAGGGCGTTTATATTTTAGTTTTGTCGAGGTGAGAGGTTGTCCCCTTAGTTGATGATATTATACGGGGAATACCCCGAAATACTTTGTAATTATTTTGGAGGCCATGACGAGCATAGCGAAGAAGACGTAGTGTAGGTTACCTTAGGATTTTTCATTTCTTTTCCTTTTTATTTTCTTTACTATGTGGGGATGACCTTAAGCTTCGTATGTGTTTATTTTGCTTTTTTCTGTGTTATCTACCTCAATTGAATATTCTAAAAGCGAGCTTGATTGAGTATGAAACCGCACTATTTGCGGGACTCGGGGAATACCTAACACCTTCTCCCCGAGTCAACTGAACCTCCTTACTTGAATCTCTGGTTCGGACTCGATTTTAGAGTCTGATCTGTTTTGCAAGGAAAATTCATTTTAAAAACGGTGGCCTGGCACACCGAAATCAATGTCAGGTGGTGATTCTGAGTTAATTCTTTTGAAACGAATTTTTGTGACTTCCAATATTGGAAAATCATTTTCAAGCTTTGCTAAATCCTTTTATATTTTTAAGAGGGTTAAGTGAAGAAGTTCTTTCAAAAAAAGGGGTGTGACAGTGTTAGAACTACGGAACCGAGAAATCCCTAACACCTTCTCCCGGGTTAACTGAATTCCTTACTCAGATTTCTGGTTCATGAATTGTTAACAGAGTCATATTTTCCTCGATTCGGGATTCAATCGATGACTTGGGACACCATTAGTTTCCCAAGTGACGACTCTAAAGTTTAATAATAAATCAAGTTCTTATTGTCCTTTAATTGGAAAAACTCTTTTATGCCCTTGCAGGTGTAGTGAAAAAGAAGGTGTGACAAAGGTCATTTATGCTTCGAGGCAGTTGAAGGTTCATGAGAAGACTATTTGGTTCATGTTCCAGAGTTAGCAGCCATTGTTCACACATTGATGATTTGGAGGCATTATCGTATGGTTTGGCATGTGAGGTGTTCATGGATCACAAGAGTTCAGTATTTGTTTTAGCAAAAAGGAGCTGAATTTGAGGCAGATGAGGCGATTGGAGTTGTTAAATGATTATGATATCACTATCTTATATCACCCGGAAAAGGCCAATGTGGTGGCTGATACTTTAAGTAGAAAGTCAGCCAATATGGCCAGTCTTTCTTATATACCGGTCGGTAAGAGACCACTTGCTTTAGATATTCAGGCTTTGGCCAGTCGGTTTGTGATCTTGGATATTTCTTAGCCTAGTCGGGCATTAGCTTGCACGGTCGTTCGTTCTTCATTATTGGAGTGTATCCGTGATCGGCAGTTTGATGACCCCCATTTGTGTGTACTTAGAGGCACAGTGCAGCATGGAGGTGCCAAGCAGGTTACCTTAGATGATGATGGAGTTTTGAGATTGCATGGGAGAGTTTGTGTGGTTAAAGTAGATGGGCTTCGAGAGTTGATTTTAGAAGAGGCCCATAGCTCCTGGTACTCTAATTGTTCGGGCGCCACAAAGATGTTTCAGGATTTGCGTTAGCATTATTGGTGGCATAGAATGAATAAACATATCATTGCATATGTGGCTCAGTGTTTGAATTGTCAGCATGTTAAGTATGATAACTGGAGGCCTGGTGGTTTATTTCAGAGAATTGAGCGTCCCGAGTACAAGTGGGAGCAGATCAGTATGGACTTCGTTACTGGAGTCCCAAAGACTCGAAAGAAGTTCGACGCAGTTATGGTTATTTTTGATAGGCTGACGAAGTCAGTGTATTTAATTCTCGTGGCGGTCTCCTATCCGAGAGGTTACCTGAAATCTATATTCGAGAGGTTGTTCGTTATCATGGTGTGCCGGTATCTATCATTTCGGATCGAGGTACGCAGTTTACCTCGCGCTTCTGGAGAGTAGTTCGACGAGAGTTGGGAACACAAGTTGATTTGAGTACAGTATTTCATCCTTAGACGGACGGGCAGTATGAACGGACTATTAAGATTTTGGGCGATATAGTCCGAGCTTGTGTTATTGACTTTGGAGACTCATGGGATTATTTCTTGCCTTTAGCAATATTTGTCTACAACAACAGCTACCAGTCGAGTATCCAGATGGCTCCTTATAAGGCTTTATATGGTAGGTGGTGTCGATCTCCAGTTTGATGGTTTGAGCCAGGAGAGTCTCAGTTGTTGGGTACGGATCTAGTTCAGAAGGCCTTGGACAAGGTTAGGACTATTCAGGATAGGCTTCGTACATCTCAGTCCAGGAAAAAGCATTATACAGATCTCAAGGATTGAGATATGGCTTTTATGGTTGGTGAGCGGATGTTGTTCCTAGTATCACCTATGAAGGGTGTGATGAGATTTGGGAAGACTGGCAAACTTAGCCCTAGGTTCATTAGTTCGTTAGAGATTCTTGATCGAGTGGGGGAGGTGGCTTATAGACTTTGCATTGCGGCCGAGCTTATCAGCTATGCATCCAGTGTTTCGTATATCCATACTCCGGAAATATCATGGTGATCCATCCCACATGTTAGATTTCGGCACTACCCAGTTGGACAAGGACTTGTCTTATGAGGAGGAGCCGGTGGCTATTCTAGACCTGCAGGTTCCTCAACTGCGGTCGAAGCGTTTTTCGTTTGTTCGCGTTCAGTGGAGAGGTCATACTCTTGAGCCATCGACTTGCGAGTCCGAGCCTGGTATGCAGAGCCGTTATCCTCATCTTTTCCGTGACTCAAGTACTTCCTTCTTCTGTCCGTTGAGGGATAATGGTTATCTTAGAGGTGGAGAATGTGACGACCCAAAGGGTCATCACTTGTTTAATCGAATTCTATGCTCCCGAGGCCTTTAAACCCTTATTGGAAGTTACCTCAATTTACGTGCACAATACGGGCGTAGCCAAAAATCTTAAATATAAAACTCTGTGAAAAATGATGAAATTTGATTATAAAATGAGTTAAACTGACTTCGGTCAACATTTTGGTAAATTGGCTTGGACCCGTGATTCAACAATGCCGGAGGATCCGTAGGAAAATACGGGAATTGGGCATGATGCTGTTGAGTTAGTACGTGTGTTTGGTTAGGAGCCTCGAGGGATCGGGTGTGTTTCGGAGGTGTTTCAAGAAGTTTTGAGTATAAGAAAACTTGCAGATTTTCTGCAGTCAGTGCCCAGGGATTTTACCCTTCGCGTTCACGTGGGCCCACTCGCGAATGCTTAAGGAAAAAATCCCAGGTGACCTGTTGATTCTTCGCGAACATAAAGGTTGAGATGCAAATGTGAAGCTAAGGGGAGAGACCCTTCGTGAACGCATCCTTCCACTTGCGAACGCGTAAGGTCGAGGGGGAGGGGTTACCAAATTATGCATCGCCAACGCGACCAACGTCCACGAACGCGTAGGCTTGAGGAGCCAAGCTCTGCAAGCGCGAGCCACATCCCCCGAAGGTGAATGTTTAGCAAGCCCTACCCATCACAACTGAGAGGGGCATGTCGCGAATGCGTAGAATATTTTCGCGCTGTGATTTAAAAGACAAATAACAAAACCCATTATGGGATTTTACCATAATTTCACAAACTCTTTCTTCTCCAAAGTTATTAGGCAATTTTTGAAGCATTCTTTCACGACAATCTCTTGGGGTAAGTAATCTTTAGCTAGTTTACTTCTCTTAGATTTTTAGGATTAAAACATGTGATTAAGGGTAGAAAATTAGGAATTTGGGTAGAGTTAGGACTTTTTTAATTATTCTTGATTTAGACCTTGTTTTAGGGTCAGATTTGAAAACAAATTATATATTCAGGCTCGTGGGTGAATGGGTGATTTGACTTTGGTCCGAACCTCGTATTTTGACCAAGCGGGCCTGGGGTCAATTTTTGGAATTTTTGGAAGGATGATTGGATAGTTATAGACATTGGAATTGGATTTTTTGGATTTATTGATGTTATTAAATCAATTATGTATAGATTCGATTGGGATGGAGCTAAATTAGAAAGAAAAAGCGATTTTTAAGGCTTGAGTTGACCGTAGAAGTTCGAGGTAAGTGTTTGGTCTAACCTTAGCTTGAGGGATTAAGAGTTGAGTCATATTTAATATGTGATAATTGTTGAGTACTACATATAGGCATGGTGGTGAGTATCTATACGTTAGTGTCTAGAATGGTTGTGAGTCTTTATATTGTGAATATCATGATTTCGTTGTATCTTTCACGCCTTGGCAATGATTTTTATATGTTATGAAAAGTTTGTGAAAGAAATTGTGACCTTTGAACATCGAGAAGCATTGACTATAGTTATATTACAAATTGTGAAAGTATATGAGATATTGAACCCTTTACAGTATTGGCCCAAGTGGTAAAGTGAGTTATGAAGTAAATGTGACGACCCAAAGGGTCATCACCGTAATTTTCCCTTTCCTTGCACTTATAAGGCCTTGAAAAACCTCTTATTTGATTGTATCGATTTGTAGGCACAGTCCGCGCGCGAAGCCGGAAGATTTTTATGTTAAAATATTTGAATTTTGTGTTAAAAAAATATGGATTTTGATTGTGATATTGTTATTGTTGACTTTGGTTAATGTTTTGGGTAAACGGACCCAGACACGTGATGAGACAGTCTCGGAGGGTCCGCAATGAAATCTGGGACCCGAGCGTATTCCCGGAATCAAAATCGGAGGTCCCAGGCCCGAGTGCGGATCTTTTCTGTTAAATTGTTTTTGAAAATGCTTAAGGAAAAGTGAAAATGAAAATTTGATCAAAAGTGATGGTATCGGGCTCGTATTGTGCTTATGATGCCCGATAAAAGTTTTAAATGAGCGTTAAGCACTATCTGCAAAGTTTGGTTGAAAACGGACGTCGTTTAGAGTGTTTAGGACTAAAAGCGGAAAAATTTGGAAGTTTTGAACTTGAAATGAAAATCATAAGTTTTGGAGGATGATTCTTTGATTTAGATGTTATTTTGGCGATTTGATCGCACGAGTAAGTCCGTAGGATGTTTTTGAGGTTAGGTGCATGTTTGGGTTGGATCCCCGAGGGCTCGGGTGAGTTTCAGATAGGTGTTAGGCTCATTTAGTTGCATTTCAACTGCTGGTGTCTGCAGTCTTCGCATTTGCGAAGACTAATTCGCAAATGCGAACCTCCCCCTTTTTCCTGCTTCCTCGCAAATACGGGAAATAATCTCGCAAATGCAACATTCCTTTGTTTGGCCAGTCTTCGCAAAGGTGACTTCATTCTCGCAATTGCAATCCCCCTCTTAGCAACCAGACTTCGCAAATGCGAAGTCGAATCTCGCAAATGCGACTACCCCGCCTAAGCCGCTGGTTCGCAAATGCGAACCCTTTTTTAATGCGAGTTCCCTTTTATTTTGCCCAGTTTGCAAATGCAAATTCGATGTCGCATTTGCCACATCTGCACCAGTGAATTTTATACTTAACTGATTTTAAACCTCACTTTTCATATTTTCAAAATCCAAAACCTCCATACACGATTTCTCTCGTACCCCTTCGTCCCCAAACGAAATCTAAGTCAATTTTTACTAGTTTTCTTCAATCTTTATAATCTTCTAACATGATTTCATCCTTAAATCAAAGCATTCATGATTAAAAAATGGAGATTTGGGTAGAATTTAGGTTTTTCAATAATTGGGAATATGGACCTCAATTTGGGATCCGATTTCAAAACAAATTGCATATATGAACTCATGGGGGAATGGGTAACCCGGTTTTGGTTCACACCTTGGGTTTGACCACGTGGGCCCGGGGGCATTTTGGGAGTATTTGGGTAAAAACATGGGAATTTCATACTTTGCATTCAAATTGATTTAACTAGCATTTGTTGATATATTTAAGTAAATTGCGGTTAGATTCGGCCGGTTTTGAAGCGAATTCAAGGGGTAATGCTATTCTAGAAGTGTGAGTTGAGTTGGAAGATTCCGAGGTAAGTGTTCGATCTAACTTTTTCTTGAGGGAGTATGATTAGGTTGTTATTTGATATGTGCGATGTGGGGTCAGTGTATAGGTATGGTGACGGTTACCTATGTGCGCGAGTCAAACATGACCGTGATGTTATATTTACTATAAAAAATTGTGAAGTAAATGAAAAATTGTGATAATTACCTGTTGCAAGAACCATGAACTGAATGTTGGGAATTAAATGAACTAAGGATGAATTTTTGGTACTTTCCCTTGCCGGAGCCATTTGCTGAGTTGTATTCCCTTGCCAGGACTTATTGTTGAGTTGTATTTCCCTCGCCGGGATTTATTGTTGAATTATTCTCCCTTTCCGGGATATCGTGTCTTGATATATATATATATATATATATATATATATATATATATATATATATATATATATATATATATATATATATATATATATATTATATTTCCTGTTATCATTTGGTTGTGACCATTGATTGGGAGAGGAAGAGAGAGTAAAAGCACGAAGGGTGATGCCATGCAGTTGTTGATTCATTAGCTTTCCTATTTGATTATTATTTATTCAGTTCCATCTGTTGATTGTAGAAGTTGTAATTGAACTGCTACTCCCCCAGCATGTCCTATTTTCCTTTTATTTGCTTAAAATTCTTGCTCTCTTCCTATTATTGCATATATCTGTACATGCTGGTTGTGGTAGGTTCGATTTAGCCTTGTCACTACCTCGCCGAGGTTAGGCCGGACACTTACCAGCACATGGGGTCCGTTTTGCTGATACTACGCTTCTGTGCCTTTTTGTGCACAGGTCAGGACCCAGTCTGCGGACCGTAGCTATAGCTCCGGAGTGATCCTTCAGTCCAGAGACTCTGAGGTAGTTCACTGGCGTTCACGGGCCCCGAGTCTCCTCTATATATTTCTTTCAGTTTGTTTAATTGTAACAGATAGACATGCTATGTATTTCTTTCAGACTATTGTTTTTATTACTCTTTAGTTGTCTGTGAGCAGTGACACCGGATACTAGGTAGAGATATGTTGTTAGTTTTTCTTCATCTTGTTTTCATTATTGTTATTAAAAGACTTCTGCATGTTTTTACTTAATTTCTTTAGTAATTAACTCTATTAGATTTAAGTTTCTGTGAAAATGATTATAAAGGTTGGCTTGCCTAGCTTTGATAGTAGGCGCCATCGCGACTCCCGATGGTGGGTAAATTTGGGTCGTTACAAGGTGGTATCAGAGCACTAGGTTACTTGGGTCTCAAAAACTCACGGACAAGCTCGGTAGAGTCTGAGGGATCGGTACGGAGACGTCTGCATTTATCACCCAGAGGCTACAGAGTTAGGAAAATTTTCACTTTTTCCATTCCTGTCGTGCGATTCTGTTTCTCAAATATTGATTGTCCTTCTACTCTGTTATTTCACAGATGGCGAGAACACGTGCGTCTTCTTCTTCTGTGCAGAAGCCCGAGCACCCAGACAGCAGCTCCCGCGAGGGGCAGGGGCAGGGGCAGAGCTTAGCCCCAGGCAGCAGTTCCAGAGGTTGAGCCTCATATTGGCTTTGATGAGGAGGTTCCAGCTACACCAGCTCTAGTGGGCCCAGCTCAGGTCCCGGGAGGAGTGATGTTTTCTTCGGATCTTCAGGATGCTCTTGTCCACATAGCAGGCTTTATGGACAGTGCTGATAGAGCGGGATTGCTGCCAGTAGCACCAACCACTTCTCAGGCTGGAGAAGGGGTTCAGACTCCGGCTACACGTACTCCGGAGCAGGTAGTTCTCCAAACTCAGGTTCCATTGGTTCAGCTCGCAGTGGCGGCTCATACAGGCATTACAGCTCAGGCCGGAGATGGGACGGACATGTCTTCGGATGCTTTGTGGAGACTTGATCGGTTCTCCAAGCTTTTCACCACTACTTTCAGCGGTGCTTCATCGGAGGATCCCCAGGATTTTCTATACAGTTGTCATGAGATCCTCAGAACTATGGGGATAGTAGAGACCAATGGGGTCGATTTTTGCACTTTCAGACTTGTGGGGTCCGCCCAGACTTGGTGGAGAGATTATTGTCTATCTAGACCAGCAGGGTCTCCAGCTTTGACATAGGCTCAGTTTGCAGAGTTATTTTTAGAGAAGTTTCTCCCCGTCACTGAGCGGGAGGCACTTCGCAAACAGTTTGAGCACCTTCAGCAGGGCTCCATGACAGTTACATAGTATGAGACCAGATTTGTTGACTTGGCACACCATGCAGTAGTGATACTCCCTACAGATCGGGAGAGGGTCCAGAGGTTCATTAATGGATTAATTCAGCCCATTCGCATATAGATGGATGTGAGGGTTGCCAGTGACATTACTTTTCAGGAGCGGCCAATGCAGCCCGCCAAGTAGAGATAGCATTGGCACAAGGAGATAGTCAGGGTTCGGACAAGAGGCCTCTACATTCTGGCAGATTTAGTGGTACCTCATCTAGAGGTAGGGATTTCCATGACAGAGGCCATCAATGAAACCTTTCCAGCCGGCACTTCAGGTTTCTCATGGTACGCCAGGCGGTGGTGGCCACCAACAATATTATTCAGACCACCAGTCTTTCAGCACACCACCAACCTCCATCAGAGCACCTCCACATCAGAGCTTCAAGGGAGGACATACCGGTCGACAGGGCCAGCAGTCTCATCTACCAAAGGCAAATTATGGTTGTGGTGACACAGGTCATGTTGTCAGGTTTTGCCCTCGAGCCTCGAATAGTTCTCAGCAACAGGGTCCTTGCCCTACGATTCATGCAGCAGGTGATCCACAGGCCGCCCAGCCAGCTAGAGGCGGGGGTAGGGATCATAGAGGTGGAGGGAGAGACCGTACAGGTAGAGCCCGGACAGCCAAAGGTAGGGGTCAGCCCGCAGCAGATCATCCCAGAGACGCAGTTCAAGGAGGTTGGAGCCAGCCCCATTGTTATGCATTACCAGCCAGGCCGGAGGCCGATTCATATGATGCTGTGATTACAGGTACTATACTAGTCTGTGATAGGGGTGCTTCTGTATTATTTGATCCGGATCTACTTATTCTGATGCGTCATCCTATTTCGCACCTTATTTGATCATGCCTAGTAAGGCTCTGGGTATTCATGTATCTGTGTCCGCACCGGTTGGTGATTTTATAGTGGTCGACCAAGTGCATCGTTCTTTCCTTGTGGTATTTGAGGGCCTTGAGACCCGTGTCGATTTATTACTTCTAGACATGGTGGACTTCGATGTTATATTGGGGATGGACTGGTTGTCTGCGTATCATGCTATCTTGGATTATCACGCCAAGACCATCACTTTGGCCTTGCCTGACATGCCCCGACTTGAGTGGAGAGGGACCCCAGATCATGCCACCCGTAGTGTTATTCGTATGTCAAGGCTCGACGTATGGTCAAGAAGTGGTATTTAGCATATTTGGTGTATGTTCGCGACTCGAGCACAGATGTTCCATCTATCGACTCTGTTCCTATTGTTCGGGAGTTCCCCGAGATTTTTCCTTTAGACCTGCCGGGAATGCCACCCGACAGGGATATTGAATTCTATATTGATTTGGTTCCGTGCACTCAGCCTATTTCTATTCCTCCGTATCGCATGACCCCGCTAGAGTTGAAAGAGTTGAAAGAGCAGCTTTAGAATTTTCTTGATAAGGATTTCATTAGACCCAGTGCATCACCTTGTGGTGCGTCAGTGTTGTTTGTGAAGAAAAAGGATGGATCGATGAGGATGTGCATTGATTACCGGCAGTTCAGCAAGGTGACGATAAAGAACAAGTATCCACTGCGGAGGATTGACGACTTGTTTGATCAGCTTCAAGGTTCTAAGGTGTTCTCGAAGATAGATTTGAGGTCTGGTTATCATCAGCTGAGGATTAGGGCGTCTGATGTCCCTAAGACAACATTTCGTACTCGGTATGGGCATTATGAGTTTTTGGTCATGTCGTATGGGTTGACCAATGCCTCAGCAGCATTCATGGAGTTGATGAACCGAGTATTCAGGCCTTACTTGGACTTATTTGTGATTGTATTCATTGATGATATCTTGGTATACTCCCGCAGTTAGGAGGAGCATGAGCAGCACCTCAGAGTGGTTCTTCAGACTTTGAAGGATAGCCAGTTGTACGCAAAATTCTCAAAGTGCGAATTTTGGTTAAGTTCAGTAGCATTCCTGGGTCATGTCGTATCAGCAGAGGGTATTCAAGTGGACCCAAAGAAGATAGAGGCTGTCAAGAACTGGCCTCTACCAGCTTCAGCTACAAATATTCGGAGCTTCTTAGGGTTAGCTGGTTACTACAGACGTTTTGTGGAGGGGTTTTCATCCATCGCAGCCCCGATGACTAGATTGACTCAGAAGGGTGCCCAGTTGAGGTGGTCAGATGAGTGTGAGGCGAGTTTCTAGAGGCTCAAGATAGCTCTGACTATGGCACGGGTATTGGTGTTGCCCACGGGATTCGGGCCTTATACTGTATATTGTGATGCTTCTCGCATCGGACTTGGCGCAATGTTGATGTAGAACGGAACGGTCATAGCATATGCTTCGAGGCAGTTGAAGATCCATGAGAAGAATTATCCAGTTCATGACTTAGAGTTGGCCGCCATTGTTCATGCCTTGATAATCTGGAGGCATTATTTGTACGGTGTGACGTGTGAGGTGTACACGGATCACAAGAGCCTTCAGTACTTTTTCACGCAGAAGGAGTTGAATTTGAGATAGCGGAGGTGGTTGGAGTTGCAAAAAGAATATGATGTTTCTATTTTATACCATCCGAGAAAGGCCAATGTGGTGGCTGATGCATTGAGTAGGAATTCCGCCAGCATGGGTAGCCGTGCCTATATTCCAGTCAGCCAGAGACCGCTTGCCTTGGATGTTCATGCCTTGGACAATAGATTTGTGAGATTGGATATTTTTGAGCCTAGTAGGGTGTTAGCTTGCACGGTTGCTCGCTCATCATTGATGGAGCGTATCCGGGAGCGGCAGTTTGATGATCCCCATTTGTGTGTCTTAAGAGACACGGTGCAGAGGGGAGGTGCCAATGAGATGACTTTGGGAGATGATGGCATATTGAGGTTGTAGGGGCGAGTTTGTGTTCCCAATATTTATGGTATTCGAGAGTCGATCTTAGCGGATGCCCACAGTTCTCGGTATTCTATTCACTCGGGCGCCGCGAAGATCTATCAGGATTTGAAACAACATTATTGGTGGCATAGAATGAAGAAAGACATTGTTGCATATGTGGCTCGTTGTCTAAATTTTCAGCAGGTTAAGTACGAGCATCAGAGGTCTGGTGGGTTATTTCAGAGAATTGAGCTTCCCAAGTGAAAGTAGGAGAGAATCACCATGGATTTTGTTACTGGCTTTCCGATGACTCGGAAGAAGTTTGATGCTATATGGGTTATTGTGGATAGGCTGACTAAGTCAGCGCATTTCATCCCAGTTGCCACTACCTATTCATCTGACAGGTATGCTGAGATTTACATAAGAGAGATCGTTCGCCTTCATGGGGTGTCCATATCTATTATTTCGGATCTGGGTCCGCAGTTTACCTCGCATTTTTGGAGGGCGGTGCAGCATGAGTTAGGCACCCAGGTCCAGTTGAGTACAACATTTCACCTCCAGACGGACAGTCAGTCCAAGAGGACCATTCAGATTCTTGAGGATATGCTCCGAGCCTACGTTATTAACATTGGAGGTTCGTGGGATCAGTTCTTGCCGTTAGCGAAGTTTTCCTACAACAACAGCTACCAGTCCAGTATTCAGATGGCTCCATATGAGGCGATGTATGGCAAGCGATGTCGGTCCCCATTCGGATGGTTTGAGCAGGGAGAGACTTGGTTATTAGGTTCAGATTTTGTGCAGGAGGCCTTGGATAAGGTCAAGATCATTCAGGACAAACTTTGGTCAGCTCAGTCCAGGCAGAATAGTGTTGGAGATCGTAAGGTCAGGGATGTTGCTTTAATGGATGGTGAGCGAGTGTTGCTCCGTGTATCGCCTATGAAGGGCGTGATGAGATTCGGGAAGAATGGAAAGCTTAGCCCTAGGTATATTGGCCCGTTTGAGGTTCTGGACCGTATGGGGAATGTGGCTTATAGACTTGCATTGCCGCGTAGCTTGTCACCCGTGCATCCGATTTTTCATGTATCCATGCTTCGGAACTATCACGGTGATCCCACCCACGTGTTATATTTCAGTACTATCCAATTGGACAAGGATATGTCATACGAGGAGGAGACGGTGGCTATTTTAGATCGGAAGGTTCGACAGTTGAGGTCGCGGAGTTTTCCTTCAGTGCAGGTTCAGTGGAGAGGTCAGCCTCCTGAGGCATCGACCTGGGAGTCCGAGTTTGATATGCGAAACCGTTATCCCCATCTATTCCCCGACTTAGGTACTCCTTTCTTTTGTCCGCTCGAGGACGAACAGTTGTTTTAGAGGTGGAGGGTGTGACGACCCAAAGGGTCATCACTATAATTCTCCCTTTCCTTGCAATTCTAAGTTCTTGAAAACCTCTTATTTGATTTCCTCGATTTGTGTAAAGAGTCCGGGAGCGAAGCCGGAAGATTTTTATGTGAAAATATTTGAATTCTGTGTTAAAAACTATGGATTTTCATTGTGATATTGCTATAGTTGATTTTTGTCAACGTTTTGGGTAAACGGACCCGGACCCGTGATGCGACAATCCCGGAGGGTCCGTAATGCAATTTGGGATCCGGGGTTATTCCCGGAATTGAAATCCGAGGTCCCATGCCTGAGTACGAAGCTTTTCTGTGAAATTGTTTTGAAAATGCTTAAGGAAAAATGAAAATGAAAATTTGATCAAAAATGATGGTATCGGGTTCGTATTTTGGTTCCAATGCCTGGCACAAGTTTTAAATGAGCGTTCAGCGTTATATGTAAAGTTTGGTTGAAAATGGACGTCGTTTGGCATGTTCCGGACGAAAAGTGGAAAAATTTGGATGTTTTGAACTTGAAACGAAAATCATGAGTTTTGGAGGTTGATTCTTTGATTTAGATGTTATTTTGGCTATTTGATCACAAGAGTAAGTCTGTAGGATGTTCTTGAGATATGGTGCATGTTTGGGTTGGAGCCCCGAGGGCTCGGGTGAGTTTCGGATAGGTGTTAGGCTCATTTTTTTGCATTTCAACTGTTGGTGTCTGTAGTCTTCGCATTTGCGAAGACTTATTCGCAAATGCGAACCTCCCCCGTTTTCCTTCTTCCTCACAAATACGGGAAATAATCTCGCAAATGCAACATTCCTTTGTTTGGCCAGTCTTCGCAAATGTGACTTCACTCCTCCAATTGCGATCCCCCTCTTAGCAACCAGACTTTGCAAATGCAAAGTCGAATCTCGCAAATGCGACTACCCGGCCTAAGTCGCTGGTTTGCAAATGCGAACCCTTTTCTTGCAAATGCGAGTTCCATTTTATTTTGCCTAGTTCGCAAATGCGTAGTCGATGTCGCATTTGCGACATCTGCACCCGTGAATTTTATACATAACTGATTTTAAACCTTATTTTTCATATTTTCAAAACCCAAAACCTTCGTAGACGATTTCTCTCGAACCGCTTCGTCCCCAAACCAAATGTACGAAATTTTTTACTAGTTTTCTTCAATCCTTATCATCTTCTAACATGATTTCATCCTTAAATCAAAGCTTTCATGGTTAAAAAATGGAGATTTGGGTAGAATTTAGGTTTTTTAATAATTGGGGATTTTGACATCAATTTGGGGTCCGATTTCAAAACAAATTGCATATATGAACTCGTGGGGGAATGGGTAACGTGGTTTTTGTTCGAACCTCGGGTTTTGACCACGTGGGCCCGGGGGCATTTTGTGAATTTTCGGGTAAAACCTTGGAATTTCATTCTTTTGGATTCACATTGATTTAACTAGAATTTGTTGATACATTTATGTAAATTGTGGTTAGATTCGATCGGTTTTGAAGAGAATTCGAGGAGTAAAGCTATTCTAGAAGCGTGAGTTGAGTTGGAAGCTTCCGAGGTAAGTGTTAGATATAAATTTGTCTTGAGGGAATAGGATTAGGTTGTTATTTGTTATGTGCTATGTGGGGATAGTGTATAGGTATGGTGACGGTTACCTATGTGCCCGAGTCAAGCATGACTGTGATGTTATATTTGCTATCAAAAATTGCGTAGTAAATGAAAAATTATGATAATTACTTGTTGCAAGAATCACGAACTGAAAGTTGGGAAATAAATGAACTAAGGAGGAATTTTTGGTACTTTTCACTCGCCGGGGCCATTTTTTGAGTTGTATTCCCTTGTCAGGACCTATTGGTGAGTTGTATTTCCATTGCCGGGATTTATTGGTGAATTATTCTCCCTTGCTGGGATATCTTGTCTTGATATATATATATATATATATATATATATATATATATATATATATATATATATATATATATATATATATATATATATATATATATATATATATATATATATATATATATATATATATATATATATATATATATATATATATTTGCTTTTCCCGTTTGGTTGTGACCATTGATTGGGAGAGGAAGAGAGAGTAAAAGCACGAAGGGTGATGTCGTGCCTTGTATATGATATTCTTGGTGAGAAATGAGAGTAAAAGAACGAAAGGTGATGGCGTACATTATAATTGATTATTTTGGTGAGGAATGAGAGTAAAAGCACGAAGGGTGATGCCGTGCAAGTGTTGATTCATTAGCTTTCTTATTTGATTATTATTTATTCAGTTCCATCTATTGATTGTAGAAGTTGTAATTTAACTGGTACTCCCCCAGCATGTCCTTTTTCCCTTTTATTTGCTTAAAATTCTTGCTCTCTTCCTGTTATTGCATATATGTGTACAAGTTGGTTGTGGTAGGTCCGGTTTAGCCTCGTCACTACCTCGCCGAGGTTAGGCCGGGCACTTACCAGCACATGGGGTCACTTGTGCTGATACTATGCTTCTGTGCCATTTTGTGCACAGGTCAGACCCAGTCTACGGAACGCAGCTATAGTTCGGGAGTGATCTTTCAGTCCAGAGACTCTGAGGTAGTTTGTTGGCGTTCGCGGGCCCCGAGTCTCCTCAATCTATTTCTTTCAGTTTGTTTAATTGTATCAGACAGACATGCTATGTTTTTCCTTCAGACTATTGTTTTTGGTAATCTTTAGTTGTCCGTGAGCAGTGACACCAGATACTGGGTAGAGATATGTTGTTAGTTTTTCCGCATCTTGTTTTCTGTATTGTTATTAAAAGACTTCCACATGTTTTTATTTAATTGCTTTAGTATTTAACTCGTTTAGATTTAAGTTTCTGTGAAAACGATAATAAAGGTTTGCTTGCCTAGATTCGACAGTAGGCGTCATCGCGACTACCGATGGTGGGTAAATCCGGGTCGTGACAGTAAAACTGAATGAAAGAGAAAGAGTAATTAATCTTTTCCCTCGCCGGGATGTTTGTTGTTTTGTTGATTATCTCCTTTGCTGGGATGTGATATTATTGATGTGTTCCCTTCCCGAGATTTAATTGTTTAATTGTGATCCCTTGGCGGGATTTCTTTTATTATTTGTTTACTCCCTTGCCCTTTGTTTGTGATTGTTGTTTGGGTGAGGAAGAGTGTTAAAGCACGAAGGGTGATGTCTTGCATTATTTTCTATTATGAGGGTAAGAGTGTAAAGCACGAAGGGTGATATTGTGCCATATGATTTACCATTTAGTACCAATTTTCATTGATTATATGATGAAGAAAGAGAGTAAAAGCATGAAGGGTGATGTTGTGCACATTGTTATTATATGACTGATGTGGTGAGAACGAGAGTAAAAGCATGAAGAGTGATGTCGTACACACTTTTATGATAAGTTACTTTGGTGAGGACTAGAATAAAAGCACGAAGGGTGATGACGTGCAAATTGTTATTTTCTGATACTTGTTTATATTTTAGTTATGTTGTTTATTTCCTTACTTGATTCTTTCTATTCGGAACTGTTATCTCCCCCACAACATGGTTCCCCCTCCCACATTGGCTGGTTATTTTCTGTAGTTCTTTTCCGTTGTATATACATATTTGAACTTCACAAGTTTATTTGGTAGTCTGGTTCTAGCCTCGTTATTACTTCGCTGAGGTTAGGCTAGACACTTACCAGCACATGGGATCGTTTGTACTGATACTACACTCTGCACTGTGTGCAGATCCAGGAGCAGCTTTCGGACAGTAGTTGGAGGGCTTCCTTTAGTTTGCAGGCGTCCATAGGCCCTGGCTTCTCCCTCCATCCCTTTTCTCTGTTTCATTTTCTTTCATTCAGAGACAATATATTGTATTTTCTTTAGACCTTGGTTGTAGAAACTCTTAGACAGTCTGTGATACTATGACACCAAATTTGGGGTGTTGATGTTTTAAAAGTTGTAATAGATGTAGCCTTAAGTTATTAATGGTTGACTTCCGCTTATTTCTTAAAATTCTGATTTCATTATTTTGTCACCTTATGTTTCTTAAAAAGAAGTAATATGAAAATGTAGCAGGTAGTTAAGGTTTAGCTTGCCTAGCTCCAATTAGTAGGCATCATCACGACTCACGAGGACGAAAAATCCAGGTTTGGCCCTTTTGCTTAAATGCCGTACAATTTATATTATACGGATTATAATTGTAAGCACGTGATTTTTGCCGTATATATGAATTATTCCCATAAAAATCAAATAGATGATTTTTTTTTATTTTTACAATTTTTGTGCATTTTTGTGTCATTTTCTGATAATTGTTGAATTTTGTTTGCGCATGTTAACTTATAAAAATTACAAAAATACGTATTTGCAATTAGGATTTAATTTCACGTTTTAGGGTTAATTAGGGTTAATATTTTTGGCTCAAAATATGAAAATTCACAAAACAAATTAGCTCATTTCGCATTTTAATCATTTTTATTTGGAATTTGTCAAATTAGATTCTTACAATAATTTGAGGAATTATTTAGTTTAGTTTAAATATATTAGGATTTTAGTATTGTTCCAATTTAATAAAAACAGAAAATACAAAGAAAAATAATATAATTTTAAAACACAAAAAAGGGATAATAGGAATAATTGAAAAGGGAAGCAATTGAAAAAGGGCTGCCAGGAGTGGACCATTACTAATATAACTTAGCCCAGTTGAATTAATTGATCCAAGCCCCATCCAAACCCAGGCCCCATACCCGCCCGTCCAGTCTGGTCGAGATTTTGGTTCTAAGTTGTATAGAATTTTTTTGATAGCTGGTTCAAGGGGGTTTGGAGTTGTTTTGCATTTTGGATGAATAACAGGTTGATCTACTGGGGACATTCTAAAATCTGAGGATAAAAAATGAATCTGAGATTCCACAACACTAAAGGGCTGGATTTCCACTGTTCCATTGAGTTTTGAAGATTGGTATTCTGATTTTTCTCCCTCGAATTGAAACACTCTTGAAGCTGATGCTAAAAATGACCTAGAGTCAAGCTTATAGGGATTTTCTTTTGGGATTCACGCACTTGATTGGATTTGGTTTTCTTGGGGTTTATTTGCATCTTTTCTTTGCTCAAACTGGTCTAAAAGTGCTGCTGAGCTAGCTTACTGTTGATCCTCCCATCTTTCTGTTGTTCTGTTTGTCAGCTACACTCTCTTGTAATCTTGTTAATCATGGAGCTCGTATTTGAGAGCATGAAATGATATGGAGTCTTGCAGCATGAGACTTCTTTGTTTAGCTCTTTGATTCGTTCTTGATTCACTATAACTTTCTGCCTGAACAGTTATTTTGTCATAAGTAACAGTCTGTAAATAGACCTTCATATGTATGAATACAGTCTATAAATGTCTCAATTGCGATTTAAAGGAGACTTGTTCATGCAAAGGGTGAGGATTAAGTTCAGGATCATGATTATTCATAGGTCCATGGACGTCTAGAAATGGAGTTAATTCACAATGATTTTACTACTGTTGTGTTATTAGATTGCTTGTAGGGTCTAGTTAGTTGTGTGGACATGCTTGGGCCAATAAAATGATTCGTATATTACATTAAAGTATTGAATGGTATAGAGAATAATTCTGATTAAGTAAGAGCATGAGCATGAGGTTCTATCGTTGAATACATGTTTTGTTTGGTTATTTTTTATTATTATTCAAGAGCTTCATGAGGTGCAATCCGTGCGAAACAATGATTAATGTAATGAATTTTAATGCCACTATTTTGTTGAGTCAGTTAAGGAACTTCAGGCTTATTATTAGGGTATTATTTCTCTGATTGGCTCACGATCAACGTCTGTCTATTTATACCTCTATCATCATTGTGAAGGCTCGAAATGGGGTTGTTTCATGAATTTCAGAGGCCTTGAGATTAGGTTCATTGGCCTAGCCATTTGGATCCAGCTTATTTCGTTTAAATGATTTAATTAATATTTGGTATTCGGTTTTTGAGTTGGGTAGCGGGTTTTAAACAAAAAGGCTTGTCCTTTTGTTTGGACCCAAACTTGGACTTGATGCCCGGATTTTACATATAATTAATTAGGAACTTTTCTTTTTTAGAGACAAAAACAAAAATAGAAAAAATATAGTCGCTTTAGGCTTATCCTTTAAAATAGAATGAGACGAGCCTCGCCCAATAAAAATAAAATTGCGGGGCCTTCAATAGTGCGCCTGGAGAATATAGACATGCATTTAGAATTTTTGAAGTCCGGAGTCCGCCTGGAGAATAGAGACATGCAATTAGAATTTTTGAAGTCAGGAGTCCGCCTGAAGAATAGAGATATTCATTAGAACTTTTAAAGTCAGGAGTCCGCCTTGAGAATAGAGACGTACAATTCAAATTTTAGCAATCAGGAGTCCGCCTGGAGAATAGAGACATACAGTTCAAATTTTAACAATCAGGAGCCCGCCTGGAGAATGGAGGTGTTAAATTTTAAGTTGTAGTTGAAGTGAGGAGCCCGCCTGAAGAACAGAGGTATACAATTCAAGCTTCGAAATCAGAAGCCCGCCTGTATAATAGAGGTATTTCGAGTCAAGATGTAGTCAAAATTCTTATTAATATTCGGTAACTGTGACCAGTTTCCAAACTGGGGTAGAAGGTTTTCTTTATTTTGTCTATTTTATGAAGTCAGGAGCCCGCTTTGATAACGGAGGAATATAGTCAAGTTCAAATTCAGCAATCAGGAGCCCGTCTGGATAACAGAGGAATACAGTCAAGTTCAAATTCAGCAATCAGTAGCCCGCCTGGATAATAGAGGAATACATTCAAATTCAAGTTTATTCAAGTTCAAAAATTTGGAGGGAAGGAACAACATATTCGTGCACATTTTGAAGTAATAACAATGAGTTTCTCCAAATAAAACACAAGACTACAAGGCAACTAAGAAACATAAGACAACAAGGTGACAAGAGAAAATACAAGACAACAAGGAAGTACAAGAGCAAGATTGAAGAATTTAGATAGGATTTTTGTAATTCGTAGTTCATAGCTTAGGCTAGCTTCTTTTACTTTTGGCATGGTGTAATAAGGAAGGTCAGTGAGCAGTAGCAGCAGCAACAATCGCAGTGAAGCCACAACTCTTGGTGGTCCCAGTTACAAAACACTCCCGAACTACACTGACCTGATTCTTGTTTAGCCCAGGATATGTATGCAACCTCTAAAGCAGGGTGCGGTCAAAACCTTTCAAAACGCTTCACAACGGAATTTTCAAACGGGCAAAAACTTCTCGTATTTGCTCACTTATCTTTGCCCGAAAACATTTCATATTTCCAAGAAAAGAGGGCAGCTGTGAGCACGTGATTTTTTCCCTATATATGAATTATTCCCATAAAAATGAAATAGATAATTTTTCTTTATTTTTACAATTTTTGTGCATTTTTGTGTCATTTTCTGATAATTGTTGCATTTTGTTTGCGCATGTTAAATTATAAAAAATATAAAAATAAGTATTTTCATTTAGGATTTAATTTCATGTTTTAGGATTAATTAGGGGTTAATTTTTTTTGGCTCAAAATATGAAAATTCACAAATAAATTTGCTCATTTTGCATTTTAATCATTTTTATTTGGAAATTGTCAAATTAGATTCTTAAAATAATTTTAGGAATTATTTAGTTTAGTTTAAATATATTAGTATTTTATTATAGTTCCAATTTTATAAAAACAGAAAAATACATAGAAAAATTAATATAATTTTAAAACACAAAAAAGGGATAAAAAAAATAATTGAAAAGGGAAGCAATTGAAAAAGGGCTACCAAGAGTGGGCCATTACTAATATAACTTAGCCCAGTTGAATTAATTTATCCAAGCCCCATCCAAACCCAGGCCCCATACCCGCCCGTCCCGTCTCGTTCTTAACAGCTAAACGACGCCGTCCCAGGCCGTCCCTTTTGATCTCAGCCGTTCTGGTTTTAAAATCGACGGTCCACATTAGTTCATGGGCTTTACATTTATATGTAATAACCTGCGTGTTATTTGTTACGACAGAGCTCCTCTTTCTCGTATCATCTTCTTCATCTAACCTCTCCGCTGTTATTCTGCCATCGAACTGCCGCCGAAAATCGTCTCTGCCGCCGGCGGAGCTCCAATAGACCCCAAAGCTCTACCATATACTCCTCGCCTTACCCCCTTCCCATTCCCACCATTGATTTCTTCCAAAACTCAGCCAAAGCTCCGGAAATTCAAATCTGATAATGGATGAAAAACCCTAATTCGCCCCAAACTTCGCAAAATTACTACCAAGGGTTCTTCAGATTTCCTCCACCAAAAATCTGTGCTTAAAACCCCTCAAAATTCTCTGAAATTCATCAAATTGGAAGAGCTAGGGTTCGCCAGTTTTGAATTCGTTTTGAAGATTTTTGAAGTCGCGTCGATTTTCCGTTAACGTTATTTTCTTATTCTAGTTTGAATGGGCAAATAACATTAACGGGGTGTCGACTCCGTTGCGAGTTTGTTCCGGGCTGATTCAAGGGTGAGTTTTCTTGTTAGTCTTAATTTCTCTGTTTCTTGTTATGATTTTGGTTCTTTTCTTCTTTCTTATTTCCTCATATTGGTTAACTGTTAAGCTCAATACTGTTTTGTTTTGAGCACGGTTTAGTATTTGATTTCTATTTCCGTGCATCCCCTGTATTTGTTACCCAATCTTAGTTCATCTTAAATTATAGTCGATTTTCTTGTGGAGGTTTAATCTGTGCTTAGTGTTATGTTAGTTTTATGTTAGACTCTGATTTCTCTTCTTCCCTTCTTTTGATTCAAGCTTCTTAATATTTTTTGTTAATTAGTTAGTTCATGATAATTTTTGTGTTGATTAAATAATCACTCGTCAAGTCTATTTTAGATAATTTCAGTCTTTAGGGTTACTTTAATTTAAGTTAGTAAACTCTTTAGTTGTTAATGTTAATCTTTGTTAGTTTGTAGGCTAATAGGATTGGTTATAGCTGAAGAAATTCTTTTGTTAGTTAACGAAAGTTAGGAATGTAACTAGGGGGTAAAGGGTTGGGTCAGTTAGCATGAGATGTAATTTTAGGGCTGCTAGAAGGGTAGTTTAGGCATTGAAAAGGGCAGAATCTTTCAGAATAGTAAAATTAAAGCAGGGGAAGGGTAACTTAGGAATTGTATAACCAAAAGAGCATAATAGGTTCTTCTAGAATAGGGTAAAAGTGTAGCTTTCAGCTTGTTGGTAGTACTTACTAGGGTAGCAAGTTAGAAATGGTGGGACCAAACTCAAATTAAGTAGGGACTGATAGTGCAAACTAAAATTATAGGGCTGCCCTATTTGGCTCCTATATAAGGGCACTATTTGCTTGAGAAAGGGTCTTCAATTTTGAGCCCAAAAAATCCAAAGGAAAAACTTTTCCCTCTTTTCAAAAATTTTCAGATTAACTAGTAGGTTCAAACATTCAAAAAAATACAAAAACATCAGAAAAATGAAAAACCAAAAATATTTTTACTATTTCAATGAATATTGAGTAGTTTTCTGTCTTTGTTTTAGTACTCTTCAGTTCTGGTCGAGATTTTGGTTCTAGGTTGTATAGAATTTGTTTGATAGCTGGTTCAAGGGGGTTTGGGAGCTGTTTTGCATTTTGAATGAATATTAGGTTGATCTACTAGGGACATTCTAAAATCTGAGGATAAAAAAAGAATTTGAGATTCCACAACACTAAAGGGCTGGATTTGCACTATTCCATTGAGTTTTGAAGATTGGTTTTCTGATTTTTCTCCCTCGAATTGAAACACTCTTGAAGCTGATGCTAAAAATGACCTAGAGTCAAGCTTATAGGGATTTTCTTTTGGGATTCACGCACTTGATTGGATTTGGTTTTCTTGGGGTTTATTTGCATCTTTTCTTTGCTCAAACTGGTCTAAAAGTGCTGCTGAGCTAGCTTACTGTTGATCCTCCCATCTTTCTGTTGTTCTGTTTGTCAGCTACACTCTCTTGTAATCTTGTTAATCATGGAGCTCGTATTTGAGAGCATGAAATGATATGGAGTCTTGCAGCATGAGACTTCTTTGTTTAGCTCTTTGATTCGTTCTTGATTCACTATAACTTTCTGCCTGAACAGTTATTTTGTCATAAGTAACAGTCTGTAAATAGACCTTCATATGTATGAATACAGTCTATAAATGTCTCAATTGCGATTTAAAGGAGACTTGTTCATGCAAAGGGTGAGGATTAAGTTCAGGATCATGATTATTCATAGGTCCATGGACGTCTAGAAATGGAGTTAATTCACAATGATTTTACTACTGTTGTGTTATTAGATTGCTTGTAGGGTCTAGTTAGTTGTGTGGACATGCTTGGGCCAATAAAATGATTCGTATATTACATTAAAGTATTGAATGGTATAGAGAATAATTCTGATTAAGTAAGAGCATGAGCATGAGGTTCTATCGTTGAATACATGTTTTGTTTGGTTATTTTTTATTATTATTCAAGAGCTTCATGAGGTGCAATCCGTGCGAAACAATGATTAATGTAATGAATTTTAATGCCACTATTTTGTTGAGTCAGTTAAGGAACTTCAGGCTTATTATTAGGGTATTATTTCTCTGATTGGCTCACGATCAACGTCTGTCTATTTATACCTCTATCATCATTGTGAAGGCTCGAAATGGGGTTGTTTCATGAATTTCAGAGGCCTTGAGATTAGGTTCATTGGCCTAGCCATTTGGATCCAGCTTATTTCGTTTAAATGATTTAATTAATATTTGGTATTCGGTTTTTGAGTTGGGTAGCGGGTTTTAAACAAAAAGGCTTGTCCTTTTGTTTGGACCCAAACTTGGACTTGATGCCCGGATTTTACATATAATTAATTAGGAACTTTTCTTTTTTAGAGACAAAAACAAAAATAGAAAAAATATAGTCGCTTTAGGCTTATCCTTTAAAATAGAATGAGACGAGCCTCGCCCAATAAAAATAAAATTGCGGGGCCTTCAATAAAGGTTTCAAAATATTTAGAAAAAATCGGGAAGGATCATTTAGCGAATTTTGCGACTCTCCCAAAATATTACAACGCGTTAGACTCTATTAGGCACGATTTCCATAAAATTACATTCCTAAATACGGGTGGGCATTTTATGCGGCCCTAATCCAAATCCTAAAACGTTAAGTAGAGTGTGTCTAGGATTGCGGGTTCATTTGATACGGCGCAATCCGAAAATACACTTTAAACGACGTTCACTTTCCTAAAGAAATATCTTATTAAATAAAAGCGGTAAAGCATAAAATTGGAACATAGGTTCTTCATGTAATAAAATTAGTTAAAAGCTAAATGCAACAGTTGAGCGACCGTGCTAGAATCATGGAACTCGGGAATGCGTAACACCTTCTTTCGGGTTAACAAAATTTCTTATCCGGATTTCTGGTTCGCATACTGTAACAGAGTCATACTTTTCCTCGATTCGGGGTTCAACCGGTGACTTGGGACACCATTAATCTCCCAAGTGGCGACTCTGAAATCTTAATAAATAAATCCTGCTCCGATTGTCCTTTATCTAAAAAAACTCCTTTAATTATTTCCTAAGTAAAGGATAAGAACAATTGGGGTAATTTTCCTATTTTCCTAATAATAAGAACTTTTAAATCAATAAAACGCTATTCATTAGATTTTTTTCATAAAAGAGAACATAAAACGACGTTAATTGTGAAGTGATTAAGTGAGATTAATGAGCTGAACTCAGTTATTGTGTCACTAAGATTTACCAACAAATAATATTTATTTAATTAAATGTCACGACCCGAATTTTTCCATCATCAGGAGTCGTGATGGCGTTTACTGTCGAAGCTAGGCAAGCCAACCCTTTTTAAATATTTTCACAAAAACCTTAATCTAAAACAATATAAATACTGAAATAATTAATTAAACTCACGCGGAAGACTTTTAGCAACAATAGTGAAACGACAGTAATAAAAATGCGGATATTTGTAATATGCCTCTACCCAGTATCTGGTGTCATTACTCACGGACTATTAAAGAGTACTAAAAACATCAGTCTGAAGGAAATACATAACAAGTCGGTTTTGATACAATAAAAACAAACAAGAAGAGATAGAGGAGATTCAAGGCCCGCGAACGCTAGCGAACTACCTTGGAGTCTCGGGACTGAAGGCTCGCTCCCAAGCTACTGCTACGGTCCATAAGCGGTATCCTGACCCGTTCATAAAAGGGCACAGAAGTGTAGTATCAGCACAATCGACTCCATGTCCTGGTAAGTGCCCTGCCTAACCCCGGCGAGGTAGTGACGAGGCTAAACCGGACCTGCCAAAATTAACCTATACAGATATATGTGCAATAACGAATAGATAACAAAATTTAGACAACGAAGGGGGATGGGACATGTTGGAAGGTGTAACAGTTCATTTATAAGTCCAACGAACAAGAAATGGAAACTGAATATTTAACATTAATAAAAGAAAGCCGGTGAATCAACAACTGCACGGCACCACCTTCGTGTTATTACTCTAATTTCTGACTAAAACTGTCAAATATTACGCATGGCATCACCCTTCTGCTTTTACTCTCAATACATAGTGCACGGCATCACCCTTCGTGCTTTCCTCATATAACTCTCACTTCAAGGCACGGAATGATCCTTCGTTCTCAAATAATCAAGAAACGTGGCACGGAAAGACTCTTCGTGCATAATTATCAAAATGTGGCACGGAAAGACCCTTCATTCATAATCTCTCTCTTCCTCACCCAGTCAACAGACACAACCAAATAGGAGAGGAAAATACAACAAGATAAAATATCCCAGCAAGGGAGAAGAACTCTACAACAAGTCCCGACAAGGGAGAACAACTCATCAATAAGTCCCGGCAAGAGAAAATAACTCAATAATAAGTCCCGATAAGGGATAGCAACTCAATAATAAGTTCTGACAAGAAAAAAAATACCAAAATTCCTTATTTAGCTCATTTACTTGTCAATTATCACTTCATAGTGCATTTAACAAGTAATTATCACAACTGTCCACTTCTTTCAAAAATTTAATAGCAGTTATGACTCACGGTCATGCTATACTCGGGTGCATAGGTAACAGTCACCATACCTATATACCGACTTCATATAGCACATAGCAAATATTATTCTAATCCTATTCCCTCAAGCCAAAGTTAGGTCAAACACTTACCTCGAATCCGAAAATAGTAACGCAAAGCTCAACAATCGTCTTTCTTCTAGAATTCGACCCCGAACAAGAGCTATCTAACATAAATCGATTCAATATTATCAATAATAGCACAAGGTTACAATTTCCTAACTTAGAAATACATTTTCTAACTTTCTTCCAGAAATACCAAAATTCGACACCGGGACCACATGGTTCAAACTCGAAGCTCGGACCAAATTCCGATTACCCATAACCCCACAAGTCCAAATATATGATTTGTTTTAAGATTCGACCCCAAATTGAGGTTGAATCGCCAAAATTCTAAAAATCCTAACTCTACCCAAAAGTCCTAATTTCTACCACGATTTCATGTTTTAGGGTTAGAAATTTAATGATTAGATGATGAAATAGTGAGGAAATGAAGTTAAGAATACTAACTCGAAGAGTTATGGAGAAAGGGAAATATGAGGCTCTTTAATGGAGGGTGAAGAAGAAGGGTTTGTGAGTAAAATGTGTGAAAATCTCGTCACTGTCCTGTTTTTAGTCTTTTAAAATCACTAGGCGAAAATGCCCTTCGCGATCGCCTAAATGGGGACGCGATCGCGGTGAAGGAAGTCTGGGAGCTACGCGATCGCGTGAGGGTTGCTGCGATCGCGTAGAGGAAAAATCACTGAGGGGTCAATTGGCCTATGCGATCGCGTGGGTTGGTACGCGAACGCGTAGAATGGGAGTTGGAAGCTATGCGATCGCGTGACTGAAGATGCGATCGCGTAGAGATACGAGATAAAGTAGTGTGATCACGTGGCTGAGGCCGCGATCGCGTAGAACAAAATCACTGGGCAACAGTTGCAGAAACTCTACTACATTTCTAAGTGCAAAAACATCCGGAACCACCCCCGAAATCACTCTCGAGCCCTCGGGGATCCCAAAAAACCATACACACTAACTAAATATCATCCTACGAACTTGTTCGCGCGATCAAATGACAAAATAACATCAAAATCAAAGAATCAACCTCCAAAACTTATGATTTTCATTTCAAAGTTCAAAACTTTAAAATTTTCCATTTTTAGTCCGAAACACATCAAATGACGTGCGTTTTCAACCAAACTTTACAGATAGCGCTTAACGCTCATTTAAGACTTGTACCGGCCGCTGAAACCAAAATACGAGTCCGATACCATTACTTTTGATCAAATCTTATTTTCGTTTTTTCTTAAACATTTTCAGAAAAAAATTTAACGGAAAAGTTTCGTACTAAGGCCTAGGACCTCGAATTTCGATTCCGAAAATATGCCTGGGTCCCAAATTTCCCTACGCACCCTCCGGGACCTTCACATCATGGGTCCGGGTCCGTTTACCTAAAATATTGACAAAAGTCAACTATAGCAATATTATTATCAAAATTCATAGTTTTTAACACATAATTCAAATATTTCCACGTAAAACTTTTCCGGCTTCGCGCCTGGAATGCGCACGCGAATGGAGGCAACCAAATAAGAGCTTTTCAAGGCCTCAGAAGCACAAAGAAAGGGAGAATTACGGTGATGACCCTTTGGGTCGTCACATCCTCCACCTCTAACACAACCGTTCGTCCTCGAACTAACAAAAGAAATGAGTACTTGAGTCGGGGAATAGATGGGGATAACGGCTCTGCATATCTGACTCGGACTCCCAGGTCGATGCCTCAGGAGGTTGACCTCTCCACTGAACACGCACAGAAGGAAAACTCTACGACCTCAGCTGTCGAACCTGCCGGTCTAAAATAGCCACCGGCTCGTCCTCATATGACAGATCCTTGTCCAATTGGGGAGTGCTGAAATTTAACACGTGGTCGGGATCAACGTGATACTTTTGAAGAATGGATACATGAAAAATCGGATGCACGGCTTCCAAGTTTGGTGGCAAGGCAAGTCAATAAGCCACCTTCCCCACACGGTCAAGAATCTCAAATGGACCAATAAACCTAGGGCTAAGCTTGCCCTTCTTCCCGAATCTCATCACGCCCTTCATAGACGAAACACGAAGCAATACTCGCTCACCAACCATGAAAGCAACATCCCTGATCTTACGATCTGAATAGCGCTTCTGCCTAGAATGAGCCGACCGAAGTCTGTCCTGAATGATCTTGACCTTATCCAAGGCCTCCTGTACCAAATCTGTACCCAATAACCGAGACTCTCCCGGCTCAACCCATCCGACTGGGGACCGAGACCGTCTACCATACAATGCCTCATACAGAGCCATCTGAATACAGGACTGGTAGTTGTTGTTGTAGGCAAACTCTACTAAAGGTAAGAACTAGTCCCAAGAGCCTCCAAAATCAATAACGCGGCTCGGACCATATCCTCAAGAATCTAAATGGTCCTCTCCGACTGACCGTACGTCTGGGGGTGAAATGTTGTACTCAACTGGACCTAGGTGCCCAAATCATGTTGCACCGCTCTCCAGAAATGCGAGGTAAACAGTGGACCCCAGCCCGAAATAATAGATATGGGCACCCCATGAAGGCGAACAATCTCTCTGATATAAATCTCAGCATACCTCTCGGATGAAAAGGTGGTGGCAACTGGGATAAAATGCGCTGACTTGGTCAGTCTATCAACAATAACCCATATAGCATCAAACTTCTTCCGACTTATCGGATGGCCATTAACAAAATCCATGGTGATTCTCTCTCACTTCCACTCGGGAAGCTCAATCCTCTGAAATAACCATTGGGCCTCTAATGCTCGTACATAACCTGCTGACAATTCAGACAACGAGCCACATATGCAACAATGTCTTTCTTCATTCCGCGCCACCAATAATGTTGTTTTAAATCCTGATACATCTTCGCGGTGCCCGGGTGAATAGAATACCGAGAACTGTGGGCCTCCACTAAAATCGACTCTCGAATACCATCAACATTGGGCACATACACTCTCCCATGCAATCTCAATACGTCATCATCTCCTAAAGTCATCTCCCCGGAACCTACGCGCTGCACCTTGTCTCTCAGGACACACAAATGGGGATCATCAAACTACCGCTCCCGGATATGCTCCATCAATGACGAGCGAGCAACCGCGCAAGCTAACACCCTTCTGGGCTCAGAAATATCCATTCTCACAAATCTATGGCCAAGACCTGAACATCCAAGGCAAGCGGTATCTGGCTGATCGGAATATAGGCAAGACTGCCCATGCTGGCGGACTTCCTACTCAATGCATCGGCCACCACATTGGCCTTTCTCGGGTGGTATAAAATAGAAACATCATAGTATTTCAACAACTCCAACCACCTCCGCTGTCTCAAATGCAACTCTTTCTTCTTGAACAAGTACTGCAGGCTCTTGTGATCCATGTACACCTCACACGTCAGACCATGCAAATAATGCCTCTAGATATTCAAGGCATGAACAATGGGTGCCAACTCTAGGTCATGAACTGGATAATTCTTCTCGTGGATATTCAACTGCCTCGAAGCATATGCTATGACCTTGCCATTCTGCATCAATACTGCGCCAAGCCCGATACGGGAAGCATCACAATAAACAGTATAAGGCCCCGATCCGGTGGGCAAAACCAATACCGGTGCCGTAGTCATAGCTTCCTTGAGATTCTGGAAGCTCGCCTCGCACTCATCTGACCACCTGAACTGGGCCCCCTTTTGGGTCAATCTAGTCATCGGGGTTGCGATGGATAACCCCTCCACAAAACGTCTGTAGTAACTAGCTAACCCCAAGAAGCTCTGAATCTCTATAGATGAAGCTAGTGGAGGCCAGTTCTTGACTTCCTCCATCTTCTTCGGGTCCACCTGAATACCCTTGCTGATACGACATGACCCAAAAATGCGACTGAACTCAACTAAAACTCGCACTTTGAGAACTTGGCGTACAACTGACTATCATTCTGAGTCGAAAGAATCACTCTGAGGTGCTGCTCATGCTCCTCCTGGCTGCGGGAGTATACCAAGATGTTGTCAATGAATACAATCACAAATAAATCCAAATAGGGTCTGAACACTCAGCTCATCAAGTCATTGAATGTTGTTGGGGCATTGGTCAACCCATACGACATGACCAAAAACACAAAATGCCCATACCGAGTACAAAATGCTGTCTTAGGGACATCAGACGCCCTAATCCTCAGATGATGATAACCAGACCTCAAATCTATCTTCCATAACACCCTGGCACCCTAGAGCTGGTCAAACAAATCGTCCATCCCCGGCAGTGGATACTTGTTCTTTATCGTCACCTTGTTCAATTGTCGGTAATCAATTCACATCCTCATCGACCCATCCTTTTTCTTCACGAACAACACTGGTGCATCCCAAGGAGATACACTAGGTCTAATGAAACACTTATCAAGCAAGTCCTTAAGCTGCTCCTTCAACTATTTCAACTCTGGCAGGGCCATGCGATACAGTGGAATGGAAATAGGCTGAGTGCTAGGAGCCAGATCAATAAAGAAATCAATATTCTTGTCGGGAGGCATACCCGGCAGGTCTGAAGGGAAAACCTCTGGGAACTCCCGGATAATAGGAACAGAGTCAATAGATGGAACCTCTGCGCTGGAGTCGCGAGCATATGCCAAATATGCTAGACACCCCTTCTCAACCATACGTTGAGCCTTGACATACAAAATAACACTACGGGTGGCATGACCTGGGGTCCCCCTCTACATAAGTTGGGGCAAATCTGGCAAGGCCAAAGTCACGGTCTTGGCGTGACAATCCAAAATAGCATGATACCGGGACAACCAGTCCATCCCCAATATAACATCAAAGTCCACCATGTCTAAAAGAAATCAGTCAACACGGGTCTCAAGACCCTCAAATACCACCACACAAGAACGATTCACTCGGTCGACCACTATAGAATCACCAACCGGTATGGACACATATACAGGAATACCCAAAGCCTCACTAGGCATTATCAAATAGGGTGCAAAATAGGACGACACATAAGAATAAGTAGATCCCGGATCAAATAATACTGAAGCACCCCTATCACAGACCAGTATAACACATGTAATCACATAATGAGATGACTCGACCTCCGGCCTGGCTGGCAATGCATAACAAGGGGGATGCCCCTCACCTCCCTGAACTATATCTCTAGGACGATCTGCTGCGGGATGACCCCTGCCTCTAGCTTTCCGAGCTCCATCTCTATGTTTTATACCTCCACATCTATGATCCCTACCCTCGCCTCTAGCTGGCTGGGGGCATGTGGATCACCTGCTGCCTAAATCGTAGGGCGAGGACCGTGCTGCTGAGAACTACTAGAGGCTCGAGGTCAAAACCTTACAATATGACCTGGGTTACCAAAACCATAACATGCCCTCGGCTGTTGAGACTGCTGGACCTGTCAACCAGTATGCCCTCCCCTGAAGATCTGAAGTGGCGGTGCAGTGATGGGGGCAGGTGGTCAGTTGAAAGTCTGCTGATCTGAATAATACCGCTGAGGACTACCACCGCCTGGAGTGCCATGCGAAACCTGAAGTGCCGACTGGAAGGTCCTCGGGGATGGCCTCTGCCATAGGAATCCCTACCTCCAGATGAGGTACCACTAGATCTACTACAATGTCGAGGCCTCTTGTCTGAACTTTGACTACCCCTCGAACCAGTGCCATCTCTACCAGGCAGGCCGCATTGGTCGCCTCCTGAAAGGAAATATAACTGGCAACTACCATAGCCATCTGAAGGCGAATCGGTTGAATCAATCCATCAATGAACCTCCGGACCCTCTCTCGCTCTGTAGGGAGTGTCACAAATGCATGGCGTGCCAAGTCAATAAATCTCTTCTCATACTGTGTAACTATCATGGAGCCTTTTTGGAGGTGCTCAAACTGTCTGCGAAGTGCCTCCCGCTGAGTGACGGGGAGAAACTTCTCCAAAAATAACTTTGCAAATTGATCCCATGTCAAAGCTGGAGACCTTACTAGTGTAGATAGGCAATAATCCCCCCACCAAGTCTTGGCGGATCCTGCAAGCCTGAAAGTGCAAAAATAGACCCCATTGGTCTCTACTATCCCCATAGTCCTGAGGATCTCATGACAAATGAATAGGAAATCCCGGGGATCCTCCGATGAAGCACCGCTGAAAGTGGTGATGAAAAGCTTGGAAAACCGATCAAGTCTCTATAAAGCATCCGAAGACATGGCCGTCCCATCTCCAGCCTAAGCTGTAATGCCTGTCTGAGCTGCCACTGCGGGCTGAACCAATGGAATCTGATTCTGGGGAGCTACCTGCTCCAGAGTACGTGTAGCAGGAGTCTGAACGCCTCCTCTAGCCTGAGAAGTGGCTGGTGCTACTGGCAGCAATCCTGCTCTAGCGACACTGTCCATAAAGCCTGCTATGCGGACCAGAGCATCCTGGAGATCCGGGGAAAACATCACCCCTCCCGGGACCTGAGCTGGGCCCATTGGAGCTGGTGGGGCTGGAACCTCCTAATCGAAGTCAATATGAGGCTCCATCTCTGGAACTGCTGCCTGGGGCTGAGCTCTGCCCTTGCCATGGCTTCGGCCCCTACCCCTCACGGGAGCTGCTGCCGGGGGCTCGTGTTGTTGCGCATAAGAAGAAGACACACGTGTTCTCGCCATCTGCGAAAGAACAGAGTAGAACAACAATCAATATTTGAGAGACAGAATCGCACGACAAGAATGAACAAAGTGAAATTTTTTTCATAATTTCGTAGCCTCTAGGGGATAAATACAGACGTGTCCATACCGATCCCTCAGACTCTACCGAGCTTGTCCATAAGTTGTGAGACCCAAGTAACCCAGTACTCTGATACCAAGTTGTCACGACCCGAATTTTCCCACTATCGGGAGTCGTGATGGAGCCTACTGTCGAAGCTAGGCAAGCCAACCCTTTTTAAATATTTTCACAAAAACCTTAGTCTAAAACAATATAAATACTAAAATAATTAATTAAACCCACGTGGAAGACTTTTAGCAATAACAATGAAACAACAATAATAAAAATGCGAAAAATTGTAGCATGCCTCTACCCAGTATCTGGTGTCACTACTCACGGACTACAAAAAGAGTACTAAAAACATCAGTCTGAAGGAAATAAATAAAGAGTCTCTTTTGATACAATAAAAACAAACAGGTAGAGATACATGAGACTCAGGGCCTGCGAACGCCAGCGAACTACGTCGGAGTCTCTGGACTGAAGGCTCACTCCATAGCTAGTGTTGTGGTCCGTAAGAGGTATCCTGACCTGTGCACAAAAGGGCACAAAAGTTAAGTATTAGCACAACTGACCCCATGTGCTGGTATGTGCCCGACCTAACCCCGGCGAGGTAGTGACGAGGCTAAACTGGACCTACCAAAATTAACCTGTACAGATATATTTGCAATAACGAACATATAACAAACTTTAAACAGTGAATGGGGAGGGGACATGTAGAGGGTGTAACAGTTCATTTATAAGTTCAACGAACAAGAAATGGAAACATAATATTTAACATTAATAAAAGAAAGTCGGTGAATCAACAACTGCATGGCACTACCCTTCGTGCTTTTACTCTCCTTTCTCACCAAAGCTGCCAAATATAACGCACGGCATCACCCTTCGTGCTTTTACTCTCAATGCATAGGGCACAGAATCACCCTTCGTGCTTTCCTCACATAACTCTAACATTAAGGCACGGAATGACCCTTGATGCTCAAATAATCAAGAAACATGGCACGGAAAGACCCTTCGTGCATAATTATCAAAACGTGGCACGGAAAGACCCTTCGTGCATAATCTCTCTCTTCCTCACCCAATCAACAGTCACAACCAAACGGGACAGGAATATACAAGAAGATAAAATATCCCGGCAAGGGAGAACAACTCTACAACAAGTCCCGGTAAAGGAAAACAACTCAACAATAAGTCCCGGTAAGGGATAACAGCTCGAAAATAAGTCCCGGCAAGGGAAAATACCAAAATTCCTTCTTTAGCTCATTTAATTCTCAACTATAAATTCATAGTGCATTTAACAACAAATAAGCACAACTGTCCACTTCTTTCAAAAATTTAATAGCAATTATGACTCACGGTCATGCTACACGGGCGCATAGGTAATCGTCACCATACCCATACACCGACTCCACATAGCACAAAGCAAATATTATCCTAATCCTATTCCCTCAAGCCAAAGTTAGATAAAAACTTACCTCGAATCCGAAAATAGCAACTCAAAGCTCAACAATCGCCTTTACTCTAGAATTCGACCCCGAACCAACGATATCTAACGTAAGTTCATTCAATATTATCAATAATGGCACAAGGATACAATTTTCTAACTTAGAAATGCATTTTCTAACTTCTTTCAAAAATACCAAAATTCAACACCGGACTCGAGGCTTGGACCAAATTCCGATTACCCATAACCCCACGAGTCCACATGTATGATTTGTTTTAAGATTCGACCCTAAATTGAGGTTGAATCGCCCAAAATTCTAAAAAACCTAACTCTACCCAAAAGCCCTATTTTCTACCATGATTTCATGTATTAGGGTTAGAAATTTGATGATTAGATTATGAAATAGTGAGGAAATGAAGATAAGAATACTTACCCGAAGAGTTATGGAGGAAGGGAAGCTTGAGGCTCTTCAATGGAGGGTGAAGAAGAAGGGTTCGTGAGTAAAATGTGTGAAAATCCCGTCACTGTTCTATTTTTAGTCTTTTAAAATCACTAGCGAAAATGCCCTTCGCGATCGCGGAAATGGGGACGCGATCACGGTGAAGGAAGTCTGGGAACTACGTGATCGCGTGAGGATTGCTGCGAACCCGTAGAGGAAAAATCACTGAGGGGACAATTGACCTATGCGATCGCGTTGGTTGGTACGCGAACGCGGAGAATAGGAGTTGGAAGCTACGCGATCGCGTGAACGAAGATGCGATCGCGTAGAGATATGAGCCAAAGCAGTGTGATCGCGTGGCTGGGGTCGCGATCGCATAGAACAAAATCACTGGGCAACAGTTGCAGAAAATCTGCTACATTTCTAAGTGCCAAAACATCCCGAACCATCCCCCCATCACTCCTGAGCCCTCGGGGCTCCAAACCAACCACACACACTAACTCAATATCATCCTACGAACTTGCTCGGGCGACCAAATCGAAAATAACATCAAAATCAAAGAATCAACCTCCAAAACTCATGATTTTCATTTCAAAGTTCAAAACTTTCAAATTTTCCATTTTTAGTCCGAAATACGTCAAATGACGTCCGTTTTCAACCAATCTTTACAAATGGCGCTTAACGCTCATTTAAGACTTGTACCGGGAGTCGAAACCAAAATAAGATCCCGATACCATTACTTTTGATCAAAGCTCATTTTCATTTTTCCTTAAGCATTTTCAGAAAATAATTTCACGGAATAGTTCCGTATTCGGGCCTAGGACCTCAGATTTCGATTCCGGGAATACACCCGGGTCCCAAGTTTTCCTACGGACCCTCCGGGACCGTCACATCACGGGTCCGGGTCCTAAACCCAAAATATTGACAAAGTCAACTATAGCAATATTATTATCAAAATTCATAGTTTTTAACACAAAATTCAAATATTTCCACATAAAAAAATTTCGGATTCGCGCCCGGACTGTGCACGCGAATCGAGGCAACCAAATAAAAGATTTTCAAGGCTTCGGAAGCACAAAGAAAAGGGAGAATTACGGTGAATTCAAATTTGAATTCAAAGCTTTCAAGCTTTTTAATGGCTATCAATGGTGGAAAATACATGGAGAATGAGAGAATCACGCTGCAATGGATTTGCTTCCGTTTTAAATCTCGAAATTAATGGTTATAGAATTACCATTAAATTTGATTCCTTCGATTTTGGCGCGTTTTTAGGGTAGAAATTACCTATTTTTGGTTTGGTACAGATTTTGTAGACAAACTATGAACTAGGCGGGTAAATACAATATTATGAATATTTTTTGTAATAAAGTTTACTATATGGTATAGATAGGTAAAAATCCCAATTTAATTGATTCAGATCAGCAAATTACTCCATGCCCTTTTTTTTTTACTATTTGAAGATATAAATCTTATTGAATAAAGTTATAATGAGAGTTAAATATTCAAGACTTTGGATTCACTAAACCAACAACCCAGTATAATCCCATAAGTGGGGTTCGGAAGGGTAATATGTACGAAGGCCTTACCCCTACCCCGGGGGGCAGAGAGACTGTTTCCAGGAGACCCTCGGCTCAAAGACTTTGGATTAACTAATATTAATAATTCAAGTTGACAATTAAAAATTTTCATTTAATGTCGACTACAAATAATTAAGTTTTGAATTACTAATTTAATTATTTATTAAAAGATTCATTCCATTATCTTCCAAATTCATGATATAAGTAATACTGTTTGTCAAGTTAACAACGTTATTAACGCACATAAATTTATTTTTGTAAGAAGAGCGCTGATGGTAGAAAAAAATTAGAAAATAGAGTGAAATAGTTATACTGTAGTATCAAGAATTAAACTGATAAAAAGTAAGTTTCAGATGATTAGGATAAAATAGTAGAAGACAAATATATATTATTCATGAGTTGTCATCTTTTTCCTTTTTGCATTAGGTTCTACAAATGACCACGAATCACTATATTCTTTTTCATATTAAGTTATTTATTATAAATATTAACTCAATATTAGTCGTTCTTTAAACTTTATATTGCCATTATACCAAAATATTAGGAGGTATATGACCAACTTTTTATTCTTAAAATATCTAAATTATAAAAATATTCAATTTATAATTTATGTAATTTGACAAATCTTTAAGAGTCGTGATAAAAGTAATCTTATTATTTTTTTCATTATTAAGTCATAAAATAACAATAATTTTCATAAGATATTCTCATATAAGCCCTCGTAAATCAAAATAAAATATATAAGTGAACTTTGCAAGACATGATCTCTTTATTTATACCATTAACTTCTTTTAAAGATTCCAATTTGAAAAAGGAATTGATAGTTTCTATTTTGAACTAACTGCATTTTTATTGCCTAAATATATTTATGTATTTTTTTTAAAAAATTATGTACTTATTGATATGAGTATAAAAGCAAAGCGTGTACCATAAGACTAGTAAATTAAATAGGTTATGTATACTTCAGAATCAGAACTTGAACCCTTAAAATTTAAATTTTGGATCCACTTCTACTCGCTGACCAGATTTTTTCTTTATAGATGAAAGGAAAAGAAAAAGAAAAAGAAAAATCAAAGTAACAAATAGAAAAGCAGCTATAAGAACGGTAAAACAAGATCCAATAAAGTTATAGCCATCTCAATATTAGTTGCCATATTTAAGGATTTACGAGAAAGGTAACAGAAACACAAATGCAATATTAACAATTTTTACTTGTCAATACTAACTTAATTAACTTAACTTATAAGGGTCCTACGGTGTAAAAATCTCCTTAATGTAACGAGGCCAGCCCAACCCCATGAGCCTAGCGAGAAACATAAATGGGCTGGAAAATACGAGCCCAACCTCAACCAGCTAACGGGTTTGGTTAAAATGGCCCAAGGTCCAAGCCTCAAGCTTCAAAGTATATTTGGGCTTATTTCGTAGTCCACATAGGACAAAATAGAAAATTAGTCGGTAGGTTGATATTAATTGTGCATTTATTAGCCAAAAAGTATAGAAAATATATATTTTATATGTATATACAAAAACAAAAATATTTTCTCATCTATTATTTTTGAAAATGACTAAAAATATATATTTCTCAATAATATATAGCACCTCTAATTGTAACGACCCGATCGGTCATTTCGAGAGTTATGGTCCTGTTCCCCTATTTCTGCTTCTTCTTGTGTTCATCAGCTATATTATGTTATGTCAGATTAGTTCGTTGGGGTCTAGAGTGGTTTGGGAGAGGATTTGAGACACTTAGTCTCTTTATAAGAAGCTTAAGTTGGAAAAGTCAATAAGATATTGACTTATATGTAAACGATCTCGGATTTGAATTTTTATGATTCTGTTAGGTTCACTAGGAGATTTTGGACTTGGGAACGCTTTCGAAATGTGATTTGGAGGCCCGTGGTAGAATTAGGCCTAAATTGGTGAGTGATTTTAGTCGATAGTGAAAATTTTGATATCGGGGTCAGGATGGAATTTCAGAAGTTGGACTAAGTTTGTGGTGTCATTTCTAACAAGTGTGCAAAATTTGAGGTCATTCGTGCACGGTTTAGCGGGTTTCGGCATAGTTTGTGGAATTCAGATGTTGAGAAATTATGTAACGACCCGGTCGTTCACTCTGAGAGTTATAGCCTTGTTTTCCCCATCTATGCTTGTTTATGTGTTGTTCAATTGTGTTCAATTGTATCGAGTTGGTAGGTTCGGGTTTGAGTAGTTTTGGAGTGAAATGAACACTTTGAGCCCGTTTGGATGGGCTTATTTTAAGTATCTTTTAAGCCGTAAGTTAGGATTTTTAGTTGTTGGCTTTTGGCTTGTTTTATCATTTTAGCTTAATAAGTGCTTAAAAGCACTTTTTTTACTTTATCCAAATACTAGAAAATGACTTAAAAGCACTTAAAATAAGCCAATCAAAGCGGGCTCTTAGTCTTTTAGTTAGAAAGCTAAGTTAGAAAAGTCAAGTGAAAGTTGACTTATGAGTAAACAAATTCGGATTTGAATTTTTATGATTCGATTAGCTTTGTTGGGTAATTTTAGACTTAGAATTATGTCCAGAATATAATTTGGAGGTCCGATAGAATTAGGCTTGATTTTACGAAAGTTAGAAGTTTACAAGTTCTTAGGCTTGAATTCGAGGTTGATTTGGTGTTTTGGTGTTGTTTTGGGTGTTCTCGAGGTTTGACTAAGTTCGAGCAGTGATATATGACTTTTAACAATTATTGTTTGAGATCCCAAGGGCCTCGTGTGAGTTTCAAATAGGTTTGGGTTGTGTTGCGCTCGTTTTTCTTATGTTTCGACGCCATTTCTTCATGCATAAATGATACCACATTAAACAAATGAGCCTCGATCTCTTTTTTGATAGAAGTATTAGATCCGTATCGTAATTACGGACACATATAAAAAACAATCGTCAAGTTTGAACATCGTGTCAGGATTTTATGGTCATTTTACTAAGAAATAGGTTGTTAGATTTTTCAGATTAATTAAGAAATTGCCACTGACGGCGTATTTAATAATCTGCACTATTTGTGTCACGACCCAGTTCGTCCTCCGTGAACATGTCGTGACGGAACCTAGTCTACAATCAAGCAGACCTTGGTGTCTTTCCTATCCCATGTGTTACCCCATATTTTTCATTACTTATTAACCAAGTGAAACAGCTAATTATAATTGGAACACACTGTTACAAAAGGATACATAACATAATCTTTAGCGTGGTTTACAACTTACATCGCCCAACTTACAAAATACATATTTACATAAGTTCATGTCCCACATTACTTGTCTACGGAGCCTCTAAAGATGAAAGAGGAATAATATAATACTTGCAGCAACAGGAGCGGCATGAGCCACACAGGAGCCCCGAACGGAAAGGGCCTCACCAATTCAGCTGGCAGGAAGTAATGAGGAGCTATGCTCGGTGGTCTGGAGTACCTGCTATAGATCCACCTACAATCATAACACGAATGTAGCGACCCCAACAAGAGGGACGTCAGTACATTTGAATTGTACTGGTATGTATGAAAAAACTTGTTCCAAGTAAACTCAAATCATACATATGTAGGAAACAGTAATGGATGCAACAACCAAACACATATGAAAGGAACAATCAAGTCAAACAAGTTTACAAACTCTCCTGTTTTCCCCTTCCACAATTTCACTTTAATGGTTTCACAATATGCTCATATTTTGTTTCAATAGTGATTTCGATCACTTTCCACCCTTATTACCTCGGCCGCCCTTATTAACTCGGCTACACTTATAACCACAACCCACACCTTATTACTTTGTGTTGCGGCGCGCAACCCGATCCCACCGTACAGTTTCAATTCACAAACAACACAAAAACAATAAACAATTCACAATGATCAATAACAATACTTCTCAAGAAATAACAACAACAATATTACAAGTGTTTCCATCATATTCAACATCCCATATATGTTTTATGTCACGTTGGTAATTGCGCACAACAAGCCATAGATAGTGTTATCACAGTTATTCCCGTTACGTTACTTATGATTTCCTTTAGTCATTTGTTCCTCAAACTCCTACCACATAAAATAATCACAACCATACCAATCACAGGACTTCCATGAATAATCCACGTAGATATCACCTACCAAGTATACGTACACCAAACAAGGTGATTTTACAAGGATCAAAGTTAGCCATGCATACCTGGAGTCGAATTTCATCTTTAACTTCTATTTTCAACTCACCAAGTAGTCTAGCAACGTCAATCTAGTTCACAAGTTGACACATATGCCTCAGAATTGAAGTTCAGAATTTCTACCCGAGCTTATCTAGGTTATCTACCCCTCTTTGAAAAATTTCTTAACATTACTCCTACCAAATTCCTCTTACCAGATTTTAGGTTTTTAAAGACATGCATGCGAAATTCCATCTTTGGTTTTTAAAAATAAATGCACGGGAATCCCCATTTTAGTTTAAATAGAAAAATCAATTAAAAAGGGTTGGGGATTTTACCCGCAAGAACAGAAGTGAAGATAAAAATTGAAATTTACGGGATTTGGTGACTTTGAAAAATCAATTTGATGAAGATGGAATTTCACTCTCAAGGACCCTGTCCTCCCTATCTCTTATTTTTCTCAGTATGTTAAAATAAGGGATTGGGGTGTTTTATTATAAAGGGGGTCGGGTTTGAAATTTTAGAAAATAGAAGCCCGAGTAGGATCTGCGGTCGCACTGTGCAATCGCATAGTTGAAATGCGGTCCGCGGATTGGACCACAGAAGTGTCCCCATCACTGAACATCTCTGCCTGGGTATGGGACGGAAATACGGTCTGCATTCCTGTTCTGCGGTCCCATATTGCTCTGCAGAACTGACCTTCACAAATCCTTGAGGGAATTATGCGACGACTATGTGGTTTGAATATTAATTATGCGATCTCATAATGGACCACACTTCTAACATCAATTTCGACCAACTCTCTGATTAGCTCCGCGGCAGAAATGCGGTCCGCATACCTGATCTGTGACCGCATTCTGGACCGCAAAATGGAAATTTTTTGGAAAATTATATTCTTGATTTTTACGTGCAAAATCATTAAAAAGGGTCCGAACCGCAAAAATGAAAATTTTATGAATTTTACATAATCCCAACATGTAGGTGGGACTTGACTCTATGAGTTGCTAGGATTTGAGCACACATTTTCATGGGGCCTTACAATAATCCTAACAATGCGGAAAATAAACTAACTTGCGAAATAAGTAATTAAAACTGAACAATTGGAAGAAAACTATATATAAAATGCCGCTCACCATATACAACTTAACATCATAGAATCCTATAATACTATCCCAAAACCCGGAAACTCACGGGAACAAAAGCTGAAAGAAACATAGTACAATACTCTAACTCTAGAATGTCCAAAATAACAGTAAGAAAGGAGGCTAAATACTAAAAAATGGAATAAGATAGAGACTCCTTTTTTATCGGACGCGGAACATGTACCTTGAAGTCTCTGATAGATCTCCCCACCTCAAGGGTGATACACCTGGGCAGAGGTACTTGGATCTGCACATGAAAAATATGCGCAAAAATGTGCATGAGTACACCACAATGTTACTCAGTAACTGCCAAGCTAAACCTCGGTTAGGTAGTGACGAGAAAGGTTATGGCCCTACTGTGGTTAAACATAATATAAAGTTTTGACAGTATGAAATAGACAATATAAATGAGAACAACAGTGAAATAAGATATGTGATGATACCCAATTTTTCCTACATATTTTTATGCACAAAATGCTTTCAAAATAACATATATATGCATATATAAGCATGCCCAAGTGTTTTAGTTAATTTTTAAAATTTTTTAAAATCAATTTATTGTTCATTTTAGCAGTAAAAACAATATTTATTCCCTATATTATCGTTTTGGTGAATAACTTATTTTTATTCTCATATAGTTAAGGTGATTTTTGTATACTTATACAAATTTATTTGGTATTTTTAAAGTTGAATTGCATATAATTATAATTCTAGCCTACTTTAAGATTAATAATATTTTATAATCATAAAATTGATTTCAGTATTTTTAAATTAATATTTATATACTATTAATATGGCTCAGTACTTTTAATTTGATTTTAAAATTATTTTTTTTACTATTTTTATAAAATAAAAAGGAAAACTGGCTATTTAACATTTAACCTCATTTCATTTTAATTACAGCCTATTTTACATTTTTATTTTCACCCTTAATTGACCCAGTTCTAACCCCAACTGAACCGGCCCATTTCAATTTTGACCCAACCCATAACCCAATTCAAATGACCCTACCCGGTTCCCCACTTAGCCTCTTAAATCTAGGCCATTGATCATTCAGATCAACGACCATAATTCAGCCTTTCATAATTAAACCCAAACGACCTACCCTAATCCCTCATTTTCACTCTGATAGCCGCCTTTGAAATTCCTTCGTCTCTCAAACTATCTCAATGGTTCCTCCAAAGTTTGGCACATATAGCCCCTACAAAGAGACTTTTGGCCAAAGATATTCAGAGATTAGAAGATACAGGTATCAGATTTAGCGTCGGAAATTCAGAGACATTGTTGGCTTGTGCTCAGGATAAGTCTTCATTAATTGAGCACATTATGGCCACCCAATATGAGGATGAACAATTATGCAAATACAAAGATGAGGTCTTAGCTGGTAAAAGCAAAGATATGATTGTTGAAAGTGATGGTGTTCTTCGAATGGGTGACAGGTTATGTGTAGCAGACGTAGATGGGTTGAGACATGCTATTCTTGAAGAAGCCCACAACTCTAAATACACTATACATCCTGGATCTACAAAAATACACCATGACCTGAAGCAATTGTATTGGTGGGAAGGTATGAAGAAAGATGTTGCTAACTTTATGTCTAGTTGTTTAACTTGTCAGTAGGTCAAGGCTGAGCATCAGCGACCCGCATGACTACTACAACAAATTGAGATTCCAGAGTGGAAATGGGAAAGAATTACTATGGATTTTGTCACCAGGATACCACGAACCCTTAGAGGTTATGACTCGATATGGGTGATTGTAGATCGACTAAAGAAATCAGCACACTTTTTGCTGGTGAAGACTATATATGGTGGAGTCAGGTATGCAAAGTTATTTATGAACGAAATTGTCCGACTTCTAGGAGTTCCAGTATCCATCATCTCTGACAGAGGATAACAATTTACCTCACGCTTTTGGAAATCTTTTCAAGAAGCATTGGGTACATGGGTAGATCTTAGTACTGCATTTCATCCACAAACAGATGGGCAGTATGAACGTACTATCCAGATCTTTGAGGATATGTTGAGAGCTTGCATTTTTGAGTTTGGAGGTAGTTGGGACACTTATCTACCATTAGCTGAATTTGCTTACAACAATAGCTTCCAGTCCAGTATTCAAATGGCACCGGACAAAGCATTGTATGGTAGAAGCTGTCGTTCTCCAATTGGATGGTTTGAAACTGATGAGATAACGTATTGGGACCTGACTTAGTACAAGAAGCTATGGAGAAAGTCCTGTTGATCAGACAGAGATTTCTTACAGCTCAAAGTAGATAAAAGATTTATGCTGGTAAGAGAAGAAGATATTTAGTGTTCATAATTGGGGACAAAGTGTTCCTACGAGTCTCCCCTATGAAAGGTGTGATGAGGTTTGGGAAAAGAGGCAAGTTGAGCCCCGGGTTTATTGGACCGTATGAGATACTAGACCGAGTGAGAGTTGTGGCTTATCGTTTGGCACTTCCTAATGAGTTGTCCTTTATTCATCCAGTGTTTCACGTCTCAATTCTAAGAAAATATATATCAGACTCATCTCAGATGATTGAAGCACCGACTATACCACTCGATGAGAAGTTGTCTTACGAGGAGGAGCCAATGGCTATTGTTGATAGACAAGTAAAAAATCTATGGTCAAAAGAAATTGAGTTCGTAAAAGTCTTATGGCGAAATCATACAGTCGAAGAAGCTACTTGGGAACTAGAAAAAGATATGCAAGCGAAGTATCCCCATTTGTTTTAGTCTATAGGTACGTACTTGAGTTAAATTTAAAGACCGAATTTCATAAGGTGGGTAGAATGTAATACTCCTCGTACAAAAAAAGGGTGGAAATTAAGTAATTTACTTAAAAAAACAAGTAAACAAAATAAAAATAAAAAAGGGGGAAGAAACCTACTTTACTTAAAAGAAGGTCAAAGCCACAACTAAAAGAAAGGGAAAGAAAGGGGAACGGACGGAAGCAAGCAATTTCAGAAGAAGAAAAAAAACATTAGAAGAGAGAAAGAAAGCATCGGACGGGCAAAACAAACGAAAGAGAGTCTCGGATATTTTTTTAGCGGTAAAGACTGCGTTTCATTTAATCTTTGGCACACAATTCCTTAAATTTCAACAGTACACTCCAGGTAGTTACATGTATTTCTTTCTCTTTTAAGACTATGGAATTTTATAATCTTTGTAGGGCTGAGCAAATATAATTTTGAAGTTGAATTAAAAAAAATTGAAAGATATAGTTAAGGAATTGGGAGAAATTCATGAAACTTTTCTGTGAATTAACTGGGTAAACATATGAATAAGTTGGAGTTGATAGATTGATAATTAATCATATGTGAGTAAATATAAATCGGCGAATTAAGAGTCATATATGGAACCTCGAGGGTTGTGTATTCTAAATTAGCTATAAATTAGCATAAACCTAGAAATTAACATGAGACCGATATTATGTAACTATATATTGAATTGGAATAAGTTGCATAAATTGCTCGAGGTGAAGCATTTGGAATTTCGGCACGAGTACTGTGAGTAGTAATCTTACCACATTTGTGTTTTCATAACCTGCTTGGTTTATATATGATTTTGAAAATAAATGTGTTACCGATACTTTGAAATTGCATGTGGGACAAGTCCTTTACTTGATATGGCACCGAAGAGTTTACTTGAGATGTTTACCAGTTAATCTAAACATTTTAACCGTTACTAGATATGTTTTACTAATGCTTGAGATGTTACAGTTATTTGAATTATTCTCACTATTACTAGATATGTTTTACTGTTACTTGAGATATAATTACCATTACCGAAATAAAATTATAAAAGTTGATAAGAAACAATATGCCCTTTATTATTTTGTAAATATTTTTGTACGTGTATTTACTCTTTACAAGAAAGAGTATAAATGGGAGGAGACTATGAAGGATCCCGTAGCTAATGGTGGATTCGCTAGACTTGGTGCACCTTGTATTTACAGATTACCGATTACAGTTATGGTCCTCGCTAGTGGGAAGGTAGAACTAGCATACAGTTACATTTTTCCCTCGAGTAGGGACCTACAGTTATACTTGACTCCTTTTATGAAGGGGTCCACACAGTGATATAGATTATATGATCCTTTTTTCTGGAAACCTCCCAAATATAAAGATTGGCTATGACACGGTATTTACCTAGTTTATTACTGCATTGTTAAATTGATTTTGTTATAGGAAACACATGTGAGACTAATTATCATTACCGTTTTAAAAGGGGTATTTCATTTGTGATTATTATGCAAACATGTTTTCTGACTTGTTCCTAAATAACAACGGTCGTGGTTAAGTATTATTACTCATTGAGCTGGTGACTCATTTCCCGCTAAATTGTTGTACAGAGATAGCAGTTGAAGCAGGCGAGGATTTCGTTGATCGGAGTGCAGAGGTTAAGAATTCTTGGTGAGCCTCGCATTTGTTTGCGTGGGCGGATATTTTTATCAATTGTTATAGTCTTTTCTTTAAATTCTTAGAGTCGTTCCATAGTCATTCTTTTAGTGTCATGAGTATTATTTCCTATTAGTCTTATGTTGAGTATCATTCTTTAGTATTAAAGTTTGAGATAATTAGTATTTCTGGTTGTTAGTTGGTAGTTTAGTCATGGTGGAGACGTGTGTTGGTTAATCGACATTTTGTCAATAGTTTGGTATGATATTAGGATGTTTGGTTGTTGATTTGAGTAGGGGTGTTCAAAACCGAACCGAAACCGAAAATCAAACCGAAATCGAAGCTTAATGGCTTATTGGTATCGGGTTAACGGTTTAACGGACGGGGAACAGATTAATTTTTTTTATTAACAGCTTATCGGTTTGGGGGCGGATTATTCAATTTTCTTAACGGATAATCTGTTAACCCGTTAAGAATATATATATATATATATATATATATATATATATATATATATATATATATATATATATATATATATATATATATATATATATATATATATATATATATATATTACAGTACTCTATATCACTTTATTTGATTTTTAACACAAATCTTGTTAATGTGATTGGATACTAGGAAGTTGTAAAATGTTACTGTTATCCGTTCTTGAATGTTAACTGTTTCCTTTTTTTTTTTTATTATGGCTTTTTAATTTTCATAAAAGAAGAAATGCAGAAGGTGGCTCTCACTAAGGGAGCTTATAATGGCATTTTCACCTTTGTATGTGTAGTTCCACTTTCGTGATAGAAGCATAATGTCACCTATGGAGACGGCTTTATCATCTTGACTGTTCTGCTTCATCTTTCAGTAACAATGCTTTCTGTTGATGGGATAAACTGGTGTTCAACTCTTCTTATTGCCTCAAGATAGTAATATTTATTGGTCTCTGCTTCGTTGCCTAAGCCTTAAACACTTGTCAACAAACAATTAATGCACACAATATAGAATGAATTAGGCCGATAAACCGCCCGATAACCATTCGATAAGAGCTAAACCGATACCAATCCGTCCGATATCTTATCGGGTGGCTAGTGGGTTAATACATTTACAAGCCGACAACTGATAAGCCAAACCGTTAAGAGTAAATAACCGCCCAATCCGCCCGATAAGCAGCCCTAGATTTGAGACAGGAAAATTTTTTGGGATGGTTCAAAAACAGGGAAAACTCTGCCCGATTTTCTGTAAGATTACCGATGAGACTTACTTGGGAGCACTTGCTCCTAAGTGCCTGTCATAATCCTAAATTGGGTCGTGACATTTGAGTTGTCTATTTAACTGAAAGCATGCATACTTTCTGTACATTGTTTCTATTATATTTGTTGAGGTTGAGTTTGTCAATATCTTTCATTCCATAGTTTGGACTCGTTACTTATTGAATTGGTGTACTCACGTTACCCCATGCAACTTGTGTGTAGATTAAGGAACTTTTGGACTCAGTGACGGTTGTTGATCGAGGCTACAGGCTTAGGAGATCATTGAGGTATATGCACGGCGTTCGCTGGACTTGGCTCTCCTCCTTATTCTCTAGTTTTATTTCAGTTGCTCCTTTAGAGATTTTAATAGATTATGTATTTTCCTTGACGCTCATGCACTCAATGATACCTTGATTTGGGGCTGGATTGTATCGTGTTATAAAATTTCTTACGTTCGAGCAGTTTTCTTTAAATGTTATAAGCCTCTGTTAATGTTATCAAACTTATTGTTGTTAAGTTGGTTTTGTTGAGTTGAAGCTGGCCTAATTCCACGATAGGCGCCAACACGACGATCGAATTTGGATCATGGCCCGAATGGTCTAGCCTATGTGGATGGCTCTCATGTGTATATAACTTTTACATCATCAAGTCATATTTTCTTGTTGTTTATATAATCTGTTTCATTTTCAAGACTACTCACATTTTAATGAGATTATCTGCATATCTCTTTGAATAACCTAATAATATAAAATAAAAAAATTACATTGATAATGTATATAAATTAAACTCTTTTTTAATTTTGGAGTTGCCAAACCCTTTATGGGATTAGGATTTGAAGAATATAGATGAAATGAGGACACTTAATATGCCATGTGAGAATTGAAAAAACCATGCAACTTGCAATTTTGCAGCTTAAAAATGCTAACAAAATGACATAATTAAACTTACGTAAGCGATGATCTTATCATCCAAACTTCAGTTATAATAAAATGAGCTAGCAACTAGCTTTTTGGCCCATGTTTTTTTCCATAACAGAAGATGTTATTTGTAAATAATAATATCTTATTCTTATTCGTGAATAAATAGTCCTGTTCAAAGTTATAGGCTGCTGATTTTTTTATTTTTATTGCATTTCAACATCCAGGTCTAAAATTTCCTTTTACAAGCAAAAGATTCTGAGACTAGGTCTAGGAACTCTTTATTATATTCTTTAAATCCAAATTGTTCTTATGTTGGCTTACCATTGGATTCTAAACTTTTCAAGAGTTGAATGATCCACTAATGTTTTCTAAATGTTTCGAGAGTTGAAGGATTTGTCAAGTGAAAAATCACCGAGGATTATAGTGGAATGAATGGGACTCCTCAACTCTTAATTAGAAATTTCGGGTTCAGCTGTGTTAAAATGAAAATTTTTTTTAGTAGAAACGCTTTCTTCTTTAATAAACTTTACATGCCGCGAATTCTAATTATTCGGAACCCAATGCGCAATGACGAAGCTAAAAATCTCCCAAAGGCTCATTACTAAAAATTCGGTAATTAGCGATCATAAAAACCGACTAACGTTGGTCAAGGAGTGTTTTGTACATGGTAATTAGAAACCAACCAATTAAAAAATCCAAAACCAAGTTAAAATTTATTACAACTAGTTTAAAAGCGGTTCTATTTGTCTAATTCAAAGTATATAAAAGTCAATGTGTGTTTTATACAACATCATCATCATCTTCTGATGAACTTTCATCTAAAAGACGGTGTCAAGAAGGGTCTTGTCGAGGAAGGGAAGAATGATCACGGAGCACGGGAGGAACGATCACGGAAAGGACGGAAGGAATGCTCACAAAGGGTAGGTGTTCAAGGTTTAATATATATACTCAAAAGAATAATTTTGACCATATATACATCGAAATTTTTTATATATTCACTGTAATTTTCCGATGAAAAGTACTAAGTTGAACACCCTTCTCTCTATAAGGCTACATTCACTTTCAATCAGATACCGATCACTGGATGAGACAAAAAAAGTGCCAAGTTAAATAGCTACATATTTTAAGCAATAGTATTTAGCTTTTTGACTGTAATGGCGGTTTTCAATAGTTTCAACTTTTAGGATTGATCAATCTTTTTTTCTTGCTTAAAGACCTCTAAATGGAGATATTCTGATCGATATTAAATTTATTCTCTTTTCTTTTTTCATTCTGATTCATATATATTAAAACTAATCCTTTTAATTATACTTTAATCTTTCTTAAAGCCATGCAACATGTTAGTTCCTAATGGAAAGAATAGTTACTAACTTTATAAGTAATGAATAATTGAGGACACGCAACGTACCCTAATTTGCAAAATATTATCTAATCTCAATTCAATTTCTAATTGGCTAGCTAAAAATATCACCCTATTTAATTTTCACTTTATTGTCATACTTAAATTATGATTTTTCTCGATCAATGCAGTATGCAGAAGGCGTGCGTTAAATGGAATTTCCTTTTAAGGTTATGATAAACATCAAATAGTGCTTAATGCAGATAAGCATTAAACCTTAAAGCATATTAAGTAATCAAAATAACTTTTAAGAAAAATTATATAAAACAAACGATATTTGACGATGTGCTAATATAGAATGCAATAGCAGACAAAGCTGCTCTTTCTTTAATCAGAGGTCTCGAGTTCGATCAGAATATTAAAAAAAATTAGTAGGGAGTGTTTCTCCTCCAATGGGTCCATACCCATCACGAATTCGGATATAATTGGGTTCCAATATGAATACCTAACAACAGGTGGGAAATTAACCTAAAAAAAATAATAATAGAATGCCACGTGGCAAGCTATCATATAACATCTTATATACAATTCTAAGATCTCATGATCAACTGCTTAAATACCGATTAAGGATTACGAGTGCAAGAACTTGATCAATTATGGTCAAAGGGTTACATTGGTCAAAGCTTCGTATACAAATTCCAAATACGGATAAAGAAAGTAATTTGGTAGGTAGACTTACATTTTCTATAAAATATTATTTTATTATGGCTCGTCGAATAATGAGTACTTTGAGTTGATATTTTGGGATGAAATAAAGCATAATGAACAAATAAACTTAAATATATTTGCATTTTTAAAGTATAATTAGTTGATTAATACCCTTCACCAAAAGCGTATGATGTACTTGGGACAATATTAATCAACGTTTGGCCGTTTTTATTGCTAACCATTATTCCGTTTTTACCATTGAACATACAAAATTAGGTTTAGTTTTTTCAAAATTTTCAATTTTTTTTGCAATACAGTAATTTATAAGAAAGAATACCATATTTCCTTTTCCTTTTGCTCGTTTTGCTCCCTCTTTTTGCTTTCTCGGAGAGTGGTAAGCTTGAGAGCTTAATCAATGTAACAGATCTTAGACAAACTCTAACCCTAAATGCAACATTTCTTAGTTATTAACAACAAAAATAATAATAAACCCTGTGTAATCCCACAAGTGGGGACTGAAAAGAATAGTATGTACGCAGACCTTTTCCTTTATTACCTTGTGAAGATAGAGATGCATGTTGTTTCTGATATACTCATCGGCTCAAGGAAATCATAGTCACGACAATGTTGAGAAGAAATATGGTAATGGAGAAGCCGTGATATACTCCTCGGCTCAAGAAAATGATAGTCACGACAGTGTTGAAAAGAAATATGGTAGTGGAGAAGCCGTGAAAAAGAAGTGACAACACAACAAGATAATAAAAAAATCAAAGCAAAAGAAACAACATATAGTAATAGAAATCTAAGAATAAGAATAAACGAAAATAATATTAGCACAACTGGTATGAAAAAAGAAAAATGCTCGACTACCTATTAACATATTACCCTAATGTCCAACCTCCACATCTTGCTATGAAGGATCATCTCGCCCTTTTTAATTAGTTATTAAATGCTCAATTAATTAAATTCTTGATCAAAGAGTTTGATTAAAACTCTTGGAGTCAAGGATAATCACATATTTTTTTCTTGAAGAGGAATGCAAATGAGGATTTCCCAAAATTATTACGGATTGGAAAAGTATTCTATGTGAAACAAGAAAGACCATAATGTTCTAAAAGTTAGAAAGTGATGACAACAAAGATCTTTTATTATCCTTATTAGAAGTATATGGCTGAGAGGGTTTGAATAACAAATAGTTTTAACGAAGTAATTAATCTCCTTTTCTACAATACCTTCACGCAATGATTTGTGAGCTAAAATGAAAGAACAATAAGAAAGTGTCACATTCTACAAACTTAAAATGGTTCAAAAATAGATGATAAATATGCACCTGATTTCATGGGCTATTTCCATCTTTGTTCTTCGGGTCCGAGTCATAAAAGCAACCACTAATATTTTATTAGAGTGAGTTGTCTATATCACATCTCTAGAGATACGGTCCTACTCCAAATTCTACGTGAATACGGGATTATATTTTATGCGTCGGACTACCTTTTAATTATCAATACATAAATTATATATAAGCTAATTATATATGGTTATATATATATATATATATATATATATATATATATATATATATATATATATATATATATATATATATATATATGAGTTATATGTATATGTATATTTGTCGACTATAAATGATCGGATATGAGCTACTATTTAGGTTAATTCTTCTTTAAAAATAAAGGAATGGTGTTATGTGACCCACTCGACTTCATCCTCAACCTCCTCATTTTTTCCTATTACTATTATTATTATTGTTGTTGTTGTTCTCATTATTATTATTGTTATTATTATTGTTATATTATTATTGTTGTTGTTGTTGTTGTTATTAGTTATTTTAGCACATTAAACGTGTTTCAAAATATTTGGCGTTTTAGAAAAGCAAGAAGTCGTCTCTTATTTAATTTATTTTTAAAATATATCTTTACTGTTTCAACTATATTGTGAACTTCTTTTAAGTATAAGATATTTAAAGGTAACTCAAGTTGACAATGAGTCTTGAATTTTGCACGCATGCATGTGGTAATCCTTTTTATACACAGCTTTATTAGCTTGGGATACACTAATTAAATAAAATAGGATATTGATAAATGACTAGATGCTTTATAAATAAAAAATTTCAACTTCTTACAAGTGAAAATGGAATCGTATTTTAAAAGGATAAAGCCACAAACAGGGAGGGAGCTAGAACTTTCAGTAAAAAATTCAATAACATAAAATAAATAATACAATATATATTGACCTTGTATGTATTGTGTAATTAATTTTATGGCGAAAGGAGTACGAATGAACCTCCTCCTTCTGCCGCCCTAGCTCCGCCCGAGTCCACAAGGCTCATTAGTCAAAGTTTCAATTAATCGAGCATCAATATTAACTATCGCTACCACAATACATAGTTACACCTTAAATTTCTTAAGTGGAATATGTGATTGAGGAAAGGATATTCAAACAAAATGTCAAAATGTCAACTAGGAAAAGTCTTCCTTGTACCTCTTTCATTCATCTCCCAAATTGAACTCCCACCAAGATAAACACAAGCACACCAAATATCAATATCAAAATATTCACAATTGGATTAGATCCAAGGGAAACTTTAAAGCAACATCAAAGTTGTCTTCATTGACCTATAAGTTACGAGTTCGTGCTGTGAAAATAGTCATTGACGCTTGTATCAGGGTATGATGTCTATATCACATCGATTAGGATGATTATTCTTCGAACCCTATGTGAATGCGAAATATTTTATGTACCGAACTATTCTTTTATTTACAATGGGACTAAAAACTAATTCTATTCGAGAAGGACCAATACAACTGTTCAATTATGACTAAACTTTTTATGTCCTTTTCAATAGTAGAAAAGGTTGAAGCTGTAAAGTACTTATAAGCAAAAGATTTGTTGAATTTTGATGGATGGTAACCTACCAATAAAGACATTACTGTGTGGTCCTCTGCTAGATAAATGTGTTACTATGACTAGTTACCAATTAGATCAGAACTTATTGACTGACGAGTTTAATTTCTATAATTTCTTCTCTCCGATTTTCGCCGTCCGGAGAGAAGAACGTGTATTGAAAAATAAAAACCAAATGAAAGAACTCAAATACGGCATGTTTGAAGGCTTGCGGCTCGGGGTGCTCAAGTCTAAGAAGCCTATAGTGGCTATTATTCCATCTGTTTCATTTTATATGGCAATATATTTTTATTTATTCTAAAATTTTTCTTTACTATTTACTGATTTTGAAAAATATGACTTATTTTAGACTATAAAATTTCAAAATAACATAGAATATGTAGCTTTTCAAGAAGATTATAAATAAAAAAAGAAATTTTAAAAATTTTATTTTCTTGATCATAAATAAGCATCAACAAAAATTTGATTCTTTCTATGAACTTAATGTCGACAAAATCTATTTCGGCTAATTGAACCTTCTCGAATTGTATATTTTTTTAAAAACCAAAAAAAATTGTGTCAAAATAACATATTGCGTGCCAAGAACAAAAGTTCTTAAACACGTAATGGATCTTGAAGTATTATTTTTGCATTCCTAACTAAATTCGCCTACATTTGAATTACTTTGTTAATAGGTTAGATCAAATACTTTTTCCGTCCACTTTTACTTATCTACTATATTAAAAATAGGGCATTTGCATTTATACCTCCTTTTTATATCACGTTTTAATTTGTGCCCGCTTAGCAAAAAAATTGCAAGAGTAACCTGTTTTTTCCGCAAAACTTCAGCATACGAGACTAAAATAGCAAAGGCAATCACACAAAACTTCATCATTCTAGTAGCCAGGCCTGAAGTTCAGCTCTAAAGCTGAAGTTTTTGTTTTGTAACTGGCGAACTTCAGCTCTAGAGCTGAAGATTTTGTTTTATATCTGACGAACATCAGCTCTAGAGCTGAAGCACCACAACTAGCAGTGATTTTTTAAGAAAAATAGTGTACATCTTCTCAGCTCAAACACGAATAAACATACAAAAATAATAATTCAGCTATTTAATTAATCACTTGTACGGAGTTCTAATTCTTAATCAATACTAGTAGTCGTAACCGCGCGATGCGCGGTCAATATTACAAAAATATTAACTAAATTAGATTATAATGAGGCTTGTTTGATCCTATTAGACCGTATTGCTTTAATAAATTTCAATTGTTATCTTATTTGCCAATATGATATAGTCAACCCTTATCCATGTTTTAGTAGTTAATTTCTTTATTAGTTTTCAATAGATAATTCATTATTATTAACTAATTATTTTATATATTATTTTTTTCTAGGCTACCATTTGGCTTAAGTCGATGGTTTTATCCTCTCCTTTTAATAATATATAGAAGATATACAGAATATGAAAAATGGCTATACTAGAAAATGAACCTATTGCAGCGGTTATTTAGCAACGGTTATATAACCCTTGCAATAGATAGTCTATTGCAAGGGTTACAATCGTCGCAATAGCCGCTTAAGCCTGTTAAGACAGAATTACAATGAAACCACCGGAATAGAATTAAAACTGTTGCCAAATACGTCTCTATGGAGACAGTTTTGTAAAATTACTCTTTGGGGACGGTTCTGTGAGGGTTTCATTTCCTTATGCTATTTCCCTCCACTATTTCACAAAACCGCGAATGTTTTATTTTATAATTAAAAGAAGAATTATATCAAATAAAGTAAAAGAGACTGAGAGAACTATCTTCTTTTATTCATTAGGTCTAAGTAAAGGAAAGAGACCAGAGCTTCTGCAAAATCGACCAAAATCAAAAAGCTATGAAGCTTCTTCAAGAGTAATAATTGGTTCCACATAATTTGACCAGTCATTGTAAAAGCTTTTCTATTTAGTTCGTTGAGAAAAACCCTCCATTGAAGCTTCTTCAAGAGCAAAAAGCAGCTCCAAATCCAGCAAGATTTCGACCAGCAAAGGCTTCGACCGATATTGATCTCTACCCCAATAGGTCTGCATGCACTCCTCCATGGCTTATAAGTTCCCTATCTCTAGATTTTCTATTCAAGTATTTTTGGAAAAGATTACAAAATACGCAAATGGGTTTCTATGAAGTTACTATCTATTATTCTAATTTATATTTGGTTTTTAATTTTGGTGCGGTTTGAAATTTGTATCTCAAATTTGGTGTAAATTTGAGTTTTCCGAAAAACAATTTGATGAAAAAAATTTAGGTTTTACAAAATTGGAGTTTGAGAAACTGGGTTTCAATTCATTGAGCCAAAATTTATTTGAAGTTTATTTTGTACTTAATATTGAGTTTACTGTTGTTTGGGAGGAATTAAAGTGACAACTACCTTTCAAAACTCCATTATTGAGGTCGACAGAATTCTAATACATAAAATAGGAAAATTTAAAGTTGGTAGAGTTGGAGAAAATTGTTGTTTATATATGGGGATTTTTCTTTTTGTGTTTGTTTTCTGTTTCGTTGACTCTTGTGTTCCAAAATGGGTGTTCTGGTTATATAGTAGGATACAACTAAACCAAGGAATTTAAGAAAATCAATATTATGGATAGTCGCATTACCACCTTCATATGCTATTCAACTTTATCTTCTGCTTCATTTGCTATGTGTCTGACTTTTACTTGCAAATTCTTCGTTTGTTCATCATCAAAATGGTCAAGAAGTTCATGAAGAGAATCAACCTCATCGTAGAGTAAATTCAAACTTCCCACATGAGTGTCCAATAGATCTAAGTTTGATTGCAAAAGCTGAAGCTGTTGTATTGTTCCCATTACTGAAGTCATGCAACATATGCAGCCATCTCTCTCTGTACTTTTGTTGTAAAATAATGAATTATTGGACTAGGTAGACATTTAAAATGACAGATATGGAAAACACTAATATAAAAGTTGTCATTGTTTTAACAATTGATAATCTCGATCCAACATATACACACAGATGTGGATTAATCGTGTCGATTATACCCAAAATCATATCTAAGTATCTAACATATTTAACAAGTCCCTCATTTTAACGCATACCTTTCTAATTACTCGGGACGCCCCAACAAGAACTGGTGTGCTCGTCCATACATTATATAAAAAATAAGCTACTTATCACCAAGGAAAATTGGAGAAAAAGGTACAAAATAGCCAATTACAATCCGAACAGAAGAAAATGATCATACAATGATATTTTGTGTCTTATATTACATGTTAAGTTGATTCTATGCTCACTTAGCTGTTTGTGTTTTGAATTGTAGGATCCCTGTGCTGTCAGCGTTGTTCTTCTTCTGATACTCTCATCATTTTAGTATCTGAATAAGTGGACAAGATATAATTAGGTAAAGTATTTTTCTCGGGCACGGCTTTAGTTTCTTCAACATGCTTGGGATTGAGACATAGTTCTTGTGGTTGTACTGCTTCTGTTTATTCTATTATGGCAGCTTCCTTTTCTTGGTTTCTTCCTTCATCTTCCTCTTTCAATTCTTGAAATGATACATTTATAATTTCTTCTTATTTTTCCTTCTCTGAATCAGTTTCATTAGGCTCATTGCTGATTTCTTTAGTGGTCTCTAGCAGGTGATCACACCATAAGTTACTCTTCTGCTAGAGTTAAACTGACATGTTAATTATCAAAAATCTGCTTATTGGGATTACTGTGATGGTAAATTCTGTCTATATATTTCATGTTCAGTAAAAGCTCAGTTTCGACATGTTATACTACGTACGGTACTTACAGCAAGTCAGCAACACTCTGGTTTTTGCAATGAACTGTCTGTAAATGTGATAAGTCTAATTAAGTTGATATAAATTCTATGAGATAATTGTAGTGTGGAGTGGACTCTTGTTAAAATATACTTCATTAATATGAACTTTCTGGTAGAAGTTTTGTTTTTTCTCATTTGTATTTGAAGTAGTTGTCTTGATTCAGTTTTGTTGTTTGAGCTGTTTTTTGAGTTGTGACTATAATGTGTCTGTGTCTAGTGTAATGTACTTTATTTCGTTGTGAATGATGGTTTGCCTTCAGTTCTTTTGCCTTTATTTCGTTGTAAATGTTGTACACATTCATTGCTACCTGCCTGAGCAATCATTTTGTGTTACTTTGTTTCTAACCTATTTGAAGCATGTTGCAAGTATCATTTTGTGTATTATGTTTAAAAATGAGCTAAAAGCACTTTTGAATGTGTATTATTAATTACTTTTGAATGTGTACTGTTAATTGGAAAGTAAAATATTTCCAGCTATTTATCTGACATTAATCTGATCTTCCTCCCATTGCGCTCCTTCAGTAATCTTTTTCTTATAAAGTCCCACCTCTAATTGGTTTCGATAGTGCAACTACATATAAAGTAGTCACTAGTTTAATGCACCAGTGATATATGATCAACATTCACTGATGATAAACTTAAAGCTACTTCCTCTGCTAAAATTTAAATTTTTTTTCAGAATACACAACTTAGTAAGTTTGGTAGTCATGTGGCATATGCACCAGATTTGCTCAATTTACTTAGTTTGCATTGCATACGACCATACAATTTTTAGATTATGGTGAACAATGTTGTAAAAAGCGTGTGCTTCTCGCTTAAAGTGCTAAAGCAATGAGAGGCGAGGCTAGCTCGCTTTTCTTCCATAAAAGCGACTCACATGAAAAAGCTCACGCGAGCTTAAGTATTTGTTAGTTTTTTTTTTTGAAAAAACTTGGCAGAAACTTAAAACAAACAAACACATCTTCTCTAAGCGACTTCAACCACTGCTTCAGTGCTTCATCTCTGTACGGTTCTTCTTCTCTCCTTCTCTTCTTCATCTTCTCCTTCTCTTCTTCTCCTTATTCTTCTTCTTCTTCTCTTATTCTTCTCTTCTCTTCCTCTTCCTCTGATTTTCTTTCGTTCCTGTTTGACTCCTTTTCTCTTCTTTTTTTCTATTTTTCCCACTTTTTATTGCTCTGTTCTTGTGCGATTGTGCCCTAATTACTGCTCTATTCTTTCTATGCTATGTTTTTCTCTTCTTCTTTCTACCTTATTGGAACAAGGATTACCAATTATTGATTTAATTATGTGTCTCATAGGATATTCAATGAGTAATGAAGATAAAAGTTGGATGAGTCTTCGAATATCCACCGATGATTATATCCGTGGAGTAAATGATTTTCTTGATAAAGCGTTTGAACGAAATTCCCAAGGAAATAAAATATTATGCCCCTGTAAAAAGTGCTTTAATAGTTAATAACATTATAGAAATATGGTGGAAGATCACTTAGTTTCTTATGGGTTCACATATGGGTACACCGAATGGGTTTTTCACGGAGAAGGGTTTTCCTCCAGAGATTTGCCACGTCCAACCAATGATGATGATAGTTCAGATATGTATGACGATATTGATGGTCTGCTTCATGATACTTTTAGAAATGTATTCGGTGACTTGAGTCATGAAGGATTGAGAGAGGGATCATCTGAAGATGCAAAGAGATTTTTTAAATTAGTGGAGGAACGAAAACAAGAGCTGTATCCAGGGTGTGAAAGTTTCTCTAAACTGGATTTCACCATTCGGTTGTTCTTGTTTAAATGCATTCATGGGCTGAGTAATGTGGCATTTTCTGACTTGTTAGACTTGATAAAAGAGGCTTTTCCATTTGCTAAGTTACCTGAGTCTTTTCACAAGGCAAAAATGTGATAAAAGATTTAGGTTTTTATTATGATAAAATACATGCATGCCCCAACGATTGTATGTTATTTTGGAATGACAATGAGAAGGCAGATAATTGATCTGTGTGTGGATCTTCTAGATGGAAGAATGTGCGTGATGGCTTGACTAATAGGAGCACCAAAGTTGCTGCAAAGGTTTTAAGGTACTTTACCTTAAAGCCAAGGCTTCAGAAGATATTCATATGTTCTGAAACAGCTGTAGCAATGAGATGGCATGCTACTGAACGACCCAAAGATGGAAATATTAGACATCCTGCTGATGGGGAAGCTTGGAAGGATTTTGACTTGTTATACCCGGACTTCTCTAAAGATCATCGTAATGTTAGATTGGGTCTTTCAAGCGATGGTTTTAACCCATTTCGAACCATGAGCGTTTCCCATAGTACATGGCCACTCATGTGAATGAACTATAATTTATCACAATGGATTTGCATGAAACCGTAGTATATAATGTTGTCAATGATCATTCCAGGTCCATCGTCTCCAGGAAAGGATATAGATGTGTACCTACAACCACTAATTGTTGAGCTGAAGGAACTGTGGGAAAAGGGAGTAGAAAAATATGATGCTAAAACTAACCAAACATTTTTAATGGGTGCAGCCTTATTGTGGACATTTAGTGATTTTCCAGCATTATCAATGCTTTCCGGATGGAGCACCAAAGGGAGATGGGCATGCCCCACTTGTAATTATGATACTTGCTCTCAATATCTCAAACATAGTCGTAAAATGTGTTACTTGAGGAATCGAGCAATTTCAGAAAGATAAGAAATCATTCAATGGTGAAGAGGAGCATCGAGCCATGCCTACTCCCTTATCGAGGGTAGAAGTGCTCGAAGAACTACGTGAATTCAATAATATCTTTGGAAAAGGCCAAAAAGAAAAGGCCTCGGCGTAATGATGGTCCGTGGAAGAAAAGATCCATCTTTTTGAATTACCATATTGGGCACATAATAAATTGAGGCACAATGTTGACATGATGCATATAGAGAAGAACATATGTGATAGTTTGCTTGGGACTTTGTTGGATATACCTGGAAGGTCCAAGGATCAGGTAAATTCTCGCTATGACTTGCAAGAAATGCGGATACGCAAGGAGCTTCAACCATTAGAAGATGATAAAAATGGAAAAGTTCATCTTGCTAAAGCTTGTTACTCCATGAAACTTGAAGAAAAAAAGACTATTTTGCACTGTCATAAAGAATGCCAAGTTACCAAAAGGGTGTGCCTCAAATATATCACATCGAGTACAAGTGGAGGACTTGAAAATATCAGGATACAAGATCCATGATGCTCAATTCATAATGCATTACTTGCTCCAAGTTGCGGTTATAAAAGTGTTACCCAAGAATGTATCTTTGGCCTTGATTAGGTTGGGAAATTATTTTAGAACCATATCTAGTAAGGTAATAAGGTAAAGTGTGTTGAAACACGTTCTCAAGGCACTAAACTAAACGTGTGTTCATATTTGTAGGTTTTGATAAATGACAAACGATGCGCAATTGACATATGACGAGGTCCAAGCACAAGCACGCAAATGTCACGTAACGAAGTTCAAGCACAAGACAAACAAAGATCAAGATTAAACAAAGTTATACATGAGTCGCTCTTTAATTGTGATCTTGATCCAACAATTTAACTCAAGACTTGGCTTCTCTCGTAAAAATATTTCTTTATCAAATCATGCATATTTAGTTTAGAGCAAAATGATTTTAAATCATGCATATTTATTTTAGCAAAATGATTTTTAAACATGCCTCTAAAATCTGGACAAAGATAATCGATTATGTACTTATGATAATCGATTATGTTAAGGCAGTGTCCATCAGATTTTTGAAATCTGCATGACAATCGATTGTGTACCTTATGACAATCGATTGTGTTGAGACAATATCCATCAGATTTTTCAAAGCTACAAAATAATCGATTGTGAACCTTATGACAATCGATTGTGTTGAGGCAGTGTCTATCAGATTTTTCAAAGATACAAAATAATCGATTGTGAACCTTCTGACAATCGATTGTGTTGAGGCAGTGTCTATTAGATTTTTCAAGACTGAAAAATAATCGATTGTCCATATAGCATAATCGATTATATAAATGACCGTTGCCAAAATATTTTCAAACTCCGTCAGATAATCGATTATAGGATTTTAATAATCGATTGTTTGAAGTAAAATCTGAAAAGGATTTTTTGAACGTTGCCAAGTAATCGATTGTATATTTCTGATAATCGATTGTTTTAAGTAAAATCTGGAAATGATTTTTTGAACGTTGCCAGTAATCGATTATACGTCTTAGATAATCGATTATGCTGCGTAAAATCTAGGAATGATTTTTGGAACGATTGGAAAACAATCGATTGTGCCAATTAGACAATCGATTGTCGTAGCACAAAATCAGCAATTCTTGATTGGCAATTAGGCAACGGTTATGCATGTTTTTGACACTATAAATACATCTTCAAATCAGTCTTCTAAACACAACAACTGATCATATTATTGCTAAAGCTTGCATACTCTCTTATTCATCATTTTCTATTCATTACATAAGTTTTTGATAGCCAAATTCTTGACGAAAGTTGTTGCGTTCTTGAGCGTATTTATTTTACTCATATCTACTCTTAAGGAGAGTCTTGTTTTGAGTGCAAAGTGTTTTTATGCACTTGAAGAGAAGTGTTAATCCCTTGTATTGTAAGAAGGAACGTTGTGATTCCTTTGGTTGAAGTCTTGAAGTGTTGTATCTTCGAGCAAAGGTTGTTGAGGCTCGTGTGACTCAAGTTCTCAGTTTGCAACGGTTTGTTAAGCACCCGTAAGCTTAACGAAGTTAGTGAAAATCTTGAGAGAGTCTCTCGGGGACTGGACTAGCCACGGGTTGTGGTGAACTAGGATAACATCGGTGCGTTCGTTCTTTATTGTTTACTTATCGCACTTATTTCATTCCTGCAATTTTTAAATTCCGCAAGTTTCGCTATTTTTTATTATAACGCTATTCACCCCCCCCTCTAGCGTTAAGCGTATATTCTAACAATTTGTATCAGAGCCCAACTCTATGAAAAACTTAACCGTTTGAGAGAAACAATCCATGGCTTCTACTCGTGATTCTTTTGCAGGAATAGGTGAAGGACAATGCTCCACCCGACCACCACTATTCGATGGCACAAACTATACGTACTGGAAGGAAAGGATGAGAATATTCATTCAATCGAATAGTTTTCATCTGTGGAAGGTTATAATGAAGGGAGAACAAATGCCAACCAAAAAGGTTGAAAATGAATGGGTTCCAAAATCCGAAGATGAATACGATGCGGATGATATCCGAAAAGTGCAGAACAACGCTAAAGCCATCAACTTATTATATTGTGCTGTAAACGCTGATGATTACAGAAAAATATCATGTTGCACAACGACGAAGCAAATGTGGGATAAGATGGAAATCACGTACGAAGGTACAGACCAGGTAAGAGAGGCTAAAGTTGATTTTCCAACCCATGCATATGAACTGTTTCACATGAAGGAAGGCGAAAGGGTCGATGAAATGTTCGAACGATTTTCAAAAATTGTTAATGATTTACATGCTCTTAAGAAGACCTTCACGGATAAGGAACTTGTCCGAAAAATTCTCCAAAGTCTCACTCCGGAATGGCGCTCCAAGGCCGACGCGATTCAAGAGTCTATTGGCATTTCAAATGTCACCATCGACGGATTAAGAGGTAATCTTAAAACTTATGAATCTACTATACTTAACCCTCTTATTAATGATCAAAGGAAACAAAGAATTGCCCTCAAGGCAAGCACAAGCCAACCTCAAAATAACGAGGACGGAGATAACGAGTTCGGACTCGTTATTAAGAGATTTCAAAAGTTCATGCGAAAAGAGTATGAACGAAAAGGCAAACAACAAGGAGATCAAGTAAAGTGCTATGGGTGCGGAGAAATCGGGCACATTAAATCAAATTGCCCAAATGTCAAAAAGGAGAAGAAACCCTTCAAGAAACAACGAGCATACATATCTTGGGGAGGCGACTCCGGAGACGAGTCGAGTGAGGAGGAAGAAGACGAAACCGCAAATCTTTGTCTCATGGCTCACGAAAGCAATCAAGAAGAGGTATGTCAAATTTCTTCCAAAAACTTCTATTCTCTTGAGGAAATGCAAAATGCCTTTGATAAGTTTTATAGTGAATTCATTAAAGCTTCCAAAACTGTTAAAAGCATTAAGGAAAATGCTTCTTTGAAAGAAAAAGATTTTGAAAAACAACTCTCTTTGAAAGAAAAGGATTTGGAAAAACTGATTTTGGAAAATGAGAAGTTGAAAGAAGAAAACAATTTTTTCGGCAAAAGAAGCGCCGACAAACCCGAGAGTTCTAGTACAAATTGTACTTCTTGCATGCATCTAAAAGATGAGGTAGAAAGACTTAAGGGCACCTTAGATAAGTTTAATTCTTCTCATAAAAATTTGAATGAGGTTCTTGTTAATTTGAAATCGACCAAACATGGGATATGTTTTAAAAACGAGCCTAAAGAAAAAGTTGAAGCCAAACCCCAACCACCTAAGGCTCAACCTAGAATAAAAAAACAAATGTTCATCCTAGAAATAACAATCCTAGAATCAACATGCATGCTAGACCAAACACTAGAAGAAACTTTGAACATTTTAGGACACCTAGAAATGGCCTTCAACCTAGAAATAACTATTCTAGAAATGATGCATATCCTAGACCAAACACTAGAAGAAACTTTGAACATTTTAGGACACCTAGAAATGGCTTTCAACCTAGAAATAACTATTCTAGAAATGCTGCATATCCTAGAACAAATAGTAGGAGAAATGATTCTCATGAAATGCGCAATAGTCATATAGTCGAAAATAGAGTAAACAATTTTCGTCCGTCCAACTACTATCAACCTAGACGAATGCATAATCCTAATGTCATTTGTCATTATTGCAATCGAATTGGACATATTGCTCCTTCTTGCTTCACTAGACATAGACACTTAAATGCATGTCAAGCACAACAACATGTTACACCTAACTCTCAAGGACCCAAAACAGCTTGGGTACCAAAGACTCATTAATTTGTCTTGTAGGTATGTTTGAAGGGATCAAGTGTACTTTGGTAACTTGATAGTGGATGCTCCAAACACATGACCAGAGACGAATCCAAGTTCCTTCAACTAGAACACAAGGAAGGAGGAAGCGTTATTTTTGGAGATAACAACAAGGGAAAAATTATCGGCATTGGATCGGTCGGTAAGGATGAACCTTCTTCCATTAAGCATATACTGCTAGTTAAAGGTCTAAAACATAATCTTTTGAGCATAAGTCAATTATGTGACAAGGGAAATCTTGTTTTATTTGATTCGGATGAATTCTTAGTTTTTCGCCGTAGCGATTTTAAAATTATCCTTCGTGGTTTTAGAATGGATAACATCTATATGGTTGATCTCGAAAATTCTTCATCTGAGTATGTGAATTGTCTTATGAGCAAAGAAGATGATATGTGGTTATGGCATCGTAGAGTAGCTCACATCAACATGCATCTTTTAAGCAAATTGGTTTCACAAAATTTAGTTATTGGTCTTCCAAAATTGAAATTGAAAAAGACTCCATTTGTGATTCTTGTCAAAAAGGGAAGCAAACAAAAGCACCTTTAAAATCGAAAAATATTGTTTCAACTACTAGACCATTGCAACTTCTTCACATGGACCTTTTTGGACCATCTCGCATTGAAAGTCTTGGTAGAAATCGTAATGCTTTTGTTATTGTTGATGATTATTCTAGATTTACATGGACACTATTTCTTGCTCATAAAAGTGAAGCTTTTCATAATTTTAAATGTTTTCTTAAACGTATTCAAAATGAAGATGTAAGAAAGTTTGGTAGCTTCCTCGGTACATTGCCAAGGACTGCAACTCTTTGCCTGCTGGATATATTGGATTGGAGGAAAATGGACACAAAAGACGATTTATGGACATATATCAAGGTTTGAAGTTTCGATCCACATGTTCAGTTATTTGTTAAAAGTATGTTACAATTTATGCTAACCAAATGAAATCAAATTGTAGTTGAAGTATGATATTCATGATGCTGCAAAAACATGGACTTTATTTTCAATTGGAAATGTTTGGAGAAGGCATAAAAGTCAACTGAAGAAAGATCATTATGATGTCTATCCAAATGATGAAGTTCGAAAGGCAAGAAGGCCCTATTATATACCAGAATATCAGTTTAAAGAGCTTCTGTAGTATTGGAGTTCTGATAAACTAAAGGTAAATATAAACTACCTGATGGTTAACAGATTTCTACTTCATAAATATAAACTAACAGATGGTTAACAAAATACCAGTTAACAGATATCTACTTCAACTGATGGTTCACATATTTATACTACCTGAAAAGTATAAGTTTAAAAAATTGCTAGTTTTAGCATTCCTTATTTTGGGGAAGTTAATATTATGATTCAATCGTTAGGCACTAAACTCAGTACCGAGTTGGAAATGACCAACTGCTTATATTTGAAGTATAAGCAGTTGGTCATTTCCGGTACTGGCTTTGTATCTTTCTATTTCACCTGATGCCTTGTATTTGATTTTATTAAGCCATTTGTACCCTATTAGAATCTTTCCATTAGGTAGTGTTACTATGTCCCACGTGTGGTTGTTTTGTAGAGCTTCAATCTCAACTTTTGTTGCGTCCACCCATATGTATAGATGGTCTTGATCCATGCATTAGTTTGTTATTTTGTTGAACTATCTTTGCATAACACAAACAACCTATGACTTTAAGATGTTGCAATGTTGGTTTTCTGCTATACAATCTTTCATATGGGCTTTTATTATCAATAACTGAACTAGGCAGCTTGAAATCTCATAGTTCTAGTAAGTTCTAGGATGTGTCTATGTTTTCTCTCAGCTACTCCATTTTGCTGGGGAGTATAAGGACATGTCTTTTGATGAATTACTCCTAGACTGTTAAACAGATTTCCACATACTGAGTTAACAAATTCTGAACTATTATCTATTCTAACTGTTTTTACTGTTGTCTCAAATTGTGTTTTTACAAAAGAATTTTTTTTTTGTACAATCACACACATATCAAACTTCATTTTCAGCAAGAATATCCAAGTCATTCTAGTGAAGTCATCGGCCAGTTAAGAAAAATCTGTTACCATACATAGTAGGTACTTTGTAAGGTCAAATCCATATGAACCAATTCAAAGCTAGTACATGTTCCAATACTACTGATAGAGAATGGTTATCTTGTTTGCTTTGCATAAGGGCATACACCACATAAATCTATTCTAGCAGATATATCTTGTGCCTTTGCTGACATTAACTTCTTGAGGACAATAGTAGGCATATGACCAAGCCTTCCATTCCAAAGATCTATATCTTTTGAGATAATTTCTTCACTGACTTCTGTCTCCTTTGTAGCTAGACTAATTGCATTTCTTCCTGGTATTGTTTGTTTGCTGAGAATGTAAAGAATATTGTCTTCTCTATCAATCGCTTTCACCCTCTCACTGAAGAGTTCATGAAATACACACAAATCAAGGAATAAAACAACTGAATATTTCAATTCCTTAGTTACTTTAGAACCAGACAGAATATTATATTTTAACTGAGGAATGTAAAACACATTAGTTATTATTTTTTTATATGATAAAGTACTAGTTCCAATATGAGTAACTTGAGTAGTTTCTCTATTAGGCAGAAGTACTTTCTTTGACTGGCTTGTTTGAACTAAGGAAGCCTTATTCAATAGTTCTAAATTTAGATTGTGGCCCCTGTATCTATTATCCACTCGTAGTTTATTGATTCATTTTATTTGCAGAGATCATCCGAAATCAACAAGGAGAATCGAAAAAAGCAGCAGGATCCACACACGGTTGGAAAAACCAGTTTTATTGTAATCCGTAATGAATTGGTGAGTACTATTATTTATTTTTATATCTATTATATTTTTTAAAAATCTCTTATATCCATTTTTGTGCAACTAGGAAAAAACAAAGGAATCTGTATCACTTAAGGCGATGTTTGTGGCTACAAGAGTAAGAAAACCTGGGCGTGTGTACAAGGACTTAGACGAAAATACAACTAGTAAATTTGTATACATATCTTCTATATGCAAGTTGTAGATGATATCATTTTATTTATTATTCTTCCTTCTTTTTTATTTGCTTTAATTCTTTTGTTGAATTTGCTTTGTTAGGCTGAAATAGAAAAAATTGAAACACAACAAAGTGTAGATGGCAGTCAGTCTGTTCATGCATTTTCATCTGTCATGGGTCATGAACATCCAGGACGTTTAAGATTATATTGACGAGGGGTTACAAAGACTGCTTTGAAAGAAAAAGTGGGCCATTTCGAGCCGACATCAAACGCCACAAATGATACGGTGCAAGAAATGCAAGAAATGATTCTAAAGATAGAGAAACAAATGGAGGAACAAAGGAGAAGTATGCGGCAAGAAATTACTGCAGATGTAATTGCTTAACTTAAGTGTGAAGGGCTAATTAATCCTAATGTACTAGCAACATTGTCAGTTTCGTCACCCGAAGAAGTTGCCTATGCACCACAAGATGCTAATCAACTAATCCATCGACAATCTGAAGGTAGCAACAATAAAGGTTAGTATAAATGTATTCCCCGGCTAAAATTCATATTTTAGCAACTGCAGAGATGCTGATATTGGAGTCATATTACTGTTGATTCTTCTTCTCTTTTTCTTTTTCTTTCTAAATATCCAAAAGGCGCCGAAATGCTGGCAAATTTTTTCAGAATATTTCTCTCCAATTTTTCCAGTTTCCGCCCAGAAGAATTTGTGTTCTAATTTCTGGTTGTTTGAATGTTTGAGTCGCAGCTTGTTTGAATGTTTGAATTTCTGGTTGTTTGAATTTTTGAGTCGCAATTTGAGTTCTTCCGCCCAGCGTGTTTGTCATTCTGTGTTAAAACGGAAGCTTGGAGTTTCTTGTTTTTGGCTGATTTTTCAGCATTGTTTGTCTCCCTGGTTTTTTTCAGCATTTTTTCAGCATTGTTTTTGTAGCATTATTGGATGAGAGTAGGTTGGTCATTTGTACTGAATTGTTTGGTCAACAGTGACATTAAAAATTGATCTGAAATTAAATATACAACCTAGTATATTCTAGTTATAGCCTCGATCTACCTTATTGCGGACTTGTTTGCCATGTTGGCCTGTCACCTTGTTGTTCTCTCCAGTTGTGTGTCCCTTTCCCTTAGCATTTTTGTACTCAATTGAGCTGCATCCACTTGTTGTGTCCTCCTGTACCAAGCAGCTCTGTATGCTCGTTTGAATACCAGTCCAGTTCCACGCTTCTATATTGCATGTGATAGCCGTAATGGATATATGCCAAGCTCAAACATATAAGTGTTTCAGTTACCTGTCGGAGCACTTGCTGACTTTGGGCTGAGGAATGGAAGAGTGGTACACTTGATGCATACTGATCTGATAAAAAAATTCATTACTTTTTTTTCCTCTAACCAATCTCAGTTTTAAAAGTGATGGTATTTAGGGGGAATAAGGAATTGACATTAGATAGAACCAAATAACTGAAATGGGTGGGATTGAGTGCAGAGAAGGTTGGTATCCTCCCTTGTGATGTTTAAACTTTGAAAGGACTTATTTTAGATGGGGTAAATTCATTAGCAAGCTTGTTGAATGACCCGCAGATCTTCATCTTTTCTTCGGATTATTTTACACCATTATTCTGCATACAGACTGCAGCCCTTATCTTGGAAATATGAAAGAGCTACTTTTGTAAGAAATGACGCATTAGATGGTTACATCTTTAGGATCACAGTCCATATTAAATGAGAAGATAACTAGTGCAATACTTGTGGAAATGATCCAGTTTTATCTGTCAACTCAGTTAAAGGGACATGGCTTAATGCTAAGCCATTTGCTTCTAGTATATGTTCTTCTTTTTCCCCTGTGAAAATGAACATTTCTCTTATTCTTCTGAATTCAGTCTACTGAGGAATCATTAAAACATTTACTCATATAACAAGCACCAAATGCAAAACTTTTAGTCATGCAAAATATACCCAGAATAGAAAAGGAAGGAAAGCGTGTAGAAAGTGTAGAAAATCATTCTATCTATGATATGTGCGCTTTGATTGTATTAGCATGATTTTCAGGTATAGGTTTTGATGAATGACAAACAATGAAATCAAGTGTCAAACAACGATATTATATGACAAACAATCAAGATTGAATGCCAAGAAGCATATTGATGATGGAATTGCATAGACAAGCCAAAGACGAGTTCAAAAGTTCAAGACCAAAGACCCAAGGCGTAGGTCGTTAGGTAGAAAAAATGTAAGAGCAACGTTTAAAGTTATCTCGTCTTTTGGCTCAACATAGGTCATCATTAATATGCATAAAATCATTTTATTAAATCATATATATCATAAACATTTTTAATATACTTCAAAAAAAATGATTTTAACGTTTTCATTTTAACCAAAATAGTTTTTGAAGTAAGTTTTCGATTCTGGTATACTCTGGTATATTTTGGTATACTCCAGCTTTGATTCTGGTATACTCTGGTATATTCCAGCTTTGCTGGAAATTTCGCAAGGGTAAATAATCGATTATTTAACTCACAAAATCGATTATATACTGTCAGTAGCCTTCCCAACGTTCCGATTTATGAACGTTGAGAAGATAATCGATTATGCAGATCATATAATTGATTATGTAAGTATAAAATCAGCATAATTGATTGTCAATTAAGCAACGGACTTGCACCCTCTAACCCCTATAAAAAGAGGTCTTTTGAGCTGATTTTAAATACATAACACCTCCCAATACTGATATACATATTGACATTATTTGAGCATCATTTTAGAGCTTTTGTTGAGCCATTTGAGAGACAACTTTGAGTTGTTCATAGAGCTAAATTTGTATCTCTTTATCTACTCTTTTTGAGAGAGTTCTTGTTGTAAAAGAGAAAGGTGTTTGAGAAGAACATATCTTCTCATTAATTGTCGGGTTCGCTAAGTACCCTAAGTCTTAGTGGTTGAAGTCTTGTGGTGCGGTATCCACGAGTTCTTGTTCTTTCCTTGCTATAACTTTCGATTATGGCAAATCATCAAGAAAGGTGAACAAATGCCAATAAAGAAAGTTGGGGAGATCATAGTTCCAAAGGAGGAAGATGAATATGATGCCGAGGACATCAAGAAGGTTGAAAGAAACGCAAAAGCCGTCAACTTACTATTTTGTGCGGTGAATCCGGACGACTTTCGGAAAATTTCTTGTTGCACAACCGCAAAGGAAATGTGGGATAAACTCGAGATCACTTATGAAGGTACGTCTCAAGTCCGAGAATCTAAAATTGATTTTCTAACACATGAATATGAACTTTTTAGAATGAGGGAAGATGAAAACATCGATAATATGTTCGAACGATTCTCAATGATCGTCAACGATCTTCATGCTCTCGGAAAAGTATACCGGAACAAAGATCTAGTTCAAAAAATTCTACGGAGTCTCACTCCCAAATGGCGTTCCAAAGCAAATGCTATCCAAGAGTCGATAGGAATCACGGACGTCACAATTGATGGACTACGAGGTAATCTTAAAGCTTATGAAAGCACAATTCTTAATCTGTATCTTAGAAGTAATTCGAATATTGCCTTCAAAGCCTCATCCTCTAAAAGAGAAGAGGTAAGTGACTCGGAAAACGATGATGCTATTACTTCCAATGATATAATTGAAAAGTTTTATAAGTTTATGAAGAAGGGAATAAAGAAGGAAGAACCAAGTCCTTCATGTCAAAATTGTGGAAAACTTGGCCACACCAAATCACATTGTCCAAAATCAAAGGACAAGAAAAAGAAGAAACACCATAGGCGCGTAACATGGGATTCGGACAGCTCGGGCGATGAAACTGCCGCACTATGCTTCATGGCCAACGAAGAAGAAGAGGTAAATATTTCTAACTCTTACTCGGTTGAAGAAATACAAAATGCCTACGATGAACTATATGGTGAATTTGTTAAAGCTTCCAAAACCATAAAAGATTTGAAGAAAACACTTTCTTTGCAAGAAAAAGATCTTGAGAAAACACTTTCTTTGCAAGAAAAAGTTTTTGAGAAAACACTTTCTTTGCAAGAAAAAGATTTTGAAAAACAACCTTCTTTAAAAGAAAATGATCTTTTAGAAAATGACAATACTGTTCTTAAAAATAATATCAAATGTTTAGAAGAAGAAAATAGATTTTTGAAAAATGACAATGTCGATCTCAAAAATAAAATCAAGAAGATGAATGAAGCCTCTTTAATTGTTCAAAGTTCAAATTGTTCTTCTTGTAGCTCTTTGAAAATAGAGAACGTACAACTTAGAAATACACTAGAAAAATGTAGTGTAAATGATTCTAAAACAAGTAAAGTAATTAAAAAGGATGATAGAAATGAGGTTAAACCACCTAGACACAACTCTAGGAATTTTATTAATGAGCCTAGAGTTAATCATTTTAGGCCACCTAGAAATGATTCTAGGATTTTTGTTAATGAGTCTAAAATTAATAATTTTAAACCACCTAGAAATGACTCTAGGAATTTCAACGCTTCTAGGAATAACAACTTTAGATCACCTAGAACGTATTTGGCTCAACCTAGACATATGCACAACCCGAACGTTATATGTCATTATTGTAACCGGGTAGGACACATTGCACCCGTATGTTTTGCTAAACATAGAGATTCATATTGTGATTATGATTATTATTTGCCTAACCCCCAAGGACCCAAAAGAAGTTGGGTACCGAGAACCTATTTTTAGGTACATTTGCAGGTGTGCTTGAAGACTACAATATCGTAGTAGATGCACCAAGCACGAAACCTTATTGCGTCGAGGGGAAAAGTCGGTTAGTTATCGTATTTTTGATAAAAACGTAATAGTTGATATGTGCTAACAATTAATATTAATTATTGATTCATGTTTTGATAAGTGTTATTTTGAATAACAAATTGGTATCAATTATTTTTATGTTAAATGATTGATTCATGTTTTGATGGATATTTTTAGTTTAAACAACAGTTGGTATATTTGCGAAAAATGACCGTCATTATGATTGGCATGTTTTTACTAACATTTGGTATTATTTGATATTGATATGATTTTTTTTAACAATTGGTATCGTCAATAGTTTCAATAACAATTGGTTTACTCTTTTTGCTAATGCCAAAAGGGGGAAGAATTTAGGCGATATGCATGCTTTAATTGAGGGGGAATATTCAATTAAGGGGTAATTATATTAAATTGTTTACATGAATTGTATGTTGAGATATAGCATGAATTTAGGGGGAATCCTATATGCATATCTCCTATTGTTTGTCATTATCAAAAAGGGGGAAATTATAGAAAATCATTCTATCTATGATATGTGCGCTTTGGTTGTATTAGCATGATTTTCAGGTATAGGTTTTGATGATTGACAAACAATGAAGTCAAGTGTCAAACAACGATATAATATGACAAACAATCAAAATTGAATGCCAAGAAGCATATTGATGACGGAATTGCATAGACAAGCCAAAGACGAGTTCAAAAGTTCAAGACCAAAGACCCAAGGCGTAGGTCGTTAGGTAGAACAAATGTAAGAGCAACGTTTAAAGTTATCTCGTCTTTTGGCTAAACATAGGTCATCATTAATATGCATAAAATCATTTTATTAAATCATATATATCATAAACATTTTTAATATACTTCAAACAAAATGATTTTAACATCTTCATTTTAACCAAAATAGTTTTTGAAGTAAGTTTTCGATTCTGGTATACTCTGGTATATTTTGGTATACTCCAGCTTTGATTCTGGTATACTCTGGTATATTCCAGCTTTGCTGGAAATTTCGCAAGGGTAAATAATCGATTATTTAACTCACAAAATCGATTATTTACTGTCAGTAGCCTTCCCAACGTTCCAATTTATGAACGTTGAGAAGATAATCGATTATGCAGATCATATAATTGATTATGTAAGTATAAAATCAGCATAATTGATTGTCAATTAAGCAACGGACTTGCACCCTCTAACCCCTATAAAAAGAGGTCTTTTGAGCTAATTTTAAATACATAACACCTCCCAATACTGATATACATATTGACATTATTTGAGCATCATTTTAGAGCTTTTGTTGAGCCATTTGAGAGACAACTTTGAGTTGTTCATAGAGCTAAATTTGTATCTCTTTATCTACTCTTTTTGAGAGAGTTCTTGTTGTAAAAGAGAAAGGTGTTTGAGAAGAACATATCTTCTCATTAATTGTCGGGTTCGCTAAGTACCCTAAGTCTTAGTGGTTGAAGTCTTGTGGTGCGGTATCCACGAGCAAGGTGAAGTCTTGAGGTGCGGTATCCTCGAGCAAGTTGAAGTCTTGTAGAGTGTACATCTACGAGCAAGTGTAACGGTTTGTTAGGCACCCGAAAGCTTAACGGAGCTAGTGGAATCTTGAGAGAGTCTCTCGGGGACTGGACTAACCACAAGTTGTGGCGAACCAGGATAAATTCGGTGTGTTCTTTCCTTGCTATTTTTATTACCGAATTTATTTTATTCCTACAATTTTTAATTCCGCAATATTTATCAATATTCTCGTGCCGCACTATTCACCCCCCCCCCCTCTAGTGACGGGCATAAAACCTAACAGAAAGACACAAAAACAGCACAAGAAAGACTGGAAAACAAGGCATCCAAATATTTGTGCTGATATTTCTGCAAGAAAGGCCGGAAAACGAGAAGGTACTGTTTGAACACCGTGTAGAGTTGTCTTTTTTTCTTCTTCTGGTATTTGTTGGGAGGGGGGGTACGGGATTTACCATATATTTTTTCTACTATTTTTTGAGTGAGCTTCTGTTGTATTAGTTACCTTTTCCCCTAGATATATTGGTGGTGGTGGAATTTGAATATTTATATGTATATGTTGTTGTCCTTGTGAATGTACAAGAAGTCATACCTGGGATTCCTATAACGTTAGAAAATTTTTCCTTCATGGACTCATTATATTGTTTTGTAGTAAATGTTACATATGCGAGTTTGATGTTTTAGCAAACAGCAAAACATACTTGTTTCAATTTCCTTTCTATCCTAGTATTAGCACTATCATTTGCTTTCTGGATTTGGTTGGATATTCCTTGCACTTGAAACTGGTTTTTTGTCAATCTGCTGGAATGTTAAATTCCTTTATGTGTTTGATTGAATTATCCATGCATTTGAAAATTGTTTCTTTTTTGTAGTCAATTTGATGTAATGTTAATTTCCTTTCTTGGGTTTGGTGGAATTGTGCCTGCACTTGAAACTGGTTTGCTCTTGTCAATGTGGAGCTTATAATATTGTGGAAAATTATATTAGTGTCATGATATTAATATACATATATATCTTCAAATGAAATTCTTTTATAAAACTTTTGCTAAGTTATTTGTTTTTTTATTATTTGTAGGTGGAGAACTTCAAGTAAGCTACAAAAGTGTTGAAGATCTTACTTAGTAGCATTAGGTTGATTCATGATGAAAACTTCACATATGGTGTAGAAATATTTTATTTTTGTACACTTTGAAAACTCATGTGTTCCAATTCATTGGCAGTGTTATATATTTGCTTATATGGATATTACTCCTATTATGGATCCTTATTTTATTTAATTATATATATATATATATATATATATATATATATATATATATATATATATATATATATATATATATATATATATATATATATATATATATATTTCAAGCAATGTTACATTGTTGGATTATTTTACTGTTGCAAAGGATGTATGATAGGCGTTGCAGTAGCCCAGAAATAATCGTTGCAATATATCAATATATATGTTGCAATAGCAAGAGCCCAAAATCGCATAGGCCAAAAATTACCATTGCAACAGTATATCGTAATTGTCTTATTAGCATTAATTAACCATTGCAATAGTAGAAAGTAACCATCTCATTAGAATAATTTACCGTTGCAATAGTATAACATAACTGTAGCAATAGCGTCTACATCAGTTGATAACAAATTGTATTGCAATGGTTATTAACCGTTCTAATAGAATACAAAAACGCTGCACAATCAATCAAAGAATAACCGTTTCAATAGACCATCTTTTGCAACGTTTTGGAAACCGTCGCACAGAACCGTCGCCATAGAGCTATTGCGACGATAGGTGTTGTAGCGGTCGTGAATTTGTTGCAACATCTCTATGACAATGGTTTTGAAGCCTATAGCCACGGTTTTGTAACCGCCACAATTGGGTATACCTCTCTACTTTAAAATGTTGTTTACCTGTATATCTCGTTATACTATTAGGATATTTATAGCCGTAGTGTCCTACTATTGGGTTATCTATACCCCTACTGTCATACTCAGAAAAAAAATAACCCCTATTTTGGATAGAGTACAACGTGGTAACACCAGATTAAAATGACTCATTTCCTCTTTTTATCCGACCCGTTTTTAAAAAAACCCACAACCCTACCCTTATTTTTATTTTTTCCAGTTTTTTATTAAAAAAATTTAGTTTTAAAAAAACAAAAATATTTAAAACAAAAGAATATTTTTTTTTCTATTTTTACAAAAAAAATTTACCAGTTTTTAGAAAATGAAATTCTTTTAAAAATTGAAAAAATGAAAAAATAATATTTTTCAAAAACGAAAATATTTTGTCCCAAATAATTTTTCTGTTTTTAAAAAAAAATCAATTTAGAAAGAAACTACTCCACAATTTGAATCAAAAGTTCTTTTATTGCTTTATTTTTATTTTTTTATTTTAAAACTCCAACTTGAATCTACTCCCCAATTTGCAATGGTAACTTTTTATTTTTTAAATTTTATTTTTTAATTTAGAACTCCAAGTTGAAACCACTCCCCGATTTGAATGGGTAGTTTTTTTTTTTTGAATAAATAGATTTCCTTTCATTTCATCAAAAAAAGTTGTACATTACAAATCATAGATGCTGACCATCTATTCTCTATTCCTAAAACTCTATCGCATTGTCGTCTAATCCAGATCATACAGAGCATAACAGACTTATTTATACATTTAAGGATAGCAGTTTAAACTCAACAATACTGCCTTCTATTTGTGAACTGAAATTCCCTTCAAATGCATGTGGATGGCTATTTCTTTACAGATATTGTTGCTGAGCACTCCCTCCTTGAAATCTTTGATTATTTCTTTCTCTCCATATCACAGTCATCAACATCCCAAATACACAAGTAGTAATTTCTTCTAGGCCACTCCTCTTCTTTGCTATCTTACTGATCCACTCAATCTCGTGTTTCCAGTCAAGAATAGGTCTATGATATCCCAGCTAGTTTAGAAGACGACTCCATAGTGCCTTTGTCTGCGAGCATTCAAAAAACAGATGGTCAAAAGTCTCAATATCATGCCCACAGAATGTGCATTCCTGTGGAACCTGTATGTCAAACTGAAGTATGTCCACTGTTGCCAATCGACTATGTAATGCAAGCCACAGTATGAATTTGTATCTTGGATGCAAATGAGCCTGCAACATGATGCTCTTCCACTGGAATTTTTGGTATTAAGGCTATTGAAGTCTATATAGTTTTATATTGAACAACTCACCCCTCTGCAGCTGAACCAGTCTACTCTCCAGATTTCCTTGAAAGCATGGAATTGCATTTATCAACTCTCTCGACTCAAAGATCTTCCTTTCTACCCAAGCAGCAGTTTTAGGAACATGCATATCATCAATTCTGTGATTCTTATTGTAGTAGACATGCATCTACTTAATCCATAAGCTTTCTTTCTCTTTTTGCCAGTGCCCATAAATGCTTTGCAATAGCAGCCTTGTTCCATTTAATTAAGTTCAGTACATTCAGTCCACCTGCACTATAAGGCAAACATATTGTTTCCCAAGCAACTAAGGCCTTCCTTGACACAGTAGCAGATCATGTCCATAAGTAGGATCTGCAAATTGCTTCTATCATCCTCATCACTTTCTTTGCCAATAGAAAAAATTTGAGACTAGTAGGCTTGCACTCCAAATAAGACTGACTTTATCAAGTGAATTCGACCTGCATATGATAGCAATCTTGATGTCCACTAGCTTATTTTCTATGTTACTTTCTCAACTAATGGCCAACATTGTGCAATGGTTAATTTTTTTGAATCCAAAAGTACCCCTAGGTATTTGAATGGAAGTCTACCTTCAGGGAAACCTAGTTCTTGCAAAATCTCCTCTTTCTGCCAAGTGAAGACTCCAGCTATGTACACAGCACTCTTTTCAGCACTTTCTTGGAGTCCAGATGCTTTGGAGAAGTTCTGGAAAGCCTGCTTTAGTAGTTTATAAGACTGAATATCTTCTTTATAGAACATAAGTAGATCATCCGCAAAACATACATGTACCACACCCAATTTCTTACATCTAGGATGGAATTTTAACCCTTTCCTCTTCATTACTTGCATAAATTCCCTTTGTAAATACTCCATAGCCAGGACAAAAAGGTAGGGAGACATAGGATCTCCTTGCCTTATTCCTCTTTTGCCTTTAAATGGAACAATGAGTCCACCATTTATGTTGAGGGAATAAATGATTCTGAATGATTTCCAGCTTCGTTCTAGCCTTTCATAGGTGGATCCTATACAATGCCATATAGGTGTTCAATTCCTTTAACCCCATTTTCAAGGCTTTTAGTTTGTTCCATACCCTGTGCATATTTCCTCCAGTTGATCTTTGGTTACATACCCTTTCTACTATGTTTGCAAAGTCAGCATGTTCCATCACAGAGTTATACAGTTCAAAAGGTTTAGGGTGCAAGTTCCTTCTTTTATCCACAGCATTGCATTTCATAAGGATATGGGAATTGTCTGATACTCGATTCAACACATCTGCTTCTATATGGCTGTATTCCTGCATCCACTCCACATTTCCAAATGCCCTGTCAATCATGCTATAGACTCTTGTATCTGGTTTCTATTTATTACACCATGTGTACAAACATCCCAAACTCTTCAACTGAGTGAGCTGTAGTGTAATAAGTGTATCTTGAAAGCCTTGTATCTCCTACTGCATAACTGGTGCCCCTATTATGTCATATGTGTGGAGAACATTGTTGAAATCTCCACTGAGTATCCAGTTCTCCTGTATAGTTGCTCCTAAATTCACCTGTTTTCCCCATAGTTGTTGTCTCTAATTCACCTTATTATTTGCATACACTACTGTTATCAGTGCCCTAAAAGTAGTGCTTCTTTCTTTGACCTCACAATGTATAAATTGTTCATCAATCTTCAGATCTGCACCTCAACATTTGGATTCCACATTAGCCAAATTCTCCCATTTGGATGCTCAGTATAGTTTCAGCTGTAACTCCAGCCATTCCATACTTTAGTCATAATCCTTTTTGCCTTCACTTCTTTAACTCTTGTTTCAAGACAACCCATAAAGTCCACTTTACGTTTTCTCAGAAAGAGATTCAGCTCCTTCTGCATATGGGCCTTATTTAGTCCCCTTATATTCCATGTACTGACAATCATTTAGTGGTGAAGCTGGATGGGTAAGCGTCCCCTGGGTCTTCACCTAGCTGCAGTAGGGAGAAACTTTTTTTCGTGTTCCCTAAAGCACCTGCACTTTGTTGTACACTTTGTCCTTTTGATTTCCCCTTATCCACAGCCCTGACTTCTGCATTCTCAGTTGTTTGTTCTTTGTCCCCAACTTGTCTATCATGTCTGTATGCCTCATCTTCCATCTTATCTTCTGGAATCCATTTCAAAGCCCCTCTATGCAGTAGTTTCTTTTCCCCTGCTTCCTTTGGGTGGATCTTTTCTATCTCTTATTTTCCCTGCAACTCCTTATACCAGCAATCATCTGAATTATGGCCAAATCTTACACATTCACAGCAGTACTTTGGCTTCCATTCATACGCAATCTGTTGAGTAATAACTCCCATCTTCCTTTGTAATTCAAAACTATCAGGAAGGGGTTGAGATATATCTGTTTCTACCAGTACTCTTGTAGGATATCTTTTCCAATTCAACAGTGATTCTATCAGTATACATAGGCTTCCCAACCACACTAGCGAGCTTACTGAGAGCTTCAGTTGACCAAAAACCCAATGGAAGTCCGGGGAAAGTAATCCACATGGGGATTACACTCACACTTCCTGGATCAAATCTGAAATCTATTCTCCACTGTTGCAGCACAAATGGCTTGTTATGAAAAGTGTAAGGACCTGCCTGGAGTACACGATCCCTATCTTCACTATTATCAAATCTGAAGATATATTACCCTTCCTCATGATACATCATTTGAGGTTTTTCAACGAAATTCCACACATTTGTAATGTAATTATCCATTGTTCGCTCATACGGGTCTTCACCAAGTACAAAACCTACCAGTGCGTTGCTCCAGTATGCCTCTTGTTCCTTTGAATCCTCCTCTTCAATTTGTACAACAAAAGTACCATCCCGCATAGCAGGTGGTACATAACATAGCGGTTTCCCCTTTTGAGAGCTTCGGTTCTTCTGCATGGCATCCCATTTACCTTCAAATTCCTTTGAACCTCCAGAATCCTAGCAGATCTGACATGGGTTTGTTTGTGCTGAGAATTAGAGACGTCGATGGACTTGTTGTGCTTCTGCATTGTCCATCACCAGATTTTTCTCCTCACCTTCATCGCTACCCTCACTAATTGGTTGGAAGTTTTGTGGTAAAAAAATTCCAAAAGTTATCGGCTGCTATCTCTGTTGAGTTCCTGTCTCTGGTGTTATTAACATTCTAGTGTTTCCATCAACCCTAGCAGGGTTGTGAAAAATAATAGGCGTCGATCCCATTCCTGTTAACCAGCGAGAGGGTTTGTTGAGAGCAGGCGTTGCTATTCTACTATCATCATCCTTTGCCTCCATTGTCGATTAAGTCCTCTTTCTATGTCTAGCCATGGCGGAAAGCGCACGTAGTTTTTCTTCTTTATTTTTTTGTTTTTGTTTTGTTATTATAGTTAATTTTATTTATTTTTTTATTTTAAAATAATTTAAAATTTTCAACTTGAAACTACTCCCACCCAATTTGAATGGGTAATAAATTTGTATATATTTATATTTTCAATTTTGTTATTATAACTAATTGTAATATATCTATATTTATTAATTAAAATAAAGTAACCAATTAAAATAAATTAACCAATTATATATATATATATATATATATATATATATATATATATATATATATATATATATATATATATATATATATATATATATATATATATATATATATATATATATATATGATAATTTTTTCAATTATTCTCATTTTTTATATATGTTTAAATTCAAAAATAATAACTTCTAATAATTAATTATTAACTAAAAAATTAATTAGTAACTAATTATGCCATGTGGCGTTTTTTATGATGTCATTTGGCTTAAAAAGAGGACTTTGTCGTCTCCTTTTAATAATATACGATATATTTATATTTTTGATTTTTTTATTATAACCAATTATAAGATATCTATATTTATTAATTAAAATAACATATATATATATATATATATATATATATATATATATATATATATATATATATATATATATATATATATATATATGGTAGTTTTTTAATTATTTTTATTTTTTATATATATTTAAATTTAAAAATAATAACTACTAAAAACTGAATATTAACTAAATAAATTAATTAGTAACTAATTATGCCATATAATTTTTTCTGCTGTCACTTGGCTTAAAGAGAGGACTTTGTCCTTTCTTTTTAATAATATATAGATGTTAAGCTCAAAGCGTCATTCTTGAACATCTTTTGAATGTGTCTTGAATTTTTTTTGTGTGGTACAACTGCCTGACTGTTCAATTAGATTTTTTTACCTTATAACTAAAGCAGCATTGCTTCTGGGGATACCAGTTTGTTTTAACTTGAAGAAGAAAATAATGGAGTAAGATGAGAAATAGGGCTGAAGTTATTTTAAAAGTGGGTATAAGTTAAAAATTTTAAAAAAATAAGTATAGGTCAAAATGGGACGATCAAATAAGACGCTCCGTGCAATTTTTACCTTAAAAATATTTTAGTTTTACTTATCCGATATATTTATATTTTACCCTTATTATTAATTGCTCGTTTTCAGAATTATTTCTCAAAATATTTTAAAATATTATTATTATTAGGAGTTATATGATAAAATATATGCTATAATTATTCTTTAGGGAATTTAAAAATTATAAAATTGACAAGCAAAACTGAAGGGAAAAATATCTTTCAAACTTTGTCACACACCGTTAAAGCGGAGAAAACTTCATAGGGTGGCTATGCGTGGAAGCTAATTAACGCTCTTTAACTTTTGGACCACTTTTAATGGTCTCTTTAAGGCACGCAGCTTATTAAGATTCTAGCCGCCAAGCCAAACACCACACGTCCACACCATCTTTCACATCGTAGTATTCTATTCGTAGTTTGGTAGCTTATCGTCTACAATATTCAAATACACACGTTTTATATTATTCACCTCCTCTTTCCTAGAAAAAACTTGTCAATTCGCTTTATATGTTAAAGATAGAAAAAGGGTGTTCTGCAAAAATTAGTAAAGTAAATTCGCAAACATAAATTAGATAATAAAATATAAATATGCTAAAAAAATATAAATATTTAATATAATTCGATTAATTGACCTACGTTCTTTCACAAACGAAATGTGCCGTTCACTGCATTTAATATGTAAGAGACTTGTCCAAGTTTAGATGATCTGAACGCAAAATACTATTAAACATATTTTACTATTAAAGATAGTGGAGGCAATTATGCACGCTCCTCTCATTATAATTCTCGCTTTCGCTTGTATCTTTTCCCTGATTATAATTCCACCATAAGTTTATTAAATTACGTGCTCCACAAAAAAAAAAAAGCAATAAAAAGACGAAAAAAAAAACTAAGTACAATTATAAACTAAATATCTAATTTGCGTTTATTTTTATGATTACCTATTGATATGCCTTAATTCTTACTGCCTTCACTCCATTTAAGCTCGTATAAATTCAATATTGAAAAATCAGATTGATCTCTAGCTAGCATGGGAAGTTTTTTATTTTCTATCTGCCATATAAATCTCTAACAAGATTAAAAATTTTAAAACAAACATTTAAAATAAATAAAACTTAATAACAAGACGAAAACTTAATCCCAACTAATTGGTAAGTAGTATTTATCCTTTATGCAACAAGATATTTTTAGAAAAACATAAAGCTAAGCAAATAAAAGTTGTCACAATAAGATACTACAAAAGAGTGAGAAAGTGGAAATTTTCCAACAAAGCTAAGTACATAGGAGCATATATAATTTTTTTTTTTTGCATAAGAATAAAAAATGTACTCTATATATTTCTATATGACGAACGTACTCTTCTGATTTTTTAAGGTACTGTTTAATGATATTGTACTTTAAACAGTCCTCACATGTTAAATTGCTGTTGTAAAAACCACATATCTTCAATATTCCATGAATTGTCTGAACCATATCCACCATCCATCAATTGGGAATTTTGCTGATCCAATGCTTGAAAGTAATCAGGGTTAAAGTAACCAGTTGGGCTGGTTAAGTATTGATCTCCATAACACACTTGATTACTTTGATTAACTTGAGAATAATCCTGATTAGTGCTTTGGTTAATAGGGAAATTGTAGCAACAATCAGTGAGGTCAGAAGATGAATTGTCTGATGAAGTTGCGCTTGAATTCTCCAGTGTGAAAATCGTGCTGGAATAATTAAGACTGTTTGTTTTGTCAACGTTATTCGCCAGTTGGACAGGAACATTAACCTCAGACATAGTACTTATGTTTGGTAGCGGCTGTTGATTTTCTTGGTTTTGGATGTAGGTGGTGGTGGTGGTGGAGGAAGAAGCCACCGTCGAGCCGGATGTTGTGGCGGCGGCGGCTTGAATTCTCTCGACTAACCTTGGCATCCAAAGATATTTCATGGTGTCTTTGAATTGCTTGCTGTTCACGTCACAATTGAGTTGTTTGGCATGTTTTTGAACTCGAGTTCTCCAATAATTCTTGATCTCGTTATCAGTTCTTCCAGGCAAATGCTGAGCAATTTTTGACCATCTACAATCCAGGAAAAATTGGCAACAATATGAAAGAGTGGTTAAATACAAACAAGACAACGAAATACAAATATAAGTCATTCCAAAATTTAAAGTAACAGAATTCAGAATAATTCTATGTATTTTACATTCTTTTATGTATGCAGTTCTAGCCGAGATCAATGAGTTTTAATTTACATTATCAAGTTATTGAAAAGTCAATTACATGCAATTATCTATAAATACAAGTTGGTAACATGAACTATATACAGGGAAAAAAATATGTTTTAACTAGTTAAAATGGGCTGTCCGGTGCACTAAACTCCCACTATGCGTGGGTTCGGAGAAGTGCCGGACCACAAAGGTCTATCACACGCACATTACCATGCATTTCTGCAAAAGGCTGTTTTCACGGCTCAAACATGTGACCTCCTGATCACGCGACAGCAACTTTACTAATTACACCAAAGTTCTCATTCTTTTTAACTAATTAAAATATTACGACAATACAAAATCTTTTGTAATATAATTAGTTTGTAAAAGCTAAATTAATGTTTTGAAATAACATACCGGTTGCCCCAACGAGAATACAATTCAAGAATCAAGAGTTGTTCTTCAAGAGTAATATTCCCACGTCGAACATCAGGGCGAAGATAATTAAGCCATCTTAATCTGCAGCTTTTCCCTGTTCGCTTCAGACCTATTTAATTCAAAGTAATCAAATATTTAAAATTCTCATTTTAGAGCTTAATAGTAAAGTTCATAGCATAAATTTTAAAAAGGTAACCCGAAGTACAAAATATTCTGTATTCATATAGAGTTCGAAGAAAAATCGCATTTTATGGAGTGTAATGTGTAAGCAGCTTACCCTTACGCAAGTGATAGTGGCTGTTTTTAGTACTCGAACCTCTAAAATTGTATTTGATGAAAAATACCAATACCACTTCAATATTACTACTACTTCCCCACCACCCAAACTAAGAAAAAAAGGACAAAAAAAAGAAACCTTTTCTTTCCTTTATAACTATCACATTTGACAACGTACTGTTTTGCTTTTAAGAATTGCTTGTACGGAAAGAACTAATACTAAATCATATCCATATGAATTTTTATCCATTCTTAGCAATTGGTTTTGCTCCAAAGAATCTACTAATCCTATATCAAGAAGTTTTTCGTTCTAAAGACTTGGATCCGGTGCTCCGATTTAAGGTGGAGAAATCTCAATCATTCCATCACAATGATCTTTTTCAAGAAAGTTGATATATGAAACTACGCTATGATGATAGAAATAAAGGGTAGCCCGGCGCACAAAACATCCCATATTCATGCAGGGTTTGGGAAAGCGCCGCACCCAAGAGGGTGTTATATAGTCAATCTGCCCTAATACAAACATCATTTTCCGAAAAGATAGAAAGATAACTCGCTCGAAGAAAACCTTTTTTAGAGCCTTCTACCAGCCAAGCCTCTCGGCTCAACTACAAGAGTCTATTATAGAATAGCGTTTTAGTTAGCTTTTTAATTCATAAGGACTTTCTGGCCAAGGCTAACTCCACGATTCGAACTTGTGACCTATAAGCTTTCAACTAGAATGACAGAAGAAATCAACAAAGGAAAAGAGAGCAAGTATTTACCAGCACAACGAGCAAGGGAATTCCAACGACCTTCACCATGATGAGCAATAAAATTGATAAGTGTAAAATCTTCTTCAACAGTCCACGGACCTCTTCTTAGGTCCAAATCTTCTTCCTTTTCTTGATTGTTGTTCTTAAAACCAACTTTAATCTTGTTATGATCCATCAATTCTTTTTTATATTTACTCGAAATAGAGAATCTGATTGATTGATACAAAAAGGTATTAAGAAATGAATCAGTTTTTAGAGAGAGAAAGAGAGGAAGAGAGAGATGAATGGATTAATACAAAAGGATAGAGAAGTTGATGGGACTATATAAAGATACAAAAAAAGTAGGAGAGGTTTGAAAAAAATTGTGTAGAAAATATAAAGTTGGCATGTGAGGGAAAGAAGATGATGTGTTATTAAAATCGTAGTTGTAGTATTACTATCCCACAAAGCCGCAATAAGGAAACACAACTTCATTTTTCAACTTTATTTTAATTCCTAAGTTCAATTCAATTAAAGTAATTAAATACAAACTAGCTTGACACTTTAATATCACTTTGTCCTTCTCATCGGTGGAGGATCCAGCGTTACGGTATCGGAGTTCATATGACTTCAATATGTTCAACGCGAAATATAAATTTGTACGCAAAAATCCATTGAAATTAGTAAAAAATAGTAGTATATAGATATAAACTTATAATATTAAAAATGCGATTCAATGTTTTTCAGTTTAAATGTTAACTTCATAGAGTTTAAATTCTAGATCGACCTCTTATGGTCATCAATCACCATATTCAATACTCCCTTTGTCTTATATTATCTGTTGTGGTTACTAAAAATAGTTATCTCAAATTACTCATCAATCAACACTTTAGAAGTTCAATACAAAATTAATTATCCTTTTCCGTTTTTACCCTTAGTAATTACTGATTATCCTTGATCGAAGATACAAAACACCTAATATTGTTCAAATACCAATGAAGAAAGATTAAATATTAAGATATAAATAAGGGTAAAATAGTTAAATTCCATCCTAATAAATATTTCTTAAAGGGCATATACAAGAAAAGTATGACAGATAATACGAGACGATAGAGTATAAAAAATTTGTTCCACAGTTTTCCCTTAATTCTACCTTGTTTTTCCTCTATGCAAGTTGTCATGTAGCCTTTGACTTGCTATTTTCACTAATCCATGTCTCTTATCTTCCTCCTTGAAAATGGAACAAAATGGCCATGCACTCGAATTATAAATTGAAACTACATTACTAAAAAAATAGTATTGAATTAGCAATTACTAAAAAAAAAAAAAATCAGTGGAATTGGTAGAACTAATTAAAGAACTGAATTTATATGTTATGCATTAATACCCGTTTTCAACTAAAGAACAAAATTAATATGCTTTGATTGGAACACCAACTCGGTCTCTTAGCTAGCCCTCCATATTCACAAAAATGTTAAGTTCTTGTGGAAACAAATAGTATAAAATTTTGCAATTACTAAAAAAAATAATTAAATTATCAGTGAAATTGCTAGAACTAATTAAATAACTGAATTTATATGGTATGTATTAATACCCAACAAGATAATAATAAAATAATAAATTCAAACGGAAGTCTTAATTTAATATTAAATGAATGAAAATGCGGAATAACTAACATCATCCTCTACCCAAGATTTAGTGTCACAATACTCACGGACTACTATAAGATACTATAAATACGAGTTTGGAAGAAATTACATAAGGAGTCTGTTTCGATACAATGAAAACAAATGGTGAACTAGAATAGACTCGGGGCCCGCGAACGCCACCGAACTACCTGGAGCCTCTGGACTGAAGGCACGCTCCCAAGCTACTGCTGCGGTTCGTAAGCTGTCTCTTGACCTGTCCACAAAAGGCACAGAAGTGTAGCATCAGCACAACCGACCCCATGTGCTGGTAAGTGCCAGGCGTAACTCCGGCGAGGTAGTGACGAGGCTAGATCGGACCTACCACAATCAACTTGTACAGATATGTGTGCAATAACGGAAAGATATACGAAATTTATACAGATAATAGGGAGGGGACATGTTGTGGGGTGTAGCAATTCAGGTATATGACCGACGAATAACGAAATAGAAACTGCATAATTAACATCAATAAAAGAGAACCAGTAAATCAACAACTGCACGGCACCAACCTTCGTGTTTTTACTCTCAATTCTCTAGAAAACTATCAAATATAGTGCACGGCATCACGCTTCATGCTTTTCCTCACATAAATCTTATATCAAGGCACGGAATGACCCTTCGTGCTCAAATAATCAAGAAACATGGCGCGAAAGACCCTTCATGCATAATTATCAAAACATGGCATGAAAAGATCCTTCGTGCATAATTGTCAAAACATGGCACGGAAAGACCCTTTGTGCATAATCTCTTTTCCTCGCCCAATCAACGGTCACACCCAATCGGGAAAATGAATAAACAACCAGACTAAACATCCCGGCAAGGGAGAACAATTCGACAATAGGTCCCGGCGAGGGAAAACGAATCGACAACAACTCCTGACAAGGGAAATAATATCATACTTCCTTCTTTAACTCATTTACTCCTAAACTATCGCTTCGTAATTGATTTAGCAAGTAATTAACTTAATTATTTCACATCTTTCAAATTTAAAAGCAACCACGTCTCACGGTCATGTTAGACTCGGGCGTATCGGTAACCGTCATTATACTTATACACCTACTCCACATAGCACTCAGCAAATATTGTCCTAATCCTATTTTCTCAAGCCAAATTTAGAACAAACACTTACCTTGAAAGGTCCAAACTCAACTCACGCTTCCAGGATAGCTTTACCCCTCGAATTCGCAACAAAACCGCTCGAATCTAGTCACGAGTTACCCAAATCTATCAACAAATGCTAGTTAAATCAATTTGAATGCATGAAAATAAATTTCCCAAAGTATTACCCAAAAATTTCCAAAATGCCCCCGGGCCCATGGGGTCAAAACCCGAGGTTCGAACCAAATACCGGTTACCTATTCCCCCGCGAATCTGAATATACAATTGGTTTTGAAATCGGACCTCCAATTGAGGTCCAACTCCCTAAATTTTGAAAAAAACTTAGGTTCCACCCAAAATCCCAAATTCCCATTTGTGAAGACCTTGGATTGAAATTGAAATCATGTTAAAAGATTTTAAGGAGTAAGAAAATTAAGTTAGAAATACTTACCAATCGTTTAGAAGGAGAAAAATCGTTTGGAAAATCGACTCTTTAGTTTTGGATTTTCTGAAAAGTGGAAAAATGGCTGAAAATTTCGAACTTATATACCTTTATGAGAACCTGGCGTGGACCGCACAAAAATGTGTTGCGGCCGCGCCGAGTGGGAGGCAAAGTTGGCTCCTCTAAACCCTCTCAAAGCGGACCGCACTGTTTTGGTGCACGGCCGCGCTGGTCACCCTGGAATCCCTGACTCAGACACAGCCACGCGGACCGCACTGAAATGCAATCGCGAATGCGCGGCTCCGGCGCGGACCGCACAGAAATGATTGCGGTCGCGCTGGTGTCTGCAACACCTGAACTATTTTCCTCTAAGTGAAAACCATCCCGGACCACATCCGAATTACTCCCGAGCCCTCGGAACTCCCAACCAAACATACACACTAACTCAATGGCATCCTACGGACTTACTCGTGCGATCAAATCGCCAAAATAACACCATTTATATAGAATCAAACCTCAAAACACATAATTTTCATTTTAAAGTGCATAACTTCTAAATTTTCCATTTTTAGTCCGGAACACGTCAAATGACGTCCGTTTTCAATCAAACTTCACAGAAAGCGCTTAACGCTCATTTAAGAAATGTATCAGGCGTCGGAATCAAAATATGGGCCCGATACCATCATTTTCTAACTCATTTTCATTTCAATTTCTCATATTTATTTCAGATAAACAATTTCTTTCAATAATTCTGTACTCAGGCCTGGGACCTCGGATTTCGATTCCGGGAATACGCCCGGGTCCCATATTTTTTTACGGACCCTCCGGGACCGTCACATCACGGGTCCGAGTCCGTTTATCTAAAATGTTGACCAAGGTCAACTATATCAACATTATTATCAAACTTTATAGTTTTTAACACAAAATTTATATGTTTCTACTTAAAAGGTTTTTCGGCGTCGCACCCGGACTGCGCACACAAATCGAGGCGACCAAATAAGAGGTTTTCAAGGCCTTGGAAGCACAAAGAAAGGGAGAATTATGGTGATGACCCCTTTGGGTCGTCACATCCTCCACCTCTAAAACAACCGTTCATCCTCGAACAGACAAAAGAATGAAGTACCTGAGTCGGAGAACAAATGGGGATAACGTCTCCGCATATCGGATTCGGAATCCCAGGTCGATGCCTCATGAGGCTGACCTCTCCATTGAATACGCACTAATGGAAATCTCCACGACCTCAACTGTCAGACCTGCTAGTCTAAAATAGCCACCGGCCCCTCCTCATATGACAGATCCTTGTCCAATTGGACAGTACTGAAATCTAACACACGGGTGGGATCGTTGTGATACATCCGACGCATGGATACGTGAAATACCAGATGCACGACTGACAAGCTAGGCGGCAAAGCAAGTCTATAAGCCACCTTCCCCACGCGATGAAGAATCTCAAATGGGCCAATAAACCTAGGGCTAAGCTTGCCCTTCTTCCCGAATCTCACCACGCCCTTCATAGGCGATACCCGGAGCAATACTCGCTCACCAACCATGAAAGAAACATCCCTAACCTTACGATCTGCATAACTTTTCTGCCCGTACTAAGCTGACCGAAGTCTGTACTGGACCTTATCCAAGGCGTCCTGTACTAGATCTGTACTCAATAACCGAGCCTCTCCCGGCTCGAACCATCCGACTGAGGAATGACACCGTTTACCATACAATGCCTCATACGGAGCCATCTGAATACTGGACTGGTAGCTGTTGTTGTTTGAGAACTCTGCTAAAGGCAAGAATTGGTCCCACGAGCCTCCAAAATAAATAACGCAGGCTCGCAGCATATCCTCAAGAATATGAATAGTTCTCTCGGACTAACCGTCCGTCTGAGGGTGAAATGTTGTACTCAACTGAACCTGGGTGACCAACTCATGCTGTAGCGCTCTCCAGAAATGCAAGGTAAACTGCGGACCCCGGTCCGAAATAATAGATATTGGAACCCCATGAAGGCGAACGATCTCTCTGATATAAATCTCAGCATATCTCTCAGACGAATATGTGGTGGAAACTGGAATAAAATGCGCTGACTTGGTCAGCCTATCAACAATAATCCATATAGTATCAAACTTCTTTCGAGTCAACGGAAGGCCAGTAAAAATATCCATGGCAATTCTCTCCCACTTCCACTCGGGAAGCTCAATCATCTGAAATAACCCACCGGGCCTCTGATGCTCGTACTTAACCTGTTGAAAATTCAGACAGCGAGCCACATATGCAACAATGTCTTTCTTCATTCTGCGCCACCAATAATGCTGACTCAAATGCTGATACATCTTCGTGGTGCCCGGGTAAATGGAATACCGAGAACTATGGGCCTCTGCTAAGATCGATTCCCTAATTCCATCAACACCGGGCACACAAACTCGCCCCTGCAATCTCAATACGCCATCATATCCTAAAGTCATTTCCCTGGAACCTCCCCGCTGCACCATGTCTCTCAGGACATACAAATGGAGATCGTCGAACTGCCGCTCCCGAATATGCTCCATCAATGACGAACAAGAAGCCGTGCAAGCTAACACCCTGCTACGTTTTGAAATATCCAATCTCACAAATCTATTGGCCAAGGTCTGAACATCCAAGTCAAGCGGTCTCTGGCCGACAGGAATATAGGCAATACTACTCATGCTGGCGGACTTCCTACTCAATGCATCGGCCACCACATTGGCCTTCCCCGGGTGATATAAGATAGAAACATCATAGTCTTTCAAAAACTCTAACCACCTTCGTTGTCTCAAATTCAACTCTTTCTGCTTGAACAGGTACTGAAGGCTCTTGTGATCCGTGTATACCTCACACGTTACACCATATAAATAATGTCTCCAGATCTTCAAGGCATGAAAAATGGCTACCAACTCTAGGTCATGAACATAATAATTCTTCTCGTGGATCTTCAACTGCGTCGAAGCATATGCTATGACCTTGCTATTCGGCATCAACACTACGCCAAACCCGATACGGGAAGCATCACAATAAACAGTATAAGGCCCAGATCCCGTGGGCAAACCAATACCGGTGCCGTTGTCTGAGCTGTCTTGAGCTTCTGGAAGATCGCCTCGCACTCATCTGACCACCTGAACTGGGCACCTTTCTGGGTCAATCTAGTCATCGGGTATGCGATGGATGAGAACCCCTCCATGAAACGTCTGTAGTAACCAGCTAACCCCAAGAAGCTACGGATCTCTGTAGCTGAAGCTTGTCGAGGCCAGTTCTTGAATGCCTCTATCTTCTTCGGGTCCACCTGAATACCCTCTGCTGATACAACATGACCCAGGAATACGACTGAACTCAGCCAAAACTCGCACTTCGACAACTTGGCATACAACTGACTATCCTTCAGAGTTTGAAGAACCACTCTAAGGTGCTGCTCATGCTCCTCCTGGCTGCGAGAGTATATCAAGATGTCGTCAATGAATACAATCACAAATAAATCCAAATAGGGCCTGAACACCCGATTCATCAACTCCATAAATGCTGCCGGGCCATTGGTCAACCCAAACGACATGACCAAAAACTCATAATGGCCATACCGAGTACGAAATGTTATCTTAGGGACATTAGACGCCCTAATCCTCGGCTGATGATAACCAAACCTCAAATCTATCTTCGAGAACACCCTAGCACCCTGAAGCTGGTCGAACAAATTGTCAATACTCGGCAGTGGATACTTGTTCATCATCATCACCTTATTCAACTGCAGGTAATCAATGTACATCCTCATCGACCCATCCTTTTTCTTCACGAATAATAGTGGTGCACCCTAAGGGGGATACACTGGGTCTAATGAAACCCTTATCGAGCAAGTCCTGAAGCTGCTCCTTTAACTCTTTCATCTCGGGCGTGGCCATGCGATATGGCGGAATGGAAATGGGATTAGTGCCAGGAGCTAGATCAATATTTTGTAGGGCGGCATACCCGGCAGGTCTGAAGGGAAAACCTCGAGGAACTCTCGAGAAATAAGAACAGAGTCATCAGATGAAACCTATGCGCTGGAGTCACAAACATACACCAAATATGCTAGACACCTCTTCTCGACCATACGTCGAGCCTTGACATACGAAATAACACTACAGGTGGCATGACCTGGGTCCCTCTCTACCCAATGTTGGGGCAAATCTGGAAAGGCCAAGGTCACAGTCTTGGCGTGACAATCCAGAATAGCATGATACGGGGACAACCAGTCCATCCGCAAAATAACATCGAAGTCCACCATATCTAAAAGCAATAAGTCGACACGGGTCTCAAGACCCTCAAATACCACCACACATGAACGATGCAGTCGTTCGACCACTATAAAATCACCAACTGGTATGGACACATATACAGGAATACCCAAAGCCTCACTAAGCATGATCAAATTGGGTGAAAAATAGGACAACACATAAGAATACGTAGATCCCGGATTAAATAATACTGAAGCACCTCTATCACAGACCAGTATAGTACCTGTAATCACAACATCCGATGACTCGGCCTCCGGCCTGGCTGGCAATGCATAACAACGGGGTTGGTTCCCATCTCCCCAAACTGGGTCTCTGGGACGATCTGTTATGGGCTGACCCTGCCTCTGGCGTTCCGAGCTCCACCTTTACGGTCTCTTCCTCCACCTCTATGATCCCTACCCCAGCCTCTAGCAGGCTGGGCGGCCTGTGGATCACCTGCTGCCTGAATTGTAGGGCGAGGACCCTTCAGCTGAGAACTACTTGAGGCTCGAAGGCATCCGAAGACATGGCCGTCCTATCACCGCCCTGAGATGTAACATTTGTCTGAGCTGCCACTGCGGGCTGGACCACTGAAACCTGAGTCCGGGGAGCTACCTGCTCCGGAGTACGCCTAGCAGGTGTCTGAACCCCTCCTCCAGCCTGCGAAGTGGCTGGTTCTACTGGAAGGATACCCGTTCTAGTGACACTATCCATAAAGCCTGCTATACGAACGAGGGAATCCTGAAGATCTGGGGGAAACATAAGCCCTCCTAGGACCCGAGCTGGGCCCACTGGAGCTGCTGGAGCTGGAACCTCCTCATTAAAGTCAATATGAGGCTCCTCCTCTGGAACTACTGTCTGGGGCTGAGCTCTGCCCCTACCACGGCCTCGGCCCCTGCCCCACGCGGGAGCTGCTGCTGGGAGCTCGGGCTGTTGCGCAGTGGAAGAAGACGCACGTGTTCTCGCCATTTGCGAAAGAATAGAGTAGAACGACAATCAATATTTGAGAAACAGAATCACATGACAAGAATGAACAAAGTAAAATTTTTTCTAACTCTGTAGCTTCTGGGGGATAAATATAGAGGTCTCCGTACCGATCCCTTAGAATCTACTGAGCTTGTCCGTGAGTTCTGAAACCCAAGTAACCTAGTGCTCTGATACCAGCTTGTCACGGCCCGGATTTTCCCACCAATGGGAGTCGTGATGGCGCCTACTATCGGAGCTAGGTAGGGTGGTTCAAAACCGAACCGAATCCGAAAACCAAACCGAAATCGAAGCTTAATGGCTTATTGGTATCGGGTTAACGGTTTAACGGACGGGGAACAGATTAAATTTTTTTATTAACAGCTTATCGGTTTGGGGGCGAATTATTCTATTTTTTTTACGGATAATCCGTTAACCTGTTAAGAGAATATTTATATATATATCTATTACAGTACTATATATCACTTTATTTGATTTTTAACACAAATCTTGTTAACGTGAAAGTTGTAAAATGTTACTGTTATCCGTTTTTGAATGTTAACTGTTTCCTTTTTTTTTATTATGGCTTTTTAATTTTCATCAAAGAAGAAATGCAGAAGGTGGCTCTCACTAAGGGAGCTTATAATGACATTTTCACCTTTGTATGTGTAGTTCCACTTTCGTGATAGAAGCATAATGTCAACTATGGAGACGGCTTTATCATCTTGACTGTTCTGCTTCATCTTTCAGTAACAATGCTTTCTGTTGATGGGATAAACTGGTGTTCAACTCTTCTTATTGCCTCAAGATAGTAATATTTATTGGTCTCTACTTCGTTGCCTAAGCCTTAAACACTTGTCAACAAACAATTAATGCACACAATATAGATTGAATTAGGCCGATAAATCGTTCGATAACCGTCCGATAAGAGCAAAACCAATACCAATCCGCCCGATATCTTATCGGGTAGCTAGTGGATAAATACATTTTAAAGCCGACAACCGATAAGCCAAACTGTTAAGAGTAAATAACCGCCCAATCCGCCCGATAAGTAGCCCTAGAGCTAGGCAAGCAACTTAAACATACCTTTTTCAATTAATTTCCAACAAAATAATAATAAAACAATAAATTCAAGCAGAAGTCTTAATTTAATATTAAATGAATGAAAATGCGGAATAACTAACCTCATCATCTACCCAAGATTTAGTGTCACAATACTCACGGACTACTATAAGATACAACAAATACGAGTTTGGAAGAAATTACATAAGGAGTCTGTTTCGATTCAATGAAAACAAACAGAAGTGAACTAGAAGAGACTTGGGGCCCGCGAACTACCTGGAGCCTCTGGACTGAAGGTGCGCTCCCAAGCTAGTGCTGTGGTCCTTAGGCTGTCTCCTGACCTGTGCACAAAAGGCACAGAAGTGTAGCATATGCATAACCGACCCATGTGCTAGTATTTGTTCCAAACCTTAACTACCGCAGGTGATTTAGACCACCCACGGGGAACAGCAGAACAAAGCCTTTTCGCTAGCTGCTAAAACAGGGGTCGAAGGGTATAACCGATAAGCAGTAGCGCCCTCATCGATCTATCACCCTCATTTACCTTTACTTTAGATAACCACTCGCAATGAAAACTGGCTATGATCAACCCCGGCGAGGTAGTGACGAGGCTAGACCAAACCTACCATAATCAACCTGTACAGATATGTGTGCAATAACAGAAAAGTATACGAAATTTAAACAGATAATAGGGGGGACACGCTGTGGGGTGTAACAGTTCAAGTATATGACCAACGAACAAAGAACTGGAAACTGCATAATTAACATCAATAAAAGATAACCAGTAAATCAACAATTAAACGGCACCAACCTTCATGCTTTTACTCTCAATTCTCACAAAAACATTCAAATATAGTGCACGGCATCACCCTTCGTGCTTTTCCTCATATAAATCTTATATCAAAGCACGGAATGACCATTCGTGCTCTGATAATCAAGAAATATGGCACAGAAATACCCTTCGTGCATAATTATCAAAACGTGGCACGGAAAGACCCTTCGTGCATTGTCAAAACATGGTGCGGAAAGACCATTCGTGCATAATCTCTCTCCCTCACCCAATCAACGGTCACAACCAATCGGGGAAAGGAATATACAACTAGATCAAACATCCCGGCAAGGGAGAACAATTCAACAATAAGTTCCGGCGATGGAAAACGAATCGACAACAAGTCCCGGAAAGGGAAATAATACAACACTTCCTTCTTTAACTCATTTACTCCCCATCTATCGCTTGGTAACTGATTTAGCAAGTAATTAACTCAATTGTTTCACATCTTTCAAATTTAAAAGCAACCACGACTCCCACGGTCATGCTAGACTCGGGTGTATAGGTAACCGTCACCATACCTATACACCAACTCCACATAGAACTTAGAAAATATTGTCCTAATCCTATTCCCTCAAGCCAAAGTTAGAACAAACACTTACCTCGAATGCTCCAAACTCAACTCACGCCTATAGGATAGCTTTATCCCTCGAATTCACAACAATACCGCTCGAATCTAGTCATAAATTACCCAAATGTATCAACAAATGCTAGTTAAATCAATTTGAATGCATGAAAATGAAATTTCCAAAGTTTTACCCCAAAATTCCCAAAATGCCCCCGGTCCCACAGGGTCAAAATCCGAGGTTCGAACAAAAATCCGATTACGCATTCCCTCACGAATCCGAATATACAATTGGTTTTGAAATCGGAGCTCCAATTGATGTCCAACTTCCCAAATTTTGAAAAAAAACTTAGGTTCCACCCAAAACCCCAAATTCCCATTTGTGAAGACCTTGGATTGAAATGGAAATTTTAAAAGATGTTAAGGAGTAAACATAGTATGTTAGAAATCACTTACAAATCATTTAGAACGAGAAAAGTCATTTGGAAAACCGCCTCTTAGATTTTGAATTTTTTGAAAAGTGGTAAAATGGCTGAAAATTTTGAACTTATATACCTTTTTGAGAACCTTGCACGGACCGCACAAAATTGTGTTGCGGCCGCACCGAGTGAGAGGCAAAGTTGGGCTCCTCTGAACTCTCCTTGCGCGGACCGCACTGTTTTGGTGCGCGGCCGCACTGGTCACCCTGGAACCCCCCCCCCCCTCAGACACAGCCACGTGGATCGCACTAAAACGCATTCGCGGCCACGCGGCTCCAGCGCGGACTGCACATAAATGATTGTGGCCGCACTGGTGTCTACAACATCTGAACTGTTTTCCTCTAAGTGAAAACAATCCCGGGTTACCTCCGAATCACTCCCGAGCCCTCGGTGCTCCGAACCAAACATACACACTAACTCAATAGCATCCTACAAAATTTACTCGCGCAATCAAATCGTCAAAATAACACCATTTACATATAATCAAACCACAAAACACATGAAGTTTCATTTTAAAGTTCATAACTTCCAAATTTTCCATTTTTAGTCCGAAACACGTCAAATGACGTCCGTTTTCAACCAAACTTCACAGAAAGCGCTTAACGCTCATTTAAGACCTGTACCGGCATGGAAATCAAAATACGGACCCGATACCATCACTCTCTAACTCATTTTCATTTCTATTTCTCATATTAATTTCAGATAAACAATTTCTTTCAAAAATTCTATACTTGGGCCTGGGACCTCGAATTTTGATTCCGGGAATACGCCCGAGTCCCATATTATTCTACGGACGCTCCTGGACGTCACATCACGGGTCCGAATCCGTTTACCCAAAATGTTGACCAAGTTCAACTATATCAACATTATTATCAAACTTCATAGTTTTTAACACAAAATTTATATATTTCCAATTTTTTTCCAGGCTTCGCGCCTGGACTGGGCACAAAATCGAGGCGACCAATAAGAGATTTTCAAGGCCCCGGAAGCACAAAAAAAGGGAAAATTACGATGATGACCCCTTTGGGTCGACACAAACTCAGTCTCTTAGCTAGCCCTCTATATTAACAAAAATGTGAAGTTCTTGTGGAAACAAATAGTATTAAATTTGCAATTACTAAAAAAATAATTAAATTATCAGTAAAATTGCTAGAACTAATTAAAGAACTTAATTTATATGTTATGCATTAATACCCATTTTCAACTAAAGAACAAAATTAATATGCTTTGATTGAAACACTAACTCAGTCTCTTAGCTAGCTCTCCATATTCACAAAAATGTTAAGTTCTTTAATGAACAACATACCTTTTTTCCCCCTAAGCTAAAAAGTTTAGCCATCCTAATATAAGAGATATCTGTGTAGGCCTATGCTATTGAGGTATACAGATTTTTGAAAATTAAACTTAATACTATAATATTATATCCGGAACCAGAATTTTAAGTTTATGGGTTTTTGACTACCATTTGTTTTGTTTACTAGATTCTAAATATATTGCTTATTAATAATAAACAAATTTGTGAAGGGGAGTACCAGAGCAACAGTAAAGTTATCTCCGTGTGACTTATAGGTCATATGTTTGAGTCGTGAAAATAACCATTGATGCTTACGTTAGGATAGACTGTCTACATCACATATCATGAGATACAGTCTTTCCTCGGATCATGTGGCGACGCCAGGAATTTTCTCAAGGGTGTTCAAACTTGAAATAAAAAAAAAAATCCGACAAGGGGTGTTTTTTTTGGTGCAAAGGATCATATATATATATATATATATATATATATATATATATATATATATATATATATATATATATATATATATATATATATATATATATATATATATATGTATATATATATATATATATATATATATATATGTATATATATATATGTATATATATATGTATATATATGTATATATATGTATATATATATATATATATATGTATGTAACTCTAATGGGTATTTAATATATGTTACGTAACTCTAAAATCTAATATTTTACCTGTATACGCCATATAATTTTTCAAAATATGATGCTTCATTGATCACCCTAACCAGAGTATGGCTTTGCCCCTGCTTGGACCTTGCGTAAAAGCGAAATACCTTATGCACCGAATTAACCATTTTAACATATTTATTGAATCTTTAACATAAATATCGTTTGAACCAAAATTACTTGAGTTTTGTCGAACCCAAAATAACTCCGCCCCGTTCATGCCCCTTCTAGCGTGGAATATTTATGGTTTAAGTAATAGACTATTCCCAATCTATGCATAGTCTGACCCCAAATTCTTAATTAGGGGAGTCATAACCGGCTAAGAAGAGATTGCGGTTGCTTTAAAGGTCATGGGCAAGCAGTGAAATATAAATAAAGTAGGAATTTACATTTTATATTTTATAATGTAATTAATACATTGTTAATGAAAATGTGTGCACAAGTCCAACTTTAATTTTTGCTCTCTTAAAAAAGAACAAATTTTAAACAACATAAATATTTGTAATAAAAGTTGAATTTTTATTTTTATTTTATCCGTCTGTAATACCCGACCCACCAACAAGTTTAGAAATTAATTAATGGACTAAATTTGATTTGTACCATTAATTTAATGCAATTTCATGCTCTTATTAAATGCATAACATAGGGGGATGGCTCCTATTAATAGAAAATAAATAGTAGACCACAAATAGCCATGCAATATTGACAATCTGACACGCTCTCTTATTCATTGCAGACTCTTTATGCCCAACAATTCTTACCTCTTTCCTTCATAAATTTATTATGAGGCTACATTAAAAAAGTCAATTTTTGTTATGCATGCACATTGGTATTATAAAGGTATTTTAAAATATGACAGCAAATTAGTTGTTAATTTTACTTTATTATTTATTAATACTTCTAAAAGATTTACCCCTGGTTACCTAATAAGTAAACCTGATTGTGTAAATACTATTTATACCTTCAGTCATAGTCTTGTAAAAAAGTTGTTACACAGTAAGTGTAAGTAACTTACCATTATTTTTGGGTTACGTTACTGCAGAATTACATGTAATTTTACCGTTTATTTAGTAATTTGAGGGTACAAATATTTCTTACATCATCATTGTATAGAAATTAAATTCAAAGACCATCGAGATAAGAAATATATTTGCTTTACACACACAATGTGTATCTTATGCCACGATTCGAAGTCGGGATCGTGATGGCGCCTAACATTTCACTTACTAGGAAAATTAACGTTATAACATATGATCATTTAAAATAGTTGATTAAATAATAAGAAATAACATAATTAATATAAGGCATAACTGCAGAAGCTAAAACTGCCAAACATTAGCTATAATTCTTGAATTCGGTGTTACAAGTGCACGAGCTGCTAGATTAATACATACAAGGGTCTGAAATAAGTACAGAGATGTCTGAATGAAAACTACACATCTAATTAAAAATAAAGAAGGGGACTCCAGGAGCTGCAGACACTAAGCAACTGGACCTCAAGTCTCCGCTGAGTTGAACAATCCAAGCACTCTAATAGCCGCCGCTGGGACCGACTCTAAAATGTGCACAAGAAGTACAGAGTGTAGTATGAGTACAACTGACTCATATCTCTATAAGTACCGAGCGTAACCTCGACAAGTAGTAACGAAGCTAAGGCGGGTCACCTACACTACAACCTGTACACAGTATTATAACGACAGAAAAATAAAAATATTGAACAAGATGAAGCAGTCAACTGAAAAGAACAACTACAGCCTCAAGAATAAACCAATAACGTCCACAATTACCAATCTTTAACATTTCAAATGAGAATACCGAAAATCAAATACAACTCAAGAAATGAAAACGCATAGGTTGTTGTGGTGTATAATCTGATCCAACCGTACAGCACAGAATCCTCCCTTATTTCAGCATAATAACATCACCAATAAAACTAATATATAAATATTGAAACGCGCAACCCGATCCCTTAATATACCGATATCAGTATCATAATTCACCCTTATTTTACATAGCTATAGCTATCCAAGGGTGAAAGTGAAATTCAAGCGGGCGCGGATGCCATCGAATGGGCTCTTTGCCACAGAATGTGATGTCTTAGAATCTCCTTCCTTGAAAGCTTCCGTTTTTCAGTTCAGAATCCGATGTGAGGAAAAGAATCCTAGGTCAAGGCAGTAGCACGGTACGGGATCAGTCCCTTATTCTCAGTGCAACGTGTGAAATGAGCCCCGAGCTCCGTAGTAAGGCACATGTTCGAAAAAGGTAACATGTCGAGAAAGGTGGAATCGTCGTATAGAAGGATCATTAACACTTGTAGCCCTTTTGAGAGAGGGGATATCCGTCCACCCTTATTCTACCCGTTACAGCGCGCAACCCGATTCCATCGTACAGTACGAATTTGCCCTTATTCCAAAATATCAATCTACCCTTATAACACATGCTGCGGTGTGCAGTCGAATCCCACCATATCAGTATCAAATGTTCAATATGCACAGTCAAATGAATAGTTCAAACCATAAGAATCTTTACGAATAATAAATAATAAATCGAACCAAAATGGGAACCTTGTACAGTATAGGAATCTACATAAGTAATACTGCTAAGCGAGATCAATTTAGAAATTTACAATCATAAGGTACAAGTAAGTTAATTTATACAAGTAGCATGAAATCATGAAATTATAGAAATAGTTAATATCATTAACATGAGAAGATATTGATTAACATGTAGCAGATAAGCATAGGAAGTATTTAGTACATATAACAGCTAAGGAATGGAAGGATATAATTAAAGAAAAGCGAGAAATAAGGGAAAACAGATAATTCAGTGTAATCACGTAATTTTTTACCCGCGCAGCTTTTAAAAGTAGTATTTTAAAGATATTTACATATTTCTATTTTATTATGATTTAGCCTATTTTTCACTTTAAGTCTAATAGTAGAACATAAAATTCAAAAATACAAAAATATTTTTCAATTTTATCTTTTATCTCTTTATTTAAGTCAATTACTAGTATCCTAGTAGTATTTTGCTATTTATTTTTATCTTTGGAAGTGTGAGTGAATTTTAGTTTTAACTTGTCATAGTTAATTAGAAAAATTAATTATTAGCTATTTTATGGGATCTAGCCCATAAAATTTGAGCCCAACAAAACCTAGCCCAGTCCAAAAAAACCCCCCACACCTTGTTTTCCAAAAACAAGACCAAAAAACCCTAGAGGAAGGCTCTTCTTCTTCTTGAAAAAAAAACCATAGCTGCCCAAGACCCCTCCTCTACACAATACCCTAAGACGCCGCCAGCCTCCTCCCTTATCAGCCACGCCACTAACCTCCCTTCACGTCAAACAACCCCCCAAATGACCACCACTAAGCCGCCAATTCCAGTTGTCAACCAGTCCTGCCCACGACGCCACCCCACGCCTGCTGCCTCCAAACGACCAACCTCACTGCCCGTAACCAGTCCGCCTCCCGTCAACCAGCCCCCTCCCCACGTCAGCGTCAACCAGCAAACTAGCGGCCAGTCCCGACGAACCACCACACATGACCTCAAAAGATAGCAGCACCACCCATCTCCACCTGCTGCTGTTGTCGCTTCGTTTCAGTTTGTCTAAGGTTCAGTACGAGTGTTTACGACGAATTTTGAGGTCGTTGAAAGTTGTGTTTCTGTTCATAGCTCGACATTTCCGGTATCATTTGATTTCCGACAGAGGTTCCCTATCAATTTATTGCTTAGTCCATTTTTGAGGAATCTTCAGCAGTGGTTTGGAGTTTACTGTTTTGGTTGCCGGTTTGAGTTTCGCTCGCAGTTTCGGATTCGTCTCATTGTTGTATCCTTCGTTGGGATCCTCACTTTTGCATTTCTATTGGTATCCTCTCGAAATTCAGTGTAAGTTCGATTCAATTTTTCAAGGGAAAATTGCTTCACGCTAAAGGTTCATCTCTCTTCCCTTATAATTGTTTCAAATGTGTTTAATTAAATCTTGTGAATACGTGTTTGCCTTTATTTGTTTGGTTGATCGATATGAATTAGTTTCTATGATCAATGAGTTTGATTTCGTATGCCATGTTGAGTTGAAATGAGATTAATGGTGTAAAGCTTGATGAGTTGCGAGGTTAATCACTAGAAACAATCGTGGGTTTCGGGTAGAACATTAAACTATTGGGTTTTAAGTAATCTCCTAACCTTATTTCTATTTTTATCTATTTGGGGCTGCTAGGAGCATGCTTAGGCCGATCACAATTTGTCTAGGCAAGCTTTAGTATTTAGTTAATTTTAAGGCGAGAGGTCGTTTCCTTAGCTTAATTTATCCGGGAAATGCCCCGAAGAGTTTGTATATATTTTTATCCGAGGTATGCCCCGAAGTATTATGTATTTGGAGTTCGAGGCATCATCGATGGAGCATTATCTTAGCGTAGTATAAGACTTTTAGTATTTTTATTTTTATTTTTTTTTCTTTCATTAGGTGCGGACGATTTCGAGCCTCTTGTGTGTTTAGTTTACTTTTCTGTGTTTTTTTACCTCTATCGAATATTCTAACAGCCAGCTAGATCGAGTACGCAACCGACCATCACGGGACTTGGGGAGTGTCTAACACATTCTCCCCGAGTCAAATGAACCCCCTTACTTGAATCTCTGGTGCAGACTTGGTTTTAGAGTCCAAAATATTTTAAAAGGGAAAAAGTATTTTAAGAAAAATGGTGACCTGCACACCGAAACCAATGTCAGGAGGCGACTCTGAGTTAATCCTTTTGAAATACAATTTTTGTCACTTTCAAAATTGAAAAACCCTTTCCAAGCTTTTACTAAATCATTTTATTTATTTAAGAGGGTTTAAGTAGAAGTTTGTTTTTAAAAAAGAGGTGTGACATCTCTGGCGACTCTGCTGGGGAGACTTGCGGGTTCGAGCTAGTACTTGATCTTGTTGGCTTTTATGATTTTTGGTTGAGGTTTTTTTGTGTTTTGTTTGTTTGTTTTGATTTCTATTTTGTTTATGCCTTTTTATTATTTGCTAGATGCTTATTTCTTTACAGTTTTTCCTTTATGTGTTACTGCTTTATAAATTGTCATCATTTTGCATAACCATGAGTCTTCTTTCTGCAACAAGTCTTCCAGAGTACGTTTGAGCATACACGGTATCTTGTGAGTCACCAGTGTCTTTAGGGGGCTGGCGTGGGAGCATGGAGTGGGCGGACAGCTAGAGCAGCCGCCATCAACCACGTGCCGCCCCGAATTGCCTTGTTAGTGAACCCCAAACTTAGGTCAGCCTTTAGGTCATTTTATTCGCATCTTGTCATCACACCTAGTAGGGCTCGGTCCCAGGTACTATGTCCCTTTGTAAAGAGCATGTCCAAATTTTGTCAAAATGGGCCCGTAGCCCAAAATGATATTTAATAGTCCAATGTGCTAAATATTGCATCTTTGAGGGTAAAAAGGTCATTTAGTGGACCGATGTTTGGAAAACAAGGGAGAAAACTGAAGAAAGTAGGGCCCACCGCATTTTTCTTTCATAGTTTTCCAAAAATTTAAAAAAGTAGAAAATGAAAAATCCAATAAAATTTTACACTCTTCCATTATTTTTCAAAAAAAAAAATGAAAATGAAAAATCCAAAAAAAATATACATTATTTTTCAAAATTCGAAAAGTAGAAAATGAAAATCCAAAAAAGATTTTATACTTTTCGATTATTTTCCAAAAATAGAAAATCCAAAAATATTTTACACTTTTCCTTTATCTTCCAAAAAGGGCAACAAAAATAAAAAAAGAAAATACAAAAAAGATTTTTACGTTTTCCCATTATTTTCCAAAAAAGCAAAAAAAAAGTTTTATATTTCCCATCATTTTCCAAAATTCAAAAAAAAAAAAAAAGAGAATAAGAAAATCAAAAAGAAGTTGCATTTTCCATCATTTTTTCCAAAAAAACAAAAGTTGTTTCTTTTTTCAAATTAGATGCATTTTTTGAATTCTATCCTATACTTAATCTTCCCGAACTACGCGAACCTGATTCTCGTCTTTCGAGACGTGATACGTAGGCAACCCACATAGGTCCGGTCTTTCTAGTCGTAGGTTCTTGGCTTTGCGGAGTCTTAGCCAACTCTTGCATGTCTAGCCACTTATGGCCATATCGACCATTGTTGCAAAATGAGGTTATTTTTGCAAAAGTGGTTCACTAAATCGTATCTTAGGATCTTGAGTACATAATTAGGTGTCATGTTAATTTAGGGCATGTCTTTTTTGAGTTTGTATCTTTTAGTACATAAATGGGTTATTTCTGCAAATTAATTTTTGGGCAATGATATTGGGAGTTTGAATCCATAGAAGTCTTAGTTAGTAATTTGGCATGTCCATGAGGTCAATTTTGTAGAGTTTGCATTAATAGCCACTCTTGGCCATATAGGTTAATTTTCAAAAAATAGCTCAATCTTGTCTTGCATGTGTCCAATAGAAAGTGCGGTCTCACATATTGTCTCGAGTCATTTAATGTGTTTGGCTTTGTTTTTCTTATTCAGGTATGAATTCATTTACCACAACTCGATAATGATTGATACCCCAGGACCACTGCATTCAGGAGCTACTTGAGGAGTCTTTTTATACTTTGAGCATGTTTTTGAGTGTTTTAGGTGGTTTAAGAGGTTGTCTAGTCTTTTGTTGGCATACTTCTTATTTTGTATTTGAAAAAAAAGGGTTATATATGAAAAAGCCCAAAAAGATTTTTATTTTTTGTTTATTTATCCATTACATTTTTCAGAACTACGCTTGATCTGATTCATGGAGGACATGATATGTAGGCAACCTACATAGGGTTCGATCATCAATAAAAAAAGAAGGAAAAAAAGATATGAAATTGTGAATGTGATAAATGAGAGGAAAGAAAAGAGTGACAATTAATAAGAAAAGGGAGGAAAGAAAATGAAAAACCAAGGAGTGTTAAAAAGAAAAATGAAGAGGAAAAGGGGCAAGAAGAGTGAAATTGGGATGATGCCAAATGACCTTGTGACCCTCGAAGTCATTCTAGAACCGTTAATTATTGCTAAGGGCATTGCACGCAATGTGATATTTCAATCTGGTAAATGCTCTAACGCTAACCTGTTGGCTTTGTTTTGCTCCTCTTCATTACTTTTATTACAACAGAGGGCACTTTGGTGATTTGTCCATACAACACAGGGTCAAAGAGCAAGGAAACCATGGCTAGCAAAGACTTGGATACAAGAGCCGCCGATCCGTCAAGGAAGATTGTGGAGTCGGAATCTGAATTGAAACAACAAATTTCTGAAATGTTTCAAGCATGGGCCAATAGTTAAGGACCGCCCATTTCTTATGCTTTCCCAGAGTTTACACCCATCTCTGCTACTGCCACCCTGATTTCATCGTCCGATCAATTCCATCCATTCAGGTTCAGTCCTTATCCCAATTGCACGACTATTGTTGGAACTTATGTTGCACGCTCCCAAAGCGTGCCATTGACAACCAGCCTGACAACCACTACAATTATGCCTTTCTTTACCATCCCTCAGCCGACGGTGGAGCAGAGAAAAACTCATGAGTCACAATTTGATTCCCAGCAAGAACAATATAACTCTCTTGAGTACCACTCTTACCTATTTGATCTTCCTGCAAAGATTGAGAAGCCTGGGCCAAAGGTAGTATTTGAAGAAATAACCCGCAAACTGAAAAGCTTAGAATAACAGTTGAAAAACATGCAAGGGCCGGCAGGTCGGAAGAGTATTGCCTTCAAGGATCTATGTATGTTCCCCGATGTTCGTTTGCCACTTTGTTTCAGGACTCCCAAATCTGAAATGTATGATAGACATGGAGACCTCGTAGACCACCTAAAAAGGTATTGCAATAAACTGGAGGTGTGGGAGGAAATGAATAATTGCTGATGGCTTGTTTTGGGGAAAGCCTTATGTGTGTAGCCTCCGAATAGTTTATGGGTCAAGACACATCTTACTGGTATGTCTGGGATGCTATGGCACATGCATTTGTCAAATAGTTCCAATATAACATCGACATTGCTCCAGACCGCAATTCCCCTGCAAACCTGATGAAGAAACCAACTGAAAGTTTCAGGGAATATGCCATTAAATGGAGAGAACAAGTAGCTAGAGTTAAGCCACCCATGGATGACCACGAGCTAATCATTGTCTTCCTTCAGGCTCAAGAGCCCGATTACTTTCAAAATATGGTGTCCGCAGTTAGCAAATCATTCTCGGAAGCAATCAAAATGGGAGAAATGGTAGAGAATGGCCTCAAGACAGGCAAAATTATAAGTCAAGCAACTCTCAAAGTTGCAACGCAGGCGGTCCAAACCGAATCTGGTAATTTTTAGCAGCACGAATGAGAAGGTTGAAGAAATCATGATGACATCAAGGTCGAGAAGAGGTCCAAGAAGACACCTTGAAGGCATGACCAGCCTCGTTTGTTTTTTGACAATTCACCTGAGAACCTACAGTACTCTGCTCCACCACAGTATGTTGTCCAACCATCAAGACACCTCAGAAGGCGAGCGCCATCATTGCAAAATCTCTACCAGCCTCCACAATATTTTCAGTTATCCCATAACCCACATCCAAGGCAGGGGGATAGAGGTAAACAAAGGTTGAAGGATAATATTACACTGATAGGAGAGTCATATGCAAACTTGTTTGAAAAGCTAAAGAATTCTGACTTGATTGCACATATTCCTCCGAATCATGTGGACAAGCGTGTGAGAAGCTTTGACCCTTCTAAAAGGTGTGAATACCATTCCAATGCCCAGGGGCACGATGTCGAAAGTTGTTGGGATTTGAAAAGAAAAATAGAAAGAATGATTCAAGAAGGGATAATTGTGATCCGGGACAGTGACACCCAGAATCCTTTACGTGCACATGATGATGCGCACTTTATGGGGATGATGCATGGTAACACGGTGTATGAGAATCCTCTTGGGTACTTGCTGACTGAAGCTAATGATACAGAAACTGGTAAAGGTCCCAGTAATTTTGGTGTGCAGTCCATTGGCTAAGATGCCGAGCTTGGTAATTGGGAAGATACTCCTTTCTTGGCCAGCTAGGGAGGAGTTTTGGTTGTTTATTTTGTTGTCATTTCTGTTTGTCTGGGTTACTTTAGGGTTGTAATCCAGATATTGTCTTGTGGTTCAAACTCTTCTCATTCTGTCTAGTTCGTTTTGTTTGTAGTAACTCGTCTCGTGTTATCTAGGTTGTTCCAGAGTTGGAACCCGTGTCTATTTTGCTTGTTTGTTCAAACCCTGTTCACCATCTTTCTATTGCAATCTCCTATTTTTTATTAATTCTAGTCAATTTTGTTTAAGTCAATTTTTCTTTTATAGTTTTTCTCATGCTTAATCTAGTGACATGACATGCACGCATAATTCTCAGCCTGATCTTGAAACTTTTTCTAATCATGAAGTAATGGCACAGTTTTGAATATGATAAAAGGATGCGTTTGAGGAAACAATTAAGGATTCCCACTTTCTGAGATAACCTGAAGATTAAATTGAGTGAAACCGAGGTAGTAAGTCTAGGAAATCAAGAGGTTGATAAGAGCATACAACAAGGAAATGCCTCTCAAGCTGTTTGAGGTAAATTAGTCAGTGCTGAAATGCATTCTTCCATATCGAGATAAGGTTGAGTCGGGTCTGCTTCAAGCAGGCAAAGATCATTCATTGGGACAAAGGTATTGCCCATTGGAACTTTTGGTTGTGTTGATTCCATCAATAGATACTATGTGTGATTTATTTGTTTATCTTCAATTGCGTATTTGTACTTGGCATTTTTAAGTTTGGTATGACGAAGACATTTTATTCTGCTACCGAAACACTTTTATCCTTTGCTACCCATTTTGAGCCAGAATTCTTTGTTTCATACCCCTTATTTAGAATCAAAATAGAGCTAGGAACTAGAAAAGAAAAATAAAAAAAGGGAAAAAAGAAGGAGAAAATAAAAAAGGAAAAAAGGAAAAAGAAAAGAGAAAAAGAAAGAAAAAAGAAAAAAAAGTAAAAAGAAAAAAAAAGAGAAAAGAAAAAAAAACAAAACCAACAACTTTGTCTTTTGAACTACGTTCGACCTGATTCTTGTCACCACAAGATACGTAGGCATCCTCACGGTTCGGTCACACGAAATAAAATATTTCATAATCCTCGAAGTCAATAGTGGGGCAGTTTTTCTTAGAAATCCCATCAAAGAAAAAATCCAAAAAAATCCCCAAACTTTAAGAAACTGGGGCAGAAGTTTTAATTTTTCCAAAAGGCCTGATTCCAAATGTTGTAATTTTGAACCCTTTAATCTTAAATTATTTTGAGCCTTCATGCCACCCTTTCTTTTTAGCCCTATCCAAAAACCTATATTACGGTCCAAAGAAAGACCTTCTGACAAATCTTGAGGATGCCAAATGAAGTGTGTGGTGAAAGTATCATCTTCCTATATCATGGGTAATACCTTTGTTCTCAGCACAATGAGAGAAAATAATGAAATGAGAAAGTCTTATCGGTGAAAATCCTTAGAGGCACCGTAAGGCGACGGTGAGTCGAGAAAAGAGAAAAATGAGAGAGGCTTGACTGGTGAAAACCCTTCAGGGCACTACAACTCTACTGAGGATTGTGGATGAGATGGATCAGTTGAACAGCTGAAGCCCAGTTTCATAGCAAATAGGTAAACCAAAATGGAATATTAGACTTTCTTGAAAGATTAGGCCACTTCATCCAAAGGTGCATGTCATGGTGCATCAGAGTCGGTATCCTTATCTGATAAGTTTCTACTTTGTAGTTTTCTTGTTAGGTACCATTTCTTCCTCTTGTCCCTTATTTTGTTCCTCTTGTTTTGTTTGAGTCCTTTCATTAGTCTGTTTTGTCAAAACAAGTGAGAAATGACTTCAAAATTTGCTACCAGCTTTCCAATTGCACGAAGCTGAGTCTTGCAAGCACATCAAAATGGAATACGACGCATGAGAATAGTGGGTGCACTGAATTGGTGATAATAAATTTTCTTTAGGATTGAGGTAAAATGTGAAAATGTGGTGATAACACGAGTACAATGCATCGGACATAGGGTATTGGACTTGAACGAATCAGGAATATTTTTGTGATAAGGGTTGTCTGGAAAAGCAGTCGATTGATAAAATGCACTGTCGTCCAAATTGAAGTCCAAGTTGATCGTGACAAGTGCAGGAGCAGCCGCCTTCAAGGTCAAGGCCACAAACTAACCACCACATTTTGAACTCACAAGTTTTCTTTGTTTGAAATAGAAACAATGCAGTGCAACCAAACTGGTTCAAAAGCAAGAAAGAAAAAAAGAAAGAAAAGACAAAGAAAAAGAAAAGCGGAATTGACAAAGGGAAGTTTCTCAAATCTTTACTTTTATCTCTATTGCTAGTGTGCATAAATGTTGCCACCGCTCTGCATATTTTTCCTCCTAGGATAAAGGTCCTAGTATGATGGATTTTCCTCTCAATCAAAATATTAGTCTGATGAATCTTTCTCCTGAGATAGAAGACCTAGTCTTATAAATTTTCTCCAAGGATCAAATTCTTAGTCTGATGAATCTTTCTCCTAAGATAGAAAACCTAGTCTGACGAATTTTCTCCTAGGATCGAAATCTTAGTCTGACGAATCTTTCTCCTAAGATAACAAAAAAGAACATAGTCTGATGAATTTTCTCCTAGGATCAAAATCTTAGTCTGATGAATATTTCTCCTAAGATAGAAAACCTAGTTTGATGAATTTTCCCCTAGGATCAACATCTTACTCTGGTGAATCTTTCTCCTAAGATAACAAAAAGAGACCTAGTCTGATGGATTTTCTCCTAGAATAAAAAATCTTAGTCTGATGAATCTTTCTCCTAAGGTAGAAAACCTAGTCTGATGAACTTTCTGATAGGATCAAAATATTAGTCTGATGAACCTTTCTCCTAAGATAGAAGACCTAGTCTGATGAATTTTCTCCTAGGATCAAAATCTTAGTCTGATGAATCTTTCTCCTAATATAACAAAGAAAAAAGAAGAAGAAAAAAGATAATGAAAGAGACCTAATCTGATGAAATTTTTCCTAGGATAAAATCTTAGTCTGATGAATTTTTCTCCTAAGTTAACAAAACTTGGTCTGATGAACTTTCTCCTAGGATAAAAATCTAAGTCTTTAGAATTTTTCTCCTAAGATAAAAAACCTAGTCTGATGAACTTGCTAGTCAACTATTCTTGGTTTTACTCACGGGTGAAGCACATCCTAGTCAAGTGTTTAGTTTTACTCTCATTATTGCATCAATAGCATAAGTATGTTTAATGTTTTGATAACAACTCACCGATCTTCCTAGTGCAAACTGGGGAAGAAAATTTTATTTGTTTAGTTTTTTATTGCAGGCACCTACCTGGAAAATGAGGGAAGACATTTCAAAGTTCATTTCAGAATCAGTTCAAGTTTCAAGTCAGTAGCAGGCACCCACCTGAAGAACAAGGGAAGTCATTTAAAAATTCAATTCAAGTAGAAGTAGCAGAAGCTCGCGGCAAGAATGGGAGTCGACAATCATATATGACCAACAGAAGTAGCCTCAATCAAAAAAAAAAAAAAGAAAAAAACAGAAAAAGAAAAAAAGAAAAAAGAAAAAAAAGAAGAAGAAGTAAATCAAAATGCAAAAGCCGAGATGGGAGGTGGATTACTCAAGACATGACTAAAGTCACAAGCATGTTGTGTCCGGTCTTGATCCAAAAAGCTGAAGAAGAATCAACTAGCACCTGCAACTAGCAAGCGTCAAGGTTTAGATCTGAAGTCTGCATGAAGAATCAAGACTCAAGATCAAGCTTCAGAAGACTTATAGATAGGAATCTTGTAACTCATAGTTGGCAGGCTAAGTTATTCTTTTTCATTTTGATTTTTGATGTAATAATAGGATCGCGGATCCGAACCTCGACGGAACTGCACCTCGACTGGCTCTCCACCTCGGTATTTCCATAATCTCACTCACTTCTGAACTACACGTGGACTGATTCCTTTATAGCCAAGGATATGCAGGCAGCTCAAATACCAGAGCTCGATCACAATCTTTTTAGCCATCTTTATTTTCTTCTGAATAAGCGTCGGGTCATAAATCAATTATGTTGCTCATTTTTCTTTGCTCCGAAAACTATTCGTGTGTACGAGAAAAGAGGGCAGGTGTAATCACGTACTTTTTGGCCCGTGCAACTTTTAAAAGTAGTATTTTAAAGATATTTACTTATTTCTATTTATTATGATTTAGCCTATTTTTCACTTTTAGTCTAATAGTAGAACATATAATTCAAAAATACAAAAATATTTTTCAATTTTATCTTTCAATTTAAGTCAATTACTAGTATCCTAGTAGTATTTTGCTATTTATTTTTATCTTGGCAGTGTGGTGAATTTTAGTTTTAACTTGTCTTATTTAATTACAAAAATTAATTTTTAGTTATTTTATGGGATGTAGCCCATAAGATTTGAGCCCAACAAGACCTAGCGCAGTCCAAAAAAAACCCCACACCTTGTCTTCAAAAACAAGACCAGAAAACCCTAGAGGAAGGCTCTTCTTCTTCTTGAAAAAAAAACCCTAGCTGCCCAAGACCCCTCCTCTACACAATACCCTAAGACTGCCAGCCTCTCCCTTATCAGCCACGCCACTAACCTCCCTTCACGCCAGACAGCCCCCAATACGACCACCATTAAGCCGCCAATTCCAGTCGTCAACCAGTCCTGCCCATGACGCCACCATACACATGCTGCCTCCAAACGACCAACCTTACTGCCCGTAACCAGTTCGCCTCCCGTCAACTAGACCCCTCCCTACGTCGTCGCCAGCCGGCGAACCAGTGACTAGTCCTGTCGAACCACCACACATGACCTCAAATGATAGCAGCACCACCCATCTCCACCTGCTGCTACTGTCGCTTCGTTTCAGTTTGTGTAAGGTTCAGTCCGAGTGTTTTCGACGAATTTTGAGGTCGTTGAAAGTTGTGTTTCGGTTCATAGCTCGACAATTCCAGTCTTGTTTGATTTTTGATAGAGAATGTCTTGCTTAGTCCATTTTTGAAGAATCTTCAGCAATGGTTTGGAGTTTGCAGTTTTGGTTGCCGGTTTGAGTTTCGCTCGCAGTTTCGGATTCGTCTCATTGTTGTCTCCTTCGTCCGGTTCTTCACTTTTGCATTGCTGTTGGTGTCCGCTCGAAATTCAGTGTAAACTCGATTCAATTTTTCAAGGGAAAATTGCTTTACGCTAAATGTTCATCTCTCTTCCCCTATTGTTGTTTTAAATGAGTTTTAATTAAATCCCGTGAATACTTATTTTCCTTTATTTGTTTGTTAGATCGATATGAATCGGTTGCCATGACCAATGAGTTTGATTTTGTATGCCGTGTTGAGTTGAACTGGTGTTAAGCTTGATGGGTTGCGAGGCTAATCACTAGAAACAATCGTGGGTCTTGGGTAGAACATTAAACTATTGGGTTTTAAGTAATCTCCTAACCTTATTTCTATTTTTATCTATTTGGGGCCGCTAGGAGCATGCTTAGGCCGATCACATTTGGGTAGGAAAGCTTTAGGATTTAGTTAATTTTAAGGAGATAGGCCGTTTCCTTAGTTTAATTTATCTGGGGAATGCCCGGAAGAGTTTGTATATATTTTAATCCGTGGTATGCCCCGAAGTATTATGTATTTGGAGTCCGAGGCATCATCGATGGAGCATTAGCTTAGCGTAGTATAGGACTTTTAGTACTTTTAATTTTCTTTCATTAGGTGGGGACGACCTCGAGCCTCTTGTGTGTTTATTTTCCTTTTATATGTTTTTTACCTCTATCGAATATTCTAAAAGCCAGCTAGATCGAGTACGCAATCGGGACCTTCACGGGACTTGGAGAGTGCCTAACACCTTCTCCACGAGTCAAATGAACCCTCTTACCTGAATCTCTGGTGCGGACTTAGTTTTAGAGTCCAAAACTTTTAAAAGGGAAAAATTATTTTAAGAAAAACGGTGACCTGGCACACCGAAACCAATGTCAGGTGGCGACTCTGAGTTAATCCTTTTGAAACATAATTTTTGTCACTTTCAAAATTAAAAACCCTTTTCAAGCTTTTACTAAGTCCTTTTATTTATTTTAAGAGGGTTTTATGTAGAAGTTTGTTTTTAAAAAAGGGGTGTGACATTCGGCGGCGTATCAGTACTCATCACCTCGCATATACGTTGCCCATATAAAATTCACATACCATATTGTCCGAGGATTCCTAATTCCCTCATGTCTAGGTTAGATACAATACTTACCTTACTCCATTGTCAATTCAAAGCTCTACCAGTGCCTTTCTCTCAGAATCCGTCTCCAAACCACTCATATCTAGCCACAATTAACTCAATAATATCAAATAATTCTAACAAAATCAATTAAAGTGTATAAATTTAGATTTTCCAAACTTTTCCCCAAGAAGTCAAAAATTGACCCCGGGCCCGCTTTGTCAAAACTAAAAGTTCATACCAAAATCTATTTACCCATTCACCCCGAGCCCAATTATATAATTTCGGACCCAATTTAAAGTCTAAATACACAATTTGCAAAAATCCCTAATTCTACCCAAACCCCCAATTTTCACGATACGAATCCTAAATTTTTAGTTGATAATTTATGAAATGTTATGGGTAATTGAAATAAGTAGATAAAAATCACTTGAAAAAAATTGGGGATGAAAATTTGTTGGGAAAACCATTTCTAGTTTTTCTAGCTTTTGAAATTTTGAAAGAATGGCAAAAATCCCGTTTTTCAAGTGTGTTTTAATCACTCGCGTTAGGCCTTATTGGCGTTCACGAAGGGTCTGCCACATTTGCAAAGAGCAGGGCCTAAATGGCCTGCGTGATCGCGAGTAATGCTACGCGTTTGCGAAGTTCTAGCCCCCCATTACCTCCCCACTCGCTAGACTAATCTTGCGCTCGTTTAGAGTTATCTTAACTGCCCTACCTAGCCTTCCTATTTCTACGCGTTTGCATGTGACTAGTCTCATTCGCGCAGAGAAAATCTTCCAATGCTCCACATTCGCGACCGTAGTCTCGTGTTCACGTAGTAGAAAAATCCACCCAGGCCAATTCGCACTTCGCATCCGTGAGAGTACCTCCGCGAATACGAAGAAGGAAACCACAAGGCACCTAAAACTGCAGAAACCAGATTTCTATGTTTCAAAAACATCTGTAGCCTATCCAAAACCTACCCGGGTCCTCGGAGCTCCAAACCAAACATGCATAGAAGTCCAAAAATATTATATGAACTTGCTCGCGAGATCAAATCTCAAAAATAACACCTAGCCCTACGAATTGAACCCCAAATCAAATAAAGTTTTGAAGAAAACTTTAAAATTTCTATTTTCACTACCATATGTCCGAATCACATAAAACCAACTATGTTTCTCACCAAATATAACAAAAGCATCATAAATATAATAATAGACATGTACCGAGCTTGAGAACTAAAATGCAGACCCGGTATCAATAAGACCAAACATCAAACAATTCATAAAAATTATTGAACTTTAGAACTTTTAATTTTTGACAAAAATTCATAACTCGAGCTAGGGACCTCCGAATTCAGTTCCCAGCATACGCCAAGTACCAAATTACTACGAATCCACCGACACCATCAAAATATAAATTCGGATCCGTTTGCTCAAAATATTGACCAAAGTCAACTCAAATAAAATTTTAAGGTAAAGTTCTTATTTTTATCAATTCTTAACATATGTTGTTTCTTCGATTCAACATGTGACTGTGTATGCAAATCAAAAGGTCTAATGTACCTAGGGCTCAAGTTGACCTTCTTTCCAAAGCTATTTACACCCTTCATGGGTGATACCCACAGCAACACACTCTTACCGACCATGAATGTAACATTACGAACCTTACCTTCGGCATAACTCTTCTGCCTGGACTGAGCTGTGCGAAGTCTACCTTGAACAATCTTAACCTTATCCAAGGCTTCCTGTACCAAATCTATATGCAATAACTGAGCCCCCCCTCAAACCACCCAACTGGCAATCGGCAAGATCTACCATATAATGCCTCATAAGGAGCCATCTGAATGCTCGACTGGTAGCTGTTGTTGTAGGAAAACTCCACAAGTAGCAAGAACTAATCCCAAGGGCCTCCAAAGTATATAACACAAGAGTGGAGCATATCCCCCAATATCTAAATAGTGTGCTCGGACTATTCGTCCGTATGAGGATGAAATGACATGCTCAACTCAACCTGCATGCCCAACTCACGTTGTACTGCCCTCCAGAAATGCGAGGTGAATTGCGTACCTCGATCAAAATGATAGACATTGGTACACCGCGAAAACAAACAATCTCGCGAATATAAATCTCTGCCAACCACTCTGAAGAATAGGTAACTGCCACATGAATGATATGCGCTGACTTGATTAGCTTGTACACAATGATCCAAAGTGCATCAAATATCTTCTAAGTCCGTGGGAGTGATACCCTCCCACTTCCACTCATGAATCTTTATCTTCTGAAGAAAATCACCAGGTCTATGATGGCCATACTTTACTTGCTCACAATTTAGACACCGAGCTACATATTCAACTATGTCCTTCTTCATCCTCTTCCACCAATAATGCTTCCGTAAGTATCGATAAATTTGGACAACACCTAGATGAATAGAATACCGAAAACTGTGGGCCTACTTTAGAATCAATTCACGAATTCCATCCACATTAGGCACATAAATACGACCCTCCATCCTCAAAACTGGATCACTTCCAGCAATATGGCATCATCGTGCCACATTGTGTCCCTAAGGATAAGAAAATGAGGGTCATCATACTTATACTCCGTGATGCACTCAAACAATGAAGACCGAGCGACTGTACAAGCTAGAACACAACTGGACTCAGAAACGTCCAACTTCACGAACTAACTAGCCAAGCTGAACATCTAATACAAGCGGTCTCTCTCACCGATTGGAATGTACACAAGCTTGTCCATACTTACTGACTTTCTACTAAAAACATCGGCCACCGCATTGGCTTTCCCGAGATGATACAAGATGATGATATCATGGTCTTTCAATAGCTCCAACCACCTCTTCTGCCTCAAATTGAGCTCCTTTTTCTTGAACAAATATTGCAAACTTCAATAATCCGGGAATACCTTGTACGACACGTCGTGAGGATAGTGCCTCCAAATCTTTAGCACATGATTAATGGTTGCCAACTCTAAGTTATAAACAGGGTAATTCTTCTCATGAACCTTCAGCTTCCGCAATACATATGCAATCACCTTGCCACCCTACATCAACAGCGCACCAAGTCCAATATGAGACACATCACAACATATTGTATAAGATACTGAACCTGTGGGCAACACCAACACTAGTGTTGTAGTCAAAGTAGTCTTGAGATTCTGAAAGGTCGCCGTACACTCATTGACCATCTAAACTGGGCACCCTTATGGGTCAACCTGATCAACAAGGCTGCAATACATGAAAATCCCTCCACAAACAGATGATAATAACCCGCCAAACCCAAGAAACTTTGGATCTCCGTAGCTGATATGGTTCTAGGCCAGTTCTGAACTGCCTCAATCTTCTCAGGATCCACCAAAATGCCCTATGCTGATGCAACGTGCCCCAAGAAAGTGATTGAACACAACCAAAAGTCATATTTTGAAAATTTAGCATATAACTAGTTGTCTCTCAGAGTCTGAAGTACCTTCGAATATGTTGCTCATGCTCCTCCCGAGTGCGAGAGTAGATCAAGATATCATCAATAAACAGAATCATAAAGGAATCTATAAAAGGCTTGAACACCCAGTTGATCAAATCCATGAATGTTGTTGGGGCATGTGTCAGCCCAAATGACATCACTAGAAACTCATAATGCCCCTAACAAGTCCGAAAACCTACCTTAGGGATATGGAATGCCCTAATCCTCAATAGATGATAGCCAGACTGTAGATCAATCTTTGAAAACACCTTGGAACCTTGAAGCTTATCAAATAAGTCACCAATCCTTGACAATAGATACTTGTTCTTGATGGTGACTCTGTTCAACTGCCGATAATCTATTCACATCCCCATCGATCCATCCTTCTTCTTTACAAAAACACAAGCACACCTAGAGAGAGACACTAGGTCTAACAAAGACCATCAAGTAAATCTTGAAATTGTTCCTTCAATTCATTCAACTCTAGCGGGGCCATGCGGTATGGCAGAATAGAAATGGACTGCGTACCCGGAGCCAAATCAATACAGAAGTCAAGATCTTTATCGGGTGGTATCACCAATAGATTCATAGGAAACACCTTTGGGAACTCATGAATAACTGGTACTGAATCCATGGAAGGAACCTTCACACTAGAAACACTAGTAGAATGGAAGGAGTCTCTCTCTACTCTAATCAAGGCAACCTTGGTAAGGCTAAGGTCACCATCTTGGCGTGACAATCCAATATAGCATGGTAAGATGATAGCCAATCCATACCCAAAATGACATCAAAATCAACCATATCTCGAAGTAGAAGATCTACGATAGTCTTAAGACCCCCAATGATAACCACACACGAAAGATATACACGATATACAATAATAAAATCTCCCACAGATGTGGACACATACACATGATCACTTACAGAATCATGAATACTAGATATGAAGAAAAATAGGATGACACATAGGAATAACTAGAGTCCGGATTAAATAGAACTAAAGAATTTCTGTGACAAATTGAAATAGTACATGAGATAACAGTGTCAGATGACTCAGCCTCAGACCTGACTGGAAAAGCATAACATAGGAACTAGGTTCCACCAATTTGAGCTTCATCTTTAGGATGACCTCTTGCTGGCTGGCCTCCACTTCTAGTAGCAAGACCTCCACCTCTAACGGCCTGACCTCCACCTCTAGCGGTCTGACCCCTACCTTTTGCTGGCTATGGGGACAGTGATGTAACCGGTGCTGGGATAATGGCACGAGAACTCTTTTGTGATCTACCACCTAATAATCTCGGACATGTCCTCATGATATACCCAAAACCACCATATCAAAACATCCATCCTGGTGCTCTGGCTGTTGAATCGGATACTTACCCGAAAGGGCCGAATCACCAAGGTAATAACTCTGAATTGGAGGTTTAGTGATAGAAGAATTTGTATTATATTGTAGGCTAGCTGCCCAAAATGAGGTACATAAGGACTATGATTCCCTAAAACACTGTGGGATGCCTGAAGCGCTAACTAATATGGCCTGGGAGGATGACCCCTACCAAAAGTACCCATTCCTCTAGATGTGGAACCATTAAATTGCCATAATTATGAGGCCTCTTATCTAACCGCTGCTCTTTTTCGTATGAAAGAACATTCTCGATATTCCTGGCGACATTGGTAGTCGTCTGAAAAGAAATCTCACTCTCGGTCCCCTTAGCCATCTAAAACTTGATAGGATGAGTGAGTCCCTCTATAAACCTCCGCAACCGCTCTCTCTCTCTCTCTCTCTCTCTATCTATCTATCTCTCTCTCTCTTTAGGAAGTAAAAGAATGGCATGACGGGCTAAATCCATAAAGTGGGTCTTGTACTGGGTGACTGACATGCCGCCCTAATGGAGGCGTCTCAACTGCCTGCGGTAGCTCTCTCTTTGAGTGATAGGAAGAAACTTCTCAAGATATATTTGAGAGAAGTGGCCCCAAGTAAGAGTCGGTGACCTAGATGGTATTTTAGATACATAATCCTTCCACCAACTCTTGGCGGAACCCATCATCTGAAATACAACAAAGTCGACCTTATTGGTCTCCACTATACCTTGTTCCACAATACCGCATGGCAACGGTCAATATATTCTTGTGGGTTCTCAGAAGATGCTCCCCTGAAGTAATATAGGAAGAGCTTGGTAAACTTGTCCAATCTCGATAAGCCCTTAAAAGACATGGCATGAACATCATCGGCCTGCGCCGCAAGAGTTGGGTGAACTACCCTAACTGGCGGGATTGCTGAGCCTAATACTGGGGAGCTATCTACTTTTGAGTGTGAGTAGAGGGAGTCTGTGCTCCTCCCCTAGCCTAAGAGATGGTTGGTGCCATAGGAAATGTACCGAAGTGGGCCACACTTTATATGAGGCCCACCAAATGGACCAAAGTATCCTTAAGCACTTGGTGGCAATGAACCACTCCGGGACCTTAGCTGGTCTGACAGTCATAGTCTGGGCTGGAACCTCCTCATCAAACTCCGCATAAGGCTCCACCGCTGGTGCTGCTGCTCGGCCTCTGCCCCTCGTAGGAGCTGCTACTGGGGGCTCCAGCTGCTATTCAGCTGAAGATATGATGCGTATTCTCGACATCTACTAGAGAACAAAGTAGAAGTGTTCAATTATCAATGATAGAATAAAATCTCACAACGGAGAAGAATAGAAGTGAAACTGTTCCTAACTCCATTGCGTCTAGAAGATAAGTGCAGATGTCTCCGTATCGATCCTCCCAACTATACTATATTTGCTCATGGCTCGTGACACCTATGTAACCTAGTGCTCTGATACCACTTGTCAAATCCCAAAATTTCCACTATCGGAATTATGATGGCGCCTAACTTTTCACTTGCTAGGCAAGCCAATGGTAGAATATATTATCCATTTAAATGAGTTGAATTAAATAATGAGAAATAACTTAAATAATATACGGTATCACAACGGAAGCTAAAACTACCAAACATCTACTACAATCCCTAAACCCGATGTCATAAGTGCACGAGCTACTAGATTTAACATATAAAGGTCTGAAATAAGTATTTATTGGTCTAAATGAAAAATACACAACTAACTAAAAAAAATAAGGGGACTCCAGGAGCTGCGGGTGCTAAGCGTTTTACCTCAAGTCTTCGTTAAGCTGATCAATCCAAGCACGCTAATAGCTTCCACTGGGACCGACTCCAAAATCTGCATAAGAAGTGCAACGTGTAGTATGAGTATAACCGACCCCAAGTACTCCATAAGTGTCGAGCCTAACCTTGACGAAATAGTGACGAGGTTAGACGATTCGCCTATACTACAACATGTATGCAGTATATTACAATGACAAAAAAATAGAAATATTGAACAAAATGAAGTAGCCAACTGAAAAGAACAATTATAACTTTAAGAAATAAATCAGTGTCATCAAAAATTACCAATCCTTAGCATTTTTAATGAGAATATCAAAAACTAAACACAGCTCAAGAAATAAAAATACATAGATTATTGCGGTGCACAATCCTTTCCCACTGTAAAACACAGAATCCTCCCTTATTTCGGCGTAATAACATCACCAACAAAAATGATATATAAATATTGCAACACGCAACCCGATCCTATCATATATAGATATCAGTATCATAATCCACCATTATTTTACCATATCAATACACTCTTATTTCACTTGTTGCGACGCGCAACCAGATCCCACCGTATAGCACGAATTCACCCTTATTCCACCATTATTGCACCTGCTGTGGTGTGCAGCCCGATCCCACCATATCAGTACCAAATGCTGAATTTGCACAGTCAAATCAACAGTTCAAACCACAAGAATCTTTGCGATCAATAAATAATAAACCGAACCAAAATGGAAACCTTGTACAGTAAAGGAATCTACACAAGTAGTACTACTTAGCAAGACCAATTCAACAATTTACAATTATATGGTACAAGTTAGTCAATATAAACAAGTAGCAAGGAATCATCCAACTATGAAAAAAGTTAACATCATTAACAGGAGATGATATTTATTAACAGGTAGCAGTTAAGCATGGAAAGTAATTAGAGTATATAACAATTAAGGCAGGGAAGGTAAAATAATTAAGGAAAATCGAGAAAATAGGGAAAACAAATAATTCGGAGGCGTATAGGCACTCATCGCCTCGCTTATATGCCACTCATATAAAATTCACATAGCACATATTTTGAGGGTTCCTAATTCCCTCAAGTCAAAGCTAGACACAACACTTACCTCACTCTGCAGTCAACTCAAAGCTCCACCAGGGCATTTCCTCTAGAATCTGTCTTCAAAGAACTCGTATCTAGCCACAATTAACTCAATAATATCAAATATTGCTAACGAAATCAATAATAATGCATAAATTTAGATTTTCCAAACTTTTCCCTGAAAAGTCAAAATCGTCCTTGGTCCCGCTTGGTCAAAACCCGTTGTTTGGATAAAAATCCATTTATCTATTCACCTAGGAGCTTGATTATGTAATCAGTTTCGGAATCCGACTCCAATTTGAGGTTTAAATCCCCAATTTGCAAAAATCCCTAATTCTACCCAACCTCTAATTTCCACCATAAAAATTCTAGAATTTAGGGTGAATACTCATGAAAATTAATGGGTAATTGAAAGAAAGTATGTTAGAATCACATACCAACAAATTGGGGAAGAAAATCTCTCGGGAAAATCGTCTTTAGATTTTCTAGCTTTTGAAATTTTGAAACAAAGGCAAAAATACCCTTTTGTTAAGTTTGTTTTAATCATTGGTGTCAGGCCTTCTTCAGGTTCCTGAAGGGCCTGCCACATTTGCGAAGAGCATGGCCTAAATGGCATATGCGATTGCGAGTAACGCTATGCATTCGTGTTGATCTAGTCATGCTTACCTCCGCATTCGCGAGACTGATCTCGCCTTTGGGTAGAGTTACCTCAACTCCCCTTCCCAGCCTTCCTATTGCTACGCGTTCACATGTGGCTAGTCTCGTTTGCGTAGAGCAAACCCCTATTGCTCCGCATTTACGATTGTAATCTTGTGTTCGCGTATGAGAAAAAACCATCCAGCCCAGTTCACACTTCGCGTTAGCGAGAGTACCTTCGTGAACGCAAAGAATGAAACCAAAAGGCATCTAAAACTGCAAAAAACCAAATTTCTAAGTTTCAAAAACATCTGTAGCCTATGCAATACGCACCCAAGCCCTCGGGGCTCCAAACCAATCATGCACACAAGTCCAAAAATATCATACGATCTTGCTCGCACGATCAAGTTGTCAAAATAACACCTCAAACTATGAATTGAACACCAAATCAAATGAAATTTTCAAGAAAACTTAAAAACTTCTATTTTCATAAAGGAACATCCGAATCACATAAAAGCAACTTTGTTTCTCACCAAATTTCACAGACATGTTGTAAATATAATAATAGACCTTTAACGGGCTCCAAAATCAAAATATTGACCCGGTATCAATAAAACCAGACATCACACAATTCTTAAAATTATTAAACTTTCAAACTTCCAATTTTTAACAAAAATTCATATCTCGAGTTAGGGACCTCCGAATTCGATTTCAGACATACACCTAAATCAAATTATGATACGGACCCACCGGGACCATCAAAATACAGATCCATGTCCGTTTTCTGAAAACGTTGATTGAAGTCAACTCAAATAAATTTTGAGGTGAAATTTCTATTTTTTATCAGTTTTTAATGTACAAGACTTCCGGATTAACATCCAGACTATGCTTGCAAACCAAGGAATGCTAAAATATGGTTTTAAGGCTTTTAAAGACATAACAAGGTTCAAAAACTTAAGATGCCCTATCGGGTCATCACAATTTAACAGTGTAAAAAAGTCTCAATTGAAGCGTTATAGTCAAAGTAAGTAGTGGCAGAGACTTAAGATATGTGTGGCATAAAGAGTAATTAAATTTTCATGAAGAATATTTATTATAAAAAATAAGTGATTTGTTACTTCTTTTCTTGAATTTGATAAGTAAGATATAATTTTCAAAAGTGTTAATACATGCAAACACGATGAAGGTGGGGATGGGGTGGGGGTTGAGGGATACACAATGGGAGGCGTGGGATGGGGAGGTTGGGGGATATGGTGCGGAAGAGGATTTGGCATGCGGGAAGGTGTAACATAGTTAGGTTGGGATTGTCCCGTTGCATTGAGAGAGGGTGGCCAAGTAGTGCTGGGTTCAGGTGTGGTAGTAGAGGTAAATATATTGATGTTGAAACCAATATGTGTAGCATGGAGTTGTACATAAACAATGATGTTTGTACAAAGTTGATCAACGTAGTTTAGAATTAATAGTTAATAATACATATGTTAAAGGAAGTTAGAATAGAGGATATGTGTATGGCCTGATGTAATAACAGAAAAACTTCCCCAGAACTTTCCACTCCATTTCTCTCTATGGTCTCTGTTCTTCCTATCTTAGATCAAGGACCAGAACTCTTCCTCCTTTCAATATGGTATCAAAGCCATAGATCTATGGCGTTCTTCAAGCTTATCCTTTGAAGAATCTAAATTTAGCATAGATAAATTTACTCAATCTTGTCGAAGAAGTGAAAGATTAAGAGTACTCGTTAGAAATTTAGGGAATTCATCTAGGGTTTTTGATTGATTTTAGAACTCGTAAATTTCAGAAAACTGAATGGTTTTACTTGAAGATTAATGTAGATTCAACCTTTGAATCATTGATTTTAAGCCTGGACGATGGCGAACACAACTCTTTATACTAGGAAGGACTATGGAGAAAAATTCATGAACATTGACCCAGGAATCCTCTTTACTTGTACCCCTTAGACAGTCTAGGTAGCATGCTTGTTCCTCAACAACTAACATGAATAGAACATTATATAGAAATTCTATGAGAGTAGCTTTATTAGCAAAAAATAAACTAGGGTTTATATATGGAAAATATCGAAAAGAATAATATAGTGGTAATTTAGAGCATGAATAGAAGAGATGCAATGCCTTTATATTATCCTATATAACTAATTCAGTGTCTAAAGAGCTAGAAAATGGTATAATGTACTCAACTAATGATTGTAGTGTTTGGAAAGACCTAAAGCAAAGATTTGGTAAGAATAATCTAACTAGAGTTTATCAACTTCTGCGAGAAATTTGTACTACCAATCAAGGAAGTTTATCAGTTTCAGAATATTCCTAAAAACTGAAATGTGCACGGGTCAATGGCACCATTGCCATGTGACTGTACCAAGCATAAGGAATATGCTGAACACATGGAGCAACAACGACTAGTACAATTTCTGATGGGCTTAAACGAGATATATGTACATGCAATGAGTCAAGTCTTATTAACTGTCTCTGTTTCCACTCTTAATCGGGCATACAACATGAAAATGCAGGATGAAAATCAAACCGTACAATCAAACATGATATCTTAGGTAGCACCAGCCTTGCACAACTTTATTTGAATGATTCTAAGGTATTAGCCTCCATTTAAAGTAATAGGTTCAGAAAGAACAATGGAAATAATGCATTGCAAGGTTACTATTTTCATATGAAGGGTCACAGGAAAGAAAATTGCTGTAAGGTGATAGGATATCCATCTAACAATAAGTTTAACAAAAGTAAAACTTTTGACAAGGGAAATTCAGGAGGAAGCAGGGCACCTACAGCCAATAATATGAGTTGCATTGATGAATCTGAAGGAACCAGTTCAGTAGGTAGTTCATCAGGATGGCCCAGCGACATACCATTTTTTTACTCCAGAACAATATCACCAATTGTTGAAGCTAATTGACAAAAGCCTTCAACAATAGATGCAAGAGCAAACATGGGAGGTATAGTTGGTCGCCTTAATGCATGTTTATCTGTAGGTTCTAAAACTAATTCCTTGGTCAAAGATACTGGAGTTTCGAATCATATGGTTTTTAGCTTGGACATCTTATCTAAATCCCATTAGGTTGTCTCTAACTCTAGTAAAGTATATTTGCCTAATGTCAACACTACTTCTGTAACTCATACATGATCATTAACTCTTTCTAATGACCTAGAACTGTATAATGTTCTTTATATCCCTAACTTCAAATACAACTTGTTATCCGTCTCAAAGTTAACTAAAGAAATGAAGTGTTGTGCATTATTCTTTCCTGAATTTTGCATTTTTCAGAACCTCTGTAGTGGCAGGGTAAGGAGGATTGGCAAGGAGAATGATGGTCTTTACATACTTCGACTTTACAAGATACCACCACCTGTCAAAGTGCCTAAAACACCTTCTGCTCCTGCTTTTAACTCCTTCATATCTTCAACAATTTCAGATTATACTATTCCAGTCCCAGAGTCATCTAATGTCACATCAAAGTCATGTTACATCCTTCTATTTCGCAACAAAGACTTGATCATGCTCCAATAGCAGTATTACCAAAAATTCCTTCATTTAATAATCATTTGTTGAATAAAAACAGTCTAAACTATACTATTTGTGCTTTAGAAAGTCAAACTAGATTTCCTTTACTTACTAGTACAAAGAAAAGTGTATGTCCTTTTGATCTTGTACACATGGATGTTTGGGGTCCTTATAGACAATGTACTAACAATGGATACAAGTATTTCTTTACTATTATAGATGATTGCTCAATAATGACTTGAATATACTTGATGAGAATGAAAAGTGATGTCTTTTATTTAATCAAATCTTTTCTTACTCTTGTCAAAAATTAGTTTTCTACCAAAATTAAGACCATAAGATCAGATAATTGTCTTGGATTCTTCAATTATCAGTGTTAAACTCGTTTATCATCACTTGGAATTTTATATCAAAGTTCTTATGTGCATAGTCCACAACAAAATGGAGTAGCAGAATGAAAACATAGGCATTTCCTTGAATTAGGTAGATCCCTTAGGTTTCAAGCTCATGTGCCATTAAAATTTTGGGGGAACTGTGTGTTGGAAACACGTTCTCAAGGCATTATACTAAATGTGTGTTCATATTTGTAGGTTTTGATGAATGACAAACTATGCGCAAATTGACATATGACGAGGTCCAAGCACAAGCGCAAAATTAATATATAACGAGATTCAAGCACAAGACAAAGATCGAGATTAAGTTTTATATGAGTCGGTATTTAATTGTGATCTTGATCAGACAACTTAAACTCAAGACTTGGCTTCTCTCGTAAAAATATTTTTAACAAATCATGCATATTTAATTTAGAGCAAAATGATTTTAAATAATGCATATTTACTTTAGTCAAAATGATTTTTAAACATGCCTCTAAAATCTGGACTAAGATAATCGATTATGTACTTATGATAATCGATTATGTTTAAGTCAGCTGCTTGACAATCGATTGTGAACGTATGACAATCGATTGTGTTAAGGCAGTGAGCATCAGATTTTCAAATCTGCATGACAATCGATTGTGAACCTTATGACAATCGATTGTGATGAGGCAGTGTCCATCAAAGTTTTTCAAAGCTCAAAATAATCGATTGTGAAGCTAATGACAATCGATTGTGAAGAGACAGTGTCCATTAGATTTTTCAAAGTCACAAAATAATCGATTGTGAACTTATGACAATCGATTGTGTTGAGGCAGTGTCTTCCAGACTTTTTCAAAGTTATTAAATAATCGATTGTGAACCTATAACACTCGATTGTCAAGAGGCAGTGTCTGACTTGATTTTTCAAGACTGATATATAATCGATTGTTAACTTAATATAATCGATTGTATAACTGACCGTTGCCAAAATGTTTTCAAATACCGTCAGGTAATCGATTATTGATTTCCTATAATCGATTGTTTTAATTAAAATATGGAAAGGATTTTATGAACGTTGCTGAGTAATCGATTATTAATTTTCTATAATCGATTGTTTTAATTAAAATCTGGAAAGGATTTTTTGAACGTTGCTGAGTAATCGATTGTAGATTTCTGACAATTGGTTGTTTTAAGTAAAATCTGGAAATGATTTTTTGAACGTTGCCAGTAATTGATTATTGATCTTAGATAATCGATTGTTATGCGTAAAATCTGGGATTGATTTTTGGAAGAACTGGCAAACAATCGATTGTGGTAATTTAACAATCGATTGTCACATAGTAAAATCAACAACTCTTAATTGGCAATTAGGCAACGGTAATACAAGGTTTTTTAACAATAAACGCAGTTTCAATTCAGTCTTCTAAACACAACAACTGATCATAAAAATTGCTAAAGCTTGCATACTTTATTGCTTATCATTTTATATTCATTACATAAGCTTTTGAGAGCCAAATTCTTGTCGAAAGTTGTTGCGATCTTGAGCGTATTCTTTTTACTCATATCTACTCGTAAAGGAGTGTCTTGTTTGAGTGCTAAGTGTTTTTGTACACTTGAAGGGAAGTGTTAGTCCCTTGTGTTGTAAGAAGGAACTTGTGTTTCCTTGGTTGAAGTCTTGGAGTGTTGTATCTCCGAGCAAAGGTTGTTGAGGCTTGTGTCCTCAAGTTGTAATGGTTTGTTGAGCACCCGTAAGCTTAACAAGTTAGTGGAAATCTCGAGAGAGTCTCTCGGGGACTGGACTAGCCACGGGTTATGGTGAACCAGGATACATCGGTGCGTTTGTTCTAATTTATTTACTTATCGCACTTATTTATTTCCTGCAAATTTTAAATTCCGCAAGTTTACGCTAATTTTTATTATAACGCTATTCACCCTCCCCCCTCCCCCCTCTAGCGTTAAGCGTAGTATCTAACAATTGGTATCAGAGCCCAACTCTCTGAAGACTTAACCGTTTGAGAGAAACATCCATGGCTTCTACTCGTGATTCTTTTGCAGGAATAGGTGAAGGACAATGCTCCACCCGACCACCACTATTCGATGGTACAAATTATACATACTGGAAGGAGAGGATGAGAATATTTGTACAATCAAATAGTTTTCATCTTTGGAAGGTCATAATGAATGGAGAACAAATTCCAACCAAGAAGGTTGAAAATGAATGGGTCCCAAAGTCCGAAGATGAATACGATGCGGATGATATCCGAAAGGTGCAAAATAATGCTAAAGCTATTAATTTATTATATTGTGCTGTAAATGCTGATGATTACAGGAAGATATCTTGTTGCACAACGGCGAAGCAAATGTGGGACAAGCTGGAAATTACGTACGAAGGTATGGACCAGGTAAGGGAAGCCAAAATTGATTTCCTAACCCATGCATATAAATTGTTTCACATGAAGGAAGGCGAAAAGGTCGATGAGATGTTTGAACGATTTTCAAAAATCGTAAATGATTTACATGCTCTTAAGAAGACCTTCACGGATAAGGAACTTGTCCGAAAAATTCTCCGAAGTCTCACTTCGGAATGGCGATCCAACGCCGACGCGATTCAAGAATCCATTGGCATTTCAAATGTCACCATCGACGCATTAAGAGGTAATCTTAAAACTTATGAATCTACTATACTTAACCCTGTTGTTGATGATCAAAGGAAGCAAAGAATCGCTCTCAAGGCAAGCACAAGCCAACCTCAAAATGATGAGGAAGGAGACAACGAGTTCGGACTCGTTATCAAGAGATTTCAAAAGTTCATGCAAAAAGAGTATGAACGAAAGGGCAAAAAGCAAGGAGATCAAATAAAGTGCTATGAGTGCGGAGAAACCGGGCACATTAAATCAAATTGCCCAAATGCTAAAAAGGAGAAGAAACCCTTCAAGAAGCAACGAGCATACATATCTTGGGGAGGCGACTCCGGTGACGAGTCAAGTGAGGAAGAAGAAGACGAAGCCGCAAATCCTTGTCTTATGGCACAAGAAGACAACAAAGAAGAGGTATGTCAAATTTCTTCCAAAAATTTCTTTTCCCTTGAAGAAATGCAAAATGCTTTTGATGAGTTGTATAGCGAATTTATTAAAGCTTCAAAAACTGTTAAGAGTATAAAAGAAAATGCTTCTTTAAAAGAAAAAGATTTTCAAAAACAACTCTCTTTTAAAGAAAAGGAATTGGAAAAACTGATTTTAGAAAATGAGAAGTTGAAAGAGGAAAACAAATTTTTTGGCAAGAGAAGCGCCGACAAGCCCGAGAGTTCTAGAAATTGTACTTCTTGCATGCATCTCAAAAATGAAGTAGAAAGGCTTAAGGGCACCTTAGATAAGTTTAACTCTTCTCATAAAAATTTGAATGAAGTGCTTGTTAATTTGAAGTCGACCAAGCATGGCATAGGTTTTAGAAACGAGCCTAAAGAGAAAGTTGAAGCCAACCCCCAACCACCTAAGGCTCAACCTAGGATAAATAAAACAAATGTTCATCCTAGATACAACAAACCTAGAAATGATTTTCATCAATCGCAACCTAGAAATAATCATGCTAGAAATAATGCACATTCTAGGCTAAACACTAAAAGGAATTTTGAACCTTTTAGAACACCTAGAAATGACTTCCAACCTAGAAACAACTATTCTAGAAATGATGCATATCCTAGAACAAATTGTAGGAGAAATGATTTTCATGATTTGCGCAATAGTTATATTGTCAAGAATAGAGTAAATGAATTTCGTCCGTCCAATTACTATCAACCTAGAAGGATGCATAATCCTAACGTGACTTGTCATTATTGTAGACGAATTGGACATATTGCTCCTGCTTGTTTTACATGACATAGACATAACAGTCAATCACATCACTATGATTTGCCTAACCCCCAAGGACCCAAAATGGCATGAGCACCTAAAACTCATTAATCTGTTTTGTAGGTATGTTTGAAGGGATCAAGTGTACTATGGTACCTTGATAGTGGATGCTCCAAGCACATGACAGGAGACGAATCCAAATTCCTTCAACTAGAACACAAGGAAGGGGGAAGTGTTATTTTTGGTGATAACAACAAAGGAAAGATTATCGGCATCGGATCGGTCGGTAAGGATGAAATTTCTTCCATTAAGCATATATTACTTGTGAAAGGTTTAAAACATAATCTCTTGAGCATAAGTCAATTATGTGACAAGGAAAATCTTGTTTTATTTGATTCGGATGAATGCTTAGTTCTTAGACGTAGCGATTTTAAAATTATCCTTCGTGGTTTTAGAATGGATATCATTTATATGGTTGATCTTGCAAATTCTTCACCCGAATATATGAATTGTTTAATGAGCAAAGAGGATGATTCTTGGTTATGGCATCGTAGGGTAGCTCACATCAACGTGCATCTTTTAAACAAATTGGTTTCACAAAATTTAGTTGTTGGTCTTCCAAATTTGAAATTTGAAAATGACTCTATGTGTGATTCTTGTCAAAAAGGGAAGCAAACAAAAGCATCTTTTAAATCGAAAAATATTGTTTCAACTACTAGACCATTGCAATTGCTTCACATGGATTTATTTGGACCATCTCGCATTGAAAGTCTAGGTAGAAATCGTTATGCTTTTGTTATTGTTGATGATTATTCCAGATTTACTTGGACATTATTTCTTGCCCATAAAAGTGATGCTTTTCAGAATTTTAAATATTTTCTTAAACGTGTTCAAAACAAAAAGGAAACAACCGTCACTTCAATCAGAAGTGATCATGGGGGAGAGTTTGATCACATTCTCTTTGCGGACTTTTGTGACGAACTCGGTATCGAGCATACCTTTTCCGCTCCATGAACACCACAACAAAATGGGGTGGTGGAAAGGAAAAATAGGTGTCTCGAAGAGATGGCTAGAACCATGCTCGAAGAGGCTAAGATTCCCAAACATTTTTGGGCGGATGCCGTGAGTACCGCATGCTACGCTTTAAATAGAGTAGTCATAAGGCCAATACTCATGAAAACCCCTTATGAACTCTACAAGGGAAGGAAACCAAATATCTCCCATTCTAGAGTATTCGGTTGTAAATGTTTTATTCATAACAATGGAAAAGATCAATTGGGAAAATTTGAGCCAAATCCGATGAGGGAATTTTTATTGGGTATTCTTCACGTAGAAAAGCATATAGGGTATTTAATAATAGAACCCAAACTGTGGAGGAATCCCCTCATATTGTGTTTTCCGAAAATAATGCTCGCTTGGCGAGAAAGGATTCTTGTTCTGATCTTGCAGGTATTCTAAATAGTTTAAAAGACAAAGTACAAGAGGAAACTCCTAAGGAAATTCAAGATGAAATCTTGGAACAATCAACGGAGTAAATGCCACAATTGGAGAAAGAAACGAAAATGCCTAACGAGTGGAGGACAATCAAAGATCACCCTCTCGAACAGGTAATTGGCGACGTCGGAGAAAAGGTAAGTACCCGAAACTCCCTTAAGAACACCTTAGGACATACTGCTTTTGTTTCTCAAATTGAACCAACAACCATCTCCGAAGCAATTGGGGATGAATTTTGGACCTTGGCAATGCAAGAGAAGCTTAACCAATTCAAACGGAATGACGTTTGGGATTTGGTGCCAAGACCCGAAAATCATACCATAATTGGTACGAAATGGGTTTTTCGAAACAAACTAGATGAAAATGGTGTAATCACTAGAAACAAAGCTAGGCTTGTAGCAAAAGGCTATAATCAAGAAGAGGGTATTGACTATGAAGAAACATATGCTCCCGTAGCTAGATTAGAAGCTATTCGTTTATTGCTTGCTTTTGCCTCTTCTATGAATTTTAATTTATATCAAACGGATGTGAAAAGTGCTTTTCTAAATGGTGTTATTCAAGAAGAAGTTTATGTTGAACAACCCCCCAGTTTTGAAGATTTTAAATCTCCCGATCATGTTTTCAAACTCAAAAAGGCTGTTTATGGTTTAAAACAAGCTCCCCGAGCTTGGTATGAAAGATTGAGTAAATTTCTATTGGAAAATGATTTCATTAGGGGGAAAGTTGACACCACTCTTTTTGTTAAGCATAAAAACAATGATATTTTATTAGTTCAAATCTATGTGGATGATATTATGTTTGGTGCTACTAACAATGTTTTGTGCAAGGAATTTTCCGATTTAATGACAAGCGAATTTGAGATGTCTATGATGGGTGAGTTAACATTCTTTTTGGGATTACAAGTAAAGCGAATGAAAGAAGGTACGTTCATTTGCCAAGCGAAATATTGCAAAGAATTGCTGAAACGATTTGAAATGACCAATGCAAAAGCAATGGCAACCCCCATGAGCACATCCGATCATCTAGACAAAGATGAGAAAGGTAAGGAAGTCGACATCAAAAAGTATCAAGGTACGATTGGCTCTCTCCTTTATCTTACTGCTAGTCGTCCGGACATCATGTTTAGCGTGTGCTTATGCGCTCGTTATCAATCGTGTCCGAAGGAGTCTCACCTAACTGCGGTGAAACGAATATTGAAGTATCTTGTTGGTACTGTAAATGTGGGTCTATGGTACCCCAAAGGTTCTTCATGCCAACTTGTTGGCTATTCCGATTTCCATTTTGCTGGATGCAAATTGGACCGCAAGAGCACTAGTGGCACTTGCCATTTGCTCGGTAGCTCTCTCGTTTCTTGGTTTAGCAAGAAACAAGTAAGTGTTGCGTTGTCCACAACCGAGGCTGAATATGTAGCCGCGGGGAGTTGTTGCGCTCAAATCCTTTGGATGAAACAACAACTCTTGGACTATGGCGTAAGTCTTGATCATATCCCTCTTAGATGTAATAATACTAGTGCCATATGCATGACGAAGAACCCCGTTCTTCATTCGCGAACAAAACACATTGAAATTAGACATCATTTTATATGAGATCACGTTCTCAAGGGCGATGTCGAAATTGAATTTGTTGAAACCAAAGATCAATTGGCCGACATCTTTACAAAGCCCTTAGAGAAAGAGTCCTTCTTCGGAATTCGTAGTGAACTCGGGATCCTTGACTCCACGTTGATCTAAGTCATGCATTGCATTTTACCTTTCACATGTTTTCTAACTTGAGCGTTGGAGACGTCTAACGTATTTTTGCAGGTATCGCCCTAAAGGCAGGGGAAATTATAAAGCTTGACGCACAGAACAATCGATTTCTCTTTTATATAATCGATTATCCAGTATCAATAATTGATTGTCTTGACATTATTTGCGTTATTATTTCTGAAATTGCAGATTTAATAAATAAACAAGTTTTTTGATTATTCTATATTTTTTGCTAATGGCAAAAGGGGGAAGATAACGGGTATGCACTCTCAATATACTTATCGGCCTAAATTGAGGGGGAATTCATATATTGAGGGGGAATAAATTGCATATCTATATACTTGTTGCATATCTTTACTTGTCTTGAATCGTCATTATGAATTGCCTAATATGCATATCCCGCTTAAAGTTTGCCATTATCAAAAAGGGGGAAATTGTTGGAAACACGTTCTCAAGGCATTATACTAAATGTGTGTTCATATTTGTAGGTTTTGATGAATGACAAACTATGCGCAAATTGACATATGACGAGGTCCAAGCACAAGCGCAAAATTGATATATAACGAGATTCAAGCACAAGACAAAGATCGAGATTAAGTTTTATATGAGTCGGTATTTAATTGTGATCTTGATCCGTTAACTTAAACTCAAGACTTGGCTTCTCTCGTAAAAATATTTTTAACAAATCATACATATTTGATTTAGAGCAAAATGATTTTAAATAATGCATATTTACTTTAGTCAAAATGATTTTTAAACATGCCTCTAAAATCTGGACTAAGATAATCGATTATGTACTTATGATAATCGATTATGTTTAAGTCAGCTGCTTGACAATCGATTGTGAACGTATGACAATCGATTGTGCTAAGGCAGTAAGCATCAGATTTTTCAAATCTGCATGACAATCGATTGTGAACCTTATGACAATCGATTGTGATGAGGCAGTGTCCATCAAGGTTTTTCAAAGCTCAAAATAATCGATTGTGAAGCTAATGACAATCGATTGTGAAGAGACAGCGTCCATCAGATTTTTCAAAGTCACAAAATAATCAATTGTGAACTTATGACAATCGATTGTGTTGAGGCAGTGTCTTCCAGACTTTTTCAAAGTTATTAAATAATCGATTGTGAACCTATAACACTCGATTGTCAAGAGGCAGTGTCTAAATTGATTTTTCAAGACTGATATATAATCGATTGTTAACTTAATATAATCGATTGTATAACTGACCATTGCCAAAATGTTTTCAAATACCGTCAGGTAATCGATTATTGATTTCCTATAATCGATTGTTTTAATTAAATTATGGAAAGGATTTTTTGACCGTTGCTGAGTAATCGATTATTGATTTCCTATAATCGATTGTTTTAATTAAAATCTGGAAAGGATTTTTTGAACGTTGCTGAGTAATCGATTGTAGATTTCTGACAATCGATTGTTTTAAGTAAAATCTGGAAATGATTTTTTGAACGTTGCCAGTAATCGCTTATTGATCTTGGATAATCGATTGTTATGCGTAAAATCTGGGATTGATTTTTGGAAGAACTGGCAAACAATCGATTGTGGTAATTTAACAATCGATTGTCACAGAGTAAAATCAGCAACTCTTAATTGGCAATTAGGCAACGGTAATACAAGGCTTTTTAACTATAAATACAGCTTCAATTCAGTCTTCTAAACACAACAACTGATCATACAAATTGCTAGAGCTTGCATACTTTATTGCTTATCATTTTATATTCATTCATAAGCTTTTGAGAGCCAAATTCTTGTCGAAAGTTGTTGCGATCTTGAGCGTATTCTTTTTACTCATATCTACTCGTAAAGGAGTGTCTTGTTTGAGTGCTAAGTGTTTTTGTACACTTGAAGGGAAGTGTTAGTCCTTTGTGTTGTAAGAAGGAACTTGTGTTTCCTTGGTTGAAGTCTTGGAGTGTTGTATCTCCGAGCAAAGGTTGTTGAGGCTTGTGTCCTCAAGTTGTAACTGTTTGTTGAGCACCCGTAAGCTTATCAAGTTAGTGGAAATCTCGAGAGAGTCTCTCGGGGACTGGACTAGCCACGGGTTGTGGTGAACCAGGATACATCGGTGCGTTTGTTCTAATTTATTTACTTATCGCACTTATTTATTTCTTGCAAATTTTAAATTCCGCAAGTTTACGCTAATTTTTATTATAACGCTATTCATCCCCCCCCCCCCCCCTCTAGCGTTAAGCGTGTTATCTAACACTGTGTACTAATTGCAACCTTTCTTATTAACAGACTGCCATTATTACTCCTATTTGGGAAATCTCCTTATGAGGTTTTTCATGGACATCCTCCCTAACTTGACATTATTAGAGTTTCTGGATGTCTTTGTTATACAACTACCTTACATAACACTGACAAATTCCAACAAAAGGACATACCAACTATCTTCATGGGTCATTTTACCTCTCAAAAGGGCTATATATTATATAACATCTTCACTAGGACATTCTTTGTTAGTAGGGATGTTTCTTTCAGAGAAATAGTGTTTCCATTTAAGTATCCTAAATCCACATTACTACACAATTTATCTTCAAGCCCATCACCTAAAATTCATGTCAGTGCTCCAACTTTCCATTTTGATGATTCTTTTCTAGCTTCTATGGATCCCATACCACCTACAATTCTAAATTCTCCTGCTCCTCCAACTACTTCTGAATATCCTTTATCTCCTTCTACCTCTTTTTCTATATCCTCTACCCTTCACTCATCTTCCTCTACTTCTCTTATTTCTTCTCCCACTTTACCATCCTCTCCTATTATGTCTCAACCTCCTCCATTGTTTCCTTCAACTCACCAGCACCAGGATCTTCCCCTACTCCTGCAGATCCCTTAAGGAAGTCTGGGAGGCCATCTAAACCACCCTTGAGGCTTATAAATTTTGTCTATCAAGTCAAACCCTCATCTTCTGCTCCTTGTTCCTTCACCGAATCCATTAATTACTCTTCCTTATCCCCTTCTTATCAAAGCTGTTTGTCTTCTTATTCATCCATCATTGAACCAGCCTCCTTTAATCAAGCTGTCACTTACAACAGTTGGGTTCAAGCTATGAAACTTGAGATTCAAGCACTCTCAGACAATAATACTTGGGAGTTAGTGACTTTGCCTGTGTGTAAGTCTCCTATAGGTTGTAAGTGGGTTTATAAGGTTAAGTACAAATTTGATGGATCTCTAGTGAGGTATAAAGCCAGACTAGTGGATAAGGGATTTACTCAACAAAAATGTCTGAACTATCATGAGATCCTTTCTCTTGTAGTTAAAATGGTCACAGTCAGGAGTGTGGTTGCATTGGCTGCTCGGTATGGTTGGCCCTTGTTCCATTTGGATGTTTATAATTCATTCCTCCAAGGTGATCTTTCATAGGAGTTCTACATGTCCTTACCTCAAGGCTTTGGTATTTAGGGGGAGACTAGAGTGTGTAGAGTACTCAAGTCCCCGTATGGTTTGATGCAGGATATCAGGCAATAGAACCTGAAGGTGACTTCAACCCTTGTAGACACTGGTTTTAGCCAAAGCAGACTGGACTATTTCTTATTTACCAAACAGAGTGGCAGGAATATAGTAATCATATTAGTATATGTAGATATCTTCTAACTATAGGAAGTGACAATTGTCTAATTCAAGATGCTAAAAGGATTCTGAATGGTAATTTTAAGAAGAAAGATTTAGGAGAGCTCAAATTTTTTTTTTGGTATTAAGTTTGCAAGATCACCGAAAGGCATTGTTATGAATCAAAGGAAATATGCCTTAAAGCTCATCTCAGAATGTGGCTTAGGTTGAGCAAGACTAGTTATATTTCCAATAGATCAAAATATGAAGCTAACTTGTGTGGAATATGACAAACTTTTTGGGATACATGAGAATGATCATGAACTTGAAGACAGAAGAGTATTCCAGAGGTTAATTGGAATACTCCTATATTTCGCAATCGCAAGGCCAGATATCTCTTTTGCAGTTCATACTCTAAGTCAATTCATGAATGCACAAAAGCAGTCCCATTCTGAAGCAACCCTAAGAGTAGTAAAATATATGAAAAACAGCCCAAGGAAAGGTTTGTTGATGAGTAGCAAACAAAGTGGCAAAGTTGTATCATTTTGTGATGCCGATTGGGCATCGTGCCCATTAACCTGAAAATCAGTAACAATCTATTGCATAAAAGTTGGAGATTCAATGATTTTCTGGAAATCCAAGAAGCAGAGTACAATTTCAAGAAGTTCAGCAGAAGCATAATACGGGAGTATGGCTACAGCTGTAGCATAGTTGGTGTGGTTACAAGGATTACTTAAAGAGATAGGCATAAAAGTTGATTTGCCCATGAAGTTATACTGTGACAATAAAGCAGCACTGCAGATTGCATATAATCCTATGTATCATGAACGTACAAAGCACATAGAAATTGATTGCCATTTTATTAGAGAAAAGTTGCAAGCAAGAATGATAAAAATAGCTCATGTGACCAGTAAGGAGTAGATAGCAGACATATTGACCAAGGCACTTGGGAAGTAGCTACACAGTGAAATGGTTAGCAAGTTGGATATGATAAAATTTTTCATCACCTAACTTGAGGGGGAGTGTTGAAATCAATATGTGTAGTATGGTTGTACATGAGCAATGGTGTTTGTACATAGTTGATTAGTGTTAGTTTAGCATTAATAGTTACTTATACATGTGTTAGAGGAAGTTAGAATAGAGGATATATAAATGTAAGGTTACACACGTGTATGTCATGATACAATAATAGAAAAACTTCTCCAGAACTTTCTTCTCTCTCTGCTCTTTATTCTTCCTATCTTAGCTCAAGAATCAGATCTCTTCCTCCTTTCAGTAGTTGAAACCGTCAATTGAGGGGTTCCGGAAAACAAAAATCTCCTTTCTTGCTAAATAAGAAGTCATTTTCTAAAATTAAAGGAAATTATTTATAGTAAAATATCTTTCAAAGCATTTAAATCAATCAAATATAAAAAAATTAGAAAATATTAATATGTTCCTCCATACCGAACACACCCTTAGTCACAATTGAGAATGAGTTGAGGCTTAGTAAATCGTAATTACTAATTAGTTTGTTAATAGTTTGTCTAGTTCATGATACATGGTCATGTTAATCAGTTTCTTTCTGAAGATGTCTGGTGTAATTAATTAGTTGCAGCATCAAATGTCACTATGCCACCGTACCTTACGTTTTATTCTCTTTATTAAATGGTAAGTTTCTCAATAATTGTGATTTACTGTTGGATCAACTTGGTAATTACTCATTACACTAGGTAGCTAGCTAGGTAGCCTTGGTCTAAATCACTACATGGAATAACGATATCTTATTTTTAAAATGTTGGATTTGCTCGTTCCTATACATGAAAAGGATATGTTTGTCCTACACTCCTACTGATTTCTTTCGATATTTATTTATGTATATATATCATGAAGATTCTTATATTAATCCTATCAAGTATTGCATCGAATTATATTAATTTGTAACGATTATTTAGTTTAATAAGGTGAATTTAAATATTGAATTTAGACCCTTTTTCTCATACTTCCTCCATAATCTTGCAATAACTTTCTTCTTCTTCTTCGTTATATCCAATAAATAGTTTCTACCCAGAAGTACGTAGAAGCGTATTTAGGAATGAAATTTCTAGATTCGCTAAATCTATTGCATTCACTTCTGAACTGTGAATATGCAAAATAATATATATATATATATATATATATATATATATATATATATATATATATATATATATATATATATATGTCTAACCTATAGGTCATGATTATGTGTTCGAGCCGTGGAAACAAGCACTATATAAGGTAAAATTGATTTGATAACAGGTGGTCGAATAGTAAGATGACATGTGAAGCCGAAGATAGACAAAGGACGAATCAGGAAACAATTAGAACAGAATACGACGTGTATGACCAGTTTCGAAAGGAACGTAGTCGTTAATAGAAGTTCAAAGATTTGCCATCGAACAGTATTCATTGAGGAATATTTGCTAGCGTTAAATGAGCAGCTGTTACAAAGAAGATATTTGTATTCAAGACCTGTCGTTACATATTCATCAATGACACTTTTATTCTCATTTAAAGAGGAGCTTGATCGTATGATTTTGTTTCCCTAGGTAGAACTATATATAATGGGGTTAACAACCATTGTGAGGACAGGAAATATTCCGCACACAAGCTATATTTTACTATTTTGTTCTTAATCTAACAACATTTTCATCGCTTTATCATTATTTTCACTTCTGCTCTCGGAAACGCTGAGTTCAGAACCATGCTTGTTATCTTGTTTAATTTCAGTTCTATTTCTTTATTAATTTTTGAGACAAATCGATTCACTTGTCTATAAACTACGTTACAAGTTCAACTTTACTGTTTTACGGGTAAGCAACCAATAATACTTGTATTAGGGTAGGTTGTCAACATCATACCCCCTTGAGGTATGACTATTCTCTAAATCGTGCACGAATGCGAAATACATTGTATACCGAACTATCCTTTATAATAAAATTACGCTTACTGAATCTTCGGCCCCGTTTGTCCATGAGTTTGCCAAAATAAATTTAGGATTTATTTTAAAAGTTCATGTTTGGCTATAACTTTGTCCATATTTTGGCAAAATTTCAAACCCCAAATCCTAAAATCACCCTAATTGCTGATTTTAGGCCAAAATCGCGAAGCTTGAAAATTATATATATGTTTTTTCAAATATACTAAATTCTCCTATATCAAATAAGAATAGGCAGATTAATTTATCTCTTTTCTTTGGTACGTTGGCTGGTTAACTGCTACATTTTTTATTCCCACGTTGTCTTTTCCACTTATCTTTCCTTTGTCACTGCACAAGTAGACTCATGTTTAGTATCTTGATTTGTTAGAAAGGAAAGTACAATGTATCTGAATAAATGCTAGTGAAGAAACAAGAAGAAGACTTGACATTTGATAATAACTCACATGACTACGTGAGATAAGTAGCTGTACAGCAAAAAATAGTGATGACACCACCTTTGATAAATAGTTGATGAGACTGTTTTCAAGAATATAGTTCAATCAAATATTGCCACACATTTTCAATGATGAATTTCATAAGAAAAATGTCTAATCAAAATATGTATATTTTGACTGACCCCATGTAATAACAGCTAATTTTATTTTATTTCTTCTATAGAATTTTATTTCGTTAAGCAACAGATATTCAGTCAATATATGAGTCAAAGTTCTTAGGAGTATTACAAAAGCCCAAGTGGACTCCAACCAAGACAGATTAAGGGTAAGCTAAGATTAAAAAAAGAGTAATAATTTTTTTGTATTAGTGGAAAATAAACTTTCCACCTGGATTAATATCATGATAACATGTGCTATACGAGTTATTACGACAAAAAAGAATAACGTGCTTAGAGGGTGTAGACAACACCACGGGGTTGTTCGCATATATATATATATATATTCGTGTCTATTAATTTTGGGGTTGAACATAAGATAATAACCAAAGGAATGATGATAAAAGTCATTAGTAGTTGCAAATATGTAATGGTTTAGTCAACTTCTGATTATACATGATTTTCTATTATTATTTCAACCGTTACAAATCAATTATATAATGGGCGATTAATACCAAAAGATAGTAAGGAGGCATGCGCTAAACAAGGCAAAAAGCTACGAGTAACATTACTATTTGAACCTCACTTCCATAACTTGTATCCCCATCAAAAGTTTCATCAAGTCACATTGTGAATCGTAGAAGTCTCTTACAATTACTAGAAGATTACCCCTTTTTTTTTGCGAAAAATGCTGCAATCATCATTCCTTTATTCTATGAGTTTATTTCTTTATTGTTATCATTCCTTTTCTATTCCAACACTCTCAAATGTCACATAGATTACACACACAATGCTAAAAAAGGCAACCAATTAAGCATATTTCTTGAGTCAGAATTTGGAGTTTATTCCAACCCGGAGAGGATTCGATTTTACTGTTTTTCCTATTTTTTATCTTAACTTCAAGCAATCATAGATTTTCTAAGAAATTATAATTAAATGCCATGTATTAAAAAAGGGCCACCTATATTAATAGCAAAATGACAAAATCTTATCAAAAAGTGAATTTTGAAAAATCATACAACCCAACCAATAGTATAAATGGAGGGAAGAATCTTGAGAACTAGAAAAATGAGCTAATTCTTGATCACGTTTCTACGTATAAAAATGAAAATCAATGAGAAGATTGTATATATCCACTAACTTAGCTTATTATATACATTTAAAGAGAGAAATTAAAGCTGGTTTAGCTAAGGAATCATTGCACTTGGACACATTAAAGTAGATTTTTTATTATTAAAGCAATGGAGGGGAATATAGTTGTGGAATTATGTGTCTTCTACTTCTAGAAAGATACTAGCAAATGAATATCTTACTCCCCTAAAGGAGACTAGAAGGAAAAAAGGCACATCAAGATAGCAACAAATGAAAATACTCCATTTTTTTATGATGAATAGAACGAATCCCAAATCGGATCAGCATGATATTCCTGATCTTGTTTTAAGGCTTGAGCTATTCTCTTCCTTTCGATCTGGATTTTGGGATAAAAGTTAGGTCCAAGACTATTAATATGTTATCAAAGCCAAGCCTATGGTCAATATGGGCCCCTTGATGATGGGGGCGAATGCCCCCAAACTAATTGAATCGGGAGTGAAAATATCCCTGATCCATGATTGTGTATTCTCCAGATCTGATAGTAAAACTCCGAAGAAAGAATATCCGGATCTGGAAAATGGGGGTGGGGGCCGATAATAAATGAAATGAGTCCCACATCAGATCAAGATGAGATCCCCAATGAGTCATCCTCTTCCTTTCGAGCTAGCTTTTGGGGGCTGTGAGTTAGGTTCAAGCCTCATTTTAACGTTTTCAATTTGTATCATAGTAATATTTATTAGTTTATTAAAAATTTCACATATTATATTTAGAAACAATTTAATTGTATGCTTAGTACAATGACACATAAATTAAAATAGAGGAAACAAAAAAAAAAGGAAAAAAGAAAAGAAAAAGGTTATCTATCTCTTCACACGTGTCCCATCAAACAAAATCCAATTTCTTCCAAGACCAAAACTCCACAAAAAGCATAAGCCATAAACTCCTCTACGAATGCTTTACCATTGATAAATAGGGTGAATAGGTCTTACATTTGTTGGTTGGCACCGTTTTTACAAAGACGTCGACGTCTCTTTTTGGTTCATTCCCTCCTCATTTTTTTTGTACTGTTCAACTTAAATTACAATTTGCATTAAAATAATATAGAAGAATCCTTATCAACTAGTAAGGTGTCATTTTTCATACATCTGTTTTGGTCAAAGGGTCTCTATTTCCTTGGAGCTATTGGTCTTATTTTATGATTCTACACTTCATTTATTGTGGAATATATAGTTAATGGAGTCTTACTAAGATATTGATTACACATATTAATACACTTTGTGATAAAATTTTGTTATGCGTGCGAACGAGTTTAACATTAGAAGTTACATATGAGAACAACAACATATATAAATATTAAGATGGTATAATTATGCGCACTTGATCCAAAACTAACAATATTACATCATTTAAAAGTCACTTTAAACTGATTAAATCGAACAAAAACAACAAAAACCGCCATGACAAGTATTCTTTTCAATTATATCAATCATCAAGATCCACACACAATCTTTTGTTATTACTTGTTCTTCAATAGTTTTCAAAATTGTTATTCAACACAATGCAATCAATTCAATAAGAAGAAATTTATTAAATAGTACGAGTTCGCCAGTTTTTTGACTAGTAATTTTAATTATCAGTATTTGTAAAGTCATTAAAAATAGCTACCATTTTGCTGCAACACAGAAAGTTAAAGCATAATATACTAGAGATTGGTGCACCTGTGTATGAATTTCCAACTTATTATGCTAGAACTCTAGCACATGGAAAGTTCCATCATAATATACTGGGGTCTGAACTCCAGTATATTATGCTGGAACTCCATTATATTCAGCTGGAAGTTCACATATTAAAACTTCGAATTTCAGTATATTATGCTAGAATATTTTTCGAATTTTAAATAGTGTTCGTTTAGATTTATCTTTACATAAAAAATGGTTAACTTTCAGTTACTTTTAAAACTGTAACTATTTTTCAATTATCACTTGTAAATATGGCTATTATTGAATTTGTCAGAAAAAAAAAATTACAATGCACTAAGAAAAGTAAAATTGTGTACTTATAGTTCTATGTATAATCAAGTTTAAGAAGAGTGCCATAAGGTTAGTGATAAGCGTGCTTCATATAAAAGACCAATTAGAATAGTGAAAATAGCTAACAAAAAGTTTGTCAAGTATGAATTGGACATGCCTGCCCTAGCAGAACACAAAGGAGAACATAACTTTGAACTTTGTTTATTTAACGTTAATAATATATTACACTTCAAACAGTGGACGAGACATTCAGTTTCCAAAAGTCCCAACATGATATTAATCATTAGTGCTTATGCAAATTTTCTTAATTTAACTAATGCTTCATGTCTGGCTTTATAACTTCTAAACTAATATTAATAAGCATTTATATTATATACATTAATAATGTAAATATTTTTTACACGGCTAATGTATAGAGTTAGATTCAGAATTTTAAGTTTAAGGATTTTAACCACAACTCTTTTTGATTATTAGGTTCATGAATCAAATAAATAACTTATACAAAGTTTAAGCCAAATCTAATGTATTCTGACTTCTGCCGAACCTGTAACTTCTATTTTGGCTCTACCCTCATCAATAAAATTTTAACTGGTAATAGCAGGTTAGTCGTTATTGTTACCGAGTTATTTATAATGCTAATTATATAGTAATTTGATTGTATAGACAAAATATGTTAATGTCATAGAGCATAGAATGCAAACTCCATTAATAAACCTATGAATTCCAACCCTTGCTTCATTAATCAAATCCAAAGCACTTTATTTGTTGAACATTTTCAGTTTAATTAAGTGAAATAACCTAATTCCACCAGACACCACTTTTAATTTCCATAATTGTCTTTGTTCTGATCTTAGGTTTCAATCCTAATTAGTATGAATGGTCTACAAAGTCAAAGACATCTCTTTGTATAGTTGACCAATGCGTGCGTTTACTAGTCAACAAAGGATTCTCTCCACTTCATAATTAATTATTAGTTCTAATCTTCAAGTTTGTTTTACTTAATTTAAAAAATTGATTAATTTTTCTTGTTCGAAGTTAATTGATCATTGTTAATTTTCAAGGTACATGAACTTGCTAGCTTTGTCACCTCCACGTATGCACTAAAGCCAATATCTCACGATTCAAAGAGCCGAAAGCAATAATCAGTTCAAAAGTCTTAGTAAGAGTTTACCATTTGGATTTGACTGTCAGAATATATATACTATTAATGAGTCAAAAAACAAAGTAAAAACAAAGAAAATAGAGTTCTTGTTGGAAAGAAGTAACAGTCCAGTTCACTAATGATATTGTCCGTTTTGATTGAGTTGTTCGTTCGTTACATATAATATCAAAGTCATTTCGCGTGCAACCTCAATGGTAGTGGGACAAACTGAGAATGCTGAATCCCTAAAGGGGATTGTATATGATATCTCAGGTGAATCTAACATTGCCAAAATAAGATGTTGGGTTATACGTAAATATGCATTAAATTCTAGTGACGTATTTTAATGCCATGTATGCATAAGTCTAAAACCGACAGTATCACAAGCGGGATGAGTTGTTACATATAGAAAAAATGGTAGTGTGCAGCTGCTCTTAAAATAATAGTCTAAAAACAACTATATTTGCTATATATGTATATGCAATATGTATGTTACATACATATATTATACAATTTTTATACATTTATTCCACTATCAAATACAAATAATTTCTGGCACAAGCTAAAAGCGAAAAAAGTCCACACATATATAGTCTAATTAATCTGCAAAATATATCCAAGTTGTGATAAAGTCAAAGGGAAAAACAAAGTTCAAATCAAAAGACGAAAACGGGTTTTAATATGGGAAAAAATTGCAAATTTCCATTTAATGCCTACTACCAATAAAGTTATCTTGGATTTAAACTAAAAATAGAATCATTGCGATATGCAAAAAGTGTTTAAATTGCAAAAAGACCTAATTGTAATTCTGAAAACTATTAGCAAATTAAGAGTGGAGTGGCCGTTTATCTACTTCCATTAAGATGCTTCTGGGGAAGAGAAGAACATCATTTCAAAGATGATCAAGATCTGCTTATTTTTCAATGATTTTTCTTTTCTTTTTTTCAAATTTTCACCAAAACCATTATAAAGGTTGGGTTAATATTACTATCACAAACACAGGAATTTTAACATAATAGCCAGTCATATTGATTGTTAATTTCTGTAACTCGATATGTGACAAATTTGTTAAAGAAAATGCATGCCAAGTTTGGATAAATTTTTTTTAAAAAATAGTCCGGAATACTTAGGTCCGTTTAGGCCCAACCCGTTTAACCTGGGACCATGTAAGCTTAGGTCCACAGTGGGCCAATTCCATCCTCCATGACCGTTAAGCCCTGGACCGCTTGGGCCCGGCCCGCCAGAGCCTGGGACTGTTTAGCCCGGTCAATTTAGCCCATTTAGGCCTGGGACTAGACCACAATATAGCCTTATGCCAAACTACATAAAGCAATAATATGAAAAAAAATATAGTCAGTTTGGCCAAGTTTCTTCAAAGAAAAAAAAATATTCCCCCCCCCCCCCCCCCCCCCGAAAACATCATAATATATATTAACTCAGATTGAGCATATCCAAGAAAGACACAAGTTGTACCCAAATACAAATTGCTGTCCAGAATATTTTTTAAACTATTTAGCCAAACACAAACCATTTCTCATCAAAATTACTTTTGAAAAAAAAACGTTTTAAAAAAAAAGGATTGTTACACAAATAGCCGGCCCAATTCACGGTTTACTTTTTCTAACCGGTATACATAAATTATACATTAGTTATACATATATTATACATGCATTTTGCATACAATATATATCCGCCTTTTATTTTTAGTTTAAGAAATTAGGTGGGTGTTATTTGAATTAATTATTTGTTAAAAAGATATTTTTTAAAATAATATGATTTTAAAAGCTTGACCGAACAGGCTATTAGTCACAAGGACTAAAAGTCCCAAAATTAGAAGTTATCCCTAACTGAGGCGAAAAGTGCTCTTGTCCTAATGGCCAATACAATGTAAGAGCACGTTTGGATTGGCTTAAAAAAGTGTCTTTTAAGCACAAGTACTGGAGTTTGTTTTATAAATAAGCAGATATGTATTTGGATAAAAGTACCGAAACTGAAAAAAAGTTGTTGGAGTATTTGGTAAACAAATGCAAGGAAGCACTTTTTCTGTTAAAATGACTGAAATATCCTTAAAGTTATTAACATTATAAAGATGTTACTATTATATTTTATTCTAAATTAACGCATATACAAATGATTTATAATTAAATCACTTTCAATTTCAATTAATAATCTAAATATAAATTATTTCTTTAATAATATACAATAATAATTATTTGACCAAAAAGTGACTTTTCCGTTCATAGGTTCCGATTCTAGGGTAACATGTAAATTCATTGAAATATTTGATTTAAAATATAATTTCAGTAATTAAACAAAGGACGGATTCAACCACAAAAAAAAATTCTTATGTTACCAAAAAAAAGAAGCTAAACAATAATACTTACAAAATATTAAAATATATGAAACATTTAATTTAAAAGCTACTGTTGGCTTGCCTTTTAGCACTTCAAAAAAATTAACTAATTTTGGTGAACATATCAGCAATGATAAACTGGAAAATGGTGATATAAACCGATACTTTAAATAGTAAGGGACAGGTAATTTTGGGGTTTAGAAAAAGTAAAAGGGATAGTATGGTAAAGTACTTGGTCAAACATAAGGAGCTTATCAGTCAAAAAGTAATAAGTTGGGGTTGCCTAACTTATTGCTTTTGGCTTTATGTAACTTAAAAGCACTTTTATAACTTATCCAAACACTCAAATAAGCTCAAACATGCTTTTTAGCTGGTTTGATAAGCTTTTAAGCCAATTCAAACATCCTCTAAGTCAGTAAAATTTTGAAGCTCGAAGAGAATTTAGACAAGAGCAAGCTTTGAAATACTATACACGGCCACGTGAAATAGAAATTAACCACTATGGCTATTTTGTGAGTGTTTATATGCATGATAATATTTCTGATTTTTGTTAATGGACTCCAATTGATAAAAAAAATTAGTGGATCCATCGAATATAGCATTGTGAGTAACACTCACCTGACTAACATTATTTTTTGGCGTTTTAATATCATGAAACAAGAATTAGTAATTATTTCTATTTTTTTATATACATGATGATTATCCTGAGTTTGACCCAAAAACTAGTAGATCCAGAAGATACGGCCTTGTGAGAAATATTCATCATGACTAGCGTCACTTTTTAGAGTTTTGGAGTCATAAGAATATTATGTACAACCACATGAAATAGGAATTAATGATTATATTCATTTTACCGTGTGGTTATATACATGACAATTTTTCTAAATTTTATAGACTCCACATGGCCTAAAAATTAATGCATCCATCGTATATGACCATGTGAACAACACTTACCATGATGTTTTTTTTGGTATTTTGAAATCACGAAAGAAGAATTAATGATTATGTTCATTTTTTCATGTGTTTATATACATATTATTTTTCTTGAGTCAAGTTGATTGACTCCGATTAGCCTAAATATTGGTGGATCTATGAAATACATTCTTGTGAGCAATACTCATCATGACTAATGTCGCTTTTAGTGTTTCAGGATCATAAGAATACTATGCATACAGAGGCGTATGTAGGACTTTTCTCCAGCAATGTTATATTTAGAAAAAGAATATATAAATAAATCATTGTAATATTGTATAAATAAAAAGTAATTTAAATGCATTGGTGTAATTATCATTTTAATGTTCAAAAAAGAAAGACAAAAAAGTGAAAGGATATTTCAGAAAAAAAGCTAAAAAAGAGAAAAGCTATCTTTATCACAAGTAAAGACGAACTTAGCAAGATATGTTTCTTTTCAGGCTAGAATAGTATATTGCAGAGGGGAGACCAATTTGGTCATTTTTAAATTGAATTGCTACAATGGAAAAAATAGCTAAACCATACAGCACGGAGAGTGGAACAAGCGACGTTCTTGGATTAAGGGCACAATCTTAACTTGTGCACTAGAGAGTGCATCAAGTGATGTCACACAACATTATTTGACCGATTTTAAATGTTCATATATCATTTTGGCACATATTTAGTTAATTTTTCCGACGAAGCGGTGCCATCACTCAATGTAAATCATCCTTGTATGCATGGCTACATGAACAAGAATTAGTGATTATGTCCATTTTGTGCGTTTATATAAATGATGATTGATATAATCCTACATAGCAGAGTAGAGCGAAGAATATTGAAGATGACCCCAAATTATATATCTAGTGGACCGTTGACCCGCTCCAAGTCCAAGAACACCCGACGGATGCACACCAAAGAACTGTATGATCTCCATCAATTGACTCGAAGATCTTTGGTGAGCCACTTATAGGATTCATGAAAAGAATACCATATTTTGAGTCTTGAGAATTGAGGAATCAAGACCCCAATCTGAATGGTGCGACAAGTTTTTACCAATCATTGGCTACAGTTCAAGAAGGGCCTGAAGAGCTGAAGAAAATAAGCTTCGAGAATTCGATACAATTCATTTGTGTGCTTCGATTGAGTTTACAGTTGAGGTATCATTGCTTTTCCTGGCAATTGTTTTTTGGAAAATTAGCTTTGAAATTAGACAAGAGGGGTTGCTCTAATGGTAAGCAACCCCCACTTCCAATCGAGAGGTTGTGAGTTCGAGTCTCCCCAAGAGCAAAGTGGGAAGTTCTTGGAGGGAAGGATACCGGGGGTCTATTTGGAAACAGCCTCTCTACCCAAGGGTAGGGGTAAGGTCTACGTACACACTACCCTCCCTAGACCCCACTAAGTGGGATTATACTGGGTTGTTGTTGTTGTAGCTTTGAAATATTTTCTATTTTACCCATTGGTTATTTATAATATTCTATGCTTATTTATTAGTCACTTAGCGTGTCTTAACGTAAGAAACCTCTTGAAAGAGATTTGGAACCTCTTGGTTTGAGTTCAACTTTGGATTACATATTTCAAGAATTGGGTTATTGAGGGTAATTTGCTTCTCCCTTTTTATATATTGGATTTCTAATTTGCTATTCTTGGGAGGCGATGCGATAGTTTTCCTAATTTGCTTGAGACATCCACTTAGGGTTGTAGATTTTTTTCTTTTATATTTTATTTTTCAGACCACATTTGATTATCATAATCAAACATATCTTTAGTTATGCTTCAATTATTGTTATTTTCATATTCCGGTATTTTATTTATCTCGGATCGTATCAGTTGGTATATGAGCGAAGACTCGAGTATTATTTTAACAAACCCACGTTTGCCGTTCTTAAAATCAAAATCTGAATTAGTAAAATAAGGAAGGAAAAAAAGTATACCTATTGTTTTACGGCCATAATTCATATAGATGGCATGGATTATAGCACATAAAAATCTAAAAATTATTCCGAATTCCTATTTTATGGCCCTAAAATGCCAAAAAATAAAGAACGAACATGGAAAAATGATGAATATTATTTGCTGGATCATTTCTAATGGGCTGACAAAATTTTAGGAGATTCCATACCGGTCGCCCGAATTCATACAGATAATGTGGATTACAGCAACGAAAATCTAAAAATTATCATGAATTCCTGTTTTATGGCTCTGAAATGCTACAAGGAACGATCATGACGAAACAATGACTATTGTTCAATAGGTCATTTATGATGGTCCCGCAAAATTTTAGGCAATTCAGAGACGGTCACCCCAAAGCATGTTGATGCCTCAATAGGATTTGTAAGGTAAGGTCTAGCCTAGTATGTGTTTATTTATATTTTATACCTTTGGGAATATATCCAAACGGTTATGAGATTATATGACCTCGTGAGACTTTGATGGCAGCTACACCATGATCCTCTACATGAGGCTGCCATCATAAGGCAATGTGAGGCGCATATGAGCGATTATATAGCCAAGGCATATAGACAATACTACTATAGCTTCCCCCTACTTGTACTCTTCATTTCATTTGTGGTTTTGTTGTTTTATTATTATTTATAAAACTAGCCCCTGGCACATTTCCTAGTGGATTTGCTAATAAAATAAAATAATAATATACGAAAATCTGGAAATCGTTTTGAATTCCTAGTTTACGGTCCTAAAACGCAAAAACATAAGGAATAATCATAAAGAGGTAATGACTATTTTTCAATAGGTAATTTATGATGGGCCCATAAATTTTTTGGCTATTCGGAGTCGACACCCGAATTTATGCATACCGCATGGACTCTGGCACATAATGATTTGAAGATCATCCTAAATTCTTATTTTATAACCCTTAAATACAAAAAATAATGAGCAATCATGGATAAGTGATGACTATTATTCATTAAGTCTTTCTGATGGGCCCGTAAAGTTTTAGGCGATTCGTAGTCGTTGCTCGAATTCATTCAGATAGCATGTACTATAGCATACGGAAATTTGGAAATCATCCCAAATTCCTATTTTTATGGCCCTAAAATTTTAAAAATAAGGCATGATTTTGGTGAAGTGATTACTATTATTTATTATATCATTTCTGATGAGTCCACCAATAGTGTAAGCAATTCAGCATCGATTGTTGGATCTCTTGTAGATGGTGTGGGCTATAGCACACAAAATCTGAAAATTGTCTTGAATTTCATAATAAGGAACGGTCATGGCGAGTTAATGACTATTGTTCATTAGGCCGTTTTCTGATGGGTCCACAAAAATTTAGACGATTCGGAGTCAGACAAATGAATTCATGCAAATGGAGTGGACTATAGCATACGTAAATCTAAAAAATATTTGAATTCCTATTTATTGCCCTAAAACGCCAAAACTTGATGAGCAGATATGGTAAAGTCATGACTCTTGCTCATTAGGTCGTTTCTAATGGGCCCCCAAAGTTTTAGGCGACTCGGTGCTGATTGCCCAATTTCATGCAAATGGTCGAGCATACAAAAATCTGAAATTAATCCTGAATTGTTATTTTATGGCGCTAAATGCATAAAAATAAGGAACGATCATGGCGAAGCGATTATTATCATTTATTATGGGCTCGAAAAATTTTGGACGATTCTTAGTCGGTTGCCCTAATTCATGCCGATGACATGGACTATATCATGTGAAGATCTGAAAATCATTCATGAATTCATGCTTTATGGCCCTAAAATGCACAAAACAAGAGATGCTCATGGAGAAAGCAATGACTATTTGTTCATTATGTTGTTTCCTAAATTCTTGTTTATTGCCATAAATTACAAAATAAAAAGAATGATTATGGCAAAACAATGACTATTGTTCATTAGGTCGTTTGATGGGCCCGCAAAAGTTTTGGTGATTCAAAGCCGGTCGCCCGAATTCATTCAGATGGCTGGACTACAACGCATGAAAATCTGAAAATTGTTATAAATTTATATTTTATGGTCCTAAATCGCCAAAAATAGAGGATCAATCATGGTGAAGTGATGACTATGAGTCATTAGATCATTTCTAATGTGCCTTTAAAAATTTAGGCCATTCGGAGCTAGTTGCCCAAATTCATATAGATGACATGGACCATAGCACACGAAATTTCGGAAATCTTCCTGAATTCCTATTTTATGGCAAAAAATAAGGAAGAATCATGGAGAAGTGATGACTATTATTTTGACGACCCAAAGGGTCATCACCATAATTCACCCTTTCCTTGCGTTTTTGAGGCCTTAAAAACCTTTTATTTGGTTGCCTCGATTTGCGTGCACAGTCCAGGCGCGAAACCGAAAGATTATCATTTGAAAATATTTGTATTATGTGTTAAAAACTATAAATTTTGATAATAATAATGCAATAGTTGACTTTGGTCACCGTTTGGGTAAACGAACCCGTACCCGTGATGTGACGGTCCCGGAGGGTTCGTAAGGAAATTTGGGACCCGAGCGTATTCCTGGAATCAAAATCCGAGGTCCCTGGCCCGAGTACCGAGCTTTTTGTGAAATTTTTTCATGAATATGCTTAAGGTAAAATAAAAACGAACATTTGATCAAAAGTAATGGTATCGGGCTCGTATTTTGGTTCCGACGCCCGGTACAAGTCTTATATGAGCGTTAAGCGCTATCTATAAGGTTTGGTTGAAAACGGACGTCGTTTGATGTGTTTCATATTAGAAATGAAAAATTTGAAAGTTATGAACATTGAAATGAAAATCATGTGTTTGGAGTTTTGATCCTATGCAAATAATGTTATTCCGGGAGATATTAGGCTTAAAGAAAACAAGTTCAGGTATTGCAGACACTAGCGCGACCGCAACTATTTCTGTGCGGTCCGCGCTGGAGCTATGCGGCCGCGAGGCACTTCTATGCGGTCTGCGTGGCTGAGTCTGAGGCCAGGAGATTTTGGCATGACCAGCGCGGCCGCGCACCAAGTCAGTATGGTCCCCGCTGGGAGGGTTCAGAGGGACCCGACTTTTCCCCCACTTGGTGTGGCCGCAGCACATTTTTGTGCAGTCCGCGCCAGGCCCTCAGAAAGGTATATAAGTTCAAAACTTCAGCCCTTTTTCCACTTTTCAAAAACTCAAAACCTAAGGAACGATTTTCCAAACAACTGTTCTTCTCCAAAACGAATGGTAAGTGATTTCTAACTTAATTTTCCTACTTCTTAACAAAATTTAACTTCAATCAAAGGTTTTTACAAATGGGAATTTGGGGTTTTGGGTGGAAACTAAGTTTTCAAAATTTGGGGAGTTGGACCCCAATTGGAAGTTCGATTCCAAAACCAATTACATATATGAACTCGTGGGGGAATGGGTAACCCGATCTTGGTTTGAACCTCGGGTTTTGACCACGTGGGCCCGGGGGCATGTTTGTAATTTTTGGGTAAAACTTTGGGAATTTCATTCTTAGGCATTCAAATTGATTTAAATAGAATTTGTTGATACATTTGAGTAAATTGTGGTTAGATTCGATCGATTTGAGGCGAATTCGAGGAGTAAATCTATTCTAGGGGCGTGAGTTGAGTTTGGAAGCTTTCGAGGTAAGTGTTTGATCTAACTTTGGCTTGAGGGAAAAGGATTAGGATAATATTTGTTATGTGCTATGTGGAGTCGGTGTATAGGTATGGTGACGGTTACCTATGCGCCCGAGTCTAGTATGACCATGAGTCGTATTTGCTATTAGAACTTCGAAAGATGTGGACAATTGTGATAATTACTAGTTAAATGAACTATAAAGTTATTGTTGAGAAGCAAATCAACTAAAGGAGGAAATTTTGGTACTTTTCTCCCTTGCCGGAACGTATTGTTGAGCTGTTTTCCCTTGCCGCAACTTATTGTTGAGCTGTTTTCCCTTGCTGGGGACTCATTGTTGAGCTGTATTCCCCTTCTGGGGTTATTACTATTGCAGTTTCGTTTATACCTTCGCCCTATTATTTGTGAATGTTGTTTGGGTGAGGATGAGTGATAAAGCACGATTGGCGATGTCGTGTAACCACTTAATGCTATTGGTTGGGTGAGGAAGAGGGATAAAGCACGATGGGTGATGCCGTGTAACCATTGATTAAAGCACGATGGGTGATGTCGTGCAATCATTGATCTACTCCATACTATGGGCTGGGTGAGGAAGAGTGATAGAGCACAATGGGTGATGCCGTGTAACCGCTTTATGCTATTGACTGGGAGAGGAAGAGTGATACAGTACGATGGGTGATGTCGTACACTTTATTTGATTATCTTGGTGAGGACGAGAGTAAAAGCACGATCGGGGGTGCCTGCGACATTTGATTTACTGGTTTCCTCTTATTGACGTTTATTATACCGTTTCAATTTCTTTGTTGTTGTTGATTAGATAACTGAACTGTTATACCCCACAGCATGCTCCCCTCCCTCTTAATTGTTTAAATTCATGTATCGCGCATATATATGTTAAAATTCACATGTTTATATGATAGTCCTGTCTAGCCTCGTCACTACTTCGCCGGAGTTGGGCCAGGCACTCACCAGCACATGGGGTCAGTTGTGCTGATACTACGCTTATGTGCCTTTTTGTGCACAGGTAAGGACACAGCCTACGGACCGAAGCAGTAGTTAGGGGGTGATCCTTCAGTCCAGAGACTCCGAGGTAGTTCGCTGGCGTTCGCGGGCCCTGAGTCTCCCTCATCTTTTCTTTTCAGTTTGTTTCATTGTATCAAATAGACATGTTATGTATTTCTTTTAGACTATGCTTGTAGTACTCCTTTTGTCGTCCGTGAGTAGTGACACCAGATACTGGGTAAAGATATGTTGTTAGTTTCCGCATTTTGTTTTCGCTATTGTTGTTAAAAGACTTCCGCACGTTTTATTTAATTATTTAGTATTTAACTTGTTTTAGATTTAAGTTTTGCGATAATGATTATAAATGTTGGCTTGCCTAGCTTTGACAGTAGGCGCCATCATGACTCCCGATGGTGGGAAAATCCGGATCGTGACAATTATTCATTAGATCATTTCTAATTGGTCCACTGAATTTTAGGCAATTTTGAGCTGGTTGTAGAATTTATGCAAATGGCATGGACTGTAACACACGAAAATTTGAAAATTATTCCGAATTCTTATTCTATGGCCTTAAAATAACAAAAAGTAAGGAATAATCATGGCAAATCAATGACTATCATTCGTGAGGTCATTTATGATGGGAGCACAAAAGTTTAGGCTATTCGACGCCGGTCGCCTGTGTTCATGCAGGTGGCGTGGACTATAGCACACAATAATTTGAAATCATCCTAAATTCCTTTTTAATGGGCCTAAAATGCAGAAAAATAACGAAAAGTCATGGCGAAAAGATAATTATTGTTCGTTAGATCGCTTCGGATACATCCACAAAATGATAGGAGATTTGGAGCTAATTGTCTGAATTTATGCAGATCGCGTGGATTATAACACAAGAAAATTTTAAAATTATTCTAAATTCCTATTTTATGGCCCTATAACATCAAAAAGGAGGAACAGTCATGGGGAAGCGATGATTATTGTTAATTATGTCATTTCTGATGGGCCCGTAAAATTTTAGGCTTTACGGAGCCAGTTACCCGAATTGTTATAGATGACATGGACCATAGCACAAGAACATTTGGAAATCGTCATGCATTTCTCTTTTATGGATCAAAAATGGCAAAGAACAAGGAGCGATTATAGTGAAGCAATAAATATTATTCATTATGCCATTCTGATTGGGCCGTAAAATTTAAGGTGATTCGGAGCCTATCACTTAAATTTATGCAGATGGTGTGGATTATAGCACACAAAAATCTGGATATCGTCTTGAATTCCTGTATCATGGATCTAAAATGCCAAAAAACGAGGAATGATCATGGAGAAGAAGTGACTATTGTTCATTCGGTATTTTTTTATGGTCACACAAAATTTAAAGTGGGTGAAATTCCTGTTTTATAGTCCTAAATGCCAAAAAGCGAGGAACGTCACGGAAAAGCAATGACTATTGTCTCTTAGGTAATTTTTGATGGGCTAGTAAATTTTAGTCTATTCGGGCATGGTCGCCCAAATGAATGTAGATGGGCATGGGCTATAACACACGAAATTTGGGAATCAGGCGGAATTCTACTTTTATGATCCTAAAACGCCAAAAAAATGTGGAACGATCATGGAGAAATGATGACTATTATTGCTAAGGTCATTTTTTATAGGTTGGTTAACTTTTAAGCTATTCGGATATGGTTGCCTCGATGCATACAATTGGGCGTGGGTGATCAACACATGGAAATCTAGGAATAAGACGAAATTCCAATTATTATGGCCATATAACGCCAAAACATAAGGACCAATCATGACGAAGTGATGCGTATTGTTTTTCAGGTAATTGTTATGGGCCGATAAAAATTTAGCCGATATGGGTACTGTTACCAAGATGCATTCACATGACGTGGGCTATAAAATGTGAAAATTTGAAAATCGGGCAAAATTCTAACTTTATGTCCCTAAAACACTAAAGACCGAGGAACTGTCGTGGAGAAGAGATGACGATTATTCCTTCGGTCATTTTTCATAGACCAATTAAATTTTAGGCGATTCAGGTCCGATTGCTCAGATGCATGAAGATGGCGTGGGCAATAGCACACACAAATCTAAGAATTGGGCGGAATTATAGTTTTATGACTTTAAGAGGCCAAAAATAAGGAACGGCCATGGAGAAGCAATAACTATTGTTCCTTAGGTCGTTTTTTGATGGGATGGGAAATCTTAAAGCAGTGCGGGCCCGGTCGCCCCATGGCTATAGCGCACGCAAATTTAAGAATTGGGTGGAATTCCAGTTTTATGACTTTAAGAGGCCAAAAATAAGAAGCGGACATGGAGTAGCAATAAGTATTGTTCCTTAAGTCATTTTTTATGGTATGGAAAATCTTAAGGAGATGCGGGTCCGTTCACCTATACACGCATATGGCATGATCATCATACAAAAATTTGGGAATCAAACAGAATTCCAGTTATGGCCCTAAAAATCCAAAAATGAGAAACGGTCATGGTGAAGTGATGACTATTGTTCTATAGGTCATTTTTTGTGGATCGACAAAATTTTTGGCGATTCGAGTCTGGTCGCTCGCATTCATGCAGATGGTGTGCGTTATAACACACAAATATTAGGGAATCACACGAAATTGCTATTTTATGGCCCTAAAATGACAAAAATGAGGAGCGGTTATGGCAAAGTGATGACTATTATTCCTTAGATTGTTTCAGTGATTCGAGTTCGGTCACCGGATGTAAGCAGATGGCATGTGCTATAGCACACAAAAATCTGAAAATCGAACAATAATTCAAATTATGGTCTTAAATGGAAAAAACATCAGGAACGACCATGGTAAAGCTATAATTAGTGTTCTTATGGTAATTTCTTATGGATCGAAAAAGGCGATTCGGGTCTGGTTGACTAGATGCACCCATATGGCATGGGCTATAGCATACAAAAAACTAGGAATCTGCCAGAATTCCAATTTTATGGCCCTAAAAAGACAAAACAAGAAACAGTCTTCGCGAAGTGATGACTATTGTTCCTTAGGTCATTTTTAGGGGCTTGAGAAGTTTTCGGTGATTTGGGTCTAGTTTCCCGAATGCATGCATATGGACGTTGGATATAGCACCCAAAAATATGAGAGTCACGTGAAATTCCAATTTATGGCCCTAAAATGCCAAAAATTGAGGAATGATCATGGTGAAGCAATGACTATTATTCCTTAGATCATCTATAATGGGCAAAGTTTTTAGGTGATTTAGGTTTGGTCGCCTGGGTGCGTGTAGATGGCGTGTCTATATCACATGAAAATGTGGGAATTAAGTGAAATTCCAGTTTATGGCCCTAAAGTTCCGATAAGCGAAAAATGATCATGGCGAAGCGATGACTAATATTCTTTAGGTTATTTTTTATGGCCGAATGTTTTTAGGTGATTCGGTTCTTGTCGCCTTGATGCGTGCAGATGAGCGTGAGTTATAGAACATGACAATCTGGGAATCAGGCGAAATTCAAGTTTCCTTGCCCTAAATACCAAAAAATAAAGAACGGTCATAGTGACGGGATTACTATTTTTCTTTAGGTTCTGTTTGATAGGACGACAAATTTTTAGGTGATTCGGGTCCAGTCACCCAGATGCACGCAGATGGAGTGAGCTATAGCACATGAAATCTAGAAATTGAGTAAAATTCAATTTTTATGGACCTAAAACACCAAAAAAGAAACAATTATGGCGCATTGATGACTGTTGTTCCTCATGTCATTTTTGATGAGATGATAAAACTTTAGGCAATTCGGATTTGTTCGATAATAAGTATGGATTTGACTGCTTATTAGCGCCTTTTAGCTTTTGTTTAGTCTAAAAGCATTGAATTGTATTCCTGATACTGATGAAATTGTGGGAAATTGTAAGAATGATAGAAGTTGATCCCCCGGGATGAAATTTGACTCAAAAAGGAGTATTCCAAAGCTCAAGGCAATAAAAGGTACAGAAGCATAATTGTGCGGTCCGCAAGGCACAAAAGCATAATTGTGCGATCCACAAAAGAAATTGTGGACAACAAAATCTCATTTGTGGCTGCAAACCAAGAGGAAGACTTTAGCAGACATTTGCACAAAGTGCGGACCGAACATGAATTAGGCAGCCGCAAAGCTGTGCTAAGAGTAGAAGATTAGAGAGTATACAAAAAGACTTAGTCCAAAGCTTCTATGAATTACGGACCACACAAGAATTGTGCAGCCGCAAAAAATGCCTTACAACCACAGTCTTAGTTGTGTGGATCGTAAAAGAGTTACCATGCAACTGTTACCCAGAAGTGTGCCACCACAGAAGATTGCCTAGCGGCCACAATTAAGAATTGTGCGGCCGCAAAACTCTAGTTCATGCCAGATGAAGAAATCTGTAGTCCGCACATGGAATTTTGCGGCTGCAGAACCTATCAGGGGGGTATTTTAGTCTTAGACTTTTAGCCATATATAAAATGATGAGTTTCACAAATTAGGTCAACTTTTAAACCTTTGAAGTTGGTGAATACGTTTTCCTTTGCCACTTTAGGAAGTTTTGTATTATTTTTGGTGTTTTAATATCAACTTTCTTTATTTTAATCTTAAAATATGAGTTTAAATAGTTTTTTTGCTCTATTTTCTATAATTGCTATCATGAGTAACTAGACTTCTACTGGAGTTGTGATCCAACCCTAGTGTATAAACCTTATGGGTGATTAATTTAGTGCTTATTTGTGTTTGGATGTTTATTATTTAGCTTAGTTCATGCTTCAATTGTAGAATTGATGGTTGAAAACATTGATTAATGCCTATTTAACTTAGTCTTTACTTGAGAAAGAGGGACCTAGTCTAGGATAACATAGCTAACAAGGAATTGTGTCAATTGAGAGATTGATTAACCCAATTAAAGAGTTCAACCTAGAGATAGTAATATCTCAACTTGAGCTCTTATCAACCATTTTGGTAGATACCCATTTGATCTTGAAAATGACGAATTGGACAAAACCACTCTCTAACCGAGAAGTATTGATTAGGAAATATAGAGCTGTGAGCTATAATAATCTCCAATAATCTACACAATAATTAATATCTTTATCCCATTGGGGAAACACCTAGGTTATTGTCACAACCCTAAACCTTTAATCCAATTAGAAAAAAAAAACTTCAAAAAAAGTTATTTGTAGTCTTCTATCTTAAATTTTCAATCATTAGATTAACATTCAAAATGCAAACAAAAATCTTATTGTGGAAGTGCAATCTAGATAGTCCATTTGCTCACAAAAAATATATACTCCCAGCTCCAATCTTAACTCCAAGTTGATCCAACCTCGACTTCTAGTTGGTTATTTATTATTGCATACTACCGTTAAATATTTCTATTGAGGTGTGCATTTGGACGTGATCAATTTTTGGCTCCATTCCCAAGGGAGTTAATAATGGTGTTCAATATTTTAAAATGCGGGGCGCAAGGCGGACCATTTTACTTAACGTGGGGTGAGGCGTATATGTCGAGGCATAGGGCGTAATCCCCATGGATCTTTAAATTTTTGATTTATAAATTAATAAATAGCATAATATAAAGTACATTAAAAGTTAAATAAATTTAAAAATATTGAATAACTCATTAAAAAAAATATCTAGCATTTTTTTATAATTATAAAGATGCAAATGTTCATGTTATTATGAGTTACAAATAAACTATAACATCTTATCTTTCAATCAATAAAAAAATCACATTAATAAATATTATCAATGTACACAGTTTACCTCGCTAAAAGTTTTTTTTTTTGTAATTTACCTACCTAAAAGCTAATAATTAAGAAACTTTATTAGGAGGCCCGGTATGTAATTTGCTTGAATTGGCGAAGTTAGTATTTTGGCGAATTTCGGTGGACAGACGAGATTTTAACTCAAGGGTCCGAATGGAACTCTGAGAGTCGAAGTAGCTCTGTTAGGTGATTTTGGATATGTGTGCAAAATTTCAGGTCATTCGGACATGATGGCTGTATATGTATTTAGCATGAGCAACTAAATACATATACTGTCCGGAGCTCAATACTTTTGCAAATCTTAGTATAGTTATTTTGATGATATCTCATAACTTGATTAAATTATTTCTAAGTATTAAATCTTTTATCCTGTTTCATATCTGATCTATTTTGTGTGAGGTACTTATTTCTCTCTAAGTGTGTGAGGTATCCGATTAATATCCGGAGAGTACATTGGCAAGCCTGTCCTTGTGGTCCTTGTTAGCCGCGGTAGGCGTTTATTGTGACCCTTAGGTATTCCCGTAGCCAAGATAACTCTAGAGAGAAAAGAGGTAAAACCAAGAGAACGTTTAGATCTTTATGAACCTAGATATTTAGATTTAGGACTTTCTATAATTTGATCTTTGTTATTTGCTTTTATCTGAATATCTTATACTTGTGATTTTGCACCTGCATTAGTTCCAGGACAGTATTTTAATTTTGACATGAATCAAAATATTTTGAATACTGTTAACTTATCTTCTAGATCTACTCAGATTGCTTTAACTGAGTCTAATTTGGATAACTGGAGTATCCCTGCTGAACCTTTTCATAAGATCTACCAGATAGGTCACTTTAATTTCATTAAGAAGCATAATATTAAAACATGTGAATCAACTGTTGCTATTAATAATTCTTTAGAAGTTATAAAATTGTTACATGAGCATGATATAATTAGATATAAATCTAGTTTTAATTATTTGCATATTGGCCTTGTGCAAGTTGCTGTTAAGCCTTTGTTTAGAAAAGGACTTAATATCCCTGTTTGTGCACTTTTACGTGATGCACGTTTTCTTAACTTTGATGATTCTTTGTTAGGAGCACTTGAAAGTAATTTAGCAGGTGGCCCTGTTTATTTCAATTATTATCCTAATTTCTCTGTTGATATTAATGATCCTAATGTGTTAGATACATTAACGCTTAATATCAAAACTCTTAATATGAACAGCAAATCCGAAACTCGTGAAATAGCTGTTATATACCGTGTTTATTATCGGTTGATGTCTACTACCCTCGCTCCGAAAGCAAGGATAGAAAGTACCAAAGGTGCGACTATGTTAATGGAAGCTAACCATGAACATAGTACCATCTTTGTTCCTCGCCTTCTTCAGTGGAATGACCTTTTAGCCAATACTGATTGGCACTTTGAAGCCATTACCCAACCTGTATCCTCTCATACAGAGAATCGCCAAATAGAACGAAGCATCCAAAACTCCGATGGTTCAGTTGACCTTAAATTCCTGAACTCTCGACCTCGTAGAAGTTTCACCGTAGTTCTACTTCTTCAAACCCCCGGGAAGAAGTATTTACTCGTTCTTGCTCCTTTAGATCTGCTATTAATAAATCTATTATTAATAGTCAAGTTGATGGTGTAGATTTTTCGGGAGAAATCCCAAAAGTCTTTTATAAAACTCAAGTTCATGAACCTATTCAGGAACCCTCTAGTCCCACAGAGTCTGAATGGCGCCTCCAAGGCAAAATTCAGACCCTGGTCTTCATGTCATTAAAATCGAGGAAGATTATACCCCTAATCTTACCGCTTTGAAAAGACTCTGGCTTGACCCTAAAAACGCTTTAAGGGTCAAATGGTACACTGCTACCTATTCGAAGAGTCAGCAAGCGATTTTTGGAAAACAATGGATTTCCGATATGAAGCGCTTGAAGTGTGATATTGAATATTTTAAGTGGTTTGAAATCACTGGAAAATTAGATGACCAGAATGAGTCTTTACAAGTTCTGGTAAATAAGTGGTATACTCAAACCAACAAGGTTGTTGAGTCTGTCACTCCTCCTCTTGAAGGAATTAAAATTCCTCATTCCAACACCATTGTTTCTGCTTCTCCTTTTAAACTCAAAAGCAGTAATCCTACGAGTACACCCTCTAATGCGGACATAGACAAAATTGTCGAACAAAACAATTACACTAACAAGTTGTTGCACACTGTTTCCCTTCAAATTGAAGAAACAAATCCTAGACTAACTCCTAGTCTAAGTATCCCTAGGCCTAGTACAAATAGTACTATAGAGCCTAATCCCATATTCAAGCCTCCTGAATTTCGCCAGGAATTGTTTCCTAAACTTAGCGAAAATATCTCTGTCTCTGGTAAACTGGTTGAACAGATTACCGAAAAACTAGCCAACTTTCATGTTTCAAGTGAGAGTAAGGTAAAAGAAGTTTCTAATGCTTCAAAAGCAAAAGAGACTTCTAATCAAACATCCAGTTCTCGACCAACTAAAGAGAACAACACCAACAATTCTGAGAGTGTTAGAACCCTTTCTGATAACTCCCTTCTCAAACTTTCCGATAGATACCCCCATAGGCAAAACTATTATAGTCGTCCCTCTTTTCCTGATACTCAGTATGAGGAAGATGGTTTCCAGTCTCAATCATCTCATGATGGTAGAGGCATCGTTGAATGGAATATTGATGGTCTTGCCGAACATCAAATCTATCGTGTCCTTCACGAAATGGGTGTATGTATTACCAGTTATAAGCTGCGAAATTCTTCTGATAAAGAAGCAGCTGCCATGATCACTGCTGGTTTTACTGGTATGCTTAGGTATTGGTGGGATAATTATGTCACTGAAGAACTTAAGCTTCAAATCCTCAACGCAACCACCATTATTACTACTGTTAAAACAGTTAGTGATATGGAAACCTCTGAATCAGAAACTAGAGAGGATGCTTGTGCCACTCTGCTCTACCACATTGCCAAACACTTTGTAGGTGAGCCAAAACTCTTCCAAGACAGGAGTCTTGAAATCCTTAACAATCTTCGTTGCCCTCGACTAAGTGACTTTAGGTGGTATAAAGACCAATTTATGGTCAAAATTATGACTAGACCTGACTGCAATAGCGATTTCTGGAAAGACAGATTTATTAGCGGTCTTCCCCCTTTATTTGCCGAAAAGGTTAGATCAAAAATAAGAGATAGGTGTGGCGGTAAGGTACCCTATGATCTTATGACTTATGGAGACATTATTAGTCTTATTAATACCACAGCTCTAGAACTATGTACGGACCTAAAACTTAAGAGTCACCTTAAGAAAGATAGATTGACCTCCAAAGCAGAATTAGGTAGTTTCTGTAGAGACTTTGGTTATGGCAATATAGACTATCCTCCTTCTAAGCATGCTAAGAAGAAATCTAAGTCTAAGTCCTCTTATAAATCTAGAAAGCCTAGAAAAAACAATTCTAAGGATAGGTCGTATGAACCTAAGAAGAACAAATTTAGGAAGAAAAGACCTTCCCATAAAGAAGATGTCTGTTGGACTTGTGGTAAGTCTGGTCATAGAGCTAACCAGTGTAAATCTTCTAAAAAGAAGAAGAAGATAAACCTTTTGGGACTAGATGAGGATACTAAAGAAAAACTCTTTTCTATCCTTCAGGAAAGCGAGTCTGATTCTAGCAATTCCTCTTCCGAAGAGTACAGTGACGAAGAGAATATCAACGTTGCTTATGAAACTGATGACAGTCAGTCAGAATCTGATGATTCTTGCGAAGAATCATGTGAAGGTGTTTTTTGCGGATGTCCTTCCAATACCCTTAGTATGATCACATCGGACTCCAAGGAAGTCCTTTTTGATATTATTGATCACATCAAGGATGATGAATCTCGTGCCAAGTATTTGATTGAACTAAAGAAAAGTATCCTGGGGTCTGACCAAAAGAAACCTTCTTCGTCAATGGCCATAGAACCGTTTAGTATGAAACAAGTTTTCAATAGGTTTGATAAACCTGCTGAGCCATCGATGTCTGACTTGCGTCAAGAGATGAATTCTCTTAAGCAAGAAGTTAGACAGTTAAAATCTCGTCTTGACAAAATCGAGACGGAATCCCTTACTTCTCAAGTCCTTCATGACACTTTTGAGAAGATTGACTCTTTTCCTGAAAAAGGGTCTGATTTTCCTGGAGATCAACCTGTTGATCCAGGTCTTCTGAATACTACTGCTTCCACCAATCCCGGTCCTTCTGTGTCCACTATTAAATCTATTAGTGAACATATTCCTGTCAAAATAGTAATTGCAAAAAAATTTTTTCTTAACAAAGTTGCTTTATTTGACAGTGGAGCTGACTGTAACTGTATAGTGAAAGGTCTTATTCCTCTTAAATACCTTGAAAAAAGTACAACTCGTTTATACTCCACCACTGGTGAGCGAATGAAAATTGATTACAAATTGTCTAAAGCCCATATTTGTAATAACAATATTTGCTTTACAAATGATTTTGTAATCACTGAAAATATCAATGAAGATATTATTTTGGGTAGGCCATTCATTAGCCAGCTTAAACCTTATACTAATGATATAGATGGCATTCATGCTTGTATCCTCGGTCAAGAGGTATTTTTCCCTTTTGTTCAAACTCTTTCACCTAAAGAAAGTATGTTTTTAAAAGAAAAAACTATTTTTAAAATTAATTGTCTTTCTAATCATATTTCTTTTTTAAAGGAAGAGATTACTATAGAAAGAATTAAACAAACTCTAAAAACCTCGGGAATGATGTCTAAGATAGATTCCCTTCAAAAGAAGTTTGAAAATGAAGTTTGTTCAAATCTTCCTACTGCTTTTTGGAATATAAAAAAGCATTCTGTTGCATTACCTTACATTGATGGTTTTGATGAACAAAACATACCTACTAAGGCTAGGCCTATTCAAATGAACCATGAAATGGTTGAAATTTGTAAAATTGAGATTAACCATTTACTTGATAATGGTATTATTAGGCTCTCTAACTCTCCTTGGAGTTGTTCTGCTTTTTATGTTAATAATAGTGCAGAAAAGGAAAGAGGTGCACCAAGGCTTGTTATTAATTATAAGCCTTTGAATTCGGTCCTTCAATGGTTCCGACATCCAATGCCTAACAAAAGGGATCTCCTTTAACGAACTTATAAAGCAAACCTTTACAGTAAGTTCGATATGAAATCTGGATTTTGGCAAATTCAGATCAAAGAGAATGATCGTTATAAAACTGCATTCAATGTACCTTTTGGTCATTATGTGTGGAATGTTATGCCTTTTGGGTTAAAAAATGCCCCTTCTGAATTTCAGAATATTATGAATAATATTTTCAATCCTTATTCTTATATGTCAATTGTTTATATTGATGATGTGCTAATATTTTCTGAGGACATTGATTCTCATTTTAAGCATCTTTCCACATTCTTTAAAGTTGTGAAAAATAATGGTTTGGTTGTTAGTGCTAAAAAGATTAAGCTCTTTCAAACCTCTATTAGGTTTTTAGGTCATGACCTATACCAAGGTACCTACAAACCTATTTGTAGAGCCACTGAATTCTCGTCCAAATTTCCTGATGAAATTAAGGATAAGACCCAGCTTCAGAGATTCTTAGGAAGTTTTAATTATGTTGCTGAATTTATCCCTAAAGTTAGACAAACTTGTGAGCCTTTATATCTTAGGCTTAGAAAGAATCCTATACCTTGGGGAGATGAACAAACCCAAAGTGTTAAGAAGATTAAGAGATTAGTCCAAAATCTTCCTTGTTTAGGGATACCCAATCCCGATGCTTTTATGATAGTTGAGACTGATGCATCTGATATAGGATACGGAGGTATTCTAAAACAGCAAATAGACCAAAATAGTTGCGAGCAACTGGTGAGGTTTACTTCTGTTATCTGGAATAATACCCAGAAAAATTATAGTACTGTAAAAAAAGAAGTTTTATCTATAGTACTATGTATTACTAAATTCCAGGACGATTTGGTAAACAAAGAATTTTTACTTCGGGTTGATTGCAAATCGGCCAAAGAAATTTTACAAAAAGATGTTAAAAATCTTGTTTCAAAACAAATATTTGCTAGATGGCAAGCTCTACTATCTAGTTTTGATTTCAAAATTGATTTTATAAAAGGGGAAAATAATTCTCTTCCAGACTTTCTAACCCGAGAATTTCTTCAAGGCCATGAAGCCATCAAAAACTAGCCCATTCAAGAATGTCAAGACTGAAAGGCAGCTATCAACAGCTAGACCTTTCATTCCCGCTAATTTGGCCCAATTAAGGCCTTCCTTTCCTCCTCTTCCTAGTCCGGCCCAAAGCCAAAACAAGTTTACCGTTTTAGGAGAACTCCCAAAACTTCCAGGCCCAAAGCCTGAATCCTCCTCTGGATCCACTTCTAAGGTCCAGAACAAATCTAGTTACGAAATGAAGACCCCCGAGTCTTTTGCCCAAGCTGTGGACCCTAAAGTCCAAATTCAAAATCCTTCTTCTCAGCCCATTGAGACTTTTGAATTCTTAACCATTAAGGTTTCTCCCATCTTAGCCCTCGATAAAGAGTTTGAATCAGGTCGAGTCCAAGACCTTGTAAAGCCTTGTTACAATTCGTCCAACTACGTTGATAGTTCTGACCCTCTTCACACTCGCCTTTATTTTGAGGCCATTTTAGTTGACACACATTCCATTGAAGTGGAACATGTTTATTCTGATAGAAATCCTGATTTTATCTTATATTCTCAATTTACAATCAGAAAGATTTTATCTCCTTTTGAATGGCATGTTGACCATCTTCTTACTCCCATACGTCTTAGTATGAACCATAAACCACAGACATACAACTGGTATACATACCAACAATCTTGGTATAATTTCATGTATCTTAGACCAGGTCATACTTGGTTTATTAAATACAGTCCTGAAGTTATTAAGGCCATTATTCCCAGATGGTTCTATGACTAGTGGAAGACTTTTGGAGGAAAGTTAGAAAACCTCCCACAACAATTTTTTAAGAAATTCGAAAATTTCCAAACTACACAAGAGATCACTACTCTTCCTTCCCACATTAAAATGTGTAAGTATTATATCCAAAAGAGGATTTCTTTTATTATCAGCTGGGATTTCAAAGTTGCGGAATTCGATAGGATTAGATACCTATCCAAAGAAGTAAAAGTTAAAGGTTGGATTCCAAAACCTAAGGCATCAACTCCTGATAAAGGAAAAATTGTCGTGGGAAAGACATCTCCACAGTCCAAGTCATCCAAAGCAGAAATCAGGAAGAAGCTCCAGAAGGCTCTTCAAGATATCGACAACCAGGATGAAGAAACTATTATGCAGCTTCTTGAAGAAGCTACATCGTCTGCTGAGTCAGGTAACGGTGATATGTGTAATCCTAAAGGTATTGCTCAAGCATATCTAGAAGGATTTTATGATTAGGATTTACTTTTCCGAAGAGTCAAGTTACTATTCGGTGGGAATGCCCACTTTGTGTCCTGTGAATACCCACTTTATCACTACCTTCCAAAAGAAGGAAAAACTGAGGGGTATGCGTCTTATTATTGTCCACTAAGGTCAAGTCTAATTATTGTCCACAAAGGTCAAAAAGTTGGGTCCCATGATGGTCCCCGGGTCATAAGGAATCTTATCCTCATCTTTTTTCACATGGGTTCATGTTTCTTTAATAATTAAAGAACCCCACGGTATTGTCGGTAAGATCTAAGCCGTCCACTTGTATCTAAAGAGATAAACTCTTTTGGTGTCAGAGGTCTATATAAAGACTCTCGTCTTGTAATATGAGCAGGTCCAATTTTCGACTTAGAAAAATTTTGGCACTTCCTCTTGCAATAATCCCTTTGTCTCTCTTGTAATAATCCTTTCGTTTTGTAATATCCCTTCATGTTCACTGAATAAAAGCTTGTTTTAAGTAAGTATTTCATCTTCTTTACTACTGTTTTACTGCTTTTATTAATTAATTTCCGGTCCTGTTCCCTATTTAGTCTAGGATACTTAGACTAGGAGTTAGTCTAGGATTTGTTTCTTCAATTTGAAGGGAAACAATGTGCAACAACTTGTTAGTGTAATTGTTTTGTTCGACAATTTTGTCTATGTCCGCATTAGAGGGTGTACTCGTAGGATTACTGCTTTTGAGTTTAAAAGGAGAAGCAGAAACAATGGTGTTGGAATGAGGAATTTTAATTCCTTCAAGAGGAGGAGTGACAGACTCAACAACCTTGTTGGTTTGAGTATACCACTTATTTACCAGAACTTGTAAAGACTCATTCTGGTCATCTAATTTTCCAGTGATTTCAAACCACTTAAAATATTCAATATCACACTTCAAGCGCTTCATATCGGAAATCCATTGTTTTCCAAAAATTGCTTGCTGACTCTTCGAATAGGTAGCAGTGTACCATTTGACCCTTAAAGCGTTTTTAGGGTCAAGCCAGAGTCTTTTCAAAGCGGTAAGATTAGGGGTATAATCTTCCTCGATTTTAATGACATGAAGACCAGGGTCTGAATTTTGCCTTGGAGGCGCCATATCAGACTCTGTGGGACTAGAGGGTTCCTGAATAGGTTCATGAACTTGAGCTTTATAAAAAACTTTTGGGATTTCTCCCGAAAAATCAACACCATCAGCTTGACTATTAATAACAGATTTATTAATAGCAGATCTAAAGGAGCAAGAACGAGTAAATACTTCTTCCCGGGGGTTTGAAGAAGTAGAACCTACGGTGAAACTTCTACGAGGTCGAGAGTTCAGGAATTTAAGGTCAACTGAACCATCGGAGTTTTGGATGATTCGTTCTATTTGGCGATTCTCTGTATGAGAGGATACAGGTTGGGTAATGGCTTCAAAGTGCCAATCAGTATTGGCTAAAAGGTCATTCCACTGAAGAAGGCGAGGAACAAAGATGGTACTATGTTCATGGTTAGCTTCCATTAACATAGTCGCACCTTTGGTACTTTCTATCCTTGCTTTCGGAGCGAGGGTAGTAGACATCAACTGATAATAAACACGGTATATAACAGCTATTTCACGAGTTTCGGATTTGCTGTTCATATTAAGAGTTTTGATATTAAGCGTTAATGTATCTAACACATTAGGATCATTAATATCAACAGAAAAATTAGGATAACAATTGAAATAAACAGGGCCACCTGCTAAATTACTTTCAAGTGCTCCTAACAAAGAATCATCAAAGTTAAGAAAACGTGCATCACGTAAAAGTGCACAAACAGGGATATTAAGTCCTTTTCTAAACAAAGGCTTAACAGCAACTTGCACAAGGCCAATATGCAAATAATTAAAACTAGATTTATATCTAATTATATCATGCTCATGTAACAATTTTATAACTTCTAAAGAATTATTAATAGCAACAGTTGATTCACATGTTTTAATATTATGCTTCTTACTGAAATTAAAGTGACCTATCTGGTAGATCTTATGAAAAGGTTCAGCAGGGATACTCCAGTTATCCAAATTAGACTCAGTTAAAGCAATCTGAGTAGATCTAGAAGATAAGTTAACAGTATTCAAAATATTTTGATTCATGTCAAAATTAAAATACTGTCCTGGAACTAATGCAGGTGCAAAATCACAAGTATAAGATATTCAGATAAAAGCAAATAACAAAGATCAAATTATAGAAAGTCCTAAATCTAAATATCTAGGTTCATAAAGATCTAAACGTTCTCTTGGTTTTACCTCTTTTCTCTCTAGAGTTATCTTGGCTACGGGAACACCTAAGGGTCACAATAAACGCCTACCGCGGCTAACAAGGACCACAAGGACAGGCTTGCCAACGTACTCTCCGGATATTAATCGGATACCTCACACACTTAGAGAGAAATAAGTACCTCACACAAAATAGATCAGATATGAAACAGGATAAAAGATTTAATACTTAGAAATAATTTAATCAAGTTATGAGATATCATCAAAATAACTATACTAAGATTTGCAAAAGTATTGAGCTCCGGACAGTATATGTATTTAGTTGCTCATGATAAATACATATACAGCCATCATGGCTCTGATACCAATAGGGAACAGTCAGCAAGCGATTTTTGGAAAACAATGGATTTCCGATATGAAGCGCTTGAAGTGTGATATTGAATATTTTAAGTGGTTTGAAATCACTGGAAAATTAGATGACCAGAATGAGTCTTTACAAGTTCTGGTAAATAAGTGGTATACTCAAACCAACAAGGTTGTTGAGTCTGTCACTCCTCCTCTTGAAGGAATTAAAATTCCTCATCCCAACACCATTGTTTCTGCTTCTCCTTTTAAACTCAAAAGCAGTAATCCTACGAGTACACCCTCTAATGCGGACATAGACAAAATTGTCGAACAAAACAATTACACTAACAAGTTGTTGCACACTGTTTCCCTTCAAATTGAAGAAACAAATCCTAGACTAACTCCTAGTCTAAGTATCCCTAGGCCTAGTACAAATAGTACTATAGAGCCTAATCCCATATTCAAGCCTCCTGAATTTCGCCAGGAATTGTTTCCTAAACTTAGCGAAAATATCTCTGTCTCTGGTAAACTGGTTGAACAGATTACCGAAAAACTAGCCAACTTTCATGTTTCAAGTGAGAGTAAGGTAAAAGAAGTTTCTAATGCTTCAAAAGCAAAAGAGACTTCTAATCAAACATCCAGTTCTCGACCAACTAAAGAGAACAACACCAACAATTCTGAGAGTGTTAGAACCCTTTCTGATAACTCCCTTCTCAAACTTTCCGATAGATACCCCCATAGGCGAAACTATTATAGTCGTCCCTCTTTTCCTGATACTCAGTATGAGGAAGATGGTTTCCAGTCTCAATCATCTCATGATGGTAGAGGCATCGTTGAATGGAATATTGATGGTCTTGCCGAACATCAAATCTATCGTGTCCTTCACAAAATGGGTGTATGTATTACCAGTTATAAGCTGCGAAATTCTTCTGATAAAGAAGCAGCTGCCATGATCACTGCTGGTTTTACTGGTATGCTTAGGTATTGGTGGGATAATTATGTCACTGAAGAACTTAAGCTTCAAATCCTCAACGCAACCACCATTATTACTACTGTTAAAACAGTTAGTGATATGGAAACCTCTGAATCAGAAACTAGAGAGGATGCTTGTGCCACTCTGCTCTACCACATTGCCAAACACTTTGTAGGTGAGCCAAAACTCTTCCAAGACAGGAGTCTTGAAATCCTTAACAATCTTCGTTGCCCTCGACTAAGTGACTTTAGGTGGTATAAAGACCAATTTATGGTCAAAATTATGACTAGACCTGACTGCAATAGCGATTTCTGGAAAGACAGATTTATTAGCGGTCTTCCCCCTTTATTTGCCGAAAAGGTTAGATCAAAAATAAGAGATAGGTGTGGCGGTAAGGTACCCTATGATCTTATGACTTATGGAGACATTATTAGTCTTATTAATACCACAGCTCTAGAACTATGTACGGACCTAAAACTTAAGAGTCACCTTAAGAAAGATAGATTGACCTCCAAAGCAGAATTAGGTAGTTTCTGTAGAGACTTTGGTTATGGCAATATAGACTATCCTCCTTCTAAGCATGCTAAGAAGAAATCTAAGTCTAAGTCCTCTTATAAATCTAGAAAGCCTAGAAAAAACAATTCTAAGGATAGGTCGTATGAACCTAAGAAGAACAAATTTAGGAAGAAAAGACCTTCCCATAAAGAAGATCTCTGTTGGACTTGTGGTAAGTCTGGTCATAGAGCTAACCAGTGTAAATCTTCTAAAAAGAAGAAGAAGATAAACCTTTTAGGACTAGATGAGGATACTAAAGAAAAACTCTTTTCTATCCTTCAGGAAAGCGAGTCTGATTCTAGCAATTCCTCTTCCGAAGAGTACAGTGACGAAGAGAATATCAACGTTGCTTATGAAACTGATGATAGTCAGTCAGAATCTGATGATTCTTGCGAAGAATCATGTGAAGGTGTTTTTTGCGGATGTCCTTCCAATACCCTTAGTATGATCACATCGGACTCCAAGGAAGTCCTTTTTGATATTATTGATCACATCAAGGATGATGAATCTCGTGCCAAGTATTTGATTGAACTAAAGAAAAGTATCCTGGGGTCTGACCAAAAGAAACCTTCTTCGTCAATGGCCATAGAACCGTTTAGTATGAAACAAGTTTTCAATAGGTTTGATAAACCTGCTGAGCCATCGATGTCTGACTTGCGTCAAGAGATGAATTCTCTTAAGCAAGAAGTTAGACAGTTAAAATCTCGTCTTGACAAAATCGAGACGGAATCCCTTACTTCTCAAGTCCTTCATGACACTTTTGAGAAGATTGACTCTTTTCCTGAAAAAGGGTCTGATTTTCCTGGAGATCAACCTGTTGATCCAGGTCTTCTGAATACTACTGCTTCCACTAATCCCGGTCCTTCTGTGTCCACTATTAAATCTATTAGTGAACATATTCCTGTCAAAATAGTAATTGCAAAAAAAAATTTTCTTAACAAAGTTGCTTTATTTGACAGTGGAGCTGACCGTAACTGTATAGTGAAAGGTCTTATTCCTCTTAAATACCTTGAAAAAAGTACAACTCGTTTATACTCCACCACTGGTGAGCGAATGAAAATTGATTACAAATTGTCTAAAGCCCATATTTGTAATAACAATATTTGCTTTACAAATGATTTTGTAATCACTGAAAATATCAATGAAGATATTATTTTGGGTAGGCCATTCATTAGCCAGCTTAAACCTTATACTAATGATATAGATGGCATTCATGCTTGTATCCTCGGTCAAGAGGTATTTTTCCCTTTTGTTCAAACTCTTTCACCTAAAGAAAGTATGTTTTTAAAAGAAAAAACTATTTTTAAAATTAATTGTCTTTCTAGTCATATTTCTTTTTTAAAGGAAGAGATTACTATAGAAAGAATTAAACAAACTCTAAAAACCTCGGGAATGATGTCTAAGATAGATTCCCTTCAAAAGAAGTTTGAAAATGAAGTTTGTTCAAATCTTCCTACTGCTTTTTGGAATATAAAAAAGCATTCTGTTGCATTACCTTACGTTGATGGTTTTGATGAACAAAACATACCTACTAAGGCTAGGCCTATTCAAATGAACCATGAAATGGTTGAAATTTGTAAAATTGAGATTAACCATTTACTTGATAATGGTATTATTAGGCTCTCTAACTCTCCTTGGAGTTGTTCTGCTTTTTATGTTAATAATAGTGCAGAAAAGGAAAGAGGTGCACCAAGGCTTGTTATTAATTATAAGCCTTTGAATTCGGTCCTTCAATGGTTCCGACATCCAATCCCTAACAAAAGGGATCTCCTTAAACGAACTTATAAAGCAAACCTTTACAGTAAGTTCGATATGAAATCTGGATTTTGGCAAATTCAGATTAAAGAGAATGATCGTTATAAAACTGCATTCAATGTACCTTTTGGTCATTATGAGTGGAATGTTATGCCTTTTGGGTTAAAAAATGCCCCTTCTGAATTTCAGAATATTATGAATAATATTTTCAATCCTTATTCTTATATGTCAATTGTTTATATTGATGATGTGCTAATATTTTCTGAGGACATTGATTCTCATTTTAAGCATCTTTCCACATTCTTTAAAGTTGTGAAAAATAATGGTTTGGTTGTTAGTGCTAAAAAGATTAAGCTCTTTCAAACCTCTATTAGGTTTTTAGGTCATGACCTATACCAAGGTACCTACAAACCTATTTGTTGAGCCATTGAATTCTCGTCCAAATTTCCTGATGAAATTAAGGATAAGACCCAGCTTCAGAGATTCTTAGGAAGTCTTAATTATGTTGCTGACTTTATCCCTAAAGTTAGACAAACTTGTGAGCCTTTATATCTTAGGCTTAGAAAGAATCCTATACCTTGGGGAGATGAACAAACCCAAAGTGTTAAGAAGATTAAGAGATTAGTCCAAAATCTTCCTTGTTTAGGGATACCCAATCCCGGTGCTTTTATGATAGTTGAGACTGATGCATCTGATATAGGATACGGAGGTATTCTAAAACAGCAAATAGACCAAAATAGTTGCGAGCAACTGGTGAGGTTTACTTCTGGTATCTGGAATAATACCCAGAAAAATTATAGTACTGTAAAAAAGAAGTTTTATCTATAGTACTATGTATTACTAAATTCCAGGACGATTTGGTAAACAAAGAATTTTTACTTCGGGTTGATTGCAAATCGGCCAAAGAAATTTTACAAAAAGATGTTAAAAATCTTGTTTCAAAACAAATATTTGCTAGATGGCAAGCTCTACTATCTAGTTTTGATTTCAAAATTGATTTTATAAAAGGGGAAAATAATTCTCTTCCAGACTTTCTAACCCGAGAATTTCTTCAGGGCCATGAAGCCATCAAAAACTAGCCCATTCAAGAATGTCAAGACTGAAAGGCAGCTATCAACAGCTAGACCTTTCATTCCCGCTAATTTGGCCCAATTAAGGCCTTCCTTTCCTCCTCTTCCTAGTCCGTCCCAAAGCCAAAACAAGTTTACCGTTTTAGGAGAACTCCCAAAACTTCCAGGCCCAAAGCCTGAATCCTCCTCTGGATCCACTTCCAGGCCCAAAGCCTGAATCCTCCTCTGGATCCACTTCTAAGGTCCAGAACAAATCTAGTTACGAAATGAAGACCCCCGAGTCTTTTGCCCAAGCTGTGGACCCTAAAGTCCAAATTCAAAATCCTTCTTCTCAGCCCATTGAGACTTTTGAATTCTTAACCATTAAGGTTTCTCCCATCTTAGCCCTCGATAAAGAGTTTGAATCAGGTCGAGTCCAAGACCTTGTAAAGCCTTGTTACAATTCGTCCAACTACGTTGATAGTTCTGACCCTCTTCACACTCGCCTTTATTTTGAGGCCATTTTAGTTGACACAGATTCCATTGAAGTGGAACATGTTTATTCTGATAGAAATCCTGATTTTATCTTATATTCTCAATTTACAATCAGAACGATTTTATCTCCTTTTGAGTGGCATGTTGACCATCTTCTTACTCCCATACGTCTTAGTATGAACCATAAACCACAGACATACAACTGGTATACATACCAACAAGCTTGGTATAATTTCATGTATCTTAGACCAGGTCATACTTGGTTTATTAAATACAGTCCTGAAGTTATTAAGGCCATTATTCCCAGATGGTTCTATGACTGGTGGAAGACTTTTGGAGGAAAGTTAGAAAACCTCCCACAACAATTTTTTAAGAAATTCGAAAATTTCCAAACTACACAAGAGATCACTACTCTTCCTTCCCACATTAAAATGTGTAAGTATTATATCCAAAAGAGGATTTCTTTTATTATCAGCTGGGATTTCAAAGTTGCGGAATTCGATAGGATTAGATACCTATCCAAAGAAGTAAAAGTTAAAGGTTGGATTCCAAAACCTAAGGCATCAACTCCTGATAAAGGAAAAATTGTCGTGGGAAAGACATCTCCACAGTCCAAGTCATCCAAAGCAGAAATCAGGAAGAAGCTCCAGAAGGCTCTTCAAGATATCGACAACCAGGATGAAGAAACTATTATGCAGCTTCTTGAAGAAGCTACATCGTCTGCTGAGTCAGGTAACGATGATATGTGTAATCCTAAAGGTATTGCTCAAGCATATCTAGAAGGATTTTATGATTAGGATTTACTTTTCCGAAGAGTCAAGTTACTATTCGGTGGGAATGCCCACTTTGTGTCCTGTGAATACCCACTTTATCACTACCTTCCAAAAGAAGGAAAAACTGAGGGGTATGCGTCTTATTATTGTCCACTAAGGTCAAGTCTAATTATTGTCCACAAAGGTCAAAACGTTGGGTCCCATGATGGTCCCCGGGTCATAAGGAATCTTATCCTTATCTTTTTTCACATGGGTTCACGTTTCTTTAATAATTAAAGAACCCCACGGTATTGTCGGCAAGATCTAAGCCGTCCACTAGTATCTAAAGAGATAAACTCTTTTGGTGTCAGAGGTCTATATAAAGACTCTCGTCTTGTAATATGAGCAGGTCCAATTTTCGACTTAGAAAATTTTTGGCACTTCCTCTTGCAATAATCCCTTTGTCTCTCTTGTAATAATCCTTTCGTTTTGTAATATCCCTTCATGTTCACTGAATAAAAGCTTGTTTTAAGTAAGTATTTCATCTTCTTTACTACTGTTTTACTGCTTTTATTGATGAGATGATAAAATTTTAGGCAATTCAGATTTGTTCGATAATAAGTATGGATTTGACTGCTTATTAGCGCCTTTTAGCTTTTGTTTAGTCTAAAAGCATTGAATTGTATTCCTGATACTGATGAAATTGTGGGAAATTGTAAGAATGATAGAAGTTGATCCCCCGGGATGAAATTTGACTCAAAAAGGAGTATTCCAAAGCTCAAGGCAATAAAAGGTACAGACGCATAATTGTGCGGTCCGCAAGGCACAAAAGCATAATTGTGCGATCCACAAAAGAAATTGTGGACAACAAAATCTCATCTGTGGCTGCAAACCAAGAGGAAGACTTTAGCAAACATTTGCACAAAGTGCGGACCGAACATGAATTAGGCAGCCGCAAAGCTGGGCTAAGAGTAGAAGATTAGAGAGTATACAAAAAGACTTAGTCCAAAGCTTCTATGAATTGCGGACCACACAAGAATTGTGCAGCCGCAAAAAATGCCTTACAACCACAGTCTTAGTTGTGTGGATCGTAAAAGAGTTACCATGCAGCTGTTGCCCAGAAGTGTGCCACCACAGAAGATTGCCTAGCGGCCACAATTAAGAATTGTGCGGCCGCAAAACTCTAGTTCATGCCAGATGAAGAAATCTATAGTCCGCACATGGAATTTTGCGGCTGCAGAACCTATCAGGGGGGTATTTTAGTCTTAGACTTTTAGCCATATATAAAATGATGAGTTTCACAAATTAGGTCAACTTTTAAACCTTTGAAGTTGGTGAATTTTTTTTCCTTTGCCACTTTAGGAAGTTTTGTATTATTTTTGGTGTTTTAATATCAACTTTCTTTATTTTAATCTTAAAATATGAGTTTAAATAGTTTTTTTGCTCTATTTTCTATAATTGCTATCATGAGTAACTAGACTTCTACTGGAGTTGTGATCCAACCCTAGTGTGTAAACCTTATGGGTGATTAATTTAGTGCTTATATGTGTTTGGATGTTTATTATTTAGCTTAGTTCATGCTTCAATTGTAGAATTGATGGTTGAAAACATTGATTAATGCCTATTTAACTTAGTCTCTAGTTGAGAAAGAGGGACCTAGTCTAGGATAACATAGCTAACAAGGAATTGTGTCAATTGAGAGATTGATTAACCCAATTAAAGAGTTCAACCTAGAGATAGTAATATCTCAACTTGAGCTCTTATCAACCATTTTGGTAGATACCCATTTGATCTTGAAAATGACGAATTGGACAAAACCACTCTCTAACCGAGAAGTATTGATTAGGAAATATAGAGCTGTGAGCTATAATAATCTCCAATAATCTACACAATAATTAATATCTTTATCCCATTGGGGAAACACCTAGGTTATTGTCACAACCCTAAACCTTTAATCCAATTAGAAAAAAAAACTTCAAAAAAAGTTATTTGTAGTCTTCTATCTTAAATTTTCAATCATTAGATTAACATTCAAAATGCAAACAAAAATCTTATTGTGGAAGTGCAATCTAGATAGTCCATTTGCTCACAAAAAATATATACTCCCAGCTCCAATCTTAACTCCAAGTTGATCCAACCTCGACTTCTAGTTGGTTATTTATTATTGCATACTACCGTTAAATATTTCTATTGAGGTGTGCATTTGGACGTGATCAATTTTTGGCTCCATTCCCAAGGGAGTTAATAATGGTGTTCAATATTTTAAAATGCGGGGCGCAAGGCGGACCATTTTACTTAACGTGGGGTGAGGCGTATATGTCGAGGCATAGGGCGTAATCCCCATGGATCTTTAAATTTTTGATTTATAAATTAATAAATAGCATAATATAAAGTACATTAAAAGTTAAATAAATTTAAAAATATTGAATAACTCATTAAAAAAAATATCTAGCATTTTTTTATAATTATAAAGATGCAAATGTTCATGTTATTATGAGTTACAAATAAACTATAACATCTTATCTTTCAATCAATAAAAAAATCACATTAATAAATATTATCAATGTACACAGTTTACCTCGCTAAAAGTTTTTTTTTTGTAATTTACCTACCTAAAAGCTAATAATTAAGAAACTTTATTAGGAGGCCCGGTATGTAATTTGCTTGAATTGGCGAAGTTAGTATTTTGGCGAATTTCGGTGGACAGACGAGATTTTAACTCAAGGGTCCGAATGGAATTCTGAGAGTCGAAGTAGCTCTGTTAGGTGATTTTGGATATGTGTGCAAAATTTCAGGTCATTCAGACATGGTTTGGTCGAGTTTTTGATCGAATGTGCAATTCGAAAGTTTTTAAGAAACTTAGGCTTTGATTTGATGAAATTGTATTTTAGTGATAGTGTTTTGATGGTTTGAGAAAGTTTTAATAAGGTAATAGAGCATGTTGGAGTTTTTGGTTGAGGTCTCGAGGGCCTTAGGATGAGATCGGGTGTTTAAACGAGAGTTTTTGAAGTTTGCTTCAGGTCTGTATTAATGTCATCTATTATTCTTCTGCGAAAATGGACAACAGAAGCGGTTTCACAGAAAGGGTGAAGGAGCGCAAAATCGATTCTTGGCCTGGTGAGGAGTTTCTGCTAAAAGAAGAATAGTGTCCGCAAAAGGAGTCCGCAGGAGCGGACTTTAACCTGTAGAAGCAGTAATGGGTGATCTGCATAATCGGATTTTTGGAAGCGAAAGTGGGAATTTGTGAACTCTAATGAAAACCTCATAAGTGGAGCTTTTTCCGCATAAGCGGAAACGGGACTGCAGAAGCGAAAATCACTGTTGGAAGAAGGGTTTTATATCATTATTTCATCCGCGAGCTTATGTCTTTTTTCCTCCATTGTTGAGCGATTTTGGAGCTTTGGGCGAGAATTTTTGAGGGTTTTGACTGATAATCGAATGGAGGTAAGTTTCTTGGCCTAATTATTCAAGTTTATTGTATAAGTAACATGGAAATTGGTTGAAATTCATTAAAAAGGGGCAAAGCTAGGGTTTGATTTTTTGATATTTCAAATTGGGTTTTGATAGGTCATTTGAGCTCATATTTGGGAGTTCTTGGTATGTATGTACTCGTGGAAAGACGAGGAATCGAGTAATGTTAGTTTTGTAATTTTTTGAGAAGCGGGCCCGGGGCTAGGGTATTTTCTAGTTTTGAGACTTTTGCTATATTTTGATTGTTTTCGACTGGGCATTGTTCCCTTAGCATATGGTGATATATTCGCTCTGATTTTGGTTAGATACAAAGAGCATGGAGGCCGATTTGAGGGGCAAAGGCATTGCGAGCTTGAGATTTCACCATTTCAAGATGAATAATACTTGTGAATGATATCTTGAGGGTTTGAAACTCCGGATTTGCACATCATAGTGCTATATTGAGGTGACTTGCACGCCAGATATGAGCGTGGGGGTAGAGCACCGCTTGGGATTGTGACCTGGTCTTTCCCGATTATTGATGTTTTACAACGTATTTGACTGAAACTTCTTGTTATTATAATGATTTAGGCTGATTGCCATGTGTTGGGCTTCATGCTGATTATTTGAATCCTTTAGGGATTGACATAACTTTTTTTATATTACTTTGCATGTTATTTAATCTCGATCCAGATTTTGATACTGTTTTGTAAATTCAGCAAGTTTTTCATAATTTTAAAACTTAAATTATATTTTACTTACATTATGAGCACATAACAATTATTTTAGTATTTACCAAGTGGCTTATTTGCATTTTTGGACTGTGCATGGATCGGGCTGCATGCCGCAACGGTGTGATATTGATATTGTGCTTAGGCAGTAGGAGCCCCTTCGTAGTCTGAATCCCCACAATGAGTGCGAGTACCCAAATGGATCGGGCCGCACGCCACATCAGTCATGTGCACTGCATTGCATTGCATTCACGAATTGGTTCCTGTTTGTGTTGGAAACACGTTTCAAATGCAATATACTAAACGTGTGTTCTTTTGTAGGTTTTGATGAATGTCAAACAAAGCAATAAGCGATATATAGCAGTGCTCAAGGACAAGCACAAAATGGATGCATTACAAGAAGCTCAAGACAAAGTTTAGAAATGTTATAATTGAGTCAATATTAATTGTGATCTTGATTCCTCAATCTTGGCTCATAACATGGCTTCTCTACTAAAATTATTTTTCCAAAATCATGCATATCTAACTTAAGTGTCAAATGATTTTAAACTATGCATATTTATATTTGTTAAAATGTTTTTCAAACATGCCTCAAAAATCTGGGCTAAGATAATCGATTATGTACTTATGATAATCGAGTATCTCTAAGCCAAGACTGCATGACAATCGATTGTGAATTAATGATAATCGATTGTGAGTAAGTCAGTTAACATCAGGTTTTTGCAAACTGCATAACAATCGATTGTGTACTTTTGATAATCGATTGTTAACTGAGGCAAAGTTTTCAAAACTCAGAAAAATCGATTATGAACTAATGGTAATCGATTAGAATGAGAAAAATGTCTCCCAGTGTTTTTAAATAAATTAATAATCGATTGTGGCTTTTGATAATCGATTATATATGAGACAGAAAGTTTTGAAATTAATTAATAATCGATTATGGCTTTTGATAATCGATTATATATGAGACAGTAAGTTTTGAAATTAATTTATAATCGATTGTTCTATTTGATAATCGATTGTTGGAACTAACCGTTGTCATACATTTTCAAATTACCTTCAGGTAATCGATTGTTGATATTTAACAATCGATGTTTTGCGTAAAATCTGGAAAAGATTTTCTGAACGTTGTTAAAATAATCGATTGTTGATTTCCTGATAATCGATGTTTTATGCCAAAAATTGGAAAGGATTTTTTAACGTTATAAATAATCGATTATTGATTTGAAGTAATCGATTGTTGACGTAAAATCTGGGATTGAATTTTTGATCTGATAGGCAAACAATCGATTGTTTAGTCTTGACAATCGATTGTCACTGAGTAATTTCAGCAATCCTTAATTGGCAATTAGACAACGGTAAGACTGAGTTTTTCACCTATAAATACAGGCTTAACTCAGTGTTTTCACAACAACAACATATACAATTTAAGTATTTTCATTGCTAAAAGCTTTCTTACATTGATCATCATTTTCATTCATCCATAAAGCTTTTTGAAGAGCCATTCTATTGAGCTAAGTTGTTGTGATCTTGAGCGTACTATTTCTACTCATATCTACTCATTGAGGAGTACTTTGTAAAGTGAGTTTGTTTTGTGTTTGTAAGAGAATTGCGATTCTCGTTTGTTGAGGAACTTGTGATTCCTCAGTTGAAGTCTTTGGGATTGTTATCCCCGAGCAGTTGAAGTCTTTGGGATTGGTATCCCCGAGCAATTGAAGTCTTTGGGATTGTTATCCCCGAGCAATTGAAGTCTTTGGGATTGTTATCCCCGAGCAATTGAAGTCTTTGGGATTGTTATCCCCGAGCAATTGAAGTCTTTGGGATTGGTATCCCCGAGCAATTGAAGTCTTTGGGATTGTGATCCCCGAGCACCTAGGTGAGGCCTGTGTCCTCAGCTGTAACGGTTTGTTAAGCACCCGTAAGCTTGACAAGTTTAGTGGAAATCTCGAGAGAGTCTCTCGGGGACTGGACTAACCACGTTTGTGGCCAACCAGGATACATCATTGTGTAAGTTTATTTTACTGCACTTGTTTTAATTTCTGCAAAGTTTTTAAATTCCGCACTAAAACGCTTAATATTTTTAAAACGCTATTCACCCCCCCCTCTAGCGTAAAGCGTTATTTCCAACAATTGGTATCAGAGCCATACTCTCTGAAAGACTTAACCGTTTGAGAGAATCTTTCCATGGCTTCTACTCTAGACTCTTTTGCAGGTATTGATGAAGGACAGTGCCCCACAAGACCTCCTTTGTTTAACGGGACTAATTATTCATATTGGAAAGAAAGGATGCAGATATTCGTCAGATCAAACAGCCCTTACTTGTGGAAGGTGTACACCAAAGGAAATGAGGTTCCTGTCAAACAGGTGGAAGGAATATGGGTGCCAAAAACAGAAGAGGAATTCAACGCCGAGGATAATCGAATGGTCCAAAATAATTTTAAAGCTATTAATTTATTACTCTGTGCTGTTAATGCTAATGATTACAGGAAAATCTCCTGCCGCAAAACAGCGAAAGAAATGTGGGACAAGCTTGAGGTCACTTACGAAGGGACTGACCAGGTAAGAGAAGCTAAAATTGATTTTTTAACTCATGCTTACGAATTGTTCCATATGAAGGAAGGCGAAAAGGTAGACGAGATGTTTGAGCGGTTCTCATCAATAGTGAATGATCTCCACGCACTCAAGAAGACGTTCACAGACAAAGAACTAGTTCGAAAAATTCTTAGGAGCCTAACACCGGCATGGCGATCAAAGGCCGATGCGATTCAAGAGTCAATTGGAATCACGAACGTCACCATAGACGCTCTTAGAGGTAATCTTAAGACTTATGAATCCACTATTCTTAACCCTGTTGTTGACGAACAAAGAAGGCAAAAGATTGCTCTAAAGGCGAGCACAAGTCAATCACCAATTGAAGAGGATGGAGATAGCGAATTTGGACTCATCATCAAAAAGTTCCAAAAATTCATGCGAAAAGAATATGACCGCAAAGGGAAAAAGCAAGGTGAGCAAGTTAAATGTTATGAATGTGGTGAAACAGGGCATATCAAAACAAACTGCCCAAATCTTAAAAAGGAGAAGAAACCCTTCAAGAAGCAACGAGCATACATATCTTGGGGAGGAGATTCCGGAGACGAATCCAGTGAAGAAGAAAATGAAGAAGCGGCAAATCTCTGCCTCATGGCACAGGAAGAAAATCAAAGTGAGGTAAGTCAAATCTCTTCTCAAAATTTTTATACTCTTGATGACATGAGAAATGCCTTTGATGAATTGTATGCTGAATTTCTCAAAGTTACAAAAACCGTCACTAGTTTAAGAGAAAATGCTTCTCTAAAAGAACAAGATTTTCAAAAACAGTTTTCATTAAAAGAAAAAGAATTAGAAAAATTGGTTTTGGAAAATGAGAAGCTACTAGAACAAAACAAGTTTTATGGGAAAAGAAGTTCTGACAAGCCCGAGAGTTCTACAAAAAATTGTGCTTCTTGTGTAGACCTTAAGAATGAAGTAGGTAGATTAAAAGGCACACTAGATAAATTCAACTCCTCTCATAAAAACTTGAATGTGGTGCTTGATAACTTGAAATCAACCAAGCATGGAATAGGCTTCATAAATGAAGAAGAGGTTGATGCAAAAACCCAACCACCTAGAGCTCAACCTAGGATTAATAACAAAAATGCCTTTCCTAAAACAAACATGCATGCTAGACAAAATATTAGGAGACCTAGACATGACCTTCCGCCTAGCAATCGTCACCATAGACATGATGCATATTTTAGGCACAACAATGATCATGCTGGAAGATCCCGAAATGTTCAACCTAGAAATGACTATGGTGTTCAAATTAGGAGAAATGAAAATAGAGTAAACAATGTGCATTATTCTAGCTACTATGAGCCTAGACGCATGCATAATCCAAATGTGACATGTCATTATTGTAGACGAATTGGTCATATTGCTCCCGCATGCTTTACTAGACATAGACATGCTACTCAAACATATCATTATAGTATGCATAACCCTCAAGGACCCAAAATGGCATGGGTACCAAAAGAGCATTGATTTGTTTTGCAGGTGTGCTTGAAGGAATCAAGTGTAGTGGATGCTCCAAACACTTGACGAGAGACGAATTCAAAATTCCTTCAATTAAAGCACAAAGAAGGAGGAAGAGACGGAAAAGTCGACTTATGTTTTTTTAAATCGGAAGTATTTTCGAAAAATTCAAAAGGTAAAATTGTGGAAAAAGCTTCGTAAATTGGAGAATGAGCCAAAAGACCAAAATGAACGGAGGATGTTCAAAATCAGGTAATTGGCAAAGTCGAAGGGAAGGTAAGTACCCTAAACCCTCTTAAGAACATCCTAGGACAAAATTCTTAAGAGTTCATTTTTATCACCCGACTACACGAGTTTCAAAGTTATTATTTCATTTATAGATTACTGACTTGAGCGTCGGAGATGTTTAATTCTATTTTGCAGGCATCCCCCAAAAGGTAAGAGGAAAGTATGAATTATCTTGATACAAGAAAAAAAAAATCGATCATAATCGATTATTTATTCTTACAATCGATTATCAGTATCAATAATCGATTATTTGTTGATTCAATTTTTTTTTGCCATGAAATCTTGTTAAATGTTTACATTGCCTGATAGAATTAAGTCTCATCATTTCAGCACCCCCCTTCCAAACAATCGATTATTTGTTCTGCCAATCGATTATTTGCCAAAATTCAAACTCTCTGTGAGTGAAACAATCGATTACTATATATTGACAATCGATTATCTGTTTTAAACTTATGTTACCGTTTTGGCTCCATAATCGATTCCTGACAGGTCATAAATATGAAAAACAATCGATTACCAAGTTTGACAATCGACTATCTTTTTCAAATTTTCTTACCGTTCTGGCGTGTAATCGATGTGTCAGATCATTTTCATTAATGACAATCGATTATTCCATTCAAACAATCGATTGTTGAACGGTCAGTGAATTTATTTTTACCGTTTCAGACTTCAAATCTCTTCAAATCATTTCCAATAAATGTAAGATTCATTCCTTCTCTATATATAGGCTGCACATATGCTCTTGTATACTCACTCAAGCCTCCCAAGCATCAAATTCTCTTGTTTTCTTTGAAAAATCCTAGCACATCCTTTCAAAAAAAAAAAAATGTCAAGCCGCAACTCAAAACGTGCTCGTTCCAAACAAGGTGCTTCTTCTTCTCGCCATCCATATCAAGATGGATCGGTTCTATTCTTTGAATCCAATGAAGAGCTCACCCGTTTCTTAACCAAATTTGAGAAACGCCTTATTCTCCCTCCTCGCTTTTCAACAAACGCTCTTGTTGCACCATTCATTCCAGCCGCAAATATGCTAAGAGAGTGCAACCTTTTCAATTTCCTACTCCTTACTCACCCCTACTACAACATTTCTTTGGTTGAAGCTTTTTACTCCAACCTTCATAAAGATGATGAGGGTGAACTTGTTACCAATGTTAACGGCATTCCCATTCTAATTTCTGAAGATAACCTCCACCTCATTGCCGGCATTCCGCATGATGGTGAAGACATCTACCAGTACATAAATGATGCCGGGGTCATGATTGATGAAGCTAATCTCTTCCGCCAAGCCGGAGTAGCCTATGATGAGTCCTCTTCCCGTCGTCCCACCATAAAGGGTATGGACCCGAATTATCGTTTCATTCTCTATTTCATCACTCGTGTTCTCAAACCCCGTAAACTCAATCACACCACCATTTCCCAAGAGGATGCCAAATTTCTTCATGCTATTGTCACCGGTGTTAAAATAAATTGGTGCAAGCTTATTCTATCTCATATGTTCAATGCCACCAGAGATGACATACCTCTCCCCTATGCCCTCTTAATAATGAAATTTCTTGAAGCTTCCGGAGTCAATATTGCTAATGGTCCTCTCAAAAAGAGCACCAAAATCTGGGAAATTTCGGAGTCTTCCTTTCATCATGATGGTGATCATGCTCCCGCTCCTCCTCAAAATCGACAAGCCCGTCGTGCTCATCCTCCTCAGGAGCCTACCCTCCGGACCATTTCTGACCAAATTACTCAACTAACCCGTGAGGTCCATGGTTACTTTGATCACGTGCATTATGCCTATGCTCAGATGGTGCCATATCAAGCGCCTACCAATGATGATGAAGGGGATGGGGGTGATGAATGATGAAATTATTGTTGTTATGATGAGAAATTGTTGTTTTTGGTCTGTTTGTTCTTGATTGGTTAGTTATGTCTGGTTTCACCCTTGTAATGTTATCTTAATTTTCCAATAAATAAACGTGTGTTTATTTCACATTTTTTTCATATTCTTCCCTTGTGTAAATTTTTGCTAATGGCAAAAGGGGGAAGAAACGGGATATCAAGAAGTATGCTATATCACTCTCAACTTCATTCATGCTTAAAGTGAGGGGGAACATGAATTGAGGGGGAACATCAAATTGCATACTTTACTCTTGTCTTGGATTATCAAAATAATTATTGCATATATCCCGCTTATGTTTGCCATTATCAAAAAGGGGGAAATTGTTGGAAACACGTTTCAAATGCAATATACTAAACGTGTGTTCTTTTGTAGGTTTTGATGAATGTCAAACAAAGCAATAAGCGATATATAGCAGTGCTCAAGGACAAGCACAAAATGGATGCATTACAAGAAGCTCAAGACAAAGTTTAGAAATGTTATAATTGAGTCAATATTAATTGTGATCTTGATTCCTCAATCTTGGCTCATAACATGGCTTCTCTACTAAAATTATTTTTCCAAAATCATGCATATCTAACTTAAGTGTCAAATGATTTTAAACTATGCATATTTATATTTGTTAAAATGTTTTTCAAACATGCCTCAAAAATCTGGGCTAAGATAATCGATTATGTACTTATGATAATCGAGTATCTCTAAGCCAAGACTGCATGACAATCGATTGTGAATTAATGATAATCGATTGTGAGTAAGTCAGTTAACATCAGGTTTTTGCAAACTGCATAACAATCGATTGTGTACTTTTGATAATCGATTGTTAACTGAGGCAAAGTTTTCAAAACTCAGAAAAATCGATTATGAACTAATGGTAATCGATTAGAATGAGAAAAATGTCTCCCAGTGTTTTTAAATAAATTAATAATCGATTGTGGCTTTTGATAATCGATTATATATGAGACAGAAAGTTTTGAAATTAATTAATAATCGATTATGGCTTTTGATAATCGATTATATATGAGACAGTAAGTTTTGAAATTAATTTATAATCGATTGTTCTATTTGATAATCGATTGTTGGAACTAACCGTTGTCATACATTTTCAAATTACCTTCAGGTAATCGATTGTTGATATTTAACAATCGATGTTTTGCGTAAAATCTGGAAAAGATTTTCTGAACGTTGTTAAAATAATCGATTGTTGATTTCCTGATAATCGATGTTTTATGCCAAAAATTGGAAAGGATTTTTTAACGTTATAAATAATCGATTATTGATTTGAAGTAATCGATTGTTGACGTAAAATCTGGGATTGAATTTTTGATCTGATAGGCAAACAATCGATTGTTTAGTCTTGACAATCGATTGTCACTGAGTAATTTCAGCAATCCTTAATTGGCAATTAGACAACGGTAAGACTGAGTTTTTCACCTATAAATACAGGCTTAACTCAGTGTTTTCACAACAACAACATATACAATTTAAGTATTTTCATTGCTAAAAGCTTTCTTACATTGATCATCATTTTCATTCATCCATAAAGCTTTTTGAAGAGCCATTCTATTGAGCTAAGTTGTTGTGATCTTGAGCGTACTATTTCTACTCATATCTACTCATTGAGGAGTACTTTGTAAAGTGAGTTTGTTTTGTGTTTGTAAGAGAATTGCGATTCTCGTTTGTTGAGGAACTTGTGATTCCTCAGTTGAAGTCTTTGGGATTGTTATCCCCGAGCAGTTGAAGTCTTTGGGATTGGTATCCCCGAGCAATTGAAGTCTTTGGGATTGTTATCCCCGAGCAATTGAAGTCTTTGGGATTGTTATCCCCGAGCAATTGAAGTCTTTGGGATTGTTATCCCCGAGCAATTGAAGTCTTTGGGATTGGTATCCCCGAGCAATTGAAGTCTTTGGGATTGTGATCCCCGAGCACCTAGGTGAGGCCTGTGTCCTCAGCTGTAACGGTTTGTTAAGCACCCGTAAGCTTGACAAGTTTAGTGGAAATCTCGAGAGAGTCTCTCGGGGACTGGACTAACCACGTTTGTGGCCAACCAGGATACATCATTGTGTAAGTTTATTTTACTGCACTTGTTTTAATTTCTGCAAAGTTTTTAAATTCCGCACTAAAACGCTTAATATTTTTAAAACGCTATTCACCCCCCCCCCTCTAGCGTAAAGCGTTATTTCCAACAGTTTGTACTACGTGGCATGACATTCAGCACTATCACATCATTGGCACTTTCACTGTTACCAGATCCCTGGTTTTATTTATTAATGAAGTGTTGTGGCCAAGGGGAAATTTTATGTGCGGACATGCACTATCTGATTATGCATTCACTTGCCTGAATGATAAAAAAAAGAATATTTTTAAAAAATGTTTTAAACTAAGCCAGTTATTATTTACCCTTGTTAATCACCGAGTTGGAATACTCACTTTACTCCCTACACCTCGCGTGCAGTGGCAGGTAATTTTCGCTCGGGAGCGAGTTATTAGCGGATTGAAGGTATTATTATTTTTGCTGAGCAAGGTGACCGCAGTGTTTGCGGCACCAGACTTCATCTTTTGAACTCCAGTTTTTATTTTATCTATTTTATTGGCCCTGTAGTGGTGTTCAGTCTTCTTTTGATGCTCGTGACTTGTAACACCCCGGTCGGGTTAGGTTGGGTTGGGTTGTAATTAATAGTTTTTAATGCTATTAAGTTGTACTTTCTATTCATTTATATTTAAAAATAGTTAAAGAGAGGATTTGGTTAGTTGACTGGCCTTGTCTTCAAGAGAGGCTCCATCACGACCATGTAGGGAAATTGAGTCGTGACAAGTTGGTATCAGAGCCTAGGTTAGGTCTCATGAGTCATGGGAAGGTTTAGTACAGTCTCAGGGATGGGTACAAAGATGTTTGTATTTATCCTTGAGAGGCTGCAGAACCTTTAGGAATAACTTCACATTCTTAAATTCTCATAGTGCGTTCTTGATTTACCTTGAAAATTAACTCTTGAATTTCTTCCTCATGTCTGTATGCGCGCATGAGCGCTCAATATTATATGTGCCTTGATGACTTATAATTCCGCAATCAAGGGGTGAGATATGACTGCTATGAGTTTATGTTGGGCCAGCCTACCAGACTTGAGGCCGAATCTTCGCTTATGGCTTGAGCACTGAGGTGCCGAATTTGCGAGCTGGTGTTAGGAACCTATATGTTCAGTATTGTGCCAAATTGTGAGAATGGCGGCTGGATAGCTACGTGATGAGTATGTTGGTATTGTGTGATGTGTCTATATGACTTGGTAGTGATGAAGAAGTCTGCTGTATAATAACTGAACTGTAAAGGGTTCGATTCCCATTATGATCCGTTGTGTTACTTCGAGTTATGGGCGCATGAAGAATATTTTTGTGTCTCCTAGTTGGGGAGCAAAGTGCATTACATGCGGCGGAATGAGTTCAGACCCGGGAAGACTAAATGAATATGCAACGCATATGATTGTGGAAGGTGTGTTAAGATACTAAATTGACGCGAAACAGGTGGGTTATCTCCTGCAAAGTGTTCTTAAGTGGTATTCTCCTTATGTGTACGTTAGAAGATCTCATGTGTAATTGAAAGGTACGTGTTGTAATTAGATAAATTCAGGTCGCTCTAGAGAGTGGACTCAGCTGATGTGGGGGATGACTATGATATTTACAGGGGATTACAGTACTAGATGATCGGTGTTTTCACAAACTTGTAGACAAATTGAGTTTAATCTCACTATGAAATAGTGGTATCATTAGGGTAATAGTGTTACAAGTTGTTGATTATGTTCTGATATATGGCTTCGAGCCTAGTTAGGGAGGTTGCTGTTGATTAGCTGATTGCATAGTTATGTGCTACGTGATTTCATTTTGAGGTATGCTGGCGGATCAGTTCTGTTTGCAGAAATTAGAGCCGATGGTGGCACGATTGAAGCAAAAATTATGACAATGATTCTATGGTGCTTCATAGATGTGACAAAATAACAAGATTTCTTGAGCTGTTGTTGATAAAGGATAATAAGCGTATAGAGAAGGAAGATGTTTATTTGTACTGGATTGAGATCATAGCCTACAGTGTCAGAGTGCAAATAAGGCATGAGTGATATGTTTGTTAAGTCAGGTAAATTGCAGATCGAATATGAAGTAAATGACTCTCGAGGGTGGTTTTATTGTGTTCAAGATTCTACATGTAACCACCAGGTGACTTAATGTCATGTATATGGCTAGAGACTGTGTTTTCATTGGAAAAGGTCAAGACTTGTGGTATTTTTATGTTGATTATGGGATCCTATGTATTGGTATCTGGGAAGTAAGGGTAACGAATTCGGATTCGCAGGAAGTTCTTCAAAGTATAGTATTTTGGAATGGGGTATTTTTGGGAAAATTTGAGAGAGTATTTAGTGGCCTATGGGTCTTAGACATTGTGGTGTTACGTTCGAGTCTCGTGTGGGAAGCCTGGGTTGAGGCATTTTGGTGCTATAGCAAGAGAGGAAATCAAATCGATCATGAATTAGAAAAATATTATATAAAATAAGTAAAATAGCTTGATAGTAGACTGAATCGGTATGGTAAGATATGATTAATTCTTCGTATGTGTTCGAGGTAATGAGTTTTTAAAAGTGTTGTGCAGCGAAGCTCTTGAGTACTGATAGTTTGCTTAGCTTGGTCCAGGTAGAAAGATTCAGTCGTGGCAGTTTAACTTGTGCAATGGAAATGGGTAGAGAGTTTTTGATAAGTTTTATCGTGGTTTCAGGCGTATATATTGCCTATGGGCATGCGAAGCATGGGATGTGTAGTGAGTTTCTTCAAAATGGGATCAATAAAGAGTTCTCGACTAGTTGGCTACGTAGATATTTGTGGTTAGGAAAAGGGAGATGGAGTTATCATGTTATCCTAGAGTGGTATGGTATGTTCGATATGTTGTGGAGGATTGGGATTTGCGTGTGTGAGGTTTTCATTCAGTTTAGAATAGAATATCATTAAATTCCTAAGCAACACGGGTAGTTGTAGGTGATTTAAGAATCAACCTTCAAATGATTAAGGGAAATGGTACTGTTATTCTAGCGATTTGTCGGGGGTATATGTTCAGTAAAAGGGGAAGGAGATGTAAACTGATAATATTTTGGTGGGATTGCAGCATTTTATTTTTGGGTCGACTGTTGATATTTGAGTCAGTTGATGGCATAGAAAAATTTTAGAATATCGTTCGTGGAATGACTGGGTACTTGAGGCGTAAAAATGTATTCATACTATGGAATTTGGGATCAGGTACAGTGATTCGTGACTAGGAGTTCTCACGTATTGACTATGTAGTGGTTGTGGATCCTAAGTATTGGTACCATTAGCAGCTATTGGGATTTGGAGGCCCGAATGGATCTTTCCTTGCTTGATATATTAGATTTTGGATATTGCATTGGGGTATAGACTGGTCGCCTCAGTGTTGGGTTATTCTAGACTATTGTACTCTGGGTTATGTTAGAAAATGCCACAGGTTGCATGGCGGAAAGCACTGGATTATGTTCTAGCAGAGAGGTTGTATTCCAAAGACCAACGGACGGTTAGGAAGGATTTCTTTTCTTAATTGGGCCTTCGTGGTAGGTGTTAGTGCAGAGGTTTCTACCATTGGCTGGGCTAGATTGTGGATTTCGATATTTATTTGGTGCTAGGCACCATATTGTATGGCTCCAGCAGGAGCTATAGTAGTGGGAGGAGCAGCTTTTGGTTTCTTGGTATTGAGTTCCTTGGCAGGCCAATGTGTCTACGTATTTAGCTTGAGTTAGCTTGGATAGTCCCGAGTTGTATTGTTGAGGGACATGCTGATTCGATCATATTGAGCTTGTTAATGATCTAAGGAGATCTGTGAGTTGCTTTTCTATGCTGTGAGATGTTACGATTTTTTGGATATGGGCACAGGTGGTGTGGTTCTACTAAGAATTCAGAAAAGAAGTCGACCGGGATGAGTAATTGAGTGTTGCTCGGTAAATAGAGTAGTTTTTATGACCTATGGGGTTGTGTGTCGTATGTTATACATTTCAATGTGGGTGTAATGAATAACTTTGGCTTCTGATCTCAATTGTGCGTTGCTGGCGATGTTGAGCATAGTGACTTGAGGTGATTCATTTGTAACAGTGTTTTGATATGATTGCACGTTGTGGTGAGGCCACATAAAGTTATGACCTTTCAAGGAGGATAGGGGTACTCTATTCTATGATGTGAGACGGGTCTCAAATTTTTGTTGAAATGGTATTGAGGAGTTTGAGGTACAACTCATTCATTTGAGCCATTTGCCATGATTTTACTATGTTTAGACCGTTTCTTATTGGCGTGTGTATTATGCAAGTTGTGGATTAAGCCTGTATTGAGGTGTCACATCACTAGAGTGGTGTGTTGGATTCGAGGGGGTCATTGGAGTCATTAATGAATATGGACATATTTGGTTTAAGCTTGTTGGAAGGTTAATATCGAGTTTCAGCTCGGAAATCTGTTGCGGTAGTAGTCAAAAGGAAAGTTACTTCTGTTGGAACATATGTATATGTTGATACTTATATGTTTTGATAATTGACAAACCAATTTAATGAAAAATAATATATGCCAAATAAATGTGAGTTATTATTGAATACACTTTAATTTATATTTTAACTAAAGTGCTATTCATTTTGTAGATATGCAAAGGAAGATAAAGAATTGATATGCAAAATTACAATGAGCATAGAGGAAGAAAAGGCTATGCAACGTTATTTGAGCGGACAAGAATTGGAGTCCAAGAAGTTCAAGACAAGATCGAGAAAAGCAATGAAAATAAATGAAGACCTTTTGTTGAGTCTTATTTATATTGTCTTTATTGTGATCTTGATCCGACTTTAAGTTTGAGTCTTGGCTTCTCTCATAAAATGATTTTACAACATATGCATATCATAAATGATTTTACAATATATGCATATCATAAATGGTTTTACAACATATGCATATCATAAATGATTTTACAACATATGCATATCATAAATGGTTTTACAATATATGCATATCATAAGTGATTTTACAATATATGCATATCATAAATGGTTTTACAATATATGCATATCATAAATATTTTTATTTGTGATAAAAATATTTTTATTGGTTTTAAATGTTATATAATAAATATTTTCAATACATTTAAAACAAAATGATTTTAAATATTTTTATTGATTCGGAATGGTCATTACAATTGTTTTTCATGTTTAAGATATTTATATCTTCAAACAAAGCTTTGAAAAACATTTTATAACTTATTTTCAATAAGTTAGTTGTTTTAAAAAGGGACCATTTCCGCAAGGTCAGATAGTCGAATATCTGATATTGGATAGTCGACTATCCTGATGACCGTTGCCAAGATAGTCGAATATCCATATCAGATAGTCGACTATCCTTGTGACCGTTGCCAAGATAGTCGAATAACCATATCGGATAGTCGACTATCTAACAGATTTTCAGAATCTGTATTTATGATCATAGCAACGGCTAGGAGTGATTTTGGAGCTATAAATACATCTCAAAATCACTCATTAAACACACAAACTTCTGACCAAAAATATTCTTAAGCTTTCATACATTTCCAATATCATTTATTGATCATTTTTATCATATTTTGAAAGCCAAGGTCTTGAATTTATTATTGTGTTCTTGAGCGTATTTGTTTTCTCATATCCACTCTATTAAGAGAGTCTTGTTTAAGTGAGTGCTTAGTGTTTTGTACACTTGAAGAGAATTGTTATTCTCTTGTTGTAAGAAGGAACTTGTGTTTCCTTGGTTGAAGTCTAGGAGTGTTGTATCTCCGAGCAAAGGTGTTGAGGCTTGTGTCCTCTGGTTGTAAAGGTTTGTTAGGCACCCGTAAGCTTAACAGTGAAGTCTTGGGGTGAGGTATCCTCGAGCAAGTGAAGTCTTAAGGTGTGGTATCATTGAGGAAGTGTAACGGTTTGTTAAGCACCCGTAAGCTTAACGAAGTTAGTGGAAATCTCGAGAGAGTCTCTCGGGGACTGGACTAGCCACGGGTTGTGGTGAACCAGGATACATCGGTGCGTTATTCTTGTTTATTTACTTATCGCACTTATTTATTTCCTGCAATTTTTTTTTTCAAATTCCGCAAGTTTACGCTATTTTTATTATAACGCTATTCACCCCCTCTAGCGTTAAGCGTATTATCTAACAATTGGTATCAGAGCCTAACTCTCTGAAAGACTTAACAGTTTGAGAGAATCCTTCAATGGCTTCTACTAGTAGTGCTTTTGCAGGAATAGGTGAAGGTCACTCTACCTTTTTGCCTCCACTATTTGATGGAAGCAATTACACACATTGGAAAGATCGGATGACAATCTTCATTAAATCAAACAACTTTCGTCTTTGGCAAATCATCAAGTATGGTGAACAATTGACGAAACAAGTTGGAAATGCCATGGTAAGTAAATACAATACCAAGGCTATCAATATGTTGTATAGTTCCTTGAAACAGGAGGACTATCGGAAAATTTCCCAATACAAAACTGCTAAAGAGATGTGGGACAAGCTTGAGGACACTTATGAAAATGCGGCTCAAGAAGCAGACAGTTCATGTGATGAGCCAACTGCCAAATGCCTCATGGCCGACGAAGGAGAAGAGGTAAGTACATCTAACTCTCACTCTTTTGAAGAATTACAAAGTACCTATAATGAACTGTATGGTGAATTTGTTAATGCCTCCAAAATGATAAAAGATTTGAAGAAAACATTTTCTTTGCAGAAAACACTTTCTTTACAAGAAAAAGATTTTGGAAAATCCTCTTCTTTGAAAGAAATAGATTTTGAAAAGCTAACTAATGAAAATGGTGTTCTCAAAAATAAAATTGATGTTTTAGAAAAAGAAAATGATTTCTTGAAAAATGACATTTTTTATCTTAGAAATAAGATTAAAGCAATGAATGAATCTTCTTCAATTGATAAAAGTTCTATTTGTTTATCTTGTGTTTCTTTGAAACTAGAACACATTGAACTTAGGAACACACTAAAAAAATATAGTGTAGATGCTCCTAAAACTATTGAAGTGATTAAGAAGAAAAAGCCTAAGAAAAATAGAAGGCGTAAAAAGAATAAGAATCATGCTAGAAATTGTGATGCACCACCTAGAAATAATTCTAGGATTTTTAATGAGTTTAGAATTAATAATTTTAGACCACCTAGAAACGATTCTAGGAATTGTGCAAATGAATCTAGAAATAATTATTCTAGACCGCCTAGAAATAACTTTAGGAATTTCAACGCTCCTATGAATGTTGATTTTAGATTACCTAGAACGTATTTGGCACAACCTAGGCATATGCACAACCAGAATGTTGTATGTCACTACTGCAACCGGGTAGGACACATAGCACCCACATGTTTTGCAAAACATAGGGATTTATCTTGTGGCTATAATTATTATTTGCCTAACCCCCAAGGACCCAAAAGTGTTTGGGTACCAAAAACCTATGTTTAGGTACTTTTGCAGGTGTTCTTGAAGACTACAATATTGTAGTAGATGCACCAAGCACGGAACCTCATTGCATCAAGGGGGAATTTCGGTTAGTTATTCTTTTCGATAAAAACCGAATTGTTGATATGTGCAAGCAAACGATGTTAACATATTTGTTGTTAATTTAGTTCTTATACTGTTGAAATTTCTGATATGCTTAATCGTAATAGTTGTTAAATAACAATTGATACATCTGTTATGTTTTCCAATAAAAATTGATTTTAAATCATGCATATTTGTTTTAGCCAAAATGATTTTTTAAACACGCCTTTAAAATCTGGACTAAGATAATCGATTATGTACTTATGATAATCGACTATGTTTAAGTCAGCTGCTTGACAATCGATTGTGAACTAATGACAATCGATTGTGTTAAGGCAGTGAGCATCAGATATTTCAAATCTGCATGACAATCGATTGTGAACCTTATGACAATCGATTGTGATGAGGCAGTGTCCATCAATGTTTTTCAAAGCTCAAAATAATCGATTGTGAAGCTAATGACAATCGATTGTGAAGAGACAGTGTCCATCAGATTTTTCAAAGTCACAAAATAATCGATTGTGAACTTATGACAATCGATTGTGTTGAGGCAGTGTCTTCCAGACTTCTTCAAAGTTATTATATAATCGATTGTGAGTTTATAACAATCGATTGTCAAGAGGCAGTGTCTAAATTGATTTTTCAAGACTGATATATAATCGATTGTCAACATTGCATAATCGATTGTATAACTGACCGTTGCCAAAAAGTTTTCAAATACCGTCAGGTAATCGATTGTAGATTTGTAACAATCGATTGTTTTAATTAAAATCTAGAAAATATTTTTTGAACGTTGCCACTAATCGATTGTTAAGCGTAAAATCTGGGAATGATTTTTGGAATGACTGGCAGACAATCGATTGTGGTAACTTGACAATCGATTGTCATAGAGCAAAATCAGCAATTCTTAATTGGCAATTAGGCAACTGTTGTGTATGTTCTTCAACAAATGGTTTTATCATTGTTTTATAACAATTGGTAGATCTATGTTTTGTTGGTATGTCTTGATAAATTTCTATAAATCTTCATATTGCATACTTCTCATAGTCTTTCTTTAATATACTCCCTTCTTGCTAAATGCCAAAAAGAAGAAGTGTTTAGGCGATATGCCTCAAGTAAGAGGGAATATCTTTACATTCTAGTTTGCCTTAATTGAAGGGGAATTTTTTCATTAAGGAAATTGCATGAATGTTATTGATGATATTTCTTGTACTTTAAAAATAATTTTTTATTGATGATATTATATTTGGAGCAACTAATAAATTTGTATGCAAGGAGTTTAAAACTCATGACTAGCAAATTCTTGAAATATCATGATGGACGAACTAAATTTCAACTTGAGGGTGCAAGTGAAACAAATGAAAGAGGGAACTCTCATTTGTCATGCTCAATATTGCAATGAGTTGCTAAATCGCTTTGAAATAAGCAACACCAAAGCAATGGCCAATTCAATGAATTCATATGACCGTCTTGACAGAAATGTGAAAGGTAAGGAAAGCAATACCAAGTATTACAAAGGTATGATCGTTCCTCACTTTACCTTATTGCTAGCAGAATTGATATAATATTTAGCGTTTATTGATGTGCTAAGACATAAATCATGTTCAAAGGAGTCACGTCCTAATGCGGTTAAACGTTGATCTAAATGCATAAATTTTTTTTTGTTGCATTTATATTTTGAATATTACTGACTTGAGCGTGGAAGACGCGTATTTTCTTTTGCAGGTATCGCCCTAAATTCAGGGGGAACCAAGATAAAGTTTCAATTCAAGTCAATATTATTTTTCTTACTTGACTTGTGAATTTAGAAATAGCATATTTGATTTGATAAAATTATGTTCATAAAATTATGATATATACTTTTACCAAAAATATAGTTTATTTTTAATAAACGGATTCCATAAAATGAAAATTGTTTTTCCAATATTTTCTGCTTAAACGATTTTTCAAAGTCGTCGAAGTTAATCGACTAACTAGAAGTTATTCGAATAACTTGATTATCCAGAAAATCAAGCTATTTCTCCAGATATTCGACTAACCAGAAGTTATTCGAGTATATCTGTTTCTAGATATTCGACTATCTCAGAAGATATTCGAATATCGTTCCCAGATAGTCGACTATTCAATAAGTTATTCGACTATCCTCAGTCAAATTTCAAAAATCTGATCGTTTTATTGCCGTTCCAATCAGTCCAAAAATCTGATTTTTGTCATTCAATGCTATGTTTTCTTGAACTCTATAAATAGGATTAGTGTGCACTCTTTGTTTCACACCAAAATCATTCTTGTTCAAGAAATTCTCTTCAAAAATTCTATTCCAAACTTCTTCCAAAAGTTCTTCTTGCCTACAAATTTCAATGGCAAATAGAAGCTCTAAACGCTCTCGTGCCGGAAAGAATATCCCTTCTTCTTCAAATCCTCCTCCATCTCTATATTGTTATGATGATGGATCCGTTCTTTGGTTTGAACAAGAAAATGAGCTTCAACGATTTATTAGAAACTTTGAAAATCGAGATATTCTTCCACCTCGATTCACAACTGCAAGATATCTAGCGGATTCTAATCATTCCAATATACTTCTACAAAGTTCAATCCTTGACTTTGTTTATTTGAAGTATGATTTCATTCATCCTCTTTTGATTCAAGCCTTCTATTCGAACCTTAAGAAAGATGAAGATGGAGTTCTCTCTACCAAAGTCAATGGCATTCCTATCCTTTTAAGTGAAGAAAATATTCAAGCTATCACAAATCTTCCTCGTGATGGCCAAGACATCGAACAATATACCGGTGTCGAAGGAATACTCTATGATGAAAATGTCCTCTTCAACCTTATTGGAATTGGACAATTTGAATTCTCTCAAGAGCAAAAGAGAGCCCCTATTAAAGGAATTTTTCCGGAATTTCGTTTGATTCTTTATGTTGTCACTCGGATTCTTAAACCGAGAAAAAGCAATCACACGACAATTGGCCGTGAAGATGCAAAAATCATGCATGCTATTATTTCTAAAGCACGCATAAATTGGTGTAAATTTGTTCTTACACATATGTTTGACTCAATAGGAAGTGACAAACCCCTTCCTTATGCATTACTTATAATGCATCTTCTTGAAGCATCTCAAGTCAACACCAATGTTGGTATCAAGAAAACTCGCACCAAACATTGGGAAATTCAAGAGACCTCTTTTCATGGCGATGACCAACCACATGATCAAATTCAAAATCCTCCTCCTCCAATTCAAGCTCGTCGTCCTCGTGCCCAACCGGATGTGTCTCAAGCCATCTTGGATCAACTTGCCTCTCTATCGACCTCAATTAATCGAATCGATAGTAATGTGTCTTGCACGGAAAGAAATGTGCGTAGGCTTAGTGACGAAATCCACGGATATTTTGACCATGTCAATTATTCGTATTCTCACGTCTATTCCGCAAGTATTTCTAGCGATGACGATGATTTCGACGACGATGAAAGTTCTTGATTTGTATTTTCATTATTTGAAATGTAATTTCATTTATTGTAATATATTTTCAATTACTCTTATTGTAATTTTCCTTCTTCATTAATGAAATTATCTTTTTGTTAATGTCAAAAAGGGGAAGATTAAGGGTATATGCATATTTATCTTTAATCATGCTTTTGGGAAGATTAAGGGTATATTTATTTTCCATTAAATTGGGAAAGATAAGGGTATATGCATACTTATTTATTTATAAGCATATTTATTTGTTTTAAATATTTATTGCATAAATTGAGGGGGAACTCAATAATAACTTGTCTTATATTTGGCATAGTCTTTTATAAAGGGTATATGCATATTCCCATGAAGGTTTGCCATTATCAAAAAGGGGGAAATTGTTGGAACATATGTATATGTTCATACTTATATGTTTTGATAATTGACAAACCAATTTAATGAAAATAATATATGCCAAATAAATGTGAGTTATTATTGAATACACTTTAATTTATATTTTAACTAAAGTGCTATTCATTTTGTAGATATGCAAAAGGAAGATAAAGAATTGATATGCAAAATTACAAGGAGCATAGAGGAAGAAAAGGCTATGCAACGTTATTTGAGCGAACAAGAATTGGAGTCCAAGAAGTTCAAGACAAGATCGAGAGAAGCAATGAAAATAAATGAAGACCTTTTGTTGAGTCTTATTTATATTGTCTTTATTGTGATCTTGATCCGACTTTAAGTTTGAGTCTTGGCTTCTCTCATAAAGTGATTTTACAACATATGCATATCATAAATGATTTTACAATATATGCATATCATAAGTGATTTTACAATATATGCATATCATAAATGGTTTTACAATATATGCATATCATAAATGATTTTACAATATATGCATATCATAAATGGTTTTACAATATATGCATATCATAAATGATTTTACAATATATGCATATCATAAATGGTTTTACAATATATGCATATCATAAATATTTTTATTTGTGACAAAAATATTTTTATTGGTTTTAAATGTTATATAATAAATATTTTCAATACATTTAAAACAAAATAATTTTAAATGTTTTTATTGATTCGGAATGGTCATTACAATTGTTTTTCATGTTTAAGATATTTATATCTTCAAACAAAGCTTTGAAAAATATTTTATAACTTATTTTCAATAAGTTAGTTGTTATAAAAACGGACCATTTCCGCAAGGTCAGATAGTCGAATATCTGATATTGGATAGTCGACTATCCTGATGACCGCTGCCAAGATAGTCGAATATCCATATCAGATAGTCGACTATCCTTGTGACCGTTGCCAAGATAGTTGAATAACCATATCGGATAGTCGACTATCTAACAGATTTTCAGAATCTGTATTTATGATCATAGCAACGGCTAGGAGTGATTTTGGAGCTATAAATACATCTCAAAATCACTCATTAAACACACAAACTTCTGACCAAAAATATTCTTAAGCTTTCATACATTTCCAATATCATTTATTGATCATTTTTATCATATTTTGAAAGCCAAGGTCTTGAATTTATTATTGTGTTCTTGAGCGTATTTGTTTACTCATATCCACTCTATTAAGAGAGTCTTGTTTAAGTGAGTGCTTAGTGTTTTGTACACTTGAAGAGAATTGTTATTCTCTTGTTGTAAGAAGGAACTTGTGTTTCCTTGGTTGAAGTCTAGGAGTGTTGTATCTCCGAGCAAAGGTGTTGAGGCTTGTGTCCTCTGGTTGTAAAGGTTTGTTAGGCACCCGTAAGCTTAACAGTGAAGTCTTGGGGTGAGGTATCCTCGAGCAAGTGAAGTCTTAAGGTGTGGTATCCTTGAGCAAGTGTAACGGTTTGTTAAGCACCCGTAAGCTTAACGAAGTTAGTGGAAATCTCGAGAGAGTCTCTCGGGGACTGGACTAGCCACGGGTTGTGATGAACCAGGATACATCGGTGCGTTCATTCTTGTTTATTTACTTATCGCACTTATTTATTTCCTACAATTTTTTTTTTCAAATTCCGCAAGTTTACGCTATTTTTATTATAACGCTATTCACCCCCCCTCTAGCGTTAAGCGTATTATCTAACAACTTCATGATTGGTTGATGTGAGAAATTGTTATAGTTTGTTACGTGTGTCATTTATCGTTGGTAGTCTATGAAAGTGTTGGAATAAGACCTTGGTTGATAAGAGGTTCTTTATCGATATTGGGTTTTGTGGGTAACTACTGTGAATAGAAGTTATCGTTTTTAGTGGTTGGGTTATGTAGTGCATCATATGATTGCACTAGAGATTGCAGGTATGGGTAATTACAACTGGTTCAAGCTTATTCTGAGTATAGATGTGACGTTCCGATCTTGTGTATGATTTCGAAAAGTGCAATGCGGTCCTACGGTTTTTGGGTTAGATGGACAATGAAATTTGAGCTAAATTGGGGTATCGGGCTATGCGAGATGGTGACGAGGTATAACCCCGGGTATGTGCTTGGTAAGCTATTGGGTTGCTTCTTGTACAACTCTGGGTACGCTCGAATGTGACGACCCAATACATCTTCTCATGTATTTACTGCTCCGTTTCCCCCATGTTTATGCTTCTTCATATTTTGTTATCGCTATGTGGTGTGTTAGAGTTGATTGGACTGGTTTTGATAAGAAATGAGACGCTTTGTCTTTTTAAGGAAACTTTAAGTTGCAAGAGTCAACCGAATGTTGACTATTGAGTTTAAGGGCTCAGATGTGATTTTCTGTGATTCGGGTAGCTTCGGGGGATGATTTGTGACTTAGGAGTGCGATCAGAATTGATTTTGGAGATCCGATTTGAAATTTGGCTTGAATTAGCAAAGTTAGTATTTTGGCGAATTCTGGTGGGTAGGTGAGATTTTGATTCCAGGGTCGGAATGGAATTTTTGGAGTTACAGTAGCTCCGCTAGGTGATTTTGGATATGTGTTAGGTCATTCGAACGTGGTTTGGTCGAGTTTTTGATCGAATGTGCAATTCGGAAGTTTTTAAGAAACTTAGACTTTGATTTGATGAAATTTGAGGATTTTTATGTTAAGGATAATGTTTTGATGGTTCGAGCAAGTTTGAATAAGGTAATAGAGCATGTTGGTATTTTTGGTTGAGGTCTCGGGGGCCTCGGGGTGAGATCGGGTGTTTAAACAAGAGTTTTTGAAGTTTACTTTAGGTTTGTATTGTTGTCATCTGGTATTTACGCTTCTGCGGAAATGGACCGCAGAAGCGGATGAAGGAGAGCAGAAGCAATTCTTGGCCTGGTAAGGAGTTTCCGCAAAAGTAAAACAGTGTCCGCAAAAGCGAGTCCGCAGGAGCGGACTTTCAACCGCAGAAACGGTAATGGGTGATCCGCATAAGCGGATTTTTTGATGCAAAGCCGGGAATTGGTGAACTTCAATGAAAGCCGCTCAAACGGAGTTTTGGCCGCATAAGCGGAAATGGGACCGCAAAAGATGAAATCGCTGTTGGCAGAAGGGTTTTATATCATTATATCATCTGCGAGCTTATATCTTTTTTCCTCCATTGTTGAGCAATTTTTGAGCTTTGGGCGAGCATTTTTGAGGGTTTTGACTGAGAATTAAATGGAGATAAGTTCCTTTGACCAATTATTGAAGTTTATTGCAAAAGTAACATGGAAATGGGTTGAAATTCAGTAAACAAAGGGTAAAGCTAGGGCTTGAGTCTTTGACATTTCAAATTTGGAATTTGAGAGGACATTTGAGCTCGAATTTGGTAGTTCTTTGTATGTATGGACTCGTGGTGAGATGAGGAATCCGGCAATGCATGTTTTGTATTTTTTTTGGGAAGCAGTCCCGGGGCTTGGATTTTTCTAGTTTTGAGATTTTTGCTATATTTTGATTTTCTTTCGATTAGGCATTGTTCCCTTAGCATATGCTGATGTATTCGCTCTTATTTTGGTAAGATACGACGTACATGGAGGTTGATTTTGTGGGTAAAGGCATCGCGAGCTAGAGATTTCTCCGGTTCGAGGTGAGTAATACTTATAAATGATATCCTTAGGGTCTGAAACCCCAGATTTGCACATCATAGTGTTGTATTGAGGTTACTTGCACGCCGGATATGAGCGTGGGGTAGAGCACCGTTGGGGATTGTGACTTGGTCCGTCCCGATTGTTGATTTTTACTGCGTATTTGACTGAAACTAATTTTTATTATTATGATTTGGGCTGATTGCCATATGTTGGACATCGTGCAGATTATTTGAATCCTTCAGGGATTGACATAACTATTTCTGCATTACTTTGCATGTTATTTGATCACGGTCTAGAGTTTTGATATTATTTTGAAAATTAGCCATTTTTCATAATTTAAAAACTTAAATAATATTTTACTGACGTTTTGAGCAGAGAACTGTTATTTTAGTATTGCCGAAGTAGCTTAAGTGCATTTCTTGATTTTGCACGGATCTGGCTGAATGCCACAGCGGTATGATATTGATATTGCGCTTGGACTGTAAGAGCCCCTCCGGAGTCTGAACCCCCACAGTGAGCGCAGGTAGCAAAATTGGATCGGGCTGCACGCCGCAGCGGTCATCTGCATTGAATTGCATTTACGCATTTCTTCCTGTTTGTACTACGTGGCATGACATTCAACACTCTCATATCATTAGCATCCATGTTATATCTTGCATTGTTACTAAATTCATGGTGTTATTTGTTAATGGAGTGTTGTGCCCAAGTCTTATGTGTGGACTTGCATTATCTGATTATGCATTCACTTGCTTGACTGTTGAAAAAAGGGATATTTTTAAAAGAGGTTTTAAACCGCGTCAGATATTTTCTATATGATTTTTCCCTGACTTACTTTTTTCTAAACGAGTTGTGTTGTCCGATATTTCTTGATGGAGTGTTCCTACGTGTTTTCTTGCCTCTCAGTTATTATTTACCCTTGTAACTCACCGAGTTGGAGTACTCACTTTACTCGCTGCAGCTCGCATGCAGTTGCAGGTAATGTTTGCCCGGAAGAGGGTTATTAGCGGATTGAAAGTATTATTAATGTAGCTGAGCAAGGTGACCGCCAACGTTCGCAGCTCCGGACTTCATCTTTTGAACGCCATTTTATATTTTATATAATGTATTGGCCTTGTAGTGGTGTTCAGTCTTTTTTAGATGCTCTTGACTTGTGACACCCCGATTAGGTTGTGTTGGGTTGTAATTAATAGTGTTTATTGCCATTAAGTTGTACTTTCTATTCATTTATAAATAAAATGGTTAAATAGAGGATTGTTAGTTGGCTGGGTAAGAAATTGGGTCGTGACACAAGCCCCAGGCACTAAGAGTTGGGCGTGTTTTAGGCGCTTAGTCGGGCTCTTATGGCGTAAGCCTTATAGAACTAATCCCCACACGTGAGCCTCAGTACGTTTTAGTAGTTCCCCGCCCAGAAGCGAGCCCCGAGGATTATCCCAATAAGCCTTTTAAAACAGTGATGGTGTTAGCTATATATTTGGGGTAGTGTGTAGATTATCGTCTTTCCTTCAGTGCTACTAATTTGTGCGAAACAATTGTAGGTACAATTATGGCGGCGAACAATGAACTTAGAGCCATGCGTTTGAGGGATGTGGACATTGATGATGACCAAGTTGAAGAGATTCCTCTTGAACCTCAAGCCAATAGAAGAGGCCGGGCGCCTCATGAAAATGTTCTAATCCACCCCTACCCCCACCACGAGAGGCTCGACACGGGGTGCTACCCAATGAAATGTATGCAAGTGAAATAGTCCCTCCCCATATTAGGGCGGGAAACATTCAAATCACCAATGTGATGCTCACTTTGCTAGAGCGATGAGGTTTATTCATCGGGGCTCTAAAACAAAATACTTATAAACATTTGAAAGGGTTTCTTGACAATTGTTGGGGGAGCAAACAAACAAGTGTCTTAGGTGATGCATTGAGGCGAAGGCTTTTTCTCTTCTCTCTACGAGGAAAACTTTAGATTGGTTTGAATGATTTCCGAACCATTCCATTCATTCTTGGGATGAGTTGGCAGAGAAATTTATTGCTAAGTTCTTCTCTCCCAGGCATATGACTACACTTCAAGACGATATTTTAACATTCGAGCAAGAGCCAAATGAACCACTATACGAGATATGGGAGCGGTATCGAACAATGGTCAACGAATGTACCAACAATGATGTGATGGAAAAAATGATTCATCAAACCTTCTATCATGGGATTAACACGACCAAACAATATGTAGTGAATATACTTGTCTGTGGACATTTTGTGACTACTCCTTATATAGAGGCTTGTTAGATTTTGGATGAAATGGCAGAAATGTCATCAGCATGGCAATCCCGGGCTAATGTTCCACAAGGTGATCCGAATATGATTCACCTCCGTAAAGAGTTGTATGATAATGGGCAAGACATTGCCGAATTGACTACTACCATGAATAAACTAGCAAAGGCACAGCTTTATCAAGTGGTCAATGCCATGGAAGGGGTGAACATGATGATAAATAAGAAAAGAACAAATGGTCCACAAGTGCAAAATCGATTGGAGAATTATGTGCGAGAGGATAGTGGGTTTTGATGAATATGACTCTTACAATGAACAAGAAGAGGAGGTCCAATATGTGAACAACTTTCAATGGCAAAGAAACAACTTCCAAGGCCCAAATCTACAAAAATGGACAAACAACCAAGGTAATTGGAACTCTAACAACCAAGGAAATTGGAGTGGTTACAACAACCAATGCAATTGGAGCGGCGGCAACAATCAAGGGAATTGGCATAAAAACAACAATCAAGAAAACTGGAGTGGCAATAATCAAGGAAATTGTGGGGGGGGGGGGAGGTAATAATCAAGGATGATGGAACAATTATCAAGGTAACCGAGGGTCGGGTTTTCGAAGGCCCCCGATATATCAACAGCTGAGCAACCAACCTCCATATCCTTCCCATGGTCTAAGTTCTCTAAATAATGATATAGGACGTGTTGAGAATATAGAGAATATGTTTAAGCAAACAATGAAAAAGAATATTGATTCAGATTCCCAACTTGCCTCATACAACAGATCAATCCGCAACTTAGAAGTTCAAATGGGAAAAATATCTCAAGCTCTAAATACTCGTCCTAGGGGTAACTACGAAATGATGCGGTGGTTAGCACAAAGGTGGAAACAACATGGGGCATGTCATGGACGTTAATACAAGAAGTGGAAACGGTGGGAATGTACCTACCTCAAGACAAAGGAAACATGTGGATGAAGAGCAAGTGGTGCAGGAAGAAGAGACCCCGAATATTATGGTGTAATCTAATGATGTGGCTCGAAATGATATTGATGATAGTGTGGAAGAAACGCAAGAGGAGGTGAACCCGTATAAGGATCAAATTATAGACATACTAAAATTGATAGTACAAACGGCTACGACGCCTTTACCTAAGCCTCCACCTCAAAACCCTGAAAGGCTTGCAAAGAAAAATGGTAAAAACCAATTTGAGAAGTTTATTCAAATGATGTAGAGTCTCTCAATAAACGTACCATGAGGTGAAACTTTGGAACAAATGCCGAGTTATGTCAACTTCATGAAGGATCTTGTGACAAAGAAATGGTCAATGAATTTTAAAACTATCAAGTCACTCATAAAGCGAGTGTAATTGTGCATTCAATGGCTCCAAAGCTGAAGTATCCTGGCGCTTTCACGATACCTCATACAATTAGAAGTGACACATTTTCTAAAACGCTTTGTAATCGTGGGGCAAGTATCAATTTGATGCCCTATTCGATTTCAAGACATTGAGAATTGGGCAACCAAGGCCTACATCGATGATATTGTAAATGGCCAATCATACTATGAAGTGACCTTTGGGAGTGATTGAAGATGTCTTGGTTTGTGTTGATACATTCATTCTTCCGGCGGATTTTGTCGTTCTTGATTTTGTAGTCGATTATGAGGTACTGATTATTCTAGGAAGACCTTTCCTCTCTACTGGGAAGACTATGTTATGTTGAAGCCAGAAAGCTTACTTGGTGATAAAATTGCGGTTTTCCATGTGTGTAAGTCCATGCGGAAACTGAATAGCAATGAGGTATGCTCTTTTGTAGACTATGTGACCGATGTTATTGTCGATGAAACAAGTTTTGTGATCAATAGTGGTGATATGTTGGAGGCTTCCTTGGTCAAATTTGATGATGACGAGATGGATGGATTCATGGAATCTGTGAACTCTTTGCAAAGAATGGGGTCATACATCTATGCACCCCGAAAATTGTCCTTGGATCTTGAAAATAGGACAACTCATCCTACAAATCCTTCTGTTTAATAGCCTATAACTTTGGAGTTGAAGCCTTGTTCCTTATTTTAATTTATTAGTTATTCTTTCCTCATGTCTGACTGACACATGTAGACTCTATATTGCGATGCTACAAAAGTCGAAGAAGGCTATTGGGTAGACATTGGCAGATATCGGAGATAAGTCCCGTATTTTGCATGCATAAGATGAACTTGGAGTGTGGCACCAAACCATTTATTGAACATCAAAGGAGACTCATTGAGACTATGCAAGAAGTTTTCAAAAAGGAGATTATCATGTAGTTGGGTGCATAGGTTGTCTATCCCATCTGTGAAAGTTCGTGGACTACTCCAGTTCAATGTATCCCAAAGAAGGGGGCATGATGGTGGTCACCAATGACAAAAATGAGTTGATTTCTACAAGAATGATGACCAGTTGGAGAGTGTGTATGGTTTATCATAAGCTCAACAAATTCACAAGGAAGGATCATTTTCCAATTCCCTTCCCAGGTCGAATACGTGATTGATTGGCCGACCACGATTTCTATTGCTTTCTTGATGGGTATTCAGGCTGCAACAAAATTCTTATTTCTCTGGAGGATCAAGATAAAACAACCTTTACATGTCCTTATGGTACTTTTGCATTCGAGCAGATGTCATTTGGTTTATGCAATGCATCAATGACTTTTCAAAGATGTATGATGGCTATTCTCAGTGGTCAAAGATTCAGTTGATGATTGTCTTGCAAATTTGGATATAGTGTTGGCAAGATGTGGAGCACGGTGGGAAGTTCTTGGAGGTAAGAATAGTGGGGGTCTATTTGAAAACAGCCTCTCTACCCCAGGGTAGCGGTAAGGTCTGCGTACACACTACCCTCACTAGACCTCACTAAGTGGGATTATACTGTGTTGTCTTTTTTGGCAACATGTGAAGAAACAAATTTGGTTCTCAATTGGGAGAAATGTCATTTCATTGTTGAGGAAGGAATTTTCCTTGGCCACAAATTCTCAAAGAATGGAATTGAAGTTGACAAGGCAAAGATTGACGTGATTTCTAAACTTTCACCTCCAACTCTGATATAGGGCATACATATTTTCTTAGATAACATTGTGTTATACCTGCACTTCAGTAAAGATTTCTCTAAGGTGGTAAAACTGTTGTGCAAGATTCTTAATAACGATGTTAAGTTTAACTTCAATGATGATTGCATGATAGCTTTTGAATTGTTAAAGTTCAAGTTGACGACTACTCCTATTATCACCGCTCCTAATTGGAGTGTTCCTTTTGAATTCATGTGGAATGCGACCGATGTAGCCGTGGTGGCTGGTTTGGGGCAACTCATCAACAAGATTTTTCATCCGTTCTGTTATGCTATTAAGAATATGAATGGTGCCCAATTCAATACTGCCATTACGGAAAAGGAGTTCCTTGCCATATTGTTTGCAATTGTGAAGTTCCACCTGTACTTGATGGGTGAAAAAGTTATTCTCCACACGAATCATGCGGTACTTTGTTGTCTTATGAGTAAGAAAGATTCTAAAGATCGGTTGATGATATGTGTGTTTTCATTGCAAGAGTTTGTTATTTACATACAAGATAGAAAAGGGAGTAAAACCAAGTGGCGAACCACTTATCTTGTTTGTAAGAGGAGAGGAGGCCGCATGATGGACTTAAAATTAATAACTCTTTCCTTGATGAGCAACCGTGGGATACATTAATAAAAGAGGCGTCATAGTTTTCGAATTTAGCAAATTTCCTTGTGTGTGGTATCATCCTAGATGAGTTATCTTCAAACCAAAGGAAGATATTGGGATAAACCATAACTTTTTCAAATTTGTACGGTCGAGGTGATTATAATATTTGTACCGAAATAAGAGCAAGGTAAAATTATGAGGCTTGTTATTCTTCGCCATATGGTGGCTATCATGGTGTAACAAGAATGACATCCAAAGTGCTTAGTTATTGTTTCTATTGGCTCAGCCTTAAGAAAGGTGAATGTGATTTAGTAAAAAAGATGTGATGAATGTCAAATGGTCGGTAGAATCTCAAAGAAGAATAAAATTCCCCTCACCTTCATTTTTGGAGATTGATATTTTCGATGTGTGGGGTATTGAGTTCATGTGTCCTTTTGTGAGTTCTTTCGGAAACAACTACATCTTGTTTGTGATGGATTGTGTGTCCAAATGGGCTGAGATCATTGCTCTACACAACAATGAGGCAAGATGGGTGGTGGAATACTTGAATAAGAATATTTTCACAAGGTTTGGTACTCCACGGGCTATTATAAGCAATCGGGGGTTCATATTTTTGTACCAAGGATTTCGACACTTTACTCAGCAAATATGGCGTCACTTATAAAGTCACGACTCCCTATCATCCTCAAGCTAGAGGTCAAGTGGAAGTCTCCAAGTGGGAGACAAAGAATATTTTGTCCAATATAGTGAATTTTAAACGAACTGATGGTCCAAGAAACTTGATGATGCATTATGGACTTATCAGACGACTATCAAAATGTTGCCATACCAGTTGGTGCTTGAATATCTTGTCATCTTCTGGTGGAACGTGACCACAAAGCCATATGGGCTCTAAAGAAGTTGAATCTTGATTGAGATGTAGCCGCTAACTTGAGGGTTGCATAGTTGAATAAATTGGATGAATTATTATATTATGCCTACACAAGTTCATCCTTGTACCAAAAACATGTAATATCTTCATGAAAAAGACATTTGGAAAAACCATTTCAAGGTGGACGAGCTCGTATTGTTGTTCAATTCAAGGTTTAGGATGTTTCTCGAGAAGCTAAAGTCTAAATGGAGTGGTCACTTTGAAATTGTGGGTGTGACACCTTTTGATGTATTGGACTTGAAGAACAAAAATAATGAGGTATTTTGAGTCACTGGTCACCGGGTGTAGGATATTTTAGAAATGTCAGAGATGGCCACACTGTGGCGGTCATTCATTTAAATTGATGCTATTCTGTGTGGCGACGCGATATTAACTCAGGAGCTTCTTAGGAGGCAACCCATATTTCTTTTCCTTTTTTTCCATTTGTAGTTAGGTTTTATTTTTATGTTAACTTGAGTTGATGTGTGCTACATGGATGAGTGTCCCTTACAGGAATTGTGGATAGAAATTTGGTTAAATTTGAAAGAATTGCAGACTGCAGTTGAATTGTGCAGACCGCACAATTATAGTTGTTGCAGCAAAAGTGCTCTGTAACCGCACAATTGTCATGCAGACCTCACTAATGGAAGGTGAAAAATACCAACTCCTTGAAGTTGGTCAGTAAAAAAAAAGGTCGATTTGTGGCCGCAACTAGGAATATGCGCCAGCACACAAAGTTATGCGGATCATAGAAAATATGTCGACTTAAGCGTTCGAGGTAATAGAGTGAGGACTACAACTAAAATTGTGCGGCCGCATTCGCTCCTCTTTCCCTTAGAAAATCAATAGTATAAATAGAGGGCTAGAAAAATTGTTACACTTTTTTGTATATGAACACAAACACAACAACACTATATTTAAATTCTTGGTGGATAATCTGCCTACACTCCCAAAATTGTTGATCACTCATTCCTTGCACCTATTCATGTCCGGTATGCTTAAATTCCTTGTTAGATTTTGTATTTTTAGTTTAATTTGTAGCTTTTAGTTATTGTTTTGCCTTTTGTCAATATAATACTCATTCACGCGGGGATAAATATATAGTGGGACAACTAGTACATGCTCTATGGGGACTAGGTCAATGTATTTTCTTGCCTTTATGTGGTCAGGCGGAGGGTTGTTGCAAGCATTAGAATTGGGCTCCTTTTCCAAGATGATCTTATTATCAATTAAAGCTTCAATCTTATTCTTCAGTAAACGACACTCGTCAATAGTAATGGCCTTTCATGCCAGAATGATATGCACAAGTTTTGTTTGGGTTGACCCATTAAGGAGGATTTTCTGGAGTTATGGTATGAATAAGAATAATGTAAGTAGTAGCTTTGAGCCTTTAATATAGGTGGTCAATTGGTTCGGTGATGGCGCTATATTATTTGGGAGGTCAGCGGTCAAAAATAGGTCAAGGTCTAGGGAAGTTTTGGTGAGTGGGAGGTGATTGGTTGTGAGAGGGTTGAGTATTATAAACGTGGTAGATAGGTGCAGGTTGAGTGTATCTGGGTGAAGTGGGATGATATATAGGAGGTGGAGGTGATTGGTCAATAGGTGAGGGTGCTTGATAATTTGGGATAAGTTGATATGTGAGTATGGGTAATGGGTAGGTTTGATATTTTACTGGGATTTTGTTCTTTGTGCAACCATCATGGAACTCACATCCCTTTGCTTGGATGTGCCACAAACTGTAGAGCATTGTTGGTAGCTTGTAATGCTTCAAAGTTGGTGACCATACCACTATTAATGCCTTCCTCGATCCTTTCTCCTATCTTGATGATGTCGTAAAATTTCAGGCCCTCAATCAGCATCAACCTCTCAGAATATTATGGGTCTTGAGCTCAAATGAAAAACCTGTTCATTTGTTCTTCTTCTAAGGCTGGCCTGGCCTTAGCAGCCTCCGATCTCCAATGAGTAGCATGCTCGTAGAATGTCTTTGTAGGTTTCTTCTTCAAATTCTTGATGTAGAAAATGTCTGGTGCATTCTCCGTATTTAATCTGAACCTCTCCATGAAATCAGATGCCATACATACCCAACTTTTCCACTTCATGGGGTCTTAGCTAATGTACCAAGATAGGGCATCCCCTTTCAGACTTCTCATAAAGAGCTTCATGCGTATCTTTTCATCCTTTCCGACTCCGACAAGCTTATCGCAGTACGTCCTCAAATGGAATCTGGGATCCATTATGCCATCAAACATTTTGATCTTGGGAGGTTTGTACCCCTACAGAAGTTTGACATCTGACTGAATGCAAAGGTCCTCATAATTCAGCCCCTCAATAGCTTTGTTTCCCTCAACACCCTGGACTCCTCTAGTCAGTTTCTTGAGTTATGCGGCCAGGTTCTTGATAAGAGAGTCTTTGTCATCAGACCCGGGTGTGCTTGAAATTGGCTGAGTATAGTGTGGCAAGGTTTCCACATAAATAAGAATGTTGTGGAGATGATCATTTGTGGTGTTTAATGGTTCCAGAATGAGCAATAGGACTTGGAGAAGGAGGAGGTGGAGGGCCCTTGTATCTCCTAGAGTATGATTCTGATGCCAGAGTACATGAACTAACCATTGGCGAGGGGAATAAAATAAAAGTAAAAAAATAAATAAAAAAGTAGCAAGTTAGTGTGGAAAAGGAGAAGAAAATATTGCAATATTTAAACACATAGTGCAAAAATAGAAATCGAGTCCTCATTTAGGAGCCTCATTGTGCCCGAGTAAGGAATAGCAACAAGTTAATTTGGAGAACTTATAATACTAAATTCCTCATTTTATTGATAAAAAAAAAAGACGAATTCCATAATGACACTAAAATTGTGAAAAATAAAAATGTCACTAATGACCATCGGCCTTATTACCGTTAAAGCAGAAAGAAAAGATACTAACTACTTGGTCCCAAAAGGACCTTCTTCAGGTTGAATGTTCTCGTTGATCATGTCCTCCAGCTCGCACAAATTTTCCAGTAAAAATGCCTTCGCCAGGCATTCTCCTTTGCTTTCCTCAGTGCTTTGACAGTCGATGACTCTTTTCCTCACTTTCCCTTCCAACTCCAGCAGGCTGTATTCCAGGTATTCCAGCTTCTCACTAGCCTTGGTGACTCTTCCTTTCCATTTGTTGATTTGGTTACTTGATGGGAGGTTCCTCCGCCAGGTCTACAAGAGTGAGGGTATGGTGACCACACCAAAGCCGGGAACTTTGTCATTCATTTCTGCAAAACAAAGTGTTAGACCCTTACCCTGCCGGACTTGACTATTTAAACAAATAATTAGCATAAACTGCATTTAGTTGTCAAAATAAATGCGCAGATGTGGTAGTGTCTGTTTGGGTTCCAAGGAAACCTGGTGGACTTTGGACAAGGCTATCTTAAAGAGCCATTATGTGGACAACATTACTGACTCGGCTAGGTTTGACCATGATGCATGCACAGTTCAACAACGTATGGTTTGTATGGGGTATTAGACTGGTACCCTTGAGCGGACAAAAAGGCACGGAACCATCAATTGCAGCGTTGATCGACTGGTTTTATCACAAATACGTAATTGCCAAATTTAGGGGTGATAATATCGGAAGGAAGAAACCACTCATTATTAATGTCGCTATGGTATTTTGTTTGGCACGAGTGGAAAATGATGTTGAAGATGCAATTACAAGAATGAAACAGATTGCCATGTATTTGCACGTTCATAAAGTAATGATTACAATAATTGCTCATAATTACGACAATATTGAAGGAAAGCGGCAAAATAAAGCAATAAAGAAATAAAAGACACAAAGAGCCAGGTCAGTTTCGTAGAAGAAGAAGTGATAAAAACATTAAATAAAAGCAGCAAAGAAGCAATAAATTCACAAATAACATGAAATGGTAAAAGCATAAAGAAATTCCCCAGTAGAGTCGCCATGCTGTCGATGCCCCTTTTTCCATGGCAAAATTGGGTTAATGACATTTTGGAAGACAACTCGTTACCTTTTGGGAATTGGGTTTTGGATTAGAAGAGTCGTCACCTAATGATTAAGTGCATTAGGCCACTATAATGGGTTTGAGTTGGAAGAACCAGAGTTTGGGTAAGGGCTAGAAATGATCTCGAGGGGAAAGTGTTAGACACCCCTCAAGATCTACTAGTGTGGTTCCAGGACATATCATATTGTAACTTTACATAATCAAGTAGTCAATTAAATTCTCGAATAGAAAGGGTGCACACACAATGTTGCAAGTAAATCGAAACTTGAGAAAGGTAAAGAAGGGCAGAAATTTTGTGAAAAGATTTGCATATTTTTTACAAGAAGCATGAAATCAAATAAAGGGAGAGGGATCGTAGGTTTATAATTAATATGGATCACATCAATGCAATATCAAACAATTACTCTTCAGAAGAGGGGTCACATGTGATATTAGCGCACCGATCATCATATTCATATCTACCCTTCCCACCCTGTTAAGGTATTAAAGCGCGGAATGCTATCATTACTTATCGCATGTTATTACCCACCCCAATCCTATCAGTCTCGGAGGCGTTGAGACTACTATTGCTAAAGGGGAGGAAGTTTGGGCTTTTCACAGTTTTTCAATAGGACAAAATCTAAGCGATAGACAATAACAAGTAGCACTTTAGAGGGAAACAATAACAATTAAGGCTCAGGCAAGTCTCCTCGTTCAAAACAACAAATCTATTACCATGACTTACATGTATTGTTTTGGTCTAATTTAAGCACAGTGTATGATAGGATGAGTTATCACATATTTATTAGATGAGGAGCCCGAATTAGCCTTGTCTGGATGTAGTTTCCAAAGAGTGGCACAGTTGATTAATTACCTAACAGTTGCCTAGGTGAAGCCTATAAGCATGACATCTAATAAAGAAAGGACAGGTTTTAGAAAGTGGGATCTGCAAGTTTTAAGACTGATTTTAGAAAAGAGGATCTGTAGGTTTTAACACTGATTTTAGATTCATAACGAGGCCGGTTCAGTTAATTTAGTCCTATAAGCATGGTCTCTAAGTGTCATTGATATACAATTGTAAGGGTCCTATAGACATGATCTCTAAACGAATTGATTATTATTAGACCTAAAGTTGCTTGCCTAGTGACATACATATGCATAAGTATAGAAAATAACTTATAGGCATGATTTCTAGATGTTGAAATGCGGAATTTAAAAGTTCTATAGGCATGATTTCTAGATGCTGAATGCAGAATAAGCATGAATCAATTGTAGAATTAATGATTTCAAATATTGATTCATGCCTATTTGACTTAGTTTCTACTTGAAAAAGAATGACCTAGTTTAGTATAACTTAAATAATAAGGAATTGGGTCAGTTGAGAGATTGATTAACCTAGTTAAAGGGTTCAAACTAGATATACTAATAATAAGGCTTGAGCTCTTATTAACTGTTTTGATAGATACCCATTTTGTCTTGAAAAATCCAAATTGGGAATAATTACTCTATGACCAAGAGGTATTGAGTGAGTAACATAGAGTTGTGAGTTACAATACACCCCAATCAATGACACAAACATTAACGTCTTTATCCAATTAGGCAAATACCTCGGTTATGGTCACAACCCTTGGCCTTTAATCCAATTAGAAAAAAAAAACCTCAAAAACAATTATTTCTAGTCTTCTGTCTTTAATTTGTAATCATTAGATTAACAAATAGAAATAAGAACCTTATTATGGAATTGCAATCTAGATATGTCACGACCCCAAACCCGGTCGTGATGGCGCCCAACCCAACGGCTAGGCATGCCCGACCAAATGTGCTCTCAACCCGAGCTTAGAGCTCATAAACCATATATTTTAATCCATTAATAGTGAAGGAAGCCAAAATAAACTGTTAGCTACAAAAGTATCCCGAAAATCTCACAGAACAACATAACTTCCCAAAATACATGGGGTCACGAGTATTAGAGCCTCTAAATACTGAATACATGTCAGAATGAGGGAAATACAAGTGTCAGAATAACTAGAAAATAACTAGAAGATCAGATACATGGGTCCTGCGGACGCTGGCAGCTACCTCAATACTCTGTCAAACTAATAATCAGCAACCACACACGCAAATCCTCTAGAGTACCTGAATCTGCACACAAGGTGCAGGGAGTAGGGTGTGAGTCTACCAACTCAGCGAGTAATAACACTAAATAAAGCTCCGAAAGCGAGAAAACCCAATAATTACACAAAGTAAGCTAAAATATTGTATAACAGTATTTGCAACTGAACAACTGAATAACAATGTATATATGTGATGCAAATGCTCGGATGCGACAATGCATATGATGGTACAATCCAGTACCCACTGCGGCCTGCAGCCCGAGCCACCGATATCATTTATCATCGACGGCACTCATTGGGGGTGTGTACAGACTCCGGTGGGGCTCCTACAGCCCAAGCGCAATAACCAGCCATCTCGTGGCGAATACTCAAATTAGCCATCTCGTGGCGAATAATCAAACCAGCCATCTAGTGACGAAAATCAATAACCAGGCCAGTCCATGTTACCTGACCGCTCGTATCACACACTGTCCGTGTTACCACTATTTCTAATCACCGTTGCGGCGCGCAACATGAGCCACCCAAAATCAGTCCAGAAAATATATCATAAGCCCCTTGGTTATAAACAATGATCCTCAACCGAAATACATTTAAAAGATAACATATGAGTTTTGAACATTTGAAATATGCTGGGTTTTGAAAACAATGTTTTAAAACCATGGACTGATAGTAAATGATTTGCAATCATGTTATCACAGTAATACCAACTCCTGCGGGATATCACAGGTCGGCACTAGGCCCCAAACACGGCATAAAGACCAATAATAGTCATCACAGTATGCGTATCATACGCCAATATAGTATAAATTCACTCGGGATGGACCAAGTCACAATCCCCCAACAGTATCCGACCCGCACATATCATGGAGTGCATGTCATGCCTCAACATAGCATTATGATGTGAAAGTTCGGGGTTTAAACCCTCAGAACAGCAGTTACTTGCATTACTCACCTCGAACATATGAAATCGCAAGCTCACGACGCCTTTTCCTCTCAATTCGCCCTCCTCACACGTCGAATCTAAACAAAAACAAAGCGAATACATCACAAAATGCCAATGGGACAATACCCAATCAAAAACAATCGAGAAATAGCCAAAATCTCGAAACTAGCAAACCCCGAGCCCCGGGACCGCTTCTCGAGAAATTACGAAACTTACAATTTTTGGAATCCTCGGCTCGCTACGAGTGCGTACATATAAAATTTATCAAAATCGGAGTCCAAATGCTCCTCAAAATCCCCAAATTTTCATTTGAAATTTCAAGCCCTAGTTCTTCAATATTTACACCCAATTTCAGAGAATTTATGGTTGAATCTTCAATAAAATGACTTAATAAGATCACGAGACTTACCTCCAATAACTTCATAGTGAAATCCCCTTCAAAATCCGTCAATGAGCTCTGAAGATATTGCAAAAATTGAGGAAAAAGTGAAGAGACTCGCGGATGAAATGATATTAAAAACCCTCTGCCCAGCTCTGACTTCCTCTATGCGATCGCGTAACAACTCCTGCGATCGAATAGTGCATCCTTCCCAGGACTCCCAACTAACCTATGCGAACGTAACCTCTTACCTACGATCGCATACCTTCTCTGCCCATACCTACGTGAACGCAGCCTCCCCTCTGCGATCGTAGAGAACCATGACCTCAACCTATGCGATAGCACCGCCCTTCTCGCTATCGCATTGAACAAACTCAAGCCCACAGCCTAGCCTTCTATTTGATCGCAATTCCATACTTGCGATCGCATAGAGCAGCCCGTCTGCAACACCTGAAGCCTAAAATATGATGCACTTTTCAACTTCAAAACCATCCGTCAACCATCCGAAATCACCCCGAGGCCCTAGGGACCTCAACCAAAAACACCAACAGGACTTATTACTCAATTCAATCTTGCTCCGGCCATAAAAACGCTATCTTCAACATGAAAAATCAACAAAATCATTGAATTTCCTTCTAAGATAAACTATAACTTTCTAATTTCGCGTTTGATCCAAAACCCAACCGAACAACGTTTGAATGACCTGAAAATTTGCACACTTACTCAAATTTGCCTAATGAAGCTAATGTAACTCTCAGAATCCCATTCAGACCCTCGGATCAAATTTTCACCTATCAACCGGATTTCTACGAAATTCTAACTTCGCTAAAATAGGCTAACTTTCACTTCGAACCTCCGAATTCACTTCCTTTTATCACTCCTAAGTCACAAATCATCCCCCGAGACTAGTGGAACCATCGGAAATCCGTTCCGAGCCCAATAACTCATAAGTCAATGTCCGGTTGACTTTTCCTACTTAAGCTTTCCTTATAGAGACTATTTGTCTCATTTATATCCAATTTCAATACAAACCACTTCAAACTTACCAGACACATATATTAACGCACGGGGAAACATATAACGGGGATAACGGGGCTGAAATACAAGAGACAACGGGTCGGGTCGTCACATCCACCCCAACTTAAATAAACGCTCGTCCTCGAGCGTATCTAGAGCTGTACTAGAAGCAACCCAATAACCCAATGACATTACTAGGCATGCCTGGGGTGATCCCACGTCACGCTAACTCACATAGGTACCGAAAATACAACACATTTGAAATTTCACAATCCTTCAGGCCCATAAACCGTAGAATCACACTGCTTTACTCGAAATCATACACAATATTAGAACCTCACATCTATACTTAGAATCAATCCAAACCAGTTGTAACAACCCACACCTGCAACCTCAGGTGCGTTCATGCAATATACCACATATTGAAACACTCGGAACGATAGTCTTTATTCAAGGCAGTTGCCCACTGTACTCAATATCAATAGATAACCTCTTATTTAGCTAGAGTGTTATTTCAACACTTCTGCATATTGCCAACAATAACAAAAACACAACGAATAGTAGCAGTCCTTCAAATCAATCATTCATGAAGTCACTCCCAAGTTGACTATTACCACAACAAATTTTCGAGTCAAACCTCGACATTGTCCTTTTACCCCACTGAAATCAAATTTGCCCACGCTCCTTAATAACCCAGTGATCACCTCGGGCCTAACAAACCACTTTTGTGATATGACACCTCAATACAGGCCTAATCCATAATTGCATAATACACGCGCCAATAAGAATCAGTCTAAACATTCCCCAAATCAGGACCAATGACTCAACTAGAATAGTTATACCTCAAGCTCATCAATACCTTTCAAAACCAAGCTAAGACCCCGTCTCACATGATAGGGATAGAGTACCTGACTCCTCCTCGAGAGGTCTTAATTCCGCGTGGTCTCGCCACAACACGCGATCCTAACTCAATTCTAGTACACATGAATCACCTCGTGCTACCATGCTCAAAGTAGACAACCATGTAGAGATCGATTCCTGAAACTCAATCACCCATCACACTCACGGTGAAACAAGTAATATACACCATTTCGTCCTGGAAGGACTCAACCGATACGCTATCTGCCAAGCAATTCTCAATACGGATATTCCCTCGGAAGCCAGGAAGCAAAAATGAGAAGGCTTGGAAAGGATCTGGTCTCGAATAGGTCTGAACCATAGCTAGGCCTTTTAAAGCTCGAACACGTCGTAACGGAGCCGGGGAAGCCATAGAACCTCAGATCTGTAGAAGATCTGAATCGACATCATTGAGGTTGAACCTCAAAAAACTTGAACGGCCATGATTTGGGGTGAAGGGAAGTAAGCATAGGCCGTCCATGGTCTGAGAGGCCTGGACTCCGTTGATATTTGATCGGAGAAGACGATAGAGGCGGCTAGGGTTTCGAGTGTTAGAGAGCCTTTGAAAGAAGGAGAGGATTCAGAGTCGGCTACATGAGAACTAAAAAGGAAGGAGTGGATGAGGGTCGTTGATCAAAATGATTAACGGCCAAGATTTAAATGTACAAACAGACGGGTCTAGACAAATAGGTTAAGGGCTCGAGTTCAACTCAATTGGATCAATTTATTGAATGCTCTCACACATTTATTGAGGTAGCAAAATATTATGTTTCGGAAGGATCTTTTTTGGTATTAAAGTCTTTAGTCTGTGAAGAAATAGCTCACTCTTCATCTACACAAAGATGAATTACTGGTTATTCGACCGTTCCTAATTTAGGGCTGATTTGGGGTCAATTAGGGCAAAATTGGGGCGAAAAACAAGCTATAATTGAAAGGAATTTAGGCCACAATTGAAATAGCCAGTTTTTCCCTTTTGATTTTATAAAATAGTAAAAGTAATTAAAAATTTAAATTAATAGCATTGAGTTAATAAATCGTATGTGAATATTAATTTAAAAATATTTGGATCAATTTGTATTAACAAAAAAGCTATTAAATCTTAAAGCGGCTAGTATTGCAATTACACGCAATTTAGCATTAAAATACCAAATAAATTTGTAATAATATGAAAAACTTATGTTACCTATATTTTGAGGTAGATATAAGAATAAAGTAAATTATTCTCCAAGATGGAAAGTTTTGGGAATAATTATTGAATTTTATGGTGCAAAAATGGGCCATAAATTGGTTTAAAATCATTAATAATGCCCAAACCTTTTGGGGTGCTTATATATGCAGATATATCTTATTTTGTAAATGTTTGGATATAAAAATACATAGGGAAAAATTGGTTAGCAACAACAGCTTCACTAGCTCGTGAAGTCCCAGTAACAGGTAGGCTCTCGCTAGGTGTCCACCCTTATTTCCTTCAGCATTCTGGCAATCCTCGATCCTTTTGAGAAACATTCTTTCCAGATCCACTAAAACTCGCTCTAAGTGTCCGAGTCGCTTGTTGGCGCGGACAGTCATGTCTTTCCATTCTTCAATTAGCTTTTGGTTAGCTTCTTGTATCTCACGGTGCTCACTTTCACCTTCTCTAATCCTCTTGCGTAGTTGGTTGTATTTGACCTTGCATCAGCCTTTTCATCGATGATCCTGTGACCTCGAAAAAATTTGGGTTGACCCAAACCATTATGATTGTCCTCCAATTAGGTTAAATAGAATGGAGTAGAACCAATATGATATTTGTCTGGCTCAATGTTATCCCTTCCCATGACGATTTTGTAGTACCACATATGTTGAGATTCACACTTGTAAGGGCTATCATCTTCCTAAAATTCAGCCCGTAAATGACTCATATTTTCGACACTTTGTATAACCTGCTTCCGACAAGCCTGTCTCTTGACTCACAGAGGGACGTAAGTGTAGGTTCCTCCCAAATCGACTAGTACCATAAATGGTACATCCCTTGATAGGGCGATAAATTCCTCAGTAGATAACCACTCAAACATCCATTTTACTTGGTGTTCTGTCAGAATTTCGAACAGTTCTAACCGCCCCTTGTCGTCTTCCGGCTGGGAAAACATAATGGGCATAAAGTTCATCCGCCTCAGATGATGGAATAATATGTAATAATCCCAATCATTTCACTGAATTTCTTGCTTATATTCACCCCTCTGAAGGTGCACCATGAGCCAGATCTGGAGTAGAAAATTATATCCCTCGAAGTGTTTGGACCCCTGTTGACATTTTTCCAAGGCTCGGTGATTCTCTGCGATGATCATGGGCACTATGCTAAATAAACGCCTACCAATTACTCCATCAAAGTTTAGGTGACCATATCTAGCCCGGTATGGGCCCTTGCTTTATTCATTGGAAACACTATCATCCCTAAGAAGCAAAGCATGAAGACAAATATCCTTCGGTGAATATGCCCCAACGATGTAAGGGCGAACTCATCAGGATAAGTACAGTAAGATTTGTTGTGACCGTACCTCTCATACAAATAATCAAAGGGAATGTATGACTCTTTAAAGCATGTTAACTTTGGATTCTTCTTTAAACCCATCATCTTGAGGAAACCTCTACCCTTGCGATTTTCTAGTATTAGCAGACCCGAAATTTCCCATGGTATACCAGCCAATCCTCATATTTCCTCTAGCAGGGTTTTCATCTCAATGTCCCCAAAGTAGAACACAACCCTATCATAATCCTAGAATAGAGTAGTAGCCTCTATGATGTTGTTGTTGGGTTGGACTTCCAGAAGGGAAGGTAGATTTCCTAGGTATTTTCGGACAAGAGTCTGATCACTGGAATGGAGATCCTCCCACCAACATAGCAATTTAGGGTTGAGCACTTTAGGGTGCATATTGGTGACCATGCCCATGCCTCATATTTACGCAAGATAAAAGGGTTAGGCCCTTACCCGCACCATACTCGACTATAAAATACTAATAATGAGCGTAACACAATTAGTTCTCCAAATAATGTACAAAACGTGGTAGTGTCCTTTTGGGTTTTAGGTAAACCCGATGGAATTTTGACAAGTCTATCTTAAAGAGTCATTATGCGGATAATATAACTGACTCGGCTAGATTTGACCATGATACATGAACAATTAAATAGAGTAGAGTTTCTATGGGGTATTAGACTGGTACACTTGAGCGGACAACACAAGAGGGAAAGGCACGGAATAGTTGACTACACCATTTATCGACTGGTTTTACTGTATCTACTCCTTTGCCAGATTTAAGGGTGATAATATCGGAAGAGTGCAACTACTCATTATAACTGTTTTTATGGTATTTTGTTTGGCACGAGTTGAATATGATGTTGAAAACATGCATATGCAATAATTAAAACAAGTTGTCGCGTATTTGCACGTTATAAAAGTAATGATTACAACAATTCTTCATAATTTAAAAAGTAATAAAGGAAAGCAGTAAAGGGAAAGGAGTAAGAGAAATAAAGGAAAGAAACAAAAGACATATCAGTTTTCTAGTAGAAGAGGGAATTAAATACTTAAAGGGACTAAACAAATAAAGACACAAAAGAAATGTAAAGTGCATGAAATGGTAAAAGCCTAAAAGAAATTCCTAGCACAGTCGCCATGCTGTTGCGCCCCCTTTTCTCGTAAAATCGGATTTATGACATTTGGGAAGACAACTCGTTCCCTTTAGTGAATTGGGTTTTAAATTTGAGAGTCTCCACCTAATAATTTAAGTGCATTAGGACACTAAGAAGGATTTGATTTGAGTAACCATCATGATATCTGTGTGGCTCAATACCATCCCTTCCCATGGTGATTTTACAGTGCCACATATGTTGATCTTGGCACTTGTAAGGGCTATCATCATCCTGAAATTCAGCTCGGAAGGGACTCATCTTCTCAACCCTTAGTATAACCTTCTTCCAACCCACCTGTCTTATAACTAAGAGAGGGACATAAGTTTATGTTCTTCTCAAACCGATCAATGCCAGAAATGGTGCATCCCTAGATCGGGCGATAAATTCCACAGTACGGAGCCACTCAAAGATCCACTCTACATGGTCTTCTGTTAGATTTTCGAACAGTTCTAACCGCCCCTTGGCGTCTTCCAGGTTGGGCTAACATGTTGGGAATATATTACATCCGCCTCGGGTGATGGAAGGCTATGTGATCATCCTAATCCCTTCACTGAATTTCTTGCCGATATTCACCCCTCTGAAGGTGCTCCATAAGCCAGAGTTGGAGTAGGATTTACATCCCTCGAGGTGCTTGGACCCCCGTTGATACTTTTATAAGGCTCGGTATATCTCTGCGATGATCATGGGCACTATGCTAATTGGTTGCCCACCAATTCACTCCATCAAAGTTTTGGTGACCATGGCTAGCTTGGTATGGATCCTTTCTTTCTTTATTGGAAACACTATCATCCCCAAGAAGCATAACATGAAGACAAAGACCCATAAGTAAATATGTCGCAATGATATAAGGGCGAAATCATCAGGATAATTACGGTAAGATTTTTTGTGACCATACCTCTCATACAAATAATCAAATGGAATGTATGACTCTTTAAAGCATGTTAAGTCTGTATTCTTCTTTAGACCCATAATCTTGAGGAAACCTCTACCCTTGCAATTTTCCAGCATTAGCATACCCTGAGTTTCCCATGGTATACATGCAAATCCTCATATTTCCCCTAGCAGGGGTGGCATCTCAATGTCCCTAAAGCGGAAAACTAACTGATCACAATCCCATAATAGAGTAGCAGCCTCTATTATCTTGTTCTTGGGTTGGACTTCTAGGAAGGAAGGTAGATTTCCTAGATATTTCCGGACAAGAGTCGGATAACTGGAATGGATATCCTCCCACCAGCTTAGCAATTTGGGGTGGATATTAGTGACCATGCCGAATCTAGGGACTTTGTGCCTCATATTTCTGCAAAACAAGGCACTTACCCCCGCCAGACTCAACTATTAAATACCAATAATCGGCATAAAACAATTAGTTCTCCAAACAAATTCATAAAATGTGGTAGTGTTCGTTTGGGTATTAGGGAAATCCTATGGAGTTTGGACAAGGCTATCTTAAAGAGTCATTATGCGGAAAACATAATTGACTTGGCTAGGTTTGACCATGATGCATGCACAATTAAACAGAGTAGGGTTTCTATGGGGTATTAGACTGGTACCCTTGAGTGTAAAACTCAAGAGCGAAAGGCACAGAACAGTCGACTACACCATTGATCGACTGGTTTTACCGTAAATATGCATTTGCCGGATTTAGGGGGTCATAATATCGGAAAAGTGCAACTACGTAGTGTGGGTGTTGCTATGATATTTTGTTTTGCACGAGTGGAATATGATGTTGAAAACATGCTTATGCAATAATTGAAACAAGTTGTCGCGTATTTGCACGTTATAAAAGTAATAATTACAACAATTCTTCATAATTTAAAAAGTAATAAAGGAAAGCAGTAAAGAGAAAGAAATAAGAGAAATAAAGGAATGAAAAAAAAAAAGACAAGTCAATTTTGTAATAGAATAGGGAATTAAATGCTTAAAGGAATTAAACAAATAAAGGCACATAAGAAATGTAAAGTCACAATAATAGCATGAAATGGAAAAAGTATTAAAAAAAATCCCCAGTAATGTCTCCATGCTGTTGCGCCCCCCTTTTTCTCGAGAAACTGAACTTATTACATTTGGGAAGACAACTCATTCACTTTAGGGAATTGGGTTTTAAATTGGAGAGTCGCCACCTAATGATTAAAGTGCATTAGGATACTAACAAGGGTTTGATTTGAGTAACCAGAGATTAGGTAAGGGCTTGATATCCTACGGGGAAGGTATTAGGCACCCCTCAGGATCCAATAGTGTGGTTACCGAACTATTATTGTGACTTTTGGTACAAGTAACACACAGACAAGTAGGACTTCAAATAAAAGGGGACTTTTCACATGATGGTTACAAATAAGTAAAAGTAAGAAAAAGAAACTAAAAGAGTCGATTTCCTCTTTAAAGAAATTTTTTTAAAAGATTAAGAAAAGTGTAAGAAAGAAACAAAGGAAAGGGACGTCCTAGGTTTATTAAAAATATGGATTATCCCACACAATGCCCGATAATCGCTCCTCGATAAGGGGTTGCACGTGACATTATCACGTGATCATCATATTCATATCTACCCTTCCCACCCCGTTAAGGTATTAAAGTGCTGAAAAGCATTATAGGCATGATATCAACAGATTTCATAACTAAGGATATAAACTGATTACATACCGATTTATGAAATATTCTCATTTATTAAAGAAGGGCGAGTTTTAGCAAAAGCTCATAAGCTCTACAACAGGAAATGCATCATTATTGCTGATTTTTTAGACTTATAATCGAATAAGACAATTCATATTTGATTAGAGTTCCTATACGTATGCTTTCTATGCGTTGTCAACTTTAGAAAACTTTTATAGACTTAGTGAAATGCAAAAATCCTACAAACATGATATCTAGGTGCTATATTTTATATGAACATGATATCTAATTGCAGTGGGTTATTTAAAACTTATGAACATGATTACCTAATGAAGAATGGATATGCAAAATTCAGAAAGACTTATACACATATTTTCTATATGCACGTGCAGAATTCAGATTTCGAATAATTTTAGACATGGTATCTATATGAGGGAATGTAGGATTTCGATAGACATGGTATCCATATGAGAGTGTTGAATTCCTATATATATGGTATTTATATATAAGAGTGCAGAAAATTCAGAAACTCCTATAGGCAGGATATCTACCCTTTTGCATACACTGTTGCCCCTCACTTTTTCACTAGCCATTCCCGAGAGTTTTATTGTAATGTTATTACAGCCCAGAAAAGAAAAGTAAAGAAAAAATACATCAGAAATTAAAAAGTACAACCAAGGAGGGCCTGATTCAGACTTCCTGTCTAAAGTATGAAGTAAACCAACTCCAAGAGATCATATTTCAAAGTCTTTCTCCCATTTGGGGTGTGTCAAAGTTCCCTACGAGTTTAATATAAACTCCAGGAAGTGCTTACACCCAAATGTATAACCAGATTAAGCCATAGTGTAGCGGAAAGGCCAACCCTTAGGTGTCCAAGTTCATCGGGAACTCAAGGTCCCAAGGCAAGGCTCATAAAGGGGGACAAACTTAGGGACTAAGAGAGACTGCAAGTATAAAAATAGAATGCTGAAAGGGGAAAAGGAAAGGTAAACAGTTCACATCAATACACATAAAGGTATAGGGAATTGGGAATTGTAAAAAGGCAAAGGCAGGCTTGTGGTCATACCCACCAATAGGGATGGCGGCACGCCCATAAGCCTGTTAAACATTAATGGAGGTTAAGACCCCAATGAATCAAATTTAACTCATGGACAACAACTCACATTGCCATGCCTTAAGCCATAACTCAAAACAAATAGGGCATAGGGGAATGGGGGTTCATAACAAAACTACACATAAGGAAATCAGCATAGCAATTTAAGTGTTGGAGTATATAGAAACAACAACTAATAATGGACACAAAAACAGTAAATACACATTGTTATGACGTTGAAGCTTAAATTAGGATATACTGATTTCAAGGAAACTGTTGGCCCAAGTTTCAGTTGGAGTTTTGAAGATTGACAAATTAACCTATGAAAGAACTTGTTCCATCTGGTACTATACAGTCTGAATTAACCAGGGCATATGTGAAGCACGTGAAGAAGATATGCACTAAAGATCACATATCAATATCTTCTGAACGTAATCGAAAAGGTTGCATTTGGGATAAGGTGGACAGTCTCCTTATAAGAAGAGAACTTGATCCTAAGTTAGGATAAGAGTTAGAGTTTGTATTGGCGAAGGATTTAAATGGACTGCGGATAAGAAGTGGAGTTGTAATAAAACTCTAACTATTAACTCAATATATTATTGTGTTGGTTCTCTTTTACAGGTAAAACACTCGAGCAGAAGTAAAGCATATTTGAGAGCAAACAAAGAAAGTCTATTTTGCAAGCAATATATGCCAGATACAAGTGTGTACGCCTGAAGCTACATAAACTAAGAGAGAAAAACCAGTTCCATCTGAATGTTTATTTCTAGTTCAATTATAGTAGGTTTTCAAATTGTACCTTTCAGCTTTATTAGAAGCAATTGTATTAGGTACCTTGTTTCATCAAGCTAGAGTTAACTTGATAATGTCGCAGTGGCTGAGGCTGTGTGCCACACTGGGATTAGAGTTTAATCCTTAGGTTTACAGAAAGTCTTTGTAAATGCTCTTTTGGCTCATTGATTATAAGTGGAGTTTGGAAAAATCCTACTGAGTAGTAGGTCGTGGTTTTTTCACCTTTTGAGCCAAGTGTTTTCCACGTAAAAATCTCTGTGCACTTTACTTTCGGTTCTTATTATTCCGTAAACTAGTATAGTTAGAACACTTAGAAGAACCAGGTTCTTCTAACTCAAAAATTAGGTACCACACAAATCAACCCCCTCCCCTCTTGTGTGGTATTGACATTTATTACCATAAATTGGTATCATAGCAGGTTATCCCTAAAGAGGTTAACACCTTAGGAAAAGATCAACATGACTGCACCACCTGGGAACTGGGAAGGACAGTCTACTGCAAGGCCTCCACTCTTCAATGGGCTCTACTACTCGTGGTGGAAAAACAGAATGAGATACCACATCATTGTTGAAGACTATAAGCCTTGGGAAATCATTACTGATGGTCTTTTAGCCACAACCAAGAAAACTGCTGAAGGATTGGATATAACTAAGACTAGAGCGGATTGTATTGCTGAAGACCTAAGGAAGTGGGAGAAAAATTCTAAAGCTAAGAAATGGCTAGTGTATGCACTTGGTCCTGATGAATATAGTAGGATTCAAGGCTGTACAACTGCCAAGGAGATTTGGGACACTTTACAAGTGGCTCATGAAGGGACAACTCAGGTGAAGAGGTCAAGAGGAACTCTAATGTATTCTCAATATAAGAATTTTACTATGCAGTATGGTGAAACTATCCAAGAGATATATACTAGATTCACTACACTAACAAATGAACTTGAGTCTCTTGGAAGGGTTATTCTGGAAGAAGACAAAGTGGAGAAGATTCTAACTAGAGTTATGCCAATCTACTGGGAAAGCAAAATCACCACTATTCAGGAATCAAAAAATATTGCTACTCAGAAATTGGATGAACTGATTGGAAATTCGACTACCTATGAATTGAGAAGGCAAACCATGAATATGGATGCTCCAAAGAAAGAAAGAAGTCTGGCTCTCAGAATCTCAGAAGGATCATATCTTGAAGACGATGAAATTTCAATGATAACCAGAGATTTCAAGAAATATCTTATGAGGGGAAAGGGTTCTTCAATAGGATCAACATTCAATAAACATAGGGCTCCAGAGAAGCAGACAAATGATGTTGTTTTAAATGTGGATAAAAAAAATAACATGATCAAAAACTGCCCTCAATGGGAGATTGAGAGGAAGAAATAAAGGCAAGAAAGAAGGAACAGGTTCAACCAAGGTGGAACAAAGGAACTACCAAAGCTATGGTTGCTGCATGGGGAGATACGTCAGATGAAGATTCAAAAAATGAAGGTGAAGATGAGCAAGCTCTTATGGCCATCGTAGAACCAGAAGATAAACAGGAGGTAAGTATTATACATCTTAAAGAAAATATTAAATTTCTGTCTAAAGAAAAATTGGCTAAGCATTTGATGGACTTCATAGATGAGTCTGAAATAATTAACAATGAGAAAGATGTTTTGTCTAGGGATTGTGCAATACTAGAAGAAAATTCAAAAGGCTAGAGTCTAGGGTTGATGAGAGTAATATCGCAAATAATTAGTTGAAGAACCAGTTTCTTCAACTGGAAAACAGTGTCATAGAACTCAAGTCTGAAAAATTAAAACTGAAAATAGGGACAGGAAAGAAAAAGGTTGATCAACCATTTCTCATACTACAAGAAAATTTAGGAAAAATAAAAGATGAGTTGTATAAGAAAGATGAGTCAATCAAGGTCCTTAAAGAAGAACTTGTAAAGGTGAAGCATGAACTAGACAGAACATGCAAATGGAACAATGCTTCTGATGTACTCTCTTGGCTGCATGAGCATCACAGAAGCAACAAGAGAGGACTTGGATTTGGGACACAAGCTCCAAAATATGATCCCAAAAACAAGTACCTCACTCTTCTTGAGAATAAGATATGTACACATTGCGATAAGACTGACCATTACAAAAATGAATGCAACACAAAAGAAAATGCCAGTCAAAAGAACAAAGCTTTTGTTCAAGAAAAACACAAACTGCCTGGTTGGGCAAAGAAAAATTTAATTCATCCCTTTTCCCATAGAAAGTGACCCAAACTAGTTTGGGTTCCTAAGACTAACCCCTGATTTCATTTTTGCAGGTCCAAGTGAATGGAAGCAGCCAAATATGGTATATGGATAATGGCTGCTCAATACACATGACTAATAACAAGGATCATTTTCTTTCACTTGAGAACCTAAACGGAGGCAATGTCTCCTTTGGAAATGGGGAGAAAGGTGAGATTACCGAGGTTGGAAAGGTAGGAAAGGCAGACTCTCATTCCATTGAGAATGCTATCTGATAGATGGCTTGAAATATAGCCTGATAAGTGTGCCACAACTGTGTGATCGAGGTAACTTGGTGGCTTTCACTTCCATAAAATGTTTTGTGATTAACCTTACTACTGCCAAGATTGTTTTGCTGGGAAGCAGAGTTAACAATATTTACATTGTAGATTTGTCGACTCTTTTTGAAAATGAACTCGCTTTCTTGAGTGTGTTAATTAATGATCCCCTCCTTTGGCACATAAGACTTGGTCATGCTAGTCTAAACCAATTAAATAAATTACTTTTCAAGGATTGGTGATAGGTTTACCGAATATCAAGTTCAAGGAAGACAAAGTTTGTGAGGTATGTGCAAGGGGAAAGCATGTAAGGTCATCCTTCAAACCAAAGAAAATGGTAAGCTCGTCCAAGACGTTGGAACTGGTTCATATGGATCTTTGTGGTCCAATGAGAGCCATGAGCAGAGGTAGTAAAAGATATATTATGGTGCTTGTTGATGATTATTCTAGATTTACCTGGGTGTTGTTTCTAACTTCTAAAGATGAAGCATTTGAAATGTTCACAGCTTTTGTTAGAAAAATCCAAAAAAAATTAGGAAATCAACTTGTATCCATTAGGTCTGATCATGGAACTGAATTTGAAAATGCAAGGTTTGCTGAATTTTGTGATGAAAATGGAATAGATCATAATTTCTCTGCCCCTAGGACTCCTCAGCAAAATGGGGTAGTTGAAAGGAAGAACAGTACCCTTGAGGATATGGCAAGGACCATGTTACTTTCCAGTAAACTACCTCATAGCTTTTGGGTAGAGGCTATAAACAATGCTTGCTTTATAATAAATAGATGCATGACCAGACTTCTTGTAGAGAAAACTCCCTATGAATTACTTAAAGGGAGAAAACCAAACATATCCTATCTTAGGGATTTTGGTTGCAAGTGCTATGTGCACAATAATGGCAAAGACTCCCTAGGTAAGTTTGATTCCAGAAGTGATGAGGTAGTATTTTTGGGATATTCTTCACATAGAAAAGCATATAAAGTGTTTAATAAAAGAACTCTATGTGTTAAAAAAAGTGTACATGTTGTGTTTGATGAATCTAGCATTTTTTTTAGAGACAGGAACATGAAGATAAAGCCATTGGACTGGTGAGACAACTGACAAGTTACAGCACAAGTCCAGGAGGTATCCAAGGAAGGAGCAGGTGATGGAACAAGTCCTTTCACCCTAAGTAACCTGACAGGGGGAACCAATCTGAGATAACTATACAAAATTCTCTGAAGGATCTTGTACCTGAACTTGTTCCTCTACAACATAATAATGAAAGAGAAGCTAGCAGAAACCAGCTGGTGGAGAAATCTTACAAGTACCTGAGTTCTCATTCCATTGAGAACATGATCAATGATCCTACATCTGGAGTCAAGACTAGATCACAATCGAAAAACATGTGTGCATTTGATGCCTTTTTGTACCTGATTGAACCTAAAAATGTGAGTGAAGATTTACAAGATGCAGATTAGATCAATGCTATGCAAGAATAACTCAATCAGTTTGAAAGAAGCAAAGTCTGACACTTGGTTCCAAGACCTAAGGACAGGTCAGTCATTGGGACAAAATAGGTCTTTAGAAACAAGCTGGATAAAGATGGAACAGTTACAAGAAACAAGGCAAGGTTGCTGGTTCAAGGTTATAGTCAAGAGGAAGGCATTGATTATGATGAACTTTTGCTCCAGTTGCTAGACTTGAAGCAATCATACTCTTTATATCCTTTGTAGCACATATAGAATTCACTCTTCATCAAATGGATGTGAAAAGTGCCTTCCTAAATGGCTATCTCAAAGAAGAAGTGTTTGTGAAGTAACCTCCTGGATTCAAAAGCAAAGAATGTCCTGACCATGTATACAAGCTGGATAAACCGCTTTATGGTCTCAAGAAAGCTCCAAGATCTTTGTATGAAAAATTGTCAAAATTCCTTCTGGAACATGGGTACAAAAACAGGTAAAATTGACAGCACCTTGTTCCTAAGGGAAAAAAGTAAAGACCTTCTTGTTGTACAAATTTATGTCGATGACATAATTTTTGGGGATACTACAGAGAGGTTGAGTAAAGATTTTGCAAAACTAATGGGTAGTGAATTTGAAATGAGTATGATGGGAGAACTCAATTTCTTCTTAGAATTGCAAATCAAACAAAGTCCAAACAGTACAATGATTCATCAGCAGAAGTACACAAAAGAACTAATCAAGAAATTTAAAATAGAAGAATTCAAAGAAATAGATACTCTTATTGCAACTGCCACAAAGTTAGATGCTGATGAACCTGGTTCTTCAGTTGATCAAAAGTTGTACAGGGTTATGATTGGTTCACTTTTGTATCTTACTGCCAACAGATCTGACATTGTTTTCAGTGTAGGACTTTGTGCTCATTTCCAGGAAAATCCAAAGGAGTCACACTTGACTGCAGTCAAAGGACTATTAAGATACCTAAAAGGCACAAGTGATATGTGCTTGTGGTATCCCAAAGGTAACAATTTTGACTTAATTAGATATAATGATGCTGATTATGCAGGTTATATAGCGGATAGGAAGAGTACTTCAGGTATGGCCACTTCCTAGGATCTTTTCTTGTATCATGGGCTACCAAAAAGTAGAATTTAGTGGCCCTCTAAACTGCTGAAGCTGAGTAAGTTGCCGCTGCTTCATGTTGTGCTCAGTTGCTGTGGATCAAGCAATAATTGGTAGATTTTGGAATTGAAGTGGGATGCATACCTATTTTTCGTGATAAAACTAGTGCAATCTGTATGACAAAGAATCATGTTCATCATAAAAGGATTAAGCACATAGATGTTAGACACCACTTCTTAAGGGACAACTACAAAAAGGGGCTAATCATCATAGAATTATGTGTCACTGATAAACAAATAGTTGACATCTTCACCAAGGCATTAAAATGAAAAAACTTTGAGAGGAACAAGTTGGAATTAGTGATATACCCTGCTACTTTTAAATCCTGAGTTTGTCTCATAATAATGATTGTTGTTATACACTAAAGATGATGCGACAATGATACTACAAAGGAGATAGCACAAGTGTACAGATTATTAAAATAGATGGTTGAATCAGTGATACAGTGGTCCAACAACATAGTTATTCATTATCACCATATATCATGGATGATAATGAAGCTTTAGAAAATAAGAAAATGCAATAATCAAACCCTATCATGGAGCAGTGCTAATAATGTGCAAATTCTTGGTGTAATGTAACAACAAATCTCTCCTCATTATTATGCACACGTTGGGAAGTCAAGTCACTATTTAAAATTTATGACTTTCAATACTAGTGAGTTATTGAATTCTGAATTAATAATTTATATATATTAAATGATTTCTTAAGACAAATATAAAATTTAAACTAAAATTATTGAGTTCGAACGAATCTGCACATGCTTGTACATCTATAGAGCCAGAGATAGAGAATGTGTGACAAATACAAAACATATCATCACCTCAACAACTGCGAATATATATAGCATGTGACGAATCGAAATATGGTACAGATCAATTAGTTTCAGTAATTGGAAGATATAGAATTAATTTCCATGTGCTGAATATTACTAATTATCATCTGCAAGCGATAAAGAGAATTAAAACTCAATATGTTGAAGACTTGAAGTCTTCTATATAAATAATAATGTGAACGAAACTCTTAACTCATCAATCTTGATTGCGTATGTAGCAAATTGTTTGTTATTCCATCAACCCCCAACAACCTCCTTTATGTAGAGTTGTGACTATCTCGTACCGCAGATCCGATGAAAATTGTTAGGTAAAGATTAATAACAAGGAATTTATTGTTAGGTATTTGTCCTGATTTTCTTATCATATTCGATTTTCTTATTCGCTAAAAGAAATGACAACATATTTATCTTAATTGAGTTTTCTTTCTTTTAAAAGTAAACTATAAATCTCTCATATTTGCCTAGTTTGTTTTCTTGTAAGAAAAGGTAATTGGGACTTCAATAAATTGAGGATCCTTCTTTCTCATTCATTAGTATCCAAAATGTAGTCATAGGGGGCTTGAGAGTAGTATTTTGGGGGAGGACTTTTTTACGGGACAAGCGTTAGTGTGTCACTTGTGTTTGCCTTTTCGTGAGGTTGTTCTCTCGATATTTTGTACTCTCTTTTTATTATAGTGGATTGCTCATCTCCGTCGTTGACGTAGGTCAATTGGCCGAAGCATGATATATATTTGTGTCTCTTTTACTGTATATCTCTTTTGTTGTCTGATTTATTGTCGTTCAAGTGTTGCTTTACTAGGTTCCACATGAAACTTGATTTTTTCGTTCCTGTGAGTGATTGACAACTGAAAACTTACTATTCAAGAGTTACTTGAGTAATATTTTTGTATTTAAATAGTTTGATGTTCATATTGTCGATACATGTATTGTTATTTTACAATCTATATCTGGCATAAAATCTTGTACAACCAAGCGCTACATTAGTTGTGAAAACACTATTTTGTCGTGTGCTATCAACCAAGTACTGCATAAGTTATGCAAGTTATTATGCTAGTTGATTAAATACACTTGTAAGACTAGCCCAATCAAGGTAAAGAATGCAATAAAAATATGAGGATTAGAAAACATGCGATCAAAATGGAAATCCATAAAGGTTTAAAACTATTTTGAAGAGGTTGGAGGAGGATGACTTACTAAGCTATTTAATGATATACTAAAAAATGTTGATAGGATGCTCGATAAGTGAAGAAATATTTGATGCGCATACTGAGAATAAAATGATAAAAGGTCGTTTAAGATGATTTGGTCAGGTCGACGTGACCCAGATGCAAAGGTCTGTGTCACACCCCGAACATTGGAGCGTGACAAATCTGGTATCAGAGCAGTTTTATCCTAGGGAAACTAAAAAACCCTGTCGGGTAGGGTCTTGTTTACAGATGTGTTGTACACCACATTTTATAAGCGGGAAAATACGGGGCATTTAAGAGTTGATTACCCTACTTTTAAATCTAAATCGTGTTGTAGAACTGAGTTATAGAAAATTTGAGTTACACTTACGTATTGTTGTTTGCGTACATAGATGAAGGTGACTAGGAAGACTATGGCTAGCCAGAGGAGAGATACAACAGCATGTGGGGGGACCAGCAGAGTACCCCTAATAGATTGGGCCTAGTTTGAGGCCCAGGACGAGACCCCTACTCAACCATTACCGGCTCCTCCACCATCTGAGGAGATTCAAAGGGACATCGTACCTCTAGTTCCCCTTTCACTTCCATCATATCAGGACTTGAGGAGTACGGTGCATTTGTTGACACAGTTGGTAGCTACCCACCAACAGGCTAGGGCATCAGCTAGTGCATGGTCTTCTGAGGGCTCTGAGAGTTCAAGGGTCCGAGAGTTTATTGCTTTGAGTCCCCTAGAGTTCACATGGACAGATCAGAGGGAGGACCTGCAGGATTTCATAAATCAGCTTCACAGGAACTTTGGTGTTATGCATGTCACGGAGAAAGAGACAGTTGAGCTAGCAGCTTTTTGACTCCGAGATATAGCCATCCATTGTTACGAGGGACGGGAGAGGCCCAAGGGACATGTTGCACTCTGGCTATTTGGAAAGAAATTTAGATTCCTTTCTTGACCAGTACTTAGGCGGGAGATCCGACAGGCTCGAGTCGATCAATTTCTAGACATCAAGTAGGGCAACATGAGTGTTCAAGATTATAGTCTCCGTTTTGACTCACTAGCTAGATATGCTCCATCTATAATTGCTACTATGCGGGAAAATATCCATAGGTTTATAGTAGGGTTGGCCCTAGAGGTTACCGAGGCATGTGCCACCGCTGCATTGCAGAATAGTGTAGATATCTCCAAGATGCAGGCATTCCCCCAGAATATAGAAAGGGGCAGGCGTTGTTAGTAGGGTATAGAGAAGAGTGAGCAAGGGCACCGTAAGAGGATGATATTTGCCAGGTCTCAAGAGCAGTCTCAGGGTATTTATAAGCACCAGTACTTCGAACGGCCACCTAGGCCTTCGCCACCTCAGTTATAGGGTTACAGGTATGATCTCTATACTCAATCAGGACCAAGTGAGAGCTCACGAGCTTCGGGTTTGCAGCAACAAGGAGATTTAATGTAGACAAAGTCATTTCCACTGCGGTGTGACATTTGTGGTAGAGGACAATTAGGCCAATACCGAATAGTATATGATGCTTGTTATACATACGGCCGTCCGGGGGAATATGATGCCAGATTGCCCAAATAGAGATTCTTAGGTATGGAATAACCAGCGAGTTCAGCAGCATGATCATCTATGTTTATGCATCCTTCAGGGCGCGAGTCTCAGTCTTCGGCTGGTAGAGGTCCAGGCAGAGGTAGACGTCCCATTTCAGATAGTAAGTTACATACTGAGCCTACTGTGGATGAAGGCCTATGAGCGAGCTCAGAATGACCGAGATACAGAGCATAGTATGGCCGAGTGCCTATGTGCGAGCCTACTACGATAGAACAGTTACACATTCCGAACCTTATAGGACCAGACAACTATTTTACTTACTATATTGAGAGAGCTGAGTAAGTATCGTCAGGTATGTACATCTCCAGTTCATCTTTGACTCTCAGTTACTTTCATTTATTATATTATCAGTTTAGTTTCAACTTTCAGTTATTCTATTGCCTTGCATACTCGGTATATTATTTCATAGTGACGTCACATTCTTGGGGATGCTGCATTTCATGCATGCAGGTTCGGATAGATATCCTGGTAGACCTCCTCCGAAGGTGTTGTCCGTGATCAGCTTGATCGGTAAGCTCTACGTCCTTTGCTAGGTCTAGGATTTTGAGTACATAATGTGTATATATGTATATATATTATGGATAGGTCGAGGTCCTGTTTCGATCATAGTACATCCATCAGTAGCGGCTTGTAGACATATCCTGTGAGCTAGTACAGAATGTTGTACTTGCATGCCTTGTGTGTATATTTTGTTGGTTTGTTAGTTATAGTAGTTATGACATCCTTGTCGGCCCAGCTTTATTTTGATGTTTAGTGAAAGTTAGTTTCGATTCAGTTTTATATTTCGCTTTGCAAGTTGTCTTACAACGTAGCCCCATGGTCAAAGTATGACATTATATGTTTAGAGTCCCTCAATCACAAGTTGGTACGTTAGTTTAAGTGAGGCACCGGGTGTCGATCTCGTTCCCCGAGTTCGAGGCATGCTAGTCTGAAGACGTGAATTCATAATGTGTGAAAGCTTAGGCGAATGACATGATTCTCGAGGAGTTACATGACAACTAAAAGGGAATAAGGTTGACCTAAAATAGCATCATAAGAAAGGAACTTATCTAGAAATACCTATAATCTCTTGGTATTAGCAAAAGATATGGCACAATGGAGCTTCCTCCATTTATATTTATTTTTTTCTATTTTGTTGATTTGAGAAGAATTTAATTAAGTAAAAAAAAATATTCGTATGTCCACCCAAATTTTTTGGGACAAGGGGTAGATGTTGCTAGTTTAATTAACTCATTATACTTAATACGAGAAAATAACAAAAAGAGTCGCTTATATTTGAAGGTAAGTTCAAAGTAATTCCTTAAGTATGCACCGAGCAATTTTTATCATTTCAGTTTATCAAATAAATATTTAACAATTTAAGTTCATTATATTTGACATACACTATGGGAAAAAGAAGATTTGCCCTTAAATACCCAGAAAATCCCATTAACTCCTAAGAAATACAATACAAAATTGCATAAGACATAAATTCTTTTTTAAGAAAAGTACCAAAAATAATTGAGATTAAACCTTAAAAAGTTGCATCAAACTCTATAAATAGATCAAAAATAGCAAAAATTATGAAAGTTATACCTATAAATGAGGGCCAGCTAATCTTTCTTTATTTTTTCACAGTCCCTCTCAAATCTAACAAGGAGTTCGTTAAATATTTGATAATACTTTTGACAAACTTAAGGGGTCAAAATTGCTCAGTGTTTACTTAATGGACTAGTTTGAACATGACCTCAAACATTTCTGCTCGACCCCTTTTCCCCTTTCTTGCCTTATCTGTGGTTGATTTCTCTTTTTCTAGTTGTGTTTTCTTCTTTTTCTTCTTTTCTTGTTTTCTTGTTTTATTTCAAGCTTCCTTGAGTGTATCCGCAACAATCCTTCTATCCCATTGGGTTCGGGTAAGGTTTGCATATACACTATCCTCCTCATATACCATATTGTGAGACTTTACTGGGTCATTGTTGATGTATCATTAGAAAATTAAAATTATGACATTCTTTGTTTTGATTAGGGTATTGATCTTGGTAAGTTAAAGGTCAATTTGAAAAGAATTTTTTTTAAGATCTTTTGGACTTAGCTGATTTGGGATGTAGATCAGGAAAAAACTTACTACTCTCTCCGTTTCATATTATTTGAGATAGTTTGACTCACCACGGAGTTTAAGAAAAAGGAAGAATTGATTTTTAAAACTTGTGGTATAAAAGATTGGGGGGTATAGATTTGTGGGATCATACCATTTGTGTGGCTATAAAAGTTTCTCACTAAGGGCAAAAAAGGTAAAATGAAGAGTTTAAAGTTAAATTATTCCAAATTTAGAAATGTGTCATTTATTTTGGAACAGACTAAAAGGATAGTACCTCAAACAATATGAAACAGAGGGAATAAAATTTATAGATCAAGTGTTGGAGAGCACATTTATGCTAGTTATTAGGTTATCACTTGTTAGATGGAGCATTAACCGGAGACGTCAAGCTAATAAATCGCTACATCTAAAATATTTGTTAAGGTCACCTACCATTCAAGAGGTAATGTGTTACGGTCCATTGTAAGGTATGGGAGTTGAATTTCACATCGGTATTACAATGTGTGATGTGGGGTTTAGATAGCCTCGAGTTCTCCTATCGCAATAGCTAGTTTTTGGGGTGTAGTTTTCCCTTGATTGTATCAATTGTATAGCCGCTCATCACTCTCCATGCCCACCGTGCCATGGATGGTGACGCCGGTATTGCAGTGTTCATCCGGGGCTGGAAAAGTCTAGCGCACAGCCGTCGGGGACGGTGGATGCAGAGCGTGGTGATTTGTTATGGTCTATTGCAAGTTATGGGACTTGAGTTCCACATCGATATTTGCAATGGGCTGATGTGAGGTTTATATAGCCTTGGACTCTCTCACCTCAATAGCTAGCTTTTGGGATGTGGTTCTCCTTGGGTTGTATCATAGTAATCTACATGTCGACAGATTTTTATAGAAGAAAATGTCCCCATTAAGATCGCCATTATTTACACATCTAGATATCACAACATTTTGTCAGGAGATAATAAAGTTTTGTGACTTCGTGCTGAGAATCAAAATTGACCATCATAATATGTAACTCGCCCACCCATGCTCTGTCTATCCCATCCTCCAGAGTTTACAAGAATTGTGGTCTTTCCATTCTTGCCCTAACCTGCCCTAACCTATCAAAGGCTCCCCCTCCTGCCTAATTGCCATTCCTAGCCAAGAATGTTCAGCTTCTACTTGTCTTGATGAGCTTTCCTCACTTTCCACGGAAGCTATGACACTAAAATTACACTTATAAACTCCCGTGGTCTAGTGGTAAGAACATAACTCATGGTATGTGGGTTAGGCGCACATCACATCACGGGTTCAAACCCTTCCACAGATAAAAGCCTAGTTTTCAGGATCCATTATCTGTATCACCTTATCCAAAAATTGCACATATAAATTCTGAACTTCAAGAGATTATCCTGTTGAATTAAACTCAATTTTGATTGATATTTGCTTAGTGGAAAGGAATATGGAGGTAATATTTAGGCTTGCTTCTGGTGGCAAAGCTCTAAGGCTTTATATCTAGGAACTTGAGCAAAAAGGATATTATGAGGTATTAGAATTCTAACCTTGAGACACTTTGGTAATGACTCCTGCTAGTTCTCATGATGAAGTTCATACAAGTATTGAAATGTAATCTGTGTCATTATTGCAGGGGTGAGAATGTGACCATAGAGAACTTCCACCAAGGTTTCACTCACGTTTTTGAGTCAACGTTCGACAGTACAGAAGGTATTGCCGAGTATGTAGATCGTCCGGCTCATGTTGAATATGCAAATACATTGCTTCCTCTGCTGGAGAAAGTCCTTTCCATCGACTACAAACCAGAGAAAGTCGGTCCCTGAACTGTATTCACCAATGGATGCACTTAGTGAATGGCATATCAGTTTTACTTTGCTGTGCTGAAATCCAATGAGAATGACAAACTTTTCTGAAGGGTCTGTGTATTGCTTCTTTGAAACTATTGTGTTACACTATTACTTGTTAGCTTTAGTTAGAAACTTATGGTCAGCTTGAACTGTTTAAACTTATATTGTTATTACAATCTCGACTGTTATGTAGTTGGGTTAAGAGAAAGGGTCACTTAGCCTAGATAATTTTAAGGGGTCGTTTGGTATGCAAGATAGGTGAGATAAGGTGTGGTACTATATTTATGCTATGCTTGGTTGACTGTATAATTTTTTCCAATATAAATTTTTTGCCGTCAACCAAACATGATATAAACTTAGTCCTAGATTTAAATTTGTGCTAATTGTTTGTATTTCTATACATGTTTACTTCTATTAAAATAATAAAAAAATGCCAAAAATATCATGCATTGCATTGAGATTTTGTTTTTCATATTTTTAGGAATAATTAGTTAATTAATTACTTTATTAAGATAAAAATCACAAAATTAATTCATTTTTATATTTTTAGCTTTTAATTTTAGATTAGTAATTTTTTTCTTGTAATCTAGGGTCAACTAATTCTTATAAATATTATAATTAGATAATTAGTTTAATTTTATAATTAAAATTAATTCAGGAGTTTAATTTAGGTTTTTCAAAGAGAAAGGGCAATCTGAAAACAAAAGGGGTCGGCTTTAATTCATTGAACCAAATTGGGGTTGAGCCCAAGTAATATAATCACCTGCCCCAGCCCATACAAATTACCTGGCCCCAGTTCGCCCTATAGCCAAAACGACAGCACTCCAATTCCCCCCGTTCCCTCCCACCCCCCTCAATCGTTGGATCAATGAGATCCAACGGATCAGTACTCCGGTCCCTTTGAGTATTACTATTCGAACCTAGTCCTACCCCCCTCCCCCCACACTTCACTCTCGTCTCTCTCAATTACAAACCTTAGAAACCGCCGCCCTAAGAACCCCCACCATCTTCGTCGGCGGCGACACCCCAGGTCAATCCAATCCCCTCCAAATTAACACTCACCCTTCCTCTCACCCTTCCTCTCACCAAATATTCCTTTGTTTCCTCTCAAATCAGTCCCAAGTCCGTCAATTTTGAATCAGGGTTCTCGAAAAGCCCTAGGTTTCCCCCCTTTTCTTTTCTTGGTCAGTACATGGCCGATTGAATCCCAAACTGTCATTAATCGATTGTTCCTTGTTAAGGACAATCCATTAATAATAATTAAAGGTTCACTTCTTTCTTTAAAGAGGTTGTTCAAATTCATAAAAGGTTCCGTTTGAAGGAAACAAGGATAATTCTATTCTGTCTTTTTTTTTATTTACCTCTGATCTTTTTCTCTTCTTTCTCTGGTTTCCTTCTTCATGGGTTTTGTTTTTGTTCATGACTTAGGTTTCTGATTTTAAGTTTGTTAATTAGCTTTTGTGCTTACTCGTTAATGATAGTCAGTTAGTTTAGGGGTAGTGTTTTAGTTTGCCATTAGGTTATTAGGGTTCCTGTTTTTTTTTTTTCAATTTAGGTTTGTCTTGTGAAATTGAAATCAGCATGTTAGTATCATTTGATTCCCTGTTAGTTAGTTGGTTTAGTTACTTCAAAGGTTGAAATGGGTCATTCATTGACTGTTTGTTTTTAACGATAGTCTCAATGGTTCAAGTGTTGGTTTATTTCTGATTTTATTTCATGTTTAAACCTATTAAGGTTTTTGTAATTGACACTATTTAATTACGTTTGCCTATGGTTTCTGTTAGAAAATTGTTTGCATTGGCTTGTAAGTGCCTACGACTTTTAGGGGGTTAATTGAATAACTAGGAACTTAAAGGGGTTAATTTGGGAATTTAGAGGTGGATAAGGTATCTAGAACGTTCTAGAATCGGAGAAGTCGGCCCTATTTGGCCAGCACAAGTGATGGAGCCAACTACATACTGCAAGGTTTTCCATTCGGTTAAAAGATACTTGTGCAATGGAATAATTCTCATTCTGTTTTCAGCAGCACATGGCATCCCAAAAGGCTATATATACACCCTTCTTCCACTCAAAAAATCACAGACGAATACCCTAAAAAACTGGAAAGTTTCTGCATCATTTTTGTTCAAATTTTGGTGGAACTACTCTTGCATTTTCACTGTTAGAAGAACAAAAAAAAATTTCAAAGTATTTATGGTATTAAAGTTGTTTCATCACTGATCCTTGCTGCTGTTGAGTCAGTGTTGCTGGGTTTTTTCTCCATATTATTTCGTTGTTTCTCTTTTACTATTGTTACTCTTTCAAGGTACTCTTTCCAGTTCCTTTCTTATGCGATGGTTCTCCCCTATTATGAAACGGAATTAATGTGAACATTGTTAGGCTAGTATGGATCTGATTCATATCTTTTTCTAAAAGTCAATGTGATTCTTGTTATATGAATTAATGATCAACTGTGAAAGTCAACATGCTTAAAATAGTCTATAAAGATCCATGTGAAGGTTAAAGCTTGTATTTTCCTATTTTATATTTGTTTTTCTTGGTATATAAACTAAGGGAACCTGTGAAGTAGCATAAAGGGAATCTGGACATTTTGGTTAAGCTTGTCTTTGTGTGTTACCACCAATGAAGGGTGGCAATAGGACTAACTTTATTTTTGATTGGCCCCTTGCATAAGGGATCAAATGTAGATTTGTAGGCTAGCTTAGTAGTTAGTTTTTGCAAATCTCAACAATGTTTTGTATCACAAGGAGGAAATGTGTTGCCTTAACGAAGAATGGAACATGTTTTCAGCTTTTGTCACGTCCTTAGTTCTTAATTAAGTACACGTGCGGCACTTGACAACTTGGTCACGTTCTTGCTATGCCAAGTCAGCTCTACTACACTCAAGATCGCTAAGATAGTGGAAGAAAGAACACAAGAGAATTGCTAAAAGAAGTTTTGCATTTGAGAGAACTTGAAATGTTTGTTTGATAAGTTACAACTGAATGGCCCTCTTTATGTATTAATCTCCTAGAGGCTAGTGTGTAAATATTAATTGTTATAAAAGTCATTGATATTTACAAGATAAGGGCTTTCTCTAGAATTCTCTACAAGCCTAGAAGATTGCAAGGACTTTCCTAGCAAATCCATAAGGATCTAGGTTATTCCTAAGAAAATATTCATACTTCTCTAGAATCCTCTTACAAATACTAGCATTCTTCTTATTTATGCTTCCACATGGCATTAATAAATGCCAAATGGCGCTTATATAGCATGATGACATGGCGGCCTTTGCTGAGTAGCCACTGATGAACCGACGGTAGTAGTTATCAAGGCCAAGGAAGGATCTTAACTATGTTACCTTTGTAGATGCTTCCCACTCCTGGATAGCATGTACCTTAGCCTCGTCCATGCGTAGTTCTCCATTGCTAATCACATGTCCCAAGAAGTGCACCTTTGATTGTGTGAACTCATATTTCTCCCTCTTGATGTATAGCTCGTTTTCCCGCAGGACTTGGAAAACCTTCCTTAAGTGCTCCGTGTGCTCCTTCAAGGTGTTGCTATAGATGACTATGTCGTCTTGGTAGACTACCACGAACTGATCAAGGTAGGGATGAAAAATCTTGTTCATAAGGGTGCAAAATGTGGCTGATGCATTGGTTAAGCCGAAGGGCATCACCAACCACTCAAATGCTCCATATCTCGTCACACATGCTATCTTAGGCTCATCTCCTTCCGCAATGCGAACCTGGTAGTAGCCCTTTCGAAGATCCACCTTGGTAAAGTACTTGGCTTGCCCAAGTCTATCGAACAAGTCAACAATAAGCAGTATCGGGTACTTATTCTTCACGGTGATCTTATTAAGTGCTCGGTAGTCTACGCACAAGCACAAAGATCTATCCTTCTTCTTCTGGAAAAATACTGGTGAGCCAAAGGTGCCTTTGAGGGGCGAATGTGACCAACATCTAGCAGCTCCTTCAATTGTTTCCTGAGCTCTTCTAGCTCGGGAGGTGTCATACGATATGGGGCAAATGCAGGTGGCTTAGCCCCTGGCTCCAACTCAATCATGTGATCCACCTCTCTCCTAGGCATCAAGTGCTTAGGAAACTCCTCGGGCATGACATCTTTGTTTTTCTCAAGCAACTTCTCTATGCAAGGCGGCATTGTCTCTTGAAAACTCTTGTCTTCCTCTAGACTTACAATGGTTGCCACGAACGTCGGCTCCCCTTTCTTGATCCCCTTGACAACCTGCATAACTGAGAGTTGTGCTTGGATCTGTCCGTATGGCATAGTCATCGTAGGTACCATGCAAGCTCTTTCTTGATCCATAACCAAGAGTCATTGTAGGTAGGGTCGATCAAAGTATGACAATGTTTAAAGAACTCTTGCCCCTGTATGATGTAAAAGATATCCATAGCAGTTTCGGTAATGTTTGTCATACCTTTCCAAGTTCCAAATTTGACACCAACTCCATTAGCTACCCCACGGGCATTTTGTAACTCAGCATTCACGGACTTGACGTGAGAGGTTATTGGAGCAATATTCAATTCTAGTTTCTTTGCGGTAGCCTCAGTCACGAAATTATGAGTTGCTCCCGTATCCACCATTGCACAAGCTGGCTTGTTGTTGATGGTGAGATCCACGTACTGGTTGTCATTCTCGGTAGGTTGGATAGCTTGCTTTGTGACAGCACCAAATAATCCGATCATACCCAATTGTGCAGTTCCTGAACTCTCTCCTTGCGGCTGCACTTTTCATTCACGGACCATGGCACTAAGGCTCTTGAGGTCGGGACAATTCCTAAAGCCGTGCGGCCCTCCGCATATGTAGCGTCCCTTCTTCTCCGCTTGTGCCTTCTTTTCGGCGTAGCCCTGACGACTCGATTTTTTGGAATCTTGAGTATTGGAATATTGTTGTTGTATCTCCTTGACTTTGCCACAGTCTCCTATACCTTTAACATTGTTAGCCTTTGACTCCTTGCCATTGCATTTGCCGTGCTTATCATGACTGAAATCCATTAATGATTTGGCCTCCATTATGGCTTGGTCTATATCAATGACTTGTCGGCGCTGCAACTCCTGCTTAGCCCAGCTTTTCAATCCGTCCGTGAAGTGGAACAACAAGTCATCATTGGGCAGGTTGAGGATTTGAAGCATAAGGGTAGCAAACTCCTTGACATAGTTACATATGCTCCCTGTTTGCTTCAATTCCCTAAGATTGTGCCTTGCCTCGTAGAAGACATTGTTTGTAAATAATTGTTTCTTAAACTCCACTTTGAACTGATCCCACCAGCTAATAGTACATATATAGTACATAAACATTTATCCACATCGGCCATCTTACTTCTCCACCATAGCATGGAAGTCTCTGAGAGGTACAATACTGCAGTTTTGATCTTGGCATCGTCGTCCCTCACTTTGTCATGCATGAAGTAGTTCTCTAAGTGCCAAAAGAAGTTTTCCACTTCCTCTACTTCATGAACACCTTTGAACATTATGGGTTTGGGAGCCTCAATCTTGGCCTCCCTCGTCACCACAACATTGCTGGATACCTCAGTCACGCCAGCATTGACATGCTCCTCGAGTGACTCTATCTTTGCCTTCATAGCATCGATAGTACTTAAAGCCTCCATAAGTCTGCACTGTATGGCGGTGATGGTTTGCCTTAGTTCCATCTCAGTCTGTGTACGTCCCTCCAAATCTTTTCAGATACTTTCAATCTCTTCAAGAGTGTGCTCCTCAAGAACGTTAAGGGTGCCTTCCACCTTCCTCAAGCGTTGGCCAAAGATCTCCACGGCGTCCATCCCCACGTTCATCTTCATCACCCACTCTTTATCGAGCGAGATGTCCTCTGGAAGGACCTCCACTTCATCCTCACTCGCCTCAGTGGAAGATGGCTCTTGGGATGTAAGCCCTTCGTTTGACACAACCTCAGGTGTCACCTCTTGGCTCTTGTTGGTGGCATTTTCTTTTTGCTACGACAGCTCTTGCCAGAAGCATCCTGGATGACTGTGTTGGCAGCGTTAATTCCTCCGTCGTTTGTCATTCCCTTAGTTGAAACCTTCGCTCTGATACCGTGTTGTCAGGTCCTTAGTTCTTAACTAAGTACATGTGTGGCACTTGACAACTTGCTCACGATCTTGAACCACTTGCTCACGTTCTTGGTATGCCAAGTCAGCCTTACTACACTCAAGATAGCTAAGAGAATGGAAGAAAGAACACAAGAGAATTGCTAAATGAAGCTTTGTATTAGAGAGAACTTGAAATGTTTGCTTGACAATGAATGGCCCCCTTTATATACTAGTCTCCAAGGGGCTAGTGTGTAACTATTAATTATTATACAAGTCATTGATATTCACAAGATAAGGGCTTTCTCTAGAATTCTCTACAAGCCTAGAAGATTCCAAGGACTTTCCTAGCAAATCCATATGAATCTAGGTTCTTCCTAAGAAGATATCCATACTTCTCTAGAATCTTCTTACAAATACTAGCCTTTTTCTTATGTATGCTTTCACATGGCATTAATAAATACCAAATGGTGCCTATGTGGCATGATGACGTGGCTGGTCATCACATTTCTTTCAATAATGTAGTCAAATTACTTTGTTTTACAATTAAGAATTGTATATATTTATTTTCCTTTGGTTATTTGTTCTGTGTGACTTGTTAGGGATTTCAACTCATTCTATGTTGATACCATTTGTCAGTTAGTTTATTGAAATATAATTAAACATCTTTGATGCTAGAATTTATGTAAAGGTTGTTAATTGTCATCATTAGGCCAACCATCTCTAGAAAATGATGGGCCATGAGTGGCCTAATTGAATGGCCTGCTCGAATCACCTTTAGTATGGCTTCAAACCTTTGTTGTTGCACATTGGGCCCAAATTCAAGTGGCCCAGCCTCCAGGTGAGGCGTTTCAGACTGAGATTGAACCTTTGTTTCCTTTATATTTCGTTTAGTACTTGTTTTGATCATTAGTTGATAATATACCGAAAATTGCTTTCGAATAATGTCAATGACTTATGTTTGGGCTTTGTGTCTGGCCCAGCTTAGCCCTTGAGGCTTCCGGTACTTTAGTTTCAACTTTGGATTTTTCCTTTCAAGACCCAGATTTTCTACCCGCGGGAATCGTGATGGTGCCTACTAATAGGAGCTAGACAAGCCAACTCTTATCTATCTCTTTCATTAACAAAATTCTTCTTTTAACAATTTGAGGATGATACTATAAATGCAGCAGAATAAATTAAACGAGCGGAAGACTTAGTTAAATAAACTAAATGAAATATGGAAATTCAACATAAACCTCTACCCAAGAGCTGGTGTCACATTACGCACGAACTACTAAGAATACTAAAAATAACCGTTTAAAAAAATATAAATTGTTTGTCTCGAATACATGAGATAACAGGTGGAAATAAAATATGGAGGAGACGCGGGCCTGCGAACGCCTTCAAGGCTACCTCGATGTCTCGTTGGTCTGAAAGTTAACACCAGCTCTACTGCTGTTACTTTTTGAAACCTGGATCTGTGCAAAAATTGCACAGCGTGTAGTATCAGCACAACCGACCCCATGTGCTGGTAAGTATCCGTCCTATCCCCGTTGAAGTAGTGACGAGGCTAGGACCAGACTCGAGATAAACCTGTGCAGTTATATAACATAGGACAAGGCAAAAACAGGAAATAACAAGTAAAACTGGGGAGACGAAACATGCTTTGAGGATAACAAATAAATATAAAGTATCGGGAATAAAAGAGTAAACATCTACAATTTAGCTTCTAACATTGAATAAAGGGGATATGACAACTTCTATGTTCAACTCATCTTGTTGCAGGCGTGCAACCCGATCCCATTTTCACCATGACTCGTGGTAGGCATACCACCCGTTCCATCTCAATATATCATTTGTGGTAGGCGTACCACTCGCTCCCATTTCATTACATCATTTGTGGTAGGCGTACCACTCGCTCCCATTTCCATATATCATATGTGGTAGGCGTACCACTCGCTCCCATTTCAATATATCATGTGTGGTAGGCGTACCACTCGCTCCCATTTCACTATATCATGTGTGATAGGTATATCACTCGCTCCCATTTCAATATAACATGTGTGGTAGGCGTACCACTCGCTCTCATTTCAATCAATACCTTGTGGTAGGTGTACCACCCGCTCCCATTCCTTTTAATATCTTGTGGTAGGTGTACCACCCACTCCCATTCCTTTCAATATATTGCGGTAGGCATACCACCCGCTCCCATTTCTTTCAACACATTACACAATATAATCCTGGCAACAGAAAAGGATAATATAACGATTTTCCGGCAAGGGAACAAGAATATTAAATCAACTATCTCTGCAAGGGAGGTTCAGCTATAACCAATCCTATGCAATTCTACTTAGCAAAATTAAAACCAATTCTCAGTATCAAGGCTCATCAAATAAGTCTTTTATAAAATCAATTAGGAATACACAATTATCAATTTAAGACCAACGGTTATGCTTGACACCAACATATGGATACTCATCACCATGCTCATACGCCGTACTCAACACACAACAAGTAGCAATTATGACTCAACTCCTAATCCCTCAAGCCAAAGATAGACCGAACACGTACCTCGAAGATCAATGGCCAACTCAAACCTTAAGCACCGCTTTTTCTTTTAAATATTGCTCTGATTCAATCATATCTATACACAATTAATTTAATATCATCAATAAATACTCAACAATTCAACTTAAATGCCTAAATATAATTTTCTAAACATTATTCAAAAAATTCTAAAATTCGACCCCGAGCCTGCTTGGTCAAAACCCGAGTTTCAAACTAAATTTCGATCACCCACTCACTCACGAGCCCGAATATATAATCTGTTTCTAAATCGGACCTCAAATTGAGGTCCAAATCCTAAATTTTAGATAAACCTAGGTTCTACCCAAAACTCTAATTTCTCCGGAAAAATCTTTGATTTTAATTTGAAAACATGCTAACTTATTTTAATGATTGAAAGAATTGAGTAAAAACTGACTTACAATTGAATTGGAGTAAAACTTTCTCTTGAAAAATCGCCTAGGGTTTGTGTGTTGAAAGAATGGTGAACAGTGTCTTAAAATCGTCTAAGTATGAAAATGCAGGTTATAGATGTGGGACTTGCGAACAAAGTTAGGGAATTGTGAACTGGGAATTGTGAAATGGGAAATGTGAACAAAGTTTGGGAGTTGTGAACTGGGAAATGCTAACAAAGTTTGGGAATTGCGAATTGGTAATTGCGAACAAAGTTTGGGAAATGCAAAGCCTCCAGGCTGCAATTTTTTAGGTGCAAAACTTTACCCCGTGGCCTATCCAAAACTCACACAAGCCCTCGGGCTCCAAACCAAATATTCACACAACCTCAAAAATATTCTACGGACTTACTCATGAGATCGAATCGCCAAAAGAACATCATATACATCGAATTAAGCCTCAAAATCCACGGTTTCTTCCAAATTTCGCAAAACATTAGATTTCCATTTTGTGTCAAAAATATGTCAAACGACATCCGTTTTCAACCAAACTTTACAGAAAGTGCTTAAACCACATATACGACCTGTACCGGGCGCCGGAACCAAAATACATGGCCGATACCATCACTTTTTAATTAGTTTTCATTTTATTTTCATTAAATTTTTTTCAAAAAATAATTTTAACCTGAGAGGGCAAAGGTAGGGCATCGGGACCCTGCGGGAGCGCCCCTTGTCTCCCGCTCAAACTTTCTTGTAAAGGACCGAAAAAACTCATTTCTCGGGCTTAGGACCTCGGATTTCGATTCCAGGCATAAGCCCAAGTCTCATATTTTCCTACGGACCGTCCGACACCCTTAAATCATGGGTATGGGTCCGTTTACCAAAAATATTGACCGAAGTCAAATCATTTTAATATCAAAACATAGCAAATTTTCATAGAATTTCATATTTGAGCTTCAACCTACGCGCCCGAATTGTGCACGCAAATCGAGGCAATTATAAATTAGGTTATTAAGGCTTCGGAAGCTCGAAATGGATAAGAAAACAAGTGATGACCCATGGTCATCACATTCTCCACCTCTAAAACAACCATTCATCCTCGAACAGACATAAGAAGGAAGTACCTGAGTCGAGGAATAGATGGGGATAACGGCTGCAAATATCAGACTCGGACTCCCAGGTCGAAGCCTCCGGAGGCTGACCTCTCCATTGAACATGAACAGAGGGAAAGCTCTTGGATCTTAACTGACGAACCTGCCGCTCTAAAATTGCCACAGTCTCCTCCTCAAAAGAAAAGCTTTAGTCCAACTGGACAGTGCTAAAATCTAACACGTGGGCTGGATCACCATGATATTTTCGGAGCATGGATACATGAAAATCTGGATGGTTGATAAGCTAGGCGGCAATTCAAGTTTATAAGCCATCTCTCTACCTCGCTCAAGAATATCAAATGGGCCAATGAACCTAGAGCTAAGCTTGACCTTCTTCCCAAATCTCATCACGCCATTCATAGGCGACACTCGGAGCAATACCCGCTCACCAACCATGAAAGCTATATCTCGAACCTTACGATCTGCATAGCTCTTTTGCCTTGAATAAGCTGTACGAAGCCTATACTGAATGATCTTGACCTTGTCCAAGGCCTCCTGAACCAAATCTGTACCAAATAACCGAGTCTCTCCCAGCTCAAACCATCCAATCGGAGATCGACATCGTCTACCATACATAGCTTCATAGGGAGCCATCTGGATACTCGACTGATAGTTGTTGTTGTAGGCAAACTCTGCTAAAGGTGGGAGCTGATCCCACGAACATCCAAAGTCAATAACACAAGCTCGGTGCATGTCCTCCAATATCTGAATAGTCCATTTTATCTGCTCGTCCGTCTGAGGATGAAATGTTGTGATCAACTGTATTTGGGTGCCTGATTCCCGTTGAACTGCTTTCAAGAATTGCAAGGTAAACAACATACCTCGATTCGAAATGATAGATACTGGGACCCCGTGAAGGCGAACAATCTCCCAAATATAAATCTCAGCTAACCTCTCAGATGAATAGGAGACTACCTCAGGAATGGAATGCGCTGACTTGTTCAGCCTATCAACAATGACCCAAACTGCATCAAACTTCTTCTGGGTCAACGGAGTCCAGTAACGAAGTCCATGGTGATCCGCTCCCACTTCCACTCAGGAAGCTTAATTCTTTGAAATAAACCACTAGGCCTCTAATGCTCATACTTGACATGCTGACAAATTAAACACCGTGTTACTTATGCCACAACCGCCTTCTTCATTCTATTCCACCAATATTGTTGCCGCAAATCCTGATACATCTTCGCTGCGCCTGGATAAATATAATACCGAGAATTGTAGGCCTCCTCTAGAATCAACTCTCGAAGCTCATCAACATTTGGCACAAAAATTCGCCTTTGCAATCTCAAAACTCCATCAATATCTAAGGTGACCTGGTTAGAACCTCCTCGCTGGGCTGTGTCTTTAAGGACACATAAATGGGGATCATCAAACTTCCGATCACATATATGATCCAATATCCAACCTCACAAATCGGTTGGCTAGAGCCTGAACATCCAAAGCAAGAGACCTTTGCCTGACTGGTATAAAAGTAAGACTGCCCATACTGGCTGACTTCCAACCCAAAGCGTCGACCACTACATCAGCCTTCCCCAGCTGATACAAAATAGTGATATCATAATGCTTGAACAACACCAACCACCTTCTCTGCTTCAAGTTCAACTCAACTTGCTTAAACAAGTATTGAAGACCCTTGTGATCAGTGAACAGCTCATGTGCCACTCCATATGAATAGTGCCTCTAAATCTTCAATGCGTGAACAATAACTGCCAACTTCAAATCGTGCAACTGTTAGTTCTTCTCATAAATCTTCAACTGTCTCAAAGCATAGGCAATGACCTTGCCATCCTGCATCAACACTGCACCAAGCCCAATACGGGAAGCATCACAATAGAGTGTATAAGGTCCCGAACCTATGGACAAAACTAATATCGGTGCCATAGTCAGAGATGCCTTGAGCCTCTGAAATATCGCCTCACACTCATCTGACCATTTGAATTGGGCACTCTTCTGGGTCAATCTGGTCATCGGGGCTGCTATAAATAAAAATCCCTCCACGAACCGTCGATAGTAACATGCCAATCCCAAGAAACTCCGGATCTCTATAGTTGATGTTTGTCTAGGCCAGTTCTTGACTACCTCAATATTCTTTGGATCAACCTGAATACCCTCTGCCATTACAACATGACCGAAGAATGCAACTGAACTCAACCAGAATTCACACTTTGAAAATTTTGCATATAGTTGATTGTCCTTCAGAGTTCGAACGGCCACTCTGAGATGTTGCTCATGCTCCTCCTAGCTGCGGGAGTATATCAATATGTCATCAATGAAGAGTATCACGAAAAATTCCAAAATAAGTTCTGAATACTGAGTTCATGAAATCCATAAAAGCTACTGCGGCATTTGTCAACCCGAACGACATGACTAAGAACTCATAATGTCTGTACCAACTGAGGAAAGCTATCTTAGGGACATCAGATGCCCTAATCTTCAGCTGATGGTACCCAGATCTCAAGTATATCTTTGAAAATATCTTGGCACCCTTAAGCTAATCAAATAAATCATCAATCCTCGGTAGTGGATACTTATTCTTGATTGTAACCTTGTTCAATTGCCGGTAATCAATGCACATTCTCATCGAATCATCCTTCTTCTTTACAAATAACATCAATGCACCCCACGGTAAAACAATAGGTCTAATGAAACCCTTCTCATGTAATTTCTCCAAGTGCTCCTTCAACTCCTTCAACTCTGGCGGGGCAATGCAATATGGCGGAATAAAAATGGGTTGTGTGCCCGGAGCCAAATCAACGGAAGAATCAATATCCCTGTTGGGTGGAAAACCCGACAGGTATGCAGAGAGCACCTTAAGAAACTTGCGAACCACAGACACAAAATCAATAGAGGGAACCTCAGCACTGGAATCACAAATATAACCCAAATAGGCCAAACACCCCTTCTCAACCACACGTTGAGCCTTCATATATGGAATAACATTATGGTTAGAATGACCATAAATCCCTCTCCACTCGAGACGAGGCAAATTTGGAAAATCTAAGGTCATAGTCTTGCCATGACAATCCAAGATAGCATGATATGGAGATAGCCAGTCCATTCCCAATATGACATAAAAGTCGACCATATCTAAAAGCAATAAATCAACACGGGTTTTAAGACCCCAATCATCATAATACAGGAATGATGAACTTGATAGACCATGATAGAATCACCCACCGACGTGGATACATAAACAAGAACACTCAGGGGATCACTAGGAAACACCTGGTACTGTGTAAAATAAGAAGACACATATGGATATGTAGACCCTGGATCAAATAGTATCGAAGCTTCTCTATTTCAAACCGGAATGGTACATGTGATAACTGCATCTAAAGACTCAGCCTCTGGCATGGCTGCTGGCTGGCCCACCTCTGGCAGCCTGCTATCCACGTATATGACCTCTACCTCCACCTCTAACACCCCTGCCAAACACCTCTAAGTGGATGTGCATGATATGGAGCCTCTGGTGCCTGAATCCTAGTACGAGAACTTTGATGCTGAGAGCTGCTCGAAGCTCGAGGGAAAAATCCGATAATATGTCTCGGGTCACCATAAGCGTGGCAAGACCTCGACTATTGCGGCTGAGACCTCCTCAACCTCGGGCAAGCCTCCTAAGATGACTATACTCACCATACTCAGAACATCCACGCGAGTGCTGTATCTGCAGAAATTGAGGCTGACCCTATCCACCTGAATGACCAGCTGAAGTACCACATTGGCCGCCTCCTCAAAGGTAACCTCACTCTCGTCCTAAGCCACTATACCCGGCTGGCCTACCACCACTGGTTGAACCACTAGAACTTGGACCTATGAAGCTACCTACTTTGGAGTACGTGTAGCAGGAGTCTGAACCCATCCTCCAGCCTAAGAAGTGGCTGGTGCTACTGGAAGCAAACTCGCTCGAATGACACCTTCCATAAAGTCTACCTATCGGACTAGGGTGTCCTAAAGAACTGGGGTAGCAATAAACCCCTCTGAGATCTGAGCTGGGCCTACCAGGATTACTGAGGCTGGAGCCTCCTCCTCCAACTCAACTTGAGGCTCCGCCAGGGGCTGTTATTGGGGACTCAGACTACTGAGTGGTGAGTGAAGAAGCACGGATTCTCGCCATCTCCGAATGAACATAGTAGAAATTCAATCTTTATGAAAAAGCACCGCACGACAAGAAAGAACAAATGTGATTTTTTTCTTAACTCTGTAGCCTTTGGAGATAAATACATATGGTTCCATACCGATCCCTCAGACTCAACCAAGTTTGTCCGTAAGTAGTGAGACCTGTGTAACATAGTGCTCTGATACCAACTTGTCAGGACCCGGATTACCCACCTACGGGAGTCATAATGCGCCTACTAATAGAAGCTAAGCAAGACAACTCTTATCTATCTCTTTAATTGACCAAATTTTTCTTTTAAAAATTTAACATTGATAATATAAATGCAACAAAATAAATTAAACGAGCGGAGGACTTAGTTAAATAAACTAAATGAAATACGAAAATTCAACATAAAGCTGTACTCAAGAACTGGTGTAACATTACTCATGAACTACTAAGAATACTAAGCACAACCGTTTGAAAGAAATATGAAATTGTTTGTCTCGAATAAAAGAGATAACAGATTGAAATGCAATATATAGGAGACGTCGGGACTGCGAACGCCTACAAGGCTACCTCGATGTCTCGCTTGTCTGAAAGCTAACACCCACGCTGCTGTTGCTGCTGTCCAAAACCTGGATCTATGAAAAAATTATACAGAGTGTAGTATCAGCACAACCGACCCCATGTGCTGGTAAGCGTCTGTCCTAACCCCGGCGAAGTAATGACGAGGCTAGGACCAGACTCCAGATAAACATGTACAGTCATACAACATATGAGAAGGCGAAAACAGGAAATAACAAGTAAAACTGGGGAGAGGAAACATGCTCTGGGGATAACAAATAAATATCAAGTATTAGGAATAAAAGAGTAAACATCTATAATTTGGCTTCTAACATAGAATAAAGGGGATAAGACAACTTCCATGTTCAACTCACCTTGTTCCATGCATCCAATCCGGTCCCATTTTCGTCATGACTCGTGGTAGGCTTACCACCCATTCCCATCTCAATATATACTTTATCATAAGCATACCACTCGATCCCATTTCATTACATCAATTGTGGTAGGTATACCACTCGCTCTCATTTACATATATCATATGTGGTAGGCGTACCACTCGATCCCATTTCAATATATTATGTGTGGTAGTTGTACCACTCCCTATCATTTCAATATATCATGTGTGGTAGGCGTACCACTCGCTCCCATTTCAATCAATACCTTGTGGTAAGCGTACCACCCACTCCCACTATAACTTGTGGTAGGTGTACCACCCACTCCCATTCCTTTCAATATATTGTGGTAGGCGTACCACCCACTCCTATTCATTTTAATATCTTCTGGTAAGCGTACCACCCGCTCCCATTTCTTTCAACAAAATACACAATATAATCCCGGCAAGGGCAAAGGATAATATAATTTTTTCCTGGCAAGGGAACAATAATATTAAATCAACTATCCCGTCAAGGGAGTTTCAGCAATAACCAATCCTATGTAATTTCTACTTAGCACAATTAAGACCAATACTCAATATCAAGGCTCAACAAACAAGTCTTTTCTAGATCAATTAGGAATACACATTTATCAATTTAAGATCCACGATCATGCTTGACACCAACATATGGATACTCGTCACCATTCCCATACGCCGTACTGAACACACAAAAAGTAGCAATTGTTACTCAACTTCTAATCCTTCAATCCAAAGTTAGGCCGAACACATACCTCGAAGTACTATGTCCAACTCAATCCTTAAGCACCGCTTTTCCTTTTAAATTTGGCTCCAATTCAATCGTATCTATACACAATTGATTTAATATCAACAATCCAATTTAAATGCCTAAATATAATTTTTTAAACATCCATCTAAAAATTCCAAAATCTGACCCAGGGCCCGCTTGGTCAAAATACGAGGTTCGAACATAATTTCGATCACCCATTCACTCACGGGCCAGAATATATAATTTGCTTTAAAATCGGACCTTAAATTGAGGTCCAAATCCTAAATTTAGAAAAACCTAGGTTCTACCCAAACTCTAATTTCTTCCATAAAAATCTTTGATTTTAAGTTGGAAACATGTTAAATGATGTCAATAATTGAAATAATCGAGTAAAAATCGATTTACAATTGATTTGGAATGAAACTTTATCTTGAAAAATCGCCTAAGTAGTTTGTGTGTTGAAAGAATGGTGAAAAATGTCTTAAAATAGTCTAAGTATGAAAATGCAGGTTGCAGATGTGGGAGTTGCGAACAAAGTTTGGGAATTGCGAACTAGGAATTGTGAAAACAAGTTTGGGAATTGCGAACAAAATTGTGAAATTGCGAACTCAGAATTGCGAATAAAGTTTGGAAATTTCGTATTAGGAATTGCGAACAAAGTTTGGGAAATGCGAACCTGGTAATTGCGATCAAAGTTTGGGAAATGCGAAGCCTGCAGGCGTAAAATTTCGTAAGTCCAAAATTTCACTATGTGGCCTATTCGAAACTCACCCGAGCCCTCGGAGCTCCAAACCAAACATACACACAACCTCAAAAATATCTTACGGACTTATTCATGCGATCAAATCGCCAAAAAAATATCATATACATTGAATTAAGCCTCAAAATCCATGATATCTTCCAAATTTCAAGAAATATCAAATTTTCCACTTTTGAGTCTGAAACACGTCAAATGACATCCATTTTCAACCAAACTTTACAGAAAGTGCTTAAACCACATGTAAGACCTGTACCGGGCACCGAAACCAAAATACATGCCCGATACCATCACTTTTTAATCAGTTTTCATTTTATTTTCCTTAAATAATATGAGAAAATAATTTTACTCAAACATTCATTTCTCGGATGTGGGACCTTGGATTTTGATTCCGGGCATACACCCAAGTACCATATTTTCCTACGAACCTTTCGGGACCCTCAAATTACGGTTTCGGGTCCATTTACCAAAAATTTTGGCCGAAGTCATATTTATTCATTTTAATATCAAAACTTACAAATTTTCACAGAATTTCATATTTGAACTTCCAACTATGTGTCTGGACTGTGCCCTCAATTCGAGGAAATTATAAATGAGGTTTTAAGGCCTTGGAATCTCGAAATGAATAAGAAAACAAGTGATGACCCTGGGTCGTTAGATTCCCTTTGTCTTAATTCCCTTTTGAAAAGTTGTTCGTTGTGTCTGGACTACTGCAAGTCTGGAACTTGACCCCCCTCCCCCCAAACATTAGGCTAGTATGGTATTATGCTTCTTATAGTAATATTAGATAGAATTTATTTAGATAAGAATCCAAACATCTTTAGATGGCTTCAATTAAGTATAATTTCTTAATAAAAGAATATATTGATGTGTGCCGTCCTAATTAAATCACTCATGTCCCTCGGAGTTGTTTTAATTTAGATATTAAAAATAAACTTTGTAGTTTGCCGGTTGTTATTTATATAAATATCATGGCTATTATTAAAATTTGGGTGTACATTTCATGTGATCTGATTCTGATTTCCAAAGAGGTTAAATAGAATGTGCTGTGAATCATAGATGCATTCCATGTAGCATGGCTTGCTATGTGTTTTAAATAACCTTGAAATAATTTTTTAAATAAATAAAAATGGTTATAAATATAAATTCACATAGGTTTAAAAGTGTGTTAAAAATCAGATAAATAGGCCAATAATAATAGTTGAGCAACCGAGCTAGAACCACAAAACTCGGGAATGCCTAACACCTTTTTCAGGGTTAACATAATTCCTTACCCATATTTCTGTGTTTGTGGACTATAAAACGAAGTCAATCTCCTTGATTCAAGATTTTAAACCGATGACTTGGGATACCAAAAATTATCCCAAGTGGTGACTCTTAATAAATATCGTTTAGATTGTCACTTAAATTGGAAAAAATCCCTTATATCCTTCCGGGCGTAGTAAAAAAAAGGTGTGACAGCTCTGGAGACTCTGATGGGGATGGAACCCAAAATCTCTAGCTCAGAGTTCAAGAATTCGAACTTAGAACAATTGTAATATTTGGCTTTATTTATTATCCAATTTTTATTTGCATGTTTGGGCCTAATGTGCTAAGTGCTGCTTTTTACCGCTTTAGTATTGATCAACTATAAATAAATTGTTGAGAAACCCTCCTCTCTCTAAGTATTCTAAATCGTCTGAGAAGGGGTGCATTTTGTGTAGCATCTCTTTTGTTAGAGTCATATTCCAATTTTAGAAAAAGGTTCGAACAAGTTGAAAAGCCGGTGAAGCTTCTATTTTCCAGGCATGATGCCCCCTCGGCTCGAGCTGTCCGCTCGGGTAGGCCAGATTTAGAACAAACAAACCCAGATTTTGAAACTTAGTATAACATACCCTCGTGTCGGATCCCTATTAGGAACGGTTGTATGCATCACGTGAATTTGACTTTGGGGACTCAACGCAAGGGTTGGGTCCGTCTAGGACAGGTGTACCCAAATTAAAAAGACTATCCTGATGCGTTTTACTTGCTACTCGCACATTTATTTGACTCAAATTGCATGCTGACCAACTTTTAGAATAGGGGAGAAAATTTGAGAAAACCAAATTGAGGTGAGAGAGAGGAAATTACCCGCATGTGAAAACATGGCGTCTGAAATAGCCCGAAACTTTGCAAAAGTATTGAAGAAAAAAAAGCCAGTTCTAAATGTTTATGTTTCCTTTTTCTTGTTGCGTCAAAATTGAATGAACTACGCAAGTTTGATTCTCACCGGATGTGAGATACGTAGGCAAACCTCATCAGGTCCAATTCCATTTTTGCAAAAAGAACCCAAAAATATAAAGTGTTGCCATTTTGTCATAAATGAATTAGGTAATGTTGTTCTAGTCTAAAATAGCCAAAATACCCCAAAGGGGACCGGAAGGCTGCTTTTGAAAGAATAGCCACCTAAGATCCTTTTTAAAATTTTGGTTGATTAGCAAACACAACCTTAAAATTTTCTTAGTTGAGGTTGTGAAGGGCTATATTTGTAAAAGTGATTTTGTATTAAATTGCAACTTTTGAAAATTGGTTTTTTTCTCTTGAGTCAAAGTAAATCATGGTTTTTTTAACCGATAACTTTAAATAAATATGTAGGATGAGCACGATTGAAAATGAACCTTTGACAGTCCTAGAAGAAATCCCGTTAGAACTCCAATGTGATGGATTGATTTAGGCTTTGGGCTGTCTTGTTGGTCTTCTGAAGATTAAGCCGAGGAAGAATATATTTGAGGCTTTGATACACTTTTGGGACAGCGCATAATGTGTTCCATTTTGCTGATTTTGAGCTAACCTCTACACTTGAGGAAATAGCTTGCTACGCTTGTTTTAGGGGGAATCACATGAATCAATACCAGTGGAACCTATAACGGTGGTTTCGGGAAGTTAAAGATGGAAATTTGGTTGAGGGATTCTGCACATTCTACTTCATGTGCCGACGTTACGGGAATCCCTGCAGTTTTGAGATTCCAGAAACAAGTCTTACTCGTTCTGGGAACAAATAAGTGGGAAGCTTGGTGGGGACTGGATTTTATAGTGGCATTTCTGGGCATCATAATTTGCCCAAGAAAGGATGGAAACATAGAATTAAGGCTTTTTTGGAATAGCCAACATCATGAATAAAAAGGCTAATGGAACCATTGTACCGATGTTCTTGGAGGAGATTTACTGAGCTCTAATTTGCCGAGAAGGAGGAAAGTTTTTTTAGGGATGCAATATGCTTCTACAACTCTAGATTGAAGAACACCTTTTGCCACCATCCGGGGTACATGAACTATGGTATGGCTGGTCTTAAATGCATTGAAAAACATGAAAAACATGAAAAGGTCTATGATTTTCCAGATGGTACGGTATCATGGTTTGCACATTTGAGCTCCCTAATTGAAAGCAAGATTGAGTGGATATTCGAGCGGCTCCCAGTTAGTGAAGTCATTACATGTCAGTTGAAATATGTTTTCTTCTATTGATTGGTCTCTGGAGCATTTAGCTTTATGCCCCACACAGAGTTATATGCTAGCTAGGCAGGTACAAGACTATTTTGCATGATTAGGATTTGAGTCGGCAGGTAACAGAACTGGGACAAAATTTGCTTTCGCAAAAGAAAGGGTGCGTCAAATTTGGCATCAATGTGGGTTCCTAGAGCCAAAGACTCAGGTATGGGATATGTCCAGAAGCAAGTTGGATCCTAGTTACAAAACTTGGTACGGTAAAGGGTATCAAGTCCATCAGGAGCCCGAACAACCCGTCAAAAGGCTCCATGTCCAATAATTCACCGATGGAGCGCATGAGCAATAGGATTGGTTGGCAAAAGAAGAAAGCTACAGAGACACAATAGGAAAATTTGAGGGGCAGATCCAAGATCTTAAATTTGAAAAAAGTGTATGGGCCGCCACTGATGAAGGGGAGAATAAGAAATTGGCCCAAGAAAATAAGGCCCTTCGAGCCCATATCCAAAAAATGAAGATAGTTGCTGAAAATCCGGAAATGCGCCAAAAGGATGAAAGACTCATAAATGTTTTTAGCGGGATCTTAAATTTGAAAAAAGTGTACGGGCCGCTGCAGATGAAGGGGAGAAAAAAAAATTGGCCCAAGGAAATAAGGCCCTTCGAGCCCAGATCCTAAAAATAAAGATAGTTGCTGAGAATCCGGAAAGGAGTCGAAAGGATAAAAGACTCATAAATGGTGTTAGGAGGAAACTAACTGAGTGCGTGGATGATTTGGAAATATCTGAGGGTACTCTGGTGAGAGTTCGAGCACAGTTATCAAAGAATGTAGAGGGACGAGCATAGTTTGTTTGGCAATTAAAAAGGAAATTTGAGGGAGAAGCCACCAACATGAAGAAGAAACTATCTACCCTCGAGAACGAGATGGAAAAACAAACAAAGAGCTTCAAAACAGAAAGAGAACACTAATACATACTGATGTCGCAGCTAGAAAAAGACATACAACACCTTTGAGAACAAAATCATACAGCTGAAATAAATTTGGGGGCTAGGTCTCAGAAGATCGGACAGTTGCTACAACAAAAGAGTATTATTAGAGGAAGGTTATGGCCATTGCGGACTACATTGTGATGAAGTGAAACGAATGTGAAGACATGACCATGAGTATGTATTTCATCTTTCTTCTAGATTCTTTAGTCCATTTTTGAGTCTGTATTTTTATTTTTCTGTTGGAGTCTATTAGTCCACCTTTTCGAGTCTGCTAGTTTTTATGATTAATTTTTGTAGGAGAAGTCATTGTAATCAGGATGTTTTTCTTTTATTTTATCAAAATTGAAACCCAAAAAATGTATCTTTCTTTTATTTTACACTTATTCCTGGAACTACACTTGGTTTGATTCATGTGGCGTCTGATACGTAGGCAATCCCCATGCGATTGGATCATAATCATAAAAAAAGAAGAAAAAAAGAGAAAACAAGAAAAACTGTGGGAAAGAAATAATGGCAAAACAAGAGAGGGAAAAATGAGAGAAAAAAATAATAAAAACAAGAATCAAGCAAAGAATAGCAGGAATGAAAAAAAGGGAAAGAAATTGCAAAATGAAAACTAGTGAAAGCCGGGATGATGCAAGTTACCGTTCCAATGCTTAGTAGAAATGGTTAACTGCTTAGGTGCAGTGCATCCCCAATGTGCAGTTGCCTATCTGTTAAACTCTAATTACTAAAGAGTTATTCAGTTGTCATTAAGTACAAGCAGGTGGTTAGTTTGTTTGGTATTCTAGCAACCCACCTGTACAATACCAAGTTCAAAGACAAGTTGATCATGACGGTACAAGAACTGGATGGAACTGTTGTTGATCTGTCAAGGGAGGGGGGAAAAGTCTTATGTTAAATTGAATAAGGAGATACATAAGTTGAAACACCAAATGGCAGAAATGTACCAGGCATGGATGAAAGGGCATACATACCGCGCCAACCCTATTTTCATCCCTCCACTGGCTCAATCCAAAGAACTTCCCACTGTTGATTCATCTCCAGGATTTTCCCATTAATACCATTATCAAGGCGCCGCTTTCCAAACCACACAAGCACCACCAGCTAAAACAATCCCATACCCCCTCCATAAGTCACCCATGTGCTCGTACCATAACCACCCGCTATACTTCATCAATCATCCAATGAGCCCTTACTCCAGCCCCAAGATAACCAATACTATCTCTCGGAGCCTACATTTAAGGTCCCAGATCATTACTCTTACACTCCTCGTTTTGACCGACCTATCAAGACTGAGAAACCACCCAAAAGCCCAGAGCAGGATGAGATGTTTAGGAAGGTAAGAAGACTAAAATTGTCATTCAGAAACATGCATGGGCTGGGTGGCCAGGTGAGCGTATCCTATTAAGATTTGTGTCTATTTCTCGATGTTCAGTTGTCGGTGGGGTTCAAGATGCCTAAATTTGATCTATATGACGAGCAAGGAGACCTGGTGGCCCATTTGAGGGGTTTCTACTGTAAAATGGGAGGAGCTGGTGGGAAAGATGAGCTATGGCATACTTTAGCTAGAGTCTAAGCGGCACGACATTGTTGTCAGATTGTATGCTTGGGATGATTTGGGCCAAGCATTTGCTCGCCATTTCTAATATAACATCGAGATTGTTCTAGATCAATTGTCTTTGACTAAGATTAAGAAGAAGCCTAGTGAAATTTTCATTGAATATGGTTTTTGCTGGAGAGAACAAGTGGCAAGAGTTAACCCCCCCCCCCCCCCCTGATGGAGGAAAGCGAAATGGCGAGTAATTTTTGCAGGCTCTAGAGCCTACTTATTTTGGCCATCTGATATCAGCAATATACAAGTCTTTCAAAGAGGTAGTGAAGATGGGTGGCATGGTTGAATAAGGGCTTAAATCAAGCAAAATCATGAGCTACTCATCCATCAAAGCAACTACCAAAGCCATTCAGAATGGTACTGGAGGAGTGATATCATGTTTTGGACCGAGGGGCCCATCACACTCTTATACCCTGACTCGACATACCCAAACCCCATATAATTCACCCCAGCATTACTTCCCATTACCATACCCTTAAATTTTTGTCCAACAAGCCCACTCATATACTCAACCTCCTTCCTACTCACAATGGCATGTTGCAGCCCTAAAAATCACCTACCCAGCTCCATAAAATGCCTATCCACCCCTGCGAGCCTACCAAAACCCTACCAGCCCAGGTTTCTGACCCAATCCATCATTCAAAAATGAGAGGTTGTAGCGAAAGAAAACTTTCACCCATTTGGGGGAGTCTTATACCAGCTTATTCAAAAGATTGAAGTAGTTGGTTATGGTGAGGCCAATTGAGTCGAAATTGCCAAACCCTCCTCCAAAGAATCTTAATTATTCCTTGAGTTGTGCGTATTATTCTGTGCTCCGAGGCATGATATGGAGAAGTGCTGGAACTTGAAAAATGATATCCATGAGCTCATCGACATAAATCGGATTGAAAAACAAACTCCAAAGGAACCCAACATCAATCACAACCCATTTTCAACCCATGAGGAAACAAAAATGATCGAGATAGTGCACAAATGGGGGGAGTCAAAGAAGCCTTCATAGTCCATTATGGTGATTCGGTCTAGTAAGTTCATGCCAGTCAAAACACCCACGATTGAAGGATCAGTGAACAAGTTGAGCATGACAAACGATGAGCCATCTGTGGTAGTTAAGAAAATATCCCCAAATGATGTTGTAGCAAATCCAGCTAAGTTAAAAGTGGTTATGACAGGGTTGGTGATGTCTATCATAATTGTAGAGGGTGTATGTATAGACCCTGCCATTATTAAGCCTGTAATCCAGTTGCCGGTAATCAACACTGAGGCTTTCCCATGGAATTATGAACGACTAATAGTGACCTATAACGGAAAGGAAGTGAAAGAAGAATTCAATATGGCCCAAGGAATAACTCATTTGGGGAGATTCTTTGCTCTGGAAGAGTTAGGAAAGCTAAAACAACCTGTGATAATTCGGTTCTAGTAAAGAAAGCAGTCACTGAAGATGAGGCAAAGGAGTTTCTAAGACAAAATGAAGGTACAAGATTATTCCATTGTGGAGTAGTTGAGAAAGATATCTGCTCAGATTTCCTTGCTATCATTGTTGATCTATTCAGACGAGTTTCATCGGGCCCTGGTGAAACTTTTGAACAAAGCTCATGTCCCCGACAAAATTTCAGTGAACCATCTAGAGAATAATGCCAACAAAATATTTGAGGTAAATAGGGTCACCTTTTCTGATGGCGAATTGCCTGTGGAAGGTATTGAACACAACAAAGCGCTCTATCATAAGCTAAAATGTGAAGATTTTATGGTCACCGTGGTGTTAGTTGACAATGGTTCCAGTACAAACATTTGCCCTCTCTCTATTCTAAACAAGTTGAAAGTTAATGATGAGAGTATTCAAAAGAACAACATATGCGTCCGAGGTTTTGACGGTGGAGGAAAAGACTCGCTTGGTGATATATTGCTTGAATTGATGATAGACCCAGTGGAATTCACCCTGGAGTTCCAGGTGCTAGATATAGCTGTCTCTAACAATTTGTTGTTAGGTCGTCCAGAGGGCTAACGCTGCCAAAGTAGTTCCATCCACTTTGCACTAGATGGTCAAGTTCAAGTGGCATAGGCAGGAGATCGTCGTGCATGATGAAGAGAATTTGTGTTCTCACCGTGATATCTTCGTCTCGTTCATTAAGGCCGGAGATGACAAAGGGGCTTGAGTCTACTAAGTTTTTGAAAAAGTGAGGGTCGAGAAGGTTCTAGAACGTAAATGTGTTCCAACTCCAAAGATAACCTCTACATCCATCATGGTGCCCTCTAAAATGCTGAAAAATGGCTTTGTGCCAGGTAAACGCCTGGGTAAATCCTTGCAGGGTAACATAGAGCCAGTGTTCCTCCCTAAAATATTGGGTATGTTCGGTCCTGGATTCAAACCCGCAGTTGTAGATGTGAAAAGGGCTAGAAAGTTAAAAGAGAAGGAGTGGGCACTTTCGAACTCTATCATGTGTCTCTATATGTCTTTTATCAAGCCCGGTGCCAGGAACCGCCCCGTGACAGCAATTCTTTTGGGGTTAGCATTGATCAAGAGTTAATTGAAAGGTTCCAGAGGTTGTTTGATAATGTGAACATGGTAGAAGTTGCAGAAGGTTATAGCAAAGTAGATGTGCAGTTCGTCTGCCTGTATGTAAAGCATAACAATTGGAAGGCTACACCTCTCCCAACTTGAAAGAAGTCTTGGTAGTTTGTTATTTTTCATTTCTATCTGGGTCATTCCAGGGTTGTGACCCAAATTTTTATTTTTCGCTTGTTGATGTAGAAACCCACTTACCCTTTATTTTCAACCAGATGCAATTTTCCTTTTTCATCATTCCTAATAGCTCTTATCTTTTTTACTTTTCTTCATTGTACAGTTCTTTTTATGCCGATTTCATTGACATGACATGCATGAGGAATCTTTGACCAAGTCTTAAAAGTCAATCTAATTCTAAAATAATAATCCAAGAAATAAAGTGTGATGATTAATCAGAATATGATGAGGATGAGGCCTTTGAAGATATTAGTAAGGAACTAAATCATTTAAAAGAAAAACAAAAGCCTAATCTAAATGATATGGAAGCAATTAATCTAGGGAATCCCGATAATGTCAGAAAAACTAAGATAAGTCTCCATCTCGAACAACATATTAGGCAAGAAATAATTAAATCATTGTTTGAATATATGAATATTTTTGCATGATCGTACGATGACATGCCATGCTTGAGTACCGAATGGTGGTCCAAAAATTTCCAATTGATCCAACATTCCCTCTCGTTAAGCAGAAGTTGAGAAATTTCAAAACTAATATGAGTGTGAATATTAAAGAAAGAGTCACAAAGAATCTTGATGCAAAGGTCATTCGAGTCATGCGGTATCCCACGTGGGTAGCCTATGTTGTGCATGTTCAAAAGAAAGATGGTAAGACCAAAGTGTGTGTTGACTATCATGATCTTAACAAAGCAAGTCCAGAGGACAACTTCCCACTCCCGAATATCCATATTTTGATCGATAATTGTTCAAAGCATGAGATTGGATCTTTTGTGGATTGCTATGCGGGGTATCATCAGATCTTAATGGATGAGGAAGATGTGGAAAAGACGGCATTCATCATGCGGTGGGAGACATATTGCTACCGGATCATGCCCTTTGGTTTGAAAAATGCTGGGAAAACATACCATAATCCATGACATGATACACAAGAAGATTGAGGTTTATGTGGATGATGTGGTCATAAAGTCCATGAAGCAGTCTGACCATGTCAAATATTTGAGAAAGTTTTTCCAGAGGCTCCATTGGTACAATCTTAAGCTCAACCCTACAAAGTATGCATTTTGTGTTCCATCTAGGATACTTTAGGGTTTATAGTCCATACAGGAATTACTACCTCCAAAGAACAAGACCGAGGTGATGAGTTTGCTAGGGAGGATGCACTACATCAGCAAGTTTATTGCTCAGCTCACGACAACTTGTGAGCCCATCTTTAAGTTGCTAAAGAAGGATGTTGCGGTCAAATGGACTGATGAGTGCCAACAAGCATTTGATAAGATCAATAAGTCAAACTTGCCTGTGTTGGTCCTGCCAAAACCCTGGGAGACCTTTGATTCTTTATTTGACAATCTTGGATTATTCATTTGGTTTTGTGTTAGGTCAGCATGACATCACTGGAAGAAAAGAGCAATCCATCTATTATCACAACAAGAAGTTCACATCTTATGAGGTTAAATATACTCCCCTTGAGAGGACATGTTGCGCCCTAACTTGGGTAGCACAGAAATTGAAGCATTTTTGTCATCCTACACTACTTTCCTCATTTCTCGCATGGATCCTTTAAATATTATCTTTCAAAATCACATGCCCACAGAAAGGCTCGCAAAATGACAGATCTTGCTCATAGAGTTTTCCATCGTATGTGTGACTCGAACGACTATGAAAGCTCAATCTTTTGCCGATAACCCGGTGGATGAAGAATATGAATCTTTGAAAACTTACACTCCTAATAAGGAGGTAATGCATATTGACGAGGTCGAGAAAGATGAAAAAGCCCGATTGGAAACTATTCTTTGATAGGGCCGCTAATATGAAAGGTGTTAGAATATGAGTTGTACTCATTTATAAAAGAGGGCATCACTACCCTGTCACTACTTAGCTTCATTTCTATTGTACCAACAACATGGCAGAGTATGAAGCTTGCATTCTAGGGTAAAGGTTAGCCTTGGACATAGGAGTCCAGAAAGTGCTGGTGTTGGGAGATTTGGATCTTTTAGTGCACCAAATTCAAGGAGAATAGGAGACTTGAGATATGAAACTCATATAGTAACAACAATGTATACAATATCTCTGTCGGCGATTCATATAAAAGGAGTTTAGGCATATTCCTAGGATCCATAATGAGGTTGCTGGCACTTTCGCTACTCTAGCATCGATGTTACATCATCCAGATAAGGATTATGTTGAATTTTGCATATTCAGGTTTGCGGTCAGCATGCTTACTGTAACATGGTAGAAGAAGAAGTTGACGGTAAACCTTGGTTCCACGATATCAAGGAATACATCAGGTCATGGGTATATTCAGTACAAGCCACAGGGGATCAAAAGAGAATAATTCGACATTTGGAAAGTGGATTTTTCTTCAGTGGGGGAGTTTTGAACAAAAGAACTCCAGATCTTGGATTGTTGAGGAGCATCGATACTAGAGAATCCTCGACTATCATGACCAAAGTGCATTGCGGAGTCTGCGGGCCGCATATGAGTGGTTACATTCTAGCAAGAAAGATTCTTCGGGCGGGTTATTATTGACTAACCATAGATTGAGATTGCATCAGTTTTGTGCACAAGTGTCATCAATGCCATGTGAAGGGAGATTTGATTCATTCTCCACCATCTGAATTACACACGATATCTGCACCATGAACTTTTTTTTCTTGCGGCATGAATGTCATCGGACTGACTGAGCCAACAACATCCAATGGACACAGGTTCATTATGGTTTCCATTGATTACTTCACTAAGTGGTTTGAAGCTAAAACTTTCAAATCTATGACCAAGAAGGTAGTGGTCGATTTTGTTTATTCAAACATCATTTGTCGGTTCAGAATCCCAAAGGTGATCATCGCAGATAAGGGTGCCAATCATAATAGTTATATAATGAAAGAAGTGCATCAACGTTGAAGATTACACATCAAAATTCCACCCCACATCGCCCCAAGGTGAATGGAGCAGTCGAGGCAGCAACAAGAACACAAAGAAGATACTTCGGAAAATGGTGCAAGGTTCCAGGCATTGACATGAGAAGTTTCCCTTTCTGTTCTTGGGTTATCGCACTGCTGTTCGCACTTCAGTAGGTGCAACTCCTTATTTGTTGGTATGTGGCTCTGAAGCAGCGATGCTCGCGAAATTTGAAATTTCATCCCGTCGGATAGTTTTTGAAGCCGAAATTGATGATATTTGTGGGTCAAAACCCGTCTGGAGCAATTGAATCTGATTGATGAGAAAAGATTGGCAACATTGTGTCATGGCCAGTTCTATCAAAAGAGAATAGCAAAAGCATACAACAAGAAGGTGCATCAGCGGAAATTTGATGAAACACATCCTTCCACATCAGGTTGAAGCGAAAGGCAAGTTCGCCCCAAATTGGTAAGGGTCGTTCATTGTAACAAGTGTTGTCCAATGGTATTTTTTATTTAACAGATATAGAAGGAAAATATGTAGATATGACTATCAATTTTGATGCAAGTCAAAAGATATTATGTATGATTACATTGGTTTAAATTGTGTTTGTTTGTACTTGGCAGGTTTTGAAGATTGGTATAACGAATGCATTTTATTCTGCTATCTAAATACTTTATCCTTTGTTACCCCTTTGAGCCTTATTTATTTTCTTTCATACCCCTCTTTTGGAATCAGTAGCAAAGTTCAGAAACACTGACACAAAAGGTAAATAAAGAAGGAAAAGAGGAAAATATAAGAGAAAAAGAGATACAATAGAATGAAAAAGAGTGAAAAAAAGACTAAAAAGAAAAAAAGGAAGAAAAGAAAAAGAAAGAAAGAAAGAGAAAAGAGAAAAGTAACAACAACAAAGCAATTCATATGACATGAACTACGTTCGACCTGATTTCTTTTAAGGATACGTAGGCAGCCTTATGGTTCAGTCCCACTGTGAGCACGTGATTTTTGCACTACATGAATATTCCCAAGAATTCAAAAAAAATAATTTTTCTTTCATTATTTTACAATTTTGTGAATTTTGTGTTAATTGTTTGCATTATATTTGTGCATTTTAATTCATATGAAAAATGTAAAAAAAAATACGTTTGACATTTGCATTTAGGATCTAATTTCATATTTTAGGATTAATTATTGGTTTGGCTTGTTTTAGAACAAAATATGAAAAAAATAACAAAAATAGTCCACATTTATATTTGTAATAGTTAATAGTTGAATTTGTCACTAAATAGATTTTCTATAATTCTAGGAATAAATTAGCTTAACTTTGAAAATATATTAGGTCTTTATTTTTAATTTTCTGCATTTTTAAAAAGTCAGAAAATATAAAAAGTACAAATTGAAAATTAAAAAAAATGAAGAAGAAAACAAGAAAAAGAGAAAACACATAAACAGGGGTTTCCTTAGTGATGCTTGGAATTGGGCCATTTGTTTAATTTTTACCCAGCGCAAACCACTTTCCCCCCTGAACTGACCAAGCCCAGTACCCAAAACCCGGTCCGCCACTTTAATCAATAAAACGACCCCGTTTTGTTACTCTATAATCTGGGCCATTCATCCATTTTAATCCAACATCCAGATTTCACTCTTTGATTTTAATAAGGTTGTCCTAATTTCTTTAAAATCCTTAGGACCAAAGTCCTTCTTTGTTGTACAGCCCCTGTAACGCCACCAACGCCGCCACCGGAAAAAGGCCCGTTTATTAGATGGCTCCAAGATTCACACCCCAATACCACCTCAACGTCCTCTTCACGAATCTACTATTATCTCCTTTCAAATCTAACCAGAAGCCGTCGAATAATCATATTTGTTGTCGCAGTCTCCGCCGTCTATGGCGGCAACGCCGCCCAAACCGGTCCAAATTACACCACCAGACCTCCTTCACCTCCTCATACCAAATCCCTGAATATTTCTTTCAACTTGTCACGACCCAAACCCGATCGTGATGGCACCCAACCCTAAAGCTAAGCAAGCCTGACCAACAATCGCTTTCGATTTAACACTAAGTCTCAAAACCGACAATTTAAGAATATTATTAAAATATTAGAATAATAAATCAAAATTATTAATAGAGTATTATGGATAAATACGAACAACCAAAAAACACAACCAGAGGATCTGGGGTCACGCGTCTAGAGCCTTTTAACAAAAGCTGGATAGTAATAGCTGAACAAAAATATAAAAGTCTGAAAAAATATATAAAAATAATGAACTGGGATATGAAGAGTTGCCAGGTCCTGCGAACGTCAAGCAACTACCTCAATGACTCTGGAAAATATCTGGAGACTACGAATGTCAGCTAAGCCTCCAGTGTACCTGAATCTGCACACAAGGTGCAGGGAGTAGGGGTGAGTACTACCGACTCTGTGAGTAATAAGCACATATAATGTATGAAGCTAAGAAATCCACGAAATACCATAAAGCAAAGATGAAACTACCAGTCCTATACCTTAGCTACGAACTAACAAAAAGGCAATATCAAATATAACAGTCAAGTATCAGATACAGATGCAATGCAATGCACATGAATACGCTGCGGAATGCAGCCCGATCCGTTTATCGTCGACGGCGCTCACTGAGTGTGTGTACAGACTCCGGATCGGCTCCTTCAGCCCAAGCACAATATCATCCAGGTATTTGAATAGAACAGGCTCTCGGCCTCCATATCAATATATGATAATCACTACAGCGTGTAGTCCGACCCATGCTCAGTCCACAATATGCAAATGATTCACTAAACAGATTCAATTAAATTCTCAGTTTCCAATTACTAAGGAAAATATAACTTAGTTATTTAACTTCAGGAAATGTGGCTTAGCATTTTATAACAGTGATTAATCACATGACTGAGATCAATGATTAAACAAATCATGTTATCACAGACATATTCATCCTAGTCGGATGCTACAGATTGGCACAAGGCCCCAAACATGGCGATAAGCCCAATTATCAACAATACAATGTGCGTGTCAGCCGCAAATAATTATATTTAGCTCTTGGGGTGAACCAAGTCACAATCCCCAATCATATACCATCTGGCACCTACCATGGAGTGCGAGTCACGCCCTAACATAGCGTCACGATGTGAACCACATTGCACCTCCGAAACCACACACAAGATCAGAACCTCACATTTATACTCACAATAAGCCTGAACCGGCTGTAATAACCCATACCTGCAACCTCAGGTGCACTCACATGATATACCGCAAAATCCAAACACTCAAAACGATAATTTATATCCACAATAGTTGTCCACAACAACCATGTACCGATAGAAACCCTTTATTAGCTGGAGTCTTATTCCAACACTGCTATACTCTATCAATGATAATGAACACATAGTAGACCATAACCATTTCTCAGATCAACCATTCACGAAGACATTTCTTCCCCTTTGACTAATACCACAAAAGGTCTCCGAGCCGAAACTCTATATTAACCTTCCGACAAGCTGAAACCAAATCTGTTTGTATCCATTACTGACCCCAAAGGTCTTTTTTGACCAAGCACACCATCCTGGTGATATGGCACATCAATACGGCTTAAGACACAACTTACATATCACACATACCAATAAGAGACGATCTGAACATACTCAAGTCATGAAAATGACTCAAACGAAAGAGTTGTACCTTGAGCTCACTAATACCACTACAACACAAGGCTGGGACTCCATCCCACATCATAGAAATAGAATACCGAAATCTTTCCCGAAGGGTCAAATCTCCACGTAGCCTTGCTATAATGCACGATCTCATCCAAACACTATTTCACATGAAGCATCTCCAATCGCTATACTCTAACTTGACAACCACGCACAGATTGATGTCTGAAACCAAGTAATCCATCACACCCACACTGAAGCGAGTTATATACACTATTAAATCCTGAAAGGACACAACCGACGCGTTCTTCGCCGAGCAACTCTCAATAAGGACTTCCTGAGAAACCAGGAAGCAAGGCATACCAAGTAGCATACAAAACCTATCCTCAACATCACACTGTTGCGGTGTGAAACCCGATCCAGATAACATACCCTTTGGCGGTGTGCCACCCGATTAATATCTCACATAGGGAGTTAAACCTCGAGCCGAATTTGCTCATTATAACAAAATCCCGAGTATCCGTTGTAAGCACAGTGAATACATAATCATATCTACTCTTGGCGGTGTAAGCTACGAAACTCAACTTCCACTATGAATCCCGATAGCATCACAATATATGTGCCAGTGCCCAAAATCATAACATATCGCAGCACGGAAAGGCAACTCATAGATCTTTCCAGATCACTAGTAGGTCCAGATCACCAGCCTAAGTAAGTTGTCCAAGCTCAAAAGCTCTGCCGCCCAATTCCCCGTAAGGACTCAGTACCTCGAACATAAACAAGGAATTGATCATATATTTCCCATACCGATTCGATCCGCTAACAAGCTACTTCATTTGTCTAGATTTCCTTCTGATTAATTTTCAACTTGATATACTCTCTTCCAGTAGCGCCACAATGCCTCAACCCAGTATTACCACACAAGACTCGAACGTAAGACCACACTGTCTAAGACAAATAGGCCACTACACACTCTCTCAAAGGCTTCCAAAAATACCATCTTCCAAGATACCCTACTTTGAAGAACTTCCTGGGAATCTAAATCAGATACCTTTACTTCCCAGATACTGATAAATAGAATCCCATAATTAACGTAAAACACCACAAGTCTTGACTTGTTCTAATTAAAACACTGACTTGGTCAACTACTCAACCTTAAAACACATGGGTGTTGCACATAGAATCTTGAACACATCAACCATTCTCAGGAGTCATCCACTCTTATACCCCACTGCAAATTACTTGACTTAATGAATCAAATCACTCGTGCCTTATCACCACTCTGACACCGCAGGACATGATCTCATTTTGATACAACCAAACAACTTCCTTCTCTTTACTCTAAGCATTCCTTACCCATAACTTAAGACATCTTATTATTTTCTCACATCTATGAAGCACCATATAACCTTTGTCAAAAATTTTCTTCACTCGTGCCATCCTCGGCTCAATTTCTGCAACCAAAACTGATTCACCTGCATGCATCAAGTCGGAACTAACGTAGTACCAAACCTTACAATCAACTAAACAACATTAACCTCCCCAACTTAGCTCGAAGCCATATATATCACAACATATATACTGTATTGCTATCGTAATATCATGGTGAGATTAAACTCACTCTTTAATAAGCTTGTGGAAACACGAATCATCAGAAATTTTGACTCTTCTGCAACTCTTGCATTCATTCACACAACAATTAAGCCCACTTTTTAGTCGACAATTTTTTTTACTTAGTCCCATATTTCTCAAAACTTTCGTCGGAGTTTCCTTTGTAATTGGGCCTATCCACCTGCCAGAGAGTTACCAAAACCATCCTAACAACACGTCCCCAACTTGACAAAGCATCACAATGTATATCAACAACATTAATCTCAACACCACATGTATTTTATTATCAAAATTAATAAATGGACATGCGTTCCACCTATTCGAATCATAACACATAGAAAATACCTTTCAATTAAACATGAGATCTTCTAACATACGCATATAATAATCACATCACTTCAGATCACTCTACAGAGATAACCCACCTACTTTGCCTCAATATAAAATTTATGCATACCTTCCACCATCATACACATTACACTGCAACTTAGTCTTCCTGAGTCTAAACTCATATCGTATAGTGCAATTTACTTCACTCCCACTAGGAGACTCAAAAGAATTCTTCACGCGCCCATAACTCGGGCTACTCATCGGACCACAATAGGAAATGAATCACTTAACAGTTCTTGTATTATCCAGCAGACTTCTTCGTCGCTACCAAGTCATATAATTGCATCTCGCAGTACAAACATACTTCATCACACGGATACAAAACTACCATTCAGGCTAACAATGACAATACCAAACACCTAAGTTTAAAACACTTCCTCACACAATTAGTACTTCAGTTCTCAAGCCCTAGGAAATATCTGGCCTCAAGTCCTCCAAGCTGGCCCAACCTCAACCTCACAAAGATTACATCTCGCCCCGTGACCGGGGAATCGCAAGCCATCGAAGCACGTATTATACCGAGTGCTCATGCGTGCATGCGAACACGTGGAAGGAATTTCAAGAGTTACTCTTTCAAGCTGAATCAAGGATGCACGATAAGATTTCAAGAAAGTGGAGTGTTTCCTAAAAGTTCTATAGCCTCCCGTGGATAGATACGGACGTCTACGTAGCGATCCGCGAGACTCTACTAAACCGGCTCATGACTCGTGAGGCCTAGAAACCTAGGCTCTAAAGCCAACTTGTCACGACCCAAACCCGATAGTGATGGCGCCCAACACTAAAGCTAGGCAAGCCTGACTAACAATCACTTTCGATTTAACACTAAGTCTCAAAACCGACAATTTAAGAAAATTATAGAAATTTTAGAATAATAATACAAAATTATTAATAGAGTATTATGGATACATACGAACAATCGATAAACACAACCAGAGGATCCAGGGTCACGAGTCTAGAGCCTCTAAAAGAAAACTGGATAGTAATAGCTGAACAAAAATATAAAATTCTGGAAATGTATAAAATAATAATGAACTGGGATATGAAGAGTAGCCAGGTCCTGCGAACGTCAAGCAGCTACCTCAATGACTCTGGAAAATATCTGGAGACTACGAATGTCAGCTAAGCCTCCGGTGTACCTGAATCGCTTTTGATTTAATACTAAGTCTCAAAACTGACAATTTAAACAAATAATAGAAATTTAAGAATAATAATCCAAAATTATTAATAAAGTATTGTGGATAAATACGAACAACCGAAAAACACAACCAGAGGATCTAGGGTCACGACTAGAGCCTCTAAACAAAAGCTGGATAGTAATAGCTGAACAAAAATATAAAATTCTGGAAATGTATATAATAATAATGAACTAGGATATAAAGAGTAGCCAGGCCTTGCAAACGTCAACCAGCTACCTCAACGACTCTGGAAAAATATCTGGAGACTACGAATGTCAGCTAAGCCTCCAGTGCACACAAGGTGCAGGGAGTAGGGGTGAGTACTACCGATTCAGTGAGTAATAAGCATATATAATGTCTGAAGGTAAAAAATCCACGAAATGCCATCAAGCAAAGATGAAACTACTAGTCCTATACCTTAGCTACCATCTAACAGCAAAGTAATATCAAATATAACAGTCATGTATAATCTAAATATGCAATGCAATGCACATGAATATGCTACGGCATGCAGCCCGATCCGTTTAACGTCGACGACGCTCACTGGGGTTGTGTACAGACTTCGGAGAGGCTCCTTCAGCCCAAGCGCAATACCAGCTAGGTATTGGTATAGAAGAGGCTCTCGGCCTCCATATCAATATATGATAATCACTACGGCATGTAGCCCGACCCATGCTCAGTCCACTGTATGCAAATGAGTCACATAACAGATTCAAATTCTAAGTTCCAATTACTAAGGAAAATATATCTTAGTTATTTAACTTCAGGAAATGTGGCTTAGCGTGTTATAATAATGATTAATCACAGTACTGAGATCAATGATTAAACAAATCATGTTATCACACATTCATCCTAGCCGGATGCTACCGATCGGCACAAGGCCCCAAACATGGCGCTAAGCTCAATTATCAACAATACAATATCCTTGTCAGCCGCCAATAATTATATTTAGCTCTCGCGATGGACCAAGTCAGAATCCCTAATCATAAACCATCCAACACCTTCCATGGGGTGCAAGTCACGCCCTAACATAGCGTCACAATATGATAATCCGGGGTTTCAAACCTTCATACCATCATCTATTCAAACTACTCACCTCTAACTGGTGGCAGACTGGCCGCAAAGTCTTTTTCCACTTGTATCGACCTCCACGCACATCAAATCTAGTCAAAATCACAGCGAATACGTAAATATGGGTTGAAGAAATATAACCTAATAAAAAATACTCGAAAAGTACTAAAAGTCACGAAGTTAGAAAAACCCGAGCCCCGGGCCCACTTCTCGAAAAATTCTGAAAATCACATCATCGGAGTCCTTATCTCGCCACGAATCCGTATATATAAAGTTTACCAAAAAAGGAGTTCAACTGGCCTTTCTAATCCCTAGATTTCTTTTCTAAAAACTAAGCCCTAGTTCTTCACAATTTCTACAAATGTTCGTGGAATTGAGGGTTGATTGTGTTTCTAATTCAAGAGACTTACCTCCAATCAATACCCACTGAAAACACACTTCAAATCTCTCAAAAAGCTCTCTTGATTGCTAAATAATGGAGGAACACATGTTTTGTTCTCGGATGAAAAGTTATTAAAAACCCTTCTCTGCCCAGCTATTTCCTTCAATGCGATCGCGTCCAAGCTCCTGCGATTGCATAGAACAAATTTACTGGGCCTCTAAAATGGCCTATGCGATCGCGGCCATGTCCATGCGATCGTGATGCCTTACCACCCATAACTATGCGATCGCTTTCCCTATGCTGCTATCGCGAAGAACAAAACACACCGGCCCCCAAGCCTCTTATGCGATCACAGATGCCTTAATGCGATCATAGAGAAATATTGTCAGGCCTCCCTTTTTCCTTCTATGCGATCTTAACCCTTGGCTTGCGATCACGATAAACAATTTTGCTCTGCAATTTTATGCTACATTTTTAACTTTAAAAATTCCTGTTAGCCATTTGAAATCACCCCGAGGCCCTATGGAGCTCAATGAAAAGCACATATATGTTCTATTATTTTGTTCAAACTTGCTCGTAACATAAAAACACTATCAGAAACATCAAAATCCTCAAATTACCACAGATTCAAGCCTAAGTTAAACTAAAACTTCTGAAACTTGCATTTGAACCAAAACCCGACCTAAACATCTCCGAATCATCTGAAAATTTGCACGCATATCCAAAATCACCTAACGGAGCTACTGCAACTGTCGGAATCCCATTCCATTACGGTGATTAAACACAGCACTGAGATCAATGATTTTGCAAATCATATTATCACACAGATATTCACCCTAGACAGGTACTACAGACCGGCGCATGGCCCCAAATATGGCATTACGCCCAAATCCGGAGAACTTACTTTCAGTTTAAGTCATCCATTCTACTCCTATCTAAAGTGATGCTAGGCTGCTTCACAGAGGTGCGCTTCGCTCGACCACATGATGAACATGTTTTAAGCTAACTGCATGTCGAGCGCATTATCAATAACACAATGTGTGTATCTGACACCAATAATTTATATTCCACTCTCGGGATTGACCAAGTCACAATGCTCAATCATTTACAATCCTGCAACTTCCTCACGTCCTCCACGCTTCCTCCAAACGACCACCCAAACACCAGCTGAACCCCACCTCCCGCTGCCCAAAACAGTTCGCCGGAAATAGATAGTCTGTTGACCCCAGCTCCACCCGCCTGCTGCTTCATCTTCACGAACACCTCCATCTCTAGCAGTGAACTGGCAGCCATTCTCGGCAATCACCCTAACGAGCAGCAGTCACGTCGTCGACAAGCGTTTATTAACATTGTCGACCTGCGTTTGTTAACCGTCGACCTGTTTGGCTTGAGTGTTATCATCGTTTCGTTGGTTTGTTGTGATGGGTCGAGTTAGCTGTTTTTCCGTCGAAGTTTTTGGGCAGGTTCGAGTTTGTCCGTCAAGATTTCACCTTTGAATTTGAAGCAGATACAGAAGTAATTCCAAAGCTAGCCAAATTTGTTTTTGATAAAGCTAATGAAGAAGGTGACCACAACGTGACTTCAGTCAAGTTATGGTTGAAGTAATAAGGCGTTTGGAAGGAGCGTATGCTCTCATATTCAAAAGCCGACACTACCCAAATGAATTGATTGCTTCAAACGTGGTAGTCTACTGCTTCTTGGTGTGAAAGACTTGGAAGAAAAGGCCACTGTTGGATCATCACTTAATAATGTTAAATATCCTTCAAGCAATGGGCAGCCAAAGGAATTATTTTTATCTAGTGATGCTAATGCTTTGGTTGAACATACAAAAAAAGGTCTAGGTTATTGAGGATGGCGAAGTTGTTCACATTAAGATTCGACGCGCGTAGACCGAGATTCAAAGGGAAAAGGCATCGCGGACTAGTCTACGACCGGTTAGAGGTATGTAGTTTGTATAGATGATGGCCTGAGGGTTTGAAACCTCGGCTTATCATATCATGACGCTACGTTAGGGTGACTCGCACCCCATGGAAGGTGCTGTATGGTATATGATTGGGGATTGTGACTTGGTCCATCCCGAGAGCGAAATATAATTATTGGCAGCTGACACGCATATTGTATTGTTGATTGCTGCCGAACCTCACTTGTTTCATGTACTTTCGATAATTGTGAGCTGAAACTGATGAAGCATGAATTTACCTGAAGGATCGAGTTCTTAATTTGTGCATTTCTAGATTTATGTATGCAACACGTAGTTCACTGATGATGTTGAATTTTCGCTTATTTTTGTGTATAATAGGACTATTATGGACTGTTTAAAACCATGGTTGTCCGGTTATAGTTTTTCAGTATAGTTTAGTGCTTCTTTATAGTTTAGTGTTTTGTTAGACAATAAAAATCATAAAAAAGTTTGGATTTGTAATTGACTCTGAAACAAGCATAAGATGGCCACATCAAGTTTAATTTCAAGCTGAATGTATATTCCAAGCCACTTTGAATTGCAATAGGTAATATTAGCACATTAATTTGGGCCATCAACCTGTTCGTGTCAATGTAAATAGAATCATGTACTCTAGCCCCTTAGTGCAGTCACTTGAAATTCCTATTCACGAACTATTTTTCTGTTATATTCTGTTTGTGTTTCCAGCTCGTTTCCACCCTTAGCGATATTTAGGAGGTCACTAATGGATAAGTAAAAAAAAGAAATTGAGCTGTAATATTAAATCCGATTTGACCTGAAATCTGGGTTGTTTTCAAGTTTGCCATCGCTAAGCCTAATTGTCAATTGTGAGGTTGAAGGAAACTCGCACAAGCCTTCAATAAGAAAAATGGATATATTTTCTTCCTGGGCTAAACTTGAGGCCCAAAAAGAAATTGATAAGACTCTTATGAAAACCATGGACCGAAGTATAGTAGCGTGTGAACAATATTAAATAATTAGGACTTTACCTTTTATTATTAGAGATAAATAAAAATTAAAAATCACAGTTGCTTTTAGGTTTGCCTTTTTAAATAATAAATAAGATGAGCCTCGCTAAACAAAGCAGATAAACCGCGGGGCCTTCAAATAAATAATATATTAAAATATTTAGATTTCTGGATGGGTCGTTTAGCGAATTTCGAGGCCTTCCCCAAAGATAATAACGTGTTAGTCACTTCAAGCGCGATTTTAATAAGATTACCTTCTAAAATTAGGTGCACATTTATGTGGCCCAAATCCAAATCTCAACGAAGTCGAAATATGTCAACAACTACGGGTGCATTGATGAAACGTGGTTCGAGACATGTTTTTACGATATTATATTCTCGTTAAAGAATATACTGGGTAGTTATTGTTGTTATATTCTCGTTAAAAGTAATAACAAAAGTAGTTTGAAGTTAAAAAGCACATAATCTAAAACATATTTTGAAATCAGATAAATCAGTTGAGCGACCGTGCTAGAACCACGGAAATCGGAAATGCCTAACACCTTCTCCCGGGTTAATAGAATTCCTTACTCGGATTTCTCGTTCGGGACTGACAAATAGAGTCATTCTTTCCTCGATTCGAGATTCTAAACCGGTAACTTGGGACACCATTAATCTCCCAAGTGGCGACTCTGAATCTTAATAACAAATCCCGTTCCGATTGTCCTATAAGTGGAAACGCATTTACGCCCTTGCGTGTGTAGTGAACAAGGAGGTGTGACAACTTTGGCGACTCTACTGGGGACAAGAACCAAGAATGTTTTGTCAGGAATAGAATTCAAGCTTATATAAATTGTTATATTTGGCTTTATATGATTTTCCTACATTTTTTATGCTGAATGTGCTACATGTTTACCGCTTTGATATTATCTGAATTATATATAAATTGTATCAAAAGTCTTCTCTTCTCACCTCCGGTGATGTGCTTACTAGTTGAGACTCCCTATTCTGTTAGTGTTATTTTCACGACCCAAACCCGGTCGTGATGGCACCCAGCCCTAAAGCTAGGTAAGCCTGACCAACAAATCGCTTTCAATTTAACATTCAGTCTCAAAACCGACAATGTAAGAGTATTATAGTAATTTTAGAATAATAATCCAAAAATATTAATAGAGTAATAAGGACAAATAGGGAAACCAATAAACACTCATAAGATCTGGGGTCACGAGTCTAGAGCCTCTAAACAAAACTTGATAATAATATCTGAATGGAAATAATAAAATCTGGAATGTATGTAATAATAATAAACTGGAAAAAATGAAGAGTAGCTAGGTCCTGTGAACGTCATGCAGCTACCTCAATGACCCTGGAAATATCTGGAGACTATGAGTGCCACATAAGCCTCCGGTGTACCTGAATCTGCACACAAGGTGCAGGGAGTAAGGGTGAGTACTACCGACTCAGTGAATAATAAGCACAGAAAAAATGTCTGAAAGTAAGAAATCCACGAAATTCCATAAAGCAAAGCTAAAACTACGGTCCTATACTCTAGCTATGAACTAACAGAAAAACATTTATCAAAATACCAATCAAGTATCAGATAAAAATGCAATGCAATGCACATGAATACGCTGCGACGTGCATCCCGAGCCATCCATATTTATTTATCATCGACGACGCTCGCTGAGGTATGTACAGGCTCCTGAGGGGCTTCTTCAGCCCAAGCGCAATATCAGCCAGGTATTGCCAAAAAAAAGGCTCTCGTCCTCAATATCAATGTATATAACTGCTACGACGTGTAGCTCGATCCAATGTATATAATTGTTACGGCGTGTAGCTCGATCCATGATCAATCCACAGTATGCATAGGAGTCATATAACATATTCAACTTTTTCCAGTTTCCAATTCTTAGGAAGAATATAATTTAATTATTTAATTTCAGGAAAAGTGACTTAGCATTTCATTACGGTGATCAAACACAACACCGAGATCAATAATTTTTCAAATCATATTATCACACAGATATTCACCCTAGACGGGTACTATAGATCCGCGCACAGCCCCAAATATGGCATTACGCCCAATTATCAACAACACAATGTGTGTATCAGACGCCAATAATTTATATTCCACTCTCAGGATAGACCAAGTCACAATACTCAATTATTTACAATCCCGCACCTTCCTCACGTCCCCCACGCTGCCTTCAAACGACCACCCAAACACCAGCTGAACCCCACCTCTCGCTGGCCAAAACAATTCGCCGGAAATAGATAGTCTGTCGACCCCAGCTCCACCCGCCTGCTGTTTCATCTTCACGAACACCTCCATCTCCAGCAGCGAACTTGCAGCCATTCTCGGCAATCACCCTAACGAACAGCAGTCACATCGTCGATCGGCATTTGTTAACGTTGTCGACCTGCATTTGTAACCGTCGACCCGTTTGGCTTGAGTGTTATCATTGTTTCGTTGGTTTGTTGTGACGGGTCGAGGTAGCTGTTTTTCCGTCGAAGTTTTTGGGCAGGTTCAAGTTTGTCCGTCAAGGTTTCACCTTTGAATTTGAAACAGACACAGAAGTAATTCCAAAGCTAGCCAAATTTGTTTTTGATAAAGCTAATGAAGAAGGTGACCACAGCGTGACATTCAGTCAAGTTATGCTTGAAGTAATAAGGAATCTGGAAGGAGTGTATGCTCTCATATTCAAAAGCCGACACTACCCAAATGAATTGATTGCTTCCGAACGTGGTAGTCCACTGCTTCTTGGTGGGAAAGACTTGGAAGAAGAGGCCACTGTTGGATCATCACTTAATAATGTTAAATTTCCTTCAAGCAATGGGCAACCAAAGGAAATTTTTATCTAGTGATGCTAATGCTTTGGTTGAACATACAAAACAAATGTCTTGGTTATTGAGGATGGAAAAGTTGTTCATATTAAGACTCGACGCGTAGACGGAGATTCAAAGGGAAAAGGCATCGCGGACCAGTCTACGACCGGTTAGAGGTGAGTAGTTTGTATAGATGATGGCCTGAGGGTTTGAAACCTCGGCTTATCACATCGTGACGCTATGTTAGGGCGTGACTCGCACCCCACGACAGGTGTGGGATTGTAAATGATTGGGATTCTGAGTTGGTCCATCCCAAGAGCGGAATATAAATTATTGGCGTCTGATACGCACATTGTTTTGTTGATAATTGGGCGTAATGCCATATTTGGGGTCGTGCGCCGATCTGTAGTACCCGTCTGGGGTGAATATCTGTGTGATAACATGATTTGCAAAATCATTGATCTCAGTCATGTGTTTAATCACCGTAATGAAATGCTAAGTCGCTTTTCCTGAAATTAAATAATTAAATTATATTCTTCCTAAGAATTGGAAATTGGAAAATAAGTTGTCACGAACCAAATCCGGTCGTGATAGAACCCAGCCCTAAAGCTAGGTAAGCCTGACCAACAATCGCTTCAAACGTAACATTTAAGTCTCAAACCGAGAATTGAATAAAATAATAGTCCAAGAATATTAATAATATAATATAAGTAAAATACGAAAATCAAAAGCACACCCATATGATCTGGAGTTCACGAGTTTAGAGCCTCTAAACAAAACTGAGTGATAATAATAGTATCTGAATACCAAAATCAAAATCTGAGAAATTATATAATGATAACAAAATGAATAAATAATGAAGAGCAGCCAGGTCCTGCGAACGTCATGCAGCTACCTCAATGACACTGAAAATGTCTCTGGAAACTATGAAAATCAGCTAAGCCTCCGGTGTACCTGAATCTGCACACAATGTGTAGGGAGTAGGGGTGAGTACCACCGACAGTGAATAATAAGTATAGAAAATAACTGAAAGTAAGAAATTCACGAAAGACCACAACGTAAAGCTATTACTAACAATCCTATTACTAAGCTACAGGATAACAGCATAACAGTATCACAACAACAACCAAATATCAGATAAAGATGCAGTGCAATGCACATGAATTCGCTGCGGAACATGCAGCCCGATCCATTTAACGTCGACGGCGTTCGCTGGGGGGTGTGTACAGACTCTGGAGTGGCTCCTTCAGCCCAAGCACAATATTATCATATCACTGTTGCGGCGTGCAGCCCGATCCATGCTCAGTCCACAATATGCATATGAGTCACATAAACAGATTCCATCTAATTTCCCATTTTTTCGATTGTTAAGGTAAATATAATTTAATTATTTAATTTCAGGAAAAGTGACTTAGCATTTCATTTCGGTGATTAAACACAGGATTGAGATAAATGATTATGCAATCATGTTATCACACAGATATTCATCCTAGACGGGTACTACAGATCGGCACAAGGCTTAATCCCAATTATCAACAACGCAATGTGCGTATCAGATGCCAATAACTTATTCAGCTCTCGGGACGGACCAAGTCACAATCCCCAATAATTTACCACCCCGCCCTTTCAATGGGGTGCGAGTCACGCCCTAACATAGCGTCACGATGTGATGAATCGGGGTTTCAAACCCTCAGGCCATCATCTATACAAACTACTAACCTCTAACCGGTCGTAGCCTGGTCTGCAATGCCTTTTCCCTTCGAGTCTTCTCCTACAAGTGTCGAATTTATTAAAAACCACAATGAATAGGTTATTATAGGCAAAACAAACATAATCCAATTGAAATTATTCGAAAAACGTTAAAAATCACGAAGTTGGTAAAACCCGAGCCCCGGACCCACTTCTCAAAAAATTTTGAAAGTTACATCTTTGGATTCCTCGTCTCGCCACGAGTCCGTAAATATAAAGTTCACCAAAAACGGAGTCCTTTTGACCCTTCAAATCCTCAAATTCGTTTCTAAAGACTAAGCCCTAGTTCTTCACAATTTCTACACAATTTCATGGAATTAGGGGTTAATTCCTAAAAATGATGTTTTTATGCCAAGAGACTTACCTCCAATCGATACCCGCTGAAAATCCACTTCAAATCGCTCAAAAAGTCTTCTTGGTTGCTTAACAATGGTGGAAAATATGTTTAAGTCGCGGATGAAATATCATATAAAACCCCTTCTGACGCCCAGTTTTTACCTTACACGAATGTGGTCCTATCCACGCGTTCGCGATGAACAACTTTCCACTGACCCCTATTTACCCTTCGCGAACACGGTAGCACCATCACGATCGCAATGTTCTGAGTCCTCCCGCTACGCGAACGCGACCTTCTCCTCGCGAACGCGTTGAACAAACTAGGAAGGGTCTCAGGCCCTTCTACGGGAACGCGATCCGCTGCATGTGATCGCGATGCTTCAATCCATCCCCCTCTACGCGAGCCTTACTTCGTGATCGCGAAGGCCAAAATAGGTATGCACTGCTGCTTCATTTTCTGCTGCAGATTTTCAAGTTTAACCTCTAAGTTGAAAGTCCGAATTCACCCCGAGGCCCTCGGGACCTCAACCAAAAGCACAGATGTGACTTAATACTCCATTCAAACTTGCTCGTAGCATAAAAATGCAACCATAAACATCAAAATCTTCCAATTTCCATGGGCTCAAGCCTAAGATAAACTAGAACTTCCAAAATTTGCATTTGCTCCAAAACCCGAACTAAACTCCTCCGAATGATCTGAAATTTTGCACACATCTCAAAAATAACCTAACGAAGCTACTGCAATTGTCGGAATTTCATTTCGACTCCCGGATCAAAATATCACCTATCAACCGGACTTCGCCAAATTCTAATTTAGCCAATTCAAGCCTAATTCTACACCAAACCTCCAAATTCGGTTCTGATTTCGCTCCTATGTCACAAATAACCATTCGAAACTAGTCGAATTGTCGGAAATCCATTCTAAGCCCTCTAAAGCATAAGTCTACATTCGGTTGACTTTTCCAAACTAACCTTCTCATAAAGAGACTAATTGTCTCATTTCTATCCAAACTCCATCCGAAATACTCCGAACTCTCCAAATACATATATTGAAACATATAACATCATACAAAGGGGAAAACGGGGCGGAAATACAGGGGATGACAGGTCAGGTCGTTACATCCTCCCCAACTTAAACAAACGCCCGTCCTCGAGCGGGTCACGAAATATACCTGGAGTATCAAACAAGTGAGGATATTTGCTCCGCATCTCCTGTGCACCTTCACCGAAGCTATGTCCTTTAATCTCAACTTTCGAACCTGACAACCCAAAATAGCCACCGGCTCCACATCATAGGTCAAATATTCATCTAACTGGATCGTGGTGAAGTCTAACACAAGAGACGGGTCCCCAACATCATTCTGGATCATAGAAACACGAAATACCGGGTGAACTCCCGATAAGCTAGGTGGAAAGGCAAGCATATAGGCCACCTCCCCAATTCTCATAAGTATTTCAAAAGGTCCGATGAACCTTGGACTCAGTTTCCCTTTCTTTCCAGATCTCATAACGCCTTTCATTGGCGAAACCTTCAACAAGACCTTCTCGCCCGAGGCATAAGATACATCTCGAACCTTCCGGGACCCCATGCAACCGTACAATCTCTCGAATGAAAATCTCTGCTAACTTCTCCACCGAATAGGTAGTACATACTGGAATGAAGTGCGCGGACTATGTCAGCCTATCCACAATCACCCAAACCGAATCAAACTTCTTCGAGGTTCGAGTAAGACCACATACTATATCCATAGTAATGTTGTCACGCCCCAACTTTGAGGAACATGACCGGCGCTCCACCGGGTATCCGCAGTCAAGCGGACCTGGGTGCCTTTTTTCATCCCACGCATTACCCCACTTCATTCTTTGCTAATTAGCCAAAAGATACCAAATTAGCACTTGAAAGAACATATGACTCCTCTTTTATAAACACACATTATGATTGACAGGGAGCATCTTTTAGAAAACATACATTATGATTAACAGGGAATGTGGTATACAAGTTTACAGTGCCCAAAACATTACACCATTACACATAAGTTCTAACCTACATACCACTCTCTAAGGAGCCTCTAGGAGAAAGACAATACAACATTTGCCGGCGATAAGGCCCCGGGTATACCTTTGCAATGACATCACAAAACTACTATTACAACCACAGAGGTGGCCTGAACCACGCATGGCCCCAGAAGGAGAGGGGCTTACCAAAATGTGTCACAGCTGCTAAAAATGAGGAGGAGCTACGGACGGTGGACTTGAGTGCCTGCCACAAATCCACCTAAAGCATAACGCGAATGTAGCACCCCCGTAAAAAGGGACGTCAGTACATTTAAATTTTACTAGCATGTATGAACAAACTCTGTCCCAAGTAAACTCACGCAAAATTGCATGTACAAGTATATAACTGAACAACAATAGTACTACAACCATGGAGCAACAACCAAACATTTCACAACAAATGATTGAAGTAGTCAAACAAAGGGGCAATCAGTGCCCCACAGGTTACAAACTCTCCTATTGTTTTAAAAGACCAGATGATTAAGGATTTGCCTTCTCTATCAAGAACCCTCTCTCCCTCTTTCTTATTTTGATCAGAAATGTGTTAAATATGAGGGAGAAGGTGTTTTAATAAAAGGTGGGCTGGGTCTAAAATATTAGAAAAAATACCATGCGAGCTCGATCTGCGACGAAATCTGCGATCGCAGAACAGACATGCGGTCCGCAGAACAGACCGCAGAAATGGCTCAAGTTTCAAACCTCTTGGGTTGGGAATGCGGTGAGTATTGTTCCGTATTCGAGTTCTGCGGCAGCAGAATGCACCGCAGAACTGGCCTTTGAATTTCATCAGTGACAATATGCGATCACTATGCGGTCCGCATATTGATTATGCGATCGCGAATCTGACTACATTTTCAACATCAAAAATTAGTTACAATCTGATTCACTCTGCGGTAAGAATGCGGTCCGCATAGCAGATCTGTGACCTCATTTTGGCCATTTTCTGGAAATATTTTGATTTCAAACTTTTAAGTTCAAAACAGTAAAAAGGATCTGATCCATGTAGGTAGACTCGACTCTATGAGCTGCTAACACTTGAGCACTCATTTTCACCGGGCCGTACAAATGTTTTCCCATTTCCACTCTGGGATATCCATCCGCTAGAGTACATCACCGGGTCTCTGGTGCTCGTATTTGACTTGCTGACAGTTGAGACACCGAGCCACGTAATTCACAATGTCCTTTTTCACTCTCCTCCACCAGTAATGCTGTCTCAAATCTTGGTACATCTTCGCGGCACCTGGATGAATCGAATACCGCGGGCTATGAGACTCCTCTAAAATCAACTCCCGGAGACCATCCACATTAGGCACGTAAATCCGTCCTTGCATCCGCAATACGCCATAATCTCCAATGGTCACATCTCTAGCATCATCATGTTGGACCCTGTCCTTCAGGACAAGCAAATGCGGGTCATCGTACTGCCTCTCTCTGATGCGGTCATACAAAGAAGAACAGGAAATCATACTCGCCAACACCCGACTGGGCTCGGAAATATCTAACCTCACCATCGGATTGGCCAAGGCCTGAACATCAACCGCAAGGGGTCTCTCCCCATTTGGAATGTATGCCAGACTACCCACGCTGATAGCCTTCCAGCTCAAAGCGTCGGCCACCACTTTGGCCTTCCCCGGATGATACAAAATGGTGATATCATAGTCTTTGAGTAACTCCAGCCATCTCTGCTGTCTCAAATTAAGATCTTTTATTTAAACAAGCACTAAAGACTGTGATGGTCCGTATATACTTCACAAGATACACCATAAAGATAATGCCTCCAAATTATTTAGGCATGCACAATTGCAACTAACTCTAAGTCATGAACAGGATAGTTCTTCTCATGGGGCTTTAGCTGACGAGAAGCATACGCAATAACTCTACCCTCCTGCATCAACACTCAACCGATCCCAACTCTCGAAGCATCACAATACACTTTGTAAGAGCCTGAAGCTGATGATAATACTAATACAGGAGCGGTGGTCAAAGCCGACTTGAGCTTTTGGAAGCTCTCCTCGCATTCGTCTGACCACACAAATGGAGCATTCTTCTGAGTCAACTTCATCAAAGGCGACGCAATAGATGAAAAACCCTGAACGAATCAGCCGTAATAACCCGCCAAACTGAGGAAACTCCGAATCTCAGTAGCTGAGGACGGTCTGGGCCAACTCTGCACCGCCTCAATCTTCTTTGGGTCGACCTGAATACCATAACTTGACACCACGTGTCCCAGAAAAGTCACGTATGAAGCCAGAATTCACACTTAGAGAATTTTGCATAAAACTTCTCCTCTCTCAATCGCTGCAATACCACCCTCAAGTGTTGTGCGTGCTCTTCCTGACTACGCGAATACACCAGAGTATCATCAATAAACACAATCACAAAGGAATCCAGATAAGGCCAAAATACAATGTTCATCAAGTGCATGAACGCGGCTAAGGCGTTAGTCAGCCCAAAAGACATCACTAGAAACTCATAGTGCCCATATCTTGTCCTGAAAGTCGTCTTCATAATGTCTGACTCCCTAATCTTTAACTGGTGATAGCGTGATCGAAGATCAATCTTAGAGAATACCCTCCCTCCGTGGAGCTAATCAAATAAATCCTCAATACGAGGTAGTGGGTACTTGTTCTTCACTATAACCTTATTCAGTTGCCTGTAGTCAATGCACATTCTCATTGTGCCATCTTTCTTCTTTACAAATAACACTGGTGCACCCCAAGGTGAATGAACCCCTTATCCAGGAGTTCATGAATTTGTTCTTTCAACTCTTTTAACTCTGTTGGTGCCATACGATAGGGAGGAATAGAGATGGGCTGAGTGCCCGGCCCCAGATCAATACCGAAATCAATGTCCCTGTCCAGCAACATGCCCGACAAGTCCGCTGGAAATACATCAGAGAAATCCCTAACAACGAGAATCGAACAAGGCTAGGAGCCTCGGCTTCCACATCTCTCACGAAAGCCAAATATGATAAACACCCCTTGCCAACCATCCGTTGGGTGAAGAAAGAAATCACCCTGCTTGGTACATAGTCAGTCACGCCTCACCACTCAATCCTCGGAATGCCCGGAAGAGCTAGTGTAACTATTTTAGCATGACAGTTCAGAATAGCATGATACGGAGATAACAAATCCATACCCAAATTACATCGAAATCCACCACGCCCAATAATAATTGATAAACTCGGGTCTCCAAACCACCAATAGTTACCAGACAGGATCGATAGATATGATCCACAATAATAGTATCACCCACCGGGGTAGATACATGCACGGGCAAGGCAAGACAACCACGGGTCGTACCCAAACAATGAGAAAAATAAGAGTATACATATGAATAGGTAGACTCGGGATCAAATAAAAAAGAAGCTTTCCTATGGAAGACTGAGATAATACATGTGATAACTGCATCCGAGGCAATAGCGCCACTCCAATATGGAAGGGCATAGAAACGGGCCTGGCCACAGCCAGTATGGTCCTCACCCCTGGGAAGACCTCTAGCTTCCTGGCCTCCACCTCTGGCTATCTGAGTGGAAGATGAAGAAACCTGTGCAGAAGACGAGGGCTGATCCCTCTGCTGAGGCTGCCTACTGCGGGGTCGAGGACACTGCCTCCTTATGTGACCCAACTCACCACAATCATAGCAACAAACTAAAGTCAGAGAAGGGGACTAATGAGAACCTCTCGCTACAGACGAACACTGCGCTGAAGGGGCAGGAACAGAGCTCTGAGCTAGAAGAGCACTCAATGCAGGCTGACTCAGTTGATGACCTTGATGGCCCTGGCCTAAAGAGGCTCCACTGGACTCTGTGCGTTCGGACTGAGGAGGCCTAAAGTAACAACCTCTACCCTGCTGGAAATGGCCCCTGGATGGAGGGCCGCTGAAATTACCTGAACCTCGAGGCCTCTTATCCTCTCTCTCTCCACACACTCCCGGCGACGATCTGTCTCAATCGAACGAGCCGTATCAACAACCTCATAAAAAGTAGTTGTTGTAGCCCTCTCTCTAGTCATCAATATACGGATCGGATAGTTCAGGCCATCTGTAAACCTCCAGACCGTCTCTTTATCTGTCGGGATCATCCACATAGCATGCCTAGACAGCTGAGTAAACCGTAACTCACACTGAGTCACCGACATATCACCCTCAGTCAACCACTCGAGCTGGCGACGCAGCTCCTCCCTGTGAGACTGGGGCATATACTTCTCCAAAAATACCGTGGAGAACTGGTGCCAAGTGAGGGGCACTGCCCTAATAGGCCTACGCCTCTCGAACTCTTCCCACCAAGTAAATGCAGCTCATGTGAACTGAAAAGGGGTAAAAGCCACTCCATTGGACTCCAAAATACCCGCCGTATGAAGCATACGCTGGTATTTATCCAGAAAACCCTGGGCATCCTCACCCTCAGCACCACTAAATGTCGGAGGTTGGAGCCTACCGAACCTCTCCAATCGTCGCTGCTCATCATCCGGCATAGCTGGGATGACATGAGCTGGAACAGGTGCGACCGACGTAACTGGAACAACTGCTGCAACTGGCTGAACTGGCGGAACTGGTTGAACTGGAGCTGCCTCAGGAGTTTGTAAGCCCTGAACAACCTGCTCGGGAGTGCGAGCATCGGGGGTCTGATGACCACCCCGGTATGAGAAGTGGCCGCTGCTGTAGTTGCTGAAACCGCCTGAGCCAGGCCAGTGCAGACGGACAAAATCTGGGCCAAAGCCTCTTGGAGATCAGGAATCACTATGGGCACTGCCGGTGCCTGAATAGGTACAGTTCGAGCATCAACAGTTGGAGACTGATCCTGGACCTGGGCAGCTGGTGGGTTAGCAGGTGCTGCCCCTGCTAGTCCGCCTCGTCCAGCACCACGACCGCGTCTACGGCCTCTAGCAGGTGGTTCTGGTGGTCATCCTCCATGTCCATTTGTGCGAGTTCTCGCCATCTGCAAGAGAATAGACTACAGAATGTTAGTTTTCACGTTATCGAACTGCACGATATGAATTTCAAGAAAAGTGAGATATTTCCTAAAAGTTCTGTAGCCTTCTGCTTATAAGTGTCGTGCACGACACACCCATATACAAGACACTACTAAACCGGCTCATGACTCGTGAGGCCTCGTAACCTAGGCTTTGATACCAACTTGTCACGACCCAAACCTGGTCATGATGGCACCTAGCCCTAAAGCTAGGTAAACCTGACCAACGATCGCTTCTAACGTAGCATTTAAGTCTCAAACGGAGAATTTAACAAAATAATAGTCCAAGAATATTAATAATATGATATAAGTAAAATACGAAAATCAAAAGCACACCCATATGATCTGAGGGTCACGAGTCTAGAGTCTCTAAACAAAACTGAGTGATAATAATAGTATCTGAATACCAAAACCAAAATCTGGGAAAGTATATAATAATAATAAAATGAAGAAATAATGAAGAGCAACCTGGTCCTGCGAACGTCATGCAGCTACCTCAACGACTCTGAAAATGTCTCTGAAAACTACAAAAATCAGCTAAGCCTTTGGTGTACCTGAATCTGCACACAAGGTGCAAGGAGTAAGGGTGAGTACTACCGACTCAGTGAATATTAAGTATAGAAAATAATTGAAAGTAAAAAATCCACGAAAGACCACAACGCAAAGATATAACTAACAATCCTATAACTTAGGTATAGGCTAGCATAATAACAGTATCATAACAACAAAATATCAGGTAAAGATGCAATGCAATGCACATGAATTCGCTGCGGAACGTGCAGCCCGATCCATTTAACGTCGACGATGCTCACCGGGGGTGTGTACAGACGCCGGAGGGGATCCTTTAGCCCAAGCGCAATATAATCATATTACCGTTACAGCGTGCAGCCCGACCCATGCTCAGTCCTCAATAAGCATATGAGTCACATAAACAGATTCCATCTAATTTCCCATTTATCCGACTATTAAGGCAAATATAATTTAAATATTTCATTTCAGGAAAAGTGACTTAGCATTTCATTTCGGTGATTAAACACAGGTCTGAGAGCAATGATTATGCAATCATGTTATCACACAAATATTCACCTTAGACGGGTACAACAGATCGGCACAAGACCCCAAACATGGCGTTAAGCCAATTATCAACAACACAGTATGCGTATCAGACGCTAATAATTTATTCAGCTCTCGGGATGGACCAAGTCACAATCCCCAATCATTTACCATCTTGGACCTACCATGGGGTACGAGTCACGCCCTAATATAGCATCCTGAACCGGGGTTTAAAACCCTCAGGCCATCATCTATACAAACTACTCACCTCTAACCGGTTGTAGCCTGGTCTGCAATGCCTTTTCCCTTCGAGTCTTCTCCTACGAGCATCGAATCTATTCAAAACTACAATGAATAGGTTATTATAGGCTAAATAAACATAACCCAATTGAAATTATTCGAAAATTGTTAAAAATCACGAAGTTGGTAAAACCTGATCCCCGGGCCCACTTCTCAAAAAATTCTGAAAATTACATCTTTGGATTCCTCGTCTCGACACGAGTCCGTACATATAAAGTTCACAAAAACCGGAGTCCGTTTGACCCTTCAAATCCCCAAAATTCGTCTCTAAAACTAAGCTCTAGTTCTTCACAATTTCTACACAATTCATGGAATTAGGGGTTAATTCTTCCTGAAAATGATGTTTTTAAGCCAAGAGACTTACCTCCAATCGATACCCACTGAAAAACCACTTCAAATAGCTCAAAAAGTCCTCTTGGTTGCTTAACAATGGTGGGAAATAGGTTTAAGTCGCGGATGAAATATCATATAAAAACCCTTCTGACACCCATTTTTTACCTTACGCAAACACGGTCCAATCCACACATTCATGATGAACAACTTTCCACTGACCCCCATTTACCCTTCACGAATGCGCTACCACCATCGCGATCGCAATGTTCTGAGTCCTCCCGCTACGCGAACGCGACCCCCTCCTCGCGAACGCGTTGATCAAACTAGGTAGGGACCCAGGCCCTTCTACGCGAACGTGATTGCGATGCTTCAGGCAATCCCCCTCTATGCAAACGCGAGCCTTACTTAGCGACCGCGAAGGCCCAAATAGGCCTGCACTGCTGCTGCATTTTCCGCTGTACATTTCCAAGTTTAAACTCTCTGTTGGTCATCCGAATTCATCCTAAGGCCCTCAGGACATCAACCAAAAGCATAGATGTGAATTAATACTCAATTCAAACTTGCTCGTAGCATAAAAACGCCACCATAAACATCAAACTCATCCAATTTCCACGGGTTCAAGCCTAAGATAAACTAGAACTTCCGAAATTTTCATTTGCTCAAACCCGACCTAAACACCTCCGAATGATCTAAAATTTTGTACACATATCAAAATCACCAAACGGAGCTACTGAAACTGTCGGAATTTCATTCCAACTCCCAGGTCAAAATATCACCTATCAACCGGACTTCGCCAAATTCTAATTTAGCCAATTCAAGCCTAATTCTACACCGGACCTCCAATTCTGTTCTGATTTTGCTCCTAAGTCACAAGTCACCATTCAAAACTAGTCGAATCGTTAGAAATCCATTCCGTGCCCTCTAACTAATAGGTCAACATTCAGTTGACTGTTCCAAACTAACCTTCTCATAAAGAGACTAATTGCTCATTTCTATCCAAACTCAATCCAAAATACTCCGAACTCTCCAAATACATATATTGAAACATATAACAGCATAAAAAAGGGAAAACGGGGCAGAAATACATGGGACAACGGGCCAGGTCATTACATAAGTTGAATCTGTTATGTGACTCTTATGTATACTGTGGACTGAGCATGGATCGGGCTACACACCGCATCGATTATATACATTGGATCGAGCTACACGCCGTAGCGATTATATACATTGATATTGAAGCCGGGAGACTATTTTATGCCAATACCTGGCTGATATTGCGCTTGGGCTGAAGGAGCCCCTCTGGAGTCTATACACACCCCTAGTGAGCATTGTCAACGATAAATAAATATGGATGGCTCGGGCTGCACGCTGCAGTGTATTCATGTGCATTGCGTTGCATTTTTATCTGATACTGGATTACTATTTTTATAAATGTTTTTCTGTTAGTTCGTAGCTAGAGTATAAGACTGTAGTATTAGCTTTGCTTTGTGTCATTTCGCGGAATTCTTACTTTTAGATATTTTTCTATGCTTATTATTCACTGAGTCGGTAGTACTCACCCCTACTCCCTGCACCTTGTGTGCAGATTCAGGTACACCGGAGGCTTAGCTGACACTCATAGTCTCCAGATATTTCCAAAGTCGTTGAGGTAACTGCATGATGTTCGTAGTACCTGGCTGCTTTTCATTTTTTCCAGTTTATTATTATTACATACATTCCATATTTTATTATTTCCGTTCAGATATTATTATCCAGTTTTGTTTAGAGGCTCTAGACTCGTGACCCCAAATCTTATGGGTGTTTATCAGTTTCTGTATTTGTCCTTATTACTCTATTAATATTTTGGATTATTATTCTAAAATTACTATAATATTCTTATATTGTTGGTTTTGATACTTAATGTTAAATTGGAAGCAATTGGTGGTCAGGCTTACCTAGCTTTAGTGTTGGGTGCCATCACGATCGGGTTTGGGTCGTGACGATTATTCTTCTCAGATAAGTTACAAAGCCGGATGATCTTGCGGGTCCCTGGTACGTAGCCGCCTCCTCGATTCGAGTTATCCGCTCAGGTACACTATTTAAAATACATACCCAGTTTTTGACCGAGAATAACTTGACTTCATGTCGGATCCCTTGTAGGAACGCTGATTTGCATCATGTTGCATTTGTATTAGGGGACTCAACACAGGGGTTGGGTCCATCTAAGACTAGCAACCTGAAGTAAAAAAGACTATCCTGATGCATTCTACTTGTTCTGTGCATTTATTTGTTAGGACCTGCATGCTGATCTACCTCTGAATATCTGAATATTGGAAAATTGAGAAAAAGAGAGAAATAATAGTGTAGAGAGTTATTTGCCTATTTTTATAAAACCAATACCCATATACTGCCGAGACGCTACCAAAATTTTGAGAAAATTAAAAAAATGTTTTATTTTTAAATAGTTTGTGTTATTCAAAAAGCAAAAGGAAAAAAGTGTCTTTGTTTTAGATTGGAAAAATAGATTGTTTTGTTATTTGTTGAAAAAGAAAAGAAAAAAAGTCTTTCTTTTATTTCGGAAAAACAAGTTGTTTTTGGAAAAGGAAACGAAAAGAGTCTTGTTTTCACAAAATAGTTCGTTTGCTTTGCCTGAACTACGCAGGTTTGATTCTCGCTGGATGTGAGATACGTAGGCAGTCCCTCATCGGGTCCAACCTCCCCTTTGCAAAATAGCCAAACAATGTCTAAATTTTAAATCTTGGCATGAATAAGTCAGGTGAAGCCATTCTTGTCAAAATAAGTCGAATGTCCCTAAAAGGGCGCCGGAAGGCCGTTATGCAAGAACAACCACCTTTTGGCCTATTTTCAAGGTTTTTGCCGGTTAGCTAACGCAACCTTAAAATCTTCGTCCTCGAGGTGCTGAAAAGAAGTGTTTCCAAAACCAAATCTTTGTTTTAATTTGAAAAACAAGAAAAAGATTCATTAGCTAAGAGTACTCTGTTTGGATTTTGGTCAAAATCAGCCAATCCAGCTTCGGCGGTATCTTAAATCGTTCTTGCCGAGATAGCCTTAGAGTATCCTTCAGTTGTCGAAATGCTATTTTCGTAAAAGAATGGACAAGTTTGTGAAATGTCGTAAAATAACCCTCTCTGGCCTCAAAATTCATGTGAAATTGAGAAGGTCCACATTTTCAAAAATAACCATTTGGTTGAAATCGGCAAATAGGGAAAGGAATATATCCGTTTGTTTTTGAGTTTATAATTCTTTTGATTAGAGTATATGGGTCATTTGATTTCCGAGTCTGTATTTCGTCTTTAAGTTTGTTAGTTTTTTTATGAAAGATTGAAAATTCCAAAAATATTTTATTGTCGTTTACCTTTTATTTGCACGAACTACGCTTGGTCTGATTCATGTGGGGTCATGATACGTAGGCAATCCTCATCGGATTCGACCGTAACCCTAAGAGAAAAAGTAGAAAGAGATAGGGAAGAAAATGAAAGAAAAAAAGAAAAAGCGAAAGAGCGGGAAAAATTAGAAAAACCAAGAAAATCACATCAAAAGAAGTTAAAATGAAAACAAAAGGAAAGAGTGGAATAGAAAAAAGGGTGAAAAACAAGAGACAAAGACAAATAAATGCGAGAAAATAGAAACCAAAAGAAAGGAACAACGGCAAAACAAGAGGGGATGAGAGAATAAGAATTTAAAAAAAGGCAAGAAAGAAAGAAATAAAGAAGAGAGAAATTTTGCAATCGGAAATAGGAAAAGGCCGGGATGACGCATGCGACCGATAAAAAGCATAATAGGAACTATTAATTGCGTAGGTGCATACATTCCCCAAATGTGTGATTACCAATGTGTTAAATGCCCTAACGCTAACATGATAGTTTCATTTTGGCATGTCGTTTTAGAAAGGTGGTTGGTTTGTGGTTCTAAGGTAACACTTCTGTGTAACACAAAGGAAAAAGACAATGGCAGAGAACAACAGAACTGAGTGGGTTGTTCCCAAAAGCAACCCGTTGAGGACAACCAGTTGGTAGGACAGGTAAAATGTTGAGATAGCATGTGGAAGACATGTATCCGGCATGGATGACTAGGGAAGCACCACCCCCGCCACAGCCTAGCTTCCTAGACTATGTCCTTGCCTAAAAACCGAACACAATGCCGGAGGATCCTCCATACTCTCCATATATGCCCTGCTTATAACAGCTTTCTCAACCACCCTAGTAGATCCATAACTCGTCGTCCAACCATCTTTTCCCAAAAGTGATCTTCGATCACATCCACTATTCTCGACAAAGAACACCTACCAGGAGCTCATGATACCGAATATTACACTTCAGAAGCTACTCATAAGGTTCTCAACTCGTACAAGCAAGGCCCTCAAAATGAGCCTCAGGCTGGAAATGAAAGGCTCATAGAAAGAGAAGGGACAGACAAGGAACCTAGGAAACTGAAGGAACCGTCCATGTCTCCCGACATTCGTCGACCCATGGTTTTAGAGTTGCAAAATTCAGATTGAATTATGGGTTTGGAGATCCAGTAGCCCACCTGAGGGGTTATTGTAGTGAAATGAGAAGTGTGGGCAAGAAAGATGAGAAATTGATGGCATATTTCAGGGAGAGGCTGACCGAGGCAACTTTGGAATGGAATATTCAACAGGGTGTCGGTAAGCCGCATACTTGGGATGACATGGCCCATGATTTTTTTGTTTCTTTCAACACAAATCAGGCGCTACCTCATACCGTTCCTCCCTATCTAGAATGGAGAAGAAGCCAGAGGAAAGCTTTAGAGAGCTTAGGCTCAGATGGAGGGAGCAGGCTGCTCGCATCAATAACCCAATTAGAAGAGATGATTGAACTCTTCATACAAGCCCAGAGGCCCACCTACTTCAGTCATTTGATCCCGGCCTTGGGAAAGCCTTTCAATGATGTGTTAAAAATGAAGGAGCTGGTGGAAGAGGGAATTAAGTCAGGAAAGATCATTAATTGCTCAAAAAATATTCAGGACATATCGGTAAGCTCGAAAAGGAGAAAAAGAAACAAAAAAGATTATCCAAAGGACTCTCTTGATCAGCATTTCCAACCTCGACATGACATGCACACATAATTCTCAGTCTGATCTTTAAAAGTTAGTCGGAAAGCAATGAAACCATTTTGAAGACGATGGGGGCACTTGAGGAAATAAGAACATATTTGGATGTTTTGAGATTGTTTGATGCACAAACCATGTGAATCGGGCCAAATAGAACATAAAGAAACCCTAAAGGTAGGCTTTCCAAATTGACAGGGTCGTTTGCGGTAATGAGAGTGAGAGTGTTGCCAATGGTGTTAACAGATGTAAAAGAGAAATATGTAAAAATGGCCATCAATTCCGATGTGCTCAAGAGATACTATGTATGATTTCTGTGTTTAATTGCTTAAATTTGGCATACTCTAAGGATTGAAATAACGAAGGCATTTTTTCTGCTATCTAGACACTTTATCCCTTGTCACCCCTACTGATCCCTGTTTGATTTATTTTGCACCCCTCTTTCGGAGTCAATGGCACAATTAAGAAACGCAAGTGCCGAAGATGAGTAAAAAAGAAAGGAAAGAAGGAAGAAAATAAAATAAAAGAAGAAAATGAAAGCAAGAAGGAAAAGAAAAAGACAAAAAATAAAGAAAGGAAAAAGAAGAAGGAAAAGAAAGAAAGGAAAAAGAAAAAAAGGAAAATTGAAAAGAAAAGAAGAATAGAAAAAGAAAAGAAGAAAAAAGAAAAGTCACAAAAAATAAAGTACATTCTATAACGTGAACTACGCTTGACTTGATCCCGAAAGGGTAAGCATGTAGCCTTCCTTTGAGGTTCAGTCATACCAAAATAAAAATTTAGAGTCCCGAAGCAAGAAACTGGGGCAAAAGTTGTGGATGTTGCAAGAGATCCCATTCCGAAAGTTGTAGTCTTTAACCCCATTTGAATTGTTTTTGAGTTTCTTTCTAATCTTGTCCAAAAGCCACGTTACGATCCAAAGAAAGACCTTCCGATAAGTCTTCGAGAGATGCCAAGTTAAGCGATGAGAGGTGAAGCATAACAAGGGCAACACTCCAGTCCAAACAAGAAAAATGAGAATGAAAGAATCTTAGTGATGAAAACCCTCATGGGTACCGCAAAGCGTTGAAAGCTGAGAGAAATAAAAATGAGAGAGTCTTATTGGTGAAAAACTTCACTGGCACCTTGAGAAGAAGGTAAGTTGAAAGAAAGAAAACGAGAGAGTCTTACTGGTGAAAATATTACGGGCACCTTGCGGCGGTGGTAAGTTGAGAGAAAGAACAAAATGAGAGACTCTTTATAGTAAAAATCCTTCGTCCACTACAAGACGAATAAGGACTATGAATCAGATTGAATAAGCGGAGCATTGAAGACTAGTTTCACAACGAAAAGGTACAACAAGATCTGGTCATCAGGTTTGATTGGCAGCATATTTACATGTGCATGTCATGATCATTAGAGTCGGTATCCAAATCTGATAGGTTTCTATTTAGGAATCATCTGTTTCCTTTGTCTTTCACTTCGTTCCTCTATTTTTATTCATTTCCTCTTTCTGAGTCTGTTTTGATCATAACAAGTGAGAAATGACTTCAAAATCTTCCACCAGCTTTCCAACTTCACAAAATGGGTATAGCTAGTACATCAAAGTGTAATAAGCCAATAAAAATTACAAAGACTATTGAGTTGGTAATAATCAACATGCTTTAGGGATCCTGGTGAAACACAAAGGTTTGGCAGATGTCGGTTCATGAGCAATGCAACAGATAGAGGGTACTAGATTTGAACGAAGAAAAGGTATTTTCTATGATAAGGATGACAGAGAGAGTGGTCAGTTAGTAAGCAAGAAATGAAGGTGAAATCAAAATTGTGATGGCAAGCGAAGGAGTGATAAACCTCAAGGTCAAAGGTCTAGGGGTGTAATTTAAGAAACAACAACGTACTGTGGGGGAAAATGGACGTGCTTTGGGATTCTTGTGAGACAAAAAAGTTGGAAAGATGCCAGTTCAACAAATAGACGGTATTGAGTATGAACCGAAATAGGAGGTATTTTACAAGATGAGGTCGACGGGAAAGGGGTTGGTCCATAAAACAAGCAAGGCTTTCGAGTGGAAATCAGTCATCATGGCAAGTGAAGGAGAAATCGCTGCAAAGTTCAAGGCCACAAACTAACCGTCGCATTTGAAACTGACAAAATTTTCTTTGCTTGAAATAGGAGCAGAAAATTTAGTTGTTCCGGAGGAACTCTCCATAAGAGAAAAACAAGCATTAATTACGCTTGACCGCAAAATGAGGTTTGATTAAAATAAAAGCTAGTCAGGAATAACATAGGGGAATGTAAGTTGGTCTCAAAGTTGGCATATTTAGTTTAATATTCAAGTAGACGGTTTTAGAACCTTCCTGGATAATAGGATGTAGTTTAAAATCCTTGTATATGACATGATGTAGTGAGAGTAATACTTTAGAAGATATAACTTAGGTTCGTAATTGTTAGAAGTTGCCAGGACCTCCCTGGATAACAGGATTTAGCTTTCAAATGCTTAATAATAGTTGGTATATGATTCAATAACACTCACCCGTGTGCCCAGCTACCAACTGGGGCAGAAATTGTTTTTATTTTTATATATTTTGTTGAAGTCAAGAGCCCACCTGGAGAGCATGGTAATACATTCAAGTGTAGCAGTCAGGAGCCCACCTGGAGAACAAGGGAGTACAATTTTAGTTTTAGTTTTCAAATTATTTGGTTTGTCTATTTTGAAGTCAGGAGCCCGCCTGGATAGCATGGGAATACTTTCTTTTGAAGTCAGGAGTCCGCTTGGAGAGCATGGGAATACATTAAAGCGTAGCAGTCAGCAGCCCTCTTGGAACACAAGGGAGTACAATTTAAGTTTTAGTTTTCAAATTCTTTGCTTCGTCTATTTTGAAGTCAGGAGCCCGTCTGGAGAGAATGGGAATACATTTCAAGTTCACCAATCAGGAGCCCGCCTGGAGAGCACGGGAATACATTTCAATTTCAGCAATCAGGAGCCCACCTGGAGAGCATGGGAATACATTCAAGCGCAGCAGTCAGGAGCCCGCCTAGAGAATAAGGGAGTATAATTTAAGTTTTATTTTTCAAATTCTTTGTTTTTGTCTATTTAGAATTCAGGTGTCCGCTTGGAGAACAGAGGAATACATTCAAGTTTTGCAGTTAGGCGCCTGCCTGGAGAACCGAGGTATACAATTCAAGTTTTAGTTTTTGAATTCTCATCCAGTAACATGTACCAAGTTTCCAAACTGGGGAAGAAAGTTTTTTTTGTTTTGTCTATTTTTGTGAAGTCAGGAGCCCGCTTGGAGAATAGAGGAATACATTCAAGTTCAAGTTCAGAAGTCAAGAGCCCGCTTGGATAATATAGGATTACATTCAAGTTCAACAGTTTGAAGAGAAGGGACAACATATCAGTTTACAATTTGAAGCGACAACAGTGGATTCATCAAGAGAACACAAGACAACAAGGCAACAATAAATACAATATCATGTTTGATGAATTTAGATATGACTTTTGTAATTCGTAGGGCATAGCTTAGCATAGCTTCTTTTATTTTTGACATGGTGTAATAAGGGAGATCAGCAAGCAGTAGCAGCAGCAATCGCAGTGAAATCATAGCTCCTGGTAGTCCCAGCTACCACACACTCCAGAACTACATTAACCTGATTCCTTTTTAGCCAAGGATATATAGGTAATCTCTGAAGCAGGATGCGGTCAACTCATTCAAAAATGCTTCACAACGGAATATTCAAACGGGCAAAAATTTTTCATTTTCGCTTACTTATTATTGCACGAAAACTCTTCGTGTTTCCGGGAAAAGAGGCGCAGCTTTGAGCACGTGATTTTCTTCCTACAAGAATTATTCCCAACAATTCAAACAAAATGATTTTTCTTTCATTATGTTACAATTTTGTGTTAATTGTTCTCATTTTATTTATGCATTTTAATTTATATGAAAAATATAGAAAATACGCTTGACATTTGCATTTAGGATCTAATTTTATATTTTAGGATTAATGAGTGGTTTAGCTTGTTTTAGAACAAAATATGAAGAAAATAACAAAAATAGTCCACTTTTGCATTTTTAATTATTAATTGTTGAAATTGTCACTAAATATATTTTAAAAAATTATAGGAATTAATTATCTTAATTTTGAAAATATATTAGGTCTTTATTTTTAATGTTTTGCATTTGTATAAATTCAGAAAATATAAATTCACAAATTGAAAAAAAATAAGAAAAAAAAGAAAACATATAAAAAGGGATTGCCTTAGTAATTGCTGGAGTTGGGCCTTATTGTTTAATTTTTTCCCAGTCCAAATCACCTTTTCCCCCAGAACCGACCCAGCCCAGTACCCAATACCCGGTCTGCCTCTTTGATTAATAAAATGACCCCATTTTGTTACTATATAATCTAGACTGCTCATCCGTTTTAATCTAACTGCCAGATTTCACTCTTTGATTTTAATAAGGTTGTCCTAATTTCTATCAAAACCCTAACGACCAAAGTCCTTCCTCGTACAGCCCCTGTAACGCCACCAACGTCACCGCTGGAGAAAATGTCACTCTCTCCGATGGCTCCCATATTCATACCCTTATACCACCTCAACGTCCTCTTCACGAATCTACCATTATCTCCTTTCGAATCCGACTAGAAGCCCTCGAATAATCAGATTTGTTGTTGACGTCTCCGTTGTCCACGGCCTCCTTCACCTCTTTATACAAAATCCCTGATTATTTTCCTTCAAATCCACCTCCAATTGCTCGAATTTGGAGTTAGAAATTTGGTTCTTGGTGTTACAAAAATCAAACTCAGCGGCCCTATGAAGATTTTGGACCGTAAAGGACTCACATTAGGTATTTCTGGTTATATTTTCTTTATTTTTCTTGCATCCTTTTTCTTTTGTTGTTATTTTCTTGATCTTTATTTTCTGTATTCGTTCATCTTCCCAGTGGTGGCAATTTGTGAATCGATATTGGCCTGTGCTCTGTTTCGTTTTAGATTTTTATGTCCGTTGATTTAATCTAATTTGATTAATCAGTATTATTGCTTGCATCTTTAATCTTGTTTGCTCATATTATTAGATTCTACATTTCTGATTTCAAGCTCTATTCTGTTAAATCCATGTAATTTCATTTGTTCCTTGTCTTGAGTGAAAATATAATTAATCCTGGTTGTATATGATTGATTGGTTGGTTTTGATTTAATATAGGTTAGTCGGATTGTAGTTCTGCTCTTAGGTGTTGTTAATTAAAATCTTGTTTAGTTATAGTTAAGTAATTCTCAGTCCTTAATGATTAACTAAGGAAAGAGGGTTTGGGGTCAGTTAATTAGGGGAGTAGTTTCAGGGGGTGCTCGGGGGTGATTTGGGTATCCAGGATAGGAGAATAATGCGCTAGGTAACACTAGAGTTTCCTAGATCTTTCTAGAATGGGGTTCAGTTCAGATTTTAGTAATGCTTAGGATAGTGACTAGGCATAAGTTAGAAACTAAGGGACCAAACTGAAAATAAATAGGGACTGATATTGTAAACAGAAATTAAGGGGCTGCCCTCACCCTTGCCTATAAAAGGCATGCCTCTTGCCTTCTCTAACAGGTTTGGAGATCCAAAAAATTCCCCCCCCCCCCCCCCCCCCCCCAAAGTTATTCTGCAGATCTGACCTTCCTAATTTGAATTTCAAATCCCAAAACCTTCAAAAAAACCAAAAACAACAAAAAAACCAATAGAAAATCAAAAAGTTACTGTTACATTGAGGCCCTTAGATCAGTTTCAGCTTATTTTAGCAATCGTTTTAAATCCTTAGCCTAGTTTGAAGAGGAGAATAGCTAGAGAGTTCTAGTGTTTGGTTATTGATGTGATTGAGCTTGTTTCTAGGTCAATTTCAACATTGTTTTGATAACTCAAACTTGTTTGATCAATTGTTGGTGTTGTGGTTTCCTTCACTCATCTCTGGGTTGATTCTGATATATTTGTTGGGCTGTGAACTTGCTTCTGAGTTGTCATATGACTTCCTGCTCATTGTTGTTGATCCTCACTTGTTTCACTTTCTATATTCTACGTACATAGTTGTACTTTTGATAATTGTGAGCTGAAACTGATGAAGCATGAATTTACCTGAAGGATCGAGCTCTTGTTTAGTGCATTTCTAGATTTATGTATGCAACACGTAGTTCATTTATGATGTTTAATTTCTGCTTATTTTTGTATATAATAGGACTATTATGGACTGTTTAAAATTGTGGTTGTCCGGCTATAGTTTTTCAGTATAGTTTAGTGTTTGTTTATAGTTTAGTGTTTTGTTAATCAATAAAAGTCAGAAAATATTTTGGATTTGTAATTGACTACCAGGATAAGATGGCCACAACAAGTTTAATTTCAAGCTGAATGTATGTCCGAGCCCTTGCCTATAAAAGCCATGCCTCTTGCCTTCTCTACCAGTTTCGGAGCTCCAAAAACCTTCCCCCAAAAAATCATTCTGCAGATCTGACTTTCCTAATTTGAATTTCAAATCTCAAAACCTTCAAAAAACCAAAAACAACAAAAAACCCAATAGAAAATCAAAACATTGCTGTTACATTGAGGCCCTTAGATCAGTTTCAGCTTATTTTAGCAATTGTTTTAAATCCTTAGCCTAGTTTGAAGAGAAGAATAGCTAGAGAGTTCTAGTGTTTGGTTATTGATGTGATTGAGCTTGTTTCTGGGTCAATTTAAACTCTATTTTGATAACTCAAACTCGTTTGGTCAATTGTTGGTGCTGTGGTTTCCTTCACTCATCTCTGGGTTGATTCTGATACATTTGTTGGGCTGTGAACTTGCTTCTGAGTTGTCTTTTGACTGCCTGCCCATTGTTGTTGATCCTCACTTGTTTCAGTTTCTATATTCTACGTACACAGTTGTACTTTTGATAATTGTGAGCTGAAACTGATGAAGCATGAATTTACCTGAAGGATCGAGCTTTTATTTATTGCATTTCTAGATTTATCTGTGCAACACGTAGTTCATTGATGATGTTGAATTTATTCTTATTTTTGTATATAATAGGACTATTATGGTCTTAAAAGTGTGGTTGTCTGGCTATAGTTTTTCAGTATAGTTTAGTGCTTGTCTATAGTTTAGTGTTTTGTTAAACAATAAAAATTAGAAAATAGTTTGGGTTTGTAATTGACTTCTAAACCAGCATAAGATGGTCACATCAAGTTTAATTTCAAGCTAAATGTATGTCCTAAGCCACTTTGAATTGCAGTAGGTGATATTAGCAGATTAATTTGGGGCATCAACCTCTTCGTGTCAATGTTAATAGAATCATATAATCCAGCTGCTTAGTGTAGTCACTTGAAATTCCTGTTCACGAACTATTTTTCTGTTAAATTCTATTTGTGTTTCCAGGTCATTTCCACCCTCAGCGATATTTAGGAGGTCACCAATAGATAAGTAAACAAGGAAAGTGAGTTGTAATATTAAATCTGATTTGACCTGAAATCCGGGCTGTTTTCAAGTTTGCCATTGCTAAGCCTAATTTTCAATTGTGAGGCTGAAGGCAACTCGCACAAGCCTTCATGAATTTGATGGATATATTTTTTTCCTGGGCTAAACTTGAGGCCCAAAAGGGAATTGATGAGACTCTTATGAAAACCATGGACCGAAGTATAGTAGTGTGTGAACAATATTAAATGATTAGGACTTTTCCTGTTATTATTAGATACAAATAAAAATAAAAAATTATAATGCTTTTAGTTTTGCCTTTTTAAATAATAAATAAGATGAGCCTCGCTAAACAAAGCACATAAATCACGGGGTCCTCAAATAAATATTATATTAAAATATTTAGATTTCAGAATGGGTCGTTTAGCGAATTTCAAGTCCATCCCCAAAGATAATAATGCGTTTGTCACTTTTAGCGCGATTTTAATAAAATTAGCTTCCTAAACTCGGGTGCGTATTTATGTAACCCAAATTCAAATCTCAACGAAGTTGAAATGTGTCAACAACTACGGGTGCATTGATGTGACGTGGTTCGAGACATGTTTTCACCATGTTGCCATTCTCGTTAAAAATAATAACAAAATTGGTTCGAAGCTAAAAAAAACATAATCTAAAATATGTTTTGACATCAGACAAATCCAAATATAACAGTTGAGTGACCGTACTAGAACCACGGAACCCGTGAATTCCTAACACCTTCTCCCGGATTAATAGAATTCCTTACTCGGATTTCTGGTTCGTGGACTGTCAAACAGAGTCATTCTTTCCTCAATTCGGTATTCTAAATCGGTGAATTGGGACACCATTAATCTCTTAAGTGGCGACTCTAAATTTTAATAACAAATCCTGTTTCGATTGTCCTTTAGGTGGAAAAACTCATTTACGCCCTTGAGGGTGTACTCAAAACGGAGGTGTGACACCCATCCAAATAAAAATTCAAAAGCCCCAGGCAAAGAAACTGGGGCAAAAGTTGTGGTTATGTAAAGATTTAATTCCAAACGTTGTAATTACGAACCCACACAATTTCTTTTCAGCCTTTACCCTTTTTTTCTAACCCCATCCAAAAGCCCACATTACGGTCCAAAGAAAGACTTTGCGACCAATATTTGAGAGTTACAAGTCAAGAAAGATATAGGTATGATTCAAACTAGGTGCAAAACTCCGGTCTAAGCAGAAAAATTGAAAAAATGAGAGAGTTTTATTGGTAAAAATCCTCACAAGCACCGTAAGGCGATTGAAAGATGAGAGAAATTTAAAATGCGACTGTCTTATTGGTGAAAACCTTCACGATCATCATAAGGAGATAGTGAGTTGAGGAATGTACAAATGAGAGAGGTTCGTTGGTGAAAACAAGGTCAGTGACTTAGCGAAAAGATTGGATTATGGAGATCCCGAGACATAAAGTATGACAACTGAAAGGTGATTGATTGAATAGGCTAGTCTGATTAATCCGAAATGCATGTCATGATCATTGGTGCCAGTTGTTTCACTCAGATAAGTCTCTTCTTTTTCTCTCCTTCAAACAATCATCCAACTTTATATTTTCTTCTTTATTCCCAACTCTCGAAGTCATTGCATTTCAATTATTCTGGCTTTATTGGTCTAAGGTTTTTCCAATATCAGCCTTATTTAAGCATGTGAGAAAGGATTTCAAAGCTGACTACCAACTTCCAATTTGCACAAAGCAACATGCGGCCAAAACATACCAGAGATGGCATGATGCAAAATGGGAAATAACGTGTCAGTGAAAGTTCCATTGGTCGAATTATTTGGGAATTTCGTGAAAGATACAGATGTTCAGGAAGAAGGATAGAAATGTAAAACAGCAGGTTGGGTGTAGAGCATTCGGGTCATGCAAGGTCCTGTGGTTGGGATTCAGTCAGAAAGTCAAACAAATGTTGGTTGGTTCAAAGCAGCCAGTTAGAACAAAGCACGGCAGTGGGAAGGCCACCATTAGAAAGAATGCCAAAAACTAACCACCACATTTTTCAAACTGATAAAGCTATCTTTGACTGAAGTAGGGGCAGGAAATATCGTTTGTTCTGGAGGAACCCTCCGTAAGGAAAGCATGTACCGGACAGGTTCGACCGTAAATTCTAAGGACCCGACTGGATAATGGAATTTAGTTGGAAGTTCTCAGGACCCTCCTGGACAATGGGATTTAGTTAAAATTCAAAACATTCATGAGTAACAAGATCTAGCATAAGCTCTACTTTGAGGAAATATAAGTTGGTTTTGAGGTTTCCATTCTTATGACGAGATTTATTTGGAAATTTTTAGGACCCTCCGGGATAATGGGATTTATATTTTTAGACCTTCATAGATAAAAAGAATTAGCGTAAGTCATAATACCTAATTTGAAGTTTTCAGGACCCTTTTGGATAATGGGGCCTAGCTTTAAAACCCTTGGAGATATTGGGAAACATGATTCAATTAACACTTACAGATGTCCCCAACTACCAAATTGAGGCAGCGAAATTTCTTTTATTTTATCTGTTTTGTTGTCATCAGGCGCCCACCTAGAGAACAAGGGAAGGCATCACGAGTTTTGAGAATAGAAACTAGTTCAAGTTAAAACAATCAGGCACCCACCTAGAGAATAAAGAGAAAGCAGCAATATCTAAAAGAAAACAACTTAAGTTTCGAAGGAAAACAATTCAAATTTCAGGGGAAAGGAATACAATTCAAATGTTGGTAATCAGACACCCACCTGGAGAATAAAGGGAAAGCAGCAATGTCTAAAGGGAGATGGTTCAATTTCAGCAGTCAGGAGCCCACCTGGAGAACAAGGGAAAACGAGTAAAGTTTCAAGGGAAAAGAAGTGCAAGTGTTGGAAGTCAGTCACCCACTTGGAGAACAAGGAGAATCAGTTCAAGTCTCAAGGAAAAATAGTACAAGTGTTGGAAATAAGTCACCCACCTGGAGAACAAGGGAAAACATGTCAAGTTTCGATGAAAAGCAATCCAGGTTCTGGCAATCAGGCACCCACCTAGAGAGCAAGGGAGTACAATTAAGTTTTGGAAATCAGGTGCCCACCTGGAGAGCAATGGAATAGACTAAAAGTTTTGGCAACCAGGCAACCAGGCACCCACCTAGAGAGAAGGGAATACAGTTCAAGTTTTGGCAATCAGGCGCCCACCTAGAAGGGAAGGGAGTACAGCTAAAGTTTTGGCGATCAGACACCCACTTGGAGAATAGGTAAATCAATTCAAGTTTCAAAGGGAGACAGCAAAGGGTTCAAGGGAAAATAGTTTAAGGTAAGAAAAGAAATACAATTCAAGTTTTGATAATCAGGTACCCACCTGGAGAACAAGGGAGCATTGTTCAAATGTTAGAAATATGGCGCCTACCTGGAGAATAAGGGAATTCACTTCGGAATGCAACTCAAGTCGGCAACAAAGAAAGCTCACCTGGAGAGTACAAGTCAGCAAAGTGGCAGAAACTCTAAGATCAAGTTTGAAGATATAGATAGGATTCTTATAATTCATAGATCATAATTTAGTCTAGATTCTTTTATTTTGTCTTGGTGTAATAAGGAGTTCAGCAAGCAGTAGTAGCAGCAACAACAGTGAAATAACATCTTCCTGGTAGTCCCATCTACCGAAACTTCCTGAACTACATTGAGGTGATTCCTTAATAGCTAAAGATATGTAGGCAACCTCAGAAGCAGGGTGCGGTCAAATCTTTCAAAAATTCTTCCCACAGAGTATTCAAACGGGCAAAAATCATTCGTATCCTCTCATTTTATCTTTGCACAAAAACTCTTCGTGTTTATGAGCAAACAGGGCGGCGATGAGCACGTGATTTTTGCCCTATAGCAGTTATTCCCATAAAATACAAGAAAAATAATTTTTTCATTTTATACAATTTTGTGGCAATTTGTGCTGATTGTTTGCATTTCTATGCGTGTTTACTTCTATTAAAATCATGAAACAATGCCAAAAACACCATGCACTGCATTGAGATTTTATTTTCACATTTTTAGGAATAATTATTTAATTAATTATTTTATTAAGTAAAAATCACAAAATTGGTTCACTTTTACATTTTTAGCTTTTAATTTTAGATTAGTAATTTTTATCTTTTAATCTAGAGTCAACTAATTCTTATAAATATAATAGTTAAACAATTTGCTTAATTTTATAATTTAAATTAATTTTAGAGTTTAATTTAGATTTTTTAAAGAAAATAAAGAGAGGAAGGGGGAATTTGAAAATAAAAGGGGTTGGTTTTAATTCATTGGACCAAATTGGGGATGAGCCCAAGTAAAAAAATCACCCTCCCCAGCCCATGCAAATTACCCAGCCCCAGTCAGCCCTATACCCCAAAATGATAGTACTCCATTTTCCAACGACCCTATTCCCTCCCCAATCCCCCCCCCCCCCATCTCAATCGTTGGATCTATGAGATCCAACGGACCGGAACTCGGGTCTCTTTGAGTATTTAACTGTCCGAACCTAGTCCTACCACCTCAGACTATTGATATCTAATTTTTTTAGTATATTTTTATATGCAAAATACCTTTCAAAATAACATACATATGCATATACGAGTATGTCCCAAGGTCTTATTATTTTTCTCAATTTTTAAAGATTTTTAAAATTAATTTTATTGCCCTATTTTATCAAGACAAATCCAATAAGTATTCCCAAAATTATCATTTTGGTGATTCACTTGTTGAATTCTTATATTTATGCTAAACAATAGCTCAAATAATTTTTGCATATTTTTACAAAGTTATTTAGTATTTTTAAAGCTAAATTATATATAATTATAATATTAGCCTCTTTTATGATTTTATTCCATTTATATTTATAAAAATGAAGTCCAGTATTTTATATTAATAATTATATGTTATAAATTGTTTTAGTACTTTCAATTTATTTCATGAATTTGACTTGCTATTTTTTATAATCTAAATGGGGGAAATGGCTATTTAAAATCTAGACAGATTTCATTTCAGTTTCGGCCTAATTTGAACCCCAATTGAACATTGACCCAATTTCAAAATTACCCAACCCACGACACTTAAAAAATAACCCACTCGGTTTAAATCCCGGCCATTAATTTGACAGATCAATGGCTCACATTCTTTCTTTCCTTAATTAATTCCAAATGACCCCAAACCCTTCTCAATTTCCACCTACCAGCTGCCTCTGAACCCTTCATTCTCTCAAACGTCCTTTAATCTTCTGAAACCTTAGCTACCACTTCAGCCCTGAAAGCCACTGGAATCCCTAACTTCCAAGGCTATGGAAGCCCTATGCTCACATCATATTGCTCCTACATGCCTGGTTTTCGAAGAATCAAGGTCTGACCATGATGAAGTTTTGTCCAGGATTCGTTCGATTCGATTTCCATGGCCATCTCCATCCTCGCTCCGGCGCACCATATCTGCTCGAGCTTGATTTTAACCTCTCCGACTTAGATCGATGATTTTTCAAAGCCTTTCTCATTACTGGGGTTCTTCTAAAACCCTAACCCTTCGAGATTTTTCACTTTCCCTTAGATCTGTTCCAGATTCAAGCTTTTCTTCAGGTCTAAAACGATTTTCCTGACTTTTCTTTCAAAACCTACTTTCAAAATCTTTCTTTTCCGATCTAGGTTTTTCTGAAAGTATTTAATGTTTCTCCCGCTTTCTTTTTTTGTGTGCATTTGCCTCTACTGTGTTTTTAATTTTCTTCTACCATGTTCTTGTATTCTTTGCCAGCTGTATTTTTCTATATTGTGTTCTACAATATTGTTCTCTACTGTGTTCTGGTGTGTTTCTTCTATCGTATCTTTCTTTACTATGTTCTTAAGTATTTCTTATAAGTTCCACCTACCGAGCTTCGTTTAAGTTTCTTCTAAAATTTCTTGGCATGATTCTTCTACTATTCTTATCAATTTTTTCCATTATGTTTCGTATTAGCTTCTCCTACTCTATTTCTTTGAGCTCTTGTACTGTGTTCTCCATGTTATTTTCTATCACTATTTTCTCATGAGTTTCTATTGCTGAAAGAAATATTTTAGAAGTTTTAGTTCTTCTCTGAGACCTCTAAAATTGTTTCGATTACGTGCTCCTCCTCTCTGCACTCGATTAATGGTGGAAATCTTGAATTTGGAGGTTTCTTCCAGGTTTGGCTATGTGATTTTCTCAAACTAGGGTTTTATTTCAAAATCTCCAACTCCTTCAGACCAATTTTGAGTCTCTGAACTGAGTTTGGTCATCCTTGTTTTCATATGATTTTGATTTTTCAAAAGCCTTTTACTAAATCTTTGGCATACTATCAGATGCTACTTTTCTTCTGCATTACTGACTTATGTGACAAACCACTAAATACTGATTTTTGCAATGGCACAACATCTTCTGTTAACTCAACATGTTGGTATGCTCTTTATATGTGATGAATTTCCCTCTAAAGGGGTTTTTGAATTTTTGATTAGTTCAGACTTCCTGCTAAATAAGTTTGATTGATTCTTTCCATTGTTTGTTGATTTCCCTGTGATTTGACTCAAGTTAAAACCCTTCTTCATTTTTTCTAACTCGGTTCATTCATGCAAAATCTCAGAACCTTTTGATATATTGGTTACTACTTGATTTTCTTACCTTATTTGTACAACCGCGTATTTTAGAATTTTGTCCTTAAGTAAAACTTCTATGTATTTGCCCCTAATTGTATGCTCTACACCAAGTGCTTAGTCAATTTATTTCCTTAAAAAATTTTTACCTGTTTGAATTTGAATTCCTTAATTAAAGGAAGTCTTGCGTGATTGATTCTTAATTGATATTCAGTTCCTTAACTATTTTCTTACCTTATTTACTCATGATTTTCGCACTATAAAAGGCACGACCCTTTTCACAAACTTAATTTTGTATTCTCTCATATAGATATCCTGCCTATAGGTTTCCTAATTTCTGCATTCTCTCATATAGATATCCTGTCTATAGGTTTCTTAATTTATGCATTCTCTCATATAAATATCCTGCCTATAGGATTCTATATTTCTGTATTCTCTCATATAGATATCCTGCCCATAGGTTTATAAATTTCTGCATTCTCTCACATAGATGTCATGCCTATAATTACCTGGAAATTTGAATTCTGCACATGCATTTAGAAAACATGCCTATATGTCTTTCTAAATCTTCAATATCCATTCTTCATTAGGCAAACATGTTTATAGGTCTTAATCACTCAACTACAATTAGACATCATATTCATAGGCCTTAAATGTAACTCAACATCTAGATAAATATCCTGCCCATAGGTTTATAAATTTCTGCATTCTCTCACATAGATGTCATGCCTATAATTACCTGGAAATTTGAATTCTGCACATGCATTTAGAAAACATGCCTATATGTCTTTCTAAATCTTCAATATCCATTCTTCATTAGGCAAACATGTTTATAGGTCTTAATCACTCAACTACAATTAGACATCATATTCATAGGCCTTAAATGTAACTCAACATCTAGATAATATGCCTATAAGGTTCTTGCATCTTTACTATGTCTATAAAAGTATTTGAAATCAACAACGTATAGAAAGTATGCCTATAGGAGTTACTAATCAAGTCTGGACCATTTTACTCACTTATAAGTCTAAACCCAGTGATACCTATGTACCATTAGTTGCAAAACTTATAGCCATTGTCTAAAACTTACTTTTATTAATAAACAAACCTTTCTTAAATCAGCATGTGTCTAGTTCACATCATTGTTTCTTAAATTAGTAGATATCATGCATATAGGGTCCCCGTCCAACACTTATGAATAAAGTTTATAAATTGAGTATGTTTTATTAGCTACAACTAGCATGCAGGTTGATTCGGATTTCTTATCTAAATTATGTAATAGATCTATCTGCCTCAATTTTTAAGTCTTAATCAGACCCTAAACAATATGTGTAAGTCATGTTAATTACTTGCTTTCTCTATTTAAAGGAGATGTATCTGAGCCTTTCTACTTGTTGTATGTTTTACCCAATTTGCCATATATGTTTTGTATGTCGCCTTAGTATTTTTACCTTTTGAAACCACAAATAATCCAATATCTCCTCCCTTTAGGATTAGTAGTCCCAAGTACCTCCGGGGCTGATAGGATTGGGGCGGGTAACAACATGCAATAAGTAAACGAGACCATTCCGCGCTATAATACCTTATCGGGGTGAGAAGAGTAGATATGGATATGATGACCACGTAATAATATCACGTGTAACCACTCATCGAGGAGCGATTTCCAGATATTGTGTGGGGTGATCCATATTATTTATAAACCTAGGAACCCCTCCCCTTCCCTTTGTTTCTTCGTTTCTTTGCTTCTTTCCAAAATTTCAAACTATTTCTTTAAGAAAAATCAGTTTTCTTTTGGTTCTTTTTAACCTTGTTTATTTGTAACCCTTATGTGGAAATCCTCTCTTACTCAAAATTTTACTTGCCTACGTGTTATTTGTACCTTAAGTCACAATAATTGTCTGGTCGGGAACCACACTAGTGGATACTGAGGGGTGAATAATACCTTCCCCTTGGAATAATATCAAGCCCTTACCCTATATCTGGTTATCCAAATCAAACTTTTCTTAGTGTCAATGCACTTAAATCATTAGGTGGCGTCTCTTCAATTCAAACCCAATTCCCCAAAGGGAATGAATTGTCCTCCCAAATGTCATAAACCCGATTTCGCGAGAAAAAGGTGGCACGACACAGACCCCCCTGCCCCCATTTCAGTCCCGTCTCTCAATTCCAAACCCTAGAGATCGCCGCCCTAAGAACCCCCACCATCTCCGCCGTCGCCGGCACCCCAGGCCACTCTAATCCCCTCCAATTTAACACCAAAGGATATCCTCACCATTACTCTCCCCAAATATGCCTTTGTTTCCTCTCAAATCAGCCCCAAATCCGTTAATTTTGAATCAGGGTTCTTGAAAATCCCTAGGCTTTCCCCCTTTTCTTTTCTTGGTCAGTACGTGGTCTAGTGAACCCCAAACCATCATTAATCGATTGTTCCTTGTTAAGGACAGTTGATTAATGATAGTTAAAGGCTCACTTCTTTCTTTAAAGAGGTTGTTCAATTTCATAAAAGGTTCTGTTTGAAGCAAGCAGGTAATTCTCTTCTATGTTGTTTTATTTGCTTCCTTCTAATGTTTTCCTCTTCTTTCTCTGGTTTCATACTTTATGGGTTTGTTTTTATTTAATTGCATGACTTATGTTTCTAATATTAAGTTTTTAAATTAGCTTATGTGCTTACTCATTAATGGTAGTCAGTTAGTTTAGTGGTAATGTTGAGTTTGCCATTAGGTCATTAGGGTTCCAGTTCTTTTCAATTTGGATTTGTTTTGTGAAATTGAAATCAGCATGTTAGTATCATTTTATTTCCTGTTAATTGGTTGATTTAATTGATTCAAAGGTTGAAATAGGTCATCCATTGACCATTTCTTACTAAGGAAAGTCTCAATGGTTCAAGTGTTGAGTTATTTCTGATTTTATTTCATGGTTAAACTATTTCGGTTTTAGAAATTGACACCATTTGACTCTGTTTGCCTATGGTTTCTGTTAGAAAATTGTTTGCATTGGCTTGTTAAGTGCCTACGACTTTCAAGGGGTTAATTGAATAAGTAAAAACTTAAAGGGGTAAATGTGAGAATTTATAGGTGGGATAAAATATCTAGAATATTCTAGAATAGGGGCAGCTGCCCTATTTGGCCAGTACAAGTGCTGGAGCCAATTATAGGCTGCCAGCTGTCCCATTCTATTAAAAGATGCTTGTGCAATGGAATATTTTCCATTCTATTTTCAGCAGTACATGGCATCCACAAAGCTATATATACACCTTTCTTCCACTCAAAAAATATCCTAATAACACTGGAAAGTTTCTGCATCATTTTGGTTGAAATTGGGTGGAACTACTCTTGGAGTTTCACTGTTAGAAGAACAAATAAAAATTTCAAAGTATTTTTGGTAATGGGGTTGTTTCATCACTGATCCTTGTTGTTGTTGAGTCAGTGTTGCTGGATTTTTCTCCCTATTATTTGGTTGTTGCTCTTTTACTATTGTTACTCTTTCAAGGTACTATTTCCAGTTCTTTGTTATGCAATGGTTCTCCTCTTTTATGAAATGGAATTCATGTGAACATTATTAGGGTAGTATGAATCTTATTCACACCTTTGTCTAAAAATCAGTGTGATTCTTGTTATATGAATTAATGATCAACTGTGACCTTTTTTCTTCCTGTATGTTTGAATCTAAATTTGCCTTTAAGCTTTGTATGATAATGTGAAATCAGCATGCATAAAATAGTCTACAAAGATCCATGTGAAGGCTGAAACTTGTTTTTCCCCAATTTATGTTTGTTTTTCTTGGTAAATCAACTAAGGGAACATGTGAAGTAGTATAAAGGGAATCTGGAGATTTTGATTAAGCTTATCTTTGTGGGTTAACACCAATGAATAGTGGTAATGGGTCTAACTTTGTTTTCGATTGGCCTGTTGCATAATGGATTAGATGCAGATTTGCAGGCTAGCTTTATCGTTAGTTTATGCAAATCTCAGCAATGCTTTGAATCACAAGGAGGAAGTGTGCTGTCTTAAAAAGGATGGAACATTTTCTGGGGCTTTCTTTCAATAATGTAGTCAAATTACTTAGTAATTACAATTAAGGATTGTATAAATTTATTTTCCTTTAGTTATTTGTTCTGTGTGACTACTTAGGGATTTCAACTCATTCTATGTTGATACTATTTGTGAGTTAGTTTTGGTAAAATACATAGTTGAACCATTGACCTATGGATCAAATTCCTGTGTCACGATACATTTCCATTATAGGTTGTGAGGGCGCCTGGCACCGTTGCCATGCAAGTCACTGCGGAACATATTTAACATCTTATTCTTATTTTATCAGGAATTAAATGAAATAACCATTGCGATTTGGATTTAGGACTAAAAAGGAGGTAGATATTGTAAGCAACATAATAATAAAATCCAAATAATTCTACCAATGTGTGTGCTAGAACCTGGTATCACAAGCTATGGACAACGAGTAGAATATACACAACAGAATAATATCTACTGTCTGAATCAGGATAGACAGTAAACAAAAGTACAAGGAAAGGCTTCTTCAGCTACGGATCGGCGTAAAGGAGAAGCGGCTCACCGTAAAAGTCCCAAATGTGCTCACTGTTGCGCACGATAATGGTATCCAGATCCACCTGCCTCAGATCCTATACATTTAAGTACAAAAGTATAGCATGAGTACATAAACAACATGTACATAGTAAGTATCCCATATAATGTTGAAAAAGTAGAGACGAGAGGTCGACCCGATACATACTAAGGTCAAGTAAAAATGAGAAGAATTTATAATAAGAAAGAATAACTCAAGTATAAGAGTAACAAGTATGTTACAGAAGTTCTTCCTTTAACCTTCCGTAAAGAGTGTCTATTTATACAGAAATAAATTATTATGAAGTCAAATCCACAAGTAGAAAGCTACATAACTCATGCGCAGATAATCGCCGAGGAACGTATGGCCCGATCCAATATAAAAATAAATGTGCACTGCCAATGGTTGAATGGCTCGAATCATAGATGTATCTATTACCCCGCTCGCGAATCATACATGCGATGTGGTAAAATGTAAATAACAATCACCCTGCTCGTGAATCATACATGTAACGCATGTACACATAGAAATACATGCTCAAATGGCCAATTAAGAATTTATCAGAATAAATTTATGGCCAATTAAGAATTTATCAGAATAAATTTTCTTCCAAATACAAGCCCATTATCTTTTAATAATTTTAAGAAAAATGACGTTAAATCCCTTTAGAGATACATTTTTACCAACCCAATAGGATCAAAGCAATTCAATATCCAACAAGATTACAGATATTCCAAGAATAGCATGCTTTAGGGTTCTAGACTATCCGGACTGTCATATAAGTCGCTACGCACGGACTTCCATCACCTAGTACATATGTCGCCCCCGCATATAAAGGCAATTTAGTCATTTATTATCCCTATAGGGGAAGTTCCCTCTTACAACGTTAGAAAGGAGACTCACTCGCCCCGAAGCACACTTCCGATATCAAGAACAAGCCCAAACCCTCAAGTCGGAGCCAAACGATCACAAACTAGTTAAAGGAAGTAAGAACTAGTCAATAAAAGTTTACAAGATCGAATTTCTAGCTATTTAATCCATTTTCCAACCCTTTTCACAAGTTTCCTAAATACCGACTCCGATTCCCGATATTTATTTCCAAGGAAATTGCTCTCTACATCCTAAGGATTATTAATATATGATTTCTAGTCACACTTAATAAACAATTTCATGGTTAAATCTAAGTTTTATTAAAACCCTATGTCTAGATCTAACCCTTTGATTTTACCAAATATTTAGAGTTTAACCTACCTAATATACATGTATTTGAACTAAGGATGAATGGGCATTACTTACCTTACAATGTTATATTGAAACAGTCTCTTTGGATGCCCCAAATTCGCCTAAGTGTGGAGTAGTGTGTGCAATAAATGACCTTGAGCTCGAATTAAAAGAGCATACTTCCCAGTGATTTCCTATTCTCTAGTTCAGGGATCGCATAAGAAGAATCACTTCTGCAGTTTCTGGGTCGTTTCTCTGGTTCTAGGCCAATTGGGCTAGACCGCTTCTACGATCGAATTTCCGTGTAGGGGGAACCGCTTCTGCGATTTGTTGGGCATCTTCTGCTGCTTGGGCCCAAAATGGTTGGACCACTTCTGCGGTTCCTGGGCTGCTTTTGCGGTTCCCCTTGGCCGGGGCCATTTCCGCTTCTGCGATAGGCTAACCGCATATGCGGTCTAAGAACCGCATATGTGGTTATGACAGAAGCAGCAGCTTCAGCCTTTTCTTCAACTTTTAACTTCACTCGAGCCTCGATTGTTTGACGCTCGAGGCTCCCGTTCCCCGCCCGAACATACCAACAAGTCTGAAATCACAAGGAGGATCTACTCAAACCCTGGGATAACTCAAAAAAATGCTAAATCTAGGAATCACGTCCTAAAACCAAATGAATCAAACTATTGAACTTCAAAGTCTTAATTCTCTTTTAACGGGTCAAAATTCTCTTAAACTACTCGGATTGACACCAAACTTTACGAGTAAGTCATTATTGATATTTCTAACCCGTACCAAGTTTCAGAACCAAAATCTGAGCTCGATACCTAGGAAATTAATGAATAGTTAGTTTATTTAATCTTTAAAACTTATATTTAACAATTTCAAAAAAAAATCATTACTCAGACCAGGGACCTCGGAATTTGATTATGGGCATACGCCCAGTTCCCATATTTTCCCACGGACCCATCGGGACTGTCAAATCATGAATCTGGGTTCATTTCCCAAGAAAGTTGATCGAAGTCAAACTTGGCCTTTTAAGAAATTTTAAAGAAGTAAATGGTCATATTCTTACTCAAAACTCTTCCAACTTCCGAAACAACCATCCCCGCAAGTTATAAATTTGCTAAAACAAGCGTGGAAAGTTTTATTTAAGGGAACGGGTTTCTAAAAAGTAAAACGACATGTCGGGTCGTTAGATTCTCCACATCTTAAACAAATGTTCGTCCTCGAACGAATATAGAAAAGTACCTGGACTGCTGAATAAGTGGGGATATTTGCTCCGCATGTCCTTCTCGGACTCCCAGGTCACCTCCTCAACCATTTGGCTCCTCCACTTGACCCTTACCTCAAAACTCCTCTTGGACCTCAACTGGCGATCTTGTGTCACGACCCAAATTTTCCACCCTCAAGAGTCATGATAGGCCTACTAATAGGACCTAGGCAAGCCAGCTTACTTTAGTTTTTTTAGAAATTTGCGACCATTTAGTAAAAACAAAAATAATTTGATAAAGCGAAAGTCTTAAGTTTAATTAAATTGATGCAAGTGCAGAAATTCAATTATAACTCTATCCAAGACTAGAGTCACTACTCACGAACATCTGAAAATTCTAAATACAAGGCCTGAATGAAATATCTCTGTTTTGTCTCGGATACAATAAGATAACAGTCAAATATAAATGATAGGGGAGAAGTCGAGCATGCGGACGGCTGCAAGGCTACCTCGGTATCTCTGGACTAAAGGTCTACTCCAAATCTACTGTTGTTGTCCAATAGTTGCTCCAACACCATGATTTGTGCAAAAGAGCACAGAAGTGTAGCATCAGCACAACCAACCCCATGTGCTAGTAAGTGCCTAGCCTAGCCCCGCCGAGGTAGTGACGAGGCTAGGACCAGACCCAAGATAACCTTGTGAATTTCAAATATATATACATACAACGGAAATAAATACAGGAAGTAACAAGCAATAACGGGCAGGGGAAACATGTTAGGGGGAACAACAGTTACAATTTAGAGAAATCGCAAAAATGAAGAAGCAGCCAAGAATTTTACAGCAAACCAAGCAATAAATATTCCAAACTAAACACACATAAGACATCAACTATTGCGTCGTGCAACCTGATCCTCAAATATCAGTTAGCATTGTTGCGGCTTGCAACCCGACCCTCATATCATTGTTGCAGTGAGGAACTCGATCCGTGCGGATATTATTTATCCTTGTTGAGAAACCCGATCCGTGTGGATTTTATTTATCCTTGTTACGGCAAGCAACCCGATCTGTGTGGATATTATATCCTTGTTGCAGCGAGCAACCCGATCCATATCATTTAATACTGTTGCAGCGTGCAACCTGATCCATACCATTTAACAATGTTGCGGCGTGCAACCCGACCCTCTAATATCATACTCTCTTATCCAAACAACAGTCACAACTACGAAACAAGAGAAGAATAACCAGGGAAGAAATCCTAGAAAGGAAACATAACGATGCAACTAAGTCTCGCCAATGGAGTAAATCAACAACACTAATAAAACCTCCCGACAATGGGGCAACAACAGTAACCTTCACATCCCGGTAAGGGAGATAATCACATCTCTTTCTATTTCTTTCATTTCTTACTCATTAGTTCTTATCGTCCGAGCCAACGCTCCCATGGTTTACAATTCATAATTATTTCTTACACTCTTCACATTATATAGAGATCATCAATTGAACATGGAAGAGTCACAACAATATCATAATAAGTATGAGTAAGGACTCACGGTCATGCTTGACACCAGTGTATAGATATTCGTCACCATGCATATACACCGTACTCGACAAATAGCAATTAGCAATTAAGACTTTACTCATATTGCTCAAACCAAAGTTAGACCGAACACTTACCTCGAATTCTCCAAACTCAACTCACGCCACTAGTATAGCTTTACCTCTCGAATTCACCACCAAACCGCTCAAATCTAAATACTACTTGAATCGATTTGAATTATGAAAATAAATTTCCCAAAGTTTTTCTCAAAAATTCCCAAAATGCTCCTCCCTCGGGCCCACGTGTTCAAACCCCAAGGTTCGAACCAAAACCTGATTACCCATTCTCCCATGAGCTCAGACATATATGTTATTTTGGAATCGGGCCTCGAATTGAGGTCTAAAACCCCCAATTTTGAAAACCATAGGCTCTACCCTGAATTCCTGAATTTCCCCATTAAAATATTAGTTTTGAAGTTGAAATTATGTTAAAAGATGCTGAGTGAAAAAAATAAGTTAGAAATCACTTACTAATCATTTTGGAGAAGAAAAGTTGTTTGGAAAATTGCCTCTTAGATTTTGGGTATTTGAGAAGTGAAAAATGACTGAAAATCTCGAACTTATATACTTTTCTGAAGGCTAGCACGAACCGCACAAAAATAATCGCGGTCGCACCGAGGAAGGGAAGAAAATGACTCTCTGAACCTACCCAGCACGGATCGCACTGATTTGGCGCCGGCCAACCTGGAAAATTACTGGACCTCTGAACTTAGCAACATGGACCGCGCAGAAATGCACCGCGGCCGCGCGTCTTCCAGCATGGACCGCGCGGAAATGACCCGGCCGCGCAAAGGGCCTGCAACACCTGACCTGCAACATCTGCTACTTTTAAGTCTAAGACCTCTCGAGACCTACTCAAAACTCACCCGAGCCCTCGTGGCTCCAAACCAACTATACATATGATCTCAATAATATCCTACGGACTTTTGCGTGCAATCAAATCGCCCAAATAGCATGATATTCAATGAATCAAGCCTCAGAATCATCATTCTCATTTCAAGCCTTTCAAACTTCTACCTTTAGATATTTAGGTCCGAAACACGTCAAACGACGTCTGATTTCGACCAAATTTGACAAAAAGCTTTTAACGCATATTTAAGACCTATACTGAGCATTGGAACCAAAATACGGGCCCGATAACAATATTTTGTAACTCATTTTCTTTTCAAAATTCCATATCATTTCAGAAAAACAACTTCTTTCAAAAATTTATTTCTCGGGTCCCATGTTTTCGTACGAACCCTCCGAGACTGTAACAACACGAGTCCGGGTTCGGTTGTCCAAATTATTGAGCACAGTCAACTGTAACAATATTATATCAAAATTCATCAAATGTTTCACATAATTCACTTATTTTTCACATAAAAGCTTTTCGGCAGTGTGCCCCGACTGCCTACGCAAATTGAGGCAACTAAAAGCGAGATTTTCAAGGCTTCGAAAATATGGGAAAAGGTAGGAATCCGGTGATGACCCTCTAGGTCGTCACAGTCTCCACCTCTAAAACAACCGGTCATCCTCGAACGGACAAAAGAAAGAAGTACCTGAGTCAGGAAACAAATAAGGATAACGGCCCCGCATACCAGACTAAGACTCCCAGGTCGATGCCTCCGGGGCTGACCTCTCCACTGAACACGCACTAAAGAAAACTCTTCGACCTCAACTATCGAACCTGACGTTCTAAAATAGCCACCGGCTCCTCCTCATAAGACAGATCCTTATCAAATTGGACAGTGCTGAAATCTAGCACATGGTCTGTATCGCCAGGAAACCTCCGAAGCATGAATACATGAAAAACTTGATGCACGGCTGACAAGCTAAGCGGCAAGGAAAGTTTATAAGCCACCTCTCCCACACAATCGAGAATCTCAAATAAACCAATGAACCTAGGGATAAGCTTGCCCTTCTTTCCAAATCGCATCACGCCCTTCATAGGCGACACTCGGAGCAATAATCGCTCACCGACCATGAAAGCCGCATCTTGAACCTAGAGATCTGCATAATTCTTCATCCTAGACTAAGCTGATCGAAGTCTGTCCAGAATGATCTTGGCCTTGTATAAGGCCCCCTGAACTAGATCTGTACCCAATAATCGAGCCTCTCCCGGCTCAAACCATCCAGCTGGAGACCGACATCGCCTACCATACAATGCCTCATATGGACCCATCTGAACGCTAGACTGGTAGTTGTTGTTGTAGGCAAACTCTGCTAATGGCAAAAACGGGTCCCACGAGCCTCCGAAATTAATAACACAAGCTTGGAGCATATCCTCTAGAATCTGAATGGTCCTCTCGAACTGGCCGTCCATCTAGGGATAAAATGTTGTACTCAACTGAACCTGGGTGTCCAAATCTTGCTGAACCGCTCCGCAGAAATGTGAGGTAAACTTCGTACCCTGTTCTGAAATGATAGATATAGGCACCCCATAAAGGCGAACGATCTCACTGATGTAAATCTCAGCTAACCTCTTGGACGAATAGGTGGTTGCAGTAGGAAAAAAATGCGCTGAATTAGTCAGCCTATCAACAATAACCCACTGCATCAAACTTCTCCTGAGTCATCAAATGTCCAGTAACGAAATCCATGGTAATCCTCTCTCACTTCCCCTTGGGAAGCTCAATCATCTGAAATGAACCACCGGGCCTCTGATGCTCATACTTAACATGTTGACAATTTAATCATTGAGCCACAAATGTAAATATATCATTCTGCATCCTACGCCACCAATAGTGTTGCCTCAGATCCTGATACATATTCATGGTGACCGCGTGAATAGAATACCGAGAACTATGGGCCTCCGCAAAGATCAACTCTCGAATACCATCAACATTAGGCACACAAACTCGCCCCTGCAATCTCAATACACTATCATCTCCCAAGGTCACTTTCTTGGCACCTCTACGCTCCACCGTGTCTCTCAAGACACACAAATGGGGATCCTCAAACTACCGCTCCCGAATACGCTCCGATAATGAAGATCGAACAACTGTGCAAACTAACACTCTGCTAGGCTCATAAATATCCAACCTCATAGGAAGATTGGCCAAGGACTGAACATCTAAAGCAAGCGATCTCTAGCTGACTCGAATATAAGCAAGACTGCCCATGCTGGTGGACTTCCTACTCAATGATCGGCCACTATATTGGCCTTCACCGGGTGATATAAGATAGTAACATCAAAATCCATCAGCAACCCTAACCACCTCCTCTGCACAAATTCAACTCTTTATGTTTGATCAGATACCGGAGACTCTTGTGATTAGTGTAAACCTCACATGTCACACCATATAGGTTATGCCTCCCAATCTTCAAGACATGAACAATGGCTGCCAACTCAAGATCATGAACTGGATAACTCTTCTCGTGGATATTCAACTGCCTTGAAGCATAGGAAATGACTTTGTCATCCTGCATCAATACTGCACCAAGCCCAATACAGGAAGCATTACAATAGACTGAATAAGGCCCTAAACGTATGGGCAAAACCAATACCGGTGCCATAGTCAGAACTGTCTTGAGCCTCTGGAAGCTCGTCTCGCACTCATCTGACCACCTGAAGTGGGCACTCTTCTGGGTCAATCTAGTCATCGGGAATGTAATAGATGAAAATCCCTCCATAAACCAATGGTAGTAACCTGCCAATCCCAAGAAACTCCGGATCTCTATAGTTGATGTTGGCCGAGGCTAGTTCTTGACTGCCTCAATATTCTTCGGGTCCACCGGAATACCCTCTGCTGAAACAACGTGACCCAGAAATGCAACAGAACAAAACCAGAACTCACGCTTTGAAAACTTGGCATATAACTGACTATCCTTCAAAGTCTGACGATCCACTCTGAGGTGCTGCTCGTGCTCCTCCTAACTGCGAGCATGTACCAAAATATCATCAATGAAAACAATCACGAATATATCCAAATAAGTCCTGAACATTCGGTTCATTAATTCCACAAATGTTGTCAGGGCATTGGTCAACCCAAGTGACATGACCAAAAACTCATAATGCCCATCCCGAGTGTGAAATGTTATCTTAGGGACATTAGACGCCCTAATACTCAGCTGATAGTAGCCAGACCTTAATTCTATCTTTTAAAAGACCCTTGCACCCTAAAGCTGGTTGAAGAAGTCGTCGATCCTAAGCAGTGGATACTTGTTCTTTATCGTCACCTTGTTTAACTGCCGGTAATCAATGTACATCCTCATCGAGCCGTCCTTTTTCTTCACAAATAACATCGGCGCACCCCAAGGCGATACACTTGGTCTAATAAAACCCTTATCAAGCAAATCCTACAATTGATCCTTTAACTCTTTCAACTCTGGCGGGTCCATGGGATACGATGGAATGGAAATGGGCTGAGTGCCTGTAACCAGATCAATACAGAAATCTAAATCCCTATTGGGCGGCATACCCGATAGGTCTGAAAGGAAAATCTCGGGGAACTTCCGAACAATAGGAACAGAATCAATAGATGGGACCTCTGTACTGGAGTCGCGAACATACGCCATATATGCTAGACATCCCTTCTCGACCATGCATCAAGCCTTAACATATGAAATAACATTGCGGGTGGCATGACCTGTGGTCCCTCCCCACTCTAGTCGAAGCAAATCTGGAAAAGACAAGGCCACGGTCTTGGCATGACAATCCCATATAGCATGATACGGGGACAACCAATCCATACCCAATATAACGTCAAAGTCCACCATGTCTAAGAGCAATAAATCAACACGGGTCTCAAGACCCTCAAATACTACCACAAAGGAACAATGCACTCAGTCAATCACTATAGAATCACTCACCGGTGTAGATACATATACAGGGACACTCAAAGCATCGTTAGGCATAACCAAGTATGGTGCAAAGTAGGATGATACATATTAATACGTAGACCTAAAGTCAAATAGAACTGAAACGTCTCTATCACAAATCAGAATAGTACCTGTAATGTCTGCATCTGAAGATTTAGCCTCTGGCCTGGCTGCTGGCTGGCCTCTACCTCTGGAGGCCTGAGCTCCACCTCTATGACCTCTACCTCCACCTCTATGACCTCTGCCATAAACTCAAGGGCAATATCTGACATTGGGCCTCGGATCACCACAAGCATGGCAAAACCTTGTCTGCTGCGGCTGAGAACCCCATAACCTCGGGCAAACCCTCATGTTGTGACCATACACGCCACACTCATAAAATCCACGCGACTGTTGTTTCCATTGAAACTGAGGCTGACCGGTCGACCTGAATGACTACCTCGGAAACTCTAAAGCGGTGGTGCACTGATAGGCTGCTGATCAGAATAGAGCTGTTGAGAACCACCACCACCCGAAGTACCATGAGAAACCCGAAGGGCTAAATGAAAGGGCCCAGGAGGATGGCCTCCACCATAAGTACCTCTACCTCCAAACGTGGTGCCGCCGAATCTGCCTGCATGATGGGGCCTCTTATCCGACCTATGACCGCCTCCTTGTGGCAGTACCACCTCAACTCTACATCCCACATTGGCCGCCTCCTAAAAAGCATTCTCCCTCCAGGCCAGAGCCACTTTACCCGGCTGACCTACTACTTCTAGCTAAGCTCCTTGAAACAAACCCGCTCGAATGAGCTTTCCACAAAGCCTACCAACCTGACCAAAATATCTTGAAGAACTGGGGTGGCAATGAACCCCTCTGGGACCTAAGCTGGGCCCAACGCAGCTGCTAGGGCTGGAACCTACTCCTCAAACTCAACCTGAGGCTCTGCCTCTAGGGCTGCTGCTTGGCGACCAAACTGCTGAGCGGTAGATAAAGAAGCGCGTGTTCTCACCATCTGCAAACGAATAGAGTAGAAACTCAATCGGTGTTTGAGAAACGAAAATGCATGATAAGAAAGAACAAATGTGAAGTTTTCCTAACTCAATATCCTCTGAGGAATAAATACAGACATCTTCATACCGATCCCTCAGACTCTACTGAGTTTATCAATGAGTTGTGAGACCTATGTAACCTAGTGCTCTGATACCAGCTTGTCACGACCCGTGTTTCCCACCCTTGGGAGTCGTGATGGAGCCTACTAATAGGAGCTAGGCAAGCCAACTTACTTTTTTTCTTTTAGCAATTTTCGACCATTTAGTAAAAACAAACATAATTTGATAAAGTGAAAGTCTTAAGTTTAATTAAACTAATAGAAGTGCGGAAATTCAATTACAACTATACACAAGACTGGAGTCACTACTTACGAACATCTAAAAATTCTAAATACAAGGCCTGAAGGAAATATCTCTGTCTTACCTCAGATACAATGAGATAATGGTCAAATATAAACGATATGGAAGACGTCGGGCCTGTGGACGCCTGCAAGGCTACCTCGGTGTCTCTAGGCTAAAGGTCTACTCCAAATCTACTGCTGCTTTCCAATAGCTGCTCCAACACTGTGATCTGTGTAACAGAGCACAGAAGTATAGCATCAGCATAACCGACCCTATGTGCTGGTAAGTGCCTTGCCTAACCCGGCAAAGTAGTGACGAGGCTAGGACCATACCCCAGATAAACCTGTGCAATTCAAATATATATACATAAAACATAAAGAAATACAGGAAGTAACAACCAATAACGAGAAGGGGAAACATGTTAGGGGGAAACAACAGAAAAATTAAGAAAAACCATAATAATGAAGAAATAGCCAAGAATTTTACAGCAAATCAAGCAACAAATATTCCAAACCAAACACGCTTGAGACATCAACTATTGCAGCGTGCAACCTTATCCTCAAATATTAGTTAGCATTGTTGCGGCGAGCAACCCGATCCGTGTGGATATTATTTATCTTTGTTGAGGCGAGCAACCCGATCAATGTGGATTTTATTTATCCTTGTTGCAGCGAGCAACCCGATCCGTGTGGATATTATTTATCCTTGTTGCGGCGAGAAACCCGATCCATATCATTTAACACTATTGTGGCGTGCAACCCGATCCATACCATTTAACACTGTTGTGACGTGCAACCCGACCCTCTGATATCATACTCTCTTATCCAAACAACAGTCACAACTATAAAACAGGAGAAAAATAACCAGGGAAGAAATCTCGACAAGGAAACATAACAACGCAACTAAATCCCGGAAAGAGAGTAAATCAACAACACCAATAAAACCTCCCGACAAGGGGACAACAACAATAACCTTCACATCCCAGCAAGGGAGATAATCAAATCTCTTTCTATTTCTTTCATTTATTACTCATTAGTTCTTTTATCGTCTGAGCCAACGCTCCCAAGGGTTTACAATTCATAATTGTTTCTCACACTCTTCACATTATATAGAGATCGTCAATTGAACATGGAAGAGTCACAACAATATCAGAATAAGTACAAGTAAGGACCCACGGTCATGTTTGACACCGGTGTATAGATACTCGTCACCATGTCTATGCGCCATACTCAACAAATAGCAATTAGAAATTAAGACTTTACTCATGTTCCCTCAAACCAAAGTTAGACCTAATGCTCCAAACTCAACTCACGCCTCTAGTATAGCTTTACCCCTTGAATTCACCACCAAACTGCTCGAATCTAATCCAAATTACTAGAATGTGTTAACAAATGCTACTTGTATCAATTTGAATACATGAAAATGAACTTCCCAAAGTTTTACTCAAAAATTTCTGAAATGCCCCCTCGAGCCCACATGGTCAAAACCCGAGGTTCGAATAAAAATCTGATTACCCATTCCCCTATGAGCTCAGATATATGACTTATTTTGGAATCGGACCTCGAATTGCAAGTTAAAACCCCCAATTTTGAAAATCTTAGGATCTACCCTAAATTCCAAAATTTTCCCATTAAAATCTTAGTTTTGAATTTGAAATTATGTTTAAAGATGTTAAGGAGTGAAGAAAATAAGTTAGAAATCACTTACCAATTATTTTGGAGAAGAAAAGTTGTTTGGAAAATCGCCTTTTAGGTTTTGGGTTTTTGAAAAGTGAAAAATGACTGAAAATCTCGAACTTATATACTTTTCTGAAGGCTAGCACGGACAGCACAAAAATGAACCGCAGCCGCGCCGAAACGTCAAACATGACCGTGCAGAAATGCACCATCTAAACTTACTGGCCCTCTGAACTTAGCCATGCGGACCGCGCAGAAATGCAATGCGGCCGCGCAGAAATGAGCATGGCCGCGCTGGGGGCCTCTAACACTTGACCTGCAACATCTGCTACTTTTAAGTCTAAGACCTCCCAGAACCTACTCAAAGCTCGCTCGAGCCCTCGGGTCTCCAAACAAAACATATATATAATCTCAAAAATATCCTAAGGACTTTCTCGTGCTATCAAATCACCCAAATAACATCATATTCAATGAATCAAGCCTTAGAATCATCATTCTCATTTCAAGCCTTTCAAACTTCTAACTTTAGATATTTAGGTCTGAAACACGTCAAACGATGTCCGATTTTGACCAAACTTTACAAGAAGTGCTTAACGCATATTTAAGACCTGTACCAGGCGTCGGAACAAAAATATGGGCTCGATACCAATATTTTCTAACTCATTTTCTCTTCAAAATTACATATCATTTCAGAAAACAATTTCTTTCAAAAATTTATTTCTCGGGCTCGGGACCTTGAATTTTTTGATTCCTAGAATACGCTCGAGTCCTATATTTTCCTACGGACCCTCCAGGATCGTCACATCACGGGTCCGGGTCCGTTTACTCAAAATATTAACCAATGTCAACTTTTAAAATATTATATCAAGATTCATCAAATATTTCACATAATTCACTTATTTTTCTCATAAAAGCTTTTCGGCTACACGCCCAGACTTCATACGCAAATCAAGGCAACTAAAAGTGAGTTTTTCAAGGCCTTAAAAATACAGGAAAAGGGAGGAATCCAGTGATGACCCTTTGGATCGTCACATCTTGTCTATCAATAATGGAAATTGGCTCCGCCTCATAGCCCAAGCTCTCATCTAACTGAATGGTACTGAAGTCCAATACATGCGATAGGTCTGCATGATACTTCTGAAGCATCGATACATGAAAAATTGGATGAACTTCCGATAAGCTTGGAGGTAAAGAAAGCTCATAGGAAGCCTCTCCAACTCGCCTCAATACCTCAATCGGACCAACAAACCTTGGGTTTAGCTTGTCCTTCTTCCCGAACCTCATAATGCCCTTCATTGGTGAGACTATCAAGAGAACCTTCTCGCTGATCATGAATGATACATCATGCGCCTTCTAATCTGCATAACTCTTCTTTCTGGACTGAGTTGTTTAAATACTCTCGTGAACCAACTTTACCTTATCCAAGGCATCTTGTACCAAGTAACTTGTCTCACCAGGATCAAACCACCCGATAGGTTAACGACAACGTCAATCATATAAAGCCATATACGAGGTCATCTTTATGCTGGATTAGTAGTTGTTGTATGCACACTCCAGTAAAGGAAAGAACTGATCCCACTGCCCTCCAAAGTCAATCACACATGCCCTAAGCATATCCTCTAAAATCTGAACTGTCCACTCTGACAGCCCGTAGGTCTGAAGATGGAATGCCATGCTAAGCTCTATGCAGGTCCCCAACTCACTCTGAACAGCTTTCCAGAAATGGGAAGTGAACTGAGGGACTCTGTCTGATTAGATAGAAACTGGTACGTCGTGCAACCTAACTATCTCCCGAATGTAAATCTAAGAATATCTCTTTGTTATATAGGAAGTCTCCACTGGAATGAAGTGGGCCGACTTGGTCAACCTATCCACTATGAACCATACTGAATTAACCTTCCGCAAGGTCCACGGCAACCCAACTACGAAATCCATAGTGATGCTCTCCCACTTCCACTCCGGAATGGGCATCTGCTGAATTAGGCCACCTTGCCTCTGATGCTCATACTTGATCTGCTAGCAATTCAAACATCTAGCTAGATACTCCACGATATTCTTCTTCATCCCACGCCATCAGTAATGCTGCCTTAAGTCACGATATATCTTCGTGCCACCTGGATAAATGGAGTACCTCGAACTGTGGGCCTTCTCTAGAATCCTCTCTCTAAAGTCGTCAACATTAGGAACACATAGATGGCCATGAAGCCATAACAGACCATCCTTGCAAACAGAAACCTCCTTGGCTCCTCCCCAAAGTAACGTCTCTCTGAGGACCGCCAAATGTGGAGCATCAAATTGTCACCTTAATATGCCCCAACAATGAAGACGGAGAAACCACACATGCTAGAACTCAGTTGGGCTCTGAGATGTCCAACCTCGTGAGTGTGTTAGCCAATGACCGAATGTCCAAGCCTAGTGGCCTCTCCTCTACTGGAATAAATGTTAGGCTACCAATACTCTCCGCCTTTCTGCTCAAGGCATCCGTGACCACATTCGCCTTGCCCTGATGATAAAGAATGGTAATGTCATAATCGTTCAGTAACTCAAGCCACATATGCTGCCTCAAATTAAGATCTCTCTTCTTGAACAAATGCTGGAAGCTGCGATGGTCGGTGTAAACCTCACATGACACTCCGTATAAATAATGCCTCCATATCTTAAGATCATGAACAATCATAGCCAACTATAGATCATGCACAGGGTAATTCTTCTCGTGGACCTTGAACTGACGTGAAGCATATGCAATAACTCTTCCCTCCTGCATCAATACACATCCCAAGCCAATGTGGGAAGCGCCGCAATATACCATATACATCCCAGAACTAAAAGGCAATACAAGAACTGGTGTCGTAGTCAAAGCTGTCTTGAGCTTCTAAAAGCACTCATCACAATCATCGGACCAACGGAATGGAGCACCTTTTTGGGTCAATCTAGTCAAAGGTGATGTAATAGATGAAAAGCCCTGCACAAATCGTCGCTAGTAGCCTAATAACCCCAGGAAACTCCTGATCTCAATCACTAAAGTAGGGTATGTCCAACTCTGAACTACCTCAATCTTTTTTGGATCCACTTTAATACTCTCTCCAGACACTACATGCCCCAAGAAGGTCACTGAATCTAGACAAAGCTGACACTTGTAGAACTTAGTATATAGCTTCTCCTCTCGCAAGGTCTAAAGCACTACTCTCAAATGTTGTTTGCGCTCCCCTAGGCTACGTGAGTATATCAAGTTGTCGTCAATCAAGATGATAATAAAGGAATCAATATAAGGCCTGAACACCCTGCTCATCAAATCCATAAATGTCGATGGAGTATTAGTCAAACCAAATGACATCACCAGGAACTCATAGTGGCCATATCTAGTCTTTAATGCGGTCTTTGGGACATCTAAGTCCCAAATCTTCAGTTGATGATACACTGACCTCAAGTCTCTTAGAGAACACCCTAGCACCCTATAGTTGGTCAAACAAACCATCAATACGAGGTAATGGATACTTATTATTAATGATGACTTTGTTCAACTAGCGTAATCAATGCACATCCGTATAGTACTACATTTCTTCTTCCCAAATAGAATTGGTGCACCCCAAGGTGATACTCTGGGCCTAGCAAACACCATTGCTACAAACTCTTCTAGATGCTCCTTCAACTCACTCAACTCCTTAGGAGCCATACGCTATGGGGGAATAGATATAGGCTGGGTGCCTGAAGCCAAATCAATAAAGAAATTAATATAACGATCCGTAGGCATGCCAGGAAGGTCAGAAGGAAAACATCAGCGAACTCTCGAACTACTTCCACTGAATCAATCATTGGAGACTCTACAGTTATGTATGAAACATAAGCTAAATAATCCAAATGCCCTTTCTCAACCATGCACTGAGCCTTCTGAAAGCAAATAACCCCACTAGGTGCATCAACTGTGGAAACCTTCCACTCTAAACTCGGCAATCCTGGCATCATTTGTGAGACAGTCTTGGCACGGCAATCTAGGACGGCATGATGTAGAGACAACTAATCCATGCCTGGGATGATCTTAAAATCAATAATATCAAGCGACAGAAGATTTGCTCTACTCTAAAAACCAAAGGAAGTAACCATACAAGACCGGTAGATCCAATCCACGACCAAATCAACCATAGGAGTGGGCACATGAATAGGAACACCCAAGGGATCAGGAGAAATGATCAGGAATCGAGCAAACAGAGATGACACATAAGAATAAGTAGACCCTAGATCAAAAAATACTGAAGTATCCCTACTGCTGACGGAAATAATACCTATGATGACGGAATCTAAGGCCAATAAATCTAGCCTGGCTGGAAGAGCATAGAACCTAGGTGGATCACCGGCTGGCTGGCCTCCACCTGACTGAGCAATGGCGGGCTACCTTTACCCGCCTGGCCTCCACCTCTAGGACGACCTCTACTAGTCTGCCATCTACCTCTAGATGGCTGGGCAAGTAGTGTTGGATCCATGGACTGCTGACCTTGCTGCACTTCCTTGTCCTGAAGTCTAGGACAAATCCTCTTTATATGACCCGTATCTCCACACTAGTAAGATCCTCTCGACACCATAGCTTGATGCCCTAAAGTATGAGCCTGCTAGCCCGAATACCCGCTAGAAGGCCCCTAAATAGCTGGTGGGCGGTAAGAACTCTCTGGTATCGCACTGAAATAAGGCCTCGTTAGGGCACCTCGGGGATGTGGTGCTGGATGTGGGGGCCCCGGACCATGCCAGATCTGATAGTGGGGTGTAACCCCGCATCAAATCTTTGTACTCTCTCTGCCTCTGTAGGAAGTACCATGAGTTCATGGTGAGAAAACTCAATGAACCTCGCCTCCTAATCGGTCATTGACATCTGACCCTGCACTAAATGCCCAAACTGATGATGCAGCTCTTCCTCTTCAGAGGGCGGAATGTACTGATCAAGGAATAACTGAGTGAACTGACCCCAAGTGAGGGGAGGAGAATCTGCTGGCCTACCATGTGCACAAGACTGCCACCATCTACGGACCCTACCCTCAAGCTGAAAAGTAGTGAAGTCAACTCCATGCGACTCCAATATCCTCATGTTTTGCAGTTTGTCCCTACACCTATCAATAAATTCCTGGGCAACCACATGATGCTCTCCTCTGAGGACTTGAGGGTGAAGTCTAGTCTATCTATCTAATAACTTTTGTGGATCTCCATCCACAGCTGGCCTGGGCTGGGGCGCCACTTTAGCAATTGGTTGAACCCCATCTGCGGGTATGCACCTAGAGTCTAATATACCGTAGCTGCATGTCTTGGAGCTTGAGCAGTAGGGGTCTAGGCTCCCCCTACTGTTTGTGAAGCAGTTGGGTTTGCTAAATAAACCAACCTAAGTAATAGTGTCCATGAACCGTAGCATGCATCCCATGACCTCCTGAAATTCCAGCGCTGTCATGAAATCCACAGTGGTAGGCTCAGCTGCGGGCACCTCGCCCTGCTCATCAATGATGGGATCCCTTGCATGGTCCACTGGTGTTGGACCTAGAACGGATCTGGGACGCCCTCGTCCCCCACCACGGGTCGGTGCCCTCCCCAGGCCTCTATCTCGACCTCTAGCAATAGGGGGAGCAGCTCCTCCCGGGTCTGGAACATCGGCGGTACGAGTCCTCAACATCTGTGAGAGAATAGTAGAGAGAAATTTAGTACATTGACCACTGCACGATGGAAATAAGAAAGAGTAGTCTTTCCTAATACCCTGTAGCCTCTCGAAGATAAATACAGATGTCTCTGTACTGATCTACTAGACTTTATTAAGTTTGCCCATGACTTGTGAGACCTACGAGAATTTAGTGCTCTGATACCATGTTGTCACGACCCATTTCCATCATAGGTTCTAAGGGCGCCTGGCATCGTTGCCAGGTAAGACACTTCGAAACATTTATAGCACCTTATACTTATTTTAACAGGAATTAAATGAAATAACCATCGCTACTTTGATATAAGACTAAAAAGGAGGTAGATACAGTAAATAACATAATAATACAATCCAAATAAATCTACCAATGTTTGTGCCAGAACCTGGTGTCACAAGCTACGGGCGACTAGTAGAATATACACAAAAGAATAATACACTATCCTACTATCGGAATCAGGATAGACAGGAAATAAAAGTACAAGGAAAGACTTATTGGGTTGCGGATCAGCGTAAAGGAGAAGCGGCTCACCGTAGAAGTCCCAAATGTGCTCACTGATGCACACCAGAATGATATCCAGATCCACCTGCCTCAGATCATGTACTTTTAAGTTCACAAGCGTAACATGAGTACATAACCAATATGCACCTAGTAAGTATCCCATCTAATTTCGAATAAGTAGAGACGAGAGGCGGACAAGATACTTACAAAAGTCAAGTAAAAATGAGAATAATTTGTAATAAGCAAGAATAACTCAAGTCATAATAATAACAAGTATGTAACAGAAGTTCTTCCTTTAACCTTCCATAAAGAGTGTGTGTTTATATATAAATAAACGATTATGAAGTCAAATCCACACGTAAAAATCTAAATATCTCATGCGCAGATAATCCCCGAGGAACGTACAGCCCGATCCAACTTAAAAATAAATGTGCACTGCCGAGGGTCGAACGGCTTGAACCATAGATGCATCTATTACCCTGCTCGCAAATCAAAGGTGTGACGCGGTAAAATGTAAATAACAATCACCCTTCTCGCGAATCATACATGCGACGCATGTACACATAGAAATACATGCTCAAACGGCCAATTAAAAATTTATCGGAATACATTTTCTTCCAAATACAAGCCAATTCTCTTTTTAATAATTTTAAGAAAAATTAAGTTAAATCACCTTATAAATTGATTTACCAACCCGATAGGATCTAAGCAATTCAACAACCAACAAGATTATAGATATTCCAAGTATAGCATGCTTTAGGGTCCTAGACTACCCTGACTGTCATATAAGTCGCTACGCATGGACTCTCGGCACCTAGTACGTACATAGTCCCCCCCCCCCCATATAAAGTCAATTTAGTCATTTATTATACTTATGGGGACATTTCACTCTAACAAGGTTAGAAAGGAGACTCACCTCGCTCCGAAGCACACTTCTGATATCAAGACAAGCCCAAACCCTCAAGTCGGAGCCAAACGATCACAAACTAGTTAAAGGAAGTAAGAACTAGTCAATATAAGTTAATAAAATCGAATTCTAGCTATTTAAGCTATTTTCCAACCCCTTTCACAAGTTTCCTAAATACCGACTTCGGGCCACGTGCCCGGTTTCCAATATTTTTTTCGTAGGAAATTTGTCTCTACATCCTAAGGAACAACAATGTATAATTTTTAGTCCATTTTATAACTAATTTCATGCTTAAAGTTTAGTTTTATTAAAACACTTAGTCTAGCTCTAACGCTTTGATTTTACATAATTTTTTGTGTTTAATCTACCTAATATACATTTATTTGAACTAAGGATGAATGGGAATTACTTACCTTAAAATGTTATGATGAAATCCTCTCTTTAGAGGCCCCAAATTCGCTTAAGTGTGGAGTAGTGTGTGCAATAAATGACCTTGAGCTCGAATTAAATGAGCTCACTACCCATCGATTTCTGCTTCTGCGGTTCAAGGATTGCATATGCAGAACCGCTTCTGTGGTTTCTGAGCTACTTCTACGATTCTGGGCCAATTAGGCTGGACAGCTTCTGCAGTCAAATTTTTGCATAGGGAGAACCGTTTCTACGGTTTTTTGGGCCGCTTCTGCGGCTTGGGCCTTAAATGGTTGGACCGCTTATGCGGTCTGGGCGTCGATTAAGAGGAACCGCTTATGAGGTTCCTCTTGGCGTAGGTCATCACTGCTTCTGCGATGGGCTGACCGTATCTGCTATCCTGCTTCTGTGGTCCAATAACTACAAATGCGCTTATGGCAGAAGCAGCAGCTTCAGCCTTTTCTTCAACTTTTAACTTCACTCAAGCCTCGATCATTTGACCCTCGGGGCTACCGTGCCACACCTGAACATTCGGACTAGTCTGAAATCACGAGGCAGACCTACTCGAACCCATGGATCACTCAAAACAATGCTAAATCTAGGAATCACGTCCTAAAACCAAATCAACTATTGAACTTCAAGTTCTTAATTCTCTTCTAACGGGTCAAAACACCTTTCATCTACTCGGATTGACACAAAATTTTACTGGTAAGTCTTAGCTGATATTTTGGACATGTACCAAGTTTCGGAACCAAAATCCGAGCTCGGTACCTAGGAAATCAATGAATACTTAGTTTCTTTAATTCTTTAAAACTTAGATTTACACTACCAGAAAATAGGCCTATGGGAATAGTTGTTATGGCAACGGTTATAAAACCATAGCAATAGATTATATACGATAATGGTTACAACCGTTACAATAGAATTCGATGCAATGGGAATACTTTAGATACTAAACCATTCTGGTTGTACTAAATCTTTACCATAGGTGTTATTTATAGGAACGGTTGTTTAAACCTTCCCAATAACCCTATTTGTAGTAATGGGTTTTGATTTTTTATAATATTGGAATGGGACCCTCCCCATTTTCCCCCCTAAATTTACTAAAACCCGCTAATACAATTACAGCTCCTTTTTTCCTTTTATTTATTATATATTTTATATTATTAATAATTATAATAGCAAAATGAAAATTCCCAGTTGACACTTTCGAGGTTCATGAGCTCTCATCGGAGACGCTAACTTCTGCAACTCTTTTCTAACCAAAAACTCCAAATACAAAGATCTGAAGAACTCCCATGTCCAAACTCCTAAATCCCCAACTCCATTTGATAGCCGAAAATTCCCATATTCCGATTGCTAACCCAAAACTCCCAAATACCTAAAGTCCCCTAATCCATTTGTTTTAGTCGAAGGACCTGAAAAGCTGACGAATACTTTAAAGGCAGCAATTACAGGTGAACAATATTCAATCGCCAGAAAGTTTCGACCCAAAAGGCAATCAGTAAAAAATCAACTTCAGGTAATTTTTCTTTTCTAATCTAGGCATTATCTTTTATAATCGTTCTTTTTTTCTGTAATCTTTATATTTTAGCAGTGTATATGATTTCTTGCTCTCCATTGTTGTTTTGAACCGAAATTATTTGGGTTTAATTTTCAGTTAGGTATGGCTAGTTGATAGCACACATGTAAACTGGATTTTTCTCTATTGGAGTTCTTTTCTGTGGGGGTGTTTCAGCTTTCATAGTGTTTGCTTGTTGGAGCATCAGTTGTGTCGAGGTCAATATCCAATGGCTTCATTATGAAGAGACAACTAGGTCAATAGACATAGTAATATGATTTCTAGATCCTTGAAGTTATATTTCTATTTGTTAACATTGTAAAACTTTGAGGTAGTTTGTTCCATAAGCCTTATAACAATTACTTGTAAGAAAGAGCAGAAAACATAGTTTCACTGAAATAATGCATTTGGATTGTTGGATCGCACTAACTAACATAACCAAGTCTTCAAATGAAAAGAAAAAACTAATAAAACCATGTCCTATTGGTGATTGCAACAGTTATGTTACCTATCTAGTCAATCGAGCCAGAGGTTTTGCGCTTTCTGTTTCTGGTGAGTGTTTTAAAAAATAAATCGCCATTCCTGATCGATGAACTTTTATAATTGAAAGTGCAAGTACAGATATTAATTTTATAGATGTTAGTCTGGAAGGCTTGGCTACTTGTGTCATTGCTAACCATATTGGACGAATGTGCACTCTATTAATGTAGTGCGATATCTTTGCTTTTGATAGCTCAAAGATATAGCTATAGATTGACAGCCAGTGTAAGAGGTCCTCTCTTGAAAGTATTAGGTTTATGTATTAACAAATTAGCATTATGCATTGGACATTTCTCAACTCTTGTGCCTAAGATCTTATTTTATTACCAGTGATCATTGAGTAAAGATACTACCTCATATTAATCTTATGGAGAACATTGACTTGTATGGGTAATAGAGGGATGTATTCCTTGCTTTTTCGCTAAGGCCTTCATGAATATAGGACAAGAGTCGGGGAATGCTGACTTTTATGGGTAACAGAGGGATTTTTTTTTTTTTAAATTCCGCTTCACTTCAAAAAAGTGAGTGTTTCGCTTCACTTCTCGCTTTAAGCAAAAAGTTGCTTGTCACTTTTCCTCGCTTCACGCTCTTCACAACACTATCAGAAATAACCTTTCTACCTTCACGGTAAGGGTTATAAGGTCTAGAAACACACTATCCTCCCCAGAACTCAGGTAGGGGTTATAAGGTCTACGAATACACTACCCTCCCCAGAACCCACTTGTAGAATTTTACAAGGTTTGTCATTGTTGTAGTTAGCCAGTTCTTTATTACTACTAATTCCTCTATTTTATTTTGTATAGGATATATATGGATAATAGTAATAAAATTTCGATGAATCTCTTGATATGGATGGATGTGTATATCCGTAGAGTGAATGATTTTCTGGATAAGGCATTTGAACAGGCCGCCCAAGGAAATGAAATATTATGCCCTTGCAAAAAGTGTATGAATAGTTATTGGCATAATAGAAATGTGGTGGAAGATCATTTGGTGTTCATGGATTTACCGAATGTTATACCAAATGGATTTTCCACGGGGAAGGATTTTCCTCGAGAAATACACCTCATCCAAGCAATGATGATGATGAATCTACCATCCGCAACGATATTGATGGACTACTTCATGATACATTTAGAAATATAAAGGGTCAGGTGGGGGATGAAGAAGGAGTTGGGGAAAGACTATCTGAAGATGCAAAGAAGTTTTTCAAATTACTGGAGGAAGGAAAACAAGAGTTATATTTGGGGTGTGAAAATTTCAGTAAACTGAGTTTCACTATTCGGTTATACTTGCTTAAATCCTTGCATGGTTTGAGAACTGTGGCTTTCTCAGATTTGTTAGAGTTGCTAAAAGAGGCATTTCCCTTTGCTCAGGTACTAGAATATTTTACAAGGCTAGAAACATGATAAAAGATTTGGGTCTTCATTATGAAAAAATACATGCATACCCTAATGATTGCATGTTATTTTGGAAAGAAAAAGAGAATGTCGATAGTTGCTCTATTTGTGGGTATTCAAGATGGAAGAGTGTTGGTCCTTTGACTAAAGCAAGTTCTAAAATCCCTGCAAAGGTTTTAAGGTACTTTCCTTTAAAGCCTGGGCTTCAAAGGATATTCATGTGTCCTGAAATGGCTGCTGAATGAGATGGCATGCTAATGAACGACCTAATGATGCTAAAATATAAGACATCCTACTGATGGTGAAGCTTGGAAGTCTTTTGGTTCTTTGCACCCAGACATCTCTAGAGACTCCTAATGTTAGATTGGGTCTTTCAAGTGATGGTTGCAACCCGTTTCGGACCATGAGCATTTCTCATAGTACGTGGCCTGTTATGTTAATGAACTATAATTTATCACCATGGATTTGCATGAAGCCAGAGTATATAATATTGTCGATGATCATTCCAGGTCCATCATCACCGAGAAATGATATAGATGTGTACCTACGACCATTAATTGAAGAATTGAACTATGGGAAACTGGGATAGACACATTTGATGTTGAAACCAACCAAATATTTTGAATGTGTGCTACCTTATTGGGGACAGTTAGTGACTTTCCAGCATTAGCAATGCTTTCAGGATGGAGCACTAAGGGGAGATTAGCATGCCCCACTTGCAATTATGACACATGTTCTCGATATCTCAAACATAGTCACAAGATGTGTTACTTGGGCCATCGAATATTTTTGCCTCGTGATCATCCATTCTGAAGAGATAAGAAGTCTTTTGATGGTAAGGAGGAGCATACACCTGCACCTGCTCCCTTGTCGGGTGAAGAAGTGTTTGAAGAGCTGCTTGAATTCAACAATATCATTGGAAAGAGCACTAAAAAAAGGCCGCGGAGTGATAAGGGTCCGTGGAAAAAAAGATCAATTCTTTTTGAATTGCTATACTGGATGCATAAAAACATATGTGATAGTTTGCTTGGGACTTTATTAGAAATAGATGGAAAATAAAAGGATAATGAAAACTCTCGCTATGACTTACAAGAAATGGGGATACGAAAGGAGATACAACCAAGAATAAATAATGATGGAACTATAAGTGTGGCTAGATCTAGTTTTTATACGAAACCAAAATAGAAAATTTTATTATGTACTATCTTGAAAAATGCTAAATTACCAAAAGGGTGTGCTACGAATATTTCAAAACGCGTGCAAGTGAAAGAGATGAAAATATCAGGGTACAAGAGTCATGACGCTCATTTTATAATGAATTACTTGCTCCAGGTTGCTGTTAGAAAAGTGTTGCCCAAGAATGTTGCATTGGCCTTGATTAGGTTGGGAAATATTTTAGAGCTATATGTAGTAATTTCATAAGACGAAGAGTCTTGAAACAATGCAGTCTAAAATTGTTGAAATAACATGCGAACTTGAAAAGATTGTCCATCCAACATTTTTTGACATAACGCCACATTTTCCTATTCATTTGGTGAATGAAATTAAGCTTGGGGGTCCGGCTCATCTCCGTTGGATGTATCCCATTGAGAGGAACCTATGTATGTACAAGGCATTTGTACGTAATCGATCTAATCCAGAAGCATCAATAGCAGAGGGGTTTGTGGTCGATGAATGCTTGACTTTTTGTTCGAGGTATCTACATGATGGTGTTAAAACAAAATTTAGTAGGTACCAATCTGTGGATGATGAATCTCTCAAAATTTGTCACCTATATTCCCTAATATTGGCCATCCAATTGGAAGTAAGAAAAAAATACTTTTCTCATGGATTCGCAGTTATGCTTTGAAACACATCGATATGCTCTTTTCAATACTGGAGATGAACAAATGAAAAAGTTTATCGAGTAGGATAAATTATATAAACATTTATCTATATTTATATAATTTTTTATACTATATGATTAAAAATGAAATGTTCTTGCTTGCAGAGAAAATAAGAATTTAATTATTATTCATAGTAGATCAAATGTGTGGGTAAGAGCGAGGGATCACAGTCGCGAATTCAACAATTGGTTTAAAGAGAAAGTTGAAAATATTGTTGTGCCAAATTATTTAAGATGGCTACCCAAAGGACCTAATATGGTAGCCAAAAGATATACGGCATATTTTATTAATGGATACCGATTTCATTCAAAAGAACGGGATTCCCGATGCAAGACTCAAAATAGTGGAGTGACTTTATTGGCAACAACAGATAGTTTTGCTAGTTCTAGGTACCAAAATCCTATTGATGGTGAGGTTATCTATTATGGAGCAATTCAGGATATCATTGAGATTGATTATTGGGGTTGTATCGCTGTTGTATTGTTTAGATGTGATTAGTTTCGTAATGAAATAGATGAATATGGGTTAACTCGGGTGTACTTCAACAGATTATGCAGTAGAGATGATCCTTTTGTATTGGCATCAAGAGTTTATAAATTTTTTTATGTGGAGGATCCAACAAAAAAAAATTTTATAATGCAAGGAGAAAAGTACCTATTGATTTGTATGATCTAGAGGAAGAGAACTGTCCTAATATTGGAGACACATTTTGGAGGGAATCTAATAATGACATCGGTTCCTCGTCTAGATTACGTGATACTGACATTAGATGGTCAAGAGAAGATGTACCCACTGATGTTATTGATACTCCATCTAATGCACAAAATTCACATGATACAATGGTGGAAACATCGGAAGAGGAGGATGAGTTTGATGATACAGATTGGGACTGGATGGAAGCAGATGATTAAATAAAAAAATTCTGAAATCTTTTATGTATATTCTTTTTTGAGTGAGTGATAATGCTTTTTTTAATAAATATTTTATGATTATTTTGTTTATTTCCTTTATAAAATTATTCTGACATGCTTCAGTTTTGCAGGAGATATGGTAACATTATTGTAGATATTGAATTAATTGAGAGAGAATTCAGATACTTTTCTTCGATTGTCGAGGCCTGCCCCTTCTCCAATGTCCTCTTCTGGATCAATTGCCCAAGTCTTCAAGTGTGAAACACATTTTGTAATTTCTATCCTCCATGAATTATAGAAATAGTATAGCTAATATAAATGATATTTGGTCTTCACTATCACGCGGGTTGCTCAACATTCTAATGTAAATGATATTTGGTATTCACTAATATTCTGATTGACAATGATTGACTCTAATTATCAAGATTCCTGGATTAGTGGCCACATGAAATTGAGTAATGTCACAGAAGGTGTATGTTCCAAGAAGTCTACCTTGTAGTTCTACACTTGGTCGAATTGTATCGACTATTATTTTACCAAATGAGATTCCAACCTACAATATACCCAACAGATATTTCATATAATTAGCCAAGAAGTTGTAAATTAGAAAATATTACATTTGACTTTCTAGCCACTGAAGTCAACTACTCTGGAAAAAAAATTTGAGTTCTATAGTTCCTTGTGAAAACTGAAATCTGTACTAACATGGTATATAGAGAAGCTGATAGCTACTCGTTTCTCCATCAAGAACTAGTTCATCCTATAGAGAAGTTGATTGCTGCCCATTTCTGCCTGGTGATAAATAATAATTACTTTGAGTCCATATATCAAGTCAGTCATGATCCAGTTTTCAATCTTTTTCAGGTTGTTGTGTAGGATGAACTACTTCTGGTCAGATACTCCAAGTTTCACTTCCATATTATTAGAGAATCCATTGGAATTTGATCATTTTTAATAACAATGGAGGACACTATATGAGGTTTCACTAAGACAATAGGCATCATTGGCTCAAGACTTAAAGTTGATTTTGAACTAAGTAAGTTGTTTTATGATGTTTGTCTGACCTTCCCTTTTGGAAAATCAAAAGAAAAAGAAACGGAAGATGCATGGCATATTGTTGGTACCAGAATGTACAAGTTAGACTGTTTTATTTCTGCAACAATGATAATAGTAAAAACCTTATCAGTAGCAAACAGAGAGGACTGGATACAGAGAGTTCATATAGAACTCCAGCTAGTCTGGAAATCTGGATTAAGGTGCATGTAGTTGATCGATTAGTGGTTTCATCGAGCTAATGGAACTCAGGTCCTACTGCATTTCTCTGGGGAAGTGATAGAAGCATCGCCGTTGGGCTTTGTTCCGCTTTTTTAGTTTCACATAGATAGCATGTTATCTAATTTTGACCTCTACAAGTAAAATTTGTGTCATGAGTAAGATTAAAAATGCAACATATAAGATAAATATCTTTCTAATCTATCTGTGTCAATCAGTTCTTCCTTTGCTAACCTATATTTTGTTTGCTTTTCAGGATGTGAAACATATTTGAATAGTCATGAATCAAGAAGGGTGCCCAAGCAAAAATAAGAAAATATCCAATCGCATTCCAGCTGGATCACTTGTATCTTTGTGAAATCAAAGGGTTTTGTCATTGACAACAAAAAGAGCCTTCCAAGCTACAAGGTCAAATGAAAATGAAGAATGACAATCAGAAGGTGGATTACCTTCATCTTTGCGAAACCAAAAGGTTTCATCGTTGACAACAAAAAGAACCTTCCAATCTACAAGGTCAAATGCAAATAAAGAACGACGATCCGGAGGTGGATCTCAATTGCAAGAACAAGTGCAGCAAGTGACACAGAATTGCACCTCTTCAGCAACACAAGGAGTACATGAACAAGTGCAACAAGCGAATATGGATTCCATCACTTCTACGTCACAGAGAGTACATGAACAATCTAATGATTCTACCAATCATGAAGAAATTCAACAATTTGAGGAACACGGCAAATATATATAAATTTTAATCATAAACTTAACTAAATATAGTGATTAATAATTATCTTTGCTTTGTACCATTGCAAGCCCCTCCAAGCCAAGAAGAAAAAGAGGTCGTACTCAAATTCCAAGTGTTCATGTTAGAAAGGAGCATAAAATAATCACTCTGAATGAGTTTAATCAACCTGTTGGTCCTATTAAAGAGGTTTTAAATGAGTTGGGTAGCTTCCTCGGCACATTGGCAAGGAGTGGGACCTTTTGTCCTCTTAATGTATTTAATTGGAGCAAACTAGGCACAAAAGATGACATGTGGAAATATATCAAGGTATGAAGGTCCCAATCTCCAATAAATATGGATGATATTTCTTATTTGTTACACTAACCCAATTGCACTAAATTTGTAGGAAAAATATGACATTCTTCATGAGGCAAAAAAATATATTTTTAAAGCAGTTGGTAGTTCTTGGAGAAAGTATAAGAGTCAATTGAAGGTAATCCACTTCACACCCTATGAGAATGATGAGCTTTGAATGGACAATAGGCCACTAGATGTTCCGGAATCTCACTTTAAGGATCTTCTTAAATATTGGAACCTCGAACCTCACAAGGTAATTACAGCACTGTTATTATGATTACATACTTGAAACATTTTGAGTGGAATGTTATCTAACTAGGCATGATGTGTTACCTATTTGGAATTATATTGATAGCTCTGAATATCATGCTTAGTCTTTGCTAGTTCCTTGCTCTATTATCTCAGATTTACCATGTATATAGGTCCTAATGCATGAATCGCTTGCATAAGGTTTAAGACATGAAGTTTGACCAGTGTTGTTAAAACTGACCGCTTTCCCGTTTAATGCGAGAAGAGATGCAAAGCGAGGCATCTGGCGCTTCTCTAATATGAAGCGTATCATGTACACAAAAGCGATCGCTTTCCCAGAAAAAGTGAGAAGCGAGAAGTGAACAAAGTGAAAGAAGCGAGCGCTTCTCTTTATAGTTGGGCTGCCAACGTTAATTAATTAAAAAACTCTCTTTTTTTAACTTCAAGTTCATAAAGTTTAGTCCCATGTATGTGATTTCTTCCTCCTCCCCTTCTTCTTCTTTTTCTTCTTCTTCTTCTTCTTCTTCTTATTCTTCTTCTTCTTTTTCACTGTTTCAATGTCTAAACAGTAGCGAAATGCTAGAGAAGTTTTTTCCCCATTCAGTTCTTCTTTTTCTCATTCTATTATTCTTCTTCTTCATTTTCTTACATCGTTTCTGTGATAAATTGCAGTGAAATGCTGCCCATTTTTTGTTTCAGTTATACTGCCTTTTTGGCTAACTTACTGCCATTTTTTCATATCATTTATTCTTAGTTGTATATACAGTATTTCGTATCATTAAGCTATAGAAAAACTTGCTGGTTTGGATTGGTTTCTGTGTTCCTAACTCTGGTAATATAACGTTAAATTGTAAACTTAGTTGGTCAATCGTGGAAACTGTTAGCATCTTTATCTGATGCTAATATATCAGTATAAAGTAGAAGCTGGAACTCTTTTGATGTGGTCAGGTAGCATTTGTTTGGGATTGTTTGGTGTTTGTTTATATTCGTAGATGTTTCTGATCTGTCAGGCAACATTTGTTTGGGATTGTTTGTTGTTTGTTTATGTTCGTAGTTGTTTTTGATCTGTCAGGCAGCATTTGTTTGGGATTGTTTGATGTTTGTTTATGTTCGTAGTTGTTTTTTATCTTTCAGGCAGCATTTGTTTTCCCCATCTCAGTACTAGAGTTGGGGCAGGCAGCAACTAGCTTGGGCTTGAGGCTTTAGTTGATTTGATTGTTAATAGGATTACTTCCCTCCCCATTATTTGAAGTTTTCTAGTAGTTATCTAGTAAGCTCTCACTTTATACATATCACCAAAGTGCTGAAAACCCAAGATGTTTGAGTTTGCACATAACAGGTTTATAAGTTCAGCTCATTTACAAATTGTACATAGTTGTCGTTTATTCGCAGCAAATATCCGAAACCAATACAGAGAATCGAAATAAGTTGAAGTATCCACGCACTGCTGGTAGAACACATTGTGCTTAAATTCGCGAGGTTTGATATTTTATCTTTCTTTTTTTTTTCATTATGAACTTGCTAACTTTATATGAAAAGATTCTTATACCTGTTTTCATGTAACTAGGAAAAAAAGAAGGAAATCTCTGATACTTCAGATACTGTATCAAGTAAGGATATTTTCATGGCAACAAGAACAAGAAAACTTGGCCGAGTATACAAAACCTCATATGACAATATGATTAGTAAAATTGTACGAAATTTCTTATTTAAAGTTTGTCGTGCTAATTTATTTGGTCTTAATTATTTATTCAACTTTAGTTACTTAAAACTCTTTTTTCTCGCATTTTTGTTTGTAGGCTGAAATGGAAAGATTACAATCGACTCAGGAAAATGAAGATGTGAGTCATTCAGATGATGTTTTTGCATCAGTCATGGGACTTGCACATCCAGGTCGCATGAGATTGTATGGACGAGGGGTTATCCAGACTTTGTTAAAAGGGAAAAGAAAATCTTGGATCTTCTGATGAGAGGATGCAGTAGAAAATGGAGGAAATGGAAGAGAGGATGCAAAAAAGAATGCATGAAAAGTTGAACGAACAAACGGATGCTATGGAACAAAATATTACAATGAAGGCCATCGCACGACTTCAACATCTGAACCTAGATTTGCGACTTGATCCTGACATGTTAAGGTTCAGTGCACATTCACTTGTAGAAGAAGCTTCTGCAAAACAAGCTGTTATTCAACTAAACATTCGACCATATGTTGGTAGTAACAATCAAGGTCAGTACATACCAAATGTTATACATCTTCTTCTATTTATTCTTCTTCTCCTCCTTGTTCTTTGGAAACTGCAACCTTTCAGTTCCTTTGATTTCACTGACCATAATTTGTCATAAAGTTGCGATCTTTGACACTTTCTTGGAAAAACTATATTACCCCTTTTGGTACTTTTGTGATTCTCTACTGAAAAAAGATATATATATATATATATATATATATTGGGGGTTAAGAAATGAGAACTGGGGGGAGAAAAAAACTACATTTCAGAAAGATCTACTCATTTAGATGGGGAAAGCTTCATTTGTTAGTGATGATCATTCACAAATTGGTGGACCTGGATTTTCAAGAGTAGTATTTTGTAATGAACCAAATAGTTTTGAGGATGGAATTAGAGATTATGCTGGAAATTATGTTAGTACAACAAAATATGCAGTAGCAAATTTCTTGCCTAAGTCTTTGTTTGAGCAGTTTAGAAGAGTAGCTAACTTCTACTTTCTTGTTACTGGAATCTTGGCTTTTACACCATTGGCTCCCTATTCTGCTGTCAGTGCTATTCTTCTTTTGATAATTGTTATTGGTGAAACTATGGTTAAGGAGGGTATTGAAGACTGGCGTAGAAAGCAACAGGTATTCACTTCTTCTTTTTTCCTGTTTTGGAAAGTTTAAATTAAATCAGACCTAATTGGTAAAACAGAAAAAAATTTAAAAAAATTATGTAGCTCCACAGTTGAGAAGAATTCTGTTGCATAACAATCAGCTCTAGAAATTCTTTATCTTTCTCATAACAAAATCTCAGGCAAAATTCCAAGTGAAGTTGCTGGCTTGAGCAGTTTGAAAATCTATCATCTCAGAGAGTAATTTAATAGCTTCATCAATTTTCCCTGCATTACTATAGCATTTCATCATCATGTTGTAGGTGATAGAATTCGAAAAATATCCACTCTCTCTAATTCCTTCGAATATACTTTTCGCTTCTCCAAGCCTTCCCATTTCTACTATACTATACAAATATGCATTGCAAGCAACAATGTTATCTTTCATCTTCTCGAATGTTTCAAGTGCTTTGCCAGGCTCGCCTGACTTCCCATAATGGTCGATAAACAGGATATATGTGTAACCTGTAAGCTTATTCCAAGAGATTACATGCTATCAAACAGCTCCAATGCTTCATCGACTCGATTAGTTCTTAGCAGACCCTTAGTCAATGAATTATAAGTATGAAGATTAGGTAAAATCCCTTTTTCTCTCATTACATCTAATGTAGCAAATGCTTCATTGAACTTTCCTACTTTGCACAGAAATCCGAGCAATAGTAGCTACTTCTCTATTTTTTTTTCTTTTTCATTGCAATTTATGCTATGAGTATTCTTAGACCGGATTCTCTTGAAGGATAATAACTTTATTTATTCTTTTTTTTTAGGTGGAGTAGATCAAGAAATGGATGATGAAGACGATGAAGAACTAGACCTTACTTGAGATAATTTTGGAATTGTTATAGATGAATGTTATAGGAATCTTTTAATTTGTTACCAATATTTTTTGAAACTTATTTAACCTCTTGAAATGTACCAATGCAAACTTATGCACTCATGGGTTAGAACATTTTCTTTATGAATATTATTATTTGTTTGATGGATAATTTTATATTATTAATAATTTCATTTTATGATGTATTTAAATTAAGTGTTATTATAATTTACTATGTATATATATATATATATATATATATATATATATATATATATATATATATATATTTATAACAGGTGCAATATTTTGGATATAATTGAAGTGATACAACAACCTATAAGAACTGTTCCAATAGGATACAAATGTTGTTCCAGTAGACATGAAAACTTGCAATAGGTCCCATAAACTGTTCCAAAGTAATCGGCAAACCATTCCAAAATACAAACATAACTGTTACCATAGCATAACGAAACTGTTGTTATATCCAACTTAACTTAGCAATAGCTTATATAAGTATTGCATTAAATAATATAGCAACGGTTAAGAACCGTTGTATAAACAATATCGTAACGGTTATAAACCGTTCCAAATGGAAAGTTAAACATTCCAACAGAGAAGGGGAAAATCATCGCGATAGACGTATCTATTGTCACGGCGATACAAACCATTACACGAACCGTTCTCGTAGACCTATAGGTGCGCCAGCTGATGTGACGCTTAGGAAACCGTTCCTAAACATCTACTGATAGGTTAGGAGGTCTATGGGGACGGATTGGCAACCGTTACGGTAGATCTAATTTTAGTAGGGTTAATAATTTCACATTAAAATTCATTACTCGGGATAGGGACCTCGCAATTCGATTTCGGGCATACGCCTAGGTCCCATATTTTCCCACGGACCCTCCGGGACCGTCAAACTACAAATCTGGGTCCGTTTTCTAAAAAATTTGAACGAAGTCAAACTTGACCTTTTTAGAAATCTTAAAGAAGTAAATGGTCATATTCTTACTCAAAACTCTTCTAACTTCCGAACCAACCGTCCCCGCAAGTTATAAATTAGCTAAAACAAGCGCGGGAAGTTTTATTTAAGGGAACGAGATTCTAAGCAGTAAAATGATCAATCGGGTCGTTACACCCTATGACACACTTTTTGGGGATTATTTTATCACACTCAAACTTTTCAAAACGTGTCTAAGACACACCACTTTTGCCAAGTGGCCATCGCATGTTTGACAAAAATGACTAAGCGCATAAATCCTCTCTATAGTTTGTCCAAATATTTATTTTTTCTTATTTTAATAGATAAAAAGAAGAGAGAAAAAAAACATCAGCCCTTCATCCCCAATTGAACCCCTGCCATCCCCCCTTGTCCCCTTAATGAGAGCTTAAGTGTGGGAAAATGGTCCGTAATCAGAACAGTGTGAAGATAAACTCGGAATGGTAATCTGATGGTTTCGTTAGCTTAGTTAGGTGATTTTCGGGTTGGGAGCGTGTTCGGGGTGTATTTTGGATGTCCGTAGCTCATTCAGACTAAAAATGTCGAAAATTAGATTTTTGAAGTTTCCGACCAGATAGTGAATTTTAAATCCGAGGGTCGGAATGGGATTCCATAAGTTGTTGTAGCACCCTCATGTCATTTGGGACATGCGTTCAATATTTCAGGTCAATCGGACGTGTTTGGTTATGTTTTGAATCGAAAGCGAGTTTGATTAAGTTTTGAAGTTTTCAAGTTCAAATCATTGATGAATTTGCATTTCCGGCGTTGTTTTATGTGGTTTAAGGATTAGTAAAAGTTTGAATGATATTATGGGATATGTCTGTAGGTTTGGTTGAGGTCCCAGGGCCTCGGGTATGTTTCGGATGCTCATCGGACCAATTGGAGTTTGAAATTGTTGTAGAAAATTGCAGATCAGTGATTCCTTCTTTGCGATCTCGAAGAAGCCCCCGCGGTCGCGAAGCTTTCCCCTTCCCCTTTATCATGATCGCGTCCCCAGTTCCTTTTTCGCGTTCGCGTCCCTGCCAACGCGTTCGTATAGGCCATTTCTGAACACCCTTGTTCTTCCTTCTACTCGATTGCGTGAAAGGCGTCGCGTTCGCGTCGTGTCCGGTCTCCGCTCTTTGCGTTCAAACCTACCCTTCGCGATCGTGAAGGCCATTTTTCAGCCACTTGAATTTTACTCTCCGCGAACGCGTGTTCATCCATGCGATCGCAATGTACAAATGTTCTGGGCAGTTATAAACTTTTCAAAAACGAGGGTTCTTCCATTTTTACCAAAACTCAAGCTAGAGAGCTCGGTATTGGGAGATATTTCGAGGGATTTTTAGAGGCAACGATTGGTAGCGATTCATTACTCTCTTATGATTATTACCCACTAATATAATCTCAAATTCAAGCTTTAATTTCAGATTTTGAATGAAAATTGGGTAAAGTTCTTAGATCTAACTTTGATGATTTGAAAGGGCATTTGGCCTCTGATTTGGGAGATGTTTCGATGGTTAGAATAGTGAGAGTATGAGGTTTCTAAAAATGTGAAAATTATTCGATTCCGAGACATTGGCCTGAGGGGCATTTTGGTTATTTCACTTATTTTTGTGCCTTAGCTTTAAGTTTACATTGTAATTAGTTACTTTCAATGATATTTACAATATGTAATTGGTTCGGATAGATTTGGGTCACTCAGGGTCGGATACTCGTGACAAAAGGCATTGTTTCTTAGCGATTTTGTACCGGTTCGAGGTAAGTGACTTGTCTAACTTTGCGTGGGAGATCTCTCCCCTTAGAATTTCTTGACTGTTGTTTAAATGCCTTGTGCGCGAGGTGACGAGCATGTACTTGTGCTAATTGTTGAAAAATCACCTTACTTGACTTATTTAGACTGTGTTCCTTCACGTATTTAACTGTTATAAATGCAATTTCACTTGTTTTAGCTTAGGAAAAGCATGTTAGTAACTTATTTGTTCTAATTGACTAAATTGCTATATATGTCCTTTTTGCGATCATGCTAGGCTCTAGATCTTTACATGTTGCTTGTACTTGGTTTCTTTCTGTTAAATATTGAATTATTCTGATGTGTTTACGACTGGGACTGCGGGGTTAATTTTTGGAGATCCTCTATTATTGGTATAATGGACTGCGAGTTCGATTCCCGTAGATCCTCTGTTATTGGTATAATGGACTGCGAGTTCAATTCCCGGAGATCCTCTGTTATTGGTATGATGGACTGCGGGTTCAATTCCCGGAGATCCTCTGTTATTAGTATAATGGACTGCGGGTTCAACTCCTGGAGATCCCTTGTTATTGATATGATGGACTACGTGTTCAATTCCCGGAGATCCCCTATTATTGATACGATGGACTACGGGTTCGATTACCGGTAGATCTTCTGTTATTGATATGATGGACTACAAGTTAAATTCCCGATAGATCCTCTATTATTGGTGTGATGGACTACGGGTTCAATTCCTGGATATCCTTTGTAATTGACATGATGGATTGCGGGTTCAATTCCTAGAAGATCCTCGGATATTGGTAAGAATGGACTGCGGGTTCAATTCTCGTAGCTCCATGCGGCATCCTGATTTTTGAGTGATTGTCCTTGTATTCGTAGATTGTATTTGTAGCATGTTCCGTTCTATTTATTGTCTTGCTAGATACTTGAGATTACTGCATTTCCTACTGTCATTTTATCTGATATTATTCTTATGTTTATCTCAGTAGGGCCTCGACCTTCCTCGTCACTACCCAATCGAGGTTAGGTTTGGCACTTACTGAGTACCGTTGTGGTGTACTCATGCTACTCTTCTGTACACTCTTGTTGTGCAGATCCAGGTACTTCTGATCGAGCGCGCTATAAGTGAGTTTGGAGCTTCACTTGGAGACTTGAGGTATGCATCTGCCACGTCCGCAAATCCGAAGAGTCTCTTTCTATTCTACCTTTAAGTTAGCAGTTTCATTCATATACTCAGTTGTTGTAGACACTTCTAGATATAGAGCCGTATGTTATATTTTTTACCCTTAGCCTGTGTTGCCCGTGGGTTTCCGGGTTTTGGAGGTTGTTACATTATTTTGAGTGGAAGTGTATGTGCCAGGAGGCACCTTAAATATTTTCTCATGTTATTCAGTATTGTGTATCGTTTTCGTAAAGGTTGTTGAATTTTCGCAATGTGTCGGCCTTACCTAGTCGCGAAGCCTGGGTGCCGTCATAACAGGTTCACGATCGGTGAACTAGGGTCGTGATAAATGGATTTATTAGTGAAAATGGAATCGTAATCAGGGTGGGCAGAAATTGAACATATATGGATTTCTGAGTTATTTTCTCCATGTTTTTATGAGTTTCTGTTCTTAACATTTTCGGGTGGTTCAATGTCATGATTGCGGTTTTGACAAGTGCGAAGAGATAAACTTTGTATTTGGGATAGAGGTGGATTGCTGAAAAAATTAGTGCTTTTGAAGGCATTGATGGTGGTGATGTCGTCACTCATGGTTTAGTGGTAGCCTAGGAAGATGAAGAAGTTGGAGTAATTGGAATTTTTTTGGTAGTTTGGGGTAGAATTGCACTTTTAAATATTTTCTTTTAAAAAATAAAATAATGACACATGTTATAATTTTGTTGGTGCGTGCTATGCATCTGCCTAAAAAAGTGGTGTGTCTTAGATACACTTTAAAAAGGTTGAGTGTGTAAAGTAATTTTTGTTTGCTAAAAAGTGTGTCATGGAAATTTGGTCCATAATACAGGGGATAAATTATGTATTTTGCCGTTAGTTTTTTGAAATATGTAATTCTGTTATAAATAGAACTCTATTTAGAGTGAATGTCTAAGAGTTTTAGTTTGAAGCTAAGTCATTTATCTTCCTATAAATAGAGGGATCTTACCCCATTGTAAATCATCCCAAGTATCAATAAGAATACTCGTCTCTCTCCCTATTCTCTCTATATTGTTCTTGTCTTTTATATTATTTCATAACACGTTATCCGCACGAGTCTCTAACCAATTGAAATTTTCGATTATTTTAACTTTTGTTTGTGTAGGGTTTTTGCTTCATAGCCGATTCGGCTCTCTCAACTCAATCGCCGCCTTTTTCTAGTTTCTATATGGAAAAATAGAAGAGATGGTATCATCATAAAGTAATGCAACGGGATGGAAACTCAAGAGGTGTATTTGATATCACAACATTTATTGGTATACCTTAAAGGTAAGTAATTTACTTTTCCCTTTCAAATTCTTGAAATTCTACGATTTAATTTTATTTACAAACAAAGACAACAAAGTTTGATTATAACTCTAATGGAGTTCGTAAGAAATTACACTCACATGAAGTGGTAAAATTTCTATGCCTTGCCATGATCAAATTCATGTATGATTGTGGGTAAAGAATTAAAATTCCGTCCCATTGAATTTGATCCATTCCCTTTAGAGAATGTGGTACCAGTATGTGATAAGTCTGAAAGAAGACAAAATTATTACCATGATGGTATCAATGAATGTGGACGTGGCAATAGACGGAATTATAATCGTCATGATCCATTCCCTGAAGTGAATGTGATAATTGTAATAAAGCCTGTAAGTATGAACACGCTCTTGATGTAATTGTGTCTTATGTCTGACATTATGAAAAGAAAGTTCGTTGCCCTTAAAATTTCGGGCAAGAACTATATGGCATGGGTGTTGGATGCTGAAATCCACTTAGATGCTATGGGTCTTGGAGACGCCATTAAAGACAGAAATAATGCATCCACCCAAGACTATGCTAAGGCCTTGATTTTCTTGCGCCATCGCCTTGATGAAGGTTTGAAACTGTGCTAAGGCCTTGATTTTCTTGCGCCATCGCCTTGATGAAGGTTTGAAACTGTGCTAAGGCCTTGATTTACTTGCGCCATCACCTTGATGAAGGTTTGAAAATTGAATATATCACAGTCAAAGATCCACCTATCTTGTGGAATGGCTTAAAGGAGAGATATGACAACCTGAAGTTGGTCACTCTTCCACAAGCACGATACGATGAGAATCCAAAAGCAAATAGTTCATAAACTATATGTTATCGTTGCGGTGGAAAAGGGCACTAGGTGAAAATTTGCCGTGTACCAAGACATTTGGTTGAACCTTGTCAAGCATCTCGAAAGAGTAAAGGCCCTGAAATAAATTTTGTCTCTGACGACAATTTTGACATCACCCACTTGGATGTGGCAGATTTCTTTGAGCAACCCGATGGGAAAATAGACCACCTAATCGGTGATGGATCTGTGATGAAAGAAGATGGAATTGTTTGATTTTATTTCACTTATTTGTAATAGTTAGTGAATAAACTAATAGTCATTAGTATCAGCTCGTATTAGTTAGTTTATGATATAATGTTAGTATTAGTTCTTTAGAATGTTTCAATATGCTCAGATTTCAATAATATTTTTATTTTCCAGTAGAGGTAATCGACTAACCTAACAGTTAATCGATTATCTAATATTTCGCATTAAAACTGCAAAACAATCGATTGTGTATGTTCAACAATCGATTGTGTATGTTTAACAATCGATTGTCTTAAGACAGTGATCTGAAGTTTTTCAAAATAGCAAATAATCGATTGTGTATGTTTAACAATCGATTGTGTATGTTTAACAATTGATTGTCTTAAGACTGTGATCTGAAGTTTTTCAAAAAAGCAAATAATCGATTGTGTATGTTTAACAATCGATTGTGAATGTTCAACAATCGATTGTGTATGTTTAACAATCGATTGTTTTAAGAAAATGCTTAAACTGAAATTTTCAAACTGCAAAGTAATCGATTATGGTAAACATATAATCGACTATCTGATTTAGTTAGTCGAATAACCTCAGCAGATTTCGAAAATATTGTTTAAGTATGAAACAAACGGATTGAATTTGTTTATTCTCATGTTCGTATATTTTCTTTTGTATGGCAAACCATGGGAATTAAATTGATTGAAGGCTCCTGAAGAGCAACTATAACTCTGCCTAAAGGAACGATATTTTAGAGAATGCAATGTTCTCCTCCAAGTCTAAGAAGAACTTGTTGAGTTTTAATGATATCAGTCAAAATGTTCTCCTCCAAGTCTAAAAGGAACTTGTTGAGTTTTAAAGATATCATTCAAAATGGATATCAGATTGAGACAATACATGAGTATAATCTTGAATACCTCATTTACTCATGAAAATGAGGCTGCCCACTTCGGCTTGGGGTCACGCCATTTTGCATGCAGCAATGCTAGTTCGTCTCTGACTGACGAATTGACACAAATATTCCCCGTTGCAATTGGTTTTGGGTCATGAACCTAATATATCCCATTTAAGAATCTTTGGATGCGCAGTATATGTGCCTATAGCACCGCCATCCCGCACCAAAATGGGTCCGCAAAGAAGGTTAGGAATATATGTTGAGTTTGAATCGTCCTCCATTATTCGCTACCTCGAACATTGACAGGGGATTTGTACACTGCACGATTTGCAGACTGTCAATTTGATGAGACACTTTTCCCAAAATTAGGGGGAGAAGTTGGTGAAACCAAACGGGAAATTTTATGGAAAAATGCATCATTATCTCATCTTGATCCACATACCTCTATTTGTGAAAAAGAGGCGCAAAATATTATCCATTTGCAAAGAATAGCAAATCGAATGCCAGACGCATTTACAGATTTGAAAAGGATAACAAAATCACATATCCCCGCAGTGAATGTGACAACATCTGACTCACGAATACATATTCATTATCGGAAGAATATGAACATGAAGTTGGTATTGAATATACCACCCTCACCCCTAGAAGGAGGTTTGAGATGATACCACACTCACCCCTAGAGGGAGGTTTGAGATGATATATGGCATGAATGATCGTTGGTCACGTACCTATTGTACGCCAAAGTATTTTGGAAATATGACTATTAAAGGACAACGATAATGCAAGAAACATATCTTGCATATAATTTTGACCATGACCATAATGGTATAACTTTCTCTTTAAAAGAGATATTCACCACATGGATGTTGATGAATCTGTGGTAGTACAAAATTAATTGAGGTCTCTAGAAGAGCCAATTACTATGTTGGAGAAACTCAATTGAGTATTGTGCTGTAGTAAGTCTCAAAGAAACTTATTCAGTTTCCAAAGTACACGCGAAAGCGATTGATTATATTGAGACTATAAATGAAGGAAAGATTTGATATCTCCTATTACTACAACTTGTAGCGGGATAATTTGTATATGAAAAGCTACCCGCTTCATTCTCCAGTTTGTACTACACAAACAAAAGAATGCCACAATAAAGTGGATATATATTGGTATAAAAACCCATGTCATAATAAACCTGAAGTTTATTGATAAGTGCACATGTCATGGTATAAATTTGAAGTTTACCAATATTGATAATTTATTCAGTTGGCATTCGTGTTAGCCATCTCATTTTAAGTATGATGTGCAAATTCACATGGGTGAATATTAAAGAACTAGAAAGTTCTTTACGAATTCTCTTGTATTACTTGTTCTCATTAATGAACTGACCAACTAAAGAGTTCGGGTTGAAGCCCATAATTCTGGAAATATCAAAGGTGAATATGGGCCCATTCACCTGCCATGTATACCACATATGATGCATCTATGAAATGGTTACATGCGCGATTGTTATTAACCCGCAGCCTGGTCGGTGCTTGCGAGGTAAATTGCTCAGTAATCTACTTCGAGCATAATTTCCAGATTTTCTACTCAAGATAGTTCATCTTGATAAGTTGGTTTATATCAAAGTTGGTTTAGCAAGATAATTATTGAGTGCCTCCACTTAATAGCTAAACTGTTTCTTATAAGAATAAAGTTATATATATATCAGTTTGATATACGTTGTATACGAGAGTATATTCTCCCCTCACAAGTGGTTCAGGGTCAGGAACCAAATAATTTTATCTTATTATTAATGTGCTGTGTATATTGACATGATAATGCACAAAGATGATTTCCCAAAGTTGAGGAAACAAGTTAGCTTTTCTAACATGAGGGGGAGACATGATAAACACTTGAGAAAAGGTTACATGGGATGAATTATCACTTGTATATGTAAATCCCCGAATATCATGATATGAACCTGAAGTTCATAAAATGGATAACTCAATTGCAACATATTGCAAAGCATGCTATACGCATTTGCTGGCCCAAAGAAAGTAACTATATTCTCACTACAAATGCTCATATTAAGTCCCAGAAGGACAAAGTCTTTGATACGCTTAAAGCGTATAGACAAATACTTGATTCCATATAAAAGACATGTAGATTTGGACATATAGTTCAAATACTTGAAAGTATAAAGTCAAAGGTATGTATAATCAGTTTTCGATATCTTATTTGTTTAGCATGACATGAAAACTTGATATGCATCTAAAGTCTATTATGTGATTTATATGACTTAACTTGAAAGATTTAAGTTGCTTAAAGCATACACAATTCTTGGTCCTGAAGTACCACATCCTAAGTACAATTTGTGTACATATGTATCTTGCTATAACTATAAGCATGATGGCATTGAGAAAACATCTATGGAGATATTGAAGAGTTATTCCACGACATTATATGAAGATGTTCATATCTATCAAGAATGATGATTTCAAGGTGCGGAATATTTATTCAAGTCAATATGGTTGATTTATTTATCAAACATCTACCAAAGATTGTTTTGAAGATGGTGCACAAGATTGGAATGCAAATGCTCAAGGATATAAATTGATGTTCTTATCAGGGGGAGTTAATGCGCGTTGCACTCTTTTTCCCTTACAAGGTTTTGTCCCAACTGGGTTTTTCTTGCGAGGTTTTTAACGAGGCAACCAATAGGCGCATATTCAAACATGTGTACTCTTTTTCCTTCTCTTTAATTTTTCCCATTGGGTTTTGGTTTTAAGGTTTTAACGAGGCACATTGTTGAATAGACATTCAAGGGGGAGTGTTATAAATAGAACTCTATTTAGAGTGAATGTCTAAGAGTTTTAGTTTGAAGCTAAGTCATTTATCTTCCTATAAATAGAGGGGTCTTACCCCATTGTAAATCATCCCAAGTATCAATAAGAATACTCCTCTCTCTCCCTATTCTCTCTATATTGTTCTTGTCTTTTATATTATTTCATAACAAATTCAATATATTTGATTCCATAATTTATGTAAAGGTTGTTAATTGTAGTCATTAGGCCAACCATCTCTAGAAAATGGTGGGCCATGAGTGTCCCTAGTTGGATGGCCTGCTCGAATCACCTCTAGTATGGCTTCAAACCTTTGTTGTTGCACATGGACCCACATTCAAGTGGCCCAACCTCCAGGTGAGGCGTTTCAGACTGAGATTGATCCTTTGTTTCTTTTATATTTCGTTTAGTACTTGTTTTGATCATTAGTCGATAATATACTGAAAATTGCTTTCAAATAATCTCAATGATTCTCATGTTTGGGCTTTGCGTCTGGCCCAGCTTAGCCCTTGAGGCTTCCGGTACTTTAGTTTCAACTTTGGGCTTTCCCTTTTGCCCAATTCCCTTTTGAAAAGTTGTTCGTTGTGTGTGGACTACTGCAAGTCTGGAACTTCCCCGCCCCCCTCCTCTCCCCCCCCCCCCCCCCCCGAAACGTTAGGCTAGTATGGTATTTTGCGTAGGCTGCTTGTAGTAATGTTACATAGAATTTAATTTAGATAAGAATCAAAACAACTTTAGATAGCTTTAATTAAATATAATTTTTTAAAGAAAGAATGGATTGAGGTGTACCATCCTAATTAAATGAAAAAATATTATGGTATAGTCAGTTTTCACGCTGGTCAATCAAAAATAGCCAGCGTTTATCAAGTCAATAAAAAATAGTTACTATTTTGCTGCAACAGGGACCGGTCCAGTATAATATACCGGAATTCTAGTGCATTTGTGTACGAACTCCAGCATATTATGCTGGACCGGCATACTTTGCTAACTCTTGTAAAATTTGCGAGAGACTGGAGCACCAGTGCTCCAAACTCCAGTATATTATACTGGACATTTATACTTACTGGAACTCCCACAAAATATCCGGGAGTTCCAGCATAACTCCCACATAATTATACTGGAACTCCCATAAAATTTGTATGCGTATTTTCCGGGATTTTGAACGGTGTTTTCACTCAGATTTATCTTTACATAAAAAGTGGCTAAACTTCGATGACTTTTGAAACTTGGCTAAACGATCAGTGGTAAATCTGGCTATTTTTAAATTTCTCATTAATTAAATCACGCATGGCCCTCACAAGTGTTATAATTAAGATATTAAAAATGAACTTCGTAGTTTGCTTTAGGCGCCTTAATCATATAATTATCATGACTATTATTAAAATCCGGGTGTACATTTCATGTGATCCAGTTCTGATTTCCAACAAGGTTAAATAGAACGTGTCGTAAATCACGGGTGCATTTCATGTAGCGTGGCTTGCGATGTATTTTAAATAACCTTGAAATATTACTTTAAATAAATAAAAGTGATTATAAAGTTAAAATGCACATAGGTTTAAAGTGTTTTAAAAATATGATAAATAGGCCAATAATAATAGCTGAGCAACCATGCTAGAACAACGGAACTCGTAAATGTCTAACACCTTCTCCCAGGTTAACAAAATTCCTTACACGAATTTTTGTGTTCGCGGACTATAGAACATAGTCAATTTCCTCAATCGGGATTTTAAACCGGTGATTTGGGACACCATAAATTATCCCCAAGTGGAGACTTTGAATAAATAAATAAATCTCATTTTGATTGTCACTTCAATTGGAAAAAACTCTCTTATACCCTTCTGGGAGTAGTAAAAAAGAAGTGACAAAGTTATGCTGGTATAGTTACATTGGATCAAGTTATGCTGGGATTGTTGTTTATTCATTGTTTGGTATGTTGTATTAAGAATAACATATGCATAATTTTTAAGAAGAAGGTATAAGTCATACCGGTGATAATTACCCCACCTTCTATAAGGTATAAGTTATCCCAGTGTTAAAATTAACACCTGGATAACGTACACCTAGTCTTCTAACCAAACAGAGTATTAAGGTGACATTAAATTTTTATATCAGCCTTAAACCTTCTTATACCTCCTATCAAACGACCCCTAAGTTGGAATACGATTTATACAAGTATATGTTATGCCGGTATAAGTTATATTGGGATAAGTTATGATGGGATTAGTTATGTTGGGATTGTTGTTTATTCATTATTTGGTATGTTGTATTAAGAACGACAATTGCATATTTCTAAGAAAAATATATAAGTTATACCGGTGCTAATTACCCCACCTTCTATAAGGTATAAGTTATCCCATTGTTAAACAAATATAACTTATACTTGGTTTGCTAATCAAATAAAATAGTAAGATGGTACTAAATTTTTATAACACTCTTATACCTTCTTATACCTCGCACCAAATGATCCCTAAGTATTTCCATTACCTCCTATTCTTACATAGAATGGGAGAACACATTCATTGTTCATGTGCAACATGAATGCCATGATCATTTACTCTGTGTGAACAAATCTCAAAGGCAACCAACCAAAGAAAACAATTGAAAATAAAGACTTGAATACAATAACCAAATAGATATTGCCACTTGCTGCTATCAGATAGAGACTAGTAAATAGCACTTCGAATAGTGGTGGACAAACCATGCTAAGTGACTTGCGGGTATTCAAATGCATCCCTTTTCAACCAATTAAAAAGATAATCTGGTGTAGCCATTGTTCTTCTGTTTGACAAAATATACTCTTTTTTGGTTCTAACCATTCGCTGTAAGCGCTCCCCGGCACAATCTACTCATTTCTACTATCCATGTTAACAATTAATGGCCAAAAGGAACAAGGAAAAGTATACAATTGGCTAACAAAGCAAAAGTCACCTGTCCATAGTTTGATGCCAACGAGACTCCTTTTATGGAGAGTTAAAACAAGGCGGAATGGCTTCTTGGTCACTTAGATTTGTAAGGTATTTCAAAGTCAATATATGAATTTTAAAGTTTTCTATTTGAACACTCAAACTTGACAAATTGGGTATTATAAATACATTCACCAACGGGTGATCCTCAACTGCGCTTATAATAATGACACGTCACATTTTAAGCCTTTTATTATTTGACACGTGTCATGAGTATGTCCTATTTTATAAGAATTAATTTATCAAAATTTACAATTCTTTATCCTTCTCCTCTTCTCCCGTGAAAGTAAACTATTCTTTTGCTTTGCTTTCTCGGGTTCAATTTGTCCCAGATTATTATGAACAGTCTTAAGACTTTGGATCCGCCAGTATATATTATTTATTACATGTTCGTTGACTCTCTATGGCAAATTGTAGTTTTATTTCATTGTTTGAAGATCAATTCGATTGAATCCGACTTAAATCTGATAGATTAGCTCATTTTCTAAATATACAACTTTTACTGTTCAAAGTTATGGATTGAGTTTTATCACACACTAGTAAATAGGTGAATTGAGTTTTCCTTCTAGAAATTCTCACTCTTGAAACCATCCAAAAACAAAGATCTAAAAAGAAAGATGTTAGACGAATGCTTTAGCCGATCGTCTTCTCTGATGATATTATGGAAAAAAGATCTAAATCTCAATTTAGACAAAAGAGAAATTACCAAAAAGGCAAAATAGTTTTAAATTATTTTTCCAAAATTCTTAATTTCAAGCCTTTTAACAGAGATTCATGTCACTGAATCAGGAACCCAAATCACTTCGTAAATTACAAAATTGAGAACATTATTAATAAGAGGAAAAAAGAGAAGAAAGTGATAAAAAAAAATCTACTAAACAAATGTTTTTGAATTTGGATTTGATGAATATCCATTGAATTATTTCTATCCCGGTGTTGAAACATAAGTTGGATAGAGGATGGGATGAAAGAGAAAGAGAGTGAAAGAAGTGTAGCTGGGGGTGATGGAAGAAACAAGGGTTCTTTTGTTTTTTTCTTTATTGTCTTTTTTGTTCTTTTATAAAAATTAGTCAAAAAAATCGTAAATTACGCGCCTAATAACAGTGACGTGCACGCATTATTGTCATGTCATTTATACCTCGTCCACATAGGCATGATCAACGGTCAAATGTGTTTATCAATTAAGAAAATTAGGAGTTCGAGTGTTCAAATGGAAAACTTTAAAGTTCATGTATCGACTTTAAAATGCCCTACAAATCTAAGTGGTCAGGAAGCCATTTCGCCTTAAAACAAGGTAATTCAACTAGAAAGTTATAGTTCATCTTCTCTAAAATGGCACCTCATCCATGCAAAAGTTCTTTGAATGTACATGTTAAATACCTTCCTCTAATATGTCGATAAAGCAAAATCGCTCAACGCTGCTCAAAACTCAATGAAACTCAAGTTAATGGCATTTGAACTCGACATACAGCTCCTGACTTTATTACAGATGAATATGCAGAACAGAAACATACTTGGAAGTACTTTGGATAATAAATTAAGAGAGAAGAGGGAGGAAATTTCTGCTCAAGATATACTTGAGTGATGAGGTGGCAATAAGAAAATCTGCTCTAAGTACTCAAGATACTCAAGAGGAAAAACAAAAACAAGGATATGACACTATTTTTATATGTGAATGGGCTTGTCGTAAGTCGCCATGGCTGCTTCTTTCAGAGCCTCACTCATTGTTGGATGTGCATGGCATGTACGAGCAATGTCCTCACTTGATGCTCCATAATGCAAAGCCAGGACAGCCTCGTGAATAAGCTCCCCTGCATTTGGTGACATAATATGAACACCCAAGATTTTGTCGGTCTCCTTCTCAGCAAGTACTTTTACAATTCCCTCAGCATCATCAATTGCCTTGGCCCTACTGTTTGCAAGGAAGGGAAATTTGCCTACGCGATAATCAACGCCACGTGCCTTAACTTGTTCTTCAGTTTTCCCAACAGAAGCCACCTCTGGGTGCGTGTAAACAACACCAGGAACCAAATCGTAGTCCACGTGACCCTCCTTGCCTGCAATGAATTCCACACAAGCAACACCATCCTCCTCTGCCTTGTGAGCCAACATTGGCCCAGGAATGACATCACCAATGGCATGTACCCCCGGGACATTAGTTACAAAACGTTCATTGACCAGGATTCGACCAGCCTTGTCAGTTTCAACCCCTATCTTGTCCAATCCAAGCCCTGAAGTGAACGGAATCCTACCAGCAGAAACAAGAACAACATCAGCCTCAAGAGTAGTTTGATCACCACCAGCTGCAGGTTCAAGGGTCAACTTCACACCATCGCCAACAGTCTCAACTGATACTACCTTAGTTTTAAGTATGAACTTCATCTTTTGCTTCTCAAGAGAACGTTGGAATTGCTTGCGAACTTCACCATCCATGGATGGAACAATATCAGGTCCAAATTCAACAACAGTCACCTCTGAGCCAAGACGGCCCCAGACAGATCCCATTTCAAGGCCTATGTAGCCAGCACCAATAACAACCAGCTTTTTTGGAACTTCGGTCAAAGCTAAAGCTCCAGTGGATGATACAATTCTCTTCTCATCAATAGTTAGCCCAGGTAGACTTTTGACATCAGAACCAGTGGCAATTATAATATTCTTCCCCTTAACAACAGTATTACCACCTTCCACAGTGTCGACAGAAACTTCAGAAGGAGAAAGGAATTTGCCATAGCCCTTAACATAGTTCACTTTGTTCTTCTTGAATAGACCCTCAATACCTCGTGTTAAGTTAGCCACAGCTTTATCTTTTTGGCCCATCATGGCAGGAAGATCTACCTCAACGGAAGAGAACTTCACACCATGACTAGCAAATGAATGTTGAGCTTCATGGTACATGTGGGAGGAGTGAAGAAGTGCCTAAGCATGAAAAGCAGAAAGAACAAACATGAAGAATTAGACGTCAAAAGCTGACCGCAAAGCTTTGAGCACAGTCATTAAAAAAACAGATAGGCATAACTCAAGCACTACTCTACCAAAATTTATTTTCAGACTACCGTTGTTAACTTACTATGCAGAAGAATGACCTTAAGTGTATGATGTCACAAAAACAGAATGCTAACTAGCAACCTATTCGAACATGACTCCATAATTTAGTATCATTAGGAGAAAAGTGGAGATCATAAGATATATACCCACCCTATGGTTAACCTATTGCACACTAGGTTATATATGATCACCGATCAAAATAGTCTCTCAGGGAAGTTAAGTCTTTCAATTCACAACAGGAGCAATGTTATTAAAAGCCATCGCTTCGTTGCTTAAAGTGATGAAGCGATTTGTGAAGTGAGGGGTTATCGCTTCATGGGCAAAGCTGAGAAATGTGTACTTCAAAGAAGTGTGCACTTTAATTCTCGCTTTTCGCTTCAAGCCCCAATCGCTTCATTGAGGGGTTATCGCTTTATGGGCAAAGCTGAGAAATGTGTACTTCAAAGAAGCGTGCACTTTAATTCTCGCTTTTCCCTTCAAGCCCCATTGACCATGTCGCTATTTTGGGATTTTTTGCTTTTAAGAACACTGAACAGGAGAAGCCTCAAGCATGTCACATTTTAAGGGCATCAAAGAGACAGAGTTAGCCATATGGAAAAAAAGTTGTGCACATATACTTCAGTTTAAGGTACCACTTAAAATATGTCTTGCTAAGCAGCCAAACCAAGGGAAGAATGCACAATCACTGGAAACAGTATTTAATCTTCAGAACCTTTGACAAAAAATAGAAGAAAGAAAAGTCTACGAAAATATTTGCAAGGAAAAACTTTCACTATGACAAAAAGCTACAACAAGATAATATACCTCATTTATAGCAGGTCAACCAAAACTTTTGGTCTTTAATTAACATCATTAAAACTATTGAAAGGAGAACTGCGACATTTTACACTTTACATATAGAAAAAAGAAGTAGTTTGAAGTACAAAATACCTAGGTACCTATAATTCTATATGTAAGTTCAAGTCAACTTGTCAATTGCAAAATCAGAATATCCAGTACCCTTCCAGTAATTTCCCAAAACTAATGTCTGATTCTACTGATGTCATTGTCCTAATTGACGAGACAAGGGCATGTATTAACGAGAGATTGGAGGTTTGGAGACAGACTCTTGAGTATAAGGGTTTCAAATTGAGCAGGTCTAAGACAGAGTACATGGAGTGCAAGTTTAGCACTAAATCGAGGGATAGAGACGGGGAAGTGAGGCTTGGGTCACAGGTCGTCCCCAAGAGAGCTAGCTTCAAGTACCTTGGGTCGGTGATTTAGGGGATGGAGAGATCGACGAAGACGTCACTCACCGCATAGGGGCGGGATGGATGAAATGGAGGCTCGCATCTGGAGTCTTGTGCGATAAGAAAGTGCCACCGATACTCAAAGGTAAGTTTTATAGAGCTGTTGTTAGACCGGCTATATTGTATGGGGCAGAGTGTTGGCCGGTTAAGAACTCTCATATCCAGAGGTTGAAAGTAGCTGAGATGCGGATGCTGAGGTGGATGTGCGGGCACACTAGGATAGACAAGATCAGGAATGAAGATATTCGGAGGAAGGTAGGTGTCGTCCATGTGGATGACAAGATGAGGGAAGCGAGGCTCAGATGGTTTGGGCACGTGCAGAGGAGAAGCATTGATGCTCCGGTTAGGAGGTTCGAGCGGTTGACCGTGGTGGGTATGAGGAGAGTTAGAGGGAGACGATCAGGCAGAACATGGTCCGTCCGCAGATTTTCGAGGACATGGCCCTTGATAGGAATGGAGGACAAGCATTAGAGTTGTAGAATAGGGGTAGTGGTGCTTCCCTTCCTGCATACCGGGGGTGAGGCGGGTTGGATTAGGGTTGATCTGAGATGGCCTGCAGTTTATGTCGAACCCACATTATTCCTATTGTTTATCTTAGATGCCTTAGACTCTGGTTACCGTTATTGCATGTCATTCATCTTTTGGTTTTTATTTTTATACTTTTTTTTATGCTTTTGTTACTTTAATGGTTTTACTGGACTAATGAATTATCTTTTCTTTTCTTTTCTTGTTTTCCTCTATTTCAGTCGTTCTGAGCCGAGGGTCTACCGGAAACAGCCTCTCTGCCCTACCGGGGCAGGGGTAAGGTCTGTGTACACATTACCCTCCCCAGACCCCACTATGTGGGATTTTATTGGGTAGTTTTTGTTGTTGTTGTTGTTGATGTCTGATTCTAGTCATATTAAGAGAACAATATCACTCTCATCAACTAAAATACTTTCACTGTTGATTATGCAAGGTACCTTTACTTATATGAACTAGTCACAAATCAATTCAGCAACTGGAAATTAGTACCTTCAGTATCCCCTTCTAATACTTTCATATCACTCAATTTCGGTCCATCTTGTATTTGTTTTATCGCTCAATTAGGTCTAGCCGAGAGTCTCTCTATCTTCACAAGACAGGGATAAAGTCTGTGTGTACACTACCCTCCCCAGACCGCACTTGTGGAATTACACTAAGTTTCTTCTTGTTGTTGTTGTTATTGTCTTGTTTAGATAAATAACTTAATTCTAGTTCAAATAGAAATTGCAAATCATATTCAGTACGAAAAATAACATATCATTCATTATGCAGCATATGTCTGATATCAACATCTGTAGAGACAATTACAGTTCCTTTCTCTTTTATCAACCAAAAAATATATAATTAACAGCTCACAGCTGGAATGTCAGAATTACATACTAATATACTATTTGGTGGTCTTCTTAATTTTCCTTTTTCTGTATGGTTGGCTTTGACACTTGATTGAAAAGTTAAGTTTGCATCTGTTGCAGCTAAAGAAAAGGAAGAAACCAATTCCATTATCTCCACCTTGTAGGAGGATCAATTGCAATGCTTTCAAAAACAGAATTTCTAAAAGTGATACTTCAAAAGATGGTACAACATTTCCTGGATTACAACATTTTTCATCAAATGAAACAACTTCCCTCTTTTCAACTATCTCAACTTCATGCTTATTCTACCTAACATTCAGACATTGTTATTAATCTATACTCAAAAATTTGATAAAACACTTTCTAATTTGCTAATTTTATCATTAATCATTGATATATATGTTTTGTCAAAAAAATTCATCAAATAAATATACCATATGTTCTGTCAAAAAATATTTTTCACTTACTAACCAAACGATACAAGGAAAATATTTTTCACAGAAAAATTTTTGAAACCACGAATAACATTTTCTACAGAAAATGACTTATATCATACCATACAAAGTTTGCAATCCGCTCCCAAAGCTCACACATCTACTATCCATTCATTTAATCCCTAAAATATCAAGCTAATATTTGACGACGGTCTGAAATGTAAATCACAAGTTAACAAAATGAATCCTGCAAAAACGAATTTTAAGCTCGATATTCAATAGCACAATACACTCAATCGACATAATCGTCATCACGTTAATTAAAGACATTGCTAAAATCTGAATTTTCACACACTATCGCAAAAAACAACAGAATTTCAAAACGAGCAATAGCAAAATCAATAGATCTAAAAAATTATTATAACATCTGAACAAATAGTCAAAAAAATTGTTAAAAAAATCAAAATAAATAGTAAAAATGTTTTACCTTAGAAGGAATACAACCAACATTGAGACAGGTACCACCAAGGGTACCACGTTTCTCAATACAAGTAGTTTTGAGCCCAAGCTGTGCAGCTTTAATCGCCGCCACATAGCCGCCGGGTCCACCGCCGATAACAACGACGTCGTTTTCATCAGATCCCGAAGAGTAATATCTGTTAAGAGAAAATGAATATTTGGATGTGCTATAGAGATATCTGGAAGATAAAATTGTTGTGGCCTTTCGTCTTGCTAAGCTCCCTATCGCCATTTTCTCCGGCTTCAATCAAATTTTTGATCTATAATGAAAGGCTTAAGGTTTTTGTAGAATATATGTATAGTGAAGGACCAGTTTGTTAAATTGAATATATTTGTCTGCGAAGGTGTGCGCTGTTTTAGTTTTATTTATTGCAGCGTCGCAGTACCTATTCTACAAGTAGTGGAGCTAAAAGAATTCACTATGGAGTGAAAAAAATATAAAGAAATAAATCAATAAAGAAGCCAATGAGACTCTAATATATATATATATATATATATATATATATATATATGTGTGTGTGTGTGTAAAAATTACATGATCAAATAGTGTAATTTTTTGATGAAGGAGTGTCAACTGACACCTCTTTAAATACATGTGGCTCCATTACTACATTTTACCCTATGTAATCCAACAAAATAGCATGTTTGGTTCGAGCTCCGAAAATAATGTTATTTTTTGTAAGGAGTGTTTTGTCTTCTATAATGAATTTTTCAACGCGAATTTAATTTAGTAAGTTCTTAAAGCGGGTATTGAATGTCGAATGAAAAAAAATTTTAAAAAAAAATATTAAGTAATCCTAATTTCAGTATTTGGTTGACAACATAAAAAGTAATTCATGAAATAACCAATATAGCATTTCGTTGATGGTATTTAATATTGGAAAAATTACACTATATGACCGCTCTCAAAATAATTAACTGAAAAAACATATATTTTTTGTATATATATATATGTATGTATGTGTGTATGTATAAATTATGTATACTATAAATAAAAATTATTCAAATTTTATATATTTATTCGGCTAACGAATGTAAATAGTTTCTGGCGCAGGCTAAAATTGATAATACCCCTTAAATGACTAGTTGTATTAAGACATAAGAAAATATATGAAGCATTATTTTATTCGTGATAGAAAGTGAAATACGAATATGTGTGCAATATTAGCAATGCGAGAAGAACTATTTGAAGGAAAAATACCTTTTTAAATTAAGTAATTCTTGCAATAATCTCTTCATATTACTCCCTTTATCCGTGCTTTATAATCCTGTATAATTAGTGAATGAACCAAAAGAAAAATGAATATATAATATTTTTTATTCTTAATAAATCTTTTCATCTAACCTTTATTTATTAATATTAATATATTCTCAATTGTCATAATATCTAGCTTTTAATATTAAACTATTCGTTTTGCTGCAAAGGCCACTTCTAACAAGCTTTTTCCCTGATTTGACCATATCCTTGCTCGAAAAAAGGGGTCAAAAATGTAAGCTGAGAAATATAATAAGAGATGTCTCTTTGAAGATATTTGATTAAAAAAAGAGAAATACCACAAAAGCTCAATTGATCAATTGCTAAAATAGTCATAACTATTGTATGAAATCTAAAGTTGTGTTCAGTGGCATAGTCAGTAATCTCGTCAAGGCTCTTCAGATTGTCAAAATTTTTGTGCTTTATGTGTGCACCGAAATTTCTTTAATCAAACTATGTAATATTTAGCTAAATAATTAAAACATTAGTAATAGAACTATAATTTTGTAAATCAAAACTAATATGAAATAAGACAATAAAAGAAATTTTACTAATAAAATTAGCATAAAATCAATGGAAAGAGGAAGTTGAGAGGGTCTGTAGAATGCAGAGAGCTATTCTTGAGAATTTTTTTCTAGAGTTTGACTTTTAGAATATAAAATTTGTTTAAGAAATAACTTTTAAGATTAGTTATTTTTTTACCTATATTTTAAGTTTTAAGAGTTATTTATTAGGGTTTTTTAAAATTGAAAAAGGGTCAATAAATCATATGTGGTGGTCTCTGATTTATTTTTTTTTAATTTTTGCAAACAAAATGAGCAAATAAAAATGTTTACACATGGATTCAAACCCTTGAACAACACCTTACTTTGAATATCCTAGAACATTGAATTACCTTATTCCACTATGTTAAGGGTGTTCAAAATATAATATATATAACCGTATAAAGTAATGTTTGACTTATATACAGAGTATAATTATCTGGCGAATGATGTTCGCTTGACCATTCTAGCCATAGTATTGCTAAGTTACTCGTGTTGGGAAAAAAGAGAAATGATCATTTCCCGTAAACCCCGAGATCTCCGCCCCTTATGTAAAGAGAAAAATTGAGAAATAAAAACAACACAAGAATTTAACGTGGAAACCCAAAACCGGGAAAACCACCACAACCGTTGTCAAAAGACAACCACTATGTGAAAAATTTTTACAATCACATAAACCTTAGTACTTTCTCCTAACAAAAAGTGTTAGAAATACATTTGAAAACATAACTTAAGCCCCCTTATATAGGCAAGCCTCCAAGCTACTCTTCAATATTTTTCTAACGTGGGACAATGACCATTCTCATTTTTAAGCAAAATCCCAACAAACTCCACCTTGATTAAAAATGATCATAGCAGCAGCTATCCGTCATACTCCACCATAAAGAGTATCGCCACTTAGAATAAATCATTCTAAGAATTTCCACTTCGGCTCATGTCGAAAAACACCTTGCTGATTATTATGCTGCAACCTCCACTATTGGCTCTCCTTGGAAGTCCATCAGCTATCGACATAACTGTTTCATCACACACCTTGCGTTCCTGCCAAACCAATGCCCGTGTGTAATTCCCTCACATTATTCACCATGGCAAATAGCGGCATGCCATAAGGATGTATATGTCTTTGGGTCATATAAGGTCATATGGGCCCCTATCAAAGACCATATTAACAGCATCACTTGACTTGGAGCCTGTAGCCGAACCCGCTCCACCTGCTTCTGGTTTTCCCTTCAGGGCCTTGTGTAGACCTGATTGAATTAATATATCCCTGACTTGAACTTGCCACAAGCCAAAATTGATTCTTCCATCAAATTTCTCAATATCAAACTTGATGCTTCCCATTGTAACCGTATCGCTGACCAATATCCGTGGATGAAAAACACTTGCTTAGAACCTCGTCTGTAGCTCGTGAACAGCACACCAGGTAAGTTCCCAGGAAAGAGAGGTAGGTCCGGCGTGACCACTTAATTACCAAGTCTTTCCTAGCCAGAGCTTACCTAGACATGTACCTCCACACTTGATTCTAACCGCCAGAATTCACCACAAGCCTCGATACTCCAATTGCACCAACTTCCCCTCCTACAAGCTTCTTGAACCAGAAAATCTTTTCTGATGCGGAAGATCATCCAAAGCTGCGACCACAGAGCATAGTATGATTCCCCCTCAAGCTAGGCGACCTCGCTCTGATACCACTTGTTGGGAAAAAAGAGAAATGACCCTTTCCCGTAAACCCTGAGATCTCCGCCCCTTATGTAAAGAGAAAAATTGAGAAATAAAAACAACACAAGAATTTAACGTGGAAACCTAAAACCGGGAAAAAACCACAACCGTTGTCAAAAGACAACAACCGACCACTATGTGAAAATTTTTTACAATCACATAAACCTTAGTACTTTCTCCTAACAAAAAGTGTTAGAAATACATTTGGTTTGGTACATTTGAAAACATAACTTAAGCCCCCTTATATAGGCAAACCTCCAAGTTTCAATATTTTTCGGGACAATGACCATTCTTATTTTTAAGCAAAATCCCAACAGCAAGAAAAATTCATCTCAATTATTATGCCTCAAATTCAAACAAGTTTGGGATTGATTATATGAATCTCCTCCTACCATGTTACTCAATTTAACAACATATACTTTGAAGATTTATCATGAACTGGCCAGTTTTATATTTGGTTACTAGCCTACCAAACTTCTATTTTAGTCGAACTTTAAACCGACAATATGAGCAAATTCACATATGCGGAGCTAATTATTTAATCAAAAAGGGGAAAGAAAAAAAGAAAATAAAGGAAAGCACCAAAAGACAAAACGGATAAGAAAAGATTGAGATAGCACAAGTTAAAGGGATTGGTGATTCACACACTTGAGATAATGCATATGTTGGTCAGAAGGCATCTGTTTCATCATATAGTAATAAAATATCCTTTTATCACAGGAAATTGTGTCCTCACAAACTCTACCTCCTACTTAAACTCTTATTGTTTGGCTGAAAATAGATTAGGAACCCTCCAATCTAGATGAGGCAGATCACTCTTTCTTCACATTGAAAGCCACACAATAATAAGTGCCTAAAACTGGCAGCAAAACATAAAGCAACTCAAATTTGAGAAATAAGTCTATGGTTTTACAACTAAGGGTTGTGATAGGAGGGATTTCATCCTTAACCAAAGATATCAGGGTCGAGCTTTAGGGATAAAAGAAATCTGGATAGGGAACGCTTCCGCCTTTAATGGCCTTACACAATACGAATCCACATTAATCGAGGCCCAATACGGATACCGAACTCCCGTTGAAAACCAAAAAGAAACCTATGGTTTAAACTATTGAATATAGATGGCTGAAATGGTAGAATGCATTATGACAAAACAAGATGAATTTCAGAAATAACTCAAATATCACACCATGAGTTATCCTTTCATTAAAAAGAATTGGCGGGCACATATACTACTAGAATGCACTAGCCTTACAAAACTGCTGGCTGCTTTTTCTCAATTCCCTGAAGCAGCCTCAAACAGATTAAAGTTATTGTTCACAAGACCAAAAATAAACAATAATCCGTACTTACACATTGTCGTAAAAATTACTATTATGTTCAAACAATGCAAGTTTACACTCAATTGCTTCCTAACAAACTTTGCAGCTTCTTCCTCGCCTCTTCGGACAAACTGCAACACCTGAATCTTGGCCTTTGAGATGGAACTGAAGCCTGATGATCAGGAGAAGTAAAGCACACAACAATTGCAGTGAGGTTGTCGTCTACGTCCCTACATAAAGCGTGATGCACAAGTTCTTTAGCAGACTCTTGCGGGTCATTATGTAACCTAAGCTCACGGCGAACAACATTCACTGCTTCTTGGTTCGACATCACATCCCAGATACCATCACAACCAATTATCATAAACTCGTCATCTTCAGTCAACAACATTTGCTTAACTTCTGGTTCTGCTGTAAGAGGAGATGCAGATCCAAACGGAAGCTTCATATACCAATCACCAAGAGCACGAGTAACTGCAAGATCACCATTTAGGAAGCCATATTCAATAATACCTCCTAAGTTCTCAACTCTTTGTCGCTCCACCAGAGAAGTAGGCCTGTGATCTTGAGACAACTGAACTGCAACACCTTTCCTACAAAGGACAGCACGACAATCACCGGCATTAGCAACAACCAGATGTCTCCCCAAAACCAGGGCAGTTATTGCTGTTGTTCCACAAGCGGCATTAACACTACATTCATCCGCCAAGGCATGATCAGCTTTTAAGAACGCTCTACAGTGAGAACTCTCCAATTCTTCCATGAATTCCTGATCAACAACAGATGCTTGTGGCAAATCAGCATCTTCAAAGAAAAATCTCATTGCATTAGTCCTGACATAAGCAGCTGCATCAGCACCTCCATGACCATCGAAAACAGCATAGAACGAGCCCGGAAGAGGCCAATTGTAGAGAGAACCCAACTGAGCTGAAAGATCATCAACGCGGATGTGTTCATCTTCATTGGATCTACGAGGTCCAATATCAGTGTAGCTACCCGAACGAATAGATGGGAAAAATTTGCTTCTTGCTGAATCGATGATTGTTGCAGGAGTACTAGTTGAGCATCTCACACCCTGATAATTGCAAAATATAAAAGGTCAGAACATTGGCATTTCAATCGCACTATAACCACATAGGAGTAACAAATATCAACAAGCATCACAAAAATCAACAACTCATTTGATCATAGCATAGCCAAATAACTCAAAATCATAATCTTCAACAAAATTCCTATTCAGAAAGTACCCAAAAAATCATCTGGAGATAAAATTTAAGCAAATTAATCCAATTCCTTTGGTGAATAGAAAATCAATCAACTACACCTTAATTCCAAACAAGTTCCAATCAAGTATATGAGACCTCTCAAAGAATTCATCATAGTTACACAACTTTTACAACGACCGTCAACTTAAATAAAATATTCAGTTTAACACAATTTCTTTAGGGAATAGAAAAATCAACCAACTATACCTCACAAACTAGTCCCCGTGAGCTATATGAGACTTCTCAAAGTACTCATCATAGTTGCACAATTTCAGAATTAAAAACAACCCAAAAAGAACTTCTTTCTTTTTCTCTCTTTTTCATAGCAATAATATCTCTATCAGATTAACCATTTAACTTCAAACCCTAAATAATAATACATCAGAACCTCTACGCAGCTCCAAGAATATCTATACTTCTAGCCTATCAATAACTAATAATCACACAAACAAGGTCACTAATGATCATGCTAAGGCAAAAATTATTTATAACATGTTGGTAGCGAAAGCAGGATTTTCACCAAGGGGATTCATAAAACCAAAAGGTGAACATACAAAGAAGCTAAGGGGTCAATATCGAATATCTATACATGAAAAAAATAACACAGTATTACAGCGGCGGAAGGGGATCGCCTGAACCCCTTCCGCCCACCTAGCTCAGCCCGTGGCCGGCGGAGGCAGATACCTAATAATTAGTCAAAACTAGCTCAAACACAACCGTTATTAATGAAAAATAGACAAAACGAGAAATAATAAAAGAGAAAGAGAGGAAATCGGATACGTACTGAATCAGAACGAGAAATATCAATAGAAACCGAATCAACAGAAACGCTCAAAATCTCGGCATCAACAACTACCATCGTATTCATCGTCGTTGAACTCTTCTTCACAATCATTAAAACTAAAATCAAAAATTTGCTAAACAGATTGATCGACCGCTGTTTGGTTAAAGAGATAATTAGGGTTTAATATAATCCAATAAAATTTGAGAAAAGCAAGTGGTTTTTGAGAATTTATAGAGGATTAAAGAGGCGGCTTAGGAAAGTTGAGCTTACTCGGATTAAATAGTCGTGTGGGTAGGAACGCGTAACGCAAAAGGTAAAATAGCCTCAACCTTATATAAAAAAGGAAAACATTCACCTAATTATTTTCCTTTTTGGATTTGGTTTATATCTACAGGAAAGTCAAACTTAGGCCTCATTTATTTTTTTAAGATCAAAACGTCTGAATCTTAATATACATCTGAAAATCAAGATATATATTAATATTGAGATATTCGAATCTGAATACATATTTGAATATATTAAGATAGGTATTAAGATTTGAATACTAAAAATTAAGACTGTTTGATTTTTAACATCTGAATGCATAAAATATATCTTTATTTAAAAATAATAAAAATAAAATTCAAATAAAATATTAACTAATCTAATATTTTATCAATAAAATATATAGTTTTTTAAACTATGATAGTTATTGGTAGCGATGGCTAATTGGTGAATGCCGACTAGAGGCTATGGTTGGTGATAGTTTTGGTTGATGATGGTAGTTCATACTAGTAGCTAGTAGTGATTGGTAGTGGTGTAGTGATTGATAGTGGTGGCGATTATGATCGAGGATGGTGGTAGTGGGTGATGATAGTTAATCATGGCGGTTGGTGGTTTGTGATTGAGGAAGGTGGTGGTAGGTTATAATGATGAGAGGTGGGCGCCTGTGGTTGTTAATGGTGATGGAGTGGTTGGTTGTGGTAGTTTAGGTGGATAAGTATTGATTGTGGGTGGTCGGAGTGGTCGGGATGGTGGATGTTGATGGTCGATATAGTGGCAACTATGGTTGAGGATGATGGTAGTGGTGGTGGTGGTGGTTGATTATGGCGGTGGTGGTAGTGGTGGTGGTGGTTGACTATGGTGGTGGCGACGGCGGCATGGTGGTAGTTGATAATGGTAGGCAGTGGCGGTTGTTAATAATGAATATGTGATAAAATCTTAATGAAATTAAGTCTCTGTTATAGATCTTAATCATACAGACCTATTCAGACTCATTAAGTGGTTGTGAAATAAAAAAACAAACACACTTAATGATTAAGATCTGAATAATTAAGATTCAGATTTTAAAAATAAATGCACTTAATGTGTGAGATGTGAATGATTAAGATTCATACCTCCATTAAGTGCAAACAAATCAGGCCTTAGCCCATTAGGATCGTTTTGTACCCTGGGTAAGCAAAAATAATTTTAGGATAAAAGTTTTGAATCACTTTATTCTTGTTTGGGTATTAATTTTTTAAGAAAAATTATTTTATAATTAAAAATAGTATTGGGATAATTTATAATTACTTTTTCTCATATTATTAGTCGTGGTTATTAAATATAGTTGTCTCAAATTATTTGTCACTTTAAAAGTTCAAGACAAAATTGATAATTTTTTTTCTTTTTTACCCTTAGTAATAATTATCCTTAAAGACTGCAAATACCTCAATTATGAATAACTTTATTCAAACACCAATGAAAAAAGATTACATATTATGATATGAAGAAAGGCAAAGTAATCAAAATGTTATCTTAATTAATTTTTCTTGTAAATAATATGAGACAGATGGTGGAATAATAATTTCCGAATAAGCAATAAGCCAATTTGAAGATTAATACAATATACCAAAAAATTAATAATAAATAATACCAGTATAATTAATCCCAACATAACTAATTTTAACATAATTAATCTTAATATAACTTATCTTCATTCCAACCGACCTAGTGTATATTTAACAATTTCTTTTTTTTTTCTCTTTACCGGTTTCATCCGTGTGTTAGTTGAATATATTTATATTTTTGAAAGTCACGACATGTATAAAATAGAATAAATATTTTCATACGTTCCAAAATAAATTACTACTCCCAATAATTACATAAATTAAAAAGCAGAAATTAATGAGAATTGTGGCCTTTTCAAAAATTTATTGGTTGGAGAAAAGAAAAGCTGAAAAGGAAACTCAAATAATGACCTCTTTCTTACAAGCAAAGGACGTGTCACATCACCTTTGCTAATTAAGTCATTTACTTGGTTTCCTATTCTGCAAAAAACGTTGACTGATTTTTTGGGAGGAGATTTTAGAAAAATTACAAATTAAAAATGGCATTACGAAAATTTATGAAAAAAATAAACTAATTTTAAATTTTATTTTATGTTGTTATGTGAAAATTTTAAAGATATGTTTGTTTGGCTCAAAAGTTATTGATAAACTTTGTAAACTTAAAAATAATCAAAAATAAACGAGGGTAAATCGTAATAAAATATAATATGACCAAGAGGTGAAAAGAACGATGTTGTTGTAGTACATCTGAAAGATAAAAAGATAATATGAACATGAGAGAAAATAATCGTCAGAGATAGAGATACAGATAGAGATAGAGATAGAGAGAGAGAAGGAGAGTTGTATTATTCAATAACAATAACAACAACCCAGTATATTCCCACAAACTGAGGGTCTGGGGAGGATAATACGTACACATGTCTTACCCCTACTCGAAAGGGTAAAGAGTCTGTTTCCGACCGACCCTCGGCTCAGAGAAGAGTTATATTATTCGAGAATAATAATCCACATTTTACAGTGTGAATGTCTCATTTATATAACAGGAGATCTTCCTAGAAGGCTAGAAATAATCAAAAAAGTACAAAGGTAGGTAGCATCTTCTTTGAAGACACTGTGTATTAAACAACATCGCCTTTGTGTGACGACCCAACCCGTCGTTTTATTAGTTACTGCCCTATTCTTCTCATTTTCTGCTTTCTTATGTTTCATTATCGGTATTGGGTGCGTTAGAACTTATTTGGAATGATTTTGATGAGAAATGAAACATTTAGTCTCTTTTAAGAAGGCTTAAGTTGGAAAAAGTTAACCGAGCATTGACTCATGACTTAGAGGGATCGGATGTGAATTTCGATGGTTCGGTTAGCTTTGGGAGATGATTTGAGACTTAGGAGCGTGATCGGAAGTGGTTTCGGAGGTTCGGTGTAGATTTAGGCTTGAATTGGCGAAGTTAGTATCTTGGCGATTTTCCGATTGATATGTGATATTTTGATCCGGAAGTGTTTATGTAGTTTCTTTATGTGATATGAGATGTGTGCGAAAAAATTTCAAATCATTCAGAGGTGATTTGGTCGGGTTTTTTATCAAATACTTATTTTGAAAGTTTGGAAGAACTTAGGAGAGAATTCGGTGTAATTTGATGGTTTTGGTATTGTTTGAGAAGTTTTGTTGAGTGGAACAAGTTTTAAAAATGTAATGGGATATGTTGGCGTGCTTGATTGAGTTCCCAGAGGCTTCAGAGTGATTTCGGATGACTAACGGGAACTTTTGAAGTTGGATAATTTCATAATAGACGAAATTGTAAGTGAGTGTGCACAAGACCTCACTTTAAACGACAATAACTCTAGTTATAAAAGATGTTGTGTGAGGATCTACCTACCAAATTAAATCCCTTTGAGTCTAGTTTCCAACGCAACAAACGGTGCGTCATTTGGAGATGTATACCGAACGTTATGACCATTTTTCTGGGCATGTGTCACTAGCACGCCGATGCGGGCCCGCGCTAAAATATACGCGCCCAAGATAGAACACTGGGCAAACTAGCCGCCCAGATGCGCGGCCGCACTAGTAGTAGGCCCCTAAATACCCCAAGACCGGGAATAGAGAGTTGCCAAGCCATTTTTGGAGCAAGGGCTTGCTCTCTCGAGGGGATTTCGTCCCACTCTTCATTTCTATGATCCAAGGTAAGATATTTGGAGTACTTTGAGTTGATTACTACTTACAAACACTTATATTAACATGGGTTGATCTTAAAAATCCTTAAATATTCAAAAAATTCCTTCAAGAACTCAAAGGAGAGTTTTGTAAGATTTCTTCCAAAAGATAAATCCTACACCTTAGACTTACATATATAGATATATTATGAGAATATGAGTATGAATCACGTATTACAACTGGTAGCATGGTGGTTGGAAGCAATAAATTCCCAATTTAAATACATGAACATGATAGGAATTTAAAGGTGTTTGTTTGATGAAATTTTTGTTGGTTTGGGTGTGAATGATTGATCACACATGTGATGTTAAGAGTATTAATTGTCAAATAATAATGGTGGGATGAATTGTTGGTTAATGATACTAGTTGGATAAACCAAATCTATAGCTAGGAGGTGTAAATATCTATGCCTACAAGGTATTTGATAATATGCCTAAATGGCATAAGTTATGGAATTTGTTAGTAATATTGGCCCTATTGAGTGTTGTATTGTGGATTTAAGTTTACCTAAGAGTAGTGGATCATTATAGTACCATTAAGAGGCAAGTCCCAGATATGTATGGCTAAAATCCCGCCTTTTAGAAATCGAGCTTCATCGATGTTTGTGTGATTTTGGGCAGATTCGTTGCACGAGGAGGCCAATTGGAGAGGCATGGGCATAGCGAGCTAGACTTTTGGCCGTCTTGAGGTGAGTAATACTTGTAAATGATGTCCTGAGAGTTTGAAACCCTGGATTTGCATATCATAGTGGTGTATTGAGGTGACTTGCACGCCGGATATGAGTGTGGGGTAGAGAACCATTGGGGATTGTGACTTGGTCTGTCTCGGTTGTTGATTTTACTGCGTATTTAACTGAAATTACTTGTTATCATCATATTTGGGCCGATTGCCATGTTTGGGGTCTTGTGCTGACTTGTAGAATCCTTTGGGGGTTGATATTACTGTTTTAGCATAATTTGCATATCATACGGTCTCAGACCAAGGTTTTGAATACTGTTTTGCAAACTCAGCCATATTTCCAAGTTTTGAAAACTCAAATGATATTTTAAGTGTTATTTCGGGATGAGGACTACTGTTTTATAAATGCCCAAGGGGCTTATATTGTTTTCTGGATTGAGCAGAAGTTTGAAACAGTGATAACATTGACACTGTATGATGTAACTTGAAACAGTGGTAATAATGACACTGTATGATGTAGCTTGAAATAGTGAAAACAATGACACTGTATGATGTGACTTGAAATAGTAGTAACAATGGCACTGTATGATGTAAATTGGTCAGGTTTACAATGGCTGACTGGTTAGGTAACAATGACTGACCAAGATATTGCGCTTGGGCTGTAGGAGCCCCTCCAGAGTCTGTACACACCCCCAGTGAGCGTCGTCGATGATAAATAAATATGGATGGCTCGGGATGCACGCCATAATGGGTACTGAAATATACCATCATATGCATTGCATTGCATTCATGCATTTGTTCTGTCACGACCCCAAACCTGGTCGTGATGGCGCCCGGCCGCGAGGCTAGGCAAGCCCGACCAAACCACAACCAAGAACGGCATTCCATCCAAAAAGAAACAATTTAAGATAACACAGCGAATTTAATATCAAACTCCCAACCAGGGATAGAAAATACCAATGAAAACACAGCTGAGCAAGAACAATAATCCTCCAAAAACTGAGGAGTCACGAGTATAGAGCCTCTAACAAAACAGGATACAAGTCTGAACGGAAATGATACAAAGTCTGACAAAATAGCAAAAGGAACATGACTGATAGAGACAGGTAAGTGGTCCTGCGGATGCTGGGCAGCTACCTCAATACTCTGAATAGCTCGGGTAATCAACAGCAGCAACACTAGGTCTCTGGAGCACCTGGATCTGCATACAAGGTGCAGGGAGTATGGGGTGAGTCTACCAACTCAGCGAGTAATAAGCATGTATAAAAATCACCTAACGGAGCTACTGCAACTGTCGGAATTCCATTCCAACCCCCAGATCAAAATCTCACCTATCAACCGGAACTCGCCAAAATTCGAACTTAACCAATTCAAGCCTAATTCTACACTGGACCTCCAAATTAAATTCCGATTTTGCTCCCAAGTCATAAATCACCATCCGAAACTAGTCAAATCGTCATAAATCCGTTCTGAGCCCTCTAACACACAAGTCAACATACGGTTGACTTTTTCAACTTAAGCTTTCCTTAAGAGACTATTTGTCTCATTTCTATCCAAATTCTATCCGAAACACTTCAAATTCATCAATCACATATAATGAAACTCAAGGAAGCATAAAACAGGAATTCGGGGCAAAAATACAAGAGACGACGTGTCGAGTCGTCACATCCTCCCCTACTTAAACAAACGCTCGTCCTCGAGCGTACCCAGAGCTATACTAGAAGCAACCCAATAGCTAAATGACCTTACCAGGCACATGCCCGGGGTGATCCCACGTCACCTTAACTCACATAGGTACCAATAATATAACACAGCTGAAATTTCGCAATCCACCTGGCCTATAAATCGTAGAACCTCGTTGCACTTTCCGAAATCATACACAAGATCAGAATTGCACATCTATTCTCAGAATTAACTCGAACCAGCTGTAATAACCCACACCTGCAACCTCTGGTGAATTCATACAATATACCACACATTCCAACACTCTCGTATACTACCAATGATAACTAAAACACGCGATGAACTGTAGCAGTTCTTCAGATCAACCATTCATGAAGTCACTTCCATTTTGACTATTACCACAACAGATTTTCGGGCCACACCTCGATATTATCCTTCTAACCAGCTGAAATCAAATATGTTCATATTCATTAATGACCCTAATGCTCACCTCGAATCTAACACACCACCTCTGGTGATATGATACCTCAATACAGGCCTAAGCCACAACCGGAAGAGTTATACCTCAAGCTCATCAATACCTTTACGAAACCAAGCTGAGACCCCGTCTCACAACATAGGAATAAAGTATCTGAATCCTCCTCGAGAGGTCATAACTTCACGTGGCCTCGCCACAACGTGTGATCCTATCCCAACACTGTTACACATGAAGCACCTCATGTTACAATGCTCAAAGTAGACAGCCATGCATAGATCCATGCCTGAAACCAAAACCACCCATCACACTCACGGAGAAACAAGTAATATACACCATTCAGTCCTGGAAGGACACAACCAACACGTTGTTCGCCAAGCGATTCTCAATACGGACTTCCCTCAGAAGTCAGGAAGCAAGGAATACAAAGCAACACATGGAAAGCTATTCTCAACATCACACTATTGCGGCGTGCAACCCGACCCAGATAACATACTCGTGGCGGAGTGCCACCCGATCCACAAAATATACTCGTGGCGGCGTGCCAACCGATCCACACAACTACCTCACATAGGGAGGTGCACATCGAGCCAAATTTGCTCATAATAACAAAATCTCAACATTTGGTCGTAAGCAAACTGAGTGCATAAAGATATCTATTAAGCGTTGTAAGCTATAAGATTCCACTTCCGCTACTATGAATCATGACTGAGCCGCACGATATGGTGCCCAGCACCAAATAATTACCAAAATCCACAGTCTCGCCCGGCGACTTGCCCGGCCACAAGGACGCATCTGAAAAGACCCTCAATACCGGAACCGAAACAATAGTAGAATCCTCTATAATGACATCCACCTCGAAGGCCCAATCAAGGAACGCAATCCCTCCCAGCCGTCCGTTGGTCTTTGGAACACAACCAGTAAGCTATAACATAGTCTGATACACTTCGCCACGCAACCTGCGGCATTTCCCAACATGACTCGTAACATAATCGTTTAGAATTATCCAACACTGAGACAACAACTATACATTCAAATGTCATATCCAGAATTTAATATATTAAGCAAGGAAAGATCCACCTGGATTCCAAACTCCCAATAGCCATTGACAGTACCAATACAACGCACACGATCCATAACCACTACATAGACTGCACCGTAGAACTCCCAGTCTCCAACTAACCATAGCACACGAATCACTGAACCTAAACCCAAATACGAATACAGATTCTACCTCGAGTATCCAATTATTCCACGAGAGATATTCAAAAACTCCCTTGTACCGTCACACAACTCGGGTATCAGCAATCGATCATATAAGAAAGTGCCGCAACATTATTGGCGTATCATTTGTAGGATTAACCTTTTTTCGAGACATATCCTTTTTCGGAGACATATGCTATCGCCAAATCACTTCAAATTAACAGTGCCATTTCCTTGATTACCTGAAGCCACTCGCTATTTAGGACATAGCCAAATCCACCATACCTTTCAGAACTGAACCGAAACCTCGCACACGCCTATCTCGGTCCTTTACAACATACTGAATATACCAAATCCTCCAAGGATAACACGAGAACTTTCATCTCCCTTCTGCACCGCAGACATCGACGCACTCAACTAGTCTAGAACTTTCACTGATCCCATTTAGAGGGAGAAAAATTATTATACACTCCATGCTCCGCATGTTCATAGAAAACATACATCTCTAACCCATGATGAACTCAATAAGAATTCTCTCCCAATTCTATTTGCACAAGTTAAACTGCCAAGGACGGAATCCCTCTACCTGAACCAAGCTAAGCAGACTTTCAGTACTCAGGAGCTTCGCTGCCCAACGCTTATAAGAGCCCATCACCTCGAACACATATCAACGATTGATCATATCCTTATCATACCGATTCGGTCCCCTAACAAGTTACTTTATTTGTCTAGATTCCCACCTGATTCATTTTCAACTTGATGTACCCTCTTGCTGTAGCACCACAATGCCTCAACCCAGGCTCACTATATGAAACCCAAACACCAGACCACATTGTCTAAGACCCATAGGCCATTGAATACTTCCTCAAACGTCCTCAGAAATACCACATCCCAAAGGACCTTACCCGAAGAATTTCCTTCGACTCTGAATTAGTTGCCATTACTTCCCCAAATACTGATACATAGAATTCCTGTAATCAACATAAAATACCACAAGTCTTGACCTATTCTAATGAAACAACTAACTTGGTCACCTACTCAACCTCAACACTGGAGTGATACATATAGAATCTTGAACACATCCACACCATTCTCGAAAATCATCACTCTTACACATATGGCAATTCACTTGACTTAATGAATCGAACCACTCGTGCCTTATAGAACTCTGACATCACAAGACGCGATCTTATTTCGATACAACCAAACAACTTTCTTCTCTTAACACTAAGCATCCCTTTTCGTCAACTCAAGACATTCTCTTATTTTCCCACATATACGAAGCACCATATAACCTTTGGCAAAATTTCTCTTCACTCGTACCACTCTCGGATCACTTTCTGCAACTAGAACTGATTTACTCACATGAATCGAAATTAACACAGTACATAACAGTTCAATCAGCTAATCCACATCAACCTCCCCAACTTAGCTCGAAGCCATATACATCACAACACATGTAATCTATTGCTATTGTAATATCATGGTGAGATTAGGCTCACATTCTCATAAGCTTGAGGAAACACGGATCCTCAGTAATTCTAACTCTTCTGCAATTCCTGCATTCATTCATACAATCGTTAAGCCCACTCTTAAGGCGAAAAAACTTCTACTAAGTCCAAGTTTCCAAAAATATTTCGGCAGAGTTTCCTTTGTAATTGAGCCTATCCACCTGCCAGAGAATCACCCAAACCATCCTATCTACACATCCACGACTTGACAAAGCATCATATTGTATATCAGCAACATTAAATCTCAATACTATATGTATTATACTATCACAATTGACACATGAACATGCGCCGCACCTGTTCGAATCATAACACATAGGGTATACCTTTCAATTACACATGAGATCTTCTAACATTCACATAAGGATCGTACCACTTCCAAACACTCTGCAGGAGATAACCCACATGCTTCTTTCAATATAATATTTTGGTATATTATCCACCATCATACACCTCGCACGATCACTTAGTCTTCTTGAGTCTGAACTCATACCACAGCATGCAATCTATTCCACTCCCAGCTAAGAGACTCGAACAGATTCTTCACGTACCCATAACTCGGGGTAACACATGCGATCGCAATGGAAATCAAACACTTAATGGTTTTTTTATCACCTAGCAGAACTTCTTCGACACTACCAAGTCGTACAGACTCATCAAACGGCACCAACATACTCATCATGAAGCTATCCAGCCTCCAATACCACAATTAGGGACAATACAGAACTTATGAACTCATAACATCAGCTCAAGGAGTCAGCACCTTGGTGCTCCAGCTATAGACAATATCTGGCCTCAAGTCCTCCAGACTAGCCCAACATCATCCTCACGAAGATTGCATCTCGCCCCTCGATCGGGGTATCTCAAGCCATCGAAGCACATATAATACCGAGTGCTCATACATGCATGGAACACGTGGAAGGAATTTCAAGAGTTACTTTTTCAAGCTGAATCAAGAACACACAATAAGATTTCAAGAAAGTGGAGTGTTTCCTAAAGGTTCTGTAGCCTCCTGCTTATAAGTGTGGTGAACGACACAACCATAAACAAGACTCTACTAAACCGGCTTATGACTCGCGAGACCTAGTAAACCTAGGCTCTGATACCAACTTGTCATGACCCCAAACCTGTTCGTGATGGCGCCCGGCCAAACCACAACCAAGAACGGCATTCCAGCCAAAAAGAAACAATTTAAGATAACACAATGAATTTAATATCAAACTCTCAACCAGGGAGAGACAATACTAATGAAAACACCACTGAGCAAGAACAATAATCCTCCAAGAACCAAGGAGTCACGAGTACAGAGCCTCTAACAAAACAGGATACAAATCTGAACGGAAATGATACAAAGTTTGATAAAATAGCAAAAAGGAACATGACTGATAGAGACAGAGTAAGTGGTCCTGCGGACGCTGGGCAGCTACCTCAATACTCTAAATAGCTCCAGCAATCAACAACAGCAACACTAGGTCTCTATAGCACCTGGCTCTGCACATAAGGTGCAGGGAGTATGGGGTGAGTCTACCAACTCAGCGAGTAATAAGCATGTATAAAAACCTGACCTAAACAACTCTGAATGATCTGAAAATTTGCACACATATAAAAAATCACCTAACGGAGCTACTGCAACTGTCGAAATTCCATTCCGACCCCCGGATCAAAATCTCACCTATCAACCGGAACTCGCCAAAATCCGAACTTAGCCAATTCAAGCCTAATTCTACACCGGACCTCCAAATTAAATTCCGATTCCGCTCCCGAGTCATATATCACCATCCGAAACTAGTCAAATCATCGGAAATCCATTCCGAGACCTTTAACTCACAAGTCAACATCCGATTGACTTTTTCAACTTAAGCTTTCCTTAAAGAGACTATTTATCTCATTTCTATCCAAATTCTATCCGAAACACTTCAAATTTACCAACCATATATAATGAAACTCGGGGAAGCATAACACAGGGAATTCAGGGCAAAAATACAAAAGACGACGGGTCGGGTCGTCACATGTTCATTGTTTGTTGTCGTTGTGATATTTCTTGAGATATTTATCTTTTGTGCTAGTATTATCTGATCATTGACCGTTGAGGCCCGAGTGGCTGACCAGGAATAAGGATATTGCCTGAGGGGCAGATTTTTGTGCATAGTACCACAAGTTGTTTTTGAAAGTATATTCGCAACCGTTGAAAAGATCATTTAAAGAGGTTTTAAACTAAGTTGGATATTTTCTAAAGGATTTTTTCCGGACTTACCGTTTTTCTAAAAGATTTGTGTTGTCCTATATTGTATGCTGGTGTTCTCTTACGTGATTTCTTGCCGCTCAGTTATTATTTACTTTTATTACCACTGAGTTGGAAGTACTCACTTTACTCCATGCACCTCGTATGCAGTTGCAGGTATTGTTCGCCCGATATCGGGTTATTAGCGGATTGAAGATTTGTTATCTTAGCTAAGCTAGGTGACCGCTAGCATCCACGTCACCAGATCTTCTCTCTTATTATATTTTGTTCATATTAATTTCAGACTTTGTTTCCCATTTTTGTACTTGTAGTTATTTAGCGAATTCTGTAGTAGCTCATGAATAGTGACACCCCAATTTCGGGCTGTGACGGTATGGTTCCCAGTTGTTATCTTTGTTTTTCCAAACATATGATTATGCTAATCATGTTTTATCTTTATATATGTTAAATAACTGTTACAAAGGAAGCGTTTGTTTTGTTGGCTGGCCTTGTCTTCACGAGAGGCGCCATCATGACCGGGTTTGGGATTTGGGTCGTGACACTTTGTCCCCACGTCTAAGTCATACCCTTGCTTTAGTCGACCAATGCTCAAAGGCGTACCCATCAGCATAGAGACTTCTAGGATCAAATTTGACCCTATACAATCAGTCCCTCCGTTCGTTGGAGGCTCATTCAATAGACGTCTCCAATGGATGGAACTGCAAACCTCGTCTTTGGACAATTTGACCATATACTTGGACGGCAACAGGAACAAGGTGAAATGCGTAACGTTGTTGAGCCGTTGACGCTTGGTTTCCTTTTCGGGATAATGTCACCGCCTGCATGCATCATTATTACACTTATTCCCGAGGCGGTTCAATAGGTGATGTGATGTTTTTGTTTCTTGTGCCCGTTTTGAATCATGCCTTTTTGATTTCCGTGAAACTCAACCCTATAAATAGGGGAAAGGTTCAATCTGATTCATCTTTCGAACCATTGGAAAGTATTTTTCGGCTTCCTTCTTTGTCTTTCTTTCTTGTAACCGTTATTTCGTGTGAGACTTTTCCACTTCTTTGAAATCATATTTTTCATCATTAGTACCTTATTTCTTAAACAGAACAACATGACAAAGCGTCATCAAGGTAGTAAAAAACCAAGGACACTGCACCCATCTAGGGTTCCACCTTTCCCTAGCAGCGAAGAGGAAGAGGTAAAAAACACCCTCGTTCCCCTCATAGTTGATAATGTGCTTCCAAAGGAAATGCACATTCGAAGGGATTTTCATACGAAAAGCTCAGCTCTTCCCTGGGAGCATAGTGAATTATTGCAGCCCCATTTGGACAATCTTCGAGCGACACATAATGTTCTGGGCCATGTGGAAATGGCTTTGGTTGGAACAGATATGTCAATGTGAATAGGCCTGGATACTGCACTTTTTACGAGTATCCATTTTTTATCGGCTATAGCCTCCCAATTTACCCTTTAGCGGAGGAGTTCTGCCGCTTATTCAACATATGTCCAGCCGAACTTACTCCTTACACTTTGAAGGTATGTAGGATTCTGACCACGTACGTGGCCAGTGCTGAGTGCGAAGTCTTAGTTCATCATCCTTTACAATTATTCAGCATTGGTTACCTCAGGGGTACCATATTGCAACTGAAGAGCCGTGGTACGAAGGGCTTGGTAGTTAAGGCTGACAACAAGAGCAATCGTGGCTTCTGGCACATGTACTTTTATATCAGAATGGAACACCTGGTGTCGAACCTTAATGGGTTTCCCGAAAAGTGGAACTTAGAACGTAAGCACCTCTGTGTGTGGAATTCCTGATTGTATATTGTTTTGCCCGCGCGACCACTGTGACTCTTCTTTTTTTGTAGTAAGGGATTCTTCACCCCAATTCATCGATGATATTAAATCATGGGTGGAAAAGTTGATACCTTATGCGGAGGAGTGCCGTACCTGGGCCGCATTTCGTCAACAGTATGACCCCTTAGGTAATTCTTCGGCTTTGGTTTGAACACTCCTTCAGGTTTTGACCTGACTCACTCGTGTCGGCAGGTCAGAGCGTCCCCAAGAAGAAAAAGGTTGTTGTTATATCACCCAGGGTGGAGACTGATTCTGATGGTGAAGACATACCCCGCAGATCATTCAATGACGACATTCCCGCAATTTCTCAGTAGGAGATTACGCATGTGGCGGCATCCGCAAGTGGAGGAGACTTCGGAAGGTGAAGAGCCGCCAGAGGGAAAACGACGGTGGTTGATAATGGGTAAGGGAATAGCAGCTGAAGATGAGGGGATCAGTGAGCCTCGTCAAGATTCGAGGCCAGTTTTCATGGTCGATGCCATCCGTTTAGGGAAGTCGGCTCCTCAAAGAAGAGTCGTCGCCGATACCAGCCCAGCCCGTGTTACGGAGGGCGATTCTTGGCTGCTTTTGGAGAAGTGGGCGTTGATACTGAGAGAGCGGGCCCTCCTGGAGGTGTAAATAGGTTCACAAGGGATCCAACCCGCATAGGGATGACGGCGGGTAGGTTCAACCACTGAATCATGATCCTAAGAGGGTATAATTACTAGAGAGCAGCGAGCAGGCTGCAGCGGAGATGACCCTGTTATGTGCAAATGTTGAGCATGAAATGCTGAAGGGTGTTAATGACAGGGATCTGTCTCGAAGGGTCGCTGGCACAGCCTTGCAGGTAGCTTTCAGTTTTTCTTTGTGGGTCGTGAGGGCGACTTTGATATGTACTGACTTGTCTTTCCTCTTTTTCCTATCCTTTTTAGACTCTCGTTTTGGAGTTAGAGAGGAGGCGGAGTACGCAAAAGGAGGTGACCACCTTCAACAAAATGGTGAAGAAGTATAAACAGTGTCGTGCCAAGCATCAGGCATTGGCGGATATGCTTAAACAGGACCCGGAGTTTCGGGTGTTCTGTGAGGGCCTGAAATAATCATAGGATCAACTAAAATGGAGGGTGGCCAAGCTGGAGGAGGTCGATGAGCAGCTGATGGCTGCTTTGGCTCGGAACATTGAGCTAGAGACTCTTCTTCAGTCGAAGGAAGAGGAGTTTGAGATTAGCCGCGAGGTAGCGGCTAAGGCTGCTCAATTGCAGACCATAATCGCTTCCTTGACCGCCGAACTCGACACCAGGGCGGCTAAGATTGAGGTCCTCAAGCGGACCTCTCCGCCAAAGTCTGAAGATGATGCGCATCATGAGGCACATGAGATGTGGGTGTACGCAAAAGCTAGGTTGGTCATACTTGAGGAGTACTTGTCTGCGGGTCGAGCCATTGAGGCAGAGGTTTAGGAACAATGGCGTGTAGATCGTGTTGCCCGTGAAACTTGCGGGTATAGCTCTGACTCTCCGGATCGAGCAGGCTATAACTCTGAAGACGTCAATCGTCTAGAATCTGGCTCTTGGATTTCTGCAACTTACCAACCCGGGGGTGGAGATGGACAAGATGGAGGACAGGCAGGGGACAATGAGCAGAATAGCGGTCACGCAGGAGGTGATAGGCGAAGCGGCGAAGCCCCTTATGTATTTTATTTATTTTTTGTTTTGTTGTATTTTGGAATGTAATAGGGACCTTTTGTAAGTTCAGGTGTACATGCATTTCTTTGGATGATAATGAAAGTCATACTCTTGCTGCCATTTCTTTACTTTCATATCTTTTATTTTTGGTACCTCTTCTCCGTAAAGCGGGTGCTTGCTTTACTTGTTGTTGTCGAATTGGGTTGACGATCGACGACGGTGGCCTTGGCCAGAATAGTGTCGATGGCCTTCGCCATGCACGTGACTTCGGTTGTCGTCACATGACATGCTCGCCGTTGTTTGGCCTGGTCGACGATTAATGATGATGGCCTTACCCATAATACAATCAATTTCCTTAGACATGTATGTAACTTCGATAGCCGTCGAATTACTTGCTTGTCGTAGTCGAGCTGGGTCGACTTATGGATGACAATGGCCTTAGCCATAGTACTATCGGTGGCCTTTGCCATATCGTGTTGATAACCGTATCCACGTAGTTTAAACGGCCTTAGCCATATGTGTGACTTTGATTATCGTCAAATCATTTGCTTGCTGTAGTCGAACTGGGTCGACAATTGATGGTGATGGCCTTAGACATAACAACGTCGATGGCCTTAGCCATATCGTGTTGATGGTCGTAGCCACGTAGTGTTGATGGCGTTAGCCATATGTGTGACTTCGATTATCATTGAATTACTTACTTGTCGTAGTCGAACTGGGTCAACGATTGATGGCGATGGCCTTAGCCATAAACTGTCGATGGCCTTAGACATATCGTATTTATGGTCGTAGCCACGTAGTATCGATAGACTTAGCCATATGTGTGACTTTGATCATCGTCGAATCACCTGCTTGCCGTAGTCGAACTGGGTCGACGATTGACGGCAATGGCCTTAGCCGTAATAATATTGATGGCCTTAGCCATATCATGTTGATGGCCTTAACTATATGCGTGACTTCGCTTATTGTCGAATCACTTGCTTGCCGTGTCGAACTGGGTCGACGATTAACGGTGAAGGCCTTAGCCATAATACATTGGAGATCGTGGCCTTAGCCATTTTCACATTGGAGATGGCCTTAGCCGTTTATACATTGGAGATGGCCTTAGCCGTTTATGCACTTGAGATGGCCTTAGCCATTTACACGTTGGAGATGGCCTTAGCCGTTTATACATTGGAAGATGGCCTTAGCCGTTTTTGCATTGGATATGGCCTTAGCCATTTATATATTGGAGATTGCCTTAGCCGTTTATGCACTTTAGATGGCCTTAGCCGTTTATGCACTTGAGATGTCCTTATCCGTTTATACGTTAGAGAAGGCCTTATCCGTTTACACGTTAGAGATGGCCTTAGCCATTTATACATTGGAGATGGCCTTAACTGTTTTCGCATTGGAGATGACCTTAGCCGTTTACACGTTGGAGATGGCCTTAGGTGTTTACATACTGAAGATCATGCTAGTCCAGTCCTTTTACCACGCCAGTATGGAGAGCGTATGAAGTAGCTGGTATGATAAAATCATTCCGCAAATATCTCCAGGTGTCCCCTTCTTCGTCTCGTAATAAAACCCAATTGGTACAAAACTCGGGTAAGGGAAAAAGAGTACGACTCTGGAGATGCCTTTTAGAAATGGAAATACTTGAGGTGGGCGACATTCCAATTATTTTGGAGCGTTTTTCCTTCCATCGTTTCTAATTGGAATGCTCCTTTACTTGATGCAGTTGTGATTTTGTAGGGTCTGTCCCAGTTGGTGCCCAATTTTCCTTCGCTTGGATCTTTTGATGCCAATGTTTTGGTTTTGAGGACATAGTCTCCCACTTTGGGTGATCTTATTTTGTCTCTCTTGTTGTAGTATCTTTTGACCTATTGTTTCTGAGCCACCATTCTTATGTGGGCCATTTCTCTTATTTCCTCGGCCTCATCGAGGTCCTGAAGTCTGTTTATGTTGTTCTCTACTCCGCTGGTATGTGAATACCTCAAGCTTGGCTCGTCGACTTTGACTAGAATGACCGCATCGGTTCTGTCGACCAGTGAATACGGTGTTTCTCCTGTGTTGGATTTGGGTGCGGTCTGGTGTGCCCACAACACTTCTAGTAGTAGCTCGGGCCATATCCCTTTGGCTTCCTCGAGTTTCTTTTTCAGCATCTTCAGTATTGTTTTCTTGGAAGACTGTGCTTGGCCGTTGGCGGTGAGGTGATATGCCGTGAAGAGTATTCGCTTAATATGCCATTTGTCGTAGAACTCTGTCATCTTCTGACTGATGAACTGTCATCTGTTGCCGCAACTGATTTCTTTGGGAATGCCGAATCGGCAGATGATATTCTTCCGTATGAAGGCGATGACTTCCTGTTCACGTATTTGGGCATACGCATTTGCTTCCACCCACTTGGAGAGATAGTCAGCTAAAACTGATAGAAATCGTACCTTTCCTCGTCCCGCTGGTAGGGGACCGACTATGTCCATCCCGCATTTAATAAAAGTCGAAGGGGAAGTGACTGAATGGAGGGGTTCTCCTGGTTGGTGTATCGTGGGGGAATACTTTTCGCATTGTTTGCAGCGGCGAATGTATGTTGCTGCCTCTTTCTTCATAGTGGGCTAGTAATAGTCGGCTTGTATTATGCAGCGCATGAGGGCGCGGTTACCTATGTGGGCACCACAGTGACCCTCGCGTACCTCTTCGAGTACTGTGTTGCGACCAAAACACTCACGCAAGTGTACGCGATCGACAATTAATATAGTAGTAAGTAAAGTGTCGTTCCCACAAGGAATTGTGATCAACTTCTCGACTGATGTAGACTCATACAATTATCAATACAAGCTAAACTATCACAAAATGTTTAAAGAACCAATTCACAACTTATTTAATAATTTCACAATAATTCAACACAAAATTACTATACTAAGCTCACAATATGTTTATAACAATTTGTAGAAATATATTCCCGGGTCATGGACTTGCTAGAAATTATGCTACTATATTAGCTTTGGACTTGCTAGAAATTATGCTACTATATTAGCTTAAAATTGATTTATCAAATTATCCGGGTTATTGATTATAGTGTTAATAATATTCATAATAATCTTTCGAGTTCTTATGCAGCTATTCAAGTTAAATTAATACCTATATTTCCATGGTATTAATATTAGCAAGAATGCATTTACAACTCCTATTCTTCAACCAAACAAGGCAATTAAGTATATGTCTATCTTAATTGTGAATTCTTCACCTGATGCCCGGGATTCAAAACTTGTTCTATTTGATTCTATATGCAACCAAGAATTTCCTTTGTCAAGTTTAATTCAAGATTCGTAAATAATATCACTATTAGCTACGCAGTAAAATAATTAAGATCAGAATCAAATAAACAGCCCATAACGATAGCTTCAATATATTCAATCTAAACTTCAAATAATATAATTATCTAACATCCATGACCAAGAATATTAGAGTTTTAGCTACTCATAATCATACAAAAACTTAACCATAATTGTATTAAACAAAATATATGTAAATACAAGAAGAAAGTTTAGAAAAACTTGATGAATTCTTGCTTCAAGATTGTATCTTCTTCTCTCTTCACTTCAAGAATTGAGTTTCTCTTCACTTTCTCTCTCTAATAATAATTTTCTCCAATCTCAATCTGATCTACTCCACTAATGGAGCTTTTGCTTTATCTAAATTAAGTGGGATCAAGAGGATATTACAAAAATAACCCTAAACAACCATTTTCCGGATCTGGACTAGCGCGGCCGCGCATCTAGCCGCACATTTGACCGTGCTAGTCCACTTATGCTTAATTCTTGGTTTTGTTTTCTTGCTCTTCCACCATAATTAGCCCCGAGGGATTTGTATTGCTCCAAAGTGATTCCAATCTTATATTGTTTTCATAGTATAGGCTTCTTAACCTGAAATATATACAATTCACTATTAAAGCCTATAATTTATCGATTAATCACAATATATACTTGGAATATAATCAAGTACAAGAATAAACAATAGTTAAATCATCAAGATTTCACATATTTTCAACACCCCACACTTAATCTATTGCTAGTCCTCGAGCAATCAAACTATCATATTAGAACTAACTCTAAAGATCCCTTCCTCAATCATTTACCCTAACGCATTAAACCTAGAACAATGTAAATATGTTACTCATAGCAATGAATAATCCTAGCCTCAAAATGTGAATCTCAAATGCCATTCAATAATTTAACCTCCTCAACTTACTCTAAAATGAAATCAAGAATTGCTTTGTCATCACAAGTCATATGCCGTCACCATCACACCAACAAGAGAGATTTGGAATTTACTCAGCACATTCAAATCATATACTTATATATATCAATGAAAGTGCTCACTCTCAAAATAGAAGTCACATGCATGCAATGAGTACCATAAGCTTGCCCGTAATGTAAATTTCTACTAATTTAGACTAGCTCGGCTAAAATCAATTAGGACTTTTTTCAAGGTTGTAGTGTAGGTTAAGGGATTGGTAGGATGAATTTACGAACAGTGACTAACTCCCCTAAGCACTTTAACACATCAATGCACCTTTCATTTTTTTCTTTAACTCACTTTTCATTCACAAACAATATATCTTTCCAAATATTCCCTTCTTCTTTAAGCACTCTATTTATTTATACCCACTAACTGGAACAAAACATCATGTATTGTTCCAAGGGTGTATTCCACTAGAGATGTATATGTGCTACAAAACAAGTGCCCTTTGTAACGTTTCATTGGCTCCACTAAAAAACCACCCCACACTTAATTCCTTCTTAATTCTTTTAGTATCATTTTCACAAATTAAGTGCTTTAAGAGGAAAAAGTTTCAAAATAAGTTCAACGAAGAACAAAAGGTATAGGCTTGTAATGTGGTTGCCAAACAAAAAGTCTATAAGCTCAAAAGGGTTAACTAGGGATAAATGTTATTTGTTATAAGCAATTAAGCTCAAAAAGATCAAAAAAAGCCTAATATTATTTTTCAAACCAAGCATCATCTAATATTTCGATTTAATTCACATATTGGGCAAGTTATAGACACAAATAAAATGCATGGACTACACAATTATCACCACACATGGCTTATAACTCATTCAGATTAGCTCATCAAGAGGCACTTTTATTGAATAGTCAATTCAGTACATAAATACAATCCGAGGCACTTTCCATGAGATTCAACATTGAAGACTAAGCGTCACGCTCTAGGGTTTATTATGTTTGGGTGTGTTAGCTCTATGGGTTAAAATTATAAGTAAATAAAACAGAAAATAAAAACTACTTATACCCGATTCAAATACACCCTTGGAAAAGAACCATGTCATGAATAAAAACCAAGGGGAATTATTTAAATTAAACCAAAACTAGCATAACTGAATAATGTATATATATATACATATATATTTTTTTTTAAAGATTACTATTTATCAGCACTATTTTTTATCAACACTGTAACATAAAAATAACATAATTAACAATACTATGAAAACATAAATTAAAAGCAATTTTAACACATTGCATAGTATAACTAAACTCACTGCAACAAGAAAAACCCAAATACTTCAAAACAAAATACAGTCCATAAACCTACAGCCCACACTTAAATATTAGGCATGTCGCATGACTGTACTTGATTAAAAAGAAAAGAATTAGGTGATACTTCCCCGAAGTTTTTTCTTCGACTTGACTTGTCGGTCAGCTATCTCCTCCACACGCTGGCCCAACCCAGTCATTATGGTGCGAAGATCCTCCACTTCTCTCTCCAATGTGTTTTGGCGAGGTGATCTTGTAGAGCGGGAGGAAAAAACTACTAGTGATAGTGTTGCTGCTGGTGCTGCTTGTGATGCTGATCGTGACAGTCTTGCAGTTGATGTGCGAGGTGCTTCTGGTTGTATCTCAGCTTCGACTCCAGTTTCCTCAATTTCCTCCTTATTTTCATCGTTGTCATCATCATCAGAGCTGCCTGATGCTTCCACTTCTATTACATCCGGCTCCAGTTGTCACTTTGTCAGCTCGAATTTTCCTATCTTTTTCAACCAACCCATCAGCAGGTTGATATTCTGGCACATTGGCAGCCCTGTATAATTGAGTCACGAGTGAAGGAAAAAAGAACCCATACCTCTTGATCGGGCATCTAATGAATATTTCATCATGTATGACCTTAGCCACGTCAAAGTCATGTCCATAAATAAAGCACCAGATAAGAAAAGCTCGGGGCGCATTGACCTATGATTTGTTGTATGAAGGGATCAATCGTGCACAGATGAGATGTAGCCAACACTTTGCTTCAAGTGTGAGTGCATTAGAATTGAACTTTTGCCCATAAGTCATCCAAGGTATTTCTTTGCCAGGCGCCAAAATAGTTTCAAAGAACCTTTCCCAAATTTCATATGTGGGGTTCTTACCATAGACATAGAAATCATTATGCTCCTCTGGAGGTGCAGGCAGCTGATAAGCATTACGAATCGCTTCGAGTGAAGCATTCACTGCTCTTTGGCGCACTGTGACAATTCCATTTGTATGCTCGGGAACATTGGCATAGAATTTCCTTACAACCATTAAATTTGCATCACATGGTTCATTGACAAATGTAAGTAAGCCCCTTCATAGCAACTCAACTCATTGACAAATACGAGGGCACAAATATTGAAGTTTTCTCATATCAACACCCCGTTCAGGAATTGGCTTCTTGTTTGCTTTTTTACAAATCTCTCCTGAGCTCTGGCAGAAACAAATTTTGTACTATCAAATGGGCGTTCCATTATTGCCCCTCTTGATCTAGCTCTGCCTGTTTGGCTGCTTGAGGAAGCACTTGTAGTTCTTCTTTTCCTGGGTTAGTCATTATTCTTGCAAAAGAAAAACCTCTTAACACAACCCAATCAAGAATGTGCTATTTAATGGTGTTACTTAGACTTCACACTCATCAGTTGTCACAAATATCCTTTCCTTATTCATTTGGGATTTTTCACAAACACATTGCATGCATTATATTTTCTCATCCCATTTTAACAATTTTTGAACAATAATCACCCTTATATAATCCTATATTATCACCAACCAAGTGGGATTCCACCCCACACTCATCAATCAACAGCACCCTAATAATATTCTACTAATTTATACACAATTTATGTACACTCAATCACAACATATGTATAAACACTTCAACAAAAATCTTAAGAATAAAAATGAAACCAAATTAACCATCATCTATATCATTAAAACACTATCATTATATTACACAGTAACTAACAACACTATTAACATATTTACTTAAACATAAAAATAAAATCTGAAAAATAATCAAGAAAATAAAAACAACAAGAAAGAAATAATTAAAACTAATATTTTACTATCATTTCAACTTATGATGATGGGTATTAAATTATAACTACAACCAACTTATGTAAGTATGAACAAGGAAAAGAATCTGACAAAATATTAAAAAATTCGAAAATTAAAAAAAAACTCGAAAATTAAACATAAAAAATACATTAATACATACCTTTGTTGGAAGAACAAGATGTAGAGGAGGATGAGAGTGGATGAGGGTTTGTTTGGTTTTGGGTATAGTGTTTGTGGAAGATGGGTTTGGAGAAGAAAGGATTTTGGATTTGGAGAAGAAGGGTTTTGAGAGGGAAGAGATTAGAAATTATTGAAAATGGGGTAAGGGAATATGGGAATATCAGATTTTAGGGGTAGATAGGAGGGGTAAGATAGTTATTTTACAAGCTAAAACCAAAACAAAAAAGAAAAAAATAAATAAAAAATTTGTCCAAATACCTGTACTAGCACGGTCAAACCCTGAAGATGTGCGGCCGCGCTAGCCAGGTGCGCGGTCAAATGCGCGATCAAATGTGCGGCCGCTCTAGTGGGGGGTTTCTGAATTTTTTAGTTTTTATTTAACGCATACCTTAACCTTCTCCCTTTTTCACCTGCATTGATTTATACTCAATAACAATCATAAAAAAAATTACCATAATCGTTGGTTGCCTCCCAACCGGCGCCTTATTTAACGTCGCGGCACGACTACACAATTCATTGCACATCAATCAAGTTTACTGAGGTCTTGTGACGATTAATGTCACCACCCAATTGTGTTTTACTCGCTGCCCATTCACCAAAAATGTACCTGTTGAACTCATGTCTCTTAATTCCACAGCTCCGTGAGGTTTTACTCTAACCACAACAAAAGGGCCAGACCACCGAGATTTAAGTTTTCTGGGAAAAAGCTTTAATCTCGAGTTGAACAATAGAACTTCTTGTCCCGGCTCGAACTCTCTATGATGAATGTGCTTATCATGCCGCTTCTTATTCTTCTCTTTTAAAGCTTGGCATTCTCATATGCAGCAAGCGAAATTCATCGAGCTCATCAAGTTGCAACAACCTTTTCTTTCCAGCCAATTGTTCATCTATGTTCAGCTTCTTTATTGCCCAATATACCTTGTGCTCAAGTTCAACGGGCAAGTGACATGCCTTCCCATACACCAATTTATATGGAGAAGCACCTATGGGAGTTTTGTACGTTGTTCTGTACTCCCACAATGCATCATCTAACTTCCTAGCCCAATCTTTTCTATTGGCACTCACTGTTTTCTCAAGGATTTGTTTAATCTCTCTATTTGAGACCTCTACCTGAACACTTGTCTGAGGGTGATAGGCAGTAGAGACCTTATGCTTGACGCCATATTTTGAAAGAACATTGTTCAAAAGTTTGTTACAGATATGCGTACCTCCATCAATGATTAAAACTCTGAGAGTTCCGAAACGTGTGAAGATATGCTTCTTGACAAAACCTTTGCGTCATTGGAAGGAAGAGCAATGGCTTCCACCCACTTAGAAACATAATCAACCGCCACCAAGATATATCTTTGAACATTCGAGGAGGGAAAGGGTCCCATGAATTCAATTCCCCAAACGTCAAAAAGTTCCACCACCAGAATATTTTGTAAGGGCATTTCATTCTTCTTAGCGATTGTCCCGGTTCTCTAGCACATGTCACACAATTTAACAAACATATGTGCATCTTTAAACAATATAGGACAATAAAAACCTGATTGTAGCACTTTCTAAGCAGTCCGATATCCTCCATGATGACCTCTATATGGTGATGCGTGGCAACTATGAAGGATGGCGCTCATCTCTTCATCGGGAATACATCTCCTTACCAGCTGGTCTGCACAAAGCCAGTACAAGAAGGGCTCATCCGACATATTTAATCTCACATCATGTAAGAACCTTCTTCTTTGATCTGGTGTTAATTCTGGAGGAGTCACTCCAACTGCAATGAAGTTCACATAATCACCATACCACGGGGTCATGCTTGTAGTGAGTGCCAACAGCTGGTCATCTAGGAATGCTTCTTTGATAGCCTCCCTTTCAATCACATGGCCATGGTTTTCCAACCTGGACAAATGATCTGCAACCTAATTCTCCGTGCTTTTTCGATCTCTAATCTCCAAATCAAAATCCTGCAAAAGAAGAACCCATCGGATTAATCTTGGTTTGGCATCTTTCTTTGCAAATAAATACCTGATGGCGGAGTGGTCTGTGTAGACTATGACTTTGGTTCCCACTAGACAGGACATGAATTTGTCAAATGCCCACACTACCGCAAGTAACTCTTTTTCTGTGACAGCATAATTCAATTGAGATGGATTAAGAGTTCTGCTTGCATAACGAATGGAGTAAAGGATATTATCCTTCCGCTGTCCCAAAACAGCTCCAATGGCCATGTCACTAGCATCACACATTAACTCAGATGGGAGTTTCCAATCTGGAGCAATGATAATTGGTGCAGTAACTAGTCTTATTTTTAGCTCATCAAATGCTTTCAGACAAGCATCATCAAACTTGAAGGATGTATCTTTTTCAAGAAGCCTGCACAAAGGAGAAGAAATTTTTGAGAAATCTTTAATAAACCTACGATAAAATCCTGCATGCCTTAAGAAACTGAGGATGCCTTCGACAGATGTGGAGGCAATTTTTCAATTGCTTCCACCTTTTTCTTGTCCACTTGCAGACCATCCTTTGACACCTTGTGTCCCAATACTATACCTTCCTGCACCATAAAATGTCACTTTTCCCAGTTTAGCACAAGATTAGTCTCTTCACACCTGGCAAGTACTTTATCAAGGTTCATAAACAATCATCGAAAGACCATCCCAAAATAGAGAAGTCATCCATAAAAACTTGTACAAATCTCTCAACCATATCAGTAAAGATGGCCATCATACACCTTTGAAAAGTCGCAGGTGCATTACAAAGACCAAATGGCTTTCTTTTGAACGCATACGTGCCATAAGGACATGTAAAAGTGGTCTTTTATTGGTCTTCTAGGGCTATAGTAATTTGATTATACCCCGAGTAACCATCCAAGAAGCAGTAGTACTCCTGGCCAGCCAACCTATCAAGCATTTAGTTAAGGAATGAAAGGGGAAAGTGGTCCATCCGGGTGGCATTGTTCAATTTTTTATAGTCAATACAGATTCTCCACCCTGTTACAGTTCTTGTTGGAATCAAATCATTGTTCTCATTTACTACCATAGTCATCCCTCCTTTCTTGAGGAGACATTGCACTGGACTCACCCATTTACTGTCAGAGATAGGGAATACTATACCTGCATCAAGCCATTTGATCACTTCTTTTCTTTCCACTTCTTTCATGTTGGGATTTAGGCAGCGTTTTTGTTCTATGCATGGCTTGTGTCCTTCCTCCATGAGTATTTTGTACATGCAGAAAGCAGGACTGATACCTTTGATGTCAGACATTTTCCACCCAATTGCTTTCTTATGCTCTCACAATACTCTCAACAATTTTTCCTCCTGCAATTTAGATAAATCAGAAGAAATAAATAACAGGTAAAGTATTAGAATTACCCAAAAAAGCATAAAGAAGGTGAGAAGGTAAAGGCTTCAATTCCAGTTTTGGAGCTTCTTCAATTGATGGTTTCGGAGGTGGCCCTTCTGGTCTGTTCAAAGGTTCAAAAGGAATTAATCCTCTCAAGTATTCACAAGATGCATTCAGAATATGCTTCATTTCTTCCACCTCATCATCAATCTCCAGACTTTCAAAGAATACAATCGCCTTCTCTAAAGAATCTTTCAAGTACACACTTGGGGCTATGAATTTCTCATCGATCTACATGACAGAGATCATAGACAATTCTTCTTAATGGTGAGGAAGTTGCAGAGCTTTATATACATTAAACACTACTTCCTCGTTGTCAACTGTCATTATCATTTTACCTTCCCGGACTTTAATTACAGCATCACCAGTGGCTAAAATAGGTCTTCCTAAAATAATGAGAACTTTTTCATCAGCTTCAAAATCCAAAATGATAAAATCAGCTTGAAAAATAAATTTCCCAATTTTTAACAGCACATCTTCAATTACTCCTTCTGGATATGCTATGGACCTGTCTGCAAGTTGCAACATAACAGTGGAGGGTTTTGGATATCCTAAACCCAATTGCTTGTACAAGGACAACGTCATCAAATTTATACTTGCTCCCAAGTCACAAAGTGTATGTCCTACATCAACATTGCCAATTCTCACCGGTATAGTAAAGCTGCCTGGATCCGTAAGCTTTTGAGGAAGCTTATTTTGAACCCTCGAAGTGCACTCCTCAGTAAGTGCAAATGTTTCAAACTCTGTCAATCTTTTTTTATTCGCCACAATATCTTTCAAGTATTTGGCATACTTTGGGATGTCCCGAATCGCATCTACCAATGGAATGTTCAATTGAATTTGATTCCACATAGTGAGAAATTTGTTGAAAAAGCGATTGTCATTCTTCTTCTGCAACCTTTGTGGAAATGGTGGTGGTGGTCTTGGAGTATTCACAGATGCTGGAATTGTATCATCTTTCTTATCCTCTTGTATTGCTTTGGGAATTAGTCACCTTCCGGTTTTTGCTTGTTATTTTTCTTCAATGGAACTTGTTCTAACTCCCGTCCTGTTCTCAATGTAATTGCACTCACTTGAGGATTTTTTTCGGTATCACCCGGAAGAGCACCTGCCTGTCTAGTATTTTGATTTGCAGCCAGCTGTCCTATTTGCCTTTCAAGATTTTTGAAGTCCGTTTTGAGTTGTTGATTATCTTGCAATAATTTTTTCAACAAATCATTCGTACTTTCCTCTGTTGCTGTGGAGGCCTTTGAGGTTGATTAAAATTCCCTTGGGGTCTAAATTGATTTTGATTTGGCTGATTTCCACCCCAAGAGAAATTAGGATGATTCCTCCAATTTGGATTGTAATTATTCCCATATTGAGCTTGTTGATTCATCGGACCTCTATTTTGTTGCCCAACATAATAAATAGATTCAGGATTCACGCGGCACATGTCACTCGTGTGATTGTCACCACACACTTCACAACAAACTGACATTTGTTGAACCTGCTGCATTGGTTGTGATGGTGCCATTGTCATTCTGGCCATTTGATTTGCCAATTTTGCTAAATCTGCTCTCATGGAGGAAATGTCATCCAGTTCAAGTAACCCTTCTTTCTGTTTCATTGCTCTCCTTGGTTCTCCTTCACCTTGCCAATTATGATCATTAGCAGTAAAGCTATTCAGCAGAAGTTGTATTTCACTGCATGGTTTTTTCATGCAACTACCTCCACAAGCTGAATCTAGATTCATTTTGGAACTTTCGTCTAATCCATCAACAAAATTATGGCCCAATACTTCAACAGTTTGACAATGATGAGGACAATCTCAAAATAGTTTCTTGTATCTTTCCCAAGCTTGGCGAAGAGTTTCACCATCACGTTGTTGAAACCCAAGAATCTGACTCCGCAAAAACTTTGTCTTTTTGGTGGGGAAAAACTTGATTAGGAATTTCTTTGCTAGGTCATCCCAATTATGGATTGAATTAGCGGGATCTTTCTACAACCATTCTCTAGCTTCCCTCAATAATGAAAAGGTAAATAAGGTCGGCCTGACATAATCTTTGGAAACATTCGGATAGTTGTAGGTATCTGTTATTTCCAAAAAATTTTGAATGTGCCTTTGTGGGTATTCATGTGATAGACCAACATATTGACCAATGGACTGTATTAGCTGCACCATGTACTGTTTAAGCTCAAAGTGACCGGTGATTTCAGGCTTCACAATAGCCTGAGTCATATTAGCAAGGTATGGCCTTGCTACTTCTATCATCGCACGTTCTTGATTACCTGCCATTACTATTGGCTATGGTTGAACTTGAATGTCCAACTCTGTTTCAGTTATGTTTTTAGCTTCCCACTCCGTCCTTGTTCTATGAATTGTTCGTTCAATTTCAGGATAAAAAGGGAAGAGGTCGTTTGTGCTTCTACTCCTCCGCATTCAAAAGAAGAGCCTGGACAACACAAACAAAGTAGATGGAAAATTTAGGTTTGTATTAACAACTAGTAAAATCTTAACACAGTCAAGTAGCTAATTTAAAACTCCCCGGCAACGGCGCCAAAAACGTATTGCGACCAAAACACTCACGCAAGTGTACGCGATCGACAAGTAATATAGTAGTAAGTAAAGTATCGTTCCCACGAGGAATTGTGATCAACTTCTCGACTAATGTAGACTCAAACAATTATCAATACAAGCTAAACTATCACAAAATGTTTAAAGAACCAATTCACAACTTTCTTAATAATTGCACAATAATTCAACACAAAATTACTACACCAAGTTCACAATATGTTTATAACAATTTGGATAAATATATTCCCAGGTCATGGACTTTGTAGAAATTATGCTACTATATTAGCTTAAAATTGATTTATCGAATTATCTGGGTTATTGACTATAGGGTTAATATTATTCATAAGAATATTTCGAGTTCTTATGAATCTATTCAAGTTAAATTAATACATATATGTCTATGGTATTAATATTAGCAAGAATGCATTTACAACTCATATTCTTCAACCAAACAAGGCAATTAAGTATATGTCTATCTTAATTGTGAATTCTTCACCCTATGCCAGAGATTCAAACTTGTTCTATTTGATTCTATATGCAACCAAGAATTTCCTTTGTCAATTTTAATTCAAGATCCGTAAATAATATTTCACTGTTAGCTACGCAGTAAAATAATTAAGATCAAAATCAAATAAACAACCCATAACTATAACTTCAAGATATTCAATCTAAAATTCAAATAACATAATTATCTAACATCCATGACCCAAGAATATTAGAGTTTTAGCTACTCATAATCATACAAAAACATAACCATAATTGTCTTAAACAAAAAATATGTAAATACAAGAACTTGATGAATTCTTGCTTCAAGATTGTATCTTCTTCTCCTCTTCACTTCAAGAATTGAGTTTCTCTTCACTTTCTCTCTTTAAAAATAATTTTCTCCAATCTCAATCTCATCTACTCCACTAATGGAGTTTTTGCTTTATCTAAATTAAGTGGGATCAAGAGGACATTACAAAAATAACCCTCAATAACCATTTTCCGGATCTAGACTAGCGCGGCCGCACATCTAGCCGCGCATTTGACCGCGCTAGTCCAGTTATGCTTAATTCTTGGTTTTGTTTTCTTGCTCTTCCACTATAATTATCCCCGAGGGATTTGTATTTCTCCAAAGTGATTCCAATCCTATATTGTTTTCATAGTATAGGCTTCTTAACCTGAAATATATACAATTCACTATTAAAGCCCATAATTTATCGATTAATGACAACATATACTTGGAATATAGTCAATAGAAGCATAAACAATAGTTAAATCATCAAGATTTCACCTATTATCATACTGGTCTTGTTTGGTGCGGCCCTAAGCACTTGGCCAGGGGTTTTCCAAATGACCTTTTGTAGAGCTCGTGATTTATCGGGCAATATCGGGAGGCCTGTATGTGGAGCTTCTTTGCTACTTTTTTGTCAAGTGGGAGTGTCCCATCCTGGAAATAGGATACAAATTGGTTGCGCCAGTACCAAGTCAAATTTAAAGAGAGTACCTTAGTGTGATCAATGGCTGAATCGATGAGGGTGACCACGCTTTCTTTGTTGAAGTTTTTAGTAGTTGCGCCCAGTTTTGCTAAGCCGTCTGCTTCGACATTTCGTGCCCTCGGAATTTGTTCGAAGTGGCACTCGTCGAACTCAGCAATTAATATGTGGATTTCTAAATAGTATTTTTGCAATCTCTGCTCCTTGATTTGGTAAGTCCGAGTGACCTGGTTCACTACGAGTTGGGAGTCACAGTGGAGAACGAGTCACCGAGCCCCATATTTGATGGCTAAATTTATACCTGCAATAAGAGCCTTGTACTCGACCTCGTTGTTAGTCATTTTGGGGCATCGTATGTACTGGCAAATCGTTTCACCCGTGGGGACCTTGAGAATGAGTCCCAATATCGATCCTGAAGCATTAGCAGTGCCGTCAGTGTAGAGAGACCATAGGTCGGTGTTGGAGGGGGCATGACGTACCTCTTGTTCCGCCTCTAGTAGTATCTCTACGCTGAAATCGACTACAAAGTCGGCAAGTACTTGCGACTTGATGGCATTTCTTGGGTGATATGAGATATCATGCTCGCTGAGCTCTATGGCCCATCTGGCGAGTCTGCATGGGAACTCCGGCTTATGTAGGACACTTCTCAGGGGGAAGGTCGTTACTACTTTTATGGGATGGCACTGAAAGTAGGGTTGGAGGTTACGATTAAAGCTACGACCAATTCCAGATCTAACTTTTCAAGGTGCTGATACCGTGTTTCGGTGTCCACTAAGATTTTACTAATATAGTAAATAGGAGATTGAGTATCTTCATTTTTGCAAACCAAGACGGCACTGACGATGACCTCGGATATGGCCAGATACACCGGCAAGAGCTCACCTGGATTTGCTTTGGCTAGCAGTGGTGGCAAAGATAGGTATGCTTTCAATTTTCTTAAGGCTTCGACGCATTCTAAGTTCCATTGTAACCCATTATCCTTTGTCAACACATTGAAAAATTTATGTCACCTATCGGAGGATCGTGAGATGAACCTGGATAGGGCGGCTATTCGCCCCATCAACATTTGTATATGTTTTTTGCTGTTCAAAATCTCAGGTATTGTATCTATCACCTTGATCTGATCTCGGTTGACCTCGATGCCTCGTTGTGATACGAGAAATCCTAAGAATTTTCCTGAGGCAATGCCGAAGGCGCACTTCTCGGGGTTCAGCTTCATCCTATACCTTCTCAATATCCCGAAGGCTTCTTTCAAATAGTCGATGTGGTCCTCTTTCCTTGTCGACTTCACCAGCATATCGTTGATATAGACTTCCATGGTCTTACTGATTGAACATTTTAGTGACCAGTCTTTAGTACGTAGCCCCTACATTTTTTAGCCCGAAGGGCATTACCTTGTAGCAATATGTTCCTTGGTAGGTGATGAAAGTCATTTTCTCCTGATCCTCCTCGGCCATCATGATTTGATTGTAGTTAGAGTTGGCATCTAGGAAGCTCAACAGTTCATGTCCTGTAGTGGCATCGATCAATTAGTCAATGTGGGGTAGCGGGAACGAATTCTTAGGGCAGGCCTTGTTCATATCAGTGAAATCGACACACATTCTCCACTCCCCGTTTTTCTTTTTGACCATGACGACATTGGCGACCCACTGGGGCTACTTCGATTCTTTGATAAAACCATTGGCCAATAACTTATCTACTTCCTCACTGACTGCATCATTGATAGCGGCGTTGAACTTCCTTCTTATCTGTCACACGGGCGGGTGTAATAGATCGACATTCAGCTTCTGGGTGGCGATGTCTCGCTGGATTCCAGGCATATCTGAATGGGAAAAAGCAAATAAATCTGCATGGTTAGTTAGGAATTCACGATACTTACTTGGGTTGGCAAGGTTGTGCCTGATATAGGCTTTCTTTGTAAGGTTGGTGTCGTCTAATTGGACCGGGTCAGATCTTCGACTGTTGCTCAATAGGCCTTTGTGATGTCGGGGTCTCTAATAATGTCCGTTGTCGGATTGACCCTAGTACCCAACATGGCAGATTGCTATGCCTCTACACTCGCCCCCTTTAGTTGTTTGGTATGGGCACAATCTTGAGCTATCTTGTAGCATTCCCATGCGATGTACGGCCCACCTGGAATGTTGAATACTCCCCATGGGGTAGGGAATTTGATCACTTGGTAAAATCTTGAAGGGATCGCTCGCATGGCATGTATCCATGGGCGTCCTATGATGGCTTTGTACGTCGTTTCCTGGTTCATCACGTGGAAAGTTGTATCAAGCGTGACTCCTCCTGCTCAAACTGGCAGTGGTATTTCTCCGGATGTCCATTCCACTGCATTGTTAAAACCACTTAGTGTTATGCAATGCGATATTATCTTATTCTCGAGTTCCATTTGTGTGAGGAACCTCGGATGGATAATACAGGTGCAACTTCCGTCTTCAACCAAGATTCTTTTAACATCCGTATCAGTGATACGTAAAGTGATAACAAAAGCGTCGTAATGAGGGAAAGACAAACCGTCGGCATCGGACATATCGAAGATGATACTATTTTCAAAGTCGTCATACAGTCATGGGCGATGGTCTGCTTTAGCTTGTGCGTGGTGGTGAACTTGACGTGATTGATTTCCAATTCATCGCCGCCTCCGACGATCATGTTGATCGTACGTGCTGGTGAGGGCGGCTTCAGCGGCCCGTGGGGTTGTTCCCGTCCGCGTGCAAAGTTGATTTTCCCTTTGTCACTGAGTAATTCCTTCAGGTATCCCTGGTTCAACATTCTGACTACCTTTTGCAGTAGGCCTATATAGTCTTCGATTTTGTGTCCCCGTTCCTGGTGGAACTCACATAGGACGTTTGATTTCCTTGTGGTAGGGTCTGATTTCATATTCTGCGGCCATTGCACTTTGGTGCCCAGCTTCTCCAGTGCGTACACGATTTATGATGGAGACACACAAAATTTGTGGGTGGATAATAAAGGAGGCGTGCCTCTTTCATTTCGAAGTGGGGCAACATGTCGCTGTAGCGCATCTATATGCCTTGGTGGCGGCAGATGGGAGGATCTGACGTAAGGCCGGTGTCAATCTTTGTTGAAACGTGGGAGTTGTTCTCGTCGCCTCTCATTGCGTCGATCCCTTGTTTTCGAGTGGATCATTGTTAGCCATTGGGTCAGTCCATTAAGATTGTCCTCGTCGCTCGTACCTCAGCACAATAGGCATTGTGGATTTCCTCCTATGTGGTAGGGGATATTTCATAACGCGGCTTAGCAGTTTCTTAGTTGCCCTCGAACCGTCCCTGTTTAGCCCGTTCTAGAAAGCGGCGACTGACATACCTTCCGATACGTTTGGAAGACTCATCCTTACCCGGTTAAACCTGGCCAGGAAGTCCTTGAGTCCCTCTCCTGTGGTTTGCCTGACGGGAAGATGTCGTTAACCCTTTTTTCCGCTTTCTTTGCACCTGCATGGGCGGTGACGAACTTATCCGCCATTTCCTCGAACATTGATATTGCCCTAGCTGGTAGCTGAGAGTACCACGTTAGGGCCCCTCCTATCAACGTCTCACCAAACTCTTCAGCAGCACCGATGGTACCTGTTCTTTTGATAGGTCGTTGCCTTTCACGGCAGTTACATAGTGGACCAAATGATCTTCGGTATCTGTGGTTCCGTTGTATACCCTCAAGTAGGGTGGCATTTTGAAGGTTTTTGGGATAGAGTGCGGGGCATATATTTCAGTATACGGTTGTTCAACGAACCCCCCCACATCACATTTTGGTAGCAACTTAGGAGCACATCGGTGAATATTGTCTACCCTCTCCTGATATTCCTTCATTTGGTCGTGGAGTGCCTTGTTTTCATTTTCTATTTCTTCCATTTTCTTAAGGATGGTTGTGAGTGTGCCATCGTTGGTTTATACATCCACGGGCCCATTATTTTCTCGTACAACCTCGGATTCACCCATGGCAACAGTGATGCCTACCGTTGGCATACACCTGACGTTACTTTGTAGTGACTTCTTAACCAAGCCACCTAGAGTACTTGTTAGTCATTCTTCTAGTAGCTTCTTGATCACCGAGGGTGCTTCATTAGCAGCAAATGTTGAAGCTCCTTTTTCATGCAAGATCATTAGATCTTCGGATGGGGAAGGAGAGATCTCTGCACCTGGTGTGGTGCTAGGGGTTTCATTCAAGATTCCTTCGTCATCGGCCTCGTTGAGAGGACACAAGAGATTGGCTGTTACACTATTGTTTTCATTCTTGTGTTATTTTCGGCCGTCTTTTGTTTTTGTGTAGTAGAGAATGGTTGTCGGTTGTTCTCTAGGTGCAAACTATGATTCTGATTCTCGAAATCCCCACAGACGGCGCCAAATTGTTTGGCTCAAAAGTTATTGATATACTTTGTAAGCTTAAAAACAATCAAAGGGTAAATCGCAATCAAATATAATATGACATAGAGATGAAAAGAATGATGTTGTCGTAGTAGATCTGAAAGATAAAAAGATGATATGAACTTGAGAGAAATTAATCGTTAGAGAGAGAGAGAGAGAGAGAGAGAGAGAGAGAGAGAGATAGAGATAGAGAGAGAGGGAGAGAGAGAGAGAGAGAATGAGAGTTGTATTATTTGAAAATAATAATCCACCTTTTATAGTGTGAATGACTCATTTATATAATAGGAGACATTGCTCGAAGTAATCAAAAAAGTACAAAGGTAGGTAGCATCTTCTTAGTGAAGACAATGTGTATTAACTGACGCCGTCTTTGTCCCCACGTTCAAGTCATACCCTTGCTTTAGTCGACCTATGCTCAAAGGCGTACCCATCAGCGTAGAGACGTCTAGGATCAAATTTGACCATATACAATGTTCTCTCTATTTTCCGAGGGTGAGCCAGCTTGTTATTACACATTAAAATTGCTCAAATCCTATCAATTTCCGAGAGTAATAATCTAACACCATTCAAGTAGTATCGTTTTAATCATAATTAGCGGTAGGTTAAGGCAAAATTATAAATGTAAAACCATCGAATAATCACTTAAAAATAAACATATTCATTTGTTCAAACAATGGCTAGGGCCAGAAGCATCCTTTCTATTCACGAAAGTTCTATAAAAATGTCAACCTTCTTAAATCCAAGTTAAAACGTCACTAGTCACGCTAAGAAATACTTTATTTTTTAGTCTAGCGCAACAAATGGAGCAACCAAATATAAATGCCAAGTCTACGCTGACTTGAATAGATTATACGTTATTTATCCATATTTTAATACATTAGTTCTTATTAAATTAAACATTGAAAAAGAAAAAATGCGCGTTGGAGGGTTTGGGGGGGGGGGGGGGGGGAGGTGAATTTTCAGGGCATTCTTATATATTTTTTGAATCATCTTGATAAAGTTTACAAAAGGAAGCCTTGAAGCAACAATAAAATTATTTTTGTATATCTACATGTCACGGTTCGAGCCATGGAAGCAACCATTAATAGTTGCATTATGTTAAATTGTTTAAATCACACCCTTTTGGACACGGTCCTTTCCCGAATTCTACATGAATACGGGATGCATTATGCAACAAGCTGTCATTTATCTTGATAAAGTTCCTAATTCCGCTACTCATAAAAGACAAATACATAATTTAAACTTTATAAGTTCAACCTTTTAAAAGTAATTCTTAATTGAACTTATTGCGCTTCTAAAGTTCATACTATTTACTGCAATTATATTAAAATTTTACATACAAATCTAAAAATCCGCCTGTACGTGTTCTGAATTCTGAAACACATGAATAATTTATCTTGAGTTCTCTGCATATGTAAATTTTAAAGGGGTAATTACCACTTTTAGCTCTCGCTAGAAGTTAATCAGTCACCGAAAATATATATCAAATTTGTGTAATTTTTATATATAATTATACAAAATGTATATATATACAAACAAGACAGGAGGGGTTGCTCTGATGGTAAGCAACCTCCACTTCGAACCGAGATGTTGTGAGTTCGAGTCTCCCCAAGAACAAGGTGGGAAGTTCTTGGAGGGAAGTATGCCGGTGGTCTATTTGGAAACAGCCTCTCTACCCCAGGTAGAGGTAAGGTCTGCGTACATACTATCCTCCCCAGACTCCACTTTGTGGGATTATACTGGATATTGGATTGTTATTATTGTTGTTGATATACATACAAAAATAATACACTTTTTCGATTATTATTGTAAGAGTAACTATATAGTGTTATTTTTTCAATTTTAAATGAGATGAATCATGTGCTCAATATTATTTTAATGCAAGAGAAACAAGACATAAAGGAAGATACGTAGGTAAAGACGTAAAAAAGTGAAACAATTTCGCACGAGTTTAATAAAAACTAATAAGTACGTAACGTTTCAGAATATCAGAATTCAGAACACGTACTCCATAATTAAACGTTGTTTTCAGTGATTAAAGGAAAAAAAAATCCTTGGGTTAATTAATTAATGACACGAAGAGGCTAGGAAAAAATGATGACGATTTAAAAAGGAAGCTTTATTCTTTACTTTACAGAAATAACTTGTCTTTGTTTTTCTTGGTGTTTGAATTTGGTTTTAATTTAGTTTTTTACTAAACTATTAAAAAGATTTTGGAAAATATGTTTGGAATAGTTTTTTAGAAACATTTTCTAGATTTTTTGTAAAAATACATCGTTCGCTTGCTTTTACTTTTCGGAAAACATTTTGATTTGATTTTCTAAAAGAAAACTCAGTCCTATGATTTGTTTGTTTTATCATTATACAAAAAAACAGAGAGATATATTATCACTTTTAGCCCACACTAGAAACTATTTACATTTAGTAGCCGAAAAAAGTATAAAATTTATATATATATATATATATATATATATATATATATATATATATATATATATATATATTGATTATTATTTTAAAAGCAACTACACTGTATTATTTTTCAAAAAAGAAGTTAGGTAACATTTCTGAACCAAATGGAACAAGATTCCATTTTTTAAACTACATTTGCAACAAATTAAATAAGAGTTTTAGAAAACTTGTTTTTTCCTGTTTAAAAGTAATTTGATTAACATCAAGGAACAGTCTTATCTTGAAATAACAATAAAATGATTTGCAGATATATGACAAGATTGGAAAGTGCTTCTATTTGGACAGATGTTGCGATTTTGACTTCTAAATCACGTAAAATTAAAACCAAATGTTGCTGCATTAAATCTTCATATGCACAATTAGAGAGTTTGTAGTCTCACAATTTTCACTTTATATTGCTTTCTTTTTTTCTTGAAAGCTAATTGGTAAAGTTGCAATGTAAGGTAAGGTTATATACAATAAACTTTTGTGATCCACCTCTCTTTCGGACCCATATACATAGCGAGAGCTTAGTACACCGAGCTGCCTTATTACATTTTTCTCTAGTCAGAGAGACGCCTCTAGATGTAGGAAGACGCACTAAAAAAAATACCAATAGTTTAGTGTGTGTATATATATATACACACACACACTCAAAAACGTAAAGATCTTTTACACTATCAGTATAGTTTAACATATGATAATAAGGTAGTTGGAGTACTATCTACACGAAGACACCAATTCATGACTCGTGCTAAGTAGTAACACGATGTATAGAGTCTGACACATGGCCGATTCTGAAAGGTCGGAAGGAGAAGTATTATAAGCTTTTGAATGGAAGCCCCAGTAAACAGCTAACAGTAACTGTCCTAAGGTAGCGAAACTCCTTGTCGCATAGGTAGCAACTTGTATAAATGGTGTAACTACTGTCCGGCTGTCTCCGACATGGACCCGGTGAAATTGAATTCTCCGTAAAGATGCAGAGTACCAACGGCTCAACTTGTTGGTATATACTATTTGCTTTTCAAGATTCAAAAACTTACCAAGACAACATAAAATGGCACGTAGCAGTGATGTCAAAGGCAGACTTAAAGCGCATGAGCCCGAAAGCAAGGGCGCTTCGCCTCGCATAGTTGGCACTTCAATGTCGTCATCGAGACTCTAACGCATCTGTTACCTTGATAATGAGCTTAAGCCTAAGGAAGCAACACTAAACAATTGATATTTTAATTTATCATAATTTTTTTAAATTGCTTTGCTAATATACCTGTTATTCATGCTTATAACTAGTAGTCTTGGACTACATGTACATATTTATATTTTGTTCTCTATTTGCTTTTCTTCATTAAGCCCACACTTTATTTGCGCTTCAAGCAGACCTTTGAGCTTAATTGCGACTTTCGCCTTTTGATAACACTGACATGTAGATTACATGAATAACCACCATAACAACAATAATATAGTGCCAATGAAACAATTTACAATTGCAGTTTGACCTAGTGAAAGAATTAACAAACAGAATCATATTTGCAACCATTGAATCCGCAAAATCCTTACTCACTAGTCAATTTAGTATTGCAGTAAAATCACTCACAGCAGTTCGGTACGTGCTCTTTCTGCAGCTTCTCCCACAGATATAGTACCATCCTCGGAGTCTGATAATGTGCAAGAATATAGTCTGAGTCGCAACCAGCATTGTGAAATCTAAGATTGTCAATGTACTGTACGTTGTTACCCTTCCTCCTGAATTCCTCAACCCATATGCCCACAGCAACATCCTCGAGTTTAAAAAGCTGGCAACAACACAAGATATAGACAAGAAAATGACGTTACCCACAAAAAACAAAAACATTAGAAATTTATCGCATGTGTTCTTTTCTATTAATGATACAAATGCTTTCTTCTTCTTTTTTGATAATAGTAGTGTGCAAGCCCGCTTACGTGCACCTCGACTATTCATTGAGTACCTACTATCTACCAGATACATATATGCTTTTTGATTTATTCTTCCTCTTTTTCTTGCTTCTTTTACTTTCCTTTATTTAAGGGTACACTTCTCTGTATCATCAGGCATAACAGGCTCCCCAAGAAGCCAGCCCGTGCCAGGTTCAACACATAGAATGAAGGGGACGACCCTAATCTTATGTTGGTTTTGCCAACTTACTGGGTTGCAGGCGGGGAAAAGCGGACGTGGGGACTCGAATCGGGCTGCAGCATAACTAAGAGAGCCATTCCATCTAGCGAGACAAAATGGGTGGGCACAGGCAGTTTGGTGTCTGAGCGGATTGGTCAGACGTTGACTACTTCACTTACTATTGTAGTATTAGCCGCCTATCCTAGAATGGAATGGGATTAATCATATAACTCTCGTTTCATTTTTAGATTCTTTCAGTAAGTTGATTATTGGTACCGTTTTCTCTCAAGTGTTATAAGATCAAAATAAATAGTAACATTATTCATCTTTCTCCTGGAATCATATAACTTGGAACTACCTATATCTTTGTACTAATTCATGGTAAGAAGATAGAAAAATAAGGTGAAAAGGAAAGAGTAGAATCTTTTTTCTCTTAAACAATATCAAATGAGTATTACCATGAGTTCCCTTTCTTGATGGCCCTGAACGATGAACTTAGCTATATCTCGAGAAATAATATAACCTGGTCCATGTGCCCAAGGGGGATAGGAAGAAGGCGGATATTCCTGCAGAACGAAAATGTGATTAAGGAAGATTATAACATGCTGAGAAGATACAAGTTTAGAAATAGAATACCTCGGGGCTGATGTACCACTTGTTATCTTTTTCCCTATGGGGTGCTGACTCGAAAGATATTCCACCATATAATAGGCCATTAGGATCCTTTCCCTTGAGGCTTGATAGAACTTGATCAATCCTCACAATAGCATCATCATCCGTCTTCATAACATATCTGGCAGGTAGGATTTTAACCTGCAATTTAAGTACAGTAATGCTTTAGCCAGATATTATTCTACAAATCTTTCCGATCACTATGTATTTCTCTCTGGTAATTCATAAACAAATAATTCTATCTTGTATTCATATATAGTTGAAAGTCCATACACTCATAATGCAAATTGCGATGGTCTTCAAAGTGAGCAGACTGTAGTAATCAACAAAAGGCAATAATTGGACATCTCCGTAGGCTTGCGCTTCCTTCCATAGCTCAAAGTTGACCTGCCTATTTTTTTTCCTGCATTAATTTTCAAATAAAGCAAAGAAAAATGTCAGATACAATAAGGCTAAACAAGAATAAGAATGCTTGAGTTGGAATCTTCATATTGTCTGCTAATCAGAAATTATCAGGAACAAAGAGTTGCGTAATTTTATTTACTACAACAAATGAGTAACTTGATTCAAGATCCGATAAAATCTATCAGAAGAACCAAGCCACTGAAAATGATCAAAGGATGACTTTAGCGATGTTACCATACTATATTGAGTACTTGAAATAGATGCTAGAATATGAAAATTAGGGACCATAATAACTACTTCCAGTTGAATGCCTTCACTTACAAGACCAATGAAAAATCGAACAGCTACTTCTCCCGAGCGCACAGCTTCATATTGCATCCATGTTCTTCTCAGTGCCATACGTCTCCCAAAATTGTTTCCAGTAGAGAAAACCCCAATTAACATGACAAGTCTCTTTTTAGGAGTTGGTGGAGCTTTGAGGTCCTCAACATCAAAACCCAAGTCCAAATCATTGGAAACAGGCAATCCTTTGGCTAAGATCGATATGATATCCAAACCACCTATCACATTGACTCCACTAACCAACCAAGGTTCCAGTTTCTGCATTTGTTAAAACAGCACTATAAAAGAAGTTATCCATTAAATTCATGTGGCAGTTTTAAAAGATAATACAGCTCAGTGATAATGCTGAATCTACCAACACTTACCTCTCGGTATGCAAAAGAAGTCTCGTGTCTTCCATTGACTGTCATATGAAACCCCTCTATACCGGTCCATAGTGTTGCAGTAAATGGATTACCTTCAAGAAAAGGGTAATTGGATGTACCATAGGCACTAGCATTTGACACATCCACAGACTTTGGACTGCTAGGACTGGTCGCATTTGCAATTTCCTCTACATTATTTCGGAAAATTTTGGCATTGCACTTGACTAGTCCATCGACTGATATATGTAGGAAGAATATGTCAGATTACTAGGTTATAAGGAGAAATGGCAACAATAAGGTGCTAACTAATTCTTACCTACTACTAAATAGTTAATTAAGCTTCATTTATTAACAACATTAACAATAGACCATGCTTCTGGTAAGAACAGAGAATTAAGACATTTCACAAGATACAGTATGATAAGTAGAAATTACCTTGGCCAAGGTACATGCCAACATTATATGATGTCAAGATTAAATGAAAAAAGGGGGGCAGTTCATCTACAGACTAATGGCATTACAACTCCTTATAACTTTCTCCAATATGCAATTGATGATATGACTTATCAAAGAGCATGATGACTGATGAGAATAAATCCTTTTCACAAAAACGCTGAGAGGATCATTTCATAGAATGGTTGAGTTTATAACAAGCTTATCAAAGACTTGAAATCTGTGGCTGAACTCACTAAATAACAGCCCTCTTTATTCTCGTAGGGGAACCCTTTTTTATAAGAAAAAGATAAAAAAAAAACACATGGGAAACCCATTGCAATGGTGTATTGCATTTCCCATATGCTAACTTTGTGATTACACGAGAGTTATGCATCTTTGCTTCCCTTGCTTTGATAGGAAGCTTATCACAAATAATTATTTCCCATATGCTAACTTTGTGATTACATGAGAGTTATGCATCTTTGCTTCTCTTGCTTTGATAGGAAGCTTATCACAAATACTTATTGTAAAGTTCTAGTACTATCTAAGGTAGAAGACTATCTCTAACGAAAATATCCAAGATATGTATAATGGCTTCTTCCCTAAAAGTTTTTTTTGTATGATTACCTTTTCTCATGTCGATAGAGCCATGATCAGGGCATTTTTCTGCCCTACTCCATCCTGATTCATTAGTCCACGTATTCTGAGTGATAAGTGGCTCCTTTGTCAAGTTCTCCCCAGGCAAAATTACATCATAGTTCAAAACTATAGGAGGCTTTAGTTCCTCAGAAAGTTTCGTACCCACAAGCTCAATTTGAAAACTTTCTTGTTTTGCATCAGGTATGCCTATCACAGTAATAGATGAATCCTCCACTAAGCCACAAGGGATCATAAGATTGCTCCCATCCCTCGATGTCGTTGCATTAAATGCAGTCACAGAATAAGGGCAATCCTCATTTTCCTTCTCAAAAGATTCAGTAGCCTTCCTTTTCTCAATAAACGACAGCAAATCGTTCCATGCTAAAGCAGCCTCTTTAACTCCTTGAGCAGTTCCATTCAAACCATCTGATCTCGATAACAACAATCTCATCTTATCCCATACTAACAATGCCTTAGACTCTTCCTTTGAAACATTATAACTCAAGCTGTATAGTTCATTAAGCCCTTCGACTTTAATAAGACGCGGTTTTTCCTTGAAAGTAACTAGCTCTACTACTGATTTTGATTCAGGCAATTTGACATTTTCATCTACAACATCATTTGAACCTTCATTATTATTGTTATTGAAAAACTCATAAGCCGATTGCTTTTTTGGAGATTCTCCTACGCTACTGCTGTATGATTTTCCCACACTGCTGTATCTAGTGAACAAGAGCATTGCAAGACAAATAATAAGCAGAAATCCAGCCCATTCTTCCTTCCCACTTTTCTTGATAGTAAATACTTCTTCATTCCTTACTTAACTTCAACTACCCCCCCCCCCCCCCCCACAAACAACCCACCCTCCCAACAAGGTGGATCCAATACTTAGTTTTTGACACCCAAGAATTGTAAAAATTGAATCTATACAAATTGCACTAAACTACCCCACCCCAACCCCCACAAAACTCCCCACCCCCTCTCCCAACAAGGTGGATTCAATACTTAGTTTTTGACACCCAAGAACTGTAAAAATTGAATCTTTACAGATTGCACTAAACTAACCCCCTCCCCCCCCCCCCCAAAAAAAACCCCCCTCCCCACAAGGTGGATCCAATACTTAGTTTTTGACACCCAAGAATTGTAAAAATTGAATCTTTACAAACCCCAGAAGAGATATGCAGATGCTAGTAACAATCTTGAAAATTGAAAAGTGAGTGACTTTATGCTGCTTCTTTTTTGGGGTTCTTGTTTGTTTACAGTAAACGGTTAAGGGTCAAATATATGCTTGTATTATTCAAAATAAGTCATATTTATCCTCCGTTTGAATTCTTTAACAAATATGTCCCTACCGTTATATATTAGGGACATATATATCCCTCAGCCGTTAAAACACCCTCCCATATATTTTTAGTACGGTTAAGGGTCAAATATATCCTTGTACTATTAAAAATAGGCCATATTTATCCTTCGTTTGAATTAAACCAGCCCGATCCAATTGCTAATCCTAGCCCGCCCCACTCCTTTCATCTTTTAATAATGTTGCTAATAATAAACAGAATTTACACAATAGGCTTCATAAGAAGAAGGACCTTCATATGGTGCTTATCGACTTGGAGAAGGCGTATGACAAGGTCCCGAGGGAGGTGCTATGGAGGTGCTTGGAGGCGAAGAGTGTGCCAGAAGCCTATATCAGAGTAATCAAGGACATGTACAATGGAGCTAAGTCTAGGGTTAGGACGGTGGGGGGCGTATCAGACCATTTTCCTGTGGTAATGGGGCTCCACCAAGGATCGGCGCTGAGCCCCCTGTTGTTCGCCTTAGTGATGGATGCTCTGACCCGACATATCCAAGGGGATGTGCCTTGGTGTATGCTCTTTGCTGATGATATAATATTGATAGACGAGACGAGGGCCGGTGTTAGTGAAAGGTTAGAGATATGGAGACAGACCCTTGAGGCTAAGGGTTTCAAGATTAGCAGATCTAAGACAGAATATCTGGAGTGCAAGTTTGGCGATGAGCCGAGTGGGGTAAGCGGGGAAGTGATGCTTGGTTCTCAGGCCATCGCCAAGAGGGACAGTGTGAGATATCTTGGGTCTGTGATCCAGGGGGACGGAGAGATTGACGGGGACGTCACCCATCGGATAGGAGCCGGGTGGTCAAAGTGGAGGCTTGCTTCAGGGGTCCTGTGTGACAAGAAAATCCCGCACAAACTAAAGGGGAAATTCTACAGAGCCGTGGTTAGACCTGCAATGTTGTATGGGGCGGAGTGCTGGCCCGTGAAGAACTCGCATGTTCAGAGAATGAAGGTTGCAGAGATGAGGATGCTTAGGTGGATGTGTGGGAACACCAGGCTGAATATGATCAAGAATGAAGTTATACGACAGAAGGTAGGGGTGGCCCCGGTGGACGAAAAGATGCGGGAAGCGAGGCTGAGGTGGTTCGGGCATGTTCGGAGGAGGGGCCCCGATGCCCCGGTGAGGAGCTGCGAGCGGTTGGAGATTGTTGGTGGTCGGCGAGGGAGACGGAGGCCTAAGAAGCATTGGGGAGAGGTGATTAGGCAGGACATGGCCAGAATGCAGGTAACCGAGGACATGACTTTTGATAGGGGAGTCTGGAGGTCTAGAATCAAGATTGTAGGTTAGGGGCTCATAGGTGATTAGTGTTTTAGTATGGTAGTTCCTGCCTGATATTACTGCATGCGACTGTATTTATGTTGCTTATGTTTTCATAACTATTTACGTTACTTTTGTGGGAGTACCTATGCTTTATTATTTGATTTTGTCTTGCTTGTATTTCTAATTTTATCTCTGTTTCTTAATGCAGCTTTCCCATTTTTACTCTACTCGGCGAGGGTCGATTGGAAGCAGCCTCTCTGCCCTTTCGGGCAGGGGTAAGGCTCGTCTACATATTACCCTCCCCAGACCCCACCTGGTGGGAGTATACTGGGTAGTTGTTGTTGTTGTTGTTGTTGCTTCAAGTTACACATAATTGTAAATTTTAAAGTATTCACGATACACATTTCTTGTACAACATCAGGCACCGTCTTCTTCTTTCACTCCTCCTCGGGTCTTCATCTGCACCTTATCTTGGTCTTAACTTGTCATTGCTTTAACTCCATCAATTTACCTGTCAATGAAAAAGAATTTTAACATCACGAAGCAAAAAAAAAAAACTGATGATATATGTTTAACATATATAACTGAGTTGAAACTCTAATACAAATATATAAGTTCCATTAGTATAAATATTGAGAGAATTTCAAGCAGACAAAACATCTTGATAAATATTTTTCAAGAATTAATAACAGACAAAAGCAAAGAATACAAAGCAACAAAATAAAAAATAAAAATTTGAACACTTTTTAAACACCTTAAAAGATCTTCATCTCAATTTTATAATATTTATGTTACAACTGACGAACTATGACTTCTCCCACAACTTCAAAATCTGGATTTGTACTATTAAAAATAGGCCATATTTATCCTCCGTTTGAATTAAACCCGTCCAGACCCAATTGTTAATCCTATTTGGGTCGGGGCGGGTTTAATTCAACGGAGGATAAATATGACCTATTTTTAATAGTACAAGGATATATTTGACCCTTAACCGTACTAAAAATATATAGGATGGTGTTTTAACGGCTGAGAGATATATATGGCCCTAATGTATAACGGTAGGGACATATTTGTTAAAGAATTCAAACGGAGGATAAATATGACTTATTTTGAATAGTACAAGGATATATTTGACCCTTAACCGTAGTAAATGAACTTCAGAAAGTAAAAAAACAAGAGGCACTATAATTAAACCCTGAATAAACCTCTGGATCTGCAGAGAATGAAAAAGGACAAGATTTTACTTGATTTCACTAAAAAATAAACTGAATTTAAAATCTGTGAAAAATAGTGGGAAGTTGGTATTGGAGGTTTGCTTGTTTCGGAGTTGTTTGGATTGAGTTTCACAATCTCACCTCTGAACTAGTTCAAGAGTCAGTCTTCAGTCATTTACCTACTAACAACATTTATTTTTAGTCGGAAGTTGGTATATTTCAATATATTCTTTTACAAATATTGGGCAGCTAAATGTTGGAATTTTTAAAAAAAAGTATTTTAGTTTTTCATTTGGTATTCGTATTGGAACCTCAAGAAGTATGAGGTGATTCCCATGTAGGTGTCGCAATATAATTTTGGTTAAGGAACAATTAATATAATCAAAGGCAAACTTTTGGAGCTCATACTAAAATATTAGGGATTTTAAAAAAAACAAGAAAATAAAAGAAGTTGGTAACACTTATCTGTCTTGCAATTTTGGATGGCATTTTTCTAGAGTCCGAAATCGAAATAATAACTTTTTGGACTCAAAGTTCTTTTTTATTGTTAAAAAAAAGTTACATTTCTACCTATTTCGCAGTAATTTATTGCGAATTAGGTTAACGGATTTTTTTCCGTTAACGTAATTCGCTGTAAAATACTGCGAATTATTAAAAAAAATTTAAAAAAAATATTTTACCTAATTCGTAGTAAAATACTGCGAATTATAAAAAAATAAATTTTTAAATTTTTATTTAAAAAAAAAAAATTATAGATCATCAAATTTATTGGGAATATTGAATATGTTCCCAATAAAGGGGTGGAAGATTGTGTCATTGGGAACTGACCCACTTTTCACACAAAGACATTTATCTCTCTGCATGAGATTACCTCCTTCATTTCTCTTTTTATGTTTAACAATTTTTCCTTTTTAAACTGTCAAAAATACAATGTTTTTCATTTAGAAAATTTAAATAATAAAACAAAAAATTGTAAGACTTATTTTAAGTGATGAATTTAATATAACAACAATAACAAACCCAACATAATTTTTGTATATATATATTTTCAGTTTTAATTTTTTCATCTTTCAGTTTACAAGTTTGAAATATATCTACCAGCATAAATATCGAGTAACATTATTTACCAGCATAAATATCGAGTAACATTGTTTACCAGCATAAATATCGAGTAACATTGTTTACCAGCATAAATATCGAGTAACATTGTTTACCAGCATAAATATGGGTTAACATTGTTTGCCAACATAAATGCTGGTAGATATATTTCTAACATGTAAGCTGAAGATGAAAAAACTAAAAATGAAAATATATATATATATATATATATATATATATATATATATATATATATATATATATATATATATATATATATATATATATTGGTTTCGTTATTGTTATTGTATTAAATTTATCACTTAAAATAAGTCTTAATTTTGTTTTATTATTTAAAATTTTTTAAATAAAAAAATTTGGAATTTTTGACCGTTTAAAAAGGAAAAGTTATTAAACATAAAAAGAGAAAGAAAGGAGTTAATCTCACCTTTTCTTCCCCTCCCCCACACCAACAGCTCAAGGGTCCAATAAAGGGGAAAGCAGACTTCAGCTGCTCTTCCCCCACCTTCATCTTTTGCCTTAACCATCAACACAGTTGTTCCCAGGGAAACATTGGGTTTTTATCAGAATATGGAGAATAGGATACCCCATGGGAGTTATTTCCAGTATTCTCCTACTGGAATCCATGCTCCACTTCAGAGGTCTTCTTCTCTTACAGATCGTGAAAGATATTTGGCCGATTTATTGGGACAGAGGCAAAAATTGGGGCCATTCATGCAGATACTGCCTATATGCAGTAGGCTTCTAAACCAAGAAATCATGCGAGCATCAGCATTGTTGTCAAATCAGTTTGTAGATCAGGATAGGATGGGACAAGAGAGTCCACTTAGGTCGTTCAGTCAACAGATGAATGGAGGTCAGATAAATGTAGGGGCATGGAGTGCAATGCAAACTGAGGAAAATAGAGTCCTCCAGAAAATGGCTCCATTTCAACCTTCCCCCCTGGATTGGCATGTTGTGCCGGGAACTGCAACCACTCCTGTTGTGAAGAAAGTCATAAGACTGGATGTTCCAGTGGAGAAGTTCCCAAATTTTAATTTTGTCGGTCGAATTCTGGGACCACGGGGGAATTCCCTACAGAGGGTTGAAGCCATTACAGAATGTAGAGTCTACATCAGAGGACAAGGCTCAGTGAAGGAAGGAAGAGAAATTGAAAGATAAACCTGGATTTGAAAGAACCACTACATCTCCTGGTGGAGGCTGAATTTCCGGAAGACATCATTGACGCCCGTATCGATCATGCAGTTTCAATCCTAGAGAACCTCTTAAAGCCTGTGGATGAATCTATGGATGTTTATAAGAAACAACAACTAAGGGAATTGGCGATGCTAAATGACATTAAGGGAAGAAAGCCCAAGCATGAGTGAGCCCTAGCATGTCTCCATTTAGTAATACAGGGATGAAACGAGCAAAGACGGGAAGATAACACCTATTCTTGGTCTGGGGACCCCTAATTGCTGGAATGCTGATCCGCCTGATTAGTACGACTTCTGACTCTGCTTCTGCTACAGAATGCAGGCATCCCGCAGGCAGCTTCTTTAGATAGATCTTCCAAATACTTTATCTCTTTTTAATTTGTTTATTTTTGGTTATGCTATATTTGGTGTTAAGTAAACAATTTGTCTTTGGTGATTAGCAAACTAAAACTTCAAACTTCAATTTTCAAGTGAAATGTTAATTTTCACATTTCTTGGATTGCACTTTAGTATATATTTCATTACTTTAACAGCTTGTTGGGCGATTATTAGGTATCATTCATAATGTATCATATCATATAATGTAGTATTATATTGTATCGTTTTGATGTAAATAATATTTTTTATTAAATTGTATTATTTGCCGTTATTTCATGATCTCGTGCATCAACAATATAAAAAATAAACTTGCAATATTATAAAGAAAAAGTAAGATGCAAGTAGGGGTGTATATAGACCGGGTTGGTTCGGATTTTAGAATTACCAAACCAAACCAAACCAATTGTGTCCGGTTATTAAATCTAAAGATCAAACCAAAGCAATAAAACTCGGGTTTTTCAATGTCGTATTTTCTCGGATTTTCGGGTTTTTTCGGATTTTTTTTCCGGTAAAAACTTCGTAGAACAAAACATATAACGTATGCTCAAAATATTTCTCTATTCCTAGTAAGATACAACTATATAAATTATTTTCCAAAAAATAATACAAAAAATGAGATGTGTCATGATATTATCCTAAAATATTCAACAATAAAGATAATAAAATTATATAATATAAATATTGCTAATTAAAAAGCCATAATAAAAATAAACATAATCTAAAAGTAATAAGTCATGCTAAAATAAATAGACTAATAAGGGAGTATTAATTACATAATTAAAAGCTAAAGCAAAATAAAAATAGGTTATGCATTTTTATCTAAATTATTACAAAACAAAAAAATAGACATTCAATATATTCTCATTCGTAATATTGAATTGAATGTCTTTTGTTAGCATTAGTATTGATTGTTAGCATTATGCAATTTACTAATATTAATGGCTATAAAACTTATTAGAGCATTCGAAAGTTCTAAGTCCAACCTTGAAATAATACCTTAAAAGATAAAATTACATTAAAATAAGTATATTTATATTATAAATATATCTAAAATTTCTATATATGAAATGTCGGGTTGGTTTAGTTTCGGTTTGACTTTCTTTAGTTAAAACCAAACCAAACCAATTATGATCGGGTTTTTCTCCCAACACCAAACCAAGTCAAACCAAACCATAATCGGGATTTTTTTCTCGGTTTGACTCGGATTATCGGGTTGGTGCGATTTGTCGGTTTCCTTTGTACACTCCTAGATGCAAGGTAAATATTATTATATAAAAAGGTTGGATAAAGGATAAAATAGGATTAATTAATAATAAAAAAGGGGAAGATGAGAGAAAAAATAAAAAAACGATGCGATCATATCATATTGGTCGTTCCATATAGTGACACTTTTCATCGTTACGTAACAATGATTTTAAACGATACAATATAATACAAATTAAGTAACAATCAAAATAAACATGCTATTTAAAGTAACAACACGATGCAATATACCATCTATGAGCAATGAATTTTTCAATATCATAATAATATTAAGTGTATGCTTCTTGTTATAATTAAAGATATGGGCGAAAAACCCCGTGAAATTTTCTAAATTCACATTTGAGTTCACAGTTTTAATTATTCTGATTCACAATTCAACTGATATACATAATAGAGATTAATGGCTAAGCCTAGCTGAATGGTGGTATCATTCTAACTACCACAAGGGGCTCAAGTGCACCCTTTTGTAGCTCAATATAGTATCATGGAGGAGAAATTAAAACAACATAGTTTAGTGTACCAAGTATTCTGTATTTACGTACGGTCCAGAAAAGGGTTACCCAAGGTGTGTGACACTAAACTAAAATTGCAACTCTAAACGCAAACACAAGCAGATTAAAAATTTAGCTCCAACAATTTCGATTGAGGCAAAGCTACATTAAACATCCTTCGACGGCATATATAGGTAAAATATTAAGTTTTAATTGTATATAATATTATATTGAACACCCTTTGTCGGAATTTTTTTTTTCACTTCTTTCAAATTTGAACACCCTTCAAGAAATTCATGGCTTCGCCATTGTTATCATGTAACCACAATTAATAAACCTTAGATAAAGAATGCATGTGACACTCATTGCTTTGGTACATGGCCCAAACAAGTGCATTATAAAGATGTCTGAATACAAATGCCTCTTCTTAAAAATCGCCCTTGATCAAGTCAGTTGACGAAATCCAAGAATGACCGTAATAGCACATATCCAACAAAAACAACATACCCAGTGTAGTTCGAGTCTCGGGAGGGTAGAGTGTACGCATACCTTACCCGGAGATAGCACACATATATTCGAAATATAATAACGTGCACATCCAACTAGTAAAATAGATAATCTGAAAACTAAGTAATGTAATAGTCACCGTTCTCCATTTAAGCTTTTATACATTAGAACTTCGAAGCCATAAATTGGGACAACAGACTATTAAGCTCAGTCCATATGTTCCTACAAAATAAAGCTAAGGAACTCACTAGTTCCGTCCCATTGCATTTCTTACACGTTGTAGGACGCGCACAAACTCGTGAAACAACATGAAATCTAAACTTGCATGACTATCAGTATCTGCAAATAAATTACCTTTAGAAGAGTATGTGCAAGGACTCTGGCATACGATGAAATCAAAACCACCAAACTTCTTTATCAAGATCTCTACCTTGTTACTGGTCAACTTCTGAATGTCTTCAATCTGCACAAGTTCTCCTGTTTGTCCCGAACTACTCCACCATTGCTTGAGAATTCTCCGGTTTTTCTCAGAAGCCTCTACGGAGACAACAACTTTTAAGCGAATTCCAAGGCGATGCAATGCAATTTCAGCTCCACCAGTCCCAGTAAAGATGCACAAAACCGTCAATCCTCCAGGGTACAGAGACTTCAATACAGAGAGATGATAAGCCAATGTATCTATCTGGAAGCAATGTTTCAGTAACAGAAGTCTTTCCATCAGGCTAAACCCAGCATTTCGGGTGTGATTTTCTGGGTAGCCAAGAATGCGTTCTATTTGTTCTGGTGCTACAGGCGCCAATTTGTAGCGGCCAACCCACACTAGATTCAATATCTGGCAATGGTGGAGGATATCTCTTTGTCTGTCAACCGCAGGAAACCCCTGGGAATCACTAACTGTTCTTTCAAGCCTATCACATAGCTGAGATACACAAGATGTCTCAGAATTGATGCAGCTCAAGTGTTGCCTGGTATCCCATGATGGCCACCATTTTTTGCTATTAGGAACTATTTCTTGAATCGTCATTGGTGGTTTTGGAACAATGTGAAATAGCTTTTCAGTAGGAAGATTATGTACATAACCTTCTTTACGACTCAAAGCTGAGAAAAGTTGAGTATTAACAAATTCTGGCTCAATGGCATGCAAAAACTGAGAGATTCTTACCCAAGAGTCATGAGATAAGTTCATTACATTCCCATAAAAGAAATAGGGAGCTTTAGCCGCTTCCTTATCAAGGGTCCTGCATGATTTGGGCATAGACAATTTCGGTGTCTCTTGGCAATCCAGCACTCTTGATCTTTGGTGTATTGCTCTTCGAGAAACCGGAGTCCTCGTGGTATTGAATGGCCCTAAGTTTCTACTGGTCATTTCTTGCCATGCAGGGCCAAGAGAACAGCCAAAGGCTTCATCATACTCTGTTTTCGGTCTTTTTAAAGTGTTTATCTCATCAATATAATTCTCCTTTGGTCGTTTCCCTTTAAGCTTTTCCAGTATGTTAAGTTCTCTAGATTCAGAGGTATCCACATCACATTCCTCTTTCTTAACAGCTAGTGGATGAAATCCTATTGAACCATTCCTGCTGAGAGAGTTTAAGAGATGCTGCAAACAAGTTAAAAAACAAAATAAAGTTAAGACAGTATTCTCAAACGGAAGCACACTTGTAAGGAAATAAGACATCAGATAAACAAAAAGTATCATAACAAAAATAGGAGAACATCTATATGTCATTTGAAAAAATACAATAGTTTATCTAAATTAATCTAGTTATACTAGTGTCTTCGCAACTTTAAGAATCAGAGATCACACTAGAGAAAAAGGACCAGAGCATGTTAATAGTTGACATCTTTGATGAGCAAAATGGTAGCCCAGGTATCAATTCTAACATAATGCTTCGTGCAAATAATGAAGAATAATCATCCCCAAGAATTCAGTAATAGCTAATGGTGAACTACAGCTACAACCACACCATCAGGGAGTTTCACTTAGGAAAGGCTATAAGATGGTTGTCGCAATTGCTTGAAACCTCTTTGCTCCACTGTTGTCCTATTTTTGGTCCCAAACCAATTGAAGCAAGCTATTGGATCAACAAATAAGAAATTACCATAATTGCAAGTTTTATGGCACTACGAAAAGAGAAAAGGAGACATTACCTTGTCCATTCTTCCACTACTAGGATCTATAATTGAATTTGCAAGCTCTTCAAGAGGAACTTCAGAACCTAAAAGGCAGAATATGAAAGCTAAATGAAGCATCTGTTATAAAACCCTGTCTGAAAAAGAGAGCTTAAAGACAGCAGCGTTATCAAAGGCGAAATGCGCAAAAAAGCTCTAAGGTCTGTTGGGGCATTAAGCACTAAGCACAAATAAAAGGTGGGCTTTAATGAAGAAAGACGCAACTGGAGAAAAAGTAAAAGTATGTATATGTAGTCTAACAACAATAATTATAAGAATAAAAAATAAATATATGGACAAAGAAATTGAAAAAGATTACGATAAAGTGAAATATGAATAATTTAGTGTCGCCTTTTCAGGATTACACTAATTGGCAAGGAAAGGCATGCTTAGAACCTTTATGCAACACTGAAGCGTCCACAAAGCGAGAGGTGAAGCGCTCAACATGTTTGAGCCTTGCTTCAGGGCTTAAGCGCGCTTTAAGCGCGCCTTTGACAACATTGAAAGACAGTAAGGAAATAATTTACCAAATAAGAAAGGCTGCAGTAGAAACACTACGATTTCAAGAGGTAAATAGTTACTGGTGGAATAGACACTAGTAAAGAGATAATTTGCTCACCATACTTCTCAATAACTGCAGAAACTTCATTCTCAGAGAAACCCATTTCAAGCAATTTTAACGTCTTCTCCATGATCTTAAACATAGCCTCGGTGCTGCATTCCTAGACAACAAAGTTGATATTAATAGCACATGCCACTTGATCAATGGTAGGAAATAAGACATTTGGGCTCATATAGTAAGGAGCAGGATAGTTATAGCAAATAATCCATTCTTAAATCACATACAAGTCAGAAAGAAGGAAAGGAGTATAAAACAGTTAAATGAAGCAATTAAATATTTGCAAGTGCAATCTTTGCTCCAGGTACATGACAAAAAGCCTCCTATAATAATTTTTAAAGACAGATGATTCAAAGGATCATTTTTCCATAAGGTGAGCTATTTTATTATTCAAATACATCTCTTTGGTAGATCTACAGCTAGATTGAGTGATCTGTTCAGTTAATGTAACTTCAGCATATTAGCTTGTCCACCTTTCTTGTAATCTTCTTATGCTCCATAGTTTTTTCTCCTACCAAATGCTCAAAAAAGAGTTAACTCACTAACCTTGATCCATTCTTTAATCTCAACAACAGAATCATCACCGTCATCTTTTTTACAATTTTGAGCGATTCGAGCAGCAAATATTAGATTAACTAGTTCGTTGACAGGAGTAGATTCACCTGCATGCAAGATGAGGAGTACTTAGTTTAAGTGATTGCCTATCTACAGCAAAAAGAAACAGAAAATAAAGATAGCATGATTAGGAGGATTCTGCTTAACGGACACAAGCTCAGAATTGGCTATCAGCTATACAGCATGATTGGAAGGATTCTGCTTAAGAGATGAGAAGAACCATAATACCACAAGAAAAATCCTAGAGCATTTTTGAAAAACACAAAAAGCTACAGCTATTTCACATACCAAGTTTACCGATTGCAAATTCGACTTCGTCCAAAGAGAAACTCATTGCTAATAAAGATGCTCTCTTGCCATCATGAACTCCACCACAAGGGTCAGGCTCCTGCAACAGAAAAAGGAGACAACCCAAGTCGCATATCCTCTTTTATCTTTCTTAATTTTAATATTATGTAATACACATAGGCTAAGAGCTTGAAAGCATATTACCCACGTTTTTTATTGCATAGGATTTTATTCCTAAAATGGCGTACAGACTGAACAGCAATATGCATGGGCATGAAGTACATAGATTATTCTACATCTAATATGCATCAGTGTGAAAAGTTGAGGTACACATTGCTATTGAAACAACAATATTCATTAGCAATGATCAATTTATCATTAAAGTGAACAGCCCAGTGCTGTACCAAAAGGCTCTGTTCTATACACCACGTTGAGAAAGGCCAACCACTTCTTTTTTAGTGGAGCAATATAACTTCATTCAAAGAAATGATTTTGAATAAAGAAACAGACTTTTCTTTCATTGCTTCTTTCACTGGCATGGACCACCGCTTATAATAATGTAGTTCTTTTCCTGGCTGTATTCTCTCTTCTATCCATCTTAGATTGTACATGAAACTCCCCCCCCCCCCCCCCCCCAAAGTCTACAAAAATGATTAAAATGACCTATACAGTAGCAAAAATTGCATCTGTTTGCCTTTATACCTTCAACAATTTTTCCAACCTAATTACTTTTAAGCTGTGAGCCTCTTGGAATAAAAGCATCCATGTCAAGAGGAATATCCATTTATCCGAACCAAACTCCACAATTGTATTAGAAAGTTTACTTGTTAATTCCTATAACCTAGTAAGTAGTAACCAACATTTATAGAAGCACGTAACTCTCGTCACATAGAACCATATTACGTCACCTCTTTTATATGTACATTTCCGTCAAACTTGGCAGAACTGTTTGTGTCCTCATCATCACCAAACAAGCTATCCAGAGAATCTGACGAATCTGCTCTAGGAGGATCCTATTTAAACACATCAACAACATCAGTTCTGGTTATTCTGATGATCATTGTACAAATGATGGCATAAGGAATAATCTACAACTGAGCGGCACAATGTTTTGCATCCATCATTTAGCACAATTTGCAAGTGAACAATATTTTCATTGAAATCAACAAATCTACTTTGTTTCTAATATCAAACCTAACAGGAAATAAATTTGAATAGAGGAAAATCAAAGAAACTCAAGAAAATTAACCAACTATTTGAAGCATAAAATGTCCTATGAAAACGTAAGAAATGGTATAAAGGCCCTCCGGGAAGGACCCAAATGTGCCTTGAGTGGAAGCAAAAAATCTGTAACCACAGATGATTTTACTTGTAAGTCCTCTTATTCATTTTCATAAATTTCAAATGTATCACAAAATAATACCAAAAAGCAAAGAACTTGAAAGCATAAATATTATAGAAAATAGCAGGAGCAAAGCTATATTTGACTTCATTGGTGTTTCTAAGAGAAAAATGAAGTGAATCATTTATTTGCTTGGTGAACATGTGGGAACAGAGAAATACCTTTCTGTTTTTTGTTTTTTTATTGTTATAAATACTCTTTTTGTTTTTAAAGAACAAAATGAGAAGACCAAAAGTGGTCTCCTTGTAACTTTTATAATGTATACATGTCTGACCTTTTAATGAATGCACAGCATTTTGGGGAAAACTAAAAGGGAAAGATAGACATTCGATTAAGGAAATAGACCAGCATATTCTATATTTCCGCTAGTGATTTGAAAAAGAAAAAGATGAAAAGCTTAGCAAATATGTAAGACACAGAAAGTATTACTGACATTTTGCGAAAGTACTACTCACTTTATTATACCACAAGTAAACATCTGTAGAGGGGCACTTAATAGCTACCTAACCAGGCACGGAGGACCCTAGAAATAGAAGTTTTACATGTCCAACTTCTTTGATAGACGAAGTACTCATTCATTCTTTTCTCTGGAAATAAACATCGATTAGAAAACTTGTATGACAAGAAGTTTTTACGTTGAAAGAAGTAAAAAGGTCTTGAGGGTGCTTGACAGTTAGACAAAGAGGAGTAACATGTTGCATCAACGCATTATTTAAAGCAAGAAATGAGCAGCATCAAAGAAAAAACAGAAGTACCACACATCAGAAATATTTACTTACAGAATTTGCAACAAGAGTCTCCAGTAACAAGTCAATGTTGCCTTCACCTAGATTGAAAAGAAAATATCCCTTCTTACGTTACTCAACTGTAATAACAACCAAAACTTTTAAGAAAATTTATGAGTTGGAACCCTTGGTACTCTTTACTTTTTTCTTTTTTGTTAAGGTGGTGGTAGCCTTGGTATTCTTTCTCCAAAATTCAGTAGCAACTAGCAAAACAACTTGCCAACACAATTTCACAATAGATTAAAACAGAAGTTAGTTTTCCACTACCATTTTCCTCAATTGCTTTGTCAACAAGTGATGCATTGAAACCCATAGCCAGAAGAGATGATCTCACACTGCTGCCTGATGAGCTTGCAATGTTGTCCTACAGATGCATTAGCATAAAAAATAAGATGATTACAGAGGTGATGAATATTAATGCTACCACCTGATGCTAAACAATATTACCAAGGCAGCATATGCGTCGACTTCGAATAAAACATGGCAACAAAAATATTACCAAGGAGGAAAAATCAGCTAAATGTATTATTTCTTTCCTTACCCCTGTAGGCCTTGTATATGTGTATAGAGATGGAAATTCACAATATGGATCTTCTACTTTAGGCATGATTCCACTCACACCTTCGGGCTTCGAAGAATTTTCACTATCTGAATATTCTGGTAATTCACACTATAATAAAGGGAAGAATGATTAAGAACACAAGCAATGGAATAGCACAATACGCAATAAATGTTCATATGTATACCATTTTAGCGTGAAACTGGAGGGAGCAAAGATAGACAGCTGTCTCTTATGTGCAGCAACAAAAGCATAAAACTGTGCTTTCCTTGGCCTTTTGCAGGTAAAAATGAATAAATGATACTCGGGTAAAGAAAGAGCAAATAATCCTGCAGCCAAAAACAAATGAGTCATTCGAATCAAACGCTGAGTATTAATATAGCAGAGCTCAGCTTACATAGGAGTGAGGCACAGTAAACATGCAGCCCAGATTCATAAAGCAAAATGGAAAGCTTTCGGCAGTGTTTTTCTTTTTGCTAAGTATCAAATGGGCAGAGAGTTTGAAAGGTAGTAGCATGCAGTGAAGTAGCAGACCAAACACTTGATAGGCGGACTCCCGTCTGATAACCATTTGCTGAGACTTTCCTCTTGTATGGGTCAAGTAATAAAAACCCAAATACTAGTTACAAAGAAAGTTTTAACCTTTTTAAGTTTTGGTGACGTCTTCTCTTGAAAATCCTAAAGCTTTTCTAAGTGGCGATAATACTAAGACGCATGCAAGCTGGCCCAGACACCACCGTCATAAAAACAAAACAACAACAACAACAACAACAACAACAACAATAATAATAATAATACCTTTTCTTTTTTTTTGAGAAGATAACAAGTTTTATAAATTAAGTAGAAGAATCTTTAGCATAAAGATTATGCTAAATGTTAAAGATAGTTACAAGACCCTCGAAAAAGAGCAAAAACGCAAACCCAGACTTGTGGTAGTTACAAAGACCCAATGATATCCACTATAGACTCTACATCCTCTATCAGAGCTTCCTTAACCAAAAGTAAAACAAAAATATTCAATTCGTCTTGATCTTCTGTTCAGTGTTAGCTCTGTCTTCAAAGCATCTTGAATTTCTCTCCAACCAAATTGTCCACCAAATACATGCTGGGATCAACCTCCACCAATGCTTCTGCCTCAGTAGAATACCTGGGTCATTCCAGCAAGCTAACATTTCTGCAGTTGTCCTAGGTATTGCCCATTTCACACCTTTCATACTCATGAAAAGACACCAAAGCCTACTAGTTACTTTGCAATGTAAAAAGAGGTGGCTGTTTGTTTCAATCTCTTTTCCACACAAGAAACATTTGGAACACATAAGCATTCCTCTCCTCATTAAACTGTCATGAGTTAGAACTGCCTCTTTGACTACAAGCCAACAAAAGCAAGCCACTTTAAAAGGGATTTTCACCTTCCAGATGTGTTTCCAGTGCCATGTCCCATTGTTCATGTGACCAGAGCTATTCAGGATTCCATATGGACTTTATGGTATATGCTCCTCGTTGTTTCTTTCCCATATAAGTCTGTCCTCTTCTTCTGTGATGCCCTTAAAGCCATCCAACAATTTGTAGAATTCAATAACACTCGTAACCTCCCAGTCATTGGGGAACCTTCTGAACGTAACATTCCACCCCTGCGTACTCCATACCTCAGCCACAGTAGTTTGGGCCTTGGGGTTGCTGCATTATAGTGAACAAATCTGGAAAAACCTCTTTAAGAGGTCCATTACCAACCCAATCATTCGAGAAAGAAGTATTATTGTTATTATTATTATTATTATTATTATTATTTATAATAATAGTCTTGTGTCTTGTGTGACAAGTATGGGTCGTTGAAACTTAAAGGTAAGTTCTACAAGGTTGTAACTAGATCGACTATGTTGTATAGAGCAGAGTGTTGGTCGATCAAGAACTCTCGTAACCAGAAGCTAAAAGTAGCTGAGATGAGGATGTTGAGGTGGGTGTGTGGGCATACCAGGTTGGATAAGATTAGGAATGAAGTTATTCGGGAAAAGGTGGGAGTGATCCCTATGGAGGATAAGATGCGGGAGGCGAGGTTGAGATGATTCGGGCATGTTAAGAGGAGAAATATAGAAGCCTCCGTTAGAAGGTGGGAGCGGCTAGCCTCGACTAGCAGCAGGAGGGGTAGAGGTACGCCTAAGAAGTCTTGAGGAGAATGTTATTAGGCAGGATATGGCTCAGCTGGAGCTGATTGAGGACATGGCCCTAGACAGGAGGGTGTGGAGGCCAATTAAGGTAGAAGGTTCGTAGGTAGTCGAGTATTTCTCTTTGTCTTACTCAATTCGCTAGCATTAGTGTTAGTATGATATCATTTATTCATAAATGCTATTACTACTTAGAGTTTGACTGCATTCTTGGATTCGATCTTATTTCATCTTGCTGTTATTCATGCTTGTTGTAATTACCTTTTCTTTTGCAGTCGTTTCTAGCCGATGGCCCACGGGAAACGGCCTCTAGGTTGCATATAACTTACCCTCCCAAGACTCCACTTGTGGGAAACTACTGGGTTTGTTGTTGTTGTAATACCAAAATATCAAGTCGGTGCAATCGTCTTCATCATTATTTTAATACTCCAAAAAACCTTTTTCTTCTCCACGAATATTCTTTTTCTTTTTTTATGACAGTCATGGGAACCAGCTTATGCGCACCTCGACTACTTCACCGGGTGCTATCTCCCACCAGCAGAGGTACGGATAACTCTATCGACCAAGGCTTAGGAAGATAGAAAGAAACTATCTAGTATTTTCTGTTTATATTAATATCTCAATTACTATAAGTATTAGGTTGACTAATTATTCTAGTCCAAATCAATTCCAGCCAAGTAACATTTCAACCCCCACCCCCCACCCCCACCACACACACACCCAAAAAAAAAAAAGAACAGTTCAAGAAAAAAGAGCTACTGGGAGCCAGTGTACAGTTTAACTGGAAATAAGCAGTAATTAAGTACTTAATTCGCCAATATTCAACAACAAATGCACATAATCCATCAAATAAAAAACGCCTAAATTTTGCACCACCTCCGCCTCCATAAAAGTCTAATAAAACCATTTCAATTTTAATATTTACATAGGCATTAACTAACAGCTCCAAATTGATATATATTTTCTCATATTCAAATGCATGAAGGTTTAGAAAATCAATTGTGCATGCACAAATTTTACCGGCGGGAGAGAGAAACGAAAACTGACCTTTAGCTGCGGTGAAACTGATCGTAGATTTCGCCGGAGGGTGAAATTCAGACTGGGAGCTTAACTCAGCAGTAGTTGAAAATAAAATATTGGAGTTCTGTGTAACATCGGTTACAGCATTTTTACCCATTTACGAAACGGGTCAAGAGACGGAGCGAGGAGATCAGCGGCTGACATTATCTTGTGACCAACATGTACGGGTAGATGCCATATGTTCCCGATATTGTCCAAATTTTACCGTGTACAGTATCCAATTACATTTTTTTCCTTTTTACTATTCCTTACATATTAAGGGTGTGCTTGGTTTTCATTTAATAAAAATAGTTTCACAAAAATATTCATAAATAATTTAGATACAATAAACAAGAAGCTATATATTTTCGAACCAACAACATTTCGAATCCATAAATTTTATAAACTTCTGAACTGCTAAATTTTCAAAATCGTAAACTCTACAATTTCTAAAATCGCAATATTCCAAACACATAAACCTCCGAACTTATAACTTTGGAACTTATAAAATATCGAACTTGTAAACTGAAAAAACATATTCTATATAACTTATTCTATAATTTAACAGAATTGGTGTAGGTGGGTGGTGCAGAAAAAATAAAAAACAGAAAATTAAAAAATATAAAAAAAAGATAAAAAATAATTTATTTTCTAGGGAGGTTAACAGGATGGATGGTGACAAAAAAAAATATAAACTCTGAAAAAAAGCCTTTTGAGAGAGGGGGACGGGAGAGGTAGGGTAGGGAAGAGAAGGGGGAGGGGTTGGGGTTAGATGTGAGGGTGAGTTTATGGAAATTCTTTTTCTAACTTTTTCTAGGGAGGTCATTTTCCTCCTCTAATTTTAGGAAAATGTGATATTTAGGAAAATATTTTTCAAATAATTTTGTGCAACCAAACAGTGAAAAACTAAAAAATATTTTTTGTCATACCAAACACCCCCTAAATGAGTATTTATTTGAAAAAAAAAAAGACAATAATCTCTTATATTCGAGATAAGATTAAAATAATATATTGAATAACTCCTAAATAATTTTGGTCCTTCAAATTTATTTAAAAAAATGAGCATTTTTTTTATCTTAGTTAGCTTAACTATTAGAACTAGCGAAGATTGTGTTAGAAAAAAGAAAGATTTAATAAAAACTCACATCGGAGGTAAAGTTTTGCAGTTTTTATTATATTTGTCTAGTGTCAAGTATAATTGTTATCTTTGATTGATTATTGACGTATAGCGTAATTTTTGGGGTTGCATTTCCTTGATTTGAGTAAACTTTTCATGATTCCCAAGTTAAATATTTTTTTTATTTCGCGTTAAATCTAACAACACTAGTCTTTAAAATATTTGATTAAAATATAAAATACCATTTTGTATAACTTAAAAGGATAAAAAATGATCAGCATATTCAAGGAATTGTTCGAATCAACCCACAAACATAAGGAATTGATTTTGTTATTTTCTCTATTTATTTTTTTCAAAGGCTTATTATCTATTGGTTATCTTTTAATGTATATTTTTCTTGTTTATTTATCTTCGGAGAAACATCTTTAAACGGTCCTTGACAGTTAATAGTTGTAATTAAGATATACCTTCTGTATTCAGTTTTCACATTATTATTTAAACGATATTTAATTTTGTATCAATTATTTAATTGATACCTTGTATTTTAACCTCCAAATAAAAGTTTGGCAGCAGATAGAAGAAAAGAAAAAGATAATAAAAGATGGTTTATTTTGAGTCCTAAACCAAAATAACGCAAATAATTATCTTGTGACAAAACAGTGTAAAGCTAAGCTTGACCAAAATATCGCATGAATTAGTACATTTATCCGATATCTCATGTTAATGGCAATTACCTAATTTTAAAGATACATAATATATGAAAACATGTGTAATGCATATAAAATAATTAAAATGGTTTGGTTCCAAATGATGGTGCAGAACACGGGTAGATTTCAAGTGTCGTGCATAGCACAGGTAGATTCTAAGTGATCGTGCATAGCACGATTAAAATGCAAATATCATGCAAAATACGATTACGTTCTAATCAGCCGTGCAAAGCAGATGTAGGTTTTAAGTATCATGCTGAGCATAGATAGTTTCCAAATAGCTTTACAAACCATAGGTAGCACAAGGTAGATTCTAAGTGGTCCTGCAGAATGCTGGTAGGTTCTAATTGGTTATGTAGAGTGTAAGAAAAATTAGTAGATAATATTGACTAAGAAAATACGAAGAAAAGAAAAATAATTTATCAAAAATACAGTATCGTGGCAAGTCACTGCATTGAAAGTGATTGCAAATTATTAAGACTGGTCGCTCACCAAGATTCCACAGCACCCCCAAACACGTGCACTTGTGGCTGAAAGTTTAAAATTTGCACAAAACAATTGCCCAGAAATCATTTGAAAAAGAGAGATGAAGGTGTGTTTTCTATGTTAGATTATTCAGAAAGAAGATTGCCTTTTGTAGGCAAAGCTGATTGAGCAATTACATATGAAGAAATAAATCTGTAGTTGTTATAGAAATTCAAATTGAGTCGTTACTCAAATAACTATAGATGTTACAAGAATTAAATCATGGCTGTTACAAAATAAAAAAATTGAACGTGACAAAATCCAATTCAAAGAGAAAGAATTTGGACATACTCTGGCAAGCACGCGTTTGGATACTTTTTTGATAAGCTCAAAAATTGAAGAAATAATTTTAGCAAAAACCAAATTTGGATTAGGCCTCACGTATGTCTCGCGCGGAGGGGTTTGGGGGGGGGGGGGGGGGAATCAGCCCATTTTGCTTTCAGGACCAACTTCCCATGTGCGCAAGACCCACTCCCTTTTACTAGCTCTTTACAAGCCCAACAATGAGTAATTCATTATAAAGTGAAGAAAAAGATTTTCTACAACCAATGAGGGACACTTTGTCTTTCACAAAAGACAAAGAAGTAAAGAAGGAAAAGTGACTACAAAGAAATTTTTGACTTTGCATTATAAAATATAAAATAATGCCAACAATGTGATGACCTTGTATTAAAAGTTAATTCTATATTTCGAGGTCTTGAAAAACTACTTTTGTCCTACCTCGATTTGTGTGCACTATTCGGGCTTAATATGGAAAGCTTTTATGTGAAAATATGTGGAAATTGCTAATTTTGCCTTTAAAAATAAATTTAAGTTGACTTCGGTCAATATTTTTGATAAACGGATCTGGACCCATGATTTGACGGTTCTGGAGGATCCGAAAAAAAATATGAGACTTGGGCGTATGCCCGAAATTGAATTCTGAGGTCCCTAACAGAGAAATAAATTTTTGAAAGAAATTGTTTAATTGAAATTATAAGAGTTTTTGAAAATTTAAATATGTTTTTGATGGTATCATATCCACATTTTGATTTCGGAGCCCGGTATAGGTTTAGTATGATATTTAAGTTATGCCTGTAAAATTTGGTAAAAAATGGAGTTCAAATGACGTGAATTGGACCCTCAGTTATGAAACTTGAAACTTAAGAGTTCTTGAGATTTTTCTTTGATTTTGATGCTAAACTCGTAGTTCTAGGTGTCATTTTGGCGATTTGATTGTACGAGGAAGTCTGTATGATATTTTTAGGTCTGTGTGCGTATTTGATTTGGAGCACCGAGGACTCGGGTGAGTTTCGGATAGGTTCGGGATGTTTTGAACTTTAGGAATTCAGCTGTTTTGTTGCTTCTGGTGTCTTGGTATTTTGTTCTTCACACTCGCGATGCAGCTCACACGAAGGAAGTATAAGCTGAGCCGGGGAGGAATTTCTTCTACGCGAACGCGAGGCCTTGGTCGCGGAGCACTGAGGGGTTTGCTCTTCGCGAACACAATTGGCCACACGTCAACGCGTAATGCAATGGAGGTGGCTGGGGGAATCTTTGAATTGTTCTTTGCGAACGCGGTCCTATTGATATCCAATTTTTCTCTATATATTTTTGTACCCAAAATACTTCCAAAATAGCATGTAGGTGCATATATAAGCACACTCGTGAGTGTTGGTATTTTTATCAATTTTAAAATTAATTTATTGTCTATTTTATATCATAAAAAATCCCAAATTTATTGCCAAAATTACCATTTTGGTGATTAACTTATTTTATCTTCCTATTTACACCAAAATATAATTAAACTAATTTTTGCATATTTTTACAAATTCATTTGATATTTTAAAGTAAAATTGCATATAATTGCAATTATGGCATATCTTGTAATTTATGGCATTTTATAATTATAAAATTAACTCCAATATTTTAATCTAATATTTATAGAATATTTATTTACTCATACTTATAATTTACTTTTAAAATTATTATTACTATTTTTATAAAATGAAAAAGGGAAAAGTAGCTATTTACGGATTGACCTTTATTACATTTTAATTTTAGCCAAATTGGCACCTCAATTTGATCCCAAAATCAAGCCCAATCGTCCCAATCCAATTACCCGATTATACTTAGCCAACGCCCAATTAACCAAACTGGCCCGTGTTCCTTTTAATATGAGTCGTTGATCATTTTGATCAACGGCCCAGATTCCCCCTTACTTTTTAATTCCCAAACCCTTTCTCATTTCTCATCACCCACCGCCCATGAATCCCTTATCTCTCTCTTTCTCTCTCAACCTACCTCTCAAACCCTAGCCGCCGTCTCACCTGAAACCCTAATCCTGGCTTCCCAGCCTCATCTAAGCCCTATATCGGCCTCTTACGGCCTCTATGTACTTACCTCTAAGGTCCCATGACTAGACTTTGGAGGGATCTTAAACAGACTTTTGCTCGATGGTTTTTCTCTTGTCATCCTTGACTTTTCTCTAGCCAGCCATGGTCGTTCGAGTCAGATATGTGACTATCCTGCTTAGATCGGGAGTTTTTAAAGCCTTTCTCACCTTCTCTGGGTTCTTCGAAGCCCTAACTCTGAGGTTCTTTCGTTATATTTTAGACCTGCCCTAGATTTATGTGTGTTCGAGTTTTCTGAGCATGTTTCCCGAAGTTTCCCCAATTTTTTATTTTCAAAACACTTTGTCCCTTAACTAGGGTTTTGTGTTAAGTGATTTTTGAATTTCCTTTCTTATTCTTAGCATGTTTTTGTGCTTTACTTGTGTTACTTCTTTTACCTGTATAAGCATGACTAAAAACCTTAATTTTTTGGTGATTTTGTTTAAGTCGGTTCGTCGTGATTTCGTTCAATTTTACATGCCTATCTTTTCTAAGTTTATCTGATGTTTAAAAGCCCTAAATTTTGGGGATTTATTTGAGTTCCTGAGCATGGTTATTTGGCCTACTGATTAATAGTTGAAACCCTAATCTTAAGGGGGTTTTTACTCGGAACTTTGACTTGCTTGATTCACCTGTTATCATCTCTAGACTTAACTGGTTTTTTGTAAACCCTAGTTGCTTTGGGGACTATTCGAGTTCTTTGGATTTGTTTGTGCATCTTGTCTGTTTAAAGTTGATTCCTTGCTTCAGGCTCTCTTTTCTTTATATAACACATCTGATTATGAGTTTTACTATCTTTCAACTCGACCATCAATGAAACCCTAATCTCTCATGAGGGTTTTCTCTCACTTGTTACTGTGAGACCTTTACTTGTTTAACTCTCTTCTTCACTCTGACTATGTTTGTGAGTCTTGACTAACTACTGAATCATATGCTTACTTCTGCTATTATTGTATGGCGTTTGTTTTGCCAATATGCTTGGCCTTGCATGACAGAGGTTTCCGTTCACTCTATTTTTATGCTGAAGTGCAGAATCATGATTGATCTTGATTCTATGACTGATTTCAAAAAGTTTTCTTACAAGCCCTGATTTCACTCAATGTTTAAAATCAACTGATTCTTTTCCCTTTACTGTTATATGTTTACCTTACTTAATCTTTCCCATAAATAAGCATACTTTGTACTTAGACTTGATTGTCTACTTCATGCTTCTACTACCCTCTGTATGACGACAATCAGTCTGTCCTTGAATTGATTTTCTTTTCTTAATTAAACTTGTTAACACCTGTTAGACAGTTATTCCTTAATTAAAGGGTAGTCACTTGGGTTAATTGATTCTAACTTGTGATTATTTTCTTATTTGTGTTAACTCATATTGCTTGCCTTACTATTCACTCGTTTTCAAAAGCGCTATAAATACCTCTCCCCCTCTCCTCTTTCAAACACATAGACAAGTTCTAACGAACACACACATACTCACTACTTCTCTTCTCTCAAACATTCGTAGTTTTCACAAGTTCTTTTTCGAGTTCTCTCTGCAATCCAAGTTAGCCGTTCTCTATTTGTTTATGGCTGCAAGTATTCTGCTCCTCTTTGTGTTTACTTTTGCAACTGGTATGTCCTTTTAGTTTAGTACTGCCTCTTCCCTATGTGTTTACACTTCAGTTCTTTCGTGTGTTTACTTTACTGCTTCTGCATATTTGCTATTCATGCTCTTACATTAATCCTTTCTCCCTAAACTCCTTTGTATGTGAGCTATTATTCAGAAAAGCATGACATCATTTGATGTTGTTTCTCATGTGCCTGGATTGGATTCCTGGAATCCTAAACTCTATCAGTTTCCATTTCTTCTTCCATTTATGTGTGTTTTGAGAGTAAGACCTTGGTCTACCAGTGTCCTAATCACTGTCCAGGCCATAGCCTGACCTTCAATAGGCATGCTCTTATTTTGGCTAAATAGGTTGGTCAGGGGTGTGTCAGCCTACCTTATGGCTGGGTATGACCACCAATCTACCATGGCTTCCCCAATCCCTTTCTTACACTCATTCTTAGCAATTAAGTTCTGCCCCTCTCTTGCAAGCCCTGTCTTGGGACACATGAGGTCCCTCTGAACTTGGATGCTTGAGATCTAGCTTTTCCACAGTGCACTGTATCTAATTCTAATTGGTATCTTTGGTGTAAGCAACGCTGGAATTCCTGAAATTCCTTGGAACTTTGAAACACCATAGATAAAGAGAAGGCTTTAAAAATGTGGATCCCAGAAGTGGTTTAATCGCATATTATTAGACATTAAGTCTGATTTAGGTACCTTGTATGAAACTGTTAGCTTCTGATGTATTTTCTCTATTTTTGGGTCTGTAATAGCTTGTATAAACTCGAGAAATCTAGTGAAAGGGGTCGGGATTTTCTTTTCTGCATTGAAGGATAGAAATCATGCTCATAGTATCTTTAATGTTTATATTCAAATTCAATCACATAGAAATCATGCCTATAGGACTTAATATTTAATTTTCTGCAATCACATAGAAATCATGTCTATAGGAATGTGCATATTCATGATATTAGGAAAACTTGTAGGATTAATCAAATCAGCAGCTGTTCACAAGTTTGTTATCGTTTAAAAGGGTTTAAAATCAATGACTCCTAGAGATCATGCCCATAGGAGCTTTAACTCAAATTTGCCTCTCTCGTCTAAAAGCGGTAACGACTTCACTAAATAACCGACTAAAACCATTGTTTCTTTGAACTCTTAAGCTTTTCCTCACGCCCAAACCAGTGCAACTCTTTTCCTAAAAATTTAATCTTTTGATAAACTTGCATGTTTTCTAAAACTTATTTTCTGGTAATCTGATAAACACTTTCCAACTCAGTTACATCTCACTTTTCTGCATTTATCCTTTTAAATTGGTTCTGCAACTCAAACTCGTTTTTCTTTAAACAGTCTGCCTCTTTCGAAACTTATTTGAAATTTCTCTTTCTTTATTGATCCGCAACTCAATAGTCTATTTTCCGGAAACTATTCTAAACCATTTTTCTAAGTATGCAGCATACCTTTTCCTCAAAACCTTCCTATTCCAGTTTATTTTCTAAATTCAGTGATCTTATTCAGTTCGCGTTAATCAAGTGCCTTAATCTCTAACAACTGTATCCGAGTATGCCTAATGAAGACTTCCTGTCAAAATATATATGTCGAGCCAGTCCGCTCACCGCTTAATCTAATTTAAGACCAAACCAATATTTTCAAAGACATGCTAAACTATGTGACTTATCTGATTTAAGGGGTTTATTTGAGCCTTATTTCTTGATTGCTCCTCCCTTATTTGATACGTGTTTTGAATGTCGAACAAGTATTTTGTCCTTTTAACTCCATAAAGGCCCCCACCCCTTTCTCCCCCTTAGGATTAGAAGTCCTAATACCCCGGGACTGATAGGATTAGGGCGAGTACTAGAATACAATTATTAAACGAGACTATTTGCGCTTTAATACCTTAATGGGGTGGGAAGGGTAGAATATGAATATGATGACCGGTACGCAATTATCACGTGCGACCCCTCTTCCGAGGAGTATACGTCGGGTATTGCATTGATGTGATCCATATTATGTATAAACCTAGGACCCCTTTTCCATTACTTATTATGTTCTTTTAAAATTTCTTTGTTTAACTAACTTTCTAAAACTTTCTGTTTCTTTTCTCTTTTTAAAATTTGAACTTATTTGCAATGATTATGTAAAAGCTCTACTTGCTTCTTCATATGTCTTCTAAAGTCACAATTGTAGTATGACCGAGAACCATACTAGTGGATCTTGAGGGGTGCCTAACACCTTCCCCTTGAGATAATCTCAAGCCCTTACCCAAACTCTGGTTCTTCTTCTCAATTCTTTTCTTTAAAAGTGTCCAAATGCACTATAATCATTAGGTAGTGACTCTCCAAATTCCAAAACCTAATTCTCTCAAGGGAATAAGAGTTGTCTTCATATAATGTTGTATACTTGATTTTGAACTTCCCGCTTAGAAGAAGGGGGTGCCGACAGCATGGCGACTCTGCTGGGGACTTCTTTAGGCTTTTACCGTAACATGCTATTTATGACTTCATTAATTGCCTTTATTTCCTGCCTTTTATTCTTTCATCCTGAAACTAACTTGGCTCTCATGTCTTTTCTTTCCTTTAATTGCTTTGTTTACTACTTTATTATTTCAATACTGTGTAATTTCGAGCAATTATTGTAATAATTTATCTTATGTACGTGAAAATACGTGTCAAGTTGTTTCATTCTTGTAAGCTATATATTTAACATCATATTCCACTTGCGCCCAAACAAATACTATAGCAACGCTTATAATGAGTGGTTGCTCTCTTCCGATATTATCACCCCCTAAATTTGGCAAAGGCGTATTTGCGATAAAACCAGTCGATCAATGGTGTCGTCGACGGTTCTGTGCCTTTCCCTCTTGAGTTGTCCGCTCAAGGGTACCAGTCTAATACCTCCATAAAACCCTTACTCTATTTTACTGTACATGCATCATGGTCAAACCTAGCCGAGTCAGTTATGTTTGTCAGCATAATGACTCATTAAGATAGCGTAGTTCAAAGTCCATCGGGTTCCCTTGAAACCCAAATGGACACCTCCATGTTCTGTGCATTTATTTAGAAAACTAAATGCCTATCATGCTAATTGGTTATTTAAATAGTTGAGTCTGGTGGGGTAAGAGTCTAACGCTTTGTTTTTCATAAAATGAGGCACGAAGTCCCCAGATTAGGTATGGTAACCAACATCCACCCAAGGCTGCTAAGCTGGGGGAAGGACTTTCATGCCAGTGATAGGACTCTTGTCCACAAATACTTTGGGAATTTTCCTTCGCTTATGAAAATCCAGCATGACAACAAAATCATAGAAGCTGCAACTTTGTTCCGGGATAGTGACCGATCAGTGTTTCACTTCGGGGACCTTGAAACAACCCTTTTGCTTGATGAAATATGGGGTTTAGCTGGTATTCCTTAAGAGATGATAATAGGTGAATTTGACTATATTCAGGCCTAAATAACCACCTTATTGTATTGTTTTGATATTAAAAGTGTTAGCAAAAATGCTCTTATGGGTACTTTTTGTGTTTTCAGACTACACGCGACTAGGAAGGCGAGAAGTACTTGTGGAGTCGAGAAAATGAAGAAAAAAAGGGCAACTATGCAAACTCCCAACCAAATCACGTGAAACAGGCCAATGAATTCTAAAGCAGCTGTTGGCCGCGGTCCAGCCGCGACCCCAGATGTAACGCGGTGAAACATAGTCTGAGACAAAACAAAAGTTCAGAGAAGGCCTTTGGCCGCGGTCGAGCCACGACCGCGACCATGGATGGAGCGTGGGCAAACAGGGCTGGAGACAAAATCGAGATTCAAAGAGGCTTCATGGGCGCGGTTCGACCGTGATCGCGCCTCGACCGTAGAAGGCGTGTGACTGGACAGGGTCAGTTGAGGAAAAACGTGGAATTAAGCCCTAAAACCTATATTAGTCATTAGGTTCTGCCTCTTTGAGGCATGTATTGATTATTTTGAGTTCTTGAACGGAAAAACAAGTGTATGAGAATAGCTCAAACCTATTTCTTCTTTCCTTTTGATTTTTATTGTTAGATTATGTTTAATCTTAGTTTATTTTATTTATCCATAGTTATGAGTAGCTAAATCATTTGTCTAAGGTCTTGATGGAACCTATTAAGGGATGAACTTCTAGTTTATGTTAATGCAAATTTGCTGGTTTTAATCTATATTTATTCAACTATGTTCTTGTTGTAGTTAATTGACAGGATCCTCAATTAGCTGTGCTTATTTAGTGTGCATAACTTGGAAAAGAGTGCATGTTTAAGTAGTTGTTGAATAACACCACTCCTAAAGTAATAAGAGGAATCTATAACTGCGGGTTTAAAGGCGGGATTAGGAATACGAAGCCTTGGTGCAATATTAAATGAACTTTTTAATTAAAGCTAGCTAATGTAGCTTGGGAGAGTGAAATAGTATATTATTGTGATTATTCGGAGGAAATTCATAATAATCTAAGTGTTCATTGTTGATATAGAATTGTTGGTAAATTTGTATTAAGCATAAACAAATGAGATTCCATCAATAGGGAAAGTCTTGACCTTATCATCCCTCTCTCATATTATTTACAACCTTAGTTAGTCTAAGTTTAGCTTGTTTGTTTACTCCAAATATTAGTTAGTAATTAAACCTCCAACTGTGATTCGAAAGTTTTGGGAAGCTGGTCTTGAGGATTTGACTGGGTCTTAAGGTGGTATTTGATAGGTTAACTCTCTGTGGATTCGACCCTGGACATAATACTAGGGTTTTATTTGCAACGTCCGTGGAGTCCTTTTTAGAGGGCATACTTGGGCGCGATCAAATTTTGGCTCTGTTGCCGGGGAGTTAACGAAATTATCAATTGCCATTTCTAGAGTGTATGCCTAGAAACTCCACAAGGACGGGAGAATTACTTGAAGGACTCTCAGACCCTGAAAAGATATTTCTGGCAATAAACCGTGCTAATAGAAGACTTCAACCATATCAACAAACAGACAAACTCGAAACTAAAATGGAAGGCGTAATCGACCCTAACGGAGACGGCAGACAAGAGCAAGTCAACTTAAATGCTGGAGTAGCGGCACCTCTTCCGCCGGAGGGTGCACTTTATGACTGGGCACAACCGACATCTGATTAATTTTGAAACTGCCATTGTTGTGCCAGCGATACAAGCTGAGTCATTCCAGATTACAAACAATATGCTGCACTTGTTGCAAAACAAGGGATTGTTATCTGGAACGCAGGTAGAAGACCCTCAACAACACTTAAAGAATTTCCTGCCTATATGCAAAACTCAGAGGCAGCCCAACGTGATTCCGGAAGCAATCAGGCTGCTATTATTTCCTTTCTCTGTGACAGGAGCTGCTCAGATTTGGCTCAACTCACTCCCCATAAACTCCATTTAAACTTGGGATGAGTTAGTCAAATAGTTTCACAACAAGTTCTATCCACCCAAGAAAACAGCACAGCAGATTGATGAGATTGTGAGCTTCAAACAGAAACCTATGGAAACTTTGCACGAGACATGGGGAAGGTTCAAGGGAATATTGGTGATGTGTCCCCATCACGGTATTCCAGAGCAGATGTTGGGACAATGCTTTTAAATGGGACTTTCTGACAGCATGAATAATATTGTGGATGCCTCAGCTGGTAGGGCATTTTTGAGCAAGACATGGAGAGAAGGACAGAACCTGCTGGATAAAATGGCTCAGAATACAGGGTGGACAACCAAAAATGCACCTATCACTCTGGTGGTGCATTCTGTGCCTCTTGATCCTTCCAACACTATTTCGGAGAATGTGGCGACTCTTTTGACACAGATGAGCATCCTCACCAAGAAGGTGGACGAGTCAGGACAAAAGCAGCAGGTACATATAGTTGATACTACTAATTGGGGCTTGTGCACATCTTGCATCAGTCAGCCAATTGATAATCCATGGAATGTGGAGCATGAACTTCAACCTGAAGATATGAATTATGTGGCTAACTATAGGGGTCAGAGGCAAGGTAATCAGAACTGGGGCCAACAAACTCAGCAGCAGTACATGGCAGCACAACCACATTACAATGCAGGGAATATAGGAGGTATGAGACCCCCTAACAACATGGAACCTTATCCTAGGCTGCAAAGGTATAATAATCAGCAACAAGGGTACCACCCACCTCAGCATCAGCATAGTGGGAGACAAGAAGATGGGTTCTCCAGGCTAGAAGCGATGATGCAGCAAGTGATTGGGTCCAATTTAAAGATAAATAAGAGGGTAGACGCACTTGATGCAGCTATTAAAAATATTGAAATACTGGTGGGCCAGATTGCTATGTCTTTGAATAACCGTCCTCAAGAGACATTGCATGCAGATACTCAGACCAACCCCAAAGATCAGGTCCCGAAGCAGCTGATGGCGGTGAGTCTCCACAATGGGAGGGATCTTGATGTTGAGCAAGAAAGAGCTCGTGAGAATATACAGACAGAGACACTCATTCAGGTACCCATTGAGCTAGATGAATCAACAAGGCTGGCATATGTGACAGTCCAGCCTGTTCCTGAAAATCAGAATATGCAGCAAGAGAGTGACAAAGTCGCTGAAACAATAGGAGAACCAGTAGAGGAGATGATAGTTGAGAAGGAAAAGTCCCAAGCCATTGGGAAGAAAAGACCTCCTGCACCATTCCCACAAAGATTGGCCAAGCACCAAAAGGAAGAACAATACAAGAAGTTCTTTGACATGCTCAAGCAAATTCAGGTAAATATTCCATTGATCGAAGCTTTGAAGGAGATGCCTAGATACACAAAGATGATGAAAGACTTGATGTCTAGGAAGTTTGACTTCCAAGATTTGGCCACAGTAACACTTACACAGACTTGTCGTGCAGTGGTGACTAGACCCGTTACTGAAAAGCTCTCTAACCCAGGGAGTTTCACTATTCCTTGTACTATTGGTAATTTTTCCTTTACAATGACACTTTGTGATTTGGGAGCCAGCATTAACCTTATTCCCCTGGTAGTTTACAATAGATTGAGCATTGGGAGAGCTAGACCCACCTCTATGCTGCTGCAGCTGGCTAATAGGACTGTAAAGCGTCCATTTGGGATCCTAGATAATATTCTCATTCAGGTGGGGAAATTTGTATTCCTTGTAGATTTTGTGATCTTGGATTGCAAGGTGGATTAAGATATTCCTATCATTTTAGGAAAAACATTCTTAGCCACTGGGAGAGCATTGATTGATTGCGAAACTGGGGAGCTTAAGATGAGGCTCAATGATGAATAGATTATTTTTAATGTGAAAAAATCGATGAGACATCCAAGTGAGTTCGCTAACTGCTCTCTCATTGATGCTGTGGAGGTAATTGTTCAGTCTGATGATGAGGTATTGACGGTGGCGGATCCCTTGGCCGTATGTCTGTCAAATTTGGAGGAGGCTAATGGTGAGGAGTTGGCAGAATAGGTGTTGGCATTGGAAGGTAGGGGGTTTTGGGATAGAAAGCTAGAATTTGAACCCCTACACCTGGAAAAGAGAGAGAGTCCTCCGGCTAAACCGTCCATTGAAGAACCACCGAAGCTGGAGCTTAAGCCATTGCCAGCTCACCTCAGGTATGAATTTCTGGGTCCAAACTCCACTTTACCTGTTATTATCTCATATGGTTTGCTAGATGTGCAGGTGCAACAACTTTACAGGTACTGAAGGACTGCAAAACTGCCATCGGATGGACCATGGCAGATATCAAGGGGATCAGCCCCGCCTATTGCATGCACAAGATTCTGCTGGAAGAGGGACACAGACCTTCCAGGGAACATCAAATGAGGCTGAATCCATATATGAAGGAAGTGGTGAAGAAGGAGGTAATTAAGTGGTTAGATGCGGGAATTATTTTCTCTATCTCTAACAGCAGCTGGGTTAGCCCAGTTCAGTGTGTGCCTAAGAAGGGTGGCATGACGATGGTGAAAAATGACAAAAACGAGCTAATCTCTACGAGAACCGTCACTGGTTGGAGAATATGCATGGATTATAGAAAGCTGAATCTTGCCACCCGGAAAGACCACTTCCCACTTCCCTTCATTGATTAGATGCTAGACAGATTGGCTGGTAGGCCGCATTTTTGCTTCCTCGATGGGTACTCAGGGTAAAACCAGATCTCTATTGCCCTTGAGGACCGAGAGAAGACCTCATTAACTTGCCCCTATGGCATTTATGCCTTCAGGAGGATGCCTTTTCTCCTTTTTAATGCACCCGCCACATTCCAACGGTGCATGATGGCCATTTTCACTAATATGGTTGAAGACATAATGGAGGTGTTCATGGATGATTTCTCAATGGTGGGGAATTCGTTTGATGAGTGTCTTGTGAATCTGACACGTGTGTTAAAAAGGTGCATCGAGACGAATCTGGTGCTGAACTGGGAGAAGTGACATTTTATGGTGCAAGAAGGCATAGTCTTGGGGCATCGAGTGTCATGCAACAGGATAGAGGTAGATAGAGCCAAAGTTGATGTCATAGCAAAGTTGCCTCCGCCAACCTCGGTCAAAGCAATAAGTAGCTTTCTTGGACATGCCGGTTTCTACCGAGGGTTCATTAATGACTTCTGCAAAATTGCCAACCCTCTCTGTAAGTTGCTGGAAAAAGATAACCCGTTTGTATTTTCTGATGCATGCAGGGTAGCATTTGAAGAGCTCAAGCTAAAGCTGGTCACAACACCAATCATTGTTTCCCCCAACTGGGTGCAACATTTCGAGCTAATGTGTGATGCTAGTGACTATGTAGTGGGGGCGGTGCTGGGCCCGCGGATGGACAAATTGATGCATCCAATCTACTATGCAAGTAGAATGCTGAGTGGGGCCCAACTGAATTACACAGTGACCGGGAAAGAGATGTTAGCTGTGGTGTTTGCATTCGACAAGTTCCGGTCCTACCTGATTGGATCGAAGGTAATTGTATACACTGACCATGCAGCTCTTAGATACTTGATAGAGAAGAAATACTCTAAGCCACGCCTGATTCGTTGGGTGTTGTTGCTACAAGAGTTTGATCTTGAGATACGTGACCAAAAGGGCACTAAGAACCAAGTCGCTGATCACCTATCACGCCTTGAGGGTGCTGAAAACATAATTGAGGTTAAGGATATTCTGGAAACCTTTCCAGATGATGAACTACTCGTAGCTAACCATCTAGAAGCACCATGGTATGCGGATTTTGCTAACTACCTAGCTTGTGGTATAGTCCCTCATGACCTGTCATCGGTCTAGAGGAAGTATTTCTTTCGTGAAAGCCGTATGTACTATTGGGATGAGCCCTATATGTTTAGAATATGCCTGGATAACATGATGTGGAGATGCATCTCCGAGATGGAACAATCTTCTATTTTGCAGGCATGTCATGCATCGGCTTACGAGGGACACTTTGGAGGAGTGAGGAATGGATCAAAGGTGCTTGAGGCAGGGTTTTTCTGGCCAACAGTGTTCAAAGATGCTCACACATTGGTAAAGGATTGTAATGAATGCCAACGCACCGGGAACATCTCCTGGCGCCATGAGATGCCCATGAGCCCAATTCAGGAGGTTGACATATTTGATATTTGGGGGATAGATTTCATGGGTCCTTCTCTTACAGCAATAAGTACATTTTTGTGTTGTTGTGGATTATGTGTCCAAGTGGGTGGAAGCTATAGCATTACCCACCAATGATGCAAATGTGGTGGTGGGATTTCTGAAGAAAAACATATTCACCCGCTTTGGGACACCACGGGCGATAATAAGTGATGGGGGAACTCATTTATGCAACAGAGCATTTGAGAAGTTGTTGGCAATATATGATGTGCGCCACAAGGTGGATACTCCGTACCACCCGCAAACCAGTGGACAGGTGGAGGTCTCCAATAGAGAGATAAAGAGTGTGTTGACAAAAACTATAAATGCTACAAGAACAGATTGGGTAAGAAAATTAGATGATGCACTCTGGGTGTATAGAACAACATTCAAGACACCAGTTGGTATGTCTTCATACAAGTTGGTGTTGGAGAAGGCATGTCACCTGCCGATAGAACTTGAGCACAGAGCGTGGTGGGCACTGAAACAGCTGAATCTTGACATAGAAGCTGCAGGCTCATCTAGAGTCACAGAATTGCATGAGCTGGAGAAGTTCCGAGATCTTGCTTTTGAGAGCACAAGACTGTATAAAGAAAGAATGAAGAGGCTGCATGATCAGCACATTGTGGAGCTAAACTTCAAATCCGTGGACAAGGTACTGTTATACAACTCAAGATTGCGGTTGTTCCCGGGTAAGCTCAAATCACGATGGTTTGGACCATTTAGGGTGGTTGAAGTCCTTCCGTCTGGGGCTGTTGAAGTTGCTACTGAGGATAGCTCTCACACCTTTAGAGTCAATGGTCAGCAGTTGAAATTATACATAGGAATGAGCGAATCTAAGGAAGGAACTTCGCTCCACTTGAATGAGCCGCAGAGGTCGAGCGAGCCATAAATGCGCTCATCTGAGTCGTGCTGCGACGTTAAATACGGCCCTGCGTGGGAGGCAACCCACAATATTGTTGTACTTGTAATAATGTAAGAATAATAAAAAAAGGCGTCAGATTCATAGAAGGGACCTGACCGCGGTCCTCCCTCGACCGCGGTCCAACCGTGGCAGAAACCCCTCTTAGACAAACATTTTTCGCGGTACAACCACGCCAAAACACCCTCTTTGAACTTTTGATCCTGCGGTCCTCCTGCGGAGCCCGCGCCAGGTAAATATTTTTTATTTTGTTTTTTTAATTGCCCCTTATTTTTTTCAAAATGGCCCCAGCCCTCAAACCCTTCTTTCTCTTTCTCTTCCGCCCCAGCAGCATTTTTTTCACCATTTGTTTCACTTTTTCTCTCAAAATTTGCTCTCTTTTCTCATTCTTTCTCTTACCAAATTCCCCCCTCTCACCCATCTACCTCCCACAACTTCATCAACCCTTCCCACTCTTCAATCCTAGTAAGTTTCCTCTTTTTTTTCTTTAAATTAACTACCAATTTAGTGTAATCTAGTTTAGTTTTGTTTTAATTAACCCTAGGTAGCAATAGTTTCATTTTGTTTACTTGTTAATTGTTGTTGTTGTATATATTTGTGGGTGTTATTGTTTGGTGTGAAACTGTTTGGACTCCATTATTTTTGAAGTTATGGGTCTTGTTTTACTATTTTGGAGGCCTAAAAAATTATTTATGGAGTTGTGGTGGTTGGGAGGCCTTGTTTGGTTTGAAATTGATGATTGCTTTGTTAGTTTGGGGCAGGTTATGCCCAATTCTAAGTGTGGGGTCTGCTAGTGGTGAGTTAGAAGGTGATATTGTTTGTAAATTGGGTGAAAGAGTAAGTTTGGGGAGGTGTTGGCCAATTTTTGTATTTAGCTAGGTTGTCGGGCCTTCACTACAATGCTAATGGGGCGTGGGTGTCACTTGGAACTAAAAAAGAGGGCATTTTGTGGTATCTTTAGGTGGTGAAGTCTGAGTAACCACCCGTTTGACACCACTTCGAATGAATTTAATGGATTGTTTGGTCTCTATACAGGTACTATGACTCGAAAGAAGCAAATGCGAGGAGCCGGCTCATCAACCAACCCACATATGATGAGTCCAGGTTCAAAACTGACCTGGCGAAGGATGACTTTTACGCGAAGGCTAGAAAGACCTTTATTCAAGATGTGCCGATTGACCGGGCTGCCCTACGAACAGAAAAAGAGATGTACGAGGACATTCGGCGGCGCCAGATGGTATTCCTGTTTGATGACCCTTGCCCGATCAACCTGATGATTGTGCGAGAATTTTATGCCAACTGCTCGGCTGATTCATCACTTTGGTATGTGTTTGTGAGGGGTAAGTATGTCCAGGCACATATCCCATACATTCATAGGGCTTTGAAGCTACATACATTCACTGGCGATGTTGATTACTACCATAGCCGGCCCGATGTCACATGGGATGATTTGATTGCCGCTCTTTGTGTTGGGGGACGAGTGACTTGGGTCATGGATGGCGTGACTTTGAACTCATCCTGTTTTACCCACCTGGCTAAATGTTGGATGACCATGATCTGCAACCACTTCATTCCGCCCGGCAACACCACAGACGTGAATTTCAATAGAGCGATCTTGACTTGGTGCTTTGTGATGGGCAAAGAGTTTGATGCTGCCCGGGTTATTGGGGATGAGATGTTTCTAAAGTACGTGCCCACCTTTCCTACAGATGGCACAGTAGCTCCTGCCGCTCCATTCAGAGCCGCTCGCATTTTCATAGGCCGGGGTGCTCGGGCTCCTATTCAGATTGATGATGATGATGCCCAGGCTCCTCCTGCTCCTTCGAGGCGGTCCACTGACAGTGCCGGACCTTCTAGACGCCCTCGAGCTGGAGAGGGGTTCTCTAGGTCTCAGTTTTTACGGCTGATATTGCGGTCCATGGAGGACGAGGTCGCGGATCTCCGCACCTCTGTGGATGGTCTTCATACGAGGATGGACGCCATATCTCAACGATAGGCCAGATCTGAGAGCCGGTTCATGCACTGGTTCCATGCACTGGGGAGGGCATGTAATGTGGACCCTGCCATCGTATCCAACCCCAATTGAGTCTCAGCGAAGTCTTCTTACCCTTCTGCTCTTTACTTGTTTAATATGGATGGGGAGATGCCATAATTTTAAGTGTGGGGTGGGAGACTTGCTTTGTCTGTATGTTGTATTGTGTATCAAAATTGTTGGTGTTGTAGTTGTAGATAATTGTTATATATCTGAGTATGCTTTTATTAGATATAGATGACTTGGTCCAACGACGGACACTTGTCGATGGGTCTCTTGAGGGCCAAAGTCGGAATTAGATATAACTGAAAAAACATAGTTAGAGGACTCTTCCTTATGACGGACCACTTGGACAAGTACTTTTGAGGGAAGTAGTCCATGTAGATATTTTTTCTTATTTTATTTTCCTTTTTACGTAGTGTAGTAAATCCCCCTTGGTTTTTATTTTGACCACGGTTCTTTTCCAAGGGTTTTTCTTGAATCGGGTTTGGTAGATTTTTCCTTTTGTAGTTTAGAACTAAAATGGGTAAAGGCTTGATTGAGACCCCTGATGTTCACACCTGCAACTTATTGAAATGAGCTTGAGAGTGTGATGGTTAGACTCAGTTGTAGACTTGTAATTCTATGCCTTAATTTTGCACATCTATTCTTGCTTGAACGCTCGTATGTGTGTGTTGATGAACTGATTCGGAATGAGTTACATGTTATGTGAGTGTGAGGTTTTGCCTGCTTTCCGTGCTTGCATGTGATACCTAGAACTTTCCCTATGTGTTTTGAAAGCGAAATAGAAGTTGTTAGGTCCTAGAGATGATTGAGGCATTTCTTTGTTTAAGCCCTTATATAAATCTTGTGAATCCACCTGTACATATGTCCATAGTTAACCCCTTTGAGCCTGAAGCCTATTCTTTGGTAACCCTAATGAACTATATCCCTGAGTTTGAATAAGTTGCTTAAACCTGTACCTCCTAGAAACACTTGAATTAATGCAGAATATATAAAAGTCAATGTGTGAGGTGGTAGGGAGTAGCGAAAAAGGGAATCAAGAATAAGTAAAATGAATGGTGCACTATTTATTTTTTATAAAAAGAGAGAGAGATATATATAAAATTAGAGGCCAGTGCACCTGAAGAAAAGTAGGGGACAATTATGAAATAAAAATATGGAGGAATGAGTGGGGGCTGAACATGAAAATGTATAAGAGAAAGAGAACTATGTATTAAAAGTTCTTAGGGAGGTTAGTCACTATATCCAAATGTATCCTACCCGTACCTTAGCCTACATTACAACCAAATCAAGACCTCTTGATCTTTGATTGAAACAGCTCGATTAGTAGAGTACTACACTAGGGGAAAGCTTATGGTGTGTCTGTGTGGCATATGAATGATCTTTGCTGAGAGTGAGCGAATTCTTTCAATCTTTAGTTCATTGTATTCAAATTATATGTGTGCGGAACTTCTCTCAGAATATTTATGTAATGGCATGTGACTCATGAAGAAAAAGTGAGTCTTCACCTCTGTAGAGTAAATAGAGTGAGGTTGATTGTATCATGGCAATAAAGTCTGCATCTTGGGTATGGCTGTTGCATTTCTTAGGTTGGTCCATAAAAATGGGTGTGACATAACTTTGGAAAATGCATTAAATGGTTAGGTCTGGAAGTGTGGTTTAGCTTTCTCGAGGACGAGCAAATGTTTAAGTGTGGGGTGTTGATAATAGGTGAATTTGATTATATTCAGGCCTAAAATAACCACCTTCTTGTATTGTTTTGATATTAAAAGTGTTAGCAAAAATGCTCTTATGGGTGCTTTTTCGTGTTTTCAGGCTATATGCGACTAGGAAGAAGAGAAGTACTTGTGGAATCGAGAAAATGAAGAAGAAAAAAGGCCAACCATGCAAACTCCCAACCAAATCACGTGAAACAGGCCAAGGAATTATGAAGCAGCCGTTGGCCGCGGTCCAACCTCGACCGCGGATGTAACGCGGTGAAACATGGTCTCAGGCAAAACAAAAGTTCAGAGAAGGCCTTTGGCCGCGGTGGAGCCACGACCGCAGATGGAGCGCGGGCAAATAGGGCTGTAGACAAAATCGAGATTCAGAGAGGCTTTACGGGCGCGGTTCGACCGCGACCGCACCTCAACCATGGAAGGCGTGTGACTGGACAGGGGAAGTTGGGAAAAACGTGGAATTAAGCCCTAAAACCTATATTAGTCACTAGGTTCCGCCCCTTTGAGGCATGTATTGATTATTTTGAGTTCTTGGAAGGAAAAACAAGTGTGTGAGAATAGCTCAAACCTATTTCTTCTTTCCTTTTGATTTTTATTGTTAGATTATGTTTAATCTTAGTTTATTTTGTTTATCCATTGTTATGAGTAACTAAATCCTTTGTCTAAGGTCTTGATGGAACCTATTTAGGGATGAACTTCTAGTTTATGTTAATGCAAATTTATCGGTTTTAATCTATATTTATTCAACTATGTTCTTGTTGTAGTTAATTGACAGGATCCTCAATTAGCTGTGCTTTTTTAGTGTGCATAACTTGGAAAAGAGTGCATGTTTAAGTAGTTGTTGAATAACACCACTCCTAAAGTAATAAGAGGAATCTATAACTGCGGGTTTAAAGGCAGGATTAGCAATAACGAAGCCTTGGTGCAATATTAAATGAACTATTTAATTAAAGCTAGTTAGTGTAGCTTGGGAGAGTGCAATAGTAGATTATTGTGATTATTCGGAAGAAATTCATAATAAGCTAAGTGTTCATTGTTGATATAGAACTGTTGGTAAATTTGTATGAAGCATAAATAGAAGGGATTCCATCAATAGGGAAAGTCTTGAACTTAGCATCCCTCTCTCATATTATTTACAACCTTAGTTAGTCTAATTTCAGCTTGTTAGTTTACTCCAAATATTAGTTAGTAATTAAACCTCCAGCTGTGATTCGAATGCTTTAGGAAGCTGGTCTTGAGTATTTGAGTGGGTTTTAAGGTGGTGTTTCATAGGTTAAGTCTCTGAGGATTCGACCCTGAGCATAATACTCGGGTTTTATTTGCAACGTCCGCAGAGTCCTTTTTAGAGGGCATACTTGGGCGCGAGCAGGAGACTCCGGTTCTTCTTATGCTAGAAAATCGCAAAGGCAGGGGCTTCCTCAAAATGATGGGAGTCAATAAAAACCCAGACATGATATGCTTGAAAGATTCCTACACTCCATTTGACTACTTGTACGAAAGGTACGACCATAGTAAGTCATACCACACCTACCCCGATGAATTTGCTCTTACCTCATTAGGGAATATCCACATAAGGGTTATCGTCTTCATGTTTTGTTTTTTGGGGATGATAATCTTTCCTATGAAGAAAGCTAGGATTCACACTAGACTAGCCATGGTAACCAAGACCCTGATGGAAGGGATCGACAGACAATCTTTCAGCATAGTGCCCATTGTTAGAATAAGTGCTTAACGCTAGAGCGGGGGGGGGGGGGGGTGAATAGCATATTATAAAAAATCACAGGAAAATATAACTCAAATGCGGAATTTAAAGAGTAAGGAAGAAGTGCACCAAAGTTATACTGGTTCACCACAAACTGTGGCTAAGTCTAGTCTCTTGAGATACAATCTCAAGGTTCAACTAATTCTGTTAAGCTTGCGGGTGCCTAACAAACCGTTACACTTGCTCAAGGATACCGCACCTTAAGACTTCACTTGCTCGAGGATACCTCACCCCAAGACTTCACTGTTAAGCTTCCGGGTGCCTAACAAACCGTTACAACTTGAGAACTTGAATCACACAAGTCTCAAACAACCTTGCTCGAGGATACCTCACCCCAAGACTTCACTGTTAAGCTTCCGGGTGCCAAACGAACCGTTACAACTTGAGAACTTGAATCACACAAGTCTCAAACAACCTTGCTCGAGGATACCTCACCCCAAGACTTCAAACGAAGGAATACAACGTTCCTTCTTTCAACAAGGGATTATAAAATCTCCCTTCAAGTGTATAAACACTTAATACTCACTTATACAATTGCTCTCTCAAAGAGTAGATATGAGTAAAAATGTACGCTCAAGAACACAACAATAAACTTAAGAAATAGCTTCTCAAATGCAATTGAATATAAGAAATGAATGTAATAAATGTTTGGAAGCTTGTATATAAATTTTGCTCAGATGTTGTGTATCAAATGAGAGTTTTTGGGGTGTATTTATAGCCCCAAAAGCTCTCCTATCCGTTGCTAATTGATTAAACAATGTTTCTGAAAAACAGCTAGGTTATTCGAATAACTTATAGGTTATTCGACTAACTAGTTCAAATATTTAAAAAACTAGTCGTTGGGCTGGCAACGGACAGAAGGTTATTCGAATAACTTATAGGTTATTCGACTAACCTGGGCAGTGGTCTTCAGGTTATTCAAATAACCAAATCAGTTATTCGAATAACTGACCCTGCGGAAATGGTCCAGTTTAATTTCGATTAACTTATTGAAAATAAGTTATAAAACGTTTTTCATTTCTTTGTTTGAAGATAATAAATATTATAAATATCTTAAACATGAAAAACAATTTTAAGGACCATTTTGGATAAATAAAAACATTTAAAAATATTTTGTTTTAAATGCAATGAAAATATTTTTGATATAACATTTAAAATCAATTTGTTTTAAATACAATAAAATATTTATGATATGCAATAAAAATATTTATGATATGCATATATTGTAAAATCATTTTTGAGAGAAGCCAAGACTCAAATTTAAAGTCGGATCAAGATCACAATAAAGACAATATAAATAAGACTCAACAAATGTCTTCAGTTATTTTTATTGCTTCATTTCTTCTCTTGATCTTGTCTTGAACTTCTTGGACTCCAATTCTCGTCCGCTCAATAATTTCGCATATCCTTTTCTTCCCCTTATATAATTTTGCATATCTACAAAATAAACACACTTTAGTTAAAATATAAATCAAAGTGTATTTCAATAATAACTCACATTTATTTGGCATATATTTATTTCCATCTAATTCGGTTTGTCAATTATCAAAACATATAAATATGAACATACATATATGTTCCAACAATTTCCCCCTTTTTGATAATGGCAAACCAATATGGTGATATGCATAAAAATATAATTTGACTATGCCAAATATTATACAAGTTATTATTGAGTTCCCCCTCAATTTATGCATAAAACATTTCAAAATATAATGCATAAAAACGAAATGCATATCCCCTTATCTTGAGTTACCCCTCAATTTATGCATAAAATATTTTAAAATATAATGCATAAAAACGAAATGCATATCCCCTTATCTCCCCCTTTTGACATTAACAAAAAGACAATTTTATTAATGAAAAAGGAAAATTACATAAAGAGTAATACAAAATAAAAGTTCAAAAATAAAATTTAAGAACTATTGTCGTCGAAATCATCGCTAGAATCACTTGCGGAAAATATGTGAGAATACGAATAATTGACATGGTCAAAATATCCGTGAAGTTATTCACTTAGTCTTCGCACATTTCTTTCCGTGCGTGATACGTTTCTATCAATTCGATTTATTGAAGTTGATAGAGAAGCAAGTTGTTCCGAGAAGGTTTGAAGAGTAGCATCCGATTGAGCACGAGGACGACGAGTTTGAGTTTGAGGAGGAGGAGGAGGATTTAATTTATCATGGCCATGGAAGGAAGTTTCCTGAATTTCCCAATGTTTGGTGCGATTTTTCTTTGTTCCAACATTGGTGGAAATGTTTGAGGCTTCAAGAATATGCATAATAAGAAAAGCATATGGAAGAGGTTTGTCACCTCCTATTGAATCAAGCATATGTGTAAGAATAAGTTTACACCAATTTATGCGTGCATTGGAAATAATAGCATGCATAATTATTGCGTCTTCACGGCCAATTGTGGTGTGATTGCTTTTTCTCGGTTTGAGAACACGAGTGATAATGTAGAAAATCAAACGAAATTCCGGAAGCAAATTTTTGATAGGGGCACGCTTGTGCTCTTGAGTGAATTCAAAGGGTCCAATTCCAATTTGGTTGAAAAGGACTTGTTCATCAAAGAGCATTCCTTCGACACCGGTATATTGATTGATGTTTTGGCCATCACGGGGAAGGTTTGTGAGGGCTTGAATATTTTCTTCATTTAGAAGAATAGGAATACCATTAATTTTGGTAGAAAGTACCCCTTCCTCATCTTTCTTTAGATTTGAATAGAAAGCTTGAATCAAGTGAGGATGAATGAAATCGTATTTTAGATAAACAAAGTCGATGATTTGACTTTGTAAAAGAATATTTGAATGGATAGAATCGGAAAGATATCTTCCGGTGGTAAATCGAGGAGGAAGAATTTCTCGATTATCAAATTTTTGAATGAAACGTTGAAGTTCGACTTCTTTTTCGAACCATAGAAAAGTTCCATCATCATAACAATATGTAGATGGAGGAATGTTTGAAGAAGAAGCAACATTCTTTCCGGCACGAGATCTTTTAGAACTTCTATTTGCCATTTGAAATTGTAGGCAAGAAGAACTTTTGAAGAATTTTGAAGCTTGTTGGAATAGAATTCTTGTGAATATGAATGAATTTGAAGTGAGTCCTTTGAATACATACTATTCCTATTTATAAAGTCAAGAAAAGAGCATTAAATGCAAATTTTCAGATTTTTGGACTTTACCAACGTATAGAAAACGGTAAGATTTTTGAACTGGCCGTAGGTAGTCGAATAACTTTTGGTTAGTCGCCTATCTGGAAACAGCTTGAATTTCTGGATAAGCAAGTTATTCGAATAACTGAAAGTTAGTCGATTAACTTCGACGACTTTTGAAAAATCGGCACACAGAAAAATTGAAAAATAATTTTCATTTTATGAAATTTGTTTAAAAATAAACTATAGTTTTGATAAATCTATATGATAATTTATCAAAATTTTGTAAAAATGAAAAATAATTTTATCAAACCAAAGATGCTATTTTCAAAATCAAAAATTCACAAGCCAAGCAAAAATAGACTTAATTAAACTTCATCTTGGTTCCCCCTGTCTTTAGGGCGATACCTGCAAAAAAAAAAAAAACATCTCCGACGCTCAAGTTAGTAAATATTCAAAAATAAATGCAACCTAAATGTATGCATTAGATCAACGTAGAGTCAAGAATTCCGAGTTCAATTCGAATACGGAAGAACGACTCTTTATCCAAAGGTTTGGTGAAGATGTCGGCCAATTTTAGTTTCAACGAACTCAATTTGGACATCACCTTTAAGAACGTGATCTCTAATAGAATGGTGTCTAATTTCATTATGCTTCGTTCTTGAATGAAGAATTGGATTCTTCGTCAAGCTTATGGCACTAGTATTGTCACATCGAAGAGGGACGTGATCAATGCTAAAACCATAATCCAAAAGTTGTTGTTTCATCCAAATAATTTGTGCACAACAGCTCCCCGCGGCAATATATTCGGCCTCGGTTGTGGATAAAGCAACACTAACTTGTTTCTTGCTAAACCAAGAAACTAAGGAGTTACCGAGCAAATGGCAAGTGCCACTAGTGCTCTTGCGGTCTAATCTGCATCCTGCAAAATCAGAGTCGGAATAGCCAATTAATTGGCATGAAGAACCTTTGGGATACCAAAGTCCCACATTCAAAGTTCCAATTAGGTACTTCATTATCCGTTTTAACCGCAGTAAGATGTGACTCCTTCGGACATGATTGATATCTAGCGCATAGACAAACGCTAAACATTATATCAGGTCTACTAGCAGTAAGATAAAGTAAGGATCCAATCATACCTCGGTACTTCTTGGTGTCTACCTCCTTACCTTTCTCATCTTTGCCAAGATGGTCAGACGTGCTCATTGGAGTGGCCATTGCTTTGGCGTTGCTCATTTCAAATCAATTCAGCAACTCCTTGCAATACTTAGTTTGACAAATGAAAGTTCCCTCTTTCATTTGCTTAACTTGCATCCCCAAGAAGAGATTAAGCTCGTCCATCATGACATCTCAATTTCGCTAGTCATGAGTTTTAAAAACTCCTTGCATAAAAACTTATTAGTTGCTCCAAAAATAATATCATCAATATAAATTATTTTTGAAATACAAAAAAATGATATCATCAACATAATAATCATGCAATCTATTTCCCCTTAATGAAAATTTCCCCTAAAACAAGGCATACTAGAACGTAAAGACATTCCTCCTTATTTGATGCATATCGCCTAAACTCATCTTCTATTTTGCATTAGCATAAAGAGAGTATATTAAGGCTACTTCCCTTTTTCGACATTTCCCTGAATAAAATAGGAAAGGCATTGAGGAATATGCATGATGAAGATTGCTAGAAAATTATCAAGACATACCAAAACAAAACATATCAATTGTTAATTTTTTTAAAAAAAGATATCAATTATTATAAAAACAATGATAAAACCATTTGTTGGAAAACATAACAAATGTATCAATTGTTATTTTATTAACAGTGATACTAATTGTTATTTTTAGCAAAACATATTACTAAAATATATCAACTGTTAATATCCAACAAATCAACAGTTTTATTAAAAAAATGAATCAAATTTTGAAAAATATACCGATTATTATAAACAAAAAGATATATTTATCAAAACAAGAATCAATTCCTAACAGCAATATACCAATAGTTAGCATATATCAACTGATTATTTTTAACAAATCAAGAGTTATAAGCATACCAACTGTTATCAACTGTTAAAAACATGAATCCTTTATTATTCTAGAAATATATCAACAGTTATTCAAAATAAAAAATATCGTTAAAAAAAATGAGGGAAATGTTTTTAACAAAGAGCATGCTAACAGTTAATACATACCAACTGTTAAACAAAACAACCATTTCAAGAAGTTATTTTTTATCGAAAAGATACTAATTGTTAATACATATCAACAATTAGGTTTTTATCAAACAAATAACTGATATTTATCAAAACATGGATCAATCATTATTTTTAACAAACATAATTGATACCCATTGTTATTCAAAATAATTTATCAAAACATGAATTAACAAAAATAATTGATACTAATTGTTAACACATATCAACAATTAGGTATTTATAAAAAAAATAACTAACATGGATCAATCACTATTTTTAACAAAAATAATTGATACCAAAAAAAAATTATCAAATCATGAATCAAAAATAATTGATATCAATTGTTAAAAAGGACATATCAATTGTTAACACATATCAACTATTACATTCTATTAAGCATATGATAACTAACCGAAATTCCTTTTTCGATGCAATGAGGTTTCGTGCTTGGTGCATCTACTACAGTATTGTAGTCTTCAACCACACCTGCAAAAGTACCTAAGGATAGGTTTTTGGTACCCAAACCATTTTGGGTCCTTGGGGGTTAGGCAAATAATAATCATAGCTAGAAGATAAATCCCTATGTTTCGCAAAACATATGGGTGCTATGTGTCCTACCCGGTTATAATAGTGACATACTACGTTCGGGTTGTGCCTATGCCTAGGTTGTGCCAAATATGTTCTAGGTGATCTAAGGTCATTCCTAGAGGCGTTGAAATTCCTAGAGTCATTTCTAGGTGGTCTAGTATAATTCATTCTAGACTTATCAACAAAAATCCTAGAATCATTTCTAGGCGGTCTAAAAAGGTTAATTCTAGACTCATTCCTAGAATTATCTCTAGGTTGCCTAAAATGATTATTTCTAGGCTCATTTGCACAATTCCTAGAATCGTTTCTAGGTAGTCTAAAGTTATTAATTTTAGACTCATTGACAAAAAATCTAGAGTCGTTTCTAGGTGGTCTAAAGGGGTTAGTTCTAGACTCATTAAAAGTCCTAGAATTATTTCTAGGTTGCCTAAAATTATTATTTCTAGGCTCACTTGAAAAAATCCTAGAATTATTTTTAGGTGGTGCATCACGATTCTTATTCATCCTACGCCTCTTGTTTTTCTTAAGCTTTTTCTTCTTAATCTCTTCAACTACTTTAGGAACGTCTACACTACGTTTTTCTAGTGTTTTCCTAAGTTCTAAGTTCTCTATTTTCAACGAATCACAAGATAAGCAATTAGAACTTTGATCAATTGAAGAGGCTTCATTCATCGCCTTAATTTTATTTTTAAGGTCGACATTATCATTTTTTAAAAAATTATTTTCATCTTCTAAAGCACTGATTTTAGTCTTGGCTTCTTTGGCGATTTTTGAAACCTTTTTCAATTCACCAAATAATTCTTTAAAAGCTATTTGCAATTCTTCAAAAGAGTAAGAGTTAGAAGTACTTACCTCTTCTTCTTCGTTGGCCATGAGGCATCGGGCAGTCGGTTCATCACATGAGCTGTCCGCTTCTTGAGGCCTACTTTCATAAGTGACCTCAAGCTTATCCCACATTTCTTTGGCAGTTTTGTAGTGGGAAATTTTCCGATAGTCCTCCTGATTCAAAGAGCTATACAACATATTGATAGCCTTGGTGTTGTATTTACTTACCATGGCTTTTCCAACTTGTGTCGTCATTTGTTCACCATATGTGATGATTTGCCATAGACGAAAGTTGTTTGATTGGATGAAGATTCTCATCCGCTCTTTCCAATATGTGTAATTGCTTCCATCAAATAGTGGAGGCAAAAAGGTGCATGAACCTTCACCTATTCCTGCATAAGCACTACGAGTAGAAGCCATAGAAAGATTCTCTCAAACTGTTAAGTCTTGCAGAGAGTTAGGCTCTGATACCAATTGTTAGAATAAGTGCTTAATGCTAAAGGGGGGGTGAATAGCGTATTATAAAAAATCACAGGAAAATATAACTCAAAGGCGGAATTTAAAGAGTAAGGAAGAAGTGCACCAAAGTTATACTGGTTCACCACAAACTGTGGCTAAGTCCAGTCTCTTGAGATACAATCTCAAGGTTCAACTAATTCTGTTAAGCTTGTGGGTGCCTAACAAACCGTCACACTTGCTCAAGGATACCGCACCTTAAGAGTTCACTTGCTCGAGGATACCTCACCCCAAGACTTCACTGTTAAGCTTCCGGGTGCCTAACAAACCGTTACAACTTGAGAACTTGAATCACACAAGTCTCAAACAACCTTGCTCGAGGATACCTCACCCCAAGACTTCACTGTTAAGCTTCTGGGTGCCTAACGAACCGTTACAACTTGAGAACTTGAATCACACAAGTCTCAAACAACCTTGCTCGAGGATACCTCACCCCAAGACTTCAAACGAAGGAATAAAACGTTCCTTCTTTCAACAAGGGATTATAAAATCTCCCTTCAAGTGTATAAACACTTAATACTCACTTATACAATTGCTCTCTCAAAGAGTAGATATGAGTAAAAATGTACGCTCAAGAACACAACAATAAACTTAAGAAATAGCTTCTCAAATGCAATTGAATATAAGAAATGAATGTAATAAATGTTTGGAAGCTTGTATATAAATTTTTCTCAGATGTTGTGTATCAAATGAGAGTTTCTGGGGTGTATTTATAGCCCCAAAAGCTCTCCTATCCGTTGCTAATTGATTAAACAATGTTTCTGAAAAACAGCTAGGTTATTCGAATAACTTATAGGTTATTCGACTAACTAGTTCAAATATTTAAAAAACTAGTCGTTGGGCTGGCAACGGACTGAAGGTTATTCGAATAACTTATAGGTTATTCGACTAACCTGGGCAATGGTCTTCAGGTTATTCGAATAACCAAATCAGTTATTCGAATAACTGACCCTCCGAAAATGGTCCAGTTTAATTTCGATTAACTTATTGAAAATAAGTTATAAAACGTTTTTCATTTCTTTGTTTGAAGATAATAAATATTATAAATATCTTAAACATGAAAAACAATTTTAAGGACCATTTTGGATCAATAAAAACATTTAAAAACATTTTGTTTTAAATGCAATGAAAATATTTATGATATAACATTTAAAATCAATTTGTTTTAAATGCAATAAAATATTTATGATATGCAATAAAAATATTTATGATATGCATATATTGTAAAATCATTTTTGAGAGAAGCCAAGACTCAAATTTAAAGTCGGATCAAGATCACAATAAAGACAATATAAATAAGACTCAACAAATGTCTTCATTTATTTTCATTGCTTCATTTCTTCTCTTGATCTTGTCTTGAACTTCTTGGACTCCAATTCTCGTCCGCTCAATAATTTCGCATGTCCTTTTCTTCCCCTTATATAATTTTGCATATCTACAAAATAAACACACTTTAGTTAAAATATAAATCAAAGTGTATTTCAATAATAACTCACATTTATTTGGCATATATTTATTTTCCATCTAATTCGGTTTATCAATTATCAAAACATATAAATATGAACATACATATATGTTCCAACACCCATGATTATCACTGAGATATATCGAGCCTTGGAAAAGTGCCAACAAGGGGCCAAACACTTCTATGGTTTTAATCTATTGCTTCACCTCTGGCTTATAGAACATCTTCAGAAAGGTGATTACCGACGTGAAATTATACGCAGAGATTGGGATGATCATATCGCTTTTCACCACCCAAAATGATTGAATTTCATGCCCAACATGTTCGTCCAACCAGAGGAAGCAAGAGGATGGGTAGAGTTATTTAAGAATATGAAGGAGGATCAAGTGCAGTAGATGTATGAGTGGTTCCTAACAGGGGAGTTCACTGTTCGTTCTCATGACGCATCTTTCCTCATACTCATTGGTCTAAGGGGAACCTATCCCTATGTCCATCTCTGAGCCATGAGGCACGCAGGAAGAAAGCAAATCATACCAAGGGTGGACAAAATGAGTCACTTCAGCGCTGACTTCCAGGACGATGATAGCCCTCACATGTGTCAATCTCAACACATGTGGCATTGCAAACTCGTCTTGGGAAGAGAATCTATTGATCCAGCTAGGTATCACGTCGGGTGTGTGCCGCACTATTCAGGTTGGCTGGAAGATAATAACACTTGTTTGGGTCATTCTGGGTTCATCTAAGGTCACCAGCTTATTGACAAAAAAACTGAAGCGCAAGTTAAGTACAATCAATTGCGCAAAAGAATTCGGGAATGTGAAAGTGATCATTGGGAAATACAAGAGGCTCACCAAAAACTGATCGATGAGTGGAAAGATATGGCTATCAGCACCAACAAGCGGCTAGGGAATCTCGAACGAGGTCTAGTAGAGTTGGAGGGGAAGTTATTAAAAAGGATTGAAGACTGCCAAAATGCTGAGGGAAATGCAGGCGGACATCTGGCCTGAGCTTATTTGCTGCTATGATTGTGCAAGCTGGTGAAGCTGTATGAGGGAAACAAGAATACCGAATCTAGGGAAGGTCATTTTGGGACCAAGTAGTTAGGTTCTTTTATTTATTTCCTGCTTTCATAATGTAATAAGGCCACTAGCCATTAGTGATATTTTCATTTCCCGTTAATTAGTTGTTTTAATACGCGTCTTATTTTCATCAATAAAATGAGGCATTTAGCATTTTAAGTTCTCCAAAGTTAATTTGTCGCTAGGCCTACCTTGGGCACAACGAGGCATCCAAATTAGGACAACTTATATTCTTGCACAATGTGTTTAAATATCACAATATTCTCTTTCTCAGAATCTGCACTAACTTTTTACCTTTTATTTTTATTATTCCCCTCCCCAAATGTTGGTTCGTGCATTCTAGCACCATCAACATAGTTTACAAGATCTAAGGGCCCTCCACATCCTCTTCCTCCTCCGAGTCTTATCCGGAATAAGAATAAAGGTATAATGGGAGATGCAAGTGCTAGAAATGAGATTGAAAGATATGAAACTTCTCAGGGTACCCCAATTGCTAGGGGAATTGTTGCTCAACTTAAACAGAAACTGCTGAAATTCCAGGAAGATTAGACATAGTTCGGAACTTGGGGAGCCTATCATTCTCTCTTGCTACTCCTGATGTCATCACCCAAAATCGTGTACTCCCACAAAACACCCCACAACCGCAGATATAACCCACTCATGCTCAAACCTGCTACACATGTCATACTCCCAACAACACTCTATTGCTCATTCTCGAACCACCAAACACCACCAAAATGACCACCTCCATAACACTCCTATCTTTGTGGACATTGTACCCCACTACACTCAACTAATATCAAATGCATCTGAATTAGACAATAAAGACTCTCGCATTAGAAACTGGGCCGCGGAACTCAAGAAGTTAACTAGCTGGGTCTAGGGTGTCGAAGGTAGCAAAGGCATTGAGGGGTTGAACTATGAAGATCTTTGTATTCAGCCGCATGTTGAACTCCCGGAGGGATACAAACCTCCCAAGTTCGAGATGTTCGATGGTACAGTTGATCCCAGGGCCCATCTAAAGATGTACTGTGATAAGTTGGCAAGAGTTGGAAGGGATAAGAAAATCCGCATGAAGCTGTTCATGAGGAGTCTGAAAGGGCGATTTATCACCAATGCTCAGTAAAACAAATAAGAAGTGTCGTCAAAGAGATAGAAGCTGGGACGGCAGGGTGATAGAAGAAGCAAACATATGACGACCCCTAATGAGAATCGCAAAACAAAAACAGTTGACACAAAGAACAAATAACAAAGCATGAATTACGAAGACATCCATCGTTTCATCATAAGTTTATTCAACTGTCTTAATTTCCTCAAATGTAACATCATCACAGAGTAAGTTATAAACTCTGGGACGATCATATTTCATCTGGAAAGATCATATTTTTCATATTGTAATTTTAATTTTCTGTTATTAATAAAATCTTAACCCTAGGCTTCGCCTAGCGGTTGCCAAGAAAAAAAGAGGAGTTTGAAAGAGGATGCCTTATCTTGGTACATCAGCCAAGATTCAAAGAAATGGACAAGGTGGGTAGGTATAGCGCCCGGCCTTTTGGACCGATTCAGGTCTAACACAGAGAACGCACCGAATGTGTTCTATATCAAGAATCTTAAGAAGAAACCAACTGAAACGTTCCGTGAGTATGCTACTCGTTGGAGGTCAGAGGATGCTAAGGTCAGGTCGGCCTTAGAATAGAAGCAAATGAATAGGTTCTTTGTCCGGGCTCAGGATCCACAATACTATGAGGGGTTGATGTTGATCAAGCTATGAGAAAGAATTGAGGAAGGTATCAAAATCGGTATGGTCACTAATCTTGAAGCATTACAGGCCACCAACAAGGCTTTACAGTCTGGTGGCACGTCAAAGAAGAAGGATGTGAATTCCATAATGGCTGCACAGAGAACCAAATCTCCAATGAAATACCAAACATACCCCTTAACTCCACTTATATACCAACCTTCGTTGAATTACCAAGCACCTTCACCCACATACCATATCCCACCACCCACCTACCAATCATCTCCACCTCCCACATATCAACCCACTTCACCAAGATACTCTCAACCCGCACCCGTGTACCAAGCCTATATTTCCCAACCTTCTCACTATCAATCATCACCCACTCGCCAAAACTTCCCTAGACCCAAACCGAACTTCGACCGCAGACCACCCAAATAATATGCGGCCATCACCGAACCAATTGACAAGCTATATGAAAGACTCAAAGCAGTCGGTTACGTTACCCCTATCCCAACCATAACTCCAGAAATCCTTCTCAATGGATCAATCTGAACAAAACCTGCACATACCATTCCGGAATGAAAGGCCATACCATCGACAAGTGTTGCTCATTGAAAGATAAGATCCAGGACTTAATTGATAATAAGGTCATCATAGCAAAGGAGGCCACTCCTAATGTCCTCAGCAACCCTCTGCTTGAGTACAAGGGTGTGGGCGTTCACATGATTGAGATCGAGGATGATTGGGACCCTAAAGGATCAATTGCATTGATTGCCAAAGAGGATGAACCAAAGAAGCCGACAGTAACACTCAACCCAATTGTTGTCCAAACCCAGCTCTCTGAGGTCAATGACGTGAATATGTCCATACCGCTTGAGTTCTAAACGGCTCCTTCAAAGGCGCCAGGAGCATTTGAGGTCAAGTTTGGAATTCCATAGGCGCCTACACCATATGAAGTTGTTGTGTTGCCTCCAAGGGTTCCTATTTCAGTTTCAATGACATATGTTACTCTGTTCAACTCAAATGTCATACCATGTGATTACATAGTTGAAGCTAGGAGAAAAGAGAAACCAAAATAGGGGAAGAAATTGCCGCACAGGGCATGACCAGAACATGCAGGGTATACACTCCAGAACACTTAGCTGAGTCCAACAAGAAAGCCTCTAGACGACCTATTGAAATTGGGCTTGATGATATTTGGAGGAAAATACAAGCTAAGGAGTACTCGATCATTGAGCAATTGAATAAAACTCCAGCGCATATCGATTGTGGCTCTTCGGCACACAAAAATGCTCTAATAAAGATATCGAGTGAAGCTTATGTTCCGAGCAACATAACTGGAGGAGAGATGGAAAAAATGGTAGGGTAAGTGTTGGAGAGACACAAGATCACCTTCCACAAGGATGAGCTACCACCGGAAGGACTAAGTCACAATAAGGCATTGCACATCACCATGCAATGCGAAGATTACTTCATCACTAGAATCTTGGTTGACGGGGGTCCAGCCTCAATATCTGCCCACTGATAACTCTCAGAACATTCGGGAAAGGCTTTCACGAAATAAAAGACGGGCTATCAATGTTAAAGCCTTCGATGGGTCCCAGAGTTCCACTATTGGAGAAATCAGCTTATGCCTGCAAATGGGACCAACCTGGTTCAATGTTGACTTTCAAGTGATAGACGTCCCAACATCATACAACTTGTTGTTAAGATGAACCTGAATCCACGCCGCTGGCGTTGTGGCATCAACCCTGCATCAAGCAGTAAAGTTCGAATGGAATCACCAAGTGGTGATCATTCATGGGACGGTAGCAATCCCATATACAGTTTCCAAACCATCCCAGTGATTGGAGGCAGAAGGAGAATAGGCAGAGAAAAGTACCACCACATCGAGCAGATCAACGCTGTGGACAAAGATAAATGGTGGAATAACAAGATTGAGAGTATCCTGAACTGATGCGGATATGAGCCCGGAAAGGGACTTGGGAAAAACCTCCAGGGTATCACCAAGTAGGGTTGGGCATCAGTCGATTTGGTTTGGTTTTAATAATTATCGGTTTTGCCTATCAATTATCGATTTATGAATACCATCTTATGATAACCAAATCGATAAAATATTGTTTATCGGTTTATCGGTTATTAATTATTATCGATTCCATTATCGATTTACCCGATAAGCTAAAACTAAAATTAAAAGTGCTGAACGCTGAATATTAATATGTTGAACACTAAAAATTAAAAGTTCTATGATGTTGCAGAAAGCACAAATATGAACACTGGAAATGCTGCTGCAGAAATGATAATGCTATAATAACGACAAAGGTAGTGTTCAACACTTTTAATAACGACACAATATGAACACTGGAAATGCCACTCATATTGTTTGCCATCAGCCCATCTGTAGGTCCTTACACCATTGCTGCACTCAAAGTTATAGTCCCAATCTCCAATACAGTAAAATTTACGAAAACATTGTGATTCTTTTAAAACATGCAAATGTGGAAGATAAACTACCTTATGACTAATACGGAAACATATTAATCTAAAACTACGGGAAAACAAAATACAGAAACAATTTAACTCGAATTAAAAGAAAAAGAAGGTAGCTTAGAAACCAACAGAGTCAAAGCCAACTGATATTTTTCAATTGTGCTGAAACTTCAACCAACTGATAATAGCTGCAGAAAGCACAAATACAACTGTTAGCTATAACGACACAGTCCAAAGCCCAAACATAATACTAATAAACTAGAAATTTTAAGATTAACAAGTCCAAAGTCCAAACATAAAACTAATATTTCAAATTCAAGTAAACAACACAACAACTACTCAATCCTTATAGGCTTCACCAAATTGCGCTCCAAACAACGCTCAACATGCCTCATTAAGGACTTAGTACTAGTTTGTTGTGCATTGTAACATAATACAAGATGACAATGACTACATCTTACTTTCCTCCATCCATCATTACCTTCTTCAATCCTTTCATAGTGACTCCAAACATGTGAGATAGCTTTGAGAGTACAAAGTCGAGGCATGGTTAAACCTATTAAACATAAAAAGAAAATATATTAAGTCAAGTAATATTTTTAATCATATCATGTGTTATATAAGCTGAATAATTAACTTACCAAAGTTTTAACTTACAACTATTAAAGATTCTACACATCATCATCACAAGGTTCGTTTCCAAGATTGGCAAAATCTATGAGAATATATATTAACAAGTCAAACAAAAAAATATTAAATAAACTATTTATAAAAATAATAAACAATCAAACAAATTAAAATTTTGCTACCTTATTCTAGTTGTTCGAGAACATCTAAATCTTCCTTAACACTTACAGGTAATGGCTCACTTCCAAGACAATCTTGAAGGCACACTAGAACTTCCACCAATTTAGGAGTCAATGAACTCCTAAACTCATTATACGCCCTCCAGTGCTAAATGCACATTCAGATGCAACACTTGAAATAGGAATAGATAACACATCCCCAGCCATCTAAGCAAGAATGAGAAATCTAGGTGAGTGTACTTTCCACCAAAGCAATATATTATCATCTGCTATTTCATTTTCAACTTCTGTTGTAGAATATTTTTCCAATTCTGATTTAGAATATGAACCTCAAATACCAGCTTTATATCTTTTTAATTCTTCAAAGAAAGAACCAAAAGATCCAGTTAAAGTTTCCATTGTGTCCAATGAAGAGTTAGATAAACATGAAGAAGGACGACAACCTTTATCTTTTGAATGAGACTTTACATACTCATCAAACAATAAAGTCATGTATGTATGCACTCCCTTCGCGATAATTGGCCATTATCTTGGAACATCTTCGCAAGTGCAAAACTAACAGAATCAAACTTGTACCGAGGATCCAAAACACATGAAATGAAAATTATTTTGTTCATTTTTTCTGGATCGCCCCAATACTTATCAATTTCTCCTTCATCTTCTTTGCCATTGAACCCAAAAGAACATCTTCATTTAATATCATTGTTTCAAGTAAACAACAACTTCACAAATTTCAAGAAAATGATGATTTGTTGTAACATAAAGTGAGCTAAATACCTTTACAGTAAGCTTATAAAAGATTTCAAGAAATTTTATCAATTTCTTTACATCCTCCCAATCACTACTCAAAAGTGTACCTGCAGGACTTCCATCCACAATATCAACAAACGCAAACTAAAGATGATGTGATAAGCCAATATCATGATCAGCATATTCTAAAATTGCACTCTCATATTCAATAGCCTTGTTCAATATCAAGTATGTAGAATTCCACCTTGTAGGAACATCCAAACATAAAGATTTCGTAACTAGATTTCATTCATCATAACATTCCTGAAACTTTTTCCAACTAGTAGGAGACTGCCTGATATATCTCACTGCTTGCCTAATACATTCAATAGACACACTTGATTCCTTTATATCATCCTGAACAACAAGATTCACAATATGAGCCATACACCTCACGTGTAGGTGCTTACCGTTCATAGAATTTGTCCCCCATTTAGTTAACTTCTTAGAAAGCTCCTTCAGTGTCACCTCATTTGAACTAGCATTATGAACTGTGACAGTAAAAAATCTTTTGTAACCCCCACTCTTTCAAACAATTAACAATACTATTTGCCATATCTTCACCCCTATGACTGGAAATTGGATAAAGGTTGATAATTCTTTTATGAATTTCCCATTCAATATCAATCCAATAAACAATAATACATATATAATTTATTCGTTGTAAGGAAGTCCAAGTATCAGTTGCAAGGCAAACTCTCTGATCTCTAAAAAGCTTCACCAACTTACATTTTCATCATTGAAAAGATCAAAATAGTCCCGAGTCACAGTTCTACGTGAAGGAATTCGAAAGAAAAGGTTGTACAACTTTTACAAAATTCATAAAACCTTCCTTTTCAACAAAGCTGAAAGGAAGTTAATCAACAATCACCATACGACACAAAGCATTCCTATATTGTTCTAGATCTAATTTCCAAGGAACAACAACTACATCACCCTTATTATCTCCCGGAATAAGTTTAAACTATATTCTTTATTGACCTTTTTGCAACATCTAAAGACATTTTTGTTCAATTGTCCATATGTGTAAGGAGTGAGTTCGTACCATTATTTTTTGAATCAGCAAAATATTCTCTTTTGCAATGGTTATAAATACCCTTTTGATTTCCTTCCGGATCAATAATTTGGTCAAAATATTCCCATGCAATATACCTCTTTTTTCTTTGTCTCGTTACCTTCGATTGAACTGATTAAGATTGTGATGTTGCATTTGAATTAGAAGCTCCACATTCACCAATCACCTTATCAATCATGATATTTTTGGCCATGTTTTTGTGTCACTGTGAGTTAGATTTAAAAGAAATCAAGAAGCGAGACAACAAATCTCAAAATTAAATACATATAACTACAGATTTAGCTTAAAATCTTAAAATGAAACAGTATCTACTGACTCTTTCTAATTAATCTACAGAAATTTGAAATTTTTAGCCAAGCTAGTCCAAGTAGATGGAATGAAACCAGAAAGATTATTACCTCTAAGATAAATGTGAGTAATAGATTCAAGGTTTGCATATGAAGGATTCAAGGTCCCAGAAAGATTAGACCTAGGCAAGTTTATGACAGTAACCTTATGGCCCCACCAACTTCCATCATAAGTATTATTCCAGACCATGATTCAACAAGCCTAGAAGGATAACTCCCAAGAAGCAAACAGAAAAATTAACAAGAAGTAGAAAAAATCGTGAGCAAACAGAAGCTATTGAGTAAACAGAAGCAAACATCTTGAGCGAACAGAACAATTAACAAGAAGAAAATAGAAGACATAACGGTGCGATTGATAGAAGCAAAAATCTTGAGCAAACAGAACAACTAACAAGAAGCAATCAGAAAAATTAATAGCCAAAACTTACACGGTGAGGGAGTGAGCCATTACTAGTGGAGAACTGGAAAGCTGATGTATGGCAGACATGCGGAGAACTAGCAAGTTAATGGGGCTGCAACAGATACAAAATGAGACAGACGAGAGTGAACCCTAGTATATACTTAAGGGTAAGTTAGTAAATTATTTAATTCATATTGGGTTATCGGTTTTTACCCAATAACAAAAATGCAAACCGGGACCGAACCGATTACCCAGTAAAAAACATTTTTAACCTGTTATCTAACCGTTAACCCAATAACCCAGTACTGATAACCCAATAAAGAATTAACGGTTCGGGTTATCGGTTTTACCCAATATATGCCCACCCCTATCACCAAGCCCATCAAGTTGAAGAAAAGTGGCACTACTTTTGGCATGGGGTATGAGTATACATGGAAAGAGTTTGATGATTGATCGCCACCATGTCGCGGCCCATACTATCCACTGGAGCACCGTATACCTCGTCTACAGAAAACATTCCAACCATTTGACATTATATATAGATCAGAGGAAGATGATGCATTGGTAGCAATGAAGAACTTGTTTATGGAAGATGATATGGACTGATGTGTTATCTTCGAGGAGGAAGGGGAGGAAGGCCCTTCCATACAAGCTGTGAATCGAGGGGAGCGCCTCAATAATTGGTCGATCAGGACCACCAGGGCTCGGAAAGCTTCGGGGTATCAAGGCTAAACAACGCATCATGCATCGCATATTTACTTTTTACTAGTTGATTTTTCCTTTCCGCACTACCTTTAATTTTGAAAAGAGCTTCGATGTTTCAAACAATTATGAATTTAATCAAAGCATTTTTCAGTTTATTATATATCTTGCTCTTATTACTTTCCCTATCATTTACTTTATTTACACATCATTACTATTACCCTATCTTAATCATGAACCAACGACTGTGACTTGTAATGTGACAACGCAACAAACATATATAGATTCGAAAGAGGATGATATACAATTAGAGGTCGTCAAAGAGGTAGAGAATATTGAGAATATGCCTAAGTCTAACCTGGATGAGACTGAGGTCGTTAATTTGAGAGATACAGAGAATGTCAAGGAAACATGTATCAATGTGCACTTATCGCCATCAGATAGGGAGAAGTACATAGAGTTCCTAAAAGAATATGAGAACATCTTTGCCTAGTCGTATGATGACAGGACTGGTCTCACTATGTCCATCGTAGCTCACAAATTACCAATAGATCCAATCCACAGGTAAAACAGAAGCTCATAAAGTTGAAACCTGATATGAGTTTGAAAATCAAAGAAGAGGTTACCAAGAAAGTCAAAGCCAGGGTTCTCAGGTAGTGGAGTATCCGACATGGTTAGCCAACATTGTACCAGTACTGAAGAAAGATGGGAAGGTTAGAGTCTGTGTCGACTATATCAGGATCTCAATCGGGCCAGTCCCAAAGATAACTTTCCCTTTCCAAACATACACATTTTGATTGACAATTGTGCCAAACATGAGTTGTAGTCATTCGTCGATTGTTTTGCTGGATACCATCAGATATGAATGGAAGAAGAAGATGCAAAGAAAATGACTTTTTTCACGCCGTGTGGGATGTATTGCTACAGAATGATGCCATTTAGTTTGGAGAATGCTGGTTCCACCTATATGAGATCCATGACTACTATCTTTCATGATATGATACATAAAATAATCGATGTGTACATGAGTACATGGACAACATCATCATCAAATCCAAGAAAGCCACAAATCATATAGAAGACTTGAGGAAATTCTTCAACAGACTGAGAAGATACAATTTGAAATTGAATCCCGCCAAGTGTGCATTCGGGATTCCTACTAGAAAATTACTGGATTTCATCGTGAGTCACCGAGGAATAGAATCAGATCTGTCAAAGGTCAAGACCATTCAAGAGTTTCCACCACCGAAGAACAAAAAGGACGTGATGACCTTTCTGGGAAGACTTAACTATTCAGCCGGTTCATAGCTCAGTGCACTGTCATTGTGAACCTATCTTCCAGATGTTGAAGAAAGACGCTGCCACCAAAATGGACTGACGACTGTCAGAAAGTTATAGAAAGAATTAAGGAATACTTGTCAACGCCTCCAGTATGGATTTCACCTGAACCAGGAAGATATTTATTGCTTTACCTCGTAGTATTGGACGGAGTATTCGATTTTTTTTGGGACAAGATGATAAAATAGGGAGAAAAGAGCAAGCCATCTTATCTCTGCAAGAAGTATACCCCGTACTTCCCTATTAGAGCGCACCTTCTGTGCTTTGACTTCGGTAGCTCAGAAATTGAGGCATTATTTTTGTGCCTATACCGCTTATCTTATCTCCAGAATGGACCCGCTAAAGTATATCTTCCAGAAGCCCATACCTACTGGCAAGCTCGCCAAGTGGAAAATCCTGCTAAGTGAATTCGATATTGTTTACGTTTTTTAGAAGTCAGTCAAAGGACAAGATTTGGCAGACCATCTCACCGAGAATCTCGTGGGCGGAGAATACGAGCCTCTAAAGACATATTCTCCTGATGAAGAAGTATCTTTAATAGGAGAAGACATTGCATAATCCTATGATGGTTGGAGGATGTTTTTCGACGAGCCGCAAATTTCAAAGGAGTTGGCGTAGGAGCTGTCCTGGTATTAGAAACCGGTCAGCATTATCCGGTATCCGCCAAGCTCATGTTTCTATGCACCAACAACATGGCCGAATATGATCTTGGGGCTAAAATTGGCCATTGACATGAATATTCAGGAGTTGCTAGTGATCGGAGATTCAGACCTGCTCATACATCAGGTCTGAGGAGATGTGGGCAACCAAGAACTCTAAGATACTACCGTATCTGCATCACATACATGAGTTGAGGAAGAGATTCATAAAGACCAAATTTTAGCATGTTCCCAGAATACAGAACAAGTTCACTAATGCATTAGCCACTTTATCATCCATTATCCAACATCCAGATACAAATTTCATTGATCTCATTCAAGTAAAGATTTATGACCAATTAGCTTATCGTGCTCACGTTGAGGAAGAAGCCGATGGGAAACCATGGTTCCATGACATCAAAGAGTACTTGAAAAAAGGAGAATACCTAGAGCTTGTCAAGCTACTAAAAACCGCACCCTTCAGCGGTTATCTAACAATTTCTTTCACAGCGTAGGAGTCCTGTACAGGAGGACCCCGATTTGGGATTACTAAGGTTTGTTGAAGCAATAGAAGTATCCATACTATTGGACAAAGTGCACGCAAGGACCTGTGGTCTGCACATGAATTGTTTTGTCTTAGAAAAAAAATACTATAGCAGGGTATTTTTGGATGACTATGGAAACGGACTGATCCATTATGTGCGAAAGTGCCATCACTGTCAAATACATGCAGACATGATAAAGGCGCCTCCAAACGAGCTTACTGGAACAAGCTCACCATGGTCGTTCGTCGTTTGGGGAATGAGTGTCATCGGACCTATCAGCCTACCACATCAAACTGGCACAAATTCATCTTAGTAGCAATTCGTTAGATTACCAAATGGGTCAAAGCAGCATCCTGCAAAGCAGTAACCAAGAGAGTTGTGGCAGATTTTGTCCGCGATCGTATTGTTTGTCAGTTCGGAATTCCGGAATCAATCATCATTGATAATGATTCCAATATCAACATCGAATTGATAAAAGCAATTTTTGAGACATTCAAGATCAAACACAAGAACTCCACAGCCTATATGCCTCAGATGAATGGGGATGTAGAAGTAGCCAACAAGAATATCAAGAAGATATTAAGGAAGATGATCGAAAGGCATAAGAAATGGCATGAGAAATTATCATTTGCCTTGTTGGGATAGCGCATCACAGTCTGCACATCCACCAGGACAACTCACTACATGCTGGTTTATGGTACAGAGGTGGTCATTCCCGCCGAGGTAGAAATTTCCTCCTTGAGGATCATACAAGAAGCAGAGTTGGATGACCCAGATGGTTAAAAGGTCGCTACAAGCAGTTAGCCCTTATAGATGGAAAAAGGATGAATGTAGTTTGCTATGGTCAATTGTATCAGAACAGCATGTCCAGAGCCTTTAACAAAAGAGTTAAGCCAACAAAGTTTACGTCAGGGCAGCCTGTGTTGAAGAAAATATTCCCATATTAAGATGAAGCCAATGGGAAATTCTCTCCCAATTGGCCGGGTCCGTACATGGTTCATCGGGTTCTAACTGGAGGAGACCTTATTCTCGCAGAAATGGATAGAGAAGTCTGGCTGAAGCCAATCAATTCAGATGCAGTGGAACGATATTATGTGTAATCATATGATTTCTCTTCGTGATGTAATTTAAACTACGCCTGACCTAATTCCCTTTTAAGAGGGTATACATAGGCAGCCCTATGGTTTTGGTCACAATTTAACAAAATTCCATTTTCTCCGCCATTGGAACTGGGTAGAATTTTGAGGAGGACCCTCAAAGTTCTGAAGATGGTTTTTAGCTTTTTCATCGCTAGAAGTGTCAACCCAGTAAACTGGGGTGGAATTTTGAGGAGGACCCTCAAAATTTCGAAGATGTTTTTCAGTCATGCAGGGTAGTCGTTAGAAGTGTTAGCCCAATAAACTAGAGTAGAATTTTGAGAAAGGCATGCAAAATTACAAAGCACTCATTGGTTCATTCAAAAAAAATTATTATCTTTCAATTACATACTTATGATATATTTACTAAATCATGCATAACTATCATTTCAATCATTGTTGTTTAGCAACGCTACCCCAAAGATACGCAACATCAGGAGTCACAGGATGATGAACTAAATTTCCCGCTATAGAACTCATAATGTTTCTTTGGATACAGGCACCCAAGTTGCAAATCATGCAATCGTACTTTGCAGGAATGAAAATTTCAGAAAGATAGTTTATCCACAGATCACTATCCGCACACAACATCCCCAGCAGTCACGATATCTTAATCAGTTATCAGCTAAGAAATCTTACTAATATTCACCCTCTTTACATTCTTCCACTACATAAGGCTATTTATTTGTCTTTCCAGACTAAGCATTGTCTCCATCTTGCATAAGGCTACTCATCTACCTTTTGAGGTTAAGCGCTGCCTCTATCTACATTCCTACATTGCATAAGGCTACTTATCTGCCTTTCGAGACTAAGCATTGTCTCCATCCTGCATAAGGCTACTTATCTGCCTTTCGAGACTAAGCTCTTCCTCCATCTGTATTATCTTGCATAAGGCTACTTATCTGCCTTTTGAGACTAATCATTGTCTCCATCTTGCATAAGGCTACTTATCTGCCTTCCTAGACTAAGCATTGTCTCCATCCTGCATAAGGCTACTTATCTGCCTTTCGAGACTAAGCCCTGTCTCCATCTGTATTTTTTGCATAAGGCTACTTATCTGCCTTCCGAGGTTAAGGTCTACCTCCATCTGCATAAGGCTACTTATCTGCCTTTCGAGACTAAGCGTTGTCTCCATCCTGCATGGCGGAAATATCACCACCTTATTTTTTTATACGGCTGCAATATCACCACATGCATTTAAATTTTCACTTTGGCTAAAAGATCGCCACCCCTTGCATTTATCGGCTGAAAGATTGCCACGTCTTCATGGGCAGAAATATCGCCCACTTATTCAAAGGCGTCATAGTTTGGAGGCATCATCTACATAGCCCTAGAACACCATTCCATGGCCTACGAATCTTTATTTACTATGCTCTCATGGCCCAGGACATCATAGTCTAAGGACGTCATCCTAACCACCCAAAGGCAGCATTAATTGTCCAACGGAAACTTGTATCACATTTAAAATTATGCACACAATATGTTGTATCGCACACTTTCAGGTACACCAGCTAGAGAATGGCCATTTCAGCAGGAGCTATCCCACTCCAGTTATTGCAGCTTGTCAGACTTCAAACACTTTTTCAATTCTAAGCATCGCGCCCGCTCGTTTCCAAACCTCCACCGGCACATTCTGTCAATGGTTCTTGAACTACATATGGCCTGATTTTTGTAAAACCAGGGATATGTAGGTAGCTCAAAAACTAAAGCTCTATCAAAGTTACTTTTCATCGTCGGTTCCGGTCAACATTTTGTCATTACCCGACAACTCTTTTATCCTCCTTGGGTACAGAGGGGCAGCTGTTGATACCCAATTTTTCCCTATGTATTTTTGTACCCAAAATACTTTCAAAATAGCATATAGGTGCATATATAAGCTGACTCGTGAGTGTTGGTATTTTTAACGATTTTTAAAACCAGTTTATTGCCTATTTTATACCATAAAAAATCCCAAAATTATTTCCAAAATTACTATTTTGGTGAATAACTTATTTTATCTTCCTATTTACACCAAAATATAATTAAAGTAATTTTTCTATATTTTTACAAAAACATTTGGCATTTCAAAGTAAAATTACATATAATTGCAATTATGGCCTATCTTGTAATTTTTGGCATTTTATACTTAGAAAATCAAATCCTGTTCTTTTAAGCTAATATTTCTATAATAGCTATTTATTCAGTACTTGTAATTTGATTTTAAATTAGTTATTCCTATTTTTATAAAATTAAAAAGGAAAAAGTGGCTATTCACTTATTGGCATTTATTATATTTTAATTTTAGCCAAATTGGCACCCTAATTTGACCCCAAAATCAAGTCTAATAATCCTAACCCAATTACCCGATTAATCTGACCCAACGCCCAATTAACCAAACCGTCTTGTGTTCCTTTTAATCTGAGTCGTTGATCATTTTGATCAACAACCCAGATTCCCCCTTCCTTTTTTAATTCCCAAACGATCCCAAACCGTTTCTCATATGTCACCACCCGCCGCCCATGAATACCTCATCTCTCTCGTTCTCTCTTAACCCACCTCTCAAACCCTAGCCGCCGCCTTACCTAAAACCCTAATACATGGCTTCCCAGCCTCATCTTAGCCATATATCGGCATCCTATGGCCTCCATGCACTCACCTATAAGGTCCTATGACCAGACTCTAGAGGGATCTTAACCATGCTTTTGCTCGATAGTTTTCCTCTGGTCATCCTTGACCTTTCTCTGGCCAGCTATGGCCATTCGAGTCAGATCTATGACTATCCTGCTTTGATCGGGAGTTTTTACAGCCCTTCGCACCTTCTCTGGGTTCTTTGAAGCCCTAACTATGAGGTTCTTTCATTTTATTTTAGCTCTGCCCTAGATCTATGTATGTTCGAGTTTTCTGAGCATGTTTCTCGAAGTTTCTCCAATTTTTTATTTTCAAAACACTCTATCCCTTTAACTAGGGTTTTGTGTTAAGTGATTTTCGAATTTTCTTTCTTATTCTCAACATTTTTCTGTGGTTTACTTGTGTTACTTCCTTTATCTGTGTAAGCATGACCAAAAAACCTATTTTTTTGGTGATATTGTTTAAGTCGGTTCGTCATGATTTCATTCGATTTACATGCCTATCTTCTCTAAGATTATCTAATGTTTAAAAGCCCTGAATTTTGTGGATTTATTTGAATTCCTAAGCCTGGCTATTTGGCCTACTAATTAATAGTTGAACCCTAATCTTAAGGGGTTGTTTACTCAGAACTCTGACTTTCTTGATTCACCTGTTATCGTCTCTAGACTTAACTAATTTTTTTGAAAACCCTAGTTGCTTTGGGGACTATTTGAGTTCTTTGGAATTGTTTGTGCATCTTGTCTATTTAAAACCGATCCTTGCTTCAGGCTCTCTTTTCTTTATGTAACTCATCTGATTATGAGTTTTACTATCTTTCAACTCAACCATCGATGAAACCCTAATCTCTTATAAGGGTTTTCCATCACTTATTACTGTGAGACCTTTACTTGTTTGACTCTCTTATTCACTCTGACTATGTTTGTGAGTCCTGACTATCTACTAAATCCTATGCTTACTCTGCATTATTGTATGGCATTTGTTTTTCCAATATGCTTATCCTTGCATGACTGAGGTTTCTGTTCACACTATTTATATGTTGAAGTGCAGAATTATGATTGATCTTGATTCTGTGACGGATTTCAAAAGTTTTCATTCAAGCCTTGATTTCACACAATGTTTAAAATCAACTGATTCTTTTCCCTTTACTGTTATATGTTTACCTTACTTAATCTTTCCAAAAAATAAGCATACTTTGTACTTAGACTCGATTGCCTACTTCATGCTTTTACTACTCTCTGTATGTCGACAATCAATCTTTCTTTGAATTGATTGTCTTTCCTTAATTAAACTTGTTGACACCCTTTAGACATTGATTCCTTAATTAAAGGGTAGTCACTTGAGTAAATTGATTCTAACGTGTGATTATTTCCTTATTTGTGTTAAATCATACTGCTTGCCTTACTATTCACTCATTTTCAAAAAAGTTATAAATAACTCCCCCCCTCTCCTCTTTCAAACACACAAACAAGTTCTAACTAACATACACATACTCACTACTTCTCTTCTCTCAAACATTCTTAGTTTTCACAAGCTTTATTAGAGTTCTCTCTGCAATCCAAGTTAGTTGTTCTCTCTTTGTTTTGGCTGTAATTATTCTGCTCCTCTTTGTGTTTACTTTTGCAACTGGTATGTCCCTTTAGTTTAATACTGTCTCTTCCCTATGTATTTACACTTCAGTTCTTTCGTGTGTTTACTTTACTACTTCTGCATATTTGCTATTCTTGGTCTTACATGAATCCCTTCTCCCTAAACCCTTTTGTATGTAAGCTATGGTTCGAAAAAGCATGACAACATTTGATGTTGTTGCTCATGTGCCTGGACTGGATTCCTGGAATTCTAAACTCTATCAGTTTCCATTCCTTCTTCCCTTTATGTGTGTATTAAGCCTAAGACCTTGGTCTTGCGGTGTCTTAATCACAGTCCATACCATAGTCTGACCTTCAATAGGTCTACTCTTATTTTGGCTAAATAGGTTAGTCAGGGGTGTGCCAGCCTATCCAATGGCTGGGTATGACTACCAATCTACCATGACTTCCCCAATCCCTTTCACTTACACTCATTCTTAGCAATTAAGTTCTGCTACTCTCTTGCAAGCCTTGGCCTTGGGACCCCTGAGCTCCCTCTGAACTTGGATGCCTGAAAGATGGCTTTTCCACACTGCACTGTATCTAATTCTAATTGGTATCTTGGATGTAAGCAATGCCAAGAATTACTGAAATTCCTTGGAACTTTGAAACACCCTAGATAAAGAGAAGGCATTAAAATTTGGATCCTGGAAGTTCTTCAATCGCATATTATTAGACATTAGGTCTGATTTAGGTACCTTGGATGCAAATGTTAGCTTCTGATGTATTTTCTCTATTTTTTAGGTTTGTAATAACTTATATAAACTTGGGGAATCTAGTGAAAGGGGTGAGGATTTACTTTTTTGCATTAAGGGGTAGAATTCATGCTCCTAGGATCCTTAATATTTATATGCAAATTCAATCACATAAAAATCAAGCCTATAGGACTTAATGTTTATTTTTCTGCAATCACATAGAAATCATGCCTATAGGAATGTGCATATTCATGATATTAGGCAAACTTTTAGGATTAATCAAATCAGCATCTGTTTACAAGTTTGTTATCGTTTAAAAGGATTTAAAATCAATGACTCATAGAGATCATGCCTTTAGGAGCTTTAAATCAAATTTTCCTCTCTTGTCTAAAAGCGGTAACAACTTCACTAAATAACTGACTAAAACCAGTGTTTCTCTGAACTCTTAAGCTTTTCCTCATGCCCAGATCAGTGCAATTCTTTTCCTCAAAATCTAATCTTTTGATAAACTTGCATGTTTTCTGAAACTTATTTTCTAGTAATATGATAAACGCTTTCCAACTCGGTTACATCTCACTTTTCTACATTTATCCTTTTAAATTAGTTCTGCAACTCAAACTTGTTTTTCTTTAAACAGTCTGCCTCTTTTGAAACTTGTTTGAATATGCTATTTTTGTATTGATCCGCAACTCAATAGTCTATTTTCTGGAAATTATTCTAAACCATTTTCCTAAGTCTGCAGCATACCTTTTCCTCAAAACCATTCTATACCAGTTTATTTTCTAAAATCAGTAATCTTATTCAATTTGCATTAATCAAGTGCCTTAATCTCTGACAACTGTATCCGAGTATGCCTAATGCAGACTTTCTATCTAAATGTATGTGTTGAACCAGTCCGCTCACTGCTTAATCTAGTTTAAGACCAAACGAGTATTTTCAAAGACATGCTAAAATGTGTGACTTATTTAATTTAAGGGGTTTATTTGAGCTTTATTTGCTTGATTGCTCCTCCCTTATTTGATACGTGTTTTGAATGTTGAACTAGTATTTGTTTCCTTTAAACTCCATAAAGTCCCCTTTCCCTTTCCCTCCTTAGGATTAGATGTCCTAATACCTTGGGACTTTTAGGATTTGAGCGGGTACTAGCATGTAAAGAGTAAATGAGACTATTCGCGCTTTAATACCTTAACGGGGTGGGAAAGGTAGAATATGTATATGATGACCGCTTCGCTAATATCACATGTGACCCCTCTTCTGAAGAGTGTACGCCGGTTATTGCATTGATGTAATCCATATTATGTATAAACCTAAGGCCCTTTTTCCTTTACTTATTATGTTCTTTCCTTTACTTATTATGTTCTTTTAAAATTTCTTTCTTTAACTAACTTTCTAAAACTTTCCGTTTCTTTTCTCTTGTTAAATTTTTTAACTTGTTTGCAATGATTATGTGAAAACTCTATTTGCCTCTTCATCTGTCTTCTAAAGTCATAATTTTAGTATGGTCGGAAACCACACTACTGGATCTTGAGGGGTGCCTAACACCTTTCCCTTGGGATAATCTCAAGCCCTTACCCAAACTCTGGTTCTTCTTCACAATTCTTTTCATTAAAAGTGTCCTAATGTACTACAATCATTAGGTGGTGACTCTCCAAATTTCAAACCCCAATTTTTGTAAGGGAATAAGTGTTGTCCTCCCATAATGTCGTATACCTGATTTCGATCTTCCCGTTTAGAAAAAGAGGGCATCGACAGGTCCCAGGCCTACCTGACAATCGCGAACGTTTAGGCCTTTCTGCCATAAGTTTCACAAACGAGACATACCTCTCGCGAATGCGGAAAAGGTTTGTACAGCAATTTAAAATAGAACCAGAACAGGAATTTAGCCATGTTTTCATATCTTTTTCCCCAAAATCAGACCCCGGGCGATTTTAAGAGAAAATTCAACCCCAAATCATAGGTATGTGTTCTTGAACTCAATTTCTTAACTTTCTATCAACACCCTTTATATTTCTAGCCTAAATATTGTTCTACAAATGTAGAAATTAGGAATTTAGGATAATTGAAGATTTTACAAAAAATGGGAATTTAGACCTCAATTTGGGGTCGGATTCCGAAACTAATTACATATTTGAACTCGTGGAGGAATGGGTGGACGAGTTTTGGTTCGAACCTTGAGTTTGACCAAGCAGCCCAAGGGTCGGGTTTTGACCTTTTTGAAAGAATGTTGGAAAATCCATAATTTTTTATTTGAATTGGTTTCTTCAGCTTCAATTAATGATAATAAGTTAATATTGACTAGATACAATTGAATTGGAAGCATAATTAAAAGAAAGTGGTGTGTGGCTTGAGTTTGGCCGTGGAAGTTCGAGGTAAGTGTTTGGCCTAACCTTAGCTTGAGGGAATAGGTGTTGTGTCTTGCTTACTATGTATTTGAGTCGAGTACGACATATAGGTGAGGTGATGAGTATCTATGTGTTGGTATCAAGCATGCGCGTGGGTCTCATATTATGGTTGTTATGATTTGTTATGTATTGATTATGTTTAAATTAATAATTAGCACTGTGGAATAAGACTCATAATAAATTTTTGGTTGTTGATCATTCTAGTTCAAGTTGAATTATATTGTACATATTGTGAAGTAATTGTTGAAACTAGATTGGTTATAGCTGATTCCCTTGCCGGGATTATATTATTTCTATTGTTGACTCCCTTTCCGGGACGGTATTGTTCTATTGCTAATTTGTTGTTGATTATTTGCCGGAATATTATTATTTCTTTTGTTTGGGTGAGGAAGAGTGTAAAGTAAGAAGGGTGATGTCGTGCATGATATTGTGAGAGAGAGTGTTAATGCATGAAGGGTGATGTTGTGCCGATATTGTGTGAATTAATACACGAAGGGTGATGTCGTGCCATGTTATCGAGAGTAAAAGCACGACGGGTGACGCCGTGCCATGTTTTTGAGAGAGTAAAAGCACAGAGAGCGATGATGTGCCATTTCTTTGATTTATGTGGTGAGAATGAGACTAAAAATACGAAGGGTGGTGCCGTGCACTTATTTTGTATTATTACCTCTGTTGCTTCAAGTTTGATATTTGCTTAGATGCATCATTTCATTATTATTGTAACCTGATATCCCCCCCAGCATGTTCCCCATTTTCTGCCTTATCCAGTTTAATTCTTGTTATTATTGCTTCATGTTATTAGTGCTTCTTATTATGTTTGCTTCTTGTATAAGATAAAGTTCCACATGTTGATGCGGTTGACGTGTCCTAGCCTCTTCACTACTTCGTCGAGGTTAGGCTCAATACTTAATCAGTACATGAGATCGGTTGTACTGATACTACATTTTATACTCCTTTGTGCAGATCCCGGTACTGGAGCATACGGACCTTAGCTACGGGTTTGGTGCCTTTAGTCCATCGGAGTCCAGAGGTAGTCCTGCAGGCGTCCGCGGGCCTTGGCGTCTCCCTTCCTATTTTGTTTGTTTCTGTTCTTTTTTATTTCAGAGATAGACATGTACTTTCTTTGTTCAGACCTTATTTGCAGTTTTCTTAGATAGCCTGTGAGATTGTGACACTAGTTCTGGATGGTTTATTTTTATGTATGTGTATTGGTATTAGCTTAACTGTTAAATTTCGTTCTTCTGCATTATTATTCCTCTATTTATAACATGTTAACTTGAAATTATTAAGAGACTAAAAATGAAAAGGGTAAAGTAATCGGAATAGTTAGTTTGCCTAGCTTTCACTAGTAGGTTCCATCACGATCTCGTCGGCGGCAATCTGGATCATGACAAATTGGCATGAGAGCTCTAGGTTGCTCAGGTCTCACAATTCAGGGACAAGCTTAGTAGAGTCTGAGGGATCGATGCAGAGAAGTTTGTGTTTATCCCCAGAAGCTACATAGTTCAGGAATGACTTTACATTTATTATCTTCTGTCGTGCGACTTGATTTCTCAATGCTAATTGAACTTTTACTCTATTCTTTCGCAGATGGCGAGAATGCGTGCTTTTTCACTTGTTGATCTGTAGCCTGAGCCCCCATCAGCACCTCCCACGAGGGTGGGAAGACAAGGACGAGGCCGTGCTAGGGGCTGAGGTAGGGGTGGGGCTCAACCTAGAGTATCACCACCAGTGGCGGAACCTCAGGTAGAGTTTGATGATGAGGTTCCAGCCTAGACCATTCCAGCAGGGCCAACTCAAGTCCCAGAGGGGTTCATCACTACCACGGTGGTGCAGGTTGCTTTGGTCCGTCTAGTGGGCCTTATGGAGAGTGTCTCCCAGGTAGTCTTACTTACTATTTAACCAGCTGTCTCTCAGGCTGGAGGAGGAGTACATACTCCCGATACCCACACTCCGGAGTAGATGGCTCCTTAGTTTTAGACTCCAGCAGCTCAGCCAGTTGGGGTAGTTCAGTCGGGTATTATGGCTTAGCCCGACGATGGAGCAACTATGTCTGCTGATGCTTTGTGGAGGTTGGACAGGTTCACCAAGCTCTTGACTACTACTTATGGCGATACATATTGAAAAGATCCCCAAGATATTTGGACAACTGTCACGAGGTCTTTCGGAACATGGGGATAGTGGAGACCAACTAGGTCGGCTTCACTACATTTCTTATGTATGGTATCTCTTTTGATGTCGTTAAAGGCATGCACAAAGACATTGTTAAGAATGATTCTCTCTGTCCCAATCTCCATTCTTTGAAAAGTTGAGAGAGGGCAGATATCAACTCCAAACTGCCATCTAGCATGACTCTATTCATATAGTATCTCTCACATTTAACTGTCAAATGGAGGGCTTTGTTGTGTGCGGCCCCTTCTGGGGGAAAATCATTCTTGCTAAAGGAAAGTTGATTGACTACGAAGAACTTCTCCGCCATTCTCTCTAGTTGTTCTACAGTGGTTTCAATTGGAACATAAGCTTCGTTCAAGGTTTTTATCAACACTTTCTGATGCTCGGTTGAGCTCACCAGCAGAGACAGGAGTGAAACTTGTGAAGGTGACTTTATAAGTTGGTCTACTACCCCATAGTCTGCAGTTTTAATTTTTTGGAAGAACTCTTCTGCTTCTTTGGCACTAACTGGCTTTTTTGATCGGGAAGTATTTCTGGCATTATTCACTTCCTATAGATGGGGTACTTCTCAGCTAGGTTAGTTTGTTTCTCCTAAGAACTCTTTTCCGTTGTAGGTTACTACCGCCTTGTTATAATTCCATGGAATGACAATAGGTTCAATCATGGGCCTGTGCGGTGCATGGAACATAACCACGGTCTCATTCAGCTTGGTGAAATTACTGGGTTGCGTACCACATAGGTTCCTTTAGGCGCATACATTTTAGATTCCCTTGTTGATACCCAATTTTTTCCTATGTATTTTTATACCCAAAATACTTTCAAAATAACATATATATGCATATATGAGCACATCAAAAGGTTTTGACATTTTTAATAATTTCAAAACCAATGTATGGCCTATTTTTACACCATAAAATCCAAGGAAGTATTCCCAAAATTATCTTTTGGTGAACAACTTATTTTTATTCTCATATTTGCACAAATATTTACCTAGCACGATTTTTTCATGATTGTACAAATCCGTTTGGTATTGTTTTTAAGTCAAATTGCAGGTAATTGCAATTTTTGTCTACTTTAAGACTTAATAGCATTTTTATTACAAAATCAATCCCAATATTTTTAAATTAATGTTCATATACTATTTATTGACTCGGTACCTTTAATTTACTTTTAAAACATATTTTACTATTTTATAAAAATAAAAGGGAAAAACTGGCTATTTAATAAATAGCCTAATTCATTCCAATTATAACCTCATCTCCCTTTGAATTTTAACACCCAATTGACCCCAACGCTGATGCCCAATTGAACCGGCCAATTCGTGTCAACCCAACCCATTAACCCGTTTTGTCCAACCCGCTCGGAACTCCTTTTATCCAGGCCGTTGATCCTTTTGATCAACGACCACAAATTACCCTTTCCTTTTTTAATTCTACCAAGCCCCCAACCCTAACCCGCATTTCTCTTAGACAATTTCCTTTGAAATATCATCTCTCTCAAAACGCTCTCAAACACCCAAACCCTAATCGTCTCCCTCGTCTTCTCCGACCATTATCTCGTCAGAGTCCATGGCTTTTTAGGACATGGACGGCCTGTGCTCACCTTCCTTCACTCCTAAGCCATGGGTGTTCTAGATTTCAAGGTTTGACCTCAATGGCGTCCGTTCAGATCCTCTGTAGATTTGTGTTCATGTGACCTCTCTGGCCCCGTTCCGAGGTATTCGAGCTTTAGAAGCCTGGCCATGGCCATCTCTGACTCAAGACTAGAGCTCTTCCAAGATTCTCATTTCTAGGGTTTTAGTGAGAAACCCTAAAGCAATTGAAGGTTCTTTCCTCTTTTATTTACTTAGATCTATGGTGAATCTGTGCTATATTTAATGTTTTAAAGCTTTTCCCCAATTTTCTTTTCAAAATTAGTCTGTTTCAATTTAGGTTTTTTTTAAAATCTTAAAACGACTTCTGACTTTTCTTCTTCTTCTTTTCTTTGTGTGAATATGTCTATGCCATGTTCTTATATTCTTTCCTCGCATTTCTGCCCCTATGTTTTTATGTATTGCCATATTATGCATGTTCTTCTATTTTGTGCTCTGTTCTTTCTTCTACTGGGTCCTAAGCATGCTTTACATGTCTATTTCGTATGTCCCACTACAGTATTTTTACTGAGTTTTTGCTCCTTGCTTGCCTTTACTGGACTTTGTTTGAACCCTAAGCATGTTTCATCTAATGTTTTCCTCAACATATATTGCTTTTTCTTTTCAGATCTTGTTTGGGTGACAAGCTTTGCCTAAATGTATTCCTTGTGTTTCAAATTTGTTGTTCTCTCTGTTTGATTTCTCATAAGTCTCTGAAAGATATTACTGAGCCAGTTCTCTTTATTGTTTTCTCGTCTATATATCTGATTCGAGTCAGAAACCTTAGTATTTGGGGAGGGGGTTTGGAGAGCTTGACTTTACGTTTGGACTAGGTTTCCATTCAGAACCCTAACTCTCTTTCAGACCCATTCTAAGTCTGTGAACCTAACATTCTTGGGTACTCTGATTTCTTGCTAGTTTTACAACAATTCTCTCTTGTCTCACATATCTGTATGCTTTTATATGACAAATTCTCCTCTTTAAATAGGCCTTTGGCCAACTTGTGATTGATTTCGAATCTTTTTTAAAGCTTGATTGATTGTTTACTGGTTTTCTTTAAATTAAACTCCTTCTCACCTTTTTCTGATTGGATTCATTCACACTAAGATTCGAAGCCGAATTTTACTGGTTGTTGATTGATTGTCTTTCCTTTTTCTACCCAAACTGTGTACTACTGAACTATTTCCTTAAATAAACTTTTGTATGTTTGTCCCTATTACACTACTTTAGAAAAGATTATCAAAACAAATCCTTTCCTTATTTATTTTGCCCGTTCGAATCAAATCCCTTAACCAAAGGGAAATAGCTTGTTATTGATTTCAAAAGTATGCTCATACCTTTTTCTTACTCACCTTCTACACTATAAAAGGGCTTGCCCTTTTGCACTAAAACACAATGCTTTCACAGATTTTTCTGCACAAAAACATAGGCTTTTACACACTCGAATACTGAGTTCTTTCACAAAATTCTGCTCTCTTCTTCTACTTTGTGCTTTCTGAAACAATTTTGAGCTCTCTCTAAACTCTCAAGTGTTCTGTTGAACTTAAGTCTACTCTTGCTGGGTTTACTTGCCGTAATTTCTCTATTATTCTGCTTGTTCTTACTTTGCAACTGGTATGTTATCCTTAGTTAAATAATGCTTCTTCAATACGTTTTGTTTCCTAGTCTGTTATGTTCTTCTTTACTATGTTTCTGCAAACCTGTTGCGATTTTCTCATGTGAACTCCTTTTTCCCTTTTCCCCTTTGTATGTGAGTATAGTTCCAGCCATAACAACACTTTGATATTGTTGTCTATGACTCTCAACTGGGTTCTTTGAACCCCTAGCTCAATCAATTCCCACTCCCTTCTTCCATTTATGTGTTTGAGCCTTGACTTGAGACTGGTGGTGTCCTAATCACTATCCAGGCTTAGGTCTGACCCTCAAAGGTATGCTCCTAACTTGTTTGACCAAGCAAATGTTCAGGGGTGTGCCATTCTGCACCTATGGCTGGGTATGGCTATCATTTGCTATGGCTTCCCAATTCCTTTTCACTTTGCACTTACTCCTAGCTCTAAGTTCTTCCCCTCTCTTGCACGCCATGCTTTGGGACCTTGGAACTCCCTCTGAACTTGGATGCATGAGGGATGGCTATTCCATACTGCACTATTCTAATTCTAAATGGTATCTTGAGTGTATGCAATGCCGGGAATCCTTGAGATTCCTTGGAACTTTGAAACACTTTGGATAAAGAGAAGGCTTTGGAAATCTGGATCCGGAATTGGTTAATCACATGTTATTGGACATTAAGATTGAATTAGGCTGCTCGGATCTAGTTGTTAGTTTTTAATGTATTTTTCTTTCTTTATTTTGGTCTGTAATAAATTTGCATAAAGAACTTGAGGAATATAGTAAAGAGGTGTGGGCGGGGTTTTACGCTCTTGCATCAAAAGGGGAAGAAACCATGCTTTCGGATTTTAATTTTCCTACAAATCCTGCCTATAAGATTGTTCAATATTTTTGATTCCACATCACCTAGAGACCATGTCTATAGGGTTAACTCTATGCTACAAATCACATAGAAATCATGCCTATAGAACTTAACATTCACATAATCAATGCACATAGAAATCATGCCTATAAGGAATGCATATGAATAAGCCAAACTGTGGGGTTAATTAGCACAATCATCTTTGTACAAGTTCAATAACAGGCTTTAAACATCAAATATAGATATCATGCCTATAGGATTTGCATCAAACTTGTCTGATTCGCTTAAAGCAACAATAGCTGATCCTTAACGTCTTAATACAATAATGTTTTCAAAAGCTTTAATCCTTTGACAAAAACTCTCTTGAACCAGTATAATTTTAAGTTCCTCAAATCGGCATCTTTTCTAAAGTAGTTTCTTTCTAAACATTCTACCTAAACGTTTTACTCACACACTGAAATTGTCTTTTAAAATAGTTTTGCAACTTACTCTTTCCTTAGATATTTTTGTCTCTGGAACTCTTTCATAACCATTTCTGTGTATTATACTCGAAGTCTGGTGATTTTTTTTACTCACTTCTCAATTTACTGTTGTCTACACTTTCTTTTCAAAACTCTTGTGCATTGGGCTACTTTTTTCTAAAATCAGTACCTTTTAAATCACCCGCTTAAAATACCTTAATTTCTGAAAATTGGATCCAAGTTGGCTAATGTAGACTTTCTATCTAAATATATGTGACCAGCCCGTTCGTTGTTTAAGTTTAATTTTAAGACCAAACTACTATGTGCCAAGACATGTTAAACTAAGTGTTTGTTTGATTAAAGGGTTTACTTGAGCCTTACCTATTTGTTTGTTCATCCCTATACTTGTTACTTGTTTTTGTATGTCGAAAATTAGAATTTTATCCTTTGAACCCCATATATGCTTCTATCCCTTTCTTCCCCCCTCTAGGATTAAAAGTCCTAATACCCTGGGACTGACAGGTTAGGACGGGTATTGGCATGCAATAAGTAAACAATACTAATCGCGATTAAATACCTTAACGAGGTAGGAAGGTTAGAATATGGATATGATGATCGGTGTGCTAATATCACGTGCGATCCCTCTTCTGAGGAGTGTGCGCCGGGTATTGTATTGATGTGATCCATATTTTGTGTAAACCTAGGACCCATTTCCCTTTTCTTGCAAATGTTTTCTTTAAATTATATTTTCTTCAAATAATCCCTTTTTCTAAAATTATATTCCTTTCTTTTCTATAAGCATTCAAACTTATTTGTGATCCTTATGTGCAAACTTTACTTGCTTCTTCTATTTTCATAAAGTCACAATTATAGCATACTCGGGAACCACACTAGTGGATCTTGAGGGGTGCCTAACACCTTCCCCTCGAGATAATCTCTAAGCCCTTACCCGAACTCTGGTTTCCTTCTTCTCAAAATTCTTCATCTTTTTAAAGTGTCCTAATGCACTACAATCATTAGGTGGCGACTCTTCAAAACTCCATAACCCAATTCTCGCAAGGGAATAAAAGAGTTGCCCTCCCATAATGTCGTACACCCAATTTTTGTACCGCCCGTCTGCGATAGAAAGAGGAGGGCGTCAACACCCCTGTTCAGCTCGAACCTTCTTGGAGGGCTCAATGTCATTTGTTCTTTCATGTTTCCCCAGGGAACATAGAGAATGACATCTTTCGAGGGTACTGGCTCAGCTTTGGTTTCCACTAGGGCTGCTTATCGGGTGGATTGGGCGGTTATATACTCTTAACGGTTTGGCTTAATAGTTATCGACTTTTAAATATATTAATCTGTTAGCAACCCGATAAGATATTGGGCAGACTGGTAACGGTTTAGCTCTTAACAGGCGGTTATCGGCCTGACATTAGGTAAACGCAACTGGTTTTAAACTCTTTTCCGGATAAAAAAGAAGGAAAAAATCAAACAATGCTCTACTTCCAAGTTACAAGTGACAAGAAAGAACTGCTTACTCTATTAAAGAAAATTGTCACATGGTTCTATTTACCCTATTTCTTTCTACCTCTATATTTTCAAAGTAGAAGAAAAGAAATGCTCAATTGCTTCTCGTAGTACTGTTATTACTACAACCTTGTTTAACCACATCCAATTTCGCATCCAATACTGAAACTAAGAAAAGCAGGCTTGTTATAAAAATGATAACATACAACCAGTTTGTAAATTGTAATTTTATCAGTTTTTGTTATTAATTTTCAAGGTTTTTATTTTTTTTATATTTAATATATATAAATAAAAATAAATTTTATATATAGTCATATTCTTAACGGGTTACCCGCTAAGAAAATTAAATAATCTGTCCCCAATTCGATAAGTCGTTAATAAAAAAAATTTAATTTGTTCCCCGTCCGTTAAGCCGTTAAGTCGTTACCAGTAAGCCATTAAGCTTCGGTTTCGGATCGATTTTTTATTTCAGATTTGTTTTGAACACCCCTAGTTTCCACTACCTTTTTGTGTTTTGAGAGGTGGGTTTACCGTTCTTCTCCCCCTTTTCTTTCTTTAAATTAGCCATTGGCTTTTTCGATGTCAGTGATTGCAATGATGCTTTTTAAGGTAGGATAAAACTCTTTATCTCCGCAAATCATTCCATGGACCGATCCGTTGTTGTGAGCCGGTAATGGGTTGTTGGTCACATTAGGAGTGTCTTCACCCTTTAGCACTATCCGCTTTTGTTCTATGAGATTTTCAACAATTCTTTTTAGAGTCCAACAATTCCCAGTGTCATGTCCTTCCACCCCAGAATGATAGGCTCATCGAGTGCCGGGTTGGTAAAAATGTGACTCTGGGTTTTGCCTATTCGGGGGTACGGGTTGTAACAAAACCATTTGCACCAATTTGTCTTCATGGGCGACTCCGAGCACGGGTATTATAGGGAAAATAATTTTGTGGAGGTCGGGGATAATACTAAGCTTGGTGGGGAGGGTTATTTCTAAGAGGAGCTCGGTTTTGGTTGAATTGTTATTGTGGCCTAGCATATGGCTAGGAATTCATTACTGCATATGGCTGAGGGGACATAGCATAGGCCACATCTCTATAAGGATAATAATGTTGTGGGGTGTTTGAAGGGAAGTAGCTTCTGGGTGGACGGGGGTTTCTCGGACCTGAAACTGCCATTGCCACTTCTTCCTTCTTTTGCCTATTCGCTACCCCTTCGGACCCACCTTGAATTGCTTGCTAAGTAGCTCTTATAGCAGATTGACTCAATATTCCCCCTATTTTTATACCATTCTCGATCATTTCACCAATTTTAATGGCCTCGACAAATAATTTCCCCATCGTAGATATCATATTTTGAAAATAATCAGCCTCTTAGGCTTGAAAAAAAACACTAACCATCTCTGTTTCATCCATTGGAGGCTTGACTCTAGTCGCTTGTTCGCTCCATTTGACAACATACTCTCGGAAGCTTTTCGAGGACTTCTTATTGAGAACTAACAACAAATTCCTATCAGGGGCTATGTCGATGTTATACTGAAACTGCTTGACAAAATATTGAGCAAGGTCATCCCAAATATGCCAACGAGATATATCCTGATCCATGTACCATTTAGAAGCAACGCCGACCAGGATCTCTCCAAAATAAGCCATGAGAAGCTCCTATTTTCCACCTGCTCCCTGCAATTGGTTGTGGTACCTCTTGAGGTGGCTATAGGATTCCCATGCCCGTCATACTTTTCAAACTTTAGGGTTTCAAAAACCAGGGATAAATTCACGTGTGGGAACATACCCAAATCAGCATAGGATACGCTCTTTTGCCCGCTCAAACCCTATATATTTTTTAGACTCTACTCCATACTCCTCATTTTTTGAGCAATCTCCTCTTGTTCAGGGTTCTTTGTGGTTTTCTCCTATCCCACGATAAACTCGTACCAGGGTGGTTGAGGATAAGCATTGGTAGTGAACTGGGTAGGTTCCGATGGAAAGGATGATACTTGGAAGGTGAAAGATGATGGATCAAAACTAGGCCTGGTCAAAGTAGGTTGTGTCGTGGTCGAACAATGTGGCGTAGTGAATATGTTGGAGGCTGCATCCGAAATCAACACCCGGGGGTGAACCTTAGAAGGTGTTCTAGCAAAGTGTACTGAGATGGTAGGATATCCAAGTGGGGCGTTCAGATAACTTATTGGGACGTTGGAAGTCCCACTTTCCCTGGAAGCAACTCAGGGAACCCAGTTATCGCACTCGGTGGTTCTCTGCCATTGGACCAGGCGTCCCACATTTCCATCATGTGGAGAAGCAGAATTCTATTTTCCTCAGCAGTTGCTGACCCGGAAGTTGGGATGGCCGATATCAGGCTATCCTCCCAGATAGGAACGGTTGGCAGATGACTTTCCGACAACATTTCTACACTTCCTTTTGATCTTGTAAAGTACGGATGTGAAGCCAGATTACCATAAAACCAACCACCTTAATATGGAACTTAAACTCAACAGTAGACAACAAACTAGTTAGTTTGAAACAATTAACACATAGGTAATCACACATTGGGATTGTGATGCACCTATACCGTTAAATGTGTTTCTATATGTTTTGTAACAGTCACGTGTTTCATCCTGGCTTTTTGTTATCTCCCCAATTTTCTCTCTTCCCACTTTGGCTTTTTAATGTTTCTCCTCTTATTCATGCTTCCTCTCTTTTCTTTCTTTTCTTTTCTTGCTTTTCTCGCTTGTCTTTTGGCTTTCCCAATTTTCTTTCTGCCCAGTTTTGTAGTAAGTTGTAATGTAAAAAACTCAGGGGTATAGTGAAAGGGATGTGGGGAGGATTTACTTTCTCACATGCATTAGAGATCATGCCTATATGGTCACTTTACTTCATTGCATTAGTTTTCTATATAGTTTTCATGTCTATAATTTTACCGTTGTTGCATCAATATCACGTAGAAAACCTGCCTATAGGAGTTTATTTTTCGTGCATCAATATCATATATAAATCACGACTATAGGCTCAATCATCTTTGCATCAGTAGAAATCATGTCTTAGGGTCTTTACTTATCCATGTGTACTGTTACCATGCCTAATTTTTACGCTGTTGCATCCATCATATAGATACCATGTCCATAAGCTCCTTGTATTGCATCAACTTCATATAGAAACCATGCCATTAGGTTTGCATCTTATAATCTCACCTAGAAAGCATGCCTATAAGGACTATATAAACGCTAGGCAAAATAGTAGGACGTCTAATTATGTAAAAGCTGTAATCAAAGGGTAATAAACAAATTTAAGTCCAGATCCGTTAATGTTTCCAACAACTCAGTTTTTTTCAACTTATCTTAAATCTATTTACTTTCAAAACGGGCCCAGGTCTGCCCCTTTTTGTAAAAATATTGAGCCTACAAGCTGTCTCCTATATTGAACCTACAACTCTTTGCTTAAGTTCATGTGTTTCAAAGTATTTCAAAACTGCTTACAACCTTTTACTTAACTTATACAATTGATTTACAACCCTTTTTCTCCAAAACTTGTCTGCAGTTTTAAAATTTTTAACAGACTTCCATCTGAAGCTCGTGTTTTCCTTTCTAAAACCTGTCTGCAACTCTAAATATTTTAAACAGACTCCTGTCTGCAACTGAAATCTTTTCTCTAAAGTCTTACTGATTTTCTAAAGTCCTACGACTTCTAAAATGGGCCCGGGGAGCTCGAAGCAGATTTTCTATCCAACCCTTATGTGTTAAACTAATCTGCCGCTCTCCTAACCTCTTTTAAAGACCAAATCAGTAATTGATGTCATGCTAAACTACTTGTTGTATGTTATGGGGTTCACTTGAGCTTTTAATTGTTTATTTGCATCCCTCTTATTTGCTACTTGTTTTTTACTGTCGCTCTAGCATTTTTACCTTTGAATACTCCATATATATATCCTACTTCCTTCTTCCCCTTTCTTAGGATTAGAAGTCCTAATACCCCGGGACTAACAGGTTGGGGCGGGTATTAGCATGCAATAAGTAAATGATACCAACGCACTTTAATGCCTTAACGGGGTGGGAGGGTAGAATATGGAGATGATGACGATGCAATAATATCATAAAGCAATCCCTCTTTGGGAATATATGCGGGATATTGTATCGAATGATCCATATTGTAGTTAAACCTAGGACCCTTCTTTATTTTAGGTACTTTATTTAAATGCTTTCTTAATGCCATTTAAACTAATCCTCTCTTATTTCAAGCTTATATCCTTCACTTTCTTTAAAGCTTTCAAGTTGTACGAATAACTTATATGCGAACCTTATTTGTTTAATTGCTTCATCTCTTAATAAAGTCACAATTAGCATGGGAGGGAACCATATTTGTGGATCTTGAGGGGTGCCTAACACCTTCCCCTCGGATAATTTCAAGCCCTTACCCAACTCTGTTTTCTCTCTAAAAAACACTCTCTTTATCTTAAAGTGTCCTAATGCACTATAATCATTAGGTGGCGACACTTCCAATTCCGTGACCCAATTTCCAAATGGGATATAGAGTTGTTTTTCCCATAATGTCGTAAAACCCAATTTCGCTCTTGAAAAAGGGGGCTTCAACAGCATGGCGACTCTGCTGGGAATTCCTTTTTAGGCTTTTACCATTACGTGTTTTGTGACTTTATCGCTTTCTTTATTTATTGCTTCGATTACTTTTCTTTTATTATTATTTTCACACTTAGTAACTTGTTTCTTCGTGTCTTTTTTTTCCTTTAACTGTTTTACTGCTTTATTGCCTCACTGTATTTGAATTTCGTCTTTAATTTCGAGCATTTATTGTAATCATTATGAACGTGAAATACATGTATTTATTTCATTGTTGTAATTGCATTCTTCAACATCATTTTCCACTCGTGCCAAAAAAATCCTATAGCAACGCTTATAATGAGTGGTTGCGCTCTTCCAATATTAACAAACCCCCTAAATTTGGTAAAGGCATATTTGCGGTAAAACCAGTCGATCAACGGTGTAGTCGACGGTTCCACGCCTTTCCCTCTTGAGTTGTCCGCTCAAGGGTACCTTGTCTAGCACTCCAAAAGTAGAAACATTACTCCATTTTATTGTTCATGCATCATGGTCAAACTTAGCCGAGTCAGTTATGTCGTCTGCATGATGAGTCATTAAGATAGCCTAAACCAAAAGTCCATCGAGTTTCCTCGAAACCCAAACAGACATTCACGTTATGTGCATTGATTTGGAGAACTAAATACCTTTTGCTAATTGTTGATTTAAATGGTCGAGTCCGGTGGAGTTGAGAGCCTAACTCTCCGTTTTGCAGGAAATAAGGCACGAGGTCCCATGTTTGGTATGGTATCAAACATTCATCCAAAGTTGCTAATCTGGTGGGATGATTTGCATGGTAGTGATCGGGTTGTTGTTCCCAAACACTTAGGAAATCTTCCTTCACTTCTGGAAGTCAGGCCAGATAACAAGATTGTGGAAGCAGCTACTATGTTTTAGGAAAGTGAACGGTCTGTCTTCCGCTTTGGGGATATTGAAATGACGCCACTGTTGGAAAAAGTTGGGGGTTTAGCATGAATTCTTTGGGATAGCCAGGGGTTGCTCATGCCAAAAAACCGCAAAGGTAGAGGGTTCTTGAAAATGATGGGGCTCAAAAAGAATACAGTAAAATTGTGTAATATCAATATTGCTTATTAAAAAGCAATAATAAAAATAAACATAATCTAAAAATACTAAGTCATGCTAAAATAAGTAGACTAATAAGGGAATATTAATTAATGACTAAACGCAAAAGAAAAAATAAAAAGAGTTTATGCATTTATCTTAATTATTGCAAAACAAAAAATAGATATTCAATACATTCCCGTTCATAGTATTGAATTGATTGTCTTTTCTAGCATTATTATTGATTTGATTTTGGTTTCAATTTGGCATTTGTTAGCATTATTTAATTTACTAATTTTAATGGCTACAAAACTTATTGGAACATTCAAAAAGTTCTAAGTCCAACCTTGAAATAATACCTTAAAAGATACAATTAGAAATTTTTTTAAGAAATATTTATAAATTACATCACAATAAGTATATTTAGATATTAAATATATCTAAAAGTTCTATACATGTAATGTCGGGTTGGTTTGGTTTCGGTTTGACTTTCTTTAGTTAAAACCAAACCAAACCAATTATGGTCAGGTTTTGTTTTTCCAGCACCAAACCAAATCAAAACAAACCATGGCCCGGTTTTTTTTCTCGGTTTGACTCGGATTATCGGGTTGGTGTGGTTTGTCGGTTTCCTTTGTACACCCCTACCAACATAGTGGCCGATACTTTGAGTAGGAAGTCAGCCAGTGTGAGTAGCCTTGCGTATATTCCAGTCAGTGAGAGACCGCTTGCCTTAGATGTTCAGGCTTCAGCCAATCAGTTCGTGAGGTTGGATATCTCTAAGCCCAACCGTAATCTAGCTTGCAGAGTCACTCATTCTTCATTGTTTGAGCACATCAGAGATCAGTAGAACGATGATCCTCATTTGCTTGTCCTTAGGAACACAGTGCGACACGGGGGTGCCAAGCAGGTTATAGTTAGAGATGATGGATTTTTGAGGATGTAGGGTCGTATCTGTGTGCCTAATATGGATGGACATTGTGAGCTGATTCTAGAAGAGGCTCATACTTCCTGGTACCCTATTCATCCGGTCACCGCTGAGATATATCACGATTTTAGGTAGCCTTATTGTTGGAGGAGGATAAAGAAGGATATTGTTGCGTATGTAGCTTGGTGTTTGAATTATCAGCAGGTAAAGTACGAGCATCAGATACCTGGTAGTTTGTTTCAGAAAATTGAGATTCTTGAGTGGAAGTAGGAGCGGATCACTATGGATTTAGTTGTTAGACTCCCACGGAATTAGAGGAAGTGTGATGTTGTACGGGCTATTTTTGATAGGCTGACCAAGTCAACGCATTTCATTCCACTGCCAGTATCCTATTCTTCGGAGCGGTTGGCTGAGATCTATATTCGGGAGATTGTTTGTCTTCATGGTGTGCCCGTGTCTATTATTTCTTACCGAGGTACGCAGTTCATCTCGTATTTCTGGAGGTCAGTACAGCGTGAGTTAGGTACAGGGGTCGAGTTGAGCAGAACATTTCATCCTCAGAGGTACAGACAGTCTGGGCGTAGTATTTAGATTTTAGAGAATATGCTCTGAGTATGTGTTATTGACTTTAGAGGTTCTTGGTATAAGTTCTTGCCATTAGCAGAGTTTGCCAACGATTATCAGTTGTGTACCCAATGTTTCAAGTGTCCATGCTTCAGAAGTATCACGGCGATCCATCCCATATGTTAGACTTCAGAACTGTCCAATTCGACAAGGATTTGACCTATGAGGAGGAGCCGATGGCTATTCTAGACCGGCAGGTTCATCAGTTGAGATCGAAGAAATATCCTTCTGTTCATGTTCAGTGGAGAGTCAGTCTGCCAAGGCAGCTACTTAGGAGTCTGTGTCTGATATACAGAGCCGATATCCCCATCTTTTTCCCGACTCAAGTACTTCTTTTCTATGTCCGTTCGAGGATGAACGGTTGTTATAGAGATGGATAATATGATGAGCTTTCTCTGTTCCGAAGCCTTGAAAACCTCCTTCTGTCTTACCTCGATTTGCATGCACTTTCCGGGCGTAAATCTGAAAAGCTTTTATGTGAAAATTTGAGAAAAATGCTAATTTTGCCATTAAAATTAAATTTAAGTTGACTTCGATCAATATTTTGGGTAAACGGAACCGGGCCTGTAATTTGACGGCCCCGAAGGTTCCGTAGGAAAATTATGGGACTTGGGCGGATTCCCGGAAATAAATTCTGAGGTCGCTAGCCCGAGAAATAAATTGTTGAAATAAATTATTTAACTGAAATTATTAGAGTTTTTGGAAATTTAATTATCCTTGAATTTGATGGTATGAGGACCGTATTTTGATTCTGGTGCCCGGTACATATTTAGTATGATATTTAAGGTATGACTGTAAAATTTGGTAAGAAACAGAGTTCGAATGACGTGAATCGAACCCTCGGTTGTGAAACTTAAAACTTAAGAGTTCTTGAGATTTTTCTTTGATTTTGATGCTAAACTCATAGTTCTAGGTGTCATTTTGGCAATTTTATCACACGAGCAAGTCCGTATGATATTTTTAGGTTTGTGTGCGTGTTTGGTTTGGAGCCTCGAGGGCTCGGGTGAGTTTCAGATAGGTTTCGGGATGTTTTGAACTTAAGGAATTTTGTTATTTTGCTGTTTCTGGTGTCTTAATATTGTGTTCTTCGCGTTCGCGATGCATCTCATGCGAACGGGAAGTACAAGCTGGGCTGGGGAGGAATTTCTCCTATGTGAACACGAGTCCTTGGTCGCGAACGCGGAGCACTGGGGGGTTTGCTCTTCGCGAACACGACCGGCCACACGCGAACGTGTAGCGCAATGAAGGTGGCTGGGGGAACCTTTGAGTTGTTCTTCGCGAATGCGGTCCCTGACCCGTGAACACAATAGTCAGGGGGGACAGACCATTACTAGGGCATAGGCTCTTCTGGACATAAGCTTTGCGAATGCGACAAACCCCTCGCAAATGCGAAGAAGGTCTAACCATCAATTTAAAACAGAACCAGAACAGGAATTTAGCTATATTTTCATATCTTCTTCCCCAAAATCAGACCCTAGGATATTTTTGAAGAGAACGTTCAACCCCAAGTCATAGGTATGTGTTCTTAAACTCAATTCCTTCACTTTCCATCAACATCCATTAGATTTCTTGGCCTAAATCTTGTTCTTCAAGGGTAGAAATTAGGAATTTTAGGAGAATTTGGGATTTTATAAATTTGGGGATTTAGACCTCGATTTAGTGTCGGATTCTAAAACAATTGCATATTTCAGCTCGTGGAGGAATGGGTGAACAGGTTTTGATTCGAACCTCGAGTTTTGACCAAGCAGGCGCAGGGTCGGGTTTTGGACTTTTTGGAAGAATGTTGGAAAATTCGTAGTTTTTCATTTGAATTGATTTCTTGAGATTCAATTAATGATAATAAGTTAATATTGACTAGATAAAATTGAACTGGAAGCGGAATCAAAAGGAAAAGAATTGGTTGAGGCTTGAGTTTGGTCGTGGAAGTTCGAGGTAAGTGTTTGGCCTAACCTTAGCTTGAGAGAATAGGTGTTGTGTCTTTCTTGCTATGTATTTGAGTCGAGTACGACGTATAGATGAGGTGACGGGTATCTATACGTTGATGTCAAGCATTCATGTGGGTCTCATATTAAGATTGTTATGATTTTGTTATGTATTGATCATGTTTAAATTAATAATTAGCATTGTGGAATAAGACTCATGATAAATTCTTAGTAGTCAATCATTATTGAGCATTTGTTCACATTGAAGTTATATTGTGAAGTAATTGTTGAAATTGGATTGGTTAAGTTGATTCCCTTGCCGGGACTATATTATTTCTATTGTTGACTCCCTTGCCGGGACGATATTTTTCAATTGTTGATTCCTTGCCGGAATATTATTATTTCTTTTGTTTGGGTGGGGAAGAGTGTAAAACACGAAGGGTGATGTCGTGCATGACATTATGTGAGAGAGTGTTTATGCATAAAGGGTGATGCTATGCCAAAATTGTGAGAATTAATGCACGAAGAGTAATGTTGTGCCATGTTATTGAGAGTAAAATCACGAAGGGTGACGTCATGCCATGTTTATGAGAGAGTAAAAGCACGAATGGTGATGTCGTGTCATTTCTTTGACTTATGTGGTGAGGATGAGAGTAAAAGCACGAAAGGTGTTGCTTGGACTTGTTTTGTGTTATTACCTTCGTTGTTTCAAGATTGATATTTGCTTAGACGCATAATTTCATTATTGTGATAACTTGATATCCCCCCTCAGCATGTTCCCCTTTTCTGCCTTATCCTATTTAATTCTTGTTATTATTGCCTCATGCTATTAACGCTTCCTGTTATTTTTTCTTCTCGTATAAGATATGCACAGGTTTATGCGGTTCTCGTGTCCTAGCCTCGTCGCTATTTCTCCGGGGTTAGGCTCGACACATACTCAGTACATGGGGTCGGTTGTACGGATACTTCACTCTGCACTCTTTTGTGCAAATACCGGTACTGGAGCATACGGACCTTAGCTAGGGGTTGTTGCCTTCAATCCATCGGAGACCCGAGGTAGTTCTACAACCGTTCGCAAGCCTTGATGTCCACTTTACTATCTTGTTTCTTTCTATTATTTTCTATTTCAATGATAGACATGTACTTTCTTTGTTTAGACCTTATTTGTAGTTTTCATAGATTACCCGTGAGATTGTGACACCAGTTCTAGGTGGTTTATTTTTATGGATTTGTATTGGTATTAGCTTAATTGTTAAATTTTGTTTTTCCGCATTATTATTCCGTTATTTATAACATGTTAACTTGCAATATATTAAGAGATTAAAAATGAAAAGAGTAAAGTAATCATAATATTTGGCTTGCTTGGCTTTCACTAGTAAGCGTCATCACGATCCCGACGGTGTAAAATTCGGGACGTGACAAACAATCCCCCACTAATGCAAAGATAAAAATAGAATAAGAATAATTTTGGGCAAAAGGAGGAACATATACTTAAGTGTCAATATCTTTCTATTTGAATTGACACATAGTGAAGGGAGACAACAACTAACATCCACAAAGTGAAATACTCTTGAACTGAATAGACATTAGTCGAGACCCCCCACAACACATAATAGATCCTTAATTTTATGCAAACTCGGCGATACTAACAAAGTACTTTTATGGTCATACACATACCTTGGGTCTCGTTAGTGCTCTAGAAAGACATCCAAGTCTTTCATAGTAGGCAACCACACCTTACACTGACGTAGGTGATTCCATCAAGTCTATCTAGAAATAGACCACCTTAAAGCTATGGAGTTATTAAGAGCAAAATAAGCTCAACCTTATAAAGCACTACCTCACGCCATATGAATAGGAAATTTAGTGCATATTGAGGTCTCATATGGCTTCGTTTGACCACAAATGGGTATCCACCATACTTCCTTAATCCATGGGCTTTAACCCCATTCCCTTTTACATTTCAAGGATAATTATACTTGTCAAACGCTTGGTTAAAGGATCCTGCCAAATTTCTTTTGGATCTTACATATTCCAAGGAAATAACACCATGCTTCAATAATTGTTTTACCACACCATGTCTAATGCGGATATATCTTCTTTTTCCATTGTACACACTATTTTTGGCAATTTCAATTGCCGCCTGTGAGTCACGGTGTAGAAAAACTGGTGAAGCATGTCTTCCCCGTAAAGGCGCGTCTGCCAATAGGTTTTTCAACCATTCAGTTTCTTGCCCTGCCAAACTAAGAGCAATGAATTTAGACTCCATAGTAGATCGTACTTTCAAAGTCTATTTTGAATACTTCCACGAAATAGCACTTGCACCCAAAGTAAATACATAGCCGCTAGTGAATCTAACTTTATCATTGTCAGTAACCCAATTTGCATCACAAAAATCCTTCTAAAACTAAAGGAAATTTATTAAAATGCAAACACCAATTCATAGTACCTCTCAAATACCTTAACAAACGATGAAGAGCCTTCTAATGTTCACTACTGGGATTGTGAGTATATCTACTCAATCTATTAACAACATAAGCAATATCAGGTCGTGTATAATTCATAAAAAATATTTCACTGCCAATTATCTTAGTATATTCAGTTTGAGAAATACTAGGTTCTTTATTCTTTCTCAAGTGTATACTAGGATTATAAGGAGTTCTCATAGGTGCTACATTACAACAATTAAACCTTTTCAATTTTTTATTCAACATAATGAGACTGAGATAACGAAAAACCATTAGAAGTTCTTTTGATTTTAATCACTAAAATCACATCTGCTTCTCTAAGATTTTTTGTTTCAAATTTAGAAGACAAAAAATTCTTAGTCTCATTAACAAAATTCACAATAGGGTCAAAGATTAACATGTCATCCACATACATACATAAAATAATACAATCTGATCCTATATTCCTCGAATAAATGCTCATTAACAATAAAACTATTACCCACTAATGTGCTATTAAACTTTTCATATCATTGCTTAGGTGCCTGCTTTAGACCATACAGAGACTTTCTCAATTTGCATACTTTATTCTCTTGTCCTTGGATCACAAATACCTCTGGTTAAGACATACATATCTCTTCTTATAAATCACCAATTAGGGAAGTCGTTTTAACATCCATTGATGTATCACTAAATTATGAATAGCGGCTAAAGCGGTAAGAGTTCTAATAGTCGTTCTCTTAGTAACAGGAGAATAAGTGTCAAAGTAATCAATGCCTTTCTTTTGGTTAAAACCCCTAATAACAAGTGTAGCCTTATATTTCTCAATTGTACCAAAAAGTTCCAATTTCTTCTTAAATATCCACCTGCTACCTATGAGTTTACAACCTTTAGGCAAATCAGACAAGTCTCAAGCGTGATTAGAAACTATAGAGTCTAATTCACTTTTGATGGCCTCATTCCAAAAACTAACATCTATTGAGCTCATTGCTTCACTATATGTCTTAAGGTCTTCTTATATGAAATAGATTGATACTAATTCATCACTCAAAATATCAAGATCAATATTTTCAGTCAAGAAAATAGTAATAAAGTCAGAATCAAAGATAGCTTCAATTCTACGCCTTACTCCTTCTAAGTTCAGTTTTACGCTCATTAGTAGTAACATTAGAAGAAGACGCAATGTGAGAATCAAAAATACATACATATAGAAGCATTATTAGGAACATAACTAGGTACATTATTTTTTAATGAAAAAAATGTTCAAAAAATTCTGCATCTCTAGATTCACAAATAGCAAAGACATAAATCTATATGCAACACTATTTTGAGCATAACCAATGAAAATAGCATCAAAAGTCTTGGGTCCAATAGTTAATTGTTTAAAGTCAGGCAGACCAACCTTAGCCAAACACCCCCACACTTTCAGAATTTTCAAGTTAGGGACAGACCCTTTCCATAATTCATAGGAGTTTTATCCAACTTCTTATAAGGGACTTTATAAAGAATATAGCATGCAGATAAAACACCCCCCCCCCCCACACACACACACACAGACACACATATTATCAGATAAACTCGAACTCAAAAGCATAGAATTTATTATTTCCTTAAGAGTTCTAGTTTTCTGTTCGGCTACACCATTTTGTTGGGGAATATAGTGAGAACTAACCTCATGTATAATATCATTTTTTCTCACAAAAAGCTTCTAGAATATTAGTACTATATTCACCACCCCTGTCATAATTCTCTTGATTTTTCTGTCCAATTGATTTTCTACTTCTGCCTTGTATTTTAGAAACATGTTTTCAGCGTCATCTTTTGATATAAGAAGATATACCTTAGTGTATCTATAAGTCATCTACAAAGGTGATATAGTATTTCTTTCTACCCTTACTAACAGTGTTTTTGAAATATGCCAAGTCTGAATGCACTAGTTCAAAAAATTCTATTTTTCTACTAGTTATATTCTTAAAAGGCTTTTCGGTATATTTTGCTTCTACACAAACAGGACACCTAGAAAAATTATCAACATTAACTGTAGGAATTGATTCCATTTTTCTAAGTCTTTTAATAGAATCAATACTAACATGACCTAGTCTACATGTCACAAATCAATAGACTCAACAATATAAGCAAAATTGAAGGTATTAGCATTATTAGTAATCCCCTGAGTGATATTCAGTACAAATAAACCCCTACTTAGGAAACCATTCCCAACAAAATATCCTTTACGAGAAATAACAACTTTATCAAATTCAAAAACAAGTTTAAGACCTGCTTTGTTAAAAGCGCACAGAAACTAAGTTTCTACAAGAGGCGGATGCATACAGAATATTGTTCAAGGTTAAGGTTTTTCCAAAAGTTAACTTAAGGAGAATTTTTCCTTTACCCATTACTCTAGATGTAGTGGAGTTACCCGTGTAGACACACTCGTCATCAACAGATTTCTCACAATCATGAAACAGCTCCTTGTTGGTGCAAAGGTGCCTTGAAGTGCATTTGTGTCCAGTATCCAGTCAGTTTTGTTAGCCACCATGTTCGCCACAACAACCACATCAGCAACAACATCACCACCCTCAGTAAGGTTAGCTTGGACTAGAGCTTTTCCTCCATTATTTGAGCTTTGTCCTTGTCTTTGGTTGCACTAAAAAACCTTGTGGCCAATTTTGCCGCGGACATAGCAAGATCTTTTCGACTTTTGAATATGGCCCTCCGGCTTATTGAAATAACTCTACTTCTTCACATGTCCTTTTTTCTGGCTTTTCTTCTGTTTTCCTTTAAATATATCTTTCACAAAAGTACGAGAAGATTCTACAAGGTTAACTTTAGAAGAATTAAGAGAGAGAGAGAGAGAGAGAGAGAGATTTCATCTTATCCTTAAGTCGTTCTAACTCCTTATCTTTGAGACGGTTTGCTTACTCAGTCCTCATGTGACTGATCATTTCTTGAAGAGTTAAGTTTTCTTTTTGCGTTTCAATTGATTTCTGTAATGGCTCCAGGAAGGTGGAAATTTTTTAACCCGAACATTAGCCTGAAGAATCTCGCACATCTCCATGCCTTCGTTCAAAACATCAGCAGTCAAGTCCTCATACTCGTGAACCTGCTCCATGATTGGCTTATCATCAGCCATCTGAAACTTGATCCACTTACCAACGACATACTTTTTTTTCATGTGTCATCTGCACTATATTTCTTCTCCAAACTGTCCCATATGACTTTAGAAGATTTATAATTTATAAACAAATCAAATAGATGGTTAGTCATATGGTTAAGCAGATATCCTCGAACAATTTTATTATCCTTTTCACATTTCTTCTTAACAACATCATCTAGAACAACAATAGTATCAGTGTTAGAACTATCAGCAACAACATCAACACGTGGTTCATTAAACAAAATGTAATCAATTTTTAATTGTTCAAACTAAATTAAAAGTTTCTGGGACCAAAACTTATAATTGTTTCCATCTAAAGGCTCAAGTTTTGACAGGTCGGGAAGTGTTTTGTTCAAACTGGTAGCCATTAGTCAATACCGATAGTAAGAAAAATGAGTAGATAATATTGACTAAGAACAAGAAGGATTCAAATTGGTATCCATTAGTCAATAACGATAGTAAGAAAAATGAGTAGATAATATTGACTAAGAAGAAGAAGGAGGAGGAGGAGGAGGAGCAGGAGGAGGAGGAGGAGAAGGAGGAGGAGGAGGAGAAGGAGAAGAAGAATGAGGAGGAGGAGGATAAGAAGGAGAAGAAGAAGAAAAAGAAGAAGAAGGAGAAGAAGAAGAAGGAGAAGAAGAAGGAGGAGGAGGAGGAGGAGGAGGAGGAGGGGGAGGGGGAGGAGGAGGAGGAAGAGGAGGAGGAGAAGAAGAAGAAGAAGAAGAAGAAGAAGAAGAAGAAGAAGAAGAAGAAGAAGAAGAAGAAGAAGAAGAAGAAGAAGAAGAAGAAGAAGAAGAAGAAGAAGAAGAAGAAGAAGATGATGATGAAGAAGAGGAAGAAGAAGAAGAAGAAGAAGAAGAAGAAGAAGAAGAAGAAGAAGAAGAAGAAGAAGAAGAACAACAACAACAACAACAACAACAACAACAACAACAACAACAACAACAACAACAACAACAACAACAACAACAATAACAGCAACAACAACAACAACCCAGCAAAATCTTACAAGTGGGGTCTGGGGAGAATAATATGTACGCAGACCTTACTCCTACCCTGGGGGCAGAGATGCTGTTTCCAGGAGACCCTCAGCTCAAGACATCAACAAGAGGCAATAAGTTAGTACTATCAATAAACTCATACTAAAAATAACATAAAATACACCATATAACATAAAATAAAAAATAGCAGCAATATAAGAAATACGAAATAGAAATAGATGAAATAGATGAAAGGTATACTAATATCCAACAGAAGAAGGAAAGAAGAAAAATTTATCAAAAATATTGTATCGTGGCAAGTCATTTCCTTGAAAATGATTGCAAATCGTTAAGACCGATCACTCCCCAAGGTTCCACAATACCTATAAACACGTGCACTCATGGTTGAAAGTTTGGAATTTGCACAAAATAATTGCCCAGAAAACGTTTGAAAAAGAGAGATGAAGGTGTGGTTTGTATGTTAGATTATTTACAAAGAAGACTATTTTTTGTAGGCAAAGTTGTTGACCAATTACAGATGAAGAAATTGATCTGTAGCTGTTACAGAAATTAATATTGAGTCATTACTCAATTAACTATATCGGTTACAAGAATTAAATCATGGAAGTTACAAAATAATAAATTGGACGTTACAAAATCCAATTCAAAGAGAAAGAATTTGGGCATATTTTGGTAAGCATGTATTTGGACACTTTTCTAGTAAGCAAAAAAATTGAAGAAATAAATCTAGCGAAAACCAGACTTGGATTAGGCCTTACATATATCTGGGGGGGAGGGGGGAAAATCGACTCATTTTGCCTTCAGGACCAACTTCTCATGTGCGCGAAATCACTCCCTTTTATTAGCTCTTTACAATCCCAACAAAGAGTAATTCATTATAAAGTGAAGAAAAAAACTTTCCACAAGCAATGAGGGACACTTTGTCTTTCACAAAAGACAAAGAAGTATAGAAAAAAAAGGGACTACAAAAAAAATTTTGACTTTGCATTATAAAATGTAAAATAACACCAACATAGAGTACGGGTAGGTTATAGCTGATCATGCAAAGCATGAGTAGGTTTCAAGTGTCGGATAGAACACGCATATGTTCTAAGTGTTGTGCACTATGAGTAGGTTCCAAGTGTCGTATAGAACACGCATATGTTCTAAGTGTTGTGCACCATGAGTAGGTTCCAAGTGACTGTACAAAGCATCGGCATGTTACAAGTGATCGTCCAGAGCACAGATAGGTTCCAAAGGTTGTAGGGAGCATGAGTAGGTTCCAAGTGGCCGTACAAAGTACGTGTATGTTACACGTGATCGTCCAGAGCACAGATAGGTTCCAAAGGTGTTAGGGAGCATGAGTAGGTTCCAAGTGGCCATACAAAGAACGTGTATGTTCCAAGTGATCGTGCAAAGCATGGATAAGTTTCAAGTAGCCTTGAAAAAGCACAAGTAAGTCCAAGTGACCTTGTAGAGCAAATAGGTTCCGAGTGATCGTGCAGAGCACGGATAGATTTCAAGTGTCTACTTATTTTAGCATGACTTAGTATTTTTAGATTATTTTTATTTTTATTGTGGCTTTTTAATTAGCAATATTGATATTACACAATTTTATTGTCTTTGTTGTTGAATATTTTAGGATAATGTCATGACACATCTCAAATTTAGTATTATTTTCTTGAAAAATACTTTATATAGTTGTATCTTACTAGGATTAAAGAAATATTTTGAGCATAATTTATATGCTTTTTTCTGTGAAGATTTTATTGGAAAAAATTTAGAAATAACCCGAAAACCCGAGAAAACACGAAAAAAATCGAGAGCGAAAAACCCGAGTTATATTGGTTTGGTTTGGTTTGGTATTTAGATTTAATAACCCGACACAATTGGTTTGATTTGATAATTGTAAAATCCGAACCAACCCGCTTATGTACACCCCTATGCATAACACAAGTAGTTTGAATTCGTGTTGGAAAGATAAACATTCGATAAGAAATGCAATTCTATACCTAGAGCATAAATATGAACCTTTGATTAAAAATAAAAAAAATACTTACTGCTCTAGCACAATCCCTATTAAAACATTGCATAGGTTAGGTTGATGATAGTTGGATTTGGCTGAGGTTGAATTTGTTGGAGGGGAAGATGGGTTTGTACGAGACAACATCAACATGAGAAAGATGTTTCAACATCATAGCTTTATGCTAGAATAGCATCTCTTAATATGATAACTAAGCTTATTTCTACCCACTAAATCCAAGTCTTATTCTTCCTAAAAAAACACATACATATCTACCGGCCAACCCATTCCACGTCAAACACAAGCATTACACTTCAATTTTAAATTAATTGATTTTAATTATATGAGTTACTAATAATTTTTTTGCTTTGTAGAATTAATTTCAAACTAGTTTGAATGCTTATATATAACTTTTATTCTTCCAGTACGTTTTATTTCTCATTAATATTTTATGAATTCCATGAGATTATAATTATGTCACAATTTTTATCCATGCAAATTTCGAATCTGACTCATCCTGTTTTAACATCTCAATTATTATTGTTAATTTCACTCCTAATAAGCACTCTCTCATTTTATTGTTTACTTGTGTTATTTGTATATTATGTCTAATGTGATCATTTTTAATCTTGTTTAATCGTGTATAGACAAGAGAGATTGCTCTACTGGTAAGCAACCCCCACTTTCAACCGAGAGGTTGTGAGTTCGAGTCTCCCCAAGAGCAAGGTGGGAAGTTTTTGGAGGGAAGGATGGTGGGGTCTATTTAGAAACAGCCTCTCTATCACAGGGTAGGGGTAAAGTCTGCATACATACTATACTCCCAGACCTCTTGTTGTTGTTTAATCGTGCATGTTTACATATCCCTTTTAATATTTTACATACTACATTACTAATTTTGTCGTTACTGCTATATATAGTTGTTCTATAAATAAAAAAAATGATCTGAAAAACTAATTACATATGTTTTATATAATTTTATTGGCTCCAACAAATTAGTCACTCTACTTTCACGTTATATTATGCTCCTTCACTCTAAATACTTAATTTCTTTCAAACTTTTTAGCTTTTCAGAAAACATAAAAACATTTGTTTATTTCAAATTCATACTTATTACCTCAATTAGTGAAGTATTAATTAATAAAAGGAGACTTTTAATAATGATAAAACATATTTTAGACAAATACTGTCACTTGTGATAAAGATTATTAAGTAAGTATTTGTTTTGAAGTGTACAATTCCCTTAGAAAATATATATATACAGAATGTATATTAAGCAATTTTTTGTCATTTAAATACTGCTAACAATAAATCAAACTTAATTCATATTAGTGACGACTATAATGATTGGACCAGACTGAACAAAGCTGGATTTGGAGGACAGCAGTAAAACCGTGTCTACCGACACCGATTCTATATTAAATTCTTTAATACTTCCGCTTTTACTTGTCACGTTTTGATTTTTCACGATTCTTTAGACAATAAATAAAGTACATAATTTATCGTAATATTTATATTAATTGGTATATAATTTTAACGGATTTGAAAAATAATTTGAAATGTGTAATTAATGCGAAGGCAAAATAGAAAAAATAAATTATTTTTCTCTTGAAATACAAAAAAATAAGTAAAAATAAAAATTTATTATTGCTAAAATATTTGATAACTAAAAGTGAACGGAGTTGAGGGGTAGCTAAACTGGTAAAGGCACGAGGACAAAGTCCTTCAAGTCGTCAGTTCGAGCCCCCGCAGGGCTACTGGAAGCATTACAAACAGGCCGCATTTCCAGGGCCCCGTGGAATTAACTGTGGTGTACACATTGAAACAGCGGGTCCCGGTGGATACAGTTAGTCGAGTTCGCAAAGCGATGTCCAAAAACCACGGTTAAAAAAAATTAAGGTAGTTTGACTAAACAAGGTAAGTCATAAATATGAGAATCCTAACTACCCCATTAAAAATTCATAATGAATCTACCCATTTTATGACTAAAATTACTTCATTTTCTTACTATATGAAGACATCTTTCATTACCAACTTCCTTGCCTCTCTATATTCTTACTTTGACAAGAGACCCTTTTGCACCAACTTTTTAATTAAGGTCTTATTTCTCTAGCCCTATCTATTTCTACATTTTGGGTTTGCAGTGCTATTCAATTACTTGTAGTATTTGTTGTTTCTTATGGATCTTATTCACATATTTTATGTTCTTGAATTTATGGAAATGGTCCAAACTTAGTTCTTGAGAGTTAAGATACTGCTTTAACTCTAGTGGTTGTATTCTTAATTGTCATGTTTAAGAGGACTTTAGTGAAAAATTCTATGTTGCGCAGACTTTCCAAAATGTTGTCACACTCGTGTCGGATACTCCAAATATATACTAATAATACACTAGTTTTGAATGATCCGTCACGCCCCCAAAAGACATTTTTGAAAAGTCTGAGCAACATAGAAAAAATTAGTATATTGCCACTATTCATGGATTTTGGGGTCTCTTTTTATGATCATTTCCAGTATATTATAGTTCAGTGGAAAAATTTACACATGACTAGTTTTTACACCAATCAAATAAATACATGATATGTACTCTTTGCATAAACTATTATCTCTTAGCCATAGTTAATTAATATTTCTTGCCTTAATTGTATCACTAACTATTGTATATCAACATAGTTTGATGTGATTATACCATTGCAATAGGGGTGGAGGCAAATGCGGAGCTACCGATTCAGCCAAATCCAGTAATTTTTGCTCAAACAGTATATTCATATTAAAAAGTTTATTAAAATGTACAAATATCAAACTTTGAACCCAGTCTTTAGTACTTAGAGTCATCGTTCTAAAATCTAGAACCTATAATGTTGAAATATTAGCTTCGTCTCTTATTGTCTAATGAGAAATTGATGTGAAAATGCGTATCAATTAACTATAGTTTAGTGATAATCGTATGTTTTTATTGCATTGGTATAAACACAAGCCATGAGTAAATTTCTTTTTTCAACTCAATTGTTTTTTTTTTTTTGAATTCTTTCCAAATACTGATATCACCCCATATTTTATATGCAGATTTTAAAGAAATGGAGACATTCTTGTTCACATCTGAATCTGTTAATGAAGGACATCCTGACAAACTCTGTGACCAAGTATCTGATGTTGTTCTTGATGCCTGTTTAGCTCAGGATCCTGAAAGCAAAGTTGCTTGTGAAACTTGTACCAAGACCAATTTGGTCATGGTCTTTGGTGAGATCACCACCGAAGCTATTGTACAACAACAACAACAACAACAACCCAGTATAATCTCACTTAGTGGGGTCTGGGGAGGGTAGTGTGTACGCAGACCTTACCCCTACCCTTGGGTAGAGAGGCTGTTTCCAAATAGATCCCCGGCATCCTTCCCTCCAAGAACTTCACACCTTGCTCTTGGGGATACTCGAACTCACAACCTCTCGGTTGGGAGTGGGGGTTGCTTACCATCAGAACAACCCCTCTTGTCTAACCAAAGCCATTGTAGATTATGAGAAAATCGTTCGTGATACATGTCGCGCGATTGGATTTATATCTGCTGATGTGGGGTTGGATGCTGATAACTGCAAGGTTCTTGTGAACATTGAATAACAGAGCCCTGATATCACGCAAGGTGTTCATGGTCACTTAACCAAAAAATCAGAGGAAATTGGTGCTGGTGATCAGGGTCATATGTTTGGTTATGCCACTGATGAGACACCTGAATTGATGCCCCTTAGCCATGTTCTTGCTACTAAACTTGGCGCTCACCTTACTGAGGTTCGCAAGAATGGAACTTGTGCTTGGCTCAGGCCTGATGGTAAAACTCAGGTCACTGTTGAGTATTACACTGATAATGATGCTATGGTTCCGGTTCGTGTCCATACTGTCGTCATCTCCACTAAACATGATGAAACTCTTACAAACTATGAAATCGCCCATGATCTTAAAGAACATGTCATCAAACCTGTGATACCTGAGAAGTATCTTGATGAGAACGCCATATTCCACCTAAACCCTTCAGGCCGATTTGTCATTGGTGGACCTCATGGTGATGCTGGTCTAACTGGGCGAAAGATCATTATCGATACCTATGGAGGGTGGGGCGCTCAAGAGGGTGGTGCATTTTCAGGAAAAGATCCAACTAAGGTTGATAGAAGTGGTGCATATATAGTAAGACAAGCTGCAAAAAGCATTGTTGCCAATGGTCTTGCTAGAAGGTGCATTGTGCAGGTTTCATACGCCATCGGCGTGCCCGAGCCTTTGTCTGTGTTTGTTGACACTTATGGTACTGTTAAAATACCAGATAAGGAAATTCTCAAGATTGTGAAGGAGAATTTTGATTTTAGGCCAGGTATGATGTCAATTGACTTGGATTTAAAGAGGGGTGGCAACAAAAGATTCTTGAAAACTGCTGCTTATGGTCATTTTGGTAGAGATGATCCTGACTTGACATGGGAAGTTGTTAAGCCACTCAAATGGGACATGCCTCAATCTTGATTTTGATGCAGTTGTTTCTTCTATAAGTTAATCAATATCTTAAATTTCTTTTATTCTTTGTTTAAGAAGTATTGTTGTTAACTTTCTTGGGAAAGTGGAGTATACTTGGTATTATTGTTTGAGGTTATAAACTCTTTTGCCTTTTGTTATTCCTAACAAATAGTGAAAACTTGAATTTAAGAAAGACTCAAAAAGGATTATTATTGATTTCTCATGGATTCACCTTATAAACTTGAGAGATAAGTATTGATCTTTTTTCTCCATGGAATGAGTGAGCATTATGCTTGTACTCCATTGGTATTTTATTGTATATCCCTTTTATTTCCAGAAGCAGCAATTAAGATCAACCAAATTCAGAATAAATATTCCTTCAATATGTTAGATAAAGACTTTCAAGTCGATTGAAGGGGAGCATTGGCGTAACAGGTAAAGTTGTTGTCATGTGTTCGAGTCGTGAAAACAACCTCTTGCAGAAATGCAAGGTAAGACTACATACATATTACAATAGATTCTTGTGATCCAGCCTTCCCGAGGACCCTGTGCATAGCGGAAGCTTAGTGCACCGAACTGCCTTTTTTATCTAAATTGCTCCGACATAGGTGCGAATCTAGAGGTCGGATCCTTCTAGATGTAAATTTTAAGATTTGGGAATAGGGATCTTAGTACGGATACGGCTGGGAGGATCCGGCTAAAAATAATTCAAAAAAAATATATGAAAATATCTCTAAATTATGAGAAATTTTGTGGAATACTTAGCTTGTAAAGTTGAATTTCTTTATTCTCAAGTTATAGATAAGTAAATGATTGATTTCCTAAATAAAGTATGCTATTTTCTTTTGCTTTACCGAAGTTTTGGTTCTGATTTCGGGAATCAAATTGTATCTCGTCTCGAATTTTTCTGTCTGATGTGGTCAAAGTACCCAAAATTGTTGGACCAGATCCGGTACGGATCTCATACCCACACTCATACTAGTGTCGGGTCGACACGGGTGCGGCAGCAACTTAGCTTTTTATTAGCTGTCTCAATTCCCATTGGTCGATCTGCTATCCGGAACAAATCTTTGTCCAAGTAATCTTAGAATCAGAAATGACAAGTTTGAGAATGATGAATTATACTAAAACTGTACAAAGAAAAATGAAAGAATGCAACGGAGGCTTGGGCGACGAAAGAACAGCTAAAAAGAACAAGGTTGATGAAAAATGTAACAGCTTATCCAGATTTTTACCTAAATGGAAGCAAAGAAGTCAATTTAGCAGGAAAATGAAGTGCTCAGACCATAGATGTAAGAAATTAGTGCTCTATATAGTTGAAATATAAATGCAATCTACTTATAATCCACGACATATTCGCTCAGATCTGCAGCTTCAACAACTACAATCCCAGTGGCCAGTTCTATTCAAGTTCTACCATCAACATATAAAAAGAATATAACTTCCCTACTTGTACTTAGAGCTTCTCATATATTTTATGACGAATTAGTAAAAAATAAAATATACAGAGTTGGAAATCTCCAGTTATATTGCGGTCAATAAATTCAGAAGAAAAAAACAAGTCATGGTATCCTATACTAACTTCTATAATCATGATATTAGGCTATACCTACTTTAGATGGAGCCATACTTCAGCAGCTCCCACCTGAACGGTCTGAACGAGTAAAGAACCTCCGGAGAGCTTTTGAATAGCAAAGCTACACAAACGCAGATGGCAGCAATTGCAACCATTGAAAGCATTGCCGGTTTGTATATGGCAAGTGATGATCCCGAGTTTCCATAATAGAGTTTCTGGTTGCACTGTCTGCAAGGTGTTTGAATTGGTTTCCTTAAAGACTTCTCAGTTTGTAAGCTAGCAATTTTAACAGACCTATGACCATCGGATAGTTTCTGCTTGATACTGCTATCCAACAACGAACCAGGGACATCGAGAACAACATGCCCATCACCTGGTTTCTGACCGATTTTCTTTTGGACAATATGAATATACGAGTAATGGCCTCGCAAGCATGCATAATCATTAGGTGTCAGTCCGGTACTGTCACAGGCACTTTTCCAGGCTTCAATTCCCACCTGAAGAAAACAATCATCAGCTCCTTGAAATACCTCGCTAACTAATTCCTTTCCAAACAAGGAACCAGAGAAAAATACAAAATAGATGTTCTAAAAATTCCTAAGTAAACTAATAAGTTTCTAGAGCCATTCGGAAATAAAATGCAACTATATCTACACTGATAATGAGGAAAAAGTGAAGATCGTTGCTGATCATATCATGCTTCACAGCCGCCCCCCCCCCCCCCCAAAAAAAAAAAAAACTCCCAACCCCACCTGCAACCCCCTTTCTGTGAATTGAGGGGACTGTCAGTTTCCAATGCAACAGACCAAAATGCACATAATAAAAGAAGATATACCTGCCCTGGATCATCAACTAATGCATCCAAAATATTCTCAAAGCCAGCAAGACTAGCAACAAGATGAAGTGGAGTCAAACCCCCAGGACCCACTGCATCAGGTCTAAATAAATAGTCACGATCATCTTGTTGCTTTTGCAGTCCTGATTTGTCAAAAGCTCCATGAGGACGGTATTTCAATAGGACTTCTACCATGGATCTGCACTTTCTCCTCACGGCTTGATGAAGGATGCCAACCTCCCGCAAGGGAATGTCAAGTGATGACTGTTGTCCTACATCTACAATGCCATTGAAGAAAACATCCAACAGTTTCTTTACGACAGCACACCAGTCTTGGTCAATGGAGAATTCCATAAGCCACTTAAATCGCTGAAAAGGGAAGAGATTCAAGTTGGCACCAGAACCCACTCTAAATTTCAAATGACTTCTATGAAGCAGCCAACCCATTTCATGTAAAAATTCCAGAGCTTGCTCCCTGGCTTGCAAGTTTTCAGTTCCTTGGAGAAAACCACCAGCCATTTCAGCAATCTCAATATTGCTCTCCAATGTACGAATCTCAGAACAAACATCTTTCTCTGCAACTATAAATGGGAAAAAGTTGCTACTAAGGCCATGGTCTTCAACCTAATCAAAGATAATGAACACTACATTTCAGAAGTAGAATAAAGTGCATCCAATACAGTCAATTTTATGCAGAAAGAGGAGAGGAGATATAAGATTTTACTCTATTTTATCAGGTAAGTACAAACCTGAAGTATGAACCAAAATCTGTTGATCTAATGAAAAGTAACACATGGCTAGCAACAAGGAGTTCAACCAAAAAGTTAGTACATAATACTATAATAGCTTGCATGTACCAACGACTTAAAAAAAATAGATATCCTTTTTTTCCCTGATCGGTGAATGCATTTATATTTTATATTTTGACATCCAAGCCTAGGTTTACTCTGCACACAGAGACCAAATGTTAATCCTTTTATTGAGGTACTTCACTAAATTTACTTGCAAAATAAAACTGAGAGTCATTAGTAAACCAACGAGCATAAAATTCCGTTCATAATAAACCAAACAGGATTGCTCCAAGATAGGGAAAACAAGAAGATAAATTAACAGTTAATAAGCATTAAGGAAAAAAAAAAAGAAAATAACTTCACCTCAATGAACCCTCTGCCAGTAACATTTGGCAGAATACAAGGAAAGCTAAGGGACTGGATGTCTTCATGGTCCATACAAGAATCAGCTCCCACCATCATATCAGTACAGTTACCCTGGACCAGGTAATTCCCTTCCAGGGCACATAGTAACCTAAAAGGGAAGTGGAGACAAACAAAGAATCAATTAACCAGCTCAAAATACTCTAACCAGCTAAGCAGAAACAAATAGGAAAAGGAAAAGGCAAACGTCTTTAGGATCAAACAAATGTCTATTTAAGTCACCTTGTAGTGGGCCGGGATAGGTTAACGCCTTTCACCACAAACTGAACTCTTTCGGAGGCACAAACTGCAATAGGTTTGACAATTGATATCCCACAGCTCCTATGGGTTTTGACTGGTAAGGAAGTGTCCAGAACAACCTGCCCTGTAGTACAGAAGCAAAGACTCAATGTTCATATCAGTGGCGTTATTGTCGAGAAAAAGAGAGATCAAGAAAGGATACAATGAAGGATGAGAATATACCATTAAACAAAAATGCCACTCGACCATTCACCCTAGCATAAACCCATCCAGTTTGCCAAAAGGAATCCGCAGATGCATTAAGAAGCTTCCTCAAACTAGAATTAAGATCACAATAAAGCTGCACAGGGAAAGTAATTAGGAGCAATATTTGTTTGGCTAAAACATTAAGAGAACAGGAACAGGAAAAGGAAAAGGAAAAGGAAAGAGAAGAAGTATGGCCCGTGGGGATTTAATTTGTGTTATTTTCATTGTATACATAGGAGTAAATAACCCTAATCCTGTATGTATTAGGAGTAGGACATGTATTGTATATATAGGGTCATTGTATCATTGTTTAATTAATCAGTCAATAGTATATTTTCTCCCGTACTTACTCACATGGTATCAGAGCTTTGGTGAGATAATTATCGTTGTGCGTCATTTCAACGACATACGGGAAAAAATAACTCAGTCACCGTGCAATTTTCCGGTGACCTAAGTGACTAATTGCGTCAAAGTCACTAATTATCAGTGTTGTGCAAAAACCAACACTACCACAAGGTTCCCAAGAGAGATCCGACAAAACCCCGGCAAACCCCACCGGAAAACTGCCCTTCACGCGCCCTCACACGCCAGAATTATCAAGGCAGATCCGACTCACGCACCCCACACGTCGGCGCGTGAGCACGGTTCTGGTGAGATTTTGACGAAGGTCCTTCAGGGCAGTTGGATCGTCTTCAAATTCCGAGCCTACCCATAATTTTATTTTTCAATTCCGACCACTTTGAATTTTTTCCGACAGCTACAGTGATTTTTCCGGTTGCTATAGTGATCCCCAGAAAATTTCAATTTTTTCGGCACGATATTATAATGGAATTCGTATCAGAAGCTTTTAACTTACAATCCGTTGGATCTAATCATTGAATCTCATCCAAATGGTTTCTTTACCGGTTTATATTGAGTTCCTTCAGTACAAAGCACATAATCATCTTCAGGATTAGCCTCCATTGTTCCAACAAATAGTAGCATGGCCGGTGTCTCCCAATCTTCACCTTCTGAGTCGGGTCATTGATTCAGGTGCATCTAATCATATTTCTGGTAATAAATCTCTTTTCACTAGTATCTCATATTCTCAATCTCTTCCAACAGTCACAATGGCCAATGGGTTTCAAGCCACGGCAACTGCAATAGGTCAAGCAAGTCCACTTCCTTCCTTACCTTTAGACTCGGTTCTTTATGTTCCTGGTAGTCCTTTTAATCTCATAGTCGTTAGTCGCTTAGCCAAATCACTTAAATCCGTTGTTTTATTTCTGGATGACCTTGTTTTATACAAGAACGTAGCACAGGCCGGATTATTGGTACCGGACGTGAATCAGATGGACTTTATTACCTTATCCTTGCAAAATCACATGGACTCGCATCTTGTCTTCCTTCAATAACTTCTCCCGTTACTGATTCACCAGATTTATTACATAAACGGTTAGGACATCCCAGTTTGTCCAAACTTCAGAAAATGGTACCTGACTTATCTCACTTGTCCACTCTAGAATGTGAGTCGTGTCAGCTCGGTAAGCATACGTTCTCCCATTTTCCGCGGTGTCTTGACAATCGAGCAGAGTCACCTTTTACTTTAGTCCATTCAGATGTTTGGGGTCCTAGTCAGGTTAGTTCTACCTTGGGATTTCGCTACTTTGTCGGCTTCATTCATGATTATTCAAGGTGCACTTGGATATTTTTGATGAAAAATCGATCTGAGTTGTTTTCTATTTTTCAGACCTTCCATGCTGAAATTCAAAATCAATTTGGGGTTTATATCTGCACATTTCGTAGTGATAATACCCTAGAGTATTTATCTTCCCCATTTCAGCAGTTTATGAACTCCCATGGAATTATTCATCAAACATCTTGTACGTACACATCCCAACAAAATGGGGTGGCTGAAAGAAAGAATAGACATCTTATTGAAACTGCTCGTAGCCTACTCATACAATCTCATGTTCCGCTGCGTTTTTTGGGGATGCAGTTCTTACATATTGTTATCTTATTAATCGTATGTCATCTTCAGCTATCCAAAATCAAGTCTCATTCTCTGTCCTGTTTCCCCACATACCTTTGTTCTCTTCCACCCCGTGTCTTTGGGAGTACGTGCTTCGTTTATGACCTTACTCCAAGAAAAGATAAGTTAGCTCCTCGTGCTCTTAAGTGCATATTTCTAGGTTACTCGAGAACGCAAAACGGATATCGATGTTATTCTCCTGACCTTCAGCGATTTCTTATGTCTGCTGATGTTACCTTCTTTGAAACTCAATCATACTTCACAGGTTCAGTTAATCACTTAGATATTTCTAAGGTGCTACTTGTTCCTTCTTTTGGAGATTCATTACCTATCTCTCATTCATCTTCCAATAGCTCCACCGCCTACGGTTCCAGTTACAGCTCCACCACCTATAGCTCCAGTGTCACCACCAAGTCCACTGCCTCCACCTAGTCCAGTTCAACCTTCTACAGCTCCACCACTCCTGACTTATCATCGTCGTCCGCCCCCAGCATCAGGCCCAGCTGATTCAAGTCGTGCACCTGACCCTGCTAGTACTAAAGACTTTCTCCTCTTAATCAACTAATTGCATTACGAAAAGGTATACGGTCCATACTTAATCCTAATCCTCATATCGGTTTAAGTTACCACCGTCTCTCATCATCCCATTGTGCATTTGTGTCATCTTTGTCCTCTATTTCCATCCCCAGGTCTACGGGTGAAGCACTGTCTCATCCCGGATGGCGACAGGCAATGATTGACGAGATGTCTGCTTTACATATGAGTGGTACTTGGGAGCTTGTTCATCTTCCTTCGGGTAAATCGACTGTTGGTTGTCGTTGGGTGTATGCAGTCAAAGTTGGTCCAGATGGCCAGGTTGATCGACTTAAGGCTCGTCTTGTTGCCAAAGGATATACTCAGAACTTTGGGCTCGATTACAGTGATACTTTCTCTCCCGTGGCTAAAACTGCATCAGTCCGCCTTTTTCTATCCATGGCTGTTGTTTGCCATTGGCCTCTCTATCAGTTGGACATTAAGAATGTTTTTCTTCACGATGACCTTGAGGATGAGGTTTATATGGAACAACCACCTGATTTTGTTGCTCAAGGGGAGTCTAGTGGCCTTGTATGTCGGTTGCGCTGGTCCCTCGATGGTCTAAAGCAGTCTCCTCGAGCCTGATTTAGTAAGTTCAGCACAGTTATTCAAGAGTTTGGCATGACTCGTAGTGAAGCTGATCTCTCTGTATTTTATCGACGTTCTGCTTCAAATTTCTGTATTTATCTGGTCGTTTATGTTGACGATATTGTTATTACCGGCAATGATTAGGATGGCATTAGTAAGTTGAAGCAACATCTCTTTCAACACTTTCAGACTAAGGATCTGGGCAGATTAAAATATTTTCTGGGTATTGAGGTCGCTCAGTCTAAGCTCAGGTATTGTGATCTCACAACGGAAGTATGCCTTAGATATTCTTGAGGAGACAGGGATGACGGGTTGTAGACCTGTTGACACTCAGATGGATCCGAATTCTAAACTTCTGCCAGGACAGGGGGAGCCTCTTAGCGATCCTGCAAGATATAGGCGGTTGGTTGGTAAATTAAATTACCTCACAGTGACAAGACCTGACATTTCCTTTCCTATGAGTGTTGTGAGTCAGTTTATGGGTTCTCCCTGTGTTAGTCATTGGGATGCAATTGTCTGCATTCTTCGGTATATAAAATCAGCTCCAGGCAAAAGCTTATTGTTTGAAGATCGAGGCCATGAGCAGATCATTGGGTACTCAGATGTTGATTGGGCAGGATCACCTTCTGATAGACGTTCTACGTCTGAATATTGTGTCTTAGTAGGAGGAAACTTGGTGTCTTGGAAGAAGAAAAAGAATGTGGTTGCTCGGTCTAGTGCAAAAGCAGAATATCGAGCAATGGCTATGGCCACATGTGAGCTAATTTGGATCAAACAGTTGCTCAAGGAGTTGAAATTTAGTGAGATTAGTCAGATGGGACTTGTGTGTGATAATCAAGTTGCTCTTCATATTGCGTCAAATCCAGTGTTCCATGAGAGAACTAAACACATCGAGATTGACTGTCACTTTGTTAGAGAAAAGATACTCTTGGGAGATATTGCTGCAAACTTTGTGAAATCGAATGATCAGCTTGCTGATATTTTCACCAAGTCCCTCACTGGTCCTCATATTAGTTATATATGTAACAAGCTCGATACATATGATTTACATGCACCAGCTTGAGGGGGGGTGTTAGTTTCATTGTATACATAGGAGTAAATTACCCTAATAACCCTAATAACCCTAATCCTGTATGTATTAGGAGTAAGACATGTATTGTATATATATGGTCATTGTATCATTGTTTAATTAATCAATCAATAGTATATTTTCTCACGTGCTTTCTCACAATTTGCTAGTTTCATTTTGTTGAAATGTACAACGAATAGTTAATACAGGGGATAACTAATAGGGGTGGGCATCAGTCGGTTCGATTTGGTTGTGAATGTTATCGGTTATCAGTTTATGAACATGCTAAACCGATAGCCTAACCGATAAGATATCAGTTATTGGGTATCAGTTAATCGTTTATCGATCCTTATCGGTTCGGTTATCGATTTACCCGATAAGAATAAAAATATCCAAAATATTTATATTTTTTTAGTAGAAATCGTGCTCATACTGTTAAGAGAAAGGAACTAAATTTTTGCTCTTAAAAAAAGAGGGATTGAATTTCATTTTTAGAAAAGAAAATTTCTTTGCATTTTAAAATATCAATGAATGATCTCAATTTTCAAAGTTATAAGTTAGTAGGAGTAAGGAATAAGACATTCAACAATCTATCTTACTAACTAGTATCCTGATGCGGGCGTTACAGGAATATAATAAAATCCTAATATTGTAAATTCCGAAGAATCAGTGCAACAAAAGAAACAAATAAAAAAAACTAAAAATCTGAAAAATTAATTTTTTAAAGTTTAAAACTAAAAATCTTAACTGAAGAATTATGATGAGAAATTCATAAAAGTTTAGAACTTACTCTAAGATTAAGGTTTAAAGATGAAGAGTAACTGCTGAGATAATTAAAAGCAAAATTATAATTTTGTTAAAAATTACTGGGCTATCGGTTAAACCATTAATAAATTGGGCAAACCAAGACCTGAACCAATAACCCAATAGTTAAATACCATTATCGATCTATTTACCCAATAACCCGATATCGATAACCTATATCCGATATATGCCCACCCCTAATAACTAAAGCAATTCTCTGATTTCAAGAATCAGGCAAGTTTATATCACACTCATTTTTGGCTTCATTTTATCCAAATATTATCCATAGTGGCCATATGTTTTCTGTTTCCTTTCCCTTTCTTGATAAATAACAAAGCCTAAAACCTTTATTGCTCCACTTCTTCCTCTCATAAAATTAAGTAATACATTTCTGAGAATAAAATAAGTTACCTCCTCCCATATGGATTTATCCATCCGAAGATATATTGTTAGTATAATACAACCAGGCTTAATGTAGCTTTCAATATCTGTAGGACTGTGTGATAACCAATCAAGAATCTGCAATTGCCCAGGAATAGAGAAGGTTTGGTTTCAAATTGAGATAAAAGAAACATGAGAACACTGTCATTGAAGAATATTACAGCAAGAGCACCAAATACCTGTTTCCGCAAGGCTGTAGGAAAATCACCAGGATTTTTCCCAAAGAGTTTAAAGACTATACGATCCGTTCGACTCTGAAAATTAGTCAAAGTCTTGTAGTTAATAGAGAAATCATCTTTATCCATTGATGCATCAAGTGTTAATAATCAAAGTCATTAGAAATTTCATCTCTGTATCTGACTAGCAATACAATATCTTTCTCGGACTTTTGGCTAAGATCAAGTATCTGACTAGCACTACAGGGACAAACAGCCTAGAGTAACCTTATGAGACAAACACATTGATCTCAAACTCAAAGATCTATTTACCAAACATTAACAATATATTTTTGATCACCAAAATACAACTGAATCAAATTTTCTCAAAAAGAGAATTTTACTGCAAAACACCTTGGTAAATATAGGATATAGGAGCCACATATCTCGCAGCCACAGTTCACATGACAGATAAACGGGGGAATTGAATATCTGCACAGGTAAATTTAGCAGCCTCTATGACAGAATGTCTGGCTGATAGTTTGGAAGAACATACCTATGGAAGATCGTGGTAGTCTGCACATATATATTGGAGGATCTATGGACTGTAGAACCAATATAGCATGGCAGATTGGACATGTTTGCATCATAATCTACCATATTTGGTGGAAGTAGTGAATCATAGTCACGATTAAAGGCAGCCAATGTTGAAGGCCTAGCAAGGCTGGGAAGTACAAGTGCTAATTGCTGAAAGTATTATTAAGCTACTTACTTACTCGGGTTTAAAGCATAGATGAGAAGAACAATGTACACAAGTCTGCTAAAGATATGAATTTCAATTTCCAGATATTTCATCGAAATTTTAGGGACAAGTTAGAAGCTGAAGACCAGCACTGCAGAAAACATGCCTGTCAGCTAAACAAATTGCATATGAGTACAATGGCAAACAGCAATAGAAAAAAACTCATACCTGAGCCTCTCCACTGGAATTAGATAGCGAAAGGGATGAGGTAGATCCCGAGTTCCCACTTGTCCCTGGGCTTGACTTATGAGGGTCATGACATATCCATAGAGGCCAGCCAGAAGATGTAGCCCCTGGGTTTGCAGAGGCATCAAAATTCTGCAGCTTCTGATTGCCATCTTGAGAACCATCATAGATGTTATTCAAATCGATATTATTCAGCTTCACCTTAGCTGAGGCATTTGCATTGATAGGTGAGCTCTCTTTTCCACAACAAAGAGAATCAGGCTGCCAAGCACAAGGATTTTGTGAAATCCCATATTCAACATCACTCCTGCTCATTCTCTTCTCTGTCACTTCAGATGCAGGTATCAAACAATTCCCAGTAGGCCTAAGAAAATCCTGCAAATCAATCAAATCAGAAGCTGAAGAGGAAAAGATTCAATACCAATGTTTGGATCTAGTGCAGACCTCTTTTGGAGCCCCCATAGATGTCCCTACATTCCGCTGCTCTGGAGGTGCAGACAACAAGCCCGATGTATTCCTCTCATTAGTTGCACCAGCCAAACTAGCTAGGTTTCTCATCAGATGGGACAGTAGATCCTGGTCTTTAGTTTGATCTGAGCTATTGGCTGCATTTCATAATGAGAAGAAGCCAGAAAGTAACTCCTCCAATTCACATACACCAAAATCTGTAAATAAGTACCTATTTATGTGCCTATATGTTATCATGATTCTTGTGGAACTCAAAAGCTTGTTAGAGACAAACTGACTCGGTACTAAGTACTCCCTGAGCTAATTAGGACTCTCAACTGCATAAACTAAGCTCAATATTACAAGAGACGTTATCAGTACATAATCAAGTGAAAAGATTCCATTAAAAACAATATGTTAAGTTACCCTCTAACACACTGTGAACGTGGATATGTTTATATACTCTCAAGAGAACTTGATTTAGTTCAATTTACATGGTAATGAGTTCTCAAAGAAAATAACATCAAAATCTTGCAATCGCAGTCATCAAAAGGTGAGTATTCAATACTTGGTGGTTTCATTAGATACGCACGCCTCCAAATAATTTTAGCCCATATGTCAATGAACAGCCTTGTTGGGAAGGTTAACATCACTGTTTTTCTAAATTGGAGATATATTACGCAGAAATTAATAAAATATTTAGCATACCCAAAATGAATATTGAGTTTAAAGGGATTTGAAGAAGATAACAACACTCTTGATGAAGTATCATGACTGCTGTTTATTTCTTTGGTTATTTATCTCTGCATTCATCATTTCTCCATAGTAGCTTGTGATCTGAGAAATTTTTCACAAGATGCGACACTTTTCCATGAGGAAAGTGATCAAACAATTCCCTTGTTCTCAGTTCTAAACCTAATAAAGGTTAACTTGGATCAAGTCTCAGCACAAAATCATCTTTTCCTTTTCTTTCTTCTAGGAAGGAAGGTCTCAGCCATGATTAAAGTTTCCAAAGTAGGTCGAAAATTTGAAACTATAACCACTCATATAAGAAGATCACATTCCACAAGACAGGAGCTACTTAAAATCTCTACCAATATCATAGAGGTCTGAATACCTTGTGAGGAGAAATGAGAGACAAGAGACACATTGATGACTTGATGATTTAATGAATACAAGACATCTAAACTTAATATGATATTGTCCAATGCCGAGCAATATCCAACTTAAGAAATTATACCTAATACTCTAACTCTAACATGCTACCACTAACACTTAACATTTTAACAATGCTCAACAAAATTTATGCATTTCCAAACACCCCACAAAAATAACTGAATCAGAAGCCATTGAGAAATTGAGAATGAATTAACCGTGCCTGCAATACAATTGTGTCTCTCTCTCAGAGTAAATTCCAAGTCTCCAGAATCTTGGTACTTCAAAAGACAATTATTTGAAAAGCCTAATTTCCAATAAAGAAGCAAGAGTCCTCTGAAGATAATCCAATTAGAACTATGGAAAAGATGGATCAAAGCAGCATAAATTTTAGTACTCCTTCTCTTCAGCAGCTACATAACCACTTCGTCAAAGCATGACAAAAGAAGACTTGTAATTGAGTCACATGACCATTTATAGGCTAGTCTAAACCGTAAGGGGTAGTTTGGTTTGCAGATAACTCAATACAAAGATTTTAATACAGGGACTAAATACATGGACTAATAAAGCAATAGAATGATTCTGGTAAAAAATAATAGTGGTACTAACAGTAATATTTTTTTTTATACAAGGATTACTTCCTTAATACTTGTAACCAAATGTGTCCTAAGAATATACAAATGAGAGAAAACATGATTGCCTGCCAGTGGAAGGTCTGTGTTCGACCGATCTATCCAGATGAATCCTCTCTCTAGCAGCAATCTGGTCTCTGTTTGATGGTACCATTTAAACGAGAATGCTGTGTCGTCCAGTGCACTTGACCACTGTGATAAAATCGCAATTCCACCCGTAACTGGATTTTTGAAAGACATGAAAATTCGAGTCTAGGTCCTAAAGAGCTGGAACCTCACCGTTAGTGATGGCGAATAGTATGTGATGCAGGATATCCCCGCCCTCAAATTTGACTAATGATGGTTTATATACATTAATTAATGCGACTTGCAGTTGAAGATTTCAAAAGAAAATCAAAGATCTATATGAACTTCTTCCAAGTTCAAGGAATTAATAGGCAAGATAGCTTCAACTCATCAGATCCTTCTGTTGCATATCCCTAAAACTCGTTATGTTGAAGTAAAACTTACAGGTTTCTCAGCAGCTGCTCTTTCGAAGATCACTCAAAAAAAATAATAGAACTAGTGGACTTTCACATGATTTCTACTATTTCTACGGATGTATTTAATCTTTATGGAAATTCCGGAGTCAACCAATTGTTGCAGTTTACATAAATTATTCCAACTAATGTACAATCTCGTACAGTTGTGAGTTCGAGTCTCCCCAAGAGCAAGGTGGGAAGTTCTTGGAGGGAAGGATGCCCGGGGTCTATTTGGAAACAGTCTCTCTACCCAAGGGTAGGGTGTAAGGTCTGCGTACATACTACCCTCCCCAGACCCCACTAAGTGGGATTATACTGGGTTGTTGTTGTTGTTGTAATGTACAGTCCCGTACAGATTAAAAGTTAACTACTCTGGTTAGTTCTATAGATTACTTGAACAATACAGCCTCAATGGATAGTACACAAGTATTGATGGCTAATGATCCAGTAGAAGCATCAGTCGATAATTACCACCGAGATCTATTTTAATGTCCATCAATTATTAGTTGCTAATCCCCGACCCAATGCCCTATGTCATGTGTAGCCTTTAGGATAAATCGGAATACCCAAACTAGGTAATAAAAACCTGTCCTGATGTTTCAGAAATACAGAATAGGAAAACAACCCTCCTATTCCAAAAAGCAATTCCCACTATCAGTTATATCTTACAACTCCCGGTTCATAGAGACGAAATGCTGTTTATGGAATAGACATCATTGTATTCATCAAGTTGATTCTATGCCAGGCAAAGAATAACTATACATTCTTCTCTTTCTAAACTTCTTGATTATAGAATAGCACTCTAACCAATTACCATAACAGCGAAAGTACTTACAAGCACACCTTACTATGTCATGAGAATGCTATTACCTAATTAACTGGCCGAACATCTTCTGTCATAAGAAACAAAGGTATCATGCAGGAAAAGTATGGAATAGAGATAACAACTTACATTGTAAGTTGGTCAGTATCCTCAGCAGACTAATTAATAAGTAGTTAATACCCCCCTCATGATTCATGGAGGCTCCATTAGCTACATTTTCTGGATGTGTTTTTCTTCTTCGCCTGTTATGACCAGCTAACCGCCTACGACAGCTCCGCTTCCCTTCATCAAACTCTTGTAGAACATGAAACCTGCCAAAAGTAATCATAACACCAAACCATGATCATGTTCCATGACTACATGTTCCAAGAGTATTAAAATGTAGATGTATTGAAGATATAATAAACTAAATAAAAGTGTTCCCTCTCAACACCTCAACCTTTTAGATGAGGTAACCACACAATTCCACGAGCTATATTAGGGCATATTACATCAAAACAGAGACAGTGACTAAGAAAACCCTGGTACTACCTCCGTTCCAATTTATGTGAATTTGTTTGATAGGGTACGGAGTTTAAGAAAAAATGAAGGCTTTTGGAATTTGTGGTCCTAAACAAGTTAAAAAGGGGCCAAGAGCATTTGTATGGTTATAAAAGCTTCTCATTAAGGCTAGAGTTGTAAGTTTATATTAAATTGTTTTCAAATTTAGAAAGGGGCCATTCTTTTTGGACGGACCAAAAAAGAAATAGGTTCAAATAAATTGGAACGGAGGGAGTATAAGTTATGGACAATGTTATCTATTTAATCTTACGTATAAGAAAAACCAATGTATCAGGTTTCCAAAACTTCTACTTTTATAATATTTTAACTGGTACATAAGACTAGAGATCAAAGTACAACCAGGTGCACTAAACTCCCGCTATGGGTAGGTCTCAGGATGGGTCGGACCACATTGGGTCTACTGTACACAACCTTATCTTACATTTCTGCACGAGCCTGTTCCACAGCTTGAACCCGAGACCACCTAGTCACACGGCAATAACTCTTACCGTTGCACCAATGCTCCCTTGGTTCATAAAACTAGAGATAAGAAACCAATGTATCTGGTTTTCACTTTTCACGGAATCTAATTTTATCATATTTAAATGGTTCACAGAACTAGAGACAATAATTTTATTTTTTAAATATACTCATATATGCAAATGTTCTACTAGAAAGCTAACCTACTGCACTGCTGACAAAATCGCTGCATAACATTGCCCACCAAAGCTTTAGCAGCTTTAGAATGCACATCACATACTTTATGTCGCCGATGGTAATCTTTAGCATTGCTCAAATCAGCTCGACAATCCTGCACTTGACAACAAACTGCACGATTCGACGAAACACCAACAATTTTCGTCTTCTTACCACTCTTCCCTTCCAATTTTTCCTCATCCCCTTCCATCACAGGATACAATTGTCCACCTAGCTTCAAATTAAGTGATCCAGCTTCTTCTTCATTATCCAGTTCATCGTCTTCAATGACGATCGCCCGCCTCCTTTTCTCCAATTCTTTCCTCCCTTTATCATTACTACCTAATGTCAGTAATTCATCTGAAGTAGATGAAAAACAATTGGAGATTCTACTAGCTTCTGGATGAATCTCTGATCCTATAGGAAACATTAACTGTTTGCTCTTACAACAATCTGATGGCAGTGATATATTATTCTGCCGCGCCGCTGTAAATAAATCACCATCCCATATCCACTCATTCGAACGCCACTCATCACTCTTTTTTCCACTAACTGGACCATGATAATTGTGAGCATCCATTGACAAACTTAATCTGATAAACAACCTAAGAAAAAATTCCTCTCTGAAATGATGAATATTAAGCAATATTTTAGCTTTAATGGCAGCAAATAAATTACAAAAACAGCCGAAAAATAACTAACTGGACGCCAAAAACACTCTTTTAAGAACTAAACTATTCAGAAAACAACCTTATGCGAAATTCCTCTCAGAAATAATGAAAATTAAGCTATGTTTTAGCTTAAACTAGCAGAAAATTATTTTTCTTTTTTTAAAAAAGCCCAAAAAATAACTAACTGCACGCCAAAAACACTCTTTTAAGAACTAAACTATTCAGAAAACAACCTTATACGAAATTCCTCTCAGAAATAGTGAAAATAAGATATGGTTTCAGCTTATATAACAGCAATTAAATGACAAAAACAGCAAAAAAATAACTAAGCGCTCATACCAAAAACACCATTTTAGTTCAACTGCATTTCTCCCAATCAGAAACCATTAATTCAATATAAAATCAAAAAAAATGACCTGGAAATAGACAGGACTGAAAACTGTAAATAGAGAGAAATGATCGGAAAACGTGTAAATCACCGGAAAAAAGATCGCCGGCAATATAGAGAGGAATATTTAAACAGAAAAAGAGGAAAGAGAAATAAGAGATGGCATTTTCCTTGTGATAAATACGGACTATATCTTCTTCTTCTTTTTTTACTGGACTGTAAATAAAGCGCGTGAATAGTAACAAATAATTGAACAAGTCATGTGCTGTAAATTAAGCATGTGTTTTCTGAGTTGAAACGGAAAAAGAGTGTTTAAAAGTAATTTAAGAATTTGAAAGTAAAAACTACTATTTCACGTGGGGAGATGGTTCTAACTAACTGGTCGTTCGCGGACTATATTATCCCGGAATATTAATTCCAAGATTAATTTATGTCACATGAAAGATAAAATAGGATATTATGGATTAAATTTGAAATTAAATTCATAATATATTTGATTGATGGTATAGATTTATTCCAAGATAAATTTATATTACCAATCAAATAGGATATAAATTGAATCTCAAATCTTATCTCATCTTATACCTCATACCAAACAACTATTGTATTGTAATGTATTATTGTTTTAAATAAAATATTTATTTTGATTGTTACTTAAATTTTATTGTATTATATTATTAAATACGTTGTTATGTAACACGAAAGTGTCATTTTATGTAACGACAGTCTTGGTATTGCCTCATCGTTACCTTTTTTTTTCTTTTATCTTGTCCTTCCTTAGCTTATTAATAAACAACCTTATTTATCCCTTATAGGAAGTTGTGGAGGTTGAGTATTAGGGTTGTAGGTTAGGAGGTAGTTGAGTCTTTCCTTCGTACTTTTGTGAGGCTAGTCTGGTAGGGTTTTTGTCGAAATCAATTAATAGTAATGTTGCGTCTTACTACTCTTTCGTTTTCCATATTGCCGGATCTATATATTGTCTGTTGCTTTGCATCTACTTTCTCATTTTCATGATATTATTTTTCTTATGAGTTCTATTGGTAGTACTGACTTGTCTCTTTTCATCTTTTTGAGGGTCTTTCGGAAAAAGCCTCTCTTACTCCCTCGGTGTAGGGTAAGGTCTGCTTACATACTAACCTCCCCAGACCCTACTAGTGAAAATTTACTAGGTCGTCGTTATTGTTGTTGTTTTTATTTTATAATATAATAATTCTACCTCGTACTTTTTTTTTTGTAATATTACAAATTCATCCTCATATTGTTGGTGCATGTCATCATGAAATAATGGCAAATAATATAATCTATTAAAATATTATATTTAATATAATATAATATAATACGATATGGTACGATATATAACAATCATCCATACATATCCTAATACTTTATTTGAAGTTAAAATGAGAAAGTTCAATATTTACAAAATACAATATTAATGTGTAAACAATGAAATTATCTTATGTAAGGATTTAACTCGTATATATTGATAGAAATAAAGAATTTTTATGTTTACACTAAGAGAACTGTTTTGCCCAAAAGATATACACACTTTGCGAGCTTAAAAACAATCCAAAAAGATCTATGCGTAAATCGTAATCAAGTATAATGAGTCCTAGAAGAGATTATTTCACTAAGATCACGGTAGATCTGAAAGTATAAAAGATAATGGAGAGTTTTAATATCTAAAGGAGAAAGGTAGACAGATAGAGAGATGTTTGCCTGATAATAATAGAGAGAGAAAGTAGAGAGGTAGTATATTCAGAATAATGAATCTGCCATGTTACAAGGTGAATGTCTCCTTTATATATTAGGATATATTTCTCGAAATACACAAAAAAAAAAATACAAAAGTTGGTGGCTTCCTCGTACAGAAGAAGCCAAGCCTAAAACGGTGTCGTTCCTCTGCTTAGTTGATTAGGACGTCCTTAGTCGGGCTGTCCTTTCCTGGTTGACAAGGCTTCCAGACAGCCATGTTATGGGGGATGTGTTTGTTTAAACAGTGATGAGGTGAACCGAATTTTACCTCATACAGTTAGTCCCTCCGTCCGTTGGAGGTGTCCTCGAGGGGCGTCTCCAACGGACGGATATGTACGCCTATGTGACAGTATAGAGCCGTTGCTGCTCGGCTCCTTTTTAGAATGACGTCACCGTTCACCTGCATCATCATTACTTTACTCCCGAGGTAGTTCCAATCCTGACGTGACTTTTGGATTTCCTACGTCAGCTTTTGAATGATGCCGCTTCGATTTCCTTGTACGTCACTCCTATAAACAACGGAGCGGTTCAAAACGATTCATCATTCGAATCTTTAAAGGACATTTCTCGCTTTCCCTCATTCTATTTTCCGGCGATCACTGCTTTTCTCAAGAGTTGTTGTTTCTACGGATCGAACTTTGCATCTACTTGAAACATTTTTCTTTGCAAGCTTTAATCATGGTGAAATGATCTCAAGGCAGCAAGAAGTCCAGAAATAATGCCCCTTCTAGGGCTTCACCTCCCTCCGACGGTGAGGCGGAGGTGGTCGAAGTGGTTATCGTTCCTCTGTCAGTGGCAAATGTTCTTCCGAAGAATATGAGCAAAAGAAATGACTTTAGTCATAAAGGCTCACCTCCACCCTGGGAACGTAGTAATTGATGCCCTCTCACTTGGATGCTCTTAGGATGGCATATGGGTTTCCAGACCATGTTATATAGACCCTACCGGAGGGGGTTATGCCAGCGTGCACAGGCCCGTGTTCTGCACGTTCTACGAGTATGCCTCTCGGATAAGCTATAGTTTTCCGCTCAATCCTCTAGCAGAGGAACTCTGCCACTTTTTTAGGGCGTGCCCGGCCCAGCTCACCCCTTACACGTTGAAAGTGTGCAGGATACTTACCACACACGTGGAGAAAACCGGGTGTGTGGTCATGATATATCACCTCCTGCAGATGTTCAATGAGAGTTACCTGAGGGGTTCGATGCTGCACCTGACGCAGCGTGGCAAGAAAAGCTCTGTGGTGCAGTCTGATGATAAGGCCAACCGTGGCTGTTGGAAGAAGTTTTTCTACGTCCGGACGGAGCATCTGGTGGTTAACCCCGAAGGGTTTCGTGAGGTGTGGAACCAGGAGTGTAAGTATCCCTTTGTGTCTTATTCGGTGCTTTTCGTTGTGACGTCTTAACTTCTCATGATTCTTTTATCTGTTGTTTGCAGTGGCAGCTCGTATGCCTGTGGATCCGTCGTCTCTTTCCTGTGCGGACGACATTAGGTCGTGGGTGGAGAGGATGATTCCTCATGTGGAGGAGTGTCGTACATGGGCTCAGTTCTGTAGCGTGTGTGGCCAGACTGGTAATGATCTTCCCATGTTCTTTTCCTTTTCCCTTGTCTTAATTCAAGAGTCCTCTTTCTTGACATATCTTTTCCTTGACAGGCCGGAGCACCTCCAAGAGGACCAAGAGAAGGCGAACTGATGTCGGCCCGTCTAGGGCGGAGCCGGGCTCTAAAGAGGAGGATGTGCTTGCTGGGGGTTTTCCCGAAAGTAGCACCCTCTCGGCCCCTCAACAGGAAGTTACATCAGGGGCGGTATCTGGTGCGGCGACTGATATAACGGCGGGAGTGGCGTCGAAAGTGGTTCGGGTGGTGGCTCCCGAGGTCGTACCCACGAGTGGGGACGAGGTCGCGTCCAGCAATGAGGTGCTTCCTTTGGAGTCGAGGAGGAGAGGGTGCAACTACCTCGTTGCAAGTCGGGGAAACCATTTATGGCCGATGTCATCCGCTCGTGGAGGACTGTTCCTCGGAGGAGGGTTGATGTTAAGACCAGCCCGGCTCCTACTAGACGGGTAGAGGAAGGGGCTCTCTAGCTCGTGTGGAGATGATGGCCGGTAGGTCCACTAGCTGCATTGTGATTCCTAGCGGCTACAACCTCTTGGAGAACTCCAAAGAGGCGGCCGCGGACATGACCCTTCTCTGTACGGATGTCGAGGGTGAGGCATTGGCGGAGGTCAATGACAGGGGCCTGTCTCGAAGGGTAGCAGGCGCGGCCTTGCAGGTAAATTTGGCTCTCCTTACCATTGGTGTCGTAAGGGTAGTTCACCTTCGTATTAATCCATCCCTTGATATTTTTTAGGTTTTTGTTTTGGAGGTGGAGAGGGGACGACTCCTGGCGAAGAGGGCGGATGCCCATAAAAAATTGTTGCAGAGGTACAAATAGGTCCGCGAGGCGCATCAAATGTTGGCCGACATGTACAAGCAGGACCCGGAGTTCAAGCTGTTCCACGAGGGCCTTACCTAGACGGAAGAGTAACTAAAGAAGAGGTCGGCCGAGTTGGAGAGGATGGAAGAGCAGTTTGTGGCCATAGTCGCTCGGAATACTGAATTGGAGGCTCTTTTCTAGGCGAATGATGACGAGTTGGAGCTTGGCCGCGTCGTAGCGACGGAGTCTGCCGAACTTCGGGCGCGAGTTGCGGCCTTAAATGCTAAGCTCCGGTCTAAAGAGGCCTAGGTCGAGACTCTTGCACGGGTCGCCCCATAGGTGGCTGAGCGCCAGTATGCTCATGACATATAGGTGTACCATGATGCCCAGCTAGTCATGTTTTAAGAGCTTCTGGCAGATGGTCGCGTCTCCGATGAGGACGTGGATAGGCAGCGTAGTTTAACCCGGGTTTCTCGTGAGGCGGTCGGTTACCTATCTGACTCACCCGCTACATAAGGATATAACTCAGAAGATATTAACCGTCTGACGTCTGCCTCTTGGATTTCTAGGGAGTACCCGCGAGGAGGTGGCGACAGCCCGAGTGCTGATTATGTCAGTCAAGGCGACGGGGTTTCCTAGGGTTTGCATTTGTACTTTTTTGTTGTAAATGGGGCCTCTTTCTAAGGACGGACATGTATATACTTTTTTCGATATAATAGTACATACCTTTTTGCGTCGTTATTCTTTCTTTGTTCCTTGGAACTCTTGTCGTGTTTGCAATTTGTAGTTTGAGCTTAACTCGATTGTCGTCATGTCTTCCGTTTTGCCGTAGTCGATGTCGGGTCGACTGTTAACGGCGATGGTCTTAGCCATGTTGGATCACTGGACTTATCCAAGGTGATATTGATGGCCTTAGCCATGTAGGATTGAATAGTCTTAGCCGTGAAGATGTTGGGCATGAAATTGACTTCGACTATCGTCGAGCTTTTCGTTCTGCCGTAGTTGATGTTGGATCGACTGTTAGCGGCGATGGCCTTAGCTATTTTGAATCGATGGCCTTAGCCATGTAGTTGACTTCAACTGTCATCGAGTCTCTCGTTCTACCGTAGTCGACATTAGGTCGACTGCTAGCGGGGATGGCCTTAGCCATTTAGAATCGATGGTCTTAGACATGTAGTTGACTTTGATTGTCATAGAGTCTCTCGTTCTGCCGTAGTCGACATTAAGCCGACTGTTAGCGGAAATGGCCTTAGCCATTTTGAATCGATGGCTTTAGCCATGTAGTTGACTTTGACTATCGTCGAGTCTCTCGTTCTGTCGTAGTCGACATTGGGTCAACTGTTAGCGGCGATGGCCTTAGCCATTTAGAATCGATGGCCTTAGCCATGTAGTTGACTTCGACTGGCATCGAATCTCTCGTTCTGCCGTAGTCGATATTGGGTCGACTGTTAGGGGCGATGGCCTTAGCCACTTAGAATTGATGGCCTTAGCCATGTAGTTGACTTCAACTGTCGTAGAGTCTCTCGTTCTGCCGCAGTCGACATTGGGTCGACTATTAGTGGCAATGGCCTTAGCCATTTAGAATCGATGGCCTTAGCTATGTAGTTGACTTCGACTGTCGACGAGTCTCTCATTCTGTTGTAGTTTACATTGGATCGACGGTTAGCGGCGATGGCCTTAGCCATGTTGAATCGAATGGCCTTGGCCGTGTAGATGTCGATGGCCTTAGCCATGTTGAATTGAATGACCTTAGCCATGTAGATGTCGATGGCCTTAGCCATGTTGAATCGAATGGCCTTAGCCATGTAGATGTGGATGGTCTTAGCCATGTTGAATCGAATGGCCTTAGCCATGTAGATATGGATGGCATTAGCCATGTTGAATCGAATGGCCTTAGCCATGTACATATTGGATATGAAGATGGCCGTAGCCATTTACACATTGGAGATAAAGATGGTCGTAGCCTTTCACACATTGGAGATGAAGATGGTCGTAGCCTTTTACACATTGGAGATAAAGATGGACGTAGCCTTTTACATATTGGAGATTCTCTGGTCCCTTCCCTATATCAGGTCGGGCTTGAGAGCGTATGGAGAGGCTGACGTGATACACTTGTTCCGCAAATATCTCCAGGTGTTCCCTTTGTCGTCTCGATAAAAACCTCCTCGAGAAAACCCAATTGGGACAAAACTCGATTGAGGCAAAAAGAGTGCGACTTGGGGGACGCCTTTTAGAAATGGAAATATTTGAGGTGGGAGACGTTCCAGTTGTTCTGGAGTGTTTTTCCTTCCATTGTTTCCAACTGAAATGCCCCTTTACCAACTGCTGTTGTGATTTTGTAGGGTCCTTCCCAGTTTGTGCCAATTTCCCTTTACTTGGGTCTTTGGCGACCAATGTCTTGGCTTTGAGGACGTATTCTCCTACTTTGAGCGGCCTTACTTTCGCCCTCTTATTATAGTACCTTTCGACTTGTTGTTTTTGGGCCACCATTCTGATGTGAGACATTTCTCTTCTTTCCTCAGCTTCGTCAAGGTTTTGGAGCCTATTTGCGTTGTTTTCCGCTCCACTAGAGTGTGAATACCTCAGACTTGGCTCGCCGACTTCGACGGGTATGACCGCATCGGTTCCGTAAACTAATTAATATGGAGTTTCCCCGGTGCTGGATTTTGGTGTGGTCCTGTGTGCCTACAATACTTCCGGTAGTAGAACGGGCCATAGCCCTTTGACGTCCTCGAGCTTCTTCTTCAGTATGTTCAGTATTGTTTTGTTGGAGGATTCTGCTTGGCTCTTGGCGGCGGGGTGGTATGGCGTGGAGAGTATCCTCTTGATGCGCCATTTTTCGAAGAATTCAGTTGTTTTTTTACCGATGAACTGTCGTCCGTTATCATAGCTGATTTCTTTGGGAAGGTCGAAGCGACATATAATGTTCTTCCATATGAAGGCGATGTCCTCCTGTTCACCTATTTGTGAGTACGCACCTGCTTCCACCCACTTAGAAAAATAGTCAGTTAAGACAAGTAAAAACCGTAGCTTTCACAGTCCTCACGGGTAGGGGGCCGACTATGTCTATTCCCCATTTGATGAAGGGCCGGGAAAAGGCGACTGAGTGTAGGGGCTCCCTCAGTTGGTGTATCATTGGGGCGTATCTTTGGCATTGTTCACATCGGCGAACGTATCCTGCTGCTGATGATGCCCCGTACGAGGGCGCAGTTACCTATATGGGCGCCACAATGACCCTCGTCTACCTCTTCGAGTACTGGACTTGCTTGGTGCGGTCCTAGGCACTTGGCTAGGGGTCCGCCAAACGTTCTCTTGTAAAGGTCGTTATTGATCAAGCAGTACCGGGCGGCTTGCACGCGAAGTTTCTTTTCCTCTTTCTCATCGTGCGGCAGCGTTCCGTCCTGCAGATAGGACATGAACTTGTTGCGCCAGACCCAAGTTATATTTAATGAAAATAGCTCAGTGTGGTCGATGGCTTAATGGAGAAGGGTGACCACGCTTTCCTTGTTGATGTTTTTGGTGGCCGCGACCAGTTTTGCCAGGCCATCCACTTCGATGTTCCGTGCTCTCGGAATTTATTCAAAGCGGCATTCATCGAACTTAGCTATTAGCTTACGGATTTCTGTCTGGTATTTTTGTAGCCTTTGTTCTTTGATCTGGTAAGTCCCAGCGACCTGGTTTACCATGAGTTGTGAATCGCAATGGAGAAGGATTCACCGAGCTCCATATTTGGTGGCTAATTTCATACCTGCAATAACGGCCTCATACTCGGCTTCGTTGTTAGTCATTTTGGGGCATCATATGGACTGCAAATTGTTTCGCCCGTGGGGACCTCGAGGACGAGTCCCAGTCCCGATCCCGACGCATTAGCGACGCCATTCGGTGTAGAGGACCCATAGGTCGCTACTGGTGGAGGCGTGTTGCGCCTCGAGTTTTGCCTTCGGCAGGGTTTCTGTGCTGAAGTCGGCTAGGACTTGAGATTTGATGGTATTTCATTGAAGGTTTGAGATGTCGTGTTCGCTGATCTAGATGGCCCATCTTGCGAGACGGCCCGATAGCTCAGGCTTGTGTAAGACGCTCCTCGGTGGGAAGGCCGTTACTACTTTTATGGGGTGACATTGAAAATAAGGTCGTAGCTTCCGTGAAGCTACGACTAGTGCTAGCTCCAGCTTTTCAAATGTGGGTAGTGAGTTTCGGCATCCACTAGTGTTTTGCTAATTAATAGATGGGAGATTGCGTACCTTTGTTCTCGCGTACCAGGACAGCGGTGACGGCGACCTCAGACACGGCTAGATACACCAGAAGCGATTCACCTGGGCTTGCTTTGGCTAGTAGGGGCGGCGAGGATAGGCACGCCTTCAGATTTTTTAGGGCTTCAATGCATTCTCCATTCCACTGAAGCCCCTGATCTTTCTTCAAAACACTGAAGAACTTATGGCACCTGTCGGAGGATCGTGAGATGAACCTGGAAAGGGCGGCTACCCGACCCGTCAGCTTTTGTACCTGTCTTTTGCTGCTTAACACTTCTGGGATTGCGTCTATTGCTTTGATCCGATCTGGATTGACTTCGATACCCCTCTGCGATACGAGGAATCCCAAGAACTTTCCCGAGGCCACACCAAAGGCGCATTTCTTAGGATTCAGTTTCATCCCGTATCTTCTCAATATTTCGAAGGCCTCCTTCAGATGGTCGAGATGATCCTCCTTTCTGGATGACTTTACCACCATGTCATCGATGTAGACTTCCATTGTTTTGCCAAGTTGTTCTTTGAACATCTCGGTCACCAACCTTTGGTATGTGGCTCCGGCATTTTTGAGTCCGAATGGCATCACTTTGTAGCGGTATGTCCCTAAGTGAGTGATGAAAGTCGTCTTCTACTAATCTTCTTCGGCCATCATGATTTGATTGTAGCCGGAATATGCGTCTAAGAAGCTCAATATTTCGTGTCCGGTCGTCGTGTCTATCAGCTGGTCGATGTGGGGAAGTGAGAACGAGTCTTTTGGGCATGTTTTGTTCAGGTCGGTGAAATCCACGTACATTCGCCATTTCCCATTTTTCTTCTTGACCATGACAACGTTGGCGATCCACTCAGGGTACTTGGATTCCTTGATGGAACTATTTTCTAGTAGTTTGTCCACTTCTTCACTCACAGCTTCGTTGATGGCGGCATTGAATTATCTTCTCATTTGCCGCACGGGCGAGTGTAGCGGATCAATGTTCAATTTGTGGGTAGCAATGTTCCGCGGTATCCTTGGCATATCTGAATGGGAAAAAGCGAACAAGTATACATGGTTAGATAAAAATTCACGATACTTACGTGAGTTCGAAAGACCATGTCTGATGTAGGCCCTCTTCGCGAGGTCGTTGTTATCTAGCTGCACGGGATTGAGGTCTTCGACTATGGCTTTGATGGCTTCTATGATATCTGGATCTTTGATGGCTTCTATGATATCTGGATCTTTGATGGCGTCCTCTGCCGGGTGAACCTTAGTCCCCAACAAAGCTGATTGTTATGCTTCCGTGCTTGCCCCTTGGAGTTGTTTGGTGTGGGTGTAGTCTTGAGCTATTTTGTAGCATTCTCGGGCGGTGTGGGGTTCACCTTGTATGCTGAACACCCACCATGGGGTAGGAAATTTGATCACCTGATAAAAGCTGGAGGGGACTGCTCTCATGGCATGTATCCATGGTCGTTCAATGATAGCGTTGTACGCTATCTCCTGATTCATCACGTAAAAAGTGGTTTCCAGCGTGACTCCTCCCGCCAGGACGGGTAGTGTCATTTCTCCGGAGGTTCTTTCCACTGCATTATTAAAACCATGCAGCATTATGCAACGAGATATTATCTTGTCCTCGAGTCCCATAAGTGCAAGGACTCAGGTGGATAATACAAGTGCATTTACCATCGTCAATCATAATTCTCATAACATATGTATCCATAATGCGTGAAGTAATAATCAAAGTGTGGTAATGAGGAAAAGACAAACCGCCGGCATTAGATTTATCGAAGGTGATACTATCTTTAAATTCGTCATACCGTTCGTGGGCGATAGTTTGCTTTAGCTTGTGAGTGGTGGTGAACTTGACATGATTGATCGTCGAGTCGTCTCCGTACCCGATGATCATGTTGATGGTGCATGTCGGGAACGGTGGCCTTGGCGGCCCGTTGAGTTATTCCGCCCTCGTGCGAAGTTTGGTTTCCCTTTGCCGCTGATTAGTTATCTCAGGAACCCCTGGTTCAGCATCCTAACCACCTCCTACCATAGACCTATACAGTCTTTGGTTCTGTGCCCTCGCTCCTGGTGGAACTCGCATAGGGCGTTTGACTTTCGGGTGGTAAGGTCCAACTTCATCTTTGCTGGCCATTGTACCTTGTTGCCCAGCTTCTCTAGTGCGTACACAACCTCTGAAGGAGACACGCAAAAGTTATGTACGGATAACAAATGAGGCATACCTCTTTCGTTCCATAGGGGGCAACATGTCGCTGCAGTGCGTCCGTGTGCCTTGGTGGCGGTGGGTGAGATGATCTGATGTATGGTTGATGTCTTTCCCTGTTGGGGCATAGGATTTGCTCCAGTCGCCCTTCGTTGCATCGGTCCGTCCTAACCTCCAAAAGTATCATTATTAGTCTCCGGGTAGGTCTGTTGAGGGCGTCTTCATCCGCGCGCACCTCGACGCAATAAGCATTATGGATTTCTTCCCAGGTGGTGGGAGGTTACTTCATGAGGTGACTCAATAGCTTTTTGTTCGATCTCGAGCCATCCCTGCTTAACCCATTCTGGAAAGGGGAAATGGCCATACCTTCCAACGCGTTTGGAAGGCTCATTCTCACCCTGTTGAACCTGGCCAGGAAGTCCTTGAGTCCTTCTCTCATGGTCTGCCGGACTGCGAAGATTACATTGACTCTTGCTTCTGCTTTCTTTGCTCTTGCATGTGCTGTGACAAACTTGTCCGCCATTTCCTCGAACGTGGAGATGCCCCTAGCCGGTAGCTGGGAGTACCACGTCAAAGCTCCATTTGTCAATGTTTTGCCAAACTTCTTCAGCAACACGGACGGTACCTGTTCCTTTGTTAAATCGTTACCTTTCACGGCTGTGACATAATGGATTAGATGGTCCTCGGGGTTCGTAGTCCCGTCGTATACCCTCAGGTAGGGAGGCATCTTGAAAGTTTTTGGGATAGAGTATGTTGCGGCCTCCTCTGTGTAGGGCTGCTCTAGAAACCTTCCCACGCCGGGCTTTGGCAGCAGTTTAGGAGCGCCCGGGATCTTGTCTACTCTTTCTTGATGTTCTTTCATTTGGTGTCAGACCGATTTGTTTTTGTGATCCATTTCCTCCATCTTTCTGAGGATGGCTCGAGCGCCCCGTGGTTGGTTTGAGTGTTGATGAGCATTTTGTTGGCTTGCGCGACCTCGGGTTCATCTTCGGCTGTGGTGAGATCCATTTAGTGTGCGTCTTACGCCACGTTGCAGTGACTTTTCGACTAGGTCACTCAGAGTGCTTGTGAGCCATCCTTTTAGTAGCTCCTTGATTTCCGGGGATGCTTCCTTAGATGTAGAAGTAGAAGCCCCCCTTTCTTGCGGATGTGTCAGATCTCTGGGTGGAGGAGGTGGGGTTCCTCCACTCATCGTGGTGCTGGGGGTTGTGTTCATGATATTATCTTCACCTACCTCGTTGAGTGAATCCATGAGGTTGACTCCAACCTCGTCTATCGCTTTCTTTTTTGTACTGTTGTCGGCCATGTTTTCTCGTGCGATGTAGGAGATGGTTGTCAGCAGTTTTTTCTAGGCACAAACTATAACTTTGATTCTTGAAATCCCCACAGACGCCGTCAAATTATTTTGCCCAAAAGATATACACACTTTACGAGTTTAAAAATAATCAAAAAGATATATGGGTAAATCGTAATCAAGTATAATGAGTCCTATAAGAGATTATTTCACTAAAATCACGGTAGATCTGAAAGTACAAAAGATAATAGAGAGTTTTAATATCGAAAGGAGAAATGTAGAGAGATAGAGAGATGTTTGCCTAATAATAATAGAGAGAGAAAGTAGAGAGAGAATATATCCAGAATAATGAATCTGCCATATTACAAGGTGAATGTCTCCTTTATATATTAGGAGATCTTTCTCGAAATACATAAAAAGAAAAGTACAAAAGTTGGTGGCTTCCTCGTATGGAAGCAGCGAGGCCTAAAACGGTGTTGTTCCTCTGCTTAGTTGATTAGGACATCCTTAGCCGGACCGCGCTTTCCTGGTTGACAAGGCTTCGAGAGCGACCTCGTTACGAGGGACGTATTTGTTTAAACAGTGACAAGGTGAATTGAATTTTACCAAGAACATTAAACTTTGTAGTAGTGAATTATCTAGTTTGTTAATGCATAACCAATTAGGTTACTGTAAAGAGTTAATATCTTTTATCTACATCATCTAGAACTAGAAATTTTGATAAAAAGATACCGAATTTATTTTATAGCGAGCGATTTCCTCTTTAATGAATCACACCTACGTTATGAATATTCGAATTAATCGAAACCTCAATAAATACATAGTATCTGAGTGAGAAACCAAAAAAATTAAAAAAAAAATAAAGTTCTTATCGTCCTTTGCTGTCTCCCCGATGTATTTGGACTTGTAACAAATTTTATGCACTAACTTTATGAAAAGTGTTTGTTGGGAATACCTTTCTCAAAAAGAGTTTCGGGAACGCAACAAATTTTCTAACAAACAATTATAACAAATTTAATTAAATAAAAATATATGGCACCCATATATTTGTGAGAGAATTAGCTTGTAGAATTTCGACAAAAAGGCAAAAAAAATAGGATTGCAGAGACAAAAGTGTATGCTATTAACTAACCTTCCAATGAATTATTATTTCGATCGTATGACCTATAGGTATAGGTTAGAGTCGTAAAGCAGTAAATAATACTTACATTAGAGCAAGTGGTCTGCATTATATATCCGTTGGAATACAGTTCTTTTCGAACTCTACGTGAACGCAAGATGACTTATACGAAGGAGCTTGAGACAACCCCTAATAAGATCTTTACTAATTTTTCTATTAAAGTTATGTCATTTTCATTGTACTAATTTTATCATTATTACTTTGTTCACGTATGTCCAATCCACGTTGCTAGTGCTCTTTCATATTAATTTAATCGTGTGACCTATAAGTCACACGTTAATTAGAGTCGTAAAAGTAATAAATAATACTTGTATTAGAGTAAGTGATCTAAGTCGCACTCCTTAAAATACTACTCTTTTTGAATCCGGTATGAATGCGAGAGCTCGAAGATAACTCCTAATAAGATCTTTACTAATTTTTCCATTAAAGTTATGTCATTTTCATTGTACTAACTTCACCATTATTACTTTATTCACATATGTCCAATCCACGATGCTAGTGCTCTTTCCTATAGTTGTTGTACTATAGCATCCTAAGAAAGCATAGTATTTTCACATGATAAAAGTAAAAGTTGTTTCATTTTGTAGATAGTAATTGATTGAAGATAAAACTGCAGGTCATCTGATGAAGGTATTTAATTTTGCCTTGAGCATATAGACGGCCACCAAATTGCTTTCCACTTTCAAATATCTAACCCTCTAACTCTGCAGAGTGAAAGGGAATTTTTAGAGTAACGATTAAGTTATTTTCATGTAATTTGTAGTTTATTAGTTTGAATTGCAAAATTAATCATTAATATTTGTATCAGGGTAGACTGCCTACATTATACCCCTTTGGGATACGGTTCTTCCCCAAACTCTCTAAAAATATTCTATACTTTTAATATAGTGTAATATAATTTGTGTTGGACCAAACATGCACGATTTTCTCCAAAAGACCTAACAATATTAAGAGATCTTTATACATTATATATAGGCTTCCAATCTTTTCACCTACTAATATGAGGCTTTGTATCCGCACCTAATAATGTCTCCCTCGAACTAAATTCCATGCGGCTCATTGCCACAAACCACAGGTCTCCCCCTCGAATTAAATTCCATGTAGCGCATTATCATGATTCATTGGTTAATTTTCGAGATTCATTGTGTGTCACTCATATCGTTAGAGTATTTATGGCAACTAAAGTTTGCAACCACCTTCTTCTTGTATGCGTGTCTCCAATCTCGTAAAGGTAAACAAATCGAGTCTCATACCATCACTCTTCCCATATCTCCATACTCGTCCCTCGAACCTGAGTTTTAATACCAGTTGTTAGATTAAACCAGTCCAAAAGTACTCTTAATATGGTGTGATATTATCTGTTTTGGACCAAGTCCGCACGATTATTCCTATAAAACACTATTAAGAGATCATTATATCTTATACGTACCCTTCCAATATTTTTCTATGTGGAGTAAAATATATAGTATAACTAATTTATAGATAGTGGTGCTGCCAAAGCACGTTCATGTCGTTAAATTACGTGTTTCATAGGGTATAATATGCATTTGTTATAGTGTTCTTCGACCCCACACGCAACAAAATGTTATTGTGCCATTAACAACTCCCTTAATAAATAAGGTTCTTCAACGTAATGCCCTAAAATGAGGGAAATTTGAGACATTTATGAGTTACAGCCAACTTTTTCTATAATAACCTCATTCGTTATTAATATCTTTTGACTGATATAGTGAAGTATTTATTTAAAAGAATATATATTATAATATAACATGAAAAAGTAATTCTAAAGAATATTACTGTTATAAGGAAATATTATTATAGAGAATGAATATTACAGAAAGGTATAATTGTATTACAACAAATAGATTAATCTTAAAAAGTCACAAATTAGATTAAGAATACATGTGAGTGAATTAAATGATTAAGATTTATATAAATGACCAGTGCTTGTATTTATCTATTTATTAATACAAATACTGAGTACGACTAAATTCTTTTTCACGTTTAAGGAAACAAGTAGTAAGTTTTTCTAGGAAACAGAGATGGAGACATATGAATAAAGTTGGGCAGGGACTTATAGATGTAAAAGGACCTCTCATGCAAGGAATTCTATTGCATTTCTTTCTTTCATTGTAATTGCTTTTGCTTTGGTTATTTTACGATTTTTTTACCAATATTTTTCTTTTTTTCCCCACTATTTTTATCATAGCATTTTCACTTTTATAATTTCCAAACCTGTTTTGAAACATTTTATTTGAGCTGGGTTTATTGGAAATAGCGTCTCTATTTCACACGCGGTAAGACATGCGTACGGTCTATCCTCCCTGTATCTCACCCTTGTGGCAGCATATTGCATATGTTATTGTTGTTATTGTTGTTGTTCTTATTGTTGTTGTTGTTCATCCTTACAATAACGCATTGAACCCAGGTCCCTCTGGTATCCTTTTTTCTATTGTAGTCCGCTAGAATTTTATTAAAGAGAACCAGAATATAAAAGTCAAATACATAAAAAAGCCAAAAATTCAAATATATACAATATACATATATAAAAAAAACTACTTAGTTATACGATATAATTTTCTGATAAAAAGGTATCAGTGGACACTCCTTGATTAAAGACAGCTCCGCCGCCTCGGCTCATGTGGAGATGGTATTGTGAACAAATAAGAAGGAAAGGGGAGAATTGTTTTTCCCTCATGTCCATTACAACTCATGATGTAGTTAGAATATAAAATAATTAGACCATAAGTTCATATTTGTAAAATAATTATTGAAAAAAAGTGAGTTGAACACCTTGGTTAAGTGATCTTTTTACACATTTTATAAGGTACAATTGGTTATTTCCAACCACATGAATTAGTACCAATTGCCATCAATTATCATATAGTGGCAAGGACATAGACATTAGGACAAGGAAGTAAAGTTTGAGTTGACCCTTTTACCTTTGGACTTAGTCGTAAACTATGGTAGTAGTAGTGCGGAAAATTTTATTTTGTGTTTCATACAAATGACATTAGTTGTATGAACTAACCTTTTTGTCTCACTATTTGTGAACCCACAATCGTAAGATTAGAATCCACAAATTTATGAGACAAAAAGAAACCTCACACAACTAGTGTAAGTTATATGAAACATAAAATTAAACTTCTCGTTGTGATACACAACAGGGATTAGTACCAAGTGCCATAAATTATAACTAGTACATACACTATATATCAAGTGGATGAGTGGAGAACAATAGTTTGTGCTCCTCTTTTCTTGCCCTTTTGCTTACATCTACCTTACCTAAATATGAAATATTTCGATATGGTTAATTGTTACTCGTACTTTTATTGAATACGAAATTTAAAAAAAAAACTTTCAAAATTTATTATTTAAAACATGACATAGATATTTCAACAATTATGAAGTATTTCATTAAAGGAAAAAAGAAAGTGCATCCCATAAATTGGAACCGAAGGAGTAAGATGATATATTCGTTTTGAAGTAGTTCCACAAATGTTTCAGGTAATTTTAGTGGAGGATTAATTAATACTATGCTGGCGAATAACATTGCTAGCTTCCAAATTAGTCGGTCTAACTACTTTTCTATATCATGATCTTAAAATAAGCAAGAATAATATTGCTACAGAAAATAATATTTATGGGAATTTTAATCGAAATACCGGAACAGGGCATTAATTTATTCTCGAGTTTCTGAATCAAGTGTAGTGCAATGATTAATTCATTTCTTCGCCTTTTTTACAATAAATCAAAATTAACTATGATTTTCTTATATATATATATATATATAAAAGTTAAAGGAAGAAGATAAAAAGAAATGGCGTGGCGTATTAAAAAAAAAAAAGGAAATATAAAGCAGGTCATGTGAATGGCATCGACAAACGTAGCTCTTATTTAGGAAGAGAACATATGGATGGGACAATTTTCATTTATTGCTACCCATTGTTATCTCTCGTACATTGTACGTATAAAAAGCATATACATTAAGTAATAACTTAGAGTTTAATTTTGTATTTTTTTAATTATAATTTTTACAAAATTAAAATATATTCAGCTGACATTGAGTAAGGTGTTCAAATAAGTGATCGAATAACCTCGAAATCTGACTATCGGAATTCATTACAAATAAATTTATATTCTTTAGTATGTGATATACCATATGATATTATTCCCATTCCCCCGCCTTCTCAAATTAATTGAATTATCTTTATTAGATAATTATATTCTGAATATAAGGTAAAAATAATTTTCTTTTTTGGCAATTATAAGAGAGAAGTTTTTTTTGTTGTTGACATATAATGTGGCTCAAAACTATTTTAGAAGGCTCCAATATTCGTGTAAACCTTTTGTTTATGCGCCTTTTTTCCTTTAATAAGTTAAGTTTGAATTTGATGTTTTTACGATGAAATGTCCGGAATTTATACTAGAGTTCCAAAACTCTGGACAATAAGCCAATGATTAACTATCCTTGCCCTTTCTAACTGCTCATTTTTTTATAATTATGGTATTCGAGCTATAGTTTGCATACACTTCAACTAATTTCACGGGATATATATTACCTTTAGATCCCACTAGCAATAGAATAAGTCATTTAGTATTTTTGTCTTCGCAGAAAAGTAAACCTGAGACCTCATATATCGTTCCAACTTATTTTATTGATCACTAGACCAGTTCATTAGGTCTTTCGTTCTAACTACTTATTCTATTCTTTCTAAGTACCACAACTCTAATATGCCATTCTTTCAATATCTTTACATGGGAAGATGGGAAAATGGCTTATTCCGCATTAACCTAAGCCCGCCATTAACATATTTTACATTTTTTTTGAAACTTCCTACTAATTTTTTTTTTTGCTTCACTAGTTAAGGTATAATAAATGAACAATGAGTACCAATTAGAGGTTTAGAGTTCGAGTCCCTGGGTATGGAGTACCTTTATTATGGAGCACTTTATTTGCCAATATGAGATTTTTTAGTGCGAATTCAAATTTAATCGGGTCACAATATAAATACCGGTCATCGGGTGAAAACCAAAAAAAATGAGTGGACTTAGCTTGAGGATTGCACATGGATATAGACATGGACATCCTTTATATTGTGTATTCTAGTCAAACATCATAGGGGATCCACGACAAGGATCCGAAAATGAAATATCTTAGTTCATATATGTTGCTTTTATTAATTTCTAGTAAAACCTGAATTCAATTATTGAATCAAAACATCAACTTTCTTAATTTTGTATTTTATTTATTTTGTGTTCTTTCCCTCCTCCACCACCTTCTTACAAGCTTATATAAAAGAAAAAAATAATGGAAAAGAACATGTTTTTTGACTATTGTTGTTGGTGTTTGAGTAGACAAGAAAACGAAATATAATGGTATAGGATAATTCTCTTTTTATTTTTTTTGGTTTCCAAATTATAGTCTAAAATATGAGATAAATGCTAGGATTGAAAAAATCAGGTGTCATGTGGAAGCTAGCAAAATAAATTTTGACTGATGATAAATCATACAACAAAAGAGAAATCTATCAAAAGAGATGCAAACATTTAACGTGGTTCGGTCAATTGACATACGTCCACGGTGGAAGTAAGCAATCCACTACATAAAAGAGAGTATAAAATATCGAGAGAATAACTTCACAAGAGGCAAACACAAGCGGCACACTAACACTTATCCCGTAAAGTTCCCCCATAAACACAACCCTCAAACCCCATATGGCTACATTATGTATTCTATTGAATGAGAAGGAAAAATCTTTAATTTATAGAAGTCAAATCATTTTCCTGCACGTAAAGGGACTAGCCAAATATGGGAGATTTATAGTAGAAGGAAAATCCAATTAAGGCAATTATATTGCCTTTTCCCTTCAAAAGATAGGAAAACCAAATATGGTAAGAAATCATGACAAACACCTAACAATTCTCCCCCTTGGCCTGAATTTCCTGAAAAAACAACTTTGATCCACCTTCTTTTCATAGTCTTCAACAGGTCACATCTCCAAATTTCCACACGAAGTTTGTCTCAACGTGCGTAGCACACCAGCCAAATTTCTCAGACAAAAATCAAGATAACCGTCAAATAGGTTGTGGCTAGAACTGAACTAGCCAAGATGAACTTGTCTTCAATCTCACTCTGATATCACTTATTAGGACCGAAAAAATCAGGTGTCATGCGGAAGCTAGCAAAGAAAATCTTGACCGACGATAAATCATACAACAAAAGAGAAATCTACCAAAAGAGATGCAAAAATTTAGCGTGATTCGGTCAATTGACCTACGTCTACGGCGGAGATGAACAATCCATTATATATAAAAATATTACAAAATATCGAGAGAACAACCTCACGAAGAGGCAAACACAAGTAATACACTAACACTTGTCCCGTAAAGTTCTCCCCCGAAACACGACTCCAATTATGGCTACATTGTGGATGCTATTGAATGAGAAGGAAGGATACTTAATTTATAGAAGTCAAAAGTTTTTCCTGCATAAGGGAAAACCCAATTAAGGTAATTATATTGCTCTTTTCCTTCAAAAGATAGAAAAACTAAATGTGCTAAGAAATCAGGACAAACACCTAACAATAAAAAAGGATAATCATCAAATGAGAGCCGATAATTAAAATCAATTCCTCCTATAATTATAATGTGTTCAGAAGCAATAATTTGAACTTTATATTTGACCGTTTGGTATTGATTGTTCAAAAAATTTCTTTTTGGATTATCCGATAAACCATCCAATAAACGCCCAATAATTATTAATTTAATACCAATTTGTCTGTTGCCTTATTGGATGGCTAGTGAATTACTATATTTATAATATGATAACCGATAAGCCGAATTTTTAAGCATAATTATCCGTCTGATCCGCCCGCAAAGCACCCCGAATAGAAATAAACAATTTATGGAAAAATATGAATATGAATAATTTATACATTGAATACTACATTGGATACAACATTGGATGCCACATTGGATATTACATTGGATGACATGTTGTGAATAGCTTAAAGATTAAATCTCTTATTTTATGTTCATCATCTTTACTTTTTATGCATATAAAGACTATATAATTACAATAGAAATTGAAATATAATTGAAGATGAAAATCTTTTCCTTTTCTATATCTCCATTTCTTGTTCATATTTTACTTTACTTTTATTTTTTTGTTCCATATTATTACTTTGAGTTATATTTCATAACAAAAATTCTACGAGAACAAATGATGTTGGGCCAGTTACACTCTGTTCAGTTCAGGCCTATTCAAGATTCTAGAAAACATAGACATCAAAGTGGAAGTTGGAAACATTCTTTGACATAGTCATTACAATTATTTTCAAATTTTTTATTATTTGACTAATGATTACGATAATATTTTTTTTAAAGTTCTAAGAGGAATTTATTGGAATATTATGTATGGACAATGAATCATATGGTTAAAAGATTAAAGTTGCAGCCTCCACCCAATGATATGGTCAATCATCAATAAAGTGTGAAAGAGATTTACGAAGTCTCAAGTTCAAATTTTAGTAGAGTTAAAAAATACCTATGGGTCGTTTGGTAGAATATATGGATTTTTATCTATGTATGTCATATACAAAACCTTATGACCTACCATATTTAAGGTTTGTGTTTATTATATTTAAGCATACCAAATTTCAATTTATGTATCATAATTCAAATTAAGTCTTTAATTATAGCCTCATTTATTGTAAGCTTTAATTTAGGAATTGTATCTTCCAAAGTTTTATACTACCCGCTTCTCTCTCCTCTCCCACAATTTACCTACATTTATTTCCTCCCCCCCCCCCCCCCACACGATTTTTCTTCAGTTTTTTCCCCCATTCTCGTACAGCTCTAACCCACAAATTTCATCATTTTCTGTTGAATCCCCACCATTTTCAACTCCCATTCCAACTTTGTATTCAACTCAGAAATCATGAAAAAATTAAATACTCCACAAAAAACCCATCAAAAGTTGTATTAGCAGATATTTCGTCTTTTGATTTGGGTATTTTAACACCTAAATCACCACCAAAAAACCCACAATCTACACATGCAAGCGAAAAAACTACAGGTATTTCATCTCTAAGACAAATTTGTGCTGAAATGTGAAGCAAGCATTTGTACGATGTTGATGCTAGTGGAGTAGATAAACCAGTCGACAAACAACTGAAGCGCAATGGGAAAGAGTTGAGGGTAGATGATGATTTTGTAGAAGATTCACCCAAACTTCCAACTGGGAAAAAACCAAAGGTGTCTCCTTCATCGTCAACACAAAAAAAAAACCCTAAAAAAAATTACCAAAATTGGTTCCTCAAAAATTTTCATTAAAGGTAAACTATATTTATTTGTCCTCACTGTTTTGTAGTTTAATTTTGGTTGCCAAAAAATATTCTTCAAGTGTTTATTTGGTGTTCAAGTGTTTTTTGGCAAAATTTGATATGGTCTCAATTTTATAGATTATTTGTCGCAATTTTATAGGTTTATTTGGCACTGTGATTACTAGACAGTCTATAAATATAGTTAGATTGTAGTTGATTTCTAGTTCGCTAAGTAAATTGTAGTTATGGTTTTTGTACTGCAACTTGTATAGTTGTTACATTTAGCTTCATTCTCAATGCAATTATACTACATTTTTTCAAGGTTACATTAAGTAACTGTTATATTATTCTTCTTTGTTTTTTCAGGTGTATTTTTGTAAAATGTGGTCTGGTCCTAATTTTGTAGATTTTTGTCTTAATTTTGTAGTTTAATTGGAGCCATGCCTCTTAGACAATTTATAAATGTAGTTAGTTTGTAGTTGATTTGTAATCTGATGGTTAAACTTGTAGGTATGATATGTTCCATTGTATCATGTATTGCTGATATATATAACTTCATTCTAACCACAGTTAATATACATTTTTTTCAGAATGTCCTTACTTTGCTCAACAAAATGTTGATTATGGTGTGCTTTGATTCCACAGTTTGTGTGATCCTAGCATACCTAGCCAGATTCAGGCTTTACTATCCCCAAATCGACTACGTGTTTTCAAAAAAACATGTTTTGGTTACTTATTAGATCTTCCCCCAATATGTATGCAAAACCAGTCCCTTCATCTTCTAATGAAATATGAGTTGTCAAAGTCTACTAACACATACTTTTCTGTTCTTTTAAAGGGTGAAAATTTGATTTTTTTTCATTGAGAGAATTTGGGTTGATAACTGGTTTTAATTGTGTGAATACTTTTATGGTTACAATTCCAACTATGTTAGCCCTTTAATGAATACATAGTTCCCTAACAAAGAAAGGGTTGAGAAATGGCACTGAAAAATGTAGTCACTAACAAAGCATGGGCAAACGATGTGGATGTGGTGCAGTTGTGCGTCCTTTATATGTTTGAATTTTTTGTTTGTCCTTCAGATAAGGACCATGTTACTTTCATAGACAAGTTTATGTTCTTTCTAATCGAGTCTGCTAATTTTGAGTCGTACCCATGGGGTACCAAATCCTTCAAGCAGGTTATTGAATTTGTCTGACATCGTCTCAATCCCAATGTACATTCTTATCTTATAAGGGGATGCTCATTAGCCTTGAAAGTGTGGCTATATGAGTGTTGCTCTTCCGTCAGCACCGAGCTTACACGGTGTTCTGAATTGATTCCTCGGGTTTTAAGATGGTCAGCTACAAAGGGACATATTTGGTTAACTGCAATTGATGACAAGATGATCAAGCCTGAGTGGATAAGGCGTTTTTTAAACTTTTGTATGATTCTACAATCACAGTTATAGTAAATACATTTCATCTACATTTTTCTTTTCAATTGAATTAACTGTCACTTCCATCGTTCAGTTCACAAACATGGTTGAATCTGGAGAAGAGCTTGGAGTGCTTAATCTCCTAGAGAAGATTCAATATGAAGATGAAGAAGTTGCTCAACCATCAAATGTTCCAACTGCTGATTCAATATGCCGTTAAGTATGTCATTTTTATGTAATAAATGTTGAAGATAACATTCCACAGTCACCAATTCATGGTATAACAGTGACTGAAGTTGTCTAGGAATGCATTGATAAAAAAGATGAGACTGAAGTTGTGCCTGAAGGCATTGAAAACAAAGGTGTGACATTGGATGATTTTGAGCTGCCGGAAAGCCTATCACAGTTGGTCATGTATGGCGAGCCCATACAAGATTAATCAACCCCCGTTCATTCAGGACGAACAAGGATACCGGAAAAACATGCACGATCACCATTCACTCCCATGTATAGTACTGAAGGCAGCACATCTGTTGGGCCCAAATATTTTACCTAAAGCACCACTTCACAAGTGTCATAGGCGAAGATGTAGATCCTGAATTGATAGATAGATTCACAATGATATACCATCGCACTGACGAAGTATCTAGGAGGTATAATGCTTAAATTTACACTGTCTGTTCACCCTTTTTAGACTTTAAAGTTGTAAATCTTTTTGTATTTGATTCATTCTTTTGTTATTACAGGAGGAAAGATTTCTTTTCAAATAAAGATAACCAAATCAATCCTTGGCTGGATTTGGGTTGTGAGAAGATTGATAAGAAGGACTGGTTTTATGCCCTTGCTCACCCCGGACAAGTAATCAATAGCACAATAAGTATATAATGTCTACAATCATTCACAATATTTGTTTTGTCTTCAACTGTGTGGTGCAATTGTAGTTCTGTATTTAACTATGATGTTTAAATGTAGTTATCTTTTAGACATCATATATATGTTACTATATTTAGTCTTCAACTGTAAAATTTTGCTTTTTTTGATCCTTATGCAATCAGTGTGAAAATGTAGTTACGGTGTAGTTTTTATGTAAATATGATGGGTCAATTGTAGATATAGTACTTGTTTTATATATCTTTCATGCTAAATGCCATTAAATTTCATTTTCTGAGGAACTAGGTCTAACTGTTATGTATCTGTAGTTATGGGTTGTTAAAGTGAAGCAAGCTGTAGATTTTTTCATAAATTCCAATTGTAGTTAATATGTAGCTATTTTGTAGATGTGATTGGCTACACTGTAACTTATTGTATATTGCACTTTTACTTTGGCAGCACATTGATGTTATTATGTAATATCTAAGAAAAAGGGGAAAATATGGCCCCAACATCCAGGCTACGTTTACAACAACTGATTGCTTGTTCCAGATAAAGATTGAAAGAATCTATGAGAAGTTCACTAGTTCTCCACTGGATCAAAGGAATTCGGTTGTTAAAGCTGAGGATGATATTGGAGAATATATTCTGGGCTACAGAATTCTTGCTAATGTTGCATGGGATCTTGTTGACTATGTGCTCATGCATGTTAACCTTGTGGAGAACTTTCATTGGTTGTTGCTAGTTTTGACATAAAGGACCGACAACTTTACGTTTATGATTCATTGGTGAGAGCAAACCGTAATCAAACAGTTCAGACATTGGTTGAGAAATTTTCAATCATTATTCCTCTTTATTTGTCATGCACTGGTTTCTATGGTAAACGCAAAGACATTGACTTCAAGACTACAAAGTCATACATAGAGAAACCAGTTACAGACCATCTCGACATACAATGGATGGTTGCTGAGATTCCACAACAAAAGGAAGGCTCACTGTAAAAAAACTAATCTCCCTTTCTATATGTTTAATTATTTTTTTTAATCTTTTGTTATATAATGAAAAATTCTCATCTTATGCAGGGATTGTGGTGTATTTGTGGCTGCCTTTGTGGAGTATATTAGCATTGGTGATTTGTCTATCCCAAAGGAAGATCTCTTAGCACCTAATCTACTTTTGGATACCGCAAGCACAAATCAGTTGTGACTTTTAAATATCTCAATAATCTTTTGACTGCAGTCAAGTGTGACTCCTTTGGATCTGCTTGGAAACGATCACAAAGTCCTACACAGAAAACAATGTCAGGTCTGTTGGCAGTAAGAAACAAAAGTGAACCAATCATACCCTTGTACACCTTTTGATCAACTGATGAACCATGTTCATCAGCATCTAACTTTGTGGTAGTTGCAATAGGAGTATTTATTTCTTTGGATTCTTCCATTTTAAATTTCTTGATCAGTTCTTTCGGGTACTTCTACTGATGAATCATTGTACCGTTTGGACTTTGTTTGATTTGCAACCCTAAGAAGAAATTTAGTTCTCCCATCATACTCATTTCAAATTCACTGCCCATTAGTTTTGCAAAATCATTGCTCAACCTCTCTGCAGTGGCCCGAAAAATTATGTCATCGACATAAATCTGAACAACTAGAAGATCTTTACCATTTTCCTTTAGGAACAAAGTACTATCAATTTTATCTCTTTTGTACTCATGCTCCAGAAGGATTTGACAATCTTTCATACCAAGCTCTTGGGGCTTGCTTGAGGCCATAAAGAGCCTTATCCAATTTGTATACATGATCAGGACATTCTTTGCTTTCGAATACAGGAGGTTGCTTCACAAACACTTCTTCTTTGAGATAGCCATTTAGGAATGCACTTTTCACATCCATTTGATAAAGAGTGAATTCCATATGTGCTGCAAAGGCTATGAGAAGTCTATTGCTTCAAGTCTTGCAACTGGAGCAAAAGTCTCATCATAGTCAATGCCTTCCTCCTGACTATAATCTTGAACCACCAACCTTGCCTTGTTTCTTGTAACTGTTTCATCTTCATCCAGCTTGTTTCTGAAGACCCATTTTGTCCCAATGACTGACCTGTCCTTGGGTCTTGGAACTAAGTGCCAAACTTTGCTTCTTCCAAACTGATTGAGTTTTTCTTGCATAGCATTTTATCCAGTATGCATCTTGTAGAGCTTCACTCACATTCTTAGGTTCAGTCAGGGACAAAAAAGCATCAAATGCACACAGATTCTTCAGTTGTGATCTAGTCTTTACTCCAGATGTGGGATCATTGATTATGTTCTCAATGGGTGAGAACTCGGATACCTGTAATATTTTCCCACCAGTTGATTTCTGCTAGCTTCTCCTTCATTATTTTGTTGTAGAAGCATAGGTTCAGGTACAGGTCCCTCTAGAGAATTTTGTGCATTTTCTCTCAAATTTGTTCCCCCTATCAGATTGCCCAGTGTAAAAGGACCTGTTCCAACACCTGTTTCTTCCTTGGATGCCTCCTTGACTTGTGCTGTAGCTTCAGTCAGTTGTCTTACCAGTCCAATGGCTTCATCTTCATGTTCATGTCTCTCAGAAAGAGTGTTAGTTTCATCAAAAATAACATGTATACTATTTTCTACACATAGAGTTCTTTTATTAAATACTTTATAAGCTTTGCTATGTGAAGAATATCCCAAGAATACTCCCTCATAACTTCTGGGATCAAACTTACCAAGGAAATCTTTGCCATTATTGTGCACATAGCACTTGCAACCAAAATCCCTTAGGTGAGATATATTTGGTTTTCTCCCTTTAGTTAACTCATAGGGAGTTTTCTCTACCAATGATCTGGTCATACACCTGTTTATTATGTAGCATGTTGTAGTTTACTGGAAAGTAACATGGTCATTTCCATATCCTCAAGGGTCCTGCTCTTTCTTTCAACTACCCCATTTTGCTGAGGAGTTCTAGGGGCAGAGAAATTATGATCTATTCCATTTTCATCACAAAATTCAGCAAACTTAGCATTTTCAAATTCAGTTTCATGATCAGACCTAATGGATGAAAGTTGATTTCCTAATTGTTTCTGGATTTTTCTAATAAAGGTTGTGAACATTTCAAATGCTTCATCTTTAAGGGTTAGGAATAACACACAGGTAAATCTAGAGTAATATCAACCAACACCGTGACATATATGTTACCACCTCTGCTCATGGCTCTCATAGGACCATAGAGATCCATATGAACCAGTTCCAACGACTTGGACGAGCTTACCATTTTCTTAGATTTAAAAGATGACCTTACCTGCTTCCCCCTTGCACATGCCTCACAAACTTTGTCTTCCTTGAACTTGATATTAGGTAGCCCTATCACCAAGTCCTTGGAGACTAATTTGTTTAATTGATTTAGACGAGCATGACCAAGTCTTTTGAGCCAAAGGGGGGATCATTTATTATCACACTGAGACAAGTAAGTTCATTTTCAGAAAGAGTTGACAAATCTACAATGTAAATATTGTTAACTCTTCTTCAATGCAAAACAATCTTGTCTGTAGTAAGGTTAATCACAAAACATTTTAAGGAAGTGAAAGTCACTAGATTACCTCTGTCACACAACTGTGACACACTTATCATGCTATATTTCAAGCCATCTATCAAGTAGACATTCTCAATGGAATGAGAGTATGTCTTTCCTACCTTTCCAACCCAATGATCTCACCTTTCTTTCCATTTCCAAAAAGACATTGCCTTCTCTTAGGTTCTCAAGTGAAAGAAACTGGTCATTGTTACCAGTCATATGTTTTGAGCAACCACTATCCATGTGCCAAATTTGACTGCTTCCTTTCACTTAGACCTGCAACATGAAATCAGGGGACCCAATCTAGATTCTTTGCCCATCCAGGGAGTTTGTGTTTTTCTTGAACAAAATGTTGTTATACCTCATTTTAACAGAGGTCAAACTAGAGAGAGTTTAATTATGAAGGTTTAATTAATAAGAGAGAGTCACCACCTAATTATTTTTTAACGGTGAATTAGGACACCAATTTTAACTAAGTAAAAATTAACTCTGTTTTATGGTGTGTTTTGTAGAAAATCATTCTATCCATGATATGTGTGTTTTGGTTGTATTAGCATGATTTTCAGGTATAGGTTTTGATGAATGACAAACAACGAAGTCGATGAATGACAAACAATGAAGTCAAGTGTCGAACAATGTTATTATATGACAAACAATCAAGATTGAATGCCGAGAAGCATATTGATGACGGAATTGCATAGACAAACCAAAGACGAGCTCAAAAGTTCAAGACCGAAGACCTAAGGCATAGGTCGTTAGGTAGAACAAATGTAAGAGCAACGTTTAAAGTTATCTCGTCTTTTGGCTCAACATAGGTCATCATAAATATGCATAAAATCATTTTATCAAATCATATTTCAAATACTTCAAACAAAATGATTTCAAATATTTTCATTTTAGCCAAAATGAATTTTAAACATGTCTTTCAAAGCTGGACAGAAATAATCGATTATGCTTATGTTGATAATCGATTATGTTAAGACAATGTAAACCGGAATTTACAAAACAGCAAAATAATCGATTATCAGAAGTGCATAATCGATTATCTTGTATCCGTTGCCAAGTTTTTGAACACTGTAACAAAATAATCGATTATGCATATCACAATAATCGATTATCCTCCTGAAAATCAGCTTCCGATTTTGTAACGGTAAGCTGATAATCGATTATCCAAATCTGATAATCAATTATCTTGGCATAAAATCAGCATAATTGATTGCCAATTACAACGGACATACTACTTCTACCACCTATAAATAGAGGTCTTTTGAGCTGAATTGAAACAAACACCTCTCATTATTCATATACATATTGATCATCATTTGTGCATCATTATAGAGCTTTTGTTGAGCCATTTGAGAGACAACTTTGAGTTGTTCATAGAGCTAATATTGTATCTCTTTATCTACTCTTTTGAGAGAGTTATTGTTGTAAAAGAGAAAGGTGTTTGAGAAGACCACATCTTCTCATTGATTGTCGGGTTTGCTAAGTACCCTCAATCTTAGTGGTTGAAGTCTTGTGGTGCGGTATCCACGAGCAAGGTGAAGTCTTGAGGTGCGGTATCCTCGAGCAAGTTGAAGTCTTGTAGAGTGTACATCTACGAGCAAGTGTAACGGTTTGTTAGGCACCCGTAAGCTTAACGGAGTTAGTGGAATCTCGAGAGAGTCTCTCGGGGACTGGACTAACCACAAGTTGTGGTGAACCAGGATAAATTCGGTGTGTTCTTTCCTTACTATTTTAATTACCGAATTTATTTTATTCCTGCAATTTTAATTTCGCAATATTTATCAATATTCTCATGCCGCACTATTCACCCCACCCTCTAGTGACTGGCATAAATCCTAACATGTTTAACCTTAAAAATTCTAGGTAAGTGATCTAATTAATCCTATAAGGAAGGTTGTTAAAGCACCATATATGATCCGTTAATAACAGTTAACCAGCCAAACTTAGGTTAATTAACATAATAATTGATGAAGGTGGTTAAAATCTTTTATAGTGATTGAACAAGGGTAACTTAAAAGAAATCTCAATGTATAGGACGACTTTTAAAAGACAAATTTTATTCAACTTGAAAATCTTGAAGTAGCAAAATACTTTAGATTCCAGAAAGTAAGCTAAAAATGTTTTCACGATGGAATGGAAATTTTATTAAGCTTATAACTTTTTTAGAAAAAAAGGCTTCATATGTACTTTAGAAAAATATTCAACTAGACTTGAGCATCTTGTGCTTACTCAACGCCATTAGAAAAGATTTAATGAAAGGTTTTTTAAAGCATTATTTTTAAAGAGAACGAATTCCAAATTCTTGCATCTGAAGCCTATCTTATGTGATTAAAATAGTAGTAAATCGATTATAAGAAACAAGGATAACTAAATACAATCACTAATCTGAATTTTAACATATAATCTAAAAATAAAAAAAATGAAGTCAAATCATACAAGTGTAGTTAAATAGCAAGAATGATAATGAAAAGAAAAGAAAGACGCCATAAGCGAACGCGTTTCGCTTGTTTTCTTGCTATCTGGTGCATCTATAGGAATATGAGATATGACGACTCCATGTTCGGGTAGTGCTGAGTCTCGGGTGAGACTTCATTTTTGCGCCAAGTATATATGCAAACAAAATAAATAACAGAATTAGAGTACGGTAAAGGGTCAAAACTGCCCTCAACGTATTGACTCCGGAACAAAATTGCCCTCCGTCAACCTTTTTAGGTCGGGTCGGGTCTTGGGTGAGAATTGATTTTGGGTCAAGTTTATTTAATGGCTAATCAAAACGTGACACGTGGAATTAAAAAAATTAAAAATTAAATACAAGCATCCCGACTGACCCGACCCAAAAAACACCAAACCCTCTCTTCATCTTCCTCACAACACACCCTCTCTAACCGTAAACCACCAAACGACCTCCCATGACTACCCCGTTGCTTCATCTTCCCCGTCCAGCCCGTCACCTTCACATCGCCGGAAAACTTCACAACCAAACAGCCCTCCATCACGAACCAGGCGTCCAGCCCGTCCCCCATAACCAAGCCATGAAAAACCAGCCCCCCATTGGATAGGAATGACCAATCCACTTTAACTGAAGATGAATATATGTGATATATCAAGCTCTTTACATTTGTTGGAAAGCGGGAAATCTCATTACACTTCAAGCCTGTTACTAGCAAATTGGGACATATAAAGAACGGAAAAAGGGTCAAAACTGCCTTCAACGTATTGACTCCGGAACAAAATTGCCCTCCGTTAACCTTTTTGGGTCGGGTCGGGTCGGGTTGGAATTTGGGTGAGAATTGATTTTGGGTCAAATTTATTTAATGGCCAATCGTTACGTGACACGTGACATTAAAAAATAATTAAAAATTAAATACAAGCATCTGTTAGATTTTGGGTGTAGAAGTATGCCACAAATTTAACGGTGGGGGCATTTTCTTTGCAAAAGGTAAACGGAGGGCAATTTTGTTCCAGAGTCGATAGGTTGAGGGCAGTTTTGACCCTTTACCGTTAGTTCTATGTAATATACAAAAATAGAAGACACAAGATGAGCATATCTTTGCTCCTTCAGTTCTGTAACGATCCCGAAGCTAAAAAAACAATATACTACATACAAATGATTCCTCCAGTTTATAGTATTTCCTTTTTGTTAAAGAGAAAATCAGTATGCTTTCAACTTGTTATATCAAATTAATAAAAGTAAAACACTTTTACCCAGTATTAGGATCACTAGAACAAAGTATAATAGAATTTCATACAACATCTCAAGGGAGTGTTTTAGAACTCGAAAAGACATTTCACCTTAAATAACCACATTTTTACTTCTTTAGAAATGTGAGAAAAATCTTAGAAATGTGATCTCGAACCCAAACAGACTTCTATACATGTAGTATCTATATGAAGAGATCCTAAGTATTGGCTTTTAGACATAATTCTGTGAAGCAAACTATCCCTTTAAACACAAAAATATTTGATAGTTGATCCCTAAGATCCTAACAACATGTTGAAACCAGTAAAGTTTAAATTGTATTTTAAAACACAATCCAACTTCATGGCGTGAAAAGCAAAAGTTTGACAAATTTGGGACGGAGAGGTAGCATTGGGACGAAGAGGTAGCCTGGGCCTCACGGCCGACCTGGCGGGTTTTTTTTTTAAGGCAATGTATAATATAGAATATATTTTATATAGTGTACTAAGTTATTAGTATAGTATATATAATATACATATTTCATTGTATATTGTGTTGTAGTAATTAGTATATATTGTATATTATGTATATATTATGTTGTAGTAATTAGTATAGTCATATCTTTCTTAGTCTTCCTTCCCCCAATTGAATGAGCAGAACAAGGTACTAATACCACCATTAAAAGGAAAAAGACTAAAACAAGATGTGTCAAACGTGATATTAGTAATTAGTATATTGTGTTGTACTAATTAGTATATATGTATATTCCCTTATATATTTTCTTGATATATATTCTCTTATATAATTTCATGTAGTATATATATTATAACATATATAGTTATATATTTTGTTGTAGTATATATTGTATCTCTTATGTATAATGTATATATTAGCTTATAAATAATTCGAAGTAAAGACAAAAAAATATTGAGAAAAAAGATATTCAAGGATGTCTTATAATTTTTATTACCCAAAATAGCATATCTTTCTTAGTCTTCCTTCCCCCAGTGGAATGAGCACAACAAGGTACAAATACTAGACCCGTCAACCAGGCCGGGTTGACCCGGGACCGGCCCGGACCGGTACAACCCGGGACCGGACCGGACCGGTAGAGGGGGCCGGGCTGGGCTAGGTTCAAAGGGGGTAGGGGGTTGATCCGTTAAAAATCTTTTTTATTCGGAACCGGACCGACCGGCCCGGTACGGTGAACAGTACCGTGAACCGGTACAGCCCGGACCGGACCGGCCCGGTTCAACGGTAACTTTTTTTTAAAAATTTTTTTTTTGAATTGACGGTGCCCACATTTCCGTTGGCAATGGCTACAGATCCGTTGGCCAATGGATTTCTTGCAAAAATGGTCGTTTTTCATTTTTTTTGTATTTATTAAATTACAATATTAACCCTTCTTAAAATCTATAAATACCCCTCATCTCTTCTTCATTTCTTCACTCAAAAATCTTATCTCAATCTCAATTCTCAAATTATCAATCTATCTCTTCCCTTCAATTTGCAAGATTACATATTTTATTTGTTACTCTTTTCCCGAATTTAATTTATCGCAATTTGTCATTCGGAATTTGAAGCTTGAAGTTCAAAATTGAAATACTTGCTTGAAGTTCAATCGTGGTAACACCGGATTTGCGTAATCAAGTGCTCAATTTATTGTCAAATTCGGTGCACTCCCTCCAACTCTTTCTCTTATTTAATATTTTAATCGCATATTTGATTATATTTTAATTTTTACAATATGTTTAATGCTGCTAAAAGAGCGTGTAGAAAAGTTACTGGTAGGGGTGGAAGTAAAAAAAGAGGTAGTCCTGTAGCTTCTAGTAGTAATAGTAATGACCCAATAACACATGTTTCTGAATCATCGCCTAATTTGCAAGATGTAGAAATTGATTATGAACAATTACAAGAAGATTATGGAATAGAAGATAATGAAATTGGAATAGAAGATGAGATACCACCTACACCTAGTAGTGGAAATGTTGGTAGTATTGGAGTTGGAGTTGCTAGTGCTACAAGCGGTAGAAGACCACCAGTTGCTCCAACTTCTACTCGTAAAAAAAGAAGTCCGGTTTGGAAATTTTTTGAAATAATAGAAGGTACTGATAGAGTTAAGTGCAAACTTTGTAATGAAACTTTTAAACATTTGACCGGAGGTAATTTAGGGGGGACTGGGACACTTACTAGACATATGTCGGGTACCCATCCTATAGAATGGGGATTTAATGGGAATGGAAGTCAAACAACTATTAACCCTACTACTGGAAGTCTATTAAAATATAATAAAATGAGGGATCGGGAGGAACTAGCAAAAATGATTACTTTGGGTTGTTTACCTTTTTCTTTTGCTTCTTCATCGTATCTTATTACGTATATTCAAAGGATTTACAATCCATTATTTAAAGGTGTCCCGAGAAGTATTTGTAGAGCAGATATCGTTAGACTTCATGGACAATATCAAACATACATACGTTATTTGTTTAGTCACTTTCCTTCTAGAGTATGTCTAACTTCTGATATTGGTCATGCTGTTAATGGAAATGATTATTTGACAATTACATGCCATTGGATAGATGATAATACTTGTATGCAAAAACGTATTATCGCTTTTAAATATGATGAAGATCAGAGTCATACTGCTACGTTTATAAGTAGTACAATTGTTGATGTTGTTGAATTTTATAATCTAAACCAAAAAGTTTTGTGTATGTCTTTTGATAATGCTTCAAACAATAATGCTGCAGTTTTAATTTTAAAATTGCATTTGCAACCACCTCTTAACGATATTTTTTATGTTAGGTGTGCATGTCATGTTTATAATTTGATTGTTAAAAGTGGCCTTGATTTATTTTCAGTTGAGATTACTCATGTTAGAAGAGCAGTTTGTGTTATTCAGGGAAATAATAGACAATCTAGAATAAAAGAATTTAAAACAAAGTGTATGCAGTATAACCTTACACCTAGATTCATGCCAGACGAAGTTGTTACTTGATGGAATTATACATATATATTTTTAAAATATTGCTACAAATATAGATTTCCTATTACTGCAGTTGCTAATGCACATTGTACTGATCCTAGGCGTATGTTAACAAGTGATACTTGGGATGTCATCAATGATGTTGATAAATTTTTACATAAATTTTATACTGCTACTGTTGTGTTTTCTGGCGCATATTACCCAACTGTTACTACGGCTTTAGTACATATAGCTGAAATTTCTTTGCTACTACATGAATTTAAGAAGAAAGAAAAATATATGAATGTTATTGTAAGTATGCAAGCGAAATTCAAAAAATATTTCTTTTCAATTCCTCCAGTTTACTTAATTGGTGCAGTTTTAAATCCTTCTATTAAAATGTCTGATTGTCACCAATTAATGAATGCTTTATATACTTATATGGAGATTGGAGAATCTGAAACCCCAAATTTATATGATTCTATGAACAAACTAAATGAATATTTGCAACAACTATATAATTATTATGCAAATGAATGTGATAATACTGCTCGTGCTTCTGACAATGTTAATCCCGCTATGCAATGTAGCAGTTCTTCTAATGTGGATGATGAAGGCCTTGATAGTTTTAATATTTTTTCTACATTTTCTAACACTCAAACCAGTAGCAGGAATATTGATGAGCTTCAATTCTACTTGCAGAAGCAAAAAGAGTCTCGCACAAAGGACTTTTCACCGTTGGGATGGTGGCATGAAAATGCAAAGCAATTTCCTGTTCTTTTCGCTATGGCTCGTGACGTGCTGAATGTGCCAATTTCTACCGTTGCATCGGAGAGTGCATTTAGTCAAGCAAGACAACAACTTGGAGACACCCGCCACTCATTGGGAAGCAATGCTTTGGAAGTTTTAGTATGTTTAAGAGATTGGATTAGACCGGAACGAAGAAATCAAGGAAAGGAAGATGTTGATAGCCCAGAAGACGAAGAAATTGGAGATATATTAACCCATGGAAACCCATCGAAATTTAACTCCCCAGAAGAAGGTCAATCAGTTCATATTGATTATGATGAACTTGCTAAGGCGATGCAAAACATTTGAAATTACTACTTCACTAGTTTACTTGTTAGAAAAAATGTAAACATTTTATTTTCTACTTATTAATTTGAAATTGAGAAATAAAGTAGCACTTGCAATAAGTGCAAATTTTTCCCATCTTACTTGTATTTATGATTTCATTCAATGATTACAAAGTATTAACATAATTATAACTTAATAGTTATACTTAATTTAAAAAAAAGTTGAAAATATACTAAACCCGGCCCGGCCCGGCCAGGCCCCTTTCAACCCGTAACCCGTATGGTTCAATTGTAACCCGAACCAACCCGGCCCCTTAGCAACCCGTTCTGTTCGACCGGAACCCGGACGGGTCAGAAAAAATCCGACCCGGCCCGGACCGGTAGACCCATTAGCCACCTTTAACAAATACCACCATTAAAAGGAAAAAAAAAACTAAAAGAAGATGTGCCAATGTACATCATAATCTACATTGTATCTCTAACAAATCTCATAAATCCGTCAAGGTTGGGAGGTTGTGTTGGTGGAAACGAAACTTGTTCATCACCACTTCCTGGCGAAGCCGAATCCTCCGAAAGTTCTGCTATCATTTCTTCATAGGCTTCATCTATCGCCGGTTGTGATTCTGCAATTCCAAAGTTTCTTCTTTCCGCGCGGATCCAATCTCTAAAAAGCACCGATTTTTACAAATTTATCCCTCATCGCCGCTCTATGATCACCGATTTGTAGTCTTGCTTGACTGAAAGCGCTCTCCGATGCAACAATTGATAAAACATCCCGAGCCATCCTTGCAAGAACCGGAAAATATTTTTTCCTAGACTTCCACCATTCCAAAAGATTGAAAGAGCCGTCTGGATTCTCATTTTCAAGTCCCTGAGACAAGTAAACTTGAAACTCATTTAGATGTGAAGTTTTATCATAATTATCACCTTGAGAACCCCGGAACTCCGTCCAAGATTTAAGAGTTGTTAAGCCCGCAACTCTTTTAGACGATTGTGAGCTAGACGAAGTAGGGGTTGGAATATTTGGCATAGCATGCTCTAAGGCAACTTTATAAGCATTATAAACTGTTTGACCATTAATTTTAATTGATGCTTTTGCATCTGCAAGGGTAGCAATTTCCTCGTTTGAATATCTAAAGCCTTATAAATATTTGATACCAAAAATGAGGACCCCAATTTCATTGTAGGATTTAACATTGCAGCAACACCAAAAATAAGAGGGATTGGGAAAAAATATTTTTTAAATTTTTGTTTCATTTATAGCAAATTCATGAATATCCCCACCCTCGCCAAATTCAACAAACAAATCAGCTAGTGCGACAACAATATAAACTAAATAGTTTAAAATAGTAGGATAATATTACCCAAAAAATACATTAGTAGAAACTTGAAAATGTTCTAAAAATCTAAAAGAATTTTAACATTCGTCCAATCTTGGGTAGTAAGCATTTCATTATCATCCTCACCACCTACCCGAGAATTAAACGTTGCATTAATTGGGTTTCTATATTCATATGCAACTACTAAAATTTCGTACATGCAATTCCATCTAGTCGGGCAAGGTTTAGGAACCTTTCTTTCTCAAGGCGTCATCACATTTTTCAAAATACTCTCTAAGTCTATTTCTACGGTTTGAATAAAAAAGCCAATTAAGAGCCATTCGAACATTTTCAATTTCTATGTTTAAAATTCGCATACTATCACCGACAATTAAATGATAAATATGACAATACATCTAACATGAAAAATATTACTAAATGCAGGATTTAGTATTTTTGTAAGCATGTCTATAGCACTAGTTTTACTACAAGCATTATCCATAGAAATTGCCATTATTTTATCGCTAAATCAAAAATATCTACAAATGTATGAAACAGTGTTAGCTATAAACTTACATGTGTGACGTGAATTAATTATTTTACACGCAATTATACGTTTTTGCATTGTCCAGTCCTCATCTATCCAATGACTTGTAACAGTTAAATAATCACAGTCATTATTACTTCTACCAATATCAGTAGTAATAGAAATCCGATTAGGTATATGAGTAAATAAATAGCGCAAATATTGTTCATATTCATGTTTGAATATATATATATATATATATATATATATATATATATATATATATATATATATATATATATATATATATATATATATATATATATATATATATATATATCGGCATTAATTGTTGCGCGAGGCCAACTTTTATAAGTAAGATTAAAAACTCTTCTAATATAATGAACTCAATTAGAATTAGAAGCAAAAGTATAAGGTAAGCACATAACGGTAATCATCTTTGCTAATTCTTCACGATCTCTATTTGGATCGTAATATAAAATACCTCCGGTGACAATGTTAATTACTAGGGTTAACTTGAGAATCTACACTTGTCCCTCTTGCTGCGCTTGCATTTGAAAAAATCTAGCCCTATCTGTAGGTTGTGTTTTTATGTGCCTAGTCAAACTACCTGTGCCGCTACGGTCTTCAGTAAATTTATGAACCAGTAATTTCCACAAGTTTTACACTTACCCTTATTTAGTTCTCTTACTTGAGTAAAAAAAATTCCAAACTAATGTTGTTTCTGTACGTTTAGTAGGTTGTCTACTAAAAGTTAGAGTTTCTACAAGTGGGTGTGCCGGTGCATTACTTGAGTTATAAACTAGATTAGTATGTGGATCATCTAAATCTGGTGCTGGGGTTTCATCATCATCATTTTCCTCTAATATAGGTTCATTAGGACAAAGAACATTCATAATTTCATTATCTAATCTATCACCTACTGCAACATCATGTAGAAATTCACTATCGGCAAATTGAAAACAAGGGTGATTACTATCAAGCATTACGGGGGGCGGAGTAGGACGTCTAGGACGTCTAGTATATACAACATATACTAATTAGTACAACACAATATACTAATTACTACAACACAATATATACAATATATACTAATTACTACAACACAATATACACATTATATATATCAATATATGCGTAATATACAATATATACTAATTACTACAACACACTATATACATAATATACAATATATACTAATTACTACAACACGATATATACTAATTACTACAACACGATATATACTAATTACTACAACACAATATATACTATACTAATAACTTAGTACACCATATAAAATATATTCTACACTATACTAATAACTACTATACAAGATGTTGCCTTAAAAAAAATACCCGCCAGGCCCGGCCCGCCAGGCCTAGGACCACTTGTAGTAGAAAGATTGAAAGAGAGATATTGATGAATTGGTGAATAAAAATGAAAGAATGAGGGGTATTTATAGTTGAGATATGAGAAAAATTGTAATTATATAAAGTTTGGGGTTAAATTAAAGTTTGGGGGCCAAATGGCTATTTTACAAAGTTCCAAATGACTCTTTTTACAAAAGAGTCGTTAATGATTTTTTTTAAAAAAAATTTATAAAAGAGTCGTTGGGCCTGCCTGGGCCCGCCAGGACCGGCCCAGGCTCGTCTGGGTCCCGGACTCACGGTTCTTCACTTCTGAACCGGCCCGTCACGGGCCTGTAGACCAGCAGACCCAGGACCGCCAGGACCGGCCCACCAGGATCGCGGGACCGGTCCGGTCCCAGTTCAGGCCTGGGCCTGGGCCATATTACACTCTTAACTTAAACAGAGACCAAATCATGTGTTTATACATTCATATTCAAGGTAGTTTCCAGTACATATCACTATAAAAAAATAAAAGACAACAACAAAGAGAGCAACTAACGTGCAAATACACTCATATGTCCATTAACATTTTATTTTAATTAATTAAGAGATAGTTTAAACCCACAATCTTTCATAATTTCATTAATGACCAAATATTGAATCACGCCTTTTACATGGAAAGTAAACTGGAGATAAGATATTTAAAACAAACAAACACTTCAGAACTTCAAATATAGGAAAAAGCGAGAAGAAAGATTTCGAAGTTACTGACCTTTTTGCGTGTAGCAAACCGAGGCACGGTCTTAGATGCACTATCGAACTCTAATTTCAAGACCGTTCCTTCCTCTCGGACAACAGCAAATTCGACTAAAATAAATAAAGATACTCAATTTTATGTAAGGGTAAATACCCAACAGAAACAGCAGGGGAGTCGAAAGAATGAGGCTTTCTAGATGAATAACAGTTAATGAACAAAGAATGATTTATAGAGAGGAAGAGCAGCGGATCTCAGTCTGGTTTTGAAGGGTGAAGGTAGCGGCTCAGTAAATCGGCGGCTGAACAGCTTTTAGCAGTGGAAAATTCACGGAAGCCTTTAAAGTGTAGGCAACTAAAAAAAACCTTGAAGCTCAAAATGGTGGCTACCCCCCCCCCCCCCCAAAAGTCTCCCTTTGCAGAAGGTAAAAGAGAGTATTTATAGAAGAAAACTAGGGTTCTTCCAATAGTGAATTTGGGCGTGATTTTTAGAATTAGGGATTCAAAATCGAGTCAGAGTCCGTTTGAACCCGAACGTTGAGAGGAGCTGTGTGCTCACGTGATTTGGTTCAGCTTCTTGTCTGAAAATGTCCATGATTTTGACTGAGACTTGAAGGTTTTCTAAAAAGAAGGGGACAGAGGCGCTGATGTCTTTCTAGGGCTAGGAATTAGGGAAAAAAATATTGACATTTTTACATATATATATATATATATATATATATATATATATACCATATAGAAAACCGTATTAACTCGCATGTTTAAGGTTTGTGTTTATTACATTTAAACATACAAATTTCAATTTATGTACCATAATTCAAATTAATGATATAATTATTGCTTCATTTATTTTATGCATGATTTTAGGAGCATATATTCCTTTTTCCTTTTTTTCCTCTTCTCTTTCCTAATGGAATTACTCATTTTGAACCTCAATTTAGGAAAATAAGACAACTTGCTATATGGAAGAAATAATTAAGAAGAAGATTTTTTGGTTTCTCCTTGTTATAACGAAGTAAACAAAATATGCAAGTGGCTCGTGTCGGTATATACCCATTATTGATGAGTACGGTCGAACATTACGAAGTAAACAAAATACCAGTCTAAAAATCAAATAATGGATTAAATAACATAAATTGGGATATATGTGAAGACATAGTTAAATTTTTAGGACAATTTTGCTTTGCTGCTGCACACTTTTCTAGTTCTAATCATCCAACTTGTAATTCTATACTTATTTATTTGAATGACATAGCTTCATTATCAAAATTGAAATGTTGAATATTAAGAATTGATTAAATTTGGTATGATTAAATTTTTTTGACACAAGATTGTAGTTTAATTGTAGTATAAATGTAACAATACAATTTAACTACAATTTACAATTTATCTACAAATTATCTACATTTTATCTACAATTCTACAATTTAACTACAAATTCTGGAAAAATATGTCTTCTTCTTCATCGACATAATTGTAGAAAACTTGTACAAGTTTTAGTCTTCCCAATCTACAAATTATCTACAATTTATTTATATTTTATCTACAATTCTACAATTTAACTACAATTTAACTACAATTTCTGGAGAAATATGTCTTCTTCTTCTTCGACGAGTTTCAATCTGAAAATCAGTCAAAACCAAGTCTAATCTTCACCAAAACCCCTCAAAATTGAGATATAAACTCCTAAACATATTTCGAATTATTTACAACAACACCCAATCCAAACAAATAATGATTTTTGAAAATCCAAATTTGAATTCAAAGCTTTCAAGCTTTTTAATGGCTATCAATGGTGGAAAATATATGGAGAAAAATTCAAAATTAGTGGTGATAGAATTACCATTAAATGTGATTCCTACAAATTTGGAGCCTTTTTAGGGTAGAATCTATCTATTTTTTATTTGGTACAAATTTTGTAAACAAAATATGGTATAGACGGGTAAATACCAAACCATGCACAATTTTGGTAATAAGATTTGCTATATGATATATATAGGTAAAAATCCCTAAAATATTTGAAGGGGTGTTGGGCCGATTGGGATGAGGTTCAGGCGGGTTGGGGCATAAGCTTGGCCGAACTGGGCCTATTCTTGGGGGCTAGATATTGTATTGAGGTGACTAGATATTGGAAAACCCACTTCAAGTCTTTCTTTGGTCTTCTAATTTTATTAAATCTATCAGTTAATCATATTAGCATATATTAATATTAAACAATCTTACAGATTTTATTCTCAGGAAGAGTGAGATACTTGTTTTTGGGATCCCATTTTGGAGCTTGAGTCCCAAACCCAAGTCCTCTCTTGTTGTTGTTGTGATGCTCTTGCAGCCAGAAGAGTGCATCATAAGCCTTGTTCCATTTGCATGTTCAGTCTAGTTCATGCTTCACCTTTTCTAATTCTTCTTTAAGGACCTTGATTGATTCATCTTTCTTATACAACTCATCTTTTATTTTTCCTAAATTTTTTCTTGTTTGAGAAATGATTGATCAGCCTTTTTCTTTCCTGTCCCTATTTTCAGTTTCAAATTTTCAGACTTGAGTTCTAGGACATTGTTTTCCAGTTGAAGTTCAACTGAGTATTTAAGTGATAACTCTCATCAACCCTAGATTCTAGTCTTTGAATTTTTCTTCTAGTATTGCACAGTCCCTAGACAGAACATCTTTCTCATTGTTTATTATTTCAGACTCATCTATGAATTCCATCAAGAGTTCATCCAATTTTTCTTTCGACAAGAATTTAATTTTTTCATTAAGATGTAGAATACTTACCTCTTGTTCATCTTCTGATTCTCCGATGGCCATAAGAGCTTGCTTATCTTCAGCTTCATTTTCTGCGTCTTCATCTGACGTATCTCCCCATGCAGCAACCATGGACTTGGTAGTACCTTTGTTTCTCCTTGGTTGAACCTGTTCCTTCTTCATGCTCCTTCTTTCTGCCCTTTCTTTCTTCCGCTCAATCTCCCATTGAGGGCATTTCTTTATCATGTGATCTGTCTTTCCACATTTAAAGCAACCATCATTTGTCTGCTTCTCAGGAGCCCTAGGTTTGTTGAATGTTGATCCTCTTGAAGAGCCCTTGCCTCTCATAAGGTACTTCTTGAAGTCTCTGGTTATCATTGCCATTTCATCATCTTCAAGATCTGTTCTTTCTGAGATCCTGAGAGCCAAACTTCTTTCTTTGTTTGGAGCATCCATCTTCACAGTTTGCCTTCTCAATTCATAAGCAGTCAAGTTTTCAATCAGTTCATCCAATTTCAGAGTAGCAATATTTTTGGATTCCTGAGTGGCAGTGATTTTGCTTTCCCAGAAGATTGGCAAAACTCTAGTTAGAATATTCTTTATCTTGTCTTCTTCCAGAATGACCCTTCCAAGAGACTCAAGTTCATTTGTCAGTGTAGTTAACCTAGTGTACATCTCTTGGATAGTTTCACCATCCTTCATAGTAAAATTCTCATATTGAGAATACAATAGAGTACCTTTGGACCTCTTCACTTGAGGTGTTCCTTCATGAGGCACTTGTAATGTGTCCCAAATTTCCTTGGCAATTGTATATCCCTGAATCCTGTTGTATTCATCAGGGCCAAGTCCACACACTAACCATTTCTTGGCTTTAGCATTTTCTCCCATTTCCTTAGATCATCAGCAGTACAATATGCTCTAGTTTTTGGAACACCCATTCCTTCAGCATTCTTCTTGGTTGTAGCAAGAGGACCATCGGTGATGATGTCCCAAAGTTCATAATATTCACCCATGATGTGGTCTCTCATTCTATTTTTCCACCAAGAATAATAGAGCATATTGAAGAGTGGAGGACTTGCAGTAGACTGTCCTTCCCAGTTCTCAGGTGGTGCACTCATGTTGATATTTTTCCTAAGGTGTTAACCTCTTCAAGGATAACCTGCTCTGATACTAATTGATGTAGATAAACGTCAATACCACACAAGAGGGGGTGATTTGTGTGGTACCTAATTTTCGCATTAGAAGAACCTGGTTCTTCTAAGTATTCTAACTACCGCAGTTTGCGGAATAATAAAAACTGAAAGTAAAGTGCACATCAATTTTACGTGGAAAACACCTGGCTCAAAAGGTGAAAAAACCACGACTACTCAGTAGATTTTCCCTAAGTCCACTAAAATCAATGAGCCAAAAACAGCATTGACAAAACTCTTGTAAACCCAAGGATTAAACTCTAATCCTAGTGTGGCACACAGCCTCAGCTTCTGCGGCACTATCAAGTTAACTCTAACTTGATGATACATTGTACCTAATACAATTGCTTCTAACTAAGCTGAAAGGTACAATATAAAACCTACTACAATTGAAGTAGAAATAAAACAATCAGATGGCACTGGTTCTTCTCTAGGTTCATGTAGCTGTAGGCGTCCACACTTGAAACTTGCATATATTGTTTGCAAATCAGACTTTCTCGTTTGCTCTCAAATATGCTTTTACTTCTGCTTGTGTGTGTTATCTGTAAAAGAGAAATAACTGAATCATATATTGAGTTAGCAGTTCGAGTTTGATTAAGACTCCACTTCTTATCCGTTCAGAATTCAAGTCCTTGCCCAATGCAAACTCCAACCCTTATCCTAACTTAAGATTAAGTTCTCTTCACATAAGGATATTGTCCTCCTTATCCCAATGCAATCTTTTCGATTATGATCAGAAGATATTGATGCGTGATATTTGGTGCATTATCTTTCTCACGTGCTCTGCATGTGCCCTTGTTGATTAAGACTGTGTAATACAAGATGGACAAGGTCCTTCTATCAGTTCATTTGTCAATCTTCAAAACTTCAACTGAAACTTGGGCCAACAAGAATAATACAGAAAAACTGAAATCATATATGAAGAAGTATTATGGTACAAAATATTTACCTTGTCGACACTACACATGATCACACCACCAGTCAAATCCGCATATGATGGGCTGTTAGTCACTTTCCAATTAAGAATGCGTGGCACATTTGTGTCAACTCGAACAACTAGATTCTTATCAACCATTGAGCAAACTTCCAAGCATATACATTGTCAAATAATCGCATTGCCTGTCCCCCATTGTCCTTAAATCATCTTCAAAATGACTTTTTTCCCCAAGGAAACATCTTATATTGGCCACCTTCGATGATATCAAAATCATCTTTGGTGATACCATGATTATTGGCATCAGAGAAGATGAAATGATGGACAAAAACCATCAATGCCATCTTGAAGGCATCTTCATCCGACTTTCACTCATTTTGCTTAAAGAGATCAAGAAGCTCCCCCTTGTTATGACCTTTTTTCCATCTCCTGGGAAAATACTCTTTCAGCAATCTATTAACATCTGGTTTGTCATAAAAGGAGGCATTGTCGTCTATGCACTTCAACCAATGATAAGAGCAAACTCTCCGATCCCAAAACGCAGCAAAGAACTGTTAATCTTCACCAACAACTCCCTTTCACGTCATGGGACAACTTCCCTCAATAATATATAATGAATAAGTTGATTTTGAATCTTAAATTGAGGGAGGTCAAAGAAGTACCCAAAACAACTATCACGGAACATTTGAAGATGCGTGTCAGTCAAACATTGCTTTAAAATATTCACAATATCAGGCTCGGTATGGGAACTCATCACATTGTGAAAATAACGGGTTGTATATAGAAATCTCCAACCTTGCATATAGGAAAATAACAAGAAATAGATCAACAACAAAAATATACTAACACAGTTTATAAAACTGTATATATAAGTGTATAAGTACTTGTATAAAGATGTATAAACATGTGTATAAGTTTGTATAAAACTGTATAACTATGTATAAATAAATATCAAAATAGGGAATACCTTCAGCATAGCTTTTCTCTGATTCAATTTCTTCCTAATAGCAACCCTTTGTTCTGTCGATTGTATATCAAGGCAAGTCTCACCATCAGCCTTCATCTTTCTCTTTTTTTGTTTAACATTGCAGACTTCATCATCTTCATTAAACAAATTGTCTTTCAGCTTATCTGTTGATTTTGCAGGTTTGTTGCATTTTTTACTCCTTGGTCTAACAATGTTAACAAGAGTAGGAGTATTACTAGTTTGGGAACAAGTCATTCGACTGCTCCCTTGTTACAATATTTTTGGAGGAGGAGGAGAGTCGAAATCACCATCATTGGGAGTCTGCACATGCTTATTCGCTTCAGAAGAGGGTGAGGGCAAGTCACTCGATGATTTAATTGGAGAGGCGGTATTTCTCATTTGAGAAGGAGTCATCCGACTGCTCTCTCCTTGCAAGTTTTTAGGAGCAGCATCACAATCAGGGCTATAAACTTCCGGCGCTGGGGCATTTACATTACATTCTGAATCAGGACTTGAGGGCAACTCCCTTAATCGTTTCGCATAATCGAACCGAACGCCTTTTCCGGCAATTTTCATTTTGTTTTTAGAAGCAGACATTTTTGAACGCATTATCTACAATAAACCAGACAAACAAAGCTTTAACAAAACAAACACAAAAGTTAAAGCAAACACAAAGCTCACTGTAACAAAACTCAAAAGTTAACCCAAAATGCCATAAACACAAATCAGAGGCCAAAACAAAGCTTTAACAAAACTGAACACAACTGAAGCAAAACAAACAAATGAAACTGTAACAAAACTCAAAATCTAAACAAAAATAAAAGACATAAACTCAAAGCAAAGGCCAATTCCCAAAATTTTAACAAAACTCAAAAAACAAAAAAATCTGCCCTAAAAGTCAAAATAACAAACCATGCATTTCGTTTCATCAAGTTTAAGTCTCGAACGCAGAAACAAGGAACACGAAATCATCCGAAAAAACACAGCAACATTGAAAAAAATTATCGTAATCAGAAAAAGCAAAAGAAATCAAAATAAAACAAAATTCAAAAGCAACACTGTAGGAAAATCATAAAAGGAAACAAAAATTACCTCAACCTAAGATAGAAACCTCGAAAAGCAACTTGAACACAACAATGGAGTCGGTTATGGACTGAGAAAATCGAGAGAACGGGAGAGTGAGGAAGAAAGCAACAGAGAAATTAAACTTTAAATTATTAAAACGGTTATGTTAAGGTATGGGTTAGCGGGTGAATTTTTTTTTTCCATATGTTAGCCAATATGTGCTACGGCAAGTAAATGCCTCAAATATAAGCTATTTTTTGCTGGGCTATATAGCCCAAGTGACATAGAGTGTAATTTCTGCATTATTTATTCCAAAACGGTGGAAGAACTAAATAATTAGGAATAAGTATTCCTGAATTATTAAAATATTAGAGGACGACTGCCGATTATTCATGTTAAAATTTACTACACACCAAAACCACTTGAAAGAGAAATATCTTTCCATAGATTGCTTTACAAGAATTATTATAATAATAAATAATGGTCAAATATAAAGATACCAAAATGATAATGATTTTATTATATTGTCCAACTTATTATATTCTTACTTTAAGAATTAGTATTCCATTAATTTATCGTTTAATGAGTAATGACTAACAAACACCCATGTGATGTCTCATGCCTCACTTCGAATATAATGAATTGGGAAAGAAATTTTTTTTAAAAAAAATAACAAAAAGATTATCCTCAGCTGTCTACAGTTATTATGTATTTGTAATCATTTTCCAACCTAGTCGGTCTAATTTTCAATTATTTAGGTGGTATTTCGTATTAATTTTTTATACTAAAATTTTATACTACTAAACTTAAATTTAATTTCTTTTTTTCTAAAAGAAGTTGAAATATAAATGTTAGGATTATGATTCCTACTAAAGACAATAACCTTCATATTGAACAATTCGGAATTAAAACTACATGAGCGGAAGCTAACCTGAATCCATGTGTGGAAATTGTTGAACCTCCTTTGATGATTGTCCAAAATCCTTATGAAGATTGCTCCTTGATCCTTTCTTCAAGATTGTCTTGAAGTATATGTATCCACAACAATTCTTTCACAAGACTTAAATAATATGTGAATGGTTTCACAACAATAATAATATTATGACAATAACCAAAGTTGGTATATGGTTTTCCACAAGAATTTGCAAGACAACAACAATGGAGTTTTAACTCTTGATTCAATGGGAGGAAGAAGAGTTTGTCTTGCAATAATGTGGGAACCATAACCCCCACTTTATAACAAAAGAGTTACATAACCCAAGAGTCACAAGAGTTACATAACTCAAGAGTCACAAGCTTGTAACCATGGTTACATATATGTAACCTTAGTTAGCCCATCATTAACTAAGGTTACCCTTTTGGGTATCTATACATTAGTCCTACACTTTATATGACAACACATTGGCCCCCTTAACATAATGTCCATAAGACCACAAAATTAGGCCAAACCAAAAGATAGCACATAACATATAATTTATCCATATATTGTTCATATGTATGTAGATATAAGGTCATATATCTTACAATCTCCCACTTGGACGAGATACACAAACATATGTACAAACCTTAGCATTATATGTTACAAAATAACCTTAGATGCGCAAAATTGCTATCACAATAAAATTGTCATGAACAATCCGGTCCATCAATCATACCAACATAGGAACTAAGTGCTCTTTGTTACTCATTCGTAACTAGAACCGGCATAGATCACGTATATCAATATAACCAACGACATGGATCAAGTGTAGGTATGTAGCATAGAAATAACATAAAGTGTGGTCAATAGAATGTCTATTTCCAACTGGTTCTCTTTATTGAGATCAATCATAAACTGTTAAGAGTACAAAAACTTTAAAAACTGAATATCTGCAGATATAGCTGAATTTCTGAATTTCTGAATATAATGGACAATACATAAATGTACAATACAAAACTCCCACTAAAATACATAATCCTTATCTGATTTGACACCCATACAAGCAATATGCTCATGAAATACTTTTGGTGTCAATCCCTTAGTGAGCGAATTCGCAAGCATGGAGTTTGTACTAATGTACTCAATACACAATTGTCCATTTTGTACTCTTTCTTTAACAACCCGAAATTTGACGTCCATATGTTTTGCTTTCGTCAAACTACTGTTGTTATTAGCATAAAGGACTGTCGATCTGTTATCGCAAAATAGCCTAAGCGGCTTTTTGATGCTATCAACAATTCGCAGTCCACCAACAAAATTCCGTAGCCATAATGCCTCATTAGATGCTTCATAACATGCCATAAACCCCGCTTCCATGGTGGAAGTGGCTGTAAGAGTTTGCTTGATGCTTCTCCAAGAGATAGCACCGCCCGCAAGCATGTAAATATAGCCTGAAGTGGACTTCAAACTATCCTGACATCCAGCAAAATCAGAATCGGTATACCCAATGATCTCAAGCTGGTCCGATTTCCGGTATGTAAGCATGTAATCCTTTGTTCTCTGTAAGTACCTCATGACCCGTTTGGCTGCCTTCCAATGGTCCATTCCCAGATTGCTTAGATATCTGCCTAACATCCCAACAATGTATGCTATATCAGGTCGTGTACATACCTGAGCATACATCAGACTACCTACCGCCGAAGCATAAGGCGTCTTCTGCATTTCCGAAATTTTATAATTATTATTTGGGCACTATTTGAGACTAAATTTGTCTCCCTTAGCAATAGGGGTGTTGCCTGGTTTACAATCCTGCATGCCAAATCTTTTCAGAACCTTATCGATATAGCCCTTTTGTGACAGACCGAGAACACCTTTAGAGCGATCTCATTGTATCTGAATTCCTAATACAAAAGAAGCTTCACCAAGATCTTTCATTTCAAATTTCTTTGAAAGAAATTTCTTAGTTTCATGCAATAATGCTATATCGTTACAGGCAAGCAGTATGTCATCGACATATAAAACCAGAAAAATATACTTACTCCCACTGAACTTATGGTATATACAGTCATCAGCAATATTCGGTTCAAAACCAAAAGATGTAATGACTGCGTGAAACTTATAATACCATTGACGAGAAGCCTGCTTGAGCCCATAAATGGATTTCTTTAATTTGCAAACCTTATTCTCTTATTCATCCGAAACAAAGTTTTCAGGTTGCACCATATAAATTGTTTCCTCAATGTCACCATTGAGAAAAGCTGTCTTAACATCCATTTGATGAAGCTCAAGATCAAAATATGCTACTAATACCATTATAGTCCTGAAAGAGTCTTTCGATGAAACAGGAGAGAACGTCTCTTTATAATCAATGCCTTCTTTCTGAGTGTAGCCTTTTGCGACAAGACGAGCTTTATACTTATTAACATTGCCCCCTAAAATCCCTTTTGGTTTTAAAAATCCATTTACAACCAATAGGTTTAATACCTTCGGGCAATGTAACAAGCTCCCAAACGTCATTATCGCTCATAGACTTCATCTCATCATTCATGGCATCAATCCACTTTTGAGAGTTAGAACACTTAATGACTTGACGGAAGTTGATTGGATCATCTTCCTCAAGTCCAATATCACTTTCTTGTTCTTGGAGAAATACTACATAATCATCCGAAATTGCATTTCTCCTCTCTCTAGTGGATCTCCTTAATGGCATTTCAGTTTCTTGAGGTTGTTGAGTTTGATTTTCATTATTAATTTCAGGATCCTGATTGGGGAGATTTTCGAGATTGTCTTGAACCGGAGTTGTGTGATCCGTGTCAGGAAGACCAAGATCAACAACTTGAGGGAAAGACACATGTTCTTCCTCAAAGACAAAATCTCTAACAACTTTATCTCCCCACCCCCAAACTCAATATCCTCAAAGAACCTAGCATTACCCGTCTCAAAAATAGTTCTAGAAGTGGGATCATAAAACTTAAAACCCCTGGATTTTTCAGAGTATCCAACAAAATAGCTACTAACCGTCTTAGCATCCAGTTTCTTTTCATTCGGCCTATAAGGCCTTGCCTCAGCTGGACAACCCCAAATGTGTAAATGCCGAATACTGGGTTTATGCCCAGTCCAAAGTTCATATGGGGTTTTGATTGTAGCTTTCGTTGGAACTCTATTAGGAATATAAGCTGCGGTTTTTAATGCTTCACCCCAGAATGAGTCAGGCAAAGTAGTACGAGAAATCATACTTCTTACCATATCCTTAAGGGTCCGATTTCATCTCTCAGCTACACCATTCATCGTAGGACTTCCTGGCATAGTATACTGAGGGACGATCCCACACTCATCTAGAAATTTAGCAAAAGGCCCTGGACGTTGTTCACCGGAACCATCATATCGACCATAGTATTCACCACCACGGTCAGATCTAACGGATTTAATTCTTTTGCTTAGGTGATTTTCAACTTCAGCCTTAAATAATTTGAACATGTCTATGGATTGGGACTTTTCGTGAATAAGATATAGGTACCCATAACGAGAGTAATCGTCTATGAATGTGATAAAGTATTGTTGACCATTCCTACAAGGAGTAGGAAATGGCCCACAAATGTCCGTATGTATCAATTCTAAGACGTCCGAAGCTCTCTTAGCACCTAATCTAGTCTTGTTTGTTTGTTTTCCCTTGATACACTCAATACAAATTTCCGAATTTGAGGTATCAAGTGAATCAAGAATTCCATCTAACACGAGTTTCTGAATTCTTTGAATGGATATGTGACCCAAACGTTTATGCCAGAGTGAAATAGAATTCTCATTAGTTAATTTTCTTTTGGTACCACTTAAACTTGTATGCAAAGTTTCTTTATTTGAAGTTATTGTATCAACCAAATATAAGCTATCAAACGTTGATAAAACACCAGTTCCAATAAGATTTGAATTCTAAAAGAGACTAACTTTATTATCCCCAAATGTACATTTATAACCGGATATGTCCAATTGGGGAACCGAAATTAAATTCCGTCTAAAAGACGGTACAATAAAAGTCTCATCCAAATCTAAATGAAAACCGGTTTTAAACAACAGCCTAAATTTGCCAATAGCTTCAACTGGCACCTTCTTGCTGTCACCCACATAGATGTATCTTTCACCATCATTTGGTTTTTCGGCAGTTCAGGCAACCCTGCATTGATATACTTATGTGAGTAGTAGCAGCAGAATCTACCCACCAAGTATCCTTAGGTACCGAAATTAAATTAACTTCAGAACAAACAAGAGAAAGAAATGTACCTTTTTTCGCACGCCAAGCGTGGTACTTGGTACAATCCTTCTTCACATGATTAGTCCCCTTACAGAAGAAGCAACCTAATTCAGTAATTTCAACCTTAGGTTCCTTATGTTGCTTATTCTTGGGCTTTGCAACCGCAACTTCCTTACCTTTCCTCTTCTTAGTTTCCTTAGAAGAGGCTGCCAAATGAGCACTTTCAATCTTATCTAGCTTTATCCTTTCCTCTTCTTGCACACAATGTGAAATGAGCTCATTAAGAGTCCATTTCTCCTTCAGGCAGTTGTAACTGACCTTAAACTGATTAAAGTGTGCAGGAAGAGATATCAAAACAAAGTACACAAGCAGTTCCTCAGGTAAATCCAGCTTGAGTGACTTTAGTTTCGAAGCAAGATGAGACATTTCCATAATGTACTCCATAACGTTTCACTTGCCCTTATACCTCATGGATACAAGTTTACTCAATAGTGTACTTGTTTCCGCCTTTTCGTTTTGCATAAAACGTTGTTCAAGGTTTTCAAGGAAAACTTTGGCAATAGGTTCATCATTCATAGTGCCCCTGAATGATTCTGGAATTGCACGTTTCATTATCATTAGACTCATGCAATTCGAGCGTTCCCACTTCTCCATCACCCTCCTTTCATCAGGAGAGGATGTATCCTCAAGAGAAGCAGGTTGCTCGGTCCGAAGAGCAAGGTCAAGATCCATGCAACCGAGAACGATCATGACGTTCTCTTCCATTCCTTAAAGTTTGTGCCGTTAAGCACAGGGATGCTATTGATGTTGGCAGAGATCGTAGAAGCAGAAGAATTAACTGAAATAGAACAAAATGATCACTAAATACATGCTTACATTTACTTGAACTTTAACTGTACTTTATAGATTCAAGATAGGCATTTCCCATTACAAGATACCTAGCACAACATTGATTTTAGTCTTTGGACAGAAAAGCAACTTGTAAGTGGTACTCTTGGTGTAGTGATCAAATATAGACGATAAACTCCTGTCAAATATCAAACCTTCCTTTGGGCCGATTTAATATTCACATGGAAAACCAAATAATTGTCTCATATTTACCACCACAAGCATGTTCGAATTCCTGCCAAATAACAACCTTCCTTTGGGCCGGTGTTAAACGCATGGAAGATTAACATCCACAGTCATCTTATATTTCAAGATTAATCAATCTACACAATAGAGGTTACTTTGGCAACATAATGCTTCAATTGACTAATTTAAAATATTAGATGCTAAAACTTTAGTTCCTTAAGCCATATTATGAATCTTAACTTAATATGTCACATGTTTTGACATGCAACAACTGAATATTTATTGTTTTTATACTTGAGAGGACAATTCCAAAAATATGAAAATTGATGGACTTTAAAACAATTAATATTCAAAAAACTTAAGTATTTTAATTGATTATAGATAATAAGTCAATTAAAATCTGAAACTTAAAAGATTTGTAACGTTTTTAACCTTACTGGACAAAAATAATCGATTATCTATGTTAAATAATCGATTATCTTTGGCATAAAAAAAATTTCAGCTACTGGACCAAAATAATCGATTATCTAAACCAGATAATCGATTATTCTGATTTTAAGAAAAAATTTTAAGTTACTGGACCAGTATAATCGATTATCTAAACCAGATAATCGATTATTCTGGTTTTGAGAAAAATTTTCTAAGTCACTGGACCTGAATAATCGATTATCTAAGCTAGATAATCGATTATTCTGGTATATTTAAAAACGTTACAAACTCACTGGACCAGAATAATCGATTATCATAGACATATAATCGATTATTCTGGTGTTCCAAAAACTGCCAGAATTCCAAAACTTGAGAGATAATCGATTATCTAAGAAAATAATCGATTATCTTTAGGCAGTGTAAAAAATAATCGATTATCTGGTCAAGATAATCGATTATATTTGGACAGTGTTTTGCGAAAAATTTTCTGAATAAAACATGATTTCCAACAAGAATCTTAAACAAAAAAACATGTTGTTTACCAACTAAAATCATGCTTAACACAATGTTTTAATACATGTAAAGATAACATGACATCAAAACATCAAATTTCAACAAAACACAACATTCATAAAATCATGCTATTTCATGGTACTAGAATTTCATAAATGAAATTCTTACATTACTTGAACATGAATCCTAACATAACATGAATCTCATGAACATCCAAGTTATCCAAATATGAAGGTGGCTCTGATACCAATTGTTAGGATTATGATTCCTACTAAAGACAAATAACCTTCATATTGAACAATTCGGAATTAAAACTACATGAGCGGAAGCTAACCTGAATCCATGTGTGAAATTGTTGAACCTCCTTTGATGATTGTCCAAAGTCCTTATGAAGATTGCTCCTTGATCCTTTCTTCAAGATTGTCTTGAAGTATATGTATCCACAACAATTCTTTCACAAGACTTAAACAATATGTGAATGGTTTCACAACAATAATAATATTATGACAATAACCAAAGTTGGTATATGGTTTTCCACAAGAATTAGCAAGACAACAACAATGGAGTTTTAACTCTTGATTCAATGGGAGGAAGAAGAGTTTGTCTTGCAATAATGTGGGAACCATAACCCCCACTTTATAATAAAAGAGTTACATAACCCAAGAGTCACAAGAGTTACATAACTCAAGAGTCACAAGCTTGTAACCATGGTTACATATATGTAACCTTAGTTAGCCCATCATTAACTAAGGTTACCCTTTTGGGTATCTACACATTATATGACAACACATTGGCCCCCTTAACATAATGTCCATAAGACCACAAAATTAGGCCAAACCAAAAAATTGTTAGAATATACGCTTAACGCTAGAGGGAGGGGGGGGGGGGTGAATAGCGTTATAATAAAAAACAGCATAAACTTGCGGAATTTAAAAATTGCAGGAATGAAATAAGCGCGATAAGTAAATAATAAAGAACGAACGCACCGATGTATCCTGGTTCACCACAACCCGTGGCTAGTCCAGTCCCCGAGAGACTCTCTCGAGATTTCCACTAACTTCGTCAAGCTTACGGGTGCTTAACAAACCGTTACAGTTGCTCAAGGATACCACACCATAAGACTTCACTAGCTTGAGGATACCTCACCCCAAGACTTCAACCACTAAGACTTTGGGTACTTAGCAAACCCGACAAATGAGAAGATATGTTCTTCTCAAACAACTCTCTTTTACAACAAATACTCTCTCAATAGAGTGGATAAAGAGATACACAATAAGCTCTATGAACAACACAAAGTTGTCTATCAAATGGCTCAACAAAAGCTCTAAAATGATGCTTGAAAATGATCAATATGTATAACAATGTATGGAGGAGTTGTGTGCTTAAAATCAACTCAAAAGACCTCTTTTTATAGGTGAAAAAGTGGTGCTGACCGTTGCTTAATTGACAAATAAAATCCCTGATTCTGTGCTCAAACAATCGATTGTTTGGAGTAGATAATTGATTGTTTGACCAACGTTCAAAAGACAGATTCCTGATTTTTGGCTAAACAATCGATTGTATGGACTAAATAATCGATTGTATTCAACGTTCAAAAATCAATTTAGGATTCTGTGGGAACGGTCAAAATATAATCGATTGTATGAAAATGACAATCGATTGTTTATGAATATAATCGATTGTATGACAAAAACAATCGATTGTTTAGATGTTTAAAAACTTTGGTTGCACACTGTCTCAAAATAATCGATTGTTAAAAGTAGACAATCGATTGTTTGCTATTTTGAAAAACTTAAGATCACACTGTCTTAATACAATCGATTGTAGGATTCAAATAATCGATTGTTGAGACCCAGATTTAAAAGACATGTTTAAAACCTTTAACATCATTTTGTTTTAACACAAAGATGCATGTTTATGATAAATATGATTTAATAAAATATTTTATGCATGTTTATGATGACCTAATGTTGAGCCAAAGGATAAGATAACTTAAACGCTGTCCTTACATTGGTTCTACCAAACGACCTACGTCTTAGGTCTTCGGTCTTGAACTCTTTGGCTCGTTCATGTAATTCCGTCATCAGTAAGCTTCTCGCCATTTGATTGATTGTCATATTATATCGTTGTTTGACACTTGACTTCATTGTTTGTCATTCATCAAAACCTATACCTGAAAATCATGCTCATACAACCAAAGCGCACATATCATAGATATACATGATTTCCAACAATTTCCCCCTTTTTGATAATGAAAAACAACGGAAGATATGCATATTGAATTCCCCCTAAATAGATGCTATATCTCAACATACAATCTATGCAGCCAATTCAATTCAATAATTCCCCCTTAATTGAATATTCTCCCTCAATTAAGGCATGCATATCGCCCATATTCTTCCCCCTTTTGGCATTAGCAAAAAGAGTGTACCAAAAGTTATTTAAACCATTGACGATACCAATCGCTATAGACAAGATCATATAAAAAGTTAGTAAATGGCATACTAATAATAACGATCATTTTTCTCAACTATGCCAATTGTTATTTAAACTAAAAATATTCATCAAAACATGAATCAATCATTTATTATAAAACCAATTGATACTAATTGTTATTCAAAAATAAAACTTGTTAAAGCATGTATCAACCAAAAGTGATATAGATTATTTGCTTATATCAACTCATTGCGTTTTTATTCAAAATACGATAAGTAACCGACGTTCCCCCTTAATGCATTAAGGTTTCGTGCTTGGTGCATCCACTACAATATTGTAGTCTTCAAGCACACCTGCAAAAAAGAACCTAAAAATAGGTTTTTGGTACCCAACTTCTTTTGGGTCCTTGGGGGTTAGGATAACAATAGTCATAATCAACACATAAATCTCTATGTTTAGCAAAACAAACGGGTGCAATGTGTCCTACCCGATTACAATAGTGACATATAACATTAGGATTGTGCATATGTCTAGGTTGAGCCAAATGCGTTCTAGGTGATCTAAAGTTGTTTCCCCTAGAAGCATTGAATTTCCTAGAGTCATGTCTAGGTGGTCTAAAATTATTCATTCTAGACTCATTTATAAAATTCCTAGAATTGTGTCTAGGTGGTCTAAAATTATTCATTCTAGACTCATTAGTGAGGTTCCTAGAATTCTTTCTAGATGGTCTGACCTCATTACTTTCATCCTTTTTAATATCTTCAATTTTAGGACTATCAACACTGCGTGTTTCTAGTGCTTTCCTAAGTTCTGTGTTCTCTAGTTTTAAAGAACTACAAGAAGAACAATTGGAACATTTATCAATAGAAGAGGCTTCATTCAATTCCTTGATTTTATTTTTAAAATCAACAGTGTCATTTTTCAAAAATTTATTTTCTTTTTCTAAAACTTCAATTTTATTTTTAAGAACATCATTTTCATTAGTCAATTTTTCAAAATCTATTTCTTTCAAAGAAGAGGATTTTTCAAACTCTTTTTCTTGTAAAGAAAGTGTTTTCTGAAAATCTGTTTCTTGCAAAGAAAGTGTTTTCTGCAAAGAAAGTGTTTTCTTCAATTCTATGATAGTTTTGGAAGCATTAACAAATTCACCATACAATTCATCATAGGCATTTTGTAATTCTTCAAACGAGTGAGAGTTAGAAGTACTTACCTCTTCTTCTTTGTTTGCCATAAGACACCGGGCAGTTGGTTCATCACATGAGCTGTCCGCTTCGTGAGGCGTACTTTCATAAGTGTCCTCAAACTTGTCCCACATATCTTTAGCAGTTTTGCAGTGGGAAATTTTCCGATAGTCCTCTTGATTCAAAGCGCTATACAACATATTAATTGCCTTGGTATTGTATTCACTTACCATGGCTTCCCCAACTTTAGTCGTCATTTGCTCACCATACTTGATGATTTGCCATAGATAAAAGTTGTTTGATTTGATGAAGATTCTCATCCGATCTTTCCAATATGTGTAATTACTTCCATCAAATATTGGAGGCAAAAAGGTAAAGTGACCTTCACCTATTCCTGCAAAAGCACTACTAGTAGAAGCCATAGAAGGATTCTCTCAAACTGTTAAGTCTTACAGAGAGTTAGGCTCTGATACCAATTGTTAGAATATACGCTTAACGCTAGAGGGGGGGGGGGGTGAATAGCGTTATAATAAAAAACAGCATAAACTTGCGGAATTTAAAAATTGTAGGAATGAAATAAGTGCGATAAGTAAATAATAAAGAACGAACGCACCGATGTATCCTGGTTCACCACAACCCGTGGCTAGTCCAGTCCCCGAGAGACTCTCTCGAGATTTCCACTAACTTCGTCAAGCTTAGGGGTGCTTAACAAACCGTTACAGTTGCTCAAGGATACCACACCTTAAGACTTCACTTGCTTGAGGATACCTCACCCCAAGACTTCAACCACTAAGACTTTGGGTACTTAGCAAATCCGACAAATGAGAAGATATGTTCTTCTCAAACAACTCTCTTTTACAACAAATACTCTCTCAATAGAGTGGATAAAGAGATACACAATAAGCTCTATGAACAACACAAAGTTGTCTATCAAATGGCTCAACAAAAGCTCTAAAATGATGCTTGAAAATGATCAATATGTATAACAATGTATGGAGGAGTTGTGTGTTTAAAATCGGCTCAAAAGACCTCTTTTTATAGGTGAAAAAGTGGTGCTGACCGTTGCTTAATTGACAAATAAAATCCCTGATTCTGTGCTCAAACAATCGATTGTTTGGAGTAGATAATCGATTGTTTGACCAACGTTCAAAAGACAGATTCCTGATTTTAGGCTAAACAATCGATTGTATGGACTACATAATCGATTGTATTCAATGTTCAAAAATCAATTTAAGATTCTGTGGGAACGGTCAAAATATAATCGATTGTATGAAAATGACAATCGATTGTTTATGAATATAATCGATTGTATGACAAAAACAATCGATTGTTTAGATGTTTAAAAACTTCGGTTGCACACTGTCTCAAAATAATCGATTGTTAAAAGTAGACAACGATTGTTTGCTATTTTGAAAAACTTAAGATCACACTGTCTTAATACAATCAATTGTAGGATTCAAATAATCGATTGTTGAGACCCAGATTTAAAAGACATGTTTAAAACCTTTAACATCATTTTGTTTTAACACAAAGATGCATGTTTATGATAAATATGATTTAATAAAATATTTTATGCATGTTTATGATGACCTAATGTTGAGCCAAAGGATAAGATAACTTAAACGTTGTCCTTACATTGGTTCTACCAAACGACCTACGTCTTGGGTCTTCGGTCTTGAACTCTTTGGCTCGTTCATGCAATTCCGTCATCAGTAAGCTTCTCGCCATTTGATTGATTGTCATATTATATCGTTGTTTGACACTTGACTTCATTGTTTGTCATTCATCAAAACCTATACCTGAAAATCATGCTCATACAACCAAAGCGCACATATCATAGATATACATGATTTCCAACAAAGATAGCATATAATATATAATTTATCCATATATTATTCATATATATGTAGATATAAGTCCATATATCTTACAATAAATTGTTCAATATTTTATGAAACTCCCATATATTAGTGTGTGGTTGAGACATAAGAGTTCCAAGTGAAGAATTCCTAATTTAATCTTAGCTACAACACCTAGTATGACCTCATTTGCTCTAATTTTGGTGAATAATTTTACCTACCTGCAACACTCGTAAAGCTAACCAATTTTATATGTTTTGTTATGAATTTAATTTTCTAAAAAGTAGCACATAAACGAATTTTTTTCCTTTTTTTAATTTTTTAAAAAAATGTGGTTCATAAAATTTTGCAATGTTTAAAAAAAAATCGAAAATGAGTTTTTCAAAAAGCGAAAAATAGTTTTGACCAATTTTTCATTTTTTTATGCACTCATAAAACTGAAATAGTTTTTCAAGTAAAATGCATGTTCAAATTTTGATACTATTTTTTCAACTTAACTCCAAATACTATTTTTTTTCCTTTCAAAAATTATAATTTTTATGTCCAAGCACATACTTAAGCACCCGAGGGCGTGGTCTAGTGGTGTGAGAACTATAGGCGCTCGGGTTCAAATTTTAGCGGAGGCAAAATACGAAGTAATTTCTTCTCATTTGTCCCTGGTGAATAGAGTTATCTAGTATCTATTTCTGGTGGGTAGGTGACATGTAAACCCGATATCATGATTTTGTATGCTTGCCTAGAGGCGAGAATCTACCGAAAACAGCTTATCTTCCTACACAAAGCAGGGGTAAGACTACATATATACTCCTTTCTCTAAACTCTAATTATGAAACTACACCGAATTTATTATTGTTGTTGCTATGGTACAATGTAAGATTGGTTAGGCTGAGTTCAAAGTTCGAGTGATTCGATTTGAATTATATTCATTTGAATACAAATTAACTTGATTCGACTTAATCGTCACAGATTGCTCAATAAATTAGTTAAAATGTGCGCAAAATAAATTCATATATATACACACACTATCTTTAGAGTGTAAAAATTGCTCATAAAAAAAGAAGAATATATTTAACAAGAAACTTGTGAATTAAATGATTGGGAAAAAAACAAGAAAATTAGTATTTTTGCATTATAGAATACAATTATTGTGAAAAGATAAAGAGGCCATAATACAGAACAGTGTGTGTGTGTGTGAAAGAGAAGAAGTCAAGGCCAACAAAAGAGCCAAAACTACTCTCTTTCCTTTACACTGTTTCCCTTTCTATTACTTTTCTCACTCTGATTCATTCAATTCAATACATATATTTCTATATTTGACTCCTTTTATTAGTCTCTCTTCCATTTCTATCTGTCTTCAGATCACACACAACCAATTTTCTCATCGCGCGTTGTTTTCGAAGCCGATTGCCTCTAAGGTTAGTCCTCCTTAAATTTCCCCCTTTTTTAGTCTATTTTTGTTCGACAAAATTACGAGATCGTACTGATTTATTATTATTTTTGCACAATTATGTATTAATTTGTTATATTCGTGTGATAATTTTACTGTGATTGCAGTGTATTTCACTTACCTGTCATTGTTTGAGGGTTATTAGATTGATTTTTCTAATAGATTTAAATTTTATGCACGTACACTGTAATGAATTCTCACAGTATTAGTGTAATTTAACATGTTATAGCAGGTTACTTACTAGTTTATTCAAGGTTATTCGATTGTCCGTACATAGAACTTACACTCTTTTTAGTAATAGAGAAAATCGCTGTTTCGAGCTTAGATTAGTGTTATTATTATTTTTTTGTTTGAGGGTTATGAGATTGTAATGGACTAGTGAAAAGTGAGGGAAGATATCAAGAATTTATTTTTGAAGTGACTTAAAGAGAGGAAGAAAAGGTCTTTATGGAAATGAAAAGCAATTTGATAATGGTTTTTTCCCTTTCTATTGTGTTTCTTTGTTTGAATATCCAAAATGAGGGTTCAAAGCAGTTGCCTTTCTGGGTGCATTTATGCTAATAAAGTGATTTCCTTTTTGTATCTTTAAAAGGTGAAGATACCAAAAGCTTGCTATTTTGATTAGTTTCAATTATGAGCACCAGGGGCAGATGTAGGCTATAAGATATGGGTTCGGCAATCGGAAACCCACTAGTTTTGGCTCAAACCCTATATATATGTTAAGAAGTTCATTTAATTCAGAACCCAGTACTAGCACTTGAGATTGCTATCCTAGAATCCAAAACCTATAAAGTTCAAATCCTGGATCTGCCTCTAAATTGAGCATGACTATTCCAGAAATAATTAATTAAATCATATGATATGATGACATGTTCTCTAGATCGCAGAGAAAGAAATATAACTATGTCAAATTGAGAATGTTAAGGAAAGAGTTGGTGCATCTCTTGATACCAACTTTTTAATAATCTAGGTTCAAATGATGTATATCCTACTCATTTTACCATATTTGTTGTCATAGATCCAGTCAAATGCATATTCGTTGGTTATCACAGGGAGACCATATCATGTAGGTGTAACTCATGCAGGTTTATACATTAATATCCATTTCCGTCTTGGTTAGCCTGTGACGTTGGCTTCTCTCTCTCTCTATGATATGTTGGTGTGCATAGTTTGTGCCTTTTTCCATGAGCACCATACAAGCATTCATTATTTGTTAGTAGAACTAGAAGCACAAGATAACATTTTAATGTTGTTATTGATCTTTCACCTGGCCCGTTTGATATTATTGATGACATTGGTGAACATTTTCAATTTACGGGTCGGGCAAAGGAATTGCCGTGTTTCAGAAAGCTTTGGACTTTGTATTATAGCACTGATTGATAGTCCTGTTTATGTGTTCTAGAGACACACTACATAATTTTTTTTTAACTTTGTGACTATTATTTTCCAGAATATCTCAAGGGTATAGCAAGAAGGAAAACTATGGGCTGCTTCGGTTGTTGTGATGATGATGACATGCACAAAGCTGCTGATCATGGACCATTCATGACCAATAATTCGGCAGGTTAATTTCCTCGTACTGTTTTCTTTTAGTAGCATCACAAAATATGGGGAATGATAAGTTTGGACGCAAGGGCGGGCGGGCGGGCGGGCGGATAGTGTTTTAACTCTAAGTATCTCCGAGATTGAAGCTCAATTAACCACTGAGCACTGAGATATGATCTATTGTCAGTTGGGAAGAAATAATCTAATCTCCACAGCAGGTTTATAAATAAACTAGTTCCAGCATCTTGGAAGCTCAAAGATCGTGATGTTTGTATTTGTGTCTTTGTGATGACACGGTATGGAACAGATGCATGCTGTGCAAACATGTCTCTCACCTCAATCTTTCAATTTAACCATAGCAAACTGATAAATAGTCAGTTAAAGATGTAGCGTTTGGTTGATTGCTTTGGCTTTACTACTATCCTATGGAAGTGATTTCTTTAGATAGTGTCCTGCTTCAATTTTACTGGGAGTTTTCATTTTTAACTTTTGCGGTAGGATTTCTTGTTTTCACTCCTCACTAACCTGAGAAAATTCTTTTAGGCTACAATGCAGGGCAGCGTGCAACAGAAAGTGCGCAGAAGGAGACACAAACTGTTAACATCCAGCCAATTGCTGTTCCTTCTATAGCTGTTGATGAGTTAAAGGACATCACAGACAACTTTGGTACAAAAGCCTTGATAGGCGAGGGATCATATGGAAGGGTATACCATGGTGTCTTGAAAAGTGGGCAGGCTGCAGCCATTAAAAAGTTAGACTCGAGTAAGCAGCCTGATCGAGAATTTTTGGCACAGGTCATGTCAATTGGATTGTCTTGCTTTGACTAACCTATATCATACATAAATTTCTTACCGTTGCTTGGATATGATGTAATCCCATTGCAGGTTTCTATGGTATCAAGATTAAAACATGAAAATGTGGTTGACTTACTTGGTTATTGTGTGGACGGTGGTCTTCGTGTGTTGGCCTATGAGTATGCCCCAAATGGATCTCTTCATGACATTCTTCATGGTTAGTTTACAATAAGCCACTGTAGAGCTATTCTATACTTAGGTTACTTCGTGTGGTGGCCTATGAGTATGCCCCAAGTGGATCTCTTCATGACATTCTTCATGGTTAGTTTACTATAATCCATTGCAGAGCTATTCTATGCTTCTCAATTGGAACTCAAATGGGTCGATTTAGAAGTTCATATACAAATGGGTCAAGTTCAAATTGGATCTCATGACCATTCGTGATAGATTGTGTTTGGAAATGATTGTAAATTCCAAATCCAATTAGGTCACGTGTACATAGCTACCATTTTAACCACTTCATTACTGCACTTTCAACCCTCAAAAAGTGATCAAAGCTCCTCCCAGCTTTATCTTCCTTTTTTGAGGTACCTTTTCTTGGCGTTTTTTCTTGACATGTGTCGTGAAATGTTATGTAAAGTTTCTCTAATCAAGCATAAACTTGCCCCAAGACTTCCTCATATGCTGTGCTAAAGAACCCTTATGGTTTTCCTTCTTACTTTCAGATTTTATTATTTGATTTTTGCTATTGTATACTTGTATATACTTTTTGGTCTTTTGTCTTCTCACTAAAACATATTCCATCATAAGTTCCATTTATTACATAGTTTGACTGTGCAGATAGCGAAAAAGTTAATTTTACATACTATTTTTTAGTGATACGACTTCAGAAAACGATAAGTTGGTTAAAATGAAAAAATGTCTACATAGTAAGCTTTTAAGTTCCCCAGGTCGAGCGGCTATCAATCGTGGCTTTATGAGAGAAGGGTTGAACTCATGCTTGCCTTAATTGGTCCCAGATTTTGGTAAATTGGCCTTCGATGTAAAATTCTGTCCATTATAATTTTTTGCAAGGTTGTTTTAAAAAATTGTTGGACATCAGAAATTGGATGGGAAGTGTGCATTGAGTTGAGATAGAGGGTACAAGGAATACCTAAAGCTAGAATGCCATTGCTTCTTCTTTATCCAAAAAAATGTCACTGCTTCTTTTTTCTCTTTGGTCCTTCCATTCCCCTAGTAGTTTTCTTTTGATAGTCTAAACTTGAAAAGATTGTTTGCCACAAAGGTTATTGGAGTTGGCCCACTTTATTGGTCAGGTCAGAAGGAGAGACAATGAGGCAGGGAGCTTGAAGTGGCTTCCATATCATGCCGGTGAAGCTTCATAGAGTTTCCTTGTGTGTGTGTGTGGGGGGGGGGGGGGGGGGGGCGGATGGAGGATTTGATATCTCCCTTATTATTCTTCAAAATCCAATCTAACCCACCTTCTCCTTGTTTTGATTTCAGCCATTGCCACTGCTCCTTAAGGTAATTGAAAAGGGTGAACCCTGCAAAGTTCATTAAATCCTTTCCCCTCTCTCAACGTAAAATTTGATTTATGAAAACTGGTCTAAAGGTGCTTTAGGGTCGTGATTTACCCACCCATTTCTGCTGTTAAACAAAAATAAAACTTCTATCCACTGCCGTTGCTTTTTAAACAGAAATTGTTGTCATTTGCTAACGGAATGTGTATTTCTTTTGAACAGAACAAAACCTTTACATGCCTTTATTTTGTTTCTTTTTAAAAGCCGCCTTGTGCACAAAGCATCTCTCGTTCACGTAGGGTTCAGCGAAGGGCCGCACTCCAAGGGGGTGTTAATGTACGCAGCCTATTCTGGCACAAGCATTAATGGCTGATTTCATGGCTCGAACCCATGACCTATAGGTCATATGGAGAAAACTTTACCGTTGTTTTTTTTGGCAGTACTGATGTCTATTCTGTATGTGTAATATGTTCCTGTTTCATTTGGGAGCTTTTGATTATGTTGCTTCTTCTTTGTGTATGGCTGATCATACTCATACTTTGACCTTCTGGAATAACTTTTGATTGTGGTGGTTTTGTCTCAGCGAAGTTAATGTGTCAGTGCGTCTCATAGCTAATACTGAAAACCATTTTGACGGTCTATTTTTAGGACATATATTGTAGCAGCCTCCTTAAATTACATATACTATAAATTATTAATATGACTAAACTGACAGTTTCTCTTTTCTAATTTTGCTAATCTTGCCGAAAAATGCAAATAACTTTTCATTCTGTGGTTTCAGGACGAAAAGGCGTGAAAGGTGCACAGCCAGGGCCTGTATTGTCATGGGCACAACGAGTTAAAATTGCTGTTGGGGCTGCAAAAGGGCTAGAGTACTTGCATGAAAAAGCACAGCCGCATATCATCCATCGTGATATCAAGTCTAGCAATGTTTTACTCTTTGATGATGATGTTGCCAAAATTGCAGATTTTGATTTGTCAAATCAAGCTCCTGATATGGCAGCACGTCTTCACTCTACACGTGTTCTTGGAACCTTTGGTTATCATGCTCCTGAGTGAGTTCAGTTCTTAATGTGTAATACAAATATGTAATGAACTTGGCTAATTAACTAAATAAAGGAATTTTAGCTCATGTTTCATAAGTAAAAGGCCAAAGGGTCATTCATTTTTATGCTGATTGGACTTACTTCCTTGTGGTGCAGATATGCAATGACTGGTCAGCTGAGTTCAAAGAGTGATGTTTACAGCTTTGGTGTTGTACTCCTTGAACTCCTCACTGGCCGTAAACCTGTTGATCATACATTGCCACGTGGCCAACAGAGTCTTGTGACATGGGTATAGCCTTAAAGATACTGACATTACTATATCTGATGCACCATTTGTTAGGTGAATTCTTTTGATTTGCAATTAACATCTCTTGCCATTTGTAATCAGGCCACACCAAGACTTAGTGAAGATAAAGTGAAGCAATGTGTTGACGCGAGACTGGGTACAGAATACCCTCCTAAAGCAGTTGCAAAGGTATGTCACTAGAAGCAGAAAGTTCTTGACTACTGCAACTCTAATTCTGTCTCTTCTCCTAAGTTATGTTGATTAAAAATGTTACTCAGCATCTAATTCAGGAGAAGATGGAAGAACGTTTTGTTCTATTCGTCATGTCTTCTTGGTTTTCCTAATTTCCTACTAAAATATGCATGGCTGAAACAGATGGCTGCAGTTGCTGCTCTGTGTGTGCAATATGAAGCTGATTTTCGGCCAAATATGAGCATTGTGGTAAAAGCTCTCCAACCTTTGTTGCACGCTCGATCTGCACCTACTGAAACATCAAACATGTGAATTCTCTCCTTTCCCGCAGCCACTACTGCATGAAATGATAACAATTAAGATTTGTTTTGTTGAGTTGAAGATGATATTATACTACGAGTAGTAGTTATTTGGGAAATCAGCGGACACACTTTGATTCCCTTGCTTTTTCCCTGGTCGATTGAATGTGTATAAATTTATCAATGCACTAATGGAAGTAGCTTTGCCTATTCTTTCATGGGTTATTATTGATGTCTTGACCCTTGTGGTCCAACCCTTACGCATAGTGGGAGCTTAGTGCACCGGACTGATTTTTTTGTTTTGTTATTGATGTCGAGTATCCTACTATCAGCATAGTGGATGAAAGAAAGCTGGACTACGTAGTTTGAAGCTTTGGCTTTTCCACCATTGCCAAGATTCTTTTTATTGATTATGAGTCAGTTTGGCTTAGCTGATTTAGAGCAGCTGATAAGCGTTAGGTGCTGAAAAGCACTTTTAAGTGCTGAAGCTGATTTAAAAAAATAAGCAGTTACATATTTGAATAAAAGTGCTGAAATTAATAATAAGCAGCTGAAGAACTGGGTATACGAAGAGTTTTGTTTTTAAAATAAGTATTTTAGGGATAGAATAGTAAATATTTTGGTCAAACCTAAAGTGCTTATAAGCTGAAATTTGATAAGTTGGGGAAACCAACTTATGATTTTTGGCTTATAAGCATTTAACTTATAAGTACTTTTAATTTTACCAAACACTTAGATAAGTCAAAAAGTGCTTATAAACCAATTTGGCCAGCTTATAAGCTTAGCCAAACACCTCCATGTCACAGTTATGTTTAGCATGAGAAAGAATATGATGTGTGGGGATTGGACGAATACTCCATATAGTATTTGGTAACAAGTTTATATGTTATAGTTAAGTTTTAAGGAAGAAAATAGTTTTTTTTTTAAAATTTATTGTTTGATTTTATGTGGTGCTATAAAATATTGGTTATAGTATCTTCGAGTAAGCTTCCCAAATCTAAATTTTTGTGTGTATTTGAATATCCGCCATTGTTGGGTTTAAAGCTCAATTTTATTTTTGAAGATTTTTTATTTGATTCAAAGTGGGTGCTGTTAAATATTACTTATAGTACATTCTAGAAGTACATACTGAAATTTGATAACATTTGGACCTGATTTGAGGTGATTGAAATAGAAATTTTCAGTTGAAAATCCAAGAAGAATATAGCTACAGTATACCGCTACAGTATACAATATGCTGTAGGAGTATATAACTATACTGTAACAATACAATACTATAATTTACAAAACAGTATACTCCTACAGTATACTAATATACTACATGAGTATATAGTTATACTGCAACGGTATACTATTATAGTATACAATATATTATTATGATATACTGTAAATATGCAAGATAATGTAACAATATGTTGTAATAGTATACAATATACTATAATAGCATACTTATTACCCGTAAATTCACTTGCCTTTTCCCTTTTAATTTGTTTTAAGCTTTTACCTATCGTGAAGGGAAAATTAAAAATACAAAAATAAAATAAAAATTATAGTATGCTATATGATGTAACGATATACTCTTACAATTAGATCCTTTTAGTATTTTTAAATTTTTTATTGGTAACTGATATTATTTTAGTTTAATAATTATTATTTTTAACTCATTGCGTACAATTGTATACCCTGTTGGTATAGCTATAGACTATATCAGTATCATATGTTAGTTAATATTTTTTTTGTTGTATTGGCTACATTTAATTGGTATACAATTTAATTTTTCTTTAGTAATAATATAAAAAAAATTATGATAAATAATAAATGAAATTAGATTATGAAGAGAAAAAGAATATAAAAAAAAGAAGTTAAATAAAATTAGAAAAGTAGAAAAGAAAAAAATAAGAAGAAAATGAGAAAAGAAAAAAATAAGAAAAAAGAAAAAAAAATAAGCATAGAAATAAAAAAGAATTGAAGAATAAAGAAAAAGTTTCCCACAAAACCTACTATGGGCAGGAAATGTAATTAATTTATGAGTAGGAAAACAAATGGGTAAACAAGGGTATTATTTTTGTGGGTAACTGTATCAAAACCCCTTAGTTCATGGTAAGGACACAACAAGTTAGAGAGGTTAAGTGCGTGTTAGGGGTTCGAATGGGAAAAAACCGACTATTTAGCTAGTGTCTGGACATAGATTTAAGTTGAAATTTGAAAAACAAATATTAAATTGTGTTGAAAAATAGTTTTTGGAAGTGGAAATGTGTTTTCTATTTGAAAAAAATTGAAGTTTTGTGAATGGAGGAAATTGTTTTACTCAAAAACTATCTCAAACTAGTTTTTGGGAACTTGAATTTTTTTTCTTCAAAAACTAATCATATTTCATGAACAAACAATATTTTGATTTTTTTTTTTGGAAAAAAATCAGCCAAAATCTATTGTCAAACGGCAGCTTAATGTTAGAGACTTCTGCGCCAACTGGAACTGTATTCAACTTGTATGCGATTGAGACATAATTATTGTTGTTGTAGATATCGGGTCCAAGAAGTAAACCAGTAGTCCCAAGAGGTCTTTATTGTCTTTCCTGTAACGTTGAAATTTGGGAGGCAATAAATGGACTATGATACATGGGCGGATGTAGTGTATTATCTATGAATTTAATTTATAATTTTATAGGTGGAGTAAAAATTTATATGTAAAATTTATTAATTTGCAAAAATAGTATGTATAAATCTATAACTTTAAAAATATATGGGTTTAATGCTAAAATCTTTAAAAGTTAAATTCATAAAATTTAAATCATGAACCCGCCTCTGCTGCTATATAGAAACCTAAATGGCTAAATATGTGAAAGATTAGCTAGCCATTAATCAATGCCAGGAGAATACATCGAGATAGCTGTTTCATTCCCAAACAAGTAGATAGACAAGCAAAGTCTTGGCAATAGTGAAAGCCCACCCACTACCCTCTCAAAATTGAATGCTAATCTTTAGTCTTGGCGTAACTGGTAAAACTGTTTTCATGTGATAAGGAGGTCACATATTCGAATCGTGAAAATAGCATTTTGCAGAAATGCAGGATAAAGTTGCGTACAATAGACCCTTGTTGCTCGACATTTCCTGAATCCCGCGCATAACAGAAGCTTAGTGCACCCGACTGTCCGTTTTTAGTCATCAATCAGTTCAGCTGCATAGAGTTTGTTTCAGTTGACTGGTTAAATTCCTAGGCCACAGCAACAGTCTTTCAACTACTACTATTTAATTAGTTCTCTTTTTTAAAAGTTCAGAAAACACATAATACATGTCATGTACCTATGTATCCTGTACCTATGGATCTAGTGGAGTATGAGGAGTATCGTAAGGTCTCAGGTTTCGGTGAAGGTAAAAACACTAATGAAAAATAGCATGTACTTGATAAAATAGTTGAGGTACGCATAAACTGGTCTAAATACCACCGTGAAAAAGGGAAAAAAAAAGCATTGTGGCATCTATGGCGGTACAACACAAATAACGTTTATCGACTAGTGTTGTGGAAATTGGTTTAAAGTGTAAGATATATGGATTTATATCTAGATATATGGACTTATATCTACACACATATGAACAATATATGGATAATTATATGTTATGTGCTATCTTTTGGTTTGGCCTAATTATGTGGTCTTATGGACATTATGTTAAGGGGGCCAATGTGTTGTCATACTAAAGTGTAGGACTAATGTGTAGATACCCAAAAGGGTAACCTTAGTTTATGATGGGCTAACTAAGGTTACAAATGTAACTATGGTTACATGAATGCTTGTGACTCTTGAGTTTTGTAACTCTTGCAAGACATAACTCAAGACATAACTTTTGTCTTGTAACTCTTGTCTCTTGGGTTATGTAACTCCTAGAGTTATAAAGTGGGGTTATGGTTCCCATTCTAGTGCAAGACAAGTTCTTCTTCTTCCCATTGAATCAAGAACCATATTGTCCATTGTCTTGCAAATAGGGTGGAAAACCATAAGCCAAATTTGATCATTGTCATATTATTGTTATTGTGTAACAATTCTCATATTGTTAAATCTTGTGGATTCATTCTTGTGGTAACATACAAACTTCAAGAAACTTGAAGAAAGGATCAAGAGGTTCAAAAGGAATCAAGGACAATTATCAAAGGTGGTTCATAAAATTCCACACATATGGATTCAGGTTAGCTTTCGCTCATGTAGTTGTAATTCCGGATTATTCAATATGAAGGTTGTTGTCTTTAGTAGGAATCGTAATCCTAACAATTGGTATCAGAGCCACCCTTCATTTTGGATAATTTGGATGTTCATAAGAATCATGTTATGTTAGGATTCATGTTTTAGTTTTATAAGAATTTTGTTTATGAAATTCTACCATGAAATAGCATGATCTTATGAATGTTATGTTTTGATTTGATGTTTTAATATGATGTTAAAACATTGTAAATAGCATGATTTTAGTAGGTTAACAACATGTTTTTTATGTTTAAGATTCATGTTGAAAATCATGTGTTATTCAGAAAAAAAATTTTGGTCACTGCCTTCTGACAATGGATTGTTGCCTTACACAATCCATTGTCTGTGACTTTTAGTATTCTGGCAGTTTTTTGGAACACCAGACAATCGATTGTCAGGTTCTGACAATCGATTGTCAGCTTCTGACAATCGATTGTTCAAGGTCCAGTGAGTTGAAACTTTTCCAGTAACTGAAGTTTTTCATAAAACCAAACAATCGATTGTCTGGCTTTGACAATCGATTGTGGATGGTCCAGTAACTTAAAAATTTTTCATAAAACCAAACAATCGATTGTTTGGCTTTGACAATCGATTGTGGATGGTCCAGTAACTTAAATTTTTTTTCAGAAAACCAAACAATCGATTGTCTGGTTTTGACAATCGATTGTGTTGGTCCAGTAAGGTTAAAAACGTTTCAACTCTCTTGAGTTTCAGTGAATATTAATTGTTTTAAAGTCCATCAATTCTTATAATATATTTAGAATTGTCCAATTCAGTAAACAACGTTAATATTCAAGTGTTGCACATCAAAACTTGTAACACATTAAGTTGAGATTCATAAAATGGCTTAAGGAACTAAAGTTTATAGCATCTAATATTTTAGTTTTTCAATTGAAGCATTATGTTGCCAAAGTAACCTCTATTGTGTAGATTGATTAATTTTAAAATATAAGATGACTGTGGATGTTAGTCTTCCATGCGTTTAACATCGGCCCAAAGGAAGGTGTTATTTGGCAGGAATTCGAACATTCTTGTGGTGGTAAATATGAGACGATTATTTGGTTTTCCATGTGAATATTAAATCGGCCCAAAGGAAGGTTTAATATTTGACAGGAGTTTATTGTCTATGTTTGATCACTACACCAAGAGTACCACTTACAAGTTGTTTTTCTGTCCAAAGACTAAAAACAATGTTGTGCTAGGTATCTTGTAATGGGAAATGCCTAATTTTGAATCTATAAAGTTAAAGTTCAAGTATTTGTAAGCATGTATTTAGTAATCCTTTTGTTCTATTTTCAGTAAATTCTTCTGCTTCTACGATCTCTGTCAATATCAACAGCATCCCTGTGCTTAACGGCACAAATTTTAAGGAATGGAAAGAGAATGTAATGATCGTTCTCGGTTGCATGGATCTTGACTTAGCACTTCGGACCGAGCAACCTACTCCTCTTGAGGATACATCCTCTCCTAATGAAAAGAGAGCGATGGAGAAGTGGGAACGCTCGAATTGCATGAGTCTAATGATCATGAAGCGTGCAATTCCAGAATCATTCAGGGGCACTATGAATGATGAACCTAATGCCAAAGTTTTCCTTGAAAACCTCGAACAACATTTTATTCAAACGAAAAGGCGGAAACAAGTGCACTATTGAGTAAACTTGTTTCCATGAGGTATAAGGGCAAGGGAAACATTAGGGAGTACATTTTGGAAATGTCTCATCTTGCTTCGAAACTAAAGTCACTCAAGCTGGATTTACCTGAGGAACTGCTTGTGTACTTTGTTTTGATATCTCTTCCTGCACACTTTAATCAGTTTAAGGTCAGTTATAATTGCCTGAAGAAGAAATGGACTCTAAATGAGCTCATTTCACACTGTGTGCAAGAAGAGGAAGGGATTAAGCAAGATACGACTGAAAGTGCTCATTTGGCATCCTCTTCTAAGGAAACTAAGAAGAGGAAAAATAAGGAAGTTGCGGTTGTAAAGCCCAAGATTAAGCAACATAAAGAACCTAAGGTTGAAATTACTGAATTAGGTTGCTTTCTCTGTAAGGGAATTAATCATGTGAAGAAAGTTTGTTCTGGGGTTAATTTAATTTCGGTACCTAAGGATACTTGGTGGGTAGATTCTGCTGCTACTACTCACATAAGTATATCAATGCAGGGTTGCCTGAACTGCCGAAAACCAAATGATGGTGAAAGAAACATCTATGTGGGTGACGGCAAGAAGGTGCCAGTTGAAGCTATTGGCAAATTTAGGCTGTTGTTTAAGACCGGTTTTCATTTAGATTTGGATGAGACTTTTATTGTACCGTCTTTTAGACGGAACTTAATTTCAGTTCCCCAATTGGACATATCCGGTTGTAAATGTACATTTGGGGATAATAAAGTTAGTCTCTTTCGGAATTCAAATCTTATTGGTACTGGTGTTTTATCAACATTTGATAGCTTATATTTGGTTGATACAATAACTTTAAATAAAGAAACTTTGCATACAAGTTTAAGTGGTACTAAAAGAAAATTAACTAATGAGAATTCTATTTCACTCTGGCATAAACGTTTGGGTCACATATCCATTCAAAGAATTCAGAAACTCGTGTCAGATGGAATTCTTGATTCTCTTGATACCTCAAATTCGGAAATTTATGTTGAGTGTATCAAGGGAAAACAAACAAACAAGACTAGATTAGGTGCTAAGAGATCTTCGGACGTCTTAGAATTGATACATACGGATATTTGTGGGCCATTTCCTACTCCTTGTCGGAATGGTCAACAATATTTTATCACATTCATAGACGATTACTCTCGTTATGGGTACCTATATCTTATTCATGAAAAGTCCCAATCCATATTAAAAACCGCAGCTTATATTCTTAATAGAGTTCCAACTAAAGCTACAATCAAAACCCCATATGAACTTGGACTGGGCATAAACCCAGTATTCGGCATTTACACATTTGGGGTTGTCCAGCTGAGGCAAGGCCTTATAGACCGAATGAAAAGAAACTGGACGCTAAGACGGTTATTAGCTATTTTGTTGGATACTCTGAAAAATCCAGGGGTTTTTAAGTTTTATGATCCCACATCACGAACTATTTTTGAGACGGGAAATGCTAGGTTTCTTTGAGGATATTGAGTTTGGGGGGTGGGGAGATAAATAAAGTTGTTAGAGATTTTGTCTTTGAGGAAAACATGTGTCTTTCCCTCAAGTTGTTGATGCAACTCCGGTTCAAGACAATCTCGAAAATCTCCCCCATCAGGACCCTGATATGACTAATGAAAATCAAACTCAACAACCTCAAGAAACTGAAATGCCATTAAGGAGATCCACTAGAGAGAGGAGAAATGCAATTTCGGATGATTATTATGTATTTCTCCAAGAACAAGAAAGTGATATTGGACTTGAGGAAGATGATCCAATCAACTTCCGTCCAGTCATTAAGTGTTCTAACTCTCAAAAGTGGATTGATGCCATGAATGATGAGTTGAAGTCTATGAGCGATAATAACGTTTGGGAGCTTGTTACGTTGCCCGAAGGTACGAAACCTATTGGTTGTAAATGGATTTTTAAAACCAAAAGGGATTCAAGGGGAATTGTTATTAAGTACAAAGCTCGTCTTGTCGCAAAAGGCTACACTCAGAAAGAAGGCATTGATTATAAAGAGACTTTCTCTCCAGTTTCATCGAAAGACTCTTTCAGGACTATAATGGCATTAGTAGCACATTTTGATCTTGAGCTTCATCAAATGGATGTTAAGGCTGTTTTTCTCAATGGTGACATTGAGGAAACAATTCATATGGTGCAACCTGAAAACTTTGTTTCGGATGAATCAGAGAAGAAGGTTTGCAAATTAAAGAAATCCATCTATGGGCTCAAGCAAGCTTCTCATCAATGGTATTATAAGTTCCATGCAGTCATTACATTTTTTGGTTTTGAACCAAATATTGCTGATGACTGTATATACCATAAGTTCAGTGGGAGTAAGTATATTTTCTGGTTTTATATGTCGATGACATACTGCTTGCCTGTAACGATATAGCATTATCACTTGAAACTAAGAAATTTCTTTCAAAGAAATTTGAAATGAAAGATCTTGGTGAAGCTTCTTTTGTATTAGGAATTCAGATATTACGAGAATGCTCCAAAGGCGTTCTCGGTCTGTCACAAAAGGGCTATATCGATAAGGTTCTGAAAAGATTTGGCATGCAGGATTGTAAACCAGGCAACACACCTGTTACTAATGGAGACAAGTTTAGTCTCAAACAGTGCCCAAATTATAATTATAAAATTTCGGAAATGCAGAAGACGCCTTATGCTTCGGCGGTAGGTAGTCTGATGTATGCTCAGGTATGTACACAATCTGATATAGCGTACATTGTTGATTGTTAGGCAGATATTAAGCAATCCGGGTATGGACCATTGGTAGGCAGCCAAAAGGGTCATGAGGAACATACATAGAACAAAGGATTACATGCTTACATATCGGAGTTCGGACCAGTTTGAGATCATCAGGTCTACCGACTCCAATTTTGCCATTTATGCTAATAACATATGTAACCATGGTTGCATATGTTAATAACAACAGTAGTTTGACGAAAGCAAAACATAAGGACGTCAAATTTCGGGTTGTTAAAGAAAGAGTACAAAATGGACAATTGTGCATTAAGTACATAAGTACAAACTCCATGCTTGCGGATCCGCTCACTAAGGGATTGACACCAAAAGTATTTCTTGAGCATATTGCTTGTATGGGTGTCAAATCAGATAAGGATTATGTATTTTAGTGGGAGTTTGTATTGCACATTTTCGTATTGTCCATTATATTCAGAAATTCAGTAATTCAGTTATATCTGCGCAGATATTCAGTTTTAAAGTTTTGTACTCTTACAGTTTAAGTATGATCTCAATAAAGAGAACCAGTTGGAAATAGACATTCTATTGACCACACTTTATGTTATTTCCATGCTACATACCTACACTTGATCCATGTCGTTGGTTATATTGATATACGTGATCTATGATTGGTTCTAGTTACGAATGAGTAACGACGAGCTCTTAGGTCCTATGTTGGTATGATTGATGGACCGGATTGTTCATGACAATTTTATTGTGATAGCAATTTTGTGCACCTAAGGTTGTAACATATAATATTAAGGTTTGTACATATGTTTGTATATCTCGTCCAAGTGGGAGATTGTAAGATATATGGATTTATATCTAGATATATGGACTTATATCTACACACATATGAACAATATATGGATAATTATATGTTATGCGCTATCTTTTGGTTTGGCCTAATTATGTGGTCTTATGGACATTATGTTAAGGGGGCCAATGTGTTGTCATACTAAAGTGTAGGACTAATGTGTAGATACCCAAAAGGGTAACCTTAGTTTATGATGGGCTAACTAAGGTTACAAATGTAACTATGGTTACATGAATGCTTGTGACTCTTGAGTTTTGTAACTCTTGCAAGACATAACTCAAGACATAACTTTTGTCTTGTAACTCTTGTCTCTTGGGTTATGTAACTCCTAGAGTTATAAAGTGGGGTTATGGTTCCCATTCTAGTGCAAGACAAGTTCTTCTTCTTCCCATTGAATCAAGAACCATATTGTCCATTGTCTTGCAAATAGGGTGGAAAACCATAAGCCAAATTTGATCATTGTCATATTATTGTTATTGTGTAACAATTCTCATATTGTTAAATCTTGTGGATTCATTCTTGTGGTAACATACAAACTTCAAGAAACTTGAAGAAAGGATCAAGAGGTTCAAAAGGAATCAAGGACAATTATCAAAGGTGGTTCATAAAATTCCACACATATGGATTCAGGTTAGCTTCCACTCATGTAGTTGTAATTCCGGATTATTCAATATGAAGGTTGTTGTCTTAGTAGGAATCATAATCCTAACATAAAGATGTGGGAAGCTTGTATCAACTAGTTAGACATTTCTGTGCTTCTCCATCGAGGAGTATATGAAAGGTATCTAGGCGCGTAATTAGTCCTGCATTTAATTAATAAAGAGCATTTGCAAAAAGTCTTCTGATTATAGGCTATAATTGTGTATTTTAGTCGCTTATTACACTCAAATTTACTGTACTTTGATTGAGTTTGCATTTTAATCGCTAGTGCATGCACTAACTATGTGTTTTATGCCTTGTAGGAGTGATTTCGATCTATATAGATGTTACGGAATGAATTCAAGTGATTTGGAGCTTTGAAATCTGAGTAAAAGCTCAAGGAATTAAGTCGGAATCGCGTTTGGTGGTCAACGGATGATAGTTAGAGCGAACGAACCATCTAGTGGGCAGATTGTGCACTGTCTAGTAAAATAGACATAACTTTTCTCTAAAAACTTCAATTTGGCTCCATAATATATGGTTGGAAAGCTGACTCCAAGGGCTACAATTTTTATGTTTTACGTTTTTCAAAATTCGAAACGGAACAGGGTGAACAATTCGCACTAGCGCGCCCGAGACAGAAAGTTGCCCAAATGCGCGCCCAGGTGCGCGACCGCGCTAGTTTAACCCGGGAAAAGTGTCCTTTTTCACATTGGAGAAGGTATAATTGTTTGGGCCCAACCCTACTTGGTATATATACATAGTAGAATATTTTTGAGAGTAATTTTTGACCTAGGAAGAGCACAGAGCCGCCGTGGAGGCTGGGTTTCATATTTTCTTCCATCAAACTTAGTAATTTTATGTTTCTTTGTATGATTTGTTGTTTTGCTACCATGTCTATGTGGAGCTAAACTTCACGTTCTACGGTTGTGGTTTTTTCATGACTATTGTTATTCGGATATTGATTTTGATTTCTTAGTTTATCATATTGGTTTATTTATTCAACTTGCGCTTAATTATTTGATTGCTTGATCACCAATTGAATACTATCTACAAATCGTGAATTGAACTCGAAAGTGGGAATTCTATATTGCATATAGGATTGAGTAGAGCAAGTTCTTGAACTTGGGCATCGGGGAACGGATTCGCGGTTAGGATAAACATATACCTAATTGCCTTGCTTGGTTGATTTACAAGAGTTATAATTGCGTTCTTGTTGATTCTAACTCCATAGATATATAGGCGTTAGGTTAGCTTGAATAGGCGAATAAGAACTCGACAGATTCTTATGAGCAACATTAACCCTGTCAACCAATAAATTAGATAAATTAGTTAGTCAATTCAATAGAAGAAGACAATAGGAATGTTAGATAGCCCATAACCCTAGATCGTTTTCATTACATTGATAACATAAAAATTTGCTCTTTCTTTGTTCAGAAATTTATTATTTGTTTTCTTTTTAATTTAATTAGTTTAGAATCAAATATTTCTAGGTTTAATTCTTGTTTAGATAATTAGGATAGTCTAATTTAGTTAATAGTTAATCACAAGTCCTCGTGGGATCGACATCCGACTTTTAGTCACTTTATTAATTGACGACCGCGTATACTTGCGTGTGCGTCTGGGAACAACAAGTTTTTGGTGCTGTTGTCAAGTAATAAAGTGACTAAAAGTCGGATGTCGATCCTACGAGGACTTGTGATTAACTATTAACTAAATTAGACTATCCTAATTATCTAACCAAGAATTAAACCTAGAAATATTTGATTCTAAACTAATTAAAATAAAAAGAAAACAAATAATAAATTCTGAACAAAGAAAAAGCAGATTTTTATGTTATCAATGTAATGAAAACGATCTAGGGTTATGGGCTATCTAACATTCCTATTGTATTCTTTTATTGAATTGACTAACTAATTTATCTAGTTTATTGATTGACATGTTGCTCATAAGAATCTGTCGAGTTCTTATTCGCCTATTCTAGCTAACCTAACACCTATATATCTATGGAGTTAGAATCAACAAGAACGCATTTATAATTCCTGTAAATCAACCAAGCAAGGCAATTCGGTATATGTCTATCCTAACCGCGAATCTGTTCCCCGATGCCCAAGTTCAAGAACTTGCTCTACTCAATCCTATATGCAATCTAGAATTCCCACTTTCGAGTTCAATTTACGATTCGTAGATAGTATTCAATTGGTGATCAAATAATTAAGCGCAAGACTGAATAAATAAACCAATATGATAAACTAAGAAATCAAAATCAATACCCGAATAACAATAGTCATGAAAGAACCACAACCGTAGAACGTGAAGTTTAGCTCCACATAGACATGGTAGCAAAATAAAAAATCATACAAAGAAACATAAAATTACTAAGTTTGATGGAAGAAAAGATGAAACCGGGCCTCCAAGACGGCTCTATGCTCTTCCTAGGTCAAAAATTACTCTAAAAACGTTCTACTATGTATATATACCAAGTAGGGTTGGGCCCAAACAATTATACCTTCTCCAATGTAAAAAAGGAAACTTTTCCCTGGTCAAACTAGCGCGGTCGCGCACCCGGGCACGCTAAAACTAGAGCAGCCGCGCTAGTGCAAATTTTTCACCCTATTCCTTTTCGAATGTGAAAAAACGTAAAACATAAAAGTTGTATCCCTTTGAGTCAGCTTTCAAACCGTATATTATGGAGCCAAATTGGAGTTCTGAGCAAAAAGTTATATCTATTTTAGTAGACAGTGCACAATCTACCCACTGGATGCTTTGTTCGCTCTAACTATCATCCAACAATTAAACAAACGGAAAAGGGCCTAAAATGCCCCTTTACTATATGAAATAGAACATCAAATCTCTTCGTTAAAGTTGGCCCCTTAAATTGCCTTGTCGTCTAAAAATTGGCTCAAAAACGAATATTTCTTTCCAATTCCAAGGATTCTATTCCTCCATGATCGACGAGCATCATAACATTTTTAAGATCGCAAACTTTCCTTTGGAGTACATTTGGATTAGAGCTTCCTTCTCATTCTTTAAGCTGCATATGAGATTTGAAATCTAGGAGGAAGCTCCTCATCTTGTCATTCCCAATAGGAATATTTTTCATCCTAAAACCAAAAAAAATAAAATAAAAGAAATTAGAGTCAAGTTGAAATAATTAAAAGAACTCATCAACAAATTTACAAACCTCATGCTTAGGGCACTTGAAAAATCTTCTCCCGGCATTTAAAGGAGTCCACACCATGAAATAATTAGCAGCAAATCCACAACACCTCCTAATCGACCCATTTAAGCTACTCGAACTTTGCGACATTGTCTTAGAGAAATCTCCAAAACAAACTGATAAAGATGAAAAATAATTAAACCTAAACTAGAACCTATCTCGAAATCGACAAGGTGACCCAATTAGTTGGAGAAACCAGATATCAATGAAGGATCTAAAATAGGTGAGTGAGTAAACTGATATGGTGTGAAGTGCTTGAGAATTGACTACTATAACTGATTCGTATATGACCTTGTACAATCCGAAAATGGTCTAAAATGTCCTACGTTTTTAAATAGGCAAATGTAATTGCACGTGAATTTACATGTCTTCCATTGGTGGATAAGGACAATTTTGAGCCAATTTTATACGGCAAAGCAATTTAAGGGGCCAACTTTTAACGGAAGGCTTTGATATCCTATTTCATATAGTAAAAGGGCATTTTAGGCCCTTTTTCTTAAAACAAAACATCCTGAAACAGTAACAAAAAAATAAAAAAGAATTTGTTCTCAAATCTAAGCACAAGTCAATAAATTCTTCATGGTGCAATATGCCAATGATGTATAGGTTTAGCGGAATAACTATGACATAGCCAGGTTCAGCGGAATAATTACATGTACGAATAATTTAGGGCGAATAACCAATAATCCGTACCAAGTTTAGGTTTTTTAAGGTATTCTGCCTACGAACATTATCAGCAATACAGTTCAAATTTGATGGCAACAATCACAATTAGAGTGCTAAAAACTTGTATTACAAGTATGCTGCTGCAATAGCATCCGCAATTTTATATGGTTCTATCAAACCTGCGCTATTATGTCATCTGGAAAATTTTTCTTGAACGTCACGTACACCTCATAACAGATTTCTAACCTCCTCAGTTGGCCAGACAGGGAAAATCGGGAACCACAGCTTTTTAAACACTATGCAAGCTTCAATGCCTTCTTTGCTTTGCGCGCTTCCATGACTGTGAACCTCTAATCTTCCACTTGTCAACTCCACCTGGACGGTTATGATCTTCAATCTCGCGAACCTTGCGTTTTCTGTGAAGCATATGTGGGTCAGAAAGAACATAGTAAGCAGACAAAGCATGATATCAGACAATACTTTCTTCATAATAAGAAAATGTAAGTGAGGCATACAGCTTTTGCCCATACAAACAACAACAACAACAATCCCGTATAATCCCACTTAGTAGGGTCTGGGGAGGGTAGTGTGTACGCAGACCTTACCCCTACCCTTGGGTAGAGAGGCTGTTTCCAAATAGACCCCCGGCATCCTTCCCTCCAAGAACTTCCCACCTTGCTCTTGAGGATTATCGAACTCACAACCTCTCGGTTGGAAGTGGGGGTTGCTTACCATCAGAGCAACCCCTCTTTTGCCCATGCATTATTATTAATAGAACTCTGGACTGTAGATAGGCAAACTAAGTTATTGGGATTTCTTGTTAATTTAACAAGTCAATGATCCATGACAGAATGAGCATATCCAATGCAAGCAGGCAAAAAGATAAAATGCATAAAATTAACTCCAATCTAACATTTACGACTATAGTTCTTTGTTCTCAAGCTTAGATCTAAGATTATTTTGAATATTTCCTATAACTCAAATGAAATCACAAAAAAGGAGGCTTGAGAGCCTGTGGACAAAGCTCACAATCTCTATAATCATCATGCTCCACATATCTTAGTATGGTGGTAAAGAATCAACAAGCTTTGAAGCTGAAATGACACAAACATAAATCAATAGTAAAAGATCTAAGGATTCCTTCATTCTCTGAGTATTATATTAAGATATCAGCTCCCTCACTGTCTGAAGGTTAACTTCAAATTCAGTCCGGTCCCCTTTCACCATAACCCCGATCAATACAACCCTATTACCCATCTAAAGCAAGCATACCTGCCCGACAAACACATTGAGAATGTTTTAGTATCCATGAACATCCTTTAGCAAGTTCATTTTTTACTTCTGTGCAAAGAAATTCATTGAGCTGAACTTGACAGTTACACAAAAGCTAGAGAAGCATGAGTGGTTAAACTACTGAGAGAGGGATCCTTTATCACTAGCTGCCAACACTGCTAATTTCAGAAAAGGCAGGCAAATTCATTCATTCTAAACCTGATTAGACACCTACATCTCCAGCTCAAAACAATACTGCTAGAGTTCAATTGAGCAGACCTGCTAAAGTAGTTGCACAGATCCTTTACTTTTATTTATGTTCATGACTTACCTATACAACCCAAGTTTGCGGTCTGAAAGTAACTCATCAGTAATTGTTGTCTTTCTCTCCTTCTTAGTCAGTCTGCTCGAGTAGTATTCAGATGCTGGCTCTATTACTGTGCCGACCTGCTCCAATTTCAAACCATCAAAGTCTTGCCTCTTGCCAACAGGAAACTAGGATGCTGATAAAAGTGAATGTTTGATATATAAATAGTTTATGACATAATAGACTTGCCTGGAAATACTTAGGTAGTGCTTTTGACTTCAAATCACTCTTCTTGTAATGCCTTTTTGGATCCATGGCACCCCTTAACTGAAGCAATCCGATTTTCAGAATAAAAAACTTAATTATATACGAAATTACTGCAACTAAACGAGGCATAAAAATGAAAAAACTCGGCAATACATCACAGGAAAAGGTGGCTATTACGCATGATTGGATCTTGATAAGTCCATGTTTGGCACATGTACTCAGGACTGTCAATAAATTCACTGCTTGTCAACGGAATCCAAGAAAAAATACAGGTAGAACTTGGATTATCGTACTGTGTTGAAGAGCATAACAATTATATACACCAGATGGAATATAATATTTTTGGTCTATTTATGAAGTGTGACGGGATATAACAAATGAATCAGAGATGTCAATTAATATGCCTCTTTAGTCTAATCTGCTGGGAATATGTAACAGGGAACCATAAAGACAACTTTTTACACTTTTAACACCACAAAAATCAGTTAATAAGGAAAACAAAGCTAGAGAGTGGAGCATCACTAAGTTGCATACATGCATTTTTCCTGAAATACGAGCAGGAGACTATTACAGATACCAATTCTACCTAGATTACTGATCATGGACAAAGTGTTCAGCGGAAGTAGAGCATTAATCAGCAACAAAGTAAAGTGTACATATCTATTTTTCTCACTCCCATCTTTACTCAAGGAAAAGGTCTATTGATGTTCAACATCTCACAAAACAACTAGGGCTCCTAAGATAGATGAGCCAAGAATTCCCACAGAGCTACACCCATCTTAAAATGTTTAGCAAATTTGACATTAATGGTTATGAATTAGTATCATGAATTCAAGATCAAGTCCTAGACAAGGGATCTTTTTCTTTTTCTTTTGACAACGGCAACACAACATCAACAACAACAAACCCAGTATAATCCCACAAGTGGAGTCTGACCGTCTGGGGAGGGTAATGTGTACGCAAACCTTACCCCTACCTTATGAAGGTAGAGAGGTTGTTTACGACCCTCGGCTCAAGGAACAGTGAAAAAGCTCGTTCCCTCACTATTCTTTAACAAAGATGTAAAGAAAAGGTTAGCCACATCATAATCTCTAACACAAAGTGCCAGTCACTCCATTTAGCTTCTAAAACGAACGTTTCTTTAGATAAAGCAAGGTAATATTATTAAACAAATACTAAGAAGGTGCTTCAAAAGCACAACAAAAGTGACACAATGACATTTAGCTTCTAAATGAATGTAAATTCTCCATTCATACATATCAATAAAGTTCTTAAATAACATAAAACATCAACCTATCGTTGAGCAATAAAACATACAAGTAAAAAAAGAAAAACTTTACAACTCAAAGAATCACCTTTAACAGCTGGAGATCTCTTTTCAGCTCCGGAGTAATTGTTTGTGCAGGCATATCAAACCTGATTAAAAATTTCACAACCAATACATAATTTTTGTAAAAAGGAACAAATTCATGAGAGTAACTACAGAAATTAAAAAAAAAGGTAGCCCGGTGCACTAAGTTACCGCTATGCATGAGGTCCGGAAAAGTGCCGGGCCACGAGAGTGTATTGTACACAGTCTTACACTGGCCTGAACCGTGACCTCCTGATCACATAGGAGCAACTTTACCAGTTACGCCAAGGCTCTCCTTTCTAACTACAGAAATTTGAAAAACTAAAATTTGAGATATACCAATTTTTGCCAGCAGTATCCTTGACTTGTTTTCGAAGGAATTTGTTCACCTTTTTAGGATCATTAGGCGGAACAAATAAGCCGTCAATAAGTTCAGAACTAGGTTTATATACTGCACTCGTCTCAGCCTCCTTATTGGAGCTGCTCTTTTTGGTACCAAACGATAATTGAGGTATTTTTGGTTCCCATGAAAGTCCAATTACAGGCTTGTTTTCAGGCATTCTGAATTGCTACAAGTTTCAAATTAATGAGTAATGGCTTTAATAATCAAATTTAAACCTAAAAAAACAACAGAAGAAGAGATTCTTACCTGCCGTCGCCGGAGATGGAATGGAGAGGCGGCGGCTGTAGACTTATCAGGGAAAGGCCCGAAAGTGAAGAAAACCTACTACTGAATGTCTTGTATGTGTATTAGACAAGAAATATTTTAAAATTGTATGATAATTAATTTGGAATATAAGGGGGGAAAATATTTTAAGTGGCAATTAAAAAATAGTCATAATTTTAAAAATAATTAAAATTTTGTCCTTTTTTTATATATAAAAATAAAATATGACCAAAAACACCTCTAAACTTTTGAAAAAAAACTCCAGTATAATGTGCTGGAGTTTAAATTATGCTGGAACTTTCGAAGTTTCAGCTTAAATAATGATTATTTTTCAATAAATTTGTAATCACGGACTATTTGGCATCGATTGCGTTGCTTACCATTTTTATGTGTTCAAAAATAAAAATATTCAAACACTTCTAAAAACAAACACTAATTTTCCCGGTCAACCCCTTCTACTTTATGACCTCATTTTTATGCTCTTCTTTTCAAGAGAAAAGTAGTGTTAACAATTCCATCAGGGGCGGATTTAAGGGGATAAATTATATTGTATATATTAAGTTTTGAACACTCATAATATTTTGAATAATTTAGTGGTGAAGGGAATTCAAAATCTACATAAAGACATAGGTTATTCCCACTAGCTAAAAAAATCTGAATTTCATCCTAATGTTGCATTTTGAGTTTTTTTCTTAGATTGATATGCATGCCTATTTTATAAATAAAATCATGATTTTTTTTGAGAACAGGGGTCAGTATTAATAATAATATCGTTCATACAGTTATAACCCTCCGCATGGGTATTTACTACTTGGATATTACAGACCATGTCACGTAGGATATTTTTATTTTCAAAATGAGCAAGTCTATAGCAGACATCATTGCTTAGTTTTTTAATAACATAAGTTTTCCCTCTCATATCAGAATGCAAGACATCCTCTACAAAAGTGGGAGGGTAATATAGAATATTAAGATCCCTGCACTTGACATTACTGAGCGCTTCTCTAGCCATTTTATGTGCCAGTTTGTTGGCCTCCCTAAATGTGTGACTAATTCTTTGAATCCTCAGTTGCAGCATTAGAGACATGCAATCAAAAATAAGATTGTCAAGAAAGGGCAGCCCATTTTTCAAATATTTTATGGCGTTTGTCGAACCCATTTCTATTTTCATATTTGTGAGCCCTTGTGTTTTTATGTGTGCTTGGTTCACTCTTAAACAGCTCAAGACCTCTGAATTGGTTGGTTTGTAGAGGAGGAGGGACATATGTTTAATGAATTATTTGGTATTTTTATTTAATAAAGAATGTCATCATATAAATCAATATTAGTCGGCCTCAAAACCTTTATCGAACACCAAATAAGAAATTAAAAAATAAAAAATAAAAAGATTTTGTTATAAAATAATATAAAAGACAAGAACAATAATGCAAGAACAAGAGCAATAGAGAGAAGAGTAGAGAGAGTTCTTCTTATTGATACTTAGAGAATGTTAGGAGTGGTTTACAATGGTAGAAGACCCCTTTATTTATAGGGAGGGGGATGATTTATCTACCAAAAATAGAACTCTAGAATCTCTCTAATTATAGACATTCACCTAGGAGTCTATTTATAACACTCCCCCTTGAATGTCTATTCAACAATGTGTCTCGTTAAAACCTTAAAACCAAAACCCAATGGGAAAAATTAAAGAAAGGAAAAAGAGTACACATGTTTGAATATGCGCCTATTGGTTGCCTCGTTAAAAACCTTGCAAGGAAAACCCGGTGGGACAAAACCTTGTAAGGGAAAAAGACTGCAACGCGCATTAACTCCCCCTAATGAGTACATCAATTTATATCCTTGAGCATTTGCTTTCCAATCTTGTGCACCATCTTCAAAACGATCTTTGATAGAGATTTGATAAATAAATCAACCATATTGACTTGAATAAATATTCCGCACCTTGAAATCATCATTCTTGATAGATATGAACATCTTCATATAATGTCGTGGAATGACTCTTCAATATCTTCATAGATGTATTCTCAATGCCATCATGCTTATAGTTATAGCAAGATACATATGTACACAAATTGTACTTAGGATGTGGTACTTCAGGACCAAGAATTGTGTATGCTTCAAGCAACTTAAATCTTTCAAGTTAAGTCATGTAAGTCACATAATAGACTTTAGCTGCATATCAAGTTCTCATGTCATGCTAAACAAATAAGATATCGAAAACTGACTATACATACCTTTGACTTTTATACTTTCAAGTATTTGAACTACATGTCCAAATCTACATGTCTTTCACATGGAATCAAGTATTTGTCTATACGCTTCAATCGTATCCAAGACCTTGTCCTTCAGGGACTTTTGTAGTGAGAATATAGTTACATTCTTTGGGTCAGCAAATGCGTATAGCATGCTTTGCAATATGTTGCAATTGAATTATCCTTTTATGAACTTCAGGTTCATATCATGATATTTGGGGATTTACATATACAAATGATAATTCATCCCATGTAACCTCTTCTCAAGCGTTTATCATGTCTCCCCCTCATGTTAGTAAAGCTAACTTGTTTCCTCAATTTTGGGAAATCATCTTTGTGCATTATTATGTCAATATACACAGCACATTAATAATAAGAAGAAATTATTTGGTTCCTGACCCTGAACCACTTGTGAGGGGAGAATATAATATACTCTCGTATACAACGTATATCAAACTGATATATATAACTTTGTTCTCATAAGAAACAGCTTAGCTATTAAGTGGAAGCACTCAATAATTATCTTGCTAAACCAACTTTGATATAAACCAACTTATCAAGATGAACTATCTTGAGTAGAAAATCTGGAAATTATGCTCGAAGTTAGATTACTGAGCAATTTACCTCGCAAGCACCGGCCAGGCTGCGGGTTAATAACAATTGCGCATGTAACCATATCATAGATGCATCATATGTGGTATACATGGCAGGTGAATGGGCCCATATTCACCTTTGATATTTCCAGAATTTATGGGCTTCAACCCGAACTCTTTAGTTGGTCAGTTCATTAATGAGAACAAGTGATACAAGAGAATTCGTAAAGAACTTTCTAGTTCTTTGATATTCACCTGTGTGAATTTGCACATCTTACTTAAAATGAGATGGCTAATACGAATGCTAACTGAACAAATTATCAATATTGGTAAACTTCAAATTTACACCATGACATGTGCACTTATCAATAAACTTCTGGTTCATTATGACATGGGTTTTTATACCAATAGATATCCACTTTATTGTGGCATTCTTTTGTTTGTGTAGTACAAACTGGAGAACAAAGCGGGTAGCTTTTCATATGCAAATTACCCCGCTACAAGTTGTAGTAATAGGAGATATCAAAGCCTTCCTTTATTTATAGTCTCAATATAATCAATCGCTTTCGCGTGTACTTTGGAAACTGAATAAGTTTCTTTGAGACTTACTACAGCACAATACTCAATTGTGTTTCTCCAACATGGTAATAATTGGCTCTTCTAGAGCTCTCAATTAATTTTGTACTACCACAGATTTATCAACATCCATGTGGTGAATATCTTTCTTAAAGAGAAAGTTATAACATTATGGTCATGTCAAACTTATATGCAAGATATGTTTCTTGCATTATAGTTGTCCTTTAATAGTCATATTTCCAAAATACTTTGGCGTACAATAGGTACGTGACCAACGATCATTCATGCCATATATCATCTCAAACCCCCTTCTAGGGGTGAGTGTGGTATCATCTCAAACCTCCTTCTAGGAGTGAGTGTGGTATATTTAATACCAATTTCATGTTCATATTCTTCCAATAATGAATATGTATTCGTGAATCAGATGTTGTCACATTCACTTCGGGGATATGTGATTTTGTTATCCTTTTCAAATCTATAAATGCGTCAGGCATTTGATTTGCTATTCTTTGCAAATGGATAATCTTTTGTGCCTCTTTCTCACAAATAGAGGTATGTGGATCAAGATGAGATAATGATGCATTTTTCCATAAAATTTCCCGTTTGGTTTCACCAACTTCTCCCCCTAATTTTGGGAAAAGTGTCTCATCAAATTGACAGTCTGCAAATCGTGCAGTGAACAAATCTCCTGTCAATGTTTCGAGGTAGCGAATAATGGAGGGCGATTCAACCTCAACATATATTCCTAACCTTCTTTGCAGACCCATTTTGGTGCGGGATGGCGGTGCTAAAGGAACATATACTGCGCATCCAAACATTCTTAAATGGGATATATTGGGTCCATGACCCAAAACCAATTGCAACGGGGAATATTTGTGTCAATTCGTCAGTCAGAGACGAACTAGCATTGCTGTATGTAAAATGGCGTGTCCCCAAACCGAAGTGGGCAGCCGACAAACTGCATGCAAAATGGCATGAACCCAAACCAAAGTGGGCAGCCGACGAACTAGCATTGCTGCATGCAAAATGGCGTGAACCCAAACCGAAATGGGCAGCCTCGTTTTCATAAAGAATTCAAGATTATTCTCATCTATTGTCTCAATATGATATCCATTTTGAATGATATCTTTAAAACTCAACAAGTTCCTTTTAGACTTGGAGGAGAACATTGCGATTGATATCATTAAAACTTAACAAGTTCTTCTTAGACTTGGAGGAGAATAATATTGCATTCTCTAAGATAAACGTCGTGCCTTTGGGCAGAGTTACAGCTGCTCTTCCGGAGCCTTCAATCAATTTAATTCCCATGGTTTGATATATAATAGAAATACACGAACATAAGAATAAACAAGTTCAATTCGTTTGTGTCACATAATATTTTTAATTATTTGCCCACAATCATACATGAATTTAATCATGGCAGGACATAGAGATTTTACCACTTCATGTGGTTATAATTTCTTACAAACTCCATTAGAGTTATAATCAAACTTTGTTGTCTATGCTTTGTATATAAAATCAAATTATAGAATTCCAAGAATTTGAAAGGGAAAAGTAAATTACTTACCTTTAAGGTATACCAATAAATGTTGTGATATCAAATATACCTCTTGAGTTTCCATCCCGTTGCTTTACTTTATGATGATACTATCTCTTCTATTTTTCCGTATAGAAAATCAAATATTGTTCCACTGGAATGCCTCTTCGAACGAAACGAAACTGTTTGAGAAGCTGACGGTTGAAAACGGATTGTTGCATCTCTTGACTATAGTATCATTATTGAACACAATCTCAATTCTTTGTGTACAGATTGAAAATTAGGTTTGTGTTCATTTATGCAGCCGTTAATGATGTAATATATACTGCTTTGTTCTAAATGTCCCTTCCATATATTCACTTGATCAGTGAAAAGTATAGGCATTGAGTTGAGAGAGCAGAATCGGCTATGAAGCAAAACCCTACACAAATAAAAGTTAAGACAATCGAAAATTTCAATTGGTTAGAGACTCGTGCTGATAACGTGTTATAAAATAATATAAAAGACAAGAACAATAATGCAAGAACAAGAGCAATAGAGAGAAGAGTAGAGAGAGTTCTTCTTATTGATACTTAGAGAATGTTAGAAGTGGTTTACAATGGTAGAAGACCCCTTTATTTATAGGGAGGGGGATGATTTATCTACCAAGAATAGAACTCTAGAATCTCTCTAATTATAGACATTCACCTTAAATAGGAGTATCTATAACAGATTTCATTATTTCGATGTACGTAGACATTAGGAATACAATAAAAATGTTATGAAATAGAAGATTCTTACACTTCTATTTAAGGTGAATGTCTTTAATGTATCTAATTAGAGAGATTTTAGAGTTCTATTAGTGGTAGCTAAATCTTCCTCTCCCCTATAAATAGAGGTGCCCCCTACCATTGTAAATCATCCCTTGAGACCCCTCTCAACTCAATAAGAAGAACTCTCTCTACTCTTCTCTCTATTGCTATTGCTCTTGTTCTATTGTTCTTGTCTTTTGCTTTAGTTTATAACACGTTATCAGCACGAGACTCTACCGTCTCAAGTATCATTCTCGAAAATCCAAGGTATTTTCCCTCTTCCTAATTTAATTTTCGAGTATGTCTGACATTATGAAAAGAAAGTTCGTTGCCCTTGAAATTTCGGGCAAGAACTATATGACATGGGTGTTGGATGCTGAAATCCACCTAGATGCTATGGGTCTCGGAGACACCCTCAAAGATAAAGAAAAAGCATCCACCCAAGATTGTGCGAAGGCCTTGATTTTCTTGCGCCACCACCTTGACGAAGGTTTGAAGATTGAATATCTCACCGTCAAGGATCCACTCGTTTTGTGGAACAGCTTAAAGGAGAGATATGACAACCTGAAGTTGGTCACTCTGCCACAAGCACGATATGATTGGGCCCATCTGAGGCTACAGGACTTTAAGTCCGTTTCTGAATATAATTCTGCTATGTTCAGAATTACTTCTAAACTGAAGCTATGTGGAGATAACATCTCCGATTACGATATGCTTGAGAAAACGTTTACAACGTTTCATGCCTCCAATATAGTACTGCAGCAACAGTACCGAGAGAAAGGCTTTACGAAGTACTCTGAACTGATTTCTCTCTTACTAGTGGCTGAGCGAAATAATGATCTGCTCATGAGAAATCACGAAAATAGACCAACTGGGTCTACACCACTGCCTGAAGCAGATATGGTGCACTCGCATTATGCCAAATATAAAAGGGACCATGATCACGGTCATAAACGGGGTCAAAGCCAAGGACGTGGACAAGGAAGAAATTCCAAAGAAGTCCGTCACCCCCCAAAGAGAGATAACCACCGAAAGCAGAAACGGGGTCCAGAAGATCCTAAGGCAAATAGTTCAGAAACTATATGTTATCGTTGCGGTGGGAAAGGGCACTGGTCAAAGATTTGCCGTATACCAAGACACTTGGTTGACCTTTATCAAGCATCTCGAAAGAGAAAAGGCCCTGAAACAAACTTTGTCTATGACGACAATGAGGACATCACCCACCTGGATGTGGCAGACTTCTTTGAGCAACCCGAGGGGAAAATAGACCACCTAATCGGCGATGGGACCATGATGAAAGAAGATGGAGTTATTTGATTTTGTTCTACTTATTTGTATTAGTTAGTGAATAATTTAATAGTCATTAGTATTAGCTCGTATTAGCTAGTTCATGATGCAATGTTAGCAGTAGTTCTTTAGAATATCTTCAATATGCTCAAATATCAATAAAACTTTTATTTTCCAGTGGGGGTAATCGACTAGCCTGAAAAACTAGTCGATTATCAACTATTTTTGCATTAAAGTTGAAAAACAATTGATCAACAATCGATTGTCTTTGGCTAACAATCGATTGTCTTGAAACAGTGTGTTCTGGAATTTTTCAAAAATAGCCAACAATCGATTGTCTTTGTCTAACAATCGATTGTCTTGAAACAGTGAGGTCTGGAATTTTTCAAAAATCACCCACAATCGATTGTCTATATCTAACAATCGATTGTCGTTAGGCAGTGTAATCTGGAATTTTTCAAAAATCATCCACAATCGATTGTCGATGTTTAACAATCGATTGTCTTAAGACAGTATGCTACGAAGTTTTTCAAAAATAACAAATAATCGATTGTGTGTGTTTAACAATCGATTGTCTATGTTCCAACAATCGATTGTGTGTCGATTGTCTTATGAAAAACGCTGAAATTTTCAAACTGCAAAGGAATTGATTATGGATAACATATCTGATTTTGTTAGCCAACTGTTAGTAGCAGATTTTGAAGATATTATGTGACACAAAAGAATTGAACTTGTTTATTCTTATGTTCGTGTATTTCTTTTGTATGTTAAACTATGGGATAGCAAATATGGATATCTCATAAAGCGAACTTGGACCAACGTCCAATTGTAAAAGTATTTGCCTAGTTGATTCATGTACTACACATACAATACTCAAAGAAAAGAAGAGTAATTGTGTAAGGCAAACATTACTACAATCTATGGAAGTAGTAAATTGATTGAAGGCTCCGGAAGAGCAAATCTAACTCTGCCCAAAGGCATGACGTTAATCATTGAGAAATGTTCTCCTCCAAGTCTAAGAAGGACTTGTTGAGTTTTAATGATATCAATCAAAGTGTTCTCCTCCAAGTCTAAAAGGAACTTGTTGAGTTTTAAAGATATCATTCAAAATGGATATCATATTGAGACAATAGATGAGAATAATCTTGAATTCTTCATGAAAACGAGGCTGCCCATTTCGGTTTGGGTTCACGCCATTTTGCATGCAACAATACTAGTTTGTCGGCTGCCCACTTCGGTTTGGGGTCATGCCATTTTGCATGAAGCAATGCTAGTTCGTCGGCTGCCCACTTCGTTTTGGGGTCACGCCATGTTGCATGCAGCAATGCTAGTTCGTCTCTGACTGACGAATTGACACAAATATTCCCTTCCCCATTGCAATTGGTTTTGGGTCATGAACCCAATATATCCCATTTAAGAAGCTTTGGATGCGCAGTATATGTGCCTGTAGCACCGCCATCCCGCACCAAAATGGGTTTGCAAAGGAGGTTAGGAATATATGTTGAGTTTGACGCGTCCTCCATTATTCGCTACCTCGAAACATTGACAGGAGATTTGTTCACTGCACTATTTGCAGACTGTCAATTGGATGAGACACTTTTCCCAAAATTAGGGGGAGAAGTTGGTGAAACCAAACGGGAAATTTTGTGGAAAAATGCATCATTATCTCATCTTGATCCACATACCTCTATTTGAAAGAAAGAGGCACAAAAGATTATCCATTTGCAAAGAATAGCAAATCAAATGCCTGAAGCATTTATAGATTTGAAAAGGATAACAAAATCACATATCCTCGAAGTGAATGTGATTCACAAATACATATTCAATGTTGGAAGAATATGAACATGAAATTGGTATTGAATATACCACACTCACTCCTAGAAGGAGGCTTGAGATGATACCACCCTCACCCCTAGAAGGAGGTTTGAGATGATATATGGCATGAATGATCGTTGGTCGCGTACCTATTGTACGCCAAAGTATTTTGGAAATATGACCATTAAAGGACAACGATAATGCAAGAAACATATCTTGCATATAAGTTTGACATGACCATAATGGTATAACTTTCTCTTTAAGAAAGATATTCACCACACGGATGTTGATGAACCTGTGGTAGTACAAAGTTAATTGAGAGCTCTCGAAGAGCCAATTATTACTATGTTGGAGAAACACAATTGAGTATTGTGCTGTAGTAAGTCTCAAAGAAACTTATCCAGTTTCCAAAAGTACACGCGAAGGCGATTGATGATATTGAGACTATAAATAAAGGAAGGCTTTGATTCTCCTATTACTACAACTTGTAGCGGGGTAATTTGTATATGAGAAGCTACCCGCTTTGTTCTCCAGTTTGTACTACACAAACGAAAGAATGCCACAATAAAGTGGATATCTATTGGTATAAAACACATGTCATAATAAACCCGAAGTTTATTGATAAGTGCACATGTCATGGTATAAATTAGAAGTTTACCAATATTGATAATTTAGTCAGTTAAAGACATTCGTGTTAGCCATCTCATTTGAAGTATGATGTGCAAATTCACATGGGTGAATATCAAAGAACTAGAAAGTTCTTGTTCTCAGTAATGAACTGACCAACTAAAGAGTTCGGGTTGAAGCCCCTAAATTCTGGAAATATCAAAGGTGAATATGGGCCCATTCACCTGCCATGTATACCACATATGATGCATCTATGATATGGTTACATGCGCCATTGTTATTAACCCGCAGCCTGGCAGTGCTTGCGAGGTAAATCGCTCAGTAATCTAACTTCGAGCATAGTTTCCAGATTCTCTACTCAAGACAGTTCATCTTGATAAGTTGGTTTATATCAAAGTTGGTTTAGCAAGATAATTATTGAGTGCTTCCACTTAATAGCTAAACTGTTCCTTATGAGAACGAAGTTGTATATATCAGTTTGATATAAGTTGTATACGAGAGTATATTCTCCCCTCACAAGTGGTTCAAGGTCAGGAACCAAATAATTTCATCTTATTACTAAGGTGCTGTGTATATTGACATAATGCACAAAGATGATTTCCCAAAGTTGAGGAAACATGTTAGCTTTACTAACATGAGGGGGAGACATGATAAACACTTGAGAAAGTGTTACATGGGATGAATTTTCATTTGCATATGTATATCCCCGAATATCATGATATGAACCTGAAGTTCATAAAAGGGATAATTCAATTGCAACATATTGCAAAGCATGCTATACGCATTTGCTGACCCAAAGAAAGTAACTAAATGGAAGAGATACAATTCAAGAAGAATTGATTCCATATGAAAGACATGTAGTTTTGAACCTATAGTTCATATGCTTGAAAGTATAAAGGCAAAGGTATGTATAGTCAGTTTTCGATATCTTATTTGTTTAGTATCACTAATGAAAGCTTGATATGCAGCTAAAGTTTATTATGTGACTTACATGACTTAACTTGAAAGATTTAAGTTGCTTGAAGCATATGCAATTCTTGGTCCTGAAGTACCACATCCTAAGTACAATTTGTGTACATATGTATCTTGCTATAACTATAAGCATGATGGCATTGAGAATGCATCTATGGAGATATTGAAGAGCTATTCCACGACATTATATGAAGATGTTCATATCTATCAAGAGTGATGATTTCAAGGTACGGAATATTTATTCAAGTCAATATGGTTGATTTGTCAAACGTCTACCAAAGATCATTTTGAAGATGATGCACAAAGATTGGAATGCAAATGCTCAAGGCTTAAATTGATGTACTCATTAGGGGGAGTTAATGCGCGTTGCACTCTTTTTCCCTTACAAGGTTTTGTCCCACTGGGTTTTCCTTGCAAGGTTTTTAACGAGGCAACCAATAGGCGCATATTCAAACATGTGTACTCTTTCCTTACTTTAATTTTTCCCATTGGGTTTTGTTTTAAGGTTTTAACGAGGCACATCATTGAATAGACATTCAAGGGGGAGTGTTATGAAATAGAAGATTCTTACACTTCTATTTAAGGTGAATGTCTTTAATGTATCTAATTAGAGAGATTTTAGAGTTCTATTAGTGGTAGCTAAATCTTCCTCTCCCCTATAAATAGAGGTGCCCCCTACCATTGTAAATCATCCCTTGAGACCCCTCTCAACTCAATAAGAAGAACTCTCTCTACTCTTCTCTCTATTGCTATTGCTCTTGTTCTATTGTTCTTGTCTTTTGCTTTAGTTTATAACAAAAAAAATTTTTTCAAGTTTTCAACTTTTTAACACATTACAAAAAGCAGCAAGCTACATCGGGATGCATTGCCATTTCTAAGGCTTTTTACTTGGTACAAACTTAGAGCCCTTTTGGACAAATGTAATTTTTTCCTTTTCTTCGAAAATATTTTCATTTTTTTTTTCCAAAATCAGTGTTTGTTCATAAATTTTTTATTTTCACTTGAAAATGCATTTTGAAAATTATCGAGAATTTACAAAACTCCAAAAATCTATTTTTCAAAATTTTCACTCAAATCACTTACAAAACTTCAAAAACAACCCAAAATTATATTAATGTCCGAACACAATTCTAAATTTCAAATACCATTTTCGCTTGAATTTTTTTTCCACCCTTTTTTAGAATTTTACAAAACTTTTGTCCAAACGGCCACTTAAAAATGCATTAAATCTTCCTTCCAATTTTTAATCTCTTATTTATTTCAATATCTTAAGTTATCATTAATGTTTACTTCACTAGCAAAGGCTTTTTCTATACCCACCAGAAAACTATTTTTAGTGTCGAAAAGTTACAACTTCATCATTTCCTAGTATTTATTATTTGACCTTTTCTATTGCTTAAAAAACTTCATAATTTTCTTGTATGGTCATGGCATTAATGAATGTAATAAATTGTTAAAAAATCTTAGTTTTTTTTTTCAAGTTTTCGACAATATATTTTTCCTAATATTTTAGAACTTTGAATTAAACTACTCGTCTTTCATATCTTTCAATAATACTATTGAAACACATGACTAATATTATATTAACTTGAAAGAACTCTTACAGATATAAATAGTTACGAGCTTGCATTCCAAGTGCTATAGACCCACAAGTTTCAACCGAATGAATAATTTTTTGATAAATAAGCAAATTTAACCCTAAATCATTATGTGACAAGAAGTGAGCAATATATAGTACATAGTACTCAATGCATTCTCGAAGTTATATGTGATACTTCTGTAAGATTCCCAATTAGATACCCTATCTTTATCATTACAAAGTTGTAATATCGAAATTCCATAAAGAAACTAAGGAGTCTTTTGGTTTGAAGACAAGCTATACTGACTTAGTTTTTGGGATTAGTTATTCTGATATTATTTTATTGGTTATTTGGTATGTTATATTAATTGTGGGGTAGGATTGGCGATTTTACTATTTTATCTGAAATAACTTATTCTGGGATTACTATTCTATCTAGGGGTGTTCAAACCGAACCGAAAAACCGTGCCAAACCGAAAAATCAAAACAAACCGATTAAAAAATCCGACTAGGTTTGGTATTGAATAAAAAAATCCGAACCAAACCGACATATAAATATATAAATTTTATTTATATTTTTAAGACTTTATATTGATTTTTCTTTAGAAAATATAGAAATATTTCGGATCCTCTCATGTATTAATCTTGAAAGCATAAATTAACAAAAAATTATTGTTAGACGACTAAGAAAAAACTATCATCAGTTACTAAAAAATTTCTCTCGCCAGAATATTTTAATAGATCATATGTTTGTCAATTTTTTCATATTTACTAAACATATATTCACTTATCAAAGCTTTCTCTATAATTTTATTAAAGTAAGATTAAAATAATATACATGTAACAAAAAAACCCAACAAAACCGAACCAAACCAAACCGATATAATTTGTTTGGTTTGATTTTGATAAAAACCGAACCAACCTGGTCCATGTACACCCCTAATTCTACCCTCTAGATAAGTTATCTCACTACTATTTTTGATCATGTGATAACATATTCCAAGATTAGTAACCAAACAAGGGATAAGGCGATACTAGAGGTGTCAAACGGGTCGGGTTGACCCGAGCCCGGTCTGGCCCAAACCGATTAAAACCTAGCTCGGCCGGTACTTAAGGGGTCGAGTGGACTGGGGTTGGGGGGGTTGGTCCATTCACTTTAATTCATCCGGTTAACCGGAACGGTCAAACCCGGTCAACCAAAACCCCTGAAGAACCGGTTAACCGGCCCGACCCGGTTTAAAGGCTACATTTCAATTTTTTTAATTTATTTTAAGGTTTTAGAGTCTAAGGCAATGCAAAACCATTGAATTTACTCTTTTTACGTTAATTTACTTATTGTTAAATGTAAATCTTTCAATTTGTAAATTTAAAGTTTTAAATAAATGTAGCACTTGCAATTTATAAGTGAAATTTTTTTCATCTTCATTGTATTCTTTATATTTTTACTTTAAATTAATATAAATTACAATATTTATACAAAATGCAAAAAAAAAATAATAATTAAAAAGACACTAACCCGGCTCGGCCCCTTGGACCCGTAACCCTTACGGTTCATTTTATACACGGATAGACCCGGATCCGTTAAGCCCGGTAAAGAATAACCCGTAACCGGCCCGGATCAGAAACTTTCCGGTTTCATTTTTTCCCAACCCGGCCTGGCCCACCCGTTTGACACCCTTAGGGCGATACTAAATTTGTATCCTAACATTATTTTTGCTTATCCATTGTACCAAAACAACCCCCAAGTATTCCTGAAAGAAACTTGCTTTGTATATCCAAATATGCAGAAATCAGCGTGGCATACAAATATACAGAGGTTTCAAAAAGAAACTATGCATTCCTGAAACATTGTTTGTAGATTCAGACACCAAAACAGAATCAGACAGTAATTCTAACATATTATACCAATATATAAAAAACAACAATACTTTCTTTATAGAGTTTGATATGCACAATCTGCTGGAAATTACAATGGGAAAAATAAAATGTTACTGCAATATTATTTATGAGCAGATATAAACTGCTTGGAGACTTCAAAATCCCTGTAAAGAGCAAGCTCCTCCAAATAATATATACTACAGAATACAGATTTAGCTGAATGTATACTAATTGATAAGGCGATTATCGCCATGTTTCAAGAGCAAGCTCTTCTAAATAATAGATGCCATAGAATACAAATTTACCTTAATGTACTAATTCATAAGGCGACTCACGTTGTGTCTCTTACTGTACACTTAATGAAATCAATGCTATATGCCATTTAATCTCATGCTATATCACTCGTAGAAACTGATGAATCAAACGACTAGGCTCCAAGGAGTGTGCTTATTGCTCAACAACTCCTCTCACCACTCGACTCCTCTAAATATAGAAGAGGAGAAAAGAACAAAAGAATGGATTTAATCGCCACTGCGAAATGGTCCTCAGCTTTCAATATACATCAGCAGCTATGAGCTCCTGGCTTCGTTGAACACCTAAATCACTCGATATCCTATTACACAACTGCAAGATATAAGCATGATTTAGTTAGTTTAACACGTTTGGAGGGATTGCAGGTTCAAAATGCATTCGAAAGCAGTGGCTAAGCCATGAATTTTACTAAGGGTGTTCAAGATTTAATATATATGAACAAAAAGGTAATCTTTGACATGTATACATAGTATAATTTCAATATACTCAATATAATTTTTTGACAAAGGGTGTTCAACTGACCACCCTTTCCGCTAAGTGGCTATGCCATTGTTTAAGAGGCGTCAACCGACACCCTTTCATCGGGTATATATACTACATATTGACACCCCTTAGCTTCTTTGTGAATTTTCTTTTTTTTGTATTTTGACCTCTCTTAGTGAAAATACTGGCTTCGCCACTAGTTGCAATAGTGTAGATGAGGATGTTTGTGATATATACCTGTCTATATACTGTTGAATCCCCCGAAGACTTCCGTAACTCTACAACATACAACGATGGGCTAATCTCAAAAACCTGCAAATTAAGCATTGGAATAATTATGCTTATTTTTCTTTCTTTCTGAAATGGAAAATAAGGAGAGTAGAATACTGTTTTCGTCAATTACCTCAGCGACTACAGAGAGATTAGCCGCGCTCTTTTGGCTTTTGTGGTCTTGCATCACTTTCAACTGAAATACATGCGCAGACACAAATGTTAAAAGAGATGTATCACTTGTGCATGTCTGAATCTTTTTTGGATTACATGGAACTACTCAAATACAGGTAGATATACCGATATTGATACTAACCCTTCCATTTTTTTTCTGGACATGAAATCCCATCTGTGTTACCATATTCTCAATCCGCTCCAGCAACTGTTTTGGAGAGAGACTGGACGTAAATCTGATCTTCCTCTCAGAAGCATCCTACAATAATTCAAATAAGAAATAAGTCTAGGTTTAAATATTTCGTTCCTCGTAGAATATGGTAAAAGATTAAAAGTAGAGTTACCTCTTTCTCAAAAAATCCAGAAAGATCAAGACATGACGACATCCCTATTAGCTCGAAAGCATTCAGCACACAAGGTGATTCTGGATCTCTTTGCGCATCAAGTGTCTATAACAAGGATATAGAAACCAATCAGTCATTAATGATAAAAGGATAAAAATGTTAGACACAAACCAATTACTCAAGGGTTCAAAGTTCGTACTGCTTCTTGGACTGCTAAGACTTGATTATCTGGTGATGCATGATCGCCTTCCAAGTCTTCTTCGTCGGGATTTACAGGAGTATAGTCTTCTTTGAACCATTTATCTTCTTTGATTTCTTCCATTGTTATACGAGTATGTGGGTTGGGATCAAGAATCCTCTTTATGAGGTTCTTTGCTCCAGCGGATAGCCATTTTGGTATATGAACATCCCCCTTAACTATCTGATTAATGTCCATCCAAATAATATTAATAGTATTAGCTCCAGAAAAAGACATATAAATGAGCTCTACACACAAAAAAAAAAATATTAAAAGGGAAAAGAAGAAGACGTCTTACCTTTTGATAAAGTACTGCAAGATTTCTATCGTCAAATGGTAAATAACCGGTGAGAATGACATATAAGATGACACCACATGACCAGGTATCTGATGCCGCGCCATCATATCCTCTGTTAGAAAGAATTTCAGGAGCGACATAGTTGGGACTACCGCAAGTTGTATGCAACAAACCATCGTCCTATAGTTAAGCAAGAAAGCTCATTAAGCTTGAGGAAACGAATGCACGTATCCAATAACGAGAAGATGTTATATTCCATACCCTAAAATGTTGGGGTAAAGCACTGAGCCCAAAGTCCGTTATTTTTATGTTCCCTTTTGAATCAATGAGAACATTTTCTAGCTGCATTTCAAAATTAACAAACGTTATTTGAGAGAAGGCACGGCAACTTATAATGTTTGTGTGCTACACTATATAATTAGTTACCTTGAGGTCTCTGTGGAAGACGCCTTTTTCGTGGCAGTAACTAACACCGTCAATCAATTGTTGAAAGAGTTTCCTACCTTGTGCCTCTTTGAGTTTCCCTTTGGATACCTATGAATAAGGATTACAGTCGAGGTTAAGATTCCAGATTTGAGATGTTAATATGCAGAAACACAAGTTAAAATCGCCAAAGTTACTTACGATTCTGTCAAATAATTCACCACCATTCACGTATTCCAGCACCATATAAATCTTGCTTTTGCTCGCTAAGACCTGCTTAAATATAATACTTTCATGTTATATATGCATCTTAGTAAAATACTAATATGAACTCAATACAAGGTAACAGATGAACAAAGCAAATAAATACATACTATAGATACAAAGATAGTAGATGAAATTGTGATTAAAATATCTGAGAATAGAATGACAAAATTCAAAATGAAGTTTCATCATATATTTACAAACAAGGTGAACTGCTAAATCTTAACTGGTGATTATTAAGTCTGAGCTACAAGAATCTTATCATTTATGTTCATTTAAACTATGTTATTCGTGGAACTAATACTCCCTCTATTTCGATTTAGGTGTCTTACTTTCTTGTTTCGTATGTTTCAAAAAGAACGTTACTTTTTTAATACCACAATATTCAAGGGTATCTTGGTACATTACACTCGCCTTTAGTTTAAGACCACAAGATTTAAAAGTCTTCCTTACTTTTCTTAAACTCTATACGCAGTCAAACAAACGTATAAATTGAAACAAATGGAGTAATAAGTAACACTTTTATGCCAAATGTTTGGGCTCAACAACATTCCCCAGGCAGTCTTTTAAATGTCAACATTTTGGTCATATCTAAATGTTTGGTTATTAATAATAATAATAATAATAATAATAATAATAATAATAATAATAATAATAATAAAAAATTATTGTTATTGTTGTCGTTATTGTTACTGTCGCTATTCTTATTGTTAATAACTTGACACCGTCTTTCTTGTTATTATTATTATTATTGTCGTTGTTGTCATTTTTGACACACTGAGACGCACTTGACAGCAACATGAAATCATCAGAGACATTACATCTTGTCCAATTTTTGCCAAGGAAGAAAAACTATTATTGACAGGGACCTAATTTAATTAGATTGAGTAGTTACTTCATGATTTGAATTGAGATCATTAAATTTTGGTCTACCACGGGAGAATAACTTAATTTTTACCAGCAAGAAACTATTTCCTAATTGTACACTACAAGTCCAGGAAAAAAAACAAAATAGTGTTTGTCACCTAATTTTTTTAAATATTTTTTAAATATTTTTAATGTCATTGGTTAGATCCAATGACTAACTGTGGTCCCAGACAAAAGTGGGTCCAATCCATATGCTTTATACAACCACAAATTCAATGATTTGACACTTATGGTTATGGACTAAAGAGTCCTCAACCTTTTTGTTGTACAGTTGAAAAAATCTTAAAATTGTGGGGAGTGGAAATGGCTCACCAATTATTATTTTCCACCAACCAAAAAATGAATTATCACAATCAACCATAACTTAATAGATTGACTTATATTAAAATTCAGCAAATTTTGTCCAATTAATTTTGTGGATACATAAAAATAATAAAGAGACCAACGAGGGTTCTCCTTCATCTTTAACCGGAGGTTTAGGGTTTGAGTATTGGATAAATAGTCGACTTTGCTAGGAAGTTATTTATCCCTAATATAGAATTTTTGGCGCGAATTTGAATTTAATCGGATCCAAATATGGGTACCGAACATAGTGCTGGGGAACCAAATATTTAAAAGAAACACACAAAAAAAAAAAGACAACAAAATATAAGAAGAAAGAAACGAATCTTTGAGACGTGCAAGAATGAGCATCACTTGATCTTTGTTTGAAGCAAAGATAAAATTGTATTATACTCATTGTTTATGAATAATAGAAAGAAGTATATGTAATTAATATTTATAATTAACTTTATATACCGAATCTCTCGGTGCAGCTAATTTATATTTACAAATATACAAATTATGTCCTTTCAATATCTAACTTTTGGGTATATTCGAATTCTTTTGGTAAAAAAGATAATATTTTATAATAATAATAATAATAATAATAATAATCGGAGCATTTGAAAGAAGGCAAAAGAACAGACACGAAAACAGAAAAAGACAAGTTCAACTAGTGTTAAAAAAAAAGACGAAAAAAATGGACATATATACCTCGTATAATCTGACCACGTTAGGATGTTTGAGGAGTTTTAATGTTCCAATCTCCCTTTTAATCTGCAATATTACACATTAAATAAAAATATAAGCTTATTGATAATTAGCACACAAACTATATTACGCAGACTTTTCAAAATATTGTTACACTTGTATCAAATCCTACAAGAATATACTACTCCGACATGGACCACACAATATTTTTGGCAGGGTGGAGCTAGAGTGTCAGGAGCCGGTTCGGTCGAACTCAGCATTTTTGGTTTGAACCAAGTATCTTAAAAATTGATTAAATATGTATAGATTATAAATTTGGAATAACATAAAACGATTAAAATTCCGAACCTATAAGTTAAAATTCTGAATTTCAAAAAGTTCGGGCAACACAACAGGGAAGCAGGAAAGGTTCAATCAAATGAATAAACGATTGAGTCGTAGAATTTAAATTGACAATTGAATTGAAATTGTACAATTTTGATTATTCAACTGTCGTCAACTTGGACTGCTAATTAATTGTTTAATTAGAGAATTTTAAACCACTAAAATTATAACCAATTAACCTTTTTTGGGCAGAAGACTTGGGAAATATAGTGGAAGAATGAAGATGAGTATACCAAATGGCTAACCTTCATGTAATTAAGGGTGTGTTTGGTAGGAAGAAAACGATTTTCCTCATAAGAAATTATCTCACTATCCAAAACTCTCTAAATTAAAAAACAATACTTCAAATTGGACTTATCGACGAAGAAAGTCAATTTTTCCCCCTTTCAATGAACCTATTTTTCAAGAATTTTTTTTTTTGGTGTTCGGTTGCCAAAAGTGTCAAATTTTCTCATTTTTCTTTATACCAAATACAGCCTTTTTGATTTTAAACAGATGAAAATAACTTTTAAGCCTTACAAGGTACTTTTAAAATTATGAGCTTAATTTTAATATTTCTAAAATTAAAATAGGTTTTTACTAAGTATATATTTATATTCTATATCGAAAATACTAAACTCATTAACTATAGGCTGCATTATTTCGAGCCCAACCAGCTGCACTGCAGTGGTAGAGGGAGACTATTAATTACTGATTCGGATAAACCTAATAAACGATGGTAACAACAATTACAACACACTAAACTTTTACAAGTGGGTATTAGGGAGGGTAATTTTTATGCACATTTTATCCAAGTCGGCCTATCGGATAAACCTAATAGCTTTTGTTTAAATCATGTGTTTAAATTTCTAAAATTCATAAGAAAATATGTATAAATATTTAATTGTGAAATCAATAACTAAAATTCGATAACAAGTTCAGAACCTATAAATTTCAAATCCTAACTCCGAAAATCTACGTTTCAATAACTCTTTTAGTAACAGAAAGACCACCACAACAACAACAAAAAACCAGTAAAATTCTACAAGTAATAACAACAACAATAATGAAGCAGTAAAATAAAAAAACAAATAATTCAAAACAGAAAAAGAAAATCAGACGAACCTGATCAGTAGACCTAAGGTCAATAATCCGATGTTTATCCAAAATCTTAATAGCAAAAGATTGAGCAGATTCAATATGTTTAGCGTATTTCACTTTCCCAAAATTTCCTTCGCCTAAAGTTTTTCCAATTTCGTATTTCCCTAATCGCATTCCCTTCTTTTCTCCACCTTGCCTTATTTCCTCCTCTTCCTGCTGTACTATTACCATTCCCCTATTCGCTTTTCTCAAAAATTTAAAAAAAATGTTGAAATTTTCAGTTTTCTGTAATGTTGTGTATAGATGTGGAGTTGAAGAGAAGAGAAGATCAGCAGGTTTTGTGTTTCTTTGATTCCTTTCTATGTTTGGTTTGGTGTTTATATACAACTGGAGTAGTAATACATATATTTAATTAATCAAAATAATAAAAGTGGGCCCTGTGACTTTCTTGGTCTGGACATTTTTTCTTTTCTTTTTTTCCCTTTTTTTCAGTTTTTTACTCGGTTTCCAATATCGCGTTAGGGCTCGACTAAGTCCGAATTTATATCGGAAAATTCACATTAGATGGTTTTCCACCCGATATTTCATAAGTCATTGGGATCCGACTAAACTTGAATTTGCATCGGAAAGTCTTAATTGAGGTAAAGCGTTTTTCCCACTCATTGGGGCCCGATTAAATAGTAATTTTTGCTAGAAAGTCTTACATTGGGTGGTCTCTCATCTGATGTCCGGAATCTCATTGGGGCCAGACTTAATTCGGATTTGTGCAAAAAAGTCCTACGTTGGGATAAAGTATTCTCTAACAAAGACCACCATTGAGGATTAAATACGAATCTGTGCCAAAAAGTCCCATATAAGGTGGTCTCTTATCCTGTGTCTGGTACTCACTGAAATCCGACTAAATTCAGATTAAAATCTATATATTAAAGGTAAATTGTTTCCTAATAAAGGTGATTATAGAAAGTACTAGTATCCACGCAAACCATGTTGTTTGTCTGGACCCATGTTGTTTATTCATTAATTAATTTGTTCTTTTCTATCTTTTTGAGAAATAAATTAAATTTTATTGACGCCGAGTAATTTATCTGTTTGATCAATAATTCCGTCTAATGTTAGATTATTTAGGCGCCGTTTTGATTAAAGGATTTAGGATTCTAATATGATATAAAATTATGGATTATGTTTATCCAATGTATACTAAAATCTTGGTGTTCTCTATCCACTTTGAATTTTTAGATAATAAATATAAGGATTAGCTACGTGGATAAAGTTAGCAAAAATGATAATATTACCCTTTCAAGCGACAGAAATTTATTAATTCCAAAAACAAAATTTAATTCAATTTCATCTAACTTCTAATCAAAAGAAATGTTTTAGGTCATGCCTTATATTTTTAATTCAATGAGTTACACGATAGTAATACTAAATATTTTATTTATTTCAAGTTATGTAATGCACTTTTTTTACCATGAAGGAGTCTTTGAGCAATTGTAGAGTTATTTTTGTGTGTTTCATACGTTACAGATTCGAGCCATAAAAGTTAGTAAGGGAGCCGTATTTTTATTAAGGGGTGTCAAAATATAAAAAAATAAACACACGAAAAAGTTAAGGAGAGTCAACATATAAAATAAAAATTACCGAACTACTTAGTGTAATTTCCCAGACGAAGGGGTATCAGTTGGAAAATTTGGATAAGGTGGCTCCACCACTAGTGAAAGCGTCCACTAATACTTGCATTAGAGTAGGCAGCCTACATGTACGACCCTTCCCTCATGACCTATAGGTAAAGTTATTTTGGTGTTATCCATATGTCACGAGTTCGAGCCGTTAAAGCAGCCACTAATAGATTCTACATATGAGGGCCTTTCTTGAACCTATTGAATGCAAGATGCATTGTGCACTAAATTGCCCTTTATTTTCGTGTTTACTATGTTAGACTTTTCTAAAAAGAATAATATTTTTTTCTATTTAGAAATAATTTAACTTTATTTGTTTTATATTCATTTAGTGACAACTAAATATTTACGACTTTTTAAAATTTCGTGCTTCTTCAAACTATCCCATAAAATGAGAAATATCTACTAATTCAAGAATTATATATCTCAATATTGTAATATCTAACATTATATTCTCCGCCTAACATAATCCGTGAACCAAACACGGCTTTCACTTTCACCGGTCCCAATTGTGTCTTCTCAATTTACCTAATTATTATTATTATTATTATTATTATTATTATTATTATTATTATTATTTATTTTATTATTATTATTATTATTATTATTATTATTGATTCAAAAATACTCAGAATATTGAAACATTATATTTTTCTCTCTAATAATTTCCCATTTTGCCAGTTTTGAGTACAGTGTACATTTTGTTCTATTCATATCTGATGTCATCATATTTTACTCCTATTTTTGCCTTTTCTTCTTTCTTTCCTTCCAATTCCTTTTCAGGGTTGAATTTCTTACCAAACATACGAGTGTCTGACCACTGACTTCTTCATAATTAACCTTTCACGTTTAGAATGTGTAATGTGATTGTTTATCTGTAAAATGATATAGTTAAATATATAACTGATTTATATACAAATTAATTGATTTGATTTTAAAATAATAAATAAAATTAAATAAAATAAAATACAAGATTTAGTGTTGAAATCGAGATAAAATAACAGACAACTTGGTTACGGGAGCAAGCTTTCGAAGGCGGCAATAAAAATAACGTTAGACATAAAATAAGGTATTTTTAATTTGGAATAATGTATAGCATAAGTTTGTCAGAATTTTTCTGTCTTATAATGGCTGTTGGAGTCATTATTTATAACTATAACTAAGGAACAAGGTCCTAGGATCAAGCCCTCTTAAATGATACCAATAGAAGCCATTGATGAATACATAACGGTAGGTTATGAATATCAAATTTTAAAAAAAGGTTAAAAGCACAAAATATGAAAGGAATCCTTAGAAAATAATTGAGTTGAAGAAAAAGGGCTAAAGGCGCAAGGTATGAAATTAATTTTCAGAAAATAATTGCATTGAAATAACCCCAACATTGACAAATGAGTACACAGTCACATGCTGGTGGGTTTTGAGTTCTGACTTCGGTTTTGGGTACCTTTTAGAAGAAACATTAACAAAATAATTTGGAAAAAACTGTTTCTAAAACATTTATTTTTTTGGGATTGAGAAAAATATTTTATTTAGGTTTTCAAATATCTTACAGATATGGATAATTTTATTTTTGTAGTTGTAAAAGCTGTTTTGATCCGTAGATTATCAAGCCACCAAGATAGAGCAACATTAATATTTACAATGAGAGCAATATACTGGGATTCTTTTTTCTTTTTTAATTTGTCTCTAGTGTCTTTAGGCTCAGGTACAGAAGTAGGTTTTCGATTACGGGTCCATTAAACTTATAACTTTCTATACAGAATATAAATTTATATTTAAATATCTACCAAAATTAAAGTATTAGAATTAAACGTATAATTTTAACAATATAATAAGTTTACACCTTAGATATAAATTTTGTATCCGCCTATGTCTAGGCTACACACTAGATTGGTAATTTTAGAAGTTGTTTGCAGACGTATAGTGAAGGCAAAGCTAGCACTTAAGATTAAGTGGATCGATGATTTGAAGTTTATCAGACTTTGAACTAGCGATTGACCTATTTTTAAAGTAAAACTACTAAATCCTCTGAACTTATACTTATTAATAGTCTATTTGGCCAAGGTTCTAAAATTAACTTATTTTGAGAAGTGCTTTTTTTAAAAGTATTTTTTTAAAAAGTGTTTTTGATGAGAAACAGTTTATGCTTGACTAGTTAATTTTAAAAGTACTTTTGAACAGTAATTAGTATTTGGCCAAACTTTTGAAAACTGATTCTAAGTATATTTTCAGAAAAGTGCTTCTTAGAAGAGTGCTTTTGGAGAGAAGCTACTTTTTTCTGCTTCTCAAAAACTGCTGCTTCGCATCAAAAACACTTTTTCTCCTTCCAAAAGTTTGGTCAAACATCTCAAATTTTAGCCCAAAAAAAGTATTTTTGGCCAAAAAAGGGGAGAAATTAAAAAATGGCCAGATTTACAAGTGATCATTCAAAAATAACCACAGTTTCAAAAGTAATTGAAATTTAGCAACTTTTTATGTAAAGATAAATCTGAACGAAAACACTATTCGAAATCTGAAAAAATACTCCAGCATAATATACTGGAGCCAGCAAAGTATATCGGTCCAGCATAATATGCTTGAAGTTCATACACAGGTGCACTGAATTCCAGTATATTATGCTGGATCGGTCTCTATTGCATCAAAATCGTGACTATTTTTGAATAATGTGATAAACACTAAATGACCAATCCAAAAATTAACTAGATCGTGCTATTTTAACAAAAAAACTTAGGCCATCCGGCCCCAATAATAATGACAATAATGATTTATGTAACATTTTAATAAGGAAAAGGTTTTTTTCTTCTTTTCGAATAAAGATGGGAACATGGGTGGTTGACATCTGACGCCCGAATATAGGAAGCATAACGCGAAGCACGTGGATTGCTTGCTCTTTCCAAATATTGCTTTAATTCTTGGATTAATACTTTTCGGCTAACCTTTTAAATGATTAAAAAATTACATAATTTTTTCCAATTTTTAAACGAATAATATTCCTATGTGTCTTATTCATACATCTCTATACCTCAATTAGTTTGTGACTATTTTTTTTTTTTTGGTTAAAACTATATTTTTGTTGGTTTGAAGAAATTGATGTTTTTCAATTTTTAGAAACTCTTAATATTTAAAATTTTAATTTTACCGGTAATGAGATACTCCCTCTGTTATATTTCACGTGACACCATTTTTATATTAGCTTGATTAAAAAAGAAATGCTATATTTTTATATTTAAAAATAATTTAAATTTAAACTTCTCATTTTATCTTAATGATAAGCTTTTATAGCTTATTTTTAGATACTTAAGTTTCATGTTCAATCAATACCATAAATATAATGATATTTGTATGGGTCAAAATCTAACCACATATTAATTGTGAAACTAGTCATATCCTTAATAATCTACAATTGATAAGTGGTAGGACAACTCTGAATGAATGACAATTGACTCTTATATGATCCAATCGACCGGGTTACGACCCTCCCACGCCTTGGAAGCGAAACCGTGACATGGTCACAACCACTTATTGCTAGCTCACGAAGCTCACAGCTATAATATCCAGAGAGAGAACCCTAAGAAAGGGTTTCTTCTTCGACACTATTCATAAGAGAGAAAACACAACAGTACTCATATTATGAAAAATGGAACACCATTGTAAGGCTTTGAACCTCTTCAAGGAGAGGCAGACCAAATCACTACAATCAATAAAGTCTCCTTATATACTTTCCCCTAATTCTCAATGCTTGTTCTTCATGTCTTTCGCTTGGTCCGATTATTTATTATGATTTGTTATGATTTACCCTCATTTATTTTGATTGTTTTATGCTTGTAAAGTATCTTGATAACTTTTGAGCCAACCAATTTGGCGCCGTCTGTGGGGCTTTCCTAGCAAAATCGCATAGTTCTTCCCTGCACCAAAAGGAAAGAAACACAAAAAAAAAGAGAAAACAATCTAGCTCAGACAAGCCAAAGCGGCGTATCGGACAAAAGGAATTCGAAGGCCTTAATGAAAACCCGAATCATTTGTCTCTATGACCTCGAACAGTTCAAACAAGAAGAAGAAGCCCCTCATAAGGGATGATCTATGTAAAATATCTCCCACGTCCCTTATACGGAATCCAGCCGGAAACCGGCGAAGAAATATCTCAAATCGGGGGTCACCTCATGACAACCTACATACCCTAATTAGGAAGACAACATATAAGCTATACAAGATCTCAAATTAAAACCGAGCCTCGACACTCAATACCCATGGCATCGGGCCAATCAAATTCCATAAGTTCGACCTAAGTCGAACTGGGACTCAGGCCAACCGCCTTCGCCATTTAATTCAACGGGTTCGACCTCGCTCGGACTACAATGCCAAGTGCCTTCACCATTAGATTTAGTAAGTTCAACCTCAGTCGAACTGGGACTCAGGCCAAACATCTTTGCCATTTAATTCAACGGGTTCGACCTCACTCGAACTACAAGGCCAAGTGCCTTCGCTATAAAATTCAGTAAGTTTGACCTCAGTCGAACTGGGACTCAGGCCAAGCGCCTTCGCCATTTAATTCGATGGTTTTGACTTCGCTCGAACTACAAGGTCAAGGGCCTTTGCCATAAAATTCAGTAAGTTCGACCTCAGTCGAACTGGGACTCAGGCCAAGCGCCTTCGCTGTTTAATTCAACGGGTTCGACCTCACTAGAACTATAAGGCTAAGTGCATTTGCCATCAAATTAAGTAAGTTTGACTTCTATCGAACTGGGACTCAGGCCAAGCGCCTTCGCCATTTAATTCAACGGGTTCGACCTTGCTCGAACTACAAGGCCAAGAGCCTTCGCTATCAAATTTAACTCTTACGACCCGAATTTACCACCATCGAGAGTCGTGTTGGCGCCTAATATCGGAGCTAGGCAAGTCAAACCATACAACATTTCTGCTGCTTTCTATTAAACAATTATAATAACTGAAATAATAATCAAGTGCGGAAGACTTATAAATACTTAACTAACTGCAAACGGAGAATGCCGAAGTTTCAAAATTCACCTCTACCCAGCATCTGGTGTGTCACTAATCACGGACTACTACTGAATACTACAAACAAAGTCTGGAAAAAAAATACATAGTGTTTTCCTGATACATGATGAACGAACAAAAAGTAAGGAAAAAGGGACTTCGGGCTGCGAACGCCGGCTAGGCAAACTTTAGAGTCCCTGGACTCAAGATAGCTCTCAGAAAATCCTACCACTGCGGTCTGTAAGCTGTGTCTTGATCTGTGCACAGTGCACAGAGTGTAGCATCAGCACAACCAACCCCATGTGCTGGTAAGTTCTTAGCCTAACCTCGACGAAGTAGTGACGAGGCTAGACAGTACCTACCAAAAAAAAAAATTATATATATATATATATATATATATATATATATATATATATATATATATATATATATATATATATATATATATATATATATATATACAAAAGGGAAAGAATACCAACAATAAATGGGAAAGGGTCATGCTTGGGGAGATACAATAAAGAAACATTTCAACGGATATAGCAATGTAACCATCTCAATACTCTAACTCGTATGTATATGTCTAAGTGGACGGCGCGCCACACGATCCCATTTATCAGTGCATAAGTGGTCGGCATGCCACATGATCACAATTCATAATTCATAAGTGGTCGCCGTGCCACACAATCTCATATTATAAATCATAAGTGGTCGGCGTGTCACATGATCCCATATTATAATTCATAAGTGGTCGGCATGCCACACGATCCCATATTATAATTCATAAGTGGTAGGCGTGCCACACGATCCCACATTATAATAAATAGCACTAATAATCTCTCCAAAGGAGGTCCTCTTAGGAAAATCAACAACATAACAGTTAACCCGGCAAGGATACAACTAACAGCTCAAATATACCGGCAAGGAAGGATTTTACAGTAACAGTCTACTCGTCCCAACAAGGAAATCATTGCATCACAAACTCTTTTAGTTCATTTCGTTCTTATCTAACACTTTACATGGAAATTATCAATTTAACAAGATAGTTGTGTCATATCTTTCGAATTAAAAGCATTTACGACTCACAATCATACTAGACATCGGTGTATAGATACTCGTCACCATGCATATACATCATACTCGATCATTTAGAAAATAGCAATCAAAATACTCTAATCCTATTCCCACAAGCCAAAGTTAGATCAAACACTTACCTCGGTCCGAAAATAGCAATCAAGCCTCTAACACCGCCTTTCCTCTAGAATCAAACTCCGAAACAACAATATCTAACCATAATTAATTTAATATTATCAATAATGGCTTAAAAACACAATCCCATAGCATATAAATGAATTTCCTATCATTCTTCCAAAAATATCAAAATCCGACCCTGGGCCCACATGGTCAAAACTCGAGGCTCGGAACAAAATCCAATCACCCATAACCCCAAGAGTTCAAATATACAATTTGTTTTAAGATTCGACCCAAAATTAAGTTTGAATCGCCCAAAATCCCAAAAGCCCTAGTTCTACCCATTTTTCCCTTTTTCTACCTTGATTTCATGATTTAGGGCTAGAAATTTAGTAATTAGACAAATAAATAATGAGGAAATGATGGTAAGATTACTCACCCAAATAGTTATGGAGAAAGGATCTCTTGAAAATCGCCTATGGAGAATTTGGGGAAAGAGTTCGTGTGGAAAAAGTGACAAAATCCCGCAATGGTTCTGTTTTTAAGCTTAAAAATCACTGGAGGGAATAACACTATGCGATCGCGATAGGAGGATGCATTTGCGGAGAAGGACTGACCAGGGACATTATGCGTTCGTGAAGACTTCATGCGAACACATAGAAGGAAAGTTGGAGGGTCCTGGGAACTAGCCTATGCGAACGTGAAGGGGGATATGCGAACGCGACGAATGGGGGGGGGGTTGTTGATACCCAATTTTTCCCTATGTATTTTTATGCCCACAATATTTTCAAAATAGCATATATATCCATATATAAGCACCCCCAAAAGGTTTTGGTATTTTTTTTCTAATTTTAAAGATTTTTAAAACCAATTCATTGTTTATTTTAATAGTATAAAACCCAATAATTATTTCCAAAACTCTCCATATGGGAGAATAGTTTATTTTAGTCTCATATTAACATCAAAATATAATTTAATGGTTTTTGCATAATTTTACAAGTCCATTTGGTATTTTTAAAATTAAATTACATGAAATTGTAATTTTAGCCCACTTTCAGATTTAATAGCAATTTTAATCATAAAATCAAGCCCAATATTTTTTTAATTAATACTTACATATTGTTTGTCAACCCAACACTTTTAATTTAATTTTGAAACATCTTTTACTATTTTTTATAAATTCAAAAGTGAAAAATGGCTATTTCAATTTTAGCCCCATTTGCTTTCAATTATTGACTCAATTCTAATCCCAATCAAGCCTCAAATTGAACAACCCAATTTTTGAATTTTACTCGACCCAGACCCAATAAAATGAACCCGCCCGGATCCCATCTTAAATTAGGGCCGTTGATTGTTTTAATCAACGACCCATGTTGGCCCTTCCTTTTTTAACCCAATCGACCCCTAACCTTAACCCTTCACACAAAACATCCGCCTTTGAATACTTTTTGTTCTCTCAAACTCTCTCAACTCCTCTCCGAGACCCTAGCCCCTTTCCATCGGTTTCCACCTTATGACTCCGGAAACCATGGTATCTTAGGCCCTGGGTGGCATGTACTCACCCCACACGCTCTTATACTCCTGTTACGTGAAGTTTCAAGGTCCGACCTTGAAGACCCTAGCTCAGAGTTCCTCCGATTCAGGTTCTATGGCCATCTCCGGCTCATCTCCGGCGTGTCTTAGCACTACGAGTTCATCTCTGACTCGTTTGACTCGGACCAGCCCCTTTCCAGGACTTTCTCATCTTCTAGGGTTTCTCTGAAACCCCAAGCCATTTTGAGGTTTTCTTGTTTCTCTCTAGATCTGCTTTAGATCCGTGCTATTTCTGAGGTTTTCAAAGTATTTCTTACATTATTTCAAGTTTTTGCTTTCAAAACTGTTCGTCTTCTCAAACCTAGGGTTTCCTTGATTTTTACTTGTTCTACTGTGATTTCTTACGTTATTTTATGGTATATTTCTTTACTGTAATTCCAATGTGTTGTCACCATGATTTCCATGAGTTCTCTTTTACTGTCATTCCTCCTAGGGTTCCCTAGTGATTTCTTTTACTGTGTTTTCTTTCATTATGCTTCCATGAAATGTTTATTTTCCTTGGAATTCCTGAGTTTACTTTGCCTGATTTTCTATGCTTTCATCTTTACATTTAATCTGTGGAGGAAACTCTGGATTTTGGGGGTTTTTACACCACTTACGTGCAATTGGGTTGCTTCCTATTTGATTTCAAAACCCCAATTTCTAAATTCATCTCATGTTCTCTAATTCTTGCTAAGCTTTGCAATACCTTCTGATTTCTCTCACAGCTATGTTCTTCTACTTTTGATTACATGACCACTCGATTTGTTTAATTCTAGCCTTCGCTCGTTTAAATTACATGCACTCTTTATAATTAGACCTTTTCCCTCAAAATAACCCTAATTTTTGGGGATTGATTTCAGACTACTATTATGTGAGCTTATTTGGTTCTTCCCTCCTCTAATTTGCATCTATTTTCTGACTTGATTCATTATTGAGTTCGAATCTTTAATTCCTTGATTTACTATGTGTTAGTTGATTTTATTCTTACCTTACTTACCTGAACCGCGTATTGAAGAACTTCTCTTATTTATTTACGCTTTATTGCACAATGTGTTATTGATTTTCTTTCCTTAAATAAAACCCCGCCCTTTACTATCAAGGTTGACTCCTTAATTAAAGGAATTCCTTTCTCCTGATTGATTCTGATTTACACTGAATATTTTGCCTTGCTTACTTGCCTGGTTTCAAACTATAAATACCGACTCTTCTTCTTTAAACACACGAATAATTGAGTTTAAAAACACACACACACTCAAAGCTTATCTTCTCTGCATTTAACTGAGCATTCTATACTGCCTGCTGCTTGAACTCCTACATAATTGGGAGTTTTCTTGAGCCTGTTTCTGTTTATTTCTGGATGTCTGTTTGCTTTTGGTCTGCTATCCTAGAATTATAACTCTGTATGCCCTTCTATGTTCTATAAGCATCCTTGTTCAATTTATCTGCTTCTACCCTTTTCTATATGTGTTCATTTATGCTTTCATACACTATTTAATTACTTTCAAGCATGTTAATCCCTTTCCCCTTTCCCCTTTTCCACCTCCGAATCACTCCCGAGCCCTCGAAGCTCCCAACCAAACACACATAATAACTCAATAACATCCTATGAACTTAGTGGAGTGATCATATCGCCAAAATAACATCAAATTCAATGAATTAAACCTCAAAATCACCATTTCCCATTTCAAACTTCATAAACCTTAAGTGTAGATATTTAGGATTGAAACACGCCAATTGACGTTCAATTTCGAACAAATTTCACAGGAAGGGCTTAACGCATATTTAAGACATGTACCGGGCGTCGGAATCAAAATACGAGCCCGGTACCTATATTTTCTAACTAATTTTTATTTTAATTTTTCATATCATTTTCAGATAAACAATTTCTTTTAAAAATTCCGTACTCGGGCTTGGGACCTCGGATTTCGATTCCGGGAATTCGCCCGAGTCCCATATTTTTGTTGGGACCTCCCGGGGCCGTCACATCACGGGTTCGGGTCTGTTTACCTACAATGTTGACCAAAGTCAACTATATCAATATTAATATCAAAATTCTTCACATTTTCCATAGAATTCACATATTCTAACATAAAAAAATTTTTGGCTTCGCGTCCGAACTTCGCACGCAAATCAAAAAGGCAACTAAAAGTGAGGTTTTAAAGGCCTAGAAAGCACGGAGAAAAGGGAAAATTATGGTGAAGACTCCTTTGGGTCGTCACATCCTCCACCTATAAAACAACCGTTCGTCCTCGAACGGACAAAAAAAAGAAGTACCTGAGTCGAGGAATAGATAGGGATAATGGCTCCGCATATCAGACTCAGACTCCCAGGTCGATGCTTCAGGAGGCTGACCTCTCCACTGAACACGCACTGAAGGAAAACTCTTCGACCTCAACTGTCGAACTTGCTGGTCTAAAATAGCCATCGGTTCCTCCTCATATGACAGATTCTTGTCCAATTGGACAATGCTGAAATCTAATTCGTGGGCTGGATCGGCGTGATACGTCCGAAGCATGGATACATGAAAAACTGGATGCACGATTGACAAGCTAGGCGGCAAGGCAAGTCTATAAGCCACCTTTCCCACGCGATCAAGAATCTCAAATGGGCCGATAAACCTAGGGCTAAGCTTGCCCTTCTTCCCGAATCTCATCACGCCCTTCATAGGCGATACACAGAGCAATACTCACTCACCAACCATGAAAGCAACATCCCTAACCTTGCGATTTGTAAAAAAAATTCCTATACTGAGCTGACCAAAGTCTGTCCTGGATGATCTTGACCTTATCCAAGGCCTCCTGAACTAGATCTGTGCCCAATAACCGAGCCTCTCCTTGCTCAAACCATCGATTTTGCTATCTCACCACTTATCCTTGTCTATGGCATTAACCCGCTCGATGTGATGGTATGTTTACCACCTATTCTCCTTCTTCCTCCGATCATCGGGATAGCCTGGCGACTGTATATAGGGTTACTACCATCGCCATGAATGATTACTTCTTGATGATTCCACACAAATTTCACAGCTTGATGCAGTGTTGACACCACGGCCCCAACGGCGTGGATCCAGGGTCATCCTAGCAATAAATTATAGGACGTTGTTACATCAATGACTTGGATCTCAATGTCGAACTAGACTTGCCCAATCTGCAGGCATAAGCTAATCTCTCCAATGGTGGACCTCTGAGATCCGTTAAAAGCTATAACACTGATAGCCCCGTCTTTGATCTCGTGCAATCCCTTGCCCAGTGTCGTGAGAGTGACCAACGGACAAATGTTGAGGCTGGATCCCCCCTCGACTAGAATCCTGGTGATTAAGTGATCCTCGCATTGCGCAGTGATGTGCAACGCTTTGTTGTGACCAAGTCCTTCCGGTGGTAATTCATCTTCGTGGAAGGTGATCTTATGGCTTTCCAGTATCTGTCCCACCATGTTTGCTATTTCGCCTCCCGTTATGTTGTCGGGAACATAGGCTTCACTTAGTATCTTCATCAAGGCATATTTATGTGCCTCAGAGCTTTGTAGGAGGGCCAGAATAGAAATCTGCGCCGGTGTCTTGTTCAACTCTTCAATGACCGAGTACTCTTTGGCATGTACCTTTCTTCAGAGGTCGCCGGGTCCAGTTTTCACAGCTCGCCCAGAAGCATGCTTTCTAGACTTAGCCAAATGTTCTGGGGTGTATACCCTGCCTGTCCTGGTCATGCCTTGTGCGGCAGTTTTTTCTCCAGTGTGCATTTTTCCTTTTCTTCTAGCCTTCGCGGTGTAATCCCAATGTATATCATTTGCTTGGAATGGGGTCATGTCTGTCATGCAGACTGGAATAGGTCCCATGGGAGGCAACACAGCAACTTCAAATGGTGTATGCAGTTTTCAAACTCCGAACTCAACCTCAATTGGTTTTGGCATCTTTGTAGAAGGTACTTCAAACTCGAGTGGCATGGATACATTTACCACGTCGCCCTCAGAGGGCTGAATCTGGACGATAATGGGATTGAGAGTAACCGTTGGCTTTTTAGGCTCATCTCCTTTAGCTATCAAACTGATTGACCCCTTGGGGTCCCAATCATCTCCGATCTCAATCATGTGGATGTCTCCACACTTGTCGTCATGAAGAGAGTTGTTGGGACATTAGGAGCGGGCTCCTTTGTTGTAATAATCTTGTTGTCAATCAAATTCTATATCTTGTTTTTTAACGAGCGACACTCGTCAACGGTATTGCCCTTCATCGCAGAATGGTATGCGCAAGTCTTGTTTGGGTTGATCCACTGGGAAAGGTTTTATGGAGTTATGGCTGGGATAGGGGTAATATAACTTGCTGCTTTGAGTTTCTCATACAATTGGTCAATTGGCTCGGCTATGGCGCTGCATTGTCTAGGAGGTTTGCGGTCGAAGCTTGGTCTAGGTCGAGGGAAATTTTGGCAAGTTGGCGGTGATGGGTAGTGAGAAGGTTGGGAGTTATATGCTTTGTATACGGGTGCAGGTTGGGAAAATCTAGGTGAGGCGGGTTGATATGTGGGTGCTGGAGGTGATTGGTTGCAGGGGGTGGAATATGGTAAGTGGGTGGTGGTGCTTGGTAATTTGGGGTAGGCTGATATGTGAGTGGAGCTAAGGGATAGGTTTGGTATTTCATGGGAGAGTTGTTTCTTTGCGCAACCATTACGGAATTTACATCCTTCTTCTTTGTCGAGCCACCAGACTGTAGAGCCTTGTTAGTGGCTTGTAATGTCTCGAGGTTAGTGACCATACTATTCTTGATGCCTTCTTCAATCCTTTCTCCTAATTTGATGATATCGGAGAACTTGTGACCCTCAATTAGCATCAATCTTTCACAGTACTGTGTATCTTGATCACGGACAAAGAATCTGCTCATTTGTTCTTCTTCTAAGGCCGGTCCGACCTTAGCAGCTTCCGACCTCCAACGAGTAGCATACTCGCAAAAGGTCTCTGTCGGCTTCTTCTTAAGATTCTAGATATAGAAAACATCTGGTGCATTCTCAGTGTTGAACCTGAATCAATCCATGAAATCAGACGCCATGCTTACCCAACTAGTCCATTTCTTCGCATCCTGGATAATATACCAGGATAAGGCATCACCCTTCAAACTCTTCATGAATAGTTTCATACATTTCTTCTCATCCCTATCGACTCTTACTAGCTTGTCACAATACATCTTCAAGTGAACCCTGGGATCCCCGTACCGTCGAACAAACTTGGGAGGTTTTTACCCCTCCGAGAGCTCAACATCTGCTTGAACACAGAGATCTTCATAATTCAACCCTTTAACACCCTTGTTACCTTCAAAACCCTGAACCCGGTTTGTCAACTTCTTAGTCTCAGCGGTCAAACTCTGAATGAGGGAACCTTTGTCGTCCGACTCGGCCACATTGGTGATTGGCTGACCATAATGTGGTATAGTATCCACAAATACAGGAGTGTTCTGGTTATCTGTGGTATTTTGGGGCTCTAGGATAAGCAGTGGAACATTGTTTCCTGTGTTGCGTACTTGGGTTTGAGCAGGCTAGGTTGGTGGCGGTGGTGGTGGTGATTTGTTGGCATCAGCAGCAGCAATAGTAATTGACAGACTTGCCAAGTTCCGAACTTTTCCCAACACTTCTCGAAACCATAACAAGGTTTGCTCAAGATGAGCAGCCGTTTCTTTGGTGATTGAAGCCTCTCCGAATTCCTTTCTAGCATTGGTATCTTCCATTTTGTTCTTGTTCCTATTTCTGGGAGGACTCGGACTCGGAGGAGGTAGAGGACCTTTTGATCTTGTGGAGTATGCTGATGGTGCCAGAATGCATGAACTAACCTTTGGGGAGGGGAATAAAAATAAAAGAAAAAACAAAAAAGGTAAATAGTTAGTGTGGATTCTGATAAATAATATTATAGTGTTTAAACACATTGTGTGGGAATATAAATCGCTTCCTAATTTGGGTGCCTCATTTGTGCCCGAGGTAGGCCTAGCGACTAATAAAATTTGGAGAAATTATAATACTAAATGCCTTATTTTATTAATAAAAATAATACGAATCCCAAAACGGCACTAAGTAAAATACCACTAATGGCCATTGGCCTTATTACATCATTAAAGCAAAAGAAAAGACTCCTAACTACTTGGTCCAAAAGGACCTTCCTCAGATTCCGTATTCTTTCCTCCCTCATACAGCTGCATCAACTCGCGCATCCCCAACAGTAAGTAGGCTCAAGCTAGATGTCTGCCTGCGCTTTCCTCAGCATTCTGACAGTCTTCGATCGTTTGCGAACTTTCCTACCAACTCTACCAAACCTTGCTCCAGGTACCCCAAACGGTTGTTGGCATTGATGGCCATATATTTCCATTTGATTAGCTTCTCGTGGCTTTATGTATTTCCCAATGTTTGTTCTCACATTCTCTCATTCTCTTGCGCAGGTGATTGTATTTGATTTGTGCTTCAACTTTCTCGTCAATAATTCTGTGACCATGGGTAAACCCTAGGCGACCCAAACCAATGTGATTGTCTTCTAACCAACCTGTGTAGTGCGGCACACACCCGGCATGATACTTGTTTTGTTCAATAGAATGCTTCCCTAGAACGAGCTTACAGTGCCACATATGCTAAGCATGACACCTATGCGGGCTATCGTCATTTTGAAAGTCAGCCTTGAAGCGACTCATTTTTTCTATCCTGGGTATGATTTGTTTCCTTCTGGCTTGCCTCATCACTCGGAGGGGGACATAAAGATGAGATCCCCTCAGGCCAATGAGTATGAGGTTCGGTGCATCTCGGGAACGGACAATGAACTCTCATGTCGGGAACCACTCGAACATCCATTGAATTTGCTCTTCTTTCAGATTTTCGATTAACTTTACCCATCCACTGGCGTCCTCTTGCTGAGCAAACATATTGGGCATGAAGTTCATTCGCTTTGGATGATGAAAAGCGATATGGTCATCCCAATCTCTGCATATGATTTCCTGTCTGTAATCGCCTTTCTGAAGGTGTTCCAAAAGCCATAGTTAAAGTAGTAAGTTACAACCCTCGAAATGTGGCCCCTTGTTGACACTCCCCCAAGCCTCGATAAATTTCTGCGAGGATCATAGGTACTATGCTGAATGATTTCCCGTCGATCCCTTCCACCAAAGTTTTAGTAACCATGGCTAGTCTGGTGTGGATCCCAACCTTCTTCATATGGAAAATTACCACGCCCAAGAAGCAAAACATAAACACAAACACTCTTCTATGTTTGTGACCCAAAGAGGTGAGGGAGAATTCATCCATGTAGGTGCGATATTACTTACTGTGGCCGTATCTCTCGTATAGGAAGTCGAATGGTATGTAAGAGTCCTTCAAACAAGAAAGGTTGGGATTTTCTTGAGTCCCATTATTTTAAGAAAACCTCTACTTTTGCGATTCTCTCGCATGAGTAAACCCGGCATTTCCCAAGGGATGCCAAGTAGGCCCCCTATTTCTTCTAGTAAAGGGGTCATCTCCAAATCCCCGAAACGAAACACTGATCGATCACCATCCCAAAACAAAGTGGCAGCCTCAATGATTTTGTTGTTGAGTTGGATTTCCGAAAGCGAGGGCAAATCCCCTAAGTTTTTACGGATAAGGGATTGATCACTGCTATGAAGATCCTCCCACTAGCTTAGCAACCTTGGGTGGATGTTGGACACCATACCAAATTTGGGGACCTCGTGCCTCATTTCTGCCAAATAAAGTGTTAGGCCCTTAACTCTATCAGACTCGACTATTTAAATCAATAATTAGCAAAAAACATTCACTTCTCCAAATAAATGCACATAACGTGAAGGTGTCTGTTTGGGTTTAAGGAAACCCGATGGACTTTGGTTAGGCTATCTTAATGAGTCATTATGTAGACAACATAACTGACTCGGCTAGGGTTGACCATGATGCATGAGCAGTTTAATAGAGTAAGGTTTCTACTTTTGAAGTGCTAGACAAGGTACCCTTGAGCGGACAACTCAACAGGGAAAGGCGCGGAACCGTCGACTATACCGTTGATCGACTGGTTTTACCGCAAGTATGCCTTTGCCATATTTAGGGGGTTTATAATATTGGAATGGCGCAATCACTCATTGTAAGTTGCTATAGGATTTGTTTTGGCACGAGTGGAATATGATATTGAGAAATGTAATTACAATAATGAAATAAGTTGCATGTATTTTCACGTTCATAAAGATTACAATAGATGCTCGAAGATTACAACAGAATTGAAATAAAAGCAGAAATTAAAAGGAAAGAAAAACATGAAGGGTCAAGTTAATAATTGTGACGGAATAATCAAAACAGGAAATAAATGCGATTAAAGTAAAAAAGTGAAGTCACAAAAATCAATTAATGGTATCGACGCCCCCTTTTTCCCCTCCCCTAAAAGAAGCAAAATCGGGTTTACGATATTATGGGCAAACACAACTCTTATTACCTTTTGGGAATTGGGTTACAGAGTTTGAAGAGTCGCCACCTATTGATTATAGTTTAGGACACTTTTAAGAAGATTTTGAATGAAAATTAGAGTTCGGGTAAGGGCTTAAAATTATCTCGAGGGGAAGGTGTTAGGCACCCCTCAAGATCCACTACTGTGGGTCCCGCCCTTGCTTAAATGTAACTTTAAGGAGCATTGAAATAAACAAGCAAATATGCATATAAAGAATATAAATCTAGTGGTCAAATTAAAAAAAAAATAGCACAAGTGAAGGGGAAATATTTCAACAAAAGTAAAAGGTAAAGGGGTCCTAGGTTAAACTATAACATGGATCATTCGATATAATATCCCGCACATATTCCCAAAGAGGGGTCGCTTTATGATATTATCGCTTCGTCATCATCTCCATGTCCTACCCTTCCCATCCCGTTAAGGTATTTAAACGTGTTTGGTCTCGTTTACATATTACATGCTAGTACCCGTCCCAATCTATCAGTCCCGGAGGAATTTAGGAGTACTATTCCTATAAGAAGGGGTGGTTCTAAGCCGACTCCTAGGTTTAAAGGTAAAATGCTAAGGCGACATGCAAGAACAAGTAGGACTGCATTTAGAAGGGGAACATGTAAGCAATTATAAGGCTCATGTATACCTCCGCAAACAATGCATATAATAGCATGACTTAAACACAATTAAGGTCGATATAAAGAAAAAAAGAATTTCAAAAAAGATGGACTATAACTTAAAAAGAAAGAAATTGGAAAATTTTGCAGAAAAAGACTTGCAAGAAAATCGTTCAGAACCTAAAAACGAGAGCAGTAGCAGTTTTAGAAATCTGCAAAAGTCACTTGGAAACGTTTGCGGAACAGTTTTCGGACAGGCAGAGTAAAAGAACAAATATGAAGGTATATTTTGAGATTGCAGAAGTGTAAAGACAAACAATGAATGTTATTAGCTTTCGAAATTTAGAATATACAGTATTCAACTAATTTGAAAATAGTAGTCCAGTTCTAGATAAGATATAGTAGAAAACCTTTGCATGGATATTTTAAAAATAGGGCAGAAGTTCGTATAAAAACTAGAAGCTTCAGGGACAAACGAGTTCAGACAGAGGCAAACTAATTTGAACATAACTTAAAGGTGATTTAATTTTTATCTGGCCTAAGGCTTGGCTGGGCGTCACTAAAATAGAGAGCATGCAATATTTCCAGTTTTAACGAGGAGTTATTAATCAGTTTTAACCCAGATTAACAAAGTATTTAAATAGTTTGCAACTAGAGTCCTAAAGGCATGGTATCTAATGCACAAAAAGTTCCAAAAAACATGGTATCTAGATGTGATGGTAATAACTTGCTGATTATTAATTAGTTATGGTTGCAGAACAAACTGAAAATGAATGCCCTAAGAACATGATTTCTATATGCAAAGATGCATATCCTAAAGCGTGGTATCTATTGCGCAGGTAAATAAATAAAGGCCTATAGGCATGTTTTCTACCCGTTCCCTTAATTAAACATGCATAACCCTCCCTATTTACTATAACCCCATTATTCTTTACAAATTATTACAGCACAATTAATTACAATACAGTAGTGATAAAGAAAATAAGAAGTTATTCTATAGGAAGCCTACAGCCAGGCCCAAAATCTCTCCCTCACTTCTTTCGACTTTCACAGCCTTTACCAAGGTTTGGATGCGGCAAAATTTCCAATAGGGTTCGTTTGAACCCCTGTCCAATACCAAACACCCAAAATGTCATTATTTGACAAGTGCAAGTGTGGAAGTGCCAGCCTTGTGCATCAAAGTTCAATGGGTGCTCAAAGGATCCCAGGGCAATGCTTACACTAAGGGGCAGACCCTAATGTTCTAAGAATAATGAAATTTGTGATAGGATTGAGAGAGTTTTAAAATAGTTGTAAATCAGTTTGAGAAAAACAGTAGGAAGATTTGAGAGACAGCTTGAGGAAACACTGATTGAAAAAGTTGAAAGAATTCCTTTTAAATCATTTGGAACTGACCAGTTTTAAACAAGAGAATCACAGAAACAAGGACAAAGGGGAAGGGATCAAATAAGTAAAATGAACTACACATACAACATATTGAAGTAAAGTAATCAAGCATGGTTGCAAACAGGGGATCAATTCTTACTGCACCAAACCCTAATACAATTAACCTCGGGAAGAGGTTTTTAGGCTAATCAAGTAGCGAAGCAGACCTGGATACATGGTATTAACACACAAGGAAAAGTAAACAGCTATTGAGACAAGGAATGGGGTAAGGGGTAACATGATAAGCTAAAATAATAAGGGCATGCTAGTGACAATAAGAACAACAGAACCATAGATAAAACCACACAAGGAACAAATGAAGTGCAGGACTAACAAAAACATATTGTTTAGGAGATTGTATATTAGATAAGTAACATACCAGTTTCAGGAAAGTAGAACACATAGAGCAACAATGCACTATATGAGCAGAGTGAGCAGAGAATAAGGGCAACAATGTGAGAACGGCAATGCAAAGAAGCAAGCATCAGGCAAAAACCCAAGTAACCAATGCAATAGAACCCTAGTAGTGTAGAAATAAACATCCAAGATTACTCAATCTTGGTTTTCAGCCGATTAAGTGAGAGAGTTTGTAGAGAAGCAATAGAGAATTAGAGAGCACTGAGTGTTATTGAAAGAGAGTTCAGAGAGATTGTAATGTGCCGGTTTGTGTTAAGTGAGAAAGGAAGAGCAATACTTCTAGTTGTCGAAAAATAATAGAGATGAGGATAAGGAGTATCTAATTATAGAAACAGTACCAAATTGAATCAATCTCAGGTCCTAGTTCAACTAAATCAGGGACTCATGATTTGAATACGAGTACAGGTTATCAAATAAGGAAAAAATCAAACGAATGACTGATTATGCCATAATGAAAGCAGTAGGAATATTGTACATAATAAAGGCTAGGTAAACAATATTTTAAACAAGGAAAATATATGCTGAATAACCAAAATATACTCGAGTGCACAAATATGGCAAACAATATAAATCAACTATGAACAGTCAGTCAAAGAATCACGGGCAATACCAAAAGTAGAGGGAGTTAGTCCCAATCATAGAAAGCAACTCACAAATAAGGAAGACATTTGAAATTAGTGTAAGACACATATGAATTAGGGATTCAAAAAAAATACTCGGAATTAATAGGATATTCAGTAAAGAGAGAGGCATTCGAACTTAAAATTTCACCGAAATTAAAAACTCTAAGCAAAGAGTCATACAAACAGTAGAGGGTCAGAGCCAAAGAAGAGACCTGGAGCATGGAACTCAGAGACAACGAGGTTTCAAACACATAACATCACATAATACCCAAAGAAACAGAAGCCTAATGATTTTAAAAAGGGGTCAGAAACCCTAGTTTTGAAAAGAGGTACAAAACGTTTGAAAACTTGAATTAATCAAAGATATAGAGTGAAAAGTAGAGTAGAAAATAAAGATTAAACCGAAAATCACTTAAAAAGACAGAGGTTTAAGAGATTTAGGCAAAAAATTAGGGTTTGCAAAATAAATTAGGGAAATGAGAAACCTGGTAGTGAAACTCGTATATAATGCTATAGAAGGCATCATCTTACAAAAATCATGGGAGAAAAGCCGGGAAAGGACCCAACCAAAGCTTTCAGCGACCGTCTTTCATGGCGAAGGTCTCTGGGCTTGGAGCTTTAGAGGGAAACAACGAGATGAGGGTTCCATGGCGACTGAAGATCGAGAGAAGTGGGGGAGGAGTATGGCTGGAGAGGCGACGAGCTTCATCGGAGAAGAAGGAACCAGAAGGTAATAGAGAGAAGGGGGAACGTTTGTTAGAGAGAGAGAGAGACGGTCTGAGTGAATGAGGGTTTGGGAGGGGGGTTGTTTGATTTAATTAGGGAAACAGAATCTGGGCCGTTGATCTTATTTGATTAACGACTCAGATTAAATCCAAAGGTGGGTCGGGTAAAATCAACGGGTATGGGTCGTTGAAATTGGGTTTAAAATTGGGCTGAAATAGGGGTGCAATTTGGACTATGTTTTAGATGAAATATGGCCAAATTTTAAATAGCCAAATTTTCCTAATTTATTTTATAAAATAGCTAAAATAATTTAAAAAGCAGAATTGAAAGCATAGAACTAATTAATAACGTGTATATATAAATCTAAAATTATAAAAAATAATTTTGTAGCTATAAGATATAGTTAATTGTGAAATAGGCCATAATTACAATTTCATGCAATTATCTTTAAAAATTCCAAATACATTTGTAAAAAATGCGAAAATATTACATTAATTATATTTTGTTGCAAATATGAGAATGAAACACACTATTCACTGAAAACGATAATTTGAAAATAATTTTGGCACTTTGTACTGTCAAAATAAGCAGTAAATTGATTTTTAAAAATCTTAAAAAATAAAGAAAAATACCTAAATTTCCAGGTGTGCCTATATATGATTACATATACTATTTTTAAGGAGTTTTGGGTACCAAAATACATAGGAAAAAATTGGATATCAACAAACGTTCCTCAACGACGCGTTCTCGGTCCCTGAGCACAGCAGCTCAAACTGCGGCACCAAGTTATTCCCTTGAAGAAGTAAATTCAACTTTGTGGGAACCTCAATGAACCGAGCTTGCCCCTCCGTGCGCATCGTTGAATTGGTAAAACATTCTTAAACCATATGGACGCCGTCGGGATCCAAGTCAAATTTGGACTCATACTCGTCCTCTACCACATTACTTCTCCCTTCCGCCACCAACAAGGTGGAACAACCCGCCGTAGCCATCGAAAGGGCACTTAAATTAGCAACAACAGCTGCTAAGGAACGACCTTCCACCTCAACGACTGAAATATCCAACTGAGTCGCCGAAGCGACAGCACCATCCTGGCTTATGTTAACCGGGGCAACCCCCATTGTTTCCACCCTCAATGATGGGCACCGCAACCGCACTTCTTTCTGAATCCTCTGGGGGGATTCCAAATTAATTACTATGAGGAGCTGGCGTGAACGCCAACCTCCGCCTCTGCAATGGCCTCTCTTCCTCCCCATTCGATGGCGACTCCGCTCGAGGACAAACAGCCCCCAACTGCCCTTCATCTCGAAGAACAAACTGATGCTGCCCTCGGTACTGGGCGTGGCACCGGTGTTGCAGCAAGTCGAGCAATTGCAGCCGTCCGACAAAAGTCAACTAAGGAGCCCTAATGCGACGTGCTCTTCTTGGCCATAACAAGCAAACATATTCAACAAATGGAATCAAAACCAAACGGAGAGAAGAAGAGCCAATATTACACCTGTCACGGGCTGGTGACCATGTCTCTCCCAGAAAGATGCCCATGTGCGAATCCCTAGCGTATGGGGGAGAATGGCCTCAACCCACTCGCATATCCCAGCCAGCGGAGGCGGCGACAACTTTTCAACTACAAAAACAACGACATAAGTCAACGCTTATGAATATTAGAAGAAAAGAGATTTAAAAATGGGTAATTTATGGTCGGGAACTTACGTGTAAAATTCCAAACTTCTGGGAACCCAGTCGGGTCCGCCACTAGATGCTCGGTCCTAAAATAAAAGAAGTTCTCAAAGGGGCGACGTTCGATCTCGTCATCCAGTTTTATGGCCAAGCCCCTCGACCCACGAGGGCGTGCATGGATCATGGTGCCGCGGATTTTCTGGGGAGCGTAGAGGCTAAGCACATGCTGCAGCCTGACCTCCCTACCAGCTAGCTCCGCGTACTTTATAAACATCGACATCAATTTCTTGAGAGAAGGAGAAAGCTGGGCCGGACACACCTCGTAGTAGCGACAGAAGTCGACCACCAGCATTGGAAGCAGGAGTGTGAATCCCACCTTGAAGAGGTAGGCGTAAAACACGCAGTACCCTCTACAATCGACCTGGACCTGTCCTCCCCGTTAGCTGGGGCAATGTCGACGTAGCTTGGAATGTCCCACTGCTCTCGCATTTGGTATATCCCAACTTCCCCAATTAATGCCGGGATGGTGCTCTATGCGATTTCGAAATTTCAAATACAGTTAAGTGTCTAGAAAGAACGCGTTCACTCTTATTGGCCAAGCAACGTACAGTCCGTACGCCCGGGCCGACGGGTTATGTCCCCGGCAAACGGAGGGACTAACTGTATGGGTCAGAATCTGACCACATGTTAATTGCTAAACTAGCCCTACTCTCAATAATCTACAAATGATAAGTAGTAGGACAACTCTGAATGAATGACAATTGACTCTCATATGATCCAATCGACAGGGTTACGAACCTCCCACGCTTCGGAGGGGAAACCTCGACATGGTCACGACTACTTATTGCCAGCTCACGAAACTCACAGCTATAAATATCTAGAGAGAGAACCCTAAGAAAGGGCTTCTTCTTCGACACTATTCATAAGAGAGACACACAACAATACTCATATTATGGGAGAATGAAACACCATTGTAAGGCTCTGAACCTCTTCAAGAAGAGGCAGACCAAATCACTACAATTAATAAAGTCCACTTAAATATTTCCCCCTAATTGTCAATGCTTGTTCTTCATGTCTTTCGCTTGGTCCAATGATTTATTATGATTTGCTATGAATTACCCTCATTTATTTTGATTGTTTTATGCTTGTAAAATATCTTGATAACTTTTGAGACATACAATATTAATGGTAATAAAGGAGTTTACATTTAGGAATTGAGAAGAATACAGGAGTTTACATTTAGGAATTGAGAAGAATACTTTTGATAATTTATAAGTTTATGTGTCAAGTTCTTTTTTTTTTTTTTATCATTTTCTAAATATAGTATATATTTTTTTGCAAATGATAAAAACAAATTGGCTCGGCCTTACAACGAGAATCACGAGCCTGAGATTTGGTCTAGGGCAAACCCTTTTTTTCCGCGTAATATATTTTGTATATATAAATATCTGCTTTCGAGTTTTTGCCCTCCACTCTTTTTCTTCGTCTTGTTTTTCTTTTTCTCCCTAAAATAAAATACTATATTACAAATATCACAACATAATATCCACAAGGACCACACCTTCCTTAGTAAACTTCTCCCCATCCGTCAATGACATCTTTGACTTTAGGTTCATTTGGTGAATAATTTGTGTGGTTGATAAATTTCGTATAACTATATAATTTGAAAATCACCGGTCACAAAAAAAATTAAAAGAAAAGACATACTCGAGCGTCTTTACTTTGTAGAAAAACATTCAATTTTATTTTTTCCAAATAGTTTCCTAAAAATTCCCAAAAAAGAGTTTAAAATTTATTTATAAATATATTGTAGTTTAGGGACCTGGTCTGAGATTCATATAGCAGACTCTAACTTATTTAGAATGGAATCTAGTAATAGATTCATCTAGTAATTTTCATTTTCTTCCGGTATTTTGGATTTTAACATCCCTGATTCGTTTTATTGTGCAGAATGATACGAATCATACTTATTGTATTTAGTATACATCGTTAAGCAGTTTTTCTTTAACTTATCGATAATATGCGGAGAAGTTAGATCGAAGACACGTGTCTCATGCTGTGAAATCTTGAAGAACAAAGGCAAAAATGTTGGAGTACGAAGAAAGGTAGTGATATCCTGAAGATTCGAAGGTAGAAGATTGGTCAAAAGTGAAAATTGAAGGAATGAAGGAGTATTTATAGAGGCTTTTCGTCGTTTCCCGTCCAGGATGGCCTACCGATGGTTGACGCACATTTGGAGTCATTATGACACAACTGACGGGACGTTTCAGATTCTTTGTCATTTTTTGTGACGGTGTATTTAAGAAGGAATCGAAGAGCTCATGTCGTTTCTCGTCACCTCCATAAACTTACTCTCCGAAAAACGAGGGGATTACCTGTGTATGGGTAAAATCGAGCCCATGTGACACCTCGATTTTCTATGAAATAAATAGAACAAGAAACGTGAAAGCAAAGAACCGGAATTGAGGCAAGGAGCCCCTCGATCCGGGGTCCATGGAAAACACCTGCTGCACTATCAGGGCCATCGTCCCCAGGTCCGGTTCGAACCCCAAAGGCCTCGGGGAGCATTACTAGATGACCGAGCATGACCAACAAAAGGCCGTGACATCCACGACCAGTCTAATATCACGTCGTGAATCTCGGCACGTATCACAGAGAATCAGTGATTAGTTAAACAGGAGATTTTTACCTTTTATGAAATTATATTTAGAGTAAAACTCTCCTACTATATAAAGGGGGTCTTTTTATTCGTTAGACATATTATAATACATATATCTAGGCATATACTCTTATTTTCTCTGTTATTAAAAGTACTCACTTTTGTTTATTAGTGTTTTGTTATTGTGAGCCCGGGATCGAAGGCAGACATTTCATTAAGACTGTTATTGAGTCCGGAGTCATCCTGCTTAAGTGGTTTGGCAATTCATTACGTCCTTTATCTGTTTAATCTAATGCAGTCTATCATTTGTGTTGAATTAATCCACATATTCTTAAAATCACATATAAATTCAATTATTATCCGTTTTTATCGGTAAACATAGTCCTGAGTAATTAAAAATAGGTTGTTAGAGAGCGTTTTTTCTTTAATGGGCTTTACGCTGTGCATACCAAATTAACTGGGATCCCAATATGAATATTAATATCAGGTGGGAAACCAAAAAAGTAGTGGAGGATTTACTGCTGGACGTGACCTTGATACATCTTGAAGAAAGACGTGCTGGAGTTCAAGAAATCATGATCTTGTCTGTTTACACTAATCTTATAAGTAATTCACAACATTACTTGACCAAAGCTGTATTATGCTAAGTGATATTAAATTAATACTTCTTCACATGGCCATTTTTTATTCATTATTTACTGATGAAGTCTGTGCAATAGCCAATAGGTCTTCCAAAAGTGACAGTAAGAATTTGGTTAAAATAATTTCCTCAAATAATGCACATCACAAACATAATATTGTTTATCCATAAAATAATATAATTAAATTTATTGTGTAATTTATAGATAAGTAAATTGCTTTAATCCCAAAATAATAAATAAATTAAATAAAAAATAAGACTTAGCGGTTAAATCGAAGGAAATGACGAGCCTCGTTCCAGGAGTGAGGCTTCCGAGGACAGCAATAAAAACAGGACTAGACAGAAAATAAAATTATATTATTTAGCTTGAGAATAAAATGTAGCATAAGTTTTACTAGAGATTTTCGTATCTTACAATGGTGTTGAAATCATTATTTATAACTATACCTAGAGAACAAGATGCTAGGATCAAGTCTCTCTTAAAATGACAATAAAGGGGAGACTATTGATGAATATGTAACGGCAGGCTATGAATGCCAAAATTCTCTGCATGAATACATATTTAATATTGAGGAATATTCTTCATTAAATGATATCTAGTGGAAACATTCGCTTGCTTCAGTTGAGCGCATTCCCTTCGGGAGCTACCCGGTACCAACCGAAGCTATTGTCCTCGGTCTTAATTTTCACTCGATTTATTTTCCGTCCGCCTCCGATTCCACGTATCACGCAATCGTTCGAGCAATTAATATAAATTAATTTTATCCTATACAAATATGTTAGTATTTTTTAATATTGACCATAAAATAAAATGCAAGTACTAAAATCAAGAGGTTAGATTGTTACAAAAGATTGACGAAATGTACAAAAGATATCGGCGACGTGCTTCTGGATTTTATAAGTACATTAATACTAAAAAATAATTAATTAATTATTAATCTACAACATGGCATGTCCAACTGTCCAACTGTCCAACATGTGTACAAGCATTCTCCTCCTCTATCTTAGGATCTAATTTTGACGGTTTTTTTGTAAAGTCTTGTTTCTCGTGACAAAATTATAATATTACAATCATTCCTTAGGTTCTATTTTTTATTATGCTATACTTTCAAAATCAATCTTAAGAAGTTGAACTTTTCATTATCGTGCAGTTTTAAGTCTTCTCGAAGTTTATATATATGAACCGATAATTGATATCAGATGAGATCCAAGATTCGAGATTGCGGGCACCATAATATTTAATATAAATTTATCATTATTCATAAATATTTGATACATGGGCCTACGTTAATATCTGATTATTTTTTGAAGATATTTGCTAATATACATGAAGTTTTTATTGAGGTTCCTGGGTGCCGGCGACCTCTCTACCTATAATATGTGTCCGCCTCTTATTGATACCAACAAGTGTTATGGTGCAAGTACTCTTTCAATCTTAAGACGAGATTTTGAGTTCGAGTCCTTAGTATGGTCGCCTTTGTTAGGAAGTACTTTACCTTCAATGCATGACTTTTCAATACAAAGTCAGATTTAATCGAGCCCAAATACAAATACCGAACATCAACTAGGAAACCAAGAAATACTAATAATTGGTTCTTAAGATTACATTAAATTTGAATTCACACAATTAGATAAGACGTACAGTCTGGAATAGCAGATATGAGTCGTGCAATGCGTAAATGGCTGCAAATATTCCTCGATCGATCTCTTTGCTGTTCCCAGATATTTCATTCATTTTAAAATCTCAATTTTGGACCAAATATTTAGATCGTTGTAAAAATAATAGCCGATATATATATATATATATATATATATATATATATATATATATATATATAATTTTAAAGATTACGAACCCAATAAGTAAGATTAGCTATAGGTTTTATGACAAGTTCAGAAGCAATAAATTTTAAATTCTAGCTTCGCATGTATATATATACACACACACACAAAATATTTTCCCGAATTTCATTAATTCCCGGCTCAAGTGCCTAGTTACCGAGGTGGATCTAGGATTTAAAGGTGGTTGGTGCCAAAATTTTCTTTAATGTACACCTTATAATAACTACTAATATACAGTTTGTTCAGAACGTTCGTCCAATTCATTTTTTTTAGTTTATTTGGCTAATTTAATAAGCTCTTTATTTGCAAATATAAAAGTTACATTAGTTTTTCAGACCCTACTTATGAAATTTCGTTGGGTATATATGTTATTATTGTCGTATGAAAATTACATCTCTGACATTAAGAAGCAAATATAATTATTATTTTAAAGAAGGAATCACACTTTTATTATTAATAATACAAGCAAAATCAATATTTTCACTAGGGAACTAAATTTTTTGTACGCTAAAATAAATTTGCACAACGATCAGAATAAGAAAAATATAAATAAATAAATTTTCAATAGATAAATTATACCCCATAAGTAATGCAGAATTAGATAAACTACAAGATCTCAAAACTTAAAATAATAAATCTAATGCTTGCGAAATATTCATCATAATTTATTACTAAAGAGATTTAAATTGTATTTAACAATCATAGAATAACACAAATTCTATGCTATAATAAACAAAATTATGAATTAATTTTGATCTCAATCTACATATCAAGACTGTCACGACCCAAAATCCACTAAGAGTCGTGCTGGTGCCGGACACCGCTGTCTGGCAAGCCAACTGAAATACTTAATCAAGTTCTTGTTTCAATAATTTTAAAAATACTTCTTTTATACAATTTAAAACAACAAATTAGTATATTTTCCAGCAATAATTATGAAATATTTAACAACTCTAAAATTTCTAAATTTAAACCCAAATACATCTCAGAACCCGGTTGTATTGGGAAAAAACTGAATTTACATATTGAAGGTGACATGTCATGACACGTGTATCAGTCAAATGGTCAAAGCATATAATAAGCACGAGGCATGAGCAACAACAGATATGTGAGAAGATACTTAAAGAGGCACGGGTTGTTACTCAAATAACACAAATCTCATACGTATTCAAGTCATTTAAAGCTCGATGATCAAAAAGAATCGAGGAAATAAATTTGACAACGAGAAGAGGCCAAATTCAATATTAAATGTCAAATACGTTAGAGAATTTATATTTAATGTAAATTATTGAGTAACGTTTCTTTTCATGTCATTTATTGCTCAGAATTGCCTTATTAAGACAAACGCAATACACGTTCCCCTAGAATTTACCATAAAAGGAGGGGGTTAGAACATTTGTGAGGACACGAAATACTATTGATACACTATTGAAATACAATTTGATTTCTTTGCTTTCTATTTGCTCTCAAAGTCTTTTCTTATTTTATTTCTTGATTATCAGTAACCCGCATTCTTCTAAATTTCTAGCTTTGACCAAAGTCCCAATTTTTTGGTTAAACAAATTGGTAACGTTACCGAAAATATGATAATCAATTTCCATCTACTATGGCAAACAACAATGACAACACTCTAGGAAACCATGCGGATCCAACCCAGCAAGATCAGGGAAATTTACAAAACATTCACGTGGTCCCCTCTCCAAATGGTTCACCACGCAATCTCATGAAGGTATCCCTGAGTTTTGTGAAGATGAACAAGATAATTCTGTGGGAACCTCAATGAACCGAGCTTGCCCCTCCGTGCGCATCGTTGAATTGGTAAAACATTCTTAAACCATATGGACGTCGTCGGGATCCAAGTCAAATTTGGACTCATACTCGTCCTCTTCCACATTACTTCTCCCTTCCGCCACCAACAAGGTGGAACAGCCCGCCGTAGCCATCGACAGTGCACTTAAATCAGCAACAACAGCCGCTAAGGAACGACCTTCCACCTCAACCACTAAAATATCCAACTGAGTCGCTGAAGCGACAACACCATCCTGGCTTATGTTAACCGGGGCAACCCCCATTGTTTCCACCCTCAATGATGGGCACCGCAACCTCACTTCTTTCTGAATCCGCTGGGGGGATTCCAAATTAATTACCATGAGGAGCTGGCGTGAACGCCACCCTCCGCCTCTGCAATGGCCTCTCTTCCTCCCCATTCGATGGCGACTCCGCTCGAGGACGAACAACCCCCAACGGCCCTTCTTCTCGAAGAACAGACTGATGCTGCCCTCGGTACTGGGCGTGGCACCGGTGTTGCAGCAAGTCGAGCAATCGCAGCCGGCCGACAAAAGTCAACTAAGGAGCGCTGATGCGACGTGCTCTCCTTGGCCATAACAAGCAAACATAGTCAACAAATGGAATCAAAACCAAACGAAGAGAAGAAGAAGCCAATATTCCACTTGTCACGGGCTGGTGACCATGTCTCTTCCAGAAAGATGCCCATGTGCGAATCCCTAGCATATGGGGGAGAATGGCCTCAACCCACTCGCATATCCCAGCCAGCGGAGGCGGCGACAACTTTTCAACTACAAAAACAACGACATAAGTCAACGCTTATGAATATTAGAAGAAAAGAGATTTAAAAAGGGGTAATTTATGGTCGGGAACTTACGTGTAAAATTCCAAACTTCTGGGAACCCAGTCGGGTCCGCCACTAGATGCTCGATCCTAAAATAAAAGAAGTTCTCAAAGGGGCGACGTTCGATCTCGTCATCCAGAAGAGGCCAAATTCAATATTAAATGTCAAATACTTTAGAGAATTTATATTTAATGTAAATTATTGAGTAACGTTTCTTTTCATGTCATTTATTGCTCATAATTGCCTTATTTAGACAAACGCAATACACGTTCCCCTAGAATTTACCATAAAAGGAGGGGGTTAGAACATTTATGAGGACACGAAATGCTATCGATACACTATTGAAATACAATTTGATTTCTTTGCTTTCTATTTGCTCTCAAAGTCTTTTCTTATTTTATTTCTTGGTTATCAGTAACCCGCATTCTTCTAAATTTCTAGCTTTGACCAAAGTCCCAATTTTTTGGTTAAACAAATTGGTTCCGTTACCGAAAATATGATAATCAATTTCCATCTACTATGGCAAACAACAATGACAACACTCTAGGAAACCATGTAGATCCAACCCAGCAAGATCAGTGAAATTTACAAAACATTCACGTGGTCCCCTCTCCAAATGGTTCACCACGGCAATCTCATGAAGGTACCCCTGAGTTTTGTGAAGATGAACAAGATAATTCTGAATATTTTGAAAGGGAAGATGAAGCTTTACAAAAAGTAAATTATGCACGGGTTAACAAAGCTTTTCAGGCTCTAGTTAGTCGATTATCTGTTGCACCGTCTACACCTACACCCAATATAATACGTTAGAGAATCCCCGTTCTAGGCTTGTTAATTCTTAAAATGGAGGAACCCCCAGTGAATCACAGGAGGGAGAACCAAGTAATTCAACTAATTCTCATTTGAAAATTTAGTACTAACCTTGCAGAAACAGCTTAAGGAACAAAATGACCGCATAGAGAAAATCCCCGGAGTTCCACCTTTAATCAAAGGAGTGGATATGGATAAATATTCACAGCAACCGTGGAAGCCAAGTGCTGCCCCCTCCCAATTCCAAAGAAATTCAAAATGCCTGATGTCCTAAAGTATAATGGAACAACAGATCCACGAGACCATGTGGCGACATTCTTAACTGGCGTTAAAGGGCAATGACTTGACGAAATAGGAGATTGAATCAGTCCTGGTCAAACAATTTGGTAAAACACTCGCCAAAGGGGCATTAACTTGGTATTCTCTTTTACCGAAAATTCTATAAACTCTTTTGCTGAGCTTGCAGATTCTTTCATTAAAGCACATTCGGGAGCCCAAGAGGTAGAGAAAAGAATGGAGGATATCTTCAAAATCAAGCAAGGAGAATCAGAACTACTTCGAGATTTTATTTATAAATTTCAACGTGAAAGAATGATTTTACCGCATGTACGTGAAAATTGGGCATCTATAGCATTCACGAGTAATTTGAATGAAAGAAGCTCGAAGTCCACGAGGAGACTCAAGGAAAGCCTTCGAGAATTCCCTGCTACGCGTGGAATGATGTTTATAACAGATACAGCGCAAAGCTACGGATTGAAGAGGATACTGTTCCAAGATTCCAAAAAGAGGAAAAAGTAAGGTCGAGACGTGCAGAAAATGAAAGGAGGTCCGATAAAAATAGGTACGAGCCATACATGGTACCTGCGGGAAAGGACTCACGGTCAAGATCGGAAAAATCAAAGGTACGATCACAAATCTAGAAACAATGATTCAGGTACCTTATCTAGACTTAGGAAAGAGCGAAACAAACAAGAGTCACGAGATGAAGACAAAAGTTTAAAGGCGAGATTCGGTAGTTATAATTTCAACGTCACCACAAGCTTATCTGTTTTGAGAAGCATGGGAGATAAGGTCCGATGGCCAAAAGAGATGAGGTCAAATCTAAACCGGCGTAACCCTAACCATTGGTGCGAATCTCATAATGATCTGGCCATAAAAAATCTGAGTTTAGATTTTAACAAAGTGAAGTTGATCATTTGTTGAAGCAGGGGTATCTTACTAAGTTGTTCAGTGAAAAAGGCAAGGAAGCTTATATGAAAACAGGCAGGTGCCCCCCAAAACCACCATCCCCAAAAAAAATCGTCATAGTCATAAGGGGGGGGGGGGGGAGACAAAATATAAACTGTGTAATGTATATAGCATCTAATAAAGTTTCTAAAGTCACTATCACCCACAGAAAGCGGGTACGACAAGTCTTGGAAGAAAGTATTACCTTCGATGATGCAGATGCAGATGGTGTATTATCTCCATATAATGACGCACTGGTAATATCTCTACTTGTATATGATAATAATGTGGAACGAGTTTTGCTTGATCCAGGGAGTTCTGTAAATATTATCTTACTAAGGGTATTGCGTGAAATGCAAGCTGAAGAAAAAATGATTTCAAAGGAGCATACTTTGTCTGGATTCGATAATTCTAGAGTGGTAACAAAAAGATAGGTAATACTAACAACTTTTGCAGAAGGTTTTACTAAAGAAATTAAATTTCAAATAGTAGATATGGAAATGGCTTATAACTTGATCCTGGGAGACCATGGATCCATGAAATGGATGCTATCCCATCAACTCTACATCAAGTTATTAAACTCCCATCACCTTGGGGAATTTTCCAATTTCATGGAGATCAACATGCAACCATGAATATTAATACTGTGACAGATGCGAGCACCGTAAATGAAGAGAAATAGCAATCACAGAGAACATTTGAGGACATCATAGTTCAAACCTCATCTGAACAGGAATGAATAGACAGACTCGAGACCTAACACAATTCAAGAGCCAGAGGATAATGAAAACTTCAAAACAACAATTGAAGAATTGGAAGCTGTTATATTGTTTGACCAATGGCCTGAGCGGAAGGTTTATGTTTGAGAAAACCTGAATCTAGATATGAGAGGTATGATAATTAAAATTTTAAAAGCTAACATAGACTGTTTTTCTTGGTCCCATGCTGATATGAAAGTTATACCACCGAAGATAATGACCCACAAGTTAAATGAAGACCCATCGTACATAACAATAAAGCAAAAGAAAAGAAAGCAAGGAGCTTTCAAAAATCAAGTGAATTCAAGACGAGGTCCAAAAATTATTTAAAATTGGGTCTATCTGTGAGGTAAAAATATCCTAACTGGTTAACTAATACCGTTGTGGTGCCTAAAATGAATAGTAAGTGGCGAGTTTGTGTGGATTATATTGGTCTTAATAAAACTTGTCCAAAAGATTCTTTTCCTCTACCGCATATAGATCAATTAATTGATGCTACTGCAGGGCATGAGCTATTATGTTTTCTAGATGCATACTCAGGTTATAATCAAATCAAAATGGACCTCGATGATGAGGAGAAAACCTCTTTCATAACAGACATGGGGACTTACTATTATAAAGTAATGCCCTTTGGTCTAAAGAATGCGGGAGCAACCTATCAAAGGTTGGTTACTAAAATATTTCAAGAACATTTGGAAAAACAAAGGAGGTATACATAGACGATATGCTCGTCAAAACTCAACATTCAAATGATCATATATCTCATTTTTCTAAAACATTTCAAATTTTGCGAAAGTTTAATATGAAGAATTAATCCAGAAAAATGTGCGTTTGGAGTTGCATCAGGTAAGTTTTTAGGTTTTCTTGTTTCTAACTGTGGCATTGAAGTAATCTATGCACAGATCAAAGCAATAAAAGAAATTCTTGATGTGCTATCAAATGAAAAGGAAGTTCAAAGACTAACTGGAAGGATTGCAGCCTTGGGAAGATTCATTTCTAAATCTTCAGAAAAGTGTTTCAAATTCTTCGCAACACTTAAAAAGCAAGATCATTTTGAGTGGAACGAAGACTGTTAACAAGCACTTAGAAATTGGAAAGCATATTTGTCAAATCCACCGTTGCTAGCGAAGCAAAAGGCAGGGGAAAAAATACTTATTTATCTTGCCGTCTCAGAAGTAGCGATAAGTGTTGTATTAGTCGAGGAGGACCAAGGTAAAAAATTCTCTATCTATTATGTGAGTAAATCTTTATTGGATGCAAAGACACTGTATTCGCAATTAGAGAAACTAGCACTTGCTTTAATCATGGTGTCTAGAAAATTAATACCTTATTTTCAATGTCATCCCATTGCTGTAGTAACTGCTTTCCCGTTACGTAACATTTTACATAAGCATGAATTATCATGGAGGTTAACAAAATGGGCTATTGAATTAAGTAAGTACGAAATCACTTATCAACCTAGAACCGCTATTAAATCTCAAGTATTAACTGATTTCGTTGTTGATTTTAGCCAACAGATGCAATTAGAAGCGAAAAAAGAGTTATAAGTTTTCAATGGTGCAAACCCGGGTACTTAGATTTTATTTACTGACGGTTCATCTTATGTAAAAGGCAAGTTTAGGAATTGTTCTGGTACCACCTACGGGAAAAATAATTAGACAAGCTATAAAATGTCATTCTATAACTAATAATGAAGTAGAGTATGAAGTTGTGATTGCAAGTTTGGAACCGGCACGGGAACTCGGCATAACCCAAATTATAATCAATAGTGATTCACAACTCGTGGTTAGTCAAATGCTGGGGACTAGCACAGCTAGGAATGCAAGAATGCAACAATACATAGAAAGAGTACATGAATTGATAAAGCAATTTCAAACCTGGAAGGTTGTACAAATACCAAGAGATGAAAATGTTGAAGCAAATGCTTTGGCCAATCTCGCATATGCAGCTGACGTGGAAAATGTTGTAAATGCTTCAGTTATACATTTATTTCATTCCGTTATTAAACCTGATAAAAATAAGGTAAATTTTAATAATTTGACTTGGGATTGGAGAAACAAAATTATTGCTTTTTTGTAGTACCGTACCATACCTGATGACAAAAGGAAAGCACACGCGCTTCGTAAAAAGGCTGCCCGTTATTGTTTAACCCAAGGGAATCTTTATCGAAAAATGTTTGGTGGACCTTTGGCAAGATGTTTCAGACCTTCCCAAATGGAATACATAATGAGGGAAATACATGAGGGATATTGCGGGAATCACGCATGAGGAATATCATTGGTAAAAACTTTAATTAGGGAAGGATATTATTGGCCTAAAATGGAAGAGGAAGCAGAAAATTTCATATTAAATGCAACAAATGTCAAAGGTACAGTAACAATATGCATAGACTAGCGAAGCTATTGCATTCAGTTATAGCCCCGTGGCCCTTTATGAAATGGGGAATAGATATCGTAGGTCCGTTGCCACAAGAAAAGGTTCAGGTAAAGTTTCTACTTGTACTCATTGATTATTTCACTAAATGGGTAGAAGCAGGAGCGTTTAAACAGGTAAGAGAGAAAGAAGTTAATGATTTTGTTTGGAGGAACATAATATGCCAATTTGGAGTACCAAAGGAGATCATGTGTGATAATGGTCCACAATTCATAGGAGCCCAAATCACATAATTTTTTCAAAGTTGGCAATCAAAAGGATAACATCCATACCATACCATCCAGTAGGAAATGGGTGAGAAGAATCCACAAACAAGGTCATTATCAATAATTTGAAGAAGCGGTTACAGGAATCAAAGGGTAACTGGCCTGAGGTATTACCTGGAGTTTTATGGGCTTACCGTACAACTACCAAAACGAGCACGGGAGAAACTAAGGCTGTTTGGTGTCCCGGGCCTGGGCCTGTTTGTGCCTTACGGGCCGGGCCTCACGATCCCAGGCCTGGCGTGCCAGGGGGTCCTGGGCCTATGCGGTCCTGGGCTTGATGGGCCGGGCCTAGCGGGCCTAATGGGCCTGACGGGGGGTTTTTTTTTAAGTCAATATCTTGTATAGAAGTCATTAGTATAGTGTAGAATATATTTTATGTGGTGTAATAAGTTATTAGTATAGTATATATTGTGTTGTCGTAATTAGTATATATTATATGTTATGTATATATTGTGTTGTAGTAATTAGTACATATTGTATGTTATGTATATATTGATATATGTTATGTATATAATGTATTGTAGTAAATTAGTAATTAGTATATATTGTATGTTATGTACATATTGTGTTGTAGTAATTAATATATATTGTATATTATGTATATAGTGTGTTGTAGTAAGTAGTATATATTGTATATAACGTATATAAAAGAATGTTATTATTAGTATATTGTATTGTATGTTATATATTGTATGTTATATAAATATTCAAGGATTGATATCGAAGTAAAGACAAAGAAATATTGAGAAAAAAGATATTCAAGGATATGATAAAGAGCATATTTATTGACCAAAATGGCATATCTTTCTTATTCCTTACCCTAATGGAATGACCACAACAAGGTACTAATACCACCATTAAAAGGAAAAAAACTAAAAGAAGACGTGCCAATGTACAAGTTACATCATAATTTATGTTGTATTTCTAACAAATCTCATAAACCCGTCAAGGCTGGGAGGAGGTTGTGTTGGCGTTGGTGGAAATGAAGCTTGTTCATCACCACTTCCGGGTGAAGTCGCTTTCTCAGCAAGTTCTGCTATCACTTCTTCATATGTCTCATCTATTGCCGGTTGTGATTCTGCTATGCCAAAGTTCCTTCTTTCTGCGCGGATCCAATCTCTAAAAAGCACTGATTTTTTCCAAGCTCTCCCGCATCGACGCTATGTGATCACCGATTTGTAGTCTTGCTTGACTGAAAGTGCTCTCCGATGCAACAGTTGACGCTTGAATTGACAGAACATCCCAAGCCATCCTTGCAAGAACGGGAAAATGCTTTTCCCTTGACTTCCACCATTCCAAAAGGTCGAAAGAGCCGTCTGGATTCTCCTTTTCTAGTCCCTGTGACAAGTAAACTTGAAGCTCATTTAGATGGGAAATTTTATCAAAATTATCACCTTGAGAACCCCTGAACTCCGTCCACGATTTAAGAGCTGTTAAGCCATCAGCTCTTTTAGACGATTGTGATGTAGACGAAGTAGGGGTTGAAATATTTGGCCTAGCATGCTCTAACGCCTGTTTATATGCATTATAAACAGTTTGAGCATTAATTTTAATTGATGCTTTTGCATCAACTAGTGTAGCAATTTCGTTTTCTGAAAGATCTAAAGCTTTATAAATATTAGAATACCAAAAGTGAGGACCTCCTAATTTCATTGTTGGATTTAACATAGCAGCTACACCAAAAATAGGAGGGATTGGAAAATTTTTTTTATAAACTTCTGTTTCATTTCATTTATTGCAAGTTCATAAATATCCCCACCCTTGCTAAATTCAACAAACAAATCAGCTAGTGCGGCAATATAAACTAAACAATTAGAAATAATCGGATAATATTGTCCAGAAAAAGCATTTGTAGCCACTTGAAAATGTTCTAAAAAATCTAAAAGAATTTTAACATTAGTCCAATCTTGGGTAGTTAGCATTTCATCATCATCCTCACCACCTACCCGAGAATTAAACGTAGCATTAATTGGGTTTCTATATTCATACGCTACTACTAAACTTTCGTACATGTAATTCCACCTAGTCGGGCAAGGTTTATGAACCTTTCATTCTCTAAGGCCATATTTGTCACATTTTTTAAAATATTCTCTAAGTCTAGTTCTACGGTTTGAATAAACTAGCCATTTAAGAGCCATTCTCACCTTTTCAATTTCTATGTTAAATATTCGCATAGCATCACCAACAATTAAATGATAAATATGACAAATACATCTAACATGGAAAATATTACTAAATGCATGATTAAGGTTTTGTGTTAGCATGCCTATTGCACTAGTGTTTCTAGAAGCATTATCCATAGAAACTGCCATTATTTTATCACTAAAGCAAAAATATATAATATATCTAAAACAGTGTTAGCTATAAACCTATCCGTGTGCCGTGAATTAATTATTCTATATGCAATTATGCGTTTTTGCATTGTCCAGTCTTCATCTATCCAATGACTTGTTACAGTTAGATAATCACAGTCATTATTACTTCTACCAATATCAGTTGCAAAAGAAATACGATTAAGTTTATGAGTAAATAAATAGCGCAAATATTGGTCATATTCATGCTTGAGTTTATAAATATCGACCTTAACTGTTGCGTGAGGCCAACCTTTATAAGTAGGATTAAAGACTCTTCTTATATAATGAATCCCATTAGGATTAGAAGCAAAAGTATAAGGCAAGCACATAACAGTAATCATTTTCGCTAATTCTTCACGATCCTTATTTGGATCGTGATATAAAATACCTCCGGTGACAGTGTTTATTCCTGGTTGAACTAGATTTGAACCAGTACTTGGGTTAACTTGAGAATCTACACTTGTCCACCCCTCTTGTTGCGCTTTCATTTGGAAAAATCTAGCCTTATCTCTAGGGTGTAATTTTATATGCTTAGTCAAACTACCCGTGCCGCTACGGTCACCAGTATACCTATGAACAAGTAATTTCCCACAAGTTTTATACTTAGCCTTGTCGTGCTATCTTACTTGAGTAAAAAAATGCCAAACTAATGATGTTTCTTGACGTTTAGCAGGTTGTCTACTAAAAGTGGGAGTTTGTACTGGTGGGTGTGCCGGTTCATAGCAGGACTAGTAGGTGCATCATCTAAATCTGGTGCTTGGGTTTCATCATCATCATCATCATCATCCTCATTTTACTCTAAGACAGGTTCATTAGGATAAAGAGCATTCATAATATCATCATCTAATTTATCACCTACTGCAACATCATGTAGAAATTCACTATCGGTAAATTGAAAACAAGGGTGATCACTATCAAGCATTACGGGAGGCGGATTAGGACGTCTAGGTTGGCTACTACATTCAACTTGCTTATCTTTTGTAGGTCGGGGAGCCGGGGGAAGGGTAGTATTATGGCCACTTCTTTCACCGGTTTTACCTTTTCCTTTACCGATCATTTTTTTCAAAGAAAATGCCATACTAATTAGAATTATGCAAACTAAAAACACAAAAATATACTATTAGCACGTAAGAGTTGAAACGAGTTTACCGGATTGCCGAACAACTTCTTGAAAATTAAAAATCGTTGAACTTGAACACTTGAAAACTTCAATTCAATAACTTCACAATTTTTTACGATTTTTCAACAATAAATTAAGCACTTGTACTAGAAAGATTTAAAGAGCGCTTGAGAGAGATTGAGAGATATTGATGAATTGGTGAATAAAAATGAAAGAATGAGGGGGTGTTTATAGTTGAGAAATGGAAAAAAGTGTAATTATATAAAGTTTGGGGTTAAATTAAAGTTTGGGGTCCAAATGGCTATTTTTCAAACTTCCAAAATGGCTACTTTTTGCAAAGAGCAGTTACTGAATTTTTTTTTTTTTTTTAATTTTAAAAATAGCCGATGGGCCTGCCAGGACCGGCTCAGGCCCGCCAGGACCGGTCCAGGCCCGCGGGCCTGGCGGTCCCGGGCCTAACAGTTCGATGTAAGGGACAGGCCCGTCACGGGCTTTTTGGAACATCAGGACCGGACCACCGGACCAACCCAGCAGGACCGGTAGGCCTGCTAGGCACGCGGTCCCGATCCGGTCATGAACCGGGACACCAAACAGCCTTAGGAGAAACGCCATTTTTGCTGATTTATGGTGCTGAGGATTTGATTCCAATCGAGATAGGAGAACCAAACACTCGGTTCATACAAGTAGCGGACGAGTCGAATAATGAAGAGATGCGGATTAATCTTGATTTGCTCGAGGGAAGAAGAGAAGGTGCATTAATAAGAATGGCAGCACAGAAGTAGGTTATTGAATGATATAACAACCGAAAAATCAAGCCTCATATTCTTCAAAATTGGGGACTTCGTGCTCAAAAAGGCTTTTCAGTCTACAAAAGCTGATAATTCAGGAAAGCTAAGTCCAACATAGGAAGGACCTTATATTCGGGATATCGCAGGTAAAGGAGCATACCAGTTGGAGACAATGGATGGGAAAATCGTACCTTCACATTGGAACGTTGTTCATTTGAAGAGATATTACTTCTAAGGAAATACCCACGGTTAGGTTTTAGGTTATTTTGAATTATTAAGGTTTTACTAACGATTTTAGATGTTAGGCAAAACGCTTACCCGTAATAATTGATGAGTCATAACCTATAAGGTAAAATAGAATATATTAATATTGCTGGCCTAGGGTTACAATTATTTTGATAGAATCACAAACGGGTTAAGTAGTATTTATCTATAATCGCACCCCCAGTCCCGTATGTTTTTCCTTTTCAAGAAAAAGGACCAAGTACAATATTAACAAGTGCTCGAGGTTTAATACTTCAACACTCAAATACTTGGGGGACTACATAATATACACATATACGTGGGGAAAATCAAGCAAGATTAAATGAAAGATCAAAGCTTCGAAGAAGCAAGTGCAAGACAAAATCTATGAAAATGTGACATCATCATAGTGTTCTTTCCCATCAAAACACTCATCATAGTGTTCTTTTCCATGAGAACAATGAAGTCACTTCTCAAACCCTTCCTAATATTTCGAAGCTAAAGGGATCTAATGCATCCTAAAAATAATTCGGGTAAAGACTATGTATCAAAAGGGGTTATAAAGAGAAACCCAGTTTCCATTGTTCTTCTTCTGTAAAAATCTGTTACAAGAAAACCAGATACGAGAAAACTATAGATGTAACTCAAATACATGTAAAGTATTATTCAAAAACTTGTCAAGGTTCATAAATAAAAACCTATCGAAGTTATTTCAAACAAAATATGTGTGTTCCTATTTCTTTCATCGTATTATAACACCATTATGAAGTTGAGACATATTCTTCATTAAGTATCGATATATAAAAGGGCCCTCTTTTATAAAACTCATTTAAGTTATGAGATTAATCATAAAGTGTTCTCAAAGGATAAAAATGCAAAACTATTCTCTAAGTCCTTATGTATAAAAAGGAAAGAATGGAATGTATAGAAGTACTAAAAAACTTCTCAATATATTTAAGAAGACTAAGTATAAACTTAATCGCCAAAATGTTTTTATACAAATATCCTATTATACTAACTTCAAAATCCCTTAAAAACGAACTAAGGTATTAGCCATCATTTTCCAAAAAAAGAAATTAAAAAAAGTTAAAAGGTATAAACTGGTCACTGGAAGGATGGAGCGTCAGAAGTAACAATACTAACTTCATTTTCAGAAACAACCACATGCATAATATCGACTCTAGAAGAAGCATCCACAGGTACAGTGTCAGCTTGACACAAAATAATAAGTTCAACGAGGGGAGAAAGAGTCATGGAAGTTTTAGCTTCTGAAGCTTGAGTCATGGTAGCTTCACCCTCGGGAGCTTGAGCCACAACATTTTCAACTTCGAGAGCTTCATCCACAACAACTTCATTTGCAGGATTTTCAGCCATGGGAGCCTCAATTGCAGGAGAATGGAAGTCAAGTGGTTGTTGAATCTTTTCAATAGCCTCCAAAACATTGGCTAATTCTGACTCTAAGTCGAAGTGTTTTTGACTGGCCTCGGTCAAAGTATCATGATGGGAGTTCAAAAAAGTCCAACTTACCTCCATATCTAACTTTTCTTGAAGTAATTCATCGTCTCTGGCCCAGACAGCAAGTTCGCTTTTTAGTCTTCATTTTCAGTCAAAGTTGAATCGAAAGAGGCTTGGAGGGAGGCATGAGAACTTTCCAAAGCACGTACCTTGTCAGTAGAGATTCTTAAATCTACTTGAGGTTGAGTCAAGCTTTGCACTAGCTCTCCTGCGTGTTCTTTTTTTTTTTTCCAGAAGTACCCTAAGTTCTCTAATATCTTCACTTGACTTTGACAATTGTTCCGAGAAAGAACACTCAAAGCACTTTTTGTCCTTCTCTACTTGACTTGTAGAAGCCTTAGAAACTGCTAGCTCTGAGGTCAGTGTACGCTTCTGCTGCTCCAGGTTATCTTTACTTACATTCAAATCTTCCATAGCCATTTGAGCATTTTCAAATTGCTCCTTCCAATTAGCTGCTTCTAACTGTGTTTCATGAGCCACTCTCTGGGCTTGGAGAATAGTTTCCTCAGACTCACGGTCTACTTTCTCTAGTAGGGAAATTCTACCCATTAACTCTGTGCCAATGAGGTTAGCCTGAAAATAATAAAGCATGAAAGTAATAATTTAAAGATAAAAAGAAGCTTTTAAATAAATAAAGGAAATACCTTCAAAGAGGAATGAATGATGTCATTCATCAGGGTCAAGCAGTTATGGTTGTTCATCTTCTCTTTTTCAATTTCACCAAACAAAGTTTCAAGCCAAACATCTGCTTGACCAGATTTCCTCAAAAGACTGCTATTAGCGATAACTTCGATAGTCACACTCCTTATAGCAATACTTTTGCTTGTAGAACCCACTTCTCTATGCTGAATAGTAGAAAGGGGAACAATGGAAGGAGGAACGGAAGAAGAAGCGAAAATAGCAGGAGGAAGAGTTGAAGCAGTTGAAACAGGTAAGGCAACAGGAACAGACAAAGCAGGCAAGGAAGAATTTACAGGTAAGGAAGAATGGAAAGAACTGGAGTTGAAAAAGAAGAAAAGGGAATCTCATCTAAAACCAGACCTAACTCGCCACTTTCGAAACCCCCAACAAAAAGCCGATGAATGGACTCATCAATGTCCTTAGGGGTGGTCTCGTCATCAGAAACAAGGTGAACGGGCTCGTTAGTGGAGGTACGAGAAGGCGAAATCTCAGCCTCATCCTCACATATAATGCGCCTCCTAGCTCTTGGTCTAGTTATTAATGAGCTATCTTCGTCCCCTTCCTCCTTAGAATCCTCTTCAATGATTTTTCTCTTTGTTTAAGTATCTTGAGATCTCTTCCAAGAAAGTTGAGTTCCCGAAGAAGCTCGAGTGGCAATAAAAGCTTCAGCTGAAACCCCTCGAAGTGGAAATCCTGATAACAAGAAGGATGAAGATCAAAACAATAAAGAAAGAATTTTACATACGAGAAAGTATAAAAAATTCTTACCGTGAGTTTTCACCTTCCAACCATAGTAACTGGAAAATAGACTTCCAGGTCCTAGCGTCCATAGGCACGACTCTCAATATTAACTCTACCCAACTACGAAAATTGGAGACGGGTTACACAACTCCCAAGGTTGCTACAAAAAAGCAAAAGAGAATAAAATTAGATAAGGTGTTAAAACTATGGAAAAGAGGTACGAAAAAAAGAAGAAAGACTTACGTGCAAGGTTCCAATTTTCAGGAAAGGGCATATTTTCTTTACCCACCAAACCAACTGTGGGTACCGCAACGAATCGGGCATACCACCCACAGTCTTTGTCATCTTCAGGGATCACGAAAACCTTTTTACTCCTTGCTGCTAAGGTAAATACACCATTGAGAAATCGCTTAGGGAAGTAAAGATGAATAAGGTGGAGAAAGGTAAAATCGACGCTTGCCTTAATAGACAAATATCTTAAATAAGTCACTGCTCTCCAAACAAGTGGGCCCATATGTGCTAAACAAACCTTGAAAAAATAACATAAATCAAGGATCACAGGGTCAATAGCTGGTATGAACCCCAAAGTAATGGGATACATGTAGACAAAGAAAAATCCAGTTTTATAAGAAGATATTCTTTGGTTTGGATTGTGAATTTTAATACGAAGATCAGTACTCCAACGATAGTCTCCAAAAACCACATGAATTAAAACTTCTGTAATAATGTAGGATAAATATCTGCATGATCTAAGCCAATAACTTATTTGCGATGAGATTATCTATCATGGTCAAAGGATAGATCGTTGGGCACTATCTCATCTACTGTAGGTTCTTGTAGAGGTTCTGAAGGTTCTTTGTCTTTAGAAGAGGATTTTTGTATGAAAGAACCTCTAGTTTGAGAAATAACACCAGAACTAGAAGAAGTTAAAGAAGAACCAACAGAAGTACTTCCACCATTGGTGGATCCCAGACTACGACGTCTACCACCTCTACCCCTTCTATGTCTAACAGTGGCATTGGGAAAATTATCTAAGATTGGAACTCTTCTAGGGTTAGGGTTTGAAGAAGACATGGGGAAAAAGGACGAATTAAGGAAGAAGTGAATAGTGTTGAAGAATAAAGTACTTAGTAAAACTTTATGAAGAAGAATAAATGGTTGAATTTTGTATATGAAAAAAATGTCAAAGTCAAGAAGGGTAATGATGGAAAGCCTATAATAAAGACAACCAGCTCTTCGTGAATAGTGGAATCGTAAAAGCCTTAGAGAAAGGCTGCAAAACTGCAGAAACGGTGAGAGAATGACACGTGTGTAGAAGCATCAAAGAGAAAAGACAAATGAAGCGTTAATATTGTCATAACATTAATGATGGAAAAAATTCCCTTTTAAATGAGATCCACTTTCCAAAAATTTAACTGATAAATAAATGGAAAATGGGGACTATCTATATTGAGGGAAAGCTGAATTTACATATTGAAGGAGACGTGTCATGATATGTATATCAGTCAAATGGTCAAAGCATTATAATTAGCCACGAGGCACGAGCAACAATAGATACGGGAGAAGATACTTAAAGAGGCATGGGTTGTTACTCAAATAACACGAAGCTCATACCTATTCAAGTAATTTAAATCTCAAGGATCAAGAATAATCAAGGAAATGAATCTAACAGCTCAGAAGAGGCCAAATTCAATATTAAATGTCAAATACGTTAGAGAATTTATATTTAATGTAAATGATATAGTAATATTCCTTCTAATGTCATTTATTGCTCATAATTGCCTTATTAAGACAAAGGCAATACACGTTCCCCTAGAATTTACTATAAAAGGAAGGTGTTAGAACATTTGTGAGAAAACGAAATACTATTGATACACTATTGAAATACAACTTGATTTCTTTGCTTTCTATTTGCTCTCAAAGTTTTTTCTTATTTTATTTCTTGATTATCAGTAACCCGTATTCTTCTTAATTTATAGCTTTGACCAAAGTCCAGTTTTTTGGTTAAACACTGGTGTCACAAGTACATGAGTAATTTCTAAGAGAAACCAAACAGTGCAATAACTGTTCGGAATATTATTGGACAAAAAGTAAATAAAATCTTGAAAGAGACTATACTACCTGCGGAATCGCCTCGAGGAAATACAACTCACCTAGTCTCATGTCAACCATGCTGCCATGCCACTAAGCCACAAGCCACACAGTAAACTTGTGCAATAAAAATGCACAACAAGTATAGTATGAGTACGAAAATAACGTGTACTCAGCAAGTATCACGTCTAATCTCGAAGAAGTAGAGACGAGAGGTCAACTTTAATACTTGCTAATGGTTAAATAATAATATACTAATATATGAGGAAATCATAAATTTATATAGCAGGCTCTAACTCACATAGCTGTAAAATAGGTAAACACCTTTAACAATTAACAACGGATTTTCAAGATTTCTTTTCATTTATCTTTAGCAATTTATGTCAGGACAAAAAGGCAATATCAACATCAAGTATCGCAGGTAAGCAGTATAAACATGCACATATCATGCAGAGGTCAACGTCCCGCTCCAACAGAAATGTAAATTGTGCACTGCCGAGGGTCGAACGACCCGAACCATTGATGCATCTATTACCCCGCTCGTGAATCATATGTGCGACGCGGTAAAATTTAAATAAACAACTACCCTGCTCGTGAATCATACATGCGACGCAGGTACAGATAAAATTAACAATCACCCTGCTCGCGAATCGTACATGAGACGCAGATACACATAAAATACATGCTCAAATAGCAAATTAAGAATTTATCAGGGAATAATTATTTAAATAAAAGTCAATCCTCTTTTAGCAATTTAAGAAAATGAAGTTTAATCCTTTTAGAAATTCATTCACTAATTCACTTTAATTAAAGAAATTCAAATGTCCATAGGATTACAGATATTCCAAGTATAGCATGCTTTTGGGTCATAGACTACCCGGACAATAACATAATAGTAGCTACACACAGACTCTTGTTACCTCATGTGTACGTAACTCCCACAAATAGGAGCATATAACCAATTAACTCACCTAATGAGACAATTTCCTCTTACAAGGTTAGAAAGGAAACTCACTTTGCTCCGAAGATCCATAACCAGCATTCTAACTTCCTATGAAGACTTGAACCAACGCACAATGCTCCAAAGCTAGCCAATGATTATACAAATCTATTAATATATGCTAAGGTACTCATTATAATCAAATTTATAACAATTCTTAATCCCGATTGAAAAATTAACAAAAATGCCACCGGGCGCACATGCCCGAAATTCAAAAATTTTCGGAGATAAAGTCTACCCATAAACTCACGAACTCAAATATATGATTTTCTCTAAATTCCATACCCCAAAATCGTGGTCAAATTCCAAGAACAATAATTTTCTAGGTCTTTCCTTAAACCCCAGGATTTTCTACAATTTTCATACTCAAATCCATACATAATTGATGTATTTAACTCGAAGGTGGGGATAACTTACCTTATCATTGATGATGAAGATCCTCTCTTGGAACACCTCCAAGAATCGCCCAAGCCAAGAAAATATGAGAGAAAATGGACAAAATCTGATTTTTAAAATAACCCTTCTGCTTGTAGCACTTTCCGCTTCTGCGACTCCACCGCAGGTGCGGTCTGGCTTCTGCGGAAAAATGACTGCATCTGCGGTCCCAGCCTAGCCTCCCCAATCTACTTCTTCGACATCCCTTCTGCAGATGCGGCCCCACTTCTGCGTAACCTTGACCGCATCTGCGGTCCACGAACCTTTGACCAAATCCGCTTCTGTGACTCCCTTTATCGCTTCTGCGGGACCACTTACGCGGTCCCATTTCTGCAGAAGCGAAAATACCAACAACCAGACCCTTCAGCTATCCAAAATGTTAGATTTTGATCCGTTAACCATCCGGAATCCACCCGAGGCCCCCGGGACCTCAACCTAACCTTCCAACCAACCCCAAAACACATTACGGACTTGCTCGAGGCCTCAAATCATATCAAACAATACTAAAACCATGAATGATTACACCTCGATTCAAGCTTTATGAACTTTGAAATTTCAAACTTCTACTTCCGATGTTTAAACCTATAAAATCACGTCCAATTGACCTCAAATTTTGCACACAAGTCATATTCAACATTTCGGACCTACCCCAACTTTTGGAATCGGATCCCGACCTCGACATCAAAAATTCCACTTCCGGTCAAACTTCTCAAAAACCTTCAAATTTATATCTGTAGCCAAATGGCTCCAAAATGACCTACGGACCTCTGAATTCCCTTCTGATCGCGCTCCCAACTCCAGAATCACCATGCGGAGCTACTCCTAGCCTTGAAATCTGAACAGACATCGGTAACACTAAAATTCACTTCAAGACAAACTTATGAAATTTCTTCCAAAATGCTAACTTCGAAAGTAGGTACCAAAAAACTCCTGGGTCATCCAAAACCCGACCCAGGCATACGTCCAAATTCAAAATCATCATACGAACCTGCTGGAACCTGCGAATCCCAATTCCGAGATCGTTTACTCAAAATTCCAATCCTAGTTCATTCCTTCAACTTTATGCTTTAGACATGAGAATTCACATTCCAAAAACACTCTAAACTTTCCAAAATTCAATTCCAACCACACGTACAAGTTATAATATTCAAAATGAAGCTGCTCATGCCCTCAGACTGCTGAATGATGCACTAGGACTCAAAAAGACCGGTCAGGTCGTGACAAAGACCCTTTTTTTTTATTTTGAAATAAGAAAACTAAAAGATTTGGGATTAAGGGAAATGCTTATATTATAAAATATTTAAACTTTGGAGGCTCTTTTTTGAGTGTTTTGCTAAATATCACAGATAAAATAATCGAATAGAGGAAAAAAATAAAAATGATAAACGACAAATAGAAAATTAGGAGGTAGCCAAATAAAAGCACAACGAAAAGGAAAAATCATACAAGATTCAAGAAAAATTTGAACTTGAATTTTACACACGAAAAAAGCTTTCAAAAAGGTTTATCGGTCATGCCACCTTTGTCTACTTTGCGGATGGGGGTGATAGGATCATATATTTAACCTAGTTTAATTTTTTTTACATAAATATATGATAATTTTACCAATGGAGCAGGTGCCAAACCACCCCCACCCATAAGGGTGGATCCGCTCCTGCATGTTCATCCATCTTCATTCCAAACAAAAGTGAACACATCTCCATTTATTGATTGTAACTGCTATGGTTTACGGTCAAAGATTTTTAATCAACCCCTTTTTCTTTTTATTAATTAATATTAATTAATTCATTATTATATTATGTCTTTCTTTCTGAAGGGCTTGCAGTTTATTACACCAAAGGCTTTCAGTGAGCTATTGAAGCTATCGAGAGAGTATCAAATACTGACAGTGACGAAGGTTATAGATTTTCGGTGGACGCAAAGCCAAATGAGTTCAGTCGAAGAACGTAACGAGTGTGTGTGTGTGTGCGTGTATATATATATATATGTGTGTGTGTGTGTGTGCGTGTGTGTGTGTGTGTGTGTGTGTATGTATTGGAAAAAAACTGAATTTATATATTAAAGATGATGTGTCATGATACGTGGACTGGTCAAAAGGTCAAAACGCAATAAATAGTTAAAAGACACGAGTGACAACAGATACGGGGAGAAAAAAGTTAAATAGGCACGAGACGCAATTCAAATGATACGAGCTTCGCACCTATTTAAGTCATTTAAAGCCAGGAGATCAGAAGGCATTAAAGATGTGGATCTGATAATGAAAAGGAGTACACATTCAGTATGAAATACCAAATACGTTAGAGAATTGGTATTGAATATGAATGATTATGTAACGTTTCATTTAGTGTCATCTATTACTCATAATTGTCTCATTAAGACTAAGACATTACTCATTTTCCTAGAATCAACTATAAAAGGAGAAGTTTTCAGCATTTGTAGGGAAACAGAATAATATTGATATTAAACTGAAATATAAACTTATATACTGCTTGATTACTATTCTCAAAAATCTCTTATTCTTCCCGTCTCTTGATTATCAGTAACCCGAATTTCTTTTTATCTTTAGTTTTTGACCAAAAAATCAATTTTTGGTTAAACAATATATATATATATATATATATATATATATATATATATATATATATATAGATATATATATATATATATATATATATATATATCATTCACTTTTATGACTATCGAATATAAATAATTTTTGCCGTGGGCTAAAAATAATCTTGCTCATTAATGATTCGTCCAATCAATCTCTACATGATTTGGTTTTCCAGTTTGGCTTTTGCTTGTGATTCTAAAAGGTAGTAAATAAATACTAATTCCTTTTATTCCAAAGTCCCATTGACGACCTTACAAACATGCAGTGGTCGAAATACATTCAATAATTTGGAAGCTGATAATGCAGCAGTTATGAGCCACAGCCACTACCTGTTGCCCTCATCATTTAACAGCCAAGAATTATATTCTATATCCTGGCGTAAAAAGTATTTACATAATTATACTATAGAAGATAAATAAAATTAATTTTTATAATTAATATTGCTCCATTATTTAAATTTATATTGTACTATTATTTTTATTTTAGTTAGTACCAAAAAAGAATAATACTTTTTTAAATATATTTGAAACTCTTTAATTTCTAGCTTTTTCATTTTATCTTTATTGATATGCTCTATATCAGTGGCGGATCTACTTTTTGAATTTGGGTGTTCGAGCACCCATTAATCTCGACACAGAGTATGTATAGTTATATAGAAAATTTGAGAAAACGTATAAAAATTTACAAAAGCACCCACTAATTTTATGTACAAAAATTCAGCACCCACAAACTTGAATTCCTAGATCCGCCACTGCTTTATATTTATAGAAATATCGTAACATGTTTGAGACCATAAATTTTAAATGTACATTTGACATGTATCGAATATCTTTCCTTCTTTTTTACTTAAACCCTATGCACAGAGAAATACTGTCGTATAAAACGAAAAGACTGCAGTGATTGGGAACCTTAACTAAATATGCAAATATATATATAAGTATGTATATGTGTGTGCGTTTTCTTCCAGAGACAGGGGCGAAACTATCCTATGGTTATGATGGTTAATTGATCACCATTTATCGGAAAATTATACTATATATATAGGTAAAATATTATATTTTAAAGTCGCATAACATATATTAAATATTCTTTGTTGTTTTTTTTTATTTATTTCAAATTTGAACATCTTTAAAGAAAATTCTGGTTTCGTCACTTTTCGGAAATAGCAGACATGGACACATAAAAAATCAATCACACACGTACAAAAGATATATGAACCATACACCAAAGGAGGAAACAAATATTTTCTTAGGCAACCCCTTGTGTTCTCTCTCTCTTTATGAAAAAGACTTGAATGGTAAGAAATAAGATATTATTTATTTTTCTCTTTTCCTTTAACATATACCTTCTCCACACACGTACGCCAGGGATAAGAGATCATTGTTTTTCAATTGTAAACCGCTTACAATGTGGAATGCGGTATTTGTACTCCATTCCCTCCATATTAGTTGCTGTGCGCGTTATTATGTTAAACAATATCACAAAATTGTTAGAAGAATAAAGAAATATAGAAAATTATAAAGAATTAGAAATATTTCGTGTTTATAATTTTTTTGTGCGTTCTTAAGGAATTTTAACCCCCTCACACATTGTCAAAGTAATGGATTAAGGCCTCTCAGGATAAAACGGAATAAACCTTCCTGCAACAGTGACAATACAAATTGCAGGATACCAACAAACTCAAAGAACGAAGAAAAATTACATTTACGAATTTGAGTCAGAGAGAGAGAGGGGCTGCGAATTAGGATGTAATATATTCAAAAAAAAAAGAAATTCTGGAGAGGTGTCTTCCAAAATAATCTTATTGATCAATCATTTTTCTGAAGCCGAAGCCGAGTGACGACGGCGACGACGCGAGGGTTCATTCTCTTCAACTTCTTTTAAGAGCTTTAAGAAGTGATTCTATATACAAGCACACAAATGTGGTTGTACCGCACCAATGAGGGACAAAGTACAAAAGTTCACTTCAAATTTTCATTTTCCCTCCATTTTCAATTCACACTTCTTCTACTTTAAAGCCAAATGACTTAAAGTCTTCAGTAGTAGTCGTGATTACTGAATATAAAAGAAAAAAAGACAGTTCGATGCGCTAAGCTCTGCTCTTTATGTACGGGTTCCAGTGAAGGCAGGGGCGGATGTAGAGATTAGATTACGGGTTCCTGGGAACCCAGTAACTCTTGCGTAAACGCTGTATTTATATTTAAAAATTTACTAAATTTTTGTAAATATTTAATCGAAGCTCTTATCTCTCTAGCTCATGAATAAATCACCCGCCGGAAAGGAATAGCCGGAATAGAATGAAGGATCGCTCGCTTCTTTTCGCTTTCATGCGGAAGGTTCCCCTGCTTCTTGAGAGGCAAGTGCATAAAGAGAGAGGGGAGGTAGCTTCCAGAAAGATAGAGTTATCACACAAAGGCGAAATGACTAAGATCTTGCTTTTGAACCCTGTTATTATTGCATATTAATTTAAAATTACAGTAAGAACCCATAAGCCTTAAATTCTGGTTCTGCCTCTGGGTGCAGGGTCAGACCACAAGGGTCTATTGTACGCAACCTTACCCTGTATTTTTACAAGAGGCTATTTCCACGGCTCGAATCTGTAACCTGTAATCACATGAAAACAACTTTATCAGTTACGCCACGACCCTCCTCCTCGTGATTACTAAATATTTCTGGTCTAAAAGTTGCCATTTTTTAAAAATCAAGGTATAATTTATTATCTTTTTCCACTTTTTCCTTAGCATTAATAGTCCTTGAAGTAAAAATCATTGAGTAACAGAGAGAATATTTATGGAAGAAAGATTAAAGCTATAAATAAGGGTATTGTAGTAAAAATGTTCTTATTGATTGCTTATTAAAAAACGTATAAAAGAAAATCACGATAATTAAAATAGAGCGGAGAGAGTACTTTCTGAACTTGAAGGAAAGCCATATTGTTTCAAACACGTTGACATCCTGCCAAATAAAAGAAAAGAAAGATCACTACTTTGGACAGGAGCGGAGTCCGAGATGTAATTACGGATTCGACCGAATGCAGTAATTTAGTTTATATTTTATATTTATTTTATAAATTTATTTAATATTATATATTATTAATTTAGAAAACTTAAAAAGATTAAAATATTAAATTCATAAACTTTAAATCTTCTAAGAAATTATGTGTATGTTTTTTTAATTATTTGTTGGTTAACGTCCCCGATTTATGTTATTATTTTCATTTTGTTTCTATAATAATATTAACTGAGTTAATTTATATACACATCGACTATTTTTGTTACGTTTCACTAACTTAAGTGTTTTCTTTTAATTTCTTTTGGTGTTTTGAGAATTTTCCTATCCAGTTTATCTTTTTAACCTAACCCAACCTAGGGAATTAACGTTGTCCATATGTAGGCAAAGTGTAGGGAATATTTTAAATACTTGTCCAACCTACTAAAGCTAATAATTAATACAAATTGTACAAATAAATATATATTTTATGATCTCTCCGTACATATTATACTTTAGGATAAGAATTCAAATTTTCAACGATTGGAGACACCTAACAAACGAACTGTCTTCTCAGATATATACGATTTCTTCTCGTCACAATCATATATATTAGATAATAGATATTACATATTCAAGTACATAAAAATATAATGCACTGTTTTGCATGGAATTATTATATAAATAAAAGGCCAAAGGAAACTTACAAGCCATATCTTTCCCTATATAAGCAAGAAAAGGAAACTACCACTCTCTGTTTTAATTAAATTTATATGATGATATTGATTGGGCTAGGAATTTAAAGGAGATATTTTTTTTTGAATTTTGTGATTTAAAATATGTGGAAGGGGAGCCTTAGAACAACAATAAAATTATTTTTGTGTGACTTATAAGTCATTGGTTTAAGTCGTGGAAGTATCTACTAAAACTTGCATTAGAGTATGCTATTTACATCACACTCCTTAGGGTACGGTCCTTCCCTGGACCCAGTAGCGACTCCAGAATTTTAAAGTTATGGGGGCTCGCCGATAAAAACTTCAAAAGAAGAGGAAAAATAAATTTACTTTTAGGTGCTCACTCAATATTTGTCTAAATATTTGTAAAGTTGCCTATATAAATTGATTAATATGGTCAAAGTTAATGGGTGATTAAGCACCCACAACTCTCTATATGCATCCGCCACTGTCTGGACCCTACGTAAATGTGAGATACTTTGTGCATCAGGTTGTTTCTGTGGTCTAAAACATGCATCTCATATATTTATGTGGCTATAAATAAATGTCATTACGGGAAAAAATGAGAATTAATTTAAATTTTAATTATTTTTAAATATACAAAATGTTATTTTTATTATTATTAATTGACTAATAAGAAAAGAATACTACATAAATGAAATGGAGGAAATCATAATTAAACTCAGCCAATCCACTAGACCTTGCCACGACAGGCGGATTTTAACACATATAAGGCCAATCTTCTTTATTCTATATAAAGAAAAAGGAGAAAATAATATTGAAGCGTCAGCCACGTCTGTTTGATTAGCCCTTGTATCTAATTATCATAAAACTCTCTACTACAGACAAATTAAATACAAATGTATGCAAAAAGTGAAGCAAAAACACCTTAGTTTTTGTATTTAATGACCAAAATAATAATAATTTAGTACTTCAACTAGTTTGTTTTATATATATATATATATATATATATATATATATATATATATATATATATATATATATATATATCTTTATCCTATGGTATCCGGGGACATTTTTTATATGACGGCATTTATTTAAAATGGCTTCTCATCCAACCAAAAGGTGGGAGTTGTTTATTTCTAATTTATTACTCGAAATATGTTAGTAGGTAACATAGGCAAAGGATTCAGCAATTAGGATCTAGAATTTAAATTCATGAGTTTAACCTTTAAAGTTTTTAGCAATAAATTTATTACATTTTAAAATTTGAAATTCAAATTTATTATTTATTATTACAATTTTAATAAATTTTTATACATAAATTTATAGACAATCAGCCGTGATCCCATGCATACGACAAGGAGCACAAAACAGGAAAAAATTAAGTAAAAAGGAAACATGTTACATCAACATACGCAATCTTTCTTATCCGTTAATGAATAAAGTTCAAGATGTAAAGAGAAAACTATTAATTAATTAGTAAAGTGCAAAAAATGAAGAGAAAACTAGTAATTGAAGTTTAAAAAAGAAGACAAACTAGTATAATCAGCATTAGATATTGCTTTTTCTTTTTGTTTCTTATTCGTGTTCGTATCCATATTAAAGTTCAATTATATTAATATTCGCATCGAAAAATTTTATATTAAAATAAAATGCTTTCTAATAAAAATAACTTTATATTTAAAGCTCGAATCCGATATTTACGATTAAAAAGGAAGAAGTACTTACCAACTTTATCGTCATTGAATACATATTGGGCCACAGTCGAGTGCGAACGTAAGTTAGAAACACAGAAGGCTAATATTTAAGTTTTGAGTCCCTTTATTTGGCAAGTATAAGGTATATAAATTATTGGGTAGTTATACATTTCAACGACAAAGTCTATGGATACCGGCAGATCTCAACCACTTGGCATAAACACAGGCGTATTTAATGTAGAACTGAACCCATAAGTTCCGCTCAAATTTTATATTTTTGCCCAAAAAATTATTAAATATATATAGATAATAAATTTTGTACCTATTAAATTAGATGAGATATGGTAAAATTGTGAATATAAACCCATCAAGTTTAAATCCTGAATCCGCCTATACATGAACATCTCGAAAATAGTGGCTCTACATTTCTTAGATAGCGGATTCATCCGAATCGAAGATAGTCTTGTGAACTCTAGTTAGTTATAGTTAGTTATAGTTTGTTAGAGCAATTAGTTAATTAATGCCAGTTCATATCCAACTCATAAGTTAATGGTAAGTGTAGTTAGGCTTGTATAAATACTCCCATGTATCTTCAAAGAAGAGATAGAAAATCATTTTGCAATGTTTTCTTCTTCTTCATTTCTGTGATCTAGAAGCTTCTGCCATTAGAGCAATGCGCAGGTTTTGTGAATCTGCTCAGTGTGAGAGCAGATTTTAGTATGGTATCTGAGCAGGTATAAGCTAATTAGATTCTTAGTCATTGATCGATTCTTCGACATCAAATTCAATTCCTCTGGAGATCATTGCTAAAGTGTGAGAATCAGTTATGGCGGAACGAACAATTTCATACACATATCAATTATATCTAGGTCCAGGAGATACTCAAAGCGTAGTTCTAATACATGTGAAGCTTACAGGATTTGAAAATTACGTGTTATGGAGTAGGACGATGAAGATCACACTACTTGGAAAGAGAAATCTAGGGTTCGTGAATGGAACTTGTACAAAGTAATCATGCAATGGTGAGCTACAAGAGCAATGAGAGACATGTAATGCCATTGTTCTCTCTTGACTTATGAACACAGTATCCACATAGCTCTTATGCGGAATCTCATATACTTGAGGGCGAGATTCGATAAGGTGAATCGCATGAGAAATTTTCAGCTACATCGAGCCATTGCCACTCTTACAAGGTGCAGATTTTGTCTCATGTTACTTCACAAAATTGAAAGATTTATGGATTAAGAATGATGCTATGGTACCTAAGGCCAATTCAAGGGATTATATTGAACATTTAGAGCAATAGAGATTGCTGCAATTCCTTTGTAGATTTAACGATTCTTATGATCAAGCTAGAAGACATATCCTTATGAAGTTGAATATGTCTTCCATCAATCAGGCTTATGCAATGGTGATTGAGGATGAAATTAGATAGTGTCCTGGTATAGGTGCAGTAATTGATAAGAATGAGCCAGTAGCTATGCGGTAGGTCGTAACCAAAGGAATAAGGGAAATAAAACCTTTGTACAATGTGAACACTGTGGTTAGAAAGGTCATAGCAAGGAAAACTGCTATAAGCTCATTGGATATCCTGAAGACTTTAAAGGGAAAAAGAGGTTCAATCAGCCCAATGCTGGACAGTTTTGTCGTGGAAATAGTGATGCAAATGGACAATCTGGCTGAGGAACTCCACGATTTGATACTGTTAACTATGTTTCTAGTAATGCAGGTGTTCAACGTTCTTGTAGCTCTGACTTGCAAGATGTTTATGCTGGAAAAGGATAATTCTTCACATAGGAACAGTACAATCATATTCTAGCATTATTGAACATGGAACCAGCTGACATTCAAAACAACATGGACAGTCAAAGCAATATTGCATGTATTATAGCTTGCTTCATCTCCAAAGACATTAATAATGAATGGATTGTGGACTCAGGTGCCACACATCATATAGATCTATGGATTTATTAACTAATGATAATACTAAGAAAAAAAATCTAAGGACGCAGTACACTTTTCTACTGTAGATAAGATCCTTATTTCTCATTTAGGCCATGCATTTCTATTTGGTATTGAGGTTATAAAAGGTGTTTTATATGTACTAGACTTCAAATATCTCTTATCAATCTCCAAACTCACAAGAGAACTGAGGTGATCCGTGAATTTTTTCTCTGACTTTGTCCTCTTCCAGGATCATTACAATGGCAGCGAGAAGGGGATTAGTAAGGAGACTGGTGGTTTATACATTGTCAAAGGTGGCATTAATAATAACAGTAGAAGCTATAATGTAGCACTATCAATTGCAGTAAGTGAGGACTCCAGCTTGTGGCATTAAAGGCTTGGCCATCCTTCAGCTTCTGCTATGAAGAGTATGAACTGGTTAGGAAGCATTGTAAATAATGATCTTCTGAATAATTATCCTGTAAACTCAAATCTGAAACAATTGTTGCTACCAAAAACTTCCTGCTAATGGTAAAATACCAAGTTTGGAGTAATGGTGAAAGTGTTAAGATCAGACAATAGCACATAGTTCTTTAACTCACAGTGCAATGATCTATTATAAGATTTTGGAATTTTGCATCAAATCAGTCGTGTTCACACTCCACAAAAAAATGGAGTTGTGGAGGGAAAATACAGGAACATCTTAGATGTAGCAAGGGTACTGAGATTTCAATCAAAAATGCCAATTAGATATTATGGAATCTGTGTAACTACTGCAGTATACCTGATGATCAGGTTACCCTTATAAGCTATTAGAGGAAAGAGTCATTTTGAGATGCTATACACAAGGCCGTTATCCTTAACTCACTTGAGAGTGATATGGTGTTTGTGCTTTGCTTCCGTCGTCCCCAAATGAGATAAATTTACTGCAAGAACTAAGGCATCAATTTGGATGGGATATTCAAAAAGACATAAAGGTTACATCTTGTTACAACTTGCTATCAATCGAATATTTATAAGCAGAGATGTGGTATTGATCAGTCACAATCCTCATATTGATCATCTGGATTCTGGCATACTTGATGCTGGAATTCCATCTGCAGAAGTTACAAACAATTCACAAAGCTTAGGCCAAGATCCAGATGTGGATCAAGGCTCAGTTGAGCACACAACTGACAATGTAGAGGAAGACAATGAATTTCAAGATAACTTATTATCTAAAGGCATCACTCCAATCATACAGGAAGATGAACCTCATGCACCTAACCAAAGCATGACATCTGATAATGCACTAAGGAAACCCTCCAGGACCTCTATACAACCTATTTGGTTGAGAGATTATGTCACGACATAAAAGGGAACCATTAAATATCCCATCACTAACTACATATCCTATGACAAAGTCACACCAAAGTGGCAAACTATTTGACAAAGTTTTCTACATTGGTTGAGCCCAGATCTTTCAAGCAAGCTGCAAAAGATGTGTCACGACCCGGATTTCTTCCAACATCGGGAATCGTGATGGCGCCTACTGTCGGAGCTAGGCAATCCAACCTTTTAAATCATATTCACCAAACTTAGATCTAAACAAGTCAAATACAAAAATAACTAATTAGAACATGCGGAAGTCTTTAACCAACAATAGAGATAACAAAATGCGGAAATTAATAACATCCTTCTACCCAGTATCTGGTGTCACTACTCATGGACGACTAAAGAATACTGAAAGCAATAGTCTGAAAGAAATACATCACATGTCTGTTTGATATAATAAAAAAAAACTAGAAGAGATAGGAGAGACTCGAGTCCCGTGAATGCAATCGATCTACCTCAGAATCTCTGGACTGAAGGATCGCCCCTTAACTACTGCTGCAGTCCGTAGGCTGCGTCCTGACCTGTGCACAAAAAGGCACAGAAGTGTAGTATCAGTATAACCGACCCCATATGCTGGTAAGTGCTCGGCCTAACCTCGGTGAGGTAGTGACGAGGCTAAACCAGACCTACCACAACTAACCTATACAAATATATATGCAATAACAGAAAAAGAACAAGAATTTAAACAGATAATGGGGAGAGGACATGCTGGAGGTGTAACAGTTCAATTGTAACTTCAACAAATAAGAAATAGAACAGATAATATAATTAAATAAATGAAGCCAATCAATCAACAACTGCACGACATCTAAGGCCAATAACAATAATCAATACAAGTTATGGTAGGCGTACCACTCACTCCCAATCATAACATATTGTGGTCGGTGTGCCACACGATCCTAATCATAAAATCTCGTGGTCGGCGTGCCACACGATCCCAATCATATAATCTCATGGTCGGCGTGCCACATGATCCCAATCATATTATCTCGTGGTCAGCGTGCCACACGATCCCAATCATATTATCTCGTGGTCGGCGTGCCACACAATCCCAATCATATAATATATAAGTGGACGGCATGCCACACGATCCCATATTATAATTGAATAACTCCAACAATCTCCTCAAATGAGGCCCCATTAAGGAAATTCATCAACATAACAGTTAAACCTGGCAAGGGTACATCTAACAGTCCAAGAATATCCCAGAAAGGGAGACTAAATCAACGACAAGTCCCGTCAAGGGAAAGGTATATCAACAATAAGCCCCGGCAAGTGAAAGATAAATCAACAATAGGTCCCGGCAAAGGACAAACACCACACTTCCTCCTTTAACTCATTTATCTTTCAACTAGTACTTCATAATTTATTATGCGACCAATTAACTCAACTAATTCACATCTTTCGAGTTTAAATACAATTACGACTCACGGTCATGCTAGACGTCGGTGCATAGATACTCGTCACTATGCCCATACACCGTACTCAATCATTTAGCATATAGAAATCAAATACTCTAATCCTGTTTCCTCAAACCAAAGTTAGATCAAACACTTACCTCGAAAGCGTCCAACTCAACTCACGCCTCTAGAATAGATTACCCCATCGAATTCGCTTCAAAACCGGTCGTATCTAACAACAATTTACTCAAATGTATCAACAAATGCTAGTTAAATCAATTTGAATGCATAAAATAAAATTTCCAAAGTTTTACCCCAAAATTCCCAAACTACCCCTGGGTCCACGTGGTCAAAACACGAGGTTCGAACAAAAACCGGGTTACCCATTCCCCCACGAGTTCATATATGCAATTTTTTTTGAAATCGGACCCCAAATTGAGGTCCAAATCCCCAATTTTATGAAAACCTAGGTTCTACCCCAAATCCTCATTTTTAACCATGAAAGATTTGATTTAAGGATGAAATCATGTTAGAATATGTTAAAAATTGAAGAAAACCAGTAAAAGTTAACTTACAAGTGGTTTGGGGACGAAGGGGTTCAAGAGAAATCGCCTATGGAGATTTTGGGTTTCTGAAAATATGAAAAGTGAAGTTAAAATCGGTTAAGTATAGAATGCACAGACGTAGAACTTCCGAAGCATTGCTTCCCAATGAGTGGCGTGTGTCTCCAAGTTGTTGTCTTGCTTGGCTAAATGCACTCTCGGATGCAACAGTGGAAATTGGCACATTCAGGACATCCCGAGCCATAGCGAAAAGAACGGGAAATTGCTTTGCATTTTCATGCCACCAGCCTAACGGTGAGAATTCCCTGGTGCGAGGCTCCTTTTGCTTCTGCAAGTAAAATTGAAGTTCATCAATATTCCTGCTACTACTTTGAGTGTTAGAAAAAGTTGAAAAAATATTAAAACTATCAATGCCTTCTTCATCATCTACATTAGAACTGCTACATTGCATAGCGGGATTTACATCTGTTGAAGCACGAGAATTATCACATTGAGTTGCATAATAATTATATAGATGTTGTAAATGTTCATTTAGCTGGTTCATAGAATCATACAAATTTGGGCTTTCAGTGGGCCCAATCTCCATATAAGTATATAAAGCATTCATTAATTGGTGACAATCAGACATTTTAATAGACGGATTTAAAACTGCACCAATTAAGTAAACTGGAGGAATTGGAAAGAAATATTTTTTGAATTTCGCTTGCATATTTACAACAACATCCGTATATCTATCTTTCTTCTTAAATTCATGTAGTAGCAAGGAAATTTCAGCTATATGTACTAAAGCCATAGTAACAGTTGGGTAATATGCGCCAGAAAACACAACAGTAGCAGTATAAAATTTATGCAAAAATTTAACAACATCACTAATGACCTCCCAAGTATCAGTTGTTAACATACGCCTAGGATCAGTACAATGTGCATTAGCAACTTCAGTTATTGGAAATCTATATTTGTAGCAACATTTTAAAAATATATACGTATAATTCCATCTAGTAACTATTTCGTCTGGCATGAATCTAGGTGAAAGGTTATACTGCATACACTTATTCTTAAATTCTCTTATTCTAGATTGTCTATTATTTCCCTGAATAACTCCAACTGCTCTTCTAACTTGAGTAATCTCAACTGAAAATAAATCGAGCCCACTTTTAACAATTAAATTGTAAACATGACATGCACACCTAACATGAAAAATATCATCAAGAGGTGGTTGCAAATTCAATTTTAAAATTGAAACTGCAGCATTATTGTTTGAAGCATTATCAAAAGACATACACAAAAATTTTTGGTTTAGATTATAAAATTCAACAACTTCAATAATTGTACTACTAATAAATGCAGCAGTATGACTCTGATCTTCATCATATTTAAAAGCAATAATACGTTTTTGCATACAAGTATTATCATCTATCCAATGACATGTAATTGTTAAATAATCATTTCCATTAACAGCATGGCCAATATCAGAAGTTAGACATACTCTAGAAGGAAGGTGAGTAAACAAATAACGTATGTATGTTTGATATTGGCCGTGAAGTCTAAAGATGTCTGCTCTACAAGTACTTCTAGGGATACCTTTAAACAAAGGATTGTATATCCTTTGAATATATATAATAAGATAAGAGGAAGAAGCAAAAGAAAAAGGTAGACAACCCAAAGCAATCATTTTCGCTAATTCCTCTCGATCCCTCATTTTATCATATTTTAGGAGACCTCCGGTAGTAGGGTTAATTGTTGTTTGACTTCCATCCCCATTAGCTCCCTATTCTATAGGATGGTTAGTCGACAGATGTCTAATAAGTGTCCCAGTCCCCCCTAAATTACCTCCGGTCAAATGTTTAAACGTTTCGTTACAAAGTTTGCACTTAACTCTATCAGTACCTTCTACTATATCAAAAAATTTCCAAACAGGACTTCTTTTTTTACGAGTAGAAGTTGGAGCCACTGGTGGTCTTCTACCGCTTGTTGCACTAGCAACTCCAACTCCAATACTACCAACATTTTCACTACTAGGTGTAGGTGGTATCTCATCTGCTATTCCATTTTCATTATCTTCTATTCCGTAATCTTCTTGTAATTGTTCATAATCAATATCTACATCTTGCAAATTAGGCGATGATTCAGAAACATGTGTTATTGGGTCATTACTATTATTACTACCAGAAGCTACAGGACTACCTCTTTTTTTACTTCCACCCCTACCAGTAACTTCTCTACACGCTCTTTTAGCAGCATTAAACATATTGTAAAAATGAAAATATAAGCTAAACTCAAATATGCAAATAAAATATTAAATAAGAGAAAGAGTTGGAGAGAGTGCACCGAATTCGACAATAAATTGAGCACTTGATTACGCAAATCCGGTGTTACCACGAACAAACGTCAAGCAAGTATTTCAATGTTGGACACTTGAACTTCAAGCTTAGAATTCCGATTTCCAAATGAGAAATTACGATAAATTAAATTCGGGAAAACAAAGACAATAAAATTATAAAATTAGAATAGGAATTCTTGAAAATTGAAGAGAAGAGAGTGATTGATAATTTGAGAACTGAGAGAGAGATTGATAATTTTGAGTGAGGAAATGAAGAAGAGGGGAGGGTATTTATAGATTTTAAGAAGGGTTAATAATGTAATTTAATAAATACATAAAAAAAACAAAAAAGTGGCCATTTCTGAAAATACTCCCGTTGGCCAACGGTTCTGGACAGTTGCCAACGGTCCTGTGGGGCCCACAAGTTCAGAAATTTTTTTTTTAAAAAAAAAAAATTTTGACCGTTGTACCGGTCCGGGTCGACCGGTTCAAGCACTGTTTTGCTTACCGGGCCGGTCCGGTCACGGGTCTTAATCCTAAAATCCTAACCGTTCTAACCCCTCCCCCCTCAACCCAGCCCAGCCCACCCCTTAAGAACCGGGCCGGTCCGGTCCCGGTTTATACCGGGCCGGTCCGGTTCGGTCACGGGTCAACCCGGACCGGTTGACAGGTCTAGGGGGAACAGAAGGTCTACAAATTGCTTAAGTCGTTTTATGGACTTAAGCAGACATCAAGATAGTGGAACATCAATTGTCTAATGCACTGGCAGTAGCAAGCTTCATACAAAGCAACCATGATTATTCCTTATTCACATTGAGGAAACTATATGGCATGGTGATCATCTTAGTGTACGTGAATGATTTACTCATCACAGGAAGCAATGATCAACTGATTACTGAGGCATAGGAGATACTTCACCAACAATTCAAGCTAAAGGACTTAGGTGAGCTTAACTACTTTTTGGGTATTGAGATTTTAAGGTCAGCATCTGGGAGTTTTGAATCAAACTAAATATGTTCTAGAACTCATTTTTGAGATGGGACTCAGTAGTGCTAAACCAGCAATCACTCATTTAGAAACTAATCTCAAGTTAACCACAATTGCCTATGATCAGGCAATAAGTTCTACAGGTGACTCACTTTTAGAAGAAGCTAGTGCTTATCACAGATTGATAGGTCGTTTGATGTATGTGACCATAACAAGACATGATATCAGCTATGCTATTCACACCCTGAGCTTGTTCATTCAATTCCCCAAGAAGATCCATTGGGAGGTTGCTTTTAGAGTGGTTAGATATCTGAAGAATGCTCCAGACCAAGGTATTTGGTTGAGATCTAATGCTACATCAGAGTTGCAATGTTTGTGTGATTCTGATGGGGCTTCTTGTCCCAATACTAGGAGATCAGTAACAGGTTATGTGATAAAATTATGTGAATCCTTTATTTCATGAAAGTCAAAAAAGCAGCAAGTAGTATAAATGTACATGTATAAATGCATGAAATGCAAATGAAATATGATAACAAAATCTCTCGATACGTCATAAGGTCATTATACCTCTGATTAATATCATAAAAATCATTTTACGTATTTTTCGAGATTCGTGAACAGATGATGGAATAATAAGACATATGAAAATTCAAGAACATAGGCACTTCTAATACTTCTATGAATAGAGTTATATATCGAATTTGTGTATTTGCACGTTTTATTCGTATCGCATAAATCATGCCAAAAGAAAAAAGGGATAGCCTTAACATATCTGGTCTTATCGTAGTTTCTCAAGAGCTCAACTTGTTCAATATACCTTCACACAAAAGTCTTTTCAACTCATTCTTACGTTCTCCCTCGATATACAACAATGTATCTACGTTAGTATCATATTATTACCTAGGAGTTTTCGTATATAGACTCTGCAAATAACTGATTACTGAATACCTCTCAATCTCAAAAGGACAGTAAGTGAGTTCATCGTCTGCAAGGAGGTCTTATACATTGTCGAGGTGAAGTGTGTATATACATACACTCACGGTTTCAGAAAGTATGTAACTTCCAAAATGGAAAGATAGGGAGGTCATATAATTTATTAAGAAATAACTTAACCTTTTCATCTATCAATCATTTGTCCTTTTTTATCATCTGATGCCAACATTTTTCTTAATACACATATAGCCTTTGTACAAATTTACGTGTTTCCCCCAACTTTTGCATTCATTTCTTTACCCCTTGGCAGCCACGTAATTTCTTGGTTGGTTGGGCAATTTAAATTTTATCCAATAATCAATTAGGTAATCTTTCGCTCCTGCAATTAATTAATTACCCGTATAATTAAGAGTTATCTTAAATTACTTAAAATGTTACTTACTTTTCACATACATTATACACCTTATTATCATGGTCATGTGGTACCTTATATGACACTAATTATAAATACCGAGTATTTTAGCTCGGACCGTATTTTATCCCAACATGCCAAACTTAGACGAAAATTCATTTTCTTCGATATTACTTACCCTCTTACTTATACAAATTTACTCGTCACTTATAATCCATATAATCTTCAAATAGTCTTTTCCTTGGTGCAACATTATCGTAACTTATTACTGCGAAGCGTAAAAGTGTCGTAATATAGTACTTTCGAACAAAATATCGACGTAATATTATGGGGCGTAACAATATGTCTAGATGTATATATGTAACAAATTATTAAAATTTCATTAAATAGTTGAATCAGAATCCACAATCTTAAAAATTGTCTACGTATGAACCCATATGCAACAAATTCGAGCCGTGTAAGCAATCATTAATGCTTTTAATAGGATTTATAGTGTGACTCTTTCTCAAAATACTGCATGAACGCAAGATAATTTGTGTGAAGTTGCCCTTTTTTTAATCTTAAAAATATAATACGTTCACCATTAAATTTTTTTAAAGTCGAACTCAAGAAATTAATTAAATTCTATTCGTCTCTACTTGCAGAAGCTTACCAATCCAATATTCTTAGATTGAAGTATGTAGTCAAGAAGTGCTATTAGTTAAACACCAAAAAGTAGTTGTTTCCAACTTGCCATGGACCAACTTGCAAACGTAAATAAATTATATGCTGTTATTATGGTATTAACACCCCGCCTTTATTGCTTAATTCTTTTATTTTCAACTTGCCATGGACAATTTCAAGCAAGCAAGGGGTGTTTGACCAAGAAGAATATTTTTCTTGGAAATTAAGTAATTTATTACTTGATTTTTGGTATTTAGTAATTAAATAAGCAGAACATATATCGTCTCAAGAGAATTTATATATAATCTAGACAAACAGTACAAACATGAAGATTAGGCGGTGTATGAGTCAAAGCTTGACTCAAGATAATTAATAAGACTAATCGGCTTATAATTATATTTGGGCCGACAGATGACGTAATTATTCATTAAGAATAAGCACTCAAAGATCACTCAGCTTAATCAATGAGGCCACGGCTTAATCACTATAGGCGGGCGTTCCCCCCACCCCACTCCCCACCTCCCCACATAGTCACGACCATTCAACACCAGCTGGCAAGATACACAGCTATAAATACTAAGAGAAAGAACTCTAAAAGAGGGCTGTTTCTTCTTCTTTTTCGTCACACCTCTCTAGAGAATAGAAAATATCATTGCAAGGCTCAGAACCTCTCCATAGAGAGGCATACCAAATCATTATTATCAATACAAGATCTCTACCCTCCTCCCCTTCACTAATAACATTTTTCTCTTGCGCTTTCATTTTAATCATTTGATTATTACGATCTGCTATGAATGACCATCCATTTATTTTGATTGTTTTATGCTTATAAAGTATGTGAGAACTTTGAGTTAAACAATTTGGCGGTGTTTGTGGGGACTTCATAGAAGAATCGCATAGTTCTCCTCTAGACCAAAAAAAAAAAAGAAACGCCAAAGAATAACCCAGCTCAAACAAGCCAAGGCGGTAGATCGGACAAAGTGAACTCGAAGATCTCGAATCGCGATCCAACTCCTCTGTCACTCCTCTTTCGAATAGTGCAAGCAAGAAGAAGAAGCAGTCCCCTCTCTTAAGTGAGGATCTCTTTAAGGCAACCCCGCACCCCTGATGCGAGATCTGGCCAAAAATCATCAAGATGATATCTCGAACCGAGAGTTACCCCAAGCCTACATACCCCGATCAGGAAGAGAATGCGTGAGCTACTCAAGATCTCGAATCAAAACCGAGCTTCATATCTCAAACACCGATGTCACAATATTCAGGCTATGTGCCTTCGACAAAAAAATCACAAAGGTTCAACCACGGTTGAACAACATCTCAGGCTATGTGCCTTCGACAACAGAATTGCAAAGGTTCAACTTGGTTGAACAACAGCTCAGACTACTTGCCCTCACCCAAAAGTTCAACTATGAGTTGAACTGGGACTCAGGCGATATGCCTTCGACAACAAAATTGCAAATGTTCAACTATGGTTGAACAACAGCTCAGGCCACGGGCCCTCGCCCTAAAGTTCAACTATGAGTTGAACTGGGACTCAGGCTATTTGCCTTCGACAACAAAATTGCAAAGGTTCAACTACGGTTGAACAACAGCTCAGGCTACGTGCCCTCGCCCAAAAGTTCAACTATGAGTTGAACTGGGACTTAGGCTATGTGCCTTTGACAACAAAATTGTGAAGGTTCAACTACGGTTGAACAACAGCTCAGGTCACGGGCCCTCACTCAAAATTTCAACTATGAGTTGAACTGTGACTCAGGCTATGTGCCTTTGACAATAAAATTGTAAAGGTTCAACTACGATTGAACACCAGCTCAGGCTACGTGCCCGTGCCCAAAACTTCAACTATGAGTTGAACTGGGACTCAGGCTATGTGCCTTCGACAACAAAATTGAAAAGGTTTAACTACGGTTGAATAATAGCTCAAGCTACGTTCCCTCGCCTAAGAGTTCAACTATGAGTTGAACTAGGACTCAGGTTATGTGCCTTCGACAACAAAATTACGAAGGTTCAACTATGGTTGAACAACAGCTCAGGCTACGTGACCTCGCCCAAAAGTTCAACTATGAGTTGAATTAGGACTCAGGCTATATGGCTCCGACAATAAAATTGCAAAGGTTCAACTACGATTAAACAACAGCTCAAGCTACGAGCCCTCGCCCAATGTTCAACTATGACATTAATTGGGACTCAGGCTACGTGCCTTCGACAACTAAATTGCAAAGGTTCAACTACAGTTGAACAACAGCTCAAGCTACGTACCCTCGCCCAAAAGTTCAACTATGAGTTGAACTGGGACTCAGGCTATGTGCCTTCGACAACAAAATTCAACTATGGTTGAACTACAGCTCAGGCTACGTGCCCTCTCCCAAAAGTTCAAGTATGAGTTGAACTGGGACTCAAGCTATATGCCTTCGACAACAAAATTGCAAAGTTTCAACTACGGTTGAACAACAGCTCAAGCTACGTACCCTCGTCCAAAAATTCAACTATTAGTTTAACTGGGACTCAGGTTATGTGCCTTCGACAAAAGAATTGCAAATGTTCAACTACGGTTGAACAACATCTCAGGCTACGTGCCCTTGCCCAAAAGTTCAACTATGAGTTTAACTGGGACTCGGGCTATGTGCCTTTGACAATAAAATTGCAAAGGTTCAACTACCATTGAACAACAGCTCAGGCTACGTGCCCTCGCCCAAAAGTTCAACTATGAGTTGAACTGGGACTCAGACTATGTGCCTTCGACAATAAAATTGCAAAGGTTCAACTACGGTTGAACAAAAGCTAAGGCTACGTGCCCTCGCCCAATCGTTCAACTATGAGTTAAACTGGGACTCAAGTTATGTTCCTTCAACAACAAAATTGCAAAGGTTCAACTACGGTTGAACAACAGTTAAGACTATGTGCCCTCGCCTTATAGAACAGTACAAGGATGAAGATTAGGTGGGCTAAAGGTCGAGGTGGTGGTTTAGAATATGGATCGGGGTGGGGGCGAAATGCTACTTATAAAACTTATTTTTCATATTCTGACTAGCGAAGTCATTTTACTTATTTTTAAGAAACTTGTTTTCCAAGAAAAAATGCTTTTGACCAATCAAATATTTAAATTTCAAAAAATATTTTTAAAAATATTTTCCTTCGTAACGAACACACCATGAGTCATGTCCTTAGCAAAATCGACGGCTCGGAATTTTCACCAACAATGACTCACTCTTTTTCCCCCATAAAACTTTTTGATATTAATTTGACCTTTAGAGAAATGTTCAAGAAGGATTAAATAGTGTCTAATTTAAATTAAAACTATAGAGTGCACAAATATATCGGGTATTATCACTTTTAACCAACACAGAAACTATTTACATTTGGTAGACAAAAAAATTATAAATTTTTATCATTTTTACATATAACATACAGATGTGTATATATATAAAAAAATATTTTATGGTAATTATTTTAAGAACAGCTATACAATATCACTTTCCCTAACTATACAAGGACAGTAACATGTCATTGGTTTATTACTATTTTTTTTAATGGGGTTGGTTCATTGCTAGTTAAGTACAATACTTGCTTAACATGCAATAAAAAGAACATATTTTAAGCTCCAAGTCGTTGTACTATAGTAGTTTCTTAATTTGTTTCCAATTGACAACTTGTTCATAGCAATTAAGTTGGCAACAAGTAACTTTTAGTGGTTAGCCAATAAATATGACTTCTTGATATTAGCTCGATCTAACATTAGATTTCTAAACGAGTGGTTGAGATTTGAGGTTGCAAATAGGCTAAAGTCGTTGAAATATATAACATAATAATTTTTTATAACTTCCTAATACTTACCTAATAAAAGAACTTAAAGCTTAAATATTAGGCATTTTTATTTCTTATTTCTACACTTGCCTTTGCCCCAACTTATAGGCCATGGCTACAACATTAAAGCAACACTAAATCATTCTCTAGATTTATTAGAAACTTCTCTCATTAGTGGATAAGATAGAATGCATGTAACCTCTTTTGTTTGGGATTTTACATAAATGGCCAGTCAAATTTATTTTATATATATATATATATATATATATATATATATATATATATATATATATATATATATATATATATATATATATATATATATATATATATATATGTATGTATGTATGTATATATATATATATGTATGTATATATAATGTCTTTTATTTTTTATATATTTTTGGCAGGTTGACAAGGCAATTTTTGTTATTCTTCAAGTTCAGAAAGTGATACAGCCTTCTAAAAAATAAATAAAACAAATGAACCAATCAAATTTTCGATACGAATTGATTTGATAGTTTAGATATTATTATTCATATATGAATCATCCGATAAAATATTATTGGCAGATAATATTCGTTCATTAAATTTATAGGTCAAAGATTAATCATCTTTAGGGGATTAAAACCCGAGATATTAGTGAAGTGAAAAATAGATCAGATTATAAAAGTAACGATAATGATGTACCCGCTACCTTTAAATTATGGATACTTCTCTGAAAAATAATGAGGGTAAAAAACTTTTTTACCTCATTACCATTCTAATCATTTTTAGACGTGAGAGGGCATAAGACGAGGAAAGAACATGCACAAGGAGTTGTCTTGGAAACTAAGGCAGACCTATGTTTTGAGCAGAGAGGTCATCAGATCCGATTAATCTCAACAAAAAATCTAGATATATTATGTGTAAATATGTTGAAAACTGTCAGATATTTTGTTTGAAATCCTTAAGATCAAAAGTCCGACTAGCGCATTGGTTAAGCAATCCGCTCATATGCCTCCGGCCCCGCTACCTTTAAATTCGGGGTTTGCCTCCGCTAGGGATGTGACTATTGGAAATGACGGGGTATTGAGGATGCAGGGTCGGATTTGTGTACCCGATGTTGATGATATTCGGGAGTTGATAGCTCGCGGTACTCCTTCCACTCGGGTGTTGCGAAGATGTATCAGAACCTGAGGCAGCATTACTGGTGAAGGCGGGGATGAAGAAGGACATAGTAGAGTATGTAGCTAGATGCCTCAAGTGTCAACAGGTAAAGGCTGAGCATCAGAGACCGGGAGGGTTACTCCAGCAGATAGAGATTCTGGAGTGGAAATGGGAAAATATCACTAGGGACCAAAGCTGGTCTCTATAGTCAATATCCGTAAAAATGGGTCCATTTAGCTTAGAGACAAAAGTTGGTCGCTTTTTGATCACTTTTTCTGATCGCTTTTTCCCGATTTTCTAATAGTGTACGTTAGTATGCTTGGATTAATATTTTGTTAGAAAAAATCAAGGACACAAATTTAGAACTTAATTAGAACGAAGATCCAACCCTACAACAATTGGGAAGTTGGTTAGGTTGTTACTGCAAATTAAATGATTTGATAGTGGCAGATAAAACCTCACTCATGCATCTTGCTGAAAATTTCGCTATCGCTGCATTTTCTTTTTATGCCAAATTATTGAATCTATTTCGATAACCACCAGGAAGTGTGATGAAATAGATAGGATACGTCTACCCTTAATGAGAGATCTTGTGTTCGAACCTCAAAAATAGAAAAAAAATCCTGGTAAAAAGTTTAATGCGCATTACTTGGCGCGTCCGATTAATTAGGGTTAGAAAGAAAGCAATATCGAATATAATATCGGGTGAAAACCAAAAAGAAAATTTATTTCGGCCACCATGATTATCTACTTTTTTCATTACAGATGAAGACTCTATTCCTAGTTATTTTAATTTTACTTCATTATAACACTCTCCAACTGTATATTTGACTTTGTTTTGTCGTTACATTTTGACCAAAAAATTAAGCCAAGTAAATGCATGTAAAATCTGGGAAGATATATTCGCTTTAAATAAGATGAGAAAGAAGACTTTAGAAAAAAGCAGTCTGAAAAAAAGATACACTAAGATATAGGAGGAGAATGATTACACACGAAGCCAGGACTTTTTCATGTTTTTTGACATGCTTTCTGGCCATCTCAACAAGATTGGGTCTAAAGTCAAATTTTACATAAAACCCCTAAGTAAGAATATCAAGGACAAACTTTTAATGAAAAAGTATAAATAAAGATAAAATAATAAAATCGGCTCAAGAATTTGATAAGATGATATATAGCAACAATATACTCAGTGAAAATTTACAAAGTAGGGTCTGGGGAGGTAGAGTGTACGCAGATCTTACCTCTATCTTGGGAGGCAAAGAAGTTGTTTCCGAAATACTCTTGGCTCAAGAGAAAACATGAAAAAAAAGGTCAGACAAGGACAATCAATTCAATGCAGTATGAAAATGAAAGTAATGAAAGTGAATAAGCCATGATAAAGCAATCTAAAAAGGAGCAGTAACTATCACAGATAAATAAGATAATTGAAGTACAAAAAAGATTAAAGTAGCAAAATTCAAAGGGTAAAAAACTATAGAGTAAGATAAATTGATATAATGATATCGTAAAGTGTAGCATTGCTTCAATATAATGATTAGTCGTTGAAATGCTGGATATTTTGAAGAAGACAACTTGTAAGTCGTGATAAGCTGCCAATTGAGACACTTTTTAATATTGAGAATAAGAATAGTAAAAGACAGAATGAAAAAGATTAATATATTAGTTGTTAGGATATAAATGAGGCAAAAAATAGCTACCCTACCCATGCAAGGAAAAAATAAGGCCCCCAAAAAGTTGGGGCCCCAAGCGATTGTTTTACTAGCCTTATAGTCGGGCCACCTATGCATGCCTTTTCATATATAGTTTAACTATTTCATGCTTTTTCATATGTATATATATTGATGGAGCAATTCGATGTACGAAGTAATCCACATTTACCTAAGGTTCGGAAGAGAATCATACCTCAAAGGAGTATTACCCTTATGCAAATATTAATAGGTGATTTTACGGATCGAACGCTGACCTATAAGTAGGGGCAAATGGGCGGGGCGGAGCGGATATGAGTGGGCCAAGAACGGGTAATGCAAAAACCGGATGAATTATCCGGATACAAAAAATGGCGGGTCGGGTCGGATATAAGCTTTACAAATATAAAAGATAAACTCGTTAGTTGTTCATTGAATATTTAGTTTCTAAGTGGATAATATGATTCTTATCCATATTTGACCCGATTTAAAAAAGTTTATTATCCAATCCCCTTTTTAATGGATAATATGGGTGAATAACTATTTTCTTTTATCCATTTTACCACAAATACCTATAAATCACAAATAAATAATTTTACCATTCCTTTAAAACTCTCCTCATATTTCTTACACTGTTAATGAGTGTAAATTAAACTCTTTTTACTTGTATTTGACATCTGAAGTAATTTATTATGCAAGTTTTAATATAACTTTTATTGTCAACCCAGGAGCACCATGCGGCCGGTCTTTGTGAATATCTGTTGCCGTTTTCTCACGGTTTATTTTTCTTTTAAATTAATTATTTCCTGGACTTTAATATTCTACCCGATCCGCTATAATTAATTTTTAATATTTTTTTATGGTCCATAATATTTAACTTTTACAAATATGAAAAAAGAATTAATTAATTTAATTGCCTTTGAAATAATAAGTCTAGGAGTATCTGTTATATTTTCAATGAACAAATTAAAGTTAATATGATTATTTTATTGTTAATTAATGCTAAAATATAAATTCCTTAATAAGTGTAGAAACAGTCAAAAATCAATTAAAATACAATAATCAATGAGATCATTTTTTACTAAGCATAATGCACAAAATTAAATTACATGTAAGTAAATATTTAAGTTATCTAGTCATGTAATTATTTTTTTACTATCAATAAACAAAATTAAAACTACTTTGAAAATGTTTGAATCGAAACTTTTTTAAAATTCTTCCTGGAATGTTTAATGAAAACTTAAAACATTTATAGATAATAATATCTGTCAATATCAGAAAATATTCAAATTTTTTTCTTGCAAATCATTTTCTCCAATTAAATATGAAGATATAATCGACTTAAAGGAGAGGGTAGTTGAACTAAAGGTTAGAATGCGACAGCAAATAACTTTTATGAAAAGTAATATTACGAAAAAAAAGGGCTAAATTTTGGACCAAATGTTAGGCTCGTGATGCTCGTGGTTTGGGTAGGGTAATTAATACTCTTATTTATTTCGTTTTGACATTCTACCCTAGAAATTTTATATATATATATATATATATATATATATATATATATATATATATATATATATATATATATATATATATATATATATATATATATATATATATTAATTATTTAATAAATATACTTTTTAAATGTTATTGAAGTATTAGGCAGTAAAAAGGGCTAGCCTTGGACCAAATGTTAGGCTCGTGATGCTCGTTGTTTGATTAGGGTAAGTGGCACGCATGATTTTTTATAAGTAGTATCACGATTTTAAAAGTAAACAAATAATAACTCATTATAACAACATCATATTAAAAATATTGTTAGAATCATATTAATAAAACATAACTCAAGAATAGTAAGTGAAATTTTATTTTTTAAAATGTACTCAGCAACCTCATTAAAATTAATACTAAATATATTTTTTTATAGAAAACAACAGACTATTATGCAAAAACTAATAATTCATTTGATTTTGCAAATTGTTTTTAATTTAGGATTAATATCATTTGTTGATTTCATTAGACCAGAAAATTTTTAAAATTCTTGAAATTTGCTAATGGTCAACTTTTTTTTTGTGTATTCAAAATTGATCTTTTTCTATACTATGGAGCAGTTTAAATATTAACAGTATATTAAAGTAATCCAAATTGATCATTGGCCACTTAAAATAATATGTTTTTTGAAAAATGATTATTATTGGCCAACTAAAACTTTTCGAGTTTGTTATTAATTAAGCAAAAGAAAAATTAACTTTGTCATATTACATGCATGTCAAAAATATATATTCTAGTTGATATGTAAGGGTAAATGAGTAATCTAGGGTTGGGAAGTGAGATTATAATTAATATTGTTTTTAGCTTTTACTTTTTAAAATACTAAATTTTTAATAATTAATTTATTTATTAATTTTTAGCCCACGGGCTGGCCCAGGCCCAACCTTGGTCAAGCCTCAAGGGCCAGCGGGCTGACATGAGTCGGGCTTATAAGCCTCGATTTTAAATGGGCTCAAAAAATCCTAGCCCAACCTACCCAAGTAATGGGCTTGCCTCACGGGCTAAGCCCATTTTGACGCTCTAGCTACCTTTCATATTTTATTGCAAAATAAGTATTTATGATATATACTACAAGTGATGCATGAAATAAGGCATGTAATACGATCATCTCTTAACAGTTGGATATACCTATTTTTAAGGTGATTGTCGTTACTGTATTCATGAATACAGGGTGTGAATACATGCGCGTACAGCTAGACTGCCTTAATTTTAGGTGTTTTTTACTGCTGTATTTATGAATACAATAGCGCAAATACATAGGAATACACGCGCATACAACTGGACTGCCCTAACTTTAGGCACTTTTTGCTACTGTATTCATGAATTTTACATGGCTTGAAAATGAAAACTATCACCGAAGAGTGATGTGAGATCGTTCGAATTTCTCCATCCTTCATTAAAAATATTAATCATTAATACTTCTAAATGTATGTTAAAAGTACTAATAACGTATCATGTACGAGATCAAATTAATCGAACTAATACGTTTCGAAGACGAATGCTTAAAGAATAGTAAAAGAAACAGAAATTCTTGCTAATTTCAAATTAAGCAAGAGATTGACCCAAGAATTAAGGAAATTTTTTTAAGCTGCATTAATCACCCCACATGCTTCGTGTTTTGTCCCCTATTCTCAATCTTCAAATATAAACCATCAACCCATGTGCCTTTCCTCCCCCGTTCATGCATGATCCGGGTAAGAGTAGCATTTTAACGAATGTGTTATAGATAATTTATTATAATACAAGTACTAATAATTATTTTTACGGCTTGAATCCGTGATTACATGTCACATGGATATAATTTTACTATCGCTCTACGGCTCCCCTTCTGTTTCTCTTCCTTGTTGTTGTAAAATTATTACAGAGGAAGAGTTAAAAAAAATTGTTTATGGGTTCTGGACCGTTATTATTTTTGCTTACTGATTTTTGAGTAACTTATTTATACATATTAGATGAAATTTTAATATTAATATAAAATTTAACTAAAGTTACTGAATTTTGCTGAACATATAATTATAATGGTGGCTCCGCCCGTATTGCTATGACTATTTCTTTATTGTTACAGCGTATTATCATAACATGATTTGATTATCAAATAATGTCGTAATAAAGCTATTAATCCTGCAGCTCTCATCTAATTATTACGCCTAGGTCAATTTAGCGGCGGACTTAGAATTTTTTGTCATTTAGATTGGGTGCTTAGTTAATTTGCTTGTTTGAAATATATATAAATATATTTTTTAAAATAAATAATAATGTTTGGCTTCGAAGTAATAGCTCTTCAAGCACCCATAACCCATAACGTAGGTACTTCATCGTGTCAATTTTCTAAAACATACAACTATATACAAATAATAATCGATCACCAATAATAATCGATCACCGTTTTATTTTCTTGCCGGCATATATTGATTATATATTAATTATACATGAATATATTCATATTTTACATGGCGTATACGTATATTATATATCCAAGTTTTATTTTTAAGTTAATAGGTTAGATGGATGGCGACAACAGCAACAAAAATAATATACCTAGTATATTTTCACACGTAGGGAACATACTGAGGACATCTATTTAGGTTAATTCTTCTATAATTAACTTTCTATTAGGTTTTATATTTTATCTTTCATGTCGCTTTATCTTGATGGTTTGGTCAAGAAAATATCTTATATAATTATGTTGTTATTACATAATTATTTTTTTATTTTTTTAGCATGATCACTATCTAATTAGTTACGTTAAATTCGTATAAATTATATTTAATTATAAATACTACTTCTAACACTGCGAATGTAAAATCCATATGTACATCAACCAAATTCTTTAAAAAGATTTGCAACGATAATATCAAGATAATATTTTAAAAACAATGTAACTCAAATATATTTATATCCTTAATTAAATTAACATAAATATTGTGAAAATTTCTCAAAAATAAATTCAAGAATATTTTGTCTAAATTATTTTCTATCATACACTTTTTCAAAAAAGTAAATCAAAACGAAAATCAAACGCCACCTAAAATTTGACTAGGCAGCTTACTATGTTTACTTTTGTGTATGCTATTATTGGGCTTCACTTTCATCAAAATTCCTTTCATATTGGTGCATTTTTTTATACATTTTAAACATGAAAGATTAATTTGTGAGTAGTCATTTACACACGTAAATTTGAGAAAGAACCGACCAATAAAAGAAAAAAGAAAAAAAAGGTCAAAAGAAGAATAATCAAATGATGACATCGTAAATGATGCCGGGGTCTATTTGGAAATAGCTTTTCTATCCCATGTAGGGGTAAGGTCTGCATATTCACTATCTCCCCAGACCCCACTACATAGAATTATACTGGATTGTTGTTGTTGCTGCTAACATCGTAAATGTGTCCCTATTGCCTTTTCTGCTTATTGCGTTCGTCAATTGACCAAATGTCCAATGAATGGATATAATATTATTTCATTTTCTCTGATCCATTTTAATTAATTTTTTTAGTTTTTATTTATTGTTCACAATATTTAGTCTTTTTAGATATCAATAAGAAATTAGATTCTTTTTTTCAAAGTTGCCCTTGAAGTAAAGAGCCTAGGAATATTTGTTATATTTTTAATTACTCCCTAAGGTCCACAATAAGTGATCAATTTTCCTTAGGCACACCCATTAAGAAAATACCAAATTCTAATAAAAATAGTTAGTGTGACTAAATTACTCTTAATTAAATATTGCAGCATAATTTAATTTGGGGAGTAAAAGACTTTACAGGGTACATACATAAGTGTAATTTTGGAAAAATAAATTGAATTTTTTTTTTATTATATAAATTGACACTTATTTTGAACCAAAATAAAAAGATATGTTGATCACTTATTATAGATAGGAGGGAGTACCAAATTAAGGTTAATATGATTATTTTCATTGTTAATTAATGCTAAAAAATAAATTATTTAATATATGTAAAAACAACAAAAAATTAAAATAGACCGGAGGAATTATATATAAGGTAGAAAGTTTTTACTTGTTCACTTAGGAAAGAGATTTATTATTTTCTTCCTATGTTATCCGCAATTTTAAGTACATTACACTTCCCAATCATTGTTGTAGTGATATATGATTTTAATTTCCATTAATAAGATAATTTCATAAATAATTTTTTTAAAAGAGAGCAAACTTAATACTGGACTGGTTAAAGAAAATAAAGAAGTAAAGTTAAGAATTAAATGGTATTTTTCAATATTAAATAATATTTAATATATATTATTTAGTAGTGAAAAAATAGATTAAAAAACTTACCCATCTATATTATCCACTACAATATGGATTGGATAATATTTTTTACTTAAACATAGGTGGATACGATCCATATTATCCACTTAAAATGAATATTTGATGGATAATAGAGTTTCACTTTAACATTTGTAACGACTCAAATTGGGTATTCTTCATATCTGGAAGATGGAAGAATAAAAATACTCCCAAAAGTAATTACATTCACGAAGAGGATAATATAGGAATCCATATTATTCACTGATTAATCTATTTTCTATCTGTATTAAATATAAGCGGGTCGAATGTTTTATCCGTCTTTATGTTACCAATTTTCTACTCGTATCCTATCTGACCTACCCGTTTGCCACCAATATAATTACTTAATCATGTTTAAATGAGAAAGTATAAAAAACACATAAATTACATTTATTATTTGGTGTAATTATTACCTTTTCGTGTGGTTGGGATTGGGTCCCGAGAAGATGAGACCAATCCTCGGTTCCTATTTGACCAACTTATTAATTAAAAATTAAATTACTCGGCGCAACAATGAAATTTTATTTATTTAGTTAGGTGAAAAAAAACGAGGATTAAATTAATGGATAAATAGGGAGATGTAGACTATAGATAAAGAAAAGTCACATGCCCCACTTTATTATTTAATTGTGTCTATTTTCCTATATATATAGCCACCAAATATAGAAGAGAAATCAAAGAAACTCGAAACCTTCTCATGATCTTCTCTCTACATTTGTACCCAACATATTACATCAGAAAATCAAAAAATTAAGAGTTTAACAATCTTGATTATTTTTTCCCAATTTTATAGGGTATTTAAATTTGAAATTTATTTATTTCGGTATGGTATTGCTACAAGACGAGGAAGAAATAATGCAAGGTGACAAGAAGAAGGGAATGGTGGTGGGAAAATATGAAGTTGGAAGAACTCTTGGTGAGGGCAATTTTGGTAAAGTGAAGTATGCGAGGCATGTTGACTCTGGTCAATCTTTCGCCATTAAGATTTTGGAGAAGGCTCGAATCGTTGACCTCAAGTTTATTGCTCAGGTTTGTATACTAACGAAATGGAGCATTCAGTGGTCAAATTGAAAATTGAAATATTTCGAGATAATAAACTTATAATTTGTTTTCAGACCCCATCTGGTGGGAATATACTGGGTAGTTGTTATTGTTGTAATAAACTTATAATTTGTATTGTAGATTAAGAGAGAGATTGCAAGTTCAAAACTCCTCAAACATCCTAACGTTGTAAGATTATATGAGGTACGTACATTTTCTATTTCTCTATTTTCTTTGCATTATTTAGAATATTAATACGTAACCAAAGTGAGTTTTCTTAACGTAAATTTTGTCCCTTGTATAAATGTAACATATATCGCAATAATTAAGGATATAAGTATATGCCATTCTTTTATTTGTGAAAATCTGCTGTATTTAAGTTGAGGGGATTGTGATAATTATTTTTGGTTGGTGGAAAATAATAATTTGAAGCCACATTGTGAGATGTTTCTCGACGTTATCACATTATGGACTACTCCATAATCATAAGAGTCAAAATCAATTATTTTTGTGGAGATGGGACCACGTGAGACCAAGTCAGCCAATGACCCGTAAACGACAGAGTCGGAATTTAAAATTTATGGATTTTGAATTTGCCATTGAATTCATTGTTCGTATTAATTATTAGGTTTAAAATTAAATATTTATACATATTTAATATATTTTTTAATAAAATACAATATCTAAGCCAATATTACTGGATTTTATCGGACTTATATCTAATACTCTAGCTCTGCATAAAACTTAGGTGACAAGATTGTTTTGGTTTTACATTGCATTCAGTGCATCATTACAAAATTAAATAATCATCTTGCTAAGTTAATTCTGTCACGTTGCTCGTGTTTTGGTTTGGATGACCGATAACCCCAAGATCGAAAAATATTTGTGACACATAAATTCAAGTACGCGTACTCATTTAATTTTTTTCTTGATAATTTGACATGATAATCTTCATCTAAAGTTTTAATATTATACCAACAATAGTTACTTACTTCAATCAAAATTTAATTAGGTTCCTGACAAAAAACGTTTTTGTGTTTCTTCCTAAGTTTACTTAGAAAAAATATGTAATTAATGTCTGTGATGACTTTTAACTCAAGGTGGCAAGCAAGTAGTATAGTAATAATAAGTTCCACATGATTAGCACCTATTTTAATTTGAATTTATTATCATGACATCTCCACTAAACGTTTATATATATTGCCAAAAATGTCACGTACTGAGTTTGGAATTATTTATTTAATTACAATATAATTTCATCTGAATATATAGCTCTTTGTATTATAATTACATCGGTCTCAAGTTAGTACTATAATAAATAATTGAGCTCACTGTTAAGTAATTATATATACTTAGTGAATTTTTTAATATCAAGTAATACTATATATATAGACACACACAACGAATATATCCATATTAACCCGTAACCAACATGGTGGGTATGCGCCTATTCACGATGTTACTCTCTATATATATATGCCCATATTCAAGGTGTCTCTCTTTCTCTCTATATATTATTTATTTATTGTCTGGTCCTTGCATGGGCATGGGTACATGGTTTTGAGTTTATTTTTGTATTTTTACCAATGATGAATTACTAACATTAATAATTAAACAGGTATTAGCAAGCAAAAGCAAGATTTATATGGTGCTAGAATACGTGAATGGTGGTGAATTATTTGACAGAATTGTAAGCAACTTTTGGAATAAACTTGTGTTTCTGCATATATATTAATATTTCAAATTTTTTATTATAATTTGACTATAATCCTCATTAATTAATTAATTAATAGGCTTCCAAAGGAAAACTCAAAGAGGCACAAGGGAGAAAACTCTTCCAACAATTGATTGATGGTGTTAGTTACTGTCACGATAAAGGTGTCTTCCACAGAGACCTAAAGGTAACTATTGTAATAAATTTTTTACATTATCAATGTAAAATAACCTGTTATAACTAGTTACGTATCATTATTTTATGTTACTCGTCAATGCTAGTATTAAATAGAATTACTTATAATTATTCTTTAAGTGCCTTGATTGTATAAATATTTCTAACATATGTATAATTATGAAATGCAGCTAGAGAACGTCCTCATTGATACAAAAGGGAACATAAAAATAACGGACTTTGGGCTCAGTGCTTTACCTCAACATTTTTGGGTACGTATAGAGCTTAATTGACAATATATATTTACGTCCCTCGCGTGCAAGTTTGATTATTTTTCATTGGTCAAGCTCATGGAAATTTTATTGGTAATGAGTGACAATACATCTTGAATTTAAAACTTTCGTCTGCTCTGATACTATATTGAAATGTGTAGCTATCTCTTAAAGAAATGCACTTTATATATTATAAACATCAATTCTATTAATCAAGTTTAATGAGCTCTCTTGATTATTTATAGGATGATGGTTTATTGCATACAACGTGCGGTAGTCCCAACTATGTTGCTCCTGAAATTCTTTCTAATAGAGGATATGATGGCGCAACATCAGATATTTGGTCATGTGGTGTCATCTTATATGTAATTCTCACCGGTCAGCTACCCTTTGACGATAAAAATCTCGCAATACTTTATAAAAAGGTAAAAGAAATTTCTTATATCCTTTATGTATGATATTCCATGGTCTCTAGATATAAAAACAATTTATAACTATAATTTATTTTTTATATGAAATCAGATATTCAAGGGGGATGTTCATGTACCAAAATGGCTATCCTTAGGAGCAAAGAATCTTATAAAGAGGATTCTTGATCCCAATCCACGTACTCGTATAACAATGGCAGAAATCATAATAGACGAATGGTTTAAAGAAGATTATGTTCCTGCAAATCCATATGAAGAAGATTTGGAATGTGATACAGATAATCAAGTCTTAACAGTACAAGAAGCAGCAGTACGTACTTTTATTTTATGTAACATACTTTTTTTTTAGCAGTAGTATATATTTTTCATTTTATATATAGGTCACGGTTTGAACCGTGGAATATATGTAACAGTTCATTTTATTAGTGATATTTTTCGGTTTGGGCCTAGGCTCATACGGCTTTGAAACGCGTCATTAGAGTCTAAGGACTGTCTATTTATATACCTAGCATCTCTACCATATTTTGTCGATGTGGGATTCGCCTAGGGTGTCACATACACTCTCCGTTAGGGACTCAATGTCCTCGCGCCGAATCTCACATCAATAAAACACGAGAGAAATACTGGGGATATAAGTAGACAAACCTTAGACTCTAGTGATGCTTTTTAAAGCCGTGCAGGCCTATACCCAAAGCGGACAATATCACTAGTGGACTGGGTGTTACATGAAATCAGCCGGTGATCCTTGTATTAGAGTAAGCTACCTATATCACACCCCTAAAGGGTGCAGCTCCTCCCGAAATCATGCACGAGTCAGAAATGCTTTGTGCCCTAGTAAATTCACTACTTTAAACTTCTTATTTTATTTAAATAATTTATAACGACGCAAATATTTATAAATTATTTTACAGCCGGTTGACGCGCAAAGAGATCGTGAATCTCATTCCCTAATCAATGCCTTTCAACTAATAGGGATGTCATCTTGTCTAGATCTTTCTGGATTTTTTGAGAAAGAGGTAACTTCTAATTTTAATTATTTACTATATTATAATGCAATGAAAAAAATAACAAACCTAGACTTATATTTTATTTTGAATTATTTTAGGACATTTCTGAGAGGAAAATCAGATTTACATCAAATCTCTTACCAAAACAGTTGCTGGACAGGATTGAGAATACAGTAACACAAATGGGATTTCAAGTCCAAAAAAGACATGGAAGGGTTAGTATATAATGAAGTTGATACATCTGTCTATATTTGCATGGGCTTTTCCAATAATAATTACAACCGCTAACCAAATATATACAAAATATACACTGATTATGTATAAAATATGTATATTTTATGTATATTAATATACATTTGCCAGCTAATATTTTGAAGGGTATGCAAGCGAATATGTAAATAGAGTTAATTTACATGTCCTATAATTAAATTTTCAGACACAAATGTCTTATATACGTTCGTCATTCACATATATTGCAGTTGAAAGTGTTACAAGAGTCCAAAGGACAAAAATGCCCTACTACCCTCTCGGTAGTCGCAGAGGTACGTACATAACATTTTACTGTACGTAGTTTGTAGTTTAGTTTTTATACACTAACATTATAAAAAAATACGTAATAATTTTTTATTTACAGGTATTCGAGATTAGCCCATCCTTATATGTCGTAGAGTTACAAAAGTCTTCAGGAGATTCTACAGTATATAGACAGGTATATATACGTCGATATTCTCGCCTACGTACCTTATTCAAATAAATTAAGTTGTAACGCATTCAGATTAAACATATGAAGCTAACTATGATATATTTTTTTCTGCAGTTGTGTAATAGGATATCGAGTGATTTGGGTGTACAACGGACTCAAGAGATCTTAATTTAGCTAATTATTTTTTGTGAAATTTAGAAACTTTAATTCTTATTTTCTTTTAATTTCCTCCTCTTCTACATTTTTTTGAAGAGTTGTGAGCAGTAACCACACAGTGTTGTAGTTTGGTTTATTTAAATGTGCTTACTTTGCGTGACCAATTATTGGAAGAGTTTAACTTATATAATCGATAATATATATAAGTAAATTTTTTATACTATCAAGTCGTATCCCAAGAATATTTACAGATAAGCTCCCTAATTAAAATATGAGATTTATAATATTGAAAATAAAATAAGATTCGAGCGTCACAAATTTCTCTCCTCTTGCCAAAATCAAGAAATTCATATGGCATTCTAATATACAAAACAACATTGTAAGGGGAAAAAATCAGAAATAGCCTAATTTATAATTGATAATTGAAAAATAGTCATAGTTTCAAAAGTAATCTAGATTTAGTCATTTTTTCATATAAAGATAAAATCTTAACAAAAACATCCTTGAACATCCGAAAATATTCCAACATAATGCGATGTAATTCGAATTTTTGACATATGAAATTTCAGCATAATATGCCTGACTATTTTCGACTACCAATCCGAAAATTAGTTAGCTCATGCTATTTTCACGATTGATAATTAATGTCAACAGTTGGATGTTTGACAAAATAACTTTGTAGAACAGCATTTGATATAATTAATGCATAACCAAAGATTTTATTTTATCAATAAACTACAATAGCGACGTTGAGAAGTAATACAAGTTGAAGTCTATGTAAACGAATAAAGGATAACCTTAGCCACCACTATTCATGTTCCATGTTCCTACCACTTTTTTCATTTTCTCATTTACAATTTGGATATATATAATTATAAATAAAAATTAAATCAAGAAAAGATCTTATTGTCCACTTATCCGTGTTCTTTTAAAAAAATGACACTGTATAGTTGTTCTTAAAATATATTTTTTTATATATTTTTTGGAAAATGTTTGTATATATACACGTTATGTATGTTATATACAAAAATTATTCAAATTTTATACTTTATCGGCTATCAAATGTAAATAGTTTCTGGCGTGAGCTAAAAGTGAAAAACGTCCTTTTCTTTTGTACTCGAGGCCCATTATTCGTTTTGGGATCTTGACTAATTCGTATTCACATTGCGTAAGATTTATTAATGGAGGGCCCTATCCATCTTATCACGATCCTTGACTGGCTGAACCATTACGAAGAAAGAAACAAGAAAAAGGAAATTATGTGAATTTAAAAATAAAGAGATCTCTTAACACTCAAACCATATCCAAGATATGAGATACCTACCTAACATGAGAATTACAAAAATAAAGATAGTTGCATTATAGTTGAGATCATATCAAGAGAAGATCAGGGAGACAAATTTTCAAATCTATTTTGTTCGACTATAATAGGAAGATCAAATGACACGTATTTTTAGAAAATATTAAATTCATTTCTTTTAGATGTTTATATTGGAAGTCGTAACAAATCTCCCTCCTATCCATTTTAGTTGTCGTGGTTACGAAAAATACTTAGTTCAAAATAATTATCATTTTAAAAATTAAGATAGAATTATTTATTTTTCTACCTTAACCCTTACCCTAATAAATGTGGGGAGAAATTAATATGGTGGAAGGAAGAGTAGTATTAAATTGAAATCGAGTAATAGATGAGGGTAATTTAGTTATATTTAATTCTTACCTTTCTTTATTTAAGTTAAAGGTGGAATATAAATAAAACAACTATTACATGACTAGGAGCGACAAATGGGAGGGTCGGACCGGACATAACGGGTCGAAAGGTGGTAATACAAAATGGATAAATTATCTGACCCGATCTTGAATACGATCATTTTGGAAAAAATTTCTAGCCTCCCAAACTTGAGGATTTCATAATTTGAGACTTTACAAATGTAAAAGTCAAACTCATTAGTAGGGGTGGGCATTCGGGCAGTTCGGATTAAATATAGAATTTTCGGTTTTTGGATTGAATAAATAATAATCCAAATTCAATCCAAATAAGCTCGGTTCGGACCGAATTTTTTAAGTTCGGTTTCGGATTAATCGGGTTGTATCTTTTGGATTTTCGGTTTTGAGCTTATAAGTTGACATGTTTCTTCTTTTTACAAAAACTAATATCCAAATGAAATACTCATATTAAATTGCCTGAAAAGTTACTCATTCTCACCACAATCATCCAAATAAAGTAATCAAGTAATAAAATTACTATAAAAAAATACAACAGAGACATTACTACTGCTGATAAGAAGCAGTAATAGTAAAATCATGTCCAAATAGAATGTATTCTAACAGTATCTTAGTAATTAATACTGCATATATGAAATAATATCTAACAGAAAGAGTATTTAACTTACTATTATTGACATATATATAATGTACGAAATATAAAATGTAAAATTTTTGGATGTTGGATATCCAAAAATCCAAAGTACTATATCCAACATCCAATCCGAAATCCAAAAAAATAAAAATTAAATCCAAAATCCAATCCGTAATCCGAAAATCCAAACCAAACATTTTAAAAATTCGAATTTCAGTTTGGATTTTGGGTTTGCCCAAACTATGCCCACCCCTACCATCAGTTATCCATTTCTAAGTGGATAATATGATTCTATATTTGACCAGTTTTTAAAATGTTCATTATCCAACCCATTTTTTAATGAACTAGTTTTAGTATACGCGCGGTGCGCGTGTACCTTGTACAATAATATAAAAATTATAAAAATATAAGCCTTTAAAAATAATTTTTTTAAATATAAACTTTTGAAAATAACAAATATTTAGCCAATTTGGTATTAAAAAAAAGGATTAGAGGTTAAGCATGAAACAATCAAGATGATTTTGAAAGTTGTTCTTTTATATTAGTTTCATATCAAAATAATCGTCTAGATACCATGTGTTCTAGATAAGTTTACATAAAGAAATAAATTAGCGATGAAAAAATTATGCAGTTGAATAATAAAAAATTATTGCTAGTTACAAATCAATAAAATAAGTGATCAGCTACAAGATGAATTTCGTAACTAACTCCTATTTTTAAAGTTAAATTATGCAATAAATTTCTTAATAATAATCTCAGTTTCTTTTTTAACACGTTATAGGTACTTTAGGTAGTTTTGTAAATCAAATTACGCTAATTAATTTTTTATCACAAATTAATTCTTGTTTTTTTTCAAAAATAATTACTCTTCCCTAAACCTAATGTCGTAGAAATTTTTGAGAAATAAACAAATTTAACAACCAAGCTTCTAAAAAATACTTTTTATTTAAATTTTAAAAATAATAAATAAATCATATGAAACTCTTCCCTAAACCTAATGTCGTAGAAATTTTTGAGAAATAAACAAATTTAACAACCAAGCTTCTAAAAAATACTTTTTATTTAAATTTTAAAAATAATAAATAAATCATATGAAAGGAAAATAAAAAGGCAAAATTGGCCTTTTTGATTAAACAAGGACAAAGCACAGAGATCTTATACAAAATCGTGAAGTTTCCTTGTTGGAAAATAACGAAAAAATTTCTTCCTACTTTTTTGGAATCTTTTATTGTCTTAACAGTTTGTATCCTTATCAGGAGAAGATATCAAATGCTAAATTATTTAGAAAAAAACTTAGTTGATTTAGAACTCCTAACTATTTGAAAAGTTTTTTAATTTTACAATTTTATCCGATGTAAAATATATTTTTAAAGGCTTAAAAAGACGAACAACATTTCGTTAAGGGCGTTCGGGCTTTTAATATAGTATAGATAATATAAGTAGATAAATGTTTTCTTTTAACCATTTTGTCACCCCTAATTAAGTCAAATTGTAATTAGGTTTAGTAACATCAGCTATTATAAGTAAAATATTGGAAAAGATCACAAAAAGTTACTCCAATCACATAGAAGAATTGAACATTTGAACACAAAACCTATATATAACTTTTTAGATTGTTGATGTGTTAAACTTATTAAATTTATAAAAGTAACGTATTAAGGTTCAGTGAATTGTTAATTACTTCTAACCCTTCACGATAAACAATTTTATATTAGGTTAAATTTTTCAGTAAATCCGTTTGGAGTGGTTAACAGCAGCCTTCAGAACTCAAAAGGATAATGGATAACCTCTATTCTTAATTAAATACTAAAGTTAATTCGCTTTGTTGTAGAACTTGAACCTATAATCTAAGGCACAAATAAGATTTTGATAGCTATAATAGAAACTTCATCCACTTTTTTCTACCAATGTGATTATTCTATTATCTTTTTTTTTTCTTGATCCTGCAACCGATTTTTCTACCTTCACAAAAGTAAGAGTAAAGTATGCATACGCTCTACCCATCTCAAATCCAACTTTATAAAATTACACTGTATTTATTATTGTTGTTATTTAATGTTTGATAGAAAACTTTATCAATCTTTTATTTCCACCAGGAGCATGAAGAAAATGTGCCAACTCAGTAGTCGGTTTGTAATCAGACACCATTGTAAAGAAAGAGTTTAACCGACTATAAAATGCAAGGAATTTAGACTAATTGTAGACTTGAATAAGTTATAATCAACATCATCATTATCAAAAGTAAAATTTTAAAAAATAAAGAAGCACAATTCTATTAATTTTTAAACAAAGAGGCTTAGCCAGAAATACAATTATCCTCTGTTTCTATTCTACTCTACCTATCACAATCTCACCTGCATAATATTGACAACATTCAAAGCTCCCCTACTTGCTCCGATGCAAAGGCAGATACTCAAAGTCGGCTATATGAATTCAGACTGTCAATGTCGCTCCATTTAAACCCGTCTCAGATTCTGAAGTCCAACCATTATTTGAAAAGAATGGACCTTGGACCTAACTCAACCCCAAAAGCTAGCTTATGAGGTGAGGATCGCCCAAGCCATATAAGGAGACCAAAAACCTCAAATCCCTCCGATGTGGGACAACTCAACACCCCCCTCACGCCCAGATCTCTGGAGCGTGGACAACATAAATGGGGGACCCAACATCAGTAACAATAATTGGGATGAGCCTGGCTCTGATACCATGAAAAGAATGGACCTTGGACCTAACTCAACCCCAAAAGCTAGCTTATGAGGTGAGGATTGCCCAAGCCATATAAGGAGACCAATGACCAAATCCCTCCGATGTGGGACAACTCAACATTATTTATTAATCACATGGCAGCAATCAAGAAGGAGGAGCTTCCACTGCTTTTATAAGGGGTTGAACCACAAGTCATTCTTGAACTTGAACGGGCAGAATTATCATATTCGAGTAATATGATCACATATACAACTTAACAAAGTGAATTACTAAAATGACATGACTAGTTAAATAAAGACTCTCCATAGGGATGGATAAAGAAGGGAGTCTTGGCATAACTGGTATAGTTGCTACCATATGACCAGGAGGTCACAGGTTCGAGCCGTGGAAACCCTCACTTGAAGAAATGCAGGGTAAGGCTGCATACAATAGACCCTTATGGTCCCAGCCCTTCTCCGAACCATGTGCATAGTGGGAGCTTGGTGCTACCGAGCATAAGGATGAATAACTGCTCGGTTTCAAGAGTCATCCACAGGCCGCAATTAAAGTTGCTCTAACAAACATCCTATATAAGGAATGATATTTCATAGGAAGTGAATTTAAGGTCACTTTGTACATACGTAGCAGATCTTGGTGAAAGATGTCGGCGATCTTTTTCCTTTTGGGGACCCCCCGACACACACACAAAAACAATGCAAGTTTTACTTCCATCCATAAGGGCAGAAATGGTGGCAAGGTTGATTCTCATAATGAATCTTATGGCAAAACTTCTGAATATAAAGTTGTCGTTACGAAAACTAATAAAGACGGAATTTCCATTTAGGATATACAAATTCTACCTAAAAATACCCTATCAGCTCCTGTCCCGAAGGGATGTCTAAGACTAGTATCTAGAGACTTCAGAAAAGACTTTCTTATATACATAGGAGAAAGAAGATACCAAATCTCATGCAGTGACTTCGGGTTCTTCAGCTGCCACAGCAATGAGTAGAGGATCAGATCCGTCAAACTTATTTGCCTTCCTGCTTCCCGAGAAAATATAAAAAAATAAACGACGACACTGGGTCATAGACTGCCATAGAATGCACATCATTATCTATTTAAAGCAGTTTAGCAATCAGGGAAGTTTGGACAGCACGTTCATCTTCGACAAGCAAAAGAGTTGTGCATATTTCAAACCATCACTTTCCCAGAGAGAATGTAACAAATATAATCAAAAAATGAAAAAAAGAGAGAACATGTAATGCATAGTTAAAGACCCTATTCTAGAGACCTGGACTTTTATGATTCGTTTTATCCTATTATTTCCTGTTCTCAAGCGAGCTCTTTGTTTCTGTAAAGAATTTGATTGGTATTCGCTATAAGAGTGATTTCTATTGTATAAAACTTCAGTTCAGAAAGTGATTCTCTCGCAAACAATAACCATAGTTTATAATTTGATTAAATAAAAAAAGACTGATTAAATCGTATGAAACAAGTTATATCCAAACCAAATATGGCTGTAAGTGCAGTAGCAAATGACATATGCATGATTTTTCACCTTTTTTTTGGAAGGACAAATAGAAGAAATAAAAAGGCAACAATGGGGCCGAGATATAGCAGTGCACAAGTAAAAGAAAAGTTCTTAAAGTAAGCAAATTGACAAGTACCAATAAAATAAGCTAGTCTAGAAGAAACATAATTTCCGAAGTTACAAGCCAGAGAAGTGTCAAAGGCACCTACTCGCATGTCTTCTTATTGTGGCCGAGGCCCTTGCATTTGCTACACTGAAGTTGACGTTTAATTATCTCAACTGAGTCCGGTTGTTTCATCTTTGGTCGGCCAGGTGGACGTTTTGTTGGAGGAGGACTGACCACGATTGCCATGTCTACTTCACCCTTTACGTACTTTTCCAGAAGAGGTACTGGGTTGATTGATTCTGAGTATGTCAAACAGTAGCTCTCAGTTGTGAAATATCTGGAGCAATAATCATACGGGGTCCTCCCCAGACATTCAAGAATAGCAATAGCATGGCAGCACGGCAAACCACTGAGCTGCCATGTTTTGCAACTACAATCCCAATTGTCAATATCAACTATATCAACAGCTTCACCACGAACCTCAAATGTGCTCCCATGTGAGTGCAATACTTGAAGTGATCTTGCCTTTAACGTCTCATTCTGAAGCTTTTCTTCCATAGAAGGCGTCAATCTTGTAAGCCACTGACTAGAATCAACACGCCTTGTATAAATCAATTCCATCATCTTCCCACGCAAGGCATCAATCGTCTGAGTAATTGGGAGCTCACTTACATCGGATACCCAATCACGAAAAAGTTGTCCAAAGTTAGAGGTCATGTGGTTATACCTTGCCCCACCGAAAAAGGCGTTCGCCCAATGATCAGGCTCACTTTGTACGACCCAACTGTAAGCATCAGGCGAGATGGCCTTTATGTTCTCAACACAGCGCTCAAAATCATCCAGTTTTGGAGCATAAGCAGCAGCATATAGATCTTGGATCATAAGACGCCTAGCTTCATGTGAAAACCTCCCATGCAGATCCTTATTTAATTTCTCACCAAGGTACCGAAGACAATAACCATGGTAGCAATCTTTGCTGAATATATCACATAATGACTCTCTTATACCATTTTGGAAATCAGAAACAAATGTTATTGGTCGAGAGGTTGAGATAGCAGATTTAAGTTCAGAAAGAAACCAATGCCAGTTGTCGTTTGTCTCCTCGTCTACAACTGCAAAGGCTACTGGAAAGACACCATCATTCCCATCTGCACCCACGGCAGCCAATAGGATTCCCTGATATTTTGCATAGAGAACAGTGCTACCAAGGAAAAGAAGAGGGCGGCAGCCTTTTTGAAAGCCATATATTGAAGCATGAAACGAGACAAATAGCCGGTGGAAACTCGAGTCCTCCTTCGTGGCAAATGTTGCGAGACTACCAGCATTAGTTTCCATGATACTCTCACAGACTAAAGGTATTTGGCTGTATGCTTCTTCATAAGAACCCTGAAGTTGCTCTCTTGCAATCTCTTTTGCACGCCATGCCTGAGAATAGTTCAACTGAATGCCATATTCACGTTTGATGTCAGTGGCGATATCCTTGGGCTTGTAATTAGGAGAAGACTTCAACTTTTCCTTAATTATACTTCCCACCCATCCCCTTGTTGCTCGATATCCCGCTTTCACGGCAGCTCCTTCACATGTATGGTTTTTATTCATTTTCTTAACACATATCAGCTGGGTGGTAGCCAACCTTGATGCATATATACGCCAAGGACAACCCTCAGACTTGCATTTAACCGTTACTCTGTGACTATCATTCTTCTTATATTTATATGTAAATCCATGTGCAATCGAGTACTTATGTAAGGCTTCACGAAATTCAGTAAAACTGCTGAATCTTTGGTCCACACCAGTAATGGAGTTCTCCCACTGTGTAGCTGCCCTACGGTGCTTGTCATCATTGCTACTCGGAAAAGTACCTAACGGTGTCGTATCCATGACCGTATCAACCATAAGTTGATCGTCGGGATGTGTCATATCCACAGGGGTAAAAGGAGAAAGTGCTGTCTCGGACATAGTTGTCTTGCTGGACCTGAATAATTCAGCAGGCCAGATGCATTAGCAATCAGAATGCGGTAAAGATAAGTCCTGATTGTCAGATGTTGAGTTCAAGAAACCAATAACACCAGCATTGAACTGAAAATTTTGGAATTCAAGGTTAACTATTTAAAGAAAAAAGAAAAGGAAAAGTAAAAAATCATAATCAAGATACATGTGTTGAAATATCTAATTACCTCATATGAAAGCTTAAGTTGTTAGATTGGTATACTTTTATTTATTTATGTTTGCAACATGCCTCCTTACGTGCAGGCTTGATTCTTTTTTTGCCAATGGATAACAATAATAATTGAACTCAAAATTGCTATCTGTTCTAATATCATTAACCCTTCTATCTTTTATAATTCAAGCCTTGTGCTTTGCTTTAGCACTGCTTGCTTACTTTGCCACGCGATCTAATGACACTGAAACTATCTCCTCTTCTAAGCTTGAGAACCCCATCCACTACTCTTAAAATCTTAAACGGTTAGAGAGAGAACACTCTTACTCCATCAGTGCCAATCTATGTGTCGTTGTTTGATTAAGCACGAAGCTTAAGAAAGAAAGACTTTAAAACTTATATAAATTAAATCATACACATTTATATAACTATAAATCGCCTCGTTAAGAATAAAATGGAAAGTTTAAAGAAACTATTTCTAAATATAGTAATGTCATTCTTCTTGTAACACACTAAAAAGGAAAAAGTGCAAGGTAAAATCGGGCAGAGGGAACATCTATTTAGACTTTAAGTTATATACATCGTCACAGTAATTCTTTACACGGTCACCCAAATGATATAACTATTGGACAACAGTTGTATCTAGTTGTTTTGGATTAGTTCTTAGCTTTCATGCATATCTTTAGATTAGATATAGATTTAGAGTTATCCTTTTAGTTCATACTTATCATTCAGTTAGTTAGTTTTAGATAGTGTTTTGATTTGATTAAGTATCCTAATTCAAGGAGTACTCTTAGAAAGACATATTCTTGAGTCTTTATATGGTATCTGAGCCTATACAACTTTAACGAGCACGATCCAGCATTTTTTTTCTTCTTCCCAATGCGAAAGATGGAAACACTACCAGAATGGTCAATGCCAACAACACTATCGGCACCACAACCATCATCCAATTCAACCCTGCTTCCCAACTACCTATCAAACTTAGTGGCAGTCACAATTTTGCCACTTGGAAAGCTCAGTTCTCCATGCTTATGCACGGCCATGATCTCTATGGTCACCTTGATGGGTCTATCCTGATTCCCACACCGACAACTACTTTTGGCACCAATATTACTCCTAATCCTAGTTATACGCTTTGGTTCCGTCAGGATCAACTCATCCTGAGCGCTCTTATGGGGTCTGTTGACCCTGCCATTGCTTCCACAGTTGCTGCTACCAACATATCTAAACATGCTTGGGACTCCTTACACACTGCTTATGCAAACAAGTCACAAACTCGGATCTTCAGCCTTCGTTACCAACTTGCACGAATCACGAAAGACAACATTCCTATTACTGAGTACCTTCAGCGTATTCGGTCCCTCTATAATGAACCTGCCACTGCAGGTGCTCCGGTCACTAACTCTGAACTTATCATCAAGATTCTTAGTGGACTTGGCCCTGAGTTTCGTGAGATATCTGCTGCCATACGAGCACGTGACACCACCGTCACCTATGAGGAATTATATGAAAAATTGCTCGATCGCGAGCTCTTTCTCCGACATGAGGATGCTAAGAAAACTCTTAGTCCTATCACAGCGGTGGTTGCTACTCACAACAAACAGAACAACACTGCCGCCAATCCTACAACTCCCAACCATGGCAACAGAATGCTCCCACTTTTCCACCCAGTGGCAATCTCACAACAATAACCACATGGGTGTTATTCGTTGCCAATTATGCAACAAGATTGGCCATACTGCAAATGTATGTCGATCCAAGTTACACAATCATTTTGAGGTCAAAGCCAACTATATCACAGGCTTCAACACTATTGCTGACCCGTGGATAGTGGACTCGGGTGCTACACACCATGTCACAACCGAACCTCATAACCTCCAACCATATCATGGCAACGAGGATGTCTCCATGGGTGATTGTAACAAAATTCCCATCTCACATATTGGTTCTACTCAGTTAAATGCATCAAATAATGTTTGTAAGCTAAATCACACTTTATGTGCTCCAGCTATCAAACGAAATATTATTTCTGTTTCTAAATTTTGTCAGGACAATCTAACATCTCTTGAATTTTTTCCTTTTTCTTTTCTTGTGAAGGATTTGAAAACGCGAACATTGCTGGCAAGAGGGCGGACCAAAAATGGACTGTATGAGTGGCCCAAATCACATCCACAACCTCACATATCTACCAATTCAACTTCCCTGGCCACTTGGCACCAAAGATTGGGTCACCCGCATTCTAGAGTTCTTGCATATGTCTTGAATAAATTCTCACTCCCATTTGTTGAGCGAGACAAGTTTCTTTATTGTAATTCTTGTCTGCCTAATAAAGCCCATCGGCATCCGTTTCACACATTAACTCTGGAAAGCTCTAAACCTCTTCAAATTATTTTCGGTGATTTATGGGGACCCTCTCCTGTGTTATCTGTTGATAAACAATTATATTTCTGTATTTTTGTTGATCAATACACAAGATATACTTGGCTCTACATACTTAAAAATAAATCTGAAGTCAGAGACACTTTTCAAAAATTCCATCCTTTAATAGAAAAACATTTCAATACCAAAATTTTATCGCTTTATACTGATGGTGGAGGAGAGTATAAAAGTCTTGACCCTTATCTCTCGCTTCACGGTATCGAACACCTTTCCACTCCACCCTATACACCTTAAAGAGTTGCTCTTGCTGAGTGCAGGCATCGTCACGTTATTAAAACTGCACGAACACTCTTACATGAGGCGCCTCTGCCATCACTGTTTTAGTCAGTTGCATGTCACCATGCGGTCTATCTCATTAACCGACTCCCTACCACACTTTTAAAAAATATTTCTCCTTTTGAAAAATTATTTAGTAAAACACCTTATTATGCTTCTCTAATATTTTTTGGGTGTTTATGTTATCCATGGCTGAAACAATACTCCAAAAATAAACTTGACCCAAAATCCACCCCATGTGTTTATCTCGATTTTTCATTGTCCCATCACTGCCACCAATGCTTTGATCCAATCTCATCAAAAATTTATTTATCCCGTGATGTGCATTTTGTTGAAAATAACTTTCCTTTCAAAACTTTGTTCTCTAATATTACAATTCAAAAAAGGCACCTAGAATGGTCAACTAGTGCATTTTCTAATACCCCCCCCCCCCACATTGAAATATCATCCCCAATTGCAGAACCCCAAACCCCAACGACATCTCCCTCTCCAAACCAAACTGACCCATCGCTATCTTCCTCCATTTCCGGCGTGCCAGTGGCAGAAGCAAATTCAGACTCTCCCAATACTTCAACTCCAGGTAATCCTCTCTCCTCTTCTTCTTCAATAATTTCCCTTGCCCAGGAGGCTCTTTGCCCATGCCCATCTTCTCCGATTTCTTCGACCACTGTCCGTCAACTCCCAAACCCTAACACACCAATAAATTCACCATCTTCTACATCTAAACTTTCACAAATCTCTCACCCACTTCAAGTGTATCACCGCAGAACACCCCAATCCAAATCTACGCCCCCCCCCCCCCCCCTTCTACTGTCTATGTTCGACCCAGCGGCAACATCAGTCGAACCCACAGTTTCTCGGTGCCCTTCCCCTCCCAATCGTATTATCACCCATTCCCAAAATAACATTCAAAAACCAAAGCAAATTTTTAACTACCTTGCTCATTTAGAAACCTCACTTGTACCACACACCTTCAAACAAGCCGAGAAACATCCTGAGTGGAGACAAGCTATGACATCAGAATTTGATGCTTTGCTGAATAACCATACTTCAGAACTAGTTCCAAATGATCCTTCTAAAAATGTTGTTTCATGTAAGTGGCTTTTCAGGATTAAAAGGAAAGCAAATGGTTTGGTTGATCGCTACGAAGCGAGACTAGTTGCACAGGGATTTACTCAGAGGCCGGGTGTTGATTTTCACTCGACTTTCAGTCCGGCAGTCAAACCCACCACTGTCCGAATAATTCATGACGTCAACAATGCATTCCTTCAAGGTGATCTTGAAGAGGAGGTTAACATGATGCGACCTCTGGGGGTTACTTGTGCCGACAACCCGACTCATATATGTAAGTTGCGCAAGACAATTTATGGCCTGAAGCAAGCACCTCGGGCTTGGTACAATGCACTCAAAGGACATCTTTTGTATATGGGATTTGTCAAGACTGAATCGGACCACTCTTTATTCATTAGGATCAGCAAATCTGGTTTCATATTTATTCTGGTATATTTTGACGACATCATCGTCACGGGCAACAATCTTATCACTGTGAATGAGGTTATAGCTTCCCTTGCTTCTCGCTTCTCTATAAAGATTTGGGAAACCTTCGTTACTTTCTTGGTGTTGAGGTGATTCGCAGTTCGGATGACATCATTCTATCTCAAGAAAATTATATCAATGAAATTCTCAGTACAGAATTGATGTTTGATTGTAAAAGTGCTAAAACACCAATGAGTAACTCCGACTTACTCAAACTCAATGATGGGCCTAACCTTGCAGATGCAACTCGCTATCGCCAAGTCCTAGGCAGACTTCAATATATGTCCTTTACAAGGCCAGAAATTTCCTATGCGGTCAATAAACTGTCCCAATTTATGCATTCACCATCAGACCTATATTGGAAAGCTGTGAAACGTGTTCTCAGGTATCTTCATGGTACAATCCACTTTGGCCTTCGTGTAACCCCAAATTGTGACTTTAATCTTCATATGTATTTTGATGCCGACTGGGCTGGAGATCTCACTAGCAGATCCTCTACATCTGGCTATATTTTGTTTCTTGATCGTAACCCCATCAGTTGGTCTTCAAAAAAGCAAAAAACTATCACTCGCTCGTCAACTGAAGCTGAATATAGAGTTGTTGCCAATGCTCTTGTTGAATTGTTACGGGTGAAAAACCTATTGCTTGAGATGAAGCTTCCTATCAAGGATACTCCCACAATGTACTGTGGCAACATTGGTGTCAATTACCTAAGCGAGAATCCAGGCCTTCGTAGTCGCATGAAGCATGTTGAGGTGGACTTTCACTTTGTGCGCAACCATGTTCAACAGAAGGGGGTTCAAGTTGTTCATGTTCATTCAGCTGACCAACTAGCTGATACGCTCACCAAGCCACTTGCCAAACCAGCCTTTGACCGAAACTTGTTCAAGTTAGGCTTAGTTACACATCGCATAACTTGAAGGGGCGTATTGGAACAACAGTTGTATCTAGTTGTTTTGGATTAGTTCTTAGCTTTCATGCTTATCTTTAGATTAGATATAGATTTAAAGTTATCCTTTTAGTTCATATTCATCATTTAGTTAGTTTTAGATAGTGTTTTGATTTGATTAAGTATCCTAATTCAAGGAGTACTCTTAGGAAGACTTGTATTTAACTGAGATTGGCATTCAATACACATATAGTTTTCCATCATATTCTTGAGTCATCATAATAACCAGGTAAACTTCCTTAAAATGTGAATTGCAAAATTGAAAATAAGACAAGTTACCTGCTACAACTTATAAAGGTGATCTGATAGTGTAAAACTTTGTTATAGTGACAGTATATATTACTTAATCTCACATTTATGTATGCAACAGTTCAAGTAGAGTACAAAAGAAAGAAACTACACTCTACATCAAGAAAAGAAAATACCTACTGGCTGGTAAATCGGAAACATTGGGTGGTGCAACAACAGCTTCTTCGGCAAGAACAAAGACTTCCACTTGCTCAGAATCCTTAAAAAAGTTGACCATGCGCTTTAGGTCCTTATCTTTAGATACTGTGATCAGTGTCTTTTTATTCCCAGGTAGAAAATACTTTATAGTAATCTCCTCGGTACTAAACTGAAATGTATCAGCTAATTCTTGCTTTAAAACATTCACATTCATCTTCTCATCAATATCTACAGCATATGCATCACCTCCGATATAACTCAACGTCCCATTTTCCTCATTGGTCACAAATTCACCACCAGATTGGCATATTGCAATGATTTTCTTTGCAGCCATCACGATGGCGACATAAACAATGACAACAACAACAATAATAATTACGCCTCAGTCTCAAACAAGTTTTTGTGTCAGTTGTATGAATCCTCACTTCTTCATTTGCACCATCATAAGTGTGACATAAAATGTCTAACAAATTGTGCTCAACTAATCGTGCTCACACGAGCCCCTGATGTTGCAAATCCTATACTAGTATACTAGCTAATAATTAATTGCATGACAAAAATATCAACCTGCACAAAAGATCAAAGTTGAAAACTTTAGAATATTAATAACTAATCCAAGATCAAAGTTGAAAACTTTAGAATATTAATAATCCAATTTATGTATAGCGTGTGATTAGGAACGAAGTTTAAGAAGTAAAGAAGGACTTTTGATAATTATGTGGTGAGAAGTGTATTAGTTAACAACTACTTGAGTTAATGATAAGAGTATGTGAATTTAGTGTGGCTATAAATAATCTCATTAAGCATAAAATAAGAAGCATAAATATAGAAAATAATTGAAGGGGACCAGGGGCGGATTTAGTTCAATAGACGGGTTCCCGTGAAATCAGTAGCTTTTGAGTAGAACCTGTATTTCTATTGAAAAATCTATTGTATAAGAATATTTAGCTAGGAACCTAGTCCATTCATCCAGTTAGCATTGTATATTAACTCGAGATTTTTGTAAAAAATCATAAACCTAAAATCCTGTCCGCCTTTGAAGGGGACATTGGAGCAACACTAAAGTTGTCTCTTCTGTGTGATTTGGAGCCATAGAACCGGTCACTAATGCTTGTATTATAGTACCCCATCTATATCACATTCCTAGGATGCGGCCCTTTCCCGGATCCTAGATGACTTGTGCACCGGTTATCTTTTTATAGAATTAATTACTCTATTATTTTTGGAACAGACTATCACATAAATTGGGATGGAGGAAACAACAAGTAAATAATGCTAGGTATAATCAAAGAAGAAGCACGAAATATGATCAAACCCATACAAATTAGAAATTAATATGCGAAAAACAGAGATGAAATTATTAGAAAGAAAAGACAAAACACATGCAGATTTGTGCGAAGGGGTTCATCAGCTCAGTTTTAGACAGGAAATATAATTCGGAGAAATTTGTGGGAACAAAGTGCAAAATATGTTTCTAGATTCTTCTTTTTAGAGGGGAAGAAAATGAAATTACCTGTTAAAGATGGGGTATTCTTTTAATTTCTCGTTTGCTTCTTTTTAAATGAAAAATCTGTTCTCTCGGCGCAGAGAGAAAAGATGAAGGGTAGTAATATGCACTTGAAGGGTTCTACGAGTTGTGTCCCTTTCCAAATACAATGGGAGGTGAATGCAATTTGAGCTACTTAATTTTATGACATTTTGCAAAAAATTGTCAATCTTCCTCCCCATTTTATGTTCCTATGTTTCCTATGATATCCGTGGTGAATTTAATATTCTCTTCTTTTATTTGTTTATTATCTTGAGCCGAGAATCTTTCGAAAATTCAAAATATAATATATATAAGTAAAAATTAGATTTTACCTTATATATATAAAGAGGCGAAGGGGGTTCGGATGACCCTCTTCCACCTCCTAAATCCGCCCCTACATGTCAAAATTAATTTGGACTATGGACTAAGTCCAATAACAATCCAATGCCAACATCTAGCTTAATTGATCACATGATAGACCAAGTCACAGGTTCGAGTCATAGGGTAACTGGTAAAGTTACTGTCATATGATCAGGAGGTCACACATTCGAGCCGTGGAAACAACCTCTTGCAGAAATATAAGATAAAACTGCATACAATTGATCCTGGTGGTTGGCCCTTCCCCAGACCACACGCATAATAGGAGCTTAATGCACATGGCTGCTCTTTATAGACCAAGTGTAATGACCTGACTGGTCATTTTGAGCAACTGCGCCCGATTTAGTAATTTGAGGTCTCGAACAACTTCTTATTAGGTATATCGACTTGTGTGCATGGTTGGATTCTGTTTCTGGATGGATAAGAATTGAATTGGAAGAAGAAACCTAGTTTTAGAAGTTTAAACAATGAAAATTTGATCTGAATTGGACTTTTGAGTAAACGACATCGGAATGGGTCGTGGGTGATCCCAATAGCTTCGTATGATAATTTTGGACTTAGGCGCGTGTCCGGATTCGGATTTAGAGGCATGTAGGGTAGTTTGAGGTATTTCGGGGAAAGTTGAAAAAGTTAAAGTTTGAAAATGGAGAAGTTTGATCCATAGTTAACTTTTATGATATTCGGATCGAAATGTGATTTCAAGAGTTGGAACAGCTCCACGTGTCATTTTGGATATGTCTGCAAAATTTGGCATCATTCCGGGTTGAATTAATAGGTTTGGACATGAGTTTTGGAAGTTAGAAGGTTTAAAAGTTCCTAAGATTGATTCTTGGCGTGATTCATTGTTTCAACGTTGTTTGATGTGATTTGAGACCTCGAGCGAGTCCGTGTTAGGTTATATGACTTGTTTGTGTGTTTGGACAGGGTTTCCGGGGGCCTCGTGTGTGGGTTACGGGTCATTTTCCCTTGTTTGAACTACTGCTTTCTGCTTCTAATATCCTCTTTCGCGTTCACAAACAACCTTTCGCATTCGCGAAGCTTTGTTGCTGACCACCAGGAAATTCTTCTTCGCATTCGTGTAACACTCTTCGCGTTCGCGAAGCTCTGCCTTATCCTTCTTCGTATTCGCGTCACCTTCTCCGCGTTCACGTAAGCATCTTTTCTTTTCTCTCCGCGTTCGCGATGGCTATTCTTGGCAGCTTCAGTTTCCCTTTTTCACGAACGCGATTGTCCTTCCGCATTCGCGATGCTCAAAATCTGGGTGGACGGAATATAATTTCCAGATCGAGAGTTATACCATTTTCACCATTTTTGAAGTTTTAGAGCTCGATTTTGGGCGATTCTTTACGGGTTTTCCAAGCAAAACGATTTGGTAAGTATTCTCCACCTAGAATAGATTATATTCCATGAATTTGTCTTCATTTTTATCATTTATTTTGTGATTTGGGTTGAGTAAAATGTTGGTTTTGAAGAAAATTCCTAAAATAAAAAAATCATGATTTGAGAGGCCAAATGGTATCGGAATTTAATAAATTTTGTATGGTTGCACTCGTATTAGAATGGGTATTCGAATTTTTGTAAAATTTATCGGGTTGCACTCTCTCTCTCTCTCTCTCTCTCTCTCTCTCTCTCTCTCTCTCTCTCTCTCTCTCTCTCTCTCTCTCTCTCTCTCTCTCTCTCTCTCTCTCTCTCTCTCTCTCTTCAATACTTAAACTTCAATAATGTTAGAAACACGTTCTCAATGCAATATACTAAACGTGTACTCTTTTGTAGGTTTTGATGAATGACAAACGAAGCAAAAATTGATATATGACGGAATTCAAGTACAAGCGCACAATGGTTGCGAATAAGATTGAAGTTCAAGATATAGCTCTTAATTGTTATTGAGTTGTTCTAAAACTGTAATCTCGATCCTATAACTTGACTCATAGTATGACCTCTCTCATAAAATAATTTTCCAAAATCATGCATATTTAATTCTGTGTCAAAAAAGATTTTAAATCATGCATATTGACATTAGACAAAATGTTTTCTAAACATGCCTCAAAAATCTGGGCTAAAATAATCGATTATGAACTTATGATAATCGATTGTTTCTGAGCCAAGACTGCATGACAATCGATTATGAATTAATGGTAATCGATTGTGAGTAAGACAGCGAACATCAGGTTTTTCCAAATCTGCATGATAATCGATTGTGATCAAATGCCAATCGATTGTTGTTGAGGTAAAGTTTTTCAATACTCAAAATAATCGATTATGAACTAATGGTGATCGATTATGTTGAGACAATGTCTTCCAGTGATTTTAAATTTAATTAAGTAATCGATTATATCTTTAGATAATCGATTATCACTGAGACAGTAAGTTTTATGATTTTCAGAAAATAACAAGTAATCGATTATGGATTTAGATAATCGATTATCACTGAGACAGTAAGTTTCATGATTTTCAGAAAATAACAAGTAATCGATTGTTGCAAAGGACAATCGATTGTTGAAGCTGACCGTTGTCAAATGGTTTTCAAATACCATAAGGTAATCGATTGTAGATTTCATATAATCGATGTTTTGCTTAAAATCTGGAAATGATTTTTAGAACGTTGCTGAAGTAATCGATTATAGATTTTATATAATCGATGTTTTGCTTAAAATCTGGAAATGATTTTTAGAACGTTGCTGAAGTAATCGATTATAGATTTTATATAATCGATGTTTTGCTTAAAATTCGGAAATGATTTTTAGAACGTTGCCAATGTAATCGATTATGGATTTGGTGTAATCGATTATCTGTTTTTGAATATTGCCAGTAATCGATTATAGATTATGTATAATCGATTGTGAAGCGTTAAATCTGGGATTGATTTTTAAACTGACTGGCAGATAATCGATTATGTGGTCTTAATAATCGATTATCACTGAGTAATTTCAGCAATTCTTAATTGGCAATTAGGCAACGGTAATGCCAAGTTTTTCAACTATAAATACAGCTTCACTTCAGTGTTTTAACTACAACAACATACACAAACTGATCATTATATTGCTATAAGCTTTCATTCAATTATTCTTCATTTTCTACTCATTTCATAAAGCTTTTGAGAGCCATACTATTGCTTAAAGTTGTTGTGATCTTGAACATATTCTTTTACTCATATCTACTCAATAAGGAGTACTTTAGTTAAGTGAGTGTCCAAGTATTTGATATACTTGTAAGAGAATTGCGATTCTCTTGTTTCAAGGAACTTGCGTTTCCTTGGGTGAAGTCTTTGAGATTGCGATCTCCGAGCAACTGTTTGAGGCTTGTGTCCTCAAGTGTGTAACGGTTTGTTGAGCACCCGTAAGCTTAACAAAATAGTGAAAAATCTCGAGAGAGTCTCTCGGGGACTGGACTAACCACGTTGGTGGCCAACCAGTATACATCCTTGTGTAAGTTTATCTTTCTGCATTTATTTTACTTCCTGCAAAGTTTAAATTCCGCAAGAAAACGCTAAATTTTATTAATACGCTATTCACCCCCCCTCTAGCGTAAAGCGTAGTTTCTAACAAATAATTGTTATAGCCATAATTCAATTAGTTTCTTCATTATACCCCCTTAAACTGTCTGGGGTCGTATTTTACTTAAAAAAAGAATTTTTAATAAGTTTTAAGTTAATAAATCTCATGTAAAAGGTAATAATTCATTCAATGTTGTATTTTTAAAATTAAAAAGAGATATTTTCTTTACTCAAATAATTTTAAATTAAACGAATTTCATCTTTTCTCGTTGGGTTTCCCAATTAGTTTAGAAATTGTACTTGTATTAGGTAAATGTGACTTCTTGGACATATTGAGTGCATTTTACGGACATTATGTATTGTATGGCATGAGGATTCTGTTGTTAAAAGTGAGATGAAAAATATGGGGCACAAGGTGTCACGTGCGTGGAAGATTTGGAAGTTAAGATCATGATATGAGAATCCGAGGATTGAGATGGTAGGAATTGTGTATTAGACATGATGTGATTGATTGAGTGGGAACTTCCTTCTTTAATTGAATTCATTCTTACTCGTCTTTGTTCCTGTTATGTCAGTGCTTATTTACTTGATTATCTGATTTACTTGGTTTTCGTTCGTTACTACCTTTGTTCTCCCTTATTGTTCTTACTATTTGTATTTTAATTTCTTCCCGCTGTTGATATTACCTCGTTATGTTTATCGCGATATTTTATTATCATATCCTGTTCATTTCATTTGATCAGTAGGTATCTTGACTGTTCCTCGTCACTACTCCACCGAGGTTAGTCTTGGTGTTAGAATTTATGCCGTTCACTAGAGTGGGGGTGAATAGTGAGGCACGAGAATATTGAAATATTGCGGAATTTAAAATTGCAGGAATAAGTAAATACGGTAATTGAAATAATCAAGAAAGAACACACCGTATTTTATCCTGGTTCACCACAACCCATGGCTAGTCCAGTCCCCGAGAGACTCTCTCGAGATTCCACTATCTTCGTCAAGCTTACGGGTGCTTAACAAACCGTTACAGTTGCTCAAGGATACCGCACCTTAAGACTTCACTTGCTTGAGGATACCTCACCCCAAGACTTCAACCACTAAGACTTTGGGTACTTAGCAAACCCGACAAATGAGAAGATATGTTCTTCTCAAACAACTCTCTTTTACAACAAATACTCTCTCAATAGAGTGGATAAAGAGAAACAAAATAAGCTCTATGAACAACACAAAGTTGTCTATCAAATGGCTCAACAAAAGCTCTAAAATGATGCTTGAAAATGATCAATATGTATATCAATATATGCAGGAGTTGTATATTTAAAATCAGCTCAAAAGACCTCTTTTTATAGGTGAAAAAGTAGTGCTGACCGTTGCTTAATTGACAAATCAAATCCATGATTCTGTGCTCAAACAATCGATTGTTTGGAGGTGACAATCGATTGTCTGACCAACGTTCAAAAAAGATTCCTGATTTTAGGCTAAACAATCGATTGTTAAACCTGAATAATCGATTGTCTTCAACGTTCAAAAATCAATTTAGGATTCTATGGGAACGGTCAATAAATAATCGATTGTATGAAGGGACAATCGAATTCTCATAATCGATTGTGACAAAGACAATCGATTGTTTTGATATTTAAAAACCGGTTGCAGTCACAAAATAATCGATTGCTAATGTAGAAAATCGATTGTCAACAATCGATTGTTAAAGTATACAATCGATTATGTTGTTCCAGTGTTCAAAACTTTGGCAATGGGTCGATTATATACACTTGATATACACTTTATATACACTGTGTATACCAAAGTATACCAGAATTGAAAACTTACTTCAAAACCCATTTTGGTTGAAATGAAAACGTTAAAATCATTTTGTTTGAAGTATATATTAAATATATTTATGATTTATATAATTTAATAAAGTGATTTTATGCATGTTTATGATGACCTAATGTTGAGCCAAAGGATAAGATAACTTAAACGTTGTCCTTACATTGGTTCTACCAAACGACCTACGTCTTGGGTATTCGGTCTTGAACTTCTTTGGCTCGTTCATGCAATTCCGTCATCAGTATGCTTCTCGCCATTTGATTATATCGTTGTTTGACACTTGACTTCATTGTTTGTCATTCATCAAAACCTATACCTGAAAATCATGCTCATACAACCAAAGCGCACATATCAAAGGTATACATGATTTCCAACAATTTCCTCCTTTTTGATAATGACAAACAACGGAAGATATGCATATTGAATTCCCCCTAAATTCATGCTATATCTCAACATACAATTTATGCAAACAATTCATAGAAATCAATTCAATATAATTCCCCCTTAATTGAATATTCCCCCTCAATTAAGGCATGCATATCGCCCATATTCTTCCCCCTTTTGGCATTAGCAAAAAGATTATACCAAAAAAAATTTTAACCATTGATGATACCAATCGTTATAAACAAGATCATATCAAATGTTAGTAAATGGCATACTAATGATAACGGTCATTTTTCTCAACAATATCAATTGTTATTTTAAACTAAGAATGTTCATCAAAGCATGAATCAATCAATTATTATAAACCAAATTGATACTAATTGTTATTCAAAAATAACTGATTAAAGCATGTATCAACCAAAACTGATATAGATTATTTGCACATATCAACTCATTGTGTTTTTATTCAAAATACGATAACAAACCGACGTTCCCCCTTAATGCATTAAGGTTTTGTGCTTGGTGCATCCACTACAATATTGTAGTCTTCAAGCACACTTGCAAAAAGAACCTAAAAATAGATTTTTGGTACCCAACTTCTTTTGGGTCCTTGGGGGTTAGGATAATAACAATTATAATCAACACATAAATTTCTATGTTTAGCAAAACAAACGGGTGCAATGTGTCCTACCCGATTACAATAATGACATATAACATTAGGATTGTGCATATGTCTAGGTTGAGCCAAATGCGTTCGAGGTGATCTAAAGTCATTCCTAGACGCGTTGAAATTCCTAGAGTCATCTCTAGGTGGTCTAGAATAATTATTCCTAGACTCATTAGCAAAAATCCTAGAATCATTTCTAGGTTGCGCAACTCCATTTCTATCATGATTCTTATTCATTTTACGCCTATAGTTATTCCTAGGCTTTTTCTTCTTTGTTTCAGCTTTAGGAATATCAACACTACGTGTTTCTAGTGCTTTCCTATGTTTTGTGTTCTCTAGTTTTAAAGAACTACAAGAAGAACAATTTGAACATGTATCAATAGAAGAAGCTTCATTCAATTCCTTGATTTTATTTTTAAAAACAGCAATGTCATTTTCCAAAAATTTGTTTTCTTTTTCTAAAACTTCAATTTTGTTTTTAAGAACACCATTTTCATTAGTCAATTTTTCAAAATCTATTTCTTTCAAAGAAGAGGATTTTTCAAAATCTTTTTCTTGTAAAGAAAGTGTTTTCTGAAAATCTGTTTGCAAAGAAAGTGATTTCTGCAAAGAAAGTGTTTTCTTCAATTCTTTTATCAATTTGGAAGCATTGACAAATTAACCATACAATTCATCATAGGCATTTTGTAAATCTTCAAATGAGTGAGAATTAGATGTACTTACCTCTTCTTCTCCGTTTGCCATGAGACATAATGCGCCGGCTTCATTGCCCGATCTGTCTGAGTCCCGTGATACGCGCCTATGGTGTTTCCTCTTTTTCTTGTCCTTCTTCAAAGACTTACAAAACTTTTCAAATATATCACTGGAAGTATTTTTATCATCCCTTTCCGAATCACTTACCTCTTCTCTTTTAGAGGATGAGGCTTTGAAGGCAAAATTCGAATCACTTCTAAGATAAGGATTAAGAATTGTGCTATCATAAGTTTCGAGGTTACCTCTTAGTCCATCAATTGTGATATTCGTGTATTCCATCGACTCTTGGATGGCATTGGCTTTGGAACGCCATTCGGGAGTGAGACTCCGTAGGACTTTTCGAACAAGATCTTTGTTCGTGTAAACTTTCTAGAGAGCATGGAGATCGTTGACGTCTTAAAAGTCGTTCAAACATAACACCAATAGGTTCCTTCTCCATTTTAAAAGTTTCATATTTATGAGTTAGAAAATCAATTTTGGATTCTCGGACTTGAGGCGTACCTTCATAAATGATCTCGAGTTTGTCCCACATCTCCTTGGCGGTTGTGCAGCAAGAGATTTTCCGATAGTCATTCGGATTCACCGCACAATATAATACATGGATGGCCCTTGCATTATTTTCAACTATCTTCATGTCCTTGGCATCATATTCATCTTCCTTCTTTGGAACCGTGATTTCTACAACTTTCTTTGTCGGTATTGGTTCACCGTTTTTGATGATTGCCACAAACGAAAATTGTTTGCTTTGAGGAAGATACTCATCCGCCCTTTCCAATATGTATAGTTTGTTCCGTCAAATAGTGGAACGCAAGTGGTGGATTGTCCTTCATTCATCATTCCTGCTTTCAATATTCTATACACAAAAATATATATAGCTCTCAACCGGTTAAGGCTTTCAGAGAGTTAGGCTCTGATACCAATTGTTAGAATTTATGCCGTTCACTATAAGGGGGGGGGGGGGGTGAATAGTGAGGCACGAGATATTGAAATATTGCGGAATTTAAAATTGCAGGAATAAGTAAATACGGTAATTGAAATAATCAAGAAAGAACACACCGTATTTTATCCTGGTTCACCACAACCCGTGGCTAGTCCAGTCCCCGAGAGACTCTCTCGAGATTCCACTATCTTCGTCAAGCTTACGGGTGCTTAACAAACCGTTACAGTTGCTCAAGGATACCGCACCTTAAGACTTCACTTGCTTGAGGATACCTCACCCCAAGACTTCAACCACTAAAACTTTGGGTACTTAGCAAACCCGACAAATGAGAAGATATGTTCTTCTCAAACAACTCTCTTTTACAACAAATACTCTCTCAATAGAGTGGATAAAGAGAAACAAAATAAGCTCTATGAACAACACAAAGTTGTCTATCAAATGGCTCAACAAAAGCTCTAAAATGATGCTTGAAAATGATCAATATGTATATCAATATATGCAGGAGTTGTATATTTAAAATCAGCTCAAAAGACCTCTTTTTATAGGTGAAAAAGTAGTGCTGACCGTTGCTTAATTGACAAATCAAATCCATGATTCTGTGCTCAAACAATCGATTGTTTGGAGGTGACAATCGATTGTCTGACCAACGTTCAAAAAAGATTCCTGATTTTAGGCTAAACAATCGATTGTTAAACCTGAATAATCGATTGTCTTCAACGTTCAAAAATCAATTTAGGATTCTATGGGAACGGTCAATAAATAATCGATTGTATGAAGGGACAATCGATTGTACATAATCGATTGTGACAAAGACAATCGATTGTTTTGATATTTAAAAACTGGTTGCACTGTCTCAAAATAATCGATTTGTTAATGTAGACAATCGATTGTCAACAATCGATTGTTATAGTATACAATCGATTATGTTGTTCCAGTGTTCAAAACTTTGGCAACGGTCGATTATATACACTCGATATACACTTGATATACATTATGTATACCAGAGTATACCAGAATTGAAAACTTACTTCAAAACCCATTTTGGTTGAAATGAAAATGTTAAAATCATTTTGTTTGAAGTATATATTAAAAATATTTATGATATATATAATTTAATAAAGTGATTTTATGCATGTTTATGATGACCTAATGTTAAGCCAAAGGATAAGATAACTTAAACGTTGTCCTTACATTGGTTCTACCAAACGACCTACGTCTTGGGTCTTCGGTCTTGAACTTCTTTGGCTCGTTCATGCAATTCCGTCATCAGTATGCTTCTCGCCATTTGATTATATCGTTGTCTGACACTTGACTTCATTGTTTGTCATTCATCAAAACCTATACCTGAAAATCATGCTCATACAACCAAAGCGCACATATCAAAGGTATACATGATTTCCAACACTTGGTACTTACTGGGCACCGCCATGGTGTGCTCATACTATACTTCTGTATATTTTTTGTGTACAGATCTAGATATTGATTGATAGTAGTTGTGCGAGTCGTCGCGGTGGAGACTCACGGTAACATGTTGCTTCGTTCGCTGCGTTTGCAGGTTGCGGAATCACCTTCGTTCGTATTTTACGTTCCATTGATTCTTTCTCGTTCTGGAACAATATTGTATTTATGTTATATAATTATTCTTAGAAAGGTTTATGACTTGTACTATCGGTTTTGGGAATTGCGATTGAGAGTTATTTAATTTGAAGTTAATAAATATTAAAGTTATTTCTACAAATATTAGCCTGACCTAGTTTAGAAACTAGGTGTCATCACGACTCCTTAAGAGAAATTTTGGATCACGACACCAAGTCCAGCCTCAACAATTTGATGTTCTATCACCTCAATAGCTTTGGAAGATAAACATCATCCTTGAGGGAAATGGAAAATCGAATATCTTATCTCTAATTAACTCTTCTCTACTTATTAATGTTCCATCATCTTTGCTTGATTAACACTTTAATAGCTCTGTTTTGCTCAATCACTCAGAAATCCAAAAAATACACATTTTAGTTAGCTGTAAGTTAAACGTGAGTAGCCAATTATTTCAAGGACCAAATTTTAGATTAACTAATAATTAAGAGATTAAAAGTGCAAATATTTAAATAACAGGAGAGAGTATAATTCAAAGGGTAAGACAGACGGATAAACGAATTTTTGCTCCAAAAAAGGAAATTTGTGGCCAAATTTTACAAAAAGAGTCTAGAGAAAAAACAAATGAGAAAAATGATCCCTTATGCTTGGAGACAGGTTTAAGATAGTCCTTTAAATATATTTTGAGTAATCTTGGTTCTTTAGTTTGTCAATTTTTTTTTTATCTCTATCTATATTTAACAAAATTTAGTTGTAATATTTAACAGAAAATGTGGGAGGTACAAATTTTTACGATTTATGTTATTTTGTTCTATCTATTTCTCTGTTTAGAGCATTTTTTAAGGCAAGATTTTTTATTATATTCGGTTTATTTTTGGTGTCTTTTGCGATTTTTGATGTAGTTTTTGAAGTGATAATATTTTTTTATTAAATCTTTTTTACAGTTCCGGTTAAATCTAAAAAGAGCTTATTGTTATAAATAGAACTCTAATTAGAGTGAATGTCTATCTTATAGAAGAGTTCTACTTTGAGGCTAAGTCTTTTCTCTTTTTATAAATAGAGGGGTCTTACCCCATTGTAAATCATCACAAAGTATCAATAAGAATACTCCTCTCTCTACTTCTCTCTATATTGTTCTTGTATTATTGTTTTTGTTCTTATATTATTTTATAACATGTTATCAGCAGAGTCTCTAACCAATTGAATTTAATATTCAGCAATTATCGCTCTCAGAATCTCGAGTTGCAATCAGATTCATCCACTCTAATTCGTGAATTTTCAAGCAAAAGAGTGTAATAACGATTGCTACTGCTCCATATGAGAATTTCTATACGGAAAAATAGAAGAGATGGTATCATCATAAAGTAATGCAACGGGATGGAAACTCAAGAGGTATATTTGATATCCAATATTTATTGGTATACCTTAAAGGTAAGTATTTTAATTTTCTTTTTCAAATTCTTGAAATTCTACGATTTGATTTCATATACAAACGAAGACAACAAAGTTTGATTATAACTCTAATGGAGTTTGTAAGAAATTACACTCACATGAAGTGGTAAAATTTCTATGCCTTGCCATGATCAAATTCATGTATGATTGTGGGCAAAGAATTAAAGAATCCGTCCAATTGAATTTGCTCCATTCCCTTTAGAGAATGTGATAGCAGTATGTGATAAGTCTGAAAGAAGACAAAATTATTACCGTGAAGGTATCAATGGATGTGGACGTGGCAATTGACGGAATTATAATCGTCATCATTGTGATAATGAGAATAATAAAGATTCTCAAAATAATCTTTCACTTTATGAAAGTAATATTTGACATGAGATTGTATATAGCACATACAGATGATTATGATCCATTCCCTGAAGTGAATGTGATAATTGTAATAAAGCCCGTAAGTATGGACACGCTCTTGATGTAATTTTGTTTTATGTCTGACATTATGAAAAGAAAGTTCGTTGCCCTTGAAACTTCGGGCAAGAACTATGTGACATGGGTGTTGGATGCTGAAATCCATTTGGATGCAATGGGTCTTGGAGACGCCATTAAAGACACAAATAATGCATCCACTCAAGACTATGCTAAGGCCTTGATTTTCTTGCGCCATCACCTTGATGAAGGTTTGAAAATTAAATATATCACAGTCAAAGATCCACCTATCTTGTGGAATGGCTTAAAGGAGAGATATGACAACCTGAAGTTGGTCACTCTGCCACAAGCACGATGCGATGAGAATCCAAAAGCAAATAGTTCATAAACTATATATTATCGTTGCGGTGGAAAAGGGCACTGGGCGAAAATTTGCCGTGTACCAAGACATTTGGTTGAGCTTTATCAAGCATCTCTAAAAGGTAAATGCCCTGAAACCAATTCTGTCTCTAACGACAATTTTGACATCACCCACCTGGATGTGGCAGACTTCTTTGAGCACCCTGAGGGGAAAATAGACCACTTAATCTGTGATGGATCTGTGATGAAGGAAGATGGAATTGTTTGATTTTATTTGTATTAGTTAGTGAATAAACTAATAGTCATTAGTATCAGCTCGTATTAGTTAGTTTATGATATAATGTTAGTATTAGTTCTTTAGAATGTTTCAATATGCTTAAATTTCAAAGATATTTTTATTTTTCAGTAGAGTTAATCGACTAACCTAACAGTTAGTCGATTATCTAATATTTCGCATTAAAACTGGATTTTTCCGCAAGCTAAGTTAGTCGACTATCTGATTTAGATAGTCGACTAACCTGATGACTGTTTACTAAGTTAGTTGACTATCAACTTAGTTAGTCGACTAACTAATATTTCGCATTAAAACTGGACTTTTCCGCAAGGCAAGATAGTCGACTATCTGATTTAGTTAGTCGACTAACCTAATGACTGCTTCCCAAGTTAGTCGACTATTAACTAAGTTAATCGACTAAACTCAGCAGATTTTGAAAATATTGTTTAATTATGAAGCAACGGATTAAATTTGTTTATTCTCATGTTCGTATATCTCTTTTGATTAATTGATTCATGTACCACACATACGATATTCAAAGAGAAGAAATATTACTCTCATTTAAGTATGTGTAAGGCAGAGGTTACTACAATTTCTGGTAGTAGTAAATTGACTAAAGGCTCCGGAAGAGCAACTATAACTCTGTCTAAAGGAACAACATTTTAGAGAATGCAATGTTCTCCTCCAAGTCTAAAAGAAACTTGTTGAGTGTTAAAGATATCATTCAAAATGGATATCAGATTGAGACAATACATGAGTATAATCTTGAATACCTCATTTACTCATGAAAACGAGGCTGCCCACTTCGGTCTGGGGTCACGCCATTTTGCATGCAGCAATGCTAGTTCGTCTCTGACTGACGAATTATCACAAATATTCCCCGTTGCAGTTAGTTTTGGGTCATGAACCTAATATATCCCACTTAAGAATTTGTGGATGTGCAGTATATGTGCCTGTAGCACCGCCATATTGCACCAAAATGGGTTTGCAAAGAAGGTTAGGAGTATATCTTGAGTTTGAATCGCCCTGATTATTCGCTACCTCGAAACATTGACAGGGGATTTGTTCACTGCACGATTTGCAGACTGTCAATTCGATGAGACACTTTTCCCAAAATTAGGGGGAGAAGTTGGTGAAACCAAACGGGAAATTTTGTGAAAAAATGCATCATTATCTCATCTTGATCCACATACCTCTATTTGTGAAAAAGAGGTGCAAAATATTATCCATTTGCAAAGAATAGCAAATCGAATGCCAAACGCATTGGTATTGAATATACCACACTCACCCCTAGAAAGAGGTTTGAGATGATATATGAAAATAATGTCATTGTTATGGCATGAATGATCGTTGGTCACGTACCTATTGTACGCCAAAATATTTTGGAAATATGACTATTAAAGGACAACGATAATGCAAGAAACATATCTTGCATATAATTTTGACCATGACCATAATGGTATAACTTTCTCTTTAAAAGAGATATTCACCACATGGATGTTGATGAATCTGTGGTAGTACAAAATTAATTGAGAGCTCTAGAAGAGCCAATTATTACTATGTTGGAGAAACGCAATTGATTACCAATAAGGTATTGTGTGGTAGTAAGTCTCACAGAAACTTATTCAGTTTCCAAAGTATATGCGAAAGCGATTGATTATATTGAGACTATAAATAAAGAAAAGATTTGATATCTTCTATTACGACAACTTGTAGCGGGATAATTTGTATATGAAAAGCTACCCGCTTTATTCTCCAGTTTGTACTACACAAACAAAAGAATGCCACAATAAAGTGGATATTTATTGGTATAAAAACCCATACCATAATAAACTTGAAGTTTATTGATAATTGCACACGTCATGGTGTAAATTTGAAGTTTATCAATATTGATAATTTATTCAGTTGGCATTCGGGTTAATCATCTCATTTTAAGTATGATGTGTAGTAATAGAGAATTCACATGGGTAAATATTAAAGAACTAGAAAGTTCTTTACGAATCCTCTTATATTACTTGTTCTCATTAATCGATTGACCAACTAAAGAGTTCGGGTAGAATCCCATAAATTCTGGAAATATCAAAGGTGAATATGGGCCCATTCACCTGCCATGTATACCACACATGATGCATCTATGATATGGTTACATGTGCGATTGTAATTAACCCGCAGCCTGGCCGGTGCTTGCGAGGTAAATTGCTCAGTAATATAACTTCGAGCATAATTTCCAGATTTTCTATTCAAGATAGTTCATCTTGATAAGTTGGTTTATATCATAGTTGGTTTAGCAAGATAATTATTGAGTGCCTCCACTTAATAGCTAAACTGTTTCTTATGAGAACAAAGTTATATATATCAGTTTGATATACGTTGTATACGAGAGTATATTATATTCTCCCCTCACAAGTGGTTCAGGGTCAAGAACCAAATAATTTCATCTTATTATTATTGATGTGCGGTGTATATTTTCATTAACACCATAATGCGCAAAGATGAACTCTCAAAGTTGAGGAAACAAGTTAGCTTTTCTAACATGAGGGGGAGACATGATAAACACTTGAGAAAAGGTTACATGGGATGAATTATCATTTGTATATATAGATCCTCGAATATCATAATATGAACTTGAAGTTCATAAAAGGATAATTCGATTGCAACATATTGCAAAGCATGCTATACGCATTTGCTGACCCAAAGAAAGTAACTATATTCTCACTGCAAATGCTCATATTAAGTCCCAGAAGGACAAAGTCTTTGATACGCTTAAAGCGTATAGACAAATCAGTTTCAAAATAACTTCTTAATAAAGAAGATGAGCAAATGATCAAAGTGATCATAATGGGGAGGCAAGTGATCTAGAAGATCACATGACATAACACTTCATAAAATCTCATGAGAGATTCAGGTACCTGAATATATGAATAAAGAGATCTCCATGTTATGTCTTTATGAAAATTTATTGGAACCGATATAAACTGTTCGTCGACGACATCTATGATAGCGCTAAATATCGATGAGGATCTTATGTTTGTCGAATACAAACAAAAATATTGGCTAAATGGAAGAGATACAATTCAAGCAGAATTGATTCCATATGAAAGACATGTAGTTTTGGACATGTAGTTCAAATACATGAAAGTATAAAGTCAATGGTATGTGTAATTAGTTTTCGATATCTTATTTGTTTAGCATGACATGAAAACTTGATATGCATCTAAAGTCTATTATATGACTTAACTTATATGTCAATCCATGAAAGATTGAAGTTGCTTGAAGCATATACAATTCTTGGTCCTGAAGTACCACATCCTAAGTGCAACTTGTGTACATATGTATCTTGCTATAACTATAAGCATGATGGCATCGAGAATACCTCTATGGAGATATTGAAGAGTCATTCTACAACATTATATGAAGATGTTCATATCTATCAAGAATGATAATTTCAAGATGGTGCACAAGATTGGAATGCAAATGCTCAAGGATGTGAATTGATGCTCTTTTCAAGGGGAATTAATGCGCGTTGCACTCTTTTTCTCTTACAAGGTTTTGTCCCACTGGGTTTTCCTTGCAAGGTTTTTAACGAGGCAACCAATAGGCGCATATTCAAACATGTATACTCTTTTTCCTTTTCTATAATTTTTTTCCCATTGGGTTTTGTTTTAGTTAAGGTTTTAACGAGGCACATTATTGAATAGACATTCAAGGGGGAGTGTTATAAATAGAACTCTAATTAGAGTGAATGTCTATCTTATAGAAGAGTTCTACTTTGAGGCTAAGTCTTTTCTCTTTCTATAAATAGAGGGGTCTTACCCCATTGTAAATCATCCCAAAGTATCAATAAGAATACTCCTCTCTCTACTTCTCTCTATATTGTTCTTATATTATTGTTCTTGTTCTTATATTATTTCATAACACTTATTAATTATTTTACATAGATCAATCTCACTTTTAACAAACTTAATGGACTAAAATTACACAAGAATATACTTAAGAGACTATTTTAAACCTACACAAAACATAAGCAACTTTTTTTTTTTTAATCATTTTCTCCCAAAATTTAAAACAAGAGTAGAGATAAATGAAGAGACACCGGTACTATGTTGGCCCAAAAACAGATTTTTGAGCCAACATTCATTTCGTAGACTGATAAATGTGAATGAAAAATGTGTTTCTCAGCAGCTTTGGCACTTCCATCAATTCCCAATCTCGAGCCGTCTTCTTCCAATTGTACCTCTGTATGTTGCTATTCTGTTGTCACTTGAATTACTTTTTTTTTTTAATTATTATTTTCAAATTGATGCTTAATTGTAATATACGAACAGAATTGGAGCGGAAAGGATGAAGATCCAAATAAGAGTCAAGCGGTGAAATTGTCATTACCAGCTTATAAATGGCGTTTTGTTATTGCTTACGACGGTACCAGATTTTCAGGTTTCATTTTCTCCCTTGTTTTTAATTTATGTAATGTATGTTTAAGAACGAAATAATGGATTTTGAAACTTGTTGTTTTCTCATTCGGTTAAATGAAAAGTTTAAATTAATTATTTCTGAATATAGAAATCTGTCATTCTTTCTAAAGGAAATAGTGTCACCTAAATTAGGTTGGAGGGAGTATGATATAACGTTGAGTTGGTTACTTCTCTCATTGTGACTCTATACAGCTAATTTGTTGGTATATTCACAAGTCACCGCAGTATATTATCCCTGCTTCTTTTGTAAGATGTTTGTAGCAATTACTAATGGTTTAGAGTTAGTTTAGTGGTCTAAGATACCATTTTCGGCTTCACGTTCATCTCAAAATCATGTGCACTTCTGCGTTTGACTCTTTTCTGGAGATTGTTCTTTAACGTAATCTTTGAACGTGTTTGGGCGGGGGAATTTGGAGGGGGGGGGGGGGTTTGCTATAATTGTACTCCGTCCATCCCATTTTGAAGCGGAGATTTGGCGTAACGGTAAGAGTTGTCGCCATGCGTTCAAGCTATGGAAATAACCTCTTGCAAAAATGCAAGGTGGTTGCGCCAATAGACCTAATGTAGTCTGGTCCTTTCATGAATCCCGCATATAGTGGGACCTTAGTACATCGGGATGCTCTTTTCCTATCAAAGAGTCTAACATTCTTTGTTTGTGACTTTTATAATTATCTTTTCAATTAATTTGAAGTTTAGAACTTGGGAATTAGTAGTGTTTTTGATGTTGTGTCTAAATATATAGCTATACTTTTGAAAAGTAGACAAATCATTGTCCAATGTTAGACTGAAAATTAATCAAGTTAAACCTGATGAAGCGAACAAGGCAAGTTCGACGGTGGTAGTAAGTTTTGAACAAACTAGTAATTGGAAATTTGACACCTTATCTTTTATTCTCCTTTCCTGGATTTCTTTCTACCGTGTGTGCATAGGTAAATATGAGTTTGTATTTCTTTAAGATCATCCTTTTTTTTTGTTCTTTATCAGCCACAATGATTGCTAAGATAATAAGATATTAAGCTTACCTGCTAAATATTTTTACTCCTCTTTATTATTTGGGGAGTGTATGTTGTGATGCGGTTGTTATGTGTCTACCATACTGAATGATGAATATCCTGTAGGATGGCAGTATCAGCAGTCAACACCTACTATACAGTGCATTCTGGAAGAAGCTCTGACTACAATAACAAAATTAAACCGCAAAGATCTTTGCTCAGTTGGTGCAAGTCGAACAGATGCAGGAGTTCATGCATTGGGTCAGGTCTGCTTTCCCTGCTAATGGATTCTACTAACCAAAGGAAATGATTTGAAAAAAATAGACTTAGAGCCAACTTTGGCTTTCAGGTGGGACACTTCATTACACCTTTCAACTATGAAACGCTAGAAGGCGTTCACCAAGCTTTAAATGGTCTTCTTCCTTCTGATATCAGAGTTAGAGAAATTAGCCCTGCGGTGCCTGAATTTCATGCTCGTTTCTCTGTCACAAGCAAGATTTATTGCTACCAAGTGTATAATTCCACTATCATGGACCCATTTACGAGGCACTATGCTTACCATAGCACATATAAACTCGACGCTGCTGTCATGAGAGAGGCTGCAGGGCATTTCTTGGGGAAACATGACTTTTCTGCCTTTGCCAATACATCACGAAATGACCGGGTGCCAAATCCAGTGAAGACGATTTTTCGATTTGATGTTGTTGAAAAGGTACTATGCTCATTCCTTTACTGAATATAAGATTATCAATTAGCTTGATGGCTCGCAGTGAGGGTGGGTTTCAGTTAGCCTACACAAAATACCATTGAGCTGGCTCACTGTACAAGGTCAAATGCATGTGGCTTTCATATTAAGTTCCAGTCATTAGGCGCATCAGGACTTCTCCGAGCTTAGAAGCTCAATGAGTATATGTATTTGTTAAGTTCATGCTAACAAGTTCCAAGACTGAAGGAATATAGAATTTTGATGATATTCTCACCTCTATCCCATTTTATTTTACAAATTTTTACTAGGTATGGAGATTTGAGTATTCAATTCAAATTTTGATCTTTATGGTCACTAAAGCGATTGATGTAAGTTACTTTCGATTAGAAAAGAAATGACTCACTTCCTTGTTAAAGTTTCAATTTTTGACAAGATTAATTTCTTAACATGAGTCTTATAAATGTTGTTATTTTAGAAGTGTGTCAATATCATAGTATGTCTCATAATACAAATTGGAAGAGAGAGAGAGAGAGAGTGCAAAGTGTTATAAAAGAGTACGTGTCAGCACCGGTAGAATTTACATTAGAAGCATTCCATAAAAGAGTACGTGTCAGCACCGGTAGAATTTACACTAGAAACATTCCTTTGAAAAAGATCTATCTGTGAATTGTAAGTTCTGAAATTACTTGTATTAACATATGAATTTAAGGTGGCGCAGTACAAAAAAACCATAAACATTTACAAGCAGTAGGCGAGACTATCTTATCCTAAACTCAAAAATGCAAATCCTCCACTTATATAGATGAGATTATCTTATACGAGAGGGAAAGGTCTATCATGCGTGGTGATGCACTTAAACTGAGTACTATGGACACTTTCCCCCTTAAAAAGATCTTTTTTTGCACTCGATCCCTTGAATTATTCAAAATGGGTGCAAGCACCTACGCCATGCACCATCCAAACCGTGGGGTGATGGAAGATACGCGGCCTTCTATAACTTGGTGAATATGGCAGTATCAGTGAAGAACTTTTGTTAAGCTGGCTCCTGGCATTTTTATACTACGAGTAGGAGTAGAAAACTGGCGCTTGATGCAGAAGCATTTAAGGGATAGAGTACAGTACCTCCCATTTTGATCTGACTTTTTGTTTACTTTATCTTGGTGGCACTAATGTGAATCTCCTAACAGTCATTATATCGTTGCTGACTTCTTACAGGAGTTAAGGCTTGTATACGTTGCTCTAGTTTTGTACTTTATGTTGTGTAAAGAGTTGGCACATATATTGGTGCCTAATAAACAGACTCTATTCAACTTATCACAGAAGATAGGAGAAGGCTCAACCTTTCAGTCATTGTTTTCACTATTTATTCACTCTTCTGCACTGCTTTTGCCTTCAATTCAACATTTTATCCCTCCAAGCTGACACTTTTATCCCAACAAAATTGACTTTGTTATTTCAGTTTTCTGTAGTTCCATTTTGTTGTTCTTCTCACACAGAGCCTGAGAGAAAAGCATTAAAGGAAAGCAAAGACATAAATATTGAAACATTTGAAAGAAACCAAAGTTTGGGTGGTACATCCATCAATGAAGTTTTAAGTTGAATTTTGTTGTGGTTTGCTCGCAGGGACCTCTTTTGCGGCTTGAAGTTGAAGGATCTGGTTTCCTATATAGACAAGTTCGGAACATGGTATGTTACTTGCTTATTCTTACCTTGGTAATTGAGATTAAGTGATAGTCGATATAACTTTGGCGACAGTTTCATAAAACTTCATCTGCTTTTTTAATGATATGTCTATGTAAAATAAGATTTTTGAGTGATAGGCAAATGCTTATAAAACTTCAGTTACTTGTCATGGTTTCATGATTAAATCTCAATTGAATAGACAGGCTTTTGAGCAATGCCGCTGAAGATAACACATAGTGTTTTGTTTCAAAATCATTGGCAGGTTGCTTTGCTGCTTCAAGTTGGAAGACAAGCAGTTCCACCAGATATTGTTCTTAGGATTTTGGAATCTCGTGATAGGAAGGAACTTGCGAAGTATGCCTTGCAAGTTCCACCTCACGGCCTTTGTCTCGAGACTATCAACTATAAAGAAGAACATCTCAGACTTCCAACAGATTCCCCTGCAAGTAGTTTTGGTAGGCACCATAGTATAAGCTATTGTAAGGTGCCATTCATATGACTAGTTGATGATTTAAAAACGAAAGCATGTAGAATGAATTCTGCCCTAACACACTCATAAAAAGCATTTTCTGTCTTGGTATCCATTGCTTGAATGCATGGCAAGAGTGATAACCACTCATACTATCTCGCTTTGCATGTGCGTCTTGCTATGTTCGTAGTGGAGGTCTTGCCACTGCTTAGGATCGCGTTATCTGTGGTAGTTATTATCCATACGCATATCTGAACGAGTGTCAATTGCTGCGTTGAGTGAAGCTTTCATGAGGATCCGTTGTGATTCCCCGTGTTGTGTTCAAACTTATTTAATTCTGGACCTCATCTTGGGATTGTAGTGAACTTCCCTCCAGATGGAAGTAGTTATATCAGAAAGGGAACAGGTAAAACATGCTTAAAAGGATATAATTTTGCAGAGAGAGTATTATAGTTCGACGGGGTTGTGATTCTCTTGAGTCATGGCCATCCTTTTGTATCAGAGTGTCGTTGCTTTTTTTTTGCTAACCGTGGTGTCTGGGTCAGTTTGCGTGCACTTCGACTAGTTGCACATGATACATGCCACTTCCCGCCAGCAAAATATACCAGGTAACTGAACTAGTATTTTGACACAGAGCAAAGATACATATGTGAAAAATTACTAAAATTTTTAACAAATATTAAAATCTGATACTATAACTTCAAATTCACCTTAAAGTTAAACCTCTCAACTTTAAATTCAGAATCTGCCTATGTTCATTCAGGTCTTTGTTTTGCTCTGGTTGTTAAACTAATGATCGAAGTAGACATAGGAATTGGAGTTGAAATATATGACCGATAAAACCTTTGACATTTGGAGCTTCTTTATTAAGATCCGAATATTGATTCTTTTTTTACTTCAAAAAATGTTGTGCAAATGATAAATAAAAAGTACGACCCAGTACAATACCACTCAGTGGTGTCTGGGGAGGGTAGTGTGTACGCAGCCTTACCCCTACCCTGGGGTAGAGAGGCTGTTTCCAATGATAAATAAAAGAACTAAAAAAGGAAGTTTCATGGGAGATAAGATGCTACACGTGAAGACGTTGGATGCCAGTGAGTTCCTTTGATGATATCAACATTGTATATAATATATATTCCTAGGACTTGAAACCTCGTAACTAATCCCGAGGGTAGCTCAACGGGTAAAGGACTGAGAACAAAGTCCTTCAGATCGTCAGTTCGAACCTTCGCAGGGCCGATGGAAGCATTACAAAGTCGGCTGCATCTTCAGGACCCCATGAAACTAATTATGGTGTACATTGAAACAGCAGACTCAGTGAGTATAGCTAGTCGGCTTCGTAAAGCGATGCTCGAAAATCAAGGTTAAAAAAAACCTTGTAACTCAATTTTGCAAAATTTTCAATCTCTCTTTCGGACAGTGTTAATTGGATTCTATTTACCCAAGTTGCATCGCAAATGTTGTAGCATCATTCGCTCTCTGTATTCGCATCGGGACTAGTGGCGAAGCCACCTTACAACGAGGGGTGCTAACTGACACACTCCTTCATTGAAAAAATATACTGTATAAGTGAATAATTTTTTTTTTATATATTTTGACACACCTTAATCAGATATTAATCAAAGACTCGACTAACAATAGCCCTAGAAAATTCAATTTTGGAGCGTAAAAAATGAAGAAATACGTATCACGTTGGTATCCTTTGGACATTTGAATGTCATTATGCATGATACTTGTCGACGAATCTTTTTTTTTTTAAACATTATCGGATGTGGTAAATTCTTTTCAGACACGTATCAGACTAGATAAAATGAATAAATAATTAATTGTTACTGCATCGACATAATTACAAATCCAGTACAGTGAATATATCCATGATTTTCATTGATCATGGGAAATAACAAAAAAGGAAAAAAAAATTGGTGTCAGAAGAACTTGTTCGTTCTTGTTATGTGCCTTTTTTTCTTCATTTTTTTTGGCTGGGATTTGGGGGGGGGGGGGGGGGGGGAAAACAGGCTGTAGAATAGCATCAAAATTTTCAAAATCTTGTTCTTTTGGGCGTCATTTAGCCACCACAACAACAAGATAATGAGAAAATATTTACAATATGTTCTTGATTTAGCTTGAAAAAACAAAGATTTCAAGTTCTGATAGCTTTGGATTTGTCTAAAATTGACCACATCACCTGAACATCTTCATATGCACAAGCCATTACTTCACCCTGTAAATCTACTACATGGTTCTCTAAACCTGCAAATACCAAACAAAAAAATATGTGCACAAATCAAACAACAACGCCAAGAAATCGATCAAAGCCGAATTCAAGATTTGAAGTCAACGAATTCAGAATGAACGTAATCGATTAAATATTTTCACTTTACTTTTTTGGCTTATGTATAAGGAAAGGGCAGCACGGTGTGCTAATTAAGCTTCCGCTATGCGCCGGATCTGAAAAAAGGCTTGACCATAACGGTCTATTGTACGCAACCTTACCCTATATTTCTTCATGCAGGAAGCTGTTTCTAGGACTCGAACTTGTGATCACATGACAACAACTTTACCAATTACGCGAAGACTACCCTTCCGCCTATATATAAATGAATCGAACTAAAAAATAGTAGATTCAATTGAACCTAATCAATTAACTCTAGATCACACAACACACACTAAGGCGAATTCAGGCTTTAGAGTCAGAATAGATATGATCTATTATACATGTATTTGCTCTTCAAAATTTCCTTTTTAGCATATATAAGTCATAAGTGATTTGATCAGAAAGCAACGAGTTAAGTTAAACTTACGGGCCCATACTAGATTTGATTATGAACTAATACAATATAGATTGCATTATTACACAACAAATATTGTATGTACATACCTTCTTCTTGTGATTTCTTTTCTCTTGGTGAATCTCTTGGTGATTGTTGATTATTGAAAAAAGTACGAGCTTTTCTAAAAGGAGTTGTAATTGTTTTGACCCAAGAAGTCATTTTTCTATTTTGACAAAGAGTTATATGTCCACACTCTCTATTTACAAAGAACACAAAAGGGTTTATATAGAATGTACATCTCACCTAGACTACAGTATTTTAAAAGGATAGTGTGGGAGCCATAATAGGGCAGGCAAGATCCGTTAGATAAGCTTTTATGTATCCTCACATCTCTCTCTTCTTTATATTTTTTTAATTATTCTATTCGAAGTTCATTGGCTCGATTAATTTGAATTTGTGTATGCAGTACGAAAGTTTATTTTTTTATATTGCATTCTTTACTATTAATTTTGTATTTACTTGAGCCGAGGGTTTACTGCAACAACTTCTCTACCTGCACTAGGTAGGCGTAAAGTCTGCATAAGCGTTACCCTCCCCAACAGAAGCATACACAGAAATTTTTGTTTGCGATGTCGTAATTTATAGAAGAACGGAAATAAATAAATTTAATTATCATATTTCTAGACAAGAATAGCCTTAGCCAATTGATTTAGTTGAGTTTGCAAGTTTTAGCAGAATTGTGCTACGTCAAGTTAGAAAAGTTCCCCAGTTAATTCGGCATAATCATAATTTTTAATCATAAAGGCTCTCTCAAATATTAGCCAAAAAATACATTTCGGCCAAAATCAAACACATTACCAACATGTCAGGAGATAATTTATGAGTTTTTGTACTTATTGGTTTCCTCATATTATTATTAATGTATATAGAAAGAGAGAGTGAAATTTTTCGATAAAGTGATGTCACGTGCACTGTTTCCTTGTACGTATGTTTGTCCAAAATATACTGGATATGTTGCATGCAATGCAGGTTCTATATAAGGATAAAACACCTACTATTAAGAAGTCCTCTACTTAGTTACAAACCTCGGTCTCGAGATTTCTGATTAAAATCGAAGGGATCTCGACCATTTCACCGCACCCCTTTCTCTCTCTTCTTTAATTATTTTTCTTATCTCTGCACTTCCCAGTTTTGTGCTGCCGACTGTTCTTCATAACCACATGGCTACGGAACCCTTCCACGTGAAGACATATTATCTTCTTGAATGTGACGTAAAATGATTTATGAGCCCAAAATATGATACAAACAAAATAACGTCTTGTGTGTACAACTTGTGTACTTTGTATTTTGACTTGACATTCTCTTATTTAATCATTTTCTATTATTAAAATCACATGGTGGTGATACCCTTGGTATTGATTATTTGAACCATGTTGACCTCCCTTATTTTTTCTGTTCCCATTCGATGTCTGATACGCCTGGAAATTTCATATTATGGAATAAAGTATTTCTTAATAAAGACAGACCGACTCCATATTCAGAACTTAAATATAAGATTTTTTATTAAGAATGAAGAAGTATTTATCACTTCACCACGCTGGTGATTTCGCTTGCTTTTATGCAAGTTGTTGATGGCTCCTACATTTTACCTAGGTTTCTAGAAAAATACACTTCTAATGATTTAAGGTTAATTTTGACAAGGTATTAGTTTGACGTCAACTCTATACTTTTGGTTAGAGGATAAAATTAGTACTTCATTCTCTTATTATTAGCACAAGACCCAAATTATAAAGGGGCTGCAAGCTCTAGAGAAGAAAGTGGCAGTGAAGTCACAAAAGTCGTGACTGAGTCTTGGTTGATTATAGCAAATTATAAAGTAGGTTTATGCTTTGCATTAAGTGTAAATATTGATGAGTGCACAACAAATGTGTAAAACTAAAGCTTGTACTTATCAAATATAATAAGTTATGACTACAGAGGCAGTTATAACATTTTTAGTATTGAGCCTATTATATTTTTAAGGTTATAGGTTCATATTTATTATTTTTATAATTTTAATGAATTTTTACTATATAAATTTTATTCCGCATAGAAAATTGTGTGTTCAATTGAATATACACTGCATCCGCCCATGTTTATGACTTCCTTTTTCGATTACACACTCAACTATTACGACCTTTTAAACTATGGATATATATAAGTATTCTTCTCGGTTATACTAATGTTGTTGGGAAAAAAGAAATGACCCTTTCCCGTAAATCCCGAGATCTCCGCCCCTTTTGTAAAGAGAAAAATTGAGAAATAAAAACAACACAAAAATTTAACGTGAAAACCCAAAATCGGGAAAAAACCACAACCGTTGTCAAAAGACAACAACCGACCACTATGTGAAAAATTCTTACAATCACATAAACCTCAGTACATTCTCCTAATAAAAAGTGTTAGAATTGCATTTGGTTTGGTACATTTGAAAACATAACTTAAGCCCCCTTATATAGGCAAGCCTCCAAGCTACTCTTCAACATTTTTCCAATGTGGGGCAATGACCATTCTCATTTTTAAGCAAAATCCCAACAAACTCCACCTTGATTAAAAATGATCATAGCAGCAGCTATCATACTCCACCATTAAGAGTATCGCCACTTAGAAAAAACCATTATAAGAATTTCCACTTCGCCTCATGTCGAAAAACACCTTGCTGATTATTATGGTGCAACCTCCACTATTGGCTCTCTTGGAAGTCCATCAGCTATCGACATAACTGTTTCATCACACACCTTACATTCCTGCCAAACCATGTGTAATTCCGCTATTAACCTCCCATCCTTCATCATGGCAAATAGCGGCATGCCATAAGGATGTACATGTCTTTGGGTCATATAGCGTCATATGGGTCCCTATCAAAGACCATATTAACAGCATCACTTGACTTGGAGCCTGTAGCCGAACCTGCTCCACCTGCTGGACAATCCTTCTTCATGTGTCCAGGCTCTCCACACTTCCAGCAAACAACATTCCGCTTCATGGGGTTCCTCTTTTCCTTTCATTTCCCGTAGCACATATACACACTTCCAGAAGAAGTATCCCTCCCATCTCCTTTGAGTCTTCTTTCTTCAGAGATGAGTGTGCTGATAACTTCTGAAAGATCCACCTGCTCCTTCCCATGAGCAATATTGGCTTTATGTGCGCAAAAGACGAAGGAAGAGACCAGACGAGCCTTAAGGCTTGATCCTCCTCATCTATCTTCATCCCAATAGCTTCAAGCTCAGAGACAATCCAATTGAGAACGCTCATATGATCCGAGATTTTAGTACCCTCACCCATACACAATGTATGGAATTGTTCCTTCAGGTACACCCGATTTGAGACTCCCGTTGTTTGATACAGCTTTTCCAACTTTTCCCATAGCTCCTTGGCCGTCGCAATTCCATGCACATTTGTAAGGACATTCTTTGCCAATGATAACCGTATCGCACTTGCAGCTCTCAAATCCAGATCATCCCATTGTTCATCTCTCTTGCTTGATGAATCATCGCTAGAACCTGCTTCTGGTTTTCCCTTCAGGGCCTTGTGTAGACCTGATTGAATCAATATATCCCTGACTTGAACTTGCCACAACCCAAAATTGATTCTTCCATCAAATTTCTCAATATCAAACTTGATGCTTCCCATTGTAACAGTATCGCTGACCAATATCCGTGGATGAAAAACACTTGCTTAGAACCTCGTCTATAGCTCGTGAACAACACACCAGGTAAGTTCCCAGGAAAGAGAGGTAGGTCCGGTGTGACCACTTAATTACCAAGTCTTTCCTAGCCAGAGCTTACCTAGACATGTACCTCCACACTTGATTCTAACCGCCAGAATTAACCACAAGCCTCGATACTCCAATTGCACCAACTTCCCCTCCTACACGCTTCTTGAACCAGAAAATCTTTTCTGATGTAGAAGATCAACCAAAGCTGCGACCACAGAGTATACTAAGATTCCCCCCTCAAGCTAGGTGACCTCGCTCCGATACCACTTGTTGGGAAAAAAGAAATGACCCTTTCCCATAAACCCCGAGATCTCCGCCCCTTTTGTAAAGATAAAAATTGAAAAATAAAAACAACACAAGAATTTAACGTGAAAACCCAAAACCGGAAAAAACCACAACCGTTGTCAAAAGACAACAACCGACCACTATGTGAAAAATTCTTACAATCACATAAACCTCTCCTAACAAAAAGTGTTAGAATTGCATTTGGTTTGGTACATGTGAAAAAATAACTTAAGCCCCCTTATATAGGCAAGCCTCCAAGCTACTCTTCAATATTTTTTCAATGTGGAACAATGACCATTCTCATTTTTAAGCAAAATCCCAACAAATGTATGATTAAGGAATCGTATTACCTTAATTAAGTTGTGAAGATTCTTCATCTAATCAATGATAGATACGAGGAGAAAAATTAACCATAAAATTAAGTCATAATATCCATCTAATTAAATCCAACTATAAGAAATTAAAGTTGCTCTATAATATGTTCCATTTGCTCTTTTTCACTGCTCCCTCCGGTCTATAATAATTATTTTTTCGTACATTGCCCTTAGAGTAACTAATATTGGAGTTTGTGTTAGGAGTGTCTATGTGAATAGATAGTAAAAGTTAATATGGTCAATTTTATTGTTAATTAATGTTAAAATATGAGTTTCTTAATCTGTGTGAAAACAACCAAAAATTCACTTATTGTGGATCGAAGGGAGTATCATTTTTGTACTAGTCATTTTATCGGGAGAAATTCAAAAATAACCAGATTTACAAGTGGTCGTTCAAAAATAGCTCAATTTTAAAAGTAATCGAAATAGCCACTTTTTATGTAAAGATAAATTTGAATGAAAATACGGTTCAAAATTCGGAAAAATACTCCAGCATAATATACTGGAGTTCCAGTATAATATACCGGTCCAACATAATATACTAGAGTTTGGAGCACCGGTACTCCAGTCTCTAGTATATTATACTGGGATATACAGGTGCATCGAACTCCAATATATTATGTTGGATCGGTCTTTGTTGCAGCAAAATAATGATCATTTTTCATTAATTTGGTAAATGCTGACTATTTTTAAATGATCAATCCAAAAATTGGCTAGACCGTGATATTTTTAACCATTTTATCCTAGCGATAAAATGGACATAATCTTACCGTTCAGATGCGGATGTAGGCATGATCTACACATTTAACTGAACATATGATTTTCACCTCGAACTATATATGTAAATATAACAGAAAAAAATTTAACATGTATATATGTATGTATATAATTAAATCATATATTTATTTTGAATGTACTTGCTCTAAATCGATCGAAGATAGAGTAGTCTTTTTTTGCTTCTAGAGGTTTTCCTGGTCTCATCTTTAATCTACTAGAGAAACTTTATTTTTCTTAGAATTTTTGGTGGATAGTGAATAATCAATAGTTAAAAGATAATGTTGGGTTAAATCTATAGAGTATTTATGGTAGCTCAAGCTCGCAACTAATTTATTTTTGTGTATGTATTTCCAAGCTCGTAAGGTAATTGCAAATTGCCCCATATTAATATTGTCTGTTTTAGGTTAAATCTACACCATTTTTCTTAAAATACCTTATATTACATGCAAGAGATTTCTCCACCTTATATATATACTCTCAATATTTTACTACTAAACAAAACTTTGTTCATATGTCCAACAAATAAAACAACAGACGACATATGGAAACTATACCCAAATAATGTAGGGTTGAGTTATAATGTAATATATTAAAAAGTATTTCTATATATATGTTATTGAGGCTCACATGACTCTGTTCTGAGTTGTATAATTTCCATCATGAGGAATATATGTTTAATATTCCATGAGAATCTTAAATGCAGGCACATAAAATATTAAATATTACTTTATGCTGAATTCATTTATCTTGTATTCTGAAAATGCGAGCCCTGGTTATTGGTTGAATGAATCTGATCGTAATTTTGATGGTGGTAAAATTGAGGTCCATAAAATTAATTCTATATACTTTTCAGTGTAGCATGTTAGAACAAATATAGAATCACGTTAGCTTCTGAAAATCCATGTTCTTGATACCTTGTGTATGTGATGCCTCGTTTGTCACGTCTAATGATAGAGATGCAAAGATGGGGTTTGTTTATTTTTGGGTAAACAATGATGTATACTCGCTTGAGCCACACTAAAGCAAGGGGTGTCAAGCGATACCTCTTTACCGGATATACTATTTTACTAGATAATTTTTTTAATTTAAGTATATTTACTATATGTTGACTCTCTTGACTTTTCGATGTATTTAATTATTTATATTTTGACATTCCTTGATGAAAAATTTGGATCCTCCACTGCTTTGGCGGGTACGAGAAGAGGTAGAGGACGATCTAAGAAGTATTGGGGAAGAGGTGATAAGGCAGGACATGACGTGGCTTCAGATTTCTGAGGATATGGCCCTTGATAGGAATGTGAGGAGGTCGAGCATTAGAGTTGTAGGTTTGGAGGTAGTTGAGCATTTTTCTGCTTTGTACCGGTGTGAGGCTAGTCTGATAGGGTTTTATCTTTAAACTGCTAGTGGTTAATGTTGATCCCATTAATCTTTCATTTTTTTCATAGTGTCGGGCCCTTTTTACTGGGTATTATTATTGCTTTTCATCTATTTTCTAGTTCTTATGATGCTGTTATTATTTCTATGGTTTCTAGTGATGGTACATATATATTTACTCTTTTTATTTTCTTGAGCCGATGGTTTATCGGAAACAACCTTTCTACTCCCTAGGGTATGGATAAGGTCTACGTACATACTGCTTTCTCCAGATCCCAGTTGTGGGATTTTACTTGATTGTTGTTGTTGTTGTTGTTGTATTGTGTACATTTTTATATGTTATATACAAATTTTATTTTAAGACTACCAAATATAAATAATTTCGGTCGCACGCTAAAACTGATCTTTACCCTTTATCTTTTAGGGATTTCTTATTTTATAGGTGTAATAAAACTAGTAAAGAGACTTACAACATGTCTTCTTAGCGGGGGATTTGCATCTATACCATTTTGGGTCACGTTTTAATTTGTGTCCGTTTTGTAAAAAGTGCAAGCGTACCCACTTTTTCGTGTAACTTCAGCATACGGGGCTGAAGTAGCAAAGGCAATCATGCAAAACTTCACCATTCTAGTAGACAGACCTGAAGTAGCAAAGGCAGTACTGAAGTTTTTTTGTCCTGGATAAGATGCTGAAAGTTATTTAGTTCAGTTGTAAAAATTTAAGCATTAAAATAGCTGAAGTTCTTTTTTTATCTGGATTCATTCGTTTTGTCATAAAGCTTTTTAAAAAACTTCAGCAGAAGATGGTGAAGTTAATTATTTAGTTTATTGTAAAAATTTCAGCACTAAATAAGCTGAATTTTTGTTTTTGTCATATATAAACTTTTCCAAAAATTTCAGCAGAAGATGCGGCAGTTATTTAGTTTATTTCTAAAAATTTCAGCACTATATAAGCTGAAGTAACATTTTGCAGGAAGAGTAAAATATAAATGGCAAAGCTTAAGTTCTATATGTAAAAATCGAATCAACACTGAAATATTTCACAAATTTCAAGTCAGCAATCAGTTATCCTATAAATATTACACAAAACGCTAATAATACAAAAATTTTCGTACTGACACTGCAACACATTAAGTACTTTACCATTCACACAAGTACAAAGGCAAGAGAACTGTGATCTTCCTCCTCAGTCATCTCCTTAAATAAAAAAAAAATTGATATTATTCTCCTGATATGTTAGTACTACTATTATACGGAAATAAACTCCAAATATACTGATGCAACTATTGCATTCACCTAATGTAAAAATTATACCAATATAATATTAAAGGCAGAATGAAAATTTCCGTTAAGATGGTGGTAGTATTAGAGAATTAATAATAGTGCTTTTCAGTTGTTAAATAGAAGAAGAATAAGAAAAAGGAGTAGGAGGAGAAGGATGAGGAGAAATATGCTGAAGTTGTTTAAAAATTAGGTATAAATTAGAAAATTTTTAAAAAATAGATATACGTTAAATAGGATCGACCAAATAGAATACCCTGTGTAATTTTTATCTTCTTAGCGGACGAACCATCTGCAGTAATTTGACCGGAAGCAGATCATCTGTAGCAATTTGATCAGAAGCATATTATCAGCAGCAATTCAACTCAAATTATAGGTCATTAGGAATCCTCATGTGGCGGATGAATCCCTTTATTTTCACAACCTAATTAACCTCATATTTGGATGCAAAAAATTAATTCAAGCTGACCTCTCTTATGAATACGAGAATTTCCTAACACCATAATGGTATGTAAAAGGGGCCGGCTAATTATTAATTAGCTAATATCCTTGGGGTATTTGCATATATATTCGTTTTTTTGTCACGTTTTAACTTGTACCCGCTTTGCAAAAAAAAATACAAGCGTACCTGCTTTTTCGCATAACTTCAGCATACGGGCTAAAGTAGTAAAGCCAATCACGCAAAACTTCAGCATTCTAGTAGCCGGGCCAGAAGTTCAACTCTAAAGCTGAAGTTTTTATTTTGTAACTGGCAAACTTCAGCTCTAGGTCTAAAGTTTTTATTTTGTAACTTGAGAACTTAAGCTCCGTTGAGCTACAAGATTATTTAGCTTCAAATCCTATACACATACATTAAGTTTCTGATGTATATTTAATGCATATTTCTTGTATATCATGTATATCTTGTAGTTGGGCTAGAATGTATGTTTGAGCCCATTTTTTTTGTTTGGTTTTAGTTCTAGCCCGATTTGGCCCACTTATGTATTATATACACCGATCCCTTTTGGATTAAGGGGTCAGTCGGATATTTTTCATTTGAGAAGTTCTTTCCCTTTCTCTGAAACTCTCTCTAGAAGCTTCCACCTAACCAACTCATCTTCATCGTGTTCTTCAATTTTCGTTTGGATTTCTTGATGTTTTCATGGTATCAGAGCAGGACGATGATCCGACGATACTTTCCTGCATCTTGTTATCTCAGTCGAAATCTCGTTGGAAATTTTTGGGTGTTTTTGAGATATTTGGTCAGTGATGATTCCGATCTAAACCGGGTGTTGTTCTGAGACTTTTATCACGATAACTGGTTTCATCTTCATTACTCGGACATTTTGGGTTGCTTTTCCGACGTTCTCGAGTCGATTCCGGCGAGGCTTCAGATTTGAGGGTTTCTGCTGTTCGGAACTGGGATTTTTCTGTTAATCGAAGGCCGATCTTCTCCGGTCACGAAGAAGGAGGGTAAATCTGTTCCTATTTTAGGTGTTATATGATTTGCATGAAGTTTTTGATACAACTTTAGTTTTTCAAAATACTTGCAGAGATTATATTTTGACTTTGAACTCATTGTTCTTCATGACTGCTAACATGAGTACTAATACAACTCCTGTTGATCCTACCAGTCCCTTATTTGTTTACTCCTCTGATGTTCCTGTGTTTATCTTGTGTCCACTCCCTTCTCTGGTAGTGGTTATGGGGGTTGGAGAAGGAAAATGATTGTAGCGTTGTCTGCTAAAAATAAAATTGGCTTTGTTGATGGTATGTTCCAGACCAGACACTAATGTGGCTGAACAAAAGTTATGGGACAGATGTAATAATATAGTGATATCCTGGTTGACTGCTTCCTTATCCCCTCAAATAGCTGAGAGTGTGCAGTATTCTGATACTGCACAGAGCATATGGGCATAGCTCGCAGCTAGATATGGTACTGCTAACAGAACCAAAATGTTTGAACTAAAAAGATAACTCTCTCGTACCTGTCAAGGATCTCTAGATGTAGCTTCATATTTTAACAAATTTAAAGGACTGTGGGATGAATTAGGAACAATGTGTGCAAACAACGGACAAAGATGCATTTGTCCTGCCAGAAATGGCATCATGCAGGAAGATGATGAGAATAAGGTGTTTCAGTTCCTTATGGGCCTTAATGAAGCATACATGGGGGTAAGGAGTAACCTACTGATGATGCAGCCTCCTCCTACCCTTGACAATGTCTACAATATGGTCCTCAATGATGAGAAGCAGAGACAAGTCTAGTCCCTTTCTCGGTTTAATCCAGACTCTATGTCTTTCAATGTCCACACAAACAAAAATTCAACTGGATTCAATAAGGCCACAGTGCCTAATTCTTCTCATTTCAGACAAAGAGTTAACTTTGACCAAGCTAGAGACTCTTTGTTCTGTAGATACTGTAAGAAATCTGGACACTTAATTGATAAGTGTTACAAGATTCATGGGTATCCACAAAGTACAACATTTAACAAGGGGAGGAGACCTGCTGCCGCTCATCTAACCGCTGGTGTGGATTTCTCTTCTTCTGAAAGAAATATGTCTGTTCCTCATGGAAATCCTCCTGAAAGTCATCAACCTGTTCCACACATTAATGGCCAGAGTTCTGTGATACCTGGGTTGAGCAGACAACATTATGAACAATTGATGACTCTGCTGCAACAAACTCAGTTAGGGGACTCCACTGCCCAGTCTCCTCCTCCCATGTATGCTGCCAATTTTGCTGGTACTATGCTATTTGAGAGCCCTGTTTCTGATTCCAAATTTTGCATGTTAACTCACATTAATTCTTCCACCTGGATAATAGACTCAGGGGCAGCTAACCATATGACCTTTAATAAAGATTTACTCTTCAATCTCACACCTTTAACTGTACCCTATCTTGTCACTCTTCCTAATAGATATAAAGTGAAAGTGACATGCACAAGATCTTTTGCATTAAATCCATTCATCACTCTTCATGATGTCCTACTTGTTCCTTCTTTCAAACACAACTTGATTTCTGTCCACAAGTTAGTAAAACAGTTGCATTGCATAGTATTGTTCACTGCAACTTCCTGTTTCCTTAACATGTTACAGGCCCATTCTCTGAGGATGCCTCTGGATCTTGGTAAAGAGGAGGCTGGTCTGTACAAGCTTGCTTGGGTGCCACCTTCCTCTTCTTCTAATTGTTGTTCTTCTGTTTTTGTATGTTCTTCTTCTTCTAATTCTTGTAAACCTGTCTGTTCTAGTCATCAAGCTGTTAGTTTACCTTTGAATGTAAACAGTTCCATGTGTAATAATACTGTTGCCACTGACATGAATTACATTTGGCATTTGAGGTTGGGTCACATCCCTTTTGCAAACATGAAACACATTTCTGCTTTATCTTTTCCATTTGCTTCCAAACAGCCTTTTCAGTGTTCTATCTGTCATATGGCCAGGCAAACTAGACTTCCCTTTCCTGAAAGCACAACTAGTACATCTAGACCTTTTCAATTGATTCATGTAGATACTTGGAGACCTTATCACACTCCCACCTCTTCTGGCTCTAGATATTTTCTCACAATAGTTGATGATTTTTCTAGAGCAACCCGGACACATTTGTTGGGGTCTAAAAGCAATGTTTTCTGCATGCTTCAATCTTTTCTCTGTATGGTTAAGACCCAGTATAATGCTACTGTTCAAACTATTAGGAGTGACAATACTTTAGAATTGGGATCTAGTATTGCTGGTGCATCCTTTTTTAGCCAACATGGCATTATACACCAAACCACTTGCCCACATACTCCTCAACAGAATGGTGTTGTTGAGGGGAAACATAGAACTCTTCTTAAAACCTGTAGAGCTTTAGTTTTCCAATCTGGTTTACCTGTCTCTTTCTGGGGAGATTGCCTATTAACTGCTACCTATCTTATTAACAGAATACCCTACAGGCTTCTTCATGGTAAGTCCCCTTATGAAATCTTGCATAGTAAGGCACCCACTTACTCTCATTTAAAGGCTTTTGGCTGCCTTGCCTATGCTACTGTCCCAATTCCTCAAAGGGACAAGTTGAAACCTAGGGCCATTTCATGTGTTTTCCTGGGGTATCCTTTTGCTAAAAAGGGTTATAGACTGTATGATCTCAGTTCCAAAAAGTGCTTTGTGTCCAGGGATGTTGTCTTTCATGAAACTTCTTTTCCTTTCAAATCTGTTTCTTCTGTCACCTCCACTCCTCCTGGTACTCCTTCTTCTTTTCATTCTGTTCCCCCCTTGAGCATTCCCTTTCTGAGCCAGATTTCTCTATTCCCATCTCTTCCTCTCCACCTTCACCTTCTGTTCCAGATTCTCCTTCTTCCTATCCAATTTCCAGTCCTCCTTTCAACCCTGACATTTCACCTCCTGCCGTACCTTCTTCCACATCAACTGCTGTTCCCAGGAAATCTGGAAGACAGCACAATCCTCCTTCTTACCTTAAGGATTATGTTTGCTATCTTCCTGCTTTCTCTGGGTCTTCTTCTCCTCCTCTGGAGACTGAACCTCTTTATTACTCTCAAGCTGCATCAGTTCCAATATGGCAGGATGCCATGAGAAAGGAGTTTGATGCTTTGGATGCCAACTGTACCTGGGACATTGTTCCCCTTCCTTCTGGTAAGAAACCCATTGGTTGCAAATGGGTTTATAAGATTAAGTATAAGGCTGATGGTAGTGTTGAAAGGCACAAAGCCAGACTTGTTATTAGAGGGGATACTCAAATTGAAGGGGTTGATTTCACTGACACTTTTTCTCCTGTGGTTAAAATGTCCACTGTGAAGTGTCTTATTGCAGTGGCTGTTAAGAAGCATTGGAAACTTTTCCAACTTGATGTTAACAATGCTTTCTTGCATGGTGATTTGGATGAGGAGGTTTATATGAAGCTTCCTCTAGGTTTATCTGTTTCTGTCTCTTCTTCTGATTCTGTTTCCTCTGAATCTCCTCCTCTTGTCTATTAGTTGAAAAAATCTCTCTATGGGTTGAGGCAGACATCCAGACAATGGTACGCTAAGCTTTCTTCTGCCCTTTATTCCAGAGGCTATACTCATTCTCTGAATGATTATTCTCTGTTTATCAAAGGCCAGCCTGGTTGTCTGGTTATTGTAGCAGTCTATGTGGATGACATTATCATCACTGGGGATGACAATGATGAGCTATCTGACCTGAAGCTGTTTCTGGATGATCAGTTCAGGATCAAAGACCTTGGGTCTTTGAATTATTTTCTGGGCATTGAGATGTCTGTAGTTCCTGGTGGGATGCTCCTTAATCAGCATAAATATGTTTCTGACCTATTGCATCAGTTTGACTGTATGAATGTTTCTCCTGTTGTTTGCCCTTTGGATATTAATGTAAAACTCCATGCTGATTCTGGAGACATTCTCTCCTCCCCTGATCAATATAGGAGCATTGTTGGTAAGCTCTTATTTTTGACTCACACCAGGCCTGACATCTGCTTTGTTGTTCAGATCTAAGTCAATATTTGAAGTGTCCCAGAGCCCCTCATATGACTGCTGCTTTACATGTTCTCAGATATCTTAAAGGGTCTATGCATTTGGGTCTGTTCTATTCTGACACTTCTGATTTCTCTGTACATGCTTATTCTGACAGTGATTGGGCTGCCTGTCCAGATACTCGCAGGTCTGTGACTGGTTTTTGTGTTATTTGGGGTGGATGCTTGATTAGTTGGAAGTCTAAGAAACAACCTGTAGTCTCTTTATCCTCTGCTGAAGCTGAGTATAGGGCTCTCAGTAAGGTAGTTGCTGAACTGTCTTGGCTTTCCAGATTGCTCACTGACGTTGGTGTTTCTGTTTCTCTCCCTTTTTCTGTTTTCTGTGGCAATCAGGCTGTTATCCATATTGCCAAAAATCCTGTTTTTCATGAGCGGACCAAGCATATCGAAGTGGATTGTCATTTTGTGCGTGATTTGCTGGCTGTTGGGCTTATTACTCTCTCTCATGTCTCAACTTCTCGTCAGTTGGATGACCTTCTCACCAAACCACTCCCTGGCACCATTCTGCATCCCTTGCTGGTCAAGTTGAAGGTGGTTTCCCCCTCCTACTTGAGGGGGGGGGGGGGTGTTGAGCTACAAGATTATTTAGCTTCAAATCCTATACACATATATTGAGTTTCTGATGTATATTTAATGTATATTTCTTGTATATCATGTATATCTAGTAGTTGGGCTAGAATGTATGTTTGAGCCCATTTTTTTGTTTGGTTTTAGTTCTGGCCCGATTTGGCCAACTTGTGTATTATATACACCGACCCCTTTTGGATTAAGGGGTCAGTCGGATATTTTTCATTTGAGAAGTTCTTTCTCTTTCTCTGAAACTCTCTCTAGAAGCTTCCACCTAACCGACTCATCTTCATCTTGTTCTTCAATTTTCGTCTGGATTTCTTGATATTTTTCAAGCTCTAGAGCTGAAAATTATATCTTTGTAACTGGGGAACTTCAGCTCTTGTACCTCTTCTCTAAAAGTTAAAGCTCTTGCACCTCTTCTTGAAAAGTTCAGATCAACTGTTGGAAAGAAGGCATATATGGCTGTATCAGGACGCAATTTTTGCACTTGGGAAGATGCTGCTACAGCTTTGAAATGGCCAAAGGTAGTCTGCAAAGAAAGTAGATTCAAGATTATGGATATAGGAGTTGGTGGCTTTATCACGAATTTCAAATTCAGAGGTGCCTGTTGTTCAAGCAGTGTACATTAGCATGAAAGAACTTATCAAAATTCATAATATTAGCCTGGTGATAACAGTAGCTGATGCTGACTCTACTGTGAAGAAACCTCTAAATATGGCTAATACTACTGTGATTTTACGCCTAATATTTCCCTTCCCTTTTGTCTACACTTGACTCACATTTTTTACCAATGTATTGTAGAGCCATGTTGAAGTCATCGTTGTAGAAGAAGAAAGAAGAAAACGAAGGTGGAAGATAAAGGGGTTTGAAGTTGTTTAAAAAGTGAGTACAAGTTAATAAAATTTTAAAAAAATTAAGTATAAGTTAAATGAAGGTGGCCAAATAGGACGCCCCGTACAACTTTTACGCATAGTTATAGATGTACTAGGCCCAAAAGATTAATTGTAACCAATAATAGGAAAAGCTAAAATAGGTATTCTTTTACTAATGAAATTTCATGTATCATCTCAAGATTTCTGGTGGAATTGATAAGATCTTAATTAAAAATCTCAAGTTCAAGTTTCGTGATGTAAAAATTTCAAATAAGAAATATTTTTTTAAATGAATTTTATATAATATAAATTTAAATTGATCGGAATATCAAAACAAATATTAAAAAAAAACAAATAACTTCATACATGTGAATATGTCATGTGGAAGACATGTAATTGGGAAGGAGGGACAAGATCTTTGATATCCCTTGTTTCAGAAGGCTGTTCTTCATCTAGATAAGTTAATCTAGCTTTTCATTACTATATCAGTTTGTTTTTCGATTATTTTAGCGTTAAATAGTCCCATTATTTAAATGAGTTTATGTGCCTTGGAACTATACATTTATTAGCGTTTGATAGTGTAAATTATACTTATACCATCAAATCACTTATAGAATAATTAGAGGTAATCATATTTAACAAGCATTGACCAGTAATATATAAAAATATAAGTGACATGCTATAACATATTAAATTGTGTAAATAATGTAAAAGAAACTTTACACTATCAATGTATGTAATATAACTTAGATTAAAGTTGTATATATAAGTAGTAATTTGGATAATCTGATAATAATTATTTACACTAGTAATACGTATAACTTAAAGTCTATTTTTAAGACTACTCTATTAAGTCAAATGGTTTTAGAAACTAGTCGCAACTTGGAATATACTATAGTCAAATTTGGAATATTATCAAGCTTCTCTATAAATTAATGTTTTCTTAGGTATTGATTATGTCTAGTTTAATTACTTAGATAGAAAGAATGATGTGATGACCCAAAGGGTCATCTTGATCTGTTTTAGAATTTCATAATGTGTCAAGGCCTTAAAACCTCATTTCATCTCTCATCAATTTGTGTGTACAGTCTGGGTGTATTTTGCGAAAAGCCTTTATGTGAAAGATTAATAAAATAATAATTTTTGACATAAAAAGTTGATTTTTATTGACTTCGGTCAACATTATGGATAAACGGGTCCGGATCCTTATTTTGACGGTTCCGGTAGGTTCGTACTAAAATATGAGACCTGGGCGTATGTCCGGAATCGAATTACAAGGTCCAAGGAATTAAAGAAATTGATTAATGATTGATCTCGTTGGTATCATGCCCATATTTTGGTTCCGGAACCCGGTACATGTCTAATATAATATTTAAGTCATGTCTGTGAAATTTAATAAAAACGGAGCTTATTTGACGTGATTCGGAACTTGGGTTGAGAAAATAGAAGTTTTAAAACTATCTTGAAAATTTCATGCAATTTGGTGCTAAATTCATTGTTATAAGTGTTATTTTGGCGATTTGATCGCGCGAGCAAGTTCGTATGATGTTTTAAGACTTGGCTGCATGTTTGTCTGGAACCCCGAGGGCTCGGGTGATTTTTGGATAGGCTGTGGAGTGATTTGGACATTTTGCTGGTATGCTTCAGGTCTGCAGACTTCGCACTCGCAAATGCGAGCATCGCATTTGCGAAGATGTTTCGCATTTGCGATCAGAAGAGCTGGAAGGGGACCTTCGCAGTTGCGAAGCTCAGTGTCTCAATTGCGATAAGAACATGCCGCATTTGCGAACATTTATTCGCATTTGCGATGCTAGCAGGCCAGGTCATTCTTCGTATTTGCAAAGTAAAGTTCACGTTTGCAAACCTTTGATCATAAATGCGATACCTGCAACTGTTCAAAAACAATTTTGGATGAGATTTTTCATTCATCTCTCATTTTTTAAAACCTAAACTTCAAGAGGCAATTTTCCAAAGGCTAATTCTTCCACAAATCATAGGTAAATGATTCTTAACTCATTTCTTTTTACAAGATTTCATCTTAGAATCTAGGGTTTTTTATGGTGGAATTTGGGATCCTTGGAGTATAACTTAGTAATTTTGAAATTTGGGAATTTCGACCTCAACTTGAGGTTGGATTCCAACACCAATTGTATATTTGGGCTTATGGGTGAATGGGTGAATGAATTTTAGTCCGAACCTCGAGTTTCGACCATGTGATGCAGGGATCAGTTTTTGAGTTTTTTGGGGAAATGTTGGAGAATTTATAATTTTGCATTGGAATTGATTTCTTTAGCGATAATTTATGATATTAAGTTAATTATGACTATATACAAGTGGATTGGAGGTGAAATCGAGAGGTAAAATGGCACTTGAGCTTTGAATTTGCTGTTGGATTAAGGTAAGTATTTGGTATAACTTTGACTCGATTAATTATGGATTCCAAACTTAATTTGCTATGTGAAATTCCATGTGTGTGGAGTATAGGTGTGGTGATGAGTACGTATATGCCGCTAAATTATTTGTTTAGCTTGTTCCCTTCCTAGTTCCCAATATATTGTCATCCTATCTTAATTGCTACATGCTTATTGATGCTTCTACGTCTAATTGCTTCTTGTTAGATGTAGTTTCCTCTATTGCAGGTATTAATTGTTCTGTAGTTTCATTGTATTACATAATTAGTTTAAGTTGCTTTATTGATGTTTCATAACACTTTTTGGTTGGTCTTGTTGTGTAGTAATAATTGATGAGATTTTATAATTATGTAGATTTTCGTTTGATTTGGTTGAGGCATAAATATAGTTGAGGTTTGAGTTAAATTGTGAAATACGTAGTATTATTGTATGATTGGTACTGCTATAGTGAGATCGGGTTGCGCGCCGCAATAGGAGAAATAAGGATAAAATGTGATTGTCTGGTGGGATGGGGTTGTGCACCGCAAGTAATATGGGTGGACAGGTTGGATCGGGTTTCACGCTGCAACAGGAGGAATAAGGGTAATATATTGAGGAGTAATAAGGGTGAACTGGTGGAATTGGATTGCACGCTGCAACAAGAAATAATAAGGGTGAATGTTCATATTGTTACTGATTTTATGGTGGGATCGGGATGCGCTTCTCATCATTTTATTTTTAGTGTATTTTTCCTCCACTGTAATTCTGTTTTGTAGCATTGTAACTCTTTTAAGGATTGGTTATAGCTGAGTACTGGCAAGATAATTGAGATCCGTATTTATTTATTTTTACTGTGAATTACTGTTCCATTTCGTTCCATATTTTCTTTTACTTTATTATCAATTGTATGTAGGGTATATTGAAAATGCCCCGATTTAGCCTCGTCACTGCCTCGTTGAGATTAGGCTCGGCACTTATCAGTCCATGGGGTCGGTTGTATTAATACTACACTCTGCACTTTCTGTGCAAATTTTGGAGCTGGTTGTGGCGGATCGAGAGGTCGGTCGCAAGCATTCATCAAGGAGACCCAAGATAGTCATGTAGGCTCTACATCCCCTCCTATGTTCTAAATTTCTGTTTTATTTTCTTTTGAAACAGATATACTTTTCTTTTAGACCAATACTTGTAGATATTCGTAGAATGTTTGTGAGTTGTGACACCATTTTTTGGGTGGTAGCTGTTTCAGTTTTGTTAATAGTATAAGGAAAATCAGTTCATTATGTACTTCCATTTTTATTTTCATTGATTGAGTTTTGTTAAATTTAATTACAAAATGTAAAGAGAAAAAAGGTGAATAGAACTTTAACGTTGGCTTGCTTAGCGAGTGTGATATTAGGCGTCGTCACAGTTCTGATGATAGAAAATTCGGGTTGTAACAAATGAATTCATTAATTAAACAATTTTAATGAGGCATAGTATTACTTGATTGGAAAAAATTTACCCGCACAAGGTGTTTACACCAAACCAATAGATACATGGCATGTGTCTTGCATATGCACTTCAATCATTTAACCATGATAAATTATATGCATTCTCAACTAATTCAATTAATTAATTATAGTAAATTGATATAATTTGGTATAAACACCCGATCTCGATTTCCTTTGTTTTCTGTAACATAACCCCAACTTATTTATATGAGTCGGTGTCTTTTCAATTAGCTTGTCCATCTTATACATATTTTTCGTAATTATGGCCTGCAAATTTAATTAGATGCGACAAAACATAATAAGAATACACATATTATGTCCTTCAATTTGTGGTCAAAGTGCTAACCGAATCTTTAACTGAACTTTTAAACTTATATCAAGTTCATTGTGTGGTGTAAATTGTATTGGCTTTAATAAAGAAAGAATAAAGTACTATTTAATACACTAATCAGGAGAGCTAATTCTGACGTTAATTTATTATTACGTATAATAATATGTCCGGAGATACTGAACAATTCTTGATTGACGAGTTCTAGCCATATTTTATTGGAAAAATTACACAGTATAATCGCTCCAAAAAATAACAGCAAGCAAAATACATAATTTTTTTTATGTATTAATGTTTAATATACATTTTTTTTATTTTTATCTTTTTGTATATTTGAATAACAAATGTAATTATTTTTGATTGAGTGGTCAAATATGTAATTTACCCTTTTTTTTACTAAGGATGTTACCCGAACAATCGACCAGATTCAATGTTATTTTTTAGTCGATATACATAAATTATTCATTAATTATACATAATTATACACATATATTATACATTCGCTACTTTTATTTAATTTAAGAAATTAGGTGACTGCCATTTGAGTTAGTTCTTTCTTTTTTATATTTTTTATATGCACAAAGTGGGAACCCCAAAAATATGGAAATAAGCATAAAAGAAGCATGCCCAAGTAAAAAGAGTATGGCTGGCAATTTGAGCCCAAACTCATTTAATTTGTCCAACTAACTTAGAGATTAATGGGTTGAGCTATAACAATTTAACTCATGGGTCAATTTGGGTTGAGCCCAAGTTAACCCATTATTTTTTATAGCTCATTATGACCAGTTAACAGCCCAAATACAACCCATGAAACTCACTCACAACACTCAACCCAATTTATCTAGAAACTTACTTAGTTGTACCAATTTTTTTTTTTGTATTTTTAATCTATTATTTTGTTTTTCTACACCACCCATCCACTCACCCTAGCCCTACCTCCACCCCCACAAAAAAATATATATATTTTTTAATTTTTTTGTGTTTCTGCGCCACCCACCCTCCCTCATAACCCCTACCCCCAATCCCCCCAAAACCCTAAAAAATTTTACTTTTTTTTTTGTATTTTTAATTTTCTGTTTTTTTTATGCACCACCCACCCTACCCCCACCCCCGCCCCCACCCCCAGCACAAACCCCCTAAAAGAATTTACTTTTTTTTTGCATTTTCAATTTTCAATTTTCTATTTTTTTTTTAATTTTTTTTGCACCCCACCCACACAAACCCCCTCAAAAAATTTTTTTACTTTTTTTTTTTTGTATTTTTAATTTTTAATTTTTTTATTTTTATGCACCTCTCACCCTACCCCACACCCCATTCCCCTATCTATAAAATATTTTTCAACTTACATTTTTTAAGGTAAAATATTTTTTTATGCAAGATTAGCATGTTTTAAAACTTGGGTCAAGTTGGACGGGTTGGGTTATAACACATTGTTTAGTCCATTTTGACAGAACCCATCTTAACTCAAATATACTTTGGGCTGGGTTAGACAATGACCCATTTATTACCTAATCCATCTTGATCCGCCCAAATTCAGCCCAACCTGCCCATCTATCACACCTAAAAAAGAAATACAACAGAAAAGACAGAATAAGCTCAGGCCCATTAATTAAATATGTTAAATGGGCTCACTGCTGAGAACAATTGTCTCAATAGTAAGCCCAGGCCCAAATGATAAAAGGACCCCCAAATCTAGCCCATCTCCAGAAGTCTTCCGCCCATCTTGGCATATTTCTTTCTAATCTCATCCAATATCAATAGGGCTATCAAATTTGGCCCAAACTTAAATAATTCGTTTAAAGTTGATGAAAGTTGAATGAGTTGGACTATGAACTAAATTTTAGTCTATTTTAACTCAGCATAAATAATTTTTGAACGAGTCAAATGATCAGTTTAATTATTGACTCAATTCATTAAAATTGATTAGTCAAGCGCCCATGTTAGCTTATGATTTTTTCTATTTGTGATGGAGGATTGTTTGCACGAGTTGGCGATTGATAATATACAAACATATAGTATTCATTTATTAATTTTTTTACAAAATATTTTTCAACCGATATATTTATTTATAAGTCAATCTAGAATAAATGAGAAACAACATATTATAATAAGTTATTTTGTATGGAATATTATTAAAATTATATTAGTGTATTAGCGTATATAACTTAAAGCATATAAGCATAAAGAATTTAACTTAAATCATATAAACATAAAGAATTTAACTGATATATATTGATAGTGTAAATTTTGTAAATTTTGTAACAGACTATCTTTTCCCTAGCTATCATATAACTTTTATTTGTTATATTAAATAATTTGTACTCTTATTTTATGAAGACTTATTAATATTTTCTAAGTGATTCCGTATATAATTCAAACCCATATATTAAGGCCCCGTTTGTGCATAAAGTTTTTCTTTTTTTAAAATTTTTTTTGTTTTTCTTAAAAAATATGTTTATCCATGAAATTTTGTAAGTTTTTGAAAAAATTTGAAAATGAGTGATTCAAAAACCAAAATTCACTTTTTCATGTAAAATACATATCTAAACAAAATTTTAAATACCAAATTTTATCTTTTAAATTTAACTATAAATACTACTTCGTCTGTTCCAGTTTATGTGAACCTATTTTATTTTCCATCCGTTCCAATAAAATAAACCCTTTCTAAATTTGAAAATAATTTAGGTTAAACTTACAATTCTACCCGTAATAAGAATCTTTTATATCCACACAAACACTCTAAATCCCCTTTAACTTGTTTAGAACCATAAATTTTAATAATCTTCATTTTTTTCTTAATCTCCGTATCTAGTCAAATAAATTTACTATAAATTAAAACGAAAGAAATATATTCTTAACACTTACTAAGTACCCTTAAATTTTTACCTCTATGGAATCTGAGAAAGGAACAGTGAAAATAAATGGTGTCTTAAACTGGAGCATCACATGTATCTGCTACTGGATAGACATTGTTTGCATTTAACAATATAAAATCCAAAGAAGAAAAAGTAGCTAACAATTAAAAGTACCGCAGAAAGTGACAAGTGTCCCTCCACGTGTTAACATTTAAAGCAATTAAGCTTGCCACGTACAATTGCACTTATTGTCTATATATGTTATATATACACCACCTTTGGATTTTTGTCCTTACATAAATTAAGAAAAAGAATTAATTCTGGTCTAATTTTGCAAATCTGTGGAAGGAAATACAAGAAAAAATGGCTAGGACAGTGGCAAGAAGTGTTGCAGCTCCATTACTGTTTCTGAATTTAGTAATGTATTTTATTGTTTTAGGTTTTGCTAGTTGGTGTCTTAACAGGTACATTAATGGCCAAACTAATCATCCTAGTAAGTTCTCCACTCTTCTCTTAGCCCTTTAAAAATAGGATTTTTTACACAAATAATCAGTCGGTGATTTACTGTTTATTTTTTTTAGTCGGTATATATAAATTATATATGAATTATGCATAGTTATATACATATTACTATATTTTTCGGATATTTTTAGTTTAAACAGTTGTATTTTTTTAGTTTTAGTGTTTATATACCTTGGGTAGTTTTAATTTAAGCAGGTGAGTGAACGACTACATGTTTATGTTAATTCTTCATTGAATATTGGTCAAGGACAAGTTGTGTACTATTACGAGAAGCCTGCTTATTGTTTTTGTGCTAGTTGTATGCGTTGATTTTTGATTGTTCCTAAGCATAGAAATTAAAGGACACTTGATTTATTTTATTTTTGTAAAAAGAATACTGATAATATATTTTCTTAATATTTGGAGGTTTTGGTGGAAATGGAGCGACAATGTTCTTTTTGGTGTTCGCGATACTGGCGGCCGTCTTGGGAATAATATCGAAATTTATGGGCGGAAATCATCTGAGGGTATGGAGAAATGACAGTCTTGCTGCTGCTGGTTCATCAGCTATAGTTGCATGGGCTGTCACTGCACTAGCTTTTGGGTAATAAATTTTTTATGCAGTTTGTTTTATCTTTACTTACCACACTTTTAATTACTCTATACGTGACCTGGTTGTGTATAAATGTATTGAAAATAGCCTTTCTGTACTCTAAGTGGATTCTGGAATTAAATTCTATGGGTTCAAATTTTAAGGTCCTCGGGAGAACATACATATTGCCGAGGCGAAAGGACATCACTTTTTGTACGTAATCTCATTATGTCACCTCGTTTGAGCGGCATGCACACTACCCTCCGCAAATCCGGTTTGGAATTGGTATTGGTGTAAGATATGCGTACATTTGAGGCGGATCTAGATTTTCTAGAATATGCCTGAGAAGAAAGTATTACATAGGAATTGATTCCTATTGTTTTGGGTTAATAACTTAATATTCAATGAAGTGTACTATTTAGTCTTTGTAGAATATGAGTGTCAACAAAAGAATTTCCCACCTTGCTCTTAGGGAGATTCAAACTCACAACCCCTAGGTTGGAAGTGGGGTTTTGCTTACCATCAGAACAACCCTTCTTGTCTAAAACATAATGTAAGGTTAATTTTTAAAAATTCGTACATAATTCTTTTATTTAGCAAGGAGATATGGGTTTACGTGCCGCGTGGTTCGGCCTATAAATCCGCCTCTTCTCCGAACTCCACTTGTGTGTAAATGTATACACGCACCAAACAACACCAATATTTGTGGGAATTCACTGTTCATTGTTGTTGTCGTTAGTCGTATGTGTATTAATTGTTGTTATATTAATGGTTGTTGTTGTTGTCGTTTTTCGTATGTTTATTAATGCATAATAAACATTGTTGTAGGTTGGCATGCAAGGAGATAAATGTAGGAGGATGGAGAGGATGGAGGCTAAGAGTACTTGAAGGATTTGTGATAGTTCTAGGATTTACTCAACTCCTTTATGTTCTCATGCTCCATGCCGGATGGTTCAGCAGCCGTTACGGTCCCGGCTACCGGGAAACCGAATATGGCGTCGGTGCACCCGCCGGAGAAAAGGGCGCCGCCACTGGCGTACCTACAACAGGGGTGTAATAAAGCATGTCACTTTGTAATGATAAGCTTTGGGTTTTCACTAGTAGACTGTATGTAAATTAAGTTCTATATAAGCTTTTGGTCTTAATGTAGCAGTAGGTTCTTTTTTCTTGACATTTTGTATGTAGAGTTAGAAATTAAATATGTGTTTGGGTTTTTAATTTTGTTTCTCTAGATCTGCAAATATTAAAGAAGTGTACTGTATAGATTCATCAGGTGTTAAGTAGCAATTACCATAGTTAAAAGTGTCTAGGGTTGTAATGAATTTAACTTTCCCAATTATTTTTAGAAAAATAAACAATTGTTGTGCTTTTTTATTTCTATTTAAAGTATGAAACAGCAACACGATCGATGTGAATAAATTATATCCTATGAAGACCGCATTCAATATGATCAAACTCAATCAAAACCAAAAGTCAAGATTCAAATACATATTAACACAATTTTATGGACAAATAAAAAAGAAATCGAGTATAAAATGGACTATATAGCCCATCTTATAGAGATTGTGGCCATATGGAATATAATATAATAATAGGATTTATAATTATATATTTATTAATATTTAATGATTTTTTAAATAAAAATATACTCTATGTAAAAGTTATTGAGTTCTCGAGAATCCAGTAGGTATACTCTCCATCCGTCACTGTGTAGGGATTATGTCTGTTATTTTGATTTAAGAGAACAAATATTTGAGTTTCGAACTTAGGAACTTTTCTTAAGACTCAACAAACAAAACCAATAGAATAAAGTTATTTTTTGTTTGAAAGTACAATAATTAAAGTGATTATTACCGTTCTTTTATAAATTTCGATACTTTTTATAGAATTCTTGCGTACACCCTTATGAGTACTTTAGGTCTCCACTAAACTATTATGTAAATTACTAAATTTTATATAAGCTTTTGGTCTCTTACAGGGATTTGTGAATTATGTCTTTTACATTTGTTATTTACTCTTATGCAGAAGTTAAGAATGTGCTTGTGGGCATTTGGGTCTTCTCTTAAAGGTAGATTGGCTTGTAACCATGAATTCATCATATGTTATATTTTGTTTGGAAGTGACATGTCTCTAAGTATAATTTTGAAGAATATTCAGTTTCTTCAAGAAGTCATGTTGACACAATGAACTATAATTTAGAACAATATTTGGTTCTTCATATTTTCTCATCGAGGATTACAACTCAAAATTTGTTCATTGTATAATCCGATGTAGAGTTTCTCATCCACCTCTGTTTTTTTAGCTCTTCTTTGGCATTTTCATGTTAGATGTACAGGGAAGGGAATTTAGTATTTGCAAAGGTTTGCTGTAGAAGAAGGGTAATGTGTGGCTATAATTTCATATTTTATTACGTTGTTTGCCTTACATTTTATATGCTTTAATGATAAAGTATACTTTAATTGCGCGTAATGGAGTCTATTTTATGTGTATGTGAATTGGAGATGAAAGTAGAACAAAAGGATAAAGTCTAGAGTATGCTCGAATACAGTTGAAAAGAAGAAAGAAAAAAGTTAGCAGCCTACAAATGAGAAAGCTGGCGAAGCCAGGCCTAAAGTGGGTGTTAGAGCAGGCTGGGCGAGCCTTAGCTCGCGTGGGAGCATGTTAAACGAGGGGTAACACGTGTTCTACCAGGCGTTGAAGCTGGCGACACCAGGTCTGGGGCGAGCTCCAGCTCGCGTGAAGCCTCGCGAGGCGAGGTCTGAGACAAACACATTCCCTTGACTTGAATTATCTTCTAAATGAGGATCATATTAATGATAATTCGATTCATATAGCATATTTTTCAGCTATTTATTCCATCCCTAAATATTAGAAAACTAACATATATTCCCAATCCTTTTTGGAAAACATATCTTTGTGCATTGTGGTAGAGAAATTAATTATATACCACACATTAAAAGATAGTAAAAATATTTGTTTCTTATCCTAAACCAATTGTGAGGGGAGGTCTTATCATATATTGTTGGTATGATGCATACAAGTGCTACTATATGCAATTTAGAAAATCTTAGACCAACACATGAAACTTTGTTCTCATAAGCAATGGTTTAACCATTAATAGGAGGTATTCAATGCTAAACCATCTTGGATACAAACCAGCATTATCAAGATGAACTGTCTTGATTTCATAATCTGAAAGTTTTGCCCTTAGTTGATAAAAGCAATTTCGAATGTCAAACTGCAGGTTGACAATGAACACACGTGTAACCATCTTATATATGTATCTAAAAGTGGTTCACATGATAGGTGAATGTGCCTATATTCACCTTTTACATATTTCAGAATCTAGGATCTTAGTCCCAACTTTAGCTGGTATAACCAATTTATTATGAGAACAAGCAACACAATAGAATTCTTGAAGAATCTTCTAGTTCTTCAGTATATGCTTATCTGAATTCTCAAATAGCTCCTTTAAAAATGGCAAATGAAAACTTCAAGTTTATGATGGCATATGCTATCTCTTAGTAACTTCTAGTTTACTATGGCATAAAGTTTTGCATTAGTAAACTTTTGATTTACTATGATACATAATGTAGTACAATTGAAGATATAAGACGGGTAACTTCTCATATACATATTATTTTACCCCCTATGATTGTGCAAACGTGAAGATTTCCAATCTTCCAATCATTAGTAGTCTCAATATGATAGTCATTTGTATTAGTAAACTTCAGGTTTACTATGACATATATTTTGACCATAATCATATAATATGAATGACATATTTGTATATAAACTCTTCGAGAACCTTCATTTATTATCCATAATTTAATATGTATCGGATAATACTAGTGTCATATGTCTTTTAGAGAAACAGATAGCTCTTCGGGAGTTTTTGATAAATTTTGCACTATCAAATATTGCTCAAACACCTCTGGTGTCATCAGAGAAAATCATAATAAAATGAATATTATAAAGACAATTCTAAATTTATAAATGTAAAAAATTAAGAATTTCAGTATTTTTACCACCATATTTGTGACAAATATCTCCTTCATGGAGAAACGCCATTAACATCTGAATATTTTATATCAAAGCGGCAATAACATAATCATTACATCCTTTAGGGAAAGCTACATGATTTGTTATTTCCTTCGGGGAATTCGATAACTTACCAAAACATATTAATGTGGCTGTAGTACAAAGCATTCTACAAGAATGTTTTTTGCCTTAGAATGATATTTAATAAAATTATTCAAGATATTTTACGGACAACGGGTACGTGCAACAATGATTTTTATGCCAAAAAATAAGATTTATATCTTTTTTTATTCTACCTCTTCAGGAGGCGAGTTGTGGTATTTCTTCATTCACTCGAAAGAATGAAAATGTGCTTCAAAAATAACTTTGAATAGCTTATTATTTTGTTTAAGCACAGAAAAATACAGTTTCATAATATTTTCCTGCTTCAGGAGAAAATTTTAATTGTGTTACTTCTTCTGGAGCAAATTTAAAATACGAGATATTGAGTATATATTCCCTCAATCATATTATCTCTTATGGGGTGAATGGTAATATATTCACATCAAAAGCACGTTCATATTTATGAAATTTATTAATATTGTCACATTTACTCCAGGAATATATTAATATTTATCAAAAGTTTTCATCCTTCAGAGAACGGAACCTAATTATTTGAACGTGCATTAATTACACCAGATTGTGACAGCTTAGAACCTCTTTTAAGATATTGCTACTTCAGGAGCAATTCAAGGCATGCAAGTAATGTAGAGAAATTTTTTCTAACTTATCTTCAATTGTAACCATAGAAAGCCTAAATTATCACTTCTGGTGGTTAGCAAAATTTAGTTACAATGAGATATATGAAATTTAACCACTTTTGATGGTTATATAATTCTTGCAAACTCTGCTGGAGTTTAAGTGGATCTAACAATGTTATCCACTTTATAATCTTTTATTAAGATAATTAGGATAAATATAAAAGTAGGTAATGTATACGTAACATATAACCAAGCAAGCGATGATAAATATATTAAACCTAATATAAGCAAAAGACTAAGTTACTTTACACAAATTTGGCCACTCCAGACATAAGTGATATCCACATCTCTACTGCCAAGAATAAAAGCTCACCACCTCAAGAATATAATCTGCCTTATGATGCTCGGAATGAACAAGATCTAACCACATATTCAAGAGCATCACCTCATATCGGAGATGAACACTGAGATAGGAATAAAATTTGAAGTAAGTACTCAAAATGGCAAAGTCTCGTGCTGATAGTGTTATAAAATAAAGACTTTAAAGTAAAAAAATCAAAATATATATATATATATATATATATATATATATATATATATATATATATATATATATATATATATATATATATATATATATATATATATATATATATATAGAGAGAGAGAGAGAGAGAGAGAGAGAGAGAGAGAGAGAGAGAGAGAGAGAGAGAGAGATTTATTATTTAACTTCAAATTCATGTACATAATGAATTGAAATCTTCTCTATTTATAGAAGAAAGGAAGCTGCTGTGTAAGCTGCTACTGCACGCTGCTTTGTAAGTTGCTACTGCAAGATACTGTGTAAGCTTCTTGTAAGTTGCTTGTAAGTTGCTACTTTACTAGATATAGATAATCTTCTGCCAGGGGTAATATTTATCCATAATAAAGTACCGAAATGATAAGCTTCTTCAGAAAGCTTATTTACAACAGAGTACTAAATGAACATCCATAATATATATTTATAACAATAATAACTTTAAGGGTTGTCTAATAATTTAGCCAAATAATTTTAAACAAATAAACAAATTATTATTGTTATTTTTTATTATTTAAAGGAGGTTTCTTCTCCCAGCATTGTAACATCTCACATCGTTCAGCGACATGGCCGGAGACATTTATTAATAGCCACTATGTGAAGGAGAGGTGTACAATTAAAAAAATATATAAATTTGGTAATTGATTTGAAAAATCCACGAAAGTTTAAGGGGCCATTAGGCTATTTTAGGTTTCTTATTGTGACAAAAACCTATGGCAAAGATCAACTTTAAAATTCCGAAAGGCAGAATAGCCTAAATGGAACCTATACTTCACCCACTTTGTCATGCCGGTCCCCAAAGTTAGACATTTTCCAACTGAACACTTATACTCGTTCAAAACGTAAATAATAAACGCTAATGACAAGAGGTTGTTGTGCGTGTAATACAATCTCTTATACGTAGGATGCCACATCATTACTAGTGCCACATAGGAAAATAAATTATTGACTTTATCTTTATTTTTTTCCTTACTCTACCATCTCTTCCCCTTACCACCAACAGCTTCACTGCCATCGCCAAAAAATTCCTCCGGTCATCGGAGAACACCATTAAAAATATTGTAGTGTTTATTCAATTCTAATAGCCTTTGTAGTGTTTTAATGAAGGGGGCGTTTGCAGGGGTGGTGAAAATGGTGACGGCGACAAAACACAACAAGGCTGATGCATGGGGGAGGGGGAGGGGGCATGCAGCGGGAAGAGGAAAATGGGAGGGTTTTGGGGAAGAATGGAAGGGGGTGCTGGTTGGGGGTGCAGGCGACGGGAAGGGGGAGCAGGCGACGGGAAAGAGGGGGAGGGGGGAGCAGGCGACGGGAAAGGGGAGGGGGGAGCATGCGACGGGGAAGGGGGGGATATGTTTTGGGGAAGATATTTTATATTTTCTTTTTTTGTCCCTTGTTTTTCCTTTTCATTTTATTTCTTTCTTCTTATTTTAATCATTTTTAGTATAAATGTTTATGTTAACTCTCGTTATGCGTGTGAAATTCACAAATTTTGTCTAACTCAGTCATAAAGTTGTCACATAGGCTTGGTCAATGGTCAGAAGGGTTTAAAGTAATGCGTTTTGAAAATTACGAGTGCCTAGATGAAACTTAGTAGAGTATCGGAACTGGCATGACAAAATGGAAGAAGTACAGGTGCCATTTATGTTGTTATGCCATTCTGAAAAGACTTCATTATATTCTCAAGATTCTGCAAATCCAATACCTTGGCTCTATCAAATTAAAATACTACTTATTTATTAGAAACTGGGGCTAATGCTTCTAGAAACTTCTTTCTCGCATATTCCAACATGACTTTTCAACTCAAACAAGACGAATGACTTTACGGTATTATCACTTTTAACTTGCGTTAGAAATTAATTATATTCGTTATCTGAAAAAATATACAATATATATATATATATATATATATATATATATATATATATATATATATATATATATATATATATATATATATATATATATATATAGTTTTAAGAGCGACTATATAGTATTATTTTTTCATTGACTTTTAATTTTTTAAAGAAATCCACAACATGACAAGAATCTCCGAGCTATAATTCTTATCCAAATCGACTTTGAATTGATTTCCATCCCTCCTATAAATTGTTTTCATATCGAGTGATTTTAATTGTTAAGATTAATTTTATTTGTTTGACGTAAATAATTAGGTGTGTGTAAGTATTTTGTAACGACTCCACAGGTAGTTTTACTGTTTAGAACACCGTTGCCTTAAATAAAACTTCCCACATTTTCTTTAACTAAATTACGTCCTGCGGGGGCGATTAGCCCGGAAGTTAGGAAAGTTTTGAGTGAAAATAAAACCAATTATTTCCTTAAGATTTCTTAAAAGGTCAAATTTGACTTTGGTCAACTTTCTTGGGGAACGGATCCGGATTCATAATCTGACAGTTCCGGAAGGTCCGTGGGGAAATATAGGACCTGGGCGTATACTCGGAATTGAATTCCGAGGTCCCTAGTCTGAGTACGAATTTTTTATGTATAATTGTTAATCGAAATTTTAAAGAATTAAAGAATCTAAATATTCATTAAAAACCCAAGTATCGGGTTCGGATTCCGGTTATGAAACTTGGTACAAGTCCGAAATATCATATAAGACCTACCTGTAAAATTTTGTGTCAATCCGAATAATTTAAGGGCGTTTTGACCCGTTGATAGGAAATAAAGAACTTGAAATTCATTAAGTTGAACCAATTGGTTTTGGGGTTAGATTCTTGATTTAGCGTTGTTTTTTATGTTTCGAGGGTTTGCCTAGGTCCGCCTTATGATTTTAGACTTGTCGGTATATTCGGGCGAGGCTCGGGAGCCCGGAGCGTCAAATGGTCGAGGTTCGAGAGAAGTCGGACTTTGAAAGGAAGCAAGTTTGCAACCGCTTATGCGGCTCTTTGACCGCAGAAGCAGTGACCGCATAAGCGGCCACCTGGTCGCAGAAGCGGAAGGGCCAGGAAGGGAAGGGACCGCAGACGCATGTGCGAACTAAGCGACCGCATAAGTGGTCCTGTCGACTTGTCCCCAAACCGCAGAAGCGGTTATTCTTCCGCTGAAGCGGACGCCGCATATGCGAAAATTAGTCCGCAAATACAAAAAATTTTGGGGCAGTAAGGGCTCATTAAATACGAATCCAAGCTCATTCTTTCTCATTTTCAAGCTAGGGCAATTTTGGAGGTTCCAAAGAGAGGGTTTCAACATAAAATCACAAGGTAATTAATTCCTACTCACTCATAGCTTAAATACATGAACATTAGCTAAATTTAACACTAATAGTCAAGTAAAAATCAAGGATTAGAGCTAGGCCTAGGGTTTTGATAAAATTAAGATTTAAGCACCTAATTAGCTATGTAATAAACTAAAAATCACATATTAGTAATCCTTAGGTTATAGAGAGTAATTTTCTTCGAAAAATCTCAGAATTCAGGCACGTGGGCCCGGGATCAGAATTTAGAAAACTTGCGGGAAAGGTTGGGAAATCATTTAATTAGTTGGAATTCAACTTTGTGAGTACTTATTGACTAGTACTTGCTTTATTTAACTAGTTGGTGATCGTTCGACTTCGAAATTAAGGTTGGAGCCTATTCTTGTTATTGAAGGAACACTTCAGGGCAAGGTGAGTCTAATCTTGTGAGGGGAAATCTACCCTATATGCGAGTTAAATTGATTATGTGCTCCTAATTGTGGGGGCTACGTACGCATGAGGGTGACGAGAGTCCATGCATAGCTACTATTATGCTATTGTCCGGGTAGTCTAGGACCTAAATAGATGTTATACTTGGATTAATTGTGAACCCACTGATGGCTTGGATTGCGTAATATATTAAATTTATAAATGGATTTCAAAAAGAAAGACTTAAACTTTATTTTTTTCAAATTATTAGAGAATTGACCTTAATTGGATATTTGCTCCATGTTGACTGTTTGACTGATTGTCTGTCTGTGTATGTTTATTTTGGAACGGGCCGTATGCCTCGACAGATTAATAGATGCATCTACAGGCGCGTCGTCGACCCTCAGCAAGTGTACATTTATTTCTGTTGGATCGGGCCCTCGCTACGGTATGATTTACGCATGCTTGTATTGCTGCCTGGACTCATTTGAGTCACTTTATGCCATACTATGGCTCGAGATTTATACTGTTAATATTAACAACAAGTCTAAGAAAATTTTCCATAAAAAGATTATGTGTTTACTTGTTCCCTCTATCTAGATTAAAAACATGTTTATAAAATAAATTCACTGCTTACTATATTTATTAAGATAAATAATTATTGGATTGCTAGTGAGTGTCAAGGTTGACCATCTCGTCTCTACTCCTTCGGCATTAGGAGGGACACTCTTTGGGTACACGTTGTTTTTGTACTCATACTACACATGCTGTGCATTTTGTTGCACAGGTATATGTGACTCCAACGGTCTGCTAGGCATAATAGCATGGATGATTCGGGGACTAGGTGAGTTGCATCGTTCAAGGCGACTGCAGCTAGAGTAGTCCCTTCCTTTGCACTGTGTTTACTTTCCGTCCATTATATTGCGGGCGGATATTGTATTTATATTCTCTTATCTGTAGATGCTCATGTACTTGTGACTCTGGGCTCTAGGATGGTTTGAAATATTGTGTTGCTGACTTAACTTTTAAATTTGATTCGAAAATCTATATTCTTTAAAATTTCTAAATATGAAAGAAAAATCATGTATTTCAAAAATTGTTAAGACGAGATTTGATTATGTAATTGGGTTGGCTTGCCTGACAGGTATGTTCGGCGCCACCACGACCCTTAGTGAATTTTGGGTCGCGACAACATGGTATCAGAGCACCAGGTTTGCGTCGGTTTCATGAGTCATGAGCAAGTCTAGTAGAGTCTCGCGGATCGATACAGAGACGTCTGTACTTATCCTCGGGAGGCTACGGGGCTATTAGGAGTACTTTCCTTCTTGATTTTCTTATCGTGCGATTCGATTCCTTTGAGGCTTATGCTTTTTATTACTTTCTACCCAATCTCACGCGACGCGAGCGCTTGCCGAAAATCGAGAATTTGAAGAATTTAATGGCACTACAAATGTGGTGCATGATCATTTTTCCTGGTATAGTTGATCGGACTATTATAGTCGCTTTACGGAAGAGTATACTATTATCCAGCTCAGTAACATGACTTCTAAGAGCCTTGAGGCTAGGTACAGGTTGCCATGATGCTTATGAGCTATTATTCCGCAGTGTTGTTGTGATGGTAGGATGTTTTCCACCGTGTCAGGGTAGTGGATGAATTGAAGGGAAGTTTACTCAGCGTGTAATCAAGGAATCTAATATTTTATTCCCGGCAAGGGAAAGGTAGTCGGACTAAGGATGGTTATATTTGGACTGATGTAAGTAATGAGACATGTTATTTGCATGCGTGGTGGAGATTTTCTTCTATGATGGGGTATCGTGGTCCTAATGGACAAGTTTGTCGATGTTATAATCTGCAAGAATTCGCCTTTACGGTAGGATATGGTGAAATTGAATTGGAGATACATCTGTTAGATATCGCATGGTACAGTGGTTTAAGATCGAATCAGAAATTTTAATGTCGATAGATTGATAAGGATGACCTTTGGAAAGGTTCAAAAGTTAGCAGTGATGGTGGATTCAAGTGCCGCGAATATAGATTCTGTTTAAAGCAGCAACTGAGCAATAAGGTATGAGGAAGGATATGTGGAAAGTGTCAGGCAGTGTTTAAAACCTCTAGAGGGACAAGTATGAAGAGCAAGACCGAGTGGTCGATTAAGAGATGAGTTCCGCCAAAGTGGGAGAGTGGGGGGGGGGTTGCATATGGGCTTGGTAGTAGGATTATTACGCGCCTTAAGGAGAGTTTGGAATGACCGGAGAATTTTAGAGATTAGTGATTTGGGCCTACGGATCAAACTTGAAGCATGGGCCATTATGCGGTAGACGATTTGATATAGCGGGAATGAGTTGCTTGACATGAAGGAGGATGCAGCATAACTCTAAATTTGGAGGATATTGCCGCACATTTAATTGATGTCCGCGAGGTGAAAGGACTTGTGCAACTGGAAGGTGAGCTCGGACTCTGGATGGGCTAATGGTGTAACAGTAAACGTACCTCGTGCAGCGGCGTGGGAAGATGTCGGGAGGTAATTTCTCTAGGTGGGATATTCCATGTAAGCTGGTTAGCGGCCGCGTGGTTGGCGAAGCTTCTGCAAGGAATTATATGGGTTGTTCAACAAATAGATCGGTCGTGCGAATGTGGATGATGGTTGAGAATATGAAAGATGGGGGTTTACAAAAAGATTCCGAGAAATTTGATAATTTATGGCACAAGGTTATTCCAATAAGAGGTAAAAAGATCGGGCGAACTCAAGAATTATGAAATGATGGCTTCAAGCTAAGTGGGAGAGTCCCACCGCCTAAGATTGGGTTGTATGATTAACTACTTACTTGATTTCTGGTTATTAGTATATTGATGGGTTATTTTAGCTATGAGAAAAGACCAAAAGTGGTAATTCGAGAAAATGAATTGTTGGAGGCATGCGATGGTTGGCCTTATTGGCTCATGTTCGGACGTGGAAAAAGAATCCAGGATTTATGCCTCGTATAGATGCAGGTTTCAGAGGAAGTGATTTCACTGAGTGCTGCATCGGGAGTGCATTCGTGTGTTGTAGAGATTTATAGAGTGTATTATGTTCGGGACCCAGTCGGAGCGGGTGGCTCTCAATAATGGTCCTACTGAATTCAGAAGTTGAAGTGTGGTGCTCAATGATTTCGAGCCTATGAGTACGTTTAACAATCAAGCTTTGTAGCAGCTTATGAGAAGGTGCCCAGAATGTTCTATGATATTTTGACTTGCGGGTGGCATTTGAGAGATATGAAATGGTTCGTGGGTTTCGAGACATCATGGTCTTGTGATTCAAGGTCACTCGGGATGAGTGCAGATGGAGTATGTCATGGGTTGAATGAAGAAGTATTATTTCTAAGGCAATCAAGGATAAAGTGGAAGGAAGTAGATTGATTAGCCATGGTTAACTTGGCATATTGGTAGTGGTGATCACTTCATTTAGCGTGATCTAGTCATGCATGTGATTTGTGGCGGTGCGTGTGATGCTTGTCAGCCGCAGTGATTGATGCTATTAAGAAGCATTCTTCTATTATGGCCTGTTATAAGTAAGCGGATCCCGGAAGGGTTATGATGGCTTGGACAACTACTTAGAGGTTGGCATATTCGATGGTTATGAGAATTTGTCTGTATGTTGCTCTAGTTCTCCTAAAGTGAGTTAAATGAAAAATTTTATATGATGAAGAGTAGTCTATCAGTGGTTCCAGAGTTGTGATAGAAATCGTGTCTATTGTATTTCGGCACGTTGGGTGCAGTCTAATAGAAATCGTGTCTATTGTATATCGGCACGTTGGGTGCAGTCAGTGGTATGGAATTTGAAGTGAGAACCAAGGTTGCAGTTTGGTAAATGACTGTGATGTCACGAGCTCGGATGAGCAGGAAAGGAATTTTAGTGTTTCGAGTAAGATTGATATTGTCGTTAATATCACCTGAGATAGGTGTTTGTAGAAAGGCTTTGCATCCTGGTTACGGATCCTCGATTACTTTTCAGCATTGGTGCAGCCGGTGGTTTGGATGTGCAGACCCGTTAATTATTTCTGAAGGTTGTGGGAGCGTGTCCCACAGGAACATTGTATAAGTGTGACACGTGGTCACTTGATTGAGTATAGATTTAAACCGAGTATGAGGATTTTGGTAATACATTAATTTGAGAATTTATGCCTAAAGGGCACTCTGGTTATTAGATTATGAACCGAGAAGGTTGCTCTAGTTGTGATGGATGTTCTTGTGTGCTATGAGAAGAGGGAAGTTAGAATGGACCTTTGAAAGTTCATTGGCCTAGTTAGGCCCGATCAGGGTTGACATAGGGTCGGTGGATGGATTTATACGTGGAAGTGAGCCTTACGTCAGGCTAGTTGTGTTCATTTCAGTAATGCGCTATTGATGGAAGAGTAGTCGCGGTGTTATTTCGTGGTCAGCTATTTGATGTAGCGATATTTTGCGTCGTATGAGTTGTGAAACAACTTGGTAAATTTCTTATGTGCTGAGACTCCGCTAGCGGTAATGTTATATGAGCAGGATGGCTCTCGAGATTTAGATCATGTATCGCACCTCAGTTGTGCTTGAGTTTTGTAGCCTATAGCGCTATATGTGTCCTTAAGGATGGTATTATACACCTTAGCGTGTCTATAACCGATATTCGGTATTTTGTTGTAATGAGAAATCTAGCTCGATTTGCATCTCCTTTATTGAGTGTTATTATTATTTGGATCGGGTTGCGCGCTGCAATAGTGTGACGTCGAGTCTGGTTTCCTATATGATATTTTGTGTGTTTTGTTTCCTATATTCTAGGGAAAGTCCGTAGTAGTGCGGGGTTAGGTAATTCCTTCCAGAGTTTGATTTTCGGTTTGTGTTGTGTTCTGATTGGTCCTAGTGGCACATTGTGGCATCATATGCGACTCTTGATCGCATTCGGAGTGGCTTATTACCTGAGCAATTCATATTGGGTAAGATGATATTTGTCGGATTTAGGACCCGCGCAATTTGATTATATGAAATGTATTAAGGAGCTAATACCATTAGAGGGTTCAAGAAGAAGCAATGACTCTTGTCAGGGGTATAGACCCAATGATTTGTTGATTCTGTAGTTTGTTATGAATTTCGGCATATCTCTTCCGTCGTGTCGGTGTTGTAAAGGTTATAACGAGACCTATGTAGGTCATGAGGTTCAATGGGAGCATCTGATTCATTGAATTTTGGCTAAGTTGATCAAAAAATGTTATTGTGGTCCTATGAGTAGAGTGATGAAAAGTGTGAATTAAGCAAAGTTATGCAGTCATGTTGGGTACAACGTGCGGTGAATGATTTAGTGATATTATGATGAAAACAGGCCAGGAATAGAATTCTGGATGTTGTAAATGGGCTTTAAGGCTTAGTTGCTTGAATAAAAGGAAATACCTTCAGAATATATCGAGCTAATGTTCTCAACTAAGTTGTGGTGGCACGGGAAGGTGCATGAGGTGCTAAACAGCGATTTCAGGCTACTTTAGCATAATTCTCAGCACATTCGAGGACGAAGATATGTTTAAGTGGGTGAGAATGTAACGACCCAACCAGTCGTTTTACTATTTAGAACCTCGTTCCCTTAAATAAAACTTCTCACATTTTCTTTAACTAAATTACGTCTTGCGGGGGCGATTAGTCCGGAAGTTAGGAGAGTTTTGAGTGAAAATAAAATCAATTATTTCCTTAAGGTTTCTTAAAAGGCTAAATTTGACTTCAGTCAACTTTCTTGGGAAACAGACACAGATTCATTAAAACCCAGGTATCGAATTCAGAATCCGGTTCCGAAACATGGTACAAGTCTATAATATCAAATAAGATCTACCCGTAAAATTTGGTGTCGATCCGAATAGTTTAAGTGCGTTTTGACCCGTTGATAGGAAATAAAGAACTTGAAATTCATTAAGTTGAACCAATTGGTTTTGGGGTTCGATTCTTGATTTAGCGTTGTTTTGGGTGTTTCGAGGGTTTTACTAGGTCTGCCTCATGATTTCAGATTTATCGATATGTTCGGGCGGGGCTCGGGAGCCCCGAGCGTCAAATGGTCGAGGTTCGAGCGAAGTCGGACTTTGAAAGGAAGCAAGTTTGCTGCTTCTGTCAAAATCGCTTATGAGGCTCTTTGACCGCATAAGCGGCCACCTGGTCGTAGAAGGGGAAGGGCTAGGAAGGGAAGGGGCCGCAGAAGCGTCCCTGGGACTGCATATGCGGTCCCGCGTTTGCGAACTAAGCAACCGCATAAGCGGTCCTGTCGACTTGTCCCCAAACAACAAAAGTGGTTATTCTTCCGCAGAAGCGGATGCCGCATATGCAAAATTCGTCCGCAGATGTGAAAATCGTTTGGGAAGTACGGGTTCATTAAATACGAACCCAAGCTCATTCTCTCTCATTTTCACTCTACTTGGGCAATTTTTAAGGTTCCAAAGAGAGGGTTTCAACATAACATCACAAGGTAAGTAATTCTTACTCATTCTTAGCTTAAATACATGAACATTAGATAGATTTAACACTAATAATCAAGTAAAAATCAAGAATTAGAGCTAGGCATTCGGTTTTGATAAAATTAAGATCTAACCACCTAATTAGCTATGTAATGAACTAAAAATCACATATTAGTAATCCTTAGGTTATAGAGAGTAATTTCCTTCAAAAATCTCGGAATCCGAGCACGTGGGCCCGGTGTCGGAATTTAGAAAACTTGTTGAAAAGGTTGGAAAATCATTTTATTAGTTGGTTTTTCAACTTTGTGAGCACTTATTGACTAGTTCTTGCTTTATTTAACTTGTTGGTGCTCGTTCGGCTTCGAAATTAAGGTTGGAGCTTATTTATATTATTGAAGGAACGCTTCGGGGCAAGGTGAGTCTCCTTTCTAAGCTTGTGAGGGGGAATCTACCCCATAGGTGAGTTAAATTGATTATGTGCTCCTAATTGTGGAGGCTATGTACGCACGAGGTGATGAGAGTCCGTGCGTAGCTACTATTATGCTATTGTCCGAGTAGTCTAGGACCTAAAGGCATGTTATACTTGGATTAGTTGTGAATCCATTGATAACTTGAAGTGCTTAAATCATATTAAATTTATAAATGAGTTTCAAAAAGAAAGACTTAAGCTTTGTTTTTCTCAAATTATTAAAGAGAATTGACCTTTCTTGGATATTTGCTCCATATTAACTGTTTCACTGATTGTCTGTCTGCGTATGTTTATTTTGGAATGGGTCGTACGCCTCGACAGATTAATAGATGCATCTATAGATGCGCCGCCGAACCTTGACAAGTGCACATTTATTTCTGTTGGACCGGGCCGTCGCCACAATATGATTTGCACATACTTATATTGCTGCCTGGACTCATTTGAATCGTTTTATGCCACACTATGGCTCGAAATTTATACTGTTAATAATAACAAGAAGTCTAAGGGAATTTTTCATGAAAGAATTGTGTGTTTACTTATTCCCTCTATCTGGATTAGAAATATGTTAATAAAATAAATTCATTGTTTAATATATTTATCAAAGATAAATAAATATTGGACTGCTAGTGAGTGTCAAGGTTGACCATCTCGTCTCTACCCCTTCGAGATTAGGCGGGACACTCATTGGGTACACGTTGTTTTTATACTCATACTACACTTGTTGTGCATTTTGTTGCACATGTATATGTGACTCCAGCGGTCTGCTAGGTATAGCAGCATAGGTGATTTGAGGACTAGGTTAGTTGCATCATTCAAGGCGGCGGCAGCTAGAGTAGTCCCTTCCTTTGCACTGTATTTACTTTCCGTCCATTGTATTCTGGGCGGATGTTATATTTTTATTCTCTTATCAGTAGATGCTCATGTACTTGTGACTCCGGGTTCTAGAATGGTTTGAAATATTGTGTTGTTGGCTTAACTTTTAAATTTGATTCGAAAATCTATATTCTTTAAAAATTCCTAAATATGGAAGAAAAATTCTGTATTTCAAAAATTGTTAAGACGAGATTTGATTAAGTAATTGGGTTGGCTTGTCTGACAGCAGTGTTCGGCGCCACCACGACCCTTAGTGGATTTTGGATCGTGACATATTTACTCATATCTCCTCTCTCCCCCCAAGTAAAAGTAAAAAAAATGAAAATATTGTGAGGAGAAGGGAGATTATGTGGCGTTTGTGTAGACAATAAATTTGCGTCAAGAAAATAAAATTAAGACAGAAAATATCGCAACTATCGTAATATTATATTTCGAATATTTGAGTGTTACAATCTCTATGAATCATCTGATTCTTCTTTCCAATGGTGAATAAATTCAAGGTCCTTGGAGCTTGATCTTGAGTCTATGTTTGTTGCCACGAACGATGATCTTGTTCTTGAGCTTCAACTTGATTGCTTGAACTTGACCTTGACCTTGATTTGTTCTTTGTTCTTGAGCTTGAACTTGATTTCTTGAACTTGAAGCTTGTAACTTGTGGAGGAATTTGGAGGTTTTGATCCACGAGCTCTTTCTTGCTACTTGGTATGTGTATTTTCTGAGTTACGAAGACCCATATTTATAATTGTGGTATGGAAGAGTTATGATAAGAACAAACTCATTCCGACCAATCAAATTGAAGTGTGACATGGTCGCATTTGATTGGCCAGAACATATCACTTGCACACGTGGCGCGATTTCATTGGCCTTTCAGTGTGACTTGGCATGCCTTTTCATTTTGACACATGGCATGATCCTATTGGTTCTTCCGTTTGACTTGGCGTACCACGTCATTTGACACGTGGCACCAAACTGGGCCTCTAAGAAGATGGCATATTAGGCTTAATAAAGTGGGCTCATTATTTTAGCCAATTATATTGGTTTTATATAATTAATCCAATTATATTAACCTATATATTTATTTGGATTAGTATATTTAAAATATAATCTAAATTATTTATTGAATTTGAATTTAATAAATTTTACATGCTTATAAATGCCCCTTACTTCAAGACTTGTCGGGTAAAACTTCTCAAACAAAGAAGACTAGACTTGAAGTACCATGAACGTATACAACGATGATTAATACCCCCATAACTTTAATATAAAGGAAAATTTCATGTCTTATTTCCTTTAGCATTTCTAGGCATAAGGACAAGCTTTCAAAGCTTTAATTCTCCAAAGCCAAATGTTTGCCTAAGTACTGATTTGATTAAGGAATCTTTGGATGGTTAATTGCTTTCTTCTTTTTTGTAGCTTCAAACCAAGCGCCAAGAAATTTTGAGATGATAAAGTGCACATCATTAATATAGGATTTATACTGACTTGAGCTTTCTTAGCCAAGATGTGGCATGTTCCCTAAACAAATTTTACAAGAATTACAGTAGATAACGTCTCAAATTTCAGGTGGCTTAACAAGGAAACTACATGCTGCTAATATAGATTTCCACACTCTTGCACCAATTAGAACACCTCCATTGCTAGTAGCCGAATCCTTGTTGGATTAAAAGTCTCTCACCGCCTTGCAACTAATCCCACATCGGAAGCAAACTTTTAACGCCCTCTTCCATAAATCTATATAAACCCATGTGGTTAAGTTTATTGAGTATCAATTCTTAGTATTTGCAAGCCACTTAAGTCTAGTTTTGTAGACTCGAAAACATTAACGTAAAGGTAATTTCTTCGTCTTTTCTTGTGCTTTTCTTGTTTTGTTGTCTTTTTTTGGTAATTCAAGCCAGATCCACACATAGGAGGCGTCCTTAGGGTGTGAGGGGATAATTACTCATCCTTGCCCGAATATCGAAAAGATTACTCTCAATGTGGCTCGACTATCGGAGATGCCAAAGGGACTCATATGTCCACCTTAAGATTGGAAGACATATATGTCTACAGAATGTGAATTGACTATGGGAGAGATTACTCTCAAAATGGTCACAGAATGTGGCTTGACTATCGGAGAGATTACTCTCAAAACTGCCACAAAATGTGGCTTTGACTATCGGAGAGATTACTCTCATAGCGGCCGCAGAATGTGGCTTGACTATCGAAGAGATTACTCTTAAAACGATCCAACTTTCGGCAAGGGCAACTTAAGGTGCTAAGGGACTCATATGTCCACCTTAGGATTGAAAAGATATAGCTCCTTTTAAGGACAAACCCGCGAAGAGGCCAACTTAAGGTGTAAATGTCCACCTTAAGATTGGAAAGTGATAAAGCTTCAACTCGAAGACGGCATCCACTTGAACACTTGGAAAACTTTGACGATTTGGCGGACTTTGCAGACTTTAACTCAAAGATTCGTAGGGCTTAAACGATTCAAATTTTAAGACCGATGAATTTGAAGACTGAAACTTGAAGACCAACAAACTTGAAGACTTCAACTTTGAGATTTGGAAGGCCTAAATATTTCAACTTGAAGAACAGAGAATTTGAAGACCGACGGAATTGAAAACTTCAACATTGAGACTTGAAGGGCCTAAATACATCAACTTGAAGATCGACGAATTTGAAGACTCCAACTTGTAGACCGACGGACTTAAAGACTTCAACTTTGAGACTTAGAGGGCCTAAATATTTCAACTTGAAGATCAGCGGATTTGAAGACTTCAACTTGAAGACCGACAGACTTGAATACTTCAACTTTGAGACTTTGAGGACCTAAATTTTTCAACTTAAAGATCAGCAGATTTGAATACTTCAACTTGAAGGCATATAGGGTTGAATATTTCAACTTTGAGACTTGGAGATATCAACTTACCATGAAGGGTTGCCCCTTTTAAATCAAATGAGATCAAAGTTCCACAAGAGAATGGCATTTCATCTTGATTTCGCATCCCTCCATACTTCACTTGTACAGTTGGGGCAATATGTATGTTTTGAACTTATGCGACTGAACTTAGAATGAAACTCTAAGATGCCTACGTACCTCGGTAAAGAGGATCAAGTCATACCGTAGTTTAGAATGGGTAGATTTTTTTTTTGTAGGGGCCATACACAGTTTAGACTCATGCGGGCCAGGAATGTAACAATATGCAGTTTAGGCTCATGCATCAAGGAGCGTTGCAACTTCAAGATTAATATTTCTTCAAAACTTGCCATTGATAGGGCCGATCCTCATACCATCTACATCAACCAGCTTGTAAGCCCCACTTGAGTAAGCTTCTTGTATGACATATGTCCATCCCATTTTGAAGTGAACTTTCCTACATGTTTATGGGAAGTAATTATGGGTCTTCGTAGGACAAAGACTTGATCTCATACTTGAAAGGATCGCGGGCGAACTCTTTTATTGAAGGCGCGAGACAATCTAGCTTAATAACATTCAAGACTCTATTGAGCTTCCAATCTCTTTTCATCAAGAGATTGTAACTCTACTTACCAAAATTGAGTATTTTCTTCATCAGTGATCCCCTCTTGAATAGCCAGTCGTAACGAAGGTATTTGACGCTCAAGTCGCAAGAAGGCTTCGACTCCATAAATGAGTGAATAAGGATTCGCTTGTGTTGGCATGCGGTGAGTTGTCCTAAATGCCCATTGAGCTCTTCCATACTGTCATTCCAATATCGTTTGGATTTGGAGATGAGTTTCTTTAACAAGTTTCTTAGAGTCTTGTTGAATGCCTCAGCTAGACTAATGGCAGCAGCATTGTACATCGAAGAGTTGCTTGAAGCCAAAGAGATCACAAATCTTATTCATCAACCTATTATCAAATGGCTTTCCATTATCCGTTATTATGTAATGAGGAATGCCAAATCAATAAATAATGTTTACTCTAATGAAACTTGCAACATTCTCCTCTTTACTTCTTTAAGAGCAACTGCTTCAGCCCATTTTGAGAAGTAGTCAGTTGCAGCCAAGATATATAGGTGCCCACCAGAGGACTTTGGCAGTGGTCCAACAACATCCAATCCCCAAGCGTCAAATGGCCAAGATGCAAGAGTCTGGTCCAGTACTTCAGGAGGTTGATGAATAAAATTCGCATGTAATTGACAAGCCTTGCATCTTTGAGTGTAGTCCAAGCAATCTTTTACCATCGTTGGCCAATAATATCTCATCCTTGTTATATAGAAGTGCAACTTTGGTCCAGAATGGTGTGACCCACATACCCTAGAATGTGCTTCTTGCAAACCTTGGAGTGCTTCCGTATTTCCCTAAGCATCGCAAGAGTACTCCCATGAATGATCTTCTCTATAGGGTATCTTTATAGTAAAGGAAGCGAGGTGCACGATGACGGATTTCAGTCCTACTCCTCGAATTTTTAGGAAGTATCCCATAGCATAAGTAGTCAATGATGGGTTGTCGCAATTCTTCTTTCTCAACTTCAGAAACAACAACAAGATGATTGAGTTCATTTTCTTCACCTTCAACCTCATTTGACGGTGGTACTACCCATTTTTGGCAGACGGTAACTTGCGTTTGGTCAGGCAGGGCTAATGATGAAGCTAGAGAAGCTAAAGCATCAGCCTTCTTATTTTCTTTCCTTGGCACATGCTGAATAGTCACGTCACCAAGCACCCCCATCAACTTATTAGCGTAATTATGATATGTGCGTAGTTCAGGCTTTTTGACCTCGTAACTACCCAAAAGTTGATTTACCACTAACTGGGAGTCACCAAAGACTTACAATTGAAATTGCTTCATATCAACGGCCATTTCAAGCCCAAGTATTAATGCTTGATATTCAGCGACATTGTTGGAATAGAGTTATGTCGGGGTGAAGGAGTAGGGCAAGACTTATCCTTGGAGAGTGACAAATACTACATCAGCCTTGGCTCCCCCACAATGCGCAACACCATCAAAGTACATCTTCTATGGAGGTTGAACTTCAACGACCATTTGCGTCCTCATCAGGTAGTTCATCAGTGAGCTCCCAGTCACCAAGTATAGGATGATCTGCCAAGAAGTCTGCCAACGCATATCCCTTTATAGCATTTTGAGGAATGACAAAATCTTGAATTGTTGAAATTGGAGGTACCATCTCGCTAGTCGATCACAAAGAACGAGTTTTGACATCACGAACTTGATGGGATTTGCTTTAGAAACAAGACGGACAACATGAGCTTGAAAGTAGTGCTTCAACTTTTGAATTGAGAAGATTAGCGCCAAACACAACTTTTCAATTGGAGAATAGTTCAACTCGTTAGGTGTCATCATCCTGCTCAAGTAGTAAAGAGAGTTTTCTTTCCCCTCACTATTTTCTTGGGCCAATAATGGTCCAACAGACCTTTCCTATGCCACAATGTATGGTATCAATGGCTTTTCAGGTATAGGAGCTGCTAAAACTAGAGGCTTCATCAAGTAGGTTTTGATACTTTCAAAGGCATTGCTACAAGCTTGGTCTCACTTGAAAGGAACGCCTTTCTTCATAAGACAACTAAATGGTTGGCACCTCCCAGCCAGGTTTGACATGAATCTTCTAAGGTATGCTAGCTTTCCTTGTAGACTTTTCAATTCATTGATATCTCGAGGCTCAGGAATTTTCAAAATGGCATCCACTTTGGCTTGATCAATTTCGATCCCTCGATGTCGGACAATGAAACTAAGAAACTTTCCAAAAGTGACTCCAAAGGCACATTTCAGCGGATTCATCCTAAGTTGGTACCTCCATAGCAATTCAAATACCATTCTCAAGTCTTTCATGTGGTCGCCCTTCTCTCTTGATTTCACCACCAAGTCGTCAATTTAGCATTCAACATTCTTGTGGAGAATATTGTCAAAAATATTCTGCATAGCCCTTTGGTAAGTAGCACCAGCATTCCTTAAGCCAAAAGGCATTACATTGTAGCAATAAATACCCTTGAGAGTGCGGAACGCAGTAAACTCTTCATCTTTTGGTGCCATGCGAATTTGGTTATATCTCGACGAACCGTCCATGAAATACATTGCCTCGTAACCATTAGTAGCATCGATCATTAGCTCTAGAATAGGAAGCATGAATCAACTTTAGGACACACATTAATGAGGTCCCTAAAGTCAACGCATACTCGAATCTGGCCATTCTTCTTCCTTACAGGGACAATACTTAAAACCCATGTTGGGTATTTAACTTCCCAAATAAATCCAGCTTCAATAAGTTTGTTAACTTCAGTTTCAATCAGGGGAACCAAGTCCGGCCTAAAGCGCCTTTGAGCTTGTTTAACATGGCGAGCACCAATTTAGAATGCAAGGTGATGGATTGCTACTTTTGGGTTCAAGCCAGGCATATCTTTGTAACTCCAAGAAAAGACATCCCTGAACTCTTTGAGTAACTCAATATAAGCGCTTTCCTCATCACGTTCAAGTAATGCACTTAGGTAGGTAGGTCTTAGTTCTTCATCGGTGCCAAGGTTAACTTCTTTTAAGGCATCAACTGTCATCTTAACTCCTTATTCAAGTTCAGATGGAGCATTTTTTGCATCTTCATCTTCTTGAGGGTCACCATTATTAAAGGATATATGATAACACGGTGAAACATGCTCCAATTCCGCATTATCTTCCATTGAAGATGGAATGCCATTCTCGACTTGTAAAGTAATATGATACGAAAAACCCACACTTTCTTCATCTTTATCATGTTCCTTAGTATAGACCACAGTATATGGCTTTACCTTCAGTACCTCTTTACATGAAACCACAAGTTTTGTTTGTCGCCTCATTCTAGAAGGAACCAAACTTTGGAAATCCTTGGAGATATCCTGGATTTTGGATGAAGCGAGTGTTCTTATGCTTTGAAAAATTTTCGAGAACTTGTTCCCTTTCTTTAGTATACCCAAACTTTCAAACACGGAGGTCATCACAGGTGATTTTTCAAGTCGATCAAAGACAGAAGGCTTATTAGAAGCGGCTGATTCATCTTCTACATGATATAGTTGTTACTCGCCCTTCTTATTGAGATGCGTACTGGTGACGATTGCTTGTATCCTAGACCTTCACGTGGTTGCCTCGTTGCAGCTTCTAATGGGAGCTTCCCTAAATTTGACGTCTCATTGGGATTGTATCCAGCTTTTGCAAATAGCTTGTAAGCATTAGAATCAAAACCTTCATCTCTTCGCTTTGTAGGTAGTGCCACATTCTACAAATGATTTTGGGCTACAAACCCTGCAAGCGGCATTGAAGACGACTTTACTGCCTCAATTTATTTGATCGTAAGAGTTAACTCTTTTAGCGTATTAGCTTGGCGATTAGATGATTCACCTTCATCTTTCTTCCTTTTAAGCGTCAGACTTACTTTCTTTCCATTAGACGTAATATTCCCTCCATAAGATTTATTCGCGTTGGGTTGTACCTCCTTACTAACAGCTTTGGCTTCACTAGTAATCACCTCTTCTCTTTTATTTGAGGAATCTTTATTCTTGCATTTCATACCATCATCAGCTTTCAGCTCCTTCACAATCCGGTTATTCAAGTAGAACTTTGCATCAGCGAAGTGTGACTGAGCCTCGGTGAATGGCTCATCATCAGCAACTATTTTCTTCTCGACTTCACCCTCGTAGTATTTTAAACATTGATGGTAGGTAGATTGAAATATTTGATTGTCATGTATCCAAGGCCTCCCAAGCAAAACACTGCATGAAGTCTTTGCGTTGATCACATGTAGCCATGCACTTGATTGCATATCTTCAATAGTGATTCCCATTATGATCGTGCCAATGGCTCTTTGCCCCCATTGGTTAAATCCTTGGATCATCACACGACTTTCTGAGAGTTTGTTCATAGGAATACCAAGTTCTTTCATAGTGTGGATTGGCAAAATATTTACTGAGGATGCTCCATCAACTAAAATTCTATTTACCCTTTCATCGCGCATATAGCCAACCAGGCACAATGGGCGTCTATTAGGAGTGTCACCTAGAAAATTATTGTTATTTGTTAATGTGACCTTTTCCTCACAAGCATTAACTTCTTGAGGAGTGGACTCGATGGGCTTTTCCGAAGATGGTGCCAACGGTAGGTCATCACTCTTTTCTTCCCCTTTGTCAGCATGGCAACAAGAGGCATCAATGCCCTTATGGCAAATCGTCGTTCAGAACCAACTTGGTAAAATTCCTCCAAGGTTACTAGATTTAGTTGCTTTTAAGGGCGGTACATCTCCACTTTTTCTTTCTTCAAATGCCTAACTGGATTCTTTTTTATTGGCCTTTTTACATCATCTTCCTTGTTTGTTGTTCCACTGATTCTTTTCGTGGGCTCCTTTTGTGACGCCTATGACGAGTCACCAACGTCCAACCTTTATTATCATCAGTTTGGTTGACTTCAGCTTTGTCGCTCTCCAGTAATTCTTCATCTTTACTTTCTTTAAAACCACATAATTTATCTGGACTGGATGAGCCAAAGGTGATAGAGACTCTGTTTGCTCTTGCTTCCTCATCTTCAAGCACGATCTTCTTTTCGCGGGCCAATTCTATGACTTTATCCTTGAAGACAAAGCACTTCTCCAGAGGGTGGCTTACAAGTCGGTGATATTTGCAGTAATTTGGGTCATTTTTTTTCCCAGCTTCATTTGGTCACTTCATCTCCGGAAGCTCAATGAGAATTAACTTAAGGAGTTCTTTGAAAATGACTGGAACATCATAATACTGGAATGGGTACTCTTTCTCCTGCATCTCTTTTAGAGTCAACTTTCCACTTGGATTCTCTTGAAAAGAAGTGGATTTCATACTCTGCTTCTTGCTCACCTTCGTCTGAACTTCATAGGTGACGTATTGGCATTCATAGCTTCTTTGTTTCAGACTTGGGAACGAACTTGCCCCACTTCCTTACTTCTTGTTTGACATTCGCGTTGCGAGGTTCATAGATGGGCAACCTTTCATTTCCAGTGGAGGCCATACTCAATTTCATGTCATGGGCACGAGTTGCAAGTTCTTCAAATGTGCTAGGCTTGATACCTTGCAAGATGTAGCGCGAACCCCAATGCATGCGTTGGATGCACATCTCTATGCCCAATGCTTCATTAAGCCTGTCTTTGCGGTTGAGGCTTCAATTTTTCCACCGATTGATAGAGTCGATAACTGGTTCTCCCTTTCATTGACGAGTATTTGTAAGTTCTATCATACTCACAGTATGTCTCATATTATAAAAATGATTGGGGAACTCTTGCTCTTGCTGATCCCAACTGTCGATAGATCCAGACTCGAGGTCCGTGTACCAGTCAAAAGCATTTCCTTTTAGTGAGCAGAAAAACTGCTTGATGAGGTTATAGAAAGTAATTTCCTTCAAAAAATCTCGGAATCAGGGCACGTGGGCATGGGGTCGAAATTAGAAAACTTGAGGGAAAGGTTGGGGAAATCATTTAATTAGTTGGAATTCAACTTTGTGAGCACTTATTGACTAGTTCTTGCTTTATTTAACTTGTTGGTGCTCGTTCGGCTTCGAATTAAGGTTGGAGCCTATTCTTGTTATTTAAGGAATGCTTCATAGCGAGGTGAGTCTCCTTTCTAATCTTGTGACGGGGAAATTACCCCATAGGTGAGTTAAACTGATTATGTGCTCCTAATTGTGGGGGCTACGTACGCACGAGGTGACAAGAATCCGTGCGTAGCTACTATTATGCTATTGTCCGAGTAGATTAAGATCCAAAGCATGTTATACTTGAATTATTTGTGAACCCATTGATGGCTTGGAATGCTTTAATCACATTAAATTAATAAATAGATTTCTAAAAGACTTAAGCTCTATTTTTCTGAAGTTATTGAACAGAATTGGCCTTTCTTGGATATCTACTCCATGATGACTTCTTGACTGATTATCTGTCTGCATGTGTTTATATTCTATTGGAACGGGCGATCGCCTCGGTGAAATGGATGCATCTGTGGTACGGGCCGCTCGACCCTCGGCAGTGCACACTTTACATTTCTTTTGGAGCGGGCCATCAACCTCGGCATGATTTGCGCATGTTTGTGCTATTATCTTGAACTCATTTGAGTTGTTTTTATGCCAAATTATGGCTCGAGATCATTTTATTAATAATAACAAGAAATCTAAGGAAATTTTCCATGAAAGAATTATATGACAACTTGTTTTCCCATATCTGGATTAGAATCATGCTTATAAAACAAATCCCCTGCTTGAATATGTTGATTAAGGATAAATAGTCATTAGACTACGAGTGAGTGTCAGAATTGACCATCTCGTCTCTACTCCTTCGGGATTAGGCGGGACACACATTGGGTACACGTTATTTTTGTACTCATACTACACTTGATGTGCATTTTGTTGCATAGATATATGTGATTCCAGTGGTCTATTGGACGTAGCAGCACGGACGATTCTGGGACTAGGTGAGCTGCATCATTCGAGACGACCGTAGCTAGGGTAGTCCCTTTCTAGCACTGTATTTACTTTCCGTTCACTACATTTCAGACGGAGGTTGTATTCAGTATATGCTCATATACTTGTGACTCTTGGTTCTAGGATGGTTATAAAATTGTAACAATTGTTTAACTATCAAATGTTATGTGAACTATATTTTTCAAAAATTTCTAAATATGGAAGAAAAATTTATGTATTTTCAAAAGTGTTGAAACGAGATTTGATTAAGTAATCTGGTTGGCTTGCCTGACAGCAGTTGTCCGACGTCATCACGACCCCTAGTGGATTTGGGGTCATGACAACATGGTATCAAAGCACTAGGTTCCCATCGGTCTCACGAGTCATGAGCAAGTCTAGTAGAGTATCGTAGATCAGTACGGAGACGTCTGTACTTATCCTCGAGAGGCTACAGGGTTGTTAGAAGTACTTCCCTTCTTGATTTCCTTATCATGCGGTTCGATTCCTTCCTAGTCAATCTTACGCGCCGCGAGCGCTTGTTAGAAATCGAGAATTTGAAGACTTGAATTGGCACTACAAATGTGGTGCAAGATGATTTTCCCTGGTATAATTGATTGGACTATTATAGTCGCTTTATAGAAGTATATGCTATTATTCAGCTCAGTAACAGGACTTCTAAAAGCCTTGAGGCTAGGCACAGGTTGTCATGATGCTTATGAGCGATTATTTTTGTAGTGTTGTTGTGATGGTAGGATGTTTGCCCAGGTGTCAGGAAGTTGATGAATTGAAGAGAGGTTTACTCAGTGTGTAATCAAGGGATTCAGTATTTTATTTCCGGCAGGGGAAAAGGCAGTCGGACTAAGAATGGTCAGATGTGGGCAAGTGAAAGTAATGAGACTTGGCATTTGCAAGCGTGGTGGAGCTTCTCTTCTATGATGGGGTATCGTGGTCCTATGGGGACATACCAAGTTCGTTGATGTTATAATTTACAATTCGCCTTTATGGCAGGGTATTGTGAGCTAATATTGGAAATACGACTGTCAGTTGTCACATGGTACGGTGGTTCAAGATCAAACCAAAATTTCTAATATTGACAGATCGATAAAGATGGCATTTGGAAAGGTTCTAAAGTTAGCAACAATGGTGGATTCAAGTGCCACGAAGATAGATTTCATTTATGGCAACATTTGAGCAGCAAAGTGTGAGGAAGGACATGTGAGAAGTGTCAGGCGGTGTTTAAAATTTCTAGAAGGCCAAGTTTGAGAAGCAAGGTCGAGTGACCGATTAAGGAGATGAGTTCCGTCAAAGTGGGAGAGTGGTGGTGGTTGCATATGGGCTTGGTAGTAGGAAGACTACGCGCCTTAAGAAGAGTTTGGATCGAATTCGGGATTCTAATGATTGGTGATTGAAGCCTACGGGTATGATGTGAAGTATGGCCTATTATGCGGCAGAAGATTGATATGGCGGAAAGGAGCTGCTTGAAATAGAGAATGGTGCAGCATAACCCTGAAATTTGAAGGATGTTGCACAATTTAGTGGATGTTCGCGAGAGGTGAATGAACTTGTGCTGCTGGAAGGTGAGCCCGGACTCAGTATGGGGCTATTGGTGTCATGGTGAATGTACCTCGTACAGCAGCGTGGGAAGATGTCGGGAGGTGATTCCCCTAGGTGGGTTATTCCCAGTGAGCAGGTTAGCGGTCGCGTGGTTGGTGAAGCTTTTGCAAGAATTGTATTGGTTGTTCAAGAAGGAGATTGGCTGTGCGAATGTGGATGATTATTCAGAGTTTTTACCGCAAGATTACGAGGAATTTTGATAAATTATGACGCGAGGTTATTCCCATAAGAGGTAAAGAGGTCGGGCGAACTCGGGAAGTATGAAATGATGGATTCAAGCTAAGTGGGAGAGTCCCACTGCTTATGATTGGGCTGTATGATTAGCCACATGCGTGATTTCTGGTTATTAGCATATTGATGGGTTATTTCAGCTATGAGAATAGACCATAAGTGGTAATTCGAGCAAAGGAATTGTTGAAGGCATGCTATGGTTGGCCTTATTGGCTCATGTTCGGGCTTGGAAAAAGATTCAGGATTTATGCCTCATATAGATGCAGGTTTCAGAAGAAGTGATTCCGCCGGATGCTTCGTCGAGAGGGTATTCATGTGTTGTGAGATTGGTGGAGCTGATTTCATTCGAGACCAAGTCAGAGCGGGTGGCTCTCAGTAATGATCCTAGTGAATTCAGGAGTTTAAGTGTTGTGCTCGATAATTTCAAGCTTATGAGTGCAGTTAAGAATCAAGCTTTGTAGCAGCTTATGAGAAGGCGCCCAGAATGTCCTATGATATTTTGACTTGGGGTATAGCATTTGAGTTTTATGAAACAATTTGTGGGAATCGAGACAGCCTGGTCTCGTTATGCAAGGTCACTCTGGGTGAGTGTAGGTGGAGTATGTTGTATGTTGAATAGAGTTAGTACTATTTCTAAGGCAATCAAGGATAAATTGAAAGGAGGTAATTCATTAGCCATAGTTGAACTAGCATATTGGTAACGGTGAGCAACTCATACAGTGTGATCAACTCATGCATGTGATTTGTGGCGGTGCGTCTGCTGTGATGCCTATCGGCCGTAGTGATTGATGTTATTCAGAAGCATTCTTCTGTTATGGCCGGTTATGAGTAGGCGGATCCCAGAAGGGTTATGGTGGCTTGGACCACTACTTAGAGGTTGGCATATTTGATGGTTATGAGAATTCGCCTGTATGTTTCGATAGTTCTCCTGAAGCGAGTTAAATGAAAAGTTTTATATGATGAACTGTTAGTCTATCAGTGGTTCCAGAGTTGTGATGGAAATTGTGTCTACAATATATCGGCATGTTGGGTGCAGTGAGTAGTATGGAATTTGAAGTGAGGATCAAGGTTACAGTTTGGTAATGACTTTGACGTCACAAGCTCGAATGAGCCAGGAAGGGAGTTTCAGTGTTTTAAGTAAATTGGTATTGTCTTCAGTGTCACTTGAGATAGGTGTCTTGTGAGAAAGGCTTTGCATCCTGGTTAAGGATTTTGGATCGCTTTTCAGCGTCAGTACATCCGATGGTTTAGATGTGCGGACTTGTTAATTATTCGGAAGATTTTGGGAGCGTGCCTCATGGGGAGATTGTATAAGGGTGACGTTAGTCACTTGATTGGCTAGGGATTTAAACCAAGTGTGAGGATTGTGGTAATATCATTAGTTTGAGAATTTATGCCTAGAGGGCGCTTTGTTTATTGGGTTATGAACTGAGGAGGTTGCTCCATTTATGACGGTTGTTCTTATGTGTTATGAGGCAAAAAGGAGTTACTATGAACCTTGAAAGGTTATTAGCCAAGTTGGTGCAATCAGAAATCGGCTTGAGATCAGTGGATTGATTTATTTGGGAATAGGGCTTTATATCAGGCCAGTTGTGTTCGTTTCAGTGAGCGTTCCCTATGGGGGAACAGTCAGGGTGTTGTTTTGTTATAATCTATTCCAGGTAATGATGTATTGCGCTGTATGAGTTGTGAAACGGCTTGGTAAATTTCTTATGTGTTGAGGTTCCACGTAGCGGTGATGTTATATGAGCAGGATGGCTCTTGAGATTTAGATCATGTTGTAGAAAATCATTCTATCCATGATATGTGTGCTTTGGTTGTATTAGCATGATTTTCAGGTATAGGTTTTGATGAATGACAAACAATGAAGTCAAGTGTCAAACAACGTTATTATATGACAAACAATCAAGATTGAATGCCGAGAAGCATATTGATGAGTGGATTGCATAGACAAGCCAAAGACGAGCTCAAAAGTTCAAGACCGAAGACCCAAGGCGTAGGTCGTTAGGTAGAACCAATGTAAGAGCAACGTTTAAGTTATCTCATCTTTTGGCTCAACATAGGTCATCATAAATATGTATAAAATCATTTTATCAAATCATATTTATCATAAAAATATTTCAAATACTTCAAACAAAATGATTTTAACGTTTTCATTTTTAACCAGAATGGTTTTTGAAGTAAGTTTTCAATTCTGGACAGCATAGCCAGATAATCGATTATCCATATGCTGATAATCGATTATGCTGAATTTCCAGATTAAACTGGAAATTCCGCAAGGCAGAATAATCGATTAACTAAAAGAGCATAATCGATTATTCTCTGACCGTTGCCAATGTTTTTGAACGACAGGCAGATAATCGATTATCATAATCCAATAATCGATTATCTAGCATAAAATCAGCTTCTGATTTTTGAACGTTAAAGCCAATAATCGATTATCAAAATTCAATAATCGATTATCTTGCATAAAATCAGTATAGTTGATTGTCAATTAAGCAACGGACATACAACTTATAACACCTATAAATAGAGGTCTTTTGAGCTGATTTGATACACACAACACCTCTCATTATTCATATACATATTGATATTATTTGTGCATCATTTTAGAGCTTTTGTTGAGCCAATTGAGAGACAACTTTGAGTTTTTCATAGAGCTAATATTGTATCTCTTTATCTACTCTTATTAGAGAGTTCTTATTGTAAAAGAGAAAGGTGTTTGAGAGGACCATATCTTCTCATTGATTGTCGGGTTTGCTAAGTACCCTCAATCTTAGTGTGTGAAGTCTTGTGGTGCGGTATCCACGAGCAAGGTGAAGTCTTGAGGTGAGGTATCCTCGAGCAAGTTGAAGTCTTGTAGAGTGTACATCTACGAGCAAGTGTAACGGTTTGTTAGGCACCCGTAAGCTTAACGGATTTAGTGGAAACTCGAGAGATTTTCTCGGGGACTGGACTAACCACACGTTGTGGTGAACCAGTATAAATTCGGTGTGTCCTTTCCTTAATCTTTTAATTACTGCATTTACTTTACTCCTGCAATTTTAATTCCGCAATATTTATCAATATTCTCGTGCCACACTATTCACCCCCCCCCCCTCTAGTGACGGGCATAAATCCTAACAATTGGTATCAGAGCCTAACTCTCTGAAAGCCTTAACCGGTTGAGAGAATGATATACATTTTTTTGTTGAGAATGTTGAACGCAGGAATGATGAGCGAAGGACACTCTACCATTGAGCCTCCACTATTTGATGGAACAAATTACACATATTGGAAAGAGCGGATGAGAATCTTCATCCAATCAAACAACTTTCGCATATGGCAAATCATCAAGAACGGTGAAACGCCGACAAAGAAAGTTGGGGAAGCCATGGCTCCGAAAGAGAAGAATGAATACAACGCCAAGGCCATCAATATGTTATATTGTGCGGTGAATCCGGATGACTATCGGAAGATTTCCTATTGCACAACCGCCAAAGAAATGTGGGATAAACTTGAAGCCATTTATGAAGGTACGCCTCAAGTCCAAAAGCATGAGACGTGGGACTCGGACCGCTCGTGTGATGAAACGACTGCCCTATGCTTCATGGCCGACGAAGAAGAAGAGGTAAGCACTTCTAATTCTTGCTCTTTTGAAGAATTACAAGAAGCTTTTAAAGAATTACTTGGTGAATTGAAAAAGACTTCAAAAATCGCCAAAGAGGCCAAGGATAAAATCAAAGTTTTAGAAGAAGAAAATAATTTTTTAAAAACTGATAATATTGTTCTTAAAAATAAAACTAAGGAAATGAATGAAGCCTCTTCAATTGATCAAAGTTCCAATTGTTCTTCTTGTAGTTCTTTGAAAATAGAGAACATAGAACATAGGAACACACTAGAAAAACGTAGTGTTGATGATCCTAAAACAATTGAAGAAATTAAGAAGAATATTAGAAAGGATGATAGAAATGAAGTTAGACCACCTAGAAATAATTCTAGGAACTTCACTAATAAGTCTAAAATTAATCATTTTAGACCACCTAGAAACAACTCTAGGAATTTTGGTAATGAGTCTAAAATGAATCATTTTAGACCACCTAGAAATAACTCTAGGAATCGCAATACGTCTAGGAATAACGACTTTAGATCACCTAGAACGTTTATGGCTCAACCAAGACATATGCACAACCCGAATGTTATATGTCATTATTGCAACCGTGTAGGACACATAGCACCCGTATGTTTTGCAAAACATATGGATTTATCTTTGAGCTATGATTATTATTTGCCTAACCCCCAAGGACCCAAAAGTGTTTGGGTACCTAAAACCTATTTTTAGGTACGTTTGCAGGTGCTTGAAGACTACAATATCGTAGTAGATGCACCAAGCACGAAACCTTATTGCATCGAGGGGGAATGTCGGTTAGTTATCATATTTTTGATAAAAACGTAATAGTTGATATGTGTTAACAATTAATATATCTTTGTTAATAATTGATATTAATTATTTTTGTTGATTCATGTTTTGATAACTTTTATCTTGAATAACAATTGGTATCAATTATTTTTATTAAAAATAATGATTGATTCATGCTTTGATGAATATTATTTTTGGTTTGAATGACAGTTGATATATTCTTGAATAATAAATGATTCGTGTTTTTAATACAACTATTGGTTTGTTAAAAATTAACTGTTGATATGTTCTTAAGCAATATGATTTGCGAAAAATAACCGTTATTATGGTTGTTATGTTTTTACTAACATTTGGTATTATTTCATGTTGGTATGATTGTTTAAATATCATCAATGTAAATTCCTCATTGTATTTCCTATTTTATTCTTGACACTAACAATTGATATACCCAAAAGGGGGAAGTGTCGAAAGGGGAAAGTAGCCTTTGCAGACTCTCTTTTTGCGAATGCCAAAATGGGGAAGAGTTTAGGCGATATGCATCAAATAAGGGGGAATGTATCTACGTTATAATATGCCTTATTTGAGGGGGAATTATCATTAAGGGGAATCGTTTGCATGAATTGTATGTTGAGATATAGCATGAATTTAGGGGGAATCCGATATGCATATCTCCTGGTGTTTGTCATTATCAAAAAGGGGGAAATTGTAGAAAATCATTCTATCCATGGTATGTGTGCTTTGGTTGTATTAGCATGATTTTCAGGTATAGGTTTTGATGAATGACAAACAATGAAGTCAAGTGTCAAACAACGTTATTATATGACAAACAATCAAGATTGAATGCCGAGAAACATATTGATGAATGGATTGCATAGACAAGCCAAAGACGAGCTCAAAAGTTCAAGACCGAAGACCCAAGGCGTAGGTCGTTAGGTAGAACCAATGTAAGAGCAACGTTTAAGTTATCTCGTCTTTTGGCTCAACATAGGTCATCATAAATATGCATAAAATCATTTTATCAAATCATATTTATCATAAAAATATTTCAAATACTTCAAACAAAATGATTTTAACGTTTTCATTTTTAACCAGAATTGTTTTTGAAGTAAGTTTTCAATTCTGGAGAGCATAGCCAGATAATCGATTATCCATATGCTGATAATCGATTATGCTGAATTTCCAGATTAAACTGGAAATTCCGCAAGGCAGAATAATCGATTGACTAAAAGAGCATAATCGATTATTCTCTGACCGTTGCCAATGTTTTTGAACGACAGGCAGATAATCGATTATCATAATCCAATAATCGATTATCTAGCATAAAATCAGCTTCTGATTTTTGAACGTTAAAGCCAATAATCGATTATCAAAATCCAATAATCGATTATCTTGCATAAAATCAGCATAATTTATTGTCAATTAAGCAACGGACATACAACTTATAACACCTATAAATAGAGGTCTTTTGAGCTGATTTGATACACACAACACCTCTCATTATTCATATACATATTGATATTATTTGTGCATCATTTTAGAGCTTTTGTTGAGCCAATTGAGAGACAACTTTGATTTTTTCATAGAGCTAATATTGTATCTCTTTATCTACTCTTATTAGAGCGTTCTTGTTGTAAAAGAGAAAGGTGTTTGAGAAGACCATAACTTTGTCGGGTTTGCTAAGTACCCTCAATCTTAGTGTGTGAAGTCTTGTGGTGCGGTATCCACGAGCAAGGTGAAGTCTTGAGGTGAGGTATCCTCGAGCAAGTTGAAGTCTTGTAGAGTGTACATCTACGAGCAAGTGTAACGGTTTGTTAGGCACCCGTAAGCTTAACGGAGTTAGTGGAAACTCGAGAGAGTCTCTCGGGGACTGGACTAACCACACGTTATGGTGAAGCAGTATAAATTCTGTGTGTCCTTTCCTTAATCTTTTAATTACTGCATTTACTTTACTCTTGCAATTTTAATTCCGCAATATTTTATCAATATTCTCGTGCCGCACTATTCACCCCCCCTCTAGTGACGGGCATAAATCCTAACACATGTAACGCACCTCAGTTGTGCTTGAGTTTTGTAGCCTATGACGCTATATGTTTCCTCAGGGATGGTATTATGCACCTCGGTGTGTTTATGACCGATACTCGGTATTTTGATGTTGTTAGCAATTTAGCTAGATGTGTATCTCCTTATGTGAGTTCTATGTGTAGATTGGGTGGCACGCCGCCATGGTTATATCGTATGGATCGGGTGGCACGCTTCCATGGTTATATCGTGTGGATCGGGTGGCACGCCGCCATGGTTATATTGTATGATCAGGCAGCACACACCGCCATAGTTATGTTATTTGGACCAGGTTGCGCGCCGCAATGGTGTGATGTTCAGTACAGTCCCCCCTCCCCCCATAATTGCTTTTATGTGTTATGTCTCCTATTTTTCCTGGGATTCTATTTCTAACTGTGAGCCCGCATCGCATGTATGATTCGTGAGCGAGGTAATTAGGTCTCCTTTCAGAGTTAAGCTTCCTTATTGTATCACTTTTTAAGTGGTAGCCTATTGGTACCTTGTGGCATCATATGGGACTTTTGATCATGTCCGGGATGGCTTATTGCCTGAGTAGTTCGTACTGGGTGAGACGAGATTATGGGATTTAGGATCAGTGCAATTTAATTATATGAAGCGTATTAAGGAGCTAAGACCATTAGATGTTTCATAATGAAGCGATGATGCTTGTCAGGAGTATAGACCCAATGAATTGATGACTCGGCAGTTGGTTATGAATTATGGCACATCTCTTCTGTCGTGTTAGTGTTATAAAAGTTAGAGCAAGACCTATATAGGTCGTGAGGTACGATGGGAACATCTGATTCGTTGAATTTTGGCTAAGTTGATTACCAAAAAATATTGTCGTGGTCTTGTGGATTTTGTGTTGCAAAGTAAGAATCCAGCAAAGTTATGCAGTCATGTTTGAGGACAGCGTGTGGTGAATGATTTGGTGATCTTTTGACGAAATCGGGCCTGGCATAGAATTCCGAATGTTGGAATTGAGCTCTAAGGCCTATTTGCTCAAGTAAAAAGGGAATATCTTCAAAATTTATCGAGCTAATGTTCTCAACTAAGTTGTGGTAGCACGGGAAGGTGCATGAGGTGCTAAACAGTGATTTCAATCTGCTTCAGTATAGTTCTTAGCACGTTCGAGGAAGCACATATGTTTAAGTGGGAGAGAATGTAATGACTCGACTAGTCGTTTTACTATTTAGAACCTCGTTCCCTTAAATAAAACTTCCCACGCTTTCTTTAGCTAAATTACGACCTACAAGGGCGATTAATTCGAAAGTTAGGAGAGTTTTGAGTGAAAATAAAACCAATTATTTTCTTAAGGTTTTTTTAAAAGGACAAACTTGACTTCAGTCAACTTTCTTGGGAAATGGACCTAGATTCATGATTTGACGGTCCCGGAAGGTTCGTGGAAAAATATGGGACCTGGCGGTATGCTCGGAATCGAATTCCGAGGTTCCCAGCCGGAGTACGGGGTTTTTATGTAAAATTGTTAAATCAAAGTTTTAAGGAATTAATGAATCTAATTATTTATTTAAAAACCTAGGTATCGGGTTTGGATTCTGGTTCCGAACTTGGTACAAGTCCGAAATATCATATAAGACCTACTCGTAAAATTTGGTGTCAATCCGAGTATTCTAAGGGCGTTTTGACCCGTTGAAGGGAAATTAAGAACTTGAATTTCATTAAATTGGATCAATTAATTTTGGGGTCCGATTCCTTGATTTAGTGTTGTTTTGGGTGTTTTGAGCGAATTCGCATTTTGAAAGGAAGCAAGGTTGCTGCTTCTGTCAAAACCGCTTCTGCGGCTCTTTGACCGCAGAAGCGGTGACCGCATAAGCAGCCACCTGGTCGTAGAAGCGGAAAGGCCGAGAAGGGTGAATACCGCATAAGCGGCCCTGGGACCGCAGAAGCGGTCCCCCATGTGCAAAATCAAGACCGCAGAAGCGGTACGGTCCACAGTGCTCCCAAATCGCAAAAGCAGTTGTTTTTTCGCAGAAGCGGACACCGCCCTATGCGGTAATTTATCCGCATATGCGAAAATCGCTGGGGGCAGTAAGGGTTCATTAAATATGAACCCAAGCTCCTTCTCTCTCATTTTCACTACACTTGGGCGATTTTGAAGGTTCCAAAGAGAGAATTTCTTCCTAATATCACGAGGTAAGTAATTCCTACTCACTCTAATACATGAACATTACATAGATTTAACACTAATAATCAAATAAAATCAAGGGTTAGAGCTAGACCCAGAGTTTTGATAAAATTATTATTTAACCCCCTAATTAGTTATGTAATGAACTAAAAACCACATATTAGTAATCCTTAGGTTATAGAGAGTAATTTCCTTCGAAAAATCTCAGAATCCGAGACGGTGGGCCCGGGGTCGAAATTTTAAAAACTTGCGGGAAAAGTTAGAAAATCATTTAATTAGTTGGAATTCAACTTTGTGAGCACTTATTGACTAGTTCTTGCTTTATTTAACTAGTTGGTGCTCGTTCGACTTCGAATTAAGGTTGGAGCCTATTCTTGTTATTGAAGGAACGCTTAATAGCAATGTGAGTCTTCTTTCTAATCTTGTGAGGGGAAAATTACCTCATAGGTGAATTAAACTGATTATGTGCTCCTAATTGTGGGGGCTACGTACGCACGAGGTGACGAGAGTCCGTGCGTAGATACTATTATGCTATTGTCGGGGTAGACTAGGACCCAGAATCATGTTATACTTGAATTATTTGTGAACCCATTTATGGCTTAGAATACTTTAATCACATTAAATTAATAAATAGATTTAAAAAAGACTTAAGCTCTGTTTTTCTCAAATTATTGAAGAGAATTGGCCTTTCTTGGATATCTGCTCCATGATGACTTCCTGACTGATTATCTGTCTGTGTGTGGTTATATTTCTATTGGAACGGGCCGATCTCCTCAGTGAAATGGATGCATCCATGGTACAGGCCGCTCGACCCTCGGCAGTGCACACTATACATTTCCGTTGGAGCGGGCCGTCGACCTCGGCATGATTTGCGCATGTTTGTGCTATTGTCTTGAACTCATTTGAGTTGTTTTTATGCCACATTATGGCTCGAGATCATTTTAATAATAATAACAAGAAATCTAAGAAAATTTTCATGAAAGAATTATATGACTACTTATTTTTCCATATCTAGATTAGAATCATGCTTATAAAATAAATCCCCTGCTTGATTGATTAAGGATAAATAGTCATTGGACTACTAGTGGGTGTCAGAATTGACCATCTCGTCTCTACTCCTTCGGGATTAGGCGGGATACACACGTTATTTTTGCACTCATACTATACTTGTTGTGTATTTTATTACACATGTATATGTGATTCCAGTGGTCTACTGGACGTAGCAGTACGAACGATTCTGGAAGTAGGTGACCTGCATCATTCGAGACGACCGCAGCTAGGGTAGTCCATTTCCAGCACTGTATTTACTTTTCGTTTACTGTATTCTGGATGGAGGTTGTATTTATATCCCTCTTTTCAGTAGATGCTCATGTACTTGTGACTCAGGGTTCTGGGATGGTTGAAAATTTATAATAATTGTTTAACTCTCAAATATTATTTGAACTATATTTTTCAAAAATTTCAAAATATGGAAGAAAAATCATGTATTTCCAAAAGTGTCAAAATGAGATTTAATTAAGTAATCTGATTGGCTTTCCTGACAGCACTATCCGGCGCCATCACAACCCTTAGTGAATTTTGGGTCGTGACAATCAAGAAGAGCAAAAGTTTTCTTGAACTTTTCAGCAAAATTGCTTCCTCCTTCAGATACGTTTGTGGAAGATCTTGCTCCTTTTGAGGATGAAGATCTGAAAATAAGGGTTGATGTGAGTCATCATTTTTTTGGATCTTGTGTTTCTAGCTTACCACAAACCGACCACCTCAACTTCTTCACAATTCAAAATAGAACATGTTAGAACGGACTTAGTCGGTCTTCATTATCAACAACATCTTTTCTTTTTCTTTTTCTTTTCGTTTTTCTTTTTTGGTTGTGGTCGAATCTTATGGAGATTGCCTACGTATCGTGATCCCGCATAAATCAGACCTTGCGTAGTTCGGGCAACTAGAAGGTTAATAATAATAAAATATATTATTTTTTTGGAATTTTTAATTTTCACAATAAAACCAACTTCAATTACAATGGTTTAAAAAACTGACCAAACTAACAGACTCGGGTGAAAGACGAGATACAGACTTGATCATTAAACAACCCACATACTCTAATCAAAAGAAATACAAATAAAAAAAACAGACTAATGAATTCCTTCCCTTATATGCCAATTTTAACCAAATGGCTATTTTTGCAAACGTGGTCCCTTCTCAATCACACGTGAAATTTGAGGCCGGGAGGGGGGGTTATTTTATGATTCCTTAAAGGAATGTTCGTTCTTTTACGAAGATAGTCTTTCGACAACTGAGAGATACCCGGAGGCTATCTCGGCAAGAATGGTTTAAAACACTACCGAAGTTATTTCGGTTTACTTTGACCGAAATTTAAATGGCAGTTACCTGCCCAACGACAACCCTATTTTGCAAACATAACCTTTCAGCACTTCGGGCGCGAAGATTTTAAGGCTGCATTAAATAACCAAAAAAATACTAAAAATGACCAAAGGTGGCTGTTTATGCAAAGTCAGCCCTCCGACGTCCCTTTCGGGAACATTCGGCTATTTTTTTTTTGACAAAACAGTATCACCGACTTATTTGTGACAAAATTTTAAAAAATTTGACACTTTTTCATGGCTATTTTTTATTTTTTATTTTTTGCAAAGGGGAGGTTGGACCCGATCAGGGTTGCCTACGTATCTCACACCCTGCGAGAATCAAACCGGCGTAGTTCGCCAATGAAAAATAACTACCTTTAAAAACAAAACTCTTTTCCCCTTTTTTTTCCAAACAAATCAAACTAAAAAAAGAATTTTCTTTCTTTTTTTCTTCAAAATTTTGACAGAGTTTCAACATTACTTAGGCATTGGGTTTCATAAATGGGTAGTTATCTCTCTAAAAATTTTCACTATTTCCAATTTTCAAAAGCCGGCCAGCATGCTAGTCTGAAACAAATAAATGCATAAAACAGACATGATGTAGCAGGATGGTCTTTTCACTTCAAGTTGCTTGTCCTAGACGAACCTAACCCCTGTGTTGAGTCCCCTAAGTCAAATGCACATGATGCAAATAAACGTTCCTACTAGGGATCCGGCATAAAGCTGTGTTTTACTAGGTAAAAGAAAAATATGGGTTTTGGTCTAGAGTTGGGGAACCCGAGCGGACAACTTGGGCTGAGGAGAGGGCGACGTATTGAGAGCACTAAAGTCTGTCCGACCTTGTCGCTTGCCCAACCTCGCTCTATTTGGTATAATTTTTACAAAAAGTGAGCTATGCGAACGTATGCACCATTTTCAGAAGACTCAGATAGAAAAGGGTTTCGTAGCAGTTTATATACACAGTTCAAATAATATCAAAGCGGTAATAACCAACATTTTGCACATTAAATCCAAAAAATATAATAAACATCAGATAATAAAGAAAGTCAAATATAACAATTATTCTAAGCTCGAATTTCTAACCCTGAACTAGTGGTTCTGAGTTATTTTGTCCCCAGCAGAGTCGCCAGAGCTGTCACACCTCCTTTTTCCGCCCCCGCGAAGGGTAGTAGGAGTTTTTCCAATTAAAGGACAATCGAACGGGATTCACTATTTATTTCAGAATCGCCACTTGGGAGATTTAAAGTGTCCCAAGTCACCAGTTTTACTCCCGAATCGAGGAAAGGAATTACTCTAAATTACTGTCTGCGTACCAGATATCCGGATAACGAATTCTGTTAACCCGGGAGAAGGTGTTAGGCATTTCCGAGTTTCGTGGTTCTAGCACAGTCGCTCAACTGTTATATTCGGTTTATTTATCTGATTTTAACAATTATGTACTTAGTGCAAGTCATGATTCCTTTAACCACTTTTCTTCTTCTTCTTATTATTATTTTAATAAAGCTAAAACTTAAAGGAAAACAAAAGCAAAAGCAAAAGTTAAAGCAAAAAATAAAAGTTAAAGCAAAAAACAAAAGTTAAAGTAAAATTTAAAGCAAAAATTAAAGCAAAAGTTAAAACAAAAGTTAAAAGTAAAAGTTAAAGTAAAAGTTAAAGCACAAAGAGCGTTATTATTTTTGGGAGGCCGTGCAATTTTGCTAAACGGCTCATCCAAGTCTAAGTAATTTTAATATATACATTATATAAGGGCCCCGCAATTTGCGTATTTTTTGTTCGGCGAGGCTCGTCTCATTTATTATTTTGAATATGAAACCTAAAGCAATTACGATTCTCTACTTTATTTGTCTCGAAAAAAGAAAAATCCTAATTTACCAATCAACAATTTATATAATTTTGACTTAACAGAAACTATTCAAATAAACAAAAAAACGAATAAATCAAACTTAGAAATATTAATATTCCACTTGACGTTCCTGATTAATATTCACATATTTACTCCAAATCCGTTCACACGCATCCAACCAAGTTTCTTTATCATTTTTTATTGTCTAATAAGTTAGAATTTATGCATAAGACTAGTATTATTTACTACAGTATCCACTCATATATGTAGACAAAACTAAGGATAAAGTAGAATTAATAGAGAACTAAAGAAAATGAACAAGTATATAGCATTTAAGAACTGATCTACCATGTTGGTGAAGCTCAAAGACAATTGTAATGGACAGAAACAAAATAATATCCAAAGCCAATATAGTGAGAAGGCAAAAACAGTCGGACCTTCGTATTAAATGAGCTGGAAGTTACCAAAAACTTACATCTGTCTGCCACGAACAAACACCTCAAACGGAGGATCACCAGTGAAGCGGAATCTCGTCGGACGACACTCGAACCTCGACGGAACTGAACAGGCCCAACGAACAGAGCTAGCAACCTATAAACGGGCTGGAAGAAGCAGAACAGAAGCAACGCCGTGGAGGACTGGCCGTGACTGGTCGGCGACGGGTGACTGAAGGGGTGATGAACGTTGGTCGTCGTCTGGTGGTGATGGTCGTGGACGGAGAAGGGACGACGTGAACTGGAATTGGTGGTTGCTGGACGGGGTCGTGGAGGGTCGACGCAGACGAGGCAGCAACTATGGAGGACGAGTGGTCGTTGGCGTCTGGCTGTTCGCTGGTGGTTGTTTGGTATGGTGAAGGACGCTGGTTATTGGGACGAAGGGCTGGAGGTTTTTTTGAGCTTTTGTTGTTGTTTTGTTTTGGTCTTTCTTCAAGATGAAGAAGATGATGAACAATGGTGGGTCTTCGGCGTGTAATCCAAAAATGTATATTCTCCCCTATTCTCTTAGTCTATGTTTTTGTTTAATACGTGAAGAAGATGAAATGGAAGATACTTGGGTAAGGAGGGAACGTTTTTAGAGAGAGGAGAGAGAAACTCTGGCGACTGGCAAGCGAGCCGCCGCCTGCCGCCGGCAACCACCCATCACATCCAACCGACCTTACTAAATATTTCCCCACTGTAAATATGGCGAGAGTGATCACACCTGAGAACGGAATACCACAACAGCTAACACCAATGCCCCTTCTACACTGGTTTCCTGGTATGGGGAGTGCCCCTACTATCATGCAGGCACCGCCGGAGAAGGAGAAGGAGGCTGCAGGTGGAATGACGATGGCTAGGAAATTCACGTACTCTACTGAAACCCAGAAGCCAACAATGGCGGAGGTAGTCAAAGGTAATCGTACTCAAAATCAGGGCATGCAGCTGAAGTTCTATCCTCCGATGATGAAGGATGGAGTGAAAATCCTAAAATTGAACCCTAAGGAGATAGAGATTCAGAACCAGAAGTGGAGGTATGCCCTAATTGGTTATGTATTGGGAGGTAATCTGTTATTAAGAAAATGCTAAAGTATGTTTATGGCGTTTGGAATGAGGTTACAACGCCTACACTGTTGCTGCATGACGATGGGTACTTCATCTTCAAATTTGAGTCTATGGAGGATAAGAACCTAATCATGCAACAAGGACCATACACGTTCAATGGTAGGCCTATGATTCTGAAGGAATGTGATCCTAACTTTCATATTCAGAACGAGTCGATGAGAATTGTTCCAATTTGGGTCAGTTTTCCTGGGCTGCCAATACAATGTTGGGCTGAAGGGAATTTAGGCAGAATAACAAGCTTACTTGGTAAACCTTTATGTACTGATAGGTTAACTGCTGAATGTGAAAGAATCTCCTATGCGAGAGTTCTTGTGGAAGTTGATATCACTCAACCTCTGCCTGAGAATGTCTACATAGAGATACCAGATGGGAAAAGCTGGCTACAAAATGTGGAGTATGAATGGAAACCAACCTTCTGTCTTGAATGCAACTCGTTTGGGCACAAAAATGGAGACTGTCAGAAGGAGAAACAACAGAATATAGAAATCCAGAGACAGAGAAAGAGGAAAAAGAAGGTAACCCGAGTGCAATGGCAACCAAAAACTGTAACTGAGGAGACAGTAGAAGGGCAGCAGAATGACAAACCAACAGAGTTGCCTATTGTAGAAAGGAATAACAAAGGCAAGCAGATTGCAGTTGTCCAAGGCCCTAAAGATAAAAACCAAAGCAAAGTGACCAACTATGCTGAAGTAACCAGGAGGAATACATTTGCAGTACTCACTATAGAGAGCCTCCTGATGGGAACCAACAGAAGGGAGAATGCAGCCTAGAGCCAGTAGATCCAGGAGGCACTACATCCGTTATTTCCCCATGATTATTGTATCCTGGAACATTAGAGGACTAAACAAGTCCTATAAACAAAGAGAGTTAGTCAAATTCCTGAGGACTAATAGAGTTGATATGATAGCTTGCCTAGAAACTAGAGTGAAGCAGCAAAACTCAATGGCAATACATAAGAAGCTGGGAGGTGACTGGACCATAGGGAACAACTATGTAAATGCTCCTAATGGCAGAATACGGATAATGTGGAAAGATGTCAATGTTCAAGTGGTACTAATGGAGAGCACTGATCAACTAATACATTGTTAGGTGAAAGATAAGAATTCAACCTTCACTAGCTACATCAGCTTTGTATATGGCCTACACACTACCCAACACAGAGCACCACTATGGAGGGACTTGAGAGCTGTCCAGCAAACTGGCCCTTGGCTTATAATAGGGGATTTCAACAGTCTGCTAGGGGTTGAGGATAGGATAAATGGTCAGCCAGTGCATCCTTCAGAGATAGCTGAATTTCAGGGGTGTATTGATGACATTGGAGTGGGGCAGCTTATCAAAAGAGGCAATTCATTCTCATGGAGCAATAAAAGGGATGCTAAAGCCAGTCTATAGCCATATTGACTGGGCTTTTGGTAATGATCAGTGGTTCAATTCTTACACAGGAGTGGAAGCAGTATACATGTTACCTGGGTGTTCAGATCACACCCCTATATTGATAGACACTGATATAGTTAAAGTTAAAGTAAAAAGACCATATAGGCTACTACTAACAGTTATGCAACAAAAAGAATACAAGGAAGCAATTCAAAGAGTGTGGGGACAACATATCCAAGGCTACACTATGTATTCTATCTGGAGCAAACTGAGGAAAATTGAACATGAGACCAGAACCATCCACCAGGAGCATTCATCTGTTGATAAAAAGCTGCAACAAATGAGAGAAGGTATGAGGGTAATTCAAGGAAAACTGAATGAAGATTATTTCAATGAAGCAGTGATTGAAGAAGAAAAGAAACTATTAGAGAACATTGAAAAGTGTGAAGGCATTCAAGAAAAAATAATGAGACAGAAATCAAGAGCAAACTGGATCCAGCTTGGTGATAGCAATACAAAGTACTTCCATGCGTATATGAAGTCCAGACAAGCAAGAAACAAGGTGAGTAGCATTCTCAATGAAAATCAGGTGAGGATTCCTGATCCACAACAGATCCAGCAGGAATTCATTCAATTCTTTCAACAACTACTGGGCACAACAGCAGATCAACTTCCTAGGATAGATATCAATGTGGCTAGAGATGGGCCATGTCTATCAGTGCACTAACAACAGCAATTATTAGCTCCAGTAACAAGGGAAGAAATCAGTCAGATAATACATAATCTTCCTAATGACAAGGCTCCTGGGATAGAAGGTTACCTAGCAGAATTCTTCAAACAATTCTGGCCTATTGTGGGTGAGGAGGTTATAGAGGCAGTGCAGAAATTCTTTCAAACTGGGAAATTGTTGAAAGAGATTAACTGCACAACTGCTACATTAATTCCGAAAGTAAAAAATCCCAACTATGTCAAGGAATACAGGCCCATTGCTTGCTGCTCAACACTGTAAAAAGTTATTGCAAAGATCCTGACAAACAGGCTTAAAAATGGTTGTGGACTATCTGGTGGGACATGCACAATCAGCTTTCATAGATGGGAGAAACATCCTGGACAATGTCATTATGGCTCATGAATTGGTTCGAGCTTACTCCCACAAAGCAGTATCTCCCAGGTGCATAATCAAAGTGGATATTTGGAAAGCTTATGACTCTGTTGAATGGGGATTTCTGAGGGCAGTGTTGCTGGAATTTGGTGTACCTTTCAAAATGGTCACTTTAATTATGGAGTGTGTCTCTACAGCAAGCTTCTCTTTACTAGTTAATGGAGGTCTTACCAGTAAATTTACAGCAAGGAAAGGATTAAGACAGGGAGACCCAATGTCTCCCTACCTGTTTGTCTTAGTCATGGAATACCTCAACAGAACACTGAAGCAATTAAACAGGAACCCAGACTTCAACTTCTATCCCAAATGTTCCAAGTTACAGCTCACTCATATCTGTTTTGCAGATGATCTTCTGATGTGCTGTAGAGGAGATGAAATTTCCATGAGGCTATTGCTGAAAGAGTTTGATAACTTCTCCCAGATGTCTGGAGTGCAAGAAAACTTGGAGAAAAGCTCTCTGTACATAGCAGGGGTTTCACAAGAAGTCAAGGAAAAGCTTTTGGCAGAATTTCAATTAACAGAAGGGCAGCTCCCCTTCAAATACCTGGGAGTTCCCTTGCCAACAAGAAAGATTACAATTACACAATGCCTACCTTTGGTTGACAGGATAGTGGACAAAATCAGATGTTGGTCATCCAAGGTCTTATCCTATGCTGGAAGGCTCCAACTGATCAAGAGTGTTCTATTTGAAATGCAAACCTACTGGGCCCAGGTCTTTCTACTTTCAAAGAAAGTCATCAAACTGGTGGAGGGAATATGCAGGAACTACTTATGTACTGGGAAACATGAGACAAGTCATAGGGCCCCATAGCTTGGGAAACAGTATGTAAACCAGAGGCAGCTGGAGGCTTGAATGTCATTTGCTATGAAAAGTGGAACAAAGCAGCCCTGTCAAAGCTGCTATGGGCTCTAATGCAAACGAAGGATAAACTATGGATCAAATGGATCCACTGTCATTATATAAAGAGAAAAGTAGTTGCTACCATGGAAGCACCAAAGCAGGCTAGCTGGTTGGTAAGGAAAATATTTGGAGCTAGGGACTGGTGGGCACACGACTAGACAGCAATGCAAGAATGCTGCCAGAATAGAAGATACAGCATTAAAAGAGCTTATATGCACTATATTCCACAGTACACCAAAGTTCCCTGGAAAAAATTGGTGCTGGTGCCTGGACTACTGCCAAAACAGAAATTCATATTATGGATGACATTGCATCGACGTTTGGCAACAGTTGACAGGTTAGAAAAATGGGGTATCCGCACTGATCAGTCTTGTTCACTATGTGGCAGTGGTAGTGTAGAGACACACGACCACCTATTCTTTAGCTGCTCTTATTCCCAATCACTGTGGCAAGGATTGTTAAGGTGGCTGAATTTCAATAGATTGATAAACAATTGGGAACTAGAGGTGCAATGGATCTCTGATAGAGTAAACAACAGAAAACCAAAGAAAACCATCCTAGGAGTGGTGTTCGCAGCAATATTTGGATGGAAAGGAATGAAAGAAGATTTAGACATTCGAGCAGAGATGCTACAGATAGATCACGACAGATTGCAATCCAGGTGCACATCACTGGAAGGAAGAAGCAAAAATGGCAGCCCACATTACAGTACTTAAATTGCTATCCACAATGTACTCCTTGAATATATTCACAGTTTTGTATGTTAGGAGTTAGTTAAACAACTTTCTGGTTGTAGAGTAGATAGTTTATCAAATTTGAGATTTGTTCTATAGTCCCAAAGAACAAGTGATGTACATTTATACTGGTTGAAATACAAAATTTATTTTTGACCAAAAAAAAGAAGATGAAATGGAAAATGGACCCCCTTGGCAAAAAAAACGTGGGTGGAATTCAAATGGTGTGCATGTGAGTGAATTATAAGATAGAGATTTTCTTTTGTAACTATACTATATGAGAACCTTATTAACTTAAAGGTGCATACTTTGTTAATTATCCGTCCAGTCCATGTTTTACCTATAAATTTTATATCATTCGACTATTAGATATTAAAAGGATAGAATATTTTCTAAAAAGGGGCTAATATTAAGGAGAGAATCTTGGTGTTAATTGATTCTACATTAACTTTAATTTTTAAAAAGGGGAAGGAGATTTCTCATCTGCGTATTTTCTCTAGAATTACAATTCAAATTCTCGAAAAAAAAAGAACGAACAATTCAAATTTTCGAGTTTCAAAAACTCAAAGTTGAAAAAATTTGTTCTTTAATATATTTTCCACCATTGATAGCCATTAAAAAGCTTGAAAGCTTTGAATTCTAATTTGGATTTTCACAAAATTATTATTTATTTGAATTGGGTGTTGTTGTAAATAATTTGGAATATGTTTAGGAGTTTATATCTCAATTTTGAGGGATTTTGGCGAAGATTAGACTTAGTTTTGACTGAATTTCACATTGAAACTCATCGAAGAAGAAGAATAAGACATATTTCTAGAAATTGTAGATAAGTTGTAGATAAATTGTAAATAAATTGTAGAATTATAGATAATTTGTAGATAAATTGTAGATTGAGAAAACTAAAACTTCTACAAGTCTTCTATAGTTATGTCGAAAATGCCAATTATGCTACAATTAAAATGTGAATTGGGATATAAAAATTCAATGTATTCAGTTTGTACTTAAAATTTCTATAAATAAACTACAAATCAGTTTAAGTATTGTATATTGTTTTTAAGAGTATATACAAAATTACTACATTTATACTACAATTAAACTACAATCTTGTGTCAAAAAAATATTAACAATAAAATTTGCTCTTCATCTACAAAATTTCTACATAAAAACTACAAAAAAATTACAATTGCACCCACAGTGCCAACTTTATTGTCTTTCACAAGACAAATCATTTCTTTTACAATTGCACAACCCAACTACTCCTTTATCACGAGAAAATTATTTTCTTTTGATGGCAAAAGATGCACCTTACATATATGATTAAGCATCAACTATCTCCACTCCATACAGTTACCACACTTCCAACAATGGTCCTCTTCATTCCAAGGTGAATAATGTCTGTGGATTCACATTTCATATGTATCACATGTATACGAAAACGGGGGGGGGGGGGGGGGGGGGGGAACTAAAGGTAAATCGTGGGATGGGGGGGAGAAATTAACTGAAGGTAAATCGTGGGGTGTGTGAGGGCGGGTGGAGAGCCAGTGATACAAATGATAGCCAGTGACACCAAGCCCAAGGCCGACAAGGGAACGGAAAATTGAGTCTTCTGGTGCTAGAAGTTCGACGCCCAAGCCATTGTCAATCAGGAAGGTATCTTTCTGAATGTTCTGTTTCTAAAATTCAAGGATTCATTTCTTGTTAATAGTCATGGCTTCCTAAATAATATTCAGCAGTATCTTTTTAGATTTTAGGTTCAAACTAGAGAATAAATGGCAGTGTAAATATTTGATTTGCAATTTCAGTTATGATGCGAATTTCCTTTTATGAATCAGTGTGTTTAAATGCAGGGTAGTGGTACTCAGCCGAAGGACATCCCAATATGGGATGGGAGGAGAGAGAGGCGGGTAAACGAAATAAAGTGAATATACGCTCCTAAAATTACGTCTAGAATAAATGAAGCAACAATTATACCTTTATTTAAATTATGGTATATAAATAATAATTTGATATATTTAAATGTAATTAATACAATCATTAAACAATGAAGGTAATAAGATTTAATATATGGTATATGTATGTAAAAATTTCCTTATAAGATTGTGCAAAATAATTGGTTATCTCGTTTTATTTTTTCGTGAGGGTCCACACGTAAAGATTGGAAAGAATCTTTCTCTCATAAATTAATTCCCTTCTTTTCTTTCTTCTTGTTATAAACTAAAGCAAAAGACAAGAACAATAGAACAAGAACAATAGCAATAGAGAGAAGAGTAGAGAGAGTTCTTCTTATTGAGAGTTAGGAGTGAATTACAATGGTAGAGAGCACCTCTATTTATAGGGAGGAGGAAGATCTTGCTACCAATAATAGGACTCTAAAATCTCTCTAATTAAATACATTAAAGACATTCACCTTAAATAGAAGTGTAAGAATCTTCTATTTCATAACACTCCCCCTTGAATGTCTATTCAATGATGTGCCTCGTTAAAACCTTAAAACAAAACCCAATGGGAAAAATTAAAGTAAGGAAAGAGTACACATGTTTGAATATGCGCCTATTGGTTGCCTCGTTAAAAACCTTGCAAGGAAAACCCAGTGGGACAAAACCTTGTAAGGGAAAAAGAGTGCAACGCGCATTAACTCCCCCTGATAAGAACATCAATTTATGTCCTTAAGTCTTCGCATCCCGATCTTGTGAACTAGCTTCTTGAAGGTTGACTTTGGTAGAGATTTTGTAAACAAATCAGCCATATTTTCGCTTGAACGAATCTGTTGAACATTGATATCACCATTCTTCTGAAGGTCATGTGTGAAGAATAACTTTGGTGAAATATGCTTCGTTCTATCTCCCTTTATGAATCCTCCCTTCAATTGAGCTATACATGCTGCATTATCTTCATATAAAGTTGTGGGTAGTTTATCACACTTCAAACCACATTTGTCTTGGATATGATGTATTATCGACCTTAACCACACACACTCCCGACTTGCTTCATGAATAGCAATTATCTCGGCATGATTAGATGAAGTAGCCACAATTGATTGCTTAGTCGATCGCCAAGATATGGCGGTTTCTCCACAGGTAAACACATAACCCGTTTGAGATCGAGCCTTGTGTGGGTCGGACAAATATCCAGCATCAGCATAACCAACAAGATCCGGGCTGCAATTCTTTCCATAAAATAGGCCCAAATCGGTAGTCCCCTTTAGGTACCGCAATATGTGTTTGATCCCATTCCAATGTCTCCTTGTAGGAGCCGAGCTAAATCTTGCTAAGACATTAACTGAAAAAGAAATGTCCGGCCTTGTAGTATTTGCAAGATACATTAATGCACCAATTGCGCTAAGATATGGTACTTCAGGACCAAGTATCTCTTCATTCCGTTCTTTAGGTCGGAATGGGTCTTTGTTCACTTCAAGTGAACGAACAACCATCGGTGTACTTAACGGATGTGCGTTATCCATATAAAACCGTTTCAATACCTTTTCTGTATAGGTAGATTGATGAACAAAAATTCCGTTTGCCAAATATTCAATTTGCAAACCAAGACATAGTTTAGTCTTACCGAGATCTTTCATCTCGAATTCATCCTTTAGATAATCAATTGCCTTTTGGAGTTCTTCAGGGGTTCCAATAAGGTTTATGTCATCAACATATACGGCAAGTACAACAAATCCCGATGTTGTTTTCTTTATAAACACACATGGGCAAATGGCATCATTTATATAGCCTTCTTTCAACAAGTACTCACTTAGACGATTATACCACATTCGTCCTGATTGCTTTAGACCATACAAGGACCTTTGCAACTTGATTGAAAACATTTCCCGAGATTTGGAATTGTGCGCATTTGGCACCTTGAGTCCATCGGGAATTCTCATGTATATGTCGTTATCAAGTGAGCCATAAAGATAGGCAGTAACGACATCCATTAAGTGCATGTCCAGCTTCTCATGGACAGCAAAACTTATGAGATAACGAAAGGTTATCGCATCCATTACAGGCGAATATGTCTTTTCATAATCGACACCAGGCCTTTGGGAAAAACCTTGTGCAACAAGTCGTGCTTTGTATCTTTGTACTTCATTTTTCTCATTTCGTTTGCGTACAAAGACCCACTTGTAGCCAACGGGCTTAACACCATTAGGTGTTTCAACTATAGGGCCAAAAACTTCACGTTTTGCCAGCGAATTCAATTCAGATTGAATTGCTACTTGCCATTTTGGCCAATCATGTCTTTCTCGACATTCTTTCACAGATTGAGGTTCGAGATCCTCACACTCTTTCATAATGTTAGATGCTACATTATAAGCAAATACATTATCTACCACAACATCCACTCGATTAATATTTGCCTCAATATTAATTGGATTTGGGAGTAGTTCCGTATTTTCAAGAGCTTCAGGCTCAATAGATTCTTCGTGAATCTCGGAATTAATCAAATCATGAGCGTCCTCATGTGATTCTTTCATAGTGTCATTTATATCGTTCTTTTTCCTCTTTCTAGGATTTCGATCTTTGGAACCTAATGGTCTGCCACGCTTCTGGCGTGCATTTGACTCATTGGATATGACACTAGATAATTGTCCAATAGGGACTTCAATACGGATCGGAACATTTTCCGCAGGAATGTGGGATTTCGTTATCCTCTTCAAGTCCGTAAATGCGTCAGGCATTTGATTTGCTATTCTTTGCAAATGGATAATCTTTTGTACCTCTTTCTCACAAGTAGAGGTATGTGGATCAAGATGAGATAATGATTCATTTTTCCACAAAATTTCCCGTTTGGTTTCACAAACTTCTCCCCCTAATTTTGGGAAAAGTGTTTCATCAAATCTACAGTCTGCAAATCGTGCAGTAAACAGGTCGCCTGTCAATGTTTCAAGGTAGCGAATGATGGAGGGCGAATCAAACCCAACATATATTCCTAACCTTCTTTGCGCACCCATTTTGGTGCGGGATGGCGGTGCTACAGGCACATATACGGCACATCCAAATATCCTTAAATGGGATATATCGGGTTCATGACCCAAAACCAATTGCAACGGAGAATACTTGTGGTAATTCGTCGGCCTGAGGCGAATTAGCATTGCTGCATGCAATATGGCATGACCCCACACTGAAGTGGGCAGCCTCGTTCTCATCAGTAATGGCCTTGCAATCAACTGCAAGCGCTTAATTAACGATTCTGCAAGACCGTTCTGAGTGTGAACATGGGCTACAGAATGTTCAACTTTTATCCCGATTGATAAGCAATAATCATTAAATGCTTGGGATGTAAACTCAGCAGCATTATCCAGTCTAATGGACTTGATTGGATTATCTGGAAAGTGTGCTCGTAGCCTAATGATTTGTGCCATTAACTTCGCAAACGCCAGGTTGCGAGATGACAACAGGCACACATGAGACCATCTACAGGATGCGTCTATCAAGACCATGAAATACCTAAACGACCCACTAGGTGGGTGAATAGGTCCACAAATGTCCCCTTGTATACGTTCCAGAAACTGGGGTGACTCAGTCCCAACCTTTGTTGGGGATGGTCTGATAATCAGCTTGCCTTGATAACACGAAGTGCAAGGATATTCATTACTTGAGAGAATTTTGAAATTCTTTAACGGGTGCCCATATGAGCTTTCTATAATCCGTCTCATCATGGTTGATCCTGGGTGACCCAGTCGATCATGCCAAAGTACAAATGTATTGGACTCAGTATTCTTTAGATTTACTGTTGAATGTGCCTCAATTGCACTAATTCTTGTCCAATACAGGCCACAAGATAAAGACGGGAATTTCTCAATAACCCTCTTTTGGCCGGAGACATTCTTTGAAGTGAGGACGAGATATTCAAGATTATCTTCATCCATTGTCTCAATATTGTAGCCATTCCGGCGTACATCTTTAAAGCTCAACAAGTTTCTCATAGACTTGGAGGAGAACATTGCATTCTCTATGATTAACATCGTGCCCTTGGGCAGAGTTACAATAGCTCTTCCGGAGCCTTCAATCAATTTACTACTTCCAGAGATTGTAGTAATGTTTGCCTTACACATATTCAGTTGAGAGAAATACTTCCTTTCTTTGAGTATTGTATGTGTAGTACATGAATCAACTACGCAAATACTTTTACAGTTGGATGTTGATCCAAGTTCGCTTTGTGAGATATCCATTTTGCTTTCCCATAGTTTGACATACAAAAAAGGAGATACACGAACATAAGAATAAACAAGTTCAATCCTTTTGTGTCACATAATATTTTCAAAATCTGCTACTAACAGTTGACTAACAAAATCAGATATGTTGTCCATAATCAATTACTATGCAGTTTGAAAATTTCAGCGTTTTTCATAAGACAATCGATTATTAAACACACAATCGATTGTTGGAACATAGACAATCGATTGTTGAACACACACAATCGATTATTTGTTATTTTTGAAAAATTCCAGACCTTACTGTTTCAAGACAATCGATTGTTAGACAAAGACAATCGATTGTTGGCTATTTTTGAAAAATTCCAGAACACACTGTTTCAAGACAATCGATTGTTAGCCAAAGACAATCGATTGTTGATCAATTGTTTTTCAACTTTAATGCGAAAATAGTTGATAATCGACTAGTTTTTCAGGCTAGTCGATTACCCCCACTGGAAAATAAAAGTTTTATTGATATTTGAACATATTGAAGATATTCTAAAGAACTACTGCTAACATTGCTTTATGAACTAACTAATACGAGCTAATGCTAATGACTATTAATCTATTCATTGACTAATACAAGTAGAATCAAACAGCTCCATCTTCTTTCATCACGGTTCCGTCACCGATTAGGTGGTCTATCTTTCCCTCGGGTTGCTCAAAGAAGTCTGCCACATCCAGGTGGGTGAAGTCAAAGTTATCGTCAGAGACAAAATTTGTTTCAGGGCGTTTTCTCTTTCGAGATGCTTGATAAAGGTCAACCAAGTGTCTTGGTATACGGCAAGTCCTAGACCAGTGCCCATTTCCACCGCAACGATAACATATAGTTTCTGAACTATTTGCCTTAGGATCTTCTGGACCCCGTTTCTGCTTTCGGTGATTATCTCTCTTTGGGGGGTGACGGACTTCTTTGGAATTTCTTCCTTGTCCACGTCCTTGGCTTTGACCCCGTTTATGACCGTGATCATGGTCCCTTTTATGTTTGGCATAATGCGAGTGCACCATATCTGCTTCAGGCAGTGGTGTAGACCCAGTTGGTCTATTTTCGTGATTTCTCATGAGCAGATCATTATTACGCTCAGCCACTAGTAAGAGAGAAATCAATTCAGAGTACTTCGTAAAGCCTTTCTCTCGGTACTGTTGCTGCAGTACCATATTGGAGGCATGAAACGTTGTAAACGTTTTCTCAAGCATATCGTAATCGGAGATGTTATCTCCACATAGCTTCAGTTTAGAAGTAATTCTGAACATAGCAGAATTATATTCAGAAACGGACTTAAAGTCCTGTAGCCTCAGATGGGCCCAATCATATCGTGCTTGTGGCAGAGTGACCAACTTCAGGTTGTCATATCTCTCCTTTAAGCTGTTCCACAAAACGAGTGGATCCTTGACGGTGAGATATTCAATCTTCAAACCTTCGTCAAGGTGGTGGCGCAAGAAAATCAAGGCCTTCGCACAATCTTGGGTGGATGCTTTTTCTTTATCTTTGAGGGTGTCTCCGAGACCCATAGCATCTAGGTGGATTTCAGCATCCAACACCCATGTCATATAGTTCTTGCCCGAAATTTCAAGGGCAACGAACTTTCTTTTCATAATGTCAGACATACTCGAAAATTAAATTAGGAAGAGGGAAAATACCTTGGATTTTCGAGAATGATACTTGAGACGGTAGAGTCTCGTGCTGATAACGTGTTATAAACTAAAGCAAAAGACAAGAACAATAGAACAAGAACAATAGCAATAGAGAGAAGAGTAGAGAGAGTTCTTCTTATTGAGAGTTAGGAGTGAATTACAATGGTAGAGAGCACCTCTATTTATAGGGAGGAGGAAGATCTTGCTACCAATAATAGGACTCTAAAATCTCTCTAATTAAATACATTAAAGACATTCACCTTAAATAGAAGTGTAAGAATCTTCTATTTCATAACACTTCTTTGATTTTCACGTTTTTCCCTCTATTTTTTTTTTTTTGGTTGATTTCCTTTTCTTTCTTTATTTTTTGGTAACAAAACTAGACTACTACTCCTACTTGATAAGTTCATTTAGTAAAATCTAACTTAAAATGGATAGAGTAGACCCTTAAAAAAAATTAGAATCGTTTCTTTCTTTTTGAGAATAAGAACGCAATATGCAAAATTGTGACTATTTTTGTTGTTTTTAAGATTATATAAAAAATAAAAAATAAGGTACTATTTTTATATTTTTATAATTTAAAATAACTACAAAACATTAATTAAACCATATATTTTTTTTTTCGAAATTATATAAAGAAAAATATAAAGTAATTTTTTTTTATTTATAAGGATTAAAATAACTACAAAACATTAACGACACTATTTTTTGTAATTTTCGAAATTATGTAAAAATTAAAAATAAGGTGATATTTTTGTATTTTCAAGTTTATGAGAAATACATATACTAAACTTTATATACCCTTTTTTTGTAATTTTTCTTTTATAACGAAATAAAGTAAAAGAGCCAAAATTGGTTGAAATGGCTATATTAGGCCTAAATTAAATATTTTACGCTAAAAATATAAAAATCTCGGGGAGGGTCGAAAATCACACATCTACACTTGAGCTTGAACTTGATTTCGTGTTCGTTCTTGAGATTGAACTTGATTTCTTGAACTTGAACTTGAAGCTTGAAACTTGTGGAGGAATTTGCAACATTTGATCCACGAGCTCTTTCTTGCTTCTTGTTATAACTTCTGGTGTCTTTTCTGAGTTATGAAGACTCCTATTTATAGTTGTGGGAGGGAAAAGTTGTGATAAGAACAAACTCTTTCCGACCCAGGGGCGAATCTATGTGTAAGGGTCGGGGTGGTATGCCACCCGCAAGCTTTGGCCAGGACTATGCAATAGTATGTATTCATGCATGTGTATATAGAAGAAATATATATAAATGTTTTAAGTGACGCCCTCAGTAACAAAAAGGCTCAAGGTGCCACTAGCAAGACACTACAATTTTCACCCAAATAATGAGGATTCTAACATGGCCTAGCTATTTATTTTTACAACTAGAGCGATCCTTTGTTTCTTCTTTCTCTTTATTTAATTGCTCTTTTTTATTTATTAATAGGTCCTATTGACTTTTTCTTTGATCTTATTATTAATTTTGAAAATTTCATTTCTCCTTTTTTTCTTTAAATATTTAACATATATGTATATATCCTTGAATATTGTTGCACTTTCCTAACTCCTCCATAATTTATCAATAGATAAAAAATAATTAATTATTTTCTTCGGGATCACTAATTTGATAATCTATTTGAAGAAACCATAAAAAATAAACCTTGAATAAGTTATTGTTTTAATCAATGATAAAAGTTTATTTTGTTGTGAGACTGCTCTAAAGTAGGATAATTGTATATAATATCGAGTGAGTTAATTTTTGCAAATAATAAAAATTAAAAAATGTCCATAAACTTACTTAATATTTAGAGTACTTATTAGTATAAATTTTTTGCTTAAGTATCTAAATATAAAATGATAACGAGTCTTTTTTTGGGTACAAAATGTATAATTCAGTTGAATTTTTATGCTTTTTTCAAGTTAATTATTACGTAATTGTTTTGCTGAATCGATTTGTTTATATTATCTCCAAAGATGAATAATCCGAACCGAAATCTAAACAGATCAAACCGATTAAGTTTATACCTTATTTAGACAATGTAAATTGTAATATGACTAAGTTCAAAAATTTTAGCATCCGGAGTTTCTGAATCCTGGATCCGCCTCTGTTCCGACCAATCAAATTGAAGTGTGACATGCCACATTTTATTGGCCAGAACATGTCACTTGCACACGTGGTGCGATTTTATTGGCATTTTAGTGTGACTTGGCATGCCTAGTCATTTTGACATGTGGCAAGATCCTATTGGTTCTTCCGTTTGATTTGGATCACCACGCAATTTGACACGTGGCACCAAACTGGGCCTCTAGGAAGATGGCATATTGGGCTTAATGAAGTGGACTCATTATTTTAGCTCAATTATATTGGTCTTATATAATTAATCCAATTATATGAGCCCATATATATATTTGGACTAGTATATTTAAAATATAATCCAAATTATTTATTGGATTGGAATTCAATAAATTTTACGTGCTTACAGTTTGGACATAGGAATTATAAAATTCCAAAAAAAAAAAGTGAAAGAAAATATCAAGAAAAAAAGGTATTTGAAAATTAGAGTTGTGCTTGGACATTAATATAATTTTGGGTTGATTTTGAATTTTTGTAAGTGATTTGAGTGAAGTTTTGAAAAAAGTTTTTTGGAAATTTTAAAATTTTGGAAAATTTTAAAATACATTTTAAAGTAAAAACTGAAAATTTTATGGCTAAATATTGATTTCGAAAAAAAAGTAAAAAGAAATTCGGGAAAAGGAAAAAAAATTCTTATGTCCAAGCAGGCTCTAAACTTGTACTTGTTTGGAAGGACCTATCATAAACAATTAAAATACGGAAAAGGGTCAGAATTGCCCCTAACGTATTGACGTCAGGTTAAAAATGCTCTCCGTTAACCTATTTTGAAGAAAATGCCCCTACCGTTAAAATTCTGGCATATTTGTGCCCCTAACGTATTGACTCCAGTTTAAAAATGCCCGTACCATTAACCTATTTTGAAAAAAATGCCCCTACCATTTTAAATATAAGTACAGTCAGTTGTTAGACTTAGGGGCACAAATATGCCACATTTTTAACGGTAGGGGCATTTTCTTCAAAATAGGTTAACGGAGAGCATTTTTAACCTGGAGTCAATACGTTAGGGGGCAGTTCTGACCCTTTCCCATTAAAATATTAGGTATTCAGTTCACACATTAATTTAGGGCCTTTAACTAAGCCTATAATTTATCCTCAAAATTATTAATATATTGTGGAGTATTGAGATTTTGATGATTAATAAAGTTTGCTTAGATGCAATGTTGGAAGAACTAGGTCGTCTACATAGCTGCTTAATTATTCTAGAAACAGCTCCTCAGAATAAAGGACCAGTTCCTCTGGTTAATGATTGTACGTTTGTGCAATACAATAACTTCATCTCAAAGTTAATCAGTCCAAGTTTGGTGGAATAAGGCTGCTACTTGTGATAAGGGTTGTTGTCCAAGAAGATACGGATAAATCAATCAGAGACGAGTTCAAAAACTTGTAGAGTCCTTGGAACCGTAGGAGTCCTATCAAACGAGAAGCTAACTATGCATAGGACTTCTAGAAGATCTTGAAGTCCTGACGTTCAAATACTATCTATTTTGGACTTTTGAAATTATCCTTTTATAGATTAACTGAAGAACTACATTTTGTTCTCTCTAGTCGAGTACCATTATTGTATTCTTCTTGAATCAGTATAATAGATGTATTTTAGGAAATTAAATTGTAATTAAAAAATATCATAAATAATTAGTAAGTTGAAGTAAGTGTTTGCTTTACATACGGACACTCAAACTAACATATAGCATAAAGAAAAGAAACAAATCTAAAAATAAAATAAATAAAAAAATTAACTAAGAAAAGCAAGAATCTAGGCAACACACCTGTTCAAAAATGACGTACTAAGAGCATGCTTTAGCTAATATATTTAATGGAAATTTGTATTCTAATAAACCCCAATACCCAAAATGGCATCCAACAAATTGTAATTAATTATCACATAATGGTGATTATCATGCACCTATATCCTTAAGAGGCAAGCAAATCCACACCTGGTTCTTTCTTATTGGATTGCCAGTGGCTTTCACATTTAACGATTAGCCACCCAATTAATTTACTAATTTTTGTACTTTATTTGCAGGAAAATAACAAAAGGATTGATTGTTTTTTAAGTATTTTTAAGTGTGTATAAGTTGTCTAGATTCATTACCCCCAGGTTATACGTGGCCTTTCTAGCCTCTTTCGAGAGAAAAATTTAAAAATAATCAGATTTACAAGTGATCATTCAAAAATAATCATAATTTTAAAAGTAATCAAGATTTAATTATTTTTATATAAAAATAAATATGAATGAAAATACTGTTTAAAATTCAAAAAATATTCCAGCATAATATATTAGATTTTTAGTATAATATACCGATCCAGCATAATATGCTGGAAGTTTACATACAGGTGCTCCACTCTGCAGTATATTATGCTGGAACTTTAGCGTGATGGAGTTCCATATAATATGCTGGAAGTTCATACACAGGTGTACCGATCTCCAGCATATTATGCTGGACCGGTCACTATTGCAGCAAAATAGTGATTATTTTTCAATAATTTTGCAAATGTTTATTATTTTTGAATGACCAATCCGAAAATTGGCTAGCCCGTGTTATCTTTTTACCTCTTTTAAGGCTCATCATTTTTGTGTTAATTTGACGAATATCATCGAGCTAAGATTTATTGAAAATTGAAATAAAATCATAAAACGAAATTTAGTAACAAATTAATAAAATATGTCTGTGTTTAATAAATGAAAATTGTTAGGCATCATTAACCTTGCAATTAAATTACAACTAGACTATAATAAGATAACATTATCTAATAAATATCGCCACATCATCAACCCATTCAAACTCGTATTCATTTCACAATTTATGTGTCATCTCTTCTATATCTTGTTTTCCATTTCTTACCCCATTTTAATCTTTTATTTCTCCAATTAAAATTTGTTAGGATACATATAATATAGAGCTGAATTTAACTATGTGAATTCAAGTTTATTTAGCAAACTGTAATTTCACGTCTGAAATTTTACACGTGTTATATTATAACTTTCTTTGATTGTTAAAAAAAATAAAAAATAAAAAATAAAAGAAATTGAATGCTTTCTTTGATTTCTCCAGAGTAGTAAATGGTAAGAAGTACACGTATATAACTATTTTAGGAAAAAGTACAAAATAGATGAGGATGATTAATATTTTATTATTAGTGCTAATAATGGAGTCATGTTTAGCTTGTTGAAGAAAGGAAATTAATGATCTAAAAGGGCATAAAAAATTGACAGATGACAATAACCAACACGAGGCTTTGGTGCAAATATAAATAGCAACACAGCTTGGTGATTATGTCACAGAATTTTAGCTTTTTAAGCTATTTTTACTTTTTAGAGTGACTTTGCTGTCACGATTCAGTGAGATTCAGTCCTTTATCGCTTCCGTTCGTGTCTTTTCCATTGGGAATGATGGTTGAACAAATAGGAAGTTGGAGAGTTATAGAAGAAGAATGGAGAAAAGGTCCTTGGACTGCTGAAGAAGATAAATTACTCATTGAATATGTCAATCTGCATGGTGAAGGAAGATGGAATTCTGTTGCTAGGCTTGCAGGTAATAATAAGTTGTATTTTCAACTCATGCCAAATATGGCAACCGGGTGCACAAAGTATTTTGTATTCAAGCAGGGTCCGGGGAAGGGTCACATTCAAAGAATATAATATAGATAGTTTAACCTAATGCAAGCATTAATAACTGCTTTAACTATTCGAATATGTTACCTATAGGTCACATAAAGACAACTTTATCGTTACTCCAACGCTCCTCTTTCAAATCTCATGCCAAAATTATCTATTATTTTCTTCTCTTCCGTTTTTGCCAATATAAGTTCACCTGGTACTAGCACCTTTATCGAAACATTTATTATCTTAGTAGGAGTTTTTCAAAAAAATAACTTATTTAGCAACAGTATATTTAACGTTTCGGTCCTTTATTTCAGGGGCGGGTTATTCACTTTGATTATATAATCGTGCAGTTTATTGAAATTTAAAAATTCGAATTTCGTACATTAATTACTGAGCATATGATTGTTTATTTGTTTATATAGGATTGAAAAGAAATGGAAAAAGTTGTAGGTTGAGATGGGTGAATTACTTAAGGCCAGACCTTAAGAGAGGGCAGATAACTCCATATGAAGAGAAGATCATTCTTGAACTTCATGCTATATGGGGTAACAGGTAATTGTTTGAAGTAATTTTGGATGGTCAAATTTACTATTTACTTTTTTCTAATGTGTACATAAATTATACAATTATTATAGTCGGTTATGCACATTATATATGTATTACATACATATATTATACATCTGTTTTATGCGACTGTTTAGGTTAATTCATTTTAAATATATGTAGATGGTCGATAATTGCTAGAGGCTTGCCAGGGAGAACTGATAATGAGATCAAGAACTATTGGAGGACTCATTTCAAGAAAAAGTTCAAGAAATCAAGTACTGATAAGTCTGAAAAGACTAAAGCTCGTCTTTTAAAAAGACAACAATTTCAACAGCAACAACAACAACAACTAAACAACCAGAACGACATGAAAAGGCTCGTATCGTTATTTGAGGAAAATGAGAATAATAAAGTTCCAAATTTGTCTCAAGGGAAGCAAGAAATGACATTTTTGTACCAAAACACAGCTGATCAAGAGCAAGGTGGTGGCTTCTTCTACTTCACTGAGGCCTCATCAAATTATGAAGACATCATGTGGGATTATGGCTTATGGAATTTGGATGATTTTAATGCCAACTTAAACATTGGAGCTTACAAGAGTTTACCTTGTATGCAAACTCTGGCTACTCCTTTCTATTGAATCCTATAATAACAACCAACGAGTGTGGTGAAATGGATGATATCCCTCTGTCCAAAATGAGAGTCTCGGGTTTAAGCCTGTAAATAGACAAACTCCTAATAAGGAGCTTTTCTCCCTTAATCGGCTTTATTTGGTGCTCCATCACTATGACTCTATGAGGTGCGAATTTGAATTAATCGGATCAGTAACTTGGTTTCCAATAAACCAAAAAAAAAAGAATACTATTACACTTGTCTAAGTGTTTCTCTACAAGTGTTATTGCTATCACTACAAGCTTTCATTAATCTAGTATAGTATGCAGTGCACTACATTGGTGTAATTGAGTTTGATGAGTTGCTAAATAAGCCACTAGATTATTAGGAAGTGAAAGTATTTGATTTTAAAATGTGGAAAATATATCTGCATCTGAGTGGTATTATATTTAGTGTAATTTACTCTTTTTATTGATCCGCACCCTATTTACATATATGATTCTTTTTTTGTTTTGCATGTACATATGTTTTCGTAACAAATAAGCAAACTCCTCATTATATTAGTAAGAACTAGAATATGATTACAATTTTGGGATAGCAATTGCAACACCCAATCTATGAAAAATATTGAAATAAAAAAGTTACTAAGAACAAAGAGATGAGATGAACCGACATTTTTCTTCAACAATACGTATAAGTTATAACCCAAAATCACAGATTGTTCTTATGCCCACAACTCAACCTTGATCGCAAATAAACTAGACCATATTGCTTGTTCTCGGCCCAATAGCCCAGTAAGTACTTGTATGAAATTGGATTGCTACAATGTCGTGTAACTTGTCTCATAAATCAAGTGGATTAATAGCTTTATATTCAAAAGTTTATAAGCTGTCAAAATTCAAAAATATCGTTAATATTGGTACTAAATTATTATCGTGATGTAGTAACAACTGTTTTGGTGGTTTCACCAACTTGGCTCATGTTTGAATCACGAAACATCAAAGTGAAAGAATAAGATAGGAGAAACGTGGAAAATTTTCTGTGTATTATTTTTTGTGCAACCTTATGTATTTATATAAATATTTCTAGTTAAGAATGTATAACCTAGTGTAAAGAAACTTTACTATGCATGTGCTACAATTTTATTTGCTAAGTAATAATCTACATAATAGAAATTGATTCCTTTACAATGACATGTCACACATATGGAACATGTGAAAGTAGTTGCATTTATTTAATTTTGACGGTTGATTTTGGTCTATCAAGTTAACCATCAACATTCAACAATGAGCCACGCGTTAATTTTCAATTCACATTTTATGTCTCTCAATCTTTGTTAATTCCGAACTCAAGTCATTTGTCGGAAACTAAAATCTGTCTTTTTTATCTTTCTTTCTTCTTCATTTTTCTTCTAAGGGAAACAATGAGAGGTAGTGTGAGAAGAATTAATGTGAGAATCAATTATCGCAACATCCCCCTCAAGTTGGAGGGGACGGAATTAACACCCAACTTGGTAAGAGCAGAGTTATGAGCCGATACTGAGAGGGATTTGGTGAAGAGATCGGCAAGCTGTGACGAGGAAGGAACATATGAGAGTGAAATTAGACAAAAAAGATACGGTTCCCAAACAAAAAGACAGTCTAATTCCACATGTTTGGTCCTTTCGTGGAATACTAGATTTAAGGCAATATGAATCATGGATTTACTATCGGGGAGGATAGGAACTGGTAGAGAAGGAAAGACAGACAAATCCTCAAGTAGTCGAGTTAGCCGTGTCAATTCAGCTACAACTAGACGAATGGATCTATATTCTGCCTCAGCGGAAGATAAAGAAATAGAGGCTTGGTTCTTCGATTTCTATGAGATAGGTAATCCTCCCAGTGCAGTATAAAACCCACTAATAGAGCGCCTGGATTCAGGGTAAGAATCCTTGTCTGCATCGCAAAAAGCAACAACCTTGAGAGGGGGATCTGAGTTCAAAATGATCCTATGTCCAGGATCTGATCGGAGGTATCTCAGAACTTGAATAGCTGCCATATAATGTGAAAGTCGAGGGCTTTGTATGTATTGGCTGAGCTTAAGCACAACAAAGAACATGTCGGACCTTGTGTGAGTCAAATAGTTCAGCTTGCCAACAAGATGATGGTATACAATGGGATTGGAGATCAAAGGACCCTCATCAATAATGATTTTTTAAGATGGATCAAGAGGAGAGGAAACACAAGATGAATCGAAAACGTCAAATTCACGCAATAAATCTAAGGTAAATTTTTTTTGACACACAATAACCCTCAGTTCTTCCTTGAGAATTTTCTTTCCTAGGAAATAATGTAAATTGCCCAAATCTTTTACTTTAAATTATGTACTATGAAATGACTTGAGTGCTAAAATTTCTTGTGAATCATTGCTACCAATAAGAATATCGTCTACATACACTGCAACAATAGAAGTTAGATTCCTAGCGCATTTAAAGAATAAGGAGTAGTCATTCATAGAGGAAGAATATCCTTTGAAGCTTTAAACCACCTGCAAGTCGAGCATACCACTGCCACGAAGCTTTCTTTAGGCCATAGAAGGACATTCTAAGTAGACAGATATGGTTGGGACTTAGGAAAGACATTCTAGAGGGAAAGTTATGTAAACTTCTTCTTGTATATCTCCATGTAGGAAGGCATTACTCACATCCAATTGATATATAGGTCAGTCCTTCTTAACTGCATTGTCATTAAGCATCTGATAGTGGTCATTTTAACCATTGATGAAAATATGTCTATGTAGTTTATTCCTTCCCTTTGAATATCTCCCCTAACCACTAATCTAACCTTGAGTCTCTCTATTGATCCATCTGAGTTATGCTTGACTTTGTAAACCTATTTACAAGGCAATGCCTTCTTCTATTTAGGTAATAGCACCATATCCCAAGTATGATTCTCCTGTAAAGCTGCAATTTCTGAATCCACGGCCTTTTGCCAATCAGGATGCATAGAGGCTTGATAATAACTAAAATGCTCTTGCACTTCTGAGATGGACTACATGATGTGTTGATTGTGTGCTGACAAGGCTCTAAAGTAGTAAATATTAGGCTTAGTAGGTTGTGCTAGACAAGAATCAGTTAAATTAGTGAGGAAATATTATTACAAATGTAATCCTTGAAGTGACTTGTCAACTAAGTTTCTTTACCAGAACTTCTAGGTATAGGTGGAGTCAAGATGTGATCATGAGAGTTGTTCCTAGGTGAATGAGAGCTAGATGTGGATCTATTTATAGGTGAATGAATAGTATGAGGTGATTGGAAACTAGTTGGGATTGGGCAAGAAGGGAAACTGTGACTAGTTCCACTAGAACTAGGTAAACTAAAGGTATGAGGTACTTGATCAGTAGCAGGGATTGGAGAGTCAAGTGTGTCTGCATTTGGTGATGAGGAAACTGGTGAAGAAATAGGATAAGTAGAATCTTTTGGATAAGAGATAGAAAATATATGATCCGGAGAAAAAAAAAGGTAGGATTAGAAGCTAAATAATATCTATCATTATATAAGTGTACATATCTAGATACAACAATCTTCTTAGTGTCTAATTCAAACAATTTGTATTCCTTTTGTCCCAAGGGATAGCCCAAAAACACACAAGCTTTTGCTCTTGGGTCAATTTTACTTCTTCGATTAGACAAGGTAGACACATAACATAAACACCCAAAATTCTTGGGTTGATCATAATATGGAGATTGCTTAAACAACACAGAATAAAGTGTCTTGCCTTTGAGAATCTTTGAAGGTAGCTTGTTAATCAAATAAGTTGCAGTTAGTAAGCATTCTCCCCGATAAGGAATGAGAATATGTTATTGAAATAATAATGATCTTGCAATCTCCAAAGATTCTTGTGTTTCCTCGAAACTATTTCATTTTGTTGAGGGATTTCTACACAACTTGTTTGGTGAAGAATCTTGTGAGCAAAGGAAGGCAGACTCTTGCCTCTGTCAAGCTCAAATGCATTGTCTGTTCTTAGCTTTTGCTCCTTGACTCCAAACTTTCTTTCAATCATCACTAATAAGTTTTTCAAAACCCCAAATGTATTATTCTATGTGCTTAACAGAAATGTCCAAGTTCCTCTGCTACAATCATCCACAATAGTTAAGAAATACTTAAATAAATTATAAGTAGGAACCTTGTAGAGGCCCAAAATATCAACATGTATTAATTCAAATGCTCTTTTTTTTTATGTGACTTAAAAGAATGGGGATCTAGTTTGTCTAGCTTTGGAATAAATATCATAAAAACATGTAAAATTAGGAGGAAAGGAATAAAATTGAAGTGCTTCATTGATGGAAAAGGCAGATTCCCCAATTTAATGTGCTAAATGTTTACATTAGAAATAATATTTGCAGAAAAAGTAAAAGATGCTGAATCCTGAACAAAATCATTATGTTTAAGAAATGAAACAATATTTTCTTGATTACTATTGCTAGAGTTGATAGTAGTGGGTTCCAATAGATATAGTCTCTCTCTTGCTTCAACAAAAACTTGAGCACTCTTCATTAAATAGGACTGCAATAGACATTGATCAGAAGAGAATGAGATGATGTAAAGAAACTGTGAACAAAACCTGTTAAAAGATAACAAATTGTATCTGAAAGTATGTACATAAAGGACTCTCTCCAGGACATAATTAGGAAGAACGGATATCTTACCTATGTGAGCGACTATTATCCTAGAAAAATTAAGGAGATTTATGTGTAAAGGCACAGGGAGAGGAGTAAGAGATATAAAAGCATTTGAATCAAAGCACATGTGTTCAGAAGCCCATGAATCTCGTATCCAAGTGCTGGAATTAAAAACTAGAAAATATGATCCAGAATATTTCACAATTGTACCAGCAATTACTTTTGCATCCACATCTAAATTTGAACTCCCTGAATCTAAAACTTTGACATGCTTGATCAACTGTATCAATTGAAAAAATTGGTCCTTAGATAAATGTTGTTCCAATACATCATTGTACTTGTTGTTGGCATCTCTTCCATGTTCTTATGAGAAAGCCCCATTTTCTTGCAGTATGTACAAGATACATTAGGGTTAAATTTTGATTTCTTTGGCTTACCAGTATGTAACTTTGGGTTTAGATTCCCAGATTTGTGAAAACCACTTTGGTTCTTTTGAAATTGTGTTGTGAGTCTTTGTTTTTCATTCATTAGTATAAAACTACTTTGATCTGGAAAACTCCTTTAGTTGCTTACTATTTGTTTTCCATTCCTTTGTGGAAAACTGCTTTGATTTGGAAAACTCCTTTGGTTGCCTATCATGAAAGCTGAAGAATCAAAGGAGATTAGAGGAATAGCATATATCTCTCTATGATTCTCATCTTGAAGGATGAGTGAATAAGTATGGTTGATACTTTGCAGAGGATTCAACATAAAGATTTCCCTAGCTTGACCATAGGCTTCATTCAAGCCCGTGAGGAATTAAATCAACCTCTCATCCTTTTGTGATTTTTCCAACAATTGCTTTCCAGCACACATACAAGTGCAGTTACATTTCATGTTTGATTTCAATGAATCTAGCTTATCCCATAAACGTTTGAGTTTGATGAGTTAAGTTGCTGTGTCATTTGTTCCCTGTGATAATCCATGTAGTTCTTTTTGTAGGTGATATAATTTTGCACCATTGGATTGTCCAAATCTATGTTCAAGACTAATCAAGATCCCTTGCAGATTTAGAATAAATAACAATGTCTTTGTTAATATCTAATTTTTTCAATGTATGTTTTCATGCATATACTTTCAAAATAGCTTATATAAGTATGTCCAAGTATATTAGTATTTTTCCAAATTCTTAAAAGATTTTTAAATCAATTGATTGCCCATTTTAGCAGTATAAATATCAATAATTATTTTTAAAATTATTATTTTTCGTATATAAATTATTTTATTCTCAAAATTTATACCAATATATAGCTTGGGTAATTTTATACATTTTTTACAAATTTATTTTGTATTTTAAAATCTAAATTGCATATAATTGTAATTTTAGCCTATTTTAAGAATTAATAGCATTTTATAATTATAAATTGGTTCTAATATTTTTAAATTAATATTTACGTGTTATTAACTGATCCAATACTTTTAATTTGCTTTTAAAATTATTTTTTCTATTTTTATAAAATAGAAAATGAAAAACTGGCTATTTAAAATCTGACCCATTTTTATTTCAATTATAGCCAAAAATTGATGCCCTAATTGACCCAATCTTGAATTCCAAATGGATCAGCCCAATTCCATTTAAATCGGCCCCTAACCCAATTCAAATGATCCAACCCGGTTCCCCACCTACCCTTTTAAATACATGTCGTTGATTATTCAAATCAACGGCCACTATTCATCCTTCTATAATTAAACCCAATTGGCTACCCTAATCCCCGCATTTCATTCCAACAACCACCTCTGAATACCCTCCCTCTCTCAAACTCTCTCAAAGGTTCTTGGAACCTAATCATCTTCTACCATTTTCAACCGCAATCTCACAAGAATCCATGATTGCTCAGGCCATGGACGGGCTATACTCACCTCCCTCCACTCTTAAACACTTGGTGTTCGAAGTTTCTAGGTCTGACCTCGATGATGTCTATCAAATCATTGCGGATTCAAGGTGCCATGGCCTCTCCGGCCTTGCTCTTGCGTATCCAAAGCATTTCGAGCCTGGTTATGACTCACCCGACTCAAGATCGGACCTTTTCCAAGCCTTTCTCATTCTAGGGTTCCTCTGAAACCCTATCTATTCGAGGTTTTCTCTAATTTTTTCTTAGATCAGTTATATATATGTGCTCTACTTGAGTTTTTAAATATTATCCCCAAATTTTTCTTTCAAAGTTTACTTCTTTCCGACTTAGGGTTTCTGAAAAGTTTGCAAATGTTTCTCTGACTCTTTTTCTTCTTTTCTTTGTGTGTATTTATCTATACTATGTTCTTATGTTTTCTTTGTTCTACCTCACATGTTCTTCTACTGTGTTCTTATGTTTGCATGTGCTTCTACTGTGCTCTATTCTTTATTCTACTGTGTTTCTATATCATGCTCTCACATATTTATCTTGCTATGTTTCCCTATGTGTTCTTTTGCTAGGCTTTTCCGATATCCCTGTGTTCCTCTACTATATTTCTACTAAGTTTTTAGTTCTTTGTTTGCCTTCTACTGAACCTTGTTCGGGTTCCCTTTAGACATGTTTTCTCTACTATTTTATTAAGTGTTATGCTGCCTCTTTTCCTCTTCTGAACTTGTTTAAGTTCCAAGTTTTTCTTAAAACGTGTTCCTTCTACCCTCACTATGCTTCAAATCAGCTTCTTCACTTTGTTGTTTCGAACATGCTATAATATATGTTTTTTTTCTCATGAGTCTCTCAAAGAGATCTCTCAGCATGTTTCAATTACTTGCCTCCTCGTCTCTGTATCTGATTTAAGTTGGAAATCCTAGGGTTTGGGGGGTTTTGCCGAGTTTTGATTTTATGTTTGGACTAGGGTTCTATTTTGGAACCCTGGGCTCCCTCAGACTCGTTCTGAGTCCATGAACTAAGCTTGAACTTCTTTGTTATGACTCTGGACTTTTTCAATGCTAGACTCTTCTACTGGTTAGCATGACGGTCCTTCCTATTGAAGCAAGGTTATATGGTGATGAATTCTTTTTTCTGAACAGTTTTCCAACTTATGATTGATTCAGAATCCTCTTTTAGATTTAATTGATTAGTACTGATTATCCTTAAGTCAAGATCTTTCCCACCTTCCCGACCTGGTTTATTCATACGAAATCTTCAATTTCTGATTTACTAGCTATTAAGTGATTGCCTTTCCTTATTTGCACAAACTGTGTGCTATCAGACTTTTTTCTTAAATAAGTCTCTGTGTATTTACACTTCTTATGCTGCTTTGGAAAAATGTTTGATCAACCTCTTTCCTTAATTGTCTTACCCGTTTGAAATCAGAATCCCTTAATTGAAGGGGAACTTTTGTAATTGATTTTTAAATTATTCTTCTACCTTATTCTGCTTGCCTTCTGTACTATAAAAAGAGCACGACTCCTTTTTCACCAATACACTCTCAATTCGACACTTTTACACATATAATCTTATATCTCTCTTCTAAGATCTTCTGATTATTTGCTTGTAATTTGGCTTTATAAGACTACTGCTTTCTTTTCTTGTTTTTCTGAAATTGGTATATTCTAATTTAGTTTTCATCCTCATCCAAATGTGTTTATTTTACAGCTTCTACAACCTGTCTACTTTGCTGTATATGCTCAGTGTTAAATATGTATGTTGTTCTCTTTACATCTGTTTCTGGTGTGAATCCCTGTACCCCTTCTATGTGTTTGAGTTAAAATTCAGAGCATGGCAACATCCAAATTGTTGCTCATGCTGGACTTGATCCTTTAAGGGATCCTAACTCCCAAACAATGTGGCTAACATGCTGGTTGGGATGTGCCAGCACTTCCAATTGCTAGGTATGACCGCCAAACTGTCTTGACTTTTCCCAAAATCCCCTCTATGCACTTACACTCTCTTAGATTCTAAGTTCTTCCCCCGCCCCCCTCATATGAGCCCTTCTTCGGGACCTTGAGTTCCCTATGAACTTGGACATTTGAGGGTTGGCCCTTTCACACTGCACTATAACTTAATTATGCAAATATTTAGGTGTAAGCACTACCCGGAGTCCACTTGAAACTCTTAGTAAACTCTGACACATCCCAAATAAGATAAATGCTTTGGAAATTGGATTTTTGGAGTTGGTTTACTTCATGCTTTAGACAGAAGTCTGAATCAGGCTCTCATTGGTTGGGATTTTTAGCTTTCTAATGTAAATTTATTTTACTTTTTCTTATTCATTCTGTGTAATAATTTGTAATAACTTATGGGGTTTTAGTGAAAAGGGGAGGTTCAGTCATGAATGCATAGGGTAGACAATATGTTCATAGGTGTTATTACTCATGAATCATGTCTATAAGTTCCGCACTTCCGCATTTCATGTGTAGAAGCCATGTCTATAGGCTTCTGCACTTTTGAATTCTAGAAATCTTGTTTATAGGTTTCTGCACTTTTGCATTTTAGAAATCATGCCTATAAGTTCTGCATTTCATACATGGATACCATGTCTACAGCTTCTTCATTTCATACATAAATACCATGTCTATGGCTTCTGCATTTCATACATAGATACCATGTCTATAGCTTCGACATCTCATTTAGAGACCATGTCTATAGGTTTCTGCATTTCTGCCTATCATATAGAGAACATATCTATATAGCTCCCAAAATTCTGCATATGCATCTATCATTAGGCAAACGTTTATATAGGTTTAAATAACAATCAATATTTTAGATACCATGCCTATAGGACTTCTGCACTTCTATAAACGTTTAAAAATCAATAACGCTTAGAAAACATGCCTATAGGATTAATCAACTAAATCAAAATCGTTCAACTCACTTATAAGTCTAAAATCAGTAAATAACAATTCTTAAACATCTGCAGAACTCATGCTCCTGCAATTAATAAGTCTTCTTCTCTAAAATCAGTATATTTCTCTCATGCATTATTAGATATCATGCCTATAGGTTTCATCTAAGCAAGCCATAAGGTGAATTAGTTAATTGAATCAGACTTTATTAAATTCCAACCAGCAGGTAGGTCTGATTCGGATTTCTTATCTGAAATATATAATAAATCAGTCTGCCTCATGTTTTTTCTAAGTTTAATCAGACCATAACCAGTACATGCAAGACATGCTAAACAATGTATCTTTAAGTGAGGAGGCCTGTTTGATCCTTTGAATTGTTATGTGTTTTCCCGTATCTCCTTTATGTGTTTTGTTTGCCGCCTTAGAATTTTATCCTTTTGAAACCATAAAATCCCAAATCTCCTTTCCCTTTAGAACTAGTAGCCCCAAATGCCTCCGGTACTGACAGGATCGGGGCGGGTAATAGCATGCAATAAGTAATGAAATCATTTCGTGCATTAATACCTTAACGGGGTAGGAAAGGATGGATATGGATATGATGACCGGTGCACTAATACCACGTGTAACCCCTTTTCTGAGGAGCAACTACCAGATATCACATTGATGTGATCCATATTATTTATAAACCTAGGACCCCCTTTCCTTTTACTTGTTTGTTTTTGTTTTCAGAATTTCTAAAACTACTTCAAATTTTAGCTTTTCTTTATTTTCTTTCAACTTCAACTACTTGCAACCGTTATGTGAAAATCTCTTTGAAACCCTTATGTGTCTATTTCTTGTCTGCACTTAAAGTCACAATTGTAGCATGGCGGGTAACCACACTAGTGGATCTTAAGGGGTGTCTAATACCTTCCATTCAAGATAATTTCTAGCCCTTATCCAATCTCCGGTTTCTAAATCAAAATCCTTCATAGTGTCCTAATGCACTTTAATCATTAGATGGCGATTCTTCAATTTTTACTCAATTCCCAAAAGGGAATGAGTTGTCCTCCCAAATGTCATAAACCCGATTTTGCGAGAAAAAGGGTTACGACATTCTCCAATGTCTTTGGAAAGTGAGTTCAATAACCCGGAGATGACCATGTCATTACACCTACTCCATGGTTGATGGTCATTTGAGATGGCAACAGGAGCTGGGCAGCTTCCATTGATAAATTCCTTCTTGTTATTTGCTAAAAAGGCTATCAACAAGGACCTCTTCCAAACTTGGAAACCTTTGCCACCGAAGACTGTATTCACTAGAATCATCCCAGGAGCATATGAGGAATGAAGGAAATAAGGATGATTTAGGTGAAGATTGGCTCCATTTCCAGTAGCAGCTAGAATTACAGAGTTTTTAGCGACATCAGGCGTGATGAAATAGGTGAACTAGTGACATAAAAAAAATAAGGATTGATTTCTCCGGATCGAGCTACTGCTCTGATACCATGAAGAATAAGATAGGAGAAATGTAAAAAAAACTCTGTGTATTACTTCCTGTGCAAGCTTATGTATTTATACAAGTATCTCTAGCTAAGAATGTATAGCCTAGTGTAAATAAACTATAAAAGAAAATAATAAAATCCTATATCTGCTACAATCTTATTGGCTAAGTAATAACTTACAGAACAGAAATTGATTCCTTTACAATGACATGTCACACGTATGGAGCATGTGAAAATAGCTGCGCTCATTTAATCTGGACGACTGATAATTGATCTATCAAGTTAACCATCAACGTTCAAGGATGAGCCACGCGTCAATTTCCCTTTCACATTTTACGTCTCTCAATCTTTGTTAACTCCAAATTCAAGTCATTTGTCGGAAACCCTAGAGTCGTCTTCTTCTATCTTTTTTTCTTCTTTATTCTTCTTCTGAGAGAAACTATTAGAGGTAGCGTGAGAATAATTAATGTGAGAATCAATTATCTCAACTTTCTAAAATTTTTTAGTTTTTACAGTAACATTAATAAAGCACTTTTAATTAAGTGGTGAACATTCAAAATAGACTATTAGTAGATACCACGTAACAAGAGTAAAACGACCTAGATAGAGATCTTCTTCTCAAATTTCGTCACATGCAAAAAAAAAAAGGAAAAGAAAAGAAGTAGTAAAAATAGAAAAAAAAATAATCTTCAAAATTGAAAAAAGAAAGTCAATCGATAACAGAAGTAAATCGTGATTGAGGGGGAAAATGAAATTAATCAAGAAGATTTTAATCATGATTGTTACTACTATTTGATATGTGGAAAACATATTACATCTTTTTTATTTTTAAGTGACCCACTCGAGAAATTCATTAGTTGGATTAAAAATGCTTAGTTGTTGTAAACTTAAAGATCACATATATTTAATGTAATGCGTTAGGGACTAAAATAGACTTACTCCAAAACTTTAAGAGATTATTTGGATTAAAAACTTCATATTCCTCCCATATGTATTCTTTTCTATAAGAACAAGCCAAACACTATTCACAAGTGAGGAGAAAGAGGTTTTAGTTTTCTCTCTCGTACACACACACATCGCTGCTGCTTCGTCTTGCCTCGAGTTTTTCAGCCATGGCGGCTTTACAGTATTTAGAATCAGTTTGCAATGCCAATCCAGAGCTCTCCGATTGGTACACTACGCTATCAGATCTGTACCAAAGAAAGCTCTGGCACCAGCTTACGCTCAAGCTTGACCAGTTCGTTTCACTTCCCCTTTTTCAGGTCCTTATTAAATTCCATTTAATACCTGTGAATTTCGTTTTGTTTTAATTGTATTTAGACGTTTTTTGGTATGAATGCTATGGGTTAAGGTGTGTAATAGTTAGGGTTTTGTGGAGGGTTTTGTTTTAAATTGAATTCTTATTCTTATTTGCATTTGTTTCATTTAGCATGAATTAGCATGTAATATGTTGATAATTTACCTAATTATGGAATGCAATGCATCTGGATTTAGCTTATATGGAACTAATTAGGACCCTGTTTCCGAACTTAGGGACAAAATAAGCAGATAGATTATCAAGTCAAGCGAGTTAAGGTGTTTTTATCTACTCTATCCGTCTCAATTTATATGAGGATGTTTGACAGTTCATGGAGTTTGGGAAAGAAATATAGGCTTTTTGAAACTTATGGTCTAAAATAAGCCATAAATATTTGTGTGACTAGAAATCGTCTCACTAAGGGTAAAATAAGATTGTTAAAGTTAAATTGTTTAAAAATATATAAATTTATTTTTCGTTGTTGGGACAGACTAAAAAGGAAAGATTATCACTAGGACTGAGGGAGTATTATTTTAAATCATCACAATTACATATTCCCCAAAAGAAGTGCTCAATCATCTAAATGGGTGCTTTATCGGTTATCCTTGTCATGTAGTCGTGGTGTAAATTGAAGTGAAGCTGGTAAAACTAAAATAGTTTAGTAATAAATCTTGTCACTGGGGGTCCATTCTCCAGGAATGGTGATGTTTGGAGCTTAGACTGTATTACTACTATATGTGTCTTTATTACATGAAAGTTTGTACCTTTTGCTTCGGACATTGTCTTTGTACCGTGCTACATTTGTGCGTGATTGAATCTGAAGAATGTTATGTAAACGGGTGTTTGTTTTATTTTGTTGTGTTGGCATCTAACACCTCTCTTCTCCCTTTAGGCTGGTGACCCACTAATACAGTTGTATGACAACTTCATCACTGATTTTGAGACAAAGATCAATCTTCTCAAGCTTGCACATTTTGCGGTCATTGTTTCTCGGCAATACCCCGAGAAAGAGGCTGCTATAGGTTACCTTGAAGGAGTGACTGAGAAACTTCGTAATACTAAAGAGACACGGATAGAGGAGCCGATTCTTTATATTAAGATGCAGATTGCCCTGTTTAAGCTTGAGCAAGGGGATCAAAAAGAGTGCCAGAAACTTTTAGATGAAGGGAATACTACACTTGACAGTATGACTGACATTGATCCATCTGTTTATGCGAGCTATTATTGGGTTTCATCTCAGTATCATAAAGCTCGCCAGGAATTCGCCGAGTTCTACAAGAGTTCTCTTCTTTATCTTGCTTATACTTCAGTGGAATCTCTTTCTGAATCATTTAAGCTGGTACTTTGTCATTTCTTGTTCTGTCAACCTACCCTGCCCAATTTGCTTGTTTGTACTTAGCTAATTGTGTATCAATTGTCCATTTATTAAATTATTTTACTTAAATAGGGTAAATTGTTGGGATCATTGAGAAGATAGTGAGGACATATCTTTGGCTGGATTATATCTGTAGAAACCACAACTATTTTAGGCATTTAGAAGAGCCTCTTACTTAGTCTTGGTACTTGACAGAAATGAGTTCAAGGGTCAAGCGGTTCCTTATATGATGTCTTTTACAATCTATGCTACTTGATTTTCAAGAGTATATGATGGAATCACTGGTGTGAAATTTTCTTGAATCCCTGTCACTTTATAGTCACCATCCTCTCATCAGTTAACTAGCAAGAGAATGAAAGCAATTTAAAAATGGAATTGTTCTCCCCCCCTCCCCCCCAAATGTGATATTTCCTAAGTTGCTTGACATGACACTAGTATGAGATCTGTACCGGATCTGTTCAAATAATTTTGGGTACTTTGACCACGACGGACGGAAAAATTCAGACGAGATACAATTTGATTCCCGAAATCAGAGCCAAAACTACGGTAAATTTGGAGAAAATAACATACCTTATCTAGGAAATCAATCATTTAATTATCTACAACTTGAGAATAAAAAAGAAATCCATACTTTAGAATCTATATGTAAGTATTCCACAAAATTTCTCATACCTAGAGATATATTTATTTTTTTGAATTATTTTTACCGGATCTCCGCACCTGTATCCATGCTAGGAATATGATCCATATCCTTGAATCTTAGAATTAACATCGAGAGTCCGACTTCTAGATCCGCACACGTGTCGAATACCCGCACCCGTATCAGAGCAACTTAAATATTTTCTAGGTTAAAGAGCTGTTAGAAAAGCTTATAATTGTGGACACAGTTTGCTGTGTCTCCGAGTATTTAGTCTTCTCATCCTTGACTGCAGTATCATCTCTAAGGATGTGTAAAGGATTAAGGAATGATCTTTTTTTTTCCTAAGAGAGGAAGCTTTGCACAGTTTAGTGAATCTTTTGAAGGTCTTCGTTTTAATTATTTTTATAATGATTTGCTGTTGGATCGAAATTCTCTAATATGCTCTTCATCATTCCAAGTTCTGCATAGATTCTTCATAATTTTCCCATACAACCTCGTATTAAGTCAGAGACGTCACAGTGCTATGGGCTTGAGCATTAATTCAGTACTTTGACAGTTGCTACTTGCTAATCAATCAAATGCTGAAAAAATGAAAGCGTTATTGTTTAATTGCTTATTGTATCAGTGTAGAGGTGATCTTTTCTAACAGCTGCTTCAGCCTTTGAGTAGAAATACTTGCTAGTTGTTTATGTGATTTGCAGTATTTTCTGCAATTTCAGTCTTTTAATTATAATGCATCTGAAAACGGTTACTGTTTCTTCTGTTTTGTTTAGGATTTGGCTTTCGATTTGTCCCTGTCAGCATTGCTGGGAGACAACATATACAACTTTGGAGAACTACTTGCTCATCCAATTGTAAGTTTATTTGACAGATTCCCTCTTTTTTTCTGTGCTTTCCATGCGCTAGAGTTATGTTCAAGTAGCTGGAAATTATCTGCTAACGCTTCTTTCTTGTGGAAATGGCTAAGTGGACTGCCCATTCAAGGAATGTACTATTGGTGTCCTTCCCAGCTGTCAGAATATGTCTTCAGGTCTTATCGTGTTGTCATCTGTAGTATGAACTGGGAGCCGCAGTTAGCAGGATCGTCTGTTTTTCTGCTTTTTTCTGTCTTTTTGTCTCTTGCTTCAAGGGTTTCAACTCACTTCTGGAAACTCCTAAACATGAATATTGGACCTTCATTATGAGTCTGCTTCTACTTTTTTGTTCACTGCTGAGAACAGTTAAACAAGATAGTTGGACCTCCACTATGAGTCTGCAACTCTTCTCCACCTCCCCTCTCGAGCCTTCTGGGGCAAAAACAAAAAACAAGTATTGGATTCTTTCTACGAAGTAAGAGTTGTCCCTATTGGTGACGATGTTGGTCCTGGGATAAGTATAATGTTGACCCAATATGTATGGATGCAAAATTCTGCCCTAGTCATTACCGGTTATTCCTTACTTTTTTTTGCGTTTGTAGAAATATAGTTCCTCATTGGCTCCACTGCATTCCTCGAATGGTCCCAAATAGCCTTCTTTTGCTACTTAGTTTTCTGAGTTTTAGTGCATATTTTTACATGGATGGATGGAATTTCCCTTCTCGCAAGGCATTTAGTTGATATAGTATGGGGGAAGGTAGAGACCATGTATGCAAGGACCAAGAGATACCTGAATCAAACTGACAATAAACTAACTACTAAGGCATTTTATCTGAGAACTCACTGAAATCTCAATAAATACCTTTTTATCCATTATATTGGCTTCAGTTGTGTGGGATGGACTAGATTTATGTGCTGACAAGATTTCAGCGACAATAAACTAACTACTAAGGCATTTTATCTGAGAACTCACTGAAATCTCAATAAAGACCTTTTTATCCATTATATTGGCTTCAGTTGTGTGGGATGGACTAGATTTATGTGCTGACAAGATTGTGTATGTTCAATCTATCATGACTTATTCTAATTTGTTACAGATACAGAGTCTGGTAGGGACTAAGGTTGAGTGGCTCTATTATATTCTTGAAGCCTTTAACACCGGTGATTTGGTTCGCTACCAACAATTATGCCATGTCCATCAAGCTGCTTTGAGTGCTCAACCAGCATTGGTGCAGAACGAGAAAAGGCTTCTCGAGAAGGTCAACATTCTCTGCTTGATGGAAATTATCTTCAGGTACTGTGGCAGTTTCGCAGATAATTGAGTTTTATTTACTTATGCCATTAGGATTGATACTAAAGCTTTGGACAATACATTTGCATGTAGTCGCCCAGCAGACGATAGAACTATCCCTCTGAGTGTGATTGCAGAGCGCACAAAGTTAAGCGTGGAGGATGTAGAGTATCTACTCATGAAGAGCCTTTCTGTAAGTTCTTTTTAGATCTTTCAATCATGACAGGCATAATATATGTCATCTTTTATTGTATTATTAATTGATTGCAGCACCTTGTGCTTTTCGATGGGTGCAGAAACATATCCTTTTGCCCTTGTGTTTTTTGTTTTGCTTCATTTCTGCCTAACTAATTTAAGAATTGAGTGCAAGCTCCTCCATATGGGCAGTACTTCGATACTATTTCCTTGTACTAAAACATTCGTATATAAGATGGAAAAATGCTTAATCCTTTTGGATTTGTGAATAGAACGTGAGATTATATATTTCCTTTTTTAGGAGTGTTCTCCCAGATATCTTTGTTACATATGTACTTGGTTAGGCCATATATTCAAATAGGCATGAGGGTTTTCCTTCCAACCGTCACTATTTTATCTTACATAGCTTTGTCATAACTCTTTCCTTTTATGAGAACAGTAACCTAAGATCTTCATCTTTCTGTGTTAGATAATTGTAGTTCTTATGTTGGGTTTTGCGGATCTTAATACAAACGATAGACATGTTATTAGTAATCAACAATTAATACTTATCCTGAATGTCTACACTTTTCCGATATCCCCTGAATTTTCTACTTGGGCAGTCTTAATGCTGCATGTCTTCTTCCTGATGTAGTTCATGTCTTTCTCAAGGTTGGTTTATCGTTGTCCTCCTGTAGGTTCATCTCATTGAGGGAATAATTGATCAAGTCGAAGGTACAGTTCATGTCTCCTGGGTGCAACCAAGAGTTTTGGGAATTCCCCAAATCAAGTCATTGAGGGATCGGCTAGACAATTGGGTGGACAAAGTACACACAGCTTTGTTATCTGTGGAGGCTGAAACTCCTGATTTAGTTGCTACATAATCCTTGGGTTTCCCATTTTTCTTTCAGATCTCTGTAATAGCCCCGCCTCATCTTTATATTTGTTTTGCTTCCGAAAAGAGCTGGTTATACAGTTGAGAAACTAGGGACACTGTTCTAGTACTCTTAGGCGTTTCCTTTTATGTCCCGATTTTAGCTTGAGATATTATTGATCTCATTGAATTTTTCCCCCAGATAGCTGGTTGTTCTTGTATTCGATTACCAGAGTTCATAGCGATGAAATTCAACGGGGATAACTGGAGCCAAGTTGTGAAATGGCTTGTTTTTACGATTGTTAGAATTTTTTATTTCCTGGACATTCTTTTGCACTACCACTAACAGAGCCAATAGTATGTGAAATTATATATTTCCTGTTCTAGGAAGAGCATTCTTCCATATATCTTTGTTATATATGTACGTTGGACGGTTATATAGCTTTGTCACAATTCTTTCCTTTTTTTGAGAATACTAACCTAACATCTTCATCTTTTCTATATTCGTGGTTTTTGCAGAACTAAGATTTTTACTAAGAAATTTCAAAATCGAAAAAGTTAAATACATCGAAAAATCAAATTTGGCGAAGGAGCGTATTATACATCCCTTGGTTTGTGGCTCCGCCACTGCTTGTCGTTTTAACACACTTGAGCGTGTATAAAGAAAGATAACGATTATTGCTTGAATTAGACTCCCTCCGTTTCAAATAATGGGTAATGTCTTTTAGCATTTCAACAAGACTGTTACTTTTCTAAATTTTAAAAAAAATTTATTTGAATTTTTAATTTTACCGTTAATAAGTCTTATAATCGTACGGAAATTAATCATGTTTAAGAACACAAATTTAAAAGGTTTTCAATTTCTTTTTAAGTCCTTTTAATCATAATAAAATTCTGCACATAATGGGGGCAAAAAGAAGGCGAAAACAAAAGATTTAGTGTCAACTTGTCAGTTGTCACTTAGTGAAAATGTAATGAATGAAGAATGGCCCGTTTATTGCATTTTCAGTGGCTATAATTTCCTTGTCCATACTCAACTCTTTATTCAAATATCACTAACAACCAAAACCACAAAAACTCACCATATAATTTCCTTGTCCATGCTTCCATCTGCTCATGGTTATTTTGGCCGATTGATCTTCTAATACGTCAGTTTCAACAACTTTCATTCGTTACACTTCTTCCTAGCTACTCGGCCCGTAGTCTCTCTCAAAATATTTTGAAAGAAAATGAGTATGAATATTGAAGAATGCAATAAAGGTGCCATTAATTCAGGCCATACACGTCTACACGAACTTTGCTACAAACAAGAACTCAAGCCCGATCTTTCGTAAAACCTTGCCTTCATATTAATAAACTCCCTTCATTTCCGTTTACGTGACATACTTTTCTTTTTTAGTATATCCACAAACAATGTCATACTTTCCTAAAACGTCTTATTTCATCCTTAATGTGATTATTTATAGTCGTCACATAAATATGCGACTGACATTGAAATTTGGAATATTTTTTGCAGGGTGTTATCGAACTTTGCATTTTCATTTTCTATAATATCAGTGCTTACTGGTTTAAACACATTGTATGGAACTGGATTAAGTTTTGGTGGGCCAATTTCTTATGTATATGGATGGTTAATTCCTGGTTCATTTACTATGGTAGTTGGTTTATCATGGCTGAGATTTGTTCATCTTATCCAACTTCTGGTGGTCTTTATTATCGGTGCTATGCTTGCTGGTCCAACTTGAGCTCCTTTTGCTTCTTGGATCACTGGCTGGTAATTAATTTTCTCAATTATTTTCATTAGTTAATTACTTTTCTAGTCTAAATTTAAGTAAATCATGTTATGTATGGAGGGGAGTCTTGGCGTAATTAGTAAAGTTTTTATGATGTGTTCGGAAAATCATGAGTTCGAGCGTTGGAAACAGCCTTGCAGAAATGCAGGGTAAGGCTGCGTACAATAGACCCTTGTGGTCCGGCCCTTCCTTGGATCCTACGCATAGGTCACGGGTTGCTGCCATGTGACCAGGAGGTCACGGGTTCGAGCCGTAGAAACAGCCTCTTGCAGAAATACAAGCATGGCTGCGTACAATAGACCATTATGGTCCGGCCCTTCCCCAGACCCCGCGCATAGCAAAAACTTAATGTGAAGGGCTGTCATTTAGTCATTTTATGTATACTCATATATAGTCTAATTGGTACCATTTGTCATTAATCTGATTTAGAAAAAAAAAAGCAGTCCGGTGCACTAAGTTCCCGCTATGTGCAGGATCCGGGAAGGACCGGATCACAAGGGTCTATCGTACGCATCCTTACCATACATTTCTGCAAGAGGCTATTTCCACGGCTCGAATCTGTGATTTTCTGGTCACATGACAAAACTTTACCAGTTATGTCAATGCTCCGCTTCCTTAATCTGACTTAATTCCCTGAATACAAACTTTCCAGCGCCTTATTATGCCATGCCCTATTTTCTTAATTCATTCAAGTTATATGGACTGGCGATGTATTTAATTGTTTACAAAATTAGTGTAATTTAACGTGTAATAATAGGTTGCTTACTAGAAGTTTTATGTTGTGTCTCATACAGCTGACACTAGTTGTATGAGGATCATTTTTATCTCACAAATTTGTAAACCCTAATCTTATACTTCTAGGTCCACGAAAAATTGGGTCCACAAAACTGTGAGACAAAAAGGGGAGAAATTTAAAATATAGCCAGATTTACAACTGATCGTTGAAAAATAGCCAAGTTTCAAATGTCATCGAAATTTAGGCACTTTTTATGCAAATATAAATCTGAGCGAAAACACTACTTAAAATCCGAAAAATATGCCCGCATATTTACGGAAGTTTCAGCATAAGTATGCTTGAACTCCCGCATATTACACGAGAGTTCCAGGATAACTATGCTGGAACTCACGTATAATATGCGGGAGTTCAAGTATAATTACGCTGGAACTCACGCATATTTTACGGGAGTTCCAACAAGTATAAATTTCCAGTATAATATACTGGAGTTTGGAGCACTGGTGCTCCAGTCTGCCGTATATTATACAAGAATTAGCAAAGTATACCGGTCCAGCATAATATGCTGGAGTTCGTACACAAATGCACCAGAACTCTTGTATATTATACGGCCGGTCTCTGTTGCAGCAAAATAGTGGCTATTTTTCATTGACTTGATAAACACTGGCTATTTTTGATTGACCAGTGCAAAAATCAGCTATACCATGATATTTGACGATAAAAAAGTTGCCTCATACAATTAATGTCAGTTGTATGAGACACAAAATAAAATTTTCCGTTGCTTACTAGTATTTATTTTGAATTACTAATCAATATTATTAACTACAGTTACCTGCTACCTTTTAAGTGACCTTGTTGTGTAAGAATTTAAGGACTTACACATAATAGTTTGCTGTTTGCTATCAAAAGTTTTGTCTTAAACACATATCGCTTCCTGCAGTAAATTGTCTTTCTTTCAATCCATTTTGCAGATTCAACATTGTTGGTCAGGTATAAAGAAGAAATACTCAGTAAATATTGCTCTAACATGCAGTTCACAGTTCTTTAGTTGTAGTGTCTACTGTCTAACCAGGTATATCTTCTTCAATTCAGATAGCAATATAGCAACTCTCATATATAATCGCTCTGCATACTTATTTGAAGATATGATACAATGGAAGAAAAAAATTCATGTCGGTGATATCTACTGGTCGGGAATAGGTTTTAATCTTGTTAGAGAACTTCTAATATTGTTATTACTATTACTAACCACTCCCTCCCCACACGCGCGTATATATATATATATATATATATATATATATATATATATATATATATATATATATATATATATATATATATATATATATATATATATATATTTAATGCATATGTGACTAATAATAATTGGATTAAAAGGATTAACAAGAAAAAATTTAGGAACTAAAGTATTAATAGTAGTATATGATGACAGATGGTCAGATCAGAAGAAATCTATAATAGGTTTAAATGAAGTAGATATGACAAATAATGGAGGAATATTTTATATTAGCCCAGATTTTATGATAAATCTAGCAGAATTTGAAAAAAATATAAAAGTAGGAATACAGACTAAAGGATATGAAGAAATGAATAATGGAAACAATCTATTAATATGTGTAGGTTTTATAGGAAAAATGGCAACAAATAGCAATACAAAATTTAAAATTAAAGTAGACGATGTAGTTGAAGTAATGAGAAACAAAGGGATAAAATTATTAAAACCTATTAAGATAGACCCAGAAGAATACGCGGGATTAGAATGGAACTTAGAAGATTTTTCGAAACAAAAAATATTTAAACCAGAATCTCATTTGATGTATACAAATTCTAAAGGAGAAACGTCAATTAGGTTTACTGATTATAATTATTCTACTCATAAAGAAACGGATGATGAAGATGGAAATAATATAGAAGAAACTGAATGTATGAATATTGAAATAATACAAGAAGAATTCGAAGTAGATATAGCGTTAGAAGAAGCAAGAAAATTAGTTAAAGAAAACAAAAATAGCACTTTCCAATGCAAAATGTAAACTAGGAAAATTAACTTTAAGAAATGTAGAAGAACATTTTGGAAAATGCGAATTAAGAACAGATAATTTGGGATATATAAAAGAAAATAAGTTACAAGAGAAATCGGATAAATTCGATCAAATTTTCGAAGAAATACAAGATAGCTATGAAACAGAAACAGATTCAGTAATAAGCTTAAAAGAATTAATGGATCAGTTAGTTCTAGCCCAAACCCATTTCGGAGAACAACATATCAAAGTACAGTAGATACTAGTACGGGAAATGTACCTAGAAGAAGAGTATACAGAATAGACCAGGAAACAGAAATAGAAAATGTAAGACCATCAGGAAAAAGGATGCCAATAGAATAACCTATAAGATTACAAGAAGGAGGAAGTAAAGGAAAAATATTAAATATAGCAGCCCATGATCCATAAATATGAAACTCAGTAATAGACCTATGGAAAGGAATAGTAGTAGCATACTTCATAAAACCTATAATGACACAGATGCAGAAACAATGTATAAATATATGGAAACTTCCCTAGAAGAATCAACAAAGGGTTTATGGGAAGCCTATAAATCAGAATTTCCTTAAGATTTTCAAAATTTAATAGCAATTGTGAAAATCCTTATAATTTTACAAATAAAATACATAGTCTGATCACATGAGAAGATCCAAATAGTGGATTAATAGTACTACAAAAGAATGTTTTAATAAAATTATACAATTAAGTATAAGTAGTTGGTTCCATATAAAAAAGTTTTTAAATGATTATTTTTATTATTGTACTATTAGTGGAAATGCATTTGATCACGATTTAGGTAAAAAATTATTCAATAAATTACCAGGAGTCTTAGGAAGAGAAATAGAAGAATGATGGTATAAAAGAGAAGGTGTAATACAAAATTCAAATACAAAATGGTCTATAGGGCACAAAGTACTATATATTATAGAAATATTACAAGAAAAATGTACAAACTTGCAAATATAAAAACAACTAAAACAGAACAATATGAGTTTCTGTAAATCAACAGTATATACAACACAAAGTTATGACAAAAATGAATACAAAAAGAAGAAATATAAAAGATATAAACCCCAATAGAATAAAGAATATAATAAGAAAAATTATTATCTTAGAAAATCATTAGCTGGAAAACCCTATTTAGATAGAAATAGGCATGTTAGAAAGTATATAACAGATAGAAACTATAAAAACAAACTAGAATGTTTTACTTGTGGGAGTGCAGAACATTTAGCCAACACCTGCCCAAAAAGAATCAATAGTAAAACAAGAAATTCACAGTTAATAGAAGATTTTCATGAAACTCTAATAAATGTAGATAAATATATGTCAGACAACGAAAGTATATATTCTATAGTAAGTGTAGGTGTAGACGAAACCCAAATAGAAACCCCAGAGTCATAAGAAGAAGAGTTAATAAATGAGATAGGATGAGAAAAACTAGACCTAGAAGAAAATTACTTTGTAAATATATTAGAAGAATGTACTCAATAGTTTGAAATAAATAAAGGATTAGATAGCAACCAATGTTTTAAATGTAAATGGTATCTCGGTAGAAATAAAAGAGCTAAATGTAAATTATGCTATCTAGAAGGATGTATTTCATGTATAGAAAAAGATTTTAAAATAAAAATAAATAAAGAAGAAATCTATCAAGAGACAAAATAATTCTATTATAAATCTAAGTATAATTACATTAGAAAATAGAATAAATGAATTAGAAAAAAGAATACAAAAAATGAAAAAGGGAAAAGAAAAATTAGAAGACTGAAGAAGATAAAGAATTAATGAGTATAGAAAATTATGATGCTTAATATGAAATGAAGATAAAAAATTAACTGCGATAAATTTTTTAGCAAGAATTAGAATAGAAGACTACGAAATAGAAACATTAGCTCTAGTAGACTTAGGATGTACAAGATGTATAATAAATAAGAGGATAGTTCCACCTAATTTAATAAAAATATCAGACAAGCCAGTAGCAGCTATGCAAATGGATGGAACCCATAACAATTATAAACATTATATAGATAAATCATAGATTAGTTTTGTAAATACATGCTCAGATTTTTACAAACCTAGCTATAAGGTGAATAAAATTTGGGTAAGAAATTTAAATATAAATGTAGATTTTGTATTAGGATTGAGCTTTATATTACCACAATAATGGTAGTTGTTTTGCTTAGTAGAGATGTCGTAATATTCTTTAAAAATATTACACAAACACCAGTACAAACAATAGAAGCCGCAACTAGGATAAGGACAAGATTGAATCAAAACCAGAAAAACCTGCAAGAAAGTGAGAAAGAATGCTGTAAAAAATATAAAGATAACAAAACCTGTTGTAGGACAAAAGAAGAAACAAAAAATTTAATATTAGAAGAAAATGAAGATAGAGATATAATAGAAAAGGACTATACATTAATAGACATCGAAACAGAATTATACAATTTAAAAAAAGGATTACAAAGAATAGGAATAATAAAGAATGAAAATGATCTAGAGAATATAATAAAATTTTTAGATGAGATAGAAATAATCGGAGAAAAACCTTTAAAGCACTGGGAAAATAATAAAGTGATGTGTAAATTAGACATAATAAACCCAGAATATATAATTAAAATGGCTTCAATAGAAGCTACAAATGAAGACCTTGACGACTTTAAAACTCAAATTAAAGAACTTATGGACTTAGGTGTAATAAGGAATCTACTTCTAAACATAGATCAGCAGCTTTTATGGTTAGAAATCACAGTGAAATAATAATAGGAAAAGCGACAATGGTAATAAACTATAAAAGACTCAATGATAACACCAAAACAGATGGATATAAGCTACTTGATAAAAAAAACTAATAAATAGAATACCAGGAAAAAAGTTTTTTGGTAAATTTGATTGTAAATCAGGATATTGGCAAGTAAAAATGCATGAAGAAAGTATCGAATGGACAACATTTACTTGTCCAGAAGGGCATTTCGAATGGTTAGTAATGTCGTTTGGATTAAAAATAGCTCCACCAATTTTCCAAAGAAAAATGGATAATATATTTGAAAAATATAAACGGTTTGTGTTAGTATATGTAGATGATATATTAGTATTCAGCAAAGATATAAAAGAACACGTAGGACATCTACAGACAATATTTAGATTATTTGTAGATAATGGAATAATCATTAGTAAAAAAATGGATTTACGTAAAAATTATATAAACTTTTTAGGAGTAGTTCTAGGGGATAGGAAGATTAAGCTACAACCCCTTATAGCTAAAAAAGCTTTAGAAATGCCAGATAAACTAGAAAATATTAAAGAACTACAAAAGTTTCTAGGAATAGTAAATTATGCAAGAAACTTTATAAAAGACTTGGTAGAAATAGCATGACCATTATATGCTAAAACAGGATCTACAGGACAAAAACATTTTAATACAGAAGATATTAAATTAGTGCAAAATATTAAAGAAAAAATAAAGAATATTCCTTATCTAACTATGCCATTAGAAACTGACTATTTAATTATAGAAACGGATGCAAGTTTTGAGGGATGGGGAGCAGTTTATAAAGCAAAACCAAATAAATATAGTGATAAGAATACAAAAAAAAATATGTGCATATCAAAGTGGTAAATATAAAGAGAAAGGAAATATGAGCAGTATAGATGCAGAAATTTTAGCTTTAATCTATGGATTAAGTAGTTTTAAATTATACATATTAAACAAACAAGAAGTAATAATTAGAACTGATTGTGAAGCTATTGTCAAATTTCACCAAAAGATAAATTCAAAAAATAGTAGTAGAAGGAGATGGTTAAATTTTATTGATATAATATCAATATACAATTTAGTTTTTGAACATATTAAAGGAAAAGATAATAATTTAGCAGACACTTTAAGTAGGCTAAAAATTATTGTCAATTAATAAAAATATTTTACATGTATAGAATGAGACCAACAGTTCCCAAGACTGAAGACAAGGGAAAAGGAGTTCAAGCCTCACCCTCAGACAAATACTTGCAGACAGTATTAGGTAACCTTCATTTTAAGCCACAACCCATTACGGAATAAAATAATATAGAAAGAATAAATTTTGGGAAGCATAATTTAATATTTTTCCCACCATCGAATATGTCATTTAGAGTTTTACCAGAATGTGTTATAGATAGACCCCAAAGATGTTTAATTGATAACCTATGGATAGTATATAATAAGAAAGACACTAAATATGTTATAACATCTCTTAATGCCTTGGGGCAATATTTTACAGACAAAAATCAAGAAAAAAGGTTTAAATACTACGTGGTTGTACACGGTAAGACAAATGATATTTTCAAACATGGATAGAAGTATTAGACTCTATTAACGAGATACAAAAATAACTTTTTAAAGGTTTTAATGATTTTACTGAAGCACTAGATTACGCCAGAGGAATACTAGGATCAAATTACTATATTTCTCCAGCACTCAGACAAACCCAGAAAAGATCCAATACAAGATCCAAAACGACACAGATAAAATAATATTTTGCGACCACTGCTCATCAATGACTGAAGCTTTCAAAAGGTTAAACCAGAAGAATGAAATCTTAGAGAAAGAAAAAACCAGACTTATGGAGCAGGTAAAGGTTTTAGAACAAAGGGTGCATGCGTTAAAATTTGAAATAGCGCAATCTCAGACTCAAGTGGTTATTCAACAAGATACGAGTTCTCCATCTCAAGAAAAAATGGATGAGAAGGGTGTGCATTCCCCAATGAATGCAGAAAAATTCACTGTATCGGATGATGATATAGCTAGTCCGGTTCAAACGGTGACTGGTAAAGACAAATCAAATCCATTTATGGCTGTCACTTTGCCAAAACGTGAAGAAGAAGTCTCATCACGACAAAGGCTACCTAGAACATTAACACGCGGAGACATATTAAAGAAAAAGAATACAATTGTTAAAAAGAAAAAAATGAGAAAATAGAAGATGTAATTAAACAGACACTAAAGAATTTATTTCAGGAAAAGGAAAAACAAGACAAACATATGATAAAAAATTCTTGTCCCGGTCCAGAGAGGTCAATGTGCAGTCCAGAAAGGTCTCAAGGCTCAGAAGGAGACAATAATGAAGACCACCTGAATTATCAGGATGCTCGAGATCCATATGAAGACTACGATTCAGGGATGAGTTTTGATTCAATAGCACTACATAACTTAGACACATAAAAATAGGGTTATTCTTCAGAAATAATGAATCAAGAAAAAGACAAAGAACAATAATGGTGGAGACAACAAGAAGGGACCATACGTGACATAAAGAGAGATGTATGTAGAAAACGTGGACGACTAAATGGAATCTCTGCACAAGCCATGTGAAGATGGGGCCCAATGAAGTACCCTACAAGGCTAGAAGACAAAAATTTCTAAAAATATTTGAAGTCCATATATCAAATCCGCTGCAAAGTTCAGCTATAAAAGCAAGACAAAGTAGAAGAAATGATCGTCGAGAAAAAAGAAGAAAAACACTCTGAAAAAAGCCTACTTAACCAACATTTCCATAAAACTAAAAAGACCTTTCCCAAACCACTTTGTAAAATATTTCCTTTATGAATCCTAGTAGTTCCTCCTCTAAGCTTGTAAAATAAATAAAGATTGTATGCTTAGGTGTGATTGTTTTTAAATCTCGAAGTTCAGCAAAACTCTTTTCGGGTTTCCCGAAAGGGAAATCACATCTCTTGTAAACATGTATGTTACTTATGTTTATCTAAGTTATGTTCTAAAATAGTACCCATGTTTCCTTTTTATGCTTATGATATTTATCATGCATAGTTTTTGTCATTCTGTAAATAATTAAATATCACTCTTAGTATATGGTTATCTTTCCAATTTCTTAACAATTTTGATGGATTAACCTGTAAATTCCTAGGAAACAACTGATTAAGATAAATCAAGTGGTATGTGTGCTTAACTATGGCCAGGGTAAGGATAAAGAAAAAAGAGTTAAGAATTGATTTAAATCTATAAAGAATTGGAGAGAAGAGATGAACAGAGTAAAACAAAAGTATATATAAGGGGTAATATTAGTACATAATTATGATTACAGTGTAACTTTATAAGTTTACAGAAAAAGAGAGGGAGAGTACCGAGTATGATTTTTACAACATAAAGTTTAAAACATTTTTACTACGCTGCTAAGTCTGGTAACCGTAATAACTATACCTACCCAGAAAGCTTTGCTAGAAGCCTTACTTCAAGTTTAGGAGAGTTTATTTTAGACGTAGATATCAGATTTTACTCAATAGTAGACTACGCTATACATTTTATTTATATAACAGAAAATCATAAAATTTGCGTAGATATATATAATAAACAATTATTTCTTATAATCAAAATACTAGAAATTCATTTATCTAGTCTTTCTAGATATTACTATAATAAAATAAGCTTTCTAGTCTTTTTTCTATGTCTTCTACTTATTGTCTTATTTCTAAATTTAAATAGTAATATCTACGCAAATTCTATGATTTTCTGTTATATAAATAAAATGTATAGCGTAGTCTACTATTGAGTAAAATCCGGTATCTACGTCTAAAATAAACTCTCCTAAACTTGAAGTAAGGCTTCTAGCAAAGCTTTCTGGGTAGGTATAGTTATTACGGTTACCAGACATTAACAGCGTAATAAAAATATTTTAAACTTTATGTTGTAAAAATCCTACTCGGTACTCTCCCTCTCTTTTTCTGTAAACTTATAACGTTACACTGTAATCATAATTATGTACTAAGATTACCCCTTCTATACTTTTTTTTACGCTATTCATCTCTTCTCTCCAATTCTTTATAGATTTAAATCCATTCTTAACTCTATTTTCTTTAACCTCACCCTGGCCATGGTTAAGCACACATACCACTTGGTTTATCTTAACCAGTTGTTTCATAGGAATTTACAGGTTAATCCATCAAAATTGTTAAGAAATTAAAAAGATAACCAAATACTAAGAGTGATATTTAATTATTTATAGAATGACCAAAACTATGCATAATAAATATCATAAGCATAAAAAGGAAACATGGGTAATATCTCAGAATATAACTTAGATAAACATAAGTAACTTACATGTTTACAAGAGATGAGATTTCCCTTTCGGAAACCCGAAAAGAGTTTTGCTGAATTTCGAGATTTAAAAACAATCACATCTAAGGATACAATCTTTATTTATTTTACAAGCTTAGAGGAGGAACTACTAGGATATTCATAAAGGAAATATTTTACAAAGTGGTTTGGGAAAGGTCTTTTTTTGGTTTTATGGAAATGTTGGTTGAGTAGGCTTTTTTCAGAGTGTTTTTCTTCTTTTTTCTCGATGATCCTTTCTTCTACTTTGTCTTGCTTTAATAGCTGAACTTTGGATTTGAAATATGGACTTCAAATATTTTTAGAAAATTTTGTCTTCTAGCCTTGTAGGGTATTTCATTGGGCCCCATCTTCACATGTCTTGTGCAGAGATTCCATTTAGTCGTCCATGTTTTCCACATACATCTCTCTTTATGTCACGTCTGGTCCCTTCTTGTTGTCTCCACCATTATTTTTCTTTCTCTTTTTCTTGATACATTATTTCTGAAGAATAACCTATTTTCATGCGTCTAAATTATGTAGTGCTATTGAATCAAAAGTTCAAAACTCATCCCTGAATCGTAGTCTTCATATGGATCTCGAGCATCCTGATAATTCAGGTGGTCTTCATTATTGTCTCCTTCTGAGCCTTGAGACCTTTCTGGACTACACATTGACCTCTCTGGACTGGGACAAGAATTTTTTATCATATGTTTGTCTTGTTTTTCCTTTTCCTGAAATAAATTCTTTAGTGTCTGTTTAATTACATCTTCTATTTTCTCATTTTTTTCTTTTTAACAATTGTATTCTTTTTCTTTAATATGTCTCCGCGTGTTAATGTTCTAGGTAGCCTTTGCCGTGATGAGACTTCTTCTTCACGTTTTGGCAAAGTGACAGCCATAAATGGATTTGATTTGTCTTTACCGGTCACCGTTTGAACCGGACTAGCTGAATCATCATCCGATACAGTGGATTTTCTGCATTCATTGGGGAATGCACACCCTTCTCATCCATTTTTCTTGAGATGGAGAACTCGTATCTTGTTGAAGAACCACTTGAGTCTGAGATTGCGTTAATTACAAATTTTAACCCATGCACCCTTTGTTCTAAAACCTTTACCTACTAATAAGTCTGGTTTTTTCTTTCTCTAAGATTTCATTCTTCTGGTTTAACCTTCTGAAAGCTTCAGTCATTGATGTGAAGTAGTCGCAAAATATTATTTTATCTGTGTCTTTTTGAATCTTGTATTGGATCTTCTGGGTTTTGTCTGAATGCTGGGGAAATATAGTAATTTGGTCATAGTATTCCTCTGGCGTAATCTACTGCTTCAGTAAAATCATTAAAACCTTTAAAAATTGGTTTTTTGTATGTCTTTAATAGAGTCTAATACTTCTATCCATGTCTGAAAAATACCATTTGTCTTACTGTGTACAAGCACGTAGTATTTAAACCTTTTTTCTTGATATTAATCTGTAAAATATTGCCCCAAGGCACTAAGAGCTGCTAATACATATTTAGTGTCTTTCTTATTATATGTTATCCATAGGTTATTAATTAAACATCTCTGGGGTCTATCTATAACACATTCTGATAATACTCTAAATGACATATTCGTTGATGGAAAAAATATTAAATTATGCTTCCCAAAATTTATTCTTCCTATATTATTTTGTTCCGTAATGGCTAGTGGCTTAAAATGAAGGTCACCTAATACTGTCTGCAAGTATTTGTCTGAGGGTGAGGCTTGAACTCCTTTTCCCTTGTCTTCAGTCTTGGGAACTGTTGGTCTCATTCTATACATGTAAAATATTTTTATTAATTGACAATAATTTTTAGCCTACTTAAAGTGTCTGCTAAATTATTATCTTTTCCTTTAATATGTTCAAAAACTAAATTGTATATTGATATTATATCAATAAAATTTAACCATCTCCTTCTACTACTATTTTTTGAATTTATCTTTTGGTGAAATTTGACAATAGCTTCACAATCAGTTCTAATTATTACTTCTTGTTTGTTTAATATGTATAATTTAAAACTACTTAATCCATAGATTAAAGCTAAAATTTCTGCATCTATACTGCTCATATTTCCTTTCTCTTTATATTTGCCACTTTGATATGCACATATTTTTTTTTGTATTCTTATCACTATATTTATTTGGTTTTGCTTTATAAACTGCTCCCCATCCCTCAAAACTTGCATCCGTTTCTATAATTAAATAGTTAGTTTCTAATGGCATAGTTAGATAAGGAATATTCTTTATTTTTTCTTTAATATTTTGCACTAATTTAATATCTTCTGTATTAAAATTTTTTTGTCCTGTAGATCCTGTTTTAGCATATAATGGTCATGCTATTTCTACCAAGTCTTTTATAAAGTTTCTTGCATAATTTACTATTCCTAGAAATTTTTGTAGTTCTTTAATATTTTCTAGTTTATCTGGCATTTCTAAAGCTTTTTTAGCTATAAGGGGTTGTAGCTTAATCTTCCTATCCCCTAGAACTACTCCTAAAAAGTTTATATAATTTTTACGTAAATCCATTTTTTTACTAATGATTATTCCATTATCTACAAATAATCTAAATATTGTCTGTAGATGTCCTACGTGTTCTTTTATATCTTTGCTGAATACTAATATATCATCTACATATACTAACACAAACCGTTTATATTTTTCAAATATATTATCCATTTTTCTTTGGAAAATTGGTGGAGCTATTTTTAATCCAAACGACATTACTAACCATTCGAAATGCCCTTCTGGACAAGTAAATGTTGTCCATTCGATACTTTCTTCATGCATTTTTACTTGCCAATATCCTGATTTACAATCAAATTTACTAAATTTCTTTTTTCCTTGTATTCTATTTATTAGTTATGTTTTATCAGGTAGCTTATATCTATCTGTTCTAGTGTTATCATTGAGTCTTTTATAGTTTATTACCATTCTCGCTTTTCCTCTTATTATTTCACTGTGATTTCTAACCATAAAAGCGGCTGTCCTATGTTTAGAAGTAGATCTCCTTATTACACCTAAGTCCATAAGTTCTTTAATTTGAGTTTTAAAGTTCTCAAGATCTTCATTTGTAGCTTCTATTGAAGCCGTTTTAATTATATATTCTGGGTTTATTATGTCTAATTTACACATCACTTTATTATTTTCCCAGTGCTTTAAAGGTTTTTCTCCGATTATTTCTATCTCATCTAAAAATTTTATTATATTCTCTAGATCGTTTTCATTCTTTATTATTCCTACTCTTTGTAATCTTGTTTTGAAATTGTATAATTCTGTTTCGATGTCTATTAATGTATAGTCCTTTTCTATTATATCTCTATCTTCATTTTCTTCTAATATTAAATTTTTTGTTTCTTCTTTAGTTCTACGGCAGGTTTTGTTATCTTTACATTTTTTACAACATTCTTTCTCGCTTTCTTGCAGGTTTTTCTGGTTTTCATTCAATCTTGTCCTTATCCTAGTTGCGGCTTCTATTGTTTGTACTGGTGTTTGTGTAATATTTTTAAAGAATATTGCCCCATCTCTACTAAGCAAACAACTACCATTATTGTGTAATATAAAGCTCAATTCTAATACAAAATCTACATTTATATTTAAATCTCTTACCCAAATTTTATCTACCTTATAGCTAGGTTTGTAACAATCTAAGCATGTATTTACAAAACTAATCTGTGATTTATCTATATAATGTTTATAAATGTTATGGGTTCCATCCATTTGCATACCTGCTACTGGCTTGTCTATTGTTTTTATTAAATTAGGTGGAACTATCCTCTTATTTATTATTCATCTTGTGCATCTTGAGTCTACTAGAGCTAATGTTTCTATTCCATAGTCTTCTATTCTAATTCTTGCTAAAAAATTTATCGTAGTTAATTTTTTATCTTCATTACATATTAAGGCATCATAATTTTCTATACTCATTAATTCTTTATCTTCCTCAGTTGCTGTATTTCCTCTTATATCTTCTAATTTTTCTTTTCCCTTTTTCATTTTTTGTATTCTTTTTTCTAATTCATTTATTCTATATTCTAATGTAATTATTCTTAGATTTATAATAGAATTATTTGTCTCTTGATAGATTTCTTCTTTATTTATTTTTGTTTTAAAATCTTTTTCTATACATGAAATACATCCTTCTAGATAGCATAATTTACATTTAGCTCTTTTATTTATACTGGGACACTATTTATATTTAAAACATTGGTTGCTATCTAATCCTTTATTTATTTCAAACTCATGGGTACATTCTTCTAATATATTTACAAAGTTATTTTCTTCTAGGTCTAGTTTTTCTAGTCCTATCTCATTTATTAACTCTTCTTCTTCTGACTTTGAGGTTTCTATTTGGGTTTCGTCTACACTTACACTTGCTGTAGAATATATACTTTCGTTGTCTGACATATATTCATCTACATTTATTAGAGTTTCTTGAAAATCTTCTATTAACTGTGAATTTTTTATTTTACTATTGATTCTTTTGGGCAGGTGTTGGCTAAATGTTCTACACTCCCACAAGCAAAACATTCTAGTTTGTTTTTATAGTTTCTATCTATTATATACTTACTAACATGCATATTTCTATCTAAATAGGGTTTTCTAGCTGATGGTTTCTAAGATAATAATTTTTCTTATTATATTCTTTATTGTATTGAGGTTTATATCTTTTTTATTTCTTCTTTTTATATTCATTCTTGTCATAACTTTGTGTTGTATATACTATTGATTTACATAAACTCATATTGTTCTGTTTTAGTTGTTTTTGTATTTGCAAGTTTGTACATTTTTCTTGTAATTTCCATAATATGTTGTACTTTGTGCCCTATAGACCATTTTGTATTTGGATTTTGTATTATACCTTCTCTTTTATACCATCGTTCTTCTATTTCTCTTCCTAAGACTCCTGGTAATTTATTGAATACTTTTTTACCTAAATCTTGATCAAAAGCATTTCCACTAATAGTACAATAATAAAAATAATTGTTTAAAAACTTTTTTATATGAAACCAACTACTTATACTTAATTGTTCTAATTTTATTAAAGTATTTTTTTGTAGTACTACTAATCCACTATTTGAATCTTCTCCTGTGATCAGACTATGTATTTTATTTGTAAAATTATAAGGATTTGCACCCATTGCTATTAAATTTTGAAAATCTTGAGGAAATTCTGATTTATAGGCTTCCCATAAACCCTTTGTTGATTCTCCTAGGAAAGTTTTCATATATTTATACATTGTTTCTGCATCTGTGTCATTATAGGTTTTTATGAAGTCTGCTAAATTCCTTTCCATAGGTCTATTATTGAGTTTCACATTTGTAGACCATGAGCTGCTATATTTAATATTTTACCTTTACTTCCCCCCTCTTGTAATCTTATAGGTTCTTCTATTGGCATCTTTTTTCCTGATGGTCCTACATTTTCTATTTCTGTTTCCTGGTCTATTTTGTATACTCTTCTTCTAGGTACATTCCCGTAATAGTATCTACTGTACTTTGATATGTTGTTCTCCGAAATGGGCTTGGGCTAGAACTAACTGATTCCATTAATTCTTTTAAGCTTATTACTGAATCTGTTTCTGTTTCATAGCTATATTGTATTTTTTCGAAAATTTGATCGAATTTATCCGATTTCTCTTGTAACTTATTTTCTTTTCTATATCCCAAATTATCTGTTATTAATTCGTATTTTCTAAAATGTTCTTCTACATTTCTTAAAGTTAATTTTCCTACTTTACATCATTTGCATTGGAAAGTGCTATTTTTGTTTTATTTAACTAATTTTCTTGCTTCTTCTAACGCTATATTTACTTCGAATTCTTCTCGTATTATTTTAATATTCATACATTCAGTTTCGTCTATATTATTTTCATATTCATCATCCGTTTCTTTATGAGTAGAATAATTATAATCAGTAAACCTAATTAACGTTTCTCCTTTAGAATTTGTTTACATCAAATGAGATTCTGATTTAAATATTTTTGGTTTCGAAAAATCTTCTAAGTTCCATTCTAATCCCGCGTATTCTTCTGGGTCTATCTTAATAGGTTTTAATAATTTTATCTCTTTATTTCCCATTACTTCAACTACATCGTCTACTTTAATTTTAAATTTTGTATTGCTATTTGTTGTCATTTTTCCTATAAAACCTACACATATTAATAGATTATTTCAATTATTCATTTCTTCATATCCTTTAGTCTGTATTCCTATTTTTATATTTTTTCCAGATTCTGCTAGATTTATCATAAAATTTAGGCTAATATAAAATATTCCTCCATTATTTGTCATATCTACTTCTGTTAAACCTATTATAGATTTCTTCTGATCTGACCATCTGTCATCATATACTACTATTAATATATTAGTTCCTAAATTTTTTCTTGTTAATCATTTTAATCCAATTACTAATAATCCCATATGCATTAAATTCCTTTTATAATTTTTTATTTGCTTTACTGATTCTGGATTGATTAAGTTTAATGTCTCAACTTTATTTCCTATAGCTGACAATTGTTCTTCTCTATAATGTCTATATAGTTGAGAATTGGTTGAGAAATATCCTTTATTATATAGTATTTTTGGATCTAATAATCTTAATTGATTTTGCTGAAAAATTTGTATATCTTTATCTATATCTATTATTTTATCTAATTTTTGATCTTCCTCTTGTCTTTTTCTAGTTAGAATTCTGGCTAGCATATTGTTTCCTATTCTATTTTCTGAAAACTTATCCTTGATCTTTTTTGATTTGTTCTTCTTGATCCACTTGGAAAAAGGTCCATTTTTGTGGCTTCTTATTTTTAATTTTTCTTTGTTTGGTGTTACTCCAACTCTTTTTAATTGTTCTATTAAATCGTCTACCTTTGGGATCTCAGTCTTTATTTCTTTTTTCTTTAATAATTTTATCTAGCTTTTTATTAACCTATAATAATATTATTATTAATGTATTATTTTGTTTTATTATTGTTTGATCAGCTTTTCCTTGAGGAATATAGTTACTTAATCCTTCTGGATTGGGTTGAATTTTTTCTGTTAATTTTAATACTTCTTCATATATTGGATCTAATTCGACTTGTATATCACTCATGAAAGAGAGATTTCTTTTATTGTATCTATCTTTTTTTTAAGTGTGCTTATCTCACCTTTTAATACTTCTACCTATTCAGTTATTTTTTTACTAATCTGGTTGTTTGTATTTCTAACTCTTTAGGCTTTTCTGTAATGGTCTTGATTAGCTTTTCTATTTCGTTTTTAGTAGGTATTTTTTCTATATTAAATTTATTATTCAAGAGTTGTATTTTTCTGTCTATTTCTAGTTCTTGTGATTTTATAAAGTCTAAATTTTTATCTAATTTATCTAAAATCCTTCTTTGTTTAATGTGTCATGCCTCTATTAATTCTAATGTTCTTATTAGTTTTTATTGTTGTCTTGAGTTTTTTCTCCAAAGTTTATTATTAAATCAATTAAAGTATTGTATTGTTTATCTTCAGTATGTAATATACGTTCTCCAGTACTAAAATTAACTTTATTACCGAATTATTTTTTAATATTCTATATTTCTTTTCTGGATGGATTTTCAAGTCTAAATATTCTAGGTTTTTTAAATTAGCTATTTTTTTTATCCTAAGGGTATCTAAATTTTTTAATTCTTATAGAACTTTATTATTTGATTTTCGAAATATATTTGTCCTTCTATATATTGTATTTCCCACTCTAGAGCTGATATAGTTTCTGGATTAATAATACACTTTACTATGCAACTTGGTTCTCTATCTATTTTTAATTCTAATTCTTCTGTTTGTTTAGCTAATTCTAAAATTGATGTTAATAGAGTATTAGTCTTTTTTAATACTTTCATTAATTCATGCTTTCTCGTTATATCCCTTCTTAAAATCCAATAATGAAATGCAATTTCTTTAGTTAACGGATGTTGTTTTAACATATGTATCCCCTAATGGGATATATTTTATTTTATTCTTAATTATTCTAAGATAGATCTTTTCTTGTTCTATTTCAAAATTAATTCTTTGTATTTTTAAAAGAAGAAAGTTCTTTAAATTATGTGTGTTTAAATCACTTAGTTCTGGTTTACTAAAAATATTTTGTTGTAGTTCTAATGTCTTTTTATATTCTATGTGATTTTTTATATTTTCTATAATAATATAGATTATATGATGATAATAGCTTATATATTTAGCAAAATAATGTTATTTCATAAACGCTGAGGTCCGAAAATCTTCTAGCTCTGATACCAATATCAAATAAATTAAGTGGTCCAAAAATAAAATAAGCTTTCTAGTTGTATATATATATATATATATATAAAAAATGTCTGCTCGCCGCATCAGAGTGCTTTGTCCATGCGGCTATCTGTTGCCGAATGGGACCCTTGGTAAACTGGTAAGTTGTTTCCATGTGACCAAGAGGTCACGAGTTCAAGTCGTGGAAACAACCCTCGCAGAAATGCAGGGTAAGGTTGTGTACAATTGACCCTTGTGGTCCGGCCCTTCCCCGGATCCCGTGCATAGTGGGAGCTTAGAGCACTGGGCTGTCCTTTTTCTAAATATATTGGCTTATTTTTCACTATTTAATTTGTCTGATGATGACATGAGTTGAGTTTCAACGGAAAAGTGAGGATTCATATAGCCGACCCCAGCTTGTTTGGGACTAAAGCATAGTTATTGTTGAGTGCAGTGGGCAGTCACAACAAGAGTAGATTATTCATTGGCACAATTGCTTCAAGTGATAATACTCCTTAGCACAGGTGGAGTGAATGGAGGTGGATATCAGTCCTCTAAATATGTAGTTATTGCCTTACATGGTGCAATTCTGCTCTTACATGCTATATTGAATAGTCTTCCTATCTCTTGGTTATCATTCTTTGGACAACTTGCTGCTGCTTGGAATGTTTTAGGTACTATATATATAGTATGCAGTCAGACCTCTCTATAATAGTATCTTTATATAACAACACTTCACTATAAAAGTTAAGTTTTTTCGGAACTAGATTTACGTTCTGTTATAACATATATTTTCTATATCAGCAATTCGCTATAATATCCAAAAATATCTGAAACAAACGAGACTGTTATAGAGAGGTTTGATTGTATAGTAAATCCAACTTCTTCTTTATCTATGTATAACAGCTAACATTGTGCCTTCTATGAGCTCTGATTGATGGAGTTTGAGGAATATTGCAGGTGTTTTTCTTCTTATGATACTGATTCCCGCGGTTGCAACTGAACGAGCTAGCGTTAAATTTGTATTCACTAACTTCAATACTGAAAATGAAGGTGGTATTGGCAATAAAGTCTACATCTTTGTTCTTGGACTTCTTATGAGCCAGTATACATTGTTAGGTTATGATGCTTCTGCTCTTCTGGTGAGTCGTACATTTTCTTTCTAAAATTGACTTCTTTGCCGATGAAAGAAAGGTATATTGGAAACAATCTTTCTACTTTCTCAAGGTAGGAGTAAGGACTGCGTACATATTACTCTCCCCAAACCCCACATATAGGATTTCATTGGGTTGTTGTTGTTGTTATCAATGAAAGATAGCATGTCATCTGAACGCTGCAACATCTCTTTTTAGACCTAATGATCATGTACTATTTTGAGAAATTTTTAGTAAACAAAATCATACGAAAAGACAAAGGGGCATATTAAATAACCATAATGGATGCATTGGATGAGCGTCAAGTAGTTGATATTATCCATCCCAGACCATAACTTCTTGCTTCCATGGTAGGACACTGGGATTTGATGGTATCAATAGAGCGGATTTGGTTTGAGGTTGGTTGATAATGATGTGAAGCAAGTGAATGTCTATGAAAACGCTGTCGTATAGTTTCGTTTTTTGTTCTGTCGTTGATCAATCTATCACTCAATCACACCCCGCTCTGTCATTGTGTCTTCAAAGCGGTTTTTCATAGAATTTTCCATTTGTCTTGTCTCTGTTTGCTTCTCTTTGGAGACAGAGGAAACAAAAGATGCAGATAAAAATGGGCCAAAAGGGATAGTAGTATTAGGATATATTGTGTATATCTTTTGTGTATCTTTTTATTATTGGTAGATATTCTTTCATTATTGTACAGTCCTATAGTTGATAGGATTTGATACCTCTTTGTACTCTGTATATATACTTTCGTGAGCAATACGAGAAAATTAATTCTCCCAAAACTTTCTACATGGTATCATACGCCAGTGGTTTATCGCCAAAGAAACCCTAATTTCAACTTCCAGCGCTTTCTACAAGTAGGTGCTATTGGCATATCACTAATTGTTGGATGGGCATATATACTTGGTATAACCTTTGCAGTTACTGACATACCTCATCTGCTGAGTAAAAACAATGACGCGGGTGGTTATGCGATCGCACAAATATTTTATGATGCATTCAACAACAGGTTTGGTAGTGGTGTTGGTGGAATTCTTTGCTTAGGCAAAATTGCTGTTGCTCTATTCTTCTGTGGCATGAGCTCCCTGACTAGCAACTCTAGGTAATTATATATCCTTTGTATCATTCAAGCAAGCTCTCTTGAGACTAGACACAAATTAGCAAAATGTTGTTTGCAGGATGGCTTATGCATTCTCCCGAGACGGAGCAATGCCCTTTTCGCCATTCTGGCGCAAAGTAAACGAGCAGGAAGTTCCAATAAACGCAGTCTGGATGTCAGCGGTTATAGCATTTTGCATGGCATTGACTGTACGACTCCTGATTATTCATATACAGTCAAACTTCTCTATAGTAGCAGTTCACTCTAACGGCCAAGTTTTCTTTGAAATAAATTTTTCATGTTATGTTATGATACATGTTCTCTATAACAGCATTTTGATATAACAACCAAAAAATATCCTAAACAAACGAGGCTGTTATAGAAAGGTTTTACTAATTCCGTTCTGTTTATTTTACTTCCTTCCAAATGCTAATATAATAGTATGCTACTTATTTTTGGTGTGGTGGTTTCATGTTAAAGTCTATTGGAAGCTTGGTAGCATTTCAAGTAATGACATCAATAGCAACAATTCAGGCTATATATCGCGTATGCCTTGCCATCCTTATTCAGAGTGACTCTGGCTCGAAAATCTTTCACTCCAGGACCGTTCAACATGGGACGCTATGGTGTCATTGTTGGTTGGATCGTGGTGTTGTGGGTTGCAGTCATCTCTGTGCTCTTCTCTTTGCCTGTTGCTTACCCTATTACAGATCAAACTCTCCATTATACTCCTGTTGCAGTTGGTGGCCTTCTTATTCTTCTTCTTTCTTCTTGGTTTTTTAGTGCTAGGCATTGGTTTAAAGGTCCTATAACAAATATTGAAGTATAGATCAATTGAGCAAGTGTTAAACTCTGATTCATGTAATTGTACTGGACAATGTTCAAGTATATACTCCAACTACTACGTACCTTTGCCGATATAGGCCGACAAAACTTGCCCGTCTTGTTCAATTATTCACATAGTTTTGCCCAACTGACAAGACTTAGTACTATCTTCATTCTGCTTATCTTGTTAAATTGTTCATAGGTCGTGTCGGATTAACAAAACTTGTCTGTGTTGTTCAATTGTTCATAAGTTTTTCCGGACTAGCAAGACGTGCTACTATCTTCATTCTATTGTTAAATTATTCACAAATTTGCATAATGTCAAAAACAATAAGGAACGGTCATAAAGAAGTAATGACTATTGTTCATTATGTCATTTATATGGGCCGAAAAATTTTAGGAGATTAGGGGTCGGTCACCATAAGTTATTCATATGAACTATAAGTTATGAGACTAATAAGTGCATCAGTCAATATTCGAGGATGAATGTTCCAAAGGGGAAAATGATGTTACACCTCATATTTTTGTACATAAGAGTACGTCATTAGTCAATTGATGTAAGATCAGAAATGAGATCATATTTGAAAGCACATAAAGTAAGTTAATCATGTTATAGTGGAAGTTTAAAAGCATGCAAATGGCGTGGACCATAGCAACAAAAAATCTGGGAATCGTCCTGAATCCTAATTTTATAGCCCTAAAACTCCAAAAAAATAAAAAAAAGGAACGGCCATGGCGGTGCGATGACTATTTTTCATTAGGTCATTTTTATGGGCCCAGGAAATTATAGGAGATTCGGGGCTGGTCCCTCGAATTCAAGCAGATTGCATGGACAATAGGACAAGAAAATCTAAGAATCGCCGTGAATTCCTATTTTATGGCCCTAAAACACCAAAAATTAAGGAACGGTCATGGGGAAGTGATAAGTATTGTTCTTTAGGTCATATTTATGGGCTCGCAAAATTTTAGGAGAGTTAGGATCGTTCGCCCGAATTAATTCAGATGACATGGACTACGACACACGAAAATCTAGGAATCATCTTGAATTCCTATTTTATGGCCCTAAAGTGCCAAAAATGAGGAACGGTCATGATAAAGCAACAACTATTGTTCATTAGGTCACTTTTGTGGGGCTCGCAAAATTTTCGGAGATTCGAGACCGGCTCCCCGAATTCATGCATATGGCGTGTACTATAGCACACAAGAATCTTAGAATCATCCTGAATTTCTACTTTGTGCTCTAAAATGCCAATGAACGAGAAACGGTCATAGTAAAGCGATAACTATTGTTCATCATGTCATTTTTATTGGCCCATAAAATTTTAGAATAATCGGACCCGATCACTCGAGTTCATGCAGATGATGTGGAACATAGCACACAAAAATTTGGGAATCGTCCTAAATTCATTTTTATGGCCCAAAATCACCAAAGAATAAGGAACAATCATGGCAAAGTGATTAAATTATGCATTCGGCCTCTATTTTGGGCCCGCAAAATTTTATGGCCCTAAAATGCCGAAAATGAGGAACGATCATGCTGAGGTGATGACTATTGTTCATTAGGTCATTTTTTATGGGCCCGAAACTTTTTAGGAGATTCTAGGATGGTTGCCTGAATTTATCCATATGGCGTGGACTATAGCACACGAAAATCTAGGAATCATTTTGAATTCCTACTTTGTGATCCTAAAATACCAAAAATGAGGAACGGTCATGCGAAGTGATGAATATTATTCACTAAGTCATTTTTTATGGGCCTGCAAAATTTTAAAAGATGCTGAGCTGGCCGCTTGAATTCATGCAGATAACGTGGACTATAACACACAAAAATCTGGAAATCATCCTAAGTTTCTGTTTTATCGCCTTAAAATGCCAAAATACGAGGAAAAGTCATGGATAAATAATGACTATTGTTCACTAGGTCATTTTTATGGGCCCTCAAAATTTTAGGAGATTCGGGGCTAATCGCCCAAATTTATGCAAATGGCGTGGACTATAGAATACTAAAATCTGGAAATCGTCTTTCCTATTTTATACCCCTAAAATACGAAGAAAAAAAGGAGGAACAGTCATGGCGATGTGATGACTATTTTTCATTAGGTCGTTTTTATGGCCCACAAAATTTTAGCAGATTCGGGGTCGTCTGCCCGATTTCATGCAGATTGCATGGATTATAGCACACGAACATATGGGAATCGCCATGAATTCCTATTTTATGGCCCTAAAACGCCAAAAAATGAGGAATAGTCATGGAGAAGCAATGATTATTGTTCTTTCGGTTATTTTTATGGGCCGGTAAAATTTTAGGTGATTTGGGGTCGGTCGCTCGAATTAATGCAAATGGCGTGGACTATGGCACATGAAAATCTAGGAATCGACCTAAATCGCTATTTTATGGCCCTAAAATGGCAAAAAATAAGAACGATCATGGTGAAGTGATGACTACTGTTCATTACGTTATTGTTTATGAGCCCGTAAAGTTTTAGGAGATTGGCTGGTCGCCCGAATACATGCAGATGACATCAACTATAGCTCTTGAAAATCTGAGAATCATCCTGAATTTCTAATTTATGGCCTTAAAATACTAAACAATAGGAACGCCATCTTCATGAATACAGACAAGGGACTCCGAGTCGCCTGAAATTTTATAGGTCCATCAGAAACAACATAATGAACAAAACTATTGTCCATTAACTCGTTTCTGATTGGCACAAAAAATACTAGGTGATTTAGACCCTATTACCCGTATTCATGAATATGGAATGAACATTAGCACACAAAAAAATTAAAATCGTCCTGAATTCTTATATTATGACCCTAAAATGCCAAAAAATAAGGAACAATCATGGTTAAGCAATATGTATTGTTTATTAGGTCATTTCTGATAGGCGCATAAAATTTTAGGCGAGTCGGAGCTCATTTTCTATATTCATGAGGATGGCTTGGACATTAGCACATGCCAAATATGCAATTGGCCTGAATTTCTATTTAAAGCCCTAAAACGCAAAAAAAAACATTCATGGGGAAGTGATGATTATTTTTCATTTGATCGTTTATCATGGGCCCATAAATTTTAGGATTTTTACATACCTATACACTATTGAAAACTTTATTACCCTTCCTACTCAAGTTTTACTTTAATTATCTCCTATATATAATATTACCAATTATGTACATTTTAAGGATTTAAGGATAATTAATCAATTCGTACAATCATATAACGTACACCCCCACGTTTCTTTCTCCGTATCCCACTCCCCCCACGTTTTTCTCCACATCCTACCCCCTCCCCCACGTATCTTGCAGAAGAGAGCAACAAATCACCATTGACAACCATTAAAAAGTTTTGAAATTGAAGAAAAATTGTATTATATATATATATATATATATATATATATATATATATATATATATATATATAATGTATACATAATTTATATATTGTACGAAAGTCGAACAATATTGTATAAAAATTATATTTAAGTTGTATGATATTGTAGTTTTATATAACTGAGTATAAATAATGTATGAAAAGTATAAATAAGTTGTATAATATATAATTAGTTGTATTAAATTTGTTTTTACTATGTTTAATAGATACAAAGTATATAAAAGAATATTGAATAAATATTATATAAAAATTATATTTAAGTGGTCTAAATAACGTGCATGTGAGCAGGGGCGGAGCCATAGAGTCCGATGCGGGTTCGGTTGAACCCAGTATTTTGGTTTAAACCTTGTATTTATTTGAAAAAATTCATTAAATATATACAATTTATTAATGTAGAACCCAGTAACTTAATATGATATTTCTTAATCAAATTGCAATTAACAAACTAATTTCAGCATCCAATATACAAAAAAGTCAATATTAATCTAACTTCTTTAAGTTGAGATTCAAAGAAGCGATCGTTTCTCATTGAAATCACTTTGTGCATCAGCAAACACCTCCCTGAAGTGCATGGTGAAGTTATAACCCTTCATTTCACATAGCTTCGTCCATTCATGGCTTTAAGCGAACACCGATTTCCAACATAAGAATTGGGAAGCAACAATCTTCCACTCACTGCATATTCTTTCACGTTTTATTCTCCTGTCTTCCAAGTCTACCACTTATACTCTTTTTCTCCCCTTTCCCTTTTTTGGATTACCACAAGACGCTATCACGGAAGCAATAAATTCAGGAGCCATAGCTAAGATTAAACCATAAGTCGGTACTTGTGATATTTTGGCTTTCTTTTTATTGGCATTGGAAGCACAACACGTTATGGCAGGGTAAAGTTTCACAGTTTCACTTATTTGATGGGCTGGTTAAGGGATATTTGTGGTTAAACTCTTCACAAGTTATCAATGGATATATAACCCTTTGGTATGAATAGTTTATTGGTTTGAGCATGGATGATCTTATTTGGACATCTTCTTTGGGTAACTAGATTTATGTTGTTAGTTTCTTGGCATGTATATATTGCAGGCAAGAGACAATTTTAAAATGAGAGTCAGATTAGATAATAAAAATGTAATAAGCAGCAGAGATTGGTGTTTATGTTCACTGACCTTGTGAGATTGGATGATTCCATAGAGGCTGTCAGGTTCATTTATTTGTGTCACTGCAGATAAAAGAATTTCAATGTCAAGGAATTGAAATTCTCTTCACACCAGTGTTCCACGTAAAGAAGAGCAGTAAAGTAAGCAGCAGAAGTAATAGCAGACCTTGCAACAGCAAGATAATCCAATTAACCTTTTCCCAAGACAATGTGGATATTGATACTACAGATGAAGTGGTTGTCTGATGCTTTGCCTTCAGAGGCGTGGAGCATGACTTTGATCCATAGCTAGAAGGCCTTCCATATTGCTTAGAGGGATTAGAGGATGTGCTTCTTTCCATCACGTGACACAACCGAAGCTCGTTAAGAGCATCTAAGATAACTCGAATTGATTTGGTCAACTTATTGTCCTCCGTAAAAATGTTCTCTTGCACCTGTGAGGAGATGAGTTGACAAAGATCAACATCCACGTCTCTTCTACTCGACAAATTGACCATCACAGAGTTGTGCAACTTCGGATTTCACCAAGACAATATCTTGACACAATCTCAGGATCATATCAGAGCACAGACAAGAGGACAAATCCACGTCTCCAATGTTTTTCCATATTTTCATGGAAAGTCCCACAACGTTAGGTTTTCTTTCTAGATCTGCCAGGAGTTAGGTTGACATTGACACCTTTGGAATAAGGGATCTCTGATAAGAATCAAATGATAGCAAAGCCCTCTGAACATTTTCAGTTGAAAGCTTGAGATGCTATGTCAATTATCTTAACAGAGTCATCCATCAAATATTTCTTTAATTGCCACCAGAAGGTCATCTTGGCAAGTAACCTTGGCGGAAGGTAGTGAGATCGTTTCCCTAAGATTGACAAGTGCTCCCTAGGCGAGTAATTTTGACATAGTTTCTCATGGAACATCCGTATATCATGAAATAAATCGAGGTTAGGGAATGGCTCTACTTCTTTAATGTACTCGTGTAGAGATGGGTCGGAGTCCAAGGTAAGTTGGCTGAGCAGAGACAAAACTTGAGATGATGTGTCAGCTGACAGTTTGGGACTAGACTCGGAAGAAATGCAACACATTACCAACTTGGAAACTAAAAACTGAAGCTGTTCGCCTTTGCATGTGAGCCGTGACTTGACAAGGAGAGACTTGTTATTATTAGAATATATTGTGCGTATCTTTTTATTATTGGTAGAAATATTCTATCATTATTGTATAGTACTATAGTTGGTAGGATTTGATTTCTTTCATTATTGTACAGTGCTATAGTTGGTAGGATTCGATACCTCTCTGTACTCTATATATACTTTTGTGAGCAATACGAGAAAATCAATTCTCCCAAAACTCTCTACGGTAGTTATATGAGGACTTATGTTTCGGTTACTTGTCTTTTCAAATTTGGATTTTACATTATGCTTTGGATTTTAAGTTTAAAAAATTATAATTCTCCTTATAAATGATCTTATTAGCCCAACACTTTACTACTCACTCATTTTGTATATCTATTTCTGAGCAATGAAATGCACAATTTGCGGACTGAAAATTTGACAATCCGTTTACTCGAGATATGGGGAGAAAGAGAGAATCTGGACAGAAGAGGGAAGAGAGGAGAGAAAACAAGAAAAAAAGGTGTAACTAAATTCTGCATAAATAATAGATTGGGAGCCTTTTAAAGTGGATTCTATATATTTTGTAACTAAAATGTATTTAGGTGGGGTAAATATTAATCCATGGACATTTTTTCGTAATAAGGTTTCAAATAGTGTATGAGAATGAAAAAAGCAGGCAACCCGGAGCCCATCTCCCGAATTAATAAAGATGACGTGGACATTCGAAGACGAAGATGAATCAGAAATCATCTTGAATTCCAATTATGGTGCTAAAACGCCAAAAAATGAGAAATAGTTATGGCGAAGCAATGACTATTGGTCACTAGGTCATTTATTATTGGCCCACAAAATTTTAGGCATTCGGAGCCCGTCGCCTGAATTCATGAAGATGACATGGATATTAGCACACGAAAATTTGAAAATCGTCCTGAATTCCTCTTTTATAGCCTTAAAATGCCAAAAAACGAGAAACAGACATGGCGAAGAAATACCTATTGTTCATTAGGTCATTTCTGAAGGGCCCACAAAATTTTAGGCGATTCGGAGCCCGTCGCCTGAATTCATGAAGATGACATGGACATTAGCACACGAAAATTCGAAAATCGTCCTGAATTCCTCTTTTATAGCCTTAAAATGCCAAAAAACGAGAAACAGACATGGCGAAGAAATACATATTGTTCATTAGGTCATTTCTGAAGGGCCCACAAAATTTTAGGCATTCGAAGCCCGTTGCCCGAATTCATGAATATGACATGGACATAAGCATATGAAATTTTTAAAAAATCGTCCTGAACTCTTCTTTTATGCCCGTAAAATGTCAAAAAAATTGAAATCTTCCTGAATATGATTGTTCCTCATTTTTGTGTATTTTAGGGCCATAAATTACTATTACCATGGCGAAGCAATGAGTATTAGTCAATAGGCAGTTTTCGATATACCCACCAAATAGGGGTGGGCATAGTTTGGGCAAACTCGAAATCCGAATTTTTAAAATTTTTGGTTTGGATTTTCGGATTTTGGATTGGATTTTTAAATTTTCTAGATTTCGGATTGGATGTTGGATGGATATTTGGATATTCGAAAATCCGAAAATTTTATACTTTATATTTCGTATGTTATCTATATATCAATAATAATAAGTTAAAATACCCTATCCATTAGATATTATTTCATATATGCAATATTAATTACTAAGATACTGTTAGAATACATTCTATTTGGGCATGATTTTACTATTACTACTTATCAGCCGTATTAATGTCTCTGTTGCATTTTTCTTATAGTAATTTCATTACTTGAATACTTTTTTGGATGATTGCGATGAGAATGAGTAACTTTTCAGGCAATTTAATATGAGTACTTCATTTGGATATTAATTTTTGTAAAAAGAAGAAACATGTCAACTTATAAGTTCAAAACTGAAAATCCAGAATATCCAACCCGATTAATCCGAAACCGAACTTAAAAAATCGGTAATCCGAGCTTATTTGGATTGGATTTCGATTGTTATTTCTTCAATTTAAAAACTGAAAATTCAAACCGAAACTTTATATTTAATCCGAATTGCCCGAACGCCCACCCCTACCACCAAGTTTCAGGTCAATCGAAGTCCGACAATATTTTTAGCTTTGCTAGGATCCAAATGGTCGTACATGGCACGTGTAAATTCCATGTGGCCATGCAGAATATTCTTATGATCCCAAAATTTCGAAAAATGATGTATGTCATGATTAATATTGCTCGCGAGGCCGTATCCGATTAATCCACTTATTTTTAGGCCAAATCAGAATCCGTCAACTAAATTTAAGAAAATTATCATGTATATGTCATTGTGATTTACCTTGTGTATAAATCCGTCAACTGAATTTTGCTCTTGATAGGATCAACTAACCTATATATATATATATATATTAGTGTTTATGTAGCACGTAATACTTTAGAATTGAGAAGAATTAGATGAAAAAATAAAAGAGCAATGTAAGAAAATACAAATTAGTACAATAGTAAACGCGGCTATGTTATATGTGGATTCTTATTACCAAAAAAGAGTTAATGATTTGTCTAGTTGCCGCCACTCTGCTTATAAATTATTTTCAATAGCAGGAAGCGTCAGAATTGTGGTGACCAGAAATTCAATTTGGATATTCCTAAGCTATAGTAATTAGTTTAACTACATGCATATTTAACGTTGAAGAATCCTAAAGGATTTTAAATTCTTAGACAATTTTTACATCGACATAATAAAATTGTGAAGAGAAAATTAAATTTTAGATAGATAAATAATATCCACTTCACATTCCAATATATTTCGGCCGTTCATCCAATTTAACAACAAAAAAAAACAATGAAACATGTACCAACAAAAAGCCCAGTTTACAAAGATAGGAACTATTGATATTAGGAAAATTTTCGTATAGTTTACATATTATTTTTTATGTTAATAGTATTTCTACAAAATATAGATAATGCATTAAAAAATTAATTATTGTAGCTGAATGATTCCTTATTTAGGCGCACTAAAATTGGAGAATTAAATATTCTTCGAGATCTTCTACAATGTAAATCACGCACATTCATAATTATCGTCGGATTCGTTTCAAATTTTCCATACTCTATTTTTGCGATACACTCTGTTTCAACCTTTTTTTTATTTCACAAATGAAAAATGATTAAATCTTCCACAATTCTTCTGCAACAAACGCAACTATCTCCAAATTTCAATAATACAAAGCAACGGAAAAGAGAGCAGCAATTCCATCATTGACAGCCATTAAAAAGCTTTGGAGCTTTGAATTCAAATCACGCACATTCATAATTATCGTCGGATTCGTTTCAAATTTTCCATACTCTATTTTTGCGATACACTCTGTTTCAACCTTTTTTTTATTTCACAAATGAAAAATGATTAAATCTTCCACAATTCTTCTGCAACAAACGCAACTATCTCCAAATTTCAATAATACAAAGCAACGGAAAAGAGAGCAGCAATTCCATCATTGACAGCCATTAAAAAGCTTTGGAGCTTTGAATTCAAATTTAAAAAAAAAAAAAAAAGTACGACCCAGTACAATACCACTCAGTGGTGTCTGGGGAGGGTAGTGTGTACGCAGCCTTACCCCTACCCTGGGGTAGAGAGGCTATTTCCAAATAGACCCCCGGCATAAATCCCCAGAATTTGCTCCTGGGGAAACTCGAACTCACAACCTCTCGGTTGTAAGTGAGGGTTGGTTACCATCAGACCAAGCCCCTCTTGTCTTTGAATTCAAATTTAAATTTTCAAAAATCAATATTTATTTGGATTGGGTGTAGTTGAAAATAATTAGAAATATGATTTGGAAGAAGAAGAAATTGTAGGAATTGTAGAAAAATTATAGACTGTTGTTTATTTATTTTTCTTTTATCCATTTACATATTGTATGAAAGTTGAACAATATTGTATAAAAATTATATTTAAATGGTATTATATTGGAGTTGTATATAACATAGTAGAAATAATATACGAAAATTGTAGATAATTTGCGGATAAGTTGTATAAAATATAACTAATTTTATAAAATTATTTTTACTATGTATAAATCAGATACAAAATATACAAAAGACAATGTATAAAATTTGTATGTACGTTTTATATTATTGTAGATGTATTTCACTGGGTGGAAATAATATGTGAAAGTTGTAGAAAATTATAGATAAGTTGTATTCCTCTATAACGGGAGATGCTGGCATATCAAGTAACTTCAGTGTTCTAGACGAACGTGCATGAAAATAAAGATAAATTCTGTTACGAACAATTAGTAGAAACATTGAAATTCTGTATTTTCATATTATTTTTTCAAATGATATGTAGTTTTATTGTAGATTACATATAGAAAACAAGCCCTTGTGAGTCTTATTTGACTCATTCCTCACATTCAACATATTCAACAAATTCACGTCCTCTTTAAATACAATACAATTTAAAGGTATAACAATATGTATAACTTAAAAACATCTCCTCCTCTGCACAAGTTAGCTCCAAAACAGACAAAGTGGAATAACAAACTCCCATAAAAAATTTTAACACAAAAACACAAAGCTCAAAATAATAGTCTATAATTTTTCTATAATTTCTCTACAATTTTTGCAATATAATGTATGTGATGTCGTCGTCTTCTTTTTCTTCTTCGAGTTTCAATCTGAAATTCAGCCAAAATCAAATCTAATTTTTACCAAAATCCCTCAAAACTGAGATATAAACTCCAAACCATATTCCCAATTATTTACAACAACACCCAATCCAAATAAGTAATAATTTTTGAAAACCCAAATTTGAATTCAAAATCGTTGTTAATGATGGAATTATTGTTCTCTTTTTCTTTCCTCTTATATTACTGAAATTTGGGATTGCGAGATAGAGAGAGACATAGAGAGAATTCTCAATTCTTTGCAACAATATCCCATCCAAACAAACAATGTCTTTTGAAAACTCAAATTCGAATTCAAAGCTTCAAAGCTCTTTAATAGCTGTCAATGGTGGAAAGGTTACAAATTTTCGCTGGTTTTAGAAGAGGAAAACATGGGTGTTTGAAGAGGAAACCGTGGGAATTTGAAGAGAGACTTGATGAGTGGGAATATATGTTTGAGTAAAATTAGGAGACTAATTAATACCATTAAAATCCTAAAATGGTACATAAATAATAATTAGGTATATAGAAGGTAATTATATTAAAAGTTAAGCATAGAGGGTAATATAGTTTACTATATGGCATAGGAATGTAAAAATTCCTCAATATTAACAGCAATTGCATTCAGAGCTTAAAATTCATGCAAGGGGCAGCAAAAATCATAATTGGAAAAAGCAGTTCAAACACCCAAAATATCTGTATTAAAGGCAACTGAATTTACCATATTAGAAAGCGTCCATTTAAACGCCCAGACAATGTATAACGGTAAAAACTTGTACAAATTTACCCAGTACTTCCAAGAGTAAAATAGAGGACCCTTAAACACACAAAGATGTATGTCACGGCCTTTTTTTCTTTGCCTTTTTTTCTGCTAATTTGTAAGAAATTCAATTCATCTAAAATCCAACTCCTATAGTACATCTGAAGATGACTTCAGGAAAATTGCAGAAACGGTCCCTCGACTCCCCACCACCACTTCCTTCCGTCAGGTTGGTATTTAGACAGAGAACCCCAGGGTGCTCCAGCAGCCATACGGGTAGTAGATGATGCGAGATATACAGTGAGACCTTCGGCCCCTCACAGTGCCATAAGTTTAATCTGTGAGGGGCAGGTCAGATAAGCTCAAGTATAATCCCTCTCACATTCAGCGTACTGCATTAAAACGTGAAGTTCCATCTTCACCAGAAAAAGCACTCAAACTTTGCAGCCGCTAGCCATGGCCCGGACTAGTATCTTGTTATGAGACCCTGAGTAGTAATACACATCAGCATAATCTTTTAAAATACCAAAAATAAGCCGGGAAACTCTAAAGAACCTCAAAATTGGAAGAAAACAAAAAGACACTAAAGGCACAGGACACCATCTTGATGATGCAATTTGAACAAATACAATTAACAGCATGGAATAAATTGTAATAAATGCAGAATCGAGATGCATCTTTGTGAAGTGATGACTCCTATGTATGCACTTAAACCACACACAAAGTAAGAGCTATTGAATGCTTCAAAAATTTGGCAGAGATGATCATTAAACTCCAACACTGTGAAGTGATTCAAAGCATTAGTATGACCTACTAGTGATACTCTTGGAAAACTATACATGCTTGTTTGCTTGATATTCACAGGCAATCCAGCTCACAATCTTCACAAAAAATGAAGATGTTTTACCAAAGAGAACATAAAGCATATGAAATACGGAGTGTCATTATCCCAAAGAAGAACCAAAACAAAGACAGACGGATAAAGAGCCCTGATAAGACACGAGGCCTATTTCCCTTTCAAGTTTCACCCCTTTGCCACAGCTTCATGAAGCTAATCAAGGAGCTGTCTTTTATGTCATGATGAAGTTGCTAATATACATGTCAATTGTCATTTAACAAAGGTTCCACTAGGAAAATCTAGTTCAGTCCTTAAATATCCCTTGTTGGGGACAAATTATGTTCCTTGTATCCTCAGTGAGGAATAAGTTCTTCAAGATATTTTAGTTTTACAACAAGATTACTATTTACAGCGAAAACAATTACAAATTAAAATTACACTGTAGTACGCCAGGACAGCATTATACTCAAACTGGTTTTCTCCAAGTTCATAGCCCCAATGCCATTTTATCTGACTTTCATCATCTATAGAAACTCGTCTTCATGCACTACTTGTTACCCCCCCCCCCCCCCCAAAATGGCAGTACGAAAGAACACCGCAAAAGCACCATCTGACACTACTCTAAAAAGCCTATTGAATATTTCCAATCACAAAAGATATAGAACTTACAAGAAAGAAGAAAGTGTCCATATCTCAACATACACCACAAAACAAATTTTAGGAGACAAGAATTGTTGACAAAAGAAATATACCAATCACCTTTTCCTATCATCAAAATTACTAGCCTTCTAAAGCATATGTTGGGACCTGCATTTACAAGATACCGATGAGAGTAATAAATATAAGTTATCCCAGACTAACAATATTCACTTCAATCGCATTGTACCGCATCATGACTTTGGCTTATTTTCTCAAAGCATACAGAGGAAAGGTGGTGGAGTCACTAGAACCTCTATTGCTCGAGGACCACAGACGAGGGGGCATGCATAAAAATGGCTTTTGTTTTCCCCCCATCCAAGGAATCCAGAGTTAGTTCTGTGCTCTTCAGTTTCATTTCTTTCTGCTTTCTTTGTTCTCTTTTGTTTACTTGACTTACCTTTATTGGCTGTAGAAATGTATGTTTTACTTAAAAGTCTTCTCTTTTCTCCTAACAGTGTTCTCACCTACAAATGTCTCTTTCCTATCAGTCACTCAGTGGTCCCAATCAACCAGAAAGATGGCCGTGGATGAATATTTAACAAGCAATCTTCATTAGAAGTTAACTATGACTTTCAGTTTATTAAAGCATAAGAATAAGTCTAATTGATATGGCCAGTTATTGATCACAAACACGTCTTCCATAAAGGTTAGAGGCAATAGAGAGACATACTGGAATAAAAATTGGCAAGCTAAATACTCATTTACTTCTTCAGAAGAAAACAGTTACTGGAAATTTCGAGCTAAACTGAACAACGCTATTTGCATTCTCAAAAAGAACTTTAGACCCTTACAACAATTTCTAGGAAAATAACCATACTATGCATTTTTATTAGTAAATTAGCGATTTAACTTATCCTAGGCAATCAAAAAAAAAACTTGATCTATCAAATGACAATCACTGTCTAAAAAACCAATTGCTGGTTAAAAACCTCTACTCCTACTAAAGTCATGACCAATAAGACTCGAAAAATGTAATTACAAATACAACTCGGGTTTTATAATACCTCGACAATGTTTTCGACAGGAGAACAGGATATTGTGCGACCCAAACCATTTGAATTGTCATATTGGAGAATCCTCAACTTCCCTTCCTGCAAAATTTAAGGAAAATAAATCATGATGAGAATTTATTTATCTTTAGGACCAGGAAACATAAAAGCTCATAAAAAGTCATTGTTACCTTGGTTCCATAGACAAGGCCACCACCAACCGAAGGATGGAAGCAAGCGACATTAACCTCATCCTCCGCACTGGGGAGAACTCTCACAAGTTCCATATCAGAAACTCTATAGACCTGATTCGGAAACGTACAAGTTGAAACTAGAAAAAACAGAATATGCAAAAATAGAAGGGGAAAACCTCTCCTAAAGCTTCCAGCACACAGGCATCCAATTTCAAGAGATCAATTTAATACTAAGTTTCCCCAATTTAGCTGAAGTGCCACTGGGTTCCTTCAACTTCTAGGGTTTTTCTTCACTTCTCAGCTTTCACCTTTAAGGGCTTATTTTACTTGCATGGCATAGTTGTATTCGACTTAGCTCTTTGAAGCAGATGTCTAATGAAATTACAAAAAATGCTTACAAGAGGGGTTGCTCCGATGGTAAGCAACTCCCACTTCCAACCGAGAGGTTGTGAGTTCGAGTCTCCCCACGAGCAAGGTGGGAAGTTCTTGGAGGTAAGGATGCCGGGGGTCTATTTGGAAACAACCTCTCTACCCAAGGGTACCCAAGGATAGGGGTAAGGTCTGCGTACACACTACCCTCCCCAGACCCCACTAAGTGGGATTGTACTGGGTTGTTGTTGTTGTTGTTGCTTACTCATAAGCAAGGAAGAAGGGCTGATTTGGATTAATTAAGTTGTTCATGATACTTTTATAGGGATTAGTCAATTGAACTTATTGGGGTACATTAGATCAATACATTAATCTATTATGTGGACATATTTTACACCATAACTAAATATTTTATCTTTTAAAGCAATTAGACGTTCTCTAGATTTTACACTTATCTCTACACAGAGACACAAGTCTCTAACAAGTCTAAGACGATCCCTACTAGGTTAAGTTCAAAAACAACAACTCAGCACTAATTCCAAGTAGTTGATATCACATTGATTGATCATTTGCTTCCATTATGTCATGTTCTTAATCAAATTCGTATTAATTTAGAGAAAGTCTAAGTCTCGAGATACAACTTCCCTCCAAGTAGTTTTAGGTCTACCTCATCCTGCTTTAGTACATTCACTCGTCATACATCAATGCCCGCCTACTTCGTATCCTTCCAATCACATCCCAATAGACCAGACAGAGAGGTCATGCAACAAAAGGTTGATATAAAGTTCAGACTTTTACTATTTTAAGCAACAAGGCTCAATTCCCTTATACAGCTAGTTAATGCTGTTGAAAAATCTCAAGTTCCCTGGCTGATATAGCAGGCCCACAACCAAGGCCTCAAAGGAATAAGACATACAAAGCAAAAGACACAAGCTACATGTGTTTCCTGCTTCATGTTATCATCCATTTTAACATGAATCTAAAAACCTGCAACAAGCATGCCAAGCCAATGGGTAAGCTCAACCCTTGTCAACATTGTATTTATACAAGTGCACCAAACGTTCTAGTATATTGCCACAAAATGGGATAAACAAAGTAGCATTGTTTAACAGTTGTATTAAGTATTATGTACGGACTCCAGCCCATTTTTCATTATATAAGGCTAGTAGATCAAGTACAGAATCAATTGGTTTCATTAAACTAGCGATATGCTGTGTTTTCAATGGTTTCTACATAAGGAGGCAAAAGATGATATCTTGAGCGTTTACATATCCGGGACGGCGACCTAACACAAATAGATGCGTCAGAAGTTCCATACAGATTACCTATCAATACAATTTCAAATCATTTAAATCTCATGCATGGATTATTTATTGTCTGTTAGGGTAGAATATTCATGTGGGATTTTCTTACTTTTTGCGTGTGCAGTACATGTTCCTTCTGTTTCAAATATAAGAAAAGACTTGTAAAAAATTTGTTTCATAGAGAAAACACTATATCATGGAACTTTAATTTCTTGAAATTTCTACAGGTTATTAAATGATGTAGCTATAAGACAAAATGTGCAACATAAATTAAGACAAGAATCAATAAGTATTTACATGACGTAGCTATGAAGAGCCATGAAAGTAGTACTCTAATAATTTTTTAAGCCCGACATAAGATGGTTCTCACCTCAAGAATAGTGTAAATGGGTATAGTTGTGTCTCCATCAATAACAACACTTTTAAGTAGTGAACTATGGCGACGCCCATAAGCAAGTAACAGATGCTCTGAAGCCGGAGAAAACTGCAATTACAATGGATGTGGAGCCCCAATCAATGTCTCAGATCAGTAAGTAACAGAGCATAGTCGGAAAAAATACAAAGTTAATTATAATGTGTTAATGATTGACTCCCTTTTTTCTTTTGGAGAAGTAATGTGTCAATGATTGACTAATTTCACAAAAAGAAGAATTAAACAACTTGTGAGATCCATCTTGACATCATGCCAAATTCAATTTTTGCATATTGTTTGTTGACTACTATTGGTTATATCTCGCCAGGGGTAAGGCTCGTCTACATATTACCCTCCCCAGACCTCACCTGGTGGGAGTATACTGGGTAGTTGTTGTTGTTGTTGTTGTACTGGTATGGAGTAATATGGATCAGAACTTCTATTCTATTGATGGGTATATGTCAAGTGCTATGCAAGCTCGATTATACGAGTCAGAATACTATCCGTAGATGTAAAGAAATCTACAATATAACAATCTCATGAAACTCAATAAAGACTTGACCAGATGAATAACACTTTATGAATTAATGTCTCCTATCTCCTAATTCTCTCTATCTTTGTCCACTTTTTCTCCCTTCTTTCTCCCTTCTCACTTCTGGTACCAGATAAAAAAATAGATACATTTCATAGAAAGGCTTGTAATTTGCATATAACTATTTGTCAGGAGAGGCGGAACGGCTACACAGTAAAATACTGTGACATTCCAAACTATGGAAGACGAAAAAGTCAATCTACCACTAGATAAGGCAACTTTCACATAAAAAGCAGATGTCAGTTCTCAACGAGAGATCAACATCCTGTGCCATCTATAGACTAACAGATCTTATCATAATCACGTGCTCAATCTCATTTTAGATTTCCACGAAACACCCCACCTTGTGGGACTATACTGGGTAGTTGTTGTTATTTGCTGAACGAAACAGAAGAGAACAGAACCCTTTCCTCTACTTTTCTCTTCCATATAGATCTAATATTTTTCCAGTTCCTACAAGTTCTAAAACAAAATGATCAAAACTATCAGATCTATAGTTTTATTTCCTTAGTCAAAAAAAGGCAAAGAGAAAGAAAAAGATCCAGAGTTTAATATCATAAACAATGTTCCTTCTCTACCAGAAAACAAGTTTGATCTTACAAAGCCATGCATACAAATAACACAAACAAAGCATTTACCTGAATTGAAGTCAAACAATGAGCAGCTCTAATTGCTCGAGATGCAAGCACTGAACCAAACCTAGACAAGGAGAAAGAGTATCAAGTAACCAACAGCCACAGCAGGAACCGAAATAGAGAATGGGGATAAAATAGACAAGAAAGAAAGAAAAATAGAAGCTACTGTGATTGGGTATTTACGTTGCCTCCTCCAGGGAATATATCCGTAGCTCATACATAACCTGGTGGGCAGCAACTGGATGTCTGGTTGGAGAAGTTCCAGCTGCCATAGTATCATGATGAAGATGGCCATGAAAACCAGGATCAGCATCCACGTTTGGCAGAATACATGCAACACAAGCTGCTAAAAATCTCCCACATGGTGAAAAATGGGCTCCCATTTCACTGAAAATAATACCTCACAGTAAGCAATCAGAAAAGTTCATCCAAAACCATATCTGAGTTCTGACATAAAAATTAGGAACTCTCAAAGGCAGGAAATTTTCTGAAGTATAGGGCTAAGCTAAGTTGCTCAGGTGTCCGATACGAGTGCGGATCTAGAGGTCGGATCCTTCGAGATGTAAATTTTAAGACTCGGGAATACGGATCCTACTATAGATACGGGAGCGAGGATCTAGCTAAAAATAAAAATATAAAAATATCTCTAAATTATGATAAATTTAGTGAGATACTTACATATAGCTTGTAAAGCATGATTTTTTTATTCTAAGGATTGGTTTCCTAGATAAGGTATGCTATTTTCTTAAAGTTTACCCTAATTTTAGTTCTGATTTCCGGAATCAAATTGTATCTAGAATTTTCCATCGGTGATGGTCAAAGTACCCAAAATTGTTTGAACAAATCCAATACGGATCCCATACCCACAGCCCATACTAGTGTCGTGTCGACACGGGTGTGGCACCTAAACTGCCATGTCGGAGCAACTTAGGAGCTAAGAGGCTAATCATCAACTACTCTAATATAAATATTGTCCAAGCTAGTTCATCATGACAGCTTAATAGCTCAGTGTCGGTAAAAGCTTATCCATATAAAGCTTCCAAGCCAAAGACTTGAAATAGTAGATATCATTCCCACCTGCAAAGTACAGCATGTGGTATTGTTAAGCGACATCTTTCAGCATGAAGGGGTGCACATGGAACCTTAACATCATGAGGCCATATTCTGAGTTTCACAGTGCAAGGCAATTCAGCAGCCGCTGCTGCAGCCAGTGAAGTAGCTATCTCCGACTGGATGCGACCAATAGAAGTTTGAGAATCACTCTCATCATGCATAACGTTAAGCGAAGCAGCACCAGCACCAGCTCCAGCAACAGGAATCGCTCGAGAGCGTGAAGAACGTTGCCGAGAACCAGATCTTCCGGACCTTGGATGAGTATTGCTTGAAATTACCAACGGAACAGCAGAAGGATTTTCCAGTTCATCATAAGTTGATGGATTAGTGGTAGTACCACTAAGGTCTGGATGAGTTGCTTGTTGGGCAGCTTGGCTTTGGCCAATCAACCATCCTTGCAAAAAAGGCAATTCCCAGTATGCTGGGTCACTAAAAGGGAAAAACTGATTGTTTCTTTCTTCTGGCTGCACATCAGTCTCCATAGGATCAACTAAAGATTGAGTACCTATATTCTCATTCTCCCCAACAGAAGAACCAGTATGAGCTTCTTGTGCGGGAGATGCACTTTGCTCAACAGGGGACAATAAAAGTTCATACTGGCCGGACGGAGTTGAATATGTGAGAAGGCGGACAGATGATGAAGTATCTGTTCTGTGCTGTACATTGTCGGTTACCATATCTATATCAGTTTGCTGCACAGTCATTCTGGGATCACCTCTTGCAATTGACGGCCAGATCAGGAAAGGTAGAGACATGATAGGCAGTTCATTTGCTGAAGCAGATTGGTAAGTGGAATGAGCATCAGTCAAATACACAGTAGGGGGAGGGTACTGCAAGTTACCCGGAGAAGTAGCACGTGTCATTGAAGAATCTGATGAATCCAGATCATTGACCTACAAAATAAAGGGTTGATGGTGTCAAAAACAACAAAAATTCACACTTCAAGTCACCAAACACAGAGTAATACCTCAGCTGTCAAAAGAAATGGGGTAGCATGTGGGTGGAAATGGACAGCACGAAGAGAACGCCGTGTCTTCAGTACAATTGCTGGTGTAGAAGCCTCTCCTCTTCTGTTGTAATGCCATATATAAAGCTGTCATCGATTGCAAAATCAGCACCCATTACCAGATCTTGGAATATATCACTCAAGAGAAAGTTCTCAGTCCAGAATCTTTACCTTGTGGCCTGAAGCAACGGCTAGAACTTCCCCTTGGGCATGGAACGCTATGGATGCGATGGGGCGATCTGTAGGAGATGAATATTTCACCAGTTATAATCAAAGAAAAGAGTAAAATGCACACAGAGGCTGATCTATAACTATCTGTATGTGAACCCAGTTACTATTGTATATTAACTTGAGATCTTTCTAGGATCCATATACTTCAAATCCTGGATCCCCTTTGTGCACACATTTTTTTTAACTACTGAATATTACAGAGTATTACAAAAATCTCGCGATCCTATACACTCGGCAGTTTTTGCATCCCACAGCCGAACTTCGTGGTCCAAACTTCCACTTGCCAGTATTTCAGGGTACAATGGATGGAAACGAACCTACAGATGTGAACCAGAATGTAAGATCCAGGAACAAAGGTGTTATGCCAAAACACTCAGCAAAGAAAGACAGCCTTACCACCCAAGGTGTCCTGCGGTGTCCACTCAAAACCTTTAAGCACTTCCCAGTTTGACAGTCAATTATTTTCACTGTGTGATCTCCACTGCCACCACAGAAAAGAAATTATATGTTTGTAAACTTGCCAAAGTAGCAAAATTCTAAGTCTAATCCAACCGGAAACAAGTAAAATTGTTGTCTGTCTTATCTATAAGGAGGGAGAACTCACAAATAGCTACACTACAATTTAGCATATATCCAAATATGGTTAGTTAATAGGTAAGTTTGCAAGATGCAGAGAGCAAGACAATTAAGATAATAACTACGATTATATTAATCAGATGGATAGAAAACTAGCATAAGTGCATAACATATCACATATTGTACATGTCTATGTAATCTAAGAGAGACTTACTGCGTAGAAGCAAGTGTCCTCCCATCAGGACTGAATGCTGCTGCAATGGTAGACCTTGGAGGAGGCAACAGTGAACAATACTTGGCCGATAAATGTTGCAGTGACTCCGCCTCTACCCTGCAATATTTAAATGAGACTGACGGAGAAAAAAAAATGGCAAGATTCTATCAAACATTACAGGGAAAAAAGGGAGAGCAGAGATTATGAAGTTACCATGATATTAGTCCCCGTCTAGCATCACTTGCCACTTCACTTTTTAATCCACAGGAGTCAAGAGTACATTTAGTGTTCTCACCCCAAAATTTTCTGGAAGCGCGTTTAGTTCGAGAAGATACCTCCCTTCTTGTTAACAGTTGAAAGACATTACTGTAGCAGGTAGAAAAATAAACCATATCAGCAACCAAAATAAAATCAGATAGCACCATCATTGAGTATGCTCACAAAATTTTCTGGAAGCACGTTTGGTTCGAGAAGATACCTCGCTCATTGCATATGCTCAGAAATTACTTGGCTGAATGTTTAATTAGTTAACCCTAAGATTCTAATATTCAAACCATATCATAAGTATTATTGTACATTCCTACTACAGAACCTTCATGCAAAATTGAAGTGACCAGACATAAGCATATAAATACTCGCCCCAACGGGTGACCTAGCATTCAAAGGCTTGTGAAAGAGCCTTGGAATCAAGGTGTGAATCCAAATAAAGGTGGCACTAGGGAAATTATTCCTAGCTACTTAAGCCTTGGTGGTAAGATTTACTCGGTAACTATGCTACTGAAAGGTAGCAGGTATTCTATGAATTAGTCAAGGTGCAAGAAGATATAAGAGTGTGTGTGTATTCATTCTTATGGTTAGCTAAAAGCTCAGGAATCTAACTGCACCCATTAATAGCAACATTACAGCTATTACACCCTTCTAACTTCAAATTATGATGTAAGGATTGTTAATTTTTTGTCAATCCACATAAACTACGAGCTTTAATTCACAGGCGGAGGAGGTCAAATTCTGATTGTCATTGACGTTTTCCCAAAATTTTCCTCAAACTCTCAGTCACATGTTACTTTCTAACACAAAGTCTCAAAGGAAGTTTTACCTTGGCTTTTCTGGCGATACGAATGTATTTATAATTTTTTATTTTTTTAATTGAATAATGCAAATAGGTCAATGAGGCAGCTTATAACTATAATCATTTACTTTCGTTTTGGACAAGGAAATGAACTATAAATTACCTATAGAATGTTAGAATTGCAAAATCCAAGTCCATAGCACCATTTGAAGCAATATCTAAAAGTACAAGATAAAGATTAAGACTTCTTTTTCTATGAAGATGGTGTCCGAGCTAGCTTATCTTGAGCCGAGGGTCTATTGGAAACAGCCTCTCTATGCTCACAAGATAGGGGTAAGGTCTGCGTACACACTACCTTCCACAGACCCCACAATGTGGGATATTACTGGGTATATTGTTGTTGGTGTCCGAGCCAGCTTGTGCACACCTCGACTCTTCAATCCGGCACTTTTTTGGTAACTCTTTTCACCAGGGCTTAAGCAAATGAAAACTTATCACCCAGTGTTTTTATCCTCCGCGAGAATTTGAATCTAAGAGTTACCAAGGCTTAGGCAGATAAAAACTTATCACCTAGTGTTTTTATCCTCATTTGAATCTGAGAGTTACCGAGGCTTAGGCAGATAAAAACTTATCAACTAGTGTTTTTATCCTCCGCAAGAATTTGAACCTGAGACCTCACACTTCTCCTCCAACTTCATTGAGCACACCCTTGGGTGCAATAAAAATTAAGACTTGGTTACGCTAGTAAGCTTCTTTAGGTCCACTGTTCACTAGGAGTTACGTTGTTATTATTTGTATGGTTTTTTTATGGTACAAATATACTGTTTCTTTTCGTCTTCTTGAGCGTCGAGGGGCTATCGAAAACAGCTTCTCTACCCATCGGGTAAAGGTAAGGTCTGCATACACAATATCCTCCCCATACCCCACTTATGGGATTTTACTGGGTCGTTGTTGGTTGTTGGTTTACCAGTATTAGAGCACCTAAATTATTGAATGTTGGATTAAGACGTGTCGAACTCCCCAGACCCCACTTGCGGGATTTTACTGGCTGGGTCGTTGTTGGTTTACCAGTATTAGAGCACCTAAATTATTGAATGTTGGATTAAGACGTGTCGAACTCCCCAGACCCCCACTTGCGGGATTTTACTGGCTGGGTCGTTGTTGGTTTACCTGTATTAGAGCACCTAAATTATTGAATGTTGGATTAAGACGTGTCGAAATGGAGATAGAAACTACTAGTATTGGATTGAGGTATTGTAGTTGTTTCTGTTGCTATTATTGTTGTTGAAACTACAAGATGAAAACATCGGCAATCGTCGAAAAGCACAAACTTTGACAACATGCGTTCATCTGCTGCTTCAGATCAATCATCAAATCTTAGTTCAATTCCCGACATTTTTTATAAGGAGTTCAATTCCAGACATTAGAGATAGCTAATGAAGAAAAATCAAAATTTTCAGATCTGTGAATAAGTAAGTAACTAAAGATGCAAAATTGAGATAAAAATTAGGGTTTTAGAGATAGACCTGTGTTTACAATTGGAGTTTCGAGGCGCCGTCGCAGAAGGAGGTGAATTCCGCGAAGTTGACGGCGCACTGCCTGAATTCTCCGGCAAGACAGACGATCTCATGATTTCACCGCATTTCAGTGAATTCAAACAAATTATCAGAAAATTCAGATTGGTATATATAGAAGAAAATTGAGGTGCGACTTCAATTTTTGAAAATGCTCTCGAATTTTGATGAATTTCCCGGGAAAATTGAAAAAGACGGTGAGATGTTGAGATCTTGCAGAAGGGCAAAACGGGAAGAGAAAAACTGGAGAAATGAGAAGAGGAAGAAGAAGACGTTAACAGGGGAAGGGCTGTAATATTTAGGCGCTTCGGATTTGGATTTTTCCGGCGTGGGAGAGTAATATATTTGTTGATAAAAATCCTCGAAGGCGCGTGAAGTCACTATCTAACATAAAAAATAAAAATAAAAAATCCAACTGGGAAAAACCTTATATGGAAAAGAAAAAATATATGAAAAAAGGAATCTAGTGAATGGATATTCTTTAGTATTTTGTTTTACCCTCCATGTTTTATATTTGTATTGAATTCTCTATTTAATTTAAAATTGTAATGTAAAACTCATTAAAAAGGAAAACGCTCTTTATCAACATTACTCGTGACTCAAAAATTAAAGAATGATTATTAAGGCGAAGAATTTAATTAACTCTAGAAATTGGAATCTAATTTCTCTACAGTTGTATCATATCTCCCCGTCTTCAAGTTTGTCTTACAATATTTACTCAATATTAACAAGATAAAAACGTCATCAAAATAATAAACAAAAGTTGGAGAACAAGTTAAACTTTGAACCTAAACTTTTAAGAAAGACCCGATATATTATATAATATTGTAAATTTGTTAGAGGTATATTTTAATATTATTTTTTATATTAATTTAAGTGAGGTTTTACTGATTTTATCTTAGCATGAGGTTTTGTAGATTTATTGATTAGGCTAACATTTCTTTATTCAGTCAAGGAAAGGTTAAGATCTGCATACACATTATCATTTTCAGACTTCACTATTAAATTTTTAGTAGGTTGTTGTTATTTTTATTGTTAGGATTTGGTGTATAAATTTATTGGAAAGACTAATATAAATTGTAAGAGCATTTATATTAAGTTAAGCGTAAGTACAAATGTTAAAGTCAAGCAATTATTTATTTAAATATAAAAAGTAGAAATTTTTTCACGGTAGATAAAATGAAATTAAGAGATCATATGATGTTCCTTTTAAATTAATAATTTTCAGAGGACTCAATAGTTAATAACTAAATTTTAAATCTTATTCTCACGTTTGTAAATTACACGTGGCAAAACCCAGTTTATATAATAATGTTGACTAAATCTTACATTATCTGTACTATCACTATAAATAGTCCACCTTCCTTATTCTTGCATCTCCAAACTCCAACTGTAAAACACAGAAAAAATACTGAAAAAGACTCCAAATTTGCTCTCATATTCTTTCAATTTGTCATACTTTTACTTATGGCAATGAGTTTGCCGCATCAAATCGGAGCATTAGCAGGAACGGCAATATCATCGGAAACTGAAAGTGCTTCCGGCGAAGCTCCGGCAAAAACAACACTTACTACATCAGCATTACGGAGAGCTTCGGTTACAAATCTCCGAGTATCGATGCAAAATTCAGGAACTGAAGCAGATAAAGTGCTAACATCACCACTTTTGAGTCCGGTGACGTGTCACGCGCTAACGGAGGCGCGTGCTGGTTTAACGGAGACGTCGGAGGTGGAGAAGGAGCATAAGTTGGGGAAAGGAGGAGTGCCGGTATATGTGATGATGCCGTTGGACAGTGTGAAAACGGATAATACGGTGAATCGTAAGAAGGCGATGAAGGCGAGTTTACAGGCGTTGAAGAGTGCTGGAGTGGAATGGATTATGATGGACGTGTGGTGGGGATTGGTGGAGCGGGACGCGCCGGGAGAGTACAATTGGGGCGGTTATGCTGAGCTTTTGGAAATGGCGAAAAACCAAGGGCTTAAAGTTCAGGCTGTGATGTCGTTTCATCAGTGTGGCGGAAACGTCGGTGACTCTTGCTCGTGAGTAGCATAATAACTATACTATTTTGAATGAGTTTTAAGTTTTATACCTGCTATTATAAGTTAAACTTCATTATAGTATAAAAAGATTTGTACAATATTATTGTATATAACTTAAATTCTTTAGATTGTTATTTCTTTTGTAATCTCTTGAAGATAATTTGTTAGTTCTTTAGTAATCTTCTGTTGAAGATACGTATTTTGAAGCTGTTTTCAACTCACCTTACTTCATGTTTTATTCAAGCTGGAACTAGTTAAAGAAGCTAATTTACTTTTTCTTTTCTTTTTATGTAACAACTATTAGCATTTAATAGTGTTGTGTATAGTTTATAAAGTAAATATATTACTTTTTAAGTAGGAGTACTTTTCGATTGCTGATTTATAGGATCTGAGGATTGAGGAAGGGAATAGGGGAACAAGGGAAGAGAAGAAAAAAGTTGCATACTCATACAATTTAAACATAAACATGTCAATCGTGGCCTTAAACTTGAAGGGGGGTTAAAAGCTTAGAATTGTTCAAGTGTTGCAATCTTAGAATTTCCGATCAATTTAGTTGGTGCACTCCTTTGGATGGGATTAGGTACCAACAACATTTAGCAACTCCTTTAGGTCCTGATGGGGGCTTGTTAGGGTATCGGTAAAGAGGACATTATTGTTTTTGTGTTTAATTAAACATTCCAGGAAACATGTAACAATATTTCTGTTTCATTTGTGAGTCTATTTTGCTTTATAATTAAAGGGATAGTTACATTATGTTACAAGGAATAAACAAGCTAAGTACGAATTAGTTTCTATGTTGTTTCGTCAAGATCTGTGCTTTTTCAAAAAAAGAGTGAACAAAGCTTTTCTGATAATCATGTATCAAGCAGGCTGAATTTGGTTAACTTGGTCTCTCGGAAAACATGAGACATCAAAAGTCGTTGCTATTTTGATTATCAACACCGCAGAGTTATTTGCAGTGTATAGAAATATTGAATTGTGATGAAGCGTTTGAGTTGGAAGAGTATGTTGATCAGCTAATATTAGTAGTTATTTGAAACTGCTTGCTGTAATCCTGTCTTGCGTACTGTATGCGTGTAAAGAGCTCTTCTGAACATTAGATTCAGAAAGAAGCCACGGTCACATCGTTAACCAATATATTGGTGATTAACTTCTCAAATTTGGTGATAACTGGAGAATGTAATATCTCCACCTATTTAGCGATCATCTATTATTGGTTTCTTGTCTACTTAATAGTCAGTTTTTATATTCTAGGATCCCTCTTCCAGGGTGGGTCGTTGAAGAGATTGACAAGGATCCTGACCTTGCATATACGGATCAATGGGGAAGGAGGAATCAAGAATATATCTCGCTTGGTTGTGATACTCTTCCTGTCCTTAAAGGGAGGACTCCTGTTGAATGTTACTCCGACTTCATGAGAGCATTTAGAGATAGATTTGAGAATCTACTCGGGGACACTATTGTGGTAAGTTTTCACATTTTTAACCTTAAGCGTGCTGAATGATATTGCTTATCCAAGTGTGTGGAAGCTCAAGCTTTTCTTAACCGCCTTGTGTACTCTAGGAACTTCAAGTTGGCATGGGTCCAGCTGGAGAGCTACGTTATCCATCCTACCCTGAAAAGGATGGAATATGGAAGTTTCCGGGTATTGGAGCTTTTCAGTGTTATGACAAGGTATACATCAACTCCTTTCGTTTTACTTTTGTTCTGTATTACTTGAAAAATTGTTGAATGCCTTATCTTTGATGAATTGTTCTCACAAAACGTATGTTTTGTAGTATATGCTCAGCAGCTTAAAGATCGCAGCGGAAGAAGCTGGCAAGCCTGAGTGGGGTTACACTGGTCCGACGGATGCAGGCGAGTATAACAACTGGCCAGAAGATGCAACCTTTTTCAAGAAAGAAAGTGGTGGTTGGGATTGTCCATATGGTGAGTTCTTCCTCACATGGTATGCTCAAATGCTTTTGGACCATGGTGAGAGAATATTGCAGTCCACCGAAGCTATATTCGAGAGCAAGGGGGTCAAGATATCAGTTAAGGTAGCAGGCATTCATTGGCACTATGGAACCCGGTCCCATGCCCCTGAACTCACAGCAGGGTACTACAACACCCGTTTCCGAGATGGTTACCTTCCAATTGCTCAGATGCTTGCTCGACACGATGCTATTTTCAACTTCACGTGTATCGAGATGCGAGATCATGAGCAGCCACAGGATGCACAATGTGCACCTGAGAAGTTGGTTAGACAAGTAGCATTAGCAACACGAGAAGCTCAAGTTCCACTGGCTGGCGAGAATGCTTTGCCACGATACGATGAGGTTGCACATGACCAGATCCTCCAAGCTTCCTCATTGAATATCGACAGCCAATCCGACGATAGACAAATGTGTGCATTTACTTATCTGAGGATGAATCCAGAACTTTTCCATCCCAACAACTGGAGAAGGTTTATCGCATTTGTGAAGAAAATGAACGACGGTTTATCGCATTTGATATTCATTTATCTATTTATTTTAATTTTTAGAGATAAAAAAATGTATTTTTTTTCATCTATTAATAGGCCAACACAGAGCAGTGGGTAGATTCAGGCAAGAGTATAGCAAATTCTGCTGTAGACAAGGCTGATAATGCTACACAAAGAGCTAGTGAGACAGCTGAACAAAACAAGGACCAAAATTCTGGATTTCTTCAGCAGGTAACTCTGTTTTTATATTCAATTGTTTGCTTATTTTTTAAAAGAGTTTTAATTTACGTATACCAATAATAGACAAGGAAAAAATAAATAAAAATGTTCGCTCGGTGCACTAAGCTCCCGCTACGCCCGGGGTCCGAGGAAAGGGCTGGACCACAAGGGACTATTCTTCGCAGCCCTACCAATAGACAAGAATTTTTGCATTATTAGGTCACATAAAATATAATTATAGAGGTAAAAGTATTACACAATTAGGTCATTTTAAAGGTAATTGCATCTTTAACGATTTCCGGTTTCTAGTGGAACCCTCAATAGGATTCAAACCTAGTAAAGTTCTGATCATCTATATGAGAAAAAAGAACGAACGGATATGTATGAAGCACGTAACTCAAGATTCAGTGATAGGTATTTTGTTTTAACATGTTAAATTATAAAGATGGTGACTGTGTATAACTTAAATCCTTATAGATAACCAAAGCATTCATAAAATTGGGATTAATAACCTGAAAATAAAACATGTCACCTTGTTATAACGAATTAAAATACACTATAGTGTAATTGTAGGTTAAAACATTTTTAAAATATTTTTGTAAAAGTAAGGTTTCTCAATAATTTATTTGTTTATTTATGTTTTGATAATTTGATTGAATCAGACAGGAGAGCAAATAATACACATGGCTCAAGGTGCAATTGATGGAGTGAAGAATACTCTTGGAATGGGATCTGATAAGAAGTAAAGAGGAAATTAAACACTAGTTTTAACTACTAATTTCCATATTTATATAAGTTTTGTGATTTCTTGTTTTTAGATCTCTCACTAAGTGCATTTGACTGAGATACTTAGGATTTAATATTGGATTATCCAATTCATTGGTTTTGATAAATCAGAGTCCATCCTTTTGGTGTTAGGAGATTCTGCAATCATGATTCTCATGGTTATGTAATAAAGATACTATAAGAAATTAAAGTTTATTTGGTGTTGGGAATTCATAATTTTTATTTCCTTTCTCTTGTTCATTGCACTAATATGTGGAGAGAAAAAAAAGAAGTTAAAGTGTTTTTCAAATCTAAATAAAAATGTATTTGATTTTAAATAAGGTGTTCAAGAATTGAACCAGATATTAAATATTGAATCAAGTAAGTTGATTGGTCAGAGGATTCAATGGTATCCTGAACCCACAAAGTCTAAATCATGGATCCTCCTATATATATATCTACGTGTATGTGAATAAACACTACTAATACTTTAACTAATATTAAATTGTAAGAACTCATAATTTCGATGATACAATGTGCTCAGGATAAAAATCTCAAAGAATTAAACTCATCAATTTTAATCATTTATCTATGGACAAAATTATCGGATACATGCGGAGTGGAACATATACATACCTAGCGAGCAAGCTCACTTATATTTAAGTAAAACGGGCTAAAGGAAGCACACAAGAAGCTAGAAGGGAGTAAAGTGTAAATAATAGAAAGTAGTGAAGTAGAAGTATAGTTTTTTTTTTAATTTAACATTATATCCATTAATATCAAAAGATGTACAAGATGAAGTTTTAGTAGGAGCTTTGACTTGCTCCAACTCGATTACATCATTCCTCTATACTGAGGTCCTATTATAAAGCACTACTTATACTCAGTATTGGAAACTAATACAAATATAGCTAAGGAAAACTATTTATTTGCCTCAAGCCAATCTTCCATCGACTGCATTTTCTGCCTCTAGTGTGAATAAGAAGGGCAATCTCTCTACATATATGAGTCTCTTCATACTTTTTCAAATCAAATTTGATTCTATTCCTTTCCCTCAAGATAATTGCAATTGTATTAATGAAAACACAAGTTGTTATAGCATTTAGGGCCATTCTACTTTTTGCCTTAGTACATATCCATTGCAATACAGTTTCCCAGACACCTACTGCCCTATGATGCCCCAGCCAGAGACAAAGTCTAGTCCACAACCTTCTTGTGACTGAACAATCAAAGAAGAGGTGATCAAAGGTTTCTGGTTGTTGATGGCAGAATAAACAATTGACAGGAACTTGAATGCCCATCTTCATCAATCTATCTACTGTAGGGAGTCTTTTCTGTGCAGCTAACCAAACAGTAAATCTATATTTAGGCTGAGCATTGGTTAGTAGCATCAGGCTTCTCCATGGAACTTTGCTGAAAATAGGTAGCAATATGTGGTATAGCTTGTGAATATGAAATTGCTCCATTCTACAGAAACTGTGTAGTCTGTTAAGAAGGCTGCCTTGTAAGATATATAGATTTATATCTAGATATATGGACTTATATCTACATACATATGAACAATATAAAGGTAAATTATATGTTATGTGCTATCTTTTGGTTTGGTCTAAATAAGTGGTCTTATGGACATAAGGTTAAGGGGGCCAATATATTATCATATAAAGTGTAGGACTAATGTGTAGATACCCAAAAGGTAACCTTAGTTTATGATGGGCTAACTAAGGTTACATATATGTAACCATGGTTACATGCTTGTGACTCTTGAGTTATGTAACTCATAGAGTTATAAAGTGGGGGTTATGGTTCCCACATTAGTGCAAGACAAGACTCTTCTTCCTCCCATTGAATCAAGAGCCAAAATACTCCATTGTTGTCTTGCAAATAGTGTGGAAAATCATAAACCATTTTGATCATTGTCATAACACTATTATTGTGAACCTTTCATATATTGTTTTAGTCTTGTGGATTCATACTTGTGGTGATATACAACTTCAAGAAAACTTGAAGGAAGGGTATAGGAGTTCACAAGAACATAAGGACAATCATCAAAAGGAGGTTCAACATTTTCACATATGGATTCAGGTTAGCTTCCGCTCATGTAGTTTAATTTCGGATTATTCAATATGAAGGTTGTTATATTTAGTCGGAATCATAGTTCTAACAATTGGTATCAGAGCCACCCTTCATTTTTGGATAATTTGAAAGATCATATGGTTCATGTTATGTTTGGATTCATGTTTAAATTCTATTAGAATTTTGTTTATGAAATTCTACCATGAAATAGCATGATCTTATGATTGTTATGTTTTAATGTATTTGATGTTCAAACATTGTATGAATAGCATGATTTTAGTTGGTTAACAACATGTTTTTTTTGTTTAAGATCCATGTTGAAAATCATGTGTTATTCTGAAAAGAAAAAAAAATTTGGTCACTGCTTCAAGACAATCGATTGTTCCCTTACACAATCGATTGTCTTTGACGTTTAAAATTCTGGCAGTTTTTTGGAACACCAGAATAATCGATTGTTAAAACCAGACAATCGATTGTTCTGGTCCAGTAAGTTGAAACGTTTTTAAATTATACCATACAATCGATTATCTATTGTAGACAATCGATTGTCATGGTCCAGTAACTTAAAAGTTTTTATCCAAACCAAAATAATCGATTGTCTGGTTTTGACAATCGATTATGTTGGTCCAGTAACTTAAAAAATTTTCTTAAAACCAGCATAATCGATTATATGGTTTTGACAATCGATTATGTTGATCCAGAAACTTAAAAAATTTTCTTAAAAACCAAAACAATCGATTGTCTGGTTTTGACAATCGATTGTGTTGGTCCAGTAGATGAAAAAAAAATTTCAAAGATAATCGATTGTTTATTGCATACAATCCATTGTTTTTGTCCAGTTAGGTTAAAAACGTTTCAACTCTCTTAAGTTTCAGTGAATGTTAATTGTTTTAAAGTCCATCAATTCTAATATTATATGGAATTGTCCTATAAAGTAAACAACAATTAATATTCAAGTGTTACATATCAACATATGTAACATATTAAGTTGAGATACATAATAAGGCTTAAGGAACTAAAGTTTATAGCATCTAATATTTTAATTATTCAATTGAAGCATTATGTTGCCAAAGTAACCTCTATTGTGTAGATTGATTAATTTTAAAATATAAGATGACTGTGGATGTTAGTCTTCCATGCATTTAACACCGGCCCAAAGGAAGGTGTTATTTGGCAGGAATTCGAACATGCTTGTGGTGGTAAATATGAGACGATTATTTGGTTTTCCATGTGAATATTAAATCGGCCCAAAGGAAGGTTTAATATTTGACAGGAGTTTATTGTCTATGTTTGATCACTACACCAAGAGTACCACTTACAAGTTGTTTTTCTGTCCAAAGACTAAAATTAATGTTGTGCTAGGTATCTTGTAATGGGAATGCCTAATTTTGAATCTATAAAGTTAAAGTTCAAGTATTTGTAAGCATGTATTCAGTAATCCTTTTGTTCTATTTCCAGTAAATTCTTCTGCTTCTACGATCTCTGCCAACATCAATAGCATCCCTGTGCTTAACGGCACAAACTTTAAGGAATGGAAAGAGAATGTCATGATCGTTCTCGGTTGCATGGATCTGACCTTGCTCTTCGGATTGAGCAACCTACTCCTCTTGAGGATACATCCTCTCCTGATGAAAAGAGAGTGATGGAGAAGTGGGAACGCTCGAATCGCATGAGTCTAATGATCATGAAGCGTGCAATTCCAGAATCATTCAGGGGCACTATGAATGATGAACCTAATGCCAAAGTTTTCCTTGAAAACCTCGAACAGCGTTTTATTCAAAACGAAAAGGCGGAAACAAGTACACTATTGAGTAAACTTTTTTCCATGAGGTATAAGGGCAAGGGAAACATTCGGGAGTACATTTTGGAAATGTCTCATCTTGCTTCGAAACTTAAGTCACTCAAGCTGGATTTACCTGAGGAACTGCTTGTGTACTTTGTTTTGATATCTCTTCCTGCACACTTTAATCAATTTAAGGTCAGTTACAACTGCCTGAAGGAGAAATGGTCTCTTAATGAGCTCATTTCACACTGTGTGCAAGAAGAGGAAAGGATAAAGCTAGATAAGACTGAAAGTGCTCATTTGGCATCCTCTTCTAAGGAAACTAAGAAGAGGAAGGGTAAGGAAGTTGCGGTTGCAAAGCCCAAGAATAAGCAACATAAGGAACCTAAGGTTGAAATCACTGAATTAGGTTGCTTTTTCTGTAAGGGGACTAATCATGTGAAGAAAGATCGTACCAAGTACCATGCCTGGCGTGCGAAAAAAGGTACATTTCTTTCTCTTGTTTGTTCTGAAGTTAATTTAATTTCGGTACCTAAGGATACTTGGTGGGTAGATTCTGCTGCTACTATTCACATAAGTATATCAATGCAGGGTTGCCTGAACTGCCGAAAACCAAATGATGGTGAAAGATACATCTATGTGGGTGACGGCAAGAAGGTGCCAGTTGAAGCTATTGGCAAATTTAGGCTGTTGTTTAAAACTGGTTTTCATTTAGATTTGGATGAGACTTTTATTGTACCGTCTTTTAGATGGAACTTAATTTCAGTTCCCCAATTGGACATATCTGGTTATAAATGTACATTTGGGGATAATAAAGTTAGTCTCTTTCGGAATTCAAATCTTATTGGTACTGGTGTTTTATCAACACTTGATAGCTTATATTTGGTTGATACAATAACTTCAAATAAAGAAACTTTGCATACAAGTTTAAGTGGTACTAAAAGGAAATTAACTAATGAGAATTCTATTTCACTCTGGCATAAACGTTTGGGTTACATATCCATTCAAAGAATTCAGAAACTCGTGTCAGATGGAATTCTTGATTCTCTTGATTCCTCAAATTCGAAAATTTGTATTGAGTGTATCAAGGGAAAACAAACAAACAAGACTAGATTAGGTGCTAAAAGAGCTTCGGACGTCTTAGAATTGATACATACGGATATTTGCGGGCCATTTCCTACTCCTTGTCGGAATGGTCAACAATACTTTATCACATTCATAGACGATTACTCTCGTTATGGGTACCTATATCTTATTCACGAAAAGTCCCAATCCATAGACGTGTTCAAATCATTTAAGGCTGAAGTTGAAAATCAACTAAGCAAACGAATTAAATCCGTTAGATCTGACCGTGGTGGTGAATACTATGGTCGATATGATGGTTCCGGTGAACAACGTCCAGGGCCTTTTGCTAAATTCCTAGATGAGTGTGGGATCGTCCCTCAATATACTATGCTAGGCAGTCCTACAATGAATGGTGTAGCTGAGAGACGAAATAGGACCCTTAAGGATATGGTAAGAAGTATGATTTCTCGTACTTCTTTGCCAGACTCACTCTGGGATGAAGCATTAAAAACTGCAACTTATATTCTAAATAGAGTTCCAACTAAAGCTACAACCAAAACCCCTTATGAACTTTGGACTGGGCATAAACCAGTATTCGGCATTTTCACATTTGGGGTTGTCCAGCTGAGGCAAGGCCTTATAGGCCGAATGAAAAAGAAACTGGACGCTAAGACGGTTAGTAGCTATTTTGTTGGATACTCTGAAAAATCCAGGGGTTTTAAGTTTTATGATCCCACTTCTAGAACTATTTTTGAGACGGGAAATGCTAGGTTCTTTGAGGATATTGAGTTTGGGGGTGGGGAGATAAAGTTGTTAGAGATTTTGTCTTTGAGGAAGAACATGTGTCTTTCCCTCAAGTTGTTGATCTTGGTCTTCCTGACTCGGATCACACAACTCCAGTTCAAGACAATCTCGAAAATCTTCCCCATCAGGAACCTGATATAACTAATGAAAATCAAACTCAACAACCTCAAGTAACTGAATTGCCATTAAGGAGATCCACTAGAGAGAGGAGAAATGCAATTCAGTTATTTGAGGTTGTTGAGTTTGATTTTCATTAGTTATATCAGGTTCCTGATGGGGAAGATTTTCGAGATTGTCTTGAACTGGAGTTGTGTGATCCGAGTCAGGAAGACCAAGATCAACAACCTGAGGGAAAGACACATGTTCTTCCTCAAAGACAAAATCTCTAACAACTTTATCTCCCCACCCCCCAAACTCAATATCCTCAAAGAACCTGACTCGGATCACACAACTCCAGTTCAAGACAATCTCGAAAATCTCCCCAATCAAGTTCCTGATATAACTAATGAAAATCAAACTCAACAACCTCAAGTAACTGAATTGCCATTAAGGAGATCCACTAGAGAGAGGAGATATGCAATTTCAGATGATTATGTAGTATTTCTCCAAGAATAAGAAAGTGATATTGGACTTGAGGAAGATGATCCAATCAACTTCCGTCAAGTCATTAAGTGTTCTAACTCTCAAAAGTGGATTGATGCCATGAATGATGAGATGAAGTCTATGAGCGATAATGACGTTTGGGAGCTTGTTACATTGCCCGAAGGTACGAAACCTATTGGTTGTAAATGGATTTTTAAAACCAAAAGGGATTCAGGGGGCAATGTTATTAAGTACAAAGCTCGTGTTGTCGCAAAAGGCTACACTCAGAAGGAAGGCATTGATTATAAAGAGACTTTCTCTCCAGTTTCATCGAAAGACTCTTTCAGGACTATAATGGCATTAGTAGCACATTTTGAACATGAGCTTCATCAAATGGATGTTAAGACAGCTTTTCTCAATGGTGACATTGAGGAAACAATTTATATGGTGCAACCTGAAAACTTTGTTTCGGATGAATCAGAGAAGAAGGTTTGCAAATTAAAGAAATCCATCTATGGGCTCAAGCAAGCTTCTCGTAAATGGTATTATAAGTTTCATGCAGTCGTTACATCTTTTGGTTTTGAACCGAATATTGCTGATGACTGTATATACCATAAGTTCAGTGGGAGTAAGTATATTTTTCTGGTTTTATATGTCGATGACATACTGCTTGCCTGTAACGATATAGCATTATTACTTGAAACTAAGAAATTTCTTTCAAAGAAATTTGAAATGAAAGATCTTGGTGAAGCTTCTTTTGTATTAGGAATTCAGATTCTACGAGATCGCTCCAAAGGCGTTCTCGGTCTGTCACAAAAGGGCTATATCGATAAGGTTCTGAAAAGATTTGGCATGTAGGATTGTAAACCAGGCAACACCCCTGTTGCTAAGGGAGACAAGTTTAGTCTCAAACAGTGCCCAAACAATACTTATGAAATTTCGGAAATGCAGAAGACACCTTATGCTTCGACGGTAGGTAGTCTGAAGTATGCTCAGGTATGTACACGACCTGATATAGCATACATTGTTGGGATGTTAGGCAGATATCTAAGCAATCCGGGAATGGACCATTGGAAGGCAGCCAAACGGGTCATGAGGTACTTACAGAGAACAAAGGATTACATGCTTACATACCGGAAATCGGACCAGCTTGAGATCATTGGGTATACCGATTCCGATTTTTCTGGGTGTCAGGATAGTTTGAAGTCTACTTCAGACTATATTTACATGCTTGGGGGTGGTGGTATCTCTTGGAGAAGCATTAAGCAAACTCTTACAGCCACTTCCACCATGGAAGCGGAGTTTATGGCATGTTATGAAGCATCCAATGAGGCATTATGGCTGCGGAATTTTGTTGGTGGACTGCGAATTGTTGATAGCATCAAAAAGTCGCTTAGGCTATTATGCGATAACAGATCGGCGGTCCTTTATGCTAATAACAACAGTAGTTTGACGAAAGCAAAACATATGGACGTCAAATTTCGGGTTGTTAAAGAAAGAGTACAAAATGGACAATTGTGCATTGAGTACATTAGTACAAACTCCATGCTTGCGGATCCGCTCACTAAGGGATTGACACCAAAAGTATTTCATGAGCATATTGCTTGTATGGGTGTCAAATCAGATAAGGATTATGTATTTTAGTGGGAGTTTGTATTGCACATTTATGTAATTGTTCATTATATTCAGAAATTCAGTAATTCAGTTATATCTGCAGATATTCAGTTTTAAAGTTTTTTGTACTCTTACAGTTTATGATTGATCTCAATAAAGAGAACCAGTTGGAAATAGACATTCTATTGACCACACTTTATGTTATTTCCATGCTACATACCTACACTTGATCCATGTCGTTGGTTATATTGATATACGTGATCTATGATTGGTTCTAGTTACGAATGAGTAACGACGAGCACTTAGCTCCTATGTTGGTATGATTGATGGACCGGATTGTTCATGACAATTTTATTGTGATAGAAATTTTGCGCACCTAAGGTTATTTTGTAACATATAATGCTAAGGTTTGTACATATGTATGTGTATCTCGTCCAAGTGGGAGATTGTAAGATATATGGATTTATATCTAGATATATGGACTTATATCTACATACATATGAACAATAGAAAGATAAATTATATGTTATGTGTTATCTTTTGGTTTGGCCTAAATAAGTGGTCTTATGGACATAAGGTTAAGGGGGCCAATATATTGTCATATAAAGTGTAGGACTAATGTGTAGATACCCAAAAGGGTAACCTTAGTTTATAATGGGCTAACTAAGGTTACATATATGTAACTATGGTTACATGCTTGTGACTCTTGAGTTATGTAACTCTTGTGACTCTTGGGTTATGTAACTCATAGAGTTATAAAGTGGGGGTTATGGTTCCCACATTAGTGCAAGACAAGATTCTTCTTCCTCCCATTGAATCAAGAGCCAAAATACTCCATTGTTGTCTTGCAAATAGTGTGGAAAACCATAAACCATTTTGATCATTGTCATAACACTATTATTGTGAACCTTTCATATATTGTTTTAGTCTTGTGGATTCATACTTGTGGTGATATACAACTTCAAGAAAACTTGAAGAAAGGCTATAGGAGTTCACAAGAACATAAGGACAATCATCAAAAGGAGGTTCAACATTTCCACATATGGATTCAGGTTAGCTTCCGCTCATGTAGTTTAATTCCGGATTATTCAATATGAAGGTTGTTATATTTAGTCGGAATCATAGTTCTAACATGCCTTGGTTAAGTTGATTCTCCATGACAATAGTTCATCTATTTACAACCGAAGAGGTTGCCTTAGGTGTGATCATAGTATAGTTAAATAGAAGAAAGAGATATACGGATCTCAACTGGACAAAAACAGATTTAACTAAAAATCTAGAAGCTTCTTCTTCCTCTAATCTTCTCTCTCGCTAGTCACTGTTCCATTTCCATAGTTAGTTGCATGTGTGAATTGATGTATACTTAGCATAATCTAGCTCAATTAACATGGTATCTGAGCCACGATCTCAAATCTAAGGCTCGATTCGAAGTTTCGACGGAAGGGAGTGAAATTTTCTAAAATTAGGGCTTCATAGTTCTTTTATCGGAGCAAAATGCCGGAAATGAAGTGATTTTACTTGAGCACAATTACCCATTGTTTCTTCAAGCCTCTAACGCTCCATGTCTAGTTTTAGTCACAAGTAAGCTTAAGGGCCAGACTATTATGCCCTATGGAGCAGGCGATGAAGCTAGCACTGAGAGGAAAAGGAAAGCTGGGTCATGCGTCAAAAGCACATACAGAGGAGAACTTGCAGAGTAGTGGAAAAAGTAAAATGCAATTGTGTTATCGTGGATCAGAAGCCCTGTTGCAGGTGACTTAATGCCTAGTATTGTATTTGCTTCAAATGTGAAGAACATGTGGAGTGATTTCAAAGAAAAAATTGATAGATGTAGCTTAACAAGGATATATCACCTATGGACAGAAATTGCTAGTTTGAAACAGTATACAGATTCTGTTACTAGCTACTATACGAAAATGAGTGATTTGTAGAGTGAGTTAGATGTGCTGGTCCCAGCCTCTGCTTGTGATTGTGAGAAGTCTAGACCATTTTTAGAACATTTGGCTCGACAGAGGTTGTTACAATTTCTAATGGAGTTGAATGAGACTTACAGTAACGTAAGGAGCAATCCATTTCTAAGAAGGCACGTTGTTACTATGATTGAAGCCTATGCTATTATAACACAAGAAGAAAGCCAAAGGTCGTTAGAAGTTGTCGACACAAACATGGATCCTTTAACAATGATGGCATGAAGAGGTTAAAATTTAAAGCCAAAGAAGTTTGGGCTGATTTTTTATCATTGTTGATACAAAGGCTGCTTGAAGGAAAATTGTTACAAGATCATTGAATATCTAGCAGATTTTAAGAGCAAAAAGAAATTTCAAGGTGGAGGAGCTAGACCTTATGTGAATGCTGCAAATGCTGAAGGAGGAGAAGGCTCACGGAATCCATTTCAAGGTCATGCTTTGACAGAGGAGCAATATAAGAAATTGGTAGGCCTTTTGAACAAACCAACAATAGAGGATTGCTCTTCAAACATGGCAGGTATAGCCTCTCTATTATATAGTACGTCACTAGAAGACTGAATAGTGAATTTAGGAGCCACACATCATATTACATATAATAAGGAAATCTAAAGCAATGTTAGAGAAATGACAGAACACAGTGGAGTTCAACTGCTAACAGGGAATAAAGCAGAAAAAGATATGCAAGAAGTGCAGTGAACTTAGGAAATAAATGTGTGGACAATGTTCTACATGTGCCTGACTTTAGGTTTAATTTATTGTCAGCATCAAAAGTCACCAAACAACTCAGATGTTCAATCAACTTTTATCCTGATTTCTGTCTGTTTCGGGAAATTTACAGTGGCAAGGTACTGGGGGTTGGTAAAGAATTCAGATGACCTGTATTTGCTGAAAGGAGGAGCAATAATGTTGGCAGACACAACTCTAAGAGAAAAGACTGAAAGTACTCTGTGGCATCGCAGATTAGGACATGCTTCCCTCAAGACTATATAACACTTATCAACTTTACAAAATAAAATCAATAGTAGTGATATTGAAGGTTGTAATATTTGTCCTCTAGATAAATAGTGTAGACTGCAATTTCTGTTAGCAGTTCAAGATCAACTAATATTTTTCAGCTTGTGCCTTTAGATGTTTGGGGGCCTTATAAGGTACCTACCTATGACATAAAATAATATTTTGTTACTATAGTAGATGATTTTAGCATATATACTTGATTGTGCTTGATAAGTACCAAATGTAAAGTTATAGTTGTGCTGAGAAACTTTGTCTCAATAGTAAAGAATCAATTTTCCGTCACTGTGAAATGCCTGAGATCTGAAAATGGGAGTGAATTTTTTAACTCCAAATGTAATGAATTACTTGTTTCTCTGGACGTAGTGCATCAAAGTAGGTGTGCCTATACTAACCAACAAAATGGAGTTGCGGGGAGAAAACATAGCATATTCTTGAAATGGCTAGAGCATTAAAATTTCAAAGTGAAATTCCTGTTAAATTATGGGGAGAATGTGTAAGAACTGCAGTGTATTTGATAAATATACTGACAACACCTATACTAGCAGGCAAGACTACATATGAACTGCTTTACGGAAAACAGGCTAATATAGAGCATTTGAGGGTGTTTGGTTTCTTGTGCTATACAAGTAGCTTGCCAAGGGGAGATAAGTTTTTCCCTAGAGCAAGAAGAACTGTATTCATTGTTTATTCTAATACCCAAAAGGGTTGTAGGGTTTATGACTTAGAAAGTAAATCCTTCCTTGTTAGTAGAGATGTAGTTTTTAAATAGCACATATTTCCTTTTAAAAATCTTTCAAGCGGTGCAGAAGATATGTTTTTGCAAGATATGGTTATTACGCCTCAAGTTCTTCAGGACAGTATCATAGAGCTAGTTATGCAGGGCACTTCCTCTACACAAAATATAGCTCTATTGCAGGATGACTCACATTCAGCTGGACCTGATACTTCTATAGGAGAAATGGATGACATGCATCTTCAAAATAACCACAGGAACACTGGTAGTGCCACATCTCAAAGGGAGTTGAATGACACAACTCATGATGATCCAACACCTGCTGAAGTAGTCCCTGAAAGTACAACACCAGTCACCTCTGAACATGGTTCCATACTATTTAAAGGACCTTCATCAGTGCATGTCAGGTCACAAAGATCTCACACCTCCTCTCTGGATGAAAGATTATGTTTCCATCTTTGTGACAAGCAAGTATCCCATATCATCTCACATAGCCTATCATCACCTTTCTCCAAGTTACCTATCTTATCTGGGAGATTTTTTAGTATTGACTGAACCAAGAACCTTCAAAGAGGCATCGTAAAATCAACAGTGAATAGAAGATATGAAGTAGGAGATCAAAGCTCTTGAGGACAACTCCACCTGGGAGATTGTGCCTTTGCCTCCTGACAAGAAACCACTTGGATCAAAATGGGTTTACAAGATCAAATATAAAACCAATGGTGCAGTGGAAAAGCTTAAAGCGTGACCTGTTGCAAAGGTCTATAATGGATTACCATGAGACATTTTATCCGGTAGCTAAAATAGTTATTATGTGAACTATTATCAGTGTGGATGCATCTAAAGGTTGGTATTTTCTTCCAAATGGATGTCAACAATGCTTTCGTTCAGGGAAATTTGGCTGAGGAGGTTACATAGAACTTCCACGGAGATTTCAAAAGCAAGGGAAGTATCAGGTGTGCAGGCTGTTAAAATCCCTCATGTGCTTAAACAGGTATGAAGATAGTGAAACATAAAGCGTATCGCTGCGCTGTTAGATGTTGGATACATACAGAGTGCCCATGATCATTCTCTTTTCACCAAAAAACATGAAACAGACATTGTGATCATTCTCATTTATGTGGATGACCTTTTAATAACAGGAAGCTCTCAGTTTTTGATAGATGAAGCTAAGATTACTTTACATAAGTACTTTAAGGTTAAAGGCCTAGGGGTACTTAGATACTTCCCAGGAATTGAAGTCATGAGATCAAATGGTGTTCTTCTGAACCACAAGAAAAATGCACTAAAGTTGATTTCTAATGCATGATTGAGTGGTTGTAAACCTGTTGCAAAACCACTGGAGTTGAATCACAAACTTACTACAGTTGATTATGACAATCTTGTTGGAAGAACAGATGATGCACATCTGGAGGAAGCGGGCACCTACCAAAGGCTAGTTGGAAAATTTACTGTATTTGACTATTACAAGACCTGATATATGCTTTGCAGTACAGGTTTTAAGCCTATTCATGCAACAACCCAAAATGTCACATGTGGATGCAACTCTAAGAATGGTCAAAAGGGCACCAGGCTTAGGGATATTACTGAAAAAAGGAAAGACTCAAACATTCATTGGTTTTTGTGACTCGGATTGGGCATCTTGTCCCAATAGAAGAAGGTTTGTAACAGGTTATGTTATTATTCTAGGTGATTCCTTATTGTCATGGAAATCCAAGAAGCAACAGAGCATTAGCAGAAGCTCGACAGAAGGAGAGTACAAGAGCATGGTAGCTACAGTAGCAGAGATCATTTGAATAGTTGGTTTATAGGAGGAACTTGGAAACAAAGTACAGAAACCACTGAAATTGCATTGTTTCTAGGGCTGCTTATCGGGTAGATTGAGCGGTTATTTACTCTTAACGGTTTGTCTTATCGGTTATCAGTTTTTAAATGTATTAATCCGCTAGCCACCCGATTAGATATCGGGTGAATTGGTATCGGTTTAGCTCTTATCGGGCGATTATAAAGCAGTTTATCGGTCTAATTTATTCAAAATAAAATAAAAATTAGTCTCTATATGTTTAAATAGGTGGTCGACGTATTAAGAGGGACGAAGCAGAAGAGACATCGTGATGGGTAAATCATCTGTCTAGATATTATTTATGTTTATGCACATTGGCCTTAGTCCATGTGAAAGATTTCCAATTGGCCGTTGTTAAAACAAATGTTCGTCATGCTTAGAATGCTAGGATGCCTTAAAACCCAGGCAAAAATGATGAAGTAGTGGTGTAACTGGTGTTTTTATCCTGTTTCAGACAGCAAATTTTGTCTTTTATCACAGTTAGATGTCCTTTTATTTGGCTTTCTTTTATTCTAATTCACTTTAATAGAGTATTGGAGGAAGAAGGGTTTTTAATTATTTAATATACATATATATATATGGATAAAATTAAATTTTATATGTATATTCTTAACGGGTTAACAGATTATCCATTAAGAAAATTGAATAATCCGCCCCCAAATGATAAGCTGTTAATAAAAAAAATTCAATTTGTTCCCATGTTGTCACGACTCATTTCCATAATAGGTCATGATGGCGTCCGACACCATTGTAAGGCCAGCCGACGCAAAAATAAAATTGAGTTCTCATTTTATTTTTACCAAAACTAAGTATAACATATTTTCAAATTTAAGTTAAGGCCAGAAATGATCATGTGACGACCCGATCCGTCGTCTCATGAGTTATTACCCCATATTATGTTTCATTATCGGTATTGGGTGCATTAGATTATTTGGAGCGATTTTGATAAGAAATGAGACAAATTAGTTTCTTTAAGGAAAGGTTAGTTGGAAAAAGACAACCGGGAGTTGAGTTGTGAGTTAGAAGGCTCAGAGTTGATTTTCGATGGTTCGGTTAGTTCCAGGGGATGATTTAAGGCTTAGGAGCGCAATCGGAAGTAATTTTGGAGGTCCGGTGAAGAAGTTAACCTATTTTGGCGAAGTTAGTATTTTTGGCGATTTTCGGTTGATAGGTGATATTTTGATCAGGAAGTCAGAATAGAATTTCCGAGAGATTCTGTAGCTTCATTATGTGATTTGATATGTGTGCGCAAAATTTCATGTCATCGGAGGTGACTTGGTCGGGTTTTTGATCAAATATGTATTTTGGAAGTTTGAAGAACTTAGAAGAGAATTCGATGTAATTTTATGATTTTGGAATTGTTCGAGGAGTTTTGTTGAATGGAACAAGTTTTAGTAATGTTATGGAATATTTTGGCGTGTTTTATTGAGGTCCCGGGGGCTTCGGGGTGATTTCGGATGGCTAACGGGAACTTTTGAAGTTGGGAAATTTCATAATAGACGAAATTGTAAATGAGTGTGTACAAGACCTCACTTTAAACGACCATATCTACAGTTTTATAAGGTGTTATGTTAGGATCTACCTATAAAATTAAAGCCCTTTGAGTCTAGTTTCCAACGCAATAAACCGTGTATCATTTGGAGATGTATACATAAAGTTATGACTATTTTACTAGGCATGTGTCACCAGCGCACCCAAATGCGCGCCCAAGACAGACCGATGGGCAACTAGCGCGCCCAGGTGCACGACCACGCTAGTAACGGGCCTATAAATTCCCCAAGACCGCTCTAGAGTGTTTCTAAGTCATTTTTGGGATTAACGCGTGCTCTCTCAAGGGGATTTCGTCCCAAACTTCATCCCTATGATCCAAAATAAGGTTTTTGGAGTACTTTGAGTTGATTGCTTCTCCTAAACACTTTTATTAATATGGATTGATCTTGAAAATCCTTAGATTTCATTCAAATCCCTAAATTGATTCAAGAACACTCCAAATTGGATTCTCAAGATTCTTACTACAAGAGGTACGTCTATCATCTCTAACTCTCTATGGTGATTATTTATGTATGATATATACATTAGAACTTATGGGATGATGATGGAAAACCATAAGTGCCAAACCTAGGTTGTGTTAGTTGTAGAGATTGTGAAAATGGTTTGAATAAGGAGGTTGATGGTTGGGTATGAATGAATGGTCATACGTATGTTGTTGGAAGTCATAAATTGGTTAGGAATGATGGTGGAGTGAATTTGTTGGTTAATTGGTGATAGTTGGATGAACCAATACTCTTACCAGCAGCCGACCTATGACCATGAACCTCCCAAAAGGACGCCCACGTGCGAATCCCAGTTGTAACGGGAAGCACGGTTTTGATCCACTCATGAATGTCAGTGAGCGGCGCCGGTGGCGCACCTCTCGCTATGGCACAAAAAAAATCATCAGTACATAATAACAACGAAAAGCGGAACATTCAACCAAAGGAAGTCAAGGCCAGCGTAAAAGAAACTTACGTGCATGGTTCCACTCCTCTGGGAAATCAGTAGCACAGGCCACCAGGTGTCTGGTCCTGATATAGAAGAAATACTCATATGGGCGGGTAACGACCTCGTCGTCGAGCTTCGCAGTTAAGCCATCGGTTCCATGAGGGACCAACCAAATCATACTACCGCGCCTCTGAGGAGCTTACAGAGTAAGCACGTGCCCAAGCGTGATTTCTCCCTGCGCCAACTCCGCATATCTAATCAGCATCGCCAATAATTTATAACAAGAGGGGACGAGCTGACCAGGACACAGCATGTAGTAGCGACAAAAATCAACCACCAGCAGGGGAAGAGGAATCTCGAATCCCAGCCTAAAAGGGTAGGCGTAGAAAACACAATAAACTCGGCGGTCAAGGTGCACCCTGTCGCCGCTCCGGCCAGGGTAATGTCGACGAAGCGAGGATACCGCATTTCTCCCTCGGCTGAGCAAGGCCAACTTCTCCCATCAGTGGAGCCTCATATATTTGATCTTCTCCCTCGGGATAAGTGAAATCAGTTGTCGGACCGCCGAGAAGGGAAATAATATCGGTCACATACGGAAACCGATCGACATTCTGCATCGGTGGTTTCCACCACCGTCAATGGCCCCTCAGCCGCCACAACCGCCGCCCGAATAATATCAGAACGAGAATCGCTCGCCATTGATGGTATGAAGAGGGAAAAGTGATGAAATTCATAAGAAAAGCAAGAAGAAACAAAAATCCAACGATAAACAAAGGGGAACAGAGTAATAAGACAGGTTATCTTTTAGAACTTCACTAAAGCAAATAGCAGAAAGGTGAGAACTAAACGATATAACCCCCTACTTATAGACAAAGCATAAATGACCTTCACGAATCCCAAAGGTCACCATTAACTACCTTACCAACCGCGGAACGGTTCGGGTCTACAGTAACGGGCACCATAATGACAAGTGCCTCAGGACGGTCATTCAACCGTCAATTGACGTATCCCCCAAGAAACGGTTGTAACGACCTCGAGATGATAAGGTCACGCCTCGCGTATTACCATGCACACGACGTCTCCTTTTTTTACATACGCAGTAAGCATGATCATATTTGCTCCAAAGTAAAAATGGCTACGGCTATCTCCTAAGCGAAAAATGGCTACTGCCATCTCCTAAGCAATAAATGGCTACGGCCATCTCCAAAGTAAAAATGGCTACGGCCATCTCCTAAGCAAAAACTGGGTACGGCCATCTCCTAAGAAAAAAATGGCTAAGGCCATCTCCAAAGTAAAAATGGCTACGGCCATCTCCAAAGTAAATTTGGCTACGGCCACCTCCTAAGCAAAAACGGTCACGGCCATCTCCAAAATAAAAATGGCTACGACCATCTCCTAAGCAAAAATGGCTACGGCCACCTCCTAAGTTAAAAGGGGCTACGGCCATCTCCAAAGTAAAAATGGCTACGGCCATCTCCTAAGCAAAAATGGCCATGGCCATCTCCTGAATAAAAATGGCTACGGCCATCCCTTAAGAATAAGCGGTCACGGCCATCCTCGAAGGTTAAAGGGCTACAATCGCTTTCGACGCATAAATGGTTGCGGCTATTAGAAGAATCCGCTCATCGAGCTCAGCCTGAGCACGACCTCAATAAGCGGAGGGACTATCTGTATGGGGCAAAACTTGACCTCACGATGATAATTGAGAGTAACGCATTTATTAAAGCCTATTTGCGATTAATAAATGGTATGTCCATTTATCGACGAGATTATCATGTAGTTACTCGATTTGACAACTAAGTCTATGGCCTGGCCGTCCTCATAAGGGAGTCCCCTCGATGTGGTCCTGACCCTTAGGCGCCAGCTGGCAGGCCTCCTGGCTATAAATAATAAGAGTAGGAACCCTAAAAGGGGGGCTTCTTCTTCTTCTTCTTCTTCTTCTTCTTCTTGACATCTACTTCTAAATAGGAGAAAATACTTCATTGTAAGGCTCTGAACCTCTCCATGAAGAGGCAGACCAAATCCATATTATTAATAAAAGATCCTTATCCTCCTCCCTTTACTTAATATCTATTGCCTCTTGCATTTTATTCTTTTGGTCTTTGGATTTATTACGATCTGCTATGATTGACCCTCCATTTGTTTTTATTGTTTTATGCTTATAAAGTAAACGAATACTTTGAGCAAAACAACCTTCGTTTGCCACAATTGTCACACATTTTTTATATATAAAAATCTAAGTTGCGACTTCTAAATTATCAAGAAACAACTCTTTTCTTTTTATTTATTAATTACATTTGTAGAAAACAATTTCATGTTAAGTGTTTAACATTTTTTTAGTGTAAAAATATTCATGTATTTCCATATATGAGAAGAGCAACACTTTGGACATCTATGCTTCAAATCTTTTTAATAAAGTTTGAGGGCATTTAGGTCATCTCACATCAGCTCTATACGTTTCCTTTTGTGCGCTACGCAGATACTATCATATATAATGGAGTTACATAGCTACTTATACTTTCTACTGTCTTTCTCAAATCTCTTCAACTTGTACGTAAGTTTGTTATTCTTTAACACCAATTTTGTTGTTTTCTATGAGTTGTTTCTCCTTTTTCGTTCCAATTTGTTTTAACCCACATATATTTCTTTTTATAGCAATAGTAAGATCACTAAACAATGGAGGTTTACCTCAAATTCATGAAAACAAATTGAATTAGAGATAAATTTTGTCTATATTCAAGAATATTCGGAAATTTTCCAGTTACGATTTTGATGGATGAAATTGGTGGAAGGATTTATTTGTTTTTTTTTTTTTTTGCGGAGATGAAAATGATTTTGACGTTCTATGTAGTTAGGCTATTGTTATTAAAAGAATAATATTTTGAATATATTTTCATTTCATAATATTTATCTTAATTGCTATACGACGAACAATAAAAGTCAAACTTTGCTATGCTATTAGGAAAACATAATTGACCCTCAAATCTATATTAAAATGGAGCATACAAATATCATATTAAAATGGTTTTTGCCTTTGTAAATTTGAAATAAGATCATCAGTTGTGGTTTTTGAAGTATTAAATTCAGGATTTACTCATTTTTTACTTACATTAGTAATTGTTCTTATCTTTTACGTTCTTTTTAATGTAGCGTGTATATCTCAAGAGTAGGCAATTTTTATGTCATTCAAATTTTATTTTATTGCACTAAAATTACTGTAATTTATTTTTGTAACCGAAAAGTGATTCAACATTAACTATAAACTTAGGCACTAAATTAAATTATATGTTATGAAATAGAAGATTCTTACACTTCTATTTAAGGTGAATGTCTTTAATGTATCTAATTAGAGAGATTTTAGAGTTCTATTAGTGGTAGCTAAGTCTTCCTCTCCCCTATAAATAGAGGTGCCCCCTACCATTGTAAATCATCCCTTGAGACCCCTCTCAACTCAATAAGAAGAACTCTCTCTACTCTTCTCTCTATTGCTATTGTTCTTGTTCTATTGTTCTTGTCTTTTGCTTTAGTTTATAACACGTTATCAGCACGAGACTCTACCGTCTCAAGTATCATTCTCGAAAATCCAAGGTATTTCCCTCTTCCTAATTTAATTTTCGATTGTCTTAACTTTTACTTGTGTAGGGTTTTTCTTCAAAGAAAGAATGAAGAAAGAAAAAGAAAAAAAAAAGGAGGAGGCAGAAAGAAACGAAAAGTTGAAAAGAAAAAGGAAAGAAAGAAAGGAAAGAAAGAAAGGAAAGGAAGAAAGGAAGAAAATATTGAAAATATATTTGGTATACCTTAAAGGTAAGTAATTTACTTTTTCTTTTCAAATTCTTGGAATTCTATAAATTTTATATACAAAGTTTGATTATAACTCTAATGGAGTTTGTGAGAAATTATAACCACACGAAGTGGTAAAATCTCTATGTCCTGCCATGATTAAATTCATGTATGATTGTGGACGTGACAAAGAATTCCGTCCAATTGAATTTGCTCCATTCCCTTTAGAGAATGTGGTAGCAGCTTGTGTAAAGCACATGATTTTGATCCATTCCCTGAAGTGAATGTGATAATTGTAATAGAGCCCGTAAGTATGAACACGCTCTTGATGTAATTGTGTCATATGAAAAGAAAGTTCGTTGCCCTCGAAATTTCGGGCAAGAACTATGGTGTTGGATGATGAAATCCACTTTGATGCTATGGGTCTCGAAGACGCCATTAAAAACAGAAATAGTGCATCCACCCAAAACTATACTAAGGCCTTGATTCTCTTGCGCCATCACCTTGATGAAGGTTTGAAACTGTATGAAGGCCTTGATTTTCTTGCGCCATCACCTTGATGAAAGTTTGAAGATTGAATATCTCAACATCAAGGATTCACCCATCTTGTGGAAAGGCTTAAAGAAGATGACAACCTGAAGTTGGTCACTCTGCCACAAGCACGATACGATAAGAATCCAAAAGCAAATAGTTTATAAACTATATATTATCGTTGCGGTGAAAACGGGCACTGGTCTAAGTCTTGCCGTATACCAAGACACTTGGTTGACCTTTATCAAGCATCTCGAAAGAGAAAAGGCCCTGAAACAAATTTTGTCTATGACGACAATGAGGATATCACCCACCTGGATGTGGCAGACTTCTTTGAGCAACCCGATGGAAAGATAGACCACCTAATCGGTGACGGAACCGTGATGAAAGAAGATGGAGCTGTTTGATTCTACTTGTATTAGTCAATGAATAAATTAATAGTCATTAGCATTAGCTCGTATTAGTTAGTTCATGATGTGATGTTTGTAGTAGTTCATTAGAATGTTTTCAATATGCTCAAATATCAATAAAACCTTTATTTTCCAGTAGAGGTAATCGACTAGCCTGAAAAACTAGTCGGTTATCTCACGTTTCGCATAAAACTGCAAAACAATCGATTGTCAATGATCAACAATCGATTGTCTTTAAAAATAGTGGCCTGGAATTTTTCAAAGATGATCAACAATCGATTGTCGTCGACTAACAATCGATTATCTTGAAACAGTGAGGTCCGGGAATTTTCAAAAATAGCCAACAATCGATTGTCTTTGTCTAACAATCGATTGTCTTGAAACAGTGAGGTCTGGAATTTTTCAAAAATCACCCACAATCGATTGTCTATATCTAACAATCGATTGTCGTTAGGCAGTGTAATCTGGAATTTTTCAAAAATCATCCACAATCGATTGTCTATGTATAACAATCGATTGTCTATGTTCCAACAATCGATTGTGTGGGTTTAATAATCGATTGTCTTATGAAAAACGCTGAAATTTTCAAACTGCAAAGTAATTGATTATGGACAACATATCTGATTTTGTTTGTCAATTGTTAGTAGCAGATTTTGAAAATATTATGTGACACAAAAGGAATTGAACTTGCTTATTCTTATGTTCCTGTATTTCTTTTGTATGTCATACCATGGAAAGTAAATTGATCGAAGGCTCCGGAAGAGCCAATGTAACTCTGCCCAAGGGCACGACGTTAATCATAGAGAATGCTATGTTCTCCTCCAAGTCTATGAGAAACTTGTTGAGTTTTAAAGATGTACGCCGGAATGGCTACAATATTGAGACAATGGATGAAGATAATCTTGAATATCTCGTCCTCACTTTAAAGAATGTCTCCGGCCAAAAGAGGGTTATTGAGAAATTCCCGTCTTTATCTTGTGGCCTGTATTGGACAAGAATTAGTGCAATTGAGGCACATTCAACAGTAAATCTAAAGAATACTGAGTCCAATACATTTGTACTTTGGCATGATCGACTGGGTCACCCAGGATCAACCATGATGAGACGGATTATAGAAAGCTCATATGGGCATCCGTTAAAGAATTTCAAAATTCTCTCAGGTAATGAATATCCTTGCACTTCGTGTTATCAAGGCAAGCTGATTATCAGACCATCCCCAACAAAGGTTGGGACTGAGTCACCCCAGTTTCTGGAACGTATACAAGGGGACATTTGTGGACCTATTCACCCACCTAGTGGGTAGTTTAGGTATTTCATGGTCTTGATAGACGCATCCTGTAGATGGTCTAATGTGTGCTTGTTGCCATCACGCAACCTTGCGTTTGCAAAGTTAATGGATAATAGATGAGAATAATCTTGAATTCTTCATGAAAACGTGGCTGCCCATTTCGGTTTGGGTTCACGCCATTTTGCATGCAACAATACTAGTTTGTCGGCTGCCCACTTCGGTTTGGGGTCACGCCATTTTGCATGAAGCAATACTAGTTCGTCGGCTGCCCACTTCGGTTTGGGGTCACGCCATGTTGCATGCAGCAATGCTAGTTTGTCTCTGACTGACGAATTGACACAAATATTCCCCATTGCAATTGGTTTTGGGTCATGAACCCAATATATCCCATTTAAGAAGCTTTGGATGCGCAGTATAGGTGCCTGTAGCACCGCCATCCCGCACCAAAAATGGGTTAGCAAAGAAGGTTAGGAATATATGTTGAGTATGAATCGTCCTCCATTATTCGCTACCTCGAAACATTGACAGGAGATTTGTTCACTGCACTATTTGCAGACTGTCAATTTGATGAGACACTTTTCCCAAAATTAGGGGGAGAAGTCGGTGAAACCAAATGGGAAATTTTGTGGAAAAATGTATCATTATCTCATCTTGATCCACATACCTCTATTTGAAAGAAGGAGGTACAAAAGATTATCCATTTGCAAAGAATAGCAAATCAAATGCCTGACGCATTTACGGACTTGAAGAGGATAACGAAATCCCACATTCACGCGGAAAATGTTCCGATCCGTATTGAAGTCCCTATTGGACGAATATCTAGTGTCATATCCAATGAGTCAAATGCACGCCAGAAGCGTGGCAGACCATTAGGTTCCAAAAGATCGAAATCCTAGAAAGAGGAAAAAGAACGATCTAAATGACACTATGAAAGAATCACATGAGGACGCTCATGATTTTATTAATTCCGAGATTCACGAAGAATCTATTGAGCCTGAGACTCTTGAAAATACGGAATGCAAGAATGTGAGGATCTCGAACCTCAGTCTGTGGTAGTATAAAATTAATTGAGAGCTCTCGAAGAGCCAATTATTACTATGTTGGAGAAACACAATTGAGTATTGTGCTGTAGTAAGTCTCAAAGAAACTTATTCAGTTTCCAAAAGTACACGCGAAGGCGATTGATGATATTGAGACTATAAATAAAGGAAGGCTTTGATTCTCCTATTACTACAACTTGTAGCGGGGTAATTTGTATATGAAAAGCTACCCGCTTTGTTCTCCAGTTTGTACTACACAAAAGAAAGAATGCCACAATAAAGTGGATATCTATTGGTATAAAACCCATGTCATAATAAACCCGAAGTTTATTGATAAGTGCACATGTCATGGTGTAAATTTGAAGTTTACCAATATTGATAATTTATTCAGTTGGCATTCATGTTAGCCATCTCATTTTAAGTATGATGTGCAAATTCACATAGGTGAATATTAAAGAACTAGAAAGTTCTTTACGAATACTCTTGTATCACTTGTTCTCCGTAATGAACTGACCAACTAAAGAGTTCGGGTTGAAGCCCCTTGATTCTGGAAATATCAAAGGTGAATATGGGCCCATTCACCTGCCATGTATACCACATATGATGCATCTATGATATGGTTACATGCGCCATTGTTATTAACCCGCAGCCTGGCAGTGCTTGCGAGGTAAATCGCTCAGTAATCTAACTTCGAGCATAGTTTCCAGATTCTCTACTCAAGACAGTTCATCTTGATAAGTTGGTTTATATTAAAGTTGGTTTAGCAAGATAATTATTGAGTGCTTCCACTTAATAGCTAAACTGTTTCTTATGAGAACAAAGTTATATATATATATATCAGTTTGATATAAGTTGTATACGAGAGTATATTCTCCCCTCACAAGTGGTTCAGGGTCAGGAACCAAATAATTTCATCTTATTATTAAGGTGCTGTGTGTATTGACATAATGCACAAAGATGATTTTCCAAAGTTGAGGAAACATGTTAGCTTTACTAACATGAGGGGGAGACATGATAAACACTTGAGAAAGTGTTACATGGGATGAATTTTCATTTGTATATGTATATCCCCGAATATCATGATATGAACCTGTAGTTCATAAAAGGGAAATGCAATTGCAACATATTGCAAAACATGCTATACGCATTTGCTGACTCAAAGAAAGTAACTAAATGGAAGAGATACAATTCAAGAAGAATTGATTCCATATGAAAGACATGAAGTTTTGAACCTATAGTTCAAATGCTTGAAAGTATAAACGTCAAAGGTATGTATAGTCAGTTTTCGATATCTTATCTGTTTAGTATCACTAATGAAAACTTGATATGCAGCTAAAGTCTATTATGCGACTTATATGACTTAACTTGAAAGATTTAAGTTGCTTGAAGCATATGCAATTCTTGGTCCTGAAGTACCACATCCTAAGTGCAATTTGTGTACATATGTATCTTGCTATAACTATAAGCATGATGGCATTGAGAATGCATCTATGGAGATATTGAAGAGTTATTCCACGACATTATATGAAGATGTTCATATCTATCAAGAATGATGATTTCAAGATGATGCACAAGATTGGAATGCAAATGCTCAAGGATATAAATCGATGTACTCATTAGGGGGAGTCAATGCGCGTTGCACTCTTTTTCCCTTACAAGGTTTTGTCCCACTGGGTTTTCCTTGCAAGGTTTTTAACGAGGCAACCAATAGGCGCATATTCAAACATGTGTACTCTTTTTCCTTACTTTAATTTTTCCCATTGGGTTTTGGTTTTAAGGTTTTATGAGGCACATCATTGAATAGACATTCAAGGGGGAGTGTTATGAAATAGAAGATTCTTACACTTCTATTTAAGGTGAATGTCTTTAATGTATCTAATTAGAGAGATTTTAGAGTTCTATTAGTGGTAGCTAAGTCTTCCTCTCCCCTATAAATAGAGGTGCCCCCTACCATTGTAAATCATCCCTTGAGACCCCTCTCAACTCAATAAGAAGAACTCTCTCTACTCTTCTCTCTATTGCTATTGTTCTTGTTCTATTGTTCTTGTCTTTTGCTTTAGTTTATAACATTATAAGATTAATTATTGATATTTTAATTTTAAGACGTTAAATATATATCAAACTTTTACTCTGATGGTAAGCAACCCCCACTTCCAACTGAGAGGTTGTGAGTCCGAGTTTTCCCAAGAGCAAGGTGAGAAGTTCTTGGAAGGAAGGATGACGGGGTCTATTTAGAAACAACCTCTCTACCCAAGGGTAGGGGTAAGTTCTGCGTATACACTACCCTTCCCAGACCCCACTAAATGAGATTATATTAGGTTGTTGTTGTTGTTGTTGTTGTTGTTTTATATAACATTAAAAATTTCAACATGCGATAAATCTTTAACCCCCCCCCCCTCCTTGTTTATTTTCTTTTCCTTCATTTATTGTTATAACACTTAATACAATCATGTGTGGTACGATGATACTGTGGGGTCCAGCCCACTTATTAAGGAAGAAAACTTCTTCCTTGCTTCTTCATTCAATATAGCCAGCAACATGTTTTCGTTATCTGTCAAAGAAAGTAGGCTGCAGAAATGAAAAGTCAAATTAAGTTGGCAATGTTTTGCCTATAAAATGAGAGCTTCAATTCTCATTTTTTACACCAACAGAAAGAGTGAAAAAGAGTAAGGCTTCACAGACATGGTATAAGAAAATAGTCTGTGAGGAAAATAGAGAGTGAGCGATATTGTATTAAGGTGGGAATATCAAAAGAGGGTTATTTCTTTTGAGTGTTGTAGTGATCTTTGGAGTATTTTACTCGGAACTACAAAGTGTAAAATTCCTTACTATAGTGATATCAGTTGCTCATCTCAGGACCATGGTTTTTTCCCTTATTCAGAAGGGTTTTCCACGTAAAAATCTTGGTGTCATTGTTACTCTTTTATTCTTGTTAACTACCGTATCTCGGTGCTACATTATTATTCCGCTTTTATTATCGTGAATATTATTTTGGCGGGGAATTTATTCCCAACAACTGGTATCAGAGCACAGGTTCTGCTCGTTCACTAAAATACTATTTACTGTCGGTAGTACTCGATGAAAAATAAAAATGTCCAGAGTAAAGTACGAGGTAGCTAAATTCAACGGAGATAACGGTTTTTCAACATGGCAAAGAAGGATGAGGGATCTGCTCATCCAACAAGGATTACACAAGGTACTAGTTGCTGATGCCAAAAAGCCTGATACCATGAAAGCTGAGGATTGGGCTGACTTGGATGAAAGAGCTGCTAGTGCAATCAGGTTGCACCTATCGAATGATGTGGTAAATAACATCATTGATGAAGACACTGCACATGGAATTTGGACAAGGTTGGAAAGCCTATACATGTCCAAAACGCTGACAAATAAATTGTACCTGAAGAAGCAGTTATACGCCCTACACATGGGTGAAGGTATGAATTTTTTGTCGCATTTAAATGTGTTTAACGGACTAATCACACAGCTTGACAACCTCGAGTAAAAATCGAGGAGGAAGATAAAACCATCTTGCTATTGAACTCGTTGCCATCTTCGTATGATAATTTGGCAACAACCATCCTGCACGGTAAGACTACTATTGAGTTGAAAGATGTCACATCAGCTCTTTTACTCAATGAGAAGATGAGAAAGAAGCCTGAAAATCAAGGACATGCTCTTATCACAGAAGGCAGAGGCAGGAGTTATCAAAGGAGTTTGAGCAACTATGGTAGATCCGGAGCTCGTGGAAAGTCAAAGAATCGATCCAAATCAAAAGCCACAAATTGCTACAACTGTGATCAACCAGGTCACTTCAAAAGAGATTGCCCAAATCCAAAGAAGGGCAAAGGTGAAACTAGTGGCCAGAAGAATGACGACAACACAACTGCCATGGTACAAAACAATGACAATGTTGCCCTCTTTATAAATGATGAAGAGGAATGCATGCACCTCTCAGGTCTAGAGTCGAAATGGGTAGTTGACACAGCGGCATCTTACCATGCCACACCGGTAAGGGATCTTTTTTGTAGATATGTAGCAGGTGATTTCGGCACCGTGAGAATGGGTAATACGAGTTACTCAAAGATTGCGGGGATTGGTGACATTTGTATCAAGACAAATGTCGGATGCACATTGGTTCTAAAGGATGTGCGGCATGTACCTGATTTGCGGATGAACTTGATCTCGGGGATTGCTTTGGACCGAGATGGATACGAGAACTATTTTGCAAATCAAAAGTGGAGACTCACCAAGGGATCATTGGTGATTGCAAAGGGAGTTGCTCGTGGCACGTTGTACAGGACAAATGCAGAAATATGCCAAGGAGAATTGATTGCGGCACAAGATGAGATTTCTTCAGATTTGTGGCATAAAAGAATGGGTCATTGGAGCAAGAAGGGATTGCAGATTCTTGCCAAGAAATCACTCATTTCTTATGCCAAAGGTACAACGATAAAACCTTGTGACTATTGTTTATTTGGTAAACAGCATAGGGTGTCATTTCAGACATCGTCTGAAAGAAAGTTGAATATACTTGATTTAGTATATTCTGATGTTTGTGGCCCAATGGAAATTGAATCAATGGGCGGTAACAAATGTTTTGTTACTTTTATTGATGATGCTTCACGAAAATTGTGGGTTTATATTTTGAAAACCAAAGATCAGGTGTTTCAAGTTTTCCAGAAGTTTCATGCTCTAGTAGAAAGGGAGACAGGTCAAAAGCTAAAACGTCTCCGAAGTGACAATGGAGGTGAGTACACTTCAAGGGAATTTGAAGAGTACTGTTCAAGTCATGGGATTAGACATGAAAAGACAGTTCCTGGAACACCACAGCACAATGGTGTAGCAGAGAGGATGAACCGCACTATTGTGGAAAAGGTGAGAAGCATGCTCAGAATGGCTAAACTACCTAAGTCATTCTGGGGTGAAGCAGTTCAAACAACATGTTACCTGATCAATAGGAGTCCGTCAGTCCCATTGGCGTTTGACATCCCAGAGAGAGTTTGGACCAATAAAGAGGTGTCCTACTCGCATCTGAAGGTGTTCGGTTGCAGAGCTTTTGCACATGTACCAAAAGAGCAGAGAACAAAGCTGGATGATAAATCTGTTCCCTGCATATTTATCGGATATGGAGATGAAGAGTTTGGGTACAGATTGTGGGATCCTGTAAAGAAGAAGATCATCAGAAGCAGAGATGTAGTCTTCCGAGAAAGTGAAGTTGGAACTGCTGCTGATATGTTAGAAAAGGCGAAGAATGGTATAATTCCTAACTTTGTTACTATTCCTTCTATTTCAAACAATCCCACAAGTGCAGAAAGTACAACCGACGAGGTTGCTGAGCAGGGGGAGCAACCTGGTGAGGTTATTGAGCAGGGGGAGCAACTTGATGAAGGTGTCGAGGAAGTAGAGCACCCCACTCAGGAAGAAGAACAACCTCAACCTCTAAGGAGATCGGAGAGGCCAAGGGTAGAGTCATGCAGGTACCCTTCCACAGAGTATGTCCTTATCAGTGATGAGGGGGAGCCAGAAAGTCTTAAGGAGGTGCTGTCCCATCCACAAAAGAACCAGTGGATGAAAGCCATGCAAGAAGAGATGGAATCTCAAAAGAAAAATGGCACGTACAAGCTGGTTGAACTTCCAAATGGTAAAAGACCACTCAAATGCAAATGGGTCTTTAAACTCAAGAAAGATGGAAATGGCAAGCTGGTCAGATACAAAGCTCGATTGGTGGTTAAAGGCTTCGAACAAAAGAAAGGTATTGATTTTGACGAAATTTTCTCACCTGTTGTCAAAATGACATCTATTTGAATAATTTTGAGCTTACCAGCTAGCCTAGATCTTGAAGTTGAGCACTTGGATGTGAAAACTGCATTTCTTCATGGAGATTTGAAAGAAGAGATTTATATGGAGCAGCCAGAAGGATTTGAAGTAGCTGGAAAGAAACACATGGTGTGCAAATTGAATAAGAGTCTTTATGGATTAAAGCAGGCACCAAGGCAGTGGTACATGAAGTTTGACTCATTCATGAAAAGTCAAACGTACATAAAGACCTATTCTGATCCATGTGTATACTTCACAAGATTTTCTGAAAATAATTTTATTATATTGTTGTTGTATGTGGATGACATGTTAATTGTAGGAAAAAACAAGGGGTTGATAGCAAAGTTGAAGGGAGATCTGTCCAAGTCATTTGATATGAAGGACTTGGGCCCAGCACAACAAATTCTAGGAATGAAGATAGTTCGAGAGAGAACAAGTAGAAAGTTGTGGCTATTTCTGGAGAAGTACATTGAACGTGTACTAGAACGCTTCATCATGAAGAATGCTAAGCCAGTCAGCACACCTCTTGCTAGTCATCTAAAATTGAGCAAAAGGATGTGTCCTACAACAGAGGAGGAGAAAGGGAACATGGCTAGAGTTCCTTATTCTTCAGCAGTCGGAAGCTTGATGTATGCAATGGTATGTACTAGACCTGATGTTGCTCACGCAATTGGTGTTGTTAGCAGGTTTCTTGAAAATCCTGGAAAGGAACATTGGGAAGCAGCCAAGTGGATACTCAGGTACCTGAGAGGTACCACGGGAGATTGTTTATGCTTTGGAGTATCAGATCCAATCTTAAAGGGCTATACAGATGCTGATATGGCAGGTGACATTGATGATAGAAAATCCACTACTGGATATTTGTTTACATTTTCAGGGGGAGCTATATCATGGCAGTCGAGGTTGCAGAAGTGTGTCGCACTCTCTACAACTGAAGCAGAATACATTGCAGCTACAGAAACTGGCAAGGAGATGATATGGATCAAACGGTTCCTTCAAGAGCTTGGATTGCACCAAAAGGAGTATATCGTCTATTGTGATAGCCAAAGTGCAATAGACCTTAGCAGGAACTCTATGTACCATGCAAGGACCAAACACATAGATGTGAGATATCACTGGATTCGTGAGAAAGTGACAGACGAATCTTTACAGGTCAAAAAGATTCACACAAGCGAAAATCCTGCGGATATGCTGACCAAGGTGGTACCAAGGGACAAGTTTGAGCTATGCAAAGAACTTGTCTGCATACACTCAAACTAGAAACTGCAGTGTTATTCCCTCTAGATAAATGGGACTGGATGGGGAGATTTGTGGGGTCCAGCCCACTTATTAAGGAAGAAAACTTCTTCCTTGCTTCTTCATTCAATATAGGCAGCAACATGTTTTCTTTGTCTGTCAAAGAAAGTAGGCTGCAGAAATGGAAAGTCAAATTAAGTTGGCAATATTTTTGCCTATAAAATGAGAGCTTCGGCTCTCATTTTTTACACCAACAGAAAGAGTGAAAAAGAGTAAGGTTTCACAGACATGGTATAAGAAAATAGTCTGTGAGAAAAATAGAGAGTGAGCGATATTGTAGTAAGGTGGGAATATCAAAAGAGGGTTATTTCTTTTGAGTGTTGTAGTGATCTTTGGAGTATTTTACTCGGAACTACAAAGTGTAAAGTTCCTTACTATAGTGATATCAGTTGCTCATCTCAGGGCCATGGTTTTTTCCCTTATTCAGAAGGGTTTTCCACGTAAAAATCTTGGTGTCATTGTTACTCTTTTATTCTTGTTAACTACCGTATCTCGGTGCTACATTATTATTCCGCTTTTATTACCGTGAATATTATTTTGACGGGAAATTTATTCCCAACAGATAAGCGTTTGATCCAAACATAAAAATAACACTTAATTTTTTATATAAAAACATTAATATCGATATTACTCTTAAAAATTTGAATATTAATACAATCTCTTTTGTTAAGACCAATCATACCATTTCTGTAGTTGATCAAGTGTCTCACCAAGGTAAAAACCATCAGCTTGTACTTTCCAATAACAAAAATGAGTAGGAAAATCACCTGAACAATATTTAACCAAATGCCTATTAAAAACTTCAAACGCTCTTTGTTTTTTACCCCACCAGAAATGACAGAAGAAGAGAGTGCTTTCGATAGCATTTATACGAAAACGCCAATGAAAATCATCCCTCACTTTAGGTTTATGATATCCAAGATCGTCATCTTTAGATGCACAATGAAACCATAACGCTATTTTGTTATCTGGAAGAGCATCAATTATATGAATCTCATACTGTAAACCATTATCCTCAGCTACGGTTTGACGAACATTAGCGCTACACAACGCAATCACTAAACTAAAAAAAGTTTTAATAATGGAACTCATTTTAGATTTCTTTGTAACAACTTCTATATTTTATAGCTCAACACAAGGCTGACTAATTAAATGGTTTATAAATCGAGATATGATCAAAATTTAATGTTTTGAAATAATTAGATTTACCTCAGCAATTTATTTTTGCTAAAGTCAATAAACTTTTATACTATTTTTTAAGGAAAAGGTTACTCAAATTTACCGAACTATTATGAAAATGATAGGATTATAAATCCGACTAAAATATAATAGCATTCATATCGAATTATTTGGAATAACAACATAGGCGGAAGCGTACCTGAATCCATAAGTGGAAATCCTTAGTCCTTTTGAAGATTATCCAAATGTTTGGCTTTGAAAGCTCCTTGTTCCTTCTTGAAGATTGTCCTTCTTGAAGTTTTGGCTTTCACAAGAATTTTTAAACAAGACCAAAATTGAGGAATGGTTTTCCACTTGATATGCAAGACAACAATGGCTCTCTCTCTCAATGGGTGGAAGAAGAAGAGAATATCTTGCATTCTTATGGGAACCATAACCCCCACTTATAACACATGAGTTATGAAACTCAAAAGTCATAAGCATGTAACCATGGTTACATATATGTAACCTTAGTTAGCCCATCATTAACTAAGGTTACCCTTTTGGGTATCTACACATTAGTCCTACACTTTATATGACAATGTATTGGCCCCCTTAACAATGTCCATAAGACCACCAATTTAGGCCAAACCAAAAGATAGCACATAACATATAATTAATCCATATATTGTTCATATGTATGTAGATATAAGTCCATATATCTAACAATCTCCCACTTGGGCGATATACTCATACATATGTACAAACCTTAGCATTATATGTTACAATATAACCTTATGAGCTCAAAATTGCTATCATAATAAAATTGTTATGAACAATCCGGTCCATCAATCATACCAACATAGGAACTAAGAAGCTCTTAGTTACTCTTTCGTAACTAGAACCAACATAGATCACGTATATCAATAAAACCAACGACATGGATCAAGTATAGGTGTGTAGCATGGAAATAACATAAAGTGTGGTCTGAAATAGAATGTCTATTTCCAACTGGTTCTCTTTATTGAGATCAATCATAAACCTTAAGAGTACATAAAACTTTAAAACTGAATATCTGCAGATATATCCTTAAAACTGAATTACTGAATGTAATGGACAATACATAATTGTATAATACAAACTCCCACTAAAAATCATAATCCTTAACTGATTTGACACCCATACAAGCAATATGCTCATGAAATACTTTTGGTGTCAATCCCTTAGTGAGCGGATCCGCAATCATGGAGTTTGTACTGATGTGCTCAATGCACAATTGTCCATTCTGTACTCTTTCTTTAACAACCCGAAATTTGACGTTCATATGTTTTGCTTTCGTCAAACTACTGTTGTTATTAGCATAAAGGACTGCCGATCTGTTGTCGTATAATAGCCTAAGTGGCTTTTTAATGCTGTCAACTATGCGCAGTCCACTAACAAAATTTCACAGCCATAATGCCTCATTGGATGCTTCATAACATGCCATGAATTCCGCTTCCATGGTGGAAGTGGCCGTAAGAGTTTTCTTAATGCTTCTCCAAGAGATAGCACCGCCAGCAAGCATGTAAATATAGCCTGATGTAGACTTCAGACTATCCTGACATCCAGCAAAATCGGAGTTGATATACTAGATGATCTCAAGCTGGTCCGATCTCCGATATGTAATCATGTAATCCTTTGTTCTCTGTAAGTACCTCATGACCCTTTTGGCTGCCTTCCAATGATCCATTCCCGGATTGCTTAGATATCTGCCTAACATCCCAACAATGTATGCTATATCAGGTCGTGTACATACCTGAGCATGCATCAGACTACCTACAGCCGAAGCATAAGGTGTCTTCTGCATTTCCGAAGTTTTAAAATTATTATTTGGGCACTGTTTGAGACTAAACTTGTCTCCCTTAGCAACAGGGGTGTTGCCTGATTTACAATCCTGCATGCCAAATCTTATAAGAACCTTATCGATATAGCCCTTTTGTGACAGACCGAGAACACCTTTAGAGCGATCTCGTTGTATCTGAATTCCTAATTCAAAAGAGGCATCACCAAGATCTTTCATTTCAAATTTCTTTGAAAGAAATTTCTTAGTTTCATGCAATAATGCTATATCATTACAGGCAAGCAGTATGTCATCGACATATAAAACCAGAAAAATATACTTACTCCCACTGAACTTATGGTATATACAGTCATCAGCAATATTCGGTTCAAAACCAAAAGATGTAATGACTGCATGAAACTTATAATACCATTGACGGGAAGCCTGCTTGAGCCCATAGATGGATTTCTTTAATTTGCAAACCCTTTTCTTTGATTCTTCGGAAACAAAGTTTTCAGGTTGCACCATATAAATTGTTTCCTCAATGTCACCATTGAGAAACGATGTCTTAACATCCATTTGATGAAGTTCAAAATCAAAATGTGCTACTAGTGCCATTATAGTCCTGAAAGAGTCTTTCGATGAAACTGGAGAGAAAGTCTCTTTATAATCAATGCCTTCCTTTTGAGTGTAGCCTTTTGCGACAAGACGAGCTTTATACTTAATGACATTGCCCCCTGAATCCCTCTTGGTTTTAAATATCCATTTACAACCAATCGGTTTAATACCTTCGGGCAATGTAACAAGCTCCCAAACACCGTTATCGCTCATAGACTTTATCTCATCATTCATGGCATCAATCCACTTTTGATAGTTAGAACCCTTAATGACTTGACGGAAGTTGATTGGATCATCTTCCTCAAGTCCAATGTCACATTCTTGTTCTTGGAGAAATACAACATAATCATCCGAAATTGCATTTCTCCTCTCTCTAGTGAATCTCCTTAATGGCACTTCAGTTTCTTGAGGTTGTTGAGTTTGATTTTCATTAGTAATATCAGGAACTTGATTGGGGAGATTTTCGAGATTGTCTTGAACTGGAGTTGTGTGATCCGTGTCAGGAATGGGAACACCCTGAACCAGATCAACAACTTGAGGGAAAGACACATGTTCTTCCTCAAAGACAAAATCTCTAACAACTTTATCTCCCCACCCCCAAACTCAATATCCTCAAATAACCTAGCATTACCCGTCTCAAAAATAGTTCTAGAAGTGGGATCATAAAACTTAAACCCCCTCGATCTTTTAGAGTATCCAACAAAATAGCTACTAATCGTCTTAGCATCCAGTTTCTTTTCATTCGGCCTATAAGGCCTTGCCTCAGCTGGACAACCCTAAATGCGTAAGTGCTTAATACTGGGTTTATGCCCAGTCCAAAGTTCATATGGGGTTTTGATTGTAGCTTTAGTTGGAACTCTATTAAGAATATAAGCTGCGATTTTTAATGCTTCTCCCCAGTGTGAGTCTGGCAAAGTAGTACGACAAATCATACTTCTTACCATATCCTTAAGGGTCCGATTTCGTCTCTCAGCTACACCATTCATAGTAGGACTGCCTGGCATAGTATACTGAGGGACGATCCCACACTCATCTAGGAATTTAGCAAATGGCCCTGGACGTTGTTCACCTGAACCATCATATCTACCATAGTATTCACCACCACGGTCAGATCTAACGGATTTAATCCTTTTGCTTAGTTGATTTTCAACTTCAGCCTTATATGATTTGAACACGTCTATGGATTGGGGCTTTTCATGAATAAGTATAGGTACCCTTAATAAGAGTAATCGTCTATGAATGTGATAAAGTATTGTTGACCATTCCTACAAGGAGTAGGGAATGGCCCACAAATATCCGTATGTATCAACTCTAAGACGTCCGAAGCTCTCTTAGCACCTAATCTCGTCTTGTTTGTTTGTTTACCCTTGATACACTCAACATAAATATCCGAATATGAGGAATCAAGAGAATCAAGAATTCCATCTGACACGAGTTTCTGAATTCTTTGAATGGATATGTGACCCAAACGTTTGTGCCATAGTGATATAGAATTCTCATTAGTTAATTTTCTTTTGGTACTACTTGAACTTGTATGCAAGGTTTCATTATGTGAGGTTATTGTGTCAACCAAATATAGGCTATCATATGTTGATAAAAGACCAGTACCGATAAGATTTGAATTTTGAAAGAGACTAACTTTATTATCACCAAATGAACATGTATAACCGGATATGTCCAATTTGGGAACAGAAATTAAATTCCATCTAAAAGACGGTACAAGAAAAGTCTCATCCAAATCTAAATAAAAACCGGTCTTAAACAACAACCTAAATTTTCCAATAGCCTCAATTGGCACCTTCTTGCCGTCACCCACATAGATGTATCTTTCACCATCATTTGATTTTCGGCAGTTCAGGCAACCCTGCATAGATATACTTATGTGAGTAGTAGCAGCCGAATCTACCCACCAAGTATCCTTAGGTACCGAAATTAAATTAACTTCAGAACAAACAAGAGAAAGAGATGTACCTTTTTTCGCACGCCAAGCGTGGTAGTTGGTACAATCTTTCTTCACATGATTAGTCTCCTTACAGAAAAAACAACCTGATTCTGAAGTTTCAACCTTAGGTTCCTTATTTTGTTTTTTCTGGGGCCTTGCAACCGCAACCTCCTTACCTTTCCTCTTCTTAGCATCCTTAGAAGAGGATGTCAAATGAGCACTTTCTGTCTTATCTTGCTTTATCCTTCCTCCTCTTGCACACAATGTGAAATGAGCTCATTAAGAGTCCATTTCTCATTCAGGCAGTTGTAACTGACCTTAAACTGATTAAAGTGTGCAGGAAGAGATATCAAAACTAAGTACACAAGCAGTTCCTCAGGTAATTCCAGCTTCAGTGACTTAAGTTTCGAAGCAAGATGAGACATTTCCAAAATGTACTCCCTTATGTTTCCCTTGCCTTTATACCTCATGGAAACAAGTTTACTCAAAAGAGTACTTGTTTCCGCCTTTTCGTTTTGTGCAAAACGCTTTTCAAGGTTTTCAAGGAAAACTTTGGCATTACTTTCATCATTCATAGTGCCCCTGAATGATTCTGGAATTGCACGTTTCATGATCATTAGACTCATGCGATTTGAGCGTTCCCGCTTCTCCATCTCCTTCTTTTCATCAGAAGAAGATATATCCTCAAGAGAAGCAGGTTGCTCAATCCGAAGTGCAAGGTCTAGATCCATGCAACCGAGAACGATCATAATGTTCTCTTTCCATTCCTTTAAGTTTGTGCCGTTAAGCACAGGGATGCTGTTTATGTTTGCAGATATCGAAACAGCTGAAGAATTCACTGAAAATAGAACAAGGATAACTTAATACATGCTTACAATTACTTGAACTTTAACTTTAGTTTACAGATTTAAAATAGGCAAATCCCATTACAAGATACCTAACACAACATTGATTTTAGTGTTTGGACAGAAAATCAACTTGTAAGTGGTACTCTTGGTGTAGTGATCAAATATTGATAATAAACTCCTGTCAAATATCAAGCCTTCCTTTGGGCCGACTTAATATTCACATGAAAAATCGAATAATTGTCACATATTTATCACCACAAGGATGTTCGAATTCCTGCCAAATAACAACCTTCCTTTGGGCCGGTGTTAAACGCATGGAAGACTAACATCCACAGTCATCTTATATTTCAAGATTAATCAATCTACACAAAAGAGGTTACTTTGGCAACATAATGCTTCAATTGACTAATTTAAAATATTAGATGCTAAATCATATAGTTCCTTAAGCCATATATTGAATCTTAACTGAATATGTTACATGTTTTGACATGTAACATCTGAATATTAATTGTTTTAGTCTTAATAGGATAATGCCAAAATCTGAAGCATGATGGACCAAAAAAAATAATTAATATTAAAGCTGAATATTAATGTATAAAACATTAATAATTTAAAAACTGAATATTAATTGACATATTATTAATGTACAATTAAAAAATCCGAAAACTTAATACTTAAAACGTTTCATACATTATGTCCTCATTAAACAGCCAGAAAACAAAATGTTTCTGCAATTTATGGGCAGATAATCGATTATCTGAGCCTGATAATCGATTATCTGGGCCTTCTGGAATCACAAATTTTGCTGAAAAAACTCCAGATAATCAATTATTTTAACAATAATCGATTATCCTCAGGTTCTGTTTCAAAAATTTTTGATGAACAAAATGCAATAATCGACTATTTTAAAAAAAATAAACGATTATTCTCTGTTACTGTTTTGCAAAATTTTGGTGAACTAAAATTTATTTCAGGACCTTTTGCGGCGACGAACGCTGCCACTAAACCCATAGAAGTCGCCGCTAAATGTATTAGTGGCGACTATGTATTGAAACTGGAAACTGGAGTTACCGTCAAAGGTTATTTGTAGCAACAATTCCTTGTTTAAGTTTCTTGTTGTTCAACAACCAAAAATTTGCAAACTTCAATATTTCAATTCATATAGAGATAACAAGATATTGAAACACCAAAGTTCATCAACAACATAACATTCATGAAATCATGCTATATAATGGTACTAGAATTTCATAATCAAAATTCTATCTTAATTTAAACATGAAGTTTTATATAACATGGATTTCTTGAACTTCCAAATAATCCAAATATGAAGGAGGCTCTGATACCAATTGATAGGATTATAAATACGACTAAAACATAATAGCCTTCATATCGAATTATTTGGAATAACAACATAGGCGGAAGCGTACCTGAATCCATAAGTGGAAATCCTTAGTCCTTTTGAAGATTATCCAAATGTTTGGCTTTGAAAGCTCCTTGTTCCTTCTTGAAGATTGTCCTTCTTGAAGTTTTGGCTTTCACAAGAATTTTTAAACAAGACCAAAATTGAGGAATGGTTTTCCACTTGATATGCAAGACAACAATGGCTCTCTCTCTCTCAATGGGTGGAAGAAGAAGAGAATGTCTTGCATTCTTATGGGAACTATAACCCCACTTATAACACATGAGTTATGAAACTCAAAAGTCATAAGCATATAACCATGGTTACATATATGTAACCTTAGTTAGCCCATCATTAACTAAGGTTACCCTTTTGGGTATCTACACATTAGTCCTACACTTTATATGACAATATATTGGCCCCCTTAACAATGTCTATAAGACCATCAATTTAGGCCAAACCAAAAGATAGCACATAACATATAATTAATCCATATATTGTTCATATGTATGTAGATATAAGTCCATATAGCTAACAGAAAATCATTAAATTATTTTTGATAACAAAAAAGATCACTTAAATTAGTCTAAGTAACTTATAAAGTCAGTATAATTAAATGATATTGATACAAAAAGAAATTAACATAAATAGTCGTAACCGCTTAAATTAAAAATAGTAAGCAGATATATAATATATGTATAACAATACATATTCAATTTATAATTTATGTATATGATTAAAAGTATGAACAATAAATCCGACTGATTATTTATATAAAGATCCCATATAACATTCATATAGATAACACATTGAAATATAACATTCATATAGATATTATTATACTTATAAATTTCATATATGTATTTTTTATTTTATTTGAAGACCAATCATGCATTTTCTTTAATTGCCTAAGTTGAGGACCCATACACAAGCCATCTTCTTGTACTTTCCAATAACAATAATAAATAGGAAGGTCGTCTTGAGTAAAAACATCAAACGCATTTTGGTTTTTACCCCACCAAAAATGACAAAAGAAGAGAGTATGTTTAAAAAGATGCATATTAAAGCAATCGCCCACTTTAGGATTATGATATCCAAGATGGAATCATAACGGTCTATTATTATTTGGGAGAGCATCACCTCGTAATGAGGACCTTCATCATCATACATGACTTGACACACAAGGTACTGAGTAAAATAAAAAAGCTTTTGACCATGATGATTAATTTAATTGTAAGTTTAATTTATTATATTATTTTCTTCTTCCACTTAGTTTTTATAACATCACAATTATAAAAACTAAGTGGAAGAAGAAAATAGCACGTTGTAGCTAGTTTTCGGATTGGTCATTCAAAAATAGCCATCGTTTACGAAATCAATAAAAAATAGTCACTATTTTGCTGCAACAGAGACCGGTCCCGCATAATATACGAGATTTCAGTGCATGTGTACGAATTCCAGCATATTATGTTGGACCGGTATTCTTTGCTGACTCATGTATAATATATGGGAGACTGGATCACTAGTGCTCCAAACTCCAATATATTATACTGGACATATATATATAGTGGAACTCCAGTATATTATGCTAGAGTTCTAGTGTACTTATACTGGAACTCCAATATATTATTCTGGAGTTCCATCATAGTTATCCTGGAACTCCCGTATAATATGTTGGAGTTGAAGCATACTTATGCTGGAACTCCCGTATATTATATTGGCGTATTTTTCGGGTTTTAAACAGTATTTTTGCTCAAATTTATCTTTACATAAAAAGTAGCTAAATTTCGATTACTTTTAAAACTGAGCTATTTTTGAATGATCGGTTGTAAGCTATTTTTAAATTTCTCCTAAATTAGAATTGAGACTACTTGAGTGAAGTTTGGACGAGTCTGTCAATAGATGCGTACCAATCCATCTAAAATGAGTCGATATATATATATATATATATATATATATATATATATATATATATATATATATATATATATATATATATATATATATATATATATATATATATATATATATATATATATATATATATATATATATATATATGTAATTTTAACCGCTTCTAAAAAAATAGTAGATAATTGTATAATTTTTTATATTTGTATATTATATATAAAAATATACATATTTTATATACTTTTCGGCTAACGAATGGAATTAGTTTCAACCGACTGGTCAATTTTATATTTCGTTCAAATCAAAATTGGTCTTAGTATAACTAATGACCCTCTTTTAGATTCCTTTTTTAGGCTTTTCATTTGGTGTTTAATATTTATTTGGAGCTCGACTAATTCAGATATGCATCACAAAGTTAAATTTTGAGAGGTAAAACGAGTCCCAACAAAAAACAATCTTATTCTCAGGATTTGGATATGAAATCTCCGATTAAGAATGAATATGGGGAAAATTGTTAGTCAACATGAGGAGAATTTGTGTTTGTATTAGTTAAATTCACTTGCTGCGCTTGTTAGTCGCATTCAGTGATTGAACTTTTTTTTTTTAAGCTTAACTGTCGATTTTGTATTGATATCAGAAAAATATACAATGTAATCCTAAGGTAGTAGTATGGACTCCTACTACTCATTTACATTTTCATTCTAGTTACACTTGAATTCTAACTGCTCAATTCATATACATATCACTACCTAGCAGTTAATGTTCAACCAAAACTAAGGATAGAAGTTGAGCTTTTGTAATCCATCCTTCCACCTTTTACAATTCCTATTTCTTGCATGTAATAACATTGCTACTTCTCTACAGCATTGTCCTTCATCAAAAGACTTATTCTCAAACCTGATCAAATTTCTATTCTTCCACAGCAATGCAACAGTAGTCACAAATGCTGCTGCAGTGATCTCTTTCTTCCAGTTTTTGCTCTTGGCATTGCTACAGATCCATTTCAATTCATTCTCCCAGCATTCAGTAGTTCTTGTAAGTCCCAACCACACACAAATTCTCCTCCATACTCTACTGGTAATGTCACAATCAAAAAACAAATGCTTGAATTCTTCATCATACCTTCTGCAGAATGCACACAAGGGAGGTATTTGGATGCCCATAATCTGCAATCTCTCAATGGTAGGGAGTTTCTGATGAGCAGCTAACCAGACAGTGAATCTGTGTCTAGGTAAAGCAGCTGATACAAGCATTACATTCCTCCATACAATCTTAGGGAACTTAGGCAACAGAGCAATATAGAGTTTATGTATTTGAAATTTTCCTAACTTGCAAACACTCTGAAGTCTGTTGAATATAGTACCTTGCAGCTGAGTATTTCCCATCACCAATGCCCTACTGTCCAATATCTTCTTTACCACCCAAGATGAGTTTGATGGCACATCCACAAACTCAATGGTACCATTCTTGATATAGTAGGCATGAACCCATTTAACCCAAAGACAGTCCTTCTTCTTTGCCAGATCCTATCCTCACCACATTGAGACCTCCAGAAGAAATAGGTTGACACACTTTGTCCCAAGCCACAAGTGCTCTTCTGGATAAAGTTGCTTTGCCTGTCCAAAGATAAGTTCTGCAAACTGCCTCAATAGCCTTTAATACCTTCTTTGGAATTATAAACACCTGTGCCCAATAAGTCTGCATTCCAAAGATCACAGCTTTTATTAGTTGAGTTCTGCCAGCATATGATAAAAGCTTTGCAGACCAACAAGTAACCCTTGCAGTGATCTTTTCAATGAGAGGCAAATAATGCTGAATAGATAGTTTCTTAGAGTCCAGAGGAACTCCAAGGTATCTGAAAGGAAGATGTCCTTCAGTGAAGCCTAAAGCAGCAATAATCATCTCTCTAGTATCCTGTGAAATCCCTGCTAAATAAATTGCACTCTTGCCTACATTTGCATGAAGTCCAGAAGCCTCTGAGAATTTAAGAAATGTGCTGTGTAGCATTTGAATAGAGACTATGTCAGCTCTACAGAACATTAGCAAGTCATCAGCAAAACATACATGAGAAATGTTAAGCTTCCTGCATCTAGGGTGGAAGTTGAAATTTCCATCCTTATGCAGCTGCTGCAGCAATCTGTTCAAATATTCCATGGCTAAAACAAATAGATAAGGGGATATAGGATCTCCTTGCCTTATACCTCTCTTAGCATTGAATGGTTTAGTAAGACCTCCATTCATTACTAGGGAGTATGAGGCAGAAGAAACGCAAGCCATTATCCAGTCAGTAAATTTAGCAGGAAACCCCAGAGTAATAAGGATCTGCTTCAGAAATCCCCACTCTAATGTATCATAAGCCTTCCTGAGATCCACTTTTAGAACACATCTAGTTGAGACCCCTTTCCTAGAGTATCCTTTAAAGATTTCATGGCTAAGAAGAATGTTATACATGATACTCCTTCCTTCTATAAAAGCATATTGAGCAGGTCCAATCAAGTCTCCAATAACTCTTTTCATTCTTCTGGTTATAACTTTGGATATGATCTTATAAAGTGTAGTGCAGCAAGCAATTGGCCTGTAATCCTTCACAGTGGTAGGAGATTTGACTTTAGGAACAAGGGCTATTGCAGTAGTATTGATCATATGTGGAATTTTACAGGTTTCAAAGAACTCCTTAGTAGCAGAAAATATATCCTCTTGTACTATCTTCCAGTGCTTTGTAAAGAACTCAATGAGAAAACCATCTACTCCAGGAGCCTTATCCTTGGGCATCTCATTAACAGCTGCATTGATTTCCTCCATCGTGACTGGACAAATAAGCATTCTTTGCTGTTCCAGTGTAAGACATCTTCCACCTCTCATTATATTAGTATCCACACAGGGAAGCTCAGCAGGAGATTCTCCCATTAGAGATTGGAAAACCTTTAAGAACTCCTGTTCTACAGCAATAGGTCAGTTATTTTGAAACCTTTATCAGTATGAATAGAAGTGATATTATTTTGACCTGTCCTGATCCTCCATTGTGCATGAAAGTACTTGGTATTTGCATCTCCACATTCAATCCATGTAGCTTTGGATTTTTGTCTCATTACTTGCTCTTCTACATTGTTCCATTTATCAAGTTCTTCTAGCAAACCTCTTTCTTCAATAATCAACTCCTGTGAGAGATAGTTTGTCTGCATCTGCTGCTGTAGGATATCAAGTCTTTCTCTTGTTTGGATGATCTGTTGCTTGTATTTGGCTAAGTAGTCATTTAATCCCTTTACTTGCTGCTTAACTGTCCTCAATTTGCTCCAAATCTGTTGCATATGAGAGCCATGATAAACCTTTTCCCAGACTTGCTTAACAATTTCATGAAACTGCTCATGTTCCGTTACATTGCTATATAGTCTGAAAGGTTTAGGATGTAGTGGCTTATATGCACCAAATTTAACTAGGATAGGGGAGTGATCTGAAATCAAAGGATTCATGTAATCAGCCTCCAAGTGTCCAAACTGCTGTAGCCATTGATAGTTGCCAAATTCACAGTCTATCTTGCTATATACTCTAGAATCAGCATCAAGTAAAGTGCCACCCAGTTGCTCTTAAAGCAGTAAGTTGTAAATCATCTACTGTGCCTTTGAAGTCCCTTATTTCAGCCTCAGTTACAGGAGAACCAATCCTATCTTCTGAGCTTAATACACAATTGAAATCACCACTTATAAGCCATGCATCTTGTTGAGGAATAGAAATTGTTCTGAGATCCCTCCATAACTGTGCTCTAAGGGTTGCAGTGTTTTGAGCATATATAACACTGAATTGAAACCTGACTAGACTTCTTGCATCCTCTACTAAGCAATGAATAAACTGATCAGAGAGAGTTACCCCTTGAATCTGTATATGAGGTTTCCATAAAAGCCATATTCTCCCATTAACAACCTTTGCATAATTGCACTGCCACAGCCAGCATTTTGCAACCCTGTCAAATATTTTCTTAGCTTTATGTTCTTTAACTCTTGTTTCAAGAATACCAATAACATCAACTTTATTATCATTAAGGAACTGTTTCAATTCCTTCTGCTTTGGGGACTGGTTAAGTCCCCTAATGTTCCATGTGACTACAATCATGAATCAATATTTGTTAGACTGTAAGAAGGTCCAGGATCAAACTGTTGCCCTCTACTTCCCATAACTTCCATGATTCCTTTCCCTCTAATACCCATACAATCCACCTGTACACCATCATTAGTGATAGCATTGACTACTTCACTAAGTTGATCTTCAGAATTCAGTTGTTCATGCTGCTGCAAATTATTTAACATACTTGAATCCTGATCTGTCTGCACTACTGGAACTGGTGGATCAACAGCTTTCTCAGTCTGCTTTTGGACTTCATCACTTGTTGCATTCTTCTTTACAATCCATTCCTTCTTCTTTTGTTTCCCCTGCTGTTTGTGTCTAACTTCCCCTTTCCTTATCTCCTCTTTCTCCTCCTCATGCTTGTTTGAATTCTCAGAATAGTACCAACATTCAATTGCGTCATGACCAAACTTGAGGCAGTGGTTACAAAAAGTTGGTTTCCAGTCATATTCAACAGACTAAATCTTAGATCCATAAGGTGTTTCAATTTCCAACTCATCCGGGAGTTGATAAGCAGCATCAACTTCTACAAGTATTCGAGCAAATGAAATTTTATCATAATGAGCAGTAAATTTATCAGTATACAAAGGCTTCCCAATCGCACTTGCCAATTTACTCAACACCTCTATAGACCAATACCCAACAGGAAGACCTGGGAATCGAATCCAAATAGGAATAGTGCTAAGCACACTAGCCTGAAAATTAAAATCAACTTCCCATGGCCTTAGCACCATAGGCTTACTTCTTAAAGTATATGGCCCAGATTGCATGACTGTATCTCTATCTTCAGCACTGTTGAATCTAAAGATCCAATACCCTTCAGCATGCATTAGAACTTGGGGTTTAGTGACAAAGTTCCAGACGTGTATAACAAAGTTTTCCATATTTTGTTCACTAGGTCTATCTCCAATTACAAATCCAATCAATGCATGTTTCCAATACTCCAGTTGTGGTTGTAAATCCTCTTCACAGATCTTCACTACCTTTTTACCATCTCACATAGTAGGAGGAATAAAGGATAAAGGCTTACCCATTTGCACATCTCTGTTGCCTCTGACTACTTCCGCAAGTGTTGGTTTTGATTTCTCTGTCTCAACAGCTTCAACCTCAACTGGTACTGGATTTTTTTGTTCCATGACTGCTGAAAATTGTAATCTCCTCGCTGTTGTATCACTCATCCCTTCATTTCCTTGCAATCGATCCTTATCTACTTCTGCATGCAATTGATCCTTCGATTGGTACTTCAAAGGAAGAAAATTACCAAATGTTAGGGGTTCTAGAGTAGTTGTGATGCCATGCTCAGGTGTAACGAGCTTAGGAGGGACAGCATTAACAATCGGAGCAGCGTTCCTTCTCTTTCTGGCCATTTCGGCGACAATTCCGCCGTGCTATTGTGCGCCGGAGATACCACTGTTCTACTGATATGCTAAGTTGCGCCGAGAGCGTCCCTATAGCCCGAATCAGTGATTGAACTTTATAAACTACATTCGCTGATCTTGATAAATGCCTTTATTGATTGTGAAATTTGTTATAAGGCGTAATCTATAAAGCGGAATAGCGGAATGCGACTTCTAAAGAGTAATCTTGGTATGCGATTGTTGAAAGTGCAGTCAAATAATGCAATTTATAAAACGTACATAATCAATAGTCAGTTAATATACATAAAGCGCAAAGCGAATGCGAGACGATTTAGCATAATCAGATAATACAATATGTTTAGGAATAATCAATAACTTGTTCACATCTAAATTTAGTGACCTTATGATATAGTCTTAGAAATTTCTCACCTTATATCTTGTGAATTTTGTCAAATATTTATCACCATTGAGTAAGTTAGAGGATTTAAATCATAAATCCAACGTCTTTTTATTGAATTTCTTTTTTTTTTTCCGAAATTTACTATTTATTGAAATTAATTTGGTGATATTAATTACATAAATGGCAATTATTACTGGAGCATAGCTCTAGCTTTTGGAGGGCTGCTTAGACCATGCTTGTTTTAATTGTATCTTTATTGTCACTCCTCTTTATAGCTCTTACCTATAAAATAAATAAAAAAAGAAATTATCAAGCAAAATATTTTTGAAAATCATTTTTTTCCTTTCTCAAATATTCTTTATACACAAACATATAAGCTGTGAAGCAAAATAATTTTCACAATTTTATGACTAAAACATCCAAATGTAGTCATTTTTTCATAATTATATACATTGCAGCTTAGATAATTTTTAACACTATCAAATATTTTAGGTTAGCCTTCTTATAATATAAAATTATAATCTTAAAAATAAAATAAAGTAATTAACACATAAATGTAACATAAAGATATAAAAATTTTCTTACAATAACCTTATACGGTCAAACATTTCTATAATAGCCTCGTTTTTTCCCGATATTTTTGGTGCATATAATGAAGTGCTGTTATAAATGAAATATATTATAACATAATATAAAATTTGATTTCGAAAAAAATTGACTTTTATAGTAAATGACTGTTATATAGATATGTGTGAATTTATATAGCTTAATTTTTTTGTCTTTTTGTTTAAAAAAGAACATCTTTTTATAATTCAAAAGTTTTTGTTATAAAATAGAAGTCTATTTAGAGTGAATGTCTAAGAGTTTTAGCTTGAAGCTAAGTCATTCCTCTTCCTATAAATAGAGGGGTCTTACCCCGTTGTAAATCACCCCAAGTATTAATAAGAATACTTCTCTCTCTCCATATTCTCTCTCTATATTGTTCTTATTCTAGCATTATTGTTCTTGTCTTTATATTATTTCATAACACGTTATCAGCACGAGACTCTACCGTCTCAAGAAGCTCTTTAAGAAGATTAAGCCGCCGTCAATTTCTCCGCATCGGAGCCGCCGTCGTCTGCATCAGTGGAGAAAAGGAAGAAAACATTGAAAATATAATTGGTATACCTTAAAGGTAAGTAATTTACTTTTCCCTTTCAAATTCTTGAAATTCTACGATTTGATTTAATATACAAACAAAGTTTGATTATAACTCTAATGGAGTTTGTAAGAAATTATAACCACATGAGGTGGTTAAATCTCTATGTCCTGCCATGATTAAATTCATGTATGATTGTGGGCAAATAATTGAAAATCCGTCCCATTGAATTTGCTCCATTCCCTTTAGAGAATGTGGAAGCAGTATATGATAAGTCTGAAAGAAGACTAAAATATTACCATGAAGGTATCAATGAATGTGGACGTGGCAAAGAATTCCGTCCAATTGAATTTGCTCCATTCCCTTTAGAGAATGTGGTAGCAGTATGTGATAAGTCTGAAAGAAGACTAATTACCGTAAAGGTATCAATGGATGTGGACATGGCAATAGACGAAATTATAATCGTCATTATTGTGATAATGAGAATAATAAAGATTCTCAAAATAATCTTTCACTTTATGAAAGTAATATTTGACATGAGATTGTGTAAAGCACATGATTATGATCCATTCCCTGAAGTGAATGTGATAATTGTAATAGAGCCCGTAAGTATGAACACGCTCTTGATGCAATTGTGTCATATGTATGACAATATGAAAAGAAAGTTCGTTGCCCTTGAAATTTCGGGCAAGAACTATATGACATGGGTGTTGGATGTTGAAATCCACTTGGATGCTATGGGTCTCGGAGACGCCATTAAAGATAGAAATAGTGCATCCACCCAAAACTATGCTAAGGCCTTGATTTTCTTGCGCCATCACCTTAATGAAGGTTTGAAACTGTACGAAGGCCTTGATTTACTTGCGCCATCACCTTGATGAAAGTTTTAAGATTGAATATCTCAACATCAAGGATTCACCCATCTTGTGGAAAGGCTTAAAGAAGAGAGATGACAACATGAAGTTGGTCACTCTGCCACAAGCACGATACGATAAGAATCCAAAAGCAAATAGTTTATAAACTATATATTATCGTTGCGGTGAAAACGGGCACTGGTCAAAGGCTTGCCGTATACCATGACTTTTGGTTGACCTTTATCAAGCATCTCGAAAGAGTAAACGCCCTGAAACGAATTTTGTCTCTGACGACAACTTTGACATCACCCACTTGGATGTGGCAGACTTCTTTGAGCAACCCGAGGGGTAGATAGACCACCTAATCGGTGATGGATCCGTGATGAAAGAAGATGGAGCTATTTGATTTTATTTTACTTGTTTGTATTAGTGAATGAATAAACTAATAGCCATCAGTATTAGCTCGTATTAGTTAGTTCATGACATAATGTTAGTATTAGTTCTTTAGAATGTATCAATATGCTCAAATATCAATAATATTTTTACTTTCCAGTAGAGGTAATCGACTAACCTGAAAAACTAGTCGGTTATCTCATATTTCGCATAAAAACTGCAAAACAATCGATTGTCAATGATCAACAATCGATTGTCTTTAAAACAGTGTGATCTGGAATTTTTCAAAAACAGTCAACAATCGATTGTCTATGTTTAACAATCGATTGTCTTTAAAACAGTGTGATCTGGAATTTTTCAAAAACAGTTAACAATCGATTGTCTATGTTTAACAATCGATTGTCTTAAAACAGTGTGATCTGGAATTTTTCAAAAACAGTCAACAATCGATTGTCTATGTCTAACAATCGATTGTCGTTAGACAGTGCAATCTGGAATTTTTCAAAGTAACCAACAATCGATTGTCTATGTCTAACAATCGATTGTCTTAAGACCGTGATCTGAAGTTTTTCAAAAATAGCAAATAATCGATTGTCTATGTTTAACAATCGATTGTCAATGTTCAACAATCGATTGTGTGTGTTTAACAATCGATTGTTTTATGAAAGTGCTTAAACTGAAATTTTCAAACTGCATAGTAATCGATTATGGAAAACATATAATCGACTATCTGATTTATTTAGTCAACTGACATCAGCAGATTTTGAAAATATTATGTGACACAAACGAATTGAAGTTGTTTATTCTCATGTTCGTATATTTTCTTTTGTATGTCAAACCATGGGAAGTAAATTGATTGAAGGCTCCGGAAGAGCAATTGTAACTCTGCCCAAAGGCACGACGTTTATCTTAGAGAATGCAATATTCTCCTCCAAGTCTAAGAAGAACTTGTTGAGTTTTAATGATATCAATCGCAATGTTCTCCTCCAAGTCTAAAAGGAACTTGTTGAGTTTTAAAGATATCATTCAAAATGGATATCATATTGAGATAATAGATGAGAATAATCTTGAATTCTTCATGAAAACGAGGCTGCCCATTTCGGTTTGGGTTCATGCCATTTTGCATGCAGCAATACTAGTTCGTCGGCTGCCCACTTCGGTTTGGGGTCACGCCATTTTGCATAAAGCAATGCTAGTTCGTCTCTGACTGACGAATTGACACAAATATTCCCCGTTGCAATTGGTTTTGGGTCATGGACCCAATATATCCCATTTAAGAATCTTTGGATGAGCAGTATATGTGCCTGTAGCACCGCCATCCCGCACCAAAATGGGTCTGCAAAGAATGTTAGGAATATATGTTGAGGTTGAATCGCCCTCCATTATTCGCTACCTCGAAACATTGACAGGAGATTTGTTCACTGCACTATTTGCAGACTGTCAATTTGATGAGACACTTTTCCCAAAATTAGGGGGAGAAGTCGGTGAAACCAAATGGGAAATTTTGTGGAAAAATGCATCATTATCTCATCTTGATCCACATACCTCTATTTGAAAGAAAGAGGTATAAAAGATTATCCATTTGCAAAGAATAGCAAATCAAATGCCTGACGCATTTACGGACTTGAAGAGGATAACGAAATCCCACATTCCTGCGGAAAATGTTCCGATCCGTATTGAAATCCCTATTGGACAATCATCTAGTGTCATATCCAATGAGTCAAATGCACGCCTGAAGCGTGGCAGACCATTAGGTTCCAAAGATCGAAATCCTAGAAAAAGGAAAAAGAACGATCTAAATGACACTATGAAAGAATCACATGAGGACGCTCATGATTTGATTAATTCCGAGATTCACGAAGAATCTATTAAGCTTGAGAGCTCTCGAAGAGCCAATTATTACTATGTTGGAGAAACACAATTGAGTATTGTGCTGTAGTAAGTCTCAAAGAAACTTATTCAATTTCCAAAGTACACGCGAAAGCGATTGATTATATTGAGACTATAAATAAAGGAAGGCTTTGATTCTCCTATTACTACAACTTGTAGCGGGGTAATTTGTATATGAAAAGCTACCCGCTTTGTTCTCCAGTTTGTACTACACAAACGAAAGAATGCCACAATAAAGTGGATATCTATTGGTATAAAACCCATGTCATAATAAACCCGAAGTTTATTGATAAGTGCACATGTCATGGTGTAAATTTGAAGTTTACCAATATTGATAATTTATTCAGTTGACATTCGTGTTAGCCATCTCATTTTAAGTATGATGTGCAAATTCACACAGGTGAATATCAAAGAACTAGAAAGTTCTTTACGAATTCTCTTGTATCACTTGTTCTCATTAATGAACTGACCAACTAAAGAGTTCGGGTTGAAGCCCATAAATTCTGGAAATATCAAAGGTGAATATGGGCCCATTCACCTGCCATGTATACCACATATGATACATCTATGATATGGTTACATGCGCAATTGTTATTAACCCGCAGCCTGGCCGGTGCTTGCGAGGTAAATTGCTCAGTAATCTAACTTCGAGCATAATTTCCAGATTTTCTACTCAAGATAGTTCGTCTTGATAAGTTGGTTTATATCAAAGTTGGTTTAGCAAGATAATTATTGAGTGCTTCCACTTAATAGCTAAACTGTTTCTTATGAGAACAAAGTTATATATATCAGTTTGATATACGTTGTATACGAGAGTATATTATATTCTCCCCTCACAAGTGGTTCAGGGTCAGGAACCAAATAATTTCATCTTATTATTAATGTGCTGTGTATATTGACATGATAATGCACAAAGATGATTTTCCAAAGTTGAGGAAACAAGTTAGCTTTACTAACATGAGGGGGAGATATGATAAACACTTGAGAAAATGTTACATGGGATGAATTCTCATTTGTATATGTATATCCCCGAATATCATGATATGAACCTGAAGTTCATAAAAGGGATAATTCAAATTGCAACATATTGCAAAGCATGCTTTACGCATTTACTGACCCAAAGAAAGTAACTAAATGGAAGAGATACAATTCAAGAAGAATTGATTCCATATGAAAGACATGTAGCTTTGAACCTATAGTTCATATGCTTGAAAGTATAAAGGCAAAGGTATGTATAGTCAATTTTCGATATCTTATTTGTTTAGCATGACATGAAAACTTGATATGCAGCTAAAGTCTATTATGCGACTTATATGACTTAACTTGAAAGATTTAAGTTGCTTGAAGCATATGCAATTCTTGGTCCTGAAGTACCGCATCCTAAGTACAATTTGTGTACATATGAATCTTGCTATAACTATAAGCATGATGGCATTGAGAATGCATCTATAGAGATATTGAAGAGTTATTCCACGACATTATATGAAGATGTTCATATCTATCAAGAATGATGATTTCAAGGTGCGGAATATTTATTCAAGTCAATATGGTTGATTTGTCAAACGTCTACCAAAGATCGTTTTGAAGATGATGCACAAGATTGGAATGCAAATGCTCAAGGATATAAATTGATGTACTCATTAGGGGGAGTTAATGCGCGTTGCACTCTTTTTCCCTTACAAGGTTTGTCCCACTGGGTTTTCCTTGCAAGGTTTTTAACGAGGCAACCAATAGGCGCATATTCAAACATGTGTACTCTTTTTCCTTTCTTTAATTTTTCCCAATGGGTTTTGGTTTTAAGGTTTTATGAGGCACATTATTGAATAGACATTCAGGGGGAGTGTTATAAAATAGAAGTCTATTTAGAGTGAATGTCTAAGAGTTTTAGCTTGAAGCTAAGTCATTCCTCTTCCTATAAATAGAGAGGTCTTACCCCGTTGTAAATCACCCCAAGTATTAATAAGAATACTTCTCTCTCCCCATATTCTCTCTCTATATTGTTCTTATTCTCCCCATATTCTCTCTCTATATTGTTCTTATTCTAGCATTATTGTTCTTGTCTTTATATTATTTCATAACAGTTTTTATCTTTTTATTTTTATTTTTTATAGATAAAACCCTAAAACCCTAGAAGCTGTTTCTTCTAGATTCTTCTTTTCTTCTCTAAATAAGCCCCTTCATCACGTTTCAGCTCTCTTCTGTCTTTTTTCTCGTTCTTTCTCTTTCACACTCTGCAAATTCTCATAGTTCCCACTATGTATCGTTTTGCAGCTAAACTTGCTTCTAAAGCCAGGTATTTCCCTCAAAATCTAGTTTAATTTTTCAACCAAGTCTGTACATTGTGTTAGTTGTTTTTTTTTTCTGTGTATTATTTGTATTCAAATTATGTAATCCTGATTTGAACGAATGTCTTTTTTGTTGTTGTTTGTACAGTGTTGCCAGAAACAGCAGCCACCAGGTATTTTTTGCTACTTTTAGCATTTTTAGTAGATCAGAATAATTTAATTTGAGTGTATTTGGTAAAAAGTAGAAAATGTTTTCTAGTTTTTTGGTTATGAAAACATTTTCCGTCATATGTCATTTTGTTGTACAAAATTTTGCAGCTCAATTACTTCGTATCACTTATTTCAATCAGCAGTTAAGCATTGTCTTAATATGATTTAAGTGTGTAACTAAATTTTTTACACCATTAGTGTAGTTTAACTACCAATCATCAATGCTATTAAATATGGTTATTTGCAAATCAACTTTTTAAGTGACCTGATTGTGTAAATACTTTTTACACCGTCGGTGTGCATTGAACTAAAAGTCAAATAATAAGAAGTATGTCGAAAACGTTGTACTTGTGTTATCATATGTAGCTGAACATTTGAAACTAAAATGATTATGATGCAGGTGGGTAGTAGGTTGAATTGGAGCAGAAATTATGCAGCCAAGGACGTTAAATTTGGAGTTGAAGCTCGGGGCTTGATGCTTCAGGGCGTTGAGCAGCTTGCTGATGCAGTTAAAGTCACCATGGGTCCAAAGGTAATTGAAGTTACAATATTAGCTGTGCTCATGCTGAAATTCTGAACATTAAGTTCAAATACTTATTGTTAGTGAATTAGATATTGTATTGTCTACATGTGTACATTCACACATTTTACCGTTCTGATTTGTGTTGTGACGAGAGAATGTGATATTTTTTTGGGGGTTGGTAACTTGTTGGATTGTGATGCTTTAACTATGAACAAGTTTGTGGATGGAAGTGTTCAATTCATTGGAAAATCGAAATAGTGAATGCGTGATACCATGGACATTTAGCATTTGACCATATTGAGATGTTACAATTTACATGCTTAATAGAGTGATATAGGGAGTGGCTTAGAGTGACTTGCCTCCTAGAAAAGAAGCTTAGTGGGATTGTCTTAACTAAAAATATTATCATGTTTACTCTTTTTCCCCAAGTATTTTATAATTGAGCTGTTGTAAAGCTTAACTGCTCCCCAAGTATTTTATAATCGAGCTGTTGTAAAGCTTAACTGTCTGAGTGGTGCAACTGGATGATTTTTTTTCTAACTTGTTCCATTTCCATTAAAAGTGAAATGTGTTACTGTTATTTTTCTTTCCTCATTCCTACCGTTTGAGCTTGGAGGATTACTGGCAAGCAAGATTTCTATATTTGATTTTGCTGGGAATAGATTCATTAGGTGCAACTAATGTTGTATGTTTATTATGAAGGGTCGTAATGTGGTGATTGAACAAAGTTGGGGCGCTCCCAAGGTAACAAAAGATGGTGTGACTGTTGCAAAAAGCATCGAATTCATGGACAAAATAAAAAATGTTGGTGCCAGCCTTGTAAAACAGGTTGCCAATGCTACTAATGATGTTGCTGGTGATGGTAAGATTTTAGATATACTGTTTCTTTCCCAGTGTCTTCATATGTGCCTAGTTCGCATGTTGGAGTTCTAAAAATCTTTTACATGTCAGTTAGAGTTTAACTTTAGCTTTGTCTTTCAGGTACCACTTGTGCAACTGTCCTCACCCGAGCAATATTTGCTGAAGGGTGCAAGTCTGTTGCAGCTGGTATGAATGCAATGGACCTTAGACGGGGTATCACAATGGCTGTGGATGCTGTTGTAACAAACCTGAAAAGCAGAGCACGGATGATAAGCACATCCGAGGAGATTGCCCAGGTATCTTTGCTGCTAGCGTTAAACTTTATCAAGTACAGTCCAAATGGCATGCCTTTTTGTTGTACTTAAACATCCAACATTTTGGAGCAGCAATCCCTTCAACTCCCTAGCACTTGCCCCCCCCTCCCCCGGGGGGAGGGGGGAAGGAATTCATTTATGGAAGTGATCAATATTCTACCGCAGTGGTCAGCACTGTATTATTTCCGCTAGGATTCTGATATTGCCAGAATCAAGCAGAGGGGGTAAAAGCAGAATCTAACTTGCTCTTCGGTGCAAGTAAAATTTCAAAACACTAATTTTCTGGATAACTGAACGAGATAACAATTTTCTGTTGTAGAGTGTCGCAGCTGCACTATTTCCAATAAGATTATGATAGTATGGCATTTTGATAGGTTGGGACAATCTCTGCAAATGGAGAAAGAGAAATTGGTGAGCTAATTGCAAAGGCTATGGAGAAAGTAGGCAAGGAAGGTGTCATCACTATTCAAGTAAGTAATTTTCATATTTTGTTTTGTGTGTAACACACAATATTTTTGCCATGATGGTCTGAACGTTTCCTTGAATTTCTGGTCTGCGAAATCTTAATTTCCTTATTGCCTTGTTGGATGTATCTGAGAGAAGAGAAGATGTAGAGATACTGTGATTTTATTCATTTGAGTTGGTAATAGCAAACAATTGTGCAAGAACCCTGCCATTTGGAACTCTGGCAGTCTTTTTGTTAGTCATATAAGAATATTGTGTAATTCTTTACTTTGTGGTAACTGAGTTGGAAACATACGGAATCGTGTTGTAAAGATGTGAACACTAATCAATTCTAGTATCATGCAGGACGGAAAGACATTATTTAATGAGTTGGAAGTTGTTGAGGGGATGAAGCTGGACAGGGGCTACATATCTCCATACTTTATCACGAATGAGAAGAATCAGAAATGTGTATGTCTTCATTATTAATTTAGCTGCATGATTGCTTTGGCAATATTACATATTTTACAGCCAGCCTCTTTTTCATTTGAACTCAACAATTCTGATGCCCGACAGGAGCTGGATGACCCACTTATTCTTATTCACGAGAAAAAAATCTCAAGCATAAATGCTATTGTGAAAGTGTTAGAATTGGCTTTGAAGGTAGTTTTTCTTCTGACATTCTTAATTCGAGTTTCAACTTTGATTTTTAGAGCTGTTTCTTATTCTTACTTCATATGTTCAGAGACAAAGGCCCCTCTTAATTGTGTCCGAAGATGTGGAGGGTGAAATACTTGCTACACTTATTCTGAACAAGCTTCGTGCTGGAATCAAGGTAATATGCTGCTTGAGGAAAAAAATATGTTTACTTTTTTGAGGTCAGTGTAATACTTCGTTCGGCTAATTATATTGGCAAATGTTACAGGTTTGCGCCATCAAAGCTCCAGGATTTGGTGAAAACAGGAAGGCTAATTTGCAAGATCTTGCTGCTTTAACTGGAGGCCAGGTAAGCAACTGTCTTAGTACGCTCCTGTATAAGATATTTGCTATTGTTCTTATGTAACCAACATTTCTTACCTCTGCATGATAGGTCATAACTGAAGAACTTGGATTGAATCTTGAGAATGTGGAGTTGGACATGCTGGGAAAATGTAAAAAGGTACATTTGATAATGTCACTGTAGTATGGATTTGATTGCTGCTGAACAACATTTCTCTGTCTTTCCTAGTCTCACGGCATTTCGTTTTTTAGGTGACTATCTCCAAGGATGACACCGTCGTTCTTGATGGTGCTGGTGAGAAGAAGGCCATTGAGGAGAGATGTGAACAGGTTTTTTTATCTGCACCAATATTATCAGTTCAAGCGCCATATTATCCAATGGTGTGCGGGGTTGAACATATGTTGTGCTCTTTGTATTGACAGATCAGATCAGCAATTGAACTGAGCACATCTGATTATGACAAGGAGAAATTGCAGGAAAGACTAGCTAAGCTTTCAGGTGGTGTTGCAGTATTGAAGGTATTCAATTTAATTGCAGTCTGTATTCTTTCAGAACCTAAATATACAGAAACTTTTAGAAAAGATCCCAACTTATCTAATATGCCAATTCTAGAAGGTATATTGATTTTGAGTTGGTGCAGAAACTTTTAGAAAAGATCCCAACTTATCTAATATGCCAATTCTAGAAGGTATATTGATTTTGAGTTGGTGTGGGTCTGCCAGGTCGGAGGAGCTAGTGAACTTGAGGTTGGTGAGAAGAAAGACAGATTTACAGATGCTTTGAATGCCACAAAGGCTGCTGTAGAGGAAGGAATTGTTCCAGGTTATTACATGTTCATGTCTCTTCATACCTGGTCCAACTCACCGAGAGCCTACTAGTTGGAGACTGCTAATCTTGATCTTGTTGTGCAGGTGGTGGTGTTGCACTTCTTTATGCATCAAAAGAATTGGATAACTTGCCAACAGCCAACTTTGACCAGAAGATTGGTGTTCAAATTATTCAGAATGCTCTGAAGGTCTGCAATTTTTACATTCCTCGCTATCGCATTTGCAGAGTAGTTGTCAAGCCATAATTAGCTGACTGGTTATGCTTTGGAATGAATTTGTATTTGATAGGCTGATATGTCTGAACTTTCTAATTGCAGACACCAGTACATACAATTGCCTCTAATGCCGGGGTGGAGGGTGCTGTAGTGGTTGGTAAACTGTTGGAGCAGGATGACCCTGATCTTGGATATGATGCGGCAAAAGGTTCAGATCCTTCTATTTCCTAAAATTAGAGTTAAAATTGGTGGCATGTCAATGCATACGGAAGAAAAAAATCGATTAATCTTTACTTTCGTCTCTGCAACAGGTGAATATGTTGATATGGTAAAATCAGGGATCATTGACCCTTTGAAAGTAATTAGGACTGCCCTAGTTGATGCCGCTAGGTGAGCGCATACTCTTTTATATTTTCTTCGCCCAGCATATTTCTTTCCTTGGCAATCTTACTATGGATTTAACTTATATCCACGGACTGACTTATACACTATTAGTGCAACTTAATCTGTTGTATCATCGTCAAGTGAAAAGAAATTAAGGCTTATGCTTTTACTTTTTTTGTTTGCGTGTAGTGTATCATCTCTATTGACTACAACTGAAGCTGTTGTTGTTGAGCTTCCCAAGGAGGAGACGCCATCTCCACCTATGCCTGGTGGTGGTATGGGCTACTAATGCACTAGCAAAGAACAGTGATTCAAGTGCCTGACATACAATTTAGCACACAGAATAAGAAACTTAAAGGTTGTCTGATGAATTCTTACAGTAGCGATGGTACCTCAATTGTAACAATAGCAAGAGATGACTGTGAATTCATGTTTTGTAGGTTGATAATTTGTAATATTCGTAAGACAGTTCGGCATCCTCATCTTTTTTGTCTACGAAAATTGTTATACTCAGTGACAGTTGAATTCTATGAATTTTTGAAGGAGCCACCCGAACCAACCTTCCTTTCTTAGTTAATATAAACAAAAACAAACAAAAGAAACTGTTAAAAATAATTATTAATACTGCAAAGTCATGGTTTCCTATTATTGACAGAAACAAAATCTTTCAGTATACAAAGGAGCATACGCAATTTAGTAAGGTTCTGTTGTACGTAGGAATAATTAATCTTGGGACTTAGTTTAAAAGACTTATGGTAGAAAATTGTGGTATAGTCAATTGCGAGATAGTAATGTTTTTTTATTCCCATGGAAAGACAAACTAACTAATTCCAAAATAATTAATTCTAGAATAACTTCTAACCAAACGACTTCCAACAACTTAACCACATTTTATTATCACGACTCCATTTTTCTACATTTCTGATCACTTCTCTTTAAAAAGTGCATCGCACTGCCAATAAAAGAAACATCTTGACTCGATAACACACATCAACAAGAAGAAAAATATCAATGTCAAGGCAATCATCACCCTCCCATTTTGCAGTTCCATATGCAGCTTGCAGCCTGTGTAGCAGCAGTTGATCCATAGACCTGGTGAACCAATCCTGGAATTATACATGCATGATATTCTCAGCAGCAACAACCCCGACAGCCAGGCCAATCACCGGCTTGTTAGTCAACATCTACAGCGGCCAAGTACCCTTCACAAAACCTCTTGGTTTCAGACCTCCAAAGCATGGTGTAGCCATTCGTAATGCCGATGGAGCAATTCCAACAGTCAACGGTGTTCCACTAGGAACAGGATTAGCAGGCACATATTTTGCTGGTGGAAACAAGAACGGCCAAACTGTGACCATGGGTGGAGCCAGAAACCCTTCATACAAAAATTAGGCCAAAGTTAATTTTTATGTATATATAGTAGATGTTGAATCCCAATAACTTCTTTGTATGGTTTGAATTCCTTACTGAAATTTCTGGCTCCGCCACTATTTGTGACTATCCAACTAGGCCCTGATGGCCTAGGACTATCATTGTTATTGGTGATATCTTGACCTCTTCCCCTGAGCTGGCCACACAAATCCTTGGCAAAACACAAGTCCAGCTTAGGAAGGAGGAGAATACGACGACACCCGTAACTTCATTGGTGTGTACAGGATAGGAAGCAACATATCCTGGTTTTCAGTTACTGGAGGCACTGGCAAGTTTAAGAATGCTTGTGGCATTGCAGAGCTTGTTCACTCATACCAGCTGGTCAGCATGTCACAGATGGTGCAGACACTGATTGGGATCACTGTTCACCTTATTTACTGAAGTTTCTCTGTGAATCTTTAAGAAAATTGAGGCAAAGACAAAAATAACAACAATAACCCAGTAGAATCCCACTAATGAGGTCTGGGTATGGTGGAGTGTACGCAGACCTTACCCTGCCCTCGGCTCAATAGACGAGACAAAATTGAGGCAAAGAGAGCTACTGAAATCTCCTTAGACCCTATAATTGAGGCAAAGAGAACTACTGAAATCTCCTTAGACCCTATAATTGAGGCAAAGAGAGCTACTGAAATCTCCTTAGACCCTATAATTCTCCCTCGCCCCTATAATTCTCCCTCGACGAATGCCTCTTTTCTCTTGTATGAATTCAACAACAAACAAGTGAGAGAAGCAAGATTCCAAGCTACAAGCGACTATGTCTGGTTAAGCCACATTGGTAATCCATAATAATCTAATACCACTTTCAACATGAATAGAAAAAATTTCTTTTGTCTGCTTTTTCTAAACCCATTCTTTTATTAAGGGTTAAAGAATGTAAAAAACCTACCAAGTAAACTAACATGAGTTGACTATTCGACATTTACCTGATGCTATAGAAGACCACATATGGTCTAATGAGCAATGCCAGAGTCATTGCTCCTCTAAGCATTATAAGCAGCTGATTCTTACTCGGCCAAGTGCAGTAGCTTCATCAAGTCCATATAATGAATCGATCAATGACGTCCGCAGTGAAGCTGGACCTCTAGCCATGTCCATCCCTATCTCACTAGCGACACCAAAGATAGCCAATGCAGAAGCTGTCGCTTCAACTGCATGGGATGGATCAACTGCGAGAAAGGCAGCAATGAGGGCAGTGACAGAACAACCAGATGGAGTAATCTTTTGCAACATAGGCACTCCATTATGAACACAAACGACCCTATCACCATCTGTAATATAATCAACAGCTCCAGAAACAGCAACGATGCTACCACTTTGTTGAGCAAGGGATTTTGCTGCTTCAACAGCATCTCCTGAACCGTATACGCTATCCACACCCTTAAATCAATCAAATGGACAGAGATTATCAAATGGACAGAGATTAGAAGCTATATGCACACGAATTGAAATTTGGTCGCTTAATAAGAAACAGAATAGGAACGCAAAGGAAAATTGTAATACAGTAACGACGTGTTCTTAGTTCTCACAAACAAATCATTGCTTACAAAAAATAGTTATCTCCCATTCAACTTCTTTAACTATGAGCATACAGTTCTAAATCATACAAAAAGAGCAACAGAATCAAAGTGTATATCCCTTTTAAGTTTATGGACAATGGTAGCAAAGTTTGTCCTTAAGCAGACAGAATCAAACTACATGAATAGTTCATCAGATCCCTTGCTCTTCATTAAATGATTGCATTTTCTGTATATTAACCTGTGTATAACTAGCAATATTAACATATTATTACTAAAATCATTAAACCATCTAACAATTAACCCACTCGGCAGACCAGTTTACAACAACAACAACAACAACAACTACCCAGTATATTCCCACCAGGTGGGGTCTGGGGATGGTAATATGTAGACGAGCCTTACCCTTACCCGAAAGGGCAGAGAGGCTGTTTCCAATCGACCCTCGGCGACGGCAGACCAGTTTCTTTTCCCCAATTCATATATTGAACTTTGGTCAGCTATCTAGACTACCACTCTGCCAACCAGATAAAGGACCCATTTTGGCTTGATTGTCATCAAATGGGCAACTCAGAAGGTAGATATTCAATAACAACAACTATGTCTCAATTCCAAATCATTTGGAGTCAATTATATGAATCCTTATTATCCATTTGGACCCGTTTCATTCCAATATTCAATAATTTAGTATTCTTAAATGTTGTAGAGGTTGTCTACATTTTCTACTAGCAATTAACATATATGTCTCTTCGGGGGCGTATGTAGCAATTTTTATAAGCGGTGACAAAATTTATAAAAGAACGAGAATAATAACTTTAGTTATCATATTTTTGAACAAAAAATAGTCTTAATCTAGTGGTTTTGTTGAGTTTTAAGCTAGAAAAGGACCGAGTTTAATGCTACACCTTTGACCTCTTGGAGCAAAATCAAGCACATAACCAACACATCAAGAGACAATTTTTATCAAATAATGTCATTTATTTCTATTTATCTATTTTCTGACAGTATTAATACATATGCTTGGTAAAATTTTCTAACGAAGTGGTGTCGCGTGACACCGCTTCGCTAAAGGTACATCCACCCCTGTGTCTCTTAACAGACTAAACTAAAAAGAACTCCTAGTAAACATTGGGCATAATAATGTAAGCATACCATCAATGATAATATTGATATTCCATACTCCATTCGTTCCAGTTTATGTGCAGAGGCAGATCCAGGATTTCAAGCTTATGGGTTCGTGATTCTAATCGTTTTAAGTTACTGGGTTCTAAATTAATAATTTATACATATTAAATGAATTTTTTAAGACAAATACAGGGTTTGAACCAAAGCTACTGGGTTGACCGAACCCGCTGGCGGCACTCTAGCTCCGCCCCTGCTTATGTGACTATTTTTTTTAACTAATTAGTTCCAAAAAGAATGACACATTTATATATTTGAATATTTTTTAACAGTAAACTTTTCACTTTTTACCATTACTAAAAAGCTTTTATAATCACAAATGTTTCAAAATCATTTTATCCTTAAACTTCTCAAGTCTACTGTATCATATAAATTGGATATAGAGTATATAGTATGCAAAAACAGCTGATACAAAATATTGTATACTTCTTCCATCCTAACTTATGCGACGCTGTTTCCTTTTTAGTTTGTCTTAAAATAATATCACCTTTCCATATTTAGAAACAATTCAACTTCCAAAATTTCATTTTATCTAGACCATAAATTTAAAAGTATTTTTTTTCTTAAATTTTGTGTGGAGTTAAAAACGGTACTACATAAATTGGACAGGAGGAAGTATATACTGTTATCTTACCTTGGAATTAGAGTCAACAGAACTTTTGAAAAGAGCAAGAATCTCAGATCCATTCCCTCTAACAACACTAGGCCTTAAATTCATCATCTCCAAACACGCCTTTAACCAGAAACTTGTTCCACCAGCAGCAACAGGATCAAGCACCCAAGGCTTCTTACACTGGTTAGCAACTTCTGCAGCCAACTTCATACCCGGTAACCAGTCAGGTGTGAGTGTTCCCATATTTATGCAAACTCCGAGGGTTTTTGGTGTAAATTCCGGAATTTCATCAACTGAATGAATCATTGCCGGCGATGCGCCGGCGGATAATAAAGTGTTGGCCATGAAATCCATTGAAACGAAGTTTGTTATGCATTGAATTAATGGCGATTTTGAACGAACTAATTCGAAGTGGGCCCATGTGGGGCCTACTGTAAATTGGAACCTTCAACTCCTTTTGGGGGTTCATTGGTTTTGATTTTGTCTTCTGCCATGGATGTATTTCGCTAAGAAAATAGAGTTTTGAGCTGTGTGTCAATTTGGGGAGCTGATATGATAATTAAATTGGAGTGGAAGGATTCCACGTTGTTAATTACAAAAAACTTTTAATGCTAAAATTTCAAGAAAATGATAAATAGGCAAGTTGAGAAAAATAGGCAAATTGAGAAATTGAACAATTTTGGTCTTTTAAGTTATAAAATGAGTATTTTTTATTTGTCTTAGTTTTAAATTTAAGAGGAATTGGAAAACAAAAAACTAATGTATTTGAAGCAGAAGCGGATCCAGGATTTGAATATTATGGATTTATTCTCTAAGTCTTTTAATATTAAACTTGTTTGGCTAAAAGTTATTCGTACACTTAAATAGCTCTAAAACAATCAAAAAATGATATGAGTTAATCGGAATCAAGGGTAATGTGATCTAAAGAATATAGAATGATTAAGATTTGTTATTATAAGGTAACTGAATCGGGATACATGAACAATAAGATATGTAGTATGCTTTTTACACAAGAGGAGAGAGAGAGAGAAAATTAGAGAGAATTAGATATAGATAGAGTTGTATATTTTCAATAATGAAAGACACATCAATCTTTACAAAGGGAAGGTCCCCTTTATATAATAAGGGACCTTCCTCGAAGTAATACAAAGAAAGTACAAGGGTTGGTGGCCTCGGTATACGAATGTCATAATTTGATGTGACGTTGTAGCAAGTCATGTCACTCGGTCTGTTTATTGACTGAGGCCGGCCTTGCTTGAGTTGATCATAATGAGGCCGCTTCATCGAGGACGTTTGTAGATGGTATATGGGCGTTGGAAACCAAATTTGCCCAATATAGATAGTCCCTCCGTCTATTGGGGACGTGGTCGAGAGGCGTCTCCAAAGGACGGACATTCACGCTCGACACCCATGGAAATTTTGTTGTTCCTGTTGATACCCCTGTAAGAGGCGTGCTCCTTTGTGACGAGGCCGAGCCGTTGACTTATTACTCCCTTTTCGGAGTTCCTTTTTTAGGATGACGTCATCGATCGCGTGCGTGATCATTACCTCTGCTTCCGAGGCGGTTCAGGTTGTGACGTGACATTTGGGTTTCCTGTGCCGGTTTTTTAATCACGCCCTTTCAATTTCTGTGCACCTTTTCTTATAAATAGAGGAAGAGTTGAACCAGATTCATCTTTTGAACCTTTTCTGAGAGTATTTTCCCTATCTTCTTCTAGCGCCTGCTGTTCTTTCTTCTATGAGATTTTCGTTTTCAGGAATACCTGCAGTACCTTTTTCCTATAACATTCACTATGGCTAAACGTCGATATGACGATACTAGGACCAAGGATGTTGCTTCCACTAGGGCCTCGTCATCTTCGGACGGCGAGGAGGCCGAGGAAGTTTTCGTTCCGTTATCAACGGCCAACATTCTTCCACGCGATATGAGCAAAATGAGTGACTTTCAAAATAAGTGTAAACTCCCTCCTTGGGAGCATAGTGAGTTGATGTTGTCCCACCTGGCCTCTCTCACGAAGTCGTGCAATATTCCCGATCATGTTGACATGGTCCCTGCGGGGCTAGACCATGCCAATGTGCCAAAGACTGGGTACGCCTTCCTAATTGGATACACCCTTTTGATTTATCCCTTGGCGGAAGAGTTGTGTCACTGGTTCGGGGCATGCTCGACCCAACTTACCACGTACACCTTGAAGGTGTGCAAGGTATTATCCATCTATGCAGCGAAGGCCAGGAAAGAGGCGACCGTTCATCACCTTCTGCAAATGTTCAATGCGGTTTTTACGAGATGTTCGATGCTCCAATTGAGGAGTTGGGGCAAGAAAAGCTTCGTGTCGCAGGTGGACGACAAGACCAACCGCAAATTCTGGACGAGATTTTTCTACGTGCGTACCGAGCACCTTGTGTCCGACCCTGAAGGGTTTCCAGAGGTGTGGAACGATGCATGTATGTATCAATGCACGTAGCTTTTACTACGGCGACCTCACCTTGCTGGTTTTCTCCGTTGAAAATTTCCTTTTATTTTTATGCAGTGATCAGCATTCGGACCACCTCCTGACGGAGACCAATGTAGTCCTCCGTTCTGTGTCCCCATTCTTGGTGGAACTCGCACAGGGCGTTTGACTTTATGGTGGCGGGGTCGGACTTCATCTTTGCTGGCCATTGTACTTTGTTGCCCAGCTTCTCTAGTGCATACACTACCTATGAAGGAGATACACAAAAGTTATGTCCAGATAATGAAGGGGGCATACCTCTGTCGTTCCTTAGTGGAGCGACATGTTGTTGCAAGACATTTGCATGCCTCGGCGGTGGCGGGTGCGAGGACCTAATGTATGGTTGGTGTCTTTCCCTGTTGAGGTGTGGGATTTGCTCCCGCCGTCCCTCGTTGCGTCGGTCCATTCGGATTTCTGGGTGCAGCGTTGTCAACCTTCGGGTTGGGCCGTTAAGGTCGTCATCATCCCCACGTACCTCGGCGCAATAGGCGTTGTGTATTTCTTCCCAGGTGGTGGAGGGATATTTCAGAATATGGCTGAGTAGCTTCTTGGTCGCCCTCGAGCCATCTCTGCTGAGCCCGTTCTTAAAGGCCACAACCGCCATGCCTTCGGATACGTTCGGTAGGCTCATTCTGACCCTGTTGAATCTGGCTAGGAACTCCCTGAGTCCTTCTCCTGGGGTCTGACGTACAGCAAAAATGTCGTTGACCCGTGCTTCCGCCTTCCTTGCCCCTGCATGGGAAGTGGCGAATTTATCCGCCATCTCCTCAAATGTTGAGATGCTTTTGGCCGGTAGCTGTGAGTACCATGTGAGGGCCCTTCCTGTCAGTGTCTCACCGAACTTCTTCAGAAGTACGGATGGTACTTGTTCTTTTGATAAGTCATTGCCTTTGACGGTTGTGACATAGTGGATCAGGTGGTCCTCGGGATCGGTGGTCCCGTCATATACTTTCAAGTAGGGGCATTTTGAAGGTTTTCGAGATGGGGTATGGCGCGGCTCCTTCCGTGTAGGGTTGTTCAACAAACCTCCCCATGTCTCACTTTGGCAACAACTTAGGCTCGCCTAGGATTTTATCCACCCTTTCTTCGTGTTCCTTCATCTGGTCGCGGAGCGACCTATTCTCCTTTTCCATTTCTTCCATCATTTTGAGGATGACCCTGAGTGTACCGTCGTTAGCTTGGACATCGACGGGTACGTAGTTTGTTCTTGTGACCTCGAGCTCATCCTCGGTTGCGATATGATCTGTTGCTGGGGTGCATCTATCATTTTGAGGCGAGTTTTTAGCTAGACTACTCATAGTGTTTGTCAGCCACTCTTCTTGTAACTTTTTTATCTCCGGGGGCTCTTCCTTAGTTATAGATGTTGAAGCTTCTCTTCTCGCGGTACCACCAGGTCTTCTCACGAGGAAGGTAGGATTTCCCCGCCTATCAAGGTACTGGGGGTTGTCTGTAGGGCATCTCCTTCAGCAGCCGCGTTGAGAGTGCCCGTGAGATCTGTTCTAACCTCCAAGATAGCTTTCGTTCTTGCATTGTTCTCAGCCATTTTAGGTCGTAGATTGGTTTTTTTTTTGAAGGATCTCTAAAAACAAACTACTGCTTTGATTCTCGAAATCCCCACAGACGGCGCCAAATTGTTTGGCTAAATGTTATTCGTACACTTAAATAGCTCTAAAATAATAAAAAAATGATATGGGTTGATCGAAATCAAGGGTAATGTGATCTAGAGAATATAGAGTGATCAAGATTTATGATTATAAGGTAACTGAATCGAGATACAAGAATAATAAGATATGTAGTATGTTTTTTACATGAGAGAGAGAGAGAGAGAGAGAGAGAGAGAGAGAGAGAGAGAGAGAGAGAGTTAGAGAGAATTAGATAGAGAGAGTTGTATATTTTCAATAATGAAATACACATCAATCTTTACAAAGGGAAGGTCCCCCTTTATATACTAAGGAACATTCCTCGAAATAATACAAAGAAAGTACAAGGGTTGGTGGCCTCGGTATACGAGTGTCAGAGTTTAATGTGACATTGTAGCAAGTCATGTCACTCGATCCGTTTATTGACTGAGGCCGGCCTTGCTTGAGTTGACTATAATGAGGCCGCTTTCTTCATCGAGGACGTTTATAGATGGTATATGGGCGTTGGAAACCAAATTTTCCCAATACAAAACCCATTGTATTTTTAAAGTTATGGCCCGTTCGTTAAAATTTTAATGGATTTTTATACGTAAATTATGTTTCGCGTTAAAAGTATTGGGTTTAGATGAATCCGGTACCATAAGCCTAGATATGCCCCTGATTTGAAGGCGTAGTTTTTGCTACTACCAGCAAGATGACGGTGATCGTCGCGCCCTCCTACTCATCAGGACCTGGCAATCGCCCCAACAGTCGGGTATAGGTCGCACGCTTAAGCACTATTTATTTTGGAGGCTAGTTGATTTGACAGGTAAGTTGTTACATACTCCTTAACGAATTTCGACTTTCATGACAATCGTTCTGCTGTCTTAATCAACCAACACCAGTCAGCGCTTAGTTTGGCACCATAATCCGGTTTCTGATTCATCCCGAAAAAAAAAGAGTGCAGTTTTTGCTATGGTTCTACCTTTGGTATTTGGTGCAGTTTTTGAACTATAATTTCTGCTATTTTTTTGTCTACGGCGCAATTTTTACTGTTATAATTTTGACAGTACTTCTTGATGTTTTTATTAAATTTTTATTACAATTTTCATTAAATTACTTAAATTTAACCAGCAAATTTTGTTAAATATTTGATAAAAACCAAATAGGTGTACACTTTTAACTAACTCCAAGTACCAAAATGATGACAAACCTACCGTTGAACGTGCGTGAAATTAAAAAATAGCCAAATTTATAAGTGTTGATAGAAAATTAATTACAATTTCATAAGTAATCGAAATTTAGTTATTTTTATATAAAAATAAATATAAACGAAAACACTATTTAAAATTAGAAAAATATTCCAGCATAATATACTGGATTTCCATATAGGTGGCCCAATCTCCAGTATATTATGCTTAAACTTTCCGTGTGTTGGAGTTTCAGCATAATATGTTGGAAGTTCATACACATGTGCACTAATCTCCAGTATATTATGCTGGAACTTTCTGCGTTGCAGCAAAATAAAGTTATTTTTAATGACTTTGCAAATGCTAACTATTTTTCAATTGTCATTCCGAAAACTGATTAGCCCGAGCTATTTTCACCTTAAACATAAATTTTCACATTTGGGCTTTCCCATCTATTTATTGAAAAATTTCTGCATGGACGCTATCCTCTTCGAATCTCACTAGTGGAAAGGTTTGGAGTTATTGTTGTAGTCTTTGTTGGGCTTCACCATCCCATTTACATCCTTTAGTATACACAATAACACAAATAGGCGACCAGATTGTTACAAAACTTAGCTCAAAGTAATAAACAAAAGATAGACAACAAAGTAGAGAGAAAGAGAGAAAAGAATATATTTCTTCCATGTATCCAAGTGTATTACAAAATGAGTTTTCATCCTCTATTTATAGTATAACATAGAGGTATACCAAAAGAATTTCATAAGTATGTCATTAAGTATTTGAGATCATGGAGGAAGATCATGGGTAAATTATGAAGGTATGGGAGTTACAACAATAATGGTGAGAAGTAGTGGGGATTATCTACATAATGGAGAAGAGTAGTGGGAGTAACTTCTTTAGGAGTTATAGACATCCACTACAAAGTATAATATTTCATAACACTCCCCCTTGGATGTCTATAGATAATGTGCCTCGTTAAAACCTTAACTAAAATAAAACCCAATGGGAAAAAAAATTCTAGAAAAGGAAAAAGAGTACACATATCTAACAAAATGCATTTTTGTTGCCTCGTTAAAAATCTTGCAAGGAAAATCCAGTGGGACAAAACCTTGTAACGGAAAAAGAGTACAACACGCATTAACTCCCCCTGAAAGAGCATCAATTCACAGTCTTGAGCCTTCGCATTCCAATCTTGTGCACCATCTTCAATAGATCGTTGGTAGAGATTTGATAAATAAATCAGCCATATTAACTATAATGAATATTTGCACCTTGAAATCATAACTCGTGGTAGATATATAATGCCTTCACAAATATCGTGGAATGGCTCTTCAATATCTCCATAAATGTATCATCGCTATCATATTATCATGCTTATAGTTATAACAAGATACATTTGTGCATAAATTGCACTGAGGAATTGGTACCTCAAGATCAAGAATTATAGATGCTTCAAGCAACTTAAATCCTTTATGGATTGTCATATAAGTTGAGTCATATAAGCCATATTATAGACTTTAGATGCATATCAAGTTTTTATGTCATGCTAGACGCACAAGATATGGAAAACTGATTACACATACCATTGACTTTATACTTTCAAGTATTCGAACTACATGTCCAAAACTATATGTCTTTCATATGGAATCAATTCTACTTGAATTGTATCTCTTCCATTTGGCCAATATTTTTGTTTGTATTCGACAAACTTAAGATCCTCATCGATATTTAGCGCTATCATAGATGTCGTCGACGAACATTTTATATCGGTTCCAGTAAATTTTCATAAAGACATAACATGGAGATCTCTTCATTCATATATTCAGGTACCCGAATCTCTCATGAGATTTTATGAAGTGTTATGTCATGTGATCTTCTAGATCACTTGCCTCCTTATTATGATCACTTTGATCATTTGCTCATCTTCTTTATTAAGAAGTTCTTTTTGAAACCGATTTGTCTATACGCTTTAAGCGTATCAAAGACTTTGTCCTTCTAGGACTTAATATGAGCATTTGCAGTGAGAATATAGTTACTTTCTTTGGTTCAGCAAATGCGTATGGCATGCTTTGCAATATGTTGCAATTGAATTATCTTTTTATGAACTTCAAGTTCATATTATGATATTCGAGGATCTATATATACAAATGATAATTCGTTCCATGTAACTTTTTCTCAAGTGTTTATCATGTCTCCCCCTCATGTTAGAAAAACTAACTTGTTTCCTCAACTCTGGAAAATCATCTTTGTGCATTATCATGTTAATATACACTGCACATCAATAATAATAAGATGAAATTATTTGGTTCCTAACCCTGAACCACTTGTGAGGGGAGAATATAATATACTCTCGTGTATAACGTATATCAAATTGATATATATATAACTTTGTTCTCATAAGCAATAATTTAGCTATTAAGTGGAGGCACTCAATAAATTATTTTGCTAAACCAACTATGATGTAAACCAACTTATCAAGATGAACTATCTTGAATAGAAAATCTGGAAATTATGCTCGAAATTAGATTACTAAGCAAGTTACCTCGCAAGCACCGGCCAGGTTGCAGGGTAATAATAATCGCACATGTAACCATATCATAGATGCATCATATGTGGTATACATGGCAGGTGAATGGGCCCATATTCGCCTTTGATATTTCCAGAATTTATGGGATTCAACCCCAACTTTAGTTGGTCAATTAATTAATGAGAACAAGTACTATAAGAGAATTCGTAAAGAACTTTCTAGTTCTTTAATATTTACCCATGTGAATTCTCTATTATTGTTGCACATCATACTTAAATTGATATGGCTAACCCGAATGCCAATTGAATAAATTATCAATATTGATAAAATTCAGGTTTACATCATGACATGTACAATTATCGATAAACTCTAAGTTTATTATGATATGGGTTTTTATATCAATAATCCACTTTATTGTGGCATTCTTTTGTTTGTATAGTACAAATTGGAGAATAAAGCTGGTAGCTTTTCACATGCATATTATCATGCTACAAGTTGTAGTAATAGAAGATATCAAATCTTTCTTTTATTTATAGTCTCAATATAATCAATCGCTTCGCATATACTTTGGAAACTGAATAAGTTTCTTTGAGACTTACTACAATTCAATACTTTATTGGTAATCAATTATGTTTCCGCAAAATAATATAATTGGCTCTTAAAGTTGTACCATTATGGTCATGTCAAAATTATATGCAATATATGTTTCTTGCATTATTATTGTCCTTTAATAATCATATTGCCAAAATATTTTGGCGTACAATAGGTACGTGACCAATGACCATTCATGCCATAATAATGACATTATTTTCTTATATCATCTCACCCTCATTCTAGAGGTGAATGTGGTATATTCAATACCAATAGCATGTTCATATTCTTCCAATAATGAATATGTATTCATAAATCATATGTTGTCACATTCACACCATGAATGGATCATAATCATCTATATGTGCTGTATAAAATCTCATGTCAAATCGAAGACATATATTACTTTTACAGAGTGAAGGAATATTTTGAGAATCCTTATTGTTCTCATTATCACAATGATGACGATTATAATTTCGTCTATTGCCACGTCCATATCCATTGATACCTTCACGGTAATAATTTTGTCTTCTTTCAGACTTATTACATAGTGCTATCATATTTTCTGCGGGGATATGTAATTTTGTTATCCTTTTCAAATCCGTAAATGCGTCTGGCATTTGATTTGTTATTCTTTACAAATGAATAATCTTTTGCACCTCTTTTTTACAAATAGAGGCACGCAGATCAAGATGAGATAATGATGGATTTTTTCACAAAATTTTCCGTTTGGTTTCACCACCAACTTCTCCCCCTAAATTTGGGAAAAGTGTCTCATCGAATTGACAGTCTGCAAATCGTGCAGTGAACAAATCCCCTGTCAATGTTTCGAGGTAGCGAATAATGGAGGGCGATTCAAACCCAACATATATTCCTAACCTTCTTTGCAGACCCATTTTGGTGCGATATGGCGGTGCTACATGCACATATACTACACATCCAAAAATTCTTAAATGGGTTATAATAGGTTCATGACCCAAAACTAATTGCAAATGGGAATATTTGTGATAAGCAAAATGGCGTGACCACAAACCGAAGTGGGCAGCCTCGTTTTCATGAGTAACGGTCTTGCTATCAATTACAGACGTTTAATTAAAGACTCTCCAAGACCATTTTGAGTGTGAACATGAGCTACAGGATGTTCCACTTTTATCTCAATTAATAAGCAATAATCATTAAATGCTTGGGATGAAAACTCAGCAGCATTATCTAGTCTAATAGACTTAATTAAATTATCGGAAAATTGTGCCCGTAATCGAATTATTTGTGCCATTAATTTTGCAAACGCAAGGTTGCGAGATGACAATATGCACACATGAGACCATCTTGAAAATGCGTCTATTAAGACCATAAAATATCTAAACGACCCACTAGGTGGGTGAATAGGTCCACAAATGTCCCCTTGTATACGTTTCAAAAACGCAGGTGACTCAATTCCAACCTTTGTTGGTGATGGTGTAATAATTAACTTGCCTTGATAACAAGAAGTGCAAGAAAATTCATTATTTAAAAGAATCTTTAAATTCTTTAATGGATGCCCATTTGAGTTTTCTATAATCCATCTCATGATAATTGATCCAAGATGTCCCATTCGATCATGCCAAAGTACGAAAGTATTGGAATCAGTAACCTTTTGGTTTACGGTAGAATGTGCCTCAATTGCACTAATTCTTGTCCAATACAGGCCACAAGATAAAGATGGGAACTTCTCAATAACCCTCTTTTGGCCAGAGACATTCTTTGTAATGATGAGATATTCAAGATTATTCTCATCTATTGTCTCAATATGATATCCATTTTGAATGATATCTTATAAACTCAACAAGTTCCTCTTAGACTTGGAGGAGAACATTGTATTCTCTATGATAAATATTGTTCCTTTAGGCAGAGTTATAGTTGCTCTTCCGGAGCCTTCAATCAATTTACTACTACCAGAAATTGTAGTAACATCTGCCTTACACATACTTAAATGAGAGAAATATTTCTTCTCTTTGAATATCGTATGTGTGGTACATGGATCAATTAAACAAATAATTTAAATAATATACATAGTCATGCCTTAAGTACTGATTCACAGTGACAACTTGCAATACATTCAAAGTTCAAAATGTGTTCATGTATTGTTAATTGACACCAAATATAGTTCTATACATGTATATGTCTAAATGTGTTAATAAGAAATTTTACAATATTGCATACAATTTTGCAAAGTTTTAAGACAAATATGATTTTAGTTACAGCTTAGACAGTGCAACAATTCTATGTGAAAAATAAATGTGCCATAATGTAGACTACACAAATAAATGCCATGGGTACAAAAACTGTTGAATATACACAAGCACAATGTCTTTGAAGAACGCAAAAATCACTGTAGTATACATAGATAAGATTACGGCACTAGTTACTCATTGTGTACAATATTTTGCTATATGTACTGTTTTTGTCTAACATTTAACAAAGTCTAATATTTTTGATAAACGAATAAATTCTAGCTAGCACAGAACATTGACTTATGAAATAATCACACTAAAGCATATAGATAGTATGTGTAATCTAAAGTTATATATTTTAAAACCATAATACAGATTATTAGTCAAGTTGATAAAACTCTTAAGGTACATATCGATATTTGATCATTGATTAAATTGTTTTAATATTAATTTTAAAACAAAAATTAGGAGGAGAAAAAAATACCTTAATTTTCTCAAAGAGATTCTTGAGATAGTAGAGCTTCGTGCTGATAACGTGTTAGAAAACTTAGCTCAAAGTAATAAACAAAATATAGACAACAAAGTAGAGAGAAAGAGAGAAAAGAATATATTTCTTCCATGTATCCAAGTGTATTACAAAATGAGTTTTCATCCTCTATTTATAGTATAACATAGAGGTATACCAAAAGAATTTCATAAGTATGTCATTAAGTATTTGAGATCATGGAGGAAGATCATGGGTAAATTATGAAGGTATGAGAGTTACAACAATAATGGTGAGAAGTAGTGAGGATTATCTACATAATAGAGAAGAGTAGTGGGAGTAACTTCTTTAGGAGTTATAGACATCCACTACAAAGTATAATATTTCATTAATATTTATATTTTTTAAAAGGTAATAGATTGACGGCTATTTGGATTAATTTTTCTTTTTCTTCTTCCTTTAAAAAAAAAAGTTAATTTTTCACTTTCTATTTGCTTATGAAGCACTGTTCTTAGATTCTTGTATAATCATCAAAACTGAATTAAAGCAAATCAATAACATGGATCAGCCGTCGTGATAACTGTCCGACAAATAAAGGAAACCAAAGAAACTTTAGCATTTCCTCTATCGCCGGCAGCAGTAGCATTTGCAACCAAAATGCATAATCACAACCACCACCTTCAACCACCACCCACCACCATTTCCTCCGCCGCCACCACCACTAGCATCACTTTTTCACCACCCTTTATTCTCTTAATCACCACCCTATTCTCTCTTCTCCTTATACTTTCCCTCTGCTTCTCCCCTACCACCCCACCTCTTAACCCCCACCCTTCCCTTTTCCCTAACTACCTCAACTCTCCGTCCAACCCAAATGACCAAACTACCCTCCCACCCACCCCCCCTTCAATTGCTTACCTCATCTCAGGTTCCACTAAAGATTCTTCAAGAATCCTTAGATTACTATTTTCCATTTACCATCCAAGAAACCAGTATTTAATCCATCTTGATAAAAAAGCTTCTAAATCAGAACTTAATAATTTAGCACTTACTGTTCAATCTGTGCCAGTATTTAAAGCTGCCCAAAATGTTAATGTTATTGGAAAAGCTTATTTTAGGTATAAAATTGGGAGTTCTGCCTTGGCTGCTACACTTCATGGAGCTTCTATTCTGTTGAAACTTTCAAATTCGTGGGATTGGTTTATTAATCTTTCTGCTGCTGATTATCCACTTATTACTCAAGATGGTATGAAATAGAAAAAGATTTGATTTTTACTTGTTTTTCATTTGTAATTTGAAGGGGAGCCTTGGCGTAACCGGTAAAGTTACCACCATATGACTAGGAGGTCACGCGTTCGAGCCGTGCAAACAAACTCTTGCAGAAATACAAGGTTATGCTGTGTACAAATGACTTTGTGGTCCGGCTCTTCCCCTTAGCGGGAACTTAGTGCACCGGGCTGCCCCTCAATTTTTTTTTTGTCATTTCGAATTTCCTGAAAAGATTGGTTTTTCCTGTGAAAACAATTTATGTGGTAGTGTTTGACTAGACACAAAGTTTAAGAAAGAAAGACATTTCAAACTTGTGATCTAAAACAATACATAGAGATTTGTGTGGCTATAAATATCTCACTAAGGAAATTTTTTAAAGTTAAGTTGTTACTAAATATATAAAGGTGACACTTTTTGGGGGATTGGTTCTCTGATCTCTCTACTTTTGATGATCCACTCAAGATGAAAGTTATGTTAATAAACTGTATTTGTAAAACAATTCTAGAAATATAAATTAATATAAACAGAAATTATGATAAACAGAAATGACATAAAATAAAATGATCATAAACAATTCGAGCCAACTGAATTCACAGTGTCTCCTTAAGGAATTTAATCCCCTTCTAGCACCCAAGGTTATGGATTATTTCCTCCCAGGATAGAACGAATTACACACTGATGTAGTGGTACTCCAAACGCTTGTGTTTCAGCGAACACAAAGATCAGTAGCAAATCACACTTACTTTTTGCTTTATTGTATGCTAAAGGTATGCAGAAGAAGGAGAGAAAATTCAGAAAGTCGTAGCTAAACTCTGAGCAGAATACAACAACAACAACAACAAACAACAACAACTACCCAGTATAGTCCCACAAAGTGGGGTCTGGGGAGGGCAATATGTAGACGAGCCTTACCCCTACCCAAAAGAGCAGAGAGGCTGTTTCTAATTGACCCTCGGCTCAGTGAAGGAAAAGAAAAACAAAAACAAAAACAAAAACAAAGAAGCATTAGTAACCCCAGCATAAATAACTATCTAAACATAAGAACCATAACTAAAATAACATGCAGTAATATCAGACAGTAACTACCATAAATAACTACCAAATAACTACTATAAGGGAGACACAATCCAATACACACATCATCTATGGATAGCCCTGTCAAGCCTCACCCAACCCCGGGTGAGGAGTACGAAAAACTCTAGGAGCCCCTATCCTACAACCCTGATACTAGACCTCCAAACTTTCCTATCAAGGGCCATGTCCTCGGAAACCCGCATTCTAGCCATGTCATGCCTAATCACCTCTCCCCAATACCTCTTAGGCCTCCCTCTGCCTCGCCGTACGCCGACCATCGCCAGCCGCTCACAACTCCTCACCAGGGCATCAGGACTTCTCCTCCGCACATGCCCGAACCACCTCAGTCTCGCTTCTCGCATCTTCTCATCCACCGGGGCCACCCCCACCTTCTTTCGAACAACTTCATTCTTAATCTTATCCAACCTGGTGAGCCCGCACATCCACCTGAGCATCCTCATCTCCGCAACATTCATTCTCTTAACATGAGAGTTCTTCACTAGCGAACACTCCGCCCCATACAGCATGTGAGGTCTAACCACAGCTCTATAAAATTTCCCCTTGAGTTTCTGTGTAACTTTCTTGTCACACAGGACTCCTGATGCAAGCCTCCACTTTGACCACCCCGCTCCTATACGATGAGTGACGTCCCCGTCAATCTCTCCGTCCCCCTGAATCACCGACCCAAGATATTTGACATTGTCCCTCTTGACGATGACCTGAGATCCAATCATCACGTCCCTGCCTACTTCGCTCGGCTCGGCGCTAAACTTGCACTCCAGGTATTCTGTCTTAGATCTGCTTATTTTGAAACCTTTAGACTCGAGAGTCTGTCTCCATACCTCTAACCTCTCAATAACACCGACCCTCGTCTCGTCTATCAAGACTATGTCATCAGCAAATAACATACACCAAGGCACATCCCCTTGAATATGTCGGGTTAGAGCATTCATCACCAAGGCAAACAAGAGATGGATCCTTGATGGAGCCCCATAACCACTGGAAAATGGTCTGAGTCACCGCCAACCGTCCTAACCCTAGTCTTAGCTCCATCGTACATGTCCTTGATTACTCTGATGTAGGCTTAGGCACGCTCTTCGCCTCCAAGCACCTCCATAGCACCTCCCTTGAGACCTTGTCATACGCCTTCTCCAAGTCGATAAGCACCATGTGCAGGTCCTTCTTCTTATGCCTGAACTGCTCCACCAGCCTCCTTACAAGGTGGATAGCTTCTGTAGTGGAGCGACCCGGCATGAAACCGAACTGGTTCACAGATATAGATGTCATCTCCCTCACCCTCGCCTCGATCACCCGCTCCCAGACCTTCATGGTGTGACTTATTAATTTGATACCCCTATAGTTGTTGCAGCACTGGATGTCCTCTTTGTTCTTGTACAAGGGCACCACTGTACTCCACCTCCATTCGTCCGGCATCCTTTTGGTCCTGAAGATCGCATTGAACAACTTGGAGAGTCACTCCTCTCCTGACCTACCCATGCACTTCCAGAACTCCACCGGGATCTCGTCAGGCCCGGTCACTCGACCCCTACTCATCCTACGCAAAGCCCCCATGACCTCCTCCACCCTAATGCGCCTGCAGTACCCAAGGTCTCTATGTTGCTCTGAATGCCCCAACTCCCCTAGCTCTACGTTACGATGCCCCTCTTCGTTAAGTAAGTCTCGAAAGTACGCCTGCCACCTCTGCTTGTCTTGAGACTCCCCCATCAGAACTCTACCATCCTCGCCCTTAATGCACCTAACTTGGTCAAGATCACGCGCCTTCCTTTCCCTTCCTTTAGCTAACCGGAATAACTTCCTGTCCCCGCCTTTCTCCCCTAGTTCCTCGTACATGCGACCAAACGCCGCGTTTTTAGCTTCCGTAACCGCAAGCTTTGCTTCTTTCCTCGCCACCTTGTAGATTTCCCTGTTCGCTCTCTGTTCTTCCTCGTTTGTGCTCCCTGCCAACTTATCAAATGCCGCCTTCTTCAACTCCACTTTTCCTTCGACTACATCGTTCCACCACCAGTCAACTGAGCAGAATGGTGTTGTATTTATAACCAAAATTTGGGCTTGAATCTGAAGAGGTGAAACTCTTCAGAATGGTTGTTTCTACAAAACTGCCACAACATAAATGCCATTACATAAATGGCTCAACAATAAAGAGGGAATATTGATGGGTAGTTAATTTTCTGTTACAAAATAGAAAAACGGATTGGATTTAATATTAATATTTCTGTTATTAACAAATATTTAATAACACATTTTTGTTAATATTTTACTATTAACATATAAGTTTGATCCAAAAAGTTAATCAATCAATCGATCACTTGACCAAATCCAAATCCGAATCCGAAGCCGAGCCGAGCCGAGTGAGCGACGGCGACGACGGCGCAAGGCTTGCTTTCTTCTCAACTCTTTAAGAGCTAGAAGAAGAGCAATTGCTTATAAACCCATAAAAAATCTCTTCCTCTTCCAATATGGGACAATGTCCATATGCCAAGGGAAGGAAACTTGAAATTTCTCTCAAAAATTTCATTTCCCTCCATTTCCCATTCACCCTCTTTTAAGTATTTAGTTTATTAATTAAATACATAAACCCAACAATCCCCCACACTAATGGGGAATGGCTATATCGCGGAAGTATGCATGAAAAACTGTGTGATTCGCAGAACTTATGTCAGATATACTCAATCAATCAGTAGATTTGATATTTTTGAACCGTCGAACTTTGGTGTATACCTAGACAACTACAAGTCACACAACCAACCCTTAACCGTCTTTGGTTCTCATTGTTGTGTTCGTTTCAGCCATGAACACCGCCTGGTTTCATAAGTGCGTAAAGAACTGGCCTTACAAAATTCTCCTTAAAGCGGCTAACACTTCACACTTACATAGGCGATTCCTAAACGTGTCATCCCGTAGATACACTATTTGATATGTCCCGTATCAAACTTAAAAATCATTAAAAAGCCTCAATGCTTTATCCTTTGTACTGAACATTGTCTCATCACGAGAATGGACCAAAAGTTTAGTTGACAATGTTGAACCGTCATAAACGACTTTGTTTGATCTCCTTGAACCTAGATCTTGGATCTCCAATCTTTCAGGTAGAGTTACCGCCACTATGACTTGTTCTCGGCCACAGTCTCATTCCCTTGATGACATCTCAACTACCTCTCTAGTTAGACCTTTTGTAAGTGGATCCGACACAATATCACTTGACTTTACATAGTCAATCATGATAATTCCTCTAGAGAGTAATTGTCTAACGGTTTTATGTCTTCGTCGTATATAACGAGATTTACCGTTATACATAACGCTCCCAGCCCTTCCAATTTCCGCTTGACTATGACAATGTATGCATATTGGTGTCAACGGTTTGGGCCAAAATGGAATATCTTCCAAGAAATTCCGGAGCCATTCAGCTTCTTCACCGGCTTTATCCAAGGCTATGAACTCAGCTTCCATTGTAGAGCGGGCAATATAAGTTTGTTTGGACGACTTCCAAGATACTGCTCCTCCACTAATAGTGAACACATATCCACTTGTGGACTTAGAATCAGTTGATCCGGTGATCCAATTTGCATCACAGTATCCCTCAATGACTGCGGGATATTTGTTGTAGTGTAAAGCAAAGTCCTGGGTATGTGCTAAATACCCCAAAACTCGTTTCATGGCCATCCAATGAGATTGACCTGGATTGCTCGTATATCGACTCAATTTACTTATAGCACACGCTATATCTGGTCGTGTACAATTCATGATGTACATTAAGCATCCCAATACACGAGCATAATCTAATTGTGATATGCTTTGGCCTTTATTCTTTGCTAATGCAAGATTCATGTCAATTGGAGTCTTTGCAACTTTAAAGCCAAGTGCTTGAATTTTTCAAGTACTGTCTTAATATATAATGAGATTGTGACAATGCCAGACCTTGAGAAGTCTTATGGATCTTAATTCCTAGAATTAAATCAGCAACTCCCAAGTCTTTCATATCAAACTTGCTAGTTAGCATACGCTTAGTAGCATTTATGTTGGCAATGTCATTATTCATTATGAGCATATCATCCACATATAAGCAAACAATGACTATGTGATTTGGAACATTTTTAATGTACATACATTTATCACATTCATTTATCTTAAACCCATTTGACAACATTGTTTGGTCAAATTTCGCATGCCATTGTTTGGGTGCTTGTTTTAGTCCGTAAAGGGACTTAACAAGTCTACAAACCTTCTTTTCTTTACCTGGAACCACAAACCCTTCAGGTTGTTCCATGTAAATTTCTTCCTCCAACTCTCCAATTAAGAAGACTGTCTTCACATTCATTTGATGAATTTCAAGACCATAAACTGCAGCTAACGCTACCAACGTTTGTATGGACGTAATTCTTGCTGGAGAGTATGTATCAAAATAGTCAAGACCTTCTTTTTGTCTTTACCCTTTGACCATACGTCTTGCCTTATATTTGTCAATAGTGCCATCATCTTTCATTTTCGTCTTAAAGATCCATTTAGAACCCAACGGCTTATTTCCAGGAGGAAGATCAACCAATTCCCATGTATGGTTGTTCAGTATGGATTCAATTTCACTATTGACTGTCTCTTTCCATAAAAATGATTCCGAAGAAGACGTAGCTTCTTTTAAGTGTTTGAGGCTCAATTTCTAATAAAAAAGTCACAAAATTTGGTCCAAATGAAGTAGACGTTCTTTGACGTTTACTACGTCTTGGATCATCCTGGTTAAGTGTACTTTTTTTTTCTTCCTGAGGTCGTTTAGATCCTTCACCAATCAACTCACATTCCTTTTTATATGGATATATATTTTCAAAGAATTCAGCACTATCTGATTCTATAACCGTATTATTATGAATGTCGGGATTTTCTGATTTATGAACCAGAAATCGATATGCTTTACTATTAGTTGCATATCCTATGAAAACACAATCAACAGTTTTCGGTCATATTTTTACCCTTTTGGGTTTAGGAACTTGCACTTTTGCCAAACACCCCCACACTTTAAAATAATTCAAGTTGGGCTTCCTTCCTTTCCATTTCTCATATGGAATTGATTGTGTTTTGCTATGGGGTACTCGATTTAGTATTCGGCTAGTCGTAAGAACGGCTTCCCCCCACAAGTTCTGTGGCAAACCAGAACTTATCAATAATGCGCTCATCATCTCCTTTAATGAACGATTCTTTCTTTCTGCAATCCCATTGGATTGGGGCGTGTAATGGGCCGTTGTATGATGAATAATTCCATATTCTAAACATATTTGTTCAAAAGGAGATTCATATTCACCACCCCTATCACTTCTTATCATTTTGATTTTCTTGTTAAGTTGTGTTTCAACTTCATTTTTGTATTGCTTGAATGCGTCTATTGCTTCATCTTTACTATTAAGTAAGTAAATATAGCAATATCTAGTACTATTGTCAATAAAAGTTATGAAATACGTCTTTCCACCGCGAGATGGTATTGACTTCATATCACAAATATATGTGTGAATTAAGTCTAATGGATTTGAATTTCTTTCAACTGACTTATAAGGATATTTAACATACTTGGATTCCACACATACTTGACATTTTGATTTGTCACATTCTAATTTAGGCAATACTTCCAAATTAATCATTTTCCGTAAGGTTTTATTATTAGCATGACCCAAACGTATATGCCATAATTCATTTGATTCAAGCAAGTAAGACGAAGTTGAAATTTTATTATTATTCTCCAACACCATTACATTCAGCTTGAAAAGGCCCTCAATGAGGTAACCTTTTCCTACAAACATTTCATTCTTACTTATTACAACCTTATCGAAAACAAAAATACACTTAAATCCATTCTTAATAAGAAGTCCAGTAGAGACTAAATTTGTCCTAATTTCGGGAATATGAAGGACATTGTTCAAAGTCACCACTTTGCCGGAAGCCATTTTGAGAAATATCTTTCCCACATCCTTCAATCTTGGCCTTTGCAGCATTTCCCATGGAAATTATCTCGGGTCCAACGGGAGCATAAGTAGCAAAAGCTTTCTTGACCGCACAAACATGGCAAGTGGCTCCAGAATCAATCCACCACTCTTTAGGATTGCCCACCAAGTTACATTCGGAAAGCATGGCACATAAGTCATCAACATCATCATGCTTTTCTACCATATTTGCTTGACCCTTCTTCTTGTCTTTCTTCGGAGCACGGCACTTCGTAAAGTTGTGTCCGATTTTTCTGCAGTTGTAGCAGTTTCCACTGAATCGCTTCTTACTTGGGTTGTATTTCGGACCTGAATCTTTCTTTCTCTTCTTGTTCTCTTCAACAATATTTGCTCCCATTATTGTTGAACTTCCACGACCTCTTTTTTTCAGCAGCTTTGTTGTTCTCTTCAATTCTCAATCTAACAATGAAATCTTCAAGGGACATCTCCTTGCATTTGTGTTTCAAGTAGTTTTTGAAGTCCTTCCACAAAGGAGGCAATTTCTCAAGCATTGCTGCTACTTGGAATGCTTCATCAATGAAATTTCCGTTAGTAAATATACTAAGATTACTACTTTCAACATCAACATTAATTTGATTCATACCTTCAGCACGGAGATCGTGAATAATCACTTACAGTTCTTGGACTTGAGTAATAACAGATTTGCTATCTACCATTTTATAGTCCAAAAACTTTGCAACCACGAACTTTTTTAACCCGGCATCTTCAGTTTTGTACTTCCTTTCAAGCCCAGTCCACAGTTCTTTTGACGTTTCCACGCTACTGTAGACATTATACAATGCATCATCCAACTCTGAATGCTTTCACGCCTCAGTTACGAGCGAGCGTTCATTATCAGGAGTATCATCGGCCAGCACAGGAACATCTTCCTTGATGAACTTTTGAAGACTTAAGGTAGTCAAATAGAAGAACATCTTTTGCTGCCAACGCTTGAAATCAATCCCGGAAAATTTTCTGGGTTTCTCCACCGGTGCTAATGCTGCCGGTGTTCTGCTCGTTGATGCATTGGCTGTCACCATTGGAACAACTTGGTTCTCATTCTCATTAGTCATTTCTGTAAAAGAATGACACCAACGTTAAAATCACGTAGATTTTAATAGAGTACAAAACCACAAAGGTTTTACTCTCCAGAAAACAATAATACAAATACAGAAATAAATTAAATTCCTTAAGCTTGTTAATAAACTGTATTTGTAAATTAATTCTGGAAATATAAATTAATATAAACAGAAATTATGATAAACAGAAATGACATAAAACAAAATGATCATAAACAATTCGACCCCACTGAATTCACAGTGTCTCCTTAAGGAATTTAATCCCCTTCTAGCACCCAAGGTTATGGATTATTTCCTCTCAGGATAGAAAGAATTACACACTGGTGTAGTGGTACTCCAAACGCCAGTGTTTCAGCGAACACAAAGATCAGTAGCAAATCACACTTACTTTTTGCTTTGTTTGTATGCTAAAAGTATGCAGAAGAAGGAGAGAAGAAATTCGTAGTTAAATCCTGAGTAGAATAGTGTTGTATTTATAGTCAAAATTTGGGCTTGAATCTGAAGAGGTGAAACTCTTCAGAATGGTTGTTTCTGCAAAACTGCCACAGCATAAATGCCATTACATAAATGGCTATTTACTCAACAATAAAGAGGGAAAATTGATGGGTAGTTAATTTTCTGTTACAAAAATAGAAGAACGGATTGGATTTAATATTAATATTCTGTTATTAACAAATATTTAATAACACATTTTTCTTAATATTTTACTATTAACATATAAATTTGGTCCAAAAAGTTAATCAATCAATCGATCATTTGACCAAATCCAAATCCAAATCTGAAGCCGAAGCCGAGAGAGCGACGACAGCGCGAGGCTTGCTTTCTTCTTAATTCTTTAAGAGCTAGAAGAAGAGCAATTGCTTATAAACCCATAAAAAATCTCTTCCTCTTCCAATATGGGACAATGTCCGTATGCCAAGGGAGGGAAACTTGAAATTTCACTCAAAAATTTCATTTCCCTCCATTCCCATTCACCCTCTTTTGAGTATTTAATTTATTAATTAAAAACATAAACCCAACAAGGTATAAAAAGATTTGGTTTTTATTTGTTTCCGCTTCGAATTTCTTCTGAGAGCTGTGGTTTTGGTTGTTTATTTGAGAGTTGGATTTCATTTTTGGTGAGTTTAAGATGTTAATTGAATTTTTACTAAAATTGGTTTTTGTCGAAGTAAGCATAGATATTAAGTGGAGAAGAGTAAAGGGGCGGACCCATTATCCCTGTGCTTCAAGGGCTGCAGTTGATCCTAAGGGTTGCCGCACGGATATATTTCTCGCTCATAAAAATGGGTTTTTTGTCTGCGAGTCTAATTACTATGTGAAGGCTAGTTATCGATAAATTGACCACCTTAGTTGTAAAGTGATTATTCAGTTGTTGTTGACATTATTGTTATGTGCACATGGTGCAAAATGTTTCTAAGAGTTTTGAAGGCTGCGATTGATCCTAAGGGTTGGCTCCAGATGGCTTTCCGATCTTCAAAAGAAAAAAGATTGTTTTTTTTCTGCGGGAAGCTCCAACTAATATGCGAAGGCGAGTTATCCTTAAATGCCATTGACCCATCTTAGTTGTGAAGGAATTATTCAGTTGTCACTGATATTATTCTATGCGAGTATACGTACTTGATGCAATTTGTTTCTTGGAGAAGTTTGTTAGAAGCATTGTAGGACCAGTTTATTTCATATTCTTTCTTTTTATAAATAAAAATGTCTTGTTTCGAAATGTTTATTGGTATTTGGATTGGCTTACTGTTGGTATTTCGGTCAATGAATCTGTGTAGTTGAACTCATTTTCCATTGAACTGTGCCAATTGGCGTTTTTGGAGGATTGGCTTACACTAGAATGTGAATTAGTATTTCTTTCCATCGCATTCATTTCTCTCTATACCTTGCTTTGTTTTTGGTGACGAGTGATGACTGATGAGTTATGTGGTGCAAATTCTTGTTGATTTTCAGATTTTCTTCACATTCTATCATACTTACCCAAGGATCTTAATTTTGTCAACCACTCGAGCTACATCGGTTGGAGAGAGTATGACCATTTCCTTCTCCTGTTATGTGTTTCTATTTGAACTACTTAAGCTGGTGAACCACATTGATAGTATATGATTCTAGAGTTTAATAATACTGCTGCTTTGGATCGCGTAGGTCAAAGAAGTTGAAGTCGATAGTTGTTGATCCCGGACTCTATCTCGCAGAGGAAAGTGAAGTATATTATGCCACTCAAAAAAGGGAACTACCAGATGCTTATCGATTATTCACAGGTGAGGATGTTGACGATCATTTGTCTGCATCAATTGGTATTGAATGTGAGAATAATATTTTTGCTCCCTTTGCCTTGTAACAAATATAACATTGAGAACAAGTATCCGTTTTGTTAAAGAGAAAGAACTAAAGGCTAAAGTAGAAAATGAAAATTTCAAGCTTTTGGATAAGTGAGTAAGGGAAAAGGTGTATTGAGACTGTCTCGAATTGCAGTTTGTTACATTGTACTTTATGTTACTTTTAGTGATAGACCTCTAACCCGACATATTCAACGGGATGTGCCTGGGTGTATGCTATTTGCTGATGACATAGTATTGATAGATGAGACGATGGTCGGTGTTAATGAAAGGTTAGAGGTATGGAGACAGACTCTCGACTCTAAAAGTTTCAAAATAAGCAGATCTAAGACAGAGTACCTGGAGTGCAAGTTTAGTGCCGAGCAGAGCGAAGTAGGCAGGGACGTGATGATTGGTTCTCAGGCCATCGCCAAGAGGGACAGTGTCCGATATCTTGGGTCTGTGATTCAGGGGGACGGAGAGACTGACGGGGACGTCACTCATCGTATAGGAGCAGTGTGGTCAAAGTGGAGGCTTGCATCAGGAGTCCTGTGTGACAAGAAAGTTCCACACAAACTCAAGGGGAAATTCTATAGAGCCGTGTTTAGACCTACGATGTTGTATGGGGCGGAGTGCTGGCTCGTGAAGAACTCGCATGTTCAGAGAATGAAGGTTGCGGAGATGAGGATGCTTAGGTGGATGTGCGGACACACCAGGCTAGATAAGATTAAGAATGAAGTTATTCGAGAGAAGGTGGGGGTGACCCTGGTGGATGAGAAGATGCGAGAAGCGAGACTGAGGTGGTTCGGGCATGTGCGGAGAAGAACTCCCGATGCCCCGGTGAGGAGCTGCGAGCGGCTGGAGATTGTTGGCGGTCGGCGAGGAAGAGGGAGGCCTAAGAAGTATTGGGAGAGGTGATTAGGCAGGACATGACTAGAATGAAGGTTTCCGAGGGAATGACCCTTGATAGGAAAGTCTGGAGGTCTAGAATCTGGGTTGTAGGATAGGGGCTCCTAGAGTTTTTCGTACGCCTCATCCAGGGTTGGGAGTGGGTCAGCAGGGTTACCCACAGATGATTTGTGTTTTAGCTTATGTCCCCCCTATGGCTGTTAGTTATGGTAGTTACTGTATGATATTATTGCATGCGATTGTATTTATGTTTCATATGTTTTTAGATAATTATTTACGCTACTTACGCTATTTCTGCTGGAGTTACTAATGCTTTATTGCTTTTGTTTTTGTCTTTGTTTTTGTTTTACTGCTGTTTTTCCTTCTATCCGATGAGCCGGGGGTCGATTGGAAACAGCCTCTCTGCCCTTTCGGGTAGGGGTATGGCTTGTCTACATATTACCCTCCCCAGACCCCACCTGGTGGGAGTATACTGGGTAGTTGTTGTTGTTGTTATACATGCATTCTAATAATACAACGATTACTAGGGGAAGGAATTTAGTAAAAACTCTTGATTCATCTAAACCAGTGAAATAGTGAGAGCCGAGAGAATATTTGGATAAGATACGACATGACGACACCAGAGTTAGCACAACTTAGTTTATCAAGACTATCAATCTTTTTGCATTTTAAAGGAGAAACAAGTTACTCTGACCTTGTCTAATGTTCTTTTTATAGCAAAAATGAATACTCTGACTTAGTCGAATTGTAGTTGCATTCATTTAATTGGCCAATTGACGGAATGACAAAATGATAAACGGAGACTAATCGGAAACAATAGTGCTATGACAGACCCAAGTTCCTCTATTTTCACTTATTCCATTGTCTCGGAAGATAATCCAAATCTTCATTAACAACCCCAAACTATTCCTCTGTTCTCCTTTCTTCCATCAGTCCTCTTCATCTGGTAGCCAATCCTTCATCGCTTTCTCCAATTCCATTCAGAGGCGGATGTACACAGTAACATATGGGTTCACGTGAAGCCAATAGCTTTTGTGCAGACTCTTATGAAAATGATTCATTTGGATTTTGAAGGTTTGATTTGGTTAAAAATGGTAGCAGCAGCATTTGAATGCCTGCCCCCTCCCTCTTTTGAGGAACTGATTTTCCAAAACTGAAGAGGAAAAGTAGTCCGGTTCCAAACACCTTGTCCGTGCGAATTGGAGGCTAACAACGAGAAATAAATGTCAATGACTAGACAAAGAAGGATTAATCCAAGTGCTTAACCCCCCTTAGGTGGTTAAAGCCCTTCCATTGTTTAGCATATTTGCTGAACACATGACCCTTAGAACACTCAAGTCAAAGATCAATTCTGAATGTACAGTTTGCTGAGCAAGCAAAGGTGTGAAAGAAGATGATTTTGTACCTGTACCACCAGAGCTAGCCACATTAGTGTTACTATCATGTTATTATAGTCTTAGATGATCGCGGAATTGAGGACAATCATGACTTTTCCAAAGGAGTTTCTGTATAGAGCTTCACTGAGCCGAAGGTCGATTGGAAACAGCCTCTCTGCCTTTTCGGGTAGAGGTAAGGCTCGTGTACATATTACCCTCCCCAGACCCCACTTTGTGGGACTATACTGGGTAGTTGTTGTTGTTGTTGTTGTTTCTGTATAGAGCTTGAAGACATCTTACTTCTTCCAATCCCGTTTATCATAAACGACATTCTGTCTAAGCAGCGTTAATCTTATTTCTTGCCCACTGTTTACAATGCAAAGGCTAGTGCAATTTCCTCAATTTTGGTTTTTCGTTCTTCAATTTGGCATTCATTTTTGAACGCTGTCAAAGCCTGACACATCTGATACTGCTTTTGTAGTTGTTTTGCATACCCGAGGCTCATCATAAATACCACTATCTATCTTCCTATTTATCTGACAGAAAATTTTGTAAATCAAGACATTTATACCCAGCTAATATGTCAAATTAATTGGTTTTACATGAGTTTCATACCACTGCTGAATAATTTGTTCTTATTGCAGGATCATCATCAGCTATTTTGACTCGGAAGTTTATCGAGTACTGTATCTTAGGCTCAGAAAATCTCCCTAGAACTCTGTTAATGTACTTGTCTAACTCACCATCCTCAGAATCTGTTTATTTTCCAACCCTTTTGTGCAACTCGCGGAAATTCAATAGGACAACGATCAACCACAACATGCTCTATGCTTCTTTGAACTCCAGATCACAAGCTCACCGGCTCAACTCCAGTGACTTCAATGACCTGTTGACAAGTGGAGCGGTATTTGCCTCGCCATTTAAGGTAGACGATCCGGTTCTTGATCAAATTGACCGTGAACTTCTCCACCACAATCACGACGAACCAGTGCCAGGTGGATGGTGTTTAGGTGACACTGAAACTAACAAATGTACCGTTTGGGGAGATGCTGAAATCCTAAGACCCGGTTCAGGAGCAAAGAGGCTTGAAAAACATTTTCTTGAGCTTTTTTCTAATGGATCTTATTTGTCTGATCAATGTCAATATGAGAAGAGCTCTTCTTCCAGATGATAAACATAGCAAAGGAAGAGACAGATATGAATACGACGACAACAACAACAACAACAATTACGTATCAATCCTAAACAAGTTGGGGTCGACTATATGAATACACTAGCAAAAATAGACAGAAGACATGGCACGAGCTACTCATCAAACCACTTGAAATATTAAAAATTCGTTGTGTATCAATGTCAGGTAGTTAATTCTTTGATTGGAAGCTGATGGTTGTATATTGAGCTTTTTGGGAGTAAGATTATATATAATTTATTGAATTGGGCAAGCCTCGCTGATAGTTGTATCAATGACCATTTCATTCATAATTCAAGATCCTTTGGTGTCAATATTATGCTCATTTTCATTTTCTCAACAATACTCTAATCACTAGTTAAAAAACAAGGATTAGTGGCGAACAAATTTTATAGCTAAACAGAAAAAGTTCTATTTAGCAACGGATTAACGGTAAATTATCAAGAAATTTTGTTAGCTACGAGCGATTTAGTTACATATTAGCAACGAAGTTCGTAGCTATTATATTTTTTTTTGGCAGTGAATACTTTGCAAGTAACACGTAGACCTTGTATTTTTGTTTCAAAGAGTAAGATATCTTAATCTGAATATATATCCAATTATTAAGATAATCTCTCTAAATTTGAATGCTAGATAATTAAGACAGCTTATATCTTAGCATCTTAATTTGTACTATAGTTTATCTAAAACTAATAGATTTTGTTTTTAAATGGAAGAATGAACTTAATATATCATGGACTTCTATTTGTATAAGTTGCTAATAGATGTAGAAATGACAGTTCAATTTTCAAGATAAAATATCCTGAATTGTCCAGATATTAAAAGATTTACTTCAAAATTTCAGAATAAAATAAATACTGATTAATCTCTAAATTGCATCCATAAGAATAGTTATTTGTGCACTTGCCCCTAATAGACTTGATGGTTCATTTGGCGTGTGCTTAATGATCTATAAGTTAGAATTCATATTTGCACTTATAGTCCTTCTTGATAAGAAATTTGAGCTTATGTACAAATTATTAGAGTATGTATAAATCATATCATGTTCAAAATTGTAAGAAAGAACTTCTTTTAGTTGGAAAGGTAGTATATCATATCATTACATTTAGTCATACTTTAAAAAGTTTTAACACTATCATTTGCAATTATATCAATATTTACTAACGTTTAAAAAGAAAAACAAATATACATGTGTAAGCACATGGGATATCTTATTAAATTAGAAATGATGCTTTCTTTTTGGATTTTTCACCCTTCTCCGATGTTCGCTTTGGGCCTGATAATCCAGATTCGCTACAGAAAATCTCATTTTAGAAATAAACAACATCCTATCGAAACTGGTTTCATCCTCGGGATACGAATTTGATATCTCTAATTAAGGATGAAGGATACTTATCACGCCCACTGTAATTTTTTGTGGCAGAGATAATGTCTGATGCACTTTCAACAATTAAACTGAAATTTACTAAATTATAGAATATAAAAGTGTAACTAATTCCCAACTATAATCGACCTTTTGTGAAGAACAAGGAAGATCCTCCCTTATAACAACAATAATATACCCATCGAGATCCTAAAATACAAAGTCTAAGAAGAATAGTGTGTACGTAGATCCTCCATCTTTTAAGAACTTGTTTGGATGGTTGTTACCTATTAATGTATCGTATTGTTACTTTAAATGCTTGTTTTGATTGTTACTTAAATTTTATTGTGTCGTATCGTTAAATCCATCATTATGCAACGACAAAAAGTGTCACTTTATGTAATGACGGATTTGGTGTGTTGGTATCGTTACCTTGCATTTTTTTCCCTCATTTTGCCCTTCTTTATTATTTAATAATAATATTTTATATTTTATTCTACTTTTTTTTATATAATAATTCTACTTCGTATCCTATATTTTCGTAATATTGCAAGTTTATTCTTCATATTTTTTGTGCATGAAATCATAAAACAATGGCAAACGATACAATCAATCCAAACATGGTATTTATCAAACAATACAATAGAATACGATAAATTATAAAGCGACATGTAATAACCAGAGGTGGATTCAAGATTCAAACTTTATGGGTTCAAATTTGTAATTCTATCACCTTTCATCCTTAATGTGTTCAAAATTTATTATTTGTACATATTTAATATATTTTTTAGTAAAAATAAGGGGTCTGAGCAAAACTATGGGTTCAGTTGAATCCAGAGGCGGATCTAGGATTTCTAGAATATGGGTACACCACTAAAAAATGAGGAGAAAAGCGCGAAATGAGAAGTGATCCGTGTTTCTTTGATTAAATAATTAAGTATTAAATCAAGTATATCATTCAACCTTTATGGAGCATGGGTGCTAATACATAATACCAGATCAATTCTACAAAAAATATATATATATATATAGAATATCTAGTTTGACGGAAGGACCATGGGTTCACTTGCCTCGTAACATGGGCTATAAATCCACCTCTGATTGAACCCATAACTTCTATACTGGTTACCAATCCAAACAAGATGTAAAAGCAGAAAGGTTATTTTCGATATACGCTCCAAAATTAGAAGATCCTCCTCCCTTGACAACACAATCATTGATTTGATGGGTATAGGGTCACAAAAGGCAGTTACTTTCTCCCAAACTCTGTGGCAATGTATGTTACAATGGTTGAAGCATCAAAGAACGACATGCAAATGGGAGTCAGAAGTGCAATGGTTAACTGCTAATGTTAACAGCAGGAATCCCAGAAAAGCCATACTAGGTGTGGTGTTTGCAGCAGTAGTCTACAACATCTGGATAGAAAGGAACAACAGAAGGTTTCAACAGTCGAACAGAGACGCCCAAGATCAAGCAAAGGAGATTACATTTCAAGTGCACTTTATTGGACCGAAGCATCCGAAATGGTTACACATTTTGCAGACTATTAATCGCTACCCTTCGTGTGACCCTTGACAACTATGACAAGAGTCATCTTCTTCTGTGTTAGGATTCTAGCTAAACAACAATAGTTTTTAGAGTATCTAATTGATTGTACTTATGAGATCTGTTCTATAGTCCAAAGAAACAGATGATGTAAAAATTGCCAAATGTTTGGAATAAAAAAAAAATTATTTTAAAAAAAAGGCAGCTACTTTCCTTCTACTTCAATTTGAATAATACAAAATACAGAACACACAATATGACTTTTTTCTATACTGCATGTGACTATCACATGCTAAATGGGAGAGTAGTTGTAAGCATCTAACCACTAAATCTAATTATAATTTCAAAAAACATGGGTAGTCCCTACCAACGGACAAATAAGCTCCGCTTAAAATTATTTTAAACACCGGATTCACAAAATTAAAAAAAAAAGTCATAGGAAATATTCAATTTTAGATTTTCAAAACCATATTTAGACATTAAACAAAAAAACAAAAAAATAAGTCAAGAGAGTCAATGTTATACTAAAATAAATATCTTACTTGTCAAATTTAATGTGATGAAGTTTTGACACTATAGTCAAAATACATAATTTTCATATAAATATATACATTTAAAGAAAAATAAAACTCAAATATTTAAAAAGTGACCTACAATTCTATAAATTAAATTGTTAAAATCAAGAATATTTAACAAATGTTTAAAGGAATAGAAACGTTTGTATTCTGCAAAAAATAACAATGTCACATAAATAAAATACCGGGTAAGCGTGAGGACGGTGTATACACTACTAGGGATGTATATGGACCGGATTAGTTCGATTTTTATCAAAACCAAATCAAACCAACTATATTGTTTGGATTGGTTCGGTTTAGTCGTGTTTTCAAATTTTTTTGTTGCATAATTATTATTTCTACCTTACTTTATTAAATTTTTTATAAATAAATATATATTTAGTAAACATTAAAAAATATAATTTATTAAAATATTCTTATAGGAGAATTTTCGAGTAACACATGATAGTTACTTTTTTAATCATCTATAATTTATTATTGATGTACACTTTCAAGGTTAGTTGGATTTAATAATTAAACATAAAAATCAATATGATATAATGACATGTTCTATTTATTTTTAAATTATCGAAATACCACTTTAAATTCAAAAAACAAATCTTGACATATGAATATAGAAGAACAAAGAGCACATTTCAATAACACTTGATAAAAAAGTGGTTATACAACCCATCATTTAAAGTTAATAAAAATGAGAGCAATTCATATTTAATTAAATATTACATTCCATAAGAGCATCACAAATATTTCTAGATATTTAAAAAAAATCTTTAAAGTATATATAAAAATTATATATTTATATGCCTGTTTGGTTCGGATTTTTTACTTAATATCAAACAAAACTTAATTGGATATTTTTAATCGGTTTAGTTTGATTTTTTGGTTTGGTCGACTTTCTGGTTCGATTTGTATACCCTACACAAAACTTTTCGTAAATCTCATTTATATTAAATTACTATGTTTGTTGTTGTTTATAAAATCTAAAGAATAATCTAGCTTCAGTTTTACTCATTCGTCATTTCTTAAAAGTTAAAACCTTGTAATATATCTGGAAATACCTCTTGATACCTTATCAACACTGTTTCGGACACAACTAGTACATTCCAAAATCACCGTTACTCGGACATCTTTCCCCTTGGCCATGAACCTCCTTTGGATTTTTGATTTACTCAACTCTTCTATTTTCGATTCACGCTATTCGCAACAACCAGATTTTCGTCGAGGTATAATCAAAGGCTCTATGCGGACTCAAAGGCGCAAAACAGTTACGTTTTTCTAATTATGAAGCGTGGCTAAGTGATCCAACTCTAAACTTTTGATTCCGACTTCTGAATTTTTCCTTAAAACAAAAAAACAAAATAAAAATAAATGTCTCATTACTACATCATCGCTGCCACATGCGGTGTCGGAATAGTCAAAGATATTTCCCTTAATAATTTATCAAAGTTAATAACGTAATAACATACGTGACTCTTTTTAATTGGTTACATTGACGTAATCATTTAAGCGGCACTCTTGCTAATAATGTAATACATTTGTTATGACAATAATGCCCATAATCTCTTAATTATTTACATTTGTATCCTACCTTCAAAAGTGGAACACACCATGTTAACAACAACAACAACCCAGTATAATCCCACTTAGTGAGATTTGAGGAGGGTAGTATATACGCAAACCTTACCCCTACCCTTAGGTAGAGAGGCTGTTTCCAAATAGACCCCCGACATCCTTCCCTCCAAGAACTTTCCACCTTGCTCTTGGGGAGACTCGAACTCACAACCTCTCAGTTGAAAGTGAGGGTTACTTACTATCAGAACACACTATGTTAAGATTCTATAATAAATAGATACAGTTAATAGCCATAGATTGTGGTGGAATAAATCAGATCTTGCACCTTTTGCACCTTTAACCAGAGTTTTTCAATTTGAGTTTTGTGTATAAAAAAATCTTGATAGGAAGTGTTTTTTCTTTTTTAATTTAATCGGCCTTAAAGCCCGTTTGGGAAAACTGCGGAATAGGGAAATGGGAAGATACCTGCAAGCAGACTCAATCTCAATCAAAGACTATTCTACGATCTTTTTCAAAAAACTGAAAGACTCGCTAAGAGAGAGTTTGAAATAGGGCTAGAGGGTGGACATAAGAAATTTTTCCTTTTTTTCTCAAAAATATTTTATTTTTTTTTCGAAATCAGCATTTGTTCATAAAATTTTCAATTTTCATTTGAAGATGTATCTGAAAATTTTCAAAAACTTAAAAAATTCCAAAAAAAAAAACTGTTTTCCAAAATTTCACTCACAAAACTTCAAAAAAACCCAAAATTTTATTCATGTCCAAACTCAACTCTAAATTTCAAATATCATTTTTACATGAAAATTGTTTCACCATTTTTTGAAATTTTACAATTCTTATGTCCAAATGTCCACTATACGACACGAATTCGAAAGGGCAAAATACAAGATTGACTGATCAACTAAAATTAATTGCAATCGCTAGCCAAAAATATTATATATAATGTATTAATACACATATGTACAAAAATATATATATATATATATATATATATATATATTATCCGTTATTATTTTTTAAAACGGTTAAAAATATATCTCAATACAAAATGATCGAGACACCAATACACATATCGAACGTTAGTAAAAAAAAGAACAAAAAACAAGAGACAGTTCATAGTCCTTTTCAGGTTCACGAAATGTTGGGTGTACGTTCACTCATAATGTACTTTAATTAGTACTATTTTTGGTCTTGTTGATTTGATACAGACCAATACCTAAATATAATTAATGGCAAAGCTATACCTACTATTATTAAATAAATAAATACACACGAGAAAATATAAGTAAAATAAATGTAAATAATGACTTCATATTCAAATTTTAACTAGATTAAATGTTTCTATATCTTGTTTAGTGTTAATTTTAATTTCACATTCACTTTCATATTAGAACCACAATTAACATTAGTTAAGTACTCTTTCCGTCCATTTTCACTTGTTCTTGTTTGACTAAGCACACCTCTTAAAAAAAAAAATTTAACTATAACACCCCTAGTTAAAATATTAGAAAATAAATTCAAAATTATTAGGAATATGTAATAATAATGGTAAAATAAATATAAAATGATAAATTATCTCTTAGTTTTCGAAATTGGACTAGTAAAATTGAACATCTCTAAAGTAGACAAGCAAAAATAAATAGGAGTATCTAACTTAGAATAGCTTCTCCCTCTGTCTCAAATTATTTGTCGTAGTTTTTAAAAATAATTACCTCAAATTAATTGTCATTTTAGAAATTCGAAATTAAATTAATTATTTTTTTCTTAATTTACCCTTAATATTAATTGTTCTTGAAGACTATAAATACTCAATTATGAGTAAATATTATTGAAAAAAGATTATTGCTTAAGAGATAAATAAGAGTAAAATAGTCAAAAACCTCTCCTATTTAATATTTTCTTAAGTAACTTGTAAAAGAGAAATGACATATAATTTGAGACGAAGGGAGTATCTTGGTCAAAAGATATTTTTGGAAATAGATAAAAAATGATGCATGGTTTAATAGGAATTATTATTTCACCATAACTTAGATTTATTTCAGCATTCAATATACTCAATAATGATAACCTCATAATTAAGAACAGAATTACAAATCCGTTACTGAATCAAGCCAATCTTACCCAAATTCTTGAGTCAAACTTATCTCTTGGTCTAAAATCTTAAATTAAGAAAATAATCCAATTTATTACTACCAATCTTCTTTTGAGTATGGAAAAATGATTTTGCTCCAGTCTGTTCGAACAGTGCATAATTTTGTAGTGAAAGTAATTTCTGGGAAAATCCCTATAAGGCATACTATAATTGGTCAATGATTGATATAAATTTGGATAAATGAGAAAAAATATATAATAGTAGGTTATTTCCCCATTTCAATTTACACGATACTATTTTCTTAGTAGTTTGTAAAACAAATAGTATATTTTTATAATGAAAAATAATAAATAAATAATAGGCTATTTCCTCCGTTTCAATTTACCTGATACTATTTCCTTAATGACTTATTAATATTTTATATATTTAATAGATTTTCTAATACAAATATAGGATCTAAGCAAAAGCTTTTGAGTATTGATAAATCAATATGATGAATGTGTATCAATTGATGATTCTGCCTTCTAATACACGGCTAAACAGCCCTTTAAATACAAATACAATGGAGACAAATCCCACTCTTGTAGGATTTATATTTAACTTAGGATTCTAATATTATCCTAACTAGTAGGATTTATATTTAACTTAGGATTCTAACATTATCTCTAATGTTATCTTCAATACCCCCCCTCAAGTTGGAGCATGCGGATTACAAATGCCCAACTTGCGAAGTAAAAATTCAAACTTGTCTCTTCCCAAGGCCTTAGTGAATATATCCGCTAGTTGTACCGTGGTCGACACATATGAAGGGTGAATAGTACCATCGGTAATCGAGTCCCGAACAAAGTGACAATCAGCCTCAATGTGTTTTGTTCTCTCATGAAACACCGGATTTTGAGCAATGTATAACGCAGACTGACTATCACAATAAAGATGCATGCCACTCTTGTGTTCAACACCCAAATCCCCTAAAAGTTGTTTCAACCATTTCAATTCACAAGTCAATGCAGCCATCGAACGATATTCTGCTTCAGCAGAGGAACGAGAGACCGTATGCTGTTTCTTAGTTTTCCATGAGACAGGAGACAAACCAAGAAGAACAAACCAACCACTTAAGGATCGTCTGGAAATAGGACAACTAGCCCAATCTGAGTCGCACCAACCTTCAAGCTGCAATGCACTATCCGATCTCAACAATATACCTTGTCCTGGATTTTTCTTCAAATACCGAACAACACGCAATGCAGCTTTCCAATGTTCCACTCGCGGAGCCTGCATGAACTGAGATAGTATGTGGACCGAGTATGCCAAGTCAGGCCTAGTGACAGACAAATATATCAAACGACCAATTAGTCGACGATACTTCTCTACATCTTGCAACACATCTCCTCCCGCCAGGGCTAGTTTGTGATGTTGCTCCATTGGGAAATCTGCAGGCGAGGAACCAAGCATACCTGTTTCTGTAATGATGTCCATGGCATATTTGTTCTGACAAATAAAAAATCCCTGTTTGCTACGAGCTACCTCCAAACCCAAAAAATATTTTAAAAGACCCAAGTCTTTCATCTTGAAACAGTTCCCCAAGTATTGTTTAAAATTGAGCATAGCAGATTTATCATTACTTGCAACAATCAAGTCATCCACATATACCAGCACATTTAACTGTGTTTTACCTGTCGACAAAGTAAATAGAGAATAATCAGAATATGACTGTTTAAAGCCATAAGTTTTCAAAGCTGTTGCGAGCTTGGCAAACCAACATCGGGGAGCCTGTTTTAAACCATACAGTGACTTTTTCATCCTGCAAACTTTGCCACAATTTATATTATCAAAACCAGGAGGAATTTTCATATATACTTCCTCTTCAAGATCGCCATGGAGGAAGGCATTATGCACGTCCATCTGATGAACCTCCCAGTTCTTCACTGCTGCTACTGCTAGAAAAGTACGAACAGTTACCATTTTAGCTACCGGAGCAAACGTCTCATTGTAATCCAAGCCTTCAATCTGATGATGACCAAAAATGACCAAACGAGCTTTCAATCTTTGCAAGTGTCCATGCTCGTCATACTTCTCTTTATATACCCATTTGCTTCCGAGGGCCTTTTTGCCAGGAGGCAAGTTAACAAGTTCCCAAGTACCTTGTTCCTCTAGAGCCTTAATTTCATCTGCCATGGCCTTTCTCCACCCCTCGTGTCTCATAGCTTCTTTGAAATTTCTTGGCTCATTCCCTACTGAAATAGCTGCAATATAGTTTCTATGTTTTTGAGAAAATTTGTGAGAATCAATGAAATGTGTTAATGTAAAGACCATACCTGAGGGAGATGTTGTCACGGGAATAACCGGAGGCGGAGATGGACGTTTATTATTTCGCACAGTGGTCACAAAGTCACGATATTTCACATTTGCATACTTAGTACGCATTCCCTTTCCCATAGCATCACCGTGCTCGCGCACCACAACCCGCTCATCAACAAGTTGTGGTTCACTGACCACAGGTTGCGTTACAGCAGCCTCCTCGCTACCAGCAGCTACCGCGCCACTGGCAGCCTCCTCACCACCAGCAGCTGCCTCGCCACTAGCATCCTCCTCGCCACCAGGCTGGGCAGGCTGTGCAGCTGCGGCACCAGCACAAATGTCCTCATCAACAGCCCCCCTAACTCGTAGTCCACCCTCATAGCACTCATCTTCATCGTCACTTAACACACAATCCCCCTTAAACGAGGCCGGAGTTGGATTAGATGGCACACTATTGCTAGTTATGAAAGGGAATTCATGCTCAAAGAATTGCACATCACGAGACACAAATTGTTGGTTAGTTTCTACATCAAAAACTTTCCACCCTTTTTTCCCAAAAGGATATCCTAGGAAAACACATTTCCTACTACGACTTGCAAATTTATCCCCTTTTCCCCGTTGATCATGAGCATAACACAGGCATCCGAAAACTTTGATGTGGTCATAAGAAGGGGTTTTATTGAACAAAATTTCAAAAGGAGTTTTATGTTGAAGCAATCTAGAAGGGGTACGGTTAATCAAATGACATGCGGCTTGAACACATTCCCCCCAAAATTGAAGCGGTAAATTTGCCTGAAATCTTAAAGCTCTGGCTACATTCAATATGTGTTGGTGTTTTCTCTCAACTCGCCCATTTTGTTGGGGGGTACCGACACACGAGGACTCAAATATTATTCCTTTGGCCACAAAATAATCATGCAGATTATTAAACTCTGTTCCATTATCACTCCGGACTATTTTAATGTCACAAGAAAACTGACGTTTAATCAAAGCAATAAACGAAAGAAACAAGTATTCAACTTCCGGTTTATTGCTTAACAAATATGTCCACACACTTCTAGAAAAATCATCGACGATGGTCAAAAAATAACGAGATCCACACAAAGAGGGTGTCCTGTAAGGCCCCCATAAATCAATGTGAACCAATTCAAATAAACGACTAGCTTTACTATTGCTAATTGGAAACCTATTCCTATGTTGTTTTGCACGAGGACAAATATCACAGGATTTATTTTTAATGTCTCTAGTAGAATCACTCACAAACGGAAGATGTTGTAGAACTCTTGCCGACGGATGTCCCAACCGTTGATGCCATAACTCTGCAGACCTACTTCGATCAACTTTCAAAGCTTTCACCCCTGGAACCCCGCGGAAATAATAAAGTCCATCCACCCGATCACCCGCTCCAATCACCTTCCTCGTCGCTAGGTCCTGTATAACACACAATGTTTTAGTGATTTGCAAAGTACAATTTGAATCATCACATAATTGTGAAGCAGAAATTAAATTGCAGTTTAATTCTGGAACATAGAGAACATTTTTAATAGTCAATCCTCCTTCCAGTTCCAGCGAACCCTTCGAAGAAGCATTTGCACATCGGCCATCCGGTAAACCAACCGGATAATGAGACACACGGACAGCATTAATCAAAAGAGATGCATCACATGTGACATGATTTGATGCGCCGGTGTCGATTATCCAATCAACATCTTGCTTACCATGGAATTTTGGCTTGAAAGTATTAAGATGGTCTAGGAGTTGCTGAACCTGAGCCGCGGAAACCCCCGCAAGAGGTGAGCCATCAGTGTGAGTAGGAGGCTGCTGCGTTCCTTGAGCAGCAGACCCTCCTGTCTTGTTTGCACGAGCAGGAGGTGGTCGCAGTCCACGACCTGCTGTACCTACCGCACGGCCCCCTCCGCGAGCTGAAGACGTGCTACCACGACCATTACCACGGCCTCCTCGAGGCCTATCACCCCACCAATCCGGGTATCCATGAAGCTGAAAGCAAGAGGCTTCGACATGCCCCTCACGATTGCAATAGGAACAAAGTTTATCCGAATTATCAGGTCGATTAAACTTTGGTCGCGGGTCAGATTGCACCTTGAAAGCCATGACGCCTTCTCGATTAGAGGCCACTGTATCGGTCGAGATTAGCCTCTCTGCCTGAATAATTTGCTGATATGATTTGTCCACCCCCGGAAGAGGGTCTTGAGCAAGAAGTTGTCCTCGGATGGAGGCAAACTTGTCATCTAAACCAATCAAAAAATGATGTACGAAGTCAGCATCCCGCAATTTTTCCACCTGGGAAACAATATTACATGAACAATTCCCACAAGAACATGACGGAACAGTGATATACGTGTGGAGTTCATCCCAAATTTTGGCCAGACGACCAAAATACATTGCAACAGATTCATTTTTCTCCTGCCTACACAAGCATAAAGAGAGCTTCAGTTGACAAATCCTAGTGCCATTGACAACACAAAAACGATTTTTAAGGTTTGTCCATAGCAAGTGAGCATCATTATATTCACCAATCGTAGAACGAATAGACGGTTCTAGAGTATTGGTAATCCAAGAGACCAACATTGAATGAATGACCTCCCAATCCTCTCGCTTCTGGACATCAGTAGGCTTCACAATCGAGCCATCAACAAAACCAAACTTTCGTTTGGCCTTCAACGAGGTCTTGATCGCCCTCGCCCACTCATCGTAGTTTTCACCACGAAGCTGAATAGGAGTGATGATATTTCCTGGACCATCACTGGAGCCCAAGTGATAGACTAAATCGACGTTGGGTACGGATTTGTCTTGCGCAGCAGCCATGGCAGCGAATGTAAAAAAAACAGTGGTTGCTTCTGATGCAGACCAGCAGTATGCAAAGTTTGACGAAAGGATAAAGGAAGATGGTGTGTTCTGGTCGGTTGGCGGACAGCAGCACTGGTGGAGATTGCTGCGTCACCGGTCCGTTGCTGGAGGTTGACGACGGGCTGGTGATGTTGCTGCTCGACGGAGGAAGACGCAGCAGCGTTTCAGGTGAGTGTCGAGAGAAATCGTAAGAGCACAATTATACGTGATTAATGAATAATACGTATAAGAATTTGAAAAAAAACTAGGCTCTTGATACCATGATAAATCAATATGATGAATGTGTATCAATTGATGATTCTGCCTTCTAATACACGGCTAAACAGCCCTTTAAATACAAATACAATGGAGACAAATCCCACTCTTGTAGGATTTATATTTAACTTAGGATTCTAATATTATCCTAACTAGTAGGATTTATATTTAACTTAGGATTCTAACATTATCTCTAATGTTATCTTCAATAAGTATGTCCGAACCCGACTTGCTCCCGTCTGTTCGAACAGAAGTGAATGATTTTGTAATGAAAATAATATCCAACTTTACTCCCGCAAACTTTTATATATTTCGGATCACGAGTTTCAAAAAATTTACAGCTACACAATGTTGTATAATGTTTAAGTTTGAAAATTTTTTTCCTTTTCAAATTTTATATCCAGTAAAATTGCACCATATAAGTTAAAATAGATACAGTAAAACCTCTCTATAACAGTCTCATATTTTGATATTTTTTACTATTATAGTGAAGTGTTGTTTTAAAATATAATATATTATAACATAATATAAAAATCGATTCCAGAAAAAATATGACTTTTATAGTAAAACAATAATAACAACAATAATAATATACTACTAGTGAAGTTTGAAAAGAATATATATGAAAATGTTGTTATATAAAAAGTTAGATAAGCAGGGTATCATCTCAATGTGCAAACGTAAAAGGAAAGAAAATAAAATTAAAAAACAAGCAAAAAATCAACATCCTCTTGTTGCCAACTTGCCATCCAAAAAAAAATTAAACTTTATTGGTAACAATAATAGAGTTTACAACTATATACCATAAAATTAAAGAAAGAGAGAGGAAAGAGATCAAATCTCTCTCTCTTTAAATCTCTTCTCTCCCACTATTTCTCCCTAATATTTCTCTCAGTCAACAAATTCAAACCAACTCAAAGCCAAAGAACCAAACTAAAGTTTCATTCTTTTCTTAAATTCTAAAAAAATTCTAAGTTTTTTCTTTGTTGAAAAAACGAATATGGTCGAAGCTTTGGACTCATCAACTTGTTTTATGGTTGATGATGATATTTTGAATTTCTCTTTGGATGAAGAGAAACATCCTTCTATTTCTTCTTCTTCTTCTTTGGATTCTTCAAACAACATTAGCTTTCTCCCGGATGATCATAGCCGTTCATTTCATGTAAGTCATTGATTGATATTTCCTTTAGTTTCACTTTGTTTGTCGTAGTTTTATTTGACACAAAGTTTTAAAAAATAAATAACTAAGGGGAGTCGTAAAATAACGGTAAAGTTGTTTCCGTGTGAATATAGGTTATGAGTTCGAGTCGTGGAACCAGTCACTAATAATTGTATTAAAATAGGTTGTCTACGTCATACCCTTTGGGATGCGGTTCTTCGCATACCCTGCGTGAACGCAAAATATTTTGTCCATCAAATTCCCTTTTTAGAGGAACTATTGAAATTTATGATTTTAAATATGTTATAATATTTGAAACTTGTGATTTTAAAAATATTTTAATATTTATGTGGCTAATAAAGAAAATAATATAACGTGTCGTTCTTTTTGTGTGGACTAATACGGAAATCGTGTCAAACAAAATGGAACGCGACAATTTTCCGGCGGAGGGAACAAGATACCCTCTGACAAAAGTGGAGGCGTTCAAGAATTTTCGTATTTGGACTATTTTACCCTCGAGACCCTAAGAATATATTCATGGCACGTTCTTTGTTAAATTCCATTCACAAAAGAAAATAGTAATTTTTGCATTTTTTGTGAATTAAAATTTGAGGGTATTTTTAGAAATAAAAATATGGCGGACATATCTTTATGATTGGTACGTTGGTTATCACGAGGCACTGAGCTGTACGAATAATACGACGTATCTGATTTCTACTTGCATTCTATAAATATAAAAAGACATTTTTGTCCCTATATACAAATTCTTTTGGAATTGACTTGTCTTATTCAACATTAGCCTACAAAATATTATATTCCCTCCTAAATATTTTATTTATCTTTAATGACGTGTCATTATATTTAAATAAATATCATGGAATATTTAAAATCACAGTTATATTTAAGGGTCGTGGAAATAGCCTTTTACAGAAGTGCAACAATAGACCTTTGTGGTCCGGTCCTTTCCCGGCCCCCGCCGCATAGCGGTAGCTTAGTGTATCGGTATATTTAAAATCGCACGTTCTAAAAATTGTTTTTTCTTCAAATTTTGAGCCAGTCAAACATTAAATAAATTGAAATATCATTGTATTAACATAATGCATATTGCAGGAATATGTCGAGGAAGAATTGGAATGGCTTTCAAATAAAGATGCATTTCCGGCAGTAGAGTTTGATATATTCTCCGAAAATATCCCAAATGTCATATTTGATCACCACAGCCCAGTTTCAGTACTGGAAAACGGTAGCAGTATCAACACTAACAATAACAGTTGCAATGTAAACGACAAGGAAAGCGCGTTTATGATCGGCTGTGGCAGCCTACAAGTTCCTGTTAACTACCCCGTGCGGGCACGGGGCAAGAGAAGGCGAAGAATTAGCTTCGCTGACTTGACAAACCAGCGTTGCGTATGGGGAAGAAAATTGAAAATCAAGAAAAATAAGCAAGATTGGGAATTGTTTTCATTACCAATGACTAAAGCTAAAAGAGCTAGCATTGGCAGGAGGTGTCAGCATTGTGGGGTCGACAAGACCCCACAATGGCGTGCAGGTCCTATAGGACCTAAGACACTCTGCAATGCTTGTGGGGTCCGGTATAAGTCTGGAAGGTTGTTGCCTGAGTATCGTCCCGCGAATAGTCCTACTTTTTCAGCTAATATACATTCAAATTCTCATAGGAAAGTTTTGGAAATGAGGAAGCAGAGGATTGGCATATAGGAAGATTACTACATGAAGTATGTTGATAATAGGGCAGATTAATTAGTGTTGAGTCTATAGCATATTTTCTTGACCTTTTTCTTCTTTTAGCACAATTAATGTGGAGTCTAGGTTTGTTGTAATGGCTAGAAGGTTACTGAACCATATTATTTGTTTTAATTTCCATCATTTTTCACTAGGGAATTTTCAAGTTTCAAGCAATGCTTTTTGTTTCTTCATTTGCATGGTTTTGGAAATGATGAAATTTTGTGTATTGAGATGAAGAAATCTTGTTTGACTAGTTGATGGTGAGTTACTACCAATAAGATGTTTTGATGGTTGGGGAAGCAAGTTGTCTCCGTGCGATCTATAAGTCACGGGTTCGAACCGTGGAACCAGTCAACAATACTTGCGTTAGGGTATTGTATACATTGTACTCCTTGGATTGCGCCCCTTCTCCGGATCCTGTATAAGACGATATGCATTATGCACTGAGCTGCCCTTTTGACGGTTGGGGAAGTTGCAGTTTGCTCTGATAGAAGTATTACCACTTGTTTTAATTCATAGAGGTGTTTGATCAACTTTACCTTTTCTGGAGAGCGTCTACCTGATGCACTTGCTGAAGTTTTCTTGTAATGCAATGTACATTTTGTTGGCTAGAGCTTAAAAATACAAATGGAAGTTATATGGCAAAGTCCTCAATTTAGTAGATGGCTGAAATTGATATTCAACCCATTGGATACTGGAATTTCTCATTGTTGCATCTATGCTGTGAAGATTTTCATTTTTTGGAGTTGTTTATGGATAATCTCCGTCTTTAAATTAAAGAATACTATGGACAGGTCTTGAGACGAGTTGAGATTGATCCTCGATCTCTCTTTTTTGATTTATAGATAGGGATTTACCAAGGGATCGTCCACTGTAACTAAAGGTTTCAAGTTCGAGTCATAAGAGTGGAGAAATCCAAGATAGGGTACACTTCCCCCTTAATAGGTTCTACACAACGCAAATCTGAATTAGTGGTTAAAGCAACAGAAATTGATTTTGTGCACATTTTAGAGGTCAGAACCAGGTTAACCTCGGGAAAAGATGCAGAGCCCAGAGGTGTAGTTTACATATAAATTGGTCCCTCAAAAATTCATATGAAAAGAAAAACAGAAAGAAAATGGGAAGGAAACAACTACATCACTTGACATTTTTGGTCAGTGCTTACATTTCAACTGGTGAAACATCAAAACTAATTCACACCACATATCGGTAAGTAATATAACGGCCTGCAGTCTCACTTGGTCTGATAATCTTCACAACTTGGCCACGTTTTAGCCCATAATATCTAGCAATAGGATCGGTGATCTGAATTCGAGGAAGCTGTTTTAACATGAAGAAATTATTAGGCATTCGATTAGATAGAAAGATGCAATAGTAATCAACCACGCTTATCCAAATAGTACAAGTCAAAAGTGGCAGCACTAATCAAGATGACAGGAACAAAACAATTTGCCAAGAGGTTGAAGCATACGATAACTAGGCAATGACAGTAATAATCAATGCATGCGGGTAGTTTTTTCATCAAAGCTACTCAATTAAAAAACATTAGGTTCATCAAAGCATAACTCAACATGGAAACTGAATTGTTCAAACTGTGGATTTGTTTGGGCAAGCCTCCAAGCTGGACCCTAGTTCCGTATAAAATTTCCCCTCAGCCAAACCCCAAGTCATAATAGAAGTCAAGCTATAGAAATGTATTAACATAGACGAATAGCTATTCAACGCAAGGTTTCAAATGATCTTTCACACAAAAAAATGCAAAGAATGAATTGGTAAATTTCTAGACTATTAAGGGAGATCACGACAATTTTGGCTTTAACACTATAAGGAAGCATGCTGCTTTATCTTCTTCCTTTCTCTATCTTCAATTTCATTCACAATAGGCTGAAGGGAATACAAAGCCATCGCATTAATTCTTTCACTCTATACCACACTAGCACTAAAAGATTCTGCCTTCAAAATTTTGAAGGCATCATGTTGTTGGAAACACGTTCGTAATGCAATATACTAAAACGTGTGTTCTTTTGTATAGGTTTTGATGAATGACAAACGAAGCGAAAATTGATATATGACGAAGTTCAAGAAACAAGCGCACAATTGATATACAACGAGATTCAAGCTCAAGACAAAGTTTTATAGTTTAATTGAGTCATTCTTAATTGTGATCGTGATCCTACAACTTGACTCGTAACATGGCTTCTCTCATAAAACTATTTTCCAAAATCATGCATATTTAATTTAATGTCAAATGATTTTAAATCATGCATATTTACAGTAGTCAAAATAATTTTTAGACATGCCTTAAAAATCTGGACTAAGATAATCGATTATGTACTAATGATAATCGATTGTTTTAAGCCAAGACTGCATGACAATCGATTGTGAACTAATGACAATCGATTGTGAGTAAGACAGTGAGCATCAGGTTTTTCAAACCTGCATGACAATCGATTGTGAACTAATGACAATCGATTGTGACTGAGGCAGTGTCCATCAAAGTTTTTCAAAACTCAGAATAATCGATTATGAACTAATGGTAATCGATTATGTTGAGACAGTGTCTTCCAGTGATTTTCAAATTTATTAAATAATCGATTGTTACATTGGACAATCGATTGTCAAAGAGACAGTGTCTAAAATGTTTTTCAAAAACTGATAAGTAATCGATTGTTGACTTTGTGCAATCGATTGTGAAGCTGACGGTTGTCGTAAAGTTTTTAAATACCGTCAGGTAATCGATTATTGATTCTGTATAATCGATTGTTTTGATTAAAATCCGGAAAAGATTTTTTGAACGTTACTGGGTAATCGATTATTGATTTTGTATAATCGATTGTTTTGATTAAAATCCGGAAAAGATTTTTTGAACGTTGCTGAGTAATAAATTGTTGATTCTGGACAATCGATTGTTTGTGGTAAAATCTGGAAAGGACTTTTTGAACGTTGCCAGTAATCGATTATGGATTGTAAGTAATCGATTATCAAGCGTAAAATCTGGGATTGAATTTTGATCTGACTGGCAGACAATCGATTATTGGGGTTTGACAATCGATTGTCAGTGAGTAAAATCAGCAACTCTTAATTGGCAATTAGACAACGGTAATGCCAAGTTTTTCAACTATAAATACAGCTTCATTTCAGTGTTTTAAAAACAACAACATACTACAACTGATCATTACATTGCTATAAGCTTGCATCATTTTATATTCAATTTCATAAAGCTTTTGAGAGCCATATTCTTGTCCAAAGTTGTTGTGATCTACAGCTTACTTCTTTTACTCATTTCTACTCATTAAGGAGTATTTTGTTTGAGTGTTTAGTGTTTTATACACTTGTAAGAGAATTGTGATTCTCTTGTTGTAAAGAACTTGTGTTTCCTTGGTTGAAGTCTTGGAGTGTTGTATCTCCGAGCAAAGGTGTTAAAGGCTTGTGTCCTTAAGTTGTAAAGGTTTGTTGAACACCCGTAAGCTTAACAAGTTAGTGGAAAATCTCGAGAGAGTCTCTCGGGGACTGGACTAGCCACGTGTTGTGGTGAACCAGAATATATCGGTGCGTTCTTTCCTTTTTGTTTATTTAACGCACTTATTTATTTCCTGCAAATTTTAATTTCCGCAAGTTTACGCTAAATTTTATTATAACGCTATTCATCCCCCCCCCCCCTAGCGTTAAGCGTATTGTTTAACAATTGGTATCAGAGCCCAACTCTCTGAAAACTTAACAGTTTGAGAGAACCATCCATGGCTTCTACTCGTGATTCTTTTGCAGGAATTGATGAAGGACAGTGCTCCACACGACCACCTCTATTCAACGGTACAAATTACACGTACTGGAAAGAGACGATGAAGATCTTCGTTCAGTCCAAGAGCTTTCACCTTTGGAAGGTGATAATGAAGGGAAACCAAATTCCAACAAAAAAGGTGGAAAACGAATGGGTTCCCAAGTCCGAGGATGAGTATGACGCGGATGACATCCGAAAGGTTCAAAATAATGCTAAAGCAATTAATTTATTATATTGTGCTGTTAATGCTGACGATTACAGGAAAATATCGTGTTGCACAACGGCAAAAGAGATGTGGGACAAGCTAGAAGTTACGTACGAAGGTACGGACCAGGTAAGGGAAGCAAAAATTGATTTCCTAACCGATTCTTATGAATTATTTCACATGAAGGAAGGTGAAAAGGTGGACGAAATGTTTGAGCGATTTTCAATAATCGTAAATGACCTACATGCTCTCAAGAAAACATTCACGGATAGAGAGCTCGTTCGAAAAATTCTTAGAAGTCTCACACCGGCATGGAGATCAAAGGCCGATGCAATTCAAGAATCCATTGGCGTTTCAAACGTCACCATCGACGCACTAAGAGGTAACCTTAAGACCTATGAATCTACTATTCTTAACCCTTTTGTTGATGATCAAAGGAGGCAAAGAATAGCTCTAAAGGCGAGCACAAGCCAACCGCAAATTGATGAGGAAGGAGACAACGAGTTTGGACTCGTTATCAAAAGATTTCAAAAGTTCATGCGCAAGGAGTATGAACGCAAGGGCAAAAAGCAAGGCGAACAAATCAAGTGCTATGAATGTGGTGAAACCGGGCACATCAAATCAAATTGCCCAAACATCAAAAAGGAGAAGAAACCTTTTAAAAAGCAACGTGCATACATCTCTTGGGGAGGCGACTCCGGAGATAAGTCAAGCGAAGGAGAAGAAAACGAAGCAGCAAATCTTTGCCTTATGGCAAAAGAAGACAACAAAGATGAGGCATGTCAAATTTCGTCTAAAAACTTTACTCTTGAAGAAATGCGAACTGCTTTTGATGAATTATATGCTGAGTTTATTAAGGCTTCAAAAACTGTTAAGGGCATAAAAGAAAATGCTTCATTAAAAGAAAAGGATTTTCAAAAACAGCTTTCTTTGAAAGAAAAGGATTTAGAAAAACTGGTTTTAGAAAATGAAAAGCTGAAAGAGGAAAACAAGTTTTTTGGAAAAAGAAGCGCCGATAAGCCCGAAAGTTCTACAAAAAATTGTTCTTCTTGCTTGCATCTCAAAAATGAGGTAAATAGACTCAAAGGTACCTTAGATAAGTTTAATTCTTCCCACAAGAATTTGAATGAGGTCCTTGTAAATTTGAAATCAACCAAGCATGGCATAGGATTTAAGAATGAGGTTAAAGAAAAGGTTGAAGCCAAACCCCAACCACCTAAGGCTCAACCTAGGACTAATAAAACAAATGCTTATCCTAGAAATAGCAATCCTAGAACCAATATGCATGCTAGACAAAATGTTGAACATTTTAGGAGACCTAGAAATGACTTACCACCTAGAAATAGTTACCCTAGAAATGATGCATATTTTAGGCCAAATGTTGAACCTTTGAGAAGACCTAGAAATGGCCTTCAACCGAGAAACAATCGCTCTAGAAATGCTGCCCATTCTAGAGCTCATAGTAGGAGAAATAATTCTCATGAAATGCGAAATAGTCATAGTGTAAGAAATTTTCATCCGTCTAGTTACTATGAACCTAGAAGGATGCATAACCCAAATGTGACTTGTCATTATTGTAGACGTATTGGTCATATTGCTCCTGCATGCTTTACACGTCATAGACATATTACTCAATTGCATCATTATAATATGCCTAACCCCCAAGGACCCAAGATGGCATGGGTACCTAAAGAACATTAATTTGTTTTGTAGGTGTGCTTGAAGGGATCAAGTGTACTATGGTACCTTGATAGTGGATGCTCCAAGCATATGACGGAAGATGAATCCAAATTCCTTCAATTAGAGCACAAAGAAGGAGGAAGTGTTATCTTCGGTGATAACAATAAAGGAAAGATCATCGGCATCGGCTCGGTCGGTAAGGATGAAAATTCCTCTATTAAGCATATATTACTTGTTAAAGGATTAAAGCATAATCTCTTGAGCATAAGCCAATTGTGCGACAAGGGAAATCTTGCTTTATTTGATTCGGATGAATGCTTAGTGTTCAGACGTAGTGATTTCAAAATTATCCTCCGTGGTTTTAGAGTGGATAATATTTATATGGTTGATCTTGCTAATTCCTCACCCGATTATGTTGATTGTCTAATGAGTAAAGAGGATGATACTTGGCTATGGCATCGTAGAGTAGCACATATCAATATGCATCTTTTGAACAAATTGATTTCTCAAAACTTAGTTGTTGGTCTTCCCTTTTTAAAATTTGAAAATGACTCTATTTGTGACTCGTGTCAAAAGGGGAAGCAAACAAAAGCATCTTTCAAATCTAAAAACATTGTTTCAACTTCTAGACCATTGCAATTACTTCATATGGATTTATTTGGTCCCTCTCGCATTGAAAGTCTAGGAAGAAATAAATATGCTTTTGAGATTGTTGATGATTACTCGAGATTTACTTGGACATTATTTCTTGCCAATAAAAGTGATGCTTTTCAAAATTTTAAATATTTTCTTAAGCGTGTTCAAAATGAGAAAGAAACAACCGTCACTTCAATTAGAAGTGATCATGGGGGAGAGTTTGATCACAATCTCTTTGCGGACTTCTGTGACGAACTCGGAATCAAGCATACCTTTTCCGCTCCACGTACACCACAACAAAATGGGGTGGTGGAAAGGAAAAATAGGTGTCTCGAAGAGATGGCTAGAACCATGCTCGACGAAGCTAAGATACCCAAACATTTTTGGGCGGACGCCGTAAGTACCGCTTGCTATGTTCTAAATAGAGTAGTAATCCGGCCGATACTCATGAAAACCCCCTATGAACTTTATAAGGGTAGAAAACCAAATATTTCCCATTTTAGAGTTTTTTGTTGCAAATGTTTTGTTCATAACAATGGCAAAGATCAATTGGGTAAATTTGATGCTAAGTCGGATGAAGGTATTTTCATTAGATATTCCTCACGTAGTAAAGCATATAGGGTCTTTAATAAAAGAACCCAAATTGTGGAGGAATCCCATCATGTTGTATTTTCCGAAAATAATGCTCGCTTGGCGAGAAAGGATTGCGGTTTTGATCTTGCAGGTACCTTAGATAGCTTGAAAGACAAAATACAAGAGTAACCACCCAAGGAAAATAAAGATGAAACTGAGGAACAACCAACGGAAGAAGCGCCACGATTGGAAAAAAAACAAAAGTGCCAAATGAGTGGAGGACGATCAAAGATCACCCTCTTGAACAGGTCATTGGAGACGTCGGAGGAAAGGTAAGTACCCGAAACTCTCTTAAGAACACTTTAGGACACACTTCTTAAGAGCTCACGTTCTCACTTGGCAACACTAGTTTAAGTTATTACTTCTTTACAAATTACTGACTTGAGCGTCGGAGACGTTTAATTCTATTTTGCAGGTATCGCCCTAAAAGATAGGGGGAATTATAAAGTTTTGGCACAGAACAATCTATTGTTCCAAGCAAATAATCGATTATTTTACTGTGCTGAAAATCGATTAGCAGTATCACCAATCGATTGTTTATGGTTTATGTTCATTATGCAGTTTTGTTTAATAATTGATTCCTTAAATTGCATAATCGATTTCTGTCTCAGCCATTCAGCAATGCTTTTCCAAAACAATCGATTATTCCACATTTGACAATCAATTATTTCATGTCAGAAATAAAAACTTTTGTTACCGTTTGGCTCCTCAATCGATTTGTGTCAGTTCCAAGTCAGGTCAATAACTCTTTAACAATCGATTATTGCATCTCCACAATCGATTGTCTAACGGTCAGTGAATTTATTTTACCGCTTCTGACTGATTTGGCTTTAAATTCTCAGCAGATTTCTTCCATAAATGATAAGCCACTCTTCCCTCTATAAATAGGCTTCATATATATTCATATTCATTCACTCAAGCATCAATTTTAGCTTTCAAAATATCAAATTCCCTCTAATCCTTTGCAAAATCCAGCAGCTTTCATTAAAAATGTCGGGCCGTCACTCAAAACGTTCCCGTTCTGCTAAGCACGGCGCATCCGCCTCTGCTGCCCCTCCTCGTCCGAACTATCCCAATCAAGATGGTTCCGTTCTATATTTTAATTCCGACATCGAGCTTACTCGATTCTTAACCAAATTTGAAAAGCGCGACATTCTTCCACCCCGCTTTTCAACCCACAAGTATCTTGAATCATTTGGGCCTGCTGCAAATATGCTAAAAAATTCTCAACTTCTTGACTTTTTACTCCTTACCCATCCTTATATCAATACCACATTGGTTCAAGCATTTTACTCCAACCTCCATAAGGATGATGATGGTGAGCTTGTCACCAACATTAATGGTGTTCAAATTCTTCTTTCCGATGAAAATCTTCATACCATTGCCCGTCTTCCTCATAATGGTGAAGACATTTTTCGGTACACCGGAGAGGCCGGAGCCCTTTTTGATGAAACAGCCCTCTTACACCAAATCGGTCTTACTTCTTATGATCCAAATCTTTTTTCCCGTCATCCTACAATTACGGGAATGGATCCCAATTATCGTTAATTTTCTATTTCATCACCCGAGTCCTCAAGCCTCGTAAGCATAACCATACTACCATTTCCCAAGAGGACACCAAGCTCATGCATGCCATAGTTACCGGAGCTAACATCAATTGGTGTCGGCTTATCAAAATTCACATGCGTGACGCTATCGGAGATGATAGGCCTCTTCCTTATGCTCTCCTCATCATGAACTTTCTTGAAGCCACCGGATTCGTCACTGGAAATGGTCCTCTCAAAAAGAGTACCAAAAAGTGGGAAATTTCGGAATCCTCCTTTCATCATGACGGTGATCATGTAGCGCCTGCTCCTCCTCCAACCCGTCGTGCTCCTCCGCCTCAAGAGCCTTCCCTCCAATTCATTTCCGACCAAATTGCTTCATTGACCTCTTCTTTCGGTCAATTAACTCACGAGATCCATGGATATTTTGACCACGTTCATTATCCATATGCGGGTCTTGTTCCATATGAAGCAGCGCCGGATGATGAGGCGGAAGATGATGAATGAATAATTGTTTTTTTAAGTTTGTTTTTATGTCTTCCCTGTTGCTGTAATTTTTTCTTTCCAATAAATAAACAAGGTTTATTTCATCTTTGGCATCTTATTATTATGTTATTTTTGCTAATGGCAAAAGGGGGAAGATAACGGGTATGATGCACTTTCAAGTTATAAGCTTAAATTGAGGGGGAATTCTCAAATTGAGGGGGAACAAATTGCATACTTGTTGCATGTATATACTTGTCTTGAATCGTCAATATAAATTGCTTGTCTTGCATATCCCGCTTAATGTTTGCCATTATCAAAAAGGGGGAAATTGTTGGAAACACGTTCTCAATGCAATATACTAAAACGTGTGTTCTTTTGTATAGGTGTTGATGAATGACAAACGAAGCGAAAATTGATATATGACGAAGCTCAAGAAACAAGCGCACAATTGATATACAACGAGATTCAAGCTCAAGACAAAGTTTTATAGTTTAATTGAGTCATTCTTAATTGTGATCGTGATCCTACAACTTGACTCGTAACATGGCTTCTCTCATAAAACTATTTTCCAAAATCATGCATATTTAATTTAATGTCAAATGATTTTAAATCATGCATATTTACAGTAGTCAAAATAATTTTTAGACATGCCTTAAAAATCTGGACTAAGATAATCGATTATGTACTTATGATAATCGATTGTTTTAAGCCAAGACTGCATGACAATCGATTGTGAACTAATGACAATCGATTGTGAGTAAGACAGTGAGCATCAGGTTTTTCAAACCTGCATGACAATCGATTGTGAACTAATGACAATCGATTGTGACTGAGGCAGTGTCCATCAAAGTTTTTCAAAACTCAGAATAATCGATTATGAACTAATGGTAATCGATTATGTTGAGACAGTGTCTTCCAGTGATTTTCAAATTTATTAAATAATCGATTGTTACATTGGACAATCGATTGTCAAAGAGACAGTGTCTAAAATGTTTTTCAAAAACTGATAAGTAATCGATTGTTGACTTTGTGCAATCGATTGTGAAGCTGACCGTTGTCGTAAAGTTTTCAAATACCGTCAGGTAATCGATTATTGATTCTGTATAATCGATTGTTTTGATTAAAATCCGGAAAAGATTTTTTGAATGTTGCTGAGTAATCGATTGTTGATTCTGGACAATCGATTGTTTGTGGTAAAATCTGGAAAGGACTCTTTGAACGTTGCCAGTAATCGATTATGGATTGTAAGTAATCGATTATCAAGCGTAAAATCTGGGATTGAATTTTGATCTGACTGGCAGACAATCGATTGTTGGGGTTTGACAATCGATTGTCAGTGAGTAAAATCAGCAACTCTTAATTGGCAATTAGGCAACGGTAATGCCAAGTTTTTCAACTATAAATACAGCTTCATTTCAGTGTTTTAAAAACAACATACTACAACTGATCATTACATTGCTATAAGCTTGCATCATTTTATATTCAATTTCATAAAGCTTTTGAGAGCCATATTCTTGTCCAAAGTTGTGATCTAGAGCTTACTTCTTTTACTCATTTCTACTCATTAAGGAGTATTTTGTTTGAGTGTTTAGTGTTTTATATACTTGTAAGAGAATTGTGATTCTCTTGTTGTAAGGAACTTGTGTTTCCTTGGTTGAAGTCTTGGAGTGTTGTATCTCCGAGCAAAGGTGTTAAGGCTTGTGTCCTTAAGTTGTAAAGGTTTGTTGAGCACCCGTAAGCTTAACAAGTTAGTGGAAAATCTCGAGAGAGTCTCTCGGGGACTGGACTAGCCACGTGTTGTGGTGAACCAGAATATATCGGTGCGTTCTTTCCTTTTTGTTTATTTAACGCACTTATTTATTTCCTGCAAATTTTAATTTCCGCAAGTTTACGGTAAATTTTATTATAACACTATTCACCCCCCCCCCCCCTTCTAGCGTTAAGCGTATTTTCTAACACATGTGTCTCCTGGTCTTTTATGTATTATTTGAGGTCAAAAGTTTAACAAGTGCAATAATGTTATCAACACGAACCTGTGTTTCTTTCACAGTATATCGTTCCAACAAGGTCTTCTTTTCTTCAGGAGTAAGTGGCTGGTGCTCCGGAACTAGAACATGATTTTTTATGTTTACCAAAAGCTCTGCTTCCTGAAACATTAAACACATAGCATGACGATTAAGCACCAATTTTCACTATCTAAATGGATAATTATCAAACACATAAAGCAACTAAAGGTGCAAGATGCAAGCTCCCAGATTACCAAGTCAAACAAAGAACAAAAATGTCGCCCCTCCCGCACCACAAAAATGAAAAAGGAGGAATACCAAATAATCCTTCATATGAGTGAAAATGCCAGTAGAATCACTCTCGGTCAAAACACAAAGAAGATGAGTTGATAAATTTAATATATGTATAATCCCCCTATCAATATGCACATGGTTGCAAATCACAATAACCTCTGATTTTGGTGGTCCTACTACTTGAGATGTAGTGTCAGGTGCTCAAATGAATTGTTAGACCAACATCAGAAAAAACAAATAGAAAAGGTAACAAAAAAAAAAGATCACAAAAGTAGAGTAAACTAAGCTCCTCAGCTATTTTATAACAATTGCAATCCTTCGTTCAAAGTAGTAAGAACAAAATATTTGTAAGTAGTCACCTGGAAAACCTCCAAATGGAACTTTGTAGATATTTCAGAAATGCAGGTACGAGCAAAGGGAGTCAAATTTTGCTGTACAACGAGGATAGCCTGGAAGACATCTTCTTTTTTCATGCGTTCTGTGTAAGTTTTCATTGTCTTAACACCAACCTTTGCCTCCTCTGGAAAGAACACATATATCTGGATTCAACAAACCAAGAAAATGGCTGTTATTTCGCTGAGCAAATTATTTCGCTGAGCAAATTATTCCAAGTGAAATGCAAGAAACTCAAATGTTGAAGTAGCTAAAAAGTAAAAACATCTGAAATTTTTAAGCTAAACACAGACCAAAACAGATTCAAAGGACTAAGTGTCATATCACATTACCCATCAACTGTTTCCTTAGTTACTATATGCACTAATGCTATACTGCTTCCGTTTTGTTTTGTCTATGTTTTGTTTTACTACTGTTTTTCCCTAACCCTATGAGCCGAGGGTCGATTGGAAACGGCCTCCCTGCCCTTTCGGGTAGGGGTAAGGCTCGTCTACATATTACCCTCCCCAGACCCCACCTGGTGGGAATATACTGGGTAGTTGTTGTTGTTGTTGTTGTTGTTTCCTTAGTTACAATATTACAAAAGCATTTTTACAAGCAAAATTCTGTTGCTGTCATATTGTTTCAATTCCTTTGGTACAGGGATTACAGTGAAAAGTTGGGTAGGGAGGAAAAGGAAGATGCAGGAAAATCCTCAACTGAGATTGTAACTTTACACCTAAGTGATGCAAGGTAGAGTTGCAACTACAACTACAAATCCAATTCCCAACTTTGGTGTTCCTGGATTCTGAACTATACTCATATCGCTTTCCATTATTGAACTAAAAAATAAGGAGACATTCTTTCCCCTTTCTAGTTTCCTTTTTCTTCCTTAAACCACCGATGTTTTTTCTTTATGTTGTGAACAAGTCCAACATTGAACTCGTTGCTATATATATATATATATATATATATATATATATATATACACACACACACACACAGAAAATGTCCAAATGGAGAGACATGGATAATGAGTATTCATACCACCGGCCCCACCTAGCTTGGTACTGACCCATAGCTGTTATATCCTACAGAAATACACTTCCTATTTTTACTGATAACCGAGAAACCCCCGAGGATAAAATGGTGCGTGGTTCTAAAATTGGTGTGGGCAATAGGTTTATCCCTCTCTTCTTTTCATTCTCCTAGGTCTCAGAAAAAGTTTGATTCACGATCAGGATTTTTCCCTTTGTTTTGGAGAAGTCCAACTTTGATTTTTTTTTAAATGTCCTTCCCAATTACATTTGATATATTGGGGTCATTTATCCATAATTAACCTTTAATGTGTTTTCATTTTCTAATTGAAAAACTTTTTTTTCTTCCCTTTTCTTCATGATAATGGACAACATTGTTTAACATAAAATATGTTTACTTCACTATGTGGTGGAAAGAAATTGCCGTCTTTCTATGATATCCCCTTAACTTGTCTTCGGCAAGATAGTTTATTCAATGTCAAGAGCATCTACTACAAAAATGACGAGATACTCTGAGACTTCATCAAAATGAAATCCTCAGATATACAATGAAGTGACAGAATATACTAACATGCTAGTAGAAAAGGAGTAACTTAACCCACAAAACCTGGAAAAGAATCAATACTTTTGCTGGATAAGTAAAACAAAACCCAAAAAACTGATCTATTAAAGGAAATATCAAAATCCTTAGATAAGAAAGGACTGCAAATAAACCGACAGTAAGCTTAGTTAAGATTAGCCAACAACAACTAAGCTCCAGTCCAACTATTATGCGAATACTTTAATTGAAAATTAGGCAGTAAAGGAAATTGAAAGAGACAGACCAGCTCAGAACTGTTGTTGCGCTTGGCTTTCTGAATAACAAGGTCTTCTCTCTTCATATTCTCACCATACTTCTGAAGAAACTGATGTTTTGACATATTTATCTCAAACTCTCCAACAAGGTAACCCCTATCCGCCAACATTTCCATGAGTGTCTTACGAACTCTGAAAAGTCTCGAGAGCTCCTCTTCCGATAGAGTCATCTTTGCCCTACTAAATTCACAAAATAAAAAAAAAACTCTATGTTATCAGGAGTTAATGTACCCTTTAAGATATGGGTTCGAACAAGTAGCTTAGCGCCCCCCCCCCCCCCCCCCCAAAAAAAAACGTGTATATGTATTAAGAAATTCAAAACCTAGTTAGTTACTAGCAATTGATGTCGCTATCCTAGAATTAGAACCCTCCGCCTCCGAAATTTATAGCAAAAGAATATGATAGAACTACTAATTAGAGATATAGTTTGAATACTGAACACATCAACAATAACAACAACAACTACTACTACTACTACATAATAGAATCCCACTAGTGGGGTCTGGTAGGGTAGAACACATGACACAATCAATATACATGTACAATTCACCCTTTTAACAATCAGTAATTTTGACACAAAATTTATAACTAATATAAAAGTATAATCACGACGCAATACCATCATAACTTTGAGCTACAATCGTATGAGAAGCAAATAAAAAACATATACTATTTAACAATTAAAAAAAACTCGCAAAAATCACAGCAATGATATAAAGTAAGACAAATACATGAATATTGATGCAAAATCAGTAAAATTTGTTGTTTAGAATTAAAAATTAGGGATTAGGGTTTTAGTCGGAGCAAAAAAAATAAATACATACAATTGATTCCGGAGCAAAGCGAAGTTTGTCGTCCACAGAGAGATGGAAAAGGGACGGAATAGCAGTAGAGGGTTGGGTATTTAACGCAGAAATCTGGCTTTCACTTATTTGTTGGGCTAAGGCCCTTACTTTCAAATGGGCCATATAGACCATCTGCTTTGGGGCCCAATACTTTTTTGAGGAATTAACCCAAATAGCTGTCCGCCTAACTTTTTAGACTAAAAATAGCAGGCAATATATAATATACATAGAATTCAAGTATCATTTGTGTATTTGTATATAATTTATGTATACCGGGTAAAAAAGGTAAACAGTCAATTTAACCGGCTATTTGTACAATAATCTCTACTTTTTTGGCCTGAAAATACAAAATAGGACACTATAATTGTGGTCTTTAACTTTAGGCCTTTAAGATAGGTTACCTGTCTGTGGCCCGTGGGTAAACCTTCTAGGTCAAAGCGAGCGAATTAGTAATACAGAGTTGGGTATTTAAGGAAGAAAGCTGAATTTAATTTTTTTTTTTTTTGGGCTAAGGCCTTCCTTTCAAATGGGCCACTTTAGCCTCCAGAAATTTAAAAATAACCAGATTTACAATTGCTCGTAGAAAAATATTCACGTTTCAAAAGTTATCGAAATTTAGTCACTTTTTATGTAAAGATAAATCCGAGCGAAAACAGTGTTTAAAATCGAGAAAATATGCCCGCATATTTTACGGGAATTCCTGCATAAGTATACTTGAACTCCCGCATATTATACGGGAGTTCCAAGATAACTATGCTGGAACTCCCGTATAATATGCGGGAGTTCAAGTATAATTATGCTGGAAGAAAAGCAAACTCTCGGCTGCTGAGAATACCTAAGTGGTGGTGCATTGATAGGAGCCGATGGTGAGGTGAAGAGCTTCTGGTCAGAATGTTGTGGCTGAGAGCTACGACCACCTGGAGCACTATGTGAAGCCTGGAGTGCTGACTGGAAGGGTCTCGGGGGATGGCCTCTGTCATGAGAGTCCCTACCTCCATATGAGGCACCACTAAATCTGCCAGAATGTCGAGGCCTCTTGTCTGAACCCTGACTACCTCCTCGAGCCAATAAGATCTATACTCGGCGGGTCGCATTGGCCGCCTCCTGAAAAGTAATATCGCTGCCAATCCCTACCACAATCTGTAGGCGAATGGGATGAATCAATCCATTAATAAACCTCTGGACCCTCTCCCCATATGTAGGGAGTATCACTACGGCATGGCGAGCCAAATCAACAAATCTAGTTTCATACTGTGTAACTTCATAGAGCCCTGATGAAGATGCTCAAACTGTCTACGAAGTGCCTCCCGCTGAGTGACTGGGAGAAACTTCTCCAAACACAACTCTGCAAACTGATCCCATGTCAAAGCTGGGGACCCTGCTGGTCTAGATAGACAATAATCTCTCCACCAAGTCTTGGCGGGCCCCACAAGTTTGAAAGTGCAAAAATCAACCCCATTGGTCTCCACTATCCTCATAGTCCCGAGAATCTCATGACAACTGTATCGAAAGTCCTTGGGATCCTCCGATGAAGCACCGCTTAAAGTAGTAGTGAATAGCTTGGAGAACTGATCAAGTCTTCATAAAACATCCGAAGACATGGACGTCCCATCTCCGGCCTGAGCTGTAATACCTGTCTAAGCTGCCACTGCGGGCTGAACCAAGGGAACCTGAGGCTGGGGAGCTACCTGCTCCGGAGTACGTGTAGTAGGAGTCTGAAGCCCTCCTCCAGTCTGAGAAGTGGCTGGTGCTACTGGCAGCAATCCCGCTCTAGCCACACTATCGATAAAGCCTGCTATGCGGATAAGGGCATTTTGAAGATCCGAAGAAAACCTCACTCCTCCTGGGACCTAGGATGGGACCACTGGAGCTGGTGGAGCTGGAACCTCCTCATCAAAGTCAATATGAGGCTCCACCTCTGGAACTGCTGCCTGGGGTTGAGCTCTGCCCCTGCCAGGGCCTCTGACATGGCCTCGGTCCCTGCCCCTCGCGGGAGCTGCTGCTGGGGGCTCAGGTTGCTGTGCGGAAGAAGAACACGCACGTGTTCTCGCCATCTGCGAAAGAACAGAGTAGAACGACAATCAATATTTGAGAAACAAAATTGCATGACAAGAATGAACAAAGTGAAACTTTTCCTAACTCTGTAGCCTCTGGGGGGAAAATACAGACGTCTCTGTACCGATCCTTCAGACTCTACCGAGCTTGTCCGTGAGTTGTGAGACCCAAGTAACCTAGTGCTCTGATACCAACTTTGTCACGACCCGTATTTTTCCACCATCAGGAGTCGTGATGGCGCCTACTGTCGAAGCTAGGCAAGACAATCGTTATGATCATTTTTGCAAAAACTTAATCTAATACAAGTTAAATACTAGAATAATTAATTAAACATGCGGAAGACTTTTAGTAACTTTAACGAAAATAAGATACGAAATAACTAACAACATGCCTCTACCCAGTATCTGGTGTCACTACTCACGGACAACTAAAGAGTACTACACACATTAATCTGAAAGAAATACATCATATGTCTATTTGATACGAATAAAACAAACTAGAAGGAAATGAATAGGAGAGACTCGGAGCCCGCGAACGCTGGCGAACTACCTCAGAGCCTCTGGACTGAAAGATCGCTCCCAAACTATGGCTGCGGTACGTAAGCTACGTCCTGACCTATGCACAAAAAGGGGCACAGAAGTGTAGTATCAGCACAACCGACCCCATGTGCTGGTAAGTGCCTAGCCTAACCCCGGCGAAGTAGTGACGAGGGCCTACCACAATTAACATGTGCAGTAAATAATATACAAGTGTAAGAAAGAAACAATAACGATATAATACGATTGAAAGTGGGGGGGAGACAAGATAAAGGTGGAACATCAATAATAACAATAGCTCTAACTCAGCTTTACATGATTTACTCATCTACAGTGGACGGCGCGCCACACGATCCCATTATGCATTATATAAGTGGACGGCGTGCCACACGATCCCGCAGCATTTCAGGCCAATAACAATAAGTGGACGGTGCACCACACGATCCCATAATGTATTTATAAGTGGACGGCGTGCCACACGATCCCATGACATGTGTATAAGTGATGGCGTGCCACACGATCCCATATTTTAATAAGATAATTCCAACAATCTCCTCAAAGGAGGCCCCAATAGGGAAGTTCATCCACGCAACAGTTAAACCCGGCAAGGGCACAACTACAACCCAAAATATCCCGGCAAGGGAGGGTTTAATAATAATAACTTACTCATACCGGCAAGGGAAGAACAATTCAACAACAAGTCCCGGCAAGGGAAGAACAATTCAACAACAAGTCCCGGCAAGGGAAAAGTACTACACTTCCTTCTTTGGCTCATTTACCTTTCAACAATCATTTCATGATTTATTTAGTGGCCAAATAACTCAATTATTTCACATCTTTCGAATTCTAAGGTAATTACTACTCACGGTCATGCTTGACACCGGTATATAGATACTCGTCACCATGCCTATACACCGTACTTGATCATTTAACAAATAGCAATCAAATACTTTAATCATATTCCCTCAAACCAATGTTAGATCAAACACTTACCTCAAATCCGAAAATTGCAACTCAAAGCTCAACAATCGCCTTTCCTCTAGAATTCAACCCCAAACCAACGATATCTAATATAATCAGGTTCAATATTATCAATAAGAATCCAAAAACACAATCTCATAGCCTAGAATGCATTTCCTAGCTTACTTTCAAAAATACTAAAATCCGACACCGGTCCCACGTGATCCAAACTCGAGGCTCGGACCTAAACCCAATCTCACATAACCCCACGAGTTCAGATATATGATTATATTTTAAATTCGACCTCAAATTGAGGATGAAATACCGAAAATCCCATAAACCCTAACTAAACCCAAAACCCCTAAATTCTACTTTGATTTCATGTTTTAGGGCTAGGAATTTAATGATTTAATAAAGGAATAATGATTAGATGAAGTAGGAATCACCTACGCAAAGAGTGGTGATGAATTGGGAGCTTGAATTTCGTCAATGTAGGTTCTTTAGAGAGAGAGCTCGTGTGAAAGATAGGAAGAAGTCCGCTGCTACTGGTCTGTTTTTAATTAAAAATCGCTGAAGGTTTTTAGCCTATGCGATCGTGGGGCAGCAGATGCGATCGCATAGAGGAGTGGTGAGACTGGCTTATGTGATAGCAGGATGAGTATTGCGACCGCGTAGAAGAGAGGAGGTTTAGAACTGAGGTGGGGTCTAACGCTATGCGATCGCGTTCAAAGGTATGTGATCGTGCTGAGGAATTTGGCTGACTTATGCGATCACGTATGAAACAGTGCGACCACATTTAGAAAAATGGGATGGCTACAAAGGAAATCTATGCGATCGCAGACCAACCAATGCGATCGCATATAAGAAAAGGTCTGTGCAGAAAGTGCAGCAATATCTGCTAAGTTTCAAAACCAAAAACACCCCGAACCGCCCTTGAAAATACTCCCGAGCCCTCGGGGTTCCCAACCAAACACACACACTAACTCAATATCATCCTACGAACTTGCTTGAGTGATCAAATCGCCAAAATACCATCAAAATCACAAATCAACCCCCAAAACTCATGATTTTCATTTCTAAGTTCAAACTTTCAAATTTTCCACTTTTAGTCCGAAATACGTCAAACGGCGTCCGTTTTCAACCAAACTTTACAGATAGCGCTTAACGCCCATTTAAGACTTGTACCGGGCGTCGGAACCAAAATACGAGCCGATACCATTATTTTTTATCAATTTCCGTTTTCATTTTTCCTTAAGCATATTCATAAAACAATTTCACAGAAAAGCTCCGAACTCGGGCCTGGGACCTCGGATTTCGATTCCGGAAATACGTCCGGGTCTCAAATTTCATGACCCTCCAGAACCGTCGCATCACGGGTCGGGTTCGTTTACCCAAAACGTTGACCAAAGTCAACCATAGCAATATTGGTATCAAAATTCATAGTTTTTAATAGAGAATTCAAATATTTTCACATGAACTTTTTCGGCTTCGCGCCCGGACTGCGCACGCAAATCAAGGAAACCAAATAAGAGGTTTCAAGGCCTCAGAAACGCAAGGAAAGGGAGAATTACAGTGATGACCCTTTGGGTCGTCACATCGCAATTGGGAACTGGGCAAGGAAAAGGGAGAACTCGCATTTGCGAGATTGGACTTCGCATTTGCGAAGTCTGGCTGCCATGGGGAAATATTGCATTTGCGAGAGAAACATCGCATTTGCAATGACATGGCCAAACAGGGGATGTTCGCATTTGCGAACAAGTCTTCGCAATTGCGAAGACTGCAGACACCAGCAGTTAAAAACATTTCAAATGAGCCTAATAGCTATCCGAAACACACCCGAGCCCTCGGGGCTCCAACCCAAACATGCACCCAACCTTTCAAAACATCCTACAGACTTACTCGTGCGATCGAATCGCCAAAATAACATCAAAAGCAAAGAATCAACCTCCAAAACTCATGATTTTCATTTCAAAGTTTTAAACTTTCAAAATTTTCCACTTTTAGTCTGAAATACGCCAAACAACGTCTGTTTTCAAACAAACTTTACAAATAGCGCTAAACACCCATTTAAGACTTGTATCGGGCATCAGAATCAAAATACGAGCTCGATACCATCACTTTTAATCAAATTTCATTTCTATTTTTCCTTTAGCATTTTCAAGAACAGTTTCACAGAAAGGCTCCGTACTCGAGCCTGGGACCTCGAATTTTGATTACGGGAATATACCCATGTCCCAAATTTCATTGCGGACCCTACGGGATCATTGCATCATGTGTCCGGGTCCGTTTACCCAAAAGGTTGACCAAAGTCAACTATAGCAATATTAGTATCAAAATTCATAGTTTTTAACAAAGAATTTAGATATTTTCACATAAAAAATTTCCGGCTTCGCGCCCGGACTGCGCATGCAAATCGAGGTAACTAAATAAGGGGTTTTCAAGGCCTCAAAAGTGCAAGAAAAGGGAGAATTACAGTGATGACCCCCTTTGGGTCGTCACATAACTTGCAATATTATAAATAAAAAGCAAGACACGAGATATAAAAAGGTATGGTAAATAATAAAATAAGATTATTTAATAATAAGGAAGGGCAAGATCGATGAGGGAAATAATAAGGTAACGACGTGTCCACACCCAATGGATCATTCCATAAACTGACAATTTTCGCCTATTACGTAACGACCGATATAATATGATCGTTTCATAATGTATTGTATGCTGTAATGTATCATTTTGATATATACAGTGTTTGGATATATTGTATTGTTTTACATCGTTTCATGATGTCATATGCTGACAATATGAAGTATAAACTTGCAATATTATAAAGAAAAAAAATATGAGATAGAATTATTATATAAAAAAGAATAGGTAAAGGATAAACTAATACTATTAAATTATAAAGAAGGGCAAGATGGGAAAAAAAGGTAACGACGTGACCACATCAAATCGGTCCTTTCATAAAATAACACGTTTTATCTGTTACGTAACGACAGATATAACGATACAATACAATAAAATTTAAGTAACAATTAAAATAAATATTTTCTTTAAAAGGAACAATACGATACAATACAATAAGTAACAATCATCCAAACAAACTGTTAAGTAGTACTTTTTATCGTTACATAATAACGAGTTTAACGATACGATACAATAAAATTTAAGTAATAATCAAAACAAATATTTTATTTATAGTAATAATACGAACAACCATACAAAAGGAAAACTAGTTAACCCAATCTGTAACCCCAACCCAATTAACTCTATCCCAACTCTTAAAAAAACCATTAATTCTAATTGACCAATAAACAATAGGTTTACCTTTATCATCTTTAAGTGGATCATATGCATTAAACCAAGCATAAATAGCACCCCATTCAGCAAAACAAACATAAATATCATTAACAATACCAGCATCAAATGGAAATTCTTGGCCTGGTACCATTGTTACAGAAAGCAAAGGCAATCCAGTTTGTATTTTACATGTAACTTGCATTGTTGGTGTTCTATTTGTAGGCAAATCTGCAATAAGATGAACACTTGGTGTTGTATCATCTGCAGAAGAAAATGAAAATTGAGATAAAGTAAAAGACACAACAACAATGAGAATCAAGAAAGAATTGGTATTGAAAGCCATTTTTGTTATAATTAATTTGTTTTGCTTTTCACTATTGATGTGTTATTTATAGTTTGGAATTCTGAAGTTTGGGACATATGATTTAAGTAATTTCACACTTGGTTTGAGTAATTAACAACATACTTTAGGGTATGATTTAATTTACTTCCCATAAAGTAGCCAAGTGATAAGTATTTTTCCTATCAATAGTAGAGCAAATTACTATAAGTAAAGAATTGATTATTGCTCTGGGTAAATTTAAATATTTAACTTAAAACGCTTATCAAATATAGAATTATGATAACGAAAACATATCAAGCTACTAATTTTCTAAAAAAAGTTTAGATCTTCTTAAGAAATTAATTTCCAAAAACACTCTTTGTTATCATAAAGTAAATATTCGTAAATATACCAACTTATAGTAATTTGCTATGCAATTGAAGGAAAAATCTTTATCATATCCTAAAATCTCCCCTTGAAGTATTGAAATTGATACAAAAATACCCTCTTTCCACCTATTTGAATAAAAATGTTTCTACCATTATCTTTTGGGTTCAATATTACCCTTATTACTAATAGAAAATTCAGAAGAAAAAGAAAATTTAATCAATATCCACCACTCACCGTTCCATTTGCCTGTACGCCAAATTATAATTAAATTCACCCATAACTTGCCCGGATATTGACCAGCCAATTTTTAGACACACACACATACACCCCCCACCCCCCTCTCAACACACACACCTCTCTGCCTCTTCGCCATTTTTGTTTTTATGAGTGTTTTTGTATGGATTACTTGTCTGTTATTGTTCATAAGGTAAATCCAAAATTTTATGGACGATGGAAGGAAGTGTCATATTCTTCTTTATGCAAAAAAAACTTAAATTTTGTTTTTTGGTTTGTATAACGGGTATCCCTTATAGTGTAAGTGTTTTTTTATTTGAAATTTTTGGGGGTTTTGTTCACTAATTTTTGTCATTCCTCTATGCAATTTTTTTACTGTATATGTAATGTGCATTTCTATTTTAAATTTATTTTGGTGTTGTTCTATTAATATGTAAGCTTTTTTCCTCTGTATAGCGGATATTGTCACTGTTCACACACAATGGGTTCATATGCTATACTAATAATAGTTGAAAGTTTTTAGATAATTTCTTCACTAGTATTTGTTTTTTTCTAGTTGAATTCTATTTTGTTATTTTTCTAGATTAGATTATTGTGCTAAGTCTAGTAAAAAAATGAATTTTCTATTCATAATTTGCAAGTGAGATGAGACTTGTGTTTGTTGCTATTTCAGGCGGATTCGCCGATGGATTCCGCCAAGCAACAACGAAGAGGAGAGAGAGATGTGTTTTAAAATCGGAGTGGGTAATATTCGAATGGGTTACGATGAATTTAATTATATTTGGGGTGAATCTTAAGTTAGGCAATAAAACAATGACAAGTGGATATTAATTAATTTCTTTTCAGAATTTTTTTGTTAGTAAAAAAGATATTGTTGAGCCAAAAAAATAATGGTTGGTGTTGTACTAATTCCGATATTTCAAAGGCCATTTTAACCCTTTTTCAGTTACATAGAAATTTATACTTGGCAACAAACTTTAGAATTCCAAATTATAAATAGGAGATAGTGAAGACAAACAACTCTTTATAAGAAACCTGATACGAATAAAATAACTACAATAAAATATTTCTATAACAACGTTATTTGTGCAGACATGACAAAATGCTATTATAAAAAACATATAATATAAGATACTATAAAAAATCGATTCCAAAAAAAGTTGGCCATTATAGTGAATACGGTAATGAAAGCTAATTGTAATAGAAAATTTTGACTATACTATTGTCACGACCCCAATTCGCCCTCCGTGAACATGTCGTGATGGCACCTAATCGCTATAACTAGGTAAGCCTAACAAATACGAAAATTTAATCAGTTGCGGAAGAAAACAATTAAACTGAACCAAATAAATAAATCAATGATCAAGGTGTCACCTGGCACATACAATATCAACTCTCATAGCTAAACAAAGCTCCCAAAACCCGGAATCTCACAAATCACAAGTTAAGGGATACATAAAAAGCTCTGACTCAACAATGTCTATATAAGGAGAAATACTGGAAGGATTATATTTATTACAGAAAGCTGGAAGGGACTCCTCGGTCTACGAACGCAGCAGATATGCCTCGAAGTCTCTACCGATACACCACCCTCCAAGGCTGACAGAACTAAATGGGGGTTACCTGTATCTGCACGACAAAAGTGTGCAGAAGAGTAGCATGAGCACACCACAGCGGTGCCCAGTAATAATCAAGACTAACCTCGATGGAGTAGTGACGAGGAACAGTCAAGACACCTACCGGTCAATAAAAAGTATAATCATAGGGATAATGGAAACGATATATAATTATGTAAAGACTGCATGAATGACTAAATGCTATAAATCACAATAAAGGAAAAGGGCAACAAGTAACAACGAGAATATAATAAATGATGATGCGAAATGACTGCAAAATCATAGTCCAAATTTAAGGTCATAACACAGCAAGGACAAATAAGTTTCTAACTCATTATTCTACAATGATGCTTACATAAGGTCTTTTCAACTCTTTCCACAATTTTACCAAACATCTCGGACCAGTCACAACTCATGAAAACCTAGCATCTGAAGTCTAACACTTGGAATCTTGTGCCCCATCAGTCTCACGGTCATGCTAACAACTAACTAGTTAACTAGGGCCACTCTCACATATATAATGGGTAAACGAGGGCGTATCTCCACACCTAGTCAAATCAGGAGGGATTCATCTTTAATAAGAGCGTCCAACTATGTGTATGCTTGTGCAAGTATATCTAACAAAAATTCTACCAACTAGTAAGTATAAGAAATGGAACGACCAGCACCCGAATTATTCGCATCCGGATAGAATCAATGAAAACATCAGTTCAGAACATAATGAGTTTAATGGGGATCTCCCAGTATATCGTCCTGTAGTCTCAAACATAAATATGTGTGTTAGAGATCTCTTGGTATCCCTAGGATCTCTTGGTATCCTCAATACATGTACTAGGGATCTCTTGGTATCTCAAAGATCTCTATGTATTCTCAATAGGTGTACTCGGGATCTCTTGGTATCCTCAATATATATATATATATATATATATATATATATATATATATATATATATATATACTAGGGATCTCTTGGTATCCCGATGATGTACTGGGGATCTCTTGGTATCCCGAGTATCTCTTGGTTTTCTCAATATATATGCTGAGGATCTCCTGGTATCCCGTAATACAGCGCAATCAACATAGATGTACAACCCAAACAATAGAATAGCAATATCCCGACAAGGGAGTCTACAATGGAAGACAATAACATCCCGACAAGGGAGTCAACAACAAAAAACAATAACGTCCCGGCAAGGGAATCAACAATAGCTAATAAGGTCACGGAACACCAAGGAAAAACACAATAACCTCAACGACAAATAAGACATAATAAGCGCATAATAACTACACTGATACCACAACGGTTGGACATGTAATATATTTGCACGAAGTCACAGATGAACTTACAGTCAAGGAGTATCCAACAGTAAGAAAGTTAAAATGAATCAAATAATTACAATTTATGGAAATATCAATTAGTCATAAGATATCTATCATCTTTCCAATTAAGACCGGCTAATTATATTAGATATAACATTTATGATTTCCAATTAAAGGCGAGTAGTTAGGACATATAATATGACTATAGAAGGGTAATTGTTTTTTCAGTTAGACACGTAAAATTCAATTAAACAGAAAGAATAAATCTAGAAGGGCAAACAAATACCAAGTAAGACATGTAGAGGTGAACAGGGAACACAATCGTATCAATATCATCTTCATACTCGGTGATTTCAAGAATCTAAGAGCCTAAAATTGATAATTTATCACAAATAAATCCGAGCACGCACTCGTCACCTCACGTACACATAATACAATTAACAGAGAAAACTCAAATCCTAAAGAAAAATCCCTCACACAAGGTTAGACAAGATACTTACCTCAAAGGTGACAACCTAATACTCAAAATGGACTTCTCGGTGGAAAGGCCTCATTCGAGTCCAAATTTAATTCTTATGCAACCAAACAAATCCCGAATTTTATAATCCGCTTCTTGATTTCACCAAAGTAATCCACTACCTCATTTTCCTTAGCAATTAATTTTCCAATTCGCCCTTTACCCTTTTAATCTTAAAACACATGGACAAAAATTCTTATCCCTTTCAATGTTCTCGGCAATTTGTAAAAGTATCCAAATAGAGTAGCCAACATGAAATAATTTTTGTATGCAAGGCTAATGAAATAAACACAACTAAAATATATTAGAAATGAAAATATAATTATGAACAAGAAAGTGGGTCTTGAGTAAGCTTTTCAGATTTCAAACTTTATATATCAAACTTTTCCACAAATAGCAAGATTATTGAAGTTGAGTAAGCATAATACCAAATTTCTCAAACTATTGAAACCCCAAACTATTAAATGCAAACTCATATCTTAACACAATAAATTCAACTGAAACAATTAGACCATGAGCAATAGGAGATTTGCTAAACAAGGCAGAAATTTTATTGAAGTAGGAGGTGAGAGGACGAACCTTAGGGGCAACGAAAATCTATATAAAAGCTTATGAGTTATGGAACTTGATCTAAGGGTAATTTTGACCACAAACGGAAAATTTCCCGCGACCTTGACTGACCTCGTTTGACCATGATTTTTGGGATATTTACCAGCTGATTTATAGAGTGAAAATAAAGCTTTTTTTTACCGATTTTCATGGCTGTTCGGATGGTGTTTTGGGCAGGGATTAGCGGCTGTTTTCAGCTGTGTTTTAGGAGGTGAAATAGGCTGATTTTTGGAGCTAAAAGGTGGTAGATTTGGACTGATTTTCAGCTGTAAAAAGGGGTGTGGTTTCACAGGTGTTCATGGCTGGATTTTGGAGGTGATGGAATTAAGTAGTTTCCATGTTAAAAGTCTATGAAAACTTTTGCCTAAGGGAGATGGTGAGCAAAGTTTTTTTTTTTTTTGCTTTTTTTACTTTTCCTGTCTTTCTCCAAACCCTGTGGACCCAATGTTACTTGATTTTGTATTATGAGTGATCTTCTTTCTTTTTGATAATCTAAAGAAATCTTTGAAGAGTCAAAATTAACCCAACTAGCTAATTGAAAGTAAAAAAAGATAGTAAAACATCACTTAGGCATACTGCCAAATGCAACGACAAAGACATCTAACAAGAAGGAATGAAAGCATATAAAGGACACACGAGGATCTTATACTGATACAACTCTCACGGAGCACACATCCTGGTCTTAACATATCAAAACACCCGAAGTCACGAGGGTTCCGCCCTTAATCAGTGAATCACAAGTAGGGCTCATACTAACCCAGCTAGAAACACTTACTAGATCAATTATGTCTATAATTCACAATACACACTGGCTCTCACACCAGTGGAGCATAGAAATCACAGCTCGTAAGTAAGAATACTCAAACGTGACATCAAACCTACCAAAACAAACAAAAGGAATTTACTACTAGCCTCGTAACTCTCGATAACAACTAGAAAAAAGACGATAGACACGACTATCACTCATAGAACCTCTCAACAGGATAACACATACATAGAGGGCAAATCATGAAGCACTCCCATAAATGGAACAACAAACAAGGAACTCAACTTGATAAGTAGAAGTGTGATGAATTATAGGTCGTGCTTCTCTATCACAAACTGAATTATCACCTGAATGACACTAGCTGGTGCACCGGCCTCAAACCTACTAGATGAAACACAACAACGAGTCGGGCCTCCCCCTCTTGGGCGGCCTCTACCTGACTGAATACCTCACTACGACACATCGGTCCGAAGCCTGGGACAATCTCTCACCATGTGGCTAGTACCTCCATACTCAAGGCACCCTCTCTGCCGACGAGGCAGTGGGGAACTATGCGTTATGGGTACTCTGAGACCCATGAACACCTGAATCACCATACAAGGCCTGAAATGCAAACTGAACTGGCTGACCCGTAAAACCTCTACCACGGCGTACCGTACCTCCGAAACTAGGACCAATATATCTCACCGGTCTACAGGCTTCCTCGCCTCCTCAATATGTCTTCCCTGATCTCGCCTACTCTCTCTCATATGACCCTGCATGCACTCTCTCTGGCATGCATACCCTCTATCCTCCTAGCAATGTTTATCACCTGCTGATATAGAATGTCCATCTCTAACTCACGAGATATATTGGATATGATGTTGGGAATAAGTCCCTCAATAAACCAGCGAACCTTCTCACGAATAGTAGAAACCAAGGCTGATGTATGTCTAGCCAAGCTGGTGTAACAGATAACATACTCCGAGACGGTCATAACATCCTAGCGCAAATGCTCAAACTCCACGCGTCATGCATCCTTGAGGCTCTGAGGAACAAACTCTTGCACGAACATATCTGAAAACTGGGCCCAAGACAGTGAAGATGCCTCCTCTAGGCTGTCTAACTCATAGGTGCTCCACCAGTATCAGGTGGCTCCTTAAAGCTGGAAAGTAGTGAAAAGGAACTCCGTTTGATGCGAAATACCCATAGTAAGAAAAATGCGATAACACTCATCAGGAAATTCCATGGCATCCTCCGATGCTAAACCACTGAACTCAGGAGGCTTAAACCTCTTAAATCTCTCAAGTCTCATCTTCTCCTGCTCGGAAGCCATTGCCATGCCCTCGGGCTGAACTGGTGCTGCAGGTAGTGCAAGAATCATATTAGGGACTTTCTCAATATGCGCTCGCTGCTCAAGAGTGTGGACGGTGGGAGTCTGCGCTCCTCCCCCGATCTTGGGTGTAGCAGCAGTAAGTGGAAGCACTCCTGCCTGAGCTAAAATGGTGTACGTACTCATGAACTGTGCCAACGTCTCCTGAAGGGCTGGAGTAGCAGTAGTTGTATGCGTCAGGTGCTCGGACTCCAGCAAGATCTGCTGGTGGTACCTTGGCAGCCGTTCGCTCAGGTGCTCTCATTACAGCACGTGTGCGTTTTCTAACTCTAGCCCGGCACCAACCTCCGACGACTGCAGTAAGGGGCGCGGGTGCCTGATCACCTCGGGCAGTACATGTCCTCACCATCGGTGAGAGAGTGGAAGGTAGAGGTTTAGGATTGTGAATGCCAAAATCTTGCACGACAGGGAAATCAAATGAAGTGAAATTTTTCCTAATGGTTACATAGTCTCTCGCAGAAAAGTACAGATGTCTCTGTACCGGTCCACGAGACTTTAGTAAACTGGCTTGTGATCTGTGAATCCTATGAACCTATAGCTCTAATACCAACTTGTCACGACCCCAGTTCACCGTCCGGAACATGTCGTGATGACACCTAGTCGCTACGACTAGGTAAGCCAAACAAATATGGAAATTTAATCAATTGCGGAAGAAAACATTTAAAATGAATCAAATAAACAAATCAATGATCAAGATGCCACGTGGCACATATAATATCAACTCCTATAGCTAAACAAAGTTCCCAATACACGGAATCTCACAAATCACAAACTAAGGGATACATAAAAAGATCTGACTCAAGAATGTCTATACAAGGAGAAATACTGGAAGGACTATACTTATTATAGAAAGTGTTACATAATACGCTTAACGCTAGAGGGGGGGGGGGGTGAATAGCGCTATAATAAAAATTAGCGTAAACTTGCGGAATTTAAAAATTGCAGGAAATAAATAAGTGCGATAAATAAGAAAGAACGTACCGATGTATCCTGGTTCACCACAACCCGTGGCTAGTCCAGTCCCCGAGAGACTCTCTCGAGATTTCCACTAACTTGTCAAGCTTACGGGTGCTTAACAAACCTTTACAACTTGAGGACACAAGCCTCAACACCTTTGCTCGGAGATACAACACTCCAAGACTTCAACCAAGGAAACACAAGTTCCTTCTTACAACAAGAGAATAACAATTCTCTTCAAGTGTACAAAACACTAAGTACTCAAATAAGACACTCCTTAATGAGTAGATCTGAGTAAAAGAATACGCTCAAGATCACAACAACTTTCGACAAGAATTTGGCTCTCAAAAACTTATGTAATGAATATAAAATGATAAGCAATAAAGTATGCAAGCTTGAGCAATTGTATAATCAGTTCTTGTATGTTGTTGTTCTTAAAAGACTGAATTGAAGCTGTATTTATAGTTGAAAAAACTTGTATTACCGTTGCCTAATTGCCAATTAAGAGTTGCTGAAATTACTCAGTGACAATCGATTGTCAAGTTACCACAATTGATTGTTTGCCAGTTCTTCCAAAAATCAATCCCAGATTTTACGCATAACAATCGATTATATAAGATCAATAATCGATTACTGGCAACGTTCAAAAAATCCTTTCCAGATTTTACGTAAAACAATCGATTGTCAACAATCTACAATCGATTACTCAGCAACGTTCAAAAAATCCTTTCCAGATTTTAATTAAAACAATCGATTATAGGAAATCAATAATCGATTACCTGACGGTATTTGAAAATATTTTGGCAACGGTCAGTTAAACAATCGATTATACTAAGTTAACAATCGATTATATATCAGTCTTGAAAAATCAATTTAGACACTGCCTCTTGACAATCGATTGTCATAAGTTCACAATCGATTATTTGATAACTTTGAAAAAGTCTGGAAGTCATTGCCTCAACACAATCGATTGTCATAAGTTCACAATCGATTATTTTGTGACTTTGAAAAATCTGATGGACACTGTCTCTTCACAATCGATTGTCATTAGCTTCACAATCGATTATTTTGAGCTTTGAAAAACTTTGATGGACACTGCCTCATCACAATCGATTGTCATAAGGTTCACAATCGATTGTCATGCAGATTTGAAAAATCTGATGCTCACTGCCTTAACACAATCGATTGTCATTAGTTCACAATCGATTGTCAAGCAGCTGACTTAAACATAATCGATTATCATAAGTACATAATCGATTATCTTAGTCCAGATTTTAGAGGCGTGTTTAAAAATCATTTTGACAAAAGTAAATATGCATTATTTAAAATCATTTTGCTCTAAATTAAATAAGCATGATTTGTTAAAAGTATTTTTACGAGAGAAGCCAAGTCTTGAGTTTAAGTTGTCGGATCAAGATCACAATTAAATACCGACTCATATAAAACTTAATCTCGATCTTTGTCTTGTGCTTGAATCTTGTTATATATCAATTTTGCGCTTGTGCTTGGACCTCGTCATATGTCAATTTGCGCATAGTTTGTCATTCATCAAAATCTACAAATATGAACACACGTTTAGTATAACGCCTTGAGAACGTGTTTCCAACAATTTCCCCCTTTTTGATAATGGCAAACTTTATGCGGGATATGCATATTAGGCAATTCATAATGACGATTCAAGACAAGTAAAGATATGCAACAAGTATGCAATTAGTTCCCCCTCAATATATAAATTCCCCCTCAATTTAAGCTAATAAATATTGAGAGTGCATACCCGTTATCTTCCCCCTTTTGCCATTAGCAAAAATAATAATAAGATAGCAATTATTTAAAACAACTTGTTTATTTATTAAAAAGAACGAGTACAAAAATAACTCAAATAATAGCAACACAATCGATTATTGATACGGGATAATCGATTTTTAGACGACAGAAATCGATTGTTTTGAAGAAGACTCGATTATTGTGTGTCATGCTTTATAATTCCCCCTACCTTTAGGGCGATACCTGCAAAAATTCGTTAGACGTCTCCGACGCTCAAGTTAGAAATCATGTAGAATGGAAAAAGTAATGCATGACTTAGATCAACGTGGAGTCAAGAATCCCGAGTTCACTACGAATTCGGAAGACGGACTCTTTCTCTAAAGGCTTTGTAAAGATGTCGGCCAATTGATCTTTGGTTTCAACAAATTCAATTTCGACATCGCCTTTGAGAACGTGATCTCTTATAAAATGATGTCTAATTTCAATGTGTTTTGTTCGCGAATGAAGAACAGGGTTCTTCGTCAATCATATGGCACTAGTATTATCACATCTAAGAGGGATATGATCAAGACTTAGGCCATAGTCCAAGAGTTGCTGTTTCATCCATATGATTTGAGCGCAACAACTCCCCGCGGCTACATATTCAGCCTCGGTTGTGGACAACGCAACACTTACTTGTTTCTTGCTAAACCAAGAAACGAGAGAGCTACCGAGCAAATGGCAAGTGCCACTAGTGCTCTTGCGGTCCAACTTGCATCCAGCAAAATCGGAATCGGAATAGCCAACAAGTTGGCATGAAGAACCTTTGGTCCATAGACCCACATGAGTACCAACAAGATACTTCAAAATCCGTTTCACCGCAGTAAGGTGAGACTCCTTCGGACACGATTGATAACGGGCACATAAGCACACGCTAAACATGATGTCCGGACGACTAGCAGTAAGATAGAGAAGAGAGCCAATCATACCTCTATACTTCTCGGTGTCGACTTCCTTACCTTTCTCATCTTTATCTAGATGATCGGATGTGCTCATGGGAGTGGCCATTGCTTTTGCATTGTTCATCTCAAATTGTTTCAGCAATTCTTTGCAATATTTGGCTTGACAAATGAACGTACCTTCTTTCATTTGCTTTACTTGTAATCCCAAAAAGAATGTTAACTCACCCATCATAGACATCTCAAATTCGCTTGTCATTAAATCGGAAAATTCCTTGCATAAAACATTGTTAGTAGCACCAAATATAATATCATCCACATAGATTTGAACCAATAAAATATCATTGTTTTTATGCTTAGCAAAAAGAGTGGTGTCAACTTTTCCCCTAATGAAATCATTTTCCAAAAGAAATTTACTCAATCTTTCATACCAAGCTCGGGGGGCTTGTTTTAAACCATAAAGAGCCTTTGAGTTTGAAAACATGATCGGGAGATTTTAAATCTTCAAAATCGGGGGGTTGTTCAACATAAACTTCTTCTTGATTAACACCATTTAGAAAAGCACTTTTCACATCCATTTGATATAAATTGAAATTCATAGAAGAGGCAAAAGCAAGCAATAAACCAGTAGCTTCTAATCTAGCTACGGGAGCATATGTTTCTTCATAGTCAATACCCTCTTCTTGATTATAGCCTTTTGCTACAAGCCTAGCTTTGTTTCTAGTGATTACACCATTTTCATCTAATTTATTGCGAAAAACACCATTTCGTACCAATTATGGTATAATTTTCGGGTCTTGGCACCAAATCCCAAACGTTATTGCGTTCGAATTGGTTAAGCTCCTCTTGCATTGCCAAGGTCCAAAATTCATCCCCAATTGCTTCGGAGATGGTTGTGGGTTCAATTTGAGAAACAAAAGCAGTATGTCCTAAGGTGTTTTTAAGAGAGTTTCGGGTACTTACCTTTTCTCCGACATCGCCAATTACCTGTTCGAGAGGGTGATCTTTGATTGTCCTCCACTCGTTTGGCATTTTCATTTCTTTCTCCAATTTTGGCGCTTTCTCCGTTGGTTGTTCCAAGATTTCATCTTTATTTTTCTTAGGCGTTTCCTCTTGTATTTTGTCTTTCAAGCTATTTAAAATACCTGCAAGATCAAAACCGGAATCCTTTCTCGCCAAGCGAGCATTATTTTTGGAAAACACAACATGAGGGGATTCCTCCACAGTTTCGATTCTTTTATTAAAGACCCTATATGCTTTGCTACGTGAAGAATATCCAATAAAAATTCCCTCATCGGACTTGGCATCAAATTTTCCCAATTGATCTTTTCCATTGTTATGAATAAAACATTTGCAACCGAATACTCTAAAATGGGAGATATTTGGTTTCCTTCCCTTGTAGAGTTCATAAGGGGTTTTCATGAGTATTGGCCTTATGACTACTCTATTTAAAATGTAGCATGCGGTACTCACGGCATTCGCCCAAAAATGTTTGGGAATCTTAGCCTCTTCGAGCATGGTTCTAGCCATCTCTTCGAGACACCTATTTTTCCTTTCCACAACCCCATTTTGTTGTGGTGTTCGTGGAGCGGAAAAGGTATGCTCGATACCGAGTTCGTCACAAAAGTCCGCAAAGAGATTGTGATCAAACTCTCCCCCATGATCACTTCTAATTGAAGTGACGGTTGTTTCCTTTTCGTTTTGAATACGTTTAAGGAAATATTTAAAATTCTGAAACGCATCACTTTTATGGGCAAGAAATAAAGTCCAAGTAAATCTGGAATAATCATCAACAATAACAAAGGCATAACGATTTCTACCAAGACTTTCAATGCGAGATGGTCCAAATAAATCCATGTGAAGCAATTGCAATGGTCTAGTAGTTGAAACAATGTTTTTAGATTTGAAAGATGCTTTTGTTTGTTTCCCTTTTTGACAAGAATCACAAATAGAGTCATTTTCAAATTTCAAGTTGGGAAGACCAATAACTAAGTTTTGTGAAATCAATTTGTTCAGAAGATGCATGTTGATATGTGCTACTCTACGATGCCATAACCAAGTATCATCCTCTTTGCTCATAAGACAATCCACATATTCGGGTGAGGAATTAGCAAGATCAACCATATAAATATTATCCATTCTAAAACCACGAAGGATAATTTTAAAATCACTACGTCTAAACACTAAGCATTCATCCGAATCAAATAAGGCAAGATTTCCCTTGTCACATAATTGACTTATGCTCAAGAGATTATGCTTTATACCTTTAACAAGTAATATATGCTTAATGGAAGAAATTTCATCCTTACCGACCGATCCGATGCCGATAATCTTTCCTTTGTTGTTATCACCAAAAATAACACTTCCCCCTTCCTTGTGTTCTAGTTGAAGGAATTTGGATTCGTCTCCCGTCATGTGCTTGGAGCATCCACTGTCAAGGTACCATAGTACACTTGATCCCTTCAAACATACCTACAAAACAAATTAATGAGTTTTAGGTACCCATGCCATTTTGGGTCCTTGGGGGTTAGGCATATCATAATGATGCGTTTGAGTGTTATGTCTATGTCGTGTAAAACAAGCAGGAGCAATATGACCAATTCGTCTACAATAATGACAAGTCACGTTAGGATTATGCATCCTTCTAGGTTCATAGTAATTGGACGGACGAAAATTGTTTACTCTATTTTCGACATTATAACTATTGCGCATTTCATGAACATCATTTCTCCTACTATTTGTTCTAGGATGTACAGCATTTCTAGAATAATTATTTCTAGGTTGGAAGTCATTTCTAGGTGTTCTAAAAGGTTCAAAATTCCTTCTAGTGTTTGGCCTAGCATATGCATCATTTCTAGAGTAGTTATTTCTAGGTGGTAGGTCATTTCTAGGTCTCCTAAAGTGTTCAACATTTGGTCTAGCATGCATATTGGTTCTAGAGTTGTTATTTCTAGGATGAGCATTTGTTTTATTAATCCTAGGTTGAGCCTTAGGTTGTTGGGGTTTGGCTTCAACCTTTTCTTTAGGCTCATTCTTAAAACCTATGCCATGCTTGGTTGACTTCAAATTAACAAGAACCTCATTCAAATTTTTGTGAGAAGAATTAAACTTATCTAAGGTGCCTTTAAGCCTTTCTACTTCATTTTTGAGATGCATGCAAGAAGTACAATGTTTAATAGAACTTTCGGGCTTGTCGGCGCTTCTTTTTCCGAAAAACTTGTTTTCCTCTTTCAACTTCTCATTTTCTAAGATTAGTTTTTCCAAATCCTTTTCTTTCAAAGAAAGTTGTTTTTGAAAATCTTTTTCTTTTAAAGAAGCATTTTCTTTTATGCTTTTAACAGTTTTTGAAGCTTTAATAAATTCACTATATAACTCATCAAAAGCATTTTGCATTTCTTCAAGGGAAAAGAAATTTTTAGAAGAGATTTGACATACCTCATCTTGTTTGTCTTCTTGCGCCATAAGACAAAGGTTTGCGGCTTCGTCTTCTTCTCCTTCACTTGACTCATCTCCGGAGTCGCCTCCCCAAGATATATATGCACGTTGCTTCTTGAAAGGTTTCTTCTCCTTTTTGATATTTGGGCAATTTGATTTGATGTGCCCGGTTTCTCCACATTCATAGCACTTTATTTGTTCTCCTTGCTTTTTGCCCTTTCATTCATACTCTTTTCGCATGAACTTTTGAAATCTTTTGATAACGAGTCCAAACTCGTTGTCTCCGTCCTCATCGTTTTGAGGTTGGCTTGTGCTTACCTTAAGATCGATTCTTTGCCTCCTTTGATCATCAACAAGAGGGTTAAGTATAGTAGATTCATAAGTCTTAAGATTACCTCTTAATGCGTCGATGGTGACATTTGAAACGCCGATGGACTCTTGAATCGCGTCGGCCTTGGATCGCCATGCCGGAGTGAGACTTCGAAGAATTTTTCGGACAAGTTCCCTATCCGTGAATGTCTTCTTGAGAGCATGTAAGTCATTTACAATTATTGAAAATTGTTCGAACATCTCATCGACCTTTTCACCTTCCTTCATGTGAAACAATTCATATGCATGGGTTAGGAAATCAATTTTAGCTTCCCTTACCTGGTCCGTACCTTCGTACGTAATTTCCAGCTTGTCCCACATTTCTTTCGCCGTTGTGCAACAAGATATTTTCCTGTAATCGTCAGCATATACAGCACAATATAATAAATTAATTGCTTTAGCATTATTTTGCAACTTTCGGATATCATCTGCGTCATATTCTTCTTCGGACTTGGGAACCCATTCGTTATCAACCTTTTTGGTTGGAATTTGATTTCCCTTCATTATCACCTTCCAAAGATAAAAGCTATTTGATTGAACGAAGATTTTCATCCTCTCCTTCCAGTACGTATAGTTTGTACTGTTGAATAGTGGTGGTCGGGTGGAGCATTCATTGTCCTTCATCTATTCCTGCAAAAGAGTCACGAGTAGAAGCCATGGATGTTTCTCTCAAACTGTTAAGTCTTCAGAGAGTTGGGCTCTGATACCAATTGTTAGATAATACGCTTAATGCTAGAGGGGGGGGGGGGTGAATAGCGTTATAATAAAAATTAGCGTAAAGTTGCGGAATTTAAAAATTGCAGGAAATAAATAAGTGCGATAAATAAAAAAGAACGCACCGATGTATCTTGGTTCACCACAACCCGTGGCTAGTCCAGTCCCCGAGAGACTCTCTCGAGATTTCCACTAACTTGTCAAGCTTACGGGTGCTTAACAAACCTTTACAACTTGAGGACACAAGCCTCAACACCTTTGCTCGGAGATACAACACTCCAAGACTTCAACTAAGGAAACACAAGTTTCTTCTTACAACAAGAGAATAACAATTCTCTTCAAGTGTACAAAACACTAAGTACTCAAACAAGACACTCCTTAATGAGTAGATATGAGTAAAAGAATACGCTCAAGATCACAACAACTTTCGACAAGAATTTGGCTCTCAAAAACTTATGTAATGAATATAAAATGATAAGCAATAAAGTATGCAAGCTTTAGCAATTGTATAATCAGTTCTTGTGTGTTGTTGTTCTTAAAAGACTGAATTGAAGCTGTATTTATAGTTGAAAAACCTTGTATTACCGTTGCCTAATTGCCAATTAAGAGTTGCTGAAATTACTCAGTGACAATCGATTGTCAAGTTACCACAATCGATTGTTTGCCAGTTCTTCCAAAAATCAATCCCAGATTTTACGCATAACAATCGATTATATAAGATCAATAATCGATTACTGGCAACGTTCAAAAAATCCTTTCCAGATTTTACGTAAAACAATCGATTGTCAACAATCTACAATCGATTACTCAACAACGTTCAAAAAATCCTTTCCAGATTTTAATTAAAACAATCGATTATAGGAAATCAATAATCGATTACTTGACGGTATTTGAAAATATTTTGGCAACGGTCAGTTATACAATCGATATACTAAGTTAACAATCGATTATATATCAGTCTTGAAAAATCAATTTAGACACTGCCTCTTGACAATCGATTGTCATAAGTTCACAATCGATTATTTGATAACTTTGAAAAAGTCTGGAAGTCACTGCCTCAACACAATCTATTGTCATAAGTTCACAAACGGTTATTTTGTGACTTTGAAAAATCTGATGGACACTGTCTCTTCACAATCGATTGTCATTAGCTTCACAATCGATTATTTTGAGCTTTGAAAAACTTTGATGGACACTGCCTCATCACAATCGATTGTCATAAGGTTCACAATCGATTGTCATGCAGATTTGAAAAATCTGATGCTCACTGCCTTAACACAATCGATTGTCATTAGTTCACAATCGATTGTCAAGCAGCTGACTTAAACATAATCGATTATCATTAGTACATAATCGATTATCTTAGTCCAGATTTTAGAGGCGTGTTTAAAAATTGTTTTGACAAAAGTAAATATGCGTTATTTAAAATCATTTTGCTCTAAATTAAATATGCATGATTTGTTAAAAGTATTTTTACGAGAGAAGCCAAGTCTTGAGTTTAAGTTGTCGGATCAAGATCACAATTAAATACCGACTCATATAAAACTTAATCTCGATCTTTGTCTTGTGCTTGAATCTTGTTATATATCAATTTCGCGCTTGTGCTTGGACCTCGTCATATGTCAATTTGCGCATAGTTTGTCATTCATCAAAACCTACAAATATGAACACACGTTTAGTATAATGCCTCGAGAACGTGTTTCCAACAGAAAGCTGGAAAGGGACTCCTCGGTCTGCAAACGCAGCAGATATACCTCGAAGTCTCTACCGATACGCCACCCTCCAAGGCTGACAGAACTAAATGGGGGTACCTATATCTGCACAACAAAAGTGTGTAGAAGAGTAGCATGAGCACACCACAGCGGTGCCTAGTAAGTATCAAGACTAACCTCGATGGAGTAGTGACGAGGAACAGTCAAGACACCTACCGGTCAATAAACAGTACAATCATAGGGATAATGGAAAAGATATATAATTATGTAAAGATTACATGAATGACTAAATGCTATAACTCACAATGAAGGAAAGGGGAAATAAGTAACAACGAGAATATAATAAATGATGATGCGAAATGACTGCAAAACCATAGTCCAAACCCTAAGGTCACAACATAACAAGAACAAACAAGTCACAAACTCATTATTCTGCAATGATGCTTACATAAGGTCTTTTCAACTCTTTCCACAATTTTACCAAAAATCTCGGACCACCCACAACTCATGAAAACCTATCATCTGAAGTCTAACACTTTGCATCTTGTGCCCCATCAATCTCACGGTCATGCTAACAACTAACTAGTCAACTAGGGTCACTCTCACATATATAATGGGTAAACGAGGGCGTATCTCAAACCCTAGCCAAATCAGAAGGGATTCATCTCAAATAGGAGTGTCCAACTATATGTATGCTTGTGCAAGTGTATCTAACAATAATTCTACCAACTAGTAAGTATAAGAAATGGAACGACCAGCACCCGAATTATTCGCACCCTAATAGAATCAATGAAAATATTGGTTTAGAACACAATGAGTTTAACGAGGATCTCCCAGGATATCGTCCCGTAGTCTCAAACATAAATATGTGTGTTAGGGATCTCTTGGTATCCCAAGGATCTCTTGGTATCCTCAATAGGTGTACTAGGGATCACTTGGTATCCTCAATATATATATATATATATATATATATATATATATATACACACACACACACTAGGGATATCTTGGTATCCGGAGGCTGTATTGGGGATCTCTTGGTATCCCAAGAATCTCTTGATATCCTAAATATATGTGTTGGAGATCTCCTGGTATCCCGCAATACAACACAATCAACATAGATGTACAACCCAAACAATAGAATAGCAATATCCCGGCAAGGGAGTCTAACAATGGAAGATAATAACATCCCGGCAAAGGAGTCAACAACAGAAAACAATAACGTCCCGGTAAAGGAATCAACAACAGAAAATATAACGTCCAGACAAGGGAATCAACAACAAAAACAATAATGTCCCGGGAGATGTAATTAAGTAGTTTCCATGTTAAAAGTCTATGAAAAGAACTAAATTTTGGAGGGGTTTTGCTTAGATGGAGGAAACTTTTGCCTTAGGGAGAAGGTGAGCAAAGTTTTTATTTTTTTTTGCTTTTTTTCCTTTTCCCGTCTTTCTCCAAACCGTGTGGACCCAATGTTACTTGATTTTGTATTATGAGTGATCTCCTTTCTGTTTGATAATCTAAAGAAATCTTTGAAGAGTCAAAAGTAACCCAACTAACTAATTGAAAGTAAAATAAGATAGTAAAGCATCACTTAGGCATACTGCCAAATGCAACAACAACCAAAATATGCCAATTCCCTGGTCTAACTTCCAAACTGAAATTCCTATTTTAGTCATTTCAAGCCTAATCAAATTCTGAATCTTCCAAAAAACTATACTCAAAGCTCACATGCAGGTCATAATACATATTACGAAGCTACTCGAGATCTTACGTCGTTTAACGGAGCTTAATTTCTCAAAATAACCGGTCGGATCGTTACATCCTCCCCCTCTTACTACCAACGTTCATCCTCGAATGTGCTAAGATTCGCCTCGAAGTCTTCTAGTCACTGAGTGAGCACTTCCAACATTCACCCGCAAGTGATCCCATGTCACTCCAATCCTTTTAGGCATGGCGACACCATCTCAACTGAAATTTAACCTTTCTAGCAATACCATTAAGCCTTCAAGCCAGATTCCTCACCTTCCATCCGTTTCCAAAAGACCTGATTCCAAGTCCATATCCGGCATCAATCTCAGACAGCTATTTCAGTAAATGCCAACACAAACAGGGTACAGCCACACAACATGACACATCACACATAGGCCCATAATAATATTTCTGGTAGCAATACTTGCTTGAGACCAAATCTGCACTGGCCTTAAGCCTCATATTCAATAGAAACTCTTTTCCCAGCCTTCACAACACTGGCAATGATACAATAACCATGAAAACCACATAACAAAATATCTGAATAACCAAATCTCAACCAGCACCATCGGATGCACACCCCACAAGCTAAAACTCAAGAAGCACAGAATGAAAATGAATAAATATGGGAAAGGAAAACACATAAAGGAACCAAGAAACAGATCAAACTAGCATAAACTCTTCTAAAACACAAATCTACAAAGACATCTAACAAGAAGGAATGAAAGCATATAAAGGACACACGAGGATCTTATATTGATACAACTCTCACGCAGCACACATCCTGGTCTTAACATATCAAAACACCTGAAGTCACGAGGGTTCCGCCCTCAATCAGTGAATCACAAGTAGGGCTCATACTAACCCAGCTAGAAACACTTACTAGATCAATCTTGTCTATAATTCACAACACATACTAGCTCCACACTGATGGAGCATAGAAATCACTGCTCGTAAGTAAGAATACTCAAACGTGACATCAGACCTACCAAAACAAACAATAGGGATTTACTACTAGCCTCGTAACTTTCGATAACAACTAGAATAAAGACGATAGACGCGACTATCACTCATAGAACCTCCTAATAGGATAATCACATAAATAGAGGGCAACTCATAAAGCACTCCTATAAATGGAACAACAAATAAGGAACTCAACCTGATAAGTAGAAGTGTGATGAATTATAGGTGGTGACTCTCTATCACAAACTGAATTAGCACCTAAATGACACTAGCTAGCGCACCGGCCTCAAACCTACTAGATGAAACACAGCAACAAGTCGGGCCTCCCCCTCTTGGGCGCCCTCTACCTGCCTGAATACCTCACCGTGACACATTTGTCCAAAGCCTGGGACAATCTCTCACCATGTGGCTAGTACCTCCATACTCAAGTCACCCTCTCTACCGACGAGGTAGTGGGGAACTGTGCGGTACGGGTACTCTGAGACCCATGAACACCTGAATCACCATACAAGACCTGAAACGCAAACTGAACTGGCTGACTAGTAAAACCTCTACCATGGCGTACCGTACCTCCGAAACCAGGACCAGTATATCTCACGGATCTACGAGGCTTCCTCTCCTCCTCAATATGTCTCTCTTGATCTCGTCCACTCTCTCTCTTATGACCTTACCCGCACTCTCTCTCTGGCATGCATACCCTCTATCCTCCTAGCAATGTTTATCACTTGCTGATAAGGAATGTCTATCTCTAACTCACGAGCCATAATGGATCTGATGTTGGGAATAAGTCCCTCAAAAAATCGGCAAACCTTCTCACGAATAGTAGAAACCAAAGCTGAGGTATGTATTGCCAAATTGGTGTAACGGATAACATACTCCGAGATGGTCATTACACCCTGGCACAAATGCTCAAACTCCACGTGTCATACATCCCTGAGGCTCTGAGGAACAAACTATTGCACGGACATATATGAAAACTGGACCCAAGTCAGTGAAGCCCCCTCCTCTGGGCTGTCTAACTCATAGGTGCGCCACCAGTATCAAGCGGCTCCTCGAAGCTGGAAAGTAGTGAAAAGGAACCCCGCTCGATGCGAAATACCCACAGTACAGAAAATGCGATAACACTCATCAGGAAATTCCATGGCATCCTCCGATGCTAAACCACTGAACTCAGCAGGCTTAAACCTCTTATATCTCTCAAGTCTCATCTGCTCCTGCTCGGAAGCCACTGCCATGTCCTCGGGCTGAACTGGTGTTGCAGGTGCTGCAGGAATAATATTAGGGACTTGCTTAATATGCGCTCGCTGCTCAAGAGTGCGGACGACGGGAGTCTATGCTCCTCCCCTGGTCTGGGGTGTTGCAGCAGTAAGTGGAAGAAGTCCTGCCTAAGCTAAAATGGTGTACGTACTCATGAACTGTGCCAAAGTCTCCTGAAGGGCTGGAGTAGCATTAGTTGTAGGCGTCAGGTGCTCGGACTCCGGCTGGATCTGTTGGTGGTACCTTGGCAGCCGTTCGCTCAGGTGCTCTCATTGCACCACGTGTGCGTCTTCTGACTCTAGCCCGACCCCGACCTCCGACGACTGCAGCAAGGGGCGCGCGTGCCTGATCACCTCGGGCAATACGTGTCCTCACCATCGGTGAGAGAGTGGAAGGTAGAGGTTTAGGATTGTGAATGCCAAAATCTTGCACGGCAGGGAAATCAAATGAAGTGAAATTTTTCCTATTACATAGCGTCTCGCAGATAAGTATAGACGTCTCTGTACCGATCCACGAGACTTTAATAAACCGACTTGTGATCTGTGACTCCTAAAAACCTAGAGCTCTAATACCAACTTGTCACGACCCCAGTTCAGCGTCCAGAACATGTCGTGATGGCACCTAGTCACTATTACTAGGTAAGCCTAACAAATACGGAAATTTAATCAATTGCAGAAGAAAACATTAAAACTGAATCAAATAAATAAAGCAATGATCAAGATGACACATGGCACATATAATATCAACTCTTATAGCTAAATAAAGTTCCCAAAACCCGGAATCTCACAAATCACAAGTTAAGGGATACATAAAAAGCTTTGAATCAAGAATGTCTATACAAGGAGAAATACTGGAAGGACTATACTTATTACAGAAAGCTGGAAAGGGGCTCCTCAGTCTGCAAACACAGCAGATATACCTCGAAGTCTCTACCGATACGCCACCCTCCGAGGTTGATAGAACTGAATGGGGGTACCTGTATCTGCACAATAAAAGTGTGTAGAAGAGTAGCATGAGCGCACCACAGCGGTGCCTAGTAAGTATCAAGACTAACCTCCATGGTGTAGTGACGAAGAACAGTCAAGACACCTACCGGTCAATAAACAGTATATTCATAGGGATAATAGAAACGATATATAATTATGGAAAGACTACATGAATGACTAAATGCAATAACTCACAATGAAGGAAAAGGTCAATAAGTAACAACGAGAATATAATAAATGATGATGCAAAATGACTGTAGAATCATAGTCCAAACCCTAAGGTCACAACACAATAAGGAAAAACTAATCACTAACTCATTATTATGCAATGATGCTTACATAAGGTCTTTTCAACTCTTTCCAATATTTTACCAATAATCTTGGACCAGCCACAACTCATGAAAACCCAGCATCTGAAGTCTAACACTTGGCATCTTGTGCCCCATCAATCTCACGGTCATGCTAACAACTAACCATTCAACTAAGGTCACTCTCACATATATAATGGGTAAACGAGGGCGTATCTCCAACCCTAGCCAAATAAGAAGGGATTCATCTCTAATAGGAGGGTCCAACTATGTATATGCTTGTGCAAGTGTATCTAACAAGAATTCTAGCAACTAGTAAGTATAAGAAATGGAACGACCAACACCTGAATTATTCGCACCCGGATAGAATCAATGAAAAATATCAGTTTAGAATAGAATGAGTTTTGACGGGGATCTCCCAGGATATCGTCCCGTAGTCTCAAACATAAATATGTGTGTTAGGGATCTCTTGGTATCCTCAATAGGTGTACTGGAGATCTCTTGGTATCCTCATTATATATATATATATATATATATATATATATATATATATATATATATATATATATATATATATACTAGGGATATCTTGGTATCCGGATGATGTATTGGGGATCTCTTGGTATCCCGAGGATCTCTTGGTATCCTCAATACAACACAATCAATATAGATGTACATCCCAAACAATAGAATAGCAATATCCCGGCAAGGGAGTCTACAATGGATGACAATAACATCCCGGCAATGGAGTCAACAACAGAAAACAATAACATCCCGGCAAGGGAATCAATAACAGAAACAATAACGTCCCGACAAGGGAATCAACAACAAAAACAATAATATACTCGCAAGGGAATCAACAATAGGTAATATGGTCACGAAACACCAAGGAAAAACACAATAAACTCAGCGATAAACATGACATAATAAGCGCATAATAACTATACCGATACCACAACGGTTGGACATGTAATATATTTGCACGAAGTCACAGATGAACTTACAATCAAGGAGTATACAAGAATAAGAAAGTTAAAATAAATCAAATAATTACAACTTAAGGAAATATCAATTAATCATAAGATAACTATCTTCTTTCCAATTAAGATCGACTAATTATATGAGATATAACATTTATGATTTCTAATTAAAGGCGAGTAGTTAGGACGGATAATATGACTATAGAAGGGTAATTTTTCCAGTTAAATATGTAAAAGTCAATTAAACAGCAAGAATAAATCAAGAAGGGCAAAATAACACCAAGTAAGACATGTAGAGGTGAAACTAATAATAGGGAACTCAATCGTATCAATATCATTTTCCTACTCGGTGATTTCAAGGGTCTAAGAGACTTAAAGAGACAATTTACCACAAATAAATTCGAGCACGCACTCGTCACCTCGCGTACACTGAATACAATCAACAGAGAAAACTCAAATCCTAAGAGGAAGTCCCTCACACAAGGTTATACAAGATACTTACCTCAAAGGCGACAACCTGATACTCAAAATGGACTTCTCGATGGAAAGGCCTCATTTGAGTCCAAATTTAATTCTTATGTGACCAAACAAATCCTGAAATTTATAATCCGCTTCTCGATTTCACCCAAGTAATCCGCGACCATATTTTCTTTAGTAATTCATTTTCCAGTTCGTCCTTTACCCTTTTAATCTTATAACACATGGACAAAAATTCTTAGTCATGCCCTTTCTATGTTCTCGGCAATTTCTAAAATTATCCAAATAGAGTAGCCAACATGAAATAAATTTTTTTATGTAAGGCTAATGAAATAAACACAACTAGAAACTATTAGCACTGAAAATATAATTATGAACAAGCAGTAATGAACAAGAAAGTAGGTCTTGAGTAAGCTTTTCAGATTTCAAACTTTGTATATCAAACTTTTGCCGTAAATAGCAAGATTATTGAAGTTGAGTAAGCATAATATCAAATTTCTCAAAATATTGCAAACCCAAATCTATTAAATACAAACTCATATCTTAATAAATTCAACTGAAACAAGAAGACCATGAGCAATAGAAGATTTTCTAAACAAGGCAGAAATTTTATTGAAGCAGGAGGTGAAAGGACGAACCTTAGGGGCAAGGAAAGTCTATATAAAAACTTATGAGTGATGGAACTTGATCTAAGGGTAATTTTGACCACGAACGGGAACTTTTCGGCGACCTCGACTGACCTCATTCGACCATGATTAATGGTATATTTACCAACTGATTTATAGAGTGAAAATAAAGCTCTTTTTACTGATTTTCATGGCTGTTCGGATGGTGTTTTGGGCAGTGATTAGCGGCTGTTTTCAGCTGTATTTTAGGAGGTGAAAGGGGCTGAGTTTTGGAGCGGAAAGGTGGTAGATTTGGACTGATTTTCAGCTGTAAAAAGGGTGTGGTTTCACTGGTGTTCATGGCTGTATTTTAGGAGGTGGTGGAATTAAGTAGTTTCCATGTTAAAAGTCTATGAAAAGAACTAAATTTTGGAGGGGCTTTGCTTAGATGGAGGAAACTTTTGCCTAAGGGAGAACGTGATATATATATATATATATATATATATATATATATATATATATATATATATATATATATATATATTCTACTGTATATTACTTTTTTTGGTATCAATGAATGAACCTTAGCTGCTATTTTTTTATTTTTCTTCTTTTCCTTTCTGTTCTTTTTTACTGAAGTCCGGTGCGAATAAGTATTTATCCTCTCAGTTTTGTTCTTTTTTACTATAGTCCGGTGCGAATAAGTATTTATTCTCCCGGACTCCTGATATGTTAACAAAACCTTCATATAACAATGGGTTCTAATACCAACCTTTTCTTAATTCTCATTATTTTTAGCTTGTCTCAATTCTCATTTTCTTATGCACACCCAACACCAATTGTTCATTTCATCACCAAATTGGATAAGGGACAAAATCAGAACAAATTAATTGCAAAGCAGGTGGATTCTCGAGGACTTCACAAACTCTTCAACCTGACCAAGATTGTTCATTTAAGGCTTATAAATTGAAGGATACATATTATTTTATAGCCATTTGGGGTTTATTTTTCACTTCCACTGATGCATTTGAACCAAAAAGAGACAAAGGACATCAAAATATTTATTGGTTGGTGAAAAAAGATGGTTTCTGTCGCAGTTGGAATAAGGTTCATTGGAAGTTGATTGCGGGATAGGATCGTGGGATATGATATTGAGTAATTAATTAGCTAATTTCTTGCAAATTATTATTTTATCTCGCTTTAATTCGCATGATATTGGTTTTACAAGCATAATGTCTAGTAATCACATGATGAATAACTGTTCTTGTTGAATTTTAATTTTCTCTTTGTTCATTGCCCCATTTACGATAATTATAATCACCTTGATATGGTGGAATAAAATTTAGTACTGCCTTATCCCTTGCTTGGTTACTAATCATAGGATAAGTTATTCCAAAATTAAAAATAATATACGTATAAATTATATTTGCAGATGTTGGAATAGTAATCCTATAATAAACTATCTTAGGATAAAATAGTAAAATTAATAATTCCAAATGAATACAATATATCAATTTGTATTATTCGCCCTCTTTCACTGTCGCTGATGTAATGAAAAGAATTTTAAAAAAAATAAATGTCATGTGATGTCTTGTTATCGATTGTCCGTGTTCAAAGCAACGAGAAACTGGAAACCAGTAAGAAGAAGAGACACAAAAAAAAAAAAATAATCACAGAAATGAAGAAATCCGAGACCACAGAATTCACTGTGTGTCCTTAAGGAATTTAACCCCCTCACTGTACCCGAGGTTGTGGATTATTTCCTCCCAGGATATAACGGATATACCTGTCGTAGGAGTGGAGGTACCTCAAACGCCTACGACTTCGACGAACTCAAATTCGGGAACGAAATCACACTATGACTCGATATGTTTCAGTTTGCAGAAAAGAATGCAGAATTTTTTAATGCACGAATATTTTTTTTTTCAGTGCTCGAAAATGAGGCATTGCCTCAGTTTATATAGCCTCGAATTGTGACTGTTCGGAAAGGCTTGGTGCCTGTTCGGGAAAGGCCATGCCTTTTTCTGAAAAATAAGAACGTTGGGAAGTTTACAGTTAACAAATTAATATTTTTCCCGCGGGAATTAAAAATAATTTCAGAAAATGAAGATTGAATTTTAAATAAATTTGGTCCAAAAAGATTATCAATCAATCAGATCATTTGACCAAATCCAAATCCAAATCCAAATCCAAAGCCGAAGCCGAGCCGAGCGACGACGACGGCGCGAGGGGAGTCCCTCTTCTTAACCCTTTAAGAGCTAGAATAAGTGCTTTCTAATATAAGCACATAACTTTCCCTTTCTACCACCAATGTGGTACAAAGCTCCTTTTCAAATGAACTTTGCTTTGAAACTTCATTTTCCTTCTATTGTCTTCTTCCCTCCATTTCTCATTCACACCAACTTAGCTAGCTTTAATCATTAACTAGCTTTAACAATCCCCCACATGAATGGGGAATGGCTATATGATGAAAAACATGCATGACAAAAAAAAACTGTGTGATTCGTAAGCAAGGATTAATTGCATCTGGATAAGTAGATTTCTCTTTGAACTTTCCGTAGTGAGCATATGTCGGATATACTCGGTCAATCGGTAGATTTGATATCTTTGAACCATCGAGCTTTGGTGTATACCTAGACAACCACATGTCACACAATTAACCCTTTAACCGTTTTTGGTTCTCATTGTTTTGTTCGTTTCAGCCATGAACACTTCCTGGTTCATAAGTGCGTAGAGAGCTGGCCTTACAGAGTTCTCCTTGAAGCGGCTTACACTTCACACTTACATAGGTGATTCCTAAATGTGTCATCCCGTAGATACACTATTTGATATACCCCGTATCAAACTTAGAAACCATTAAAAAGCCTTAATGCTTTATCCTGGTACTGAACATTGTCTCATCACGAGAATGGACCAAAAAGTTATTGTGACAATGTTGAACCATCATCAATGACTTTGTTTGATCTCTTTGAACCTAGATCTTGGGATCTCATGTCTTCTAGGTAGAGTTACCGCCACGATGACTTGTCCTCGGCCATAGTCCCATTCCCCTCGATGATCTTTCAACCACTTCTCTAGTTAGGCCTTTAGTTAGTGGATCCGACACATTATCTCTTGACTTAACATAGTCAATTGTGATAATTCCACTAGAGAGTAGTTGTCTAACGGTATTATGTCTTCGTCGTATGTGACGAGACTTTCCGTTGTACATAACGCTCCCGGCTCTTCCTATTGCCGCTTGGCTATCGCAATGTATGCATATAGGAGCCAACGGTTTGGGCCAAAATGGAATATCTTCTAAGAAATTCCGGAGCCATTCAGCTTCTTCACCAGCTTTGTCTAGAGCTATGAACTCAGATTCCATTGTAGAGCGGGCGATACATGTCTGTTTGGATGACTTCCAAGACACTGCTCCTCCACCTATAGTAAAAACGTATCCACTTGTGGATTTAGTTTCAGTTGAACCGGTGATCCAATTTGCATCACTGTATCCTTCAATAACTGCAGGATACCTGTTATAATGCAAAACAAAGTTTTGAGTATGTTTCAAATACCCCAAAACTCGTTTCATTGCCAGCCAATGATTTTGGTCGGGATTACTCGTGTAGCGACTTAGTTTACTTATAGCACACGCAATATCAGGTCGCGTACAGTTCATAATATACATCAAACTTCCCAACACTCTGGCATAATCCAATTGAGAATGACTTTCACCTTTATTCTTTGCAAGAGCAAGGTTCATATCAATTGGCGTCTTTGCAACTTTAAAGTCCAAATACTTGAACTTTTCAAGTACTTTTTCAATATAATGAGATTGAGACAATGCTAGACCTTGAGGAGTCTTATGGATTTTAATTCCCAGAATTAAATCGGCAACTCCTAAGTCTTTCATATCAAACTTACTAGCAAGCATGCGCTTAGTAGCATTTATGTTAGCAATGTTGTTACTCATTATTAACATATCATCCACGTATAAACAAACAATGACGACGTGGTTCGGAGTGTTCTTAATGTAGACACATTTATCACATTCATTTATCTTGAATCCATTTGACAGCATCGTATGGTCAAATTTTGCATGCCACTGTTTTGGTGCTTGTTTTAGTCCATAAAGAGACTTAACAAGTCTACATACCTTCTTCTCTTTCCCTGGAACTACAAACCCTTCGGGTTGTTCCATGTAAATTTCTTCCTCCAACTCTCCATTTAAGAAGGCTGTTTTCACATCCATTTGATGGATTTCAAGACCGTACACGGCGGCTAATGCTACTAACACCCGAATAGATGTAATCCTCGTTACCGGCGAGTATGTATCAAAGTAATCAAGACCTTCTCGTTGTCTAAACCCTTTAACAACTAGTCTTGCCTTATATTTTTCAATAGTGCCATCAGCTTTCATTTTCCGCTTGAAAATCCATTTGGAACCTAAAGGTTTATTCCCTGGAGGAAGATCAACCAATTCCCAAGTATGGTTGTTCAATATGGATTCTATCTCACTATTGATTGCCTCTTTCCAAAATTGAGCTTCCGATGAAGACGTAGCTTCGTTGAACGTTCGAGGCTCATTTTCCAACAAAAATGTTAAAAATTCTGGTCCAAAGGAAGTAGTCGTCCTTTGACGTTTGCTACGTCTTGGATTTTCCTCATCAGGAATGTTTTCCTTTATTTCTTCCCGAGGTCGTTTAGATTCTTTGCTAGACGACGCATATTCCTTTTTATACGGATATATGGTTTCAAAGAAGTCAGCATTATCTGATTCAATTACCGTATTCACCTGAATGTCGGGATTTTCTGATTTGTGAACCAGAAATCTATATGCCTTACTATTTGTGGCATATCCTATGAAAACACAATCAACGGTTTTAGGTCCTATTTTTACCCTTTTGGGTTTAGGAACTTGCACCTTGGCCAAACACCCCCACACTTTGAAGTATTCCAAATTGGGCTTCCTTCCTTTCCACTTTTCATATGGAATAGATTTTGTTTTGCTATGGGGCACTCGATTGAGTATTCGGCTAGCTGTTAGAATGGCTTCCCCCCACAAGTTCTGGGGTAAACCAGAACTTATTAACAGGGCATTCATCATTTCTTTCAGTGTTCTATTTTTTCTTTCCGCAATTCCGTTTGATTGTGGCGAGTAAGGAGCAGTTGTTTGATGAATAATGCCATATTCCAAACATATTTGTTCAAAAGGAGATTCATATTCACCGCCCCTATCACTCCTTATCATTTTAATCTTTTTGTTAAGTTGAGTCTCAACTTCAGTTTTGTATTGCCTGAACGCTTCAATTGCTTCATCTTTACTATTAAGTAAATAAACGTAGCAATACCGCGTACTATCGTCAATAAAAGTTATGAAATACTTCTTTCCACCTCGAGATGGAATTGACTTCATGTCACAAATATCTGTATGGATTAAGTCTAAAGGACTTGAATTCCTTTCAACTGACTTATAAGGATGTTTAGCATACTTAGATTCAACACAGATTTGACTTTTTGATTGATTGCATTCAAACTTAGGCAATACTTCCAAACTAATCATTTTTCGCAAGGTTCTATAATTGACATGTCCTAAACGTGAATGCCATAAATCATTTGACTCAAGCAAGTAAGACGAAGCAGAAACTTTATTATTATTAGCAACAACCATTACATTCAGTTTGAAAAGGCCCTCTGTGAGGTAGCCTTTTCCTATGTACATTTCGTTCTTACTTATTACAACCTTGTCAGAAACATAAACACATTTAAAACCGTTCTTTACTAGAAGTCCGGTAGATACAAGATTTTTCCTAATTTCAGGAACATGACAGACGTTGTTGAGAGTCACCACCTTGCCAGAGGTCATCTTCAGCAGTATCTTTCCATAACCTTCAATCTTGGCCGTTGAAGAATTTCCCATATATATTGTTTCGTCGGGCCCGGCGGGAGCATATGAAGCAAAGGCTTCTCTAACAGCACAAATGTGGCGAGTGGCGCCAGAGTCAATCCACCACTCTTTCGGACTTCCCACTTGGTTGCACTCGGACAACATAGCGCACAAGTCATCAACCTCCTCGTTTGTTTCAACCATATTAGCCTGACCCTTCTTCTTTTCCTTTTTCGGAGCACGACAGTCTGCAGCTTTGTGTCCGATTTTTCCACAATTATGGCAGTTTCCCTTGAATTTCTTCTTGTTGGGATAGTTCCTTGGTCCCGATGCCTTTTTCCTCTTTTTCATATTAGGTGGGGCAGTTTCAACTATATGTGCTCCCCCTATGGTTGATCTCCCATTTGCCTTTTTCTCCGCTGCCTTGTTATCTTCCTCGATTCTCAACCGGACGATGAGATCTTCCAATGTCATCTCCTTTCGCTTATGTTTCAAGTAATTTTTGAAGTCCTTCCATGAAGGAGGCAACTTCTCTATCACTGCCGCAACTTGAAACGCCCCACTAATCACCAAACCTTCAGCGAGGAGATCATGGATGATAACCTGCAACTCTTGAACTTGAGTGACAACAGACTTGCCATCTACCATTTTGTAGTCCAAAAACTTGGCAGCGATAAACTTCTTTAAGCCAGCATCTTCTGTTTTATATTTCTTTTCCAACGCATCCCATAGTTCTTTTGATGTTCCCACATTACTATAGACGTTGTAAAGATCATCCTCCAGTCCGCTAAGAATGTAATTCTTGCACAAAAAATCTGAGTGCTTCCACGCCTCAATTACAACAAATCGTTCATTTTCAGGTGTTGATTCCGGCGGAACCGGAATATCCTCCTTAATAAACTTTTGAAGGCTTAAAGTAGTTAGATAGAAGAACATCTTTTGTTGCCATCGTTTGAAATCAATCCCGGTGAATTTTCCGGGCTTCTCTGCCGGAGCCGGTGCTGGTGCAGTACGACTGGAGGACGCAGCATTGCTCGTAGAACCAACCACGGGGGCTGGTGTGGCAGTAACAGTAGCAGTAGCATTCAAATTTGGAGTTTGGTCTCCCATTTCTGTCGTAGGAAATAACAGAACACTTTAATAATCGGTGCAGATTTTATTTCTTCAAACCGAATCAAATTTACACAAACAGAATTAAAACAAACTTCAAATAGAATGTAATAAACTGTATGTAGTATACTTGATGAAGTTTTTATATCTTCAAATCAAGTACCCAAATGAGTAGAAAGTTCTGAAAACTTTAATCTCAACCGGAGTAGAAAATCCGAAGATTTAGTCTCCAAACAACATACAAGTTCGTTACATGCAAACAACAAAATTACAAGTTTCTTGTATTTTCTGGACAGTCACAATTTTATGTTAGGAAAAACTGTATGTAGTCACTGTTTTATGTAAGAATTTTTTTTTTCTGTACTGTTGTATCGTTCTGTAACGTTTTAATCAACAGCAGATGAACACGGAAATAATAATATAAATTCCTTAAGCTTGTTATCGATTGTCCGTGTTCAAAGCAACGAGAAACTGGAAACCAGTAAGAAGAAGAGACACAAAAAAAAAAATAATCACAGAAATGAAGAAATCCGAGACCACAGAATTCACTGTGTGTCCTTAAGGAATTTAACCCCCTCACTGTACCCGAGGTTGTGGATTATTTCCTCCCAGGATATAACGGATATACCTGTCGTAGGAGTGGCGGTACCTCAAATGCCTACGACTTCGACGAACTCAAATTCGGGAACGAAATCACACTATGACTCGATATGTTTCAGTTTGCAGAAAAGAATGCAGAATTTTTTAATGCACGAATATTTTTTTTTTCAGTGCTCGAAAATGAGGCATTGCCTCAGTTTATATAGCCTCGAATTGTGACTGTTCGGAAAAGCTTGGTGCCTGTTCGGGAAAGGCCATGCCTTTTTCTGAAAAATAAGAACGTTGGGAAGTTTACAGTTAACAAATTAATATTTTTCCCGCGGGAATTAAAAATAATTTCAGAAAATGAAGATTGAATTTTAAATAAATTTGGTCCAAAAAGATTATCAATCAAATCATTTGACCAAATCCAAATCCAAAGCCGAAGCCGAGCCGAGCGACGACGACGGCGCGAGGGGAGTCCCTCTTCTTAACCCTTTAAGAGGTAGAAGAAGTGCTTTCTAATATAAGCACATAACTTTCCCTTTCTACCACCAATGTGGTACAAAGCTCCTTTTCAAAGGAACTTTGCTTTGAAACTTCATTTTCCTTCTATTGTCTTCTTCCCTCCATTTCTCATTCACACCAACTTAGCTAGCTTTAATCATTAACTAGCTTTAACATGTCTAACGTGCCCAATTATGATGTCCTTATCTTGTCCTAAAATTTGAACGATGATGATCTATGAAAGTAATCATTGTAGTAAAGATAATCATCAACGCAAGGAAGGAGGGTCATAAGAAACTATACTAAAATTGATTTTCAACACGATGAATAGGACATATATGACAGAATTGTAACGAATGAAGAATTATAAACGACATACATCGTAGAAATATCTTTTTAACAAGTTTTATATTTCGCGATACTGAATTATTTGAGAAATCAACTACTAACATCAAGATAAATTGCTACTACATTTTCCAACTAACCCATAAATTTAAAAAATATAACACACTTATTCCCAAAGTCAAAACAAAGTCCATCTTGTGTTGTATACAAATTGCAAGTTTGGCCATTGCAAAAAGCTTTATCTCTTGAAAATTGAAACACTTTGAATAAACCATGTTTATTTCCTATGGCCATTTGACAAAACGCACCACCTTGAGTCTCTTCACCTATTGTTACACTAAATGGCCATATTGTTGATGGATTAATTGTTTGTTGGCCATAGAATTTTTCATCTGATAAACATTTGATAATCAAAGGTTGAGTTGCTCTATTTTGAATACGAACACTATATGATAAAGAAGTGACAAAAAACGCTCTTTCTCTCTCTAAAAAAAAAACCTCTCGGCGCACGTTAGCATAACGTACGCCGAGCTTCGTGGATATGGCGAAAGGAGGAGCACGGGGAAGGGGACGCCCAAGGAAAATCCCAATCGATACTTTTGATAAACTCAATCTATTGATTATGGAGAAGAATAATGCAAAGGAGGTGCAGAGTTTGCCTCAATCGCAAACCCTAGGCACCATGGATGCCGGCGAGCAAGCTCCAGAAGAAGTGATAACACAACCAGTCCCTCTAGTAGAAATAATTACGGAAGCACAGGAGACACCAGAGGTTGGAGGCATATCAACCACTCCAAATACAGTAGAAGCAACTGATGCCACAGAGACCACCATGCAACCAACATTACCAACGGAGGAGCAAACAGGACCTACCAAAGCCAAAACAGAAGAACCTAAGAAGAGCTGGTCAACACTCTTTCAGAAGAATCGCTTTGCGACACATGGTATGGATCTCGATTACATTCCCCCAATGATAATCGATGGAAAACCTATGGTACAACTGGAAAAAGCTGAAGTCGAGGAGGAAGAAGCTAAATGGAAGTGTGCCTTAGTGGTGTACATTCTGGGCGACGGTCCTAGCTTTAATGCAATGAGAAGATTCATTAGTCACCACTGGTCTCAAGTCCCCGAACCAAATTTGTTCTATCATGATGAAGGGTACTACATTGTGAAATTCAAGAATGTGGCTGATGCCAAAGAGATTATGTGTGCTGGTCCATACTGCATTGCCAATAGGCCCATGATACTCAAACAATGGACACCTGACTTTGATTTCTCTGAGGAATTTCCAACAGAAGTTCCCCTATGGGTAAAGTTTCCAAGATTACCAATGTCGTGCTGGGGGATGAGGTCTCTTAGCAGAATTGCCAGTGGGTTAGGAAAGCCAATCTTTTCATATGAGTGCACCACAAAACAGACACGGATATCTTATGCCAGAATGCTTATAGAGGTGACTGTCACCAAAGAATTGCCTACAGAGATATGGGTTATGGAGCCAACTGGTAAGAAGTTCCTGCAGGATGTGGAGTATGAATGGAAGCCTTCCTATTGTGAGAAATGCCAAACAATAGGACATAATTGTGCAATCCAGCAAAAGCAGAACCCAAGACAGACTACACAAGTATGGAAGCCAAAGGTGGTGCAGGAATGGAGAACCATAGGCCCTGCTAGGTCAGTACAACAACAACCTGTAACCCAACATGCTGAACCTACTATAAATGAAGACAGAATAGTCCAGAATCACAGAGTTGATAAGGTCAGTGATAAAGGGAAACAAGTCCAGAGCCCAGCACTCAACATCTCCAACTTCCCACCCTTATCCCCCATCACTGTGAGTAACAGATTTGCAGCAGTTTCTGTTAGTAAAGAAGGTCCTCCTATGGAGGTAGAGGAACCACCATCAACATCTTACCAATGAAGTGGTTAATATGGATTATTATGGGTGTAAATAAAAGGTATAAGCAAAAAGAGGTTAGGGAATATATTAGGAAAAACAATATTAACCTAGTAGGATTAGTAGAAACTAAGGTCAAACAAGCCCATTCTAGCAGAATTGCTAATCTGCTAGCTCCAGGCTGGGGGGTACTCACAAACTATGTCTCTGGTGAAAAGGGTAGAGTATGGATCCTATGGAACCCGAAAATTTTTGTAGTCTCTAGTGTTCTGGAGGAAAGCCAGTTGATCTACAGCAGGGTTTCCAGCAGAACATGGGAATTCATAGGGTTCCTCACTGTGGTGTATGGGTTCAATGGTCTGGAACAAAGAAGATCATTATGGACCAGTTTACAAGTACTGGCAACAGGAATACAGGGGCCTTGGGTTGTTGCTGGGGACTTCAATGCAGTTCTATGTGATAAAGATAGACAATCTACCAAGCCAATCAGACTCCCTGAAACTCTAGACTTCAATAGCTGTTTGCAACAAACTGGACTGACTGAATTACCTTGGAGAGGTGAATACTACGCATGGACAAACAAACAAACTGGTGTGGATAGAGTATATAGCATGTTAGATAGAGCTTTTGGTAACTATGACTGGATGAGCACATGGAGCCAGGTGGTTACTAACTATGATCTGCCCCTAATCTCAGATCATAACCCCATGGTGCTAACACTGTCCTCAACCTCATGGCATGGAAAGAAGAATTTCAAATTCTTTAATGTCTGGGCTGACCATAAGAATTTCCAACAGGTTGTATCCAGAGTTTGGCAAGAAGGCGGCAGATACAATGAAAGCAATTTGGAGTAAACTCAAAGCACTGAAGCACCCCTTGATGAACCTGAATAGTATGGAATTCAAGACTATCTCAGAGAAAATTCAGCAGGGTCGAAAGGACCTAGAAACAGTCCAAGCACAAATGCACCAATCATACACTGATCACCTTCAACAGAGGGAGAAGGAACTGGTCCTGAACTTAGAAAAATGGTCACTTATTGAGGAGAGTGTTCTGCAACAGAAGGCAAGGGCTAAGTGGATACAACTTGGGGACTCCAATACCAAATACTTCACTGCAGTAATGAAAGAAAGAAACCAGCACAATCAGATCACTGAGCTTGTTAATGCAGTGGGCACCAAACTCACTACAGCTGAGGAAATCAAAGAGGAAATCATAGGTTTTTACAAAGCATTGATGGGCACAACTGCAGGAACTCTGCCTGCTATAAACCAAATGTATATGTCGAATGGGCCAAAGCTGACACAGCAACAGAGACAGGAACTATGTGCAATAGTGAATGATACAGAAATAGCAAAGAGTATTAAGGCTATTGGAGATGACAAAGCCCCTGGGATTGATGGTTATTATGTTGTTTTCTTCAAAAAGAGCTGGGGTATCATTGTTACCCAAGTCAACACTGCCATCAAACAGTTCTTCACATCATCTAGGATGTACAAACCAATCAACTGTGCCACTATCACCCTCATTCCTAAGCTGTCTAAACCAACTACAGTCAAAGAGTTCAGACCTATTGCCTGCTGTTTTGTCCTATACAAGATCATCTCAAAAATCCTAGCAAATAGGCTGCAGAAGGTAATGTCAAGTATTATCAGTGAAGCTCAGGCAGGTTTCATCCAGGGAGAAAGATTCAGGATAACATCATCCTAGCACATGAGCTTGTGAAAAGCTATACCAGGCAGAATGTATCACCTAGATGCATGATTAAAATAGACCTTCAGAAAGCATATGATTCAGTTGAATGGGCATTCCTGCAACAAGTTATGGATCAGATTGGCTTCCCCAGCATCTTCACAAAATGGACCATGGAATGCATCTCAACAGTTACCTTCTCTGTGTTAGTTAATGGTGAACCTACCATACCTTTTGCTGCTGCCAGAGGACTGAGGCAAGGGGATCCCATCTCCCCCTTCTTTTTTGCCTTGGTCATGGAGTACTTAAATAGATCCTGCTCCTCACTAAAGGATGATCCAGCCTACACATTCCATCCCAGATGCAAGAAACTGGACATCACACATATGTGCTTTGCTAATGACCTACTCCTATTTGCTAAAGGTGACCTCAACTCTGTCAAGGCATTGTCCAATTGCTTCACACAGCTCTCAGCAGCCTCAGGACTCCAAGAAAATCTGAACAAAAGCTCAGTTTATTTTGGTGGAGTACCAGTGCCTATACAACAACAGATTCTTGATCACCTGGGTTATGAACAAGGACAACTACCTTTCAAATACCTTGGAGTCCCACTGTCTACCAAGAAAATCACAATGCTGCAATGGCAACCGTTAGTGGACAGAATCACAGCAAAAATCACATCCTGGACTGCCAGGACATTATCTTATTCTGGTAGGCTACAACTTGTCCAATTTGTTATATTTGGTATCCAAGCTTAATGGGCACAACTGTTTATATTGCCTGTGAAAGTACTCAAAATGATTGAAGGCATATGTAGGAGTTTCATTTGATCCGGGATGAACACTGTAACTAAGAAAGCCTATATCTCTTGGGACAAAATGTGTACCCCAAAATCAGTTGGGGGGATGAACCTAACTAACCTAAAGCTCTGGAACAAAGCGGCCATTGCAAAGACCTGCTGGGACCCAGCACATAAAAAGGACAAGCCGTGGATTAGGTGGATCACTGTATACTACATCAAAGACAGATCAATAGAAACCATTCCAATTTCTGCCCAAGCTAGTTGGATGGTGAGAAAAATTATCCAAGCCAGAGATGTTCTACAAAGGATCTAGAATTGGAAGGAACAGAAGTGCTCGACAAGACAGTTGTACCATTCTCAGATGCAAACAGTGCCAAGTGTTCCATGGAAGAATTTAATCATACAGAACCAAGCAAGGCCAAAAGCAACATTCAACCTATGGCTATTCCTCCAGGATAGACTCCCAATAAAGGACAGACTACACAGCTGGGGAATGAATATTGATCAGCAATGCCCATTGTGCCAAAGCCACCTGGAATCAAGAGATCACTTATTAATGAACTGCCCTGTCACTGTGGACTTATGGGAAAGAACAATGAACTGGCTGCAGGAAACCTACACACCAAAATATGACTGGAACCAGAAAATGCAATGGTTGATTAGCAAAGCCAAAGGTCGAACACCCCGCGCTGCCATCTTCAAATTGGTCACAGCTGAGTTTGCATATGCTATCTGGCTGGAAAGGAATGCTAGAGTCTTCAACAAAATATTCCGATGTAACACTGCTTTACTAAGAGACATAGTGTATAATTGTAACGTTAAAGGTACCCCAAAAATTAGACAAATATTACAACACCTTCACATATAGTAGTGCTAGATAGTTAGGAAAGTAGAACTAGTATGTATATTCACCCCTAGACAGTTAGCTATGTTGAAGCTCGACTGTGGTTTTGTAACGCTCTTTCATTGATGATTAATGGAAATCCTTAATTATCAAAAAAAAAAGAAGTGACAAAAACTGAATTAAAATTGAAAGTAAGAAGAAGGGCAAAAAGAATGAAGGAAATTGAAGAAAAAGCCATTGAATTTTTCTACTATTTTGCAAATGTTGTTGTTGTGGCTAATTAAGAAAATTTGATGGCTATTTATATGCGCCATTCAAGAGTACATTTAATATGGAAAAGATGTGACTAATTATTTTGGATCATATTTCATTAATATGGAAAAGATATGACTAATAATTTTTTATCTTTATTATTAATGATAAAAGGGAAATTTGTGTTTTTGGTCCATGAATTGTCGCAAAATTTTATATTTGGTTCCTTGTATTATTTGGTTAGACACCTTCAACTAATTATGTCCGCTATTGATCTTTTTGCTTGTAAATTTTCACAAATTTAACGAGTTAGTGACAATTAAATTATTTGAATTTTATATATTATATTAAATTTGTATTATTGCTCGATACGTCTAAAATAATCTAAATATAAAATATTGAAAAACCTACACAGGTTTAAAAAATAATAGTCACCAAAATATATATTTTATACATAATCAATGTATATTATTAAAAATTAGTTAGCAAATGCAATTATTTTTGGCCGATCAGCTAAATGTTTTACTTGTCTTAAACTATTTATTATGTAAGGGGCATGAGAACACAAATTTTAATTAATTCAAGATTAAATATGCTTAGTGAAATATTACAAGGACCAAAATTAAAAATTTCAATAACTATGGGACCACTAGTGCAATTATCTCTTGATAAAAAAAAGTGATAATTTATGCTTTAATATTTGGATACGATTGAATCAATTCCAAGGAATGAGATCTGTACACTGATTATGCATAATTCTGCAATTTAAAATATTTTATGTAGACAGTTGGAAAAAAGCCTGTTTTACGTGCAAAACAATTTATTTTTATTCCTTGATTGTGTAAATAAATCCATATATATATTTTTTGATTGTTTCTTTAGTGATGTTTATATTTCGCTGAAATTTAAAATTTTAAATTTTCAAGCATAAAGTCTAATACTGAAGGCTAGAATATCTAGCCTAGATATATACGTATTTATTAGGTACATTCTGGTATTTCTGTATTCGTGTAAATTAGAAATCGGTCCTAAATGTTGAATACGATAAAATCGTTGACGCTGAATTTATTCATTTAAGAAATAAAATTAGCAATTTATTTGATGGGTTTATATTCAATCAGTTCAATTAGCTCTAAAAGTTAACTTTTTTTATATGTTAAAATGCCGAGAAACTCATCAATTGGAACAGAGGGGTTAAATGCCTAAAAATGAAGACAATAGGTGTAAGTATTTTCTGAATTATTTCTACTCCATCTGTTATATTTTACGCACTTCTTATTTAATGATTTAAAAAAGAATGCTATTTTTTATACTTAAAAATACTTTAGCGTTAAAACTTCATGTTATTAAAGTATTATTTCCCGCACATGCGCAGGCACGAATCATGTAATATATTTGAGTTATTTGGATTATATATAACTAATTTTAAAATTTAAACTTTCTCTATTAAATATAAATAGTCATTGGATATTAAGCAATCAGTGGCGGAGCCACTCATTGGCAAGGGGAGTCAATTGACACCCCTTCGCCAGAAAATCACACTGCGTAAATATATTAAATTCTTGATTTTATGTGTATATAATATAAGGGTGTCAACCGGGCCGGGTTGACCCGGGACCGGCACGGACCGGCCCGGTCAAAACCGGCCCGGACCGGACCGGTTTAGCGCGGGGGGGGCCGGGCTGGGTTAGGGGGGGGAAGGGGGTTGGGACGTAAGGCCTTACCGGGCAATTAACCCGGACCGGACCGGCCCGGAAAGAGAAATACCGGGCGAACCGGCCAACCCGGACCGGCCCGGACCGGTTATAACGGTAAAATTTTTTTTTTTTTTTTAAAAAAATTTTTTTTTAGCTGCTGGGGCCCACTTGCCCGTTGGCAACGGTCCAGAACCGTTGGCCAACGGGTCTTTTTGCATTTTTGGCCCTTTTTTGTTTTTTTTTTGTTTTTATTAAATTACATTAATAACCCTTCTAAAAATCTATAAATACCCTCCCCTCTTCTTCATTTCCTCACTCAAAATTATCTATCTCTCTCTCAATTCTCAAATTAGCAAATATCAATCACTCTCTTCTCTTCAATTTTCAAGAATTCATATTCTACTTTCATAATTTTATTGTCTTTATTTTCCCGAATTTAATTTATCGTAATTTCTTATTTGGAAATCGGCATTCGAAGCTTGATTCTTGAAGTTCAAGTGTTCAACATTCTTGAAGTTCAACTGTTCAAGTGCTCAATTTATTGTCGAATTCGGTGCACTCTCTCCAACTCTTTCTCTTATTTAATATTTTAATTGCATATTTGATTTTAGCTTATATATTAAATTTTCCAATATGTTGAATGCTGCTAAAAGAGCGTGTAGAAAAGTTACTGGTAGGAGTGGAAGTGGTAGTGGAAGTAGTAAAAAAAGTCCTGTAGCTTCTGGTAGTAATAGTAATAATGAACCAATAACACATGTTTCTGAATCATCGCCTAATTTGCAAGATGTAAATATTGATTATGAACAATTACACCAAGATTTCGGAATAGAAGATAACGAAATTGGAATAGAAGATGAGATACCACCTACACCTACTAGTGCAAATGTTGGTAGTATTGGAGTTGGAGTTGCTAGTGCAACAAGGGGTAGAAGACCACCAGTCGCTCCAACTTCTAAATCTAATCGTAGAAAAAGAAGTCCTGTTTGGAAATTTTTTGATGAGATAGAAGATAGTGATAGAGTTAAGTGCAGACTTTGTAACGAAACGTTTAAACATTTGACCGGAGGTAATTTAGGGGGGACTGGCACACTAATTAGACATATGCAAAATTATCATCCTATAGAATGGGGGGTTAATGGGGATGGAAGTCAAACAACCGGTAACCCTACTACTGCAGGTCTCCTAAAATATGATAAAATGAGGGATCGAGAGGAATTAGCGAAAATGATCGCTTTGGGTTGTCTACCTTTTTCTTTTGCTTCTTCCTCTTATCTTGTTACGTATATTCAAAGGATATACAACCCTATGTTTAAAGGTATCCCTAGAAGTACCTGTAGATCTGACATCTTTAGACTTCACGGCCAATATCAAACATACATACGTTATTTGTTTAGTCACCTTCCTTCTAGAGTATGTCTAACTTCTGATATTGGCCATGCTGTAAATGGAAATGATTATTTAACAATTACATGTCATTGGATAGATGACAATACTTGTATGCAAAAACGTATTATTGCTTTTAAATATGATGAAGATCAGAGTCATACTGCAACATTTATTAGTAGTACAATTGTTGAAGTTGTCGAATTTTATAATCTAAACCAAAAAGTTTTGTGTATGTCTTTTGATAATGCTTCAAACAACAATGCTGCAGTTTCAATTTTAAAATTGAATTTACATCCACCTCTTGATGATATTTTTCATGTTAGATGTGCATGTCATGTTTACAATTTAATTGTTAAAAGTGGGCTCGATTTATTTTCAACTGAGATTACTCTAGTTAGAAGAGCTGTTGGAGTAATTCAAGGAAATAATAGACAATCTAGAATAAGAGAATTTAAGAACAAGTGTATGCAATATAACCTTACACCTAGATTCATGCCCGACGAAGTAGTTACTAGATGGAATTATACGTATATATTTTTAAAATGTTGCTACAAATATAGATTTCCAATAACAGAAGTTGCTAATGCACATTGTACTGATCCTAGGCGTATGTTAACCGGTGATACCTGGGAGGTCATTAGTGATGTGATTAAATTTTTACATAAATTTTATACTGCTACTGTTGTATTTTCTGGGGCATATTACCCAACTATTACTTTGGCTTTAGTACATATAGCTGAAATTTCTTTGCTACTATTTGAATTTAAGAAGAAAGATAGATATACGGATGCTGTTGCAAGTATGCAAGCAAAATTTAAAAAATATTTCTTTCCAATTCCTCCTGTTTACTTAATTGGTGCAGTTTTAAATCCTTCAATTAAAATGTCTGATTGTCAACAATTAATGAATGCTTTATACAATTATATGGAGATTGGGCCTACTGAAAGCCCAAATTTGTATGAATCTATGAACCAACTAAATGAACATTTACAATATCTATATACTTATTATGCAACTCAATGTGATAATGCTCGTGCTTCAACTGCTGCAAATCCCACTATGCAATGTAGCACTTCTAATGTAGTCGGAGATGATGATGAAGGCTTTGATAGTTTTAATATTTTTTCAACTTTTTCTAACACTCAAAGTAGTAGTAGGAATATAGATGAACTGCAATTTTACTTGCAGAAGCAAAAGGAGCCTCGCAGCAAGGAATTTTCACCGTTAGGCTGGTGGCAGGAAAATTCAAAGCAATTTCCCGTTCTTTACGCTATGGCGCGGGATGTCCTGAATGTCCCAATTTCCACTGTTGCATCCGAGAGTGCATTTAGCCAAGCAAGACAACAACTTGGAGACACGCGGCACTCATTGGGAAGCAATGCTTTGGAAGTCTTAGTGTGTCTAAGAGATTGGATAAGATCTGAACGAAGAAATCAAGGAAAGGAAGATCTTGATAGCCCGGAAGACGAAGAACTTGGAGATATATTAACGCACGGAAACCCATCCGAATTTAACACTCCAGAAGAAGGTCCAGAGGTTCATATTAATATGGAAGAACTTGCTATTGCAATGCAAGCCATTTGATGTAAATTGTAAACTAATTATGATACATTTTAGTTTTGAAATTTTGAATTTAAGAAATAAAGTAGCACTTGCAATAAGTGCAATTTTTTCCCCATCTTTTGTTGTGTTCATTCAATTATTACAAAGTATTAATATAACTTAATATTTATACTATACGTAATTCAAAAAAAAAAAAAAGATTAACCCGGCCCGGCCCGGCCCGGACCGGCTCAACCCAGCCCAATTGCAACCCGCCCCCAATTGAACCCGGACCGGACCGGCCCGGACCCGGACGGGTCATAAAATTTGGACCCGGACCCGGCCCGGCCCACCCACTGGTCACCTATAATATAATATGCGTTGACTGCCCTTGATTTTTTTGTGTGCTTACTTATTTATATTTTGACTGCCCTTAGTTAAAATTCTGGCTTCGCCACTGTAAACAACCCCCACTTCCAACTGAGGTTGTGAGTTTGAGTCTCCCCAATAGCAAGGTGGGAAGTTCTTGGAGGGAAGAATGCCGGGGGTCTATTTGAAAATAGCCTCTCTACCCAAGGGTAGGGGTAAGGTCTGCGTACACACTACCCACTAAGTGGAATTATACTGGGTTGTTGTTATAGTTATTATTTTGTCATTGGATATTAATTAAAAAACACTACATAAAAAAGATTAACCATTTCTCAAATTTTCTAGATATAATTCTATTTTTCTTTTTTGATATCATTCTCGCTGGTGTCATTGGATCCTAAAATTAATCAGAAAGAAAATAATAACTCATATTATGACAAAACATTGAGACTATGAAGGACTCTTTGGATACGACTTGACTCTTTTATTACTACATGAACTCTTATTTTGTGTGTTGATATCTTTCAAAAATTATTTCTATTTTAAAATTTCAGTTTCTAAAATATTATTTTTAAATAATAATTTATTTTATAATAATGCAAGTGAAAATATTATCCTTAATTCAAAACTCATTTTAGTCGGTTACCTATAAATTTAAAAATTATTTAGCCAATAAATTTTTCTTTTTTGAGTATGGCTCCATTTTGATATTACATTAACCACATTAAATATCCGAGTTATTTTAATGATATGTGAATAACCTTAAAATTTAAACCTTCTAGATAATCGTTAGATATCAATTACGAAATAATACATGAAAAAGACTAACATTTTCTCAAATCTCGTAGTGATAATTTTATTTCTGTACCATTCTCATTGCTATTTGAATCATTAAATGTTAAATTAGTTGATTGTTATTATATAACATTTCATATAGTGTCATGAAATTGCCAAGTAATTTTTTCTCGACACCATACTTGACTTAACCTCCATGCAAACTACTCAAATTGCATTTATATTCAAGTTTAGATATTATATCAATCTGTTAGTAATATGATTTTTTTAAAATGACACGCAATGTAAATTAAAAAAAATATTGTATGATATTCTCATCTTATCATCTATGTATTTGAATTGAAAAAAATATTTAAAATCGATGATATCAACTTCCAAAATTTTATACTTGAACATAGATGAAGTAGAAGAAGAAATTCGTTGTCATCTCTTATTTCTGATTTTTAGATTTTTCATACATTTTTTCTATATTTATTTTCTTTTATCTTATTTTTATGTCTTTCTTTTTTGTTTTACAAAAAATTAATTTATTTCTCTATAAAAGGATGAATTTAAATATAAATTGTCTACATAAGAGCTTTATTTATTTTTTTAGTCTTTAGTTGAAATTCTTTTATATTTTTCTTTTGGCTTTATCTAACTAACCTAAATAAGTGCTCGCCTTACCATTTAAAATAAAAATTAAAGATTGTGTAATGTATATATAATTCATATATAATATGCGAATACTCGTATATTGCGAGTATATCATATATGGATATTAACTGTAAAAAGTAAATAATAAATTATGCCAGATATTTATGTAAATATTCTATAAGATTTCGGTTTTTTGATTTTATCCATGTATGACTTCTATTATAATAAATTAAAAATTCTACAAAATTCAAAAATATCGTATCCATTTATTTTAAAATTACATTATATTAAAAAAGAATCCCAATTTGAAATAATTTGCTTACATTAAAAAATAAAATCATGCCATACCAGTTTTTTTTCAATATACTTTTTGTTACACTTGAAAATTGCTATAGAAACTATCAATTAGAAATCAATGCCCTCTTGTTGAATCCGAAAAAAATAATTTTTTATATAATCTAGTGATTCAAAACTGATATTCTTCAAACAAATATTAAACCTTACAATGTTGGCTTGACTGCAGCTAAATGAAAAGGTTTGAGCTTATACCCATCAATTCCTAGTAGGCGCTAAATTAAACTTAATAATAGCAAATGTCTAGACAAAATTTTGTTATTTGTTTGATGTCCATTTATACTAATTGACTCTTCAAATAAATATTTTTCAAAAGAAAACAATAATTATTTTGAATATCGACTGATTTTTGTGATGTTTCTTTCTCGAGTAAGTATGTTTACTTCATTATATATGTAAGTAAACTTTTATTCGATATTAAACCTTTTTTTTGTTATCTAGAGAACTATAGACGTGTACCCTCAAAGGTTATCTTGGCAAAAGGTATGATCTATACTAATCATGGCTTTGGGAGAGTTGAAATCTATAGTAATGCTTATTGGGGTATGAAAAAAGATCGCCGAGATAGCATCTTCGCGAAGATAAAAGAGCTCGACACCTGAAAACCCCGAAACATACGAACGAATGGATCAGATCGACTTGGAAAATGAAAAGATTTGTACAAGTTATACGTTTCGTCATCAGTTTGTGAACAATTATTAGGTATGACTATGTTAAATGCCTGTGACTCGATTGGTGAAATATTATCTTTCTCCTCAAAAATATATTTTTTTACCAACGCACAAAAAAAATAATTTTATTGCGAATGAACAGAATATTAAGAAATTGTCCATACATAAAATTAAAATTATTGATACGAGTCTTTTTCACAGGAAAGGAGAATCAGTGTTCCAATAGAAACAGAATTACATTCTGGTATTTCTTTATTCGCGTAAATTAGAAATTGGTCCAAATTATTGAATACGATAAAATCGTTGACGCTAAATTTACTCATTTAAGAAATAAAATTAGCAATTTATTTGATAGGGTTATTTTCAATCAGTTTTATTAGCTCTAAAAGTTAACTTTTTTATATGTTAAATACCGAGAAACCCATCAATTAGAATAGAAGGCTTAAATGCCTAAAAATGAAGATGATGTGTCAGTATTGTCTGAACTCCATCTGTTATATTTTACGCACTTCTTATTTACCGATTTTAAAAAAATGCCAATGTTTATACTTAAAAATACTTTAGCGTTAAAACTGCATGTCATTTTTAATAATATTTTTTTATAGTTACAAAAATATTATAATAATACTTAAAATTACAAAAAAAAAATTATTTTAAATTTTACGTTCAATCAAACACTATTAAGCTAAATTAAAAAGTGAGCTTTACTCGATCGGATTCATTATTTATTTTTTAATAAGTATATATAAGTTGTGCACTGATTACATATAATTATATATGAATTATACACATATAATATATTCATCGATTATATTTAATTTAAACGGTTTGATAACGATTATTTAGGTTAATTATCAGTGGAAAAAATTCAAGAAATTAGTGATTTGGCCATCTTTTCAAACCGACTTGAAAAGGTCCAGACAATTTAATAGCCATGAGAGAAGTTTTCTGAATTTTCGCAATAAACTCGCAGAAACCAGACACGTGACATCCTTCCACCAAATAAGTTTACACGACAACTTATTTACTAGAAAAAAATCACCGTTAATTGCAAAACAAAAAGAAGAAACAATAATTCTGTTCCACTCCATTTGAAACTTGCAGCCACCATGTCCAACTCCATTAATTCTGCTCGAGTTTTAGTCCCTGCAACTAGTTTTTGTATTTCTAGAGGCTTTGTTTGTGCCACGAGACCTTCTGAAATAGTAAGTTTCAATTTTCCCATTTTAGTGTTTAGGAATTTGGAAAGAATAATTAGTGTTCAGATCAGTTTGTGAGTATTTTAATTATTTTTGGTGACAATGTGTTATGTACTATTTCCTAGCAGGCATCGAGTAATTTTATTCACCAAAACATAGGGTAGGTTTTAAAAAATTCGGACCATTCGGAGCCCACAAGCGAATCCAAAGTTGGATTTACATTGGATTCACTTGAATAGGAGGAGTTTGGTTTCAACTACCGGTTTGAATAGGATAATTTACATCTCAGGGTCAGTCGCTGATGAGGACATTGAATTATCTATGTGGTTGAGAAGCCTTACATTCAGGGGCGAATTTAGTGGTGGGGATTCACCCAAATCTCCTTTGCCGAAAAAGTATATTGTATCTAAAATTCGATTTGTACCTCGATATATTATATTTGGAATCCCCTTAACATAGGCTAAAAGTACAGCTTAGTGGTTCAAAGTGTTTCAAAATTTATGTTAGAGTCCTTGGCGTTCCTGCCTTTCTGTCAAAAATACAATAAACATAGAAGAGAAAAAGACTGGTGTCCTCCACAATTTTGTGTCATAAGAAAATCTATTATCCAAATCGAATTTTTCTTTCTTTTTTTTATTGGCTTCATACTGATGGGGAAATCTGTTCGACAAGAGATATTTATTAAATAATAAAAGCGGTATTAAAAATAATGAGATTGGGTAATTCAAACAAAAAGGAAAAGGCCCTACTTAGTTGACTGACAATGACAAAGGCTTGCGAAACTAAGTAGGACCTGAGGCCCCTACGAATCCGTAAATTTGAGGAGTATGCCGCAACAAAAGGATGGTCCCCTATGCATTTTATTTTTTCCTTAAGGGAAAAAAAAGTATCCCATCATAGTGAACCTCTCCTTGTTATCGGGATGAGGTAGATGCCTCCCGATTTGCTGGTTCAATTCCCATTTGTCACATTTCCTTTTAATTTGTTTACTTTTTTGCCACATTTCCTTTTAATTTCTTTACTTTTTTTTTTCCGAACCGTCTTAGCGGACATTCTGCCGCTGCTACTGCCCACAACCAAAGCACAACGACACACTTATCAGGGCGCTCTCTACCACTGAGCTAATAGCCCGTCCTACGAGCCTTCCACTAGGGGCACGCTATGCCAAAAGCGAAAGAAATCTCATCCTTCTCTTTCGGTTTTTTCACTAGTATTTTGGTCTCGAATTTACGTAATTCATTGATCACTAGAGCACACTCTTGAATATTATTTAGGGTTTTCTTTGATAATAGCATACGCATTTGGTTGTATTGTTGTGAACATTTTCTTGTTTCCTTTCTCTTTTGGGAAATATATGAATTTTACAGGCAAAAGTTGATAAAGAAACAGCCCAAAAGATAAAAGAAGCAGCAGTAGCAGTGAAGGAAGGTGCTAAAGAAGTAAAGAGCGTTGGTGAAACTGTCAAAGAGACTGTCTCTTCTAGTGCTGGAGATGTAATTCCATTTATTATTTACAATTTGTTTTTTTCCCGACTTTAATTTTTCTAATTTAATCAGATCTATAATGCTTCTTTCATGTTTAATTATTTTGTATGGTCAAAAATTGAATTATTAATTACATAAGAAACAGTTCGTGAGGAAAATATGTTTCAAATATTTAAACCGACCAAACATAAAAAAAATTAAAATATATTTTTTTTCATACCAAACACACATAATCCGTAGGTAATAATAATCTGTAGCTAATAATAATCCGAACGAAATAAGTAACACTCGGTTGAAATTGTCAATAGGCCATCATATTTTTAGTGGCGAAACTAATGATAAGAGCAAATATTAGTCAAAAATTGTAATGCTATTATTTCATGCAATATTTTATTATCTTAATATATACTTAACAACTTATTATGATTCTTAATTTATTTTGAATAGGTAATTTCAGAGATGGGAAAGAAGGTGTTGGACAAGGCAACAGAGAATGAAGAGGAAGAAAAGGGTACATGGGAAACAGTCAAGGAAAAAGTCATTGGCAAAAAGTGACTGCAAAATTAAATAAACACTCCGTTTTTCACGATTTTGAATGTCTGGAATTCCATTTTATTAAAATATTTTACCTGTTTATTTTATTAGATTTTTGTTGGTATATTGTAGTAGTAGTGATCAGGTTGGAATTCTTTCTATATTTCATGAATTATGGTACATCTAATTTTGTTGGATATATAATGTGTACGCATTGGGATTCTCAGCCCATTGTTTGGATGGTTATTACATATACTAAGGCCGAGCAACTAGTTGTTGCAGGATTTGACGTCTGTCTATGTTACCACGTTCTCTCTTACTCCTATAACGGTCGGCGGAAGGACGGTCGGCGAAAGGAGCGATCTGCTCATCTTTCTTACGGCTCGTTACCGCAGTGCTCGTTCACCTCATCGACTTCTTCCATTCAAAAAAGGTAATATTTCCTTGGTAAATAGCATTTTTTACCATTTTGAAATGAAGCGAAGGCATTATTGAAGGAAAGAAATGGAGGGTCGGTCAATTGCATTACGTAGAAGATACAGGACCTGTCTTAACCGCAAGTGCATTCGATTCCATTTCAAATCCTACCAAATTTTGATTATAAAGTTTGTATCTCTTAAATACTTTTAAGTGACAAGGTGACAAAAGGTATACTTTTCTTTTCTATGTCGTCATCTCATCAATGACCATAGATTAATAGTCAAGTCCTTTTGTGCTTGTCAATCTCTACCCCATTCTTCAGGTATAGTTTTCTCTGATCACATATCGATATGTGATCCGTCCTTTCTTCCCCTTTTGTCATAAGGCTTAGTCTTGCTTTGGAAAAATAAATTCCTGTGTTAGGTTCCTACTAAGCTGAATTCGTAAACTATGCAAAGGCTCTTTAAATATATAGTATCGTGTTATTTTGCTGAATACAATATTTATATATATTGTATCATTTTTCGTCGTTTTATGATATCATTACGTACAATTTTAATAACATAATCTAATGAGTAGGAATTGATGAGAAAACCCTACCAAACCGCAATAGGAATTGATGAGAAAGCCCTACCAAATCGAGAAAGCATACTGATAGTAATTGAAGAAATATTAGAATGGTAGTGTGAAAACTAGTTTAGTACTAGAAAATAACACATGAATATTTATATTTGTATAGTTAAATAAATTGTTCTAAAAATGTGTAACTTGTATAGAATAAGTAGTATTGTTAATGAAAGACTGTCAAATTACCTAAAGAGATTCCAAAAGAAAACATAAATTAACCGGAGGAAGTATTAAAGTTAATTGAGTAGTTGTAAGACTTGCTTAATAGATTAATTAATAGATGCTTGATCACAAAATGTAAATTTTATACGATTAAATCTTGCATTTCTTAGGATTTTTTGCTATCTACAGGTCAAAATTGTAACCTGATACAACAGTGGCATTCTAAAAACATACAGCAACACAAGGTGGACTAGATATTTGCCAAAAAAAAAAAATGATTGGTATTTTTCACAAATTTATCAATCATCCTTAATCACCAATGTAGTTAAATAATAAAAATTAACAAGATTTATTTTTGGGGACTAACAATTGAGTTTTGAGATTATTAGAAAATCATTAAATTAATGTTTGAATTAAAATTTTAAGCGCAAATAATTAACGTCGAATTTTAACCACTAAACAGAATTTTAAGCTTTTAAAATTGAAGATTTATGACGATTTTGGTGAAAAAACGAAGAGATGGAGAAGTTTCATTAAACTAAAAAGGGTCAGTTTTGTATGTTTGTTAAAAGCAGGGACAAAAAATAAATACCAGTCCCATGGAGGGACAATCAATGTAAAAATTTAAAAGTAAAAAATGAATCACTATTTGTGCAAAGATCTCACAAATTTACCCTTTATCTTGTGTGCGAAGCGCACAAAGAATCATTTTAAGTTGCTATTTACAAATTAGCCAGTACTTATTTGTCCTAAATTTTTTACTAAAAACCTTAATTTCAGGACAATTCAGAATACTCTTATCCTGAAAAATTAAATTGAAAAACTAAATTCAGAATACATTGGATTATTCCTAAACAGTTGTCCTTTAAAATGGCTACGTGGTGTCATTTCTACCAAGAGGATAAACCAGTCAAATCTGACACAATTAAGAAGAATTAACCCAAATAGCCGCCCATTCAACCCTTTAAATTAAAAATAACCGGTGAAAATCTATATATATATATATATGTTTTATGTATTGTATGTGTATAATTATGTATATTACTAAAAAAAGTAAACAATAAATTTAGATGACTATTTGTGTAAAGATCATTTTGTTCAGGAGACTAAAAGCCCATTAGAATACGGGCACGACACTGTACTTGCCGAAATGCACAAAATCTAAACCCAGTCCAAAAGCATATGGGCCCAATGCTGAAAATATCATGTATAGCAAATGGCCAGCGTTTACTAAGTCAATAAAAAATAACCACTATTTTGCTACACAGGGACCGGTCCAGTATAATATACGGGAGTGTATTTGTGTACGAACTCCAGCATATTATACTGGACCGATATACTTTGCTAACTCCTGTAAAATTTACGGGAGACTGGAGCACCAGTGCTCCGAACTCTAGTATATTATAATAGACAATTATACTTGCTGGAACTCCCATAAAATTTACGGAAGACTAAAGCACAAGTACTCCAAACTCTAGTATATTATACTGGACCCTTATACTTGCTAGAACTCAAGTATATTATGCTGGAGTTTTAGTGTACTTATGCTGGAATCCCATCATATTATGCTAGAGTTCCAGCATAGTATCCTGGAACTCCAGTATAATATACTGGAGTTCAAGCATACTTGTGTCGAAACTCCAGTATAATATACTGGAGTATTTTTCCGGATTTTGAACAATGTTTTTGCTCAAATTTATTTTTACATAAAAAGTGACTAAATTTCGATAACTTTTGAAACTTGACTAATTTTCAATGACTAGTTATAAATCTGGCTAGTTTTAAATTTCTCCCAAATAACAATGCACCCTCTCCTTTTAGAGGAAGAATTCAAAATTTGAATTTGAAATCAGAGAGAGAGAGAGGGAAACAATGGCATCGAAATCAGATATGAAGGGTTTCTATAGGCAAATGAAGAATACGAATGGCGGGATCACTAAGCCAACAAATTCAAAATCACCATTTGCTATTACTACGAAGAGATCTATAACGCCGAAGCAAGCGGCTGCTCTCGTCTCTGAATTTACCCACTCTCCAGCCCTAAATGTCCACGGCTCTCCCAATTTGCAAGGTAAGCATTTTACTTTGATAATCCATTTAGATTGTTTTCCTGTGTTTGATTTGAGTGTAAAGTAAGTTACATATCAATTATCATACGAATTTATGTGATCAGTGGTTGGCGTACGACAGAATTTTTGATGTCACATTTAGAAGAGTAAACAGATGATTTTATAATGACGTGGCAAAAAAAAAAAAGAATTAGATCATTTCAGCTACACTATTCTGGTGTACTATTTTTGAACTGTATTCAATGATACCTCATAATTATAAAGGGAATTGAGTTATCAGTAGAATACTTGGTTTGGTGGTCTAGCTGGTTTGAAATCTTTTGGAGGTCACGATTTCAAAGCTCCCCTGCTACCTAATGTTTTTAAACAGCTGAAGCTCAAAATCTTAAAAAAAAGAGAGAAGAAAATCCATTTGGTATTGGGGCTGGAACCTAAAATCTATGAGTGGAGCTTCTAATCCGCGGACCAAGTAGTGCAGGTTTAGCAAGTAGTGTTACTTTATATTATTTATACTCCTTTTTTTTTTTTTTGGCATATCATTTATATGTGTATTCAGTAATCTTTTTCCGGCAAAGCGGTATGACGTTGACACTGCTTGGCCCAACATAGATACGCCCATGTATGTGATACATTTTGACTATGTGTGGAGTTTAAGAAATAATAAAGATTTATAAAATTTGTGGTCTTAAAACACGTCATAATATTTTTGTGAAAATAAAAGCTTCTCGATAACGGTAAAATAAAGAGTACAGTTGATTGTTTCCAAATGGGAAATTGTGTCATTCTTTTTGGATGATTAATAAGGAAAATGGACATATAAAATGGAATATATTAAGTATATGATAGTCTGCTGATGATTTTTCAGAAAGGTGTTTTTCTTCCTAGCAAATACTAAGGCTGTATCCGGTTCCGGTTCTGGGTCTATTTGGGTCTGCGGTTCCGGTTCTGCGGTTCTGGCGGTTCCGGAGCCGGAACCGCTACCATACGGTTCCGGAACCGTCCGGTTCTGGCGGTTCTGGCGGTTCGCGGCGGTTCTGATTTTTTTTTTTTTTTTAAATCAATATCTTGTATTGTAGTCATTAGTATATTGTAGAATATATTTTATATGGTGTACTATGTTATTATTATAATATATATTGTGTTTGGTAATTAGTATATATTGTGTATAAGTAGTGTATATTTTGTATATAAGTAGTATATATTGTATTTAAGTAGTATATATTGTACATAAATAGTGTATATTGTGTTGTAGACTTGTAGTTAGTAATTAGTTTGAATTGTATATAAGTAGTATATATTGATAAAAGAATTTTGTCATTAGTATATTGTGTTGTATGTTATATATTGTATGTTATATAAATATTCAAGGATTGATATAGAATTAAAGACAAAGAAATATTGAGACAAAAGATATTCAAGGATATGATAAAGAGCATATTTATTGACTAAAATGGCATATCTTTTTTTATTCTTCCTTCCCCCAATGGAATGAGCACAACATGGTACTAATACCACCATTAAAAGGAAAAAAAACTAAAAGAAGACATGCCAATGTACAAGTTACATCATAGTTTATGTATTATTTCTAACAAATCTCATAAAACCTTCAAGGTTTGGAGGTGGTTGTGTTGGCGGTGGTGGAAATGAAGCTTGTTCATCACCACTTCCGGGTGAAGATGTTTACTGAGCAAGTTCCGCTAGCATTTCTTCATAGCACTCATCTATTTCTGGTTGTGATTCAGCTAGCCCAAAGTTCCTTCTTTCTGCGCGGATCCAATCTCGAAAAAGCACTGATTTTTCCAAGCTGTCCCGCATCGACGCCCTGTGATCACCTATTTGTAGTCTTGCTTGACTAAAGGCGCTCTCCGATGCAACAGTTGACGCTTGAATCGGCAGACTATCCCGAGCGATCCTTGGAAGAATGGGAAAATGTTTTTCCCTTGCCTTCCACCAATCCAAAAGGTCGAAAGTGCCGTCTGGATCCTCATTCTCTAGTCCCTGCGACAAATAAACTTGAAGCTCATTTAGATGGGAAAAATCATCTACATTTTCACCTTGAGTACCCCTGAACTCCGTCCACGATTTAAGAGCTGTTAAGCCAGCAACTCTTTTAGGCGCCTGTGATGTGGACGAAGTAGGGGTTGGAATATTAGGCCTAGCATGCTCTAACGCCTGTTTATAAGCATTATAAACAGTTTGAGTATTCACTGTAATTGATGCTTTCGCATCAGATAGTGTAGCCATTTCTTCTTTTTCAAGATCTAAAGCTTGATAAATTGTAGAATACCAAAAGTTAGGACCTCCTACTTTCATAGTAGGATTTAACGTAGCAGCCACACCAAATATAGGAGGGATTGGAAAAAAATATTTTTTAAACTTCTTTTTCATTTCAGTAATTGCAATTTCATAAATTTCCCCTCCCTCGTTAAAATCAACAAACAAATTAGCAAGTGCGGCAATATAAACTAAACAGTTAGAAATAGTTGGATAATATTGGCCAGATAAAGCAGTTGTAGCCACATGAAAATGTTCTAAAAAATCTGAAAGAATTTTAACGTTAGTCCAATCTTGATTAGTTAGCATGTCATTATCTTCCTCCCCACAATCCCGAGAATTATAAGTAGCATTAATTGGGTTTCTACATTCGTACGCCACTACTAAACTTTCGTACATGTAGTTCCACCTAGTTGGGCAAGGTTTAGGAACCTTTCTTTCTCTAAGGCCATATTCGTCACATTTTTTAGAATATTCTCTAAGTCTACTTCTACGGTTAGAATAAAGCCAATTAAGAGCGAATTTAACCTTTTCAATTTCTATGTTTAAAATTCTCATACCATCACCAACAATTAAATGATAAATATGACATATACATCTAACATTGAAAATATTAGTAAAAGCAGGATTAAGTGTTCTAGTTAACATACCTATTGCACTAGTGTTGCTACTAGCGTTATCCATGGAAATTGACATTATTTTATCACTAAAACAAAAATATCTACATACATCTGAAACAGTGTTAGCAATAAACTTACCCGTGTGCCGTGAATTAATTATTCTATATGCAATAATGCGTTTTTGCATTGTCCAGTCTTCGTCTATCCAATGACTGGTTACGGTTAGATAATCACAATCATTATTACTTCTACCAATATCAGTTGTAATAGACATACGATTACTTATATGGGTAAATAAATAACGCAAGTATTGTTCATATTCATGCTTGTATTTATAAATGTCGGCCTTAACTGTGGCGCGAGGCCAACCTTTATACGTAGGAGTAAATACTCTTCTAATATAATGAATCCAAGCAGGATTAGAAGCAAAAGAATAAGGCAAACACATAACAGTAATCATTTTAGCTAATTCTTCACGATCCTTATTTGGATCGTAATACAATATACCTCCGGTGACTGTGTTTATTCCTGGTTGAACTAGATTTGAACCAGTACTTGGGTTAACTGTTGTTTCAGGACTTGTCCTCCCCTCTTGTTGCGCTTTCAATTGGAAATATCTAGCCTTATCGCTAGGGTGTAATTTTATATGTTTAACTAAACTACCTGTGCCGCTACGATCTCCAGTATACCTATGCACAAGTAATTTCCCACAAGATTTACACTTAGCCTTATTTTGTTCTCTTAGTTGAATAAAAAATTGCCAAACTAATGAAGTTTCTGAACGTTTAGGAGGTTGTCTACTAAAAGTGGGAGTTTGTACGGGTGGGTGTTCCGGTTCATTAGTAGCAGGACTAGTAGGTGTATCATCTAAATCTACCGGAGCTTGGGTTTCGTCATCATCATCATCCTCATTTCCCTCTAAGATAGGTGCATTAGGATAAAGCATATTCATAATATCATCGTCTATTCTATCACCAACTGCTACATCATGTAGAAAATCAACATCGCTAAATTGAAAACACGGGTGATCACTATCAAGGATTCCGAAGGTTTCATTAGTATTTCTAGGTTGGCTACTACTTTGAACTTGTTTATCTTTTCTAGGTCGGGGAGCCGGGGGAGGAGTAGTATTTTGGCGACTACTTTCACCGGTTTTAGATTTTCGTTTTCCGAACATATTTTTCAATGAAAATGCCATAATAATTATAATTAAGCAAAATAACAACACACAAAAATATTCTTAGCACGTAAGAGTTGAAACGAGTTTACCGGATTGACGAACAACTTCTTGAAAATTGAAAATCGTTGAAATTGAACACTTGAAAACTTCAATTCAACAACTTCACAATGTTTCACGAATTTGCAACAATAAATTAAGCACTTGCACTAGAAAGATTGAAAGAGAGCTTGAGAGAGATTGAGAGATATTGATGAATTGGTGAATTAAAATGAAAGACTGAGGGGGTATTTATAGTTGAGAAATGGGAAATTGTGTAATTATATAAAGTTTGGGGTTAAATTAAAGTTTGGGGGCCAAATGACTATTTTTGAAAATTCCAAACGGCTAATTTTGAAAAAGAGCCGTTTGAAAATTTTAAAAATAATTTTTTTTTTAAAAAAATCGGACCGTTGCGGAGCCAGTTGGAACCGTATGGAACCGTTTGGAACCGCTTGAACTGGTCCGGTTCCGGTTCTGGCGGTTCCGGTTCCGCGGTTCCAAAGGGTGGAATCGCCCCATCACGGTTCCGGGGAACCGCCGGATCCGGAACCGCGGAACCAGAACCGCCGGAACCGGCAGAACCGCGGTTCCGGTCCGGTTCCGGTTGAGAACCGCGAAAAATACAGCCTTAGCAAATACACATAAGAATACAATTTCTCTTGCCCCTAATCCATTTGTATTGATGTCGTGTAATGAGTACAATATATTTCTGGCCCTAGTGTTTATGCTAAGGCTGTATCCGGTTCCGGTTCTGGGTCTATTTGGGTCTGCGGTTCCGGTTCTGCCGGTTCTGAAGGTGGAACAGGCCCGTGACGGTTCTGGGTACCATCCGGTTCCGGTTCTGGCGGTTCCGGCGGTCTGGCGGTTCCGGCGGTTCTGAATTTTTTTTTTTTGAAATCAATATCTTATATAGTAGTCATTAGTATATTGTAGAATATATTTTATATGGTGTATTATGTTATTAGTATAGTATATATTGTGTTTGGTAATTAGTATATATTGTGTATAAGTAGTGTATATTTTGTATATAAGTAGTATATATTGTATTTAAGTAGTATATATTGTATATAAGTAGTGTATATTGTGTTGTAGTTAGTAATTAGTATAAATTGTATATAAGTAGTATATATTGATAAAAGAATGTTGTCATTAGTATATTGTGTTGTATGTTATATATTGTATGTTATATAAATATTCAAGGATTGATATAGAAGTAAAGACAAAGAAATATTGAGACAAAAGATATTCAAGGATATAATAAAGAGCATATTTATTGACCAAAATGGCATATCTTTCTTAGTCTTCCTCCCCCAATGGAATGAGCACAACATGGTACTAATACCACCATTAAAAGGAAAAAAACTAAAAGAAGACATGCCAATGTACAAGTTACATCATAATTTATGCATTATTTCTAACAAATCTCATAAAACCTTCAAGGTTTGGAGGTGGTTGTGTTTTCGCACTTCATTACCTAAGTTATGAGCAGGACTAGTAGGTGTATCATCTAAATCTACGGGAGCTTGGGTTTCATCATCATCATCATCATCCTCATTTCCCTCTAATATAGGTGCATTAGGATAAAGAGCATTCATATCATCGTCTATTCTATCACCTACTGCTACATCATGTAGAAAATCAATATCGCTAAATTGAAAACAAGGGTGATCACTATCATGGATTCCGAAGGGTTCATTAGGATTTCTAGGTTGGCTACTACTTTGAACTTGCTTATCTTTTCTAGGTCGGGGAGCCGGGGGAGGGGTAGTATTTTGGCCACTACTTTCACTGGTTTTAGCTTTTCCTTTACCGAACATTTTTTTCAACGAAAATGCCATAATAATTATAATTAAGCAAACTAACAACACAAAAAAATACTATTAGCACGTAAGAGTTGAAACGAGTTTACCGGATTGACGAACAACTTCTTGAAAATTGAAAATCGTTGAACTTGAACACTTGAAAACTTCAATTCAACAACTTTACAATTTTTCACGAATTTGCAACAATAAATTAAGCACTTGCACTAGAAAGATTGAAAGAGAGCTTGAGAGAGATTGATGAATTGGTGAATAAAAATGAAAGAATGAGGGGGTATTTATAGTTGAGAAATGGGAAATAGTGTAATTATATAAAGTTTGGGGGCCAAATGGCTATTTTTTAAACTTCCAAACGGCTACTTTTTGCAAAGAGCCGTTTGGAAATAATTTTAAAATAAATTTTTTTTTTTTTTGAAAAATGCCCGTTAGGGAACTGGCAGAACCGTTTGGAACCGCCAGAACCGGTCCAGAACCGCGAGCCGCTTCCGGTTCTGGCGGTTCCAACGGGTAGAACCGCCCCGCCACGGTTCCCGGGAACCGCTAGAACCGGAACCGGCAGAACCGGCAGGACCGCGGTTCCGGTCCGGTTCCGGTTCGGAACAACGAAAAATACAGCCTTAGTTTATGCCTCTTGTTTTTCATGATCAGATTGAAACCCCTAAAACTAGTTGAGTTTGGTCTTATGATGAATTCGCCTTTTAGCACGTTGTTTTTGTTTTGAAATGCCAAATCTATTGTTTGTTACTCTATTATTGATGGCATTTGAAATGAGAAGTGTGGAGTATCAGTTATTGACTGTATGAAGCAAATCCGACTACTCTCTCTTTTAAATTATATGGCACAATTTGACTGGAACAGAGTTAAGTAAGAAGAAAGACTTTTGAACACACTTGATGTGTACTTCTGCACCTGTGTGTTAATTTTTTTTATTACTTTATGCTCAAAGTACTAAGTAGAATTACTCTGCACAAATTTCTGATAGAGATAATTTGCATGAAGAAGAAATTGAGATAAGACACTTTCAGACGGTATCGATACTAATCGACATGCATTTATAGTTGTTATCTTATTTGGAAAAGACCATTAGTAATCTATGTTCATATTACATTTGAGCAACATTTTCTGAAGCGCTGTGAAATTGAAACGCAGAAGACACATTGAAGAGGTTTAGCTTCGTGGCACTTTGCGAGTTATGAAAGAAAAATCATTGGAAGATTAGTCATTAGTCGTTTTAAATTCTTATCCCTTGGGATTTTCATCTTTTGACCATTTCCTTCATTAGTATTTCAAATGATGGACTGAGGGATAAGTAATAAGACCATATCATTTGGAACCATATCATTTGCTATCAAATACATGCTGTGCAGGATCACCGATCCTCATACTTTCTCATCCTGCTTAATCCAATGAACCAAACTTTCACTAAAAGATTATATGTATCCTGCGATGTGAAGTTATAATTGATAAACGTGCACATTTTGTGGAGATGTTTACCTCATTCATGAACTGTTCTCTCTCTTGTTGCGGGCTTAATTATAAGAACTTCCAAATAAATTAGTTTATAAGCTTTTAGGCTATGATAACAATTTTCTTTAAAGGTACTGAGAGCAAAATAAAAACAATGGATTACATAAGGTAAAGGGTAAAAATGTGCGAGAAAGGAGTAAGAGAACCAAGGTACTTACTTTTTTTCTGCTCCTGATTGGTTTATGGTATAAATGAGTTGCGAACAAGGCCGCTGAAATTAGCTTTTTGATGAGTTGTCAATATAGAATGACAATAGACAAACTTGCTGCTATTCAAGTTGAACACAAATGCTCAACGAAAATCATCAACATAGCCAAGTAAAATTGCTACTACAATTTTTAATTGTACTGGTGAAACTGGGCTGTTGTTGTTGTTGTTGACTTGTTGTTGTACTGTTGAATTATCATTAAAATGCAACCTCCCTTAGTAATTTTTTAATAAGTAGTGTGATTGTAGGTCTTCTTTGTTTGGTGTTACCATGGATTGTAGCTTGCGGAATTTTTATGTGTCACTGGTTGCTATTTCTATCTTAGTATTTTTACTTGCAGAGAAACTAAGGAAATACTCACAATCTTTGGACGCTGCCCAGAATTTTTTGCTTATTTTAGAAATTAGAACTGAACATATTAAGAATATAGCAAGCTTCTGATTATTATATCTTCTCCTCTCCACTTTCTTTTTTTCTTCTTGTAATACCTTTTCTTATATCAAAATTTTCAGATGATTATGATGGGAAGGAGGAATTGTTAAGGCAATTTGACTTGAATATGGCTTATGGACCAAGTCTTGGATCGAGCAGATTGGATAGATGGGAGCGCGCTCTGAATCTTGGTTTGAACCCTCCTAGAGATGTGGAACCCCTCTTGAGATCTAACAAGGTTCGGAATGAATCTCTGTGGGATGGACGCGTTTAACTTTGTTTAGTCTTTTGATTATCATCCAGTAACTCTTCTATTACTTGGTTGTTCTTGGTAAAAAAGTCACAGCATCTAGCTGTATGGTAGTTTCTTTAGGAATTTTTCGTTCAGTTTATTCCTAATATAAGCTTCGTTAAAGTTTGATTATTCTGCTGACGAAAGTTACTTTGCATATATTACATCTGAGTTCTGTACAACAACAACTACCCAGTATACTCCCACCAGGTGGGGTCTGGGGATTACATCTGAGTTCTGTATTTTCCAAAATCCAGAGCAGGAAGTTCTTGTTTTGGGCATACAACTTGACCTCTTAACTGATGTAGAAAAACAAGAAGCTGTTACTTGGCTTAACCCATGTTGAAGAAGTGCTCTCTTGCAATGTATGGGCTGTTCTTCAGTTAAAAAACAGGTCACGCATCCGCGTCCCTAAAAGCTCATATAACACAACCTTGTTTTCGTCTTTCATTATGCTCTTATGTACTTGCTATAGCATGATAACTTATATGCTGTTCTATATCTTCGTGAATTTGGGAACCTTTGCTTCCGTTGTATTATTTGGTCTATGTACTGAAATTGAGAATACCAGTTAGAATACCGAAGAGGAATCCTCCCAGCAGTATTAGCCAATTGGCTAATCCTAATCCTAGATAAATATCTTATCTTCTTTAAACTACGGGATGCCACTGGTTGACGTATGACACTGTTTTTGGCAAACGTGCTCGAGTCAGCACTGTGTTGTAATTAGTAGAACAAAGTAATGGACGTATTCACACATTCCGAGTTCAAAGACAAACGTACAATTTCATAAATGATTTGATCCCAACTGATCAAAAAGGTAAAAACGTACAACTCTATCTCTTTGTCAGTGAAAGTGAAAATGAAGTGAGAAATAGAATGGTATGTTTAAATAAGCTGAATGAGAATATTGTGAAATGTTTGATGGATATATTAAAAGGCAATAATCCATGCTCTATATTTTGAAGTCTTTAATAAACATTCTCAATCATCTGACTTTTACATTGCCCTCATATGTGTTCTGTGATGCGGGTCTAGATCAATGAATATATGACTTACCCATAGCATTTTATGTATATATTACGTAAAATTGATCTAATATTATATGTTTTGTTGTTCCTTTTCTTCACTGAGCCGAGGGTCGATTGGAAACAGCCTTTCTGCCCTTTCGAGTAGGGGTAAGGCCCGTTTACATATTACCCTCCCCAGACCCCACTTTATGGGACTATACTGGATAATCGTTGTTGTTGTTGTTGATCTAATATTATATGTTGGCCTGCATATTGCACAAAAGTTGAATGACCAGTATGGTTGAATATTGAGTAGTTTATTTAAAGGAACACGAATTGATTCTCGCTTTTTTCCCTCACTTTATCAACGGTGCACCAATATTCGCATGTAGACAAAAAAAGTGATGGAAGTTAATTGGTAAACTACGATCTTTACATTGTCCAATTGAAGAATAACTCTTATCTTTATTTCTTTGCCGTAGAGATGCTTCAGTGCTGAAACTCACAAATGTGGATGGCTTCCCAAAGCATAATGGGAAAAAGAATAATATCAAAAATAGCCATACTTAAATATGGTAATTGAAAAATAATCACAAGTTCAAAATAATTAAAATTTAGCTATTTTTCATGTAAAGATAAAATTCGAACAAAAATATTTTTAAAATTTTTAAAAATTCCAACATAATATGCTGGAGTAAATCTGAACAAAAATATCCTTAAAAATCCGGAAAATTCCAACATAATATGCTGGAATATCATAATATGCTGGAGTTACATTATAATATGATTGAAGTTTATATGCAGAAGCTGCATAATCTCGAATATTATACTATACCAGTGGCAGACCTAGGATTTTTATCAAGCGGGTTCAAAAAAAAATTAGAGGTCATATGTGACTAGCTGGTTTCAAACTCAGGACCATATGGAAAATTTGAACCCTCTTTACCATCAGGCTAGGCATTTCACTTTTTTGAAGTGGGTTCAAAATTATATTTATACCTTTACTTGTTTGAAAACAACAAAAATATACCTATATATACAGTGTTATTTTTCGATGAAACGGGTTCATGTGAACCCACTTGAGTCCACGTGGGTCCGCCCCTGACTGGAACTTTTTGTGTGCTAGAGTTCCAACATAATATGCTGGAAATTTATACGCAAGAACTCTATAATTCAGCATATTATACTAGAACTTTTCGTGTTTCAATAAAACAACGACTATTTTTCAAAGACTTCACGAACGCTAACTAACCCGTAACATTTTTACAGCATAATCGTTAGAAGTGGTTCTTTTTCAAGTGGCACACTATTAACTAAAAGAAATAACTAAAGGATATGCATTCTGTGAATTTGTGATCACTTATCATGGGTGGCACTCAGCAGTGCAGCCACTAATGAACTTTAGATTCCTTTTTATTATCCCGGAAGTCACCTGTTTGAGATATGTTTAGCTTTTAAAGATTACTCGCCCGACCTGATACCCATCTTGGAGGCTATCATGATTAACATGAATCATTAAAATAACAATTTAATATGATCTTATTAGTGGGGTCTGAAAAGGATAATGTTTTTCCTACCCTCGGGTAGAGAGGCTGTTTCCAAATAGAAATCCGATATCCTTTCATTCAAGAACTACCCACCTTGCTCTTGAGGTGACTCGAACTCACAACCTCTTGGTTAGAATTGAGGGTTGCTTACCATCAGAGCAACCCCTCTTGTCTCAATTAACATGAATCATAATGGTGAAAATAAGTTTTTTCATTGAGTTTTAGTCGATGGCGGCGTAATAATTTTCACTAAAGAGAGTTAAAATTTTAAGAAGTAAATACACAAAAAGTCTAAAAACTTTAATTTATAATATATATAGGGGTGTACATGAATTGAGTTGATTTGACTTTAATAAAAACATACCAAACCAACTATATCGGTTTGGAATGGTTTGGTTTATCGAATTTTCGAGTTATTCAGATTTTTTTACATGAATACTATGTCAATCTTACTTTGTTAAATTTTTATAAGTAAATATATTTTAATACAAATTTAAAAAATTACAAATATATGATTTATTAAAATATTCTTATGGAAAATATTTTTTACTAACACATGATAGTTTTTAGTTATCTAACAATAAGTTTTCATCGATGTACACATGATACTATTTAATTTTCAATTATCGAAATACAACTTCAAATTTGAAAAAGATATTGAGGAGTAATCGATCCGAGGCCATCTGTATGGATGTCCGCCCTCCAATCCAATTGGGCCATGCCCGAAGAGATAACCGACTGTAATTATTCAAGAAATAATTCCGAGCCGGCTAAAAAATTATTCTGATATTAAATCATCTTTAGGCGTTTAATGTAATGACCCAGCCGATCGTTTTAAGAATTATAGTCCGGATCCCCTATTAACTGCTTCCCATATATTTTTTTTCTACTTGTGTGATTTGTCATGAGGTTTCATTTTGGTTTTTGGAGTGTTCTTGGACACTTAGTCCCTAAACGGAGGCTTAAGTCTTAGGATTTGGACCGTAATCGGTACTGTATGAAGATGACTCCAGAATGGAGATTTGTCGGTTGCTTTATCTCTATTAGGTGATTTTTGACTTGAGGGCGTATCCGGATTGTGTTTTGGAGGTATGTAGCTGATTTATGCTTGAAATGGCGAAAGTCAATTTTTCACATATTTTGATAAGTAATGGACTTTTTGATATCGGGGTCGAATTTCGATTTTGGAAGTTTGAACAGGTCCATAACATTGAACATGACTTGTGTACAAAATTTAGGGTTAATCGGACGTGGTTTAATAGGTTTTAGCATCGGTTGTAGAAATTTGAAATTTCAGGTTCATTAATTTTGGATTGGAGGTTGATTTACATTTTAAGCGTTGTTTGATGTGATTTGAAGGCTCGATTCAATTTGTATGGTATTTTAGGATTGTTGGTATATTTGGTTGAGGTCCAGGGGGCCTCAAGTTGATTTCACATGGCTAACAGATCAAATTAGGGTTTAGAAGTATAGCTGAAACTGCTACACCTGGTGTAATTGCACCTGCGAAACATTGCCCGCAGGGGCGAGCTTGTAGAAGCGAGCATATGGGCGCATGTGCGGTTTGGAAGGAAAAGAGTGGAGGTCGCAGTTGCGGAGGTATAACCGCATCTGTGTATCCATATATGCGGAAGATGGAGTGCAGAAGCGGAAAGAGCCAGGACGTGAGGGATCACAGAAGCAGAAGAATTACGCAGGAGTGGGCGCGCATGTGCGTCCCATTGCTCGCAGATCGAACCCAATCCTTTTAAGTCATTTTCACACCTGCGATGGAAATTCCGTAGGTGCGGCTCGCATGTGTGATTATTGGGTCGCAGGTGCGAGATTGCTAGGAAAAAAGGATCAAGTGCGATGGTTTTATTTCATTCTCCATTTTTAGACCTAGAGAACTCGAATTAAGGAAAAAGTTAGAGGGATTTTCAGAGGAATCTTGTGGGTAACTATTCTTAATTCTTTTATGGTTATATCTCATTAATCTATAGTTGATTCAACCCTTTAATTAAGAATTTTAGATGGAAATTAGGTAAAAATGGTAGCAACTTCCTAGACTAAGTTTTTGAGATTTGAAAGGTGATTTGAGGTCGGATTTGAGAAATTCTTGTATGGTTGGACTCGTGAGAGAATGTGTGTTCGTACTTTGTGACTTTTACTAGATTTCGAGATATGGTCCCGGGGTGACTTTTGTTGGGACGATTTTTTAATTTCTTGCTTTAGCTTTAATTTAATTATCTAGATTAGTTTAGTGTAGTTATATTTATGATATGTAATTGATTTTGGCTAGATTTGGTCCATTCAAAGTCTGATATTCATGGAAAGAGAATTATTACTGGTTGATTTGAGCTTGATTCGAGGTGAGTGTCTTTCCTAACCTTGTGTGGGAGAATTCCTCTTAGGATTTGGTACTGTTTGGTATGTGAGCGCCGTGTTTGTAAGGTGACGAGTACGTACATAGGCTAATTGTTGTTAAAACCTGATTTTTACTGAGTAATAACTTGTCTTCTTCCTATTTGAGTAATATCAGCATGTATAGTATATCGTTAGCTTAGAATAGAATGTCTTCTTTCCTTTAAGTGTTTATCAGAAATATGTACTGCATCTTTAGTGAATTTCATATTTTCCCTTGACATAAACTTAGTCCAAACTGTAGGTTTTCTTCCTGTAGCTGTTATTTCTGTTGTTTGCGTTGCATATTTACTTTGGGACTACAGAACAGTATTTCGGCAGATTGCCCTTTTTTGCATATTGACTTTGGGATTACGGAATGGTATTCCGGGAGATCCCCCTGTACATTTAATTTGGGAATATGGAACGGTATTCTGGGAGATCCCCTTGCATATTTACGCTTGGGACTACGATACGGTATATCAGGATATCCCCTGTTGTTATCTCTATGTACTAAGCTATTACCTTCTATGATTTCATTCTTGTTAAGTTCAATTTCTATTTTTACCGCGATATTTCACTCTGTATTGTTTTTATTATATATATACTGAGGTTAAACTTGGCACTTATTGGATACCGCTATGGTATACTCATGCCCAATTCCATGAACATATTTTCCGTGTGAAGACCCAGGTACCTCCTACCAGCATCGTTCTTAGTTGCACAATTGCTTCCACCCCGGAGACTTCAAGGTACACCTGCCACATCTGCAGACCTTGGAGTCCCCTTTTATCCTTTCTGATGTTGCTTCCCTTTTATTTATTCTAGTACAGATGTATAGAAGATTTAGATATTCGTAGAAGCTTGTGATTTACGGTGTCTCAGGTCTTGGGAGAGTTGTTTATTTTTGGGAATTAATTATTGTATATTCCGAGCGACATCTCAAAAGTTTTATTTAAATTATTTGTTTATGATAGTATTTAATTTTTAAGATTTTCATTTTTTCCCGCAATGTTTGACTTACCTAGTCGTAGAGATTAGGTTCCGTCATGAAAAATTCACGGAGGGAGTCACAAGCTGATTTATTAGATTCTCGTGGATAGGTATGAAGACGTATGTACTTATCTTCGGAAGGCTATGGAAATTTTAGGAAAATATCACTTCCTTTGCTTCCTTGTCGTGTGAAACTGTTGAATTCGAAATTCAAAATTTATGTCTTCTATTCTCTCATAGATGGTGAGTAAATGTGCAAGCAGAGATGACCAGGAACCCACGCCCCTACTAGAGTCGCTAGAGGCATGGGCTGGTGTAGAGGCTGAGGACGCCCACATGGTGCAGCCATACCACCCAAGCGAGATGCTACAGAGGAGCTACCAGTAGCTCTAGTTGAAGCACAGGCACCTGAGACGACTAGTACTACTACACCAGCTCTTCAGGAGACCCTTGCACAGTTCCTGCGCATGTTATGTACTCTAGCTTAGGAAGGATTGATTTCCCTTGCTTCAGCCACATCTCAGGCCGGGGGAGGAGCACAATTCTCGCTGCTCGCACCCTAGAGCAGCGGGTTTAGTTTGATCAAATTTTAGAGGTTATACCGGTGCCACCTGTAGCTCTAGTTCAGCCCGGTGTAGGGCAGCAATTTCAGAGGAGGAGCAGCGTAGGCTCGAGAGGTACATGAAGTACGACCCTCCTACATTTAGTGGCCTAGCATCAGAGCATGCTAAGGATTTCTGGAGGAGTTCCATCGTATCCTACGTACTATAGGCATAACAGAGTTGAGTGGGGTTTCTTTCACTATATTTTAGATTAGAGGAGTATCCTATTAGTGGTGGCGTGCTTATGCGTTGGACAATATAACTCTGGAATCTTCACTTACGTAGACTCAATTCTCAGATATATATTTGAGGGAGTATGTTCCCCAGAGCCTTAGAGATGCATGGCGCGCCAAGTTTGAGCAGTTGTGCCAGGGTGCTATGACTGTGCTAGAATATGCAGTTCATTTCAGTGATTTGACTAGAAATGCACCGGCCTTGGTTTCTATAGTTTGAGAGAAGGTTCGTCGATTTATTGAGGGAGTCCATCCCAGCATTAGGACTAGCATGTCCTGGGAGTTAGAGATGGATATCTCATACCAGTAGGCGGTGCGTATTTCTAGGAGAGTGGAGGGCATGCTTGCTCGGGAGAGGAAAAAGAGAAAGGCCAAGAGGTCTTCTGATACACGTACCCTAGATGCAGTTCGACATGGTATGGGATGTGAGTCGCCCCATTCATTAAGCTCTTGCAGCCGCCAGTGGTGTTCCGGTTACTTCTAGGTCTCAAGAGCCTTATTATGCACCTCTAGTATCTAATGTGCCTCCTGCACCAGGTATTTTTAGCGGTTAGTCCATCAAACCTGTACCGAGTCAGTCACAGAATCCACACATTCATAGAGCTAGTTTTGAGTGTGGTGACACTCATCATATGATGAGGGATTTCCCCATACATAGGAGGGGTGCACCTCTATAGACTTCAGGCATTGCGTGGTCTGCTGGGTTCTTAGGCTATGATTTCAGCACCAGCTACTACTCTACCTATTCAGCCAGCTCGAGGTGGGTGTCGGGGAGCTAGAGGTTGCCCTAGAAGGGGTGGCCAGGACATATTCTATGCTCTTGTTATTCGTACAAAGGATATTGCCTCCGATTATGTCATTACAGGTATTGTTCTGGTTTGTCATAGAGATGCATCGATTCTATTTGATCCAGGCTCCAATTATTCCTATGTGTCATCTTATTTTGCTCCGTGTTTGGGTGCATATCAGGATTATTTGAGTTCTCATGTTTATGCGTCTACTCCTGTGGGAGATTCTCTCATTATGAACTACGTGCATCAGTCGTGTTTGATTTCTCTTAGTGGTTTTGAGACTAGAGCTGATTTATTATCGCTCAACATGGTAGACTTTGATGTTATCTTGGGCATGGATTGGTTTTCGCCCTATTATGCTATTCTTGATTGTCATGCTAAAACCATGACGGTGGCTATGCCAGGTGTACCGCGAGTAGAGTGGAGGGGTACCTTAGATCATGCTTCCAGTAGCCTAGTCCCTTTAAGTCATTTCCGCACATGTGATGGAATATTCCGTAGGTGCGGTGTCACATGTGCAATTCTTGGGCCGCAGGTGTGAGATCGCTGGGTATAAAAGGGCTAAGTTCAAGGGTTTGATTTCATTCTCTATTTTTAGACCTAGAGAGCTCAGATTAAGGTGAAATTTTGAGGGATTTTCAGAGGAAGATTGTGGGTAACGATTCATAGCTCTTTTATGGTTATATCTCGTTAATCAATAGTTGATTCCACCCTTTAATTAAGGATGTGAGTTGGAATTTGGGTAAAAATTGTTGGCCCAAGTTTCAGTTGAAGTTTTGAAGATTGATAAAATGAACCTATGGAAGGACCTGGTCCATCTTGTACTACACAGTAGAAAGGTGAAGCACGTGAGGAAGATAATTACTAAAGATCACACGTCAATATCTTCTGAACGTAATCGAAAAGGTTGAATTTGGGATAAGGAGGACAGTCTCCTTATGTGAAGAGAACTTGCTCCTAAGTTAGGATAAGAGCTGGAGTTTGTGTTGGCTAAGGACTTAAATGGACTACGGATAAGAAGTGTAGTTATAATTAAACTCTAACTGCTAACTCAATATATTATTGTGTTGTTTCTCTTTTACAGGTAATACACACAAGCAAAACTAAAGCATATTTGAGAGCAAATAAAGCGAGTGTGTTTTTGCAAGCAATATATGCAAGATGCAAGTGTGTACGCCTGAAGCTACATGAACTAAGAGAGAAGAACCAGTTCCATCTGTTTGTTTAGTGCAATTGTAGTAGGTTTTCACATTGTACCTTTCAGCTTTATTAGAAGCAATTGTATTAGGTACCTTGTGTCATCAAGTTAGAGTTAACTTGATCGTGTCGCAGTAGCTGAAGCTGTGTGCCACACTGGGATTAGAGTTTAATCATTAGGTTTACAAAGAGTCTTTGTAAATGCTGTTTTGGCTCATTGATTTTTAGTGGAGTTTGGGAAAATCCTACTGTGTAGTAGGCCATGGTTTTTTTACCTTTTGAGCCAGGTTTTTTTCACGTAAAAATATCTATGCACTTTACTTTCAGTTCTAATTATTCCGCAAATTGCTGTAGTTAGAACACTTAGAAGAACAAGGTTCTTCTAACGCGAAAAATTAGGTACCACACAAATCACCCCCCTCTTGTGTGGTATTGACATTTATTAACATCAATTGGTATCAGAGCGGGTTATCCTTGAAACGGTTAACATCTTAGGAAAATATCAACATGAGTGCACCACCTGGAAATTGGGGACAGTCTACTGCAAGGCCTCTACTCTTCAATGAGCTATACTACTCTTTGTGAAAAAACAGAATGAGAGACCACATCATGGGTGAAGACTATGAGCTTTAGGACATCATTACTGATGGTCTTTTAGCCATAACCAATAAGGCTGCTGAAGGATTGGATGTTCCTAAGACTAGAGCGGATTGTACTGTTGAAGACCTTAGGAAGTGGGAGAAAATGCTAAAGCTAAGAAATGTCTAGTGTATGGATTTGGTCCTGATGAGTATAGTAAGATTCAAGGCTGTATAACTGCCAAAGAGATTTGGTACACTTTACAAGTGGCTCATGAAGGAACACCTCAGGTGAAGAGGTCAAGAGGAACTCTACTGTATTCTCAATATGAGAATTTTATTATGAAGGATGGTGAAACTATCCAAAAGATGTATACCATGTTCACCACACTGACAAATGAAATTGAGTCTCTTGGAAGGGTTATTCTGGAAGAAGACAAGGTGGAGAAGATTCTAACTAGAGTTCTACCAATCTCCTGGGAAAGCGAAATCACTTCTATTCAGGAATCCAAAAATATTGCTACTCTGAAATTGGATGAACTAATTGAAAATCTGACTGCCTATGAATTCAGAATGCAAACCATGAAGATGGATGCTCCAAAGAAAGAAAGAAGTCTGGCTCTCAGAACCTCTAAAGGATCAAATCTTGAAGATGATGAAATGGATACGATAACCAGAGATATCAAGAAATATCTTATGAGAGGAAAAGGTTCTTCAAGAGGATCAACATTCAACAAACCTAGGGCTCATGAGAAGTAGACAAACGATGGTTGCTTTAAATGTGGAAAGACAGATCACATGATCAAAAATTGCCCTCAATGGGAGATTGAGTGGAATACAGAAAGGGTAGAAAGAAGGAACAGGAAGAAGGAACATGTTCAACCAAGAAGGAACAAAGGAACAACCAAAGAAATGGTTGCTGCATGGGGAGATACGTTAGATGAAGACTCAGAAAATGAAACTGAATATGAGCAAACTCTTATGGCCATCGGAGAATCAGAAGATGAACATGAGGTAAGTATTCTACATCTTAAAGAAAAGATTAAATTTCGATCTAAAGAAAAATTGGCTGAGCTCTTGATGGACTTCATAGATGAGTCTAATATAATAAACAGTGAGAAAGATGTTATGTCTAGGGATTGTGCAATATTAGAAGAAAAATGCAAAATGTTAGAGTCCAGGGATGATGAGAGTAAAAACAGTGTCCTAGAACTCAAGTCTGAAAACTTCAAACTGAAAATAGGGACAAGAAAGAAAAAGGCTGACCAATCATTTCTCACACTAGAAGAAAATTTAGGAAAAATGAAAGATGAACTGTATAAGAAAGATGAATCAATCAAGGTCCTTAAAAAAGAACTAGTAAAGGTGAAGCATGAACTAGACAGAACATGCATGGAACAAGGCTACTGATGCACTCTCCTGGTTGCAAGAGCATCATAGCAGCAACAAGAGAGGACTTGGGTTTGGGACACAAGATCCAAAATGGTACCCCAAGAACAAGTACCTCCCTCTTCCTGAGAATAAGATCTGTACACATTGTGGTAATACTGGCCATTGCAAAATGAATACAATGAAAAAGAAAAGTCCAGTCAAAAGAACAAAGCTTTTGTTCAACAAAAACACAAACTACCTGGTTGGCCAAAGAAAAATTTAATTCATCCTTTTACTGATAGAAAGGGACCAAACTAGTTTGGGTTCCTAAGACTAACCCCTGATTGCATTTTGTAGGTCCAAGCGAACGGAAGTAGCCAAATATGGTACATGGATAGTGGTTGCTCAAAACACATGACTGGTAACAAGGACCAGTTTCTTTCACTTGAGAACATAAAAGGAGGTAATGTATCCTTTGGAAATGGGAAGAAAGGTAAGATTATTAGGTTTGGAAAGGTAGGAAAGACAGACTCTTATTCCATTGAGAATGTCTATTTGACAGATGGCTTGAAATATAGCCTGATAAGTGTGTCACAACTGTGTGACAGAGGTAACCTTGTGGCTTTCACTTCCATAAAATGTTTTATGATTAACCTTACTACTGACAAGATTGATTTGCAGGGAAGAAGAGTTAACAATATTTACATTGTATATTTGTCGACTCTTTCTGAAAATGAACTGACTTGCTTTAGTGTGTTAATTAATGATCCCATCCTTTGGCACAAAAGACTTGGTCATGCTAGTCTAATACAATTAAACAAACAAGTTTCCAAGGACTTGGAGATAGGGTTACCTAATATCAAGTTCAAGGAAGAAAAAGTTTGTGAGGCATGTTCAAGGGGGAAGTAGGTAAGGTCGTCCTTCAAACCTAAGAAAATGGTAAGTTTGCCCAAGACGTTGGGACTGGTTCATATGAATCTCTGTGGTCCAATGAGAGCCATGAGCAGAGGTGGTAAAAGATATGTTATGGTGCTTGTTGATGATTATTCTAGATTTACCCGGATGCTATTTCTAACTTCTAAAGATGAAGCATTTGAAATGTTAGAAAAATCCAGAAACAATTAGGAAATCAACTTGCATCCATTAGGTATGATCATGGAACTGAATTTGAAAATGCAAAGTTTGCTGAATTTTGTGATGAAAATGGAATTGATCATAATTTCTCTGCCCCTAAGACTCCTCCCGCAAAATGGGGTAGTTGAGAGGAAGAACAAGACCCTTGAGGATATGGAAAGGACCATGTTACTTTCTGGTAAGCTACCTCATAGCTTTTGGGCAGAAGCTATAAACACTGCTTGCTATATAACTAATATATGCATGACCAGACCTCTTGCAGAGAAAATACCCCATGAGTTACTTAAAAGGAGAAAACCAAACATATCCCATCTTAGGGCTTTTGGTTGCAAATGCTATGTGCACAATAATGGCAAAGACTCCCTAGGTAAGTTTGATCCCAGAAGTGATGAGGGAGTATTCTTGGGATATTCTTCACATAGCAAAACATATAAATTGTTTAATAAAAGAACTCTATGTGTTGAAGAAAGTGTACATGTTGTGTTCGATGAATCTAACACTCTTTCTGAGAGACATGAAGATGAAGATGAAGCCATTGAACTGGTGAGACAACTGACTGAAGCTACAACACAAGTCAAGGAGGCATCCAAGGAAGGAGCAGGTGATGGAATGGGTCCTTTCACCCTGGGAAAACTGACAAGGGGAACCAATCTGAGAGAAAATGTACAAATTTCTCTAAAGGATCATGTACCGGAACCTGTTCCTCTACAACATAATAATGAAGGAAAAGCTAGCAGAAACCAGCTGGTTGGGAAATCTTATAGGTACCTGAGTTCTCACCCCATTGAGAATATAATCAATGATCCCGTATCTGGAGTAAAGACTAGATCACAACTGCAGAACCTGTGTGTATTTGATGCCTTTTTGTCCCTGATTGAACCTAAAAATGTGAGTGAAGCTCTACAAGATGCAGATTGGATCAATACTATGCAAGAAGAACTCAATCAGTTTGAAAGAAGCCAAGTCTGGAACCTGGTTCCAAGACCTAAGGACAGGTCAGTCATTGGAACAAAATGGGTCTTCAGAAACAAGCTGGATGAAGATGGAACAATTACAAGAAACAAGGCAAGCTTGGTGGTTCAAGGTTATAGTCAAGAGGAAGGCATTGATTATGATGTGACTTTTGCTCCAGTTGCTAGACTTGAAGCAATCATACTCCTCATAGCCTTTGCATCACATATGGAATTCACTCTTCATCAAATGGATGTGAAAAGTGCCTTCCTAAATGGCTATCTCAAAGAAGAAGTGTTTGTGAAGCAAACTCCTGGATTCGAAAGCAAAGAATGTCCTGACCATGTATACAAGCTGGATAAAGCTCTCTATGGTCTCAAGCAAGCTCCAAGAGCTTGGTATGAAAGATTGTCAAAATTCCTTCCGACGCATGGGTACAAAAGAGGTAATATTGACAGTACCTTGTTTCTAAGGGAAAAAGGTAAAGATCTTCTTGTTTATGTCGATGACATAATTTTTGGGGCTACTACAGAGAGGTTGAGTAAGGACTTTGCAAAACTAATGGGCAGTGAATTTTATATGAGTATGATGGGAGAACTCAATTCCTTCTTAGGTTTGCAAATCAAACAAGGTCCAAACGGTACTATGATTCATCAGCAGAAGTACACAAAAGAACTAAACAAGAAATTTAAAATGGAAGAATCCAAAGAAATAGATACTCCTATTGCAACTACCACAAAGTTAGATGCTGATGAACCTGGTTCTTCAGTTGATCAAAAGCTGTACAGGGGTATGATTGGTTCACTTTTGTATCTTGCTGCCAGCAGACTTGACATTGTTTTCAGTGTAGGACTTTTTGATCGTTTCCAGGAAAATCCAAAGGAGTCACACTTGACTGCAACCAAAAGAATATTAAGATACCTAAATGGCACAATTGATCTGTGCTTGTGGTATCCCGAAGGTAGCAATTTTGACTTAATTGGATATGCTGATGCTGATTATGCAAGTTATATAGTGGATAGGAAGAGCACTTCAAGTATGGTACATTTTCTAGGATCTTGTCTTGTATCATGGGCTACCAAAAAGCAGAATTTAGTGGCCCTCTCTACTGCTGAAGCTGAGTATGTTGTTGCTGCTTCATGCTGTGCTCAGTTGCTGTGGATCAAACAACAATTCATAGATTTGCGAATTGAATTGGGATGCATACCTATGTTTTGTGATAACATTAGTGCAATCAGTATGACAAAGAACCCTGTTCATCATAAAATGACTAAGCACATAGATGTTAGACACCACCTCTTAAGAGACAACTATGAAAAAGGGCTAATTTCCATAGAATTCTGTGCCACTGATAAACAAATAGCTGACATCTTCACCAATGCACTAAGTAGAGAAAACTTTGAAAGGAACATATTGGAATTAGGAATGATTAAGATCACCTAATGAGGCGAAGTTCGAAATGCACAATGAAAAATTAAAAAAAATGATTTTTTTTATTAGGAGTTCTTAATTTGTGTGAATATTAGACTAATTTCTACTCAGTCTCATATTGTAAATAGTATACTCCTGTGACATATGTTTATGTGACTCACTCATCTCATACAAATTTTCTATCATGACATTTGAGGCATAATCAAGAGAAGTTTCATTTGAAGGACCTGGTTCATCAATTCATGCTCATGAGAGAGGTCAGGTATGTTGCTATACTCTGCACAAATAGAAAATTTTAATGTTCAATCATGAGCAAGAGTCCTAGAAACACCAGTCATCTCAATATTCTATCCGTTGAGGCTAATTGAACCCGTTTCATTGAAGTTAGAATTCTAAGTGTAACGGGACTCTATCTCCTAAACCTTAGCAATTCTAATTAATCCTAATGAATAACTAGGGAGAACGAAACTATAAGCCAATTAGACCTCTGCTGACACCTGAAAAGCTGCCGTTCCTGGAGCTATAATGACCACTCTTTAAAAACCCCTCTAATCATATCATAACTGTCATCTCAAAATCCCTGATCATCTAATCTCTTCTCCAAACCCTCAAAAATTGTCCAAAATGTTTTCAAGCTTTCCAGAAATTCTTCACCAAAAATGTCGAATCCATAAGATAATCCTGGAACCCCACCACCAGTGTCCCCTAACACCACTTCATCATCCACACATCCTAGTGAGTCCCCAAATCCCAGATTCCGTCACACAAAAATGATAGCAAGAAAAGCTGTTGCGACTGGTCCCTTGAGGAAAGCTCTAAACGAAAGATTGAAGGCAAGACAAAAGAAAGAATCTCAAGCAAAAGAAACTGATTCCAGTTATGAGTATGATGAATACATCTCTGCCAGTGAAGGATATGAACCTAGGCCTTCTGACAATGTCACACATAAAGATACCCCGAAAGAGGTGAATTCAAGTGTTGTTTCTGAGGATGTAGGGAAAGGGTAGAAATCAGGTATGTTCTGATAGGGGCTGCAAAAGATGTTTTTGTGGTTGATTATGTGATATTGAAGAACAATAAGAGGAAGAAGGTACTAGCTATATGTGGGAGTGCGGAAGAAGAGGTCTCAAATTCAGGGGGAAGTGAATCTGGAGAGGCTGCTGAAGAGTTAGTTGGTTTGAGCAAACAATCTGTTGAACCTGGTCTATATACGGAGGAAACTCTAGTTGAAATAATGAAGAAGATTGGGGCTAAGAAACACAAGGCTTCCTCACAAAGGACCCTTGTTGCGTCCAAACCAACCAAGAAATCCAAATCCTCAACACCTAAGTTTGCTCCTAGGGTTAGAACAACTAGAAGCAAGGTTAGGGACAGTGAAGATGAGTAAAAGAAAGCTTTAGAGGAGAGTAAGTGAAAGAGAAAAGAAAAGGGGAAAGGGAAGATAGGTGAAAGTTCAGAAGTTACTGAGGAGGAGGAAAAGGCTATGGAACTGGTCCATCAAGAAAGAAATACTACTGTGGAGGTTCCACTTGCAAAATCAAAGGAGACTAGGACTTCCTCTAAGAAGCCCTCCAAACCAGTTCCTGCTGAATCCTCTCTTGCCAAGAGAACAACATCAGCCTCTAAGGGAAAACAAGTGAAAGTACCTATTATCAACGAAGAATAAGATGAAAGTGAGTCTAAAGAAGAACATGATAGGTATGCAAACTTTGACAAAAGAAAAATACTGAAGGGAAGATTGCTGAAAGACCCGGAGGAGCCAGGCATGATAAGGTTTGTCACAGCACTGGAGGCACAAGGCTAGAAGGACATGGTTCTTCAGATTAATAGAAAATTGGAAAGGAAGGAACTAGTGGAGTTCATGGACAATGGAAAAGTGAAGAATGGTCAAGTGACCAGTACAGTGAGGGGTGTCAAAGTGAAATTCTATGCTAAAAAATTGGGAAAGATTCTGGGTATCCCTTGTGAGGGGTATGATGATTATACAAGGAAGCGGTGGTCTTGCTTGGATGGGTTGCCTTCTGAGTTGCAAATAACACGGAATTTCTTTGACACCAACACAGCTGAAGAGGTGCCTGAGGCAAGGGCAGTACAGAAAAGTGAGATGAGACCAGTGCACAAAGTACTTTTTGAATTTGTCAACAAGTGCCTTCTGCCCAGACAGGAAAGAAGGCATACAAATAATTATATGGATCCAGTGCTCATGCAGTGTATGAATAAAGAAAAACAGATCAATTGGCTTGTTTTTATGGTGAAGCTGCTTGAAAGGGTGATAAATGGTTCAAGGGCTCATGACATTCCCTATGGTTTTATCTTGACTATTGTGCTTGAACGACTAAATGTTCCTTTGAATAAGTGGGAAATGGCCTCCAGCAAGGAGAACTTTGGTGTCAAGACCCTTCAAGCATGTGACTATCTACTCAATGTTGTCCCTTTTGAACCTGGTTCATCTGCCAAGACTCCTGTGAACAGCAAGGTCAGAGCCTAGGTTCAGGAGGTTGGGACAAAGGATGCAAAAATTGCAAGGCTCAATGCCAGAATTGCTGATTTGGAGGGAGAAAGAAATGGGCTGAGAGTTGAACTCGCCAAAGAAAAGGAGAAAAATGAAGGCATGCTCTAGCAAACGTTAAATCTGCTACAAGCCCAACCCTCCAGCACTTCCAAGCCTTAGGTGTCCTGTCCTTAGTGTCCAGTTTAGTAACCCTTCAGTTTCCAGTTTCCAGTCTAGGAAGTTCTTATTCTATTCTTATTTTGTTTTTTTGCTCGTGGTTGGATGTTTTGTTTTTCTTTTTGTGGACTGCACTGTAGAAACGTCCCTTTAATCAATGAATGCATCTTGTCTTGTTCTTGTTGAATTTGTTCTAAATAGTTATTTTTAAAGCTGATTTGTGATTAACTTGACCATGTGTTCACTTGCAGTTGCCCCAGTGGCGATGAGTATTAATTAATTTCGAGGATTCATAGTATTAATTCAACTTTTCGATGATGCCAAAAGGGGAAAGATATTGTGCTTAAAATTCTAGTGATGTTTATGACCTAAATGTGACCTCCTTGATGATAAGTTAAACTTTTCTAAGTGTTGAGCTTTAGCTGAGTTCACAGTTTTCCTGCTCCCAATAAACACTGAGTTTGTCATCATCAAAAAGGGAAAATTTGTTGGCCCAAGTTTCAGTTGAAGTTTTGAAGATTGAAAAATGAACCTATGGAAGGACCTGGTCCATCTTATACTACACAGTGCACGTGTGAAGAACGTGAGGAAGATATGCACTAAAGATCACCCATCAATATCTTCTGAACGTAATCGAAAAGGTTGCATTTGGGATAAGGAGGACAATCTCCTTATGTGAAGAGAACTTGATCCTAAGTTAGGATAAGGGTTGGAGTTTGTGTTGGCTAATGACTTAAATGGACTACGGATAAGAAGTGTAGTTGTAATCAAACTCTAACTGTTAACTCAATATATTATTGTGTTGGTTCTCTTTTACAGGTAATACACACAAGCAAAAGTAAAGCATATTTGAGAGCAAATAAAGCGAGTCTGTTTTTGCGAGCAATATATGCAAGATACAAGTGTGTACGCCTGAAGCTACTTGAACTAAGAGAGACGAACCAGTTCCATCTGTTTGTTTAGTTCAATTGTAGCAGGTTTTCAAATTATACCTTTAAGCTTTATTAGAAGCAATTGTATTAGGTACCTTGTGTCATCAAGTTAGACTTAACTTGATAGTGTCGCAGCAGCTGATGATGTGTGCTACACTGGGATTAGAGTTTAATCCTTAGGTTTACAAAGACTCTTTATAAATGCTGTTTTGGCTCATTGATTTTTAGTGGAGTTTGGGAAAATCCTACTGAGTAGTAGGTCGTAGTTTTTTCACCATTTGAGCCAGGTGTTTCCACATAAAAATCTCTGTGCAATTTACTTTCAGTTCTTATAATTTCGCAAACTGCTGTAGTTAGATCTCTTAGAAGTACCAGGTTCTTCTTACGCGAAAAATTAGGTACCACACAAATCACCCCTCCCCCCTTTTGTGTGGTATTGATGTTTATTAACATAAAAAATGGTAGAAACTTCCTAGACTAAGTTTTTGAGATTTGAAAGGTGATTTGAGATCAGATTTGAGAAATTCTTGTATGATTTGACTCGTGAGTGAATGTGTGTTCGTACTTTGTGACGTTTACTCTATTCCATGACGTGGGCCCAGGGAGACTTTTAGGGCGATTTTCCAATTTCTTACTTTAGCTTTGAGTTCATTAGCTATATTAGTTTATTATAGTTATATTTATAAAATGTAATTTATTTGGCTAGATTTAGATCATTCGGAGTCAGCTTCATGGAAAGAGCATTGTTACAGATTGATTTAAGCTTGGTTCGAGGTAAGTGGCTTGCCTAACCTTAGGGGGGTGAGAGAGGGAACTCCCTTTAGGATTTAGTATCGTTTGATATGTGAGCGCCGTGAACGTGAGGTGACGATTACGTACGCGGGCTAATTGGTGTGAAAACATGATTTACACTAAGTAATAACCTCTCATTTACCTATTTGAGTTATATAAGCATCTGTAGTATCCCGTTAGCTTAGAATAGCATGTCTACTTGCCTTAATTGTTTATCTGAACTCTGTGCAGTATGTTTAGTGAACTTTTTATTTTCCCTTGACGTGAACTTTGTCCAAACTATATGTTTTCTTGCTTTAACTGCTATTTCCGTTGTTTGAGCTGCATAATTAATTTGGGACTACAGAAATTTAATTTTGGACTACAGAATGGTATTCCGAGAGATCCCCCTATTTTGCATATTTACTTTGGACTACGAAACAATTTTCCAGGATACCCCCTGCATATTTACTCTGGGACTACAGAACGATATTCCAGAAGATCCGCCTGTATCTTTATGTATGGGACTATGAGACGATCTCGGGAGATCCCCTGTTGTTATCTCTGTATATTGAGCTGTTACCTTTTATGATTTCATTCTTATTAAATTTCAGTCTCTATTTTTACCGCGATATTTCACTATATATTGTCTTTAGTGTGTATATACCAGTAGGGACCTGATATGATCTCGTCACTACTTGAACGAGGTTAGGCTTGGAACTTATTGGGTACCGTTTTGGCGTACTCATGCCCTTCTCTCCACATGTTTTTCGTGTGCAGATTCATGTACTCCCTACCAGCCTCGTTCTTAGTTGCAGAGTTGCTGCCATACTGGAGACTTCAAGGTACAACCGTCGCATCCGCAGACCTCGGAGTCCCCTTCTATCCTTTCTGATGGTGCTTCCCTTTTATTTATTTTAGTAAAGATGTATAGAACAATTAGATATTCGTAGGAGCTTGTGACTTACGGTGTTTTGAGTCTTGGGAGAGTTGTGTTTATTTCGGGAGTTGATTATTGTGTATGCCGAGCAACATCTCAAAAGTTTTATTTAAATTAATTATCTGTTTCTCATAGTTGTTAATTTTAAAATTCTCATTTCTTTTCCGATACTAGAGACTAGGTGCCGTCACGACAAATTTACAGAAGCAGAATTTGGGTCGTGACATTTCCTAATCCATTTTTCTGGTCACGCTTTACATTCATCAAGCTGGTAAAGTCGCAATTAACTCCAATAAAAGATGGAGAGGAGTATCAAAATTTTAAATAAAACTGAGTACGACCTTTTTCAACTTTTAAGTGGAAAAAATTAGCTACTATAGTTTATTCTCCATGTCATTGTTACATGATTTGAACGTGTATTAAACAAACATATCCTTTCGGTCACGTTCACCAATTGATCTTTAATTCCAAAATATATGTAATTTGGGTTCATTTGACAAAAGACTATACTACTACCATTTATAGTATAGTCTTTTCGCAAAAGAGTAGTGCGTTTTTTTAGGCTAAAGACCAGTGCTTTAGAAAGTTGAAAGTAAGAAATATATAAAGAAAGTTAAAAGAGGAAGTGACCTTTAAAAATAAAACTTAAATAAATCATTAACTTTCATATATTATAATTATAGTATGATATTTGATGAAACCTTGAAAAATATATCTTTTCTATTTAAACTAATATGCCGGCTATCTTTTATTGTAGTTGTCAATCATAAAAGCTAAGTCCAATCAAATAAAGTATTTCAATCAAAAGAATCACTACTATGGGTTTAAACCGAACAAAAAAACTGGACCAAACCGGAAAACTAAATCAAACTGATTAAAAATTCCGATTAATCAGGTTTTGGTTTGATTTGATTTGGTATTGAATAAAAAAATCGACCCAAACCAAAATATAAATATATAAATTTTATTTATATTTTGAAGACTTTATAATGATTTTTCTTAAAAAAATGTAGAAATATTTGGGATCCTCTCATGTATTAACCATGAAAGCATAAATTAACAAAAATTATTGTTAAATGATTAAGAAAATAATGATCAAGTCTTACTAAAAAAATTCTCCATTAGAATATTTTAATATATCATATGTTTGTCAATTTTTTTCATATTTATTAAAATATATTCACTTATCAAAACTTTATCTATAAATTTAACAAAATAAGATTGAAATAATATTCATGTAACAAATAATCCGAAAACATGAAAAAGCCGATAAAACCAACCAATCCAAACCGATAAAATTAGTTTGGTCTGATTTTGATAAAAACCGAACAACCCGGTTCATGTACACCCCTATTCACTACAAATCAAATTTATATTAACTATGAATTTCGTCGCTAATATATCACTAAATCGTTAGTAGCTAACATTATATTTTGATAGTCTATCACTAAATAAAATCAGTAATGAATTTTGTTGTTTAACTACAAAATTCGCTAATGTCTGTTTTTAAGTAGTGATTGATATATAAGATAAAAAGTTGGCACTAGAGCTATGGTGGGCGAATTCACTATTGTCCTAGGGTAATATGCAATAAGAGGAAATAAAGTATGTGTTTATCGTGTTTTCCCAACACAGGAGGAAATAATCATTAAAGTACGTAGTGCAGTGACTGCAATTACTTTCTTTTAATAAAGGGTTTCGAATTCGAATCTTGTGCATGAAAAAATCTTTAATAGAAAGCGCTTTCCCTAACAGAGCCGTACGCCGCACAAATACGAATATAATTAAACTGCAATATAAATATTGGACAACATATAGAAAACGAACATATGACGAAATATAATTGTTAAAAGTCTATAAGTTAAATGATAGCTAAAACACTTACAACCTTTTTTATTCCTGCAAACACTCAAATCCACTACAATATCAAGTGGTAATGCACATCATTTGAAACAGGAACAAGGATTTAATTGGTGGAGCTCATGATATTTGGTCATGTGATTTTTTCCCTAGTTTAGATATAAAGAAACTTGTATATGGTTAAATTTGGCTCATAACGCCCCCACGTCAAGTGGACACGTCTCTTATAATAAGGGCGATCTAAGTAAAGACACGGCCCAAGTTGATGAAGAAGAAGTGACGTTGTTTAGTGCCTTACCTTTTTACTAAGTGGAAGCCACCAACTTTTGTATTTTTTTATTATTTCGAGAAAGGTCTCCCGCTATATAAAGGAGATATTCACATTGTAATAGTCATCATTATTATTCTCGGATAATATGACTTCTCTCTCTATATCTATCTCTTTCTTGGTTTTACAACCACTGCTTCTCTCTTGAGCTAAGTCCATTTTTCTATATACTTTTGGATCTACTAACATTTTTGAAGCGATAATCATCTCTTGGGCTTATTATATTTGATTACGATTTACCCTTAATATATTTTCGATTAATTTTAAGCTTAATAAGTACGAGTATAATTTTGAGCTAAATAATTTGGCGCTGTGGTTTTCGAGAATCAAAGCCATAGTTTGCACCTAGAGAACCATCGAAAACCCTTCTCTACAACACAAAAACGAAAAATGGCTGACAACAACGCAAGAATAAAAACTATTGCAGATGTTGCAACCAATCTCATCGGTCCTCTCAATGAAGCCGGCGAAGCGGGGGTTTTGATTGCAACCCCTAGCACCACCACAAGCGGAGAAATCCCACCTCCACCACCCGAATGTCTAACGATCTTGAGGGAAAATGGAGCTTCTACATCCGCAACCGAAGAAGCACCCCCAAAGGTAAGGAAACTACTGGAAGAGTGGTTAATAAGCACTCTAAGTGGTTTAATTAAAAAGTCACCTCAAGACAGTGTCAGATGCATGCCGATAGCAGATCTTACTGCAGTCGAAGAACAACGCGAGATCGTACGAGCAATTAATACGCTCATCGATACTCGGGCCAGCAGTGGCACGCTCACATCCATCCTCAAGAAGATGGAGGAAATGGAAAACGAAAAACAGGTCACTCCGTGACCAGATGAAAGAACACTAGGAGAGAGTGGACAAGATCCGTGGTGCTCCCAAACTGCTGCCAAAGCATGATGTGGGGAGGTTTGTTGAATAACCATACACGGAAGAGGCTGTACCATGCTCCATCCCAAAAACCTTCAAAATACCTCCTTATTTGAGTCTGTACAACGGAACTACAGACCCCAAAGATACTTGATCCACTAAGTCACTACCGTAAAAGGTAACAAATTATCGAAAGAACAGGTACCGTCTGTGCTGCTGAAGAAGTTCGGCGAAACACTGACAGGAGGAGCACTGACCTGGTATTCCCAGCTACCGGCCAAAATCATTTCTACGTTCGAGGAAATGGAGGACAAGTTTGTCACCTCCCATGCAGGAGCAAAGAAAGCAAAAGAGAGGGTCAACGACATCTTCGCCGTTCGACAAAATGCAGGAGAATGACTCAGGGACATCCTAGCCAGGTTTAACAGAGTAAGGATGAGCCTACCAAACGTGTCGGAAGACATGGCGGTCGCTGCTTTCCAGAACGGGTTAAGTAGGGACGGCTCAAGGGTAACCAAAAAACTACTAAGTCATCTCATGAAGTACCCGCCCACCACATGGGAAGAGATTCACAACGCCTATCGCGCTGAGGTACGGGCAGATGAGGACGACCTCAACGGACCGATCCAACATCTAACAACAATAGACCCAAAGATCAAGAGGGACCAACGCAATGTAGGACGACGGGAACAAGTCCCACGTCCCAATAGGGAGAGACACCAACCCTACACCAGATCCTCTCACCCACTGCCATCCAGCCACACGAACGCCCTACAACAATATGTCGCTCCACTACGAAATGACAGAGATATGCCCATTTTATTATCTGCCCATAATTTTTGTGTGTCCCCATCAGAGATAGTGTATGCACTTAAGAAGATGGGCAACAAGGTTCAATGGTCGGTAAAGATGAAGTTGGACCCCACCACCAGAAAATTAAATGCCTTGTACGAGTTCCACCAGGAGCGAGGGCACAAAACCGAAGATTGTATAGGCCTACGACAAGAGGTGGTCAGGATGTTGAACCAAGGGTTCCTTAGAGAGTTGCTCACTGACGAAGGAAAACTCAACTTTGCACGTGGACAAGAGCAGAACCATGGGCCATCAAAGCCGCCTTCGCCAACACGCACGATCAACATGATCATTGGAAACGGTGATGACTCGGTGATCAATCACGTCAAGTTCACCACTACGCACAAGCTGAAGAGAACTATCACTCTTGAACGGTATGACGACTTCGAAGATAGTATCACCTCCGATAAGTCCGATGCCGACGGTTTGTCTTTCCCTCATTACGACGCTTTAGTTATTACTTTACGTATCAAAGATACGATTGTTATAAGAATTATGGTCGATGACGTTATCGGTGCCTGTATTATCCACGGTCCTCGTAATAATAGGACTCAAGGATAAGATAATACCGCGTTGCATAACACTAACTGGCTTCAATAATGCAGTAGAACGAACCTCTGGGGAGATATCACTACCCGTTCTATCAGGAGGGGTCACGGTGGAAATAACTTTCCATGTGATGAACCAGGAAACGGCATACGACGCCATCATTAGACAATCATGGATACACTCCATGAGAGCGGCCCCGTCGAGCTTTTACCAAATAATCAAATTTCCCACCCAATGGGCAGTATTCAGCATTCAAGGCGAACCTCACACCGCTCAAGAATGCTATCAAATAGCTCAAGACTACGCCCACACCAAACAACTCAAAGTGGTGAGCGCATATGCATATCAATCAGCTATGTCGGGAACTAAAGTCTACCCGACAGAGAACACCATTAAAGACCCTAATGTCGTAGAAGCCTACAAGCTACAGTCAAAGATCTCGACCCAGTCCAAATGGACAATGATGACCCTACAAGGAAAGCTTACATCGGGCATGGTCTCTTAAATCTAAGTAAGTACCGTAAATGTTTATCTAACCATACATACCTATTTGCTTTTTCCCATTCAGATATGCCGGGGATCCCACGAGAAATCGCCACTCACAAGCTAAACGTCGAACCGCTACACCCTCCCGTGTGGCAAATGAGAAGAAAATTCAATACCGCTATCAACGAGGCGGTCAATGAGAAAGTGAACAAACTTCTAGCTAACGGCTTCATCAGGGAATCGAAGTACCCCCAATGAGTCGCTAATGTCGTCATGGTTAAGAAGAAGAATGGGAAGTGGAAAATGTGTGTAGAATTTACCGACTTGAACAAGGCATGCCCAAAGGACTCCTTACCACTGCCCCATATTGACCAGCTAATAGACGCGATCGCAGGGCATGGGCTGCTAAGTTTCCTATACGCGTACTGTGGCTACAACCAAATTATGATGGCCGCGGAGGACCAGGGAAAAATGACTTTCATCACCCACTAGGGGACATATTGCTACAAGGTAATGCCCTTCAGGCTCAAAAATGCAGGAGCCACATACCAAAGGCTAATCACTATAATGTTCAAAGAGCAACTCGGTAAGACCATGAAAGTCTATATCGACGATATGCTAGTAAAATCGGCAATGAAAGAAGACTATATCGACCACCTATAAGGGGCATTCGAGATACTGAGGAGGTACATGATGAAGTTGAGCCCCGAGAAATGCGCTTTTAGTGTAGCCTTGGGAAAATTCTTAGGATTCCTCGTATCGCAACGAGGCATCGAGGTCAACCCAGAGCAGATCAAGTCGATACACGTAATACTTGAGGTGCTGAGTAGCATGAAACAGGTACAGAAGCTGATTGGGTACATAGCCGCCCTATCCAGATTCATCGCACGGTCAATCGATAGGTGCCATAAGTTTTTCAACGTGCAAAAATAGACCAAGGGCTATAGTGGAATGAGTAATGCATCGAAGCCTTGAGAAAGCTGAAAGCGTACTTTTCTCCGCCACCCTTGCTGGTCAAAGTGAGCCCACGCGAACCCCTGCTGGTGTATCTGGTCGTATCTGAGGTCGATGTTAGCGCCGTCCTAGTTCGCAAAAACAAAGGTACACAATCCCCTATCTATTACATTAGAAAAACCTTAGTGGACACTGAAACGCGGTACCTACACCTCAAGAGATTAGAATTGGCAGTGGACGTAGCTTCACGAAATCTACGACCCTATTTTCAATGCCACCCCATAAACGTACGACCTTCCCATTAAGAAGCATCTTGCAAAAGATTGAATTATCGGGGCGGCTCGCAAGGTGGGCCATTGAGCTCAGCGAGCACGACATATCGTATCTTCCGAGAACAACCATTAAGTCATAAGTTCTGGCGAATTTTATAGCTGAATTTTGCGTAGAAATCCCGCCAAAAGCAGAACTTGAGGCACAACATGCCTCCACCGATAACGACCTGTGGGTCCTCTACACTGATGGCGCCGCCAATGCATTAGGATCGGGACTGGGACTCATCCTCGAGGTCCCCACGGGCGAAACAATTTTCCAGTCCATACAATGCCTTGAAATGACTAACAACGAGGCTGGGTATGAGGCCGTTATTACAGGAATGAAACTGGCCATCAAATTTGGGGCTCACCAACTCACCCTCCACTGCGATTCCCATATCATACTAAAACAAGTCGCTGGGACTTACCAGATCAAAGAATAGAGACTGCAAAAGTACCAGTGAGAGATCTGTAGGTTAATAGCGAAGTTCGTCGAATGTCACTTGGAACAGATCCTAAGGGCACGGAATATCGAAGTAAACGGCTTAGCGAAACTGGCTAGGGCCACTAAAAACTTTAACAAAGAAAGCGTGGTCACCCTCCTCCACTACGCCATCTATCACACCGAGGTATTCTCTTTAAATCTGTCTTGAGACTGACGCAACTAGTTTGTATCCTATCTGCAGGACGGAAAGTTGCCACCCGACAAAAAAGAGGCAAAGAAACTTCGTACGCAAGCCGCTTGGTATTGCTTAATAAACAATGAACTCTACAAAAGAACGTTTGGTGGACCCTTGGCCAAGTGCCTAGGGCCGCACCAAACAAGGCCGGTGCTCGAAGAAATACGTGAAGGCCACTGCGATGCTCACACAGGCAACTGCGCCCTCGTGTGATGCATTATACGAGCCGGCTACTACTAGCCTACCAGGAAGAAGGAGGCAACAAAATACGTCCGCCGATGCAAACAATGCCAAAAATACGCCCCATGATACACCAACTAGGAGAGCCCCTCCATTCAGTCACCTCTCATGCACTTTCACCAAATGGGGAATGGACATAGTCGGCCCCCTACCCGCAGGACGAGGTGATATCTATGAATTATACATGTTTTATACCCCTTCTTACCTAAACTTTGTGCATAAACCGCTTTAAATTAGTCTTAAATTGCTTACAAAGTGTGTTTTGATTGGAGGTTTGAGGGACGAGATGATATATATCACAAATCCACTCTAAAGAGGAGTGAAACCTGTCAAGCGACAAAAGATAAATCAAGTGGGAAGAAGGTCACCTATGCGGACCACACTGTTTTGATGTGAGGCCGCACAAAATAGTTCTGCAAGAAGCCAAGTCAAGGTTGACCCTAGTGACTTTCTCTTATTGCATATAACTAGCATCATAACTTAGCATAATTTAGTTTACAATGGTGGTGATAAATTTAGTTGTTAACGAAAGAAAAAAACCAAAAATGATAGAAGATCAATTAGAAGTCAAAACGCATATTTTAGCTAGCAAATACATCAACTCCAATTTGAAGCTCTCTGTGGAATTATCGAACCCGATACACTATTGGGTTATTAGTAGTACCACCAACTCTTTCTTAGGATTGAGTCCGCACCGATCACTTTTTGGCACCGTTGCCAAAGAGCTTTGCGGTGTTTGACTATTTGTTGGCTAGTTTTATGTTTTTGCTTCTCTTTCCTTCTTTTTCTTTATTTTGTGTGTTCATTTCACTCAGGTACCAATGGCTTTAAATGCAAATGATCCTCTTAATGTGGGAGTGGAGGAGGTGGAAGATGTGGAACAAGATGATATTTTACCCCAAGCACAAAGGAGGGGTAGAAATGCTAATACTACTGCTAATGACAACATACCAAACCCTCCTCCACCTCCACCAAGAGTATCTCCACGAGTTCTACCCAATCAAGGGTAGGCAAGTGCAATAGTTCCTCCCTTAATCTGGGTGGGGAACTTCCAAATCACCAATGTCATGCTCACTTTGCTCGAACAACGAGGGTATTTCACAGGTGCTTTGGACCAAAATGCCTACAAGCATTTGAAAGGGTTTGTGGATACTTGTTGGGGGAGCAAGCATGTCACGACCCGGATTTACCCACCACCGGGAGTCGTGATGACGCCTACTGTCGAAGCTAGGCAAGCCAACCCCTTTTAAATCATTTTCACAATAACCTTAATCTAAAGCAAATTAAATACTAAAATAATTAATAAAAAAACGTGGAAGACTTTTAGCAATAATAAAAATGATAAAATGCGAAAATTAACAATATGCCTCTACCCAGTATCTGGTGTCACTACTCATGGGCGAATAAAATGTACTAAAAACAACAGTCTAAAAGAAATAAATAACATGTCTGTTTGATACAATTAAACAAACTGAAAAAAATAGATAGAGGAGACTCAGGGCCCGCGAATGCCAGCGAACTACCTCAGAGTCTTTGGACTGAAGGATCGCCCCCTAACTACTGTTGCGGTCCGTAGGCTGTGTCCTGACATGTGCACAAAAGGCACAAAACTGTAGTATCAGCACAAGCGACCCCATGTGCTGGTAAGTGCCCGGCCTAATCTCGACGAGGTAGTGACGAGGCTAAATCGGACCTACCACAACAACCTGTACAGTTATATGTGCAATAACAGAAAGAGAACAATGATTTAAGTAGAGAATGGGGAAAAGACATGCTGGGAGTGTAACAGTTCAATTATAACTTCAACAAAACAAGAAATGGAACTGAATATATAATGATAAGTAACGAAAGCTAGTGAATCAACAACTGCACGTCACCACCCTTCGTGCTTTTACTTTCATTTCTCACCAAAACTGTCAAATATAATGCATAGCATCACCCTTCGTGATTTTACTCTCATTTCTCACCAAGACATATCAAATATAATGCACAACATCATCCTTCGTGCTTTTGCTATTAATATACAATGCACGGCATCACCCTTCTTGCTTTTACTCTCAAATACATAGTGCACGACATCACCCTTCGTGCTTTTACTCTCTCTTCCTCACCAGAATCAATGGTCACAACCAAACAGGGAAAGGAAATATATATATCGAGAAAAACTATCCTGGCAAGGGAGAATAATTCAACAATAAATGCCGGCAAGGGAATACAACTCAACAATAGGCCCCGACAAGGGAAAACAGCTCAACAATCAATCTCGGCAAGGGAAAAGTACCAAAAATTCCTCTTTAGTTCATTTACTTCTCAACTTTAACTTCATAGGTCATGTAGCAAGTAATTATCACAATTTTTCACTTCTTTCGCAATTTTAATAGTAAATATGACTCATGGTCATGCTCGACTCGGGCGCATAGGTAACAGTCACCATACCTATACAATGACTCCACATAGCACATAGCAAATATTAACCTAATCCTATTCCCTCAAGTCAAAGTTAGATCAAACACTTAACTCGAAAGCTTCCAAACTCAACTCACGCCTATAGAATAGCTTTACCCCTCGAATTTGCCTCAAACCCTGTCGAGTCTAACCACAATTTGCTCAAATGTATCAACAAATGCTAGTTAAATCAATTTGAATGCATAAGAATGAAATTCCCAAAGTTTTACCCAAAAATTCCTAAAATGCCCCCGGCCCACGTGGTCAAAACTCAAGGTTCAAACCAAAATCGGGTTACCCATTTCCCCACGAGTTCATATATGCAATTTGTTTTGAAATCGGACCCCAAATTGAGGTCCAAATGCCCAATTTTATGAAAACCTAGGTTCTACCCCAAATCCCCATTTTTACCCATTGAAAGCTTTGATTTTAAGTTGAAATCATGATAAAAGATGTTAAAGTTTGAAGAAATAGAGTAAACATTTACTTACAATTGATTTGGAAGAGAAAGGGTCGAGAGAAAATCGCAAATAGAGGTTTGGGTTCTGAAAATATGAAAAATGAAGTTTGAAATCGTCTAACGGGGGTTGCAATTGCGAGAAAAATTATCGCAATTTAGAAGAGGGCAACTTTGAATAGTGATCGCAATTGCGAGAATGTCTTCGCATTTGCGAAGACTGGGATGCATAGGGGGGTAATCGCATTTGCGAGAAATGTTTGGCATTTGTGGAGTCTGGCCAAAAAAGGGAGGATCGCATTTGCAAAATGTTTCCTCGCATTTGCGAAGAAGCAGGCTAAAGGGGGAAGCTCGCATTTGCGAAGATTGCTTCGCAAATGCAAAGACTGCAGACACTAGTAGTTAAAATGTTTCAAAATGAGTCTAACACCTATCCGAAACTCACCCAAGACCTCGAGGCTCCAACCCAAACATGCACCTAACCTAAAAAAAATCCTACAGACTTACTCGTGTGATCAAATCGCCAATATTACATCAAAATCAAAGAATAAACCTCCAAACTCATGATTTTCATTTCAAAGTTCAAAACTTTCAAATTTTCAATTTTTAGTCCGAAACACGTCAAACGACGTCCGATTTCAACCAAATTTTACAAATAGCGCTTAATGCTCATTTAAGACTTGTACCGTGCATCAGAACCAAAATATGAGCCTGATACCATCACTTTTGATCAATTTTCATTTTTATTTTTCCTTAAGTAATTTCAGAAAATAATTTCAGAGAAAAATTCCGTACTCGGGCCTGGGGCCTCGAATTTTGATCCTGGGAATACGCCTGGGTGCAAGATTTCCTTACGGACCCCTCCGGGACCGTCAAATCACGGGTCGGAGTCCGTTTTTGAAACTTTTGTTGACCAACGTAAACTATAGCAATATGATCATCAAAATTCATTGTTTTTAACACAGAATTTAAATATTTCACAAGAAAATTTCCGTCTTTGTTCCCGGACTGCGCACGCAAATCTAGGAAATCAAATAAGAGGTTTTCAAGGCCTCAGAAGCACAAAAAAGGGAGAATTGTTGTGATGACCCTTTGGGTCGTCACATCCGCCACCTCTAAAACAACTGTTCATCCTCGAACGGACAAAAGAAAGAAGTACCTGAGTCGGGGAATGGATGGGGATAATGGCTCCGCATATCGTACTCGGACTCCCAAGTCGATGCCTCAGGAGGCTGACCTCTCCACTGAACACGCACTTAAGGAAAACTCCACGACCTCAACTGTCGAACCTGCCGGTGTAAAATAGCACGCGACTCCTTCTCATATGACAGATCCTTGTCCAATTGGACAGTATTGAAATCTAACACGTGGGTGGGATCGCCGTGATACTTGCGAATCATGGATACATGAAAAAATCGGATGCACAGCTGAGAAGCTAGGCGGAAATGCAAGTCTATTAGCCACATTCCCCACCTGGTCCAGAATCTCAAATGGGCCAATATACCTAGGGCTATGCTTTCCCTTCTTCCCGAACATCATCACACACTTCATAGGCGATACACGGAGCAATACCCGCTCACCTACCATGAAAGAAACATCCCTGACCTTACGATCTGCAAAACTCTTCTGCCTAGATTGAGCTGACCGAAGTTTATCCTGAATGATCTTGACCTTATCCAAGGACTCATGTACCTAATCTGTACCCAATAACCGAGCCTCTTCCGGCTCAAACCATCTAACTAGGGACCGACACTGCCTACCATACAACGCCTCATACGGAGCCATCTGAATACTGGACTAGTAGCTGTTGTTGTAGGAAAACTCTAACAAAGGCAAGAAGTGGTCCCACGAGCCTCCGAAGTCAATAATGCAGGCTCGGAGCATATCCTCAAGAATATGAATAGTCCTCTCTGACTGACCGTCCGTCTGGGGGTGAAATGTTGTACTCAACTGGACCTGGATGCCCAACTCATGTTGCACCGCTCTCCAGAACTGCGAGGTAAACTGCGGACCCCGGTCCGAAATAATAGATATGGGAACACCATGAAGGCGAATGATCTCCCTGATATAAATCTCAGCGTACCTCTCGGATGAATAGGTAGTGGAAACTGGAATAAAATGTGCTGACTTGGTCAGCCTATCAACAATAACCCATATAGCATCAAACTTTTTGCGATTCATCGGAAGGCCAGTAACAAAATCCATGGTGATTCTCTCCCACTTCCACTCGGGGAGCTCAATCCTCCACCTGGCCTTTGATGCTCGTACTTAACCTGCTGACAATTCAGACAACGAGCCACTTATGTAACAATGTCTTTCTTCATTCTGCACCACCAATAATGCAGTCTCAAATCCTGATTAATCTTCACGACGCCCAGGTGAATAAAATATCGAGAACTGTGGGCCTCTGCTAAGATCGACTCTTGAATACCATCAACATTGGGCACACGGACTCTCCCCAGCAACCTCAATAGGCCATCATCTCCCAAAGTCATCTCCTTGGCACCTCCTTGATGCATCGTGTCTCTCAGGACACACAAATGGGGATCATCAAATTGCCGCTCTCTGATACGCTCCATCAATGACGAGCGAGCAACCATGCAAGCTAACACCTTGCTGGGCTCAAAAATATAAAATCTTATAAATATATTAGCCAAGGCATGAACATCCAAGGCAAGCGGTCTCTGGCTGACCGGAATATAGGCAAGGCAACCATGCTAGCAGACTTTCTACTTAATGCATCGGCCACCACATTGGCCTTCCCCGGTTAAAAAGAAACATCATAATCTTTCGGCAACTCCAACCACCTCCGATGTCTCAAATTCAACCCTTTCTGCTTGAACAAGTACTATAGGCTCTTGTGATCTATGTACACCTCACACATTACATAATACAAATAATGCCTATAGATCTTCAAGGCATGAACAATGTCTGCTAACTCTAGGTCATGAACTGGATAATTCTTCTCGTGGATCTTCAACTGCCTCAAAGCATATGCTATAACCTTGCCATTCTGCATCAGCATTGAGCTTAGCCCGATAGGGGAAGCATCAGCATACATAGTATAAGGCCGGATCCCGTGGGCAAAACGAATACCGGTGTCGTAGTCAGAGCTTTCTTAAGCTTATGGAAGCTCGCCTCGCACTCATCTGACCACCTGAACTGGGCACCCTTCTGGGTCAATCTAGTTATCGGGGCTGCGATGATGAGAACCCCTCCACGAGACGTCTGTAGTAACCACCTAACCCCAAGAAGCTCCTAATCTCTATAGTTGAAGCTGGTCGAGGCCAATATTGACAGCCTTTATCTTATTTGGGTCCACATGAATACCCTCTGCTGGTACGTCATGACCCAGGAATGCAGCTAAACTCAATCAAAATTCGCACTTTGAAAACTTGGCGTGCAACTGGCTATCCTTTAGAGTCTGAAGAACCACTCTGAGGTGCTGCTCATGCTCCTCCTAGCTGCGGGAGTATACTAAGATGTCGTCAATGAATACAATCACAAATAAATCCAGATAAGGCCTGAACACTTGGTTCATCAACTCCATGAATGCTGCGGGGGCATTGGTAAACCTAAACTACATGACCAAAAACTCATAATTCCCATATCGAGTACGAAATGTTGTCTTAGGGACATCAGACGCCCTAATCCTCAGATGATTATAACCTGTCATCAAATCTATCTTCCAGAACACCGTGGCACCCTAAAGCTGGTCAAACAAATCATCAATCCTTGATAGTGGATATTTGTTCTTTATCATCACCCTGTTCAACTAGCGGTAATCAATGCACATCCTGATCGACCCGTTCTTTTTCTTCAGAAACAAAACTGCGGCACCCCAAGGTGATACACTGGCCTAATGAAACCCTTATCAAGCAAGTTTTGAAGCTGCTCCTTCAATGTTGGCGGGGCCATGCGATACGGCAGAATAGAAATAGGTTGAGTACCTGGAGCTAGATCAATACAGAAATCAATATCCCTGTCAGGCGGCATACCCATCAAGTCTGAAGGAAAAACCTCGTGAAACTCCCGAGAAATAGGAACAGAGTGGATAGATGGAACCTCTCCGTTGGAATCACGAACATATGCCAAATATACTAAACCACCCTTCTCTACCATACGTCAAGCCTTGACATACGAAATAACACTACGGGTGGCATGACCTAGGGTCCCCCTCCACTGAAGTCGGGGCAAATCTGGCAAGGCCAATGTCACAGTCTTGGCGTGACAATCGAAGATAACATGATACAGGAATAACCAGTCCATCCCCAATATAACATCAAAATCCACCATGTCTAAAAGCAATAAGTTGACACGGGTCTCCAGACCCTCAAATACCACCACACAAGAATGATGCACTTAGTCGACCACAATAGAATCACCAACCAGTGTGGACACATATACAGGAATACCCAGAGCCTCACTAGGCATGATCAAATAAGGTGCAAAATAGGATGACACATAAGAATAAGTAGATCCCGGATCAAATAATATTGAAGCACCCCTACCAAAGACCAATATAGTACCTGTAATCACAATATCATATGACTCGGCCTCCGGCCTGGCTGGAAATGCATAACAACGTGGCTGGCCCCCACCTCCCTGAACTGTATCTCTAGGATGATCTGCTCCGGGCTGACCCCTACCTTTGGCTGTCCGAGCTCCACCTCTACGGTTTCTCCCTCCACCTGTATGATCCCTACCCCCGCCTCTAGCTGGCTGGACGCCCTGTGGATCACCTGCCTGAATCATAGGGCGAGGACCCTGCTGCTAAGAACTACTCGAGGCTCGAGGGCAAAGCCTGACAACATGACCTATGTCACAACAACCATAACATGCCCTCGGCGGCTGAGACTGCTGGCCCTATCGAACGGTATGTCCTTCCCTGAAACTCTGAAGTGGCGGGGCACTCATATCGGCTGGTGGTGCACTAAAGGACTGCTGATCTGAATAATACTGCAGATGACTACCACCACCTGGTGTACCATGAGAAACCTGAAGTGCCGACTGGAAAGGTCTCGGGGATGGCCTCTGTTATGGAAATCCCTACCTCCAGATGAGGTACCACTAAATCTGTCAGAATGTTGAGGCCTCTTGTCTGAACCCTGATTACCTCCTCGAGCCCGTGCCATATCTACTCGATGGGCTGCATTAGCCACCTCATGAAAGGTAATATCACTACCAACTCCCATAGCCATCTGAAGGTGAATCGGCTGGATCAATCCATCAATGAACCTCCGGACGCTCTCTCGATCTGTAGGGAGTATCACTACTGCGCGGCATGACAAGTCAACAAATCTGGTGTCATACTGTGTAACTGTCATGGAGCCCTACTGAAGGCTCTCAAGCTGTCTGTGAAGTGCCTCCCGCTGAGTGACAGGGAGATACTTCTCCAGAAATAACTCTACGAACTGATCCCATGTCAAAGCTGGTGACCCTGCTTGTCTGGATAGGCAATAATCGCTCCTCAAAGTCTTGGCGGATCCCACAAGCCTGAAAGTGCAAACATCGACCCCATTGGTCTCTATTATCCCCATAGTCCTGAGGATCTCATGAAAACTGTATAGAAAATCCTGGGGATTCTCCGATGAAGCACTGCTGAAAGTAGTACTGCAAATCTTGAGAACTGATCAAGTCTCCCCAAAGCATATAAAGACATGGTTGTCCCATCTCCGACCAGAGCTGAAATGCCTTTCTGAGCTGCCACTGTGGGCTGAACCAATGGAACCTGAGTCTGGGGAGCTACTTGCTCCGGAGTACGTGTACCAGGAGTCTGAACCCCTCTTCCAGCCTGAGAAGAGGCTGGTGCTACTGGAAGCAATCTCGCTCTAGTGACACTGTCCATAAAGCCATCTATGCGGACAAGAGCATCCTGAAGATCCAAAGAGAACTTCACTCCTCCTGGGACCTGAGCTGGGCCCACTGGAGCTGGTGGAGCTGGAACCTCCTCATCAAAGTCAATATGAGGTTCCACCTCTGGAACTTCTGCTTTGGGCTGAGCTCTGCCCTTGCTACAGCCTCTGGCATGGCCTCGACCCCTGCTGGGGGCTCGGGCTGCTGCGTGAAAGAAGAAGACGCACATGTTCTCGCCATCTACAAAAAAAAAATAGAGTAGAACGATAATCAATATTTGAGAAACATAATCGCACCACAAGAATGAACAAAGTGAAAATTTTCCTAACTTTGTAGCCTCTGAGGAGAAATACAGACGTCTCTGTACCGATACCTCAGACTCTACCGAGCTTGTCTGTGAGTTGTGAGACCCAAGTAACCTAGTGCTCTAATACCAACTTGTCACAACCTGGATTTACCCACCATCGGGATTCGTGATGGCGCCTACTATCAAAGCTAGGCAAGCCAACCCCTTTTAAATCATTTTAACAATAACCTTAATCTAAAGCAAATTAAATACTAAAATAATTAATTAAAACACGCGGAAGACTTTTAGCAATAATTACAATGACAAAATGCGGAAATTATTAACATGCCCCTACCCAGTATCTGGTGTCACTAATCACGGATGACTAAAAGAGTACTAAAAATAACAGTCTAAAAGAAATACATAACATGTCTATTTGATTCAATTAAACAAATTGAAAAAAATAGATAGAGGAGACTCAGGGCCCGTGAACGCCAGCGAACTACCTCAGAGTCTCTGGACTGAAGGATCACCCCCTAACTACTGCTGCGGTCCGTAGGCTGTGTCCTGACCTATGCACAAAAGGCACTGAAGTGTAGTATCAGCACTACCGACCCCATATAGTCGTAAGTGCTTGGCCTAACCTCGGCAAGGTAGTGACGAGGCTTAACCGGACCTACCATAATAACATGTACAGTTGTATGTGCAATAATAGAAAGAGAACAATGATATAAGCAGATACTGGGGAAATGACATGCCGAGGGTGTAACAGTTCAATTATATCTTCAACAAAACTAGAAATGGAACTGAATATATAATGATAAATAACGAAATCCAGTGAATCAACAACTGCATGGCACCACTCTTCGTGGTTTTACTCTCATTTCTCACCAAAACTGTCAAATATAATGCACGGAATCACCCTTCGTGCTTTTATTCCCAATTCTCACCAAGACATATCAAATATAATGCACATCATCACCCTTCATGCTTTTACTCTCAATATACAGTGCACGACATTACCCTTCGTGCTTTTACTCTCAAATACATAGTGCACGGCATCACCCTTCGTGCTTTTACTCTCTCTTCCTCACCAAATCAATGGTCACAACCAAATGGGGAAAGGAAAAATATATATATATATATATCAAGGTGAAATATCTCGGCAAGGAAGAATAATTCAACAATAAATATCGGCAAGGGAATACAACTCAAAAATAGGTTCCGGCAAGGGAAAACAGCTCAATAATAAATCCCGGCAAGGGAAAAGTACCAAAAATTCCTTTTTAGTTCATTTAATTCTCAACATTCACTTCATAGGTCATGTAACAAGTAATTGTCACAATTGTTCACTTCTTTCGCGATTTTAATAGCAAATATGACTCGCGGTCATGCTCAACTCGGGCGAATAGGTAACCGTCACCATACCTATATACCGACTCCACATAACACATAGCAAATATTAACCTAATACTATTCCCTCCAGCCAAAGTTAGATAAAAAACTTACCTCGAAAGCTCCCAAACTCAACTCACGCCTATAAATAGATTTACCCTTCGAATTCGCCTCAAAACCGGTCGAGTCTAAACGCAATTTGCTCAAATATATCAACAAAATGTTAGTTAAATCAATCTGAATGCATAAGAATGAAATTCCCAAAGTTTTACCCAAAAATTTCCAAAATGCCACCAGGCCCACGTGGTCAAAACTCGATGCTCGAACCAAAACCGGGTTACCCATTCTCCCACGAGTTCGTATATGCAATTTGTTTTGAAATCGGACCCCAAATTGAGGTCCAAATCCCCAATTTTATGAAAACCTAGGTTCTACCCCAAATTCCCATTTTTACCCATTGAAAATTTTGATTTTTAGTTGAAATCACGATAAAAGAAGTTAAAGGTTGAAGAAATTGAGTAAAGGTTTACTTACAATTGATTTGGAACAGTAAGAGTCGAGAGAAAATCGCCAATGGAGGTTTGGATTTTGAAAATATGAAAAATGAAGTTTGAAATCGTCTAAGTATAGGTTGCACAGCCGCAGATGTCGCAATTGCGAGATTTTGTTCGCAATTGTGAAGAATGCAGAACATAACGGTGGTCACAATTGCAAGAAAATTTATCGCAATTGCGAAGAGGACAACTTTGAACATTGATTGAAATTGCGAGAATGTCTTTGTATTTGCGAAGACTGGGCTGCACAGGGGGGAAATCGCATTAGCGAGAAATTTTTTGCATTTGCGGAGTCTGGATAAAAAAGGGAGGATCGCATTTGCGAGAGTTTTAATCGCATTTGTGAAAAAGCAGGCTAAAGGGGGAAGCTCGCATTTGCGAAGATTGCTTCGCAAATGCGAAGACTGCAGACACCAGCAGTTAAAATGTTTCAAAATGAGTCTAACACCTATCTGAAACTCATCCGAGCCCTCGGGGCTCCAATCCAAACATGCAGCCTACCTCAAAAATATTCTACGGACTTAATCGTGCGATCAAATCGCAAATATAACATGAAAAATCAAAGAATCAACCTCTAAAACTCATGATTTTCATTTCAAAGTTCAAAACTTTTAAAATTTCCATTTTTAGTCCGAAACATGTCAAAAAATATCTGTTGTCAACCAAATTTTACAGATAGTGCTTAACGCTCATTTATAACTTGTACCATGTGTTGGAACCAAAATATGATCCCGATACCATCACTTTCGATCAATTTTTATTTTCATTTTCCTTAAACAATTTCAGAAAATAATTTCATAGAAAAATTTCGTACTCGGGCCTGGGACATCGGATTTCAATTCCGGGAATACGCACGGGTCCCAAATTTCCTTAAGGACCCATGCGGGACCGTCACATCATGGTTCTGAGTCCGTTTATGCAAAATGTTGACCAAAGTCAACTATAGCAATATTATTATCAAAATTCATAGTTTTAACACAATTTTCAAATATTTTCCCATAAAAGTTTTTCGACTTTGCGCCCGGATTGTGCATGCAAATATAGGCAACCAATTAAGAGGGTTTCAAGGCCTTAGAAGCACAAATAATGGAAAAATTACGGTAATGACCCTTTGGGTCGTCACAAAGCAGACAATTGTTTCGGAAGATGCACTGAGGCTAAGGTTTTTCCCCTTCTCACTTCGGGGAAAACATTGGATTGGTTGGAGAGATTGCCAAATCATTCCATCACTACTTGGGATGAATTAGGGGATAAGTTCATTGTGAAGTTCTTCTCGCCTAGTCATATGGTGGCTCTTATAGATGAGATCCTAGCTTTCAAGCATGAGCCGGCGGAGCCTTTATATGAAATATGGGAGAGATTTCGGACAATGGTGAAAGAGTGCCGCAACAATGATTTGAATGATATGATAATCCAACAGACGTTCTATCAGGATCCAGACACAACAAACCAATGCATTGTTAATCAGTTGGCCGATGGTAATTTTATGAAGCTTCTATGCAATGAAGCTTGTGATGTTCTTGATGAAATGGCCGATACTTCTTCGGCATGGCAAAGTCGGGCTAATGTTCATCAAGGTGATCCCAATGTTATACACTTGCATAAGGAGTTTCATGATCACGTTCTAGCCATCGCTGAACTCACAAAAACAATAAACCAGTTGGCTAAGGTGCAACTTCAACAAGTTCAAAATTCGTGCCAAGTCAATGCCATTGAGGGAGTGAGTATGATGAAAAGAAAGCAAAGAGGGCAACAACAACCTCCGAAAAATGTTGAAAACTTTGATGATGGGAATGGTGGTTATTCAAATGAATGTTGTGATGACCACAGTGAAGAGGTCCAATATGTAAATAACTATCAAGGTAATAGAGAAAATCAAGGGAATCAACAATGGCGTTGCCAAGGCAATTGGGGGAATCAACAAAATAATCGAAATTAGAACAATAATTGGGGTAATCAAGGCAATCAAGGTAACAATTAGGGTAATCAAGGCAATCGAGAAAATTGGGGCAGAAACAACAATAATTGGAACAACAACGATAATGGTGGGTGGAACAATAATCAAGGAGGTAATCAAGGCAATCAGGGGAAAGTCTTTCAAAGGCCCCCGATGTTCCAACAACCGAACAACCCACCCCCGTTCAAATCTCAAGGGTCGAGTTCTTCGGGTCAAGATTTGGGTAGAATTGAAAATATGTTTGAGCACATGTCGAAAAAATATCAAGATTCCGACGCTCAATTGGCATCTCATAATACATCCATCCGAAACTTGGAAGTGCAACTCGGACAACTTTCTCAAGCTTTGAGCACTCTCCCTAAGGATGCGCTACCAAGTCATACAGTAGTAAATCCCAAGGGCGGAAACATAAACCAAGTGATGGCAGTTACAACAAGGAGCGGAAGAGGCGATGATGCGCATGCATCAAGAGAAAAGCGTGTAGTAGATGTGGACATTGAGTTGCATGATAATAATGTGCCGACAAATTTTGATGAAGGAATGGATCAACACGTAAATAATGATGTGTGGATTGACATAGATGATAAGGGTGAGGAAGAGACGCAAGAAGCCGTGAACCCCTCTAGGGAACACGTGATTGATATACCTGAACCTGTAGTGCCAAAGGCTAAAACACCCTTGCTTAGGCCTCCTCCACCATACCCTCAAATATTGGCAAAGCACAAGAGTGATTATCAATTCAAAAAATTTATAGACATGATGAAGAGTCTTACCATTAACGTGCCATTGGTTGAGGCACTTGAGATGATGCAAGGTACGCTAAATTTATGAAAGAATTGGTCACGAAGAAGAGATCCATGGAATGTGAGACGATACCAATGACGCATCAAGTGAGTTCTATAATGCATTCAATGGCCCCGAAACTTGAGGATCCGGGAACTTTCACCATCCCGTGTACTATTGGTAGTGCGAACTTCGCCAAAGCTCTTTGCGACCTAGGGGAAAGCATAAACTTGATGCCGTATTCTGTCTTTAAGACCTTAGGGATTGGGCTACCGTGTGCTACTTCAATGCAACTTCAGATGGAAGACCGGTCAATAAAAAGACCCTTGGGTATAGTTGATGACGTTCTTGTGCGTGTTGATAAATTCATCTTGCCAGCCGACTTCGTGATACTTGATTATGAGGAGGGTTTGTAGGTGCCTATTATTCTTTGAAGGCCTTTCCTAGCCACAGGGAAGGCCTTGGTTGATGTAGAGGCAGGAGAGTTAACCTTCCGTGTCGGTGAAGAAAAGGTGGTATTTCCGGTATACAAGTCTATGAAGCAGCCTAACAGTACTTAGGTGTGCTCTTTTGTTGACATTGTCACTGCAGTGATAATGGATGAAACAAGCACCATGATTGATGTCGAAGATCCACTTGTGTGTGCACCACTAGACCGTGAGATGAATGATGACTCAAGTAGAGTGATGTGCATAGATGCTTTGCATGCCATGGAATTGTGTGAGCCCACTAAGAGATCGTTAGACCTTGATCAAATTGAAGACTCCTAGAGAAGCAAACAAAAGTACTTTCTTCGGTGTTTAATATAAAATAAATTGATCCACACATAAGTCTCACCACGGTTGAGCCCGATGCTATCTTAGGGTTGTTAAAGCACCATTTATTCTGGATCTCCGAGGGAGATTGCCCGCAGATAAGAAGGATAGGATACCTACTCTCCATGATGTGGTTGACCTCACCAGACCCGACACAGGTTGGCGGTTTTGCATGTACTATGGTAATCTAAACAAAGTGCCCACAATGCTTAATATCCATTGTCATTCATTGATCGGGCGATTCACAAGCTTGCTGGGCGTGCATTTTATCACTTCTTGGAGAACTTGATGAGATCCACGTGGTGGCGTTTCTTAATTTGAAGAAGTATAATGGTAACATGCGTCATGCCGCGACGTTAAATCAGGCGCTTCTTATGTCTTTTGTTTTTCTTTATTTTTCTACTGTAGAATAGGATTTTTGAGTTTATTGTTTGTGAAGTGTTGCAGGGATATTGTTGAACCAGTGTAGGGTAAAATGAAAGAAATGAACAGTCTCTGAACAGTGCCCACGCGGCCGCACCCCAAAACAGTGCGGTCCGTGTGGGCTTGATAAATTGAAGGTTCAAACTCAAAAGACCCTACGAGGCCACTTAGAATTGTTGTGTGGTCCGCGTAGGAAGAATTAGAAACAGACACTTCTATGATAAATTTCCCACACGGCCGCGGTCCAAATAAGTGCGGTCGACGTGGGAATGTCCAAATTCATCAAGTCTCTGAAGTTTCCCACGCGGACGTATACCAAATCAGTGCGGTGAGCATGCGCTGTGTTCATGAACTGAAGGGCAAAAATCCTGCGCAGATCGCGTGCCATTTTTTGCGTTCGCGCATGTAGGTGAGAACTGGGCCCCACAGTTGTCTATAAATAGACTCCTAGGATCCCCTTTTACTCTTTTCACAAAATTTTATCAGAAATCACTCTTCTACTATTTGTACGCTTAAATTTTGCACTTATCCTCATTCTCATCAATTAAGTGGTAACACTTCATCATCTAATTAAATTCTTAGTTCAATTTTTGTTATCTTCATTAAACCCTACTAGTGTAACTTCTTATTTTCTTTCTTCTTCTTCTTCTTAGTCAACTGATTAGATTAGGATTTGTGTAATTTTGTTGAATATTGGGCATATAATCTTCTGATAATAACTGAGTAGGGACACTTAGGCTACTCAATGTTGAATTTTGCACTGAAATGAACGTATGTAGCCTGCTAGTTAATTTTCCCTACGCATCCACACAACCTTTTTTGTGCGGTCCGCGTGTGTTTTGATAGTCAATGTTAACACCCTCTCATCGCGTCTGCATGACCACTTCTGTGCGGTCCATGAGAGATTAACGTGGCCGCGGTCCAAATCAGTTTGGACCGCGTGCCCAGAAGTTCAGAGAGGTGTATTTTAGAAGTTTGTTCTATGCGGACTGCGTCACTTTTTTGCGGTCCGCGTGAACCCAGTGCAGCTGCGGTCCAAATCAGTGCGGACCGCGTGGCCAGAGGTTTAGAGAGTTTGAATTTTTGGGGTTTGAGCTGAGCAGAACGCGTCCACTTTTGTGCGGTCCGCATCACTGTAGCTATGCCTCCGCGGTCCAAAGTAGCGGACCGCATGGCCAAGGTTCAGAGAGGATGAAATTTTTATGCTCAACCTGTGCAGACTGCATCCATTTCTCGGCGGTACTCATCAATCCTATGTGGCCGCAATCCAAAACATTGGGGTCCGCGTAGGTACTTTCTGAGAACTAACTGTGAAACAATTTGGCATGTGTGGACCGCGTGAATTTTTTGTGTGGTCTGCGTGATCTCTGTCTGCAACATAAATCCTGCAATTTTTATTTGATGCTATTACTGTCTGTTTCTCATTCTTTGCTTCTACAAACAACCTCAGATATTTATATGCAGACAATGGTGCAAAAATGGGGTGGTAAGCAAATACAACATGGGGGCACGGAAAAATAACCCGGGAGGGTGATGCTTCCCGAGGGAAAACTGTACGAAGAATAGTGAATATCACTCCCAAAGGTAAGGAGACACTGAAGAGGAATAGAAAGAACATTCCGGCAGTCGACAGAGCTTCGCATTCAACTGGGAGTGAGTAAAAACCCTCCCAGGACATCACTTTAGAGTCTATCCCCGACCATATGTCAATATAGGTCCCCTTACCTGAGGCCTCTACTCTGGAGGATGCATCCATGGCCACTTCTAAGAAGGCCATAAATGTAGTCTCGAGCTCATCTGATGAGTTTGGGATCGATGACGAAGAGGAGGGCCAATACTCCACCTCTCCCACAGCTTCAATATCAGGGGAGAATGCGGGGAATGCCAAGGTAGGAGAACCTAAAGTCGGGGGAATAGATAGAACAAGGAAGTCAGAGGCTTGGGAGGTCATATTTATCTGTGAGGTTGCTTTCCACCGGTATAGGGAGTGGTGGACAAAGAGGAAGCTTATTCCAGAGAGGCGATTCATTGATGCCAACTTGCTCCCTCACATTCCTCACGTACAAGCTCAATTCCATACGAGAGAGGGTTGGGGTTTCTTTAAAGAAAAGGTTGAAAATGCAAATAAACACATGGTGAAAGAATTCTATGGCAATGTTCACCATGTGGTTCAGGATACAAAAGCGACAAAGGTCTCGAGGCCCCACTTCCGAGATAGTGTCGGATTGAGCATCCCACTTCCGAGATAGTGTCTCGAGGCCCATCCACATCTTCCCCTACTGTCACAGATGACCTGGTGATTCCCGTGTCAAAGACTCACATATTCACTGCCAACCAGATCACACACTCACTTAATAGTTTGAACAACTGGATGTCGGCTGTGACATCCAAGTTTTCCACTTTGACCATAGCCGTTTAGGCTCAGGGAGCTCCAGTGACCGTTAAGGTACTTGCTTCGATCGAGGAGACTTTGAAGATCCTGGATAACTATGAAAGGATGATAGCGGAATGGGGAAATTGGCAAAGGCAGTTGGGGAGCATAGCAAAGCTCTCAAGGATTTGGCCAAAGAGCACAGAAAGTTGAGAAAGACCAAGGCTTCCAAGGATTCGGTGGCAAAGCTGCAGGAGCAGTTGGACAAGCTGGTGGCGAATCAGATACCAATTGATTTTTTGTTTTCAGAGCCATTTGTTGAGCCATCAGATGTGCATCCACAGGAGGAGGAGAGGCCAAGGAAGAAGATAAAGCTCCCCAACACTGAGGGAGTAGTGATAGCAGTGGCTCAAGTCCAGGAGGGCCCGTCCAGCACTGCAGCTATTGATCCTCCTCCAGACCCAACAGTAGTTGAGCCAACTCAGGAGCAGCCACCGGATGTCCCAGTAGCACAACAACAGTAGGCTGAGGACCGATCTGAGGTCCCGGCCGGTACAAAGGAAACATGAGCCGTTGATCATCAGAGAGCAACTGATGAGGCTTGAGGGGCCGCTTCTATATCCTTTGCTTTATTTTGATCCATGGGGGTGTGGCCCTAAGTTTTGACTTTATTTGGATGGTTGTATATATTGACTACTTTTAGTACATTCGTAGTTATAGTTGATTTGCATATAAATTTTGATTATGAACTCCCTTAGTTGTATATTCTACTTCCCTTGTGTTTCATTTAAGTTTTCTTTTTATTTTCGTTATTTTCGTTTAAAGTTTTCGTTTTAGTCACAAATTTAGGCTTGTAGCCTCTTTTTGGTTTTGTTATGGAGTTGGCAATAAGCCCTTGGTTTTGTTAATGCCACAGGTCTTTCCAAGGATAGAATATTGTGCGAACCGGGTGGCTCTTTCAAATGATAGATAGCGTGACAAATTTCTTAAGGGTTGAGTCAGTTTTTTATTTTCAAGTTTTTGTAGTTAAGCGTACCTCTGGCAAAGCTTCACTTTGACCTAGCACATTTGCCTTTGATCCTATGGTCAAAGACATTAAGTTGTGTTTAGGATGGTGAATATTGTGACCATGAGACTCTTTTGTTGACCAAACAATCATCATATGGTCATGTTGGTCCATTGTGCGCTTGATTATATCTAAGGTCGTTGTGGGATCTCGACTCCGTTTTTGGTAATCCTTGAGTACGTGTGGTGAGAATTTGATGTGTTGAGCCCAAGTATAGTGCCGATGGCCTAGACCTTGGCCCGAATGTTTGTTGAGGAGAAATAATAGGTGGAACTTGACTTGAGAAATGATCTTAGGCTCTCCTTGATCCAAAAGTGAAAAATTGAACAATTCCATGATCTACCAATCAAATGTTCACCCCTTTTGAGCCTCGAACCTTATTCTTTCATGAGCCAAACTACAAGCATATACCCATTCTCAATTAGACCTTCTCTTGGCACCCAAATCTTCCCTTGAGTAGTGGCAAATGATTAAGTTTGGGGGAGGGAAACACGAAAGGTATGAATATGGTGAAAAGGCACAAAAGCAAAAGAAAAGGAAGGCAATGAAAAAAATAAAAATACAAAAAGAGAATAACAATCAAAAAGGGAATCAAAAGGACAACAAAAGTGAAAAAACTGTGGGAAAGCCTACAAAAGGAGAAAGGTGATGAATTGCAAAAGAAAGAGTGATATTGAATCCCTCTAGCCCCTGAAAGAAGTGAATTACTCAATTGAGTCAATAAAGTGTGCCAAAATGAATCAAATGAAGTGCCCAAGGGAAGATTGAAACCATTGGAACAACATCATAATTTACCTTTAACCAAAAGCCTTCACAATGACTCCGCAAAAGCCCTATGTGATCTTGAGTTCAGAGAAGCCTACATTAGTGGATACTTACAGGAAGGGTAAGCATATGGTACTTAAAGCCGGTCTTAGGTCCGTTTCTTTGTGAGAGATGAGAGAGAGTTTATTCACCTCGATTTGCGTGCAATTAATTATAAAAGGTGAGGTCCACTTAGAGAAAGTCGAGGATACGTGAGTCTAGGTTCCACAATGACCGAAGTACTTGAGAAAGGTTCCTTGATGAGTTGTGTCAACCCTTGATGCTCTTGTGTCACACTTGATCCTCAAATGTTAAAAGTTTTAAATGTGTTAAAGATACATATGCATTGGGGGCAATTGTTAGTCCCAACTGAGGCTCGTTGAGGTTACCTTAGGAAGAACATTAGTTACTGGGGTGTTTTTCATTGAGGGAAAGGTCACATTTTTATTTTCTTGAGGACAAGTAAAGGTTTAAGTTTGGGGGAGTTGACATCTATGAATTATACATGTTGTATACCCCTTCTTACCCGAGCTTTGTGCATAAACTGCTTCGAATTATTCTTAAATTTCCTACAAAATGGGTTTGATTGCAGGTTTGAGAGACGAGATGATATATATCACAAATCGGCTCGAAAGAGGAGTGAAACCTGCCAAGCGCCAAAAGATAAATCAAGTGGGAAGAAGGTCACCTATGCGGACCGATCTGTTCAGATGTGCGGCTGCACAGAATAGTTCTGCAAGAAGCCGAGTCAAGGTTAACCTGGACGGACCACCCTGTTTTGCCACGTGGCCGCTCATAATAGTTCAGAGAGTGACCAAAACAGAGGAAATCACATGCGAATTGCATACATTTCCACGCGGTCCGCATTGACAAGAGAATAGAGGTTTAGAAACTCAAGGCAAAAGGCCTACGTGGCCGCACACCAAAATAGTGCAGTCCGCGTGGGAGAAGTTCACAGAACCAGCAATTTAGGCAAATTTCTCTTGTAAGTAGCATGGATTTAAGTAGATTAATCTTGTAGTTAATGAATATTTTAATTTCTTCTAGTATTTATTCTATTTCTACTTCTTCCATATCTAGCTAAACCTATTAGCTAGGGTTGTGGCTCAACCCTAGTGTGGGTAATTAATGGTGTTCTTGATTAATGTTTGGATGATACGGAGTGTTTGGTATTTGGGTTGTTTGTATGTTTTCACTTAGATTTGGTGGTTGCAAACACTAAGTCTAGCTTAGTGGGTTTTAACTCTTCTTGAGAAAGAGAGTCTATGACCTAACATTCATCCCAACAAGGATTTGGAAGGGACCTATGAGAATGGTAGTCTCAAGTAACGGGTTAACCTCGAGAGAGTAATCACCATACTTGAACCTTGTGTTGCTTGGGAAAATTAGGCTGCCAAATTGATCTCGAGAGAGTCAATTGGGAAAAATCACTCTCTCTACCGAGAGGTGTGAGAGTGAGTGCTAAAGTGCAATGGTTATCCATATTCCCCAAAATTATCATCCTTGTGTTAGAAATTTTATACCCGTTAATTATCCACCTAGGTGAGTGTCATGACGCTAGTGCCTTTCTCTTATTGCATACAACTACCTTCATAACTTAGCATAATTTAGTTTACAATAGTGGTGATAAATTTACTTGTTAACCAAATAAAAAAAACAAAAATGATAGAAGATGAATTAGAAGCAGAAACGCATCTCTAAGCTAGCAAAGACATCAACTCCAATTTGAAGCTCTCTGTAAAATTATCGATCCCGATACACTATTGGGTTATTAGTAGTCGCGCCCACTATTTCTTAGGATTGAGTCCGCACCGATCACGAGGAAAGGTGCAGTTTTTACTAGTTTTAACTGACTATTTTTCTAAGTGGGTAGAAGCAGGTGCATACGCACAAACACGCAAACAGGAGGTGAACGCCTTTATATGAAAATATATTATATGCCGCTTCGGCTTCCCCAAAGAAATAAATTGTGACAACAAATGACAGTTCATCGGTCAGAAAACGACCAAATTCTTTGATAAATGGCGCATCAAGAGGATACTTTCCACGCCGTATCACCCCGCCACCAGCAGCCAAGCAGAATCTTCCAACAAAATAATATTAAACATACTAAAGAAGAAGCTCGAGGACGCCAAAGGCCTATGGCCCAAGCTGCTACCTGAAGTGATGGGGGCACTTATGACCACACCCAAATCCAGCATGGGGGAAACACGGTACTCCTTTGTCTAGGGAACCGATACGGTCATACCCGTCGAGGTCGGCAAACCAAAACTAAGATATTCACACACCAGTGGAATAGAAAATGACACAAACAGGCTCCAAGACCTCGACGAAGTTGAGGAAAGGAGAGAAATGACCCATATCAGAATGGTGGCCCAAAAACATCAAGTTGAAAGATACTACAACAAGAGGGCCAAAAGAAGATCACTCAAGGTGGGAGACTATGTCCTCAAAGCCAAGACATTGTCATCCAAAGACCCAAGTAAAGGAAAGCTGAGCACCAACTGGGAAGGACCCTACAAAATCACAGCAGTAGCCAGCAAAGGGGCATTCCAGTTGGAAACAATGGAAGGGAAAATGCTCCAAAATAACTGGAATGTTGCCCACCTCAAGTATTTCCACTTTTGAAAGGCGTTTCCCGAGTCGTACTCCTTTTCCCTTACCCGAGTTTTGTCCCAGTTGGGTTTTCTCGGGGAGGTTTTTAACGAGGTGGCGGAGGGGACACCTAGAGATATTTGAGGAACAAATTTATCATACCAACCTCTCCTTACGACCTCCAGGACGACATGACAAAGGGACTTGAGTAGCTTGATCTCCAATGCATGAAAGGCTACGGCCATCTCCATTTTATGAAAGTTGGACTAACTTGATCTCCAATGTATGAAAGGCCACGTCCATATCCAATGTATGGAAGGTTACAGCCATCTCCAATATATGAAAGGCTATGGCCATCTCCAATGAATGAGGCTAAGGCCATCACCGCCAGCGGTGAGTGAACATCTCGATGACAGTCAAAGTCGCCTACATGGATAAGGCCATCAACTCTATTATGGCTAAGGCCATCACCGCCAACGGTGAGTAAACGACTAGACGATAGTCGAAGTCGCATACATGGATAAGACCATCAATTCTATCATGGCCAAGGCCATCTGTTCTATTATGGCTAAGGCCATCACCGCCAAAAGTGAGTAAACGACTCGACGACAGTCGAAGTCGCCTACATGGCTAAGGCCATCAATTCTATCATGGCCAAGGCAATCAGTTCTATTATGGATAAGGCTATCACCGCCAACGGTTAGTAAACTACTCGACGACAATCGAAATTGCCTACATGGATAAGGCCATCAATTATATCATGGCCAAGGCCATAAGTTCTATTATGTCTAAGGCCATCACCACCAATGGTGAGTAAAAAACTTGACGACAGTCGAAGTCGCCTACATGGCTAAGGCAATCAATTCTATTATGGCTAAGGCCATAACCACCAACGGTGAGTAAACGACTCGACGATAGTCGAAGTTGCCTACATGGCTAAGGCCATCAACTCTATTATGGATAAGGCCATCATAGCCAACAGTGAGTAACGACTCGACTATAGTCGAAGTCGCCTATATGGATAAGGCCATTGTCGTCAACGGTCGACCTAAATTCGACTATGGTAAGTAAATAACTCGACAACAATTGAAGTAGCCTTTACGGCTAGGGCCATCAATTCCATAACGACTAAAGTACTCAATCTAAGTTTGACCAGGGCCACTAATGCCAACAAAAAGCACAAAAAAGGCTCTAAAGAATGAAAGAAAAACAGCGATATAAAAAAAAGAGAAGTCATATTTCATTATCTCCAAAAGGTATACATACATCTGGCCTTAGAAAAGGCCCCATCTACAAAAAAATATATACATGAAAGCCTTAAGAGCCTTCACCGCTCCTCCCATCATGACCTGCTTGGCTATCGTCCGGTCCATTGCCATCTCCATGCTGATAAGCCTTAGAAATCCACGAACTGGAGTCCAGACGGTTGACATCCTCAGAGTTACAACCCTCACTACCAAGCGATTCGGAGATATAACCGGCCTCTTGGGTTAGAAAAGCAAAGAAGAAACGCTTCAGAACATACCAAAATTGCTTTCACGACTCAAAACAAACAAAAAATTTAAACTGAAAGCTACCTGCAAAGCTGAACCGGCTATCTGCTTTGACAGATCCCTGTTGTTAAAACTTCTCAGCGTCTCGTGCTCCGCAGACACACATAGCAAGGTCATGCCCACTGCGGCTTGGTCGCTATCTTCTAATAAATTATACCCACCAGGGATTATGATGCGACGGGTAGACCTGCCCTTCCTTATCTCCACGCGGGCCGAGCCGCTCGATACTTCTCCAAGAGCAGCTTCAGAGCCCGTCCTCTCAACCTCCACGGTCGCTCCCCTAACAGCGAAAGATGACCCACCACATGAGGCACGGGACAAGCAGATGACGACAAGTGTTCTCTGAGGAGCCATTTTCCCAGAATGAATGGCCTCAACCATAAAAACTGGTCTCGGCTCCCGGCGAGGCTCACTAGGCCTCGCGCCTTTGGTTTCAATTCCTTTACCAGTAATCACCAGTCGCCTCTTTCTCTCTAGCAGCTCATCCTCTTCGGAAGCTGCCTCCGCTGGAGCGACTTCACGTACCGGCAAAGTAACAGTTTCATGCACTATTATTGGTATGGCCTCAGGTATCGCTACAGAAGTAGCCTCGGGTACCGCCCCAAATGCAACCACCGGTGTAGCCTCCTACCGAGGGGTCAAAAGGGGCTATCCCTAAGCGAGCCTCCCACAAATATATCTCCCCCATTGGAGTCAAACTCTGCCCTAAACGGACCAACATTGATTTTCTTCTACTTCGCCTTTGAAGAAACACCTCAACCTGCCAAACGAAAGTACATTGGGTAAAAAAGTCTCCAAGACAAAATGGAGCGAAGAAAAAACGGAAAGGTTATTACTAGTTTGGCCGTATAGTCTACGGAATTTAGCCCAAGTGTGTAATCTTTCCGCATGCAGTATCAACCCCACCACCCACGACCTGATGTCGTCAACGGGACGAGGCGAGCGGGCCACCACAACAAAAAGAAGGAATGTAAGTCAGAATGACTGATCAGTCAAAACAAGGCATCGTGAAATTATATACAGAGATACTTACATCCCGCGTTCTACACCTGTGGAAACCCTTCGGGATTGGACACTGCTGGCTCGTCCTAATGTAAAAGAACTTACGCCAGAAGTTGCAGTTAGTTTTATCGTCAGCCCTCACCACAAAGCTCTTATTACCATGTCTCCTCAATTGGAGCATGGTACCTCTCATATAACTAGGGCTGAAAATCTTCAGGGCGTAAGGTGTAAGCTAGGCCGGGCATGCATGATAAAAACAGTAAAGCTCTTCCGGTAGAGGGTTAAGTGGAAATCTATATTCGATTTTAAGCGCGTATTCATAGAACGTATAGAACCCGGACATGTGCACATTGGCATAGTCTGTCCCGGCCGGAGCCATTTTAACATGGCCGGGAATGTTGTACTTAGTTCTAATGGCATCCAGATGAGACTGAAGCAACTCACTATGCTCCGAGGGACAATAGAGGCATGCTGAGTTGAAGTCCCTTTAACACCCAGGTCCTTCGGTAGAATATTATCCACCATTAAAGGAACGAGGGTTTTCTCCACTTCTTCCCCTCACCATTGAAATAAGGCGGAACCCTAGAAGGAGCGTTGTTCTGGGTCCTTTTGTTTCCCTTATGGCACTTCACCATGATATGATTTATAAGAATGAAGTGTTAGTAATAAGAGATATGATCCTCAAAAATGGTATTTCTCTGAAAGCGATGCAATGTTTAGAAGAAAGAAAGATGAAGAAAGAAACATAGGAAAAATCTCTAAAGTTTCGAAAGATGAATCTCTTTAAACCACTCCTTTATTTATAGGAATAAGGCACGCGAAAATTGAAGTGGCACAATTTTGAAACTGACGCGGGAAACCAAAACGTCACGTTATATTTTGAACAATCTCGGGAACAAGTACAATGATGACGCATGTGACTGATAACGTCACCTTAAAAAGGGGGTCGCATGTCAACGGCCCAACAAATATTATCTACACTCATTCTCTTTGAAAGAGGCGCCTATGGGTGCGGCCAAAATTCCGTAAAAAGCAAATCGTGCATGTTCGTCCATTGAAGACGGTCATCGAGTATGTCTCCAACGAACGAAGGGACTAACTGTATAGGTTTAAATTTGGCTCATAACTCCCCCATGCCAAGTGGGCACGTCCCTTATAATAAGGGCGATCCAAGTAAGAACACGACCCAAGTTGGTGAAGAAGAAGTAACGTCGTTTAATGCCTGACCTTTTTACTGAGTAGAAGCCACCAACTTTTGTACTTTTTGATTATTTCGAGGAATGTCTCCTACTATATAAAGGAGACCTTCACATAGTAATAGGTATAATTGTTATTCTCGGATAATATAATTTCTCTCTCTATCTCTATCTCTTTCTTGATTTTCCAACCATTGCTTCTTTCTTGAGCTAAGTCCATTTTTCTACATACTTTCGGATCTACTAACATTTTTGAAGTGATAATCATCTCTTGGGATTATTATATTTGATTATGATTTACCCTTATATATTTTCAATTGTTTTTAAGCTTAACAAGTACGAGTATAATTTTTGAGCTAAACAGAACTCAAAATTGTTTCCTAGAAATATCTAATGTATTCCATTTTACGCTTAGGATAAGATATTTCTTAAAAGGAAAAGAATAAAAACAGAAGAAAAGATGAAGTATATTCACGAACCTACCTTTTTTTTACCTTCTAAACGCTACTCCTATATAACAATCCGGTTCAATCCGAGTTAGCCCGATCTAGTCCGTTACTGTAGACAATAGGGCGGGTTGGGATGGGTTGGGCGGCCCGCTAAGCCCTTAACGGGCTACAATCCGATTTAGCCCGTTAACCAGATATATATATATATATATATATATATATATATATATATATATATATATATATATATATATATATATATACTATGATTTTCTGTTATATAAATAAAGTGTATAGCGTAGTCTACTATCAAATAAAATCATGTGTCTACGTCTAAAATAAACTCTCCTAGACTTAAAGTGAGGCTTCTAGCAAAGCTTTCTGGATGTATAATTATTACGATTACCAGATATTAATGGTGTAGTAGAATGTTTTTAAACTTTATGCTGTAAAAATCCTACTCGGTACTCTCCCTCTCTTTTCTGTAAACTTATAACGTTACAGTGTAATAAAAATTATGTACTAAGATTACCCCTTTTATACTTTTTTTTACTTACTTTTTCCATCTCTTCTCTCCAATTTTTTTATAGATTTACATCCAATCATTACTCTTTTTTCTTTAACCTCACCCCGGCCATGATTAAGTACACATACCACTTTATTTATCTTAACCAGTTATTTCCGAGGAATTTATTGGTTAATCCATCAAAAATGATAAGAAATTGGAAAGATAACCATGTACTAAGAGTAATTTTTTATTTATTTACAAAATGATAAAACTATACATAATAAATATCATAAGCATAAAAGGAAATCATAAAAAGACATAAGGGTAATATCTTATAACATAACTTAGATAAACATATGTAACTTACATGTTTACAAGAGATGGGATTTCCCTTTCGGGAAACCCGAAAAGGTTTTTGCTGAACTTCTGGATTAAAAATGATCAACACCTAAGCATACAAACTTTATTTATTTTACAAGCTTAGAAGAATAACTACTAGGATATTCATGAAGGGAAATATTTTACAATGTGGTTTTGGGGTTTTTGAAAAGTTGGTTGAGTAGGCTTTTCAGAGTGTTTTTTCTGCTTTTGCTCGATCACATTTCCTTCGACACGGGTCTTGCTTTTATTAGAGCGGATCTGAAATATAGACTTCAAAAGTTTATAGAAATCTTTGTCTTCTAGCCTTGTAGGGTACTTCATTGGGCCCCATCTTCACATGGCTTGTGCAGAGATTCCGTTTTAGTCGTCCACGTTTTTCTCATTCATTTGTCTTTATGTCACATCTGTTACATTTGGTCCTTAATTGTTGTCTCCTCCATTATTGTTCTTTGTCTTTTCCTTGATTTATTATTTCCGAAATATAACCATTTTTATGTGTCTAAATTATGAAATGCTATTGAATCAAAACTCATTCCTGAATCGTAGTCTTCATACGGATCTTGAGCATCTTGATAATTCAGGTTGTCTTCATTGTCATCTCTTCCTGAGCTTTGAGACCTTTCTGGACTGGACCTTGACTTCTCTGGTCTAGGACTAGGATTTTTGTCATATGTTTGTCTAGTTTTTCTTTTTGCTGGAAGAAATTCTCTAATGTCTGTTTAATTACATATTCTATTTTCTCATTTTTTTTCTTTTTTGCAATTTTACTCTGTTCCTTTAATATGTCTCCATGTGTTAACATTTTGGGTAGTTTTCGTCTTGATGATCCTTCTTCTTCACTTTTTGGCAAAGTGACAGTCATAAACGGATTTGATTTGTCTTTACCGGTCACCGTTTGAACCAGACTAGCTGTATCAACATCCGATACAGTGGATTTTTCTGCATTCATTTGGGAATGCACACCCTTCTCATCCATTTTTTCTTGAGATGGAGAACTCGTATCGTGTTGCAAAACCACTTGAGTGTGAGATTGCGCTATTTCAAATGTTAACGCATGCACATTTTGTTCTAAAACTTTTACCTGCTCCATAAGTCTGATTTTTTCCTTCTCTAAGCTTTCATTCTTCTGGTTCAATCTTCTGAAAGCTTCGGTCATGGATTAGCAGTGGTCACAGAATATTATTTTTTCTGTGTCTTTTTGAATTTTGTATTGGATCTTTTCTGGGTTTTGTCTGAGTGCTGGGAAAATATAGTAATTTGGTCCTAGTATTCCTCTTGCATAATTTAGTGCTTCATTAAAATCATTAAAACCCTTAAAAAGTGGTTTCTGTATGTCTTTAATAGAGTCTAATACTTCTATCCATGTTTGAAAAATATCATTTGTCTCACCAACGACAACTACGTAGTATTTAAACTTCTTTTCTTGATTTTTGTCTGTAAAATATTGCCCCAAGGCATTAAGAGCTGCTATAACATATTTAGTGTCTTTCTTATTATATGTTATCCATAAGTTATCAATTAAACATCTCTGGGGTCTATCTATAACACATTCTGGTAAAACTATAAATGAAATATTTGATGGCGGAAAAAATATTAAATTATGCTTTCCAAAATTTATTCTTTCTATATTGTTTTGTTCCGTAGTGGTTTGTGGCTTAAAATGAAGGTTACCTAATACTGTCTGCAAGTATTTGTCTGAGGGTGAGGCTTGAACGCCTTTTCCCTTGTCTTTAGTCTTAGGAACTGTTGGTCTCATTCTGTACATGTAAAATATTCTTATTAATTGACAATAATTTTTAGCCTACTTAAATGTCTGCTAAATTATAATCTTTTCTTTTATATGTTCAAAAACTAAATTATATATTGATATTGTATCAATAAAATTTAACCATCTCCTTCTACTACTATTTTTTGAATATATCTTTTGGTGGATTTGACAATAGCTTCACAATCAGTTCTGATTGTTACTTCTTGTTTATTTAATATGTATAGTTTAACACTATTTAATCCGTATATTACAGCTAGAATTTCTGCGTCTATACTACTCATATTTCCTTTCTCTTTATATTTTCTACTTTGGTATGCACATATTTTTTCTGTATTCTAATCACTATATTTATTTGGTTTTGCTTTTAAAACTGCTCCCCATCCTTCAAAACTTCCATCTGTTTCTATAATTAAATAGTCAGTTTCTAATGGCATAGTTAGATCAGGAATATTATTTATTTTTTCTTTAATTTTTTGTTCTAATTTAATATTTTCTGTATTAAATGTTTTTGTCCCGTAGATCCTGTCTTAGCATATAATGGTCCTGCTATTTTTCCTAAGTCCTTTATAAAATTTCTTGCATAATTTACTATTCCTAGAAACTTTTGTAGTTCTTTAACATTGTCTAGTTTTCTGGAATATCTAAATCTTTTTAGCTATATGGGTTGTAGCTTAATCTTCCCATCCCCTAGAAATACTCCCAAAAAGTTTATATAATTTTTACATAATTCCATTTTCTTTTTACTAATAATTATTTCATTATCTACAAATAATCTAAATACTGTTTGTAGATGTCCTAAGTGTTCTTTAATATCTTTACTTAATACTAATATATCATCTACATATACTAACACAAACCTTTTATATTCTCCAAATATATTATCCATTTTTCTCTGAAAAATTGGTGGGGCCGTTTTTAATCCGAACGGCATGATTAATCATTCAACATGCCTTCTGGACAAGTAAATGTTGTCCACTCGATACTTTCTTCATGCATTTTTACTTGCCAATATCCTGATTTACAACCAAATTTACCAAATATCTTTTTTCCTTGTATCATATTTATTAATTTTGTTTTATCAGGTAACTTATATCCATCTGTTTTGGTGTTATCATTAAGTCTTTTATAGTATATTACCATTCTCGCTTTTCCTCTTATTCTTTCATTGTGATTTCTAACCATAAAAGCTGCTGACCTATGTTTAGAAGTAGATCTCCTTATTACACTTAAGTCCATAAGTTCTTTAATTTGAGTTTTAAAGTCTTTAAGGTCTTCATTTGTAGCTTCTATTGAAGCCGTTTTAATTATATATTCTGGGTTTATTATGTCCAAATTACACATTACTTTATTGTTTTCCCAGTGCTTTAATGGTTTTTCTCCTATTATTTCTATCTCATCTAAAAATTTTATTATATTTTCTAGATCTTTTTCATTCTTTATTATTCTTATTCTTTGTAATCCTGTTTTGAAATTGTACAATTCTGTTTCGATGTCTATTAATGTATAATCCTTTTCTATTATATCTCTATCTTCATTTTCTTCTAATATTAGATTTTTTGTTTTTTCTTTAGCTCGACAGCAGGTTTTATTATCTTTTTATTTTTTACGACATTCTTTCTCGTTTTCTTGCAGGTCTATCTGATTTTCATTTAATCTTGTCCTTATCCTAGTTGCGGCCTCTATTATTTGTACTGGTGTTTGTGTAATATTTATAAAGAATATTACCTCATCTCAACTAAGCAAACAACTACTATTATTGTGTAATATAAAACTCAAACCTAATACAAAATCTACATTTATGTTTAAATCTCTTACCCAAATTTTATCTACCTTATAACTAGGTTTGTAAAAATCTAAACATGTATTTACAAAACTAATCTATGATTTATCTATATAATGTTTATAGATATTATGGGTTCCATCCATTTGCATGGCTGCTACTGGCTTGTCTAATGTATTTATTAAATTAGGTGGAACTATCCGCTTATTTATTATACATTTTGTGCATCCCGAGTCTACTAGAGCTAATGTTTCTATTTCGTAGTCTTCTATTTTATTTCTTGCTAAAACTTTTATCGTAGTTAATTTTATATCTTCAATACATATTAGTGCATCATAATTTTCTATACTCATTAGTTCTTTATCTATATCTTGTAATTTTTCTTTTTCTTTTTCCTTTTTTTGTATTCTTTTTTCTAATTCATTTATTCTATTTTCTAATGTAATTATTCTTAAATTAATAAAAGAATTATTTATATCTTGATAATTTCTTCTTTATTTATTTTTATTTCAAAATCTTTTTCTATACATGAAATACATCCTTCTAAATAGCATAATTTACATTTAGCTCTTTTATTTCTACTAGGATACTATTTACATTTAAAACATTGGTTGCTATCTAATTCTTTATTTATTTCAAACTCATGGGTACAGTCTTCTAATATATTTACAAAGTTATTTTCTTCTAGGTCTAGTTTTTCTAGTCCTATCTCATTTATTAACTCTTCTTCTTCCGATTCTGAAGTTTCTATTTGAGTTTCGTCAACACCTGCACTTACTGTTGAATATATACTTTCGTTGTCTGACATATATTCATCTACATTTATTAGATTTTTTTGAAAATCTTCTATTAATTGTGAATTTCTTGTTTTACTATTGATTCTTTTTGGGCAAGTGTTGGCTAAATGTTCTACACTCCCACAAGTAAAACATTCTAGTTTGTTTTTTTAGTTTATATCTGTTCTATATTCTCCAACATGCCTATTTCTATTTAAATAGGGTTTTCTAGCTGACGACTTTCTAAGATAATGATTTTTTCTATTGTACTCTTTATTGTACTGGGGTTTATATCTTTTATATTTCTTCTTTTTGTATTCATTTTTGTCATAACTCTGTGTTGTATATACTGTTGATTTACAAAAACTCATATTGTTCTGTTTTAGCTGTTTTTGTATTTGTAAGTTTGTACATTATTCTTGTAATATTTCCATAATATGTTATTCTTTGTGCCCTATAGACCATTTTGTATTTGAATTTTGTATTACACCTTCTCTTTTATACCATCGTTCTTCTATTTCTCTTCCTAAGACTCCTGGTAAGATATTGAATAATTTTTTACCTAATTCTTTATCAAATGCATTTCCACTATTAGTACAATAATAAAAATAATCAATTCAAAACTTTTTTATATGGAACCAACTACTTATACTTACTTGTTCTAATTTTATTAAAGCATTCTTTTGTAGTACTACTAATCCACTATTTGGATTTTCTCCTGTGATCAGACTATGTATTTTATTTGTAAAATTATAAGGGTTTGCACCCATCGCTATTAAATTTTGGAAATCTTGAGGAAATTCTAATTTATAGGCTTCCCATAAACCCTTTGTCGATTCTCCTAGAAAAGTTTCCATATATTTATACATTGTTTCTGCATCTGTATCATTATAGGTTTTTATAAAGTCTGATACTACTATTCCTTTCCATAGGTCTTACTGAGTTCCACATTTGTGGATCATGGGCTGCTATATTTAATATTTTACCTTTACTTCCTCCTTCTTGTAATCTTATAGGTTCTTCTATTGGCTTCCTTTTTCCTGATGGTCTTACATTTTCTATTTCTGTTTCCTGGTCTATTCTGTATACTCTTCCTCTAGGTATATTTCCCGTACTAGTATCTACTGTACTTTGATATGTTGTTCTCTGAAATGGGATTGGGCTAGAACTAACTGATTCCATTAATTCTTTTAAGCGTATTACTGAATCTGTTTCTGTTTCATAGCTATCTTGTATTTCTTCGAAAATTTGATCAAATTTATGAGATTTTTCTTGTAACCTATTTTCTTTTCTATATCCTAAATTATCTGTTCTTAATTCGCATTTTCTAAAATGTTCTTCTACATCTCTTAAAGTTAATTTTCATAGTGTACTCCTTTACATTGGGAAGTTGTATTTTTGTATTCTCTAACTAATTTTCTTGCTTCTTCTAATGCTATATCTACTTCAAATTGTTCGTGTATTATTTCAACATTCATACATTCAGTTTCTTCAACTTTATTATCATCTTCATCATCCGTATCTTTATGAGTAGAATAATTATAATCAGTAAACCTAATTGACGTTTCTCCTTTAGAATTTGTATACATCAAGTGAGATTCTGGTTTAAATATTTTTGGTTTTGAAAAATCTTCTAAGTTCCATTCTAATCCCGCGTATTCTTCTGGGTCTATCTTAATAGGTTTTTAATAATTTTATACCTTGATTTCCCATTACTTCAACTACATCGTCTACTTTAATTTTAAATTTTGTATTGCTATTTGTTGCCATTTTCCCTATAAAACCTACACATATTAATAGATTATTTCCATTATTCATTTCTTCATACCCTTTAGTCTGTATTCCTATTTTTATATTTTTTCCAAATTCTGCTTGATTTATCATAAAATCTGGGCTAATATAAAATATTCCTCCATTACTTGTCATATCTACTTCTGTTAAACCTATTATAGATTTCTTCTGATCTGACCATCTGTCATCATATACTACTATTAATACTTTAGTTCCTAAATTCTTTCTTGTTAATCCTTTTAATCCAATTACTATTAATCTTATATGCATTAAGTTTAATGTTTCTACTTTACTTCCTATAGCTGACAATTGTTCTTCTCTATAATGTCTATATAGTTGAGAATTGGTGGAGAAATATCCTGTATTATATAGTATATTTGGATCTAATAATCTTAATCTATTTTGCTGAAAAATTTGTATATCCTTATCTATATCTATTATTTCATCTAATTTTTTATCCTCCTCTTGTCTTTTTCTAGTTAGAATTCTGGCTAACATATTGTTTCCTATTCTATTTTCTGAAAAACTTATCCTTGATCTTTCTTGGTTTGTTCTTCTTGATCCACTTGGAAAAAGGTCCATTTTGTGGCTTTCTTACTTTTATTTTTTCCTTGTGTGGTGTTATTTCAACTCTTTTTAATTGTTCTATTAAATCGTCTATCTTTGGGATCTCAGTCTTAATTTCTTTTTCCTTAATAATTTTATCTAGCTTTTTATTAACCTCTAATAATAATATTATTAATGTATTATTCTGTTTTATTATTATTTGATCAGCTTTACTTTGAGGAATATAGTTACTTAGTTCTTCTGGATTGACTTGAATTTTTGCTGTTAATTTTAATACTTCTTCATATATTGGATCTAATTCTACTTGTATATCACTCATGAAAGAGCGATTTCCTTTATTATGTCTATCTTTTCTTTAAGTGCGCTTATTTCACCCTTTAACACTTCTACTTGTTCAGTTATTTTTTCTACTAATCTGGTTGTTTGTATTTCTAATTCTTTAGGTCTGTAATAGTCTTGATTAACTTTTCAATTTCATTTTTAGTAGGTATTTTTTCTATATTAAATTTGTTATTTAAGAGTTGTATTTTCCTGTCTATTTCTAGTTCTTGTGCTTTTATAAAGTCTAAATTTTATTCTAATTTTTCTAAAGTCTTTCTTTGTTTGATGTGTCTAGCCTCTACTAATTCTAATGTTCTTATTATGCTTTTATTATTGTCTTAGGCTTTTTCTCCGAAGTTTATTATTAAATCTATTGAAGTATTATATTGTTTATCTTCAGTATGTAATATATGCTCTCCACTACTAAAATTACACTTTATCACTGTGTTGTCTTTTAATATTATATATTTCTTTTCCGGATGGATTTTCAAGTCTAAATATTCTAGATTTCTTAAATTAGCTATTTTGTTTTATCCTAAGGGTATCCAGATTTTTTTACTCTTATAGAACTTTATTCTTTGATTATATGAATATATTTCACCTTCCGTATATTGTATTTTCCACTCTAGAGCTGATATAGTTTCTGGATTAATAATGCACTTTACTATACAACTTGATTCTCTATTTATTTTTAATTCTAATTCTTCTGTTTGTTTAGCTAATTCTAAAATTGATATTAATAGAGTATTAGTCTTTTTTAATACTTTCTTTAATTCTTGCTTTCTCCTTATATCTCTTCCTAAAAGCCAATAGTTAAACGCGATTTCTTTAGTTAACGGATGTTGTTCTAACATATGTATTACCCTAATGGAATATATTTTATTTTATTCATAGTTATCTAAGATAGATCCTTTCTTGTTCTATTTCAAATTAATTCTTTGTAGTTCAAAAAGAAGAAAGTTATTAAAATCACTTAGTTCTGGTGTACTAAAATTACGTTGGTATAGTTCTAATGTCTTTTTATATTCAATATGATTTTTTATATTTTCTATAGTAATATAGATTATATGATGATAACAGCTTATATATTTAGCAAAATAATGTTGTTTCATAAAACCGCGGTCCGAAAATATTCTTGCTCTGATACCAATATAAAACTAATATAAAAACATTAAAAACTTATTGTCTTAAATAGTAATATCTAGATATAAAAACTAATTTATTGTCTTAAATAGTAATATCTAGATGTAAAAACTAACTTATTGTCTTAAATAGTAACATCTAGAAAGACTAGATAAATGGATTTCTAGTATACTGATTATAAGATATAACTGCTTATTAAATAAATCTACGCAAATTCTATGATTTTCTGCTATATAAATAAAGTGTATAGCGTAGTCTACTATCGATTAAAATCTTGTGTTTACATCTAAAATAAACTCTCCTAGACTTAAAGTATAAATAAATCTACGCAAATTCTATGATTTTCTGTTATATAAATAAAGTGTATAGCGTAATCTACTATCGAATAAAATCCTGTGTCTACGTCTAAAATAAACTCTCCTAGACTTAAAGTGAGGCTTCTACTAAAGCTTTCTAGATATGTATATTTATTACGATTATCAAACATTAACGGTGTAGTAGATTTGTTTAATATTTTATGTTGTAAAAATCCTACTCGGTACTCTCCCTCTCTTTTCTGTAAACTTATAACGTTACAGTGTAATCATAATTATGTACTAAGACTACCCCTTTTATACTTTTTTTTACTCTGTTCATCTCTTCTCTCCTATTTCTTATAGATTTAAATCCATTCTTAACTCTTTTTTCTTTATCCTCACCCCGGCCATGGTTAAGTACACATACCACTTTATTTATCTTAACCAGTTATTTCCTAGGAATTTACAGGTTAATCCATCAAAATTGTTAAGAAATTAGAAAGATAACCATGTACTAAGAGTAATTAGTTAATTATTTACAGAATGATAAAACTATACATAATAAATATCATAAGCATAAAAGGAAATCATAAAAAGACATAGGGGTAATATCGTAGAGTATAACTTAGATAAACATAAGTAACTTAGATGTTTACAAGAGATGGGATTTCCCTTTCGGGAAACCCGAAAAGGTTTTTGCTGAACTTCTGGATTAAAAACGATCAAACACCTAAGCATACAAACTTTATTTATTTTACCAGCTTAGAGGAATAACTACTAGGATATTCATAAAAGGAAATATTTTACGAAGTGGTTTTGGGGTTTTTGAAAAGTTGGTTGAGTAGGCTTTTCAGAGTGTTTTTTCTGCTTTTGCTCGATGATCTTTCCTTCGACTTGGTCTTGCTTTTATAGCTGATTTTTAGAGCGGATCTGAAATATGGAATTCAAAAGTTTTTAGAAATCTTTGTCTTCTAGCCTTGTAGGGTACTTCATTGGGCCCATCTTCACTTGGCTTGTGCAGAGATTCCGTTTTAGTCGTCCATGTTTTTCTCATTCATTTGTCTTTCTGTCACATCTGTCACATCTGGTCCTTACTTGATGTCTCCTCCATAATTGTTCTGTCTTTCCTTGATTTATTATTTCCGAAGTATAACCATTTTTATGTGTCTAAATTATGAAGTGCTATTGAATCAAAACTCATTCCTGAATCGTAGTCTTCATATGGATCTTGAGCATCTTGATAATTCAGGTTGCCTTCATTATCATCACTTCCTGAGCTTTGAGACCTTTCTGGACTGGACCTTGGCTTCTCTGGACTATGATTTTTTATCAAATATTTGTCTTGTTTTTCTTTTTGCTGGAAGAAATTCTCTAATATCTGTTTAATTACATCTTCTATTTTCTCATTTGTTTTCTTTTTAGCAATTATACTCTTTTTCTTTAATATGTCTCCATGTGTTAACGTTCTGGGTAGTCTTCTCCTTGATGAGCCTTCTTCTTCACTTTTTGGCAAAGTGACAGCCATAAACAGGTTTGATTTGTCTTTACCGGTCACCGTTTGAACCGGACAAGCTGTATCATCATCCGATACAGTGGAATTTTCTGCATTCATTGGGGAATGCTCACCCTTCTCATCCATTTTTTCTAGAGATGGAGAACTCGTATCTTGTTGCAAAACAACTTGAGTCTGAGATTGCGCTATTTCAAATGTAAACGCATGCACCTTTTGTTATAAAACTTTTACCTGCTCCATAAGTCTGATTTTTTCCTTCTCTAAGCTTTCATTCTTCTGGTTCAATCTTCTGAAAGCTTCGGTCATGGATGAGCAGTGGTCACAAAATATTCTTATTTCTATGTCTTTTTGGATTTCGTATTGGATCTTTTCTGGGTTTTGTTTGAGTGCTGGAGAAATATACTAATTTGGTCCTAGTATTCCCCTTGCATAATCTAGTGCTTCAGTAAAATCATTAAAACCCCTACAAAGTGGTTTCTGTATGTCTTTAATAGAGTCTAATACTTCTATTCATGTTTGAAAAATACCATTTGTCTTACCATGTACAACTACGTAATATTTAAACTTCTTTTCTTGATTTTTGTCTGTAAAATATTGCCCCAAGGTATTAAGAGCTGCTATAACATATTTAGTGTCTTTTTAATTATATGCTATCCATAAGTTATCAATTAAACATCTATGGGGTCTATCTATAACACATTCTGGTAAAACCCTAAAGGATATATTCGATAGTGGAAAAAATATTAAATTATGCCTTCCAAAATTTATTCTTTCTATATTGTTTTGTTCCGTAATGGTTTGCAGCTTAAAATGATGGATACCTAATACTGTTTGCAATTGTTTGTCTGAGGGTGAGGCTTGAACGCATTTTCCCTTGTCTTCAGTCTTGGGAACTGTTGGTCTCATTCTGTACATGTAAAATATTCTTATTAATTGACAATAATTTTTAGCCTACTTAAAGTGTATGCTAAATTATTATCTTTTCCTTTAATATGTTCAAAAACTAAATTATATATTGATATTGTATCAATAAAATTTAACCATCTCCTTCTACTACTATTTTTTGAATTTATCTTTTGGTGGAATTTGACAATAGCTTCACAATTAGTTCTGATTGTTACTTCTTATTTATTTGATATGTATAGTTTAAAACTATTTAATCCGTATATTACAGCTAGAATTTCTGCGTCTATGCTACTCATATTTCCTTTCTCTTTATATTTTCTACTTTGGTATGCACATATTATTTCTGTATTTTTATCATTATATTTATTTGGTTTGCTTTTAAAACTGCTCTCCATCCTTCAAAACTTCCATCTGTTTCTATAATTAAATAGTCAGTTTCTAATGGCATAGTTAGATCAGGAATATTTTTTATTTTTTCTATTATTTTTTGTACTAATTTAATATCTTCTGTATTAAAATATTTTTGTCCCGTAGATCCTGTCTTAGCATATAATGGTCCTGCTATTTTTCCTAAGTGTTTTCTAAAATTTCTTGCATAATTTACTATTCCTAGAACTTTTGTAGTTCTTTAATATTGTCTAGTTTATCTGGCATTTCTAAAACTTTTTTAGCTATATGTGGTTGTAGCTTAATCTTCCCATCCCCTAGAACTACTCCCAAAAAGTTTATATATAATTTTTACATAGTTCCATTTTCTTTTAACTAATAATTATTCCATTATCTACAAATAATCTAAATACTGTTTGTAGATGTCCGAAGTGTTCGTTAATATCTTTACTGAATACTAATATATCATCTACATATACTAACACAAACCTTTTATATTCTCCAAATATATTATCCATTTTTCTCTGAAAAATTGGTGGAGCCGTTTTTAATCCGAACGGCATGACTAACCATTCAAAATGCCCTTCTGGACAAGTAAATGATGTCCACTCGATACTTTCTTCATGCATTTTTACTTGCCAATATCCTGATTTACAATCAAAATTACAAAATATCTTTTTTCCTTGTATCCTATTTATTAATTCCGTTTTATCAGGTAACTTATATCCATTTGTTTTGGTGTTATCATCAAGTCTTTTATAGTTTATTACCATTCTCGCTTTTCTTCTTATTATTTCACTGTGATTTCTAACCATAAAAGCTGCTGACCTATGTTTAGAAGTAGATCTCCTTATTATACCTAAGTACATAAGTTCTTTAATTTGAGTTTTAATTTCTTTAAGGTCTTCATTTGTAGCTTCTATTGAAGCCGTTTTAATTATATATTCTGGGTTTATTATGTCTAATTAACACATTACTTTATTGTTTCCTCAATACTTTAATGATTTTTCTCCTGTTATTTCTATCTCATCTAAAAATTTTATTATATTTTCTAGATCTTTTTCATTCTGTATTATTCTTATTCTTTGTAATACTGTTTTGAAATTGTGGTTCCGATGTCTATTAATGTATAATTCTTTTCTATTATATCTCTATCTTCATTTTCTTCTCATATTAGATTTTTTGTTTCTTCTTTAGCCCGACAGCAGGCTTTATTATCATTACATTTTTTACGACATTCTTTCTCGTTTTCTTTCAGGTCTATCTGATTTTCATTTAATCTTGTCCTTATCCTAGTTGCGGCCTCTGTGTTTGTACTGGTGTTGTGTAATATTTTTAAAGAATATTACCCCATCTCTACTAAGCAAACAACTACCATTATTGTGTAATATAAAACTCAAACATAATACAAAATCTACATTTATGTTTAAATCTCTTATCCAAATTTTATCTACCTTATAACTAAGTTTGTAAAAATCTAAACATGTATTTACAAAACTAATCTGTGATTTATCTATATAATGTTTATAGATATTATGGGTTCCATCCATTTGCATGGCTGCTACTGGCTTGTCTAATGTATTTATTAAATTAGGTGGAACTATCCTCTTATTTATTATACATCTTGTGCATCCCGAGTCAATTAGAGCTAATGTTTATATTTCGTAGTCTTCTATTTTAATTCTTGCTAAACTTTTTATCGTAGTTAATTTTTTATCTTCATTACATATTAGTGCATCATAATTTTCTATACTCATTAGTTCTTTATCTATATCTTGTAATTTTTCTTTTCCTTTTTCCATTTTTTGTATTCTTTTTTCTAATTCATTTATTCTATTTTCTAATATAATTATTCTTAAATTTATAAAAGAATTATTTGTTTCTTGATAAATTTCTTCTTTATTATTTTTATTTCAAAATCTTTTTCTATACATGAAATACATCCTTTTAAATAGCATAATTTACATTTAGCTCTTTTATTTCTACTAGGATACCATTTATATTTAAAACATTGGTTGCTATCTAATCCTTTATTTATTTCAAACTCATGGGTACAGTCTTCTAATATATTTACAAAGTTAGTTTCTTCTAGGTCTAGTTTTCCTAGTCCTATCTCATTTATTAACTCTTCTTCTTCCGATTCTGAAGTTTCTATTTGAGTTTCGTCTACACCTACACTTACTATGGAATATATACTTTCCTTGTCTGACATATATTCATCTACATTTATTAGAGTTTCTTGAAAATCTTCTATTAACAGTGAATTTCTTGTTTTACTATTGATTCTTTTTGGTCAAGTGTTGGCTAAATGTTCTACACTCCCACAAGTAAAACATTCTAGTTTGTTTTTATAATTTCTATTTGTTCTATATTTTCTAACATGCCTATTTCTATTTAAATAGAGTTTTCTAGCTGATGACTTTCTAAGATAATAATTTTTTTCTATTGTATTCTTTATTGTATATATCTTTTATATTTCTTCTTTTTGTATTCATTTTTGTCATAACTCTGTGTTTATATACCGTTGATTTACAAAAACTCATACTGTTCTGTTTTACCTGTTTTTGTATTTGTAAGTTTGTAAATTTTTCTTGTAATATTTCCATAATATGTTGTACTTTGTGCCCTATAGACCATTTTGTATTTGGATTTTGTATTACACCTTCTCTTTTATACCATCGTTCTTCTATTTCTCTTCCTAAGACTCCTGGTAATTTATTGAATAATTTTTTCCTTAATTCATGATCAAAAGCATTTCCACTAATTGTACAATAATAAAAATAATCATTTAAAAACTTTTTATATGGAACCAACTACTTATACTTAATTGTTCTAATTTTATTAAAGCATTCTTTTGTAGTACTAATAATCCACTATTTGGATTTTCTCCTGTGATCGGACTATGTATTTTATTTGTAAAATTACAAGGATTTGCACCCATCACTATTAAATTTTGGAAATCTTGAGGAAATTCTGATTTATAGGTTTCCCATAAACCCTTTGTCGATTCTCCTAGAAAAGTTTCCATATATTTATACATTGTTTCTGCATCTGTATCATTATAGATTTTTATAAAGTCTGATGCTACTATTCCATTCCATAGGTCTATTACTGAGTTCCACATTTGTGGATCATGGGTTGCTATATTTAATATTTTACCTTTACTTCCTCCTTCTTGTAATCTTATAGGTTCTTCTATTGGCATCCTTTTTCCTGATGGTCTTACTTTTTCTATTTCTGTTTCCTGGTCTATTCTGTATACTCTTCTTCTAGGTACATTTCCCGTACTAGTATCTACTGTACTTTGATATGTTGTTCTCTGAAATGGGCTTGGGCTAGAACTAACTGATTCCATTAATTCTTTCAAGCTTATTACTGAATCTATTTCTGCTTCAAAGCTATCTTGTATTTCTTCGAAATTTGATCAAATTTATCCGATTTTTCTTGTAACCTATTTTCTTTTCTATATCCTAAATTATTTGTTCTTAATTCGCATTTCCTAAAATGTTCTTCTACAACTCTTAAAGTTAATTTTCCTAGTTTACATCTTTTACATTGGAAAGTCTTATTTATGTTTTCTCTAACTAATTTTCTTACTTCATCTAATGTTATATCTACTTCAATTTCTTCGTGTATTATTTCAATATTCATACATTCAGTTTCTTCAACTTTATTATCATCTTCATCATCCGTATCTTTATGAGTAGAATAATTATAATCAGTAAACCTAATTGACGTTTCTCCTTTAGAAATTGTATACATCAAGTGAGATTCTGGTATAAATATTTTTTGTTCTGAAAAATCTTCTAAGTTCCATTCTAATCCCGCGTATTCTTTTGGTCTATCTTAATAGTTTTTAATAATTTTATACCTTTATTTCCCATTACTTCAACTACATCATCTACTTTAATTTTAACTTTTGTATTGCTATTTGTTGCAATTTTTCCTATAAAACCTACACATATTGATAGATTATTTCCATTATTCATTTCTTCATACCCTTTAATCTGTATTCCTATTTCTATATGTTTTCCAAATTCTGCTAGATTTATCATAAAATCTGGGCTAATATAAAATATTCCTCCATTACTTGTCAAATCTACTTCTGTTAAACCCATTATAGATTTCTTCTAATCTGACCATCTGTCATCATATACTACTATTAATACTTTAGTTCCTAAATTCTTTCTTGTTAATCCTTTCAATCCAATTACTATTAATCTCGTATGCATTAAATTGAATATAAAAAAATCATATTGATTATATGTTTTAAATAGTAATATCTAGATATAAAAACTAACTTATTGTCTTAAATAGTAATATCTAGATATAAAAACTAACTTATTGTCTTAAATTGTAATTTCTAGAAAGACTAGATAAATGGATTTCTAGTATACTGATTATAAGATTTAACTACTTATTAATAAATCTACGCAAATTCTATGATTTTCTGTTATATAAATAAAGTGTATAGCGTAGTCTACTATTGAATAAAATCATGTATCTACGTCTAAAATAAACTCTCCTAGACTTAAAGTGAGGCTTCTAGCAAAGCTTTGTGTATATGTATAATTATTACGATTACCAGACATTAACGGTGTAGTAGAATTGTTTTAAACTTTATGTTGAAAAAATTCTACTCGGTACTCTCCCTCTCTTTTCTGTAAACTTATAACTTTACAGCGTAATCATAATTATGTACAATTACCCCTTTTATACTTTTTTTTACTCTGTTCATCTCTTCTCTCCAATTTTTTATAGATTTAAATTCATTCTTAATTCTTTTTTCTTTAACCTCACCCCGGCCATGGTTAAGTACACATACCACTTGATTTATCTTAACCAGTTATTTACTAGGAATTTACAGGTTAATCCATCAAAATTGTTAAAAAATTGGAAAGAAAACCATGTACTAAGAGTAATTTTTTAATTATTTACAGAATGACCAAACTATACATAATAAATATCATAAGCATAAAAGGAAATCAAGGAAAAGACAAAGAACAATAATGGAGGAGACAACAAGTAAGGACCAGATGTGACATAAAGACAATTGAATGAGAAAAACGTGGACGACTAAAACGAAATATCTGCACAAGCCATGTGAAGATGGGGCCCAATAAAGTACCCTACAAGGCTAGAAGACAAAGATTTCTAAAAACAATTGAAGTCCATATTTCAGATCCGTTCTAAAAATCAGCTATAAAAGAAAGACCAAGTCGAAGGAAAGATTATTGAGCAAAAGCAGAAAAAACACTCTGAAAAGCCTACTCAACCAACTTTTCAAAAACCCCAAAACCACTTTGTAAAATATTTCCCTTTATGAATATCCTAGTAGTTATTCCTCTAAGCTTGTAAAATAAATAAAGTTTGTATGCTTAGGTGTTTGATCGTTTTTAATCCAGAAGTTCAGCAAAACCCTTTTCGGTTTCCCGAAAGGGAAATCCCATCTCTTGTAAACATGTAAGTTACTTATGTTTATCTAAGTTATGTTCTAAGATATTACCCCTATATCTTTTTATGATTTCCTTTTATGCTTATGATAACAATTATGTATAGTTTTTTTATTCTGTAAATAATTAAAAAATTACTCTTAGTACATGGTTATCTTTCCAATTTCTTAACAATTTTGATGGATTAACCTGTAAATTCCTAGGAAATAACTAGTTAAGATAAATCAAGTGGTATGTGTACTTATCTATGGCCGGGGTGAGGTTAAAGAAAAAAGAGTTAAGAATGGATTTAAATCTATAAAAAATTGGAGAGAAGAGATGAACAGAGTAAAAAAAAAGTATAAAAGGGGTAATCTTAGTACATAATTATGATTACACTGTAACGTAATAAGTTTAGAGAAAAGAGAGGATGAGTACCGAGTAGGATTTTTACAACATAAAGTTTAAAATAATTCTACTACACTGTTAATATCTGGTAATCGTAATAATTATACATATCCAGAAAGCTTTGCTAGAAGCCTCACTTTAAGTCTAGGAGAATTTATTTTAGACGTAGACACAGGACTTTATTCGATAGTAGACTACGCAATACACTTTACTTATATAACAGAAAATCATAGAATTTGCGTAAATTTATTTAATAAGCAGTTATATCTTATAATCAGTATACTAGAAATCCATTTATCTAGTCTTTCTAGATATTACTATTTAAGACAATAAGTTAGTTTTTATATCTAGATATTACTATTTAAGACAATAAGTTAGTTTTTTATATCTAGATATTACTATTTAAGACAATAAGTTTTTAATGTTTTTATATTAGTTTTATATTGGTATCAGAGTAAGAAGCTTTTCGGACCGCAGTTTTATGAAACATCATTGTTGCTAAATATATATGCTATTATCATCATATAATCTATATTACTATAGAAAATATAAAAAATCATATTGAATATAAAAAGACATTAGAACTATACCAATTTAATTTTAGTACACCAGAACTAAGTGACTTTAATAACTTTCTTCTTTTTGAACTACAAAGAATTAATTTTGAAATAGAACAAAGAAGGATATATCTTAGATTAAATAAGAATAAAATAAAATATATTCCATTAGGGTAATACATATGTTAAAACAACATCCGTTAACTAAAGAAATCGCATTTAGCTATTGGTTTATAGGAAGAGATATAAGGAGATAGCAAGAATTAAAGAAAGTATTAAAAAATACTAATACTCTATTAATATCAATTTTAGAATCAGCTAAACAAACAGAAGAATTAGAATTAAAAATAAATAGAGAACCAAGTTGTATAGTAAAGCGTATTATTAATCCAGAAGCTATATCAGCTCTAGAGTGGGAAATACAATATACGGAAGGTGAAATATATTCATATAATCAAAGAATAAGGTTCTATAAGAGTAACAAAATCTCGATACCCTTAGGATAAAACAAAATAGCTAATTTAAGAAATCTAGAATATTTAGACTTGAAAATCTATCCAGAAAAGAAATATAGAATATTAAAAGACAACACATTGATAAAGTATAATTTTAGTAGTGGAGAGCATATATTACATACTGAAGATAAAAATATAATACTTTAATTGATTTAACAATAATCTTCGGAGAAAAAGCCCAAGACAATATAAAAACATAATAAGAACATTGGAATTAGAGAGGCTGGACACATCAAACAATGAAAGACTTTAGAAAAATTAGAACAAAATTTAGACTTTATAAAAGCACCAGAACTAGAAATAGACAGGAAAATACAACTCTTAAATAACAAATTTAATATAGAAAAAATACCTACTAAAAACGAAATAGAAAAGTTAATCAAGACTATTACAGAAAACCCTAAAGAATTAGAAATACAAACAACCAAAATAGTAGAAAAAATAACTGAACAAGTAGAAGTGTTAAAAGGTGAGATAAGCGCACTTAAAGAAAAGATAGACACAATAAAGGAAATCGCTCTTTCATGAGTGATATACAAGTAGAATTAGATCCAGTATATGAAGAAGTATTAAAATTAACAGCAAAAATTCAACTCAATCCAGAAGGACTAAGTAACTATATTCCTCAAAGTAAAGCTGATCAAATAATAATATAACAGAATAATACATTAATAATATTATTATTAGAGGTTAATAAAAAGCTAGATAAAATTATTAAGGAAAAAGAAATTAAGACTGAGATCCAAAGGTAGACGATTTAATAGAACAATTAAAAAGAGTTGAAATAACACCACACAAGGAAAAATTAAAGTAAGAAAGCCACAAAAATGGACCTTTTTCCAAGTGGGTCAAGAAGAACAAACCAAGAAAGATCAAGGATAAGTTTTTCAGAAAATAGAATAGGAAACAATATGTTAGCCAGAATTCTAACTAGAAAAAGACAAGAGGAGGATAAAAAATTAGATGAAATAATAGATATAGATAAGGATATACAAATTTTTCAGCAAAATCAATTAAGATTAATAGATCCAAAAATACTATATAATACAGGATATTTCTCCACCAATTCTCAACTATATAGACATTATAGAGAAGAACAATTGTCAGCTATAGGAAGTAAAGTAAAAACATTAAACTTAATGCATACGAGATTAATAGTAATTGGATTGAAAGGATTAACAAGAAAGAATTTAGGAACTAAAGTATTAATAGTAGTATATGATGACAGATGGTCAGATTAGAAGAAATCTATAATGGGTTTAACAGAAGTAGATTTGACAAGTAATGGAGGAATATTTTATATTAGCCCAGATTTTATGATAAATCTAGCAGAATTTGGAAAACATATAGAAATAGGAATACAGATTAAAGGGTATGAAGAAATGAATAATGGAAATAATCTATCAATATGTGTAGGTTTTATAGGAAAAATTGCAACAAATAGCAATACAAAAGTTAAAATTAAAGTAGATGATGTAGTTGAAGTAATGGGAAATAAAGGTATAAAATTATTAAAAACTATTAAGATAGACCAAAAGAATACGCGGGATTAGAATGGAACTTAGAAGATTTTTCAAAACCAAAAATATTTAAACCAGAATCTCACTTGATGTATACAAATTCTAAAGGAGAAACGTCAATTAGGTTTACTGATTATAATTGTTCTACTCATATAGATATGGATGATAAAGATGATAATAAAGTTGAAGAAACTGAATGCATGAATGTTGAAATAATACACGAAGAATTTGAAGTAGATATAGCATTAGAAGAAGCAAGAAAATTAGTTAGAGAAAACAAAAATAAGACTTTCCAATGTAAAGGATGTAAACTAGGAAAATTAACTTTAAGAGATGTAAAAGAACATTTTAGAAAATGCGAGTTAAGAACAGATAATTTAGGATATAGAAAAGAAAATAGGTTACAAGAAAAATAGGATAAATTTGATCAAATTTTCGAAGAAATACAAGATAGCTATGATACAGAAACAGATTCAGTAATAAGCATAAAAGAATTAATGGAATCAGTTTGCTCTAGCCCAAGCCCATTTCAGAGCCCAAGCCCATTTAAGAGAACAAAATATCAAATACAGTAGATACTAGTACAGGAAATGTACCTAGAAGAAGAGTGTACAGAATAGACCAGGAAACAGAAATAGAAAATGTAAGACCATCAGGAAAAATGATGCCAATAGAAGAACCTATAAGATTACAAGAAGGAGGAAGTAAGGTAAAATATTAAATATAGCAGCCCATGATCCACAAATGTGAAACTCAGTAATAGACCCATGGAAAGGAATAGTAGTATCAGACTTTATAAAAACCTATAATGATACAGATGCAGAAATAATGTATAAATATATGGAAACTTTTCTAGGAGAATCGACAAAGGGTTTATGGGAAGCCTATAAATCAGAATTTCCTCAAGATTTCCAAAATTTAATAGCAATGGGTGCAAACCCTTATAATTTTACAAATAAAATACATAGTCTGATCAGAGGAGAAGATCCAAATAGTTGATTAGTAGTACTACAAAAGATTGCATTATTAAAATTAGAACAATTAAGTATAAGTAGTTGGTTCCATATAAAAAAGTATTAAATAATTATTTTTATTATTGTACTATTAGTGGAAATGCTTTTGATCAAGAATTAGGTAAACAATTATAAAATAAATTACCAGGAGTCTTAGGAAGAGAAATAGAAGAACAATGGTATAAAACAGAAGGTGTAATACAAAATCCAAATACAAAATGGTCTCTAGGGCACAAAGTACAACATATTATGGAAATATTACAAGAAAAATGTACAAACTTACAAATACAAAAACAGCTAAAACAGAACAATATGAGTTTTTGTAAATCAGCAGTATATACAATACAGAGTTATGACAAAAATGAATACAAAAAGAAGAAATATAAAAGATATAAACCCCAGTACAATAAAGAATACAATAGAAAAAATTAATATCTTAGAAAGTCAACAGCTAGAAAACCCTATTTAAATAGAAATAGGCATGTTAGAAAATATAGAACAGATAAAAACTATAAAAACAAACTAGAATGTTTTACTTGTGGGAGTGTAGAACATTTAGCCAACACTTGCCCAAAAAGAATCAATAGTAAAACAAGAAATTCACAGTTAATAGAAGATTTTCAAAAAACTCTAATAAATGTAGATGAATATATGTCAGACAACGGAAGTATATATTCTATTGTAAGTGTAGGTGTAGACGAAACTCAAATAGAAACTTCAAAATCGGAAGAAGAAGAGTTAATAAATGAGATAGGACTAGAAAAACTAGGCCTAGAAGAAAATAACTTTGTAAATATATTAGAAGACTGTACCCATGAGTTTGAAATAAATAAAGGATTAGATAGCAACCAATGTTTTAAATGTAAATGGTATCCTAGTAGAAATAAAAGAGCTAAATGTAAATTATGCTATTTAGAAGGATGTATTTCATGTATAGAAAAAGATTTTGAAATAAAAATAAATAAAGAAGAAATTTATCAAGAAACAGATAATTCTTTTATAAATTTAAGAATAATTACATTAGAAAATAGAATAAATTAATTAGAAAAAAGAATACCGAAAATGGAAAAAGGAAAAGAAAAATTACAAGATATAGATAAAGAATTAATGAGTATAGAAAATTATGATGCACTAATATGTAATGTAGATAAAAAATTAACTACGATAAAATTTTTAGCAAGAATTAAAATAGAAGACTACAAAATAGAAACATTAGCTCTAGTAGACTCGGGATGCACAAGATGTATAATAAATAAGAGGATAGTTCTACCTAATTTAATAAAAACATTAGACAAGCCAGTAGTAGCCATGCAAATGGATGGAACCCATAATATCTATAAACATTATATAGATAAATCACAGATTAGTTTTGTAAATACATGTTTAGATTTTTACAAACCTAGTTATAAGGTAGATAAAATTTGGGTAAGAGATTTAAACATAAATGTAGATTTTGTATTAGGTTTGAGTTTTATATTACACAATAATGGCAGTTGTTTGCTTAGTAGAGATGTGGTAATATTCTATAAAAATATTACACAAACACCAGTACAAACAATAGAGGCCGCAACTAGGATAAGGACAAGATTAAATAAAAATCAGATAGACCTGAAAGAAAACGAGAAAGAATGTTGTAAAAAATATAAAGATAATAAGACCTGTTGTTGGGCTAAAGAAGAAACAAAAATCTAATATTAGAAGAAAATGAAGATAGAGATATAATAGAAAAGGATTATACATTAATAGACATCGAAACAGAATTATACAATTTCAATACAGGATTTAAAAGAATAGGAATAATAAAGAATGAAAAAGATCTAGAAAATATAATAAAATTTTTAGATGAGATAGAAATAATAGGAGAAAAACCTTTAAAGCACTGGGAAAATAATAAAGTAATGTCTAAATTAGACATAATAAACCCAGAATATATAATTAAAACGGCTTCAATAGAAGCTACAAATGAAGACCTTAAAGACTTTAAAACTCAAATTAAAGAACTTATGGACTTAGGTGTAATAAGGAGATCTACTTCTAAGTATAGGTCAGCAACTTTTATGGTTAGAAATCAGAGTGAAATAATAAGAGGAAAAGTGAGAATGGTAATAAACAATAAAAGACGTAATGATAACACCAAAACAGATGGATATCATTTACCTGATAAAACGGAATTAATAAATAGGATACAAGGAAAAAATGATATTTAGTAAATTTGATTGTAAATCAGGATATTGGCAAGTAAAAATGCATGAAGAAAGTATCGAGTGGACAACATTTACTTGTCCAGAAGGGCATTTTGAATGGTTAGTCATGCCGTTCGGATTAAAAACAGCTCCACCAATTTTTCAGAGAAAAATTGATAATATATTTGGAGGATATAAAAGGTTTGTGTTAGTATATGTAGATGATACATTAGTATTCATTAAATATATTAAAGAACGCTTAGGACAACTACAAACAATATTTAGATTATTCGTAGTGAAATAATTATTAGTAAAAAGAAAATGGAATTATGTAAAAATTATATAAACTTTTTGGGAGTAGTTCTAGGGGATGGGAAGATTAAGCTACAACCCCATATAGCTAAAAATATTTTAGAAATGTCAGATAAACTAGACAATATTAAAGAACTACAAAAGTTTCTAGGAATAGTAAATTATGCAAGAAATTTTATAAAAGACTTAGGAAAAATAGCAGGACCATTATATGCTAAGACAGGATCTACGGGATAAAAATATTTTAATACAAAAGATATTAAATTAGTACAAAAAATTAAAGAAAAAAATAAATAATATTCCTGATCTAACTATGTCATTAGAAACTGACTATTTAATTATAAAAACTGATGGAAGTTTTGAAGGATGTGGAGCAGTTTTAAAAGCAAAACCAAATAAATATAGTGATAAGAATACAGAAAAAATATGTGCATACCAAAGTGGAAAATATAAAGAGAAAGGAAATATGAGTAGTATAGACGCAGAAATTCTAGCTGTAATATACGGATTAAATAGTTTTAAACTATACATATTGAATAAACAAGAAGTAACAATCAGAACTGATTGTGAAGCTATTATCAAATTCCACCAAAAGATAAATTTAAAAAATAGTAGTAGAAGGAGATAGTTAAATTTTATTTATACAATATCAATATATAATTTAGTTTTTGAACATATTAAAGGAAAAGATAATAATTTAGCAGACACTTTAAGTAGGCTAAAATTATTGTCAATTAATAAGAATATTTTACATATACAGAATGAGACCAACAGTTCCCAAGACTGAAGACAAGAGAAAAGGCATTCAAGCCTCACCCTCAGACAAATACTTGCAGAAAGTATTAGGTAACCTTCATTTTAAGCCAAACCATTACAGAACAAAACAATATAGAAAGAATAAATTTTGGAAAGCATAATTTAATATCTTTTCCACCATCGAATATTTCATTTAGAGTTTTTACCAGAATGTGTTATAGATAGACCCTAGAGATGTTTAATTGATAACTTATGGATATCATATAATAAGAAAGACACTAAATATGTTATAACATCTCTTAATGCCTTGGGGCAATATTTTACAGACAAAAATCAAGAAAAGAAGTTTAAATACTATGTAGTTGTACATGGTAAGACAAATGGTATTTTCCAAACATGGATAGAAGTATTAGACTCTATTAAAGACATACAGAAACCACTTTTTAAGGGTTTTAATGATTTTACTGAAGCACTAGATTATGCAAGAGGAATACCAGGACCAAAGTACTATATTGGGATTTTTACCTATACATCCCATATAACAAACCTTACTACCATTATTGTGCATTGTTTGTTTATTACCCTCATATCCCATGTTTTTTTTACACAATATGTACCAAACGGAATCTTTCCAGATGTTGCCTCCTAAAATAACGCCTTTATTAAGGCTAAATCTATGTTACCAATTATATACTTATTAATTATAAATGATTATCCCTTAATTATAGACAGTTAAATAGGTAATAATTGATACCCTATCAATTTCTCTCTTTCTCTCCCCCGTCTTTCTTTTTCTGTCTCTCTCTTTGTGTGACGCTTTATTATTCGGGTACTAACAATGCTTGATGACTAAGGTGTGCATTGATATTTTCTTCAATTTGGCCCAGGATTCGTTATATGTTTGCTGGAGTTCTCGTGAATCATTTTCAGTGTTTCTTTTTAGCTATTTTGATATTCATTCCTTTTCATGTGTTTTCTTCTTTTTATTTTTATTTTTCTTTGGCAAGTAATCCTACACTTTCCCATGCAATGTTTTGTTTTAATTTCCTGATATGTCTTCAACTAGCTGCAAGCGGCAACTACATATGCATGATTCTTTGTTTCTTAATTTCAACTATAGCAAGGGAGATAAGATCGAAAAGGCAGTTGATATGAAAAGGATGTCACTTACAAAAAAAGTAGTAGCTGTTGAACTTGTTTGTAGTGAGTTTTTAAAATGTAGTCAAATGTAGTCAATTGTAGTTAAATGTAGTTAAGGTTATTTGAAGTGTTTCCAGTGAATTTTTAAAATGTAGGTAAATGTAGTTAAGGTTATATGCAGTGTTTCCAGTGAGTTTTTATAATGTAGTCAAATGTAGTCAAATGTAGTTAAATATAGTTAAGGTTATATGAAGTGTTTCCAGTGAATTTTTTCCTTTCGTGATCATATTGAGTCTCAAGTTAATGTTGTTATGTATGTTCATGGAATATTGTTGTTGTGGATTCTTTAAGAGAAAATTTGAAAGAAGTGTAACAGAGGACGTATTATGGACCTGTAGTAGTTTGTAGATTCAGAAGGATACACTACTGGTGGGCATCCACCAATCACATTTCTTCTGAATTTTCTATTGGATATGAGGGAGTTAATGGCTATTAATTCCTTTTTGGTGGTTTAAACAGAATTCACAATAGCTAAGATGACAAGGTGAAGGAAGTGAAAAAAGAAATTTAGCAGGAATGGTTATGCCTGCACTACATGATGTCATTAAAGTAGAGAAGTCAACATTTTTAAGATTCTTCCCTTACATTAAAATTCCAACTGCCTCTGGAGAAATTTATTACAATAACAAATAAATACGAAAGGAGAAAATTCACTGGAAACACTTCATATAACCTTAACTACATTTAACTACATTTGACTACATTATAAAAACTCACTGGAAACACTGCATATAACCTTAACTACATTTACCTACATTTGACTACATTTTAAAAATTCACTGGAAACACTTCATATAACCTTAACTACATTTAACTACAATTGACTAATCAATAAAGAACCGACACAAAAGAAAGTAATAATAAAAAATAAGACTAAGATAATACGAGAATATACGTAATCAATTCAAAGTATGACATTTTGGAAGACTTTTATTTCACTTTGAGATATCATTAGCCCAATAAATTTGTTTTAATCTAATTGAAAATGACCTTATTAGATTAAATTTAGTAACCTTTTATTTTCAAAATCATAAACTTACTAATTATTAGTACAAATTGGGACGAACAATCTATTCACTTACCAAACTAGGACCAAAAGATGGCGATGGCTAATTTGCTACCGACACAAATAAATAAAATGGAAAACAATTACAAGGGCATGAAAAATAAGTAATTTATAAAATATAATCAATTAATATCAAACAAAAAAAATTGATGGGCTATACTGACAATCTTCCACCGAATCTCATTGTATTTTATTAACAAATAATATCCTTTAAATACTTATAAAAGAAATAATATAAAATAAGATAATGTTTAGCAACCTCCTAAGATTGGAAAAAGACAGCGCATTTTGTACTGCTATTTATAATTAATACGTATATAATTGGGGAAAGAAGATATGGAAATATTTTGTTCCACAAATCAAGCCCCTAATAAATCATTGATAATTAAATCTTAAAAGTAAATTTTGGTACATAAATTGAAACATGGTATACTTAAATGTAATAAATACTAACCTTAAACATGAGTAGTTATAAGGTTTGTTATATGGGATGTATATGTAAAAATCCCTACTATATTTCCCCAGCACTCAAACAAAACCCAGAAAAGATCCAATACAAAATCCAAAAAGACACAGAAAAAATAATATTTTGTGACCACTGCTCATCCATGACCGAAGCTTTCAGAAGATTGAACCAGAAGAATGAAAGCTTAGAGAAGGAAACAATCAGACTTATGGAGCAGGTAAAAGTTTTAGAACAAAAGGTGCATGCGTTAACATTTGAAATAGCGCAATCTCACTCAAGTGGTTTTGCAACAAGATACGAGTTCTCCATCTCAAGAAAAAATGGATGAGAAGGGTGTGCATTCCCCAATGAATGCAGAAAAATCCACTGTATCGGATGATGATAAAGCTAGTCCGATTCAAACGGTGACCGGTAAAGACAAATCAAATCCGTTTATGCCTATCACTTAGCCAAAAAGTGAAGAAGAAGGCTCATCAAGGCGAAGACTACTCAGAACGTTAACACATGGAGACATATTAAAGAAAAAGAGTATAATTGCTAAAAAGAAAAAAATGAGAAAATAGAAGATGTAATTAAACAGACATTAGAGTATTTCTTCCAGCAAAAAGAAAAACAAGACAAACATATGATAAAAAATCCTAGTCCTAGTCCAGAGAAGTCAAGGTCCTGTCCAGAAAGGTCTCAAAGCTCAGGAAGAGATGATAATGAAGACAACCTTAATTATCAGGATGCTCAAGATCCATATGAAGACTACGATTCAGGAATGAGTTTTGATTCAATAGCACTTCATAATTTAGACACATAAAAATGGCTATACTTCCGAAAATAATAAATCAAGGAAAAGACAAAGAACAATAATGGAGGAGACAACAAGTAAGGACCAGATGTGACAGATGTGACATAAAGACAAATGAATGAGAAAAACGTGGACGACTAAAACGGAATCTCTGCACAAGCCATGTGAAGATGGGGCCCAATGAAGTACCCTACAAGGCTAGAAGACAAAGATTTCTATAAACTTTTGAAGTCCATATTTCAGAAGCGCTCTAAAAATCAGCTATTAAAGCAAGACCAAGTCGAAGGAAAGATCATCGAGCAAAAGCAGAAAAAACACTCTGAAAAGCCTACTCAACCAACTTTTCAAAAACCCCAAAACCACTTTGTAAAATATTTCCCTTTTATGAATATCCGAGTAGTTATTCCTCTAAGCTTGTAAAATAAATAAAGTTTGTATGCTTAGGTGTTGATCGTTTTTAATTCAGAAGTTCAGCAAAAACCTTTTCGGGTTTCCCGAAAGGAAAATTCCATCTCTTGTAAACATGTAAGTTACTTATGTTTATCTAAGTTATGTTCTAAGATATTACCCCAATGTCTTTTTATGATTTCCTTTTATGCTTATGATATTTATTATGTATAGTTTTGTCATTCTGTAAATAATTAAAAATTACTCTTAGTACATGATTATCTTTCCAATTTCTTAACAATTTTGATGGATTAACCTGTAAATTCCTAGGAAATAACTGGTTAAGATAAATCAAGTGGTATGTGTACTTAACCATGGCGGGGTGAGGTTAAAGAAAAAAGAGTTAAGAATGAATTTAAATCTATAAAAAATTGGAGAGAAGAGATGAATAGAGTAAAAAAAAAAGTATAAAAGGGGCAATCTTAGTACATAATTATGATTACACTATAACGTTATAAGTTTACAGAAAAGAGAGGGAGTGTACCGAGTAGGATTTTTACAACATAAAGTTTAAAACAATTCTACTACACCGTCAATGTCTGGTAATCGTAATAATTATACATATCCAGAAAGCTTTGCTAGAAGCCTCACTTTAAGTCTAGGAGAGTTTATTTTAGACGTAGACACATGATTTTATTTGAAAGTAGACTACGCTATACACTTTATTTATGTAACAGAAAATCATAGAATTTGCATAGATTTATTTAATAAGCAGTTATATCTTATAATCAGTATACTAGAAATCCATTTATCTAGTGTTTCTACATATTACTATTTAAGACAATAAGTTAGTTTTTATATCTAGATATTACTATTTAAGACAATAAGTTTTTAATATTTTTATATTGGTATCAGAGCAAGAAGATTTTCGGACCGCAATTTTATGAAACAATATTATTTTGCTGAATATATAGGCTGTTATCATCATATAATCTATATTACTATAGAAAATATAAAAAATCATATTGAATATAAAAAGATTTTCGGAACCTAAAGTGACTTTTATATATATACACACACACCAAATCTAACCGTTGCCAATATAATATTCTTTTTTAAATATATATATAGCCCGACGCGCCCGAGCCCGTTAAGCTCGAACCCGTACGGGCCAAAAATGCAAGCCCGCTATCAGCCCGTTAACCCCAGCCCCAGATAACAAACCGCCCCGAAACCGAACGGGCTGACTTTTTTTGTGTCCAGCCCGCCAGATTAACACCTATAATCCCACTTTTATTTATTCATTAAATTAAATAAATTACTTTTATTTATTAGGAAATATTCACACATTAAATTCCTGTGGGGTTGGAGAGGATAGTGTCTACGCAGACCTTACCCCTACCCTAAACTAAAGAGGCTGTTTCCAAATAGACCCCCATATACTTCCCTCCAAGAACTTCCCACCTTGCTCTGGGGGAGATTTAAACTCACAAGGTCTTGGTTGGAAGTGGAGGTTGTTTACCATCATAGCAGCCCCTCTTATCTTAAGTTACTTTTAAAGCAATCTTAAATTAATCTTTAGTACACATTAATTTGGTAACCTGATAAAAATGATACTAATATGTTGTAGTAGAACGTTAAAGTACAGTTATTGTGTAAAAAATATTGTATAACCACTCTCAAAATAATCATATTTTATATATTTTTACGAATATTAGATATAATAATTTATGAATAGTAATCTTTGCCCTAAAAAATATTTTTACATTATAAGTGTAAATAACTTAAGCCCGATCTCATTTGAAAATCACAATTATCCTGATAGTTTCCCTAAACTTGGAAATATCCAAAAACTTTATCATCACCAAATAATACAATTTGTTAGAAATATAGGTAGGACCTTTTAATCACAAAAAATAACAACTTATTTCAAAGTAAATTAAGCTTAGAATCTTCGAATATTAGCTACAACATGGAGATTCAAAAACAATAAGGCTAAAACCCATAAATATGTTACAAAATGGAAGATACATTTATTTACAAAAAAATGCCTTTTTTGAACTTTATAATTGTTTTGAAGAATAACATTATTAGATATGAATCAATAAAAGTATGGTTGCTACAAAATTTGAGACTTTGGTTCCAACATGTTTTAATTAGGGGTGTACATAGGCCGGGTTTGTTCGAATGTTACGATTATCAAATCAAACTAATTGTGGCGGGTTATTAAATCTAAAGACCAAACCAATAAAACTCAGATTTTTCAATCTCAATTTTTCTCGAGTTTTCGAATTTTTTTTTGTTAAAATTTTCGTAGAACAAAACATATAACTTGTGCTCAAAATATTTCTTTAATCATAGTAAGATACAACTATATAAAGTATTTTTCAAGAAAATAATACAAAATATGAGATGTTTCATATCATTATCCTAAAATATTCAACAACAAAGACAATAAAATTATATAATATAAATATTGCTAATTAAAAAATCATAATAAAAATAAACATAATCTAAAAGTACTAAGTCATGCTAAAGTAAGTAGAGTAATAAGGGAGTATTAGTTACATCACTAAATACTGAAGAAATGATAAAAATAGGTTATGCATTTAAATCTAAATTATTACAAACTAAAAAATAGATATTCTATACATATATTCCCGTTCGTAGTATTGGCTATTGAATTGAATATTTTTTTTAGCATTAGTATTGATTTGATTTTGATTTGAACTTTTATTAGCATTATTTAATTTATTAATATTAATGGCTATAAAACTTATTGGAACAGTCAAACGTTCTAAATCCAACCTTAAAAGATAAAATTATAAAAAAGTTAAAAAATATTTATAAATTACATCATAATAAATATATTAAATATATCTAATATATATATATATATATATATATATATATATATATATTGCTTCATATTCCTCTCTCCCTCTTTACTTCATTGTCTTTTTCTTAACCAAGGTAAAGTATATGAACCAATACTAACGCTAATGTTAGTCTTCTGCGAAGAAAACCAAATAGTGCACACAATAGCGAAATTTGGAAGCAACTATAACTCATATATTAATGTCGGGTGTGGCGAGCACTTCTGAAATAAATCACCTTTATCATAAAAAGAAAATGTACCAAAGAAAGCCACATGGCACTCTGTTATGTAATTTTACTGAGGCCACTTTGCTTCATCATGTTTGAAACTTTTCACTATTACTATATATAACTCTATATATATATATATATATGAATAGTATTAACAAGAAGATTGATTACATAAATCTTGTGAACTAACGAATGTACAATGAAAACCATATGGCACTCTTTTAGGTAATATTACCGAGGCCACTTGCTCCATATTTGGAGCATTAACTATAACAAATTCTGATTTTTCATTCTTCTCATCTCTAACATAACTCAGAAGATACCCTTCATCTTCTTTTCCTTCTTTCGTGCTCGGCACGAAATAGGGTTCGCCTCCAAATTTTTCATCTCCGTATAAAACTTTCGTAACATCTTCCGTGACCAAATCGACTTTTGCTAGGCCACTACATTTTGGCCATGGATCAGCTATTGCCATGAATGCATATCGAGTTTTTCGGCCAAGTTTATTCTTGTTAACTTGCCCCGCTTCTAGGTTCACCCCCGATACTATAACCTGCCGGGTGGACTTACCCGTTTTCAAATTTAATCGGATCTCAGATAGTTCACTTTTTAGTGATTCATCGCTTCCTGAAAAAGTGGAGACCGGTGGACTCATGCATGGCCCTATAATCACAAGGGTTTCATCGTTGTCTTCGTTTATCTCCTCCCATGCATTCCATAAATGCATGCAAAAGCAATTTGGAACTTCAATCCATCGAATTCTTGATTCGTCTGTGGTCGTCTTTCGACAACACGCCGAACCTAGAAACTTTATTCGGGTTGTGGATTACGGGTTACCCACCCCGTAACATCTCGGATAACTTGAATACCACATGATAATCCGGAATGATCACGTAATTTTCCGTGATGGCAAAGTCATGAATCATGGTTGGATTTTGGAGGGAAATAGAAATGTCACGTGACTTATTACAGCACGTGTCAAATTTGAAGAATTTAAGGTAAGGTTTTTTCAATACATTGTAACTCAAAAGTATAAAGTTCCCTGTGATGGGGTCCACCTTAGGATGTGCAATCAATGGATCATCAATTTGTCCGTCAAAATTGTAACGCCCGTTATTTCGAGATCACCGTCATCTGTAATACGGACGCTATATGGAAGATCATCCTCCGACATAGCTAAAAGTCGGCCGTTAAAATAAACCAAATTGGCGTTAGCCACGCCGGTTCCTTTGGTAGCATCCACCGACCCAAAACTAGTTCGGGCAAAAAAAAGCGCGAGCGAGCCAACCCCAAATGGCCATGCAACTCGCCAATCGGCTTAGGAAAAACCGGTCGGCACAATGCAGCTTCTTGAACCAACCGGCTTGTTTGGATGAACCGGCAAGAGTAGCTAGCTTTATTATTAACTGAATCCAATTTAACGGCATGAATCATTCCGTCACCGTCAAATAAATGATGACCGTTAATCGGTTCAAATAATGGGTTAGCACCATTTCTAACGTAAACCCCAGTTAAAGTTGATGGAATTTGACCAACTACCTCAAGCACATGTTGAACCGGGCATTCTTGAACCGGTGCAAAATTCCCCTCTAGCTGAATTTCCGGGTCAACTGTCCGGTTCAGCTTATGTTTCTTTTCCAACTTTGTCACCATAGATGTTTCTAACATGTCCAAGGTTGAAGCAGCAAGTTTCTGTAAAGGGTTCAATTTTGGAGGTTCAAATTTTAATGGAAATATTTTAGGTTCAGCCAAAGGTGACAGTGACGGTGGCGGTGACAGTGGTACAAGTGGTGGAGATTGTCTTCTAGGAAGTGTTATAGTATTTTTCTTAGTTATGTTAATGAGAATTTTACAAGAAAAAGAAGAAGAATTGTAGGGTTTGTGAAGAGTAGGGCTTGGTAGGATTGTATGCATGGTTGAAGATTGAGAAAGTAATAATAGGAAAAAGAAGAAAGAGTGAATTATTGAATTAAGAATGCAATGGATATATATAGAAAAAAGAGTGATGTGGATATAAAATGGATGATTATATAGAAGTTGAAACTAAGGCATAGATAGTGGGGGCAAAAGTGAGAAAAAGTGGGGGCCAATGGAGGAAGTCCAGTTTAGGTTAAGAAAAAGAAGACACGCGTAACATCTCAGCTGGAATTTAAAAGGAGAAATAAACTGATGAATTTAGACAAGTAAAAAGAATAAGTTTAAGTGATATACGCAGTTAGTATGAGGATATCAAGAGTCTGTCACATTTACCTGTTATAGCATATAGTTATTTTATTTTAAAGATATTTGATATTTTAAGGAAAGTTAAAGGATGTTTGCATTGTGTTATTTGGCATAATATAAAATACTTAAAAATACTTATTTTTAAGCATGAAAAGTACAATAATATAAGCCAAAATCAAAAGTTTATTATTACCAATTTATGATTTTTGGCTTTCGACTTTTAGCTTATAAGCTATTTTTTAAAAGTCAATCCAAATACCCTCTTACTTACAAATATTTTTTAATAACATTAATGGAATAAAAGATCTATTACACTCAAGGGAGGATATATCATTATAGTTTGGAGTTCAACTGAACTCATAACTTTTGAAGCGGAGTATAAACTTAAGTATAAAACCTCATTAAAAATTACAATAGATAGTAAATATGAACCAATATGTCACGTCCTTATTTCTTAACTAAGTACACGTGCGGCACTTGACAACTTGCTTACGATCTTGCACAACTTGCTCATGTTCTTGCTATGCCAAGTCAGCCTTCTACAATCAAAATCGCTAAGAGAATGGAAGAAAGAGCACAAGAGAATTGCTAAAGGAAGCTTTGTATTAGAGAGAACTTGAAATGTTTGCTTGATGAGTTACAAATGAATGGCCCCCTTTATATACTAGTCTCCTAGGGGCTAGTGTGTAAATATTAATTATTATACAAGTCCTTGATGTTTACAAGATAAGGGCTTTCTCTAGAATTCTCTACTAGCCTAGAAGATTCCACGGACTTTCCTAGCAAATCCATAAAGATCTATGTTCTTCCTAAGAAAATATCCATACTTCTCTAGAACCTTCTTACAAATACTAGCCTTCTTCTTATGTAAGCTTCCACATGTCATTAATAAATGCCAAATGGCACTGAAGCTCTTGAGGTCGGGAAAATTCCTAAAGACGTGCGGCCCTCCGCATATGTAGCATCCCTTCTTCTCGGCTTGTGCCTTCTTCTCAACGTAGCCCTGGCGACCACTCGACTTTTTGGAATCTTGAGTCTTGGAGTATTGTTGTTGTATCTCCTTGCCTTTGCCACAGTCTCCCCTACTTTTAACATTGTTAGTCTTTGACTCCTTGCCATTACCTTTTTCATGCTTGTCATGCCTGAAATCCATCAATGATTCGGCCTCCACTATGGCTTGGTCTATATCAGTGACTTGTCGGTGTTGCAACTCCTGCTTAGCCCAATTTTTCAAGCCGTCCATAAAGTGGAACAACAAGTCCTTGTTGGTTAGGTTGGGGATTTGAAGCATAAGGGTAGTGAACTCCATGACATAGTTACGTATGCTCTATGTTTGCTTCAATTCCCTAAGCTTGTGCCTTACCTCGTACAAGACATTATTTGGAAAGAACTATCGCTTGAACTACGCTTTGATTTGATCCCACGTGCTAGTAGTACATAGACCTTTATCCATGTCTGTCATTTTCCTTGTCCATCATAGCATGGCAGTCTCTGAGGGGTACAATACCGCAATGTTGATCTTGGACTCGTCGTCCCTCACTTTGCCGTGCCTGAAGTAATTCTCCAAATGCCAAAGGAAGTTTTCCACTTCTTGTGCATCACGAACACCTTTGAACACTGGGGTTTGGGAGCCTCGATCTTAGCCTCCCTCGTCACCACAACATTGCTGGCTGCCTCAGTAACGCCAGCATTGACATGCTCCTCGAGTGACTCTATCATTGTCTTCATAGCATCGATAGTACTCAAAGCCTCTATGAGTCTACACTCTAAGGCAGTGACGGTTTGCCTTAGTTCCATCTCGGTCTGTGTACATCCCTCCAAGTTATTTCGGATACTTTAAATCTCTTCAAGAGTGTGCCCCTCAAGAACGCTAAGGGTGCCTTCCATATTCCCCAAGCGTTGGCCAAAGATCTCCACGGCGTCCATCCCCGCGTTCATCTTCATTACACACTCTTTTTCGAGAAAGACGTCCTCTGGAATGACCTCCACTTCATCCTCGCTCGCTTCAGTGGCAGATGGTTCTTGCATGTAAGCCCTTCGTTTGACACAACCTCAGGTGTCACCTCTTGGCTCTTGTTGGTGGCATTCCTCTTTTTGCAGCGACCGCTCTTGCCAGCAGCATCCTGGATGACGTTGGCTTGGGTGTTGGCAGCGTTAGTTTCTCTGTCGTTCACCATTCCCTCAGTTGAAACCTTCGCTCTGATACCATGTTGTCACGTCCGTAGTTCTTAACTAAGTACACGTGTGGTACTTGACAACTTGCTCACAATATTGCACAACTTGCTTACGTTATTTATATGCCAAGTCAGCCTTACTACACTCAAGATCGCTAAGAGAATGGAAGAAAGAGCACAAGAGAATTGCTAAAGGAAGCTTTGTATTAGAGAGAACTTGAAATGTTTGCTTGATGAGTTACAAATGAATGGCCCCCTTTATATACTAGTCTCATAGGGGCTAGTGTGCAAATATTAATTATTATACAAGTCCTTGATGTTTACAAGATAAGGGCTTTCTCTAGAATTCTCTAAAAGCCTAGAAGATTCCAAGGGCTTTCCTAGCAAATCCATAAAGATCTAAATATACATACTTCTCTAGAACCTTCTCACAAATACTAGCATTCTTCTTATGTAAGCTTCCACATGGCATTAATAAATTCCAAATGGCGCCTGTGTGGCATGATGACATGGCGGATCATCACAAATAACTTTACAAATATAGTAGTTTAATACTAAAAATCTTAAGAGTTAAATCGCCTATAACGAAAGTTTATATAATGCATCAAGCTGCCTATTTTCAAGCGATGATTCTTATCGATTCTAAAATTAATTTTGTGTTGTTAATCTTCCATCTCAAACTCTATTGACCTGACTAATTCGAATTATATCGAATAAATCTATTTAGAAGTAAATCGTTTCTTATTTATAATTTTATATTCTCTAATAGCTCAAATTCGGAACCTTTGAGTAGGGGTAGAGGATCATCTTCTAAAGCTAGCAAAGGAGAAATCACCCAAAGAGCTCTCAACATATGACGTACATCAAGTTCAATCCGTCGTGGAAAAGGAAAAGATTAAAAGAAGACAACATGTGATTAATTAAAGTGAGAAATTTAAATATAGTTAAATTTATCGTTGATCGTTAAAAAATAGCCAAATTTTAAAAGTCATCGAAATTTAGTCACTTTTTATATAAAAATAAATTTGAGCAAAAATACTACTCAAAATCGGGAAATACGCTCGCAAATTTTACGGAAGTTCCAGCATAAGTATGCATGAACCGCCGCAAATTTTTACGGAGTTCCAGGATAACTATGCTGGAACTCCCGCAAATTTTACAGTTCAAGCATAATTTTGCTGGAACTCCGGCATATTTTACGGGAGTTCCAGCAAGTATAAATGTCCAGTATAATATACTGGAGTTTGGAGCACTGTTGCTCTAGTCTCCCGCAAATTTTACAGGAGTTAGCAAAGTATACCGGTCCAGCATAATATGCCGTAGTTCGTACACAAATGCACCAAAACTCCCGTATATTATACTGGACCGATCTCTATTACAGCAAAATAGTTATTTTTTTATTGACTTGGTAAACGCTGACTATTTTTGATTGACCAGTGCGAATACTTACTATACCATGATATTTTAACTTAATTAAATTGAGTATGTCGACCCAACATTAGTAAAATGAAAGAGTAGAAGAAAATAAAATAAAATAAATCTTTCCAGTCGAGGTACAATTTAAGCTCAAACTTATTTAATTCGTTCGACCCGTCCAAGGTTAGGTTGCTCATTCATTTGACCATCTAAACTCGGTTCATTTTGACCTAGTTCATCTTATCCCATCTAAATTTAGTTGATTTTTAACCTATATTGATTTATGAATAACTTTGCTAAAATATTTGTAAATTTCTTTTTGTTTGATATGTTGTATATGACTATAACAAAATAAAAAAATAATTCTATTTACTAATTAAACAATTCAAAAGAAAATAATATACATTAATTAAAGTTTGATAAGAGTTAGACAAGTTGAGCTATGACCCAAATTTTAACTCGTCTTCACCCACGTATCTCAGACAAGGTCAGGCCAAAGAAGACTAACTATCTTTTGAATAAGGGGTGCACATAAAATCTTGCATAAATTTTATATAAAAAAAAGGGAATGAAGAATTTTATAAGACATAATATAAATTCATATATAATATACTTTTAGGCTCGATAATGGTGTATCCCAAAGGATAAATCTCTAAAATTTAGGTCCAAAGCATACAATACTTGCCATTGAAGGCAGATGAAGTGTTGTGCCGCCGGATTTATCTAGATACAATACTTTTGATGCTTAGCATAAATTTATATGTAAATATATATTAAAATTGCAACAACAATAAAAATCTTAAATAATACTGATATATATATATATATATATATATATATATATATATATATATATATATATATATAGACACACACACAAAAAAGCTATTGAAGAGGAGGAGCTTAAGGCTATATAAACCCTCATATCAGTACATTGCAATACCGATATGGGGTTCAAGTCTTATACCTTGTAATGGACCATAACAAATCACCATGTTGCGCATCTGTCGTCCTACCGTGGTCACCATCCATGGCACGATGTGCATGGAGGGCGTTCTGTGGCTCTGATACCATTTCTACAACCAGGAAGAACCACACCGCCAAGCTATAAACCCTATATCAACATGTTGTAATACTGATGTGGGACCTAGAGGCGGACCTATGGCTTAGGTTAAGAGGTTATCCGATCACGTAAACTACAGCATAAATTTTGTATATGTATATATGTATACCTTGAAATGATTAATTTGAATCACTTGCCATTCTTAGCGCTAAAAATATTTAAGAGACATTGATTGAACAGAAAATTGTGCCCGTCGCAAATTCCTAGGTCCGTTTATGGTGGGACTCAAGTCTCAAAACTTAAAATGAGCCGTAACAAAACAACTTTGTGATGTAATTGTTGGGTTTATGTATTTATAGTCCCATATTGTAAGAGGAAGAGAATTTTTATGGGTTTATAAGCAATTGCTCTTCTTCTAGCTCTTAAAGAGTTGAGAAGAAAGCAAGCCTCGCGCCGCCGTCGTCGTCACTTGCTCGGTTCGGCTCTGCTTCGACTTCGGTCAAACGAATGATTTATTAACCTTTTGGACCAAATTTATTTGTTAATAGTAAAATATTAATAAAAATGTGTTATTAAATATTTGTTAATAACAGAATATTAATATTAAATATTAATATTAAATCCAATCCGTTTTTCTATTTTTGTAATAGAAAATTAACTACCCATCAATTTTCCATCTTTATTGTTGAGTAAATAGCCATTTATGTAATGATATTTATGCTATGGCAGGTTTACAAAAATAGCCATTCTGAAGAGTTGCACCTCTTCAGATTCCAGCCCAAATTTTGGTTATAAATACAACACTATTCTGCTCAGAATTTCACTACGAATTTATGAGTTTTCTCTCCTTCTTGTGCATAATTTTAGCATACAAACAAAGCAAAAAGTAAGTGTGATTTGCTACTGATCTTTGTGTTTGCTGAAACACTGACGTTTGGAGTACCACTACACCGGTGTGTAATTCATTCTATCCTGAAAGGAAATAATTCATAACCTTGGGTGCTAGAAGGGGATTAAATTCTTTAAGGAGACACTGTGAATTCAGTGGGCTCAAATTATTTATGATCATTTTATTTTATGTCATTTCTGTTTATCATAATTCCTGTTTATATTAATTTATATTTACAGAATTATTGTATAAATACAATTTATTAACAATAATATTATTATAAATATATTTAGTAGATATTCTTTTCGAATATTTTCCAAAAATAAAGATTCTTGCCACCGCCTGGCATTCTCATTAGATCTTTGACTCTTTCCTCACCAGAAATCTATAAGCTCTTGAATACCTACCCATAAGATAACTTAAGAGCTAGTTTAGATGGGAGTTGTAAGTGACTTTTAAGCCAAAAGTTTTAATTTAAAAATTTTAATTTTTGGTTTTTGATTTATTTTTACTATTTTAATTTCAAAATAAATACTTAAAAGTCAAATACTATAAAATAGCTTAAAATCTTTCATTTAATTTAAAAACACTTAAAATAAACTAATTCAAACGGGCTCTTAGTATTGTTGTTGCTTTCTTCACAGGTCACACACGTGTGGAATACGACATCCACGTGCCACTGTAGATTGTTTTAGCAAAGGAGGGAGTGGGTTTAGCCAACGCTGGTGTATATGGTCTTACATTTGGACTCTAATTACTATGAATATTGCAGAATTTTTTATTTTGCCTACTTTAATTTCAAGAAATGGGGGCAAATTATCCAAGTCCCAATACCTGAGCTTGTCCATAAACTGACAAATAGTTAACTAGCCATGATCCTTGACTCCTTGAACCAGCAATATGAGATCAAGAATTTCAGTAGCACCAGCGATATGAGATCAAGAATTTCAGTAGCAACGTTGCAGTGTGCGTAGTACTATTTATCTCCACAAATTTGTTCTATCTTTCATGTGGTAGATTAGTTGGTGTTTGATAAATTAGTACTTGAGGGGACCATATTGATAAAAGTAGAAGAAGATTTCTTATTTTTATTGGAATTCTGTATCAGTAATAATAGTATTTCTAAATATAATTTCTCTGGATTAATGGTGACAAAATAATTAAATAAGAAATAGCTATTTTTTATATTATCCGTTAAATAATAAATTAGATAATGAGCTTCTTAAAAACGGATAAAATATAAATAAGAATCATATTATGATGACCGCAATGGGTAAATTCTTCTCGGAAGCAATCAAAATGGGGGAAATAGTTGAGAATGGTCTTAAGACAAGCAGAATTATAAGTCAAGCAGCTCTCAAAACTGCAGCTCTGGCTGTCCAAATGGAATCTGGTGACATGAATGAGACGGATGAAGAAATCATGATGATATTAGGGTCGGGAAGAGGTCCTAGGAGAACATCTCGAAGGTATGACCAGCCTCGTCCATTTTCCGATGAAGCTCCTGACCACTACTATCCACCTTAGAACTCACAATACCATGTTGCTCCTCCTCAGTATGTTGTCCAGCCACCAAAACACCCCAGAAGGCGAGCACGAGCATCACAAAATCTCCACCAGCCTCCACAAATTTTTGAATGCCCTATAACCCACATCCAAGCCAGGGGTATAATGGGAAACAAAGATTGAAATATAATCTTATACCAATAGGAGAGTCTTATGCAAGCTTGTTTGAGAAATTAAAGCAGCATGGCATGACCGCTCCCATTCCTCCAAATCATGTGGACCCACGAGCGAGAAGTTTTGACCCTTCTGAAATATGTGAATACCATTCCAATGCTTGATGGCACAATATTGAAAGCTATTGGGATTTAAAGAGAGAAGTAGAAAGGATGATACAGGAAAACTTGATTGGAGAAGGCTATGTTGATTCTGATGAGCAAATTCGTGGCTAAATGTCAAGCATTACAATTGAAAAGTCATTCCCTCCTCACTAGGGAGGAATATTGGTAGCTTGTTTTGATGTTTTTTCTATTATCTGAGTTATTTCAGGGTTGTGATCCAGATTTTATTTATTTTATTGAGTCAAACCCTTCTTTCCATCCATTCTGTTTGTGTGAGTCTTATCTGTCTGTTCTGTTGCTATTTCCACTATTTGGGTTATTCTAGGGTTGTAACTCGTATTTTAGGTTGTTTGTACTGTTATCAAACCCATCCATCCTTATTCAATAAAATACAGATTGTCCAATTATGCCATTCTATTCTTAGTTCTTTCTCGCTAGTTCTAATGACATGACATGCATGCAGAAATTTTGGCCAGATCTTAGGAACTGATTTAATATGGAATTTGATAACTAAAAATAAATTTGAGGATGAATAAAAAGTTAGAATACTTTGGAACTAAGGTTGAGTAAAAGCCACCTTCGAATTATTGTGAGGATCGGGCTTGAGGAAGAATCAATTGAAGATTGTTGGAAAGTTTGACATTAAGGGATGGAAAGTGTCTTGTGACCACGAAACACCAAGAAGATAGGCATGTTCATCGTTGATGTGATCGCGACAGGATACCATAATTGGCGTTCTTGAAGTTGGGAGGCCCTTTTTTCTACTACCCAAAACACTTTATACCTTTGTCACCCCTTTTGAGCCTGTGTTATTTTCTTTGACCACCCTCTTTTGGAATCAAGTTTAGAGTCAATAGTCAAAAAAAGGAAAAAAGAAAAAGAAAAAAATTCCATGCCCCAAGAATACAAACTGGGCAGCTGTTAGAAAGTTCTAAGAGAAAAAGACGAAGAAAAGAAAAGTCCATGTCCCAAGAGTATAAACTAGGGCAATTCTTATAAACTTCAAATGAAAAAAAAGAAGAATAAAGAGTTGTCAAAGGTCCATGTCCCTATAAAATAGAAGCGGAGGCAATTTGTTTTGAGAAAAAAAGAGAAAAAAAAAAGAAAAAGAAAAAAAAAACAGAAAGAAAGATGAAAAACAGTTTAGGTCAAATGTTTAAACTACGTTCGACCAGATTCCTTAAAGAATAAGGATACGTAGGTAGCCTCACGGTTCGGTCCAACCAAATAAGAATTCAAAAAAAAATTTCCAAAAATCCCTAATAGTTGAAACTGGGGCAGATATTTTATTTCACTTCTAAAAGAGTCGATTCCAAGAGTTGTAAGTCCATAAACCCTCATTTGGAGTTTACTTTGAACCTTCATGCTGGCCTTTCTTTCCAACCCTAACCAAAACCTTCCAAATAAAGACCTCCCAATATGCCTTCAAGAAAGCCAAAAGAAGCATGCAATGAGCAATGGTTTTCACGCGACATAGAACACTGCCAAATCACTCAAAAAGAAAAATGAGAGAGTCTTACTAGTGAAAACCCTCACGGGAACTGTAAGGCGATGGTAGAAAGAGATAAACAAAAGAGAGAGACTTGTTGGTAAAAACCCCTCGGGCACTACTTGTCGAAAGTGAGTCGTGAAGCTGATGTGAAGAATTGGCATAAACAAGCCCGACTTCCAAGGTCATAAGAATGGTAAAAGAGAATATTAGGTTAGTTTAACAGATTAGGCTGTTAAGTCCAAAATGCATGTCATGATCATTAAGGCTAGTAATACTCTTCCTTTTGTCCTTTCGATAGGGGGCATTTCTTGTTAATATTCGTTTCTTCGCATCATTGCGTCCTTCACTTTGAGTCAGTCCTTGAGAAAATAAGTAACAAAAGAATTCAAAATTTGCTACCAGCTTTTCAATTGAATTTGGCCAGCACATTCAGTTATTACTGTCAACATGACTTGAGGATTCATGCAAAGGCTCCCCCTAGAGACTCTTGTCAGCCTACTTAGCACAAGCAAAGACACCTTCAGGAAGTCATTCAAGATATCATAAAAGGTCACCTAAGCAAAGATCTCCAGTTGGGATAGGGTTGATTGAGCCACAAATACAAATGGTACTGGTGTGCAACAATCAGAGTTGGTGCAGAACAAAAGTCTCTTAAAATCGACTCAGGCTGATCGAGCAAAAGTCAAGCTGCTCAAGACTCAAGACCACAAACCGATCACCATTTTCAAAACTGACAAATTTTTCTTTGTTTGCAGTAGGAAAAAAGCAGTGCAAGGAAAGTGGTTAAAAAAAGAGAAGAAAAAAAGAACAAAAAAAGAAAAAAACCAAGCAAAAAGAGAAGAAAAAGAAAAGAAGAGAAGAGTTGACAAGGGAAAGTATCTCAAATCTTTGCCTTTTATTTGTCTTGCTATTGTGCATAAAATCTTGCCATTGATCTTCACATTTTTCCTCCTAGGATAAAATGCATAGTCGGAAAGATTTTCCTCCCAATCAAAATCTTAGTATGAAGAATCTTTCTCCTAAGATACCAAAAATTTGACCTAGTCTGATAAACTTTCTCCTAGGATCAAAATCTTAGTCTGATGAATATTTCTCCTAAGACAGAAGATCTAGTCTGATGAACCTTCTCCTAGGATCAAAATCTTAGTCTGATGAATCTTTCTCCAAAGACAGAAGACCTAGTCTGATGAACCCTCTCCTAGGATCAAAATCTTACTATGAAGAATCTTTTTCCTAAGATAGCAAAAAAAAGTGACCTAGTCTGATGAACTTTCTCCTAGGATCAAAATCTTTAGTCTGATGAATTTTTCTCCTAAGACAGAAGACCTAGTCTGATGAACCTTCTCCTAGGATCAAAATCTTAGTCTGATGAATTTTTCTCCTAAGACAGAAGACCTTGTCTGATGAACCTTCTCCTAATATCAAAATCTTAGTTTGATGAATCTTTCTCGTAAGACAGAAGACCTCTGATGAACCTTCTCCTAGGATCAAAATCTTAGTCTGATGAATCTTTCTCCTAAGATCCCTAAAAAAAATTAGTTTGATGAACCTTCTCCTAGGGCCAAAATCTTAGTCTGATGAACTTTTTCCTAGGATAGAAATCTTAGTCCGATGAATTTTTCACCTAGGATAGAAACCTAGTCTGATGAATTTTCTCCTAGGATCAACGTCTTAGTCTCATGAATTTTTCTCTTAAGATGGGAAACCTAGTTTGATGAATTTTCTCTTAGGATTAAAATTTTAGTTTGACGAATCTTTCTCTTAAGATAGAAAAAAAGACCTAGTCCGATGAATTTTCTCCTAGAATAAACGTCTTAGTCTGAATGAGTCTTTCTCCTAAGATAGGAAACCTAGTCTAACGAATTTTCTCCTAGGATAATTTGTGAAAAAAAAAGGATGTCTCGATTTTGTTTTTGAAAAAAAATGCGTTGGAAAAATTTGTTTAAAAGAATTATTTTCTTAAAAAAATGTTGAGTTTTCAAAAAAAGTAAAAATAAATAAATAAATAAAAGAAATCATTCTTTGTTCTTTTTAGCATAAGTGCACAAGTCAGTAGTCTCCTTTTGCTAACATTAGGGCTCAAATCCCTGAGTTGAGCTTTTCTTCCTTTTGCCAACATTAGGGCTCCAATCTCTAAGTTGCGCCTTTTAGACATATGACCTCCAATCCCCTCATTTGTTCCATCATATATAAATGCAATTCTTGAAAAAAAAAAGATTTCAGATTTTTATTGCAAATAATTCACGAAATTTTTCTGGTGAAAACTGGGGCAGCAAAATTTTGTTCGTTTGTTTGTTTTGGTGTCTGAGCAGGTATGACCTCGAGGCACAAGGTTCGAGATGACCAAAAGAATGTGTCTCAATCCAAAATAAAGAAAAGAAAAAAATGAACAAAAGAAGTGAGCTTCAAAATTCAGAAGTAAGGAAAGATATGAAATGTTCAAGACGTGGTTGAAGTCATGAGCACCACATGTCCGATCTTGATCCAAAAGCTGAAGAAGATTGAACAAACACATGCTCTTAACAAGCATCAAGAATCATATCAGGGTCCTCACGAAGCACCAACCAAGACTCAAGATTAAGCTTCAGAAGACTCATAGATAGAAATCTTATAACTCGCAGCTGATAGGCTTAGTTAGTCTTTTTCAATTTTGATTTTGATGTAATAACGGGACAGCGGATCGGAGCCTCGGACGGAGCCTCTACTTTTAACCTCGGTACTCCTTCACCTCGTTCACTTCTTAACTACACCTGACCTGATTCCTTTATAGCCAACGATATGTAGGCAACCTTTGAAGAAAGGTTCGGTCAAAAAGTTTTTCAAAAAATGCTTCTCATGGAGTTTCAAATGGGCAAATATCCCTCACAATGCTTACTTTATCTTTGTCCGAAAACTCTTCGTGTTTCCAAGCAAAGAGGGGCAGCTGTAAGCATGTAATTTTTGCCCTACATGAAGATAACTCCTAAAAATAAGTAAAAATAATTTTTATTAATTTTTAGAAATTTTTTGTTTATTTAGTTGCATTTCATGCATTTTTAGTATTTTAAAATCATAAAAAATTATTTAAAAGATGTCATATTTTAATTATTAAAAAATGGTCCTTTTATATATTTGCATCTTAATCTTTAAAATTAGCATTTTTCTTTAGTGTTAAGTTAATTAGTTGTTTTAATTTCAACAAAAATAATTTAGGATTTTAATTAAATAAAGAAAAGAAAAAGGAAAAAAACAAAGAAAGCAATATATTTTTGGTCTTGTTCCTTTTAAAATTGGGCCAATTTCTAAAATGGCCCAATTAATTTTTAAGACCCAAATCTCCTCAAGACCATTATCCCAACCCTAGACTCAAATCAATATAATAGAACCTAGGCATATACACAAGGATACACAAAAGAATGCCTAAATCCCTAAAGGTTAGAGAAGCTTGAAAGTCAGCTGCCATACGACCACCCATCCTCCTCCTGCCCGTCCCCATTTCCCTCACTCACCTGAACCACACTACTCTTCTTCTTCACGACGACCTGGGCGGACAGCCATAGAAAAAGACCAGCTATAGCCCATCGCACAGCCAAACGACCGCCCTGATCTCCCGTCACCTGTTCGTCCACCACCATCCTAGACACACAACACACACAGACTCAGCCGTTCCTGTTCTTCTACTCAAAGGTGAGAGCCTAAGTTCTGTTCGTGGTGCTGTTCAAATCCCCATGTTTGTGAGGCTGTCCGGCCAAGCTCAGATCTGGAAAATGATTTTGTGTTCGAGGCTGCTGGCTTGATGTCGTCGTTCTGTTGCCGAGTTCAGTCCGATCGAGTCTCAGTCGTCTTTGAAAAGTCGAGTTTGTTCCGAAGAGGTTTGGTCGAGTTCGTTGGGATTCTGACGAAGCAGTTCATTTTTTCGTTCGAGTTTTCTAGATCCGATGTCGATTTAAGGTTCCGCAATTTTGGCGGGTCAAGCTTAACAAAGGTCCGTTTCTTTGTTAAATTTGGATGTTCGTTTTACAGGTCATCTTGTACTGGTTTGGGTTTGAGATTCTGCCATTTTGGAAATTCACATGTTAATGTTATTTATCTTTGTTTTGTATAGTTTGTTTGAGTTTGTTATTTTGTGATATTTGTGTTGTTTATATTAACATCGACCAACCCCATTTTCAATTAGAAGGTTGAGGAGAAGAGGGGATGAGGACAAGAAGGGTCGCTCTGGCGGTAAGCAACCTCCAATTCCAACCAAGATGTTGTGAGTTCGAGTCTCCCCAAGAGTAAGGTGGGAAGTTCTTGGAGGGAAGGATGCCGGGGGTCTATTTGAAAACAACCTCTCTACCCAAGGGTAGGGGTAAGGTCTGCGTACACAGTACCCTCTCCAGACCCTACTAAGTAAGATTATACATGGTTGTTGTTGTTGTTATGTTAAGATTGAGTATGGAGATGAAATGGACAGAAATGGAAATTGAGGCTGCATAAAATTTGAAAACCGTTGAATTCACTAATTATATCATTAGAGTAATTTAGTTTGATGCATTTTTCATGATTAAATTTGCCGGCGAGGTTCCAGCTACTGTTGCGTTTTTTGGTTCGAGTTTTGAGTTAGGTAGCTGGTCCAAGCTAAAAGATCCATCCTTTTAATTGTGCCTGAACTTGAAAATGTCCAGATTTTAAATGTAATCAATTAGGATTATTTTTCTTTTTTTAGAGGCAAAAACTAAAATAGAAAATATAGTCGCTTTTAGGCTTACCCTTTAAAATAAAATGAGACGATCCTCGCCCAATAAAGGTTTAAAAATACTTAAAAAATCGGAAAGTTTCATTTAGCAAATTTCACGGCCCTCCCAAAAAATAATAACGCATTAGACCCTTTTAGACGCTATTTTAATAAAATTACATTCCTAAATATGGGTGGGCATTTTATGCGGCCAAAATCAAAATCCTAAAATGTTGAATAGAGTGTGTCTAAGATTGCGGGTTCATTTCCTGCGGCGCAATCAAAAAATACATTTTAAACGACGTTCACTTTCTCTTAAATAAATACGTATTAAATAAAAATGGTTAAACATAAAATTGGCACATAAGCTCTTCATGTATTAAAATCAGATTCTAGCCATTCATGGCAATTTAAGCAACCGTGCTAGAACCACGGGATCCGAGGGTGCCTAACACCTTCCCTCGAGTCAACAGAATTCCTTATTCAAAATTTTTGGTTCGCACACTCCACTCGAAAGTCGAAGTTTTCCTCGATTCGGGATTCAAAATAAATTTGTGACTTGGGACACCAAGAGCCAAACTTATCCCAAGTGGCGACTCTGAATAAATAATCTCGGTCCAAATAACGTCACTTTAAATTGAAAAACTCCCTTATACATAATCCTTCGGGATAGATGTGTAAAAAGGAGGTGACATAAGGATAATGTTGAACCAGTGCAGGACAAAAATGCAAAATGCTCAGTCTCTGAAGATTGCTTACGCGGCCGCACACCAAAATAGTGCGGTCCGCGTTGGCCTGAGCAACTGTAAGTTATGGCTCAAATGACCCAGCGCGGTCCGCGTGACATTACTGTGTTGTAGGAAGATCAAAAATGGCATCTCTCTGACAAGTTCCCACGCGGCCGCGCACCAAAGCAGTGCGGTCCGCGTGGAATGATCAGCTAATGTGAAGGATGGAAAATACAACGCGGTCCGCGTCCCTTTCTGTGTGGCCGCGCTGGTGGGTAGGTACTGGGTCCCAAGGCTTTGCTATAAATAGAGACATTCGTCCTCATTTGAACTTTTTCACAAAATTTCCTCCTAAGCTCTAATTTTCACTGTGCATCAACATCATTTGCTCACATAGTTGAAATTCATTCATCACTGGTAACAATTCTTGTTCATATCATTCATAGTCTAATTTTTGTTTCTTTTAATTGCTTTCTACTAGTATAACTTCTTATTTTCATTTTTTCTTCTTAGTTTAACTGTTAGATTAGATGTTCGTGTGTTTTTGTTGAATCATAGGCGTGAGATTGTGTTAAAAGTTAGAGTAGGGACACTTAGGACCAAAAACTGAACAAAAATTGGACTTAATTGAACAAAATTTCGGCTCAGTTAAATTAGCCCTACGCGGTCGCGCGACATTTTTGCGCGGTCCGCAGCATGACACTTGGCGTGTGATGATGCACCCTCTCAGCACGGTCCACGTGCAATTTGTGTTCAGTCCGCTTAAGCCCAGTGCAACCGTGGTCCAAAACAATGCGGAGCGTGTGAGAAAAGTTCAGCGAAGTAGCATTTTGAGAACTTGAACTGAGCGGGCTGCGTACCATTTTTGGGCGGTCCGCGTTGAAGCACGCGTCCACGGTCCAAAGCAGTGCAGACCATGTCAGATTATTCAGAGAGGTGAATGTGTGGAGTATTTGAACTGCACAGACAGCGTACCATTCTTGTACGGTCCGTGCCCCTCTATATGTGTCACTTTTTCTGCACTCTTTGCATTCAATTGAACTGTCTACTTCACCTTATGAGCTTCTACTAATAATGCTAGACATGTATTCCTTGCAGACAATGGTTCCAAAGAACAACAACCCGGGAGAGGTGGTTCCTCCCAAGGGGAGAAAAGTAAGAGAATTGTGAAACTCACTCCCCAAACTTGGGAGATGATAAAGAAAACCCGTAAGATAATTCGGGCAGCTGATAGGTGTTGATACCCTATTTTTCCTATGTATTTCTATACCCAAAATATTCCCAAAATAGCATATAGATGCATTTATAAGCATCCACAAAATTTTGGTATTTTTTCTACATTTTTTCAAGTATTTTAAAACTAATTTACGACTTATTTTGTACTATAAAGTCCAATATTTAGTCCGAAATATTGATATTTTGGTAATTAATCTATTTTATTCTCTCATTTATATTAAATATAATTTATAAAATTTTTTATAGGATTATACAAGGGTCATTAGGTATTTCTAAATTAAAATAGCATTAAATTGCAATTCTAGCCTATTTATCAATTTGACTAGTATTTTAACTACAAAATCGTTCTTGCTAATTTTAATCGATGCTTATATATATTTTATTAACTCAATATTTTTATTAAATTTTTATAATAACATTTACTATTTTATAAAATTAAATTAGGGGAGAATTGGACATTTAAATTGTAGCACTTTGGTCTTTCAATTATAGCCATATTTCCTCCTAAATTAAACCCCCAAATTACCTGACCCAATTTGCAATTACTGACCCAAAACCCACCTAACTAACCCGCCCTACTTCTTCTTTTAATCTTGGCCATTGATCTCACAAATCAAACGGCCCACAACTCACTTACCTTAATTAAATCCCATAACCCCAAACCCTAACCAGTACACCAAACGAGCCGCCCTTGTATCCCATTCACCCTCAAACACTCTCTAGCCCCTCTCAGACCCTAATGATCTCCATCTCTTCTCACCTGCATTCATGGCTATCCAAGACTTAAACCACTATATTCGTTCACCCATCACCTTTATTTTTGCAGAGCCCGGTCTCTCTATAACCCTTCGTCTCTGAGTTTTCTCTAGAACCATATGGTTCTCTCTCTAACCTCCGATGGCCTTCATAGCCGTTCCGGCCACCTCTACCCTCATACCTCTCGACCACCACTCACCATGGCACCTCATCTCCTTGTTTCTCTCTAAGACTCGAAGTCCAGAAGCTTCCGCCATGGAAAACAGTCGATTGAAGATTTCTAGGGTCTGTGCCGATCTTTTTCTTGTGGTTTTTACATGATAATGCTCTATATAGCAGTAATGTTGAGTTTCACGGTCAGGTTTTTCATTTTCCCTAATTTGTTGGCAAACCTTAATTTTTCTACTCGAATCTCTTTAATCTCTCCTCTTTTAAAAACCATTCTCAGATTAATTTTGTTTTCTACTCTATTTCTTACTTAGTGCTTCCGATTATTTTAAGTTTCCGATAGTTTCTTCTCTTTTCAAATTAGGGTTTCTGACCCGTTCTTCAAAATCGCTTCTTCTGCTTTTTCTGAGTATTATGTATTTGTTTGTGCTTGTTTGTTTTATGAGTCTGTTTGGCTTATTTGTTAACCTTAGTTCCATGCCTTATTTTCCTGCTAGGGTCCTGAGAACTCCATGTCTATTATGCTTTATAGGCTTATGAGTTCATTGTGTGTGCAATATTGTGCTAATTTTGAACATCTCTCTGAATCTCCGATCTATATCTGATTTTTCCTTAAATGTTCTTACTGATTTTCTTTTGAATTATTTCCTTATTTGGGTATGCTCTCCCTACTTAGAATCAATTCTCTCTGATTTTTAGGTCTTGTCCGAAATTCTTTGACTAATTGGTAAAATTAGCTTACATTTTTCTTACCATATTTGTGCATGAACAACCTTCAGTATATTTTCCCTAATTTAAGCTACTATGTATCTGACACTTATGGTATATTATATGATTGGTACTCTTACTAGGTTAAATATAGTTAATTGATTCCTTTTCTTTTGAACCCTCTGCTTATTACCGTTTTTCTTAGACTCCTTAACTAAAGGGGAGTCCGAATACTAATTGGACTCTTGATTGATACTAGTCCCTTAATTAAAGGTTATTGCTTGTTTTATGAACTCGTTTTCCAGTACTATAAATACTCCTCACATTTCTCTTTGAACACACCAACACATTGCATATGTCTCATAACTTCAGACTCTCTGAAACTCTCTCTTTCTCTGCTATTACTATACTTTCTCATTCTCTTATTTGAACACTTAATCAGCTGAAAGCCAAGATTGAGTAGACTGGGTCGATTATTTCTACATTACTGAGCTCCATTGTTTATTTACTTGGGTTTGCTGCTGCTATTTGTTGATACCCCATTTTTTTAATACAACTTTTGCACTCAAAATAATTTCACAATAGCATATGGATACATATATAAACTTCCACAAAGGTTTGGTATTTTTCCACATTTTTTCAAGCATTTTAAAACTACTTTACGACTTATTTTGTACTATAAAATCCAGTATTAAGTCCCAAATCTCATTATTTTGATAAGTAATATATTTTATTTTCTTATCTACATAAAAATATATTTTTACATAATTTTTTCAAAATTTTACAAATGCATTAAATATTTTTAAATTGAAATCCTATTAAATTGCAATTTTAGCCTATTTATCAATTTGGAAAGTATTTTTAACTACAAAATCGTTCAAAATAATTGTAATAAATACTTATATGTATTTTATTAACTCAGTATTTTTATCAGATTTTTATAATGACCTTACTATTTTAAAAAATTAAATTAGGGGGAAGATTGAGCATTTAAATTATAGCCCTTTAGTCTTTCAATTTTGGCCACCTTTCAACCCAAATTTCATATCGCTGTTTTATCTATAAAGCTTGAAGCCAGCAGCTTCCGCGAGGAAAGACGGTCACTGAAGCTGCACATTGGTCCTCCGCCGGCTTTTCTCCGGTGGTCTTTGTACGATGATGCCTTCTATGGCATGTATACGAGTTTCACGGCCAGGTTCTTCGTTTTCCCTAATTTGTTTGAAAACCCTAATTTTCCTCTTTAATCTCTAATCTTTTAAAATAACTCTTAGTTTGATTTTTTGTTTTCTACTCTATTTTTACTTAGCGTTTCCGATTATTTCAAATTTTTCGGACGATTACCAATCTTTCAAATTAGTGTTTCTGAGTCCTTCTTCAAAATCATTTCTTCTACTCTTTCTGAGTACTATATATTCGTTTGTGTTTGTTTATTTCACTTGTTTGTTTGTTTTCCTTGTTAACTTGGGTTCCATGCTGTAATTTCTATTGCTAGGTTTCTCAACCCTTTTCGAAAACACTTTACTTTTCTGATTTTGAGTACTAATCCGTAACTCTCAGTACTACTTCTAAATATTTTGTTAAAATCTGATGAAAACCCTAACCCTACATGTTTGTATCTGCATTTCCCTGTTTGCATGTTCGTCTGAGTTCTTCTATGAGTTCCGTGCTCTTTACTTTAATTTTATTGCTAGTGTTTCATTTCCCCTACCCTGCTGTGTTCTTCTCTCAAGGTTTTTTTTTCTATTTACATGGTGATTTTATACTGATTCTTACAAGCTCTCTTCAAGGCTGTGATTACTGGCCTTAAATCGTTATTTTTGTGTATTCTCCTTACAGTTTTGGTATTGATTTCGAGTTTTCTTTCTCAATCAGTAGGGTACATTCCTCAATTAATAACTGATCTCCTAGGTTTTTAATCTCGCTCATTAATTCGAAAATTATTTTCCAGAATTAAAGTGGTATTTTTCCTTATATGTGTGCACAAGTATGTTGATTTATTTTGCTTGACATGTTTCCCTGGTTAAGTATCATGAACCTAGTCTGCATTGTATACCTTATACTATTTTTTATTTCCTTATGTGACCATGCCATACTTTGTGATTCTTTTCCTTTTTAAAAAATGACTGCTTATTACCGTTTTTACTATGATTCCTTAATTAAAGAGGAGTCCATATACTTATTTAATTTTGATTGATACTCAGTTCCTTAAATATGGATTGATACCTTATTTGTTTACTCGTTCTTAGTACTATAAATGCTCCTCCCCTTTCTCTTTGAACACACCAACACACACTGCTCTCACAATCTCAGACTCTCTGAATTCTCTCTTTCTCTTCTATTACTCTACTCTCTCATTCTCTTATTTGAACACACAATTGGCTAAAAGCCAAGATTGAGCAGCCTGGGTTGATTACTTTACACTATTGGGCCCTATTGTTTGTTTACTTGGGTCTGTTGCTGCTGCTATTCTCATATTGCTGCTCCTATTCCCACATTGATGCTGCTATTCTCATATTGCTGCTGCTATTTTCATGCTGCTTTTATTCTCTCAGCTGCTTACACTCTCTGCTCACTTTGTTCCTCTGTGCATTATTGTTATTGAGGTCTATCACTTGCAATTGGTATTTCACCCCTTTAAGATACAGTTTCCACAACAACATATTTCTATTGGTTTTGCATTTCATAATGTTTCTTGTATGCTTTCACCTATGGTTCTGTTGCTCTCTTTGTCACCAGCATGTCTACCTAGTTTAACTTAACATGTTCTCCCCTACCCCTATCCTTGCATGTTTTCCTCTTCCATGTGTACTACTAGCATGTATTAAGGCTTGCTTGGCTACTTAAGCATCCATAAAACCTCTCCTTGAGGTTGATTATATTGAGGTTTGGTGCAGTAAGAAACTGAAGCTCTCGCTTGCAATCATGTCTGGTTATTTTTCCTCCAATATGTTGTCTGTATGTGAGTAGTTCACTTTACTTATTTGTCCCATTTCCCTTTGCCCCCTGTTTGTGTGATGCCCTGCTGTTCTAGAACTGGTAAGTCCAAATGCTTTCAGAAGAACTTTTTCAACTCTTTCAACTATTTTCTTAAACTGTCTCAACTTTTCCAACTCTCTTCTTAACTCTCTTAATTCTTTCAATTGTTTTCTTAAACTGTCCCTCAACTATTTTCAACTCTCTTAATTCTAAACACAATCTCATTCTTAGAGCTTTAGTGTCTGCCCCCTTAGTGTAAGCACTGCCTTGGGAGCCTGGAGCACCCATGGAACTCTGATGCACAAGACTGGCACTTCCATGCTTGCACTTGTCTAATTGGGACATTTTGGGTGCTTGATATTGGCCAGGGGTTCAAACGAACCCTTAGGAAACTTTGCCGCACCCAAGCCTTGGTAATGGTTGTGAAACTCGAAAGGAGTGAGGTTGGAGATGCTTGGGCCTGACTGAAGGCTCTCTATTGAGTAACTTCTTATTTTCTTTTATCACTGTTGTATTTTTAAATTACTTGGCCGTAATAATTTGTAAAGAACAATGGGGATTATCGTGAAATTGGGGAGGGTTATGCATGATTATTAAGGGAATGGGTAGAAAACATGTTTATGGGATTTTACTTATCTGTTTGCGTAATAGAAACCATGCATAGGACATGCATTTCATACGTAGAAATCTTGTTCTTAGGCTGTTCACTTTTAGCTTGTTATTTTTTTAATCACAATTAGTTAATAATCTAGTTACTGACATTGCATTTAGATACCGTGTAATAGGGCCTTTATATGCATTAGAAATCATGTACTTAGGGTCTTTATTTTGCAACTGTTAAAATGCCTCACTAATTTTGCTAAACAAATGCAAAACTAGTTAATATGTTCCTTTTAAAACTGGGAAACAAACATGTATGTTAACCTTCCTCTTATGGTTAAACAATGCCTAGGCAAACCTTAGGTTAGATAAAATTGATTAATCGCGTTAAATCATGCTTAATCTATTCACCCTCTTTAAACCGTATGAATTTTTTTGCCCCTCTAATGTCTGCTAATGTTTTACACTAAACTTTTGCCTTATTTTCAATCACTTCTGTGCAAATATTTGACTACGTTATTCTTCTTCCTAGTCCATGAACTGGATCACTATTTCCTAGAATTTGTCTGAATACTATATCTTCTGCAACTTTTAAAACAATAGTTCAAAACTAATATGCTTACACGCTCTTTGACACTTCTCAATAATTTTACATCTGTTTTATACCTCTCTTATCCGAAAGCTGGTTTATCATATATGTTATGTGTGTTTAAAAGGTTTTCCCTCTGATTTCTAATCTGTCACACATCCATTTGCCTTTCTCAAGTCCCAAAAGTTTTCATCCAACTCTTTTATGCGAATTCTGTTTTAAAACTTTTTCAGCTGCTGTCTTAAATTTATTTTTCAACACTCCGATTTTTAAAACTCTCTCTTCCTTGGACCTTACATGTGTTTGAGACGTGCTAATTATGTGTTCTCTTATAGAGGGTTATTTGAGCCTTTTATATGTTCTATATGATTCCTTTATATGCAAGTCCTATTTGTTTTGTATTTCGCATAGTATTTTTACCTTTCAACTTAAGGGTTTCACCTAGTGCCTACCTCATAGGAATAGCGATCCTAAATGCCCTCTAGGATCTGTCGGATGGGACGGGTAATAGCACACAATAAGCATTCGTGACCAATTCACATGCTTAAATAACCTATGCGGGGTGGGAAGAGTAGGATATGGAGATGATGAGAATGCGATAATATCATAAAGCGACCCCTCTTTGGGAATATGTGCGGGATATTGCATCAAATGATCCATATTATAGTTAAACCTAGGACCCTTCTCTCTTTTGTTTTCTTTATCTAAATTTTGTAATGCTTTTCCAAATCAACTCTCTTTTACTTTAAATTTACGTCCTTCTTTCTTCTTTAAAGCTCTTCAAGTTGTATGAATGCTATATTTGTGAGCCTTACTTGTTTTAATTGTTTTATCTTTTATAAAGTCACGATTAATACGGCCGGGAACCACACTAGCGGATCTTGAGGGGTGCATAACACCTTCCCCTCGAGATAATATCAAGCCCTTACTCGAACTCTGGTTTTCTTTTCAAAATAATCTCTCATAAGTGTCCTAATGCACTATAATCATTACGTGGAGACTCTTCAAATTCCATAACCCAATTCTTAAACGGGAAATAGATTTGTTTTGCCCATAATGTCGTAAAACCCGATTTCACTTTTTTTAGGGAAAAAAGGGGGCGTCGACAGAATGGCGACTCCGCTGGGGATGTTCTTTAAAGGCTTTTACCACTACGCGTTTTGTGACTTTATTGCTTGCTTTATTTATTGCTTTAATTATTTGTTCACAATTACTAACTTGTTTCTTTGTATCTTTTTTTTTCTTTAACAGTTTTACTGCTTTATTACCTTACATTACTTCAATTACGTCTTAATTTTCAAGCATTTACTGTAATCATTATTTTATGAACGTGAAAATACATGTATTTATTCCATTGTTGTAATTGCATCCTTCAACATCATTTTCCGCTCGTGCCAAACAAATGCTATAGCAATGCGTATAATGAGTGGTTGCGCTCTTCCATTATTACAAACCCCATAAATTTGGCATAGGCACATTTGCGGTAAAACCAGTCGATCAACGCTGTAGTCGACAGTTCCGTGCCTTTCCCTCTTGAGTTGTCCACTCAGGGGTACCTTGTCTAGCACTTCAAAAAATAGAAACTTTACTCTGTTTAAATGTTCATGCATCATGGTCAAACTTAGTCGAGTCAGTTACGTCGTCTGCATAATGACTCGTTAGGATAGCCTAAACAAAAAGTCCACCGGGTTTTCTCGAAACCCAAACGAACATTCGCGTTATGTGCATTGATTTGGAGAATTAGATGCCTTTGCTAATTGTTGATTGAAATAGCCGAGTCCGGTGGGGTTAACGGCCTAACTCTCTATTTTGCAGGAAAATGAGGCACGAGGTCCCCAGATTCGGTATGGTATCAAACATTCATCCAAAGAAGCTAAGCTGGTGGGATGATTTGCATGGTAGTGATCGGGTTCTTGTCCGCAAGCACTTAGGAAATCTTCCTTCACTCTTGGAAGTTAGGCCAGATAAAAAGATTGTGGAAGCTGCTACTATGTTTTAGGACAGTGAACGGTCCGTCTTCCGCTTATGGGGTATTGAAATGACACCGCTATTGGAATAAATTGGGGATCTAGCCGGAATTCCTTGGGATAGCTCGGGGTTTCTTATGACGGAAAACCGCAGAGGTAGAGGGTTCCTGAAAATGATGGGGCTCAAGAAGAGTCCTAATCTGACCAGTATGAAAGACTCCTACATATCCTTCCACTTCATGTATGAAAGGTTTGGACATAGAAAATCATACTGCACTCACATGGACGAGTTCGCCATCACCTCTTTAGGGCACATACATAGGACTGCCTTTGTATTCATGTTCTGTTTCCTGGGCATGATAGTTTTTCCGATGAAGAAGGCTAGAATCCATACAAGACTAGCCATGGTAATCAAAGCCGTAATGAAGGGTATCGACGGGCAGATATTCAGCATAGCACCCATGATCCACGCCGAACTGTACCGAGCCTTTGAAAAATGCCAACAAGGGGCACCACACTTTGAAAGGTGCAATTTGCTACTACAACTCTGGATCATTGAGCATCTTAAGAAATGAGAGTATAGACAGGAGATCATATGACGAGATTGGGAAGACCATATCATTTTCCATCATCCAAAGCAATTGCACTTCATGCCGGATATGTTTTCTCACCCGGAAGACGCTAGTGGATGGGTGGAACTATTAGAGAATCTGAAAGAAGAGCAGGTACAATGGATGTACGAGTGGTTTCCAACTGGAGAGTTTATCATTCGGTCTAGGGATGCGCCATTCCTTGTACTCATCGGCTTAAGAGGAACTTACCCTTATGGCCCTCTCCGAGTCATTAGGCAAAAGGGAAGGAAGCAAATTATACCGAGGGTGGAAAAGATGAGTCACTACAGGGCTGATTTCCAGAATGACGATAGACCACAAAGGTGTCGTGCTCAACATATGTGGAACTCCAAGCTCATTTTGGAAAAGGAATCTATAGAGCCAGACATGTATCAGGCAGGGCATGCGCTGCTTTATCCGGGGTGGCTAGAAGATGATCACATTGGCTTGGGAAAAATGGGTTTCGTCCATGGTCACAGGGTTATTGACAAGGAAGCTGCAGCAAAGGTTAAGTATAATCAGCTGCACAAACGGATGCGAGAGTGTGAAAGTGAACATTGGGAAATGCTAGAGGCACAGGAAAAGGTAATCAATGAGTGGAAAGACTTGGCTGTCCGCGCAAACAACCGTTTAGGGTACTTGGAGCGGGGTCTAGTGGAGCTGGAAGGCAAGTTTCTGAAAAGGATCAGCGATTGTCAGGAAGCTGAAGGTAATGAAGGTGGGCACCTGGCTCAGGATTATTTGTTGCTGGGACAGCGAGAGTTGATGAAACTGTACGAGGTAGGAAAAGATACCGAATTTGAGGAAGGTCCTTCTAGAACCAAGTAGTTAGGATTTACTGCTTTCTTGATGTAATAAGGTCTTTCGCCATTAGTGACAATTTCTCTTTATTTCAGTTTGTTTTGACTCGTTCTATTTTCTATCTATAAAATAAGGCATTTGGTATTAAGAGTTATCTAAATCATATTTGTCCCTAGGCCTACCTCGGGCACAACGAGGCACCCAAATAGGAAACGACTTATATTCTTGCAAGAACGTGTTTAAATACCGCAATGTTTTCGTTCTCAGAATCCGCACTAACTTTTTACCTTTTTGTTTTTCGTTTATTTTTTATTCCCCTCCCCAAAGGTTAGTTCGTGCATTCTGGTACCATCAGCATACTCAAAAAGATCAAAGGGTCTTCCTCCGAGTCCTCCTAGAAATAGGAACAAACGAAAGATGGGAGATAATGAAGCAAGAAAGGAAATTGAAGGAACTTCTCAGGGTACCCCGATCACCAAATAAACAGCTCCTCATTTGGAGCAAACTTGCTAAGGTTTCGAGAGGAACTGGACCAAGTCTGGAGTTTGGCAAGCTTGTCCATCTCCCTTGCCGATATAGATATCAACAACCAGGTCCCTGCACCTCCGCAGAAGATCACAACCCAAGCTTGAAACAATGTTCCACCGCTCATCCCAGAGCCCCAGAATTCTCCAAATCATCAGGATACCCCTATCTTTGTGGATACTATGTCGCACTATACACGACCCATACCAGATGTGTCAGAATCAGACTCACTTTTTCAAAACTTGGCTGCTGAACTTAAGAAACTCACTAGCAGGGGTGTAGAGGGTCTAAATTATGAAGACCTTTGTGTTCAGCCTGATGTTGAACTCCCGTAGGGGTACAAACCTCCTAAGTTCGAAATGTTTGATGGTACAGGTGATCCCAGGGTTCACCTCAGGATGTATTGTGATAAGGTAGTAGAAGTTGGCAGAGATGAAAAGATCCGCATGAAACTGTTCATGAGGTGCTTGAAAGGTGATGCGTTGTCTTGGTATATCAGCCAAGATGCGAAGATGAGGACGAGTTGGGTAAACATGGCATCTGATTTCATGGACCATTTCAGGTTCAACACTGAGAACGTGCCGGACGTGTTCTATATCTAGAATTTGAAGAAGAAGCCCACTGAAACCTTTCGCGAGTATGCTACTCGTTGGAGGTCGGAAGCGGTCGAGGTTAGGCCGGCTTTGGAAGAAGAACAAATGAACAGATTTTTCGTCCGTGCTACGGATCCACAGTATTACGAGAGATTGATGCTGATAGAGGGGAAGAAGTTCGCTGATATCATCAAACTGGGAGAAAGAATTGAAGAGAGGATCAAAAGTGGTATGATTACTAACCTTGAGGCGCTCAAGACCACCAACAAAGCCTTGCAATCTGGTGGTATGTTGAAGAAAAAAGATGTAAACTCCGTAATGGCTGCACAAAGAAACCACTATCCCATGAAATATCAACCCTACCCTCCAACTCCACTCACATACACACCCTCTCTAAATTACCAAGCACCTTCACCTTTCTATCAAAATCCCCATCCTGTCTACCAAACATCTCCATCACCAACATATCAGCCCACCTCGCCAAGATATTCCCAACCCGTACCCGTATACCAAGCTTACAACTCCCAAGCTCCTCACTATCCATTACCACCTACCCGCCAAAACTTGCCACGACCAAGACGAAACCTTGACTGCAAACCGCCCAGACAATACACTACTATTGCTGTACCCATTGACCAACTATATGAGAAGCTCAAAGCCGCTGGATATGTTACACCCATCCAAGCCATAACCCCAAAAAACCCCTATCAATGGATCAATCCAAATAAAATCTGCGCATACCATTCGGGAATGAAGGGCCATACCATCGACGAGTGTTGTTCGTTGAAGGACAAAATTCAGACACTAATTGACAACAAGGTCATTGTAGCTAAATAGCCTGCTCCTAATGTTCGTAACAACCCTCTACCAGACCATAAAGGTGGATGCATCCACATGATTGAGGTTGAGGACAACTGGGACCTCGGAGGGTCAATCAGTTTTATATCTGAAGGAGACGAGCCCAAAAACCCAGCGGTCACTCTTAATCCTATTGTTGTGAAAATCCAGCCATCTGAGGGCTACGTGGTGAATGTATATGTGCCATTTGAGTTTGAGATACCTCTTGCAAAAGTGCCAAAACCAAATGAGGTGGAGTTTGGGACTCCAAAGGCGCCCGCACCAATTGAAGTTGCTATGTTTCCCCCAAGGGTGCCCATTCAAGTCACCATGCCAGACATAACCCCATTTCAGTCAAATGCCATACCCTGGGACTACATAGCCGAGGAAATAAGTAAAGGAAAAACATGCACAGGTGAAGCAATCGCTACACAAGGTATGACTAGAACAGGCAGGGTATACACACTAGAGCACCTAGCTGAGTCCAGTAAGCAGGCCTCTGGATGTCTCATTGAAACTGGACCTGATGATCTCTGGAGAAAGATACAAGCTAAGGAATATTTAGTTGTTGAACAGCTAAACAAGACTCCTGCGCAGATTTCCATCTAAGCATTGTTGCAGAGTTCCTAGGCGTATATGAACACCTTGATGAGGATATTGAGCGAGGCTTATGTCCCGAGCAACATAACAGGAGGAGAAATGGCAAACATGATAGGGAAGATATTCGAAAGTCACAAAATCACTTTCCACGAGGATGAATTTCCACCTGAAGGGCTCAGTCATAACAAAGCACTACACATCACTGTGCAGTGTGAGGATCATTTCATCACCAGGATCTTAGTCGACGGAGGTTCTAGTCTCAACTTCTATCCATTGATCGCCCTCAAGAAGTTAGGCAAAGGATTGCATAAGATAAAAAATGGGGATATTAACGTTAAGGATTTTGATGGTTCTTTGAGGTCCACTCTCGAGGAGACTAGCATGTGTTTGGAAATGGGGCCCACTTGCTTTGTTGTCGACTTCCAAGTAATCAACGTACCAGCATCTTACAACTTACTGCTGGGACGACCCTGGATCCATGCCGCTGGGGTTGTGGAATCCACCTTGCATCAAGCCGTGAAAATTGAATGGAACCACCAGGAAGTAATCATCCATGGCGATGGTAGCAACCATACATACAGTCACCAGACCATTCCAATGATTGGAGGCAGAAGAAGAATAGGCGGAGAAACATATCATGTTGAGCGGGTCATCGTAGTGGACAAGGACAAATGGTGGAGTAACAAGGTTGAGAGCATTCTTAATTGGAGTGGGTATAAACTAGGGAAAGGACTTGGTAAGAATCTTCAAGGTATCACCAAACCTATCCAGTTGAAGAAACATGGTATTACCTTCTGAATGGGGTACGAGTACACTTGGCAAGAATTCAATAACTGGTCACCACCATGGCGCGGTCCATATTACCCATTGGAACGCCCCATACCTCAGTTGGAACAAACATTTTGGCCAACCGACACTCTCTACAGGTTAGAAGAATATGAGGCTCTTGCGGCAATGAAAAACCTATTTCTGGAGGACATGGATTGTTATGTGATTTTTTTAAGAGGAAGGGGAAGAAGGCCCTTCCCTTCAGGCTTTGAACCGAGGGGAGCACCTCACCAACTAGTCAATCACGACCACCATCGCCGGGAAACCTTCGGGGTAGCAAGGCTGAACAAGCATCATGCATCTTTATTTTAGTTGTTTTCTTTATTTTCCGCATTTTGTGTAATCAAAAGCATTTTAGTTTTATTAAAAATCTCGCTATTCATTACTTTTGTCTGCTATTTACTTTATTTTCACACAACATTACTATTATGTATCTTTATGATGAAGTGACAACTGTAACTTGCAACGAGGCTATGCAACAAACGGACATAGACTCAGAGGAGGATGATATACCAGAAGTGGTTGTCAGAGAGGCCGAGAATTTTGAGAATGGATGGATAAGGAAGCTGCAGAAAAAATGGAGTTTATCACGCCCTAGGGAATATATTGCTACGGAATGATGTCGTTCGGATTGAAGAATGCAAGAGCTACTTACATGAGGGCCATGACTACCCTCTTTCATGACATGATACATAAGGAGATTGAGGTATATGTGGACGACGTCGTCATAAAGTCCAAGAAGGCTGCAGATCACATGGAGGACCTCCGAAAGTTTTTCAAAAGACTAAGGAGGTATAACTAGAAACTAAATCCTGCCAAGTGCGCATTTGGGGTCCCTGCGGGAAAGTTATTGGGTTTCATCGTGAGTCACCGGGGAATAGAGCTGGATCCGTTAAAGGTCAAATCCATTCAGTAATTGCAACCGCCGAAGAGCAAGAAAGAGGTAATGAGTTTCTTGGGGAGGCTCAACTATATCAGTGGGTTCATAGCTCAGTCTACCATAATCTGCAAAGCTATCTTCAAGATGCTAAAAAAGGAAGCCGCCAACAAATGGACAGATGAATGTGAAAAGGCTTTTGACAGGATCAAGGAATACTTGTCTACGCCTCCATTCCTGGTTCCACCTGTGTCTGGGAGGCCCTTATTGCTCTATCTCGTAGTTTTGGACAGAGCGTTTGGTTGTGTCTTGGGACAACATGATGAGACGGGGAGAGAGGAGCAAGCTATTTACTACCTAAGCAAGAAATTTACCCCGTACGAGGCTCGGTATTCCTTTATAGAATGCACCTGTTGTGCTTTGACTTGGATAGCTCAGAAGTTGAGGCATTATTTCTGTGCTTACACCACCTACCTTATATCAAGAATGGATCCGCTAAAGTATATCTTTCAGAATCCCATGGCCACCGGCAAGCTTGCCAAGTGTTAAATTTTGTTGAGTGAATTCGACATTGTCGATGTCACCTAGAAGGCAGTCAAAGGACATGCTTTGGCAGATCATCTCGCAAAATATCCTTTGGAAGGGGAATACGAACCATTGGAAACATATTTTCCCGACGAGGAAGTAGCTTTCATAGGAGAAGATACTACAGAATCCTATGATGGTTGGAGGATGTTTTTCGATGGGGCCACAAATTTCAAAGGAGTCGGTATCCACCAAGCTCAGGTTCCCGTGCACCAATAACATGGCCGAGTATGAAGCTTGCATCTTGGGGCTTAAACTGTCCATTGATATGAACGTTCAGGAGCTGCTAGTGATTGGGGATTCAGACCTACTCATACACCAGGTTTGAGAAGAATGAAAACCTAATAATTCCAAGATACTCCCTTATCTGCAGCACATACAGTAGTTGATAAAGAGGTTTAGAAAAATGGAATTGCAGCATGGTCCAAGGATACAGAATGATTTCGCAGTTGCGCTTGCCACTTTATCATCCATGATTCAGCATCAAGATTCAAATTTCATCGATCCTATCCAGGTCAAGATTCATGATCAATCAGCGTATTGTGCACAAGTTGAGGAAGAAGCCGACGGAAAACCCTGGTACCACGACATCAATGAGTACATTACAAAAGGTGAATATCCAGAGCTTGCTAATGCTACTCAGAAGCGCACACTTCGAAGGTCGTCCAACAATTTCTTGAAGCGCACACTTCGAAGGTTGTCCAACAATTTCTTTCACAGCAGAGGAATCCTGTATAGGAGGACTCTCGATTTGGGACTCTTAAGGTGTGTCGATGCGACAGAAGCAACCAGGTTATTGGAGGAAGTGCACTCAGGGACTTGTGGTCCGCACATGAACGGTTTGTTCTAGCAAAGAAGATACTCAGGCCAGGATATTTCTGGATGACTATGGAAACAAATTGCATTCAGTATGTACGGAAGTGTCACCGTTGTCAGATATATGCGGATATGATAAAGGTACCTCCAAACTAGCTCACTGCAACGAGCTCACCATGGCCATTCGCTGATTGGGGGATGGATTTTATTGGACCAATCGAGACTGCCACATCAAACGGACATAGGTTCATTCTAGTGGCAATTGACTACTTTACTAAATGGGTTGAAGCAGCATCATACAAAGAGGTAACCAAGAAAGTCGTGGCAGACTTCGTCCGAGATCGCGTTGTCTGTCGGTTCGGTGTTCCAGAGTCGATCATCACTGATAATGGTTCCAATCTCAAAAGCGGCTTGATGAAAGCGATGTGTGAAACTTTCAAGATCAGACACAGAAATTCTACAGCTTATAGACCTCAGATGAATGGAGCCGTGGAAGCAGCCAACAAGAACATCAAGAAAATACTTAGGAAAATGATCGAAAAGCATAATTAGTGGCATGAGAAGTTTTCATTCTCTTTATTGGGTTATCGTACTACAGTTCACACATCAACCGGAGAAACACCCTACATGCTGGTTTACGTTACAGAGGCGATAATTCTCGGCGAGGTAGAAATTCCGTCCTTGAGAATTATACAAGAAGCTGAGCTAGAGGACGCAGAATGGGTCAAGGTTCGATACAAGCAGTTAGCCCTTATAGATCGAAAGATAGTGAACGACGATTGTCATGTTCAGTTATATCAGAACAGAATGTCCAGAGCCTTCAACAAGAGAGTTCAACCAAGGAAGTTTACACCAGGGCAGCTGATGTTGAAGATGGTATTTCCATATTAAGATGAAGCCAAAGGGAGTTCTCTCCCAATTGGCAGGGTCCGTACATGGTTCACCGGGTTCTAACTGGAGGAGCCCTTATTCTTGCAGAAATGGATGGAGAAATTTGGCCGAAACTGATCAACTTAGATGCAATGAAGAGATACTACATTTAATCAGTATGCTTTTTCTTTATGATGTAATTTGAACTTCTCCTGACCTAATTCCCATTTAATGGGGGATACGTATGCAGCCCTATGGGTTTGGTCACATCTCTAATAAAATTCCATTTTCCCTGCATTTGGAACTGGAGCAGAATTTTGAGGAGGACCCTCAAAATTCCGAAGTCAGCTTGCCAAGTTTCACATCAGAATTGACCCAGTAAATTGGGGCAGAATTTTGAGGAGGAAAGGTCAATCCTCTTTCAGTCACTTAGCACCGCCCTCAACAGCGCTAGCCTAATAAACTGGGGCAGAATTTTGAGGAGGTCCCTCAAAATTCCGGAGCCAGCAAGGTTTCCATGCCTTGAACCACGTTGCATTTGTGGTTCATCATAAAAACAAAATTATCTTTTTCTTTACTTATCTATATACATTTGCATCATACTTGTCAAATTATTCATAAAATCATTTGGATCACTATCGTTCAGCAACGCTACCCCGAACGTACAAAATGCCATGAGTCGAGGGATGCGAACTAACCTCCCCCTTACAAAACTCACAATTTTTCATTGGGGTACAAATAGGTGATGCAAGAGCTTTACAAAATAGAAGTTCCCGAAACCACTACTTACCTCACAAAGGCTCACTATCTACATTCAACGCTTCCCCCAACAGTCATCGATAGCGTAATCATCCACCAGCTAAGAAAATCGCCATCATCCTGTCCTTTATATTTCTGCATTTTTCGAGACTAAGCTCTATCTCCATCTGCATTTTTTCATTGCATAAGGATATTCTCTGCTTTCTGAGGTTAAGCTCTACCTCCATCCTGCATAAGTCTACTCTCTGCCTTCCTAGGTTAAGCTCTACCGCCCATCCTGCATAAGGCTATTCTCTGCCTTTCGAGACTAAGCTCTGTCTCCATCTGCATTTTTGCATTGCATAAGGCTACTCTCTGCCTTCTGAGGTTAAGCTCTACCTCCCATCTTGCATAAGGAAACTCTTTGCCTTCCGAGGCTAAGCTCTGCCTCCATCCTGCATAAGGCTATCTTCTACCTTTCGAGACTAAGCCCTGTCTCCATCTAATTTTTGCATTGCATAAGGTTACTCTCTGTCTTCCGAGGCTAAGCTCTGCCTCCATGCTGCATAAGGCTATCTTCTGCCTTTCGAGACTAAGCCCTATCTCCATCTGCATTTTTACATTACATATGGCTACTCTTTGCCTTCCGATGCTAAGATCTGCCTCCATCCTGCATAAGGATGTCTTCTGCCTTTCGAGACTAAGCCCTGTCTCCATCTACATTTTTGCATTGCATAAGGCTACTCTCTGCCTTCCGAGGCTAAGCTCTGCCTCCATCCTGCATAAGGCTATATTCTGACTTTCAAGACTAAGCCCTGTCTCCATCTACATTTTTGCATTACATAAGGCTACTCTCTGCCTTCCGAGGCTAAGCTCTGCCTCCGTCCTGCATAAGGCTATATTCTGCCTTTCGAGACTAAGCTTTATCTCCATCTGCATTTTTGCATTGCATAAGGCTACTCTCTGCCTTCCGAGGCTAAGCTCTGCCTCCATCCTGCATAAGGCTATCTTCTGCCTTTCGAGACTAAGCTCTGTCTCCATCTGCATTTTGCAAATAGATACTCTCTGCCTTCCGAGGCTAAGCTCTGCCTCCATCCTGCATAAGGCTATCTTTTGCCTTCCGAGACTAAACTTTGTCTCCATCCTGCATTGCATAAGGCTATTCTTTGCCTTTCGAGGTTAAACTCTACCTCTTTTATTTTTCATTCAGCTAAAAGATTGCTACCCTTGCATCCATTCGGATGAAAGATTGCCACCTTTTCATGGGCTGAAATATTGCCAACTTATTCAAAGGCATCATAGTTCAGAGGCAACATCCGCATAGCCCGAGAACACCATTTCATGGCCCGTGAATCCTTAGTTTTATGCTCTTCATAGCCCAGGATGTCATAGTCTGAGGACGCCATCTTAATCGTCCAAAGACATCATTCATGGTCCAAAGGGAACTTGCATCACATTTAAATTATTTAAAATATCCGCACACCGTTCATTTTCAGGTACACCGGCCGGCACGGCCACCTCAGCAGGAGCGATCCCACTCCAGTTCTCCGCATTCCGTCTGATCTCCGAACCCTTGAAAAATGTCAAACCATGTTGCGTCCGCCTCTTCCAAAATGTTCATTTGCATATTCCGCCAATGGCTCCTGAACTATATACGGCCTGATTCTTGTAAAACCATGGATATGTAGGCAGCTCAGAAGCTAGAGTGCGGTCGAAATTCTTCTACAGTCTCCAATTCCGGTCAAAATTGGCCATCTTATCTTTACCCGACAACTCTTTCATCCTCCTCGAGTAAAGAGGGGCAACTGTTGATACCCAATTTTTCCCTATATATTTTTTGCACTCAAAATACTTTCAAAATAGCATATGGATGCATATATAGGCATCTACAAAGGTTTGGTATTTGTTTACATTTTTTCAAGCATTTTAAGACTAATTTACGACTTATTTTGTACAATAAAATCCGGTATTTAGTCGCAAATCTCATTATTTTGATAAATAATCTATTTTAATTTCTTATTTACATAAAAAATATTCTTACATTAATTTTGCAAAATTTAACAAATGCATTAGGTATTTTTAAAATGAAATTGCATTAAATTGAAATTTTATCCCATTTATCAATTTGGCAAGTAATTTAACTACAAAATCATTAAAAATAATTTTAATCAATACTTATATGTATTTTATTAACTCAGTATTTTTATAAGATTTTTTTAATGACGTTTACTATTTTATATAATTAAATTAGGGGGAAGATTGGGCATTTTATTTATAGCCCTTTAGTCTTTCAATTTTGGCAACCTTTCAACCCAAATTCACCCCCCTCCTCCCAAATCACGACCCCAAATACAAAAATCACCAATCTATTCGAACCAACCCACCCGGATCCCCATTTTAAATCGTGACCGTTGATCATTTTTATCAACGGTCCACGATTAACCTTACCATAATTAAACTCCTAACCCCCTAACCCTAAACGAATTTTCCAAATCCGCCGCCCTTGTATCCCTTTCACTTCCAAATGCTCCCTAACCCTTCATCTTTAAAGAACCATCTGGTTTTTTCATGGCCTTCATCGCTGTTCCGGCCACTTACACCCTCACACCTCTCGATCACCACCCACCATGGCACCTCATATCGTTGTTTTATCTCTAAAGCTTGAAGCCAACATCTTCCGCCATGAAAGACAGTCACTAAAGCTTCACCAGGGTCCTCCGCTGGCTTTTCTCCGGTGGTCTTTGTATGATGCTGCTTTCTATGGCACTGTATACGAGTTTCACGGCCAGGTTCATTGTTTTCTCTAATTTGTTTGAAAACCCTAATTTTCCTCTTTAATGTCTACTCTTTTAAAACAACTCTTTGTTTGATTTTTTGTTTTCTACTCTATTTTACATAGTGTTTCCGGTTATTTCAAATTTTTCGGATGATTACCACTCTTTCAAATTAGGGTTTCAGACTCCTTCTTCAAAATCATTTTTTCTTCTCTTTCTGAGTACTATATATTCGTTTGTGTTTGCTTATTTCACTTGTTTATTTTCCTTGTTAACCTGGATTCCATACTGTAATTTCTATTGCTAGGGTTTCTTAACCCCTTTCGAAAACACTTTACATTTCTTATTTTGAGTACTAATCCGTAACTCTCAGTATTACTTCTAAACATTTTGTTAAAATCTAATGAAAACACTAACCCTACATGTTTGTATCTGTATTTGCCTGTTTGAATGTTCTTCTAGGTTCTTCTATGAGTTCCGTTATCTTTACTTTAATTTTGTTGCTAGTGTTTCATTTCCCCTACCTTGCTGTGTTCTTCTCTTAAGGTTTTTCTGGTTTTTTACATGGTGATTTTATAATAATTCTTACAAGCTTTCTTCAAGGCTGTTATTACAGGCCTTAAATCGTGATTTTGTGTATTCTCCTTACAGTTTTGGTATTGCTTTCGAATTTTCTTTCTCAATCAGTAGTATACATTCCTCAATTAATAACTGATCTCCTAGGTTTTCAATCTCGTTCATTAATTCGAAAATTATTTTCCAGGATTAAAGTGGTATTTTTCCTTATTTGTGTGCACAAGTATGTTGATTTATTTGCTTGGCATGTTTCACATGTTAAGTATCATGCACCTAGTCTGCATTGTATACCTTATACTATTTTTTGTTTCCTTATGTGACCATGCCATACTTTGTGATTCTTTTCCTTTTTAAAAAATGACTCCTTATTACCGTTTGACTATGATTCCTTAATTAAAGGGAATCCATATACTTATTTGATTATGACTGATACTTTATTCCTTAAATATGGATTGATACCTTATTTGTTTACTCGTTTCAGTAATATAAATACTCCTCCCCTTTCTCTTTGAACACCAACACACATTGCTCTCACAATCTCAGACTCTCTGAATTCTCTCTTTCTCTACTATTACTCTACTATCTCATTCTCTTATTAGTACACTCAATTGGTTGAAAGCCAAGATTGAGTAGCTTGGGTTCATTACTTTACATTATTGGGTCCTATTGTTTGTTTACTTGGGTCTGTTGCTGCTTCTATTCTCATATTGCTGCTGCTATTCCCATATTTCTACTGCTATTCTCACATTGCTGCTGCTATTTTCATACTGCTGTTATTCTCTTTGTTGCTTACACTCTCTTCTCATTTGTTCCTCTGTGCATTATTCTTATTGAGGTCTATCCCTTGCAACTAGTATGTCACCACTTTAAGATGTAGTTTCCACAACAACATGTTTCTATTGGTTTTGCATTTCATAATGTTTCTTGTATGCTTTCACCTATGGTTATGTTGCTCTCTTTGTCACTAGCATGTCTACCTAGTTTAACTTCTCCCATACCCCCTATCCTTGTAATGTTTCCTCTTCCATGTGCACTACTAGCATGTATTCAGGCTTGCTTGGCTACTTAAATATCCCTAAAACCTCTCCTTGAGGTTGATTATATTGGGGTTTGGTGCAGTAAGAAACTGAACCCTTGTCTTGCAATCATGTCTGATTATTTTTCCTCCAATATGTTGTTTGTATGTGAGTAGTTCACTTTACTTATTTGTTCCCTTTTCCATTTGCCCCCCTGTTTGTGTGATGCCATGTTGTTCTAAAACTCGTCACTCCAAATGATTTCAGAAGAACTTTTTCAACTCTTTCAACTATTTTCTTAAACTGTCTCAACTTTTCCAACTCTCTTATTAACTTTTTCAACTCTTTCAACTATTTTCTTAAACTGTCTCAACTTTTCCAACTCTCTTCTTAACTCTCTCAATTCTTTCAACTGTTTTCTTAAACTGTCCCTCAACTATTTTCAACTCTCTCGATTCTAAACACAATCTCATTCTTAGAGATTTAGGGTCTGCGCCCTTAGTGTAAGCACTGCCTTGGGAGCCTGGATCACCCATGGAACTCTGATGCACAAGGCTGGCACTTCCATGCTTGCACTTGTCTAATTGGGACATTTTGGGTGCTTGGTATTGGCCAGGGGTTCAAACGAACCTTTAGGGAACTTTGCCTCACCCAAGCTTTGGTAATGGCTGTGAAACTCGAAAGAAGTGAGTTTGGAGATGCTTGGGCCTGGCTGAAGGCTCTCTATAGAGTAACTTCTTATTTTCTTTTGTCACTGTTGTATTTTTATATTACTTGGCTGTAATAATTTGTTAAGCACAATGGGGATTATAGTGAAATTGGGGGGAGGGGGTTATACATGATAATTAAGGGAATGGGTAGAAAACATGTTTATAGTATTTTGCTTATCTGTTCGCGTAATAGAAACCATGCAAAGGACATGCATTTCACATATAGAAATCATATTCTTAGGCCTTTCACTTTCAGCTTGTTATTTTTTTTTAATCACAATCAGTTAATAATCTAGTTACTGCCTTTGCATTTAGATACCATGTTTTAGGGCCTTTATGTGCATTAGAAATCATGTACTTAGGGTCTTTCTTTTGTCACTGTTGAATGCCTCGCTAATTTTGCTAAACAAATGTAAAATTGGTTAACATGTTCCTTTTAAAACTGGGAAACAAACATGTATGTCCACCTTTCTCTTATGATTAATCAATGCCTAGGAAAACCTTAGGTTAGATAAAATTGATTAATCGCCTTAAATCACGCTTAAGATATTCACCGTTTTCAAACCGTCAGAATTTGTTTGCCCCTCTAAAGTCCGCTTATTTTTTACAATAAACTTCTGCCTTATTTTCAATCACGTCTGTGCAAATATTTTATTAAGTTACTCTTCTTCCTAGTACATGAACTGGATCACTATTTTCTAAAACTTGTCTGATTACTGTATCTTCTGCAACTTTTAAAACTATAGTTCAAAACTATTATACTTACACGCTCTTTAGCACTTCTGAATAATTTTACATCTATTTTCTACATCTCCTGTTCAAAAGGTGGTTTATTCATATGTGTTTTCTGTGTTTAAGAGGTTTTCCCTCCGATTTCTGAACTGTCACACATCCATTTGCCTTTCTCAAGTACCAAAAGTTTTCATCCAACTCTTTTATGCGAATTCTATTTTAAAACCTTTTCAGCTGCTGTCCTAAATATATTTGTCAACACTCCAGTTTTTATTACTCTCTCTTCCTTAGACCTTACATGTGTTTGAGACGTGGTAATTACGTGTTCTCTTATAGAGGATTATTTGAGCCTTTTATATGTTCTATATGATTCCTTTATATGCAAGTCCTATTTATTTTTGTATGTCACCTAGCATTTTAACCTTTCAACTTAAGGGTTCCACCTAGTTCCTACCTCACAGGAATAGCGATCCTAAATGCCCTCTAGGATCTATAGGATGGGACGGGTAATAGTATGCAATAAGAATTCGTGACCGATTCACAAGCTTAAACAACCTCTATGGGGTGGGAAGGGTAGAATATGGAGATGATGACGATGTGATAATATCATAAATCAACCCCTCTTTGAGAATATGTGCGGGATATTGCATCAAATGATCCATATTGTAGTTAAACCTAGGACCCTTCTCTCTTTTTGGTTTCTTTATCTAAATATAGTAATGCTTTTCCAAATCAACTCTCTTTTATTTTAAATTTACGTCCTTCTTTCTTCTATAAAGCTCTTCAAGTTGTATAAATGATATATTTGTGAGCCTTACTTGTTTTAATTGTTTCATCTTTAATAAAGTCACGATTAACACGGCCGGGAACCACACTAGTGGATCTTGAGGGGTTCCTAACACCTTCCCCTCGAGATAATCTCAAGCCCTTACCCGAACTATGGTTTTCTTTTCAAAATAATCTCTCTTAAGTGTCCTAATGCACTATAATCATTAGGTAGCGACTCTTCAAATTTCATAACCCAATTCCCAAATGGGAAATAGAGTTGTTTTGCCCATAATGTCGTAAAACTCGATTTCACTTTTTTCGGGAAAAAGGGTCCGTCGACACGATTCTCATACTGCTGCACACTGTTATTCTCTTCGCACTATCGCTCACTGCTATTGTGTTCTATTACTTGCAACTGGTATGTAACCCCATTAAGATATAGTTTCCAAAACAACATGTTTCTATTAATTTTGCATTTCATCTTGTTTCTTGTGTGCTTTTACTTATGGTTTTGTTGCTCTTTTTGTCACTAGCATGCACTTACTAGTCTACTTAGTTTAGCTTAACATGCTCCCCTTACCCCTTCCCTATCTCAATGAATGTTTTTATTTCCCTTGTGCATTAATACTATGTGTCCAGTGCTGCTTCGCTACTTGATTAGCCTAAAACCTCTACTTGAGGCTAAGTATATTGGGGTTTGGTGCAGTAAGAATTGAACCCCTGATTCTGCGACCATGTCTGATGATTTTCCTCCAATATGTTGTCTGTGTATGAGTAGTTCACTTTACTTATTTGTTCCCTTCCCCTTTTCCCCTGTTTGTGTGATGCTCTGAAAAAGTCCAAATGATTTCAGAAGAACTTTTTAATTTTTTCAACTACTTTCTCAAACTGTCTCAACTTTTTTAATTGCTTTCTCAAGATTTCTCTCAACTGTTAGAACATTTGGTTCTGCCCCCTTAGTGTGAGAATTGCCTTGGGAGCGCTTGAGCACCCATTGAACTTTGATGCACAAGGCTGGTATTTCATACTTGCACTTGTCAAATTATGATATTTTGGGTGCTTGGTATTGGCCGGGGGTTCAAGCTAAACCTTAAGGAACTTTGCCGCACCCATGCCTTGGTAATGGCTGTGAAACTCGAAAGGAGTGAGGTTGGAGATGCTTGGGCCTGGCTGAAGTCTCTCTATAGAGTAACTTCTTATTTGTTATTAAATTATTTGGGCTGTAATAACTTGCAAAGAACAATGTGGATTATAGTGAATTGGAAGGTCTATGCATGTTTAATTAAGGGAATGGGTAGGAAACATGTCTATAGGCTTTTATTTACCTATTTTTGAAATAGATACCATGTTTAGGACATGCATCCTCATATACAGAAATCATGTACTTAGGCTTTTCACTTTCAGTTTGTTATTCGAAACATTTTCATAATCATGACTAATTAATAAGCATCAAGCCATCAACCTCACATTTAGATATCATGATCATAGGACTTTTGTGCATTAGATACCATGCCTTTAAGGATTTTATTTGTAGTTGTTTACTTCGTTGATCTGGATAAAAATTGGTTAGCAGCTTTTTTTTTTAAAACTGGAAGCAAATGTGCATGCTCATCACCCTTTAATAACGTCTAGGCAAGCCTTAGGCCGGATAAAACAGGCTAATCACCTCTAAGTAATGTTCGAACTAAATCTTCCTCTGCTTGAACTCGTCCGTTTTCTGAAGCTGTCTAAAATTTTATCAACTTCTGCCCTATTTTAATGCTTATAACTGGCCCACTATTTTCAAACAATGTATGCAAAGGTTTTCTACTGTGTTTTCGCATCCAACACTAGACTACTATTTTTTTTCAGGCTGTCTTATAATTTTAAGGGTTCATAACCTGACATGTATTCCTTTATACTTCTGCAATCTCAAAATTATTTCTATATCTGTTCTTCTATTCTACTTGTCCGAAAACTATATTCCACAAACATTTATATACATATGTAGATTTTCTAAAACTGCTACTACCTCTTTGAAAGTTCTGAACGTTTTTCCCTTGTGTTACTTTTCTGCAGAACCTCCAAACTTCTGTTTAATTTATATTCCAGTTTTCGAAATATTTCTCCCTCCCTCGACCTTAAATGTGTTCGAGTCGTGCTAATTATGTATTTGTATTTAGAGGGATACTTGAGTCGTTACCTGTGTAGATGATTCTCTTTACATGCAAACCCTATTTGTTTTTTGAATGACGATTAGAATTTTAACCTTTGAACCCATAGGTTTATCCTAGTTCCTACCTTATCGGAATAGTGATCCTAAATGCCCTCTAGGATCTATAGGATGGGATGGGTAATAGAACATAATAGGTATTCGTGACCTATCCACACGCTTAAATAACCTTACGGGTGGGAAGGGTAGAATATGGAGATGATGACGATGCGATAATATCATAAAGCGACCCCTCTTTGGGAATATGTGCGGATATTGTATCGAATGATCCATATCGTAGTTAAACCTAGGACCCTTCTTTTTGTTTGCTTATTTAAATGTTCTTCTGTAGAAATGCTTTTCCAAATCAATCCTCTTTTTTATTTGTAAAATTCTGTCCTACCTTCTTCTTTAAATATTTTCAGTTGTGTGAATGTTGTATATGTGCGCCTTATTTGTTTAATTGCTTCATCTCTTTATAAAGTCAAAATTAACACGATCGGGAACCACACTAGTGGATCTTGAGGGGTCTAACACCTTCCCCTCGAGATAATCTCAAGCCCTTACCCGAACTCTGGTTTTCTTTCAAAATACTCTCTTCTTAAAAGTGTCCTAATGCAATATAATCATTAGGTAGCGACTCATCGAATTCCGTAACCCAATTTCCAAACAGGAATTAGAGTTGTTTTGCACATAATGTCGTAAAACCCAATTTCTCTATTTTTGAAAAAAGGGGCGTCGACAGCATGGCAACTCTGCTGGGGAATTCTTTTTAGGCTTTTATCATTACGTGCTTTGTGACTTTATTGCTTTTATACTACCTTTATTGATTTAATCATTTCTTCAGAATTACTAACTTGTTTCTTCATATCTTTCTTTTTCTCTAACTGTTTTACTTCTATATTACCTTACTTCATTTCAACCCAGTTTTAAATTCCGAGCATTTATTGTATTCATTATTATGAACGTGAAAATACATGTATTTATTTTATTGTTGTAATTGCATCCTTCAACATCATTTTCACTCGTGCCAGACAAATCCTATAGCAACGCTTATAATGAGTGGTTGCGCTCTTCCATTATTACAAACCCCTTAAATTTGGCAAAGGCATATTTGCAGTAAAACCAGTCGATCAACGGTGTAGTCGACGGTTCCATGCCTTTCCCTCTTGAGTTGTCCGCTGAAGGGTACCTTGGCTAGCACTTAAAAAATAAAAGCCTTACTCTGTTTAAATGTTCATGCATCATGGTCAAACTTAGTCGAGTCAGATATGTTGTCTGCGTAATGACTCATTAGGATAGCGTAAACCAAAAGTCCATCGGGTTTCCTCGAAACCCAAACGGACATTCACGTTATGTGCATTGGTTTGGAGAACTAAATACCTCTTGCTAATTATTGATTTAAATAGTCGAGTATTGTGGGGTTAAGGGCCTAACTCTCTATTTTGCAGGAAATGAGGCACGAGGTCCCCAGATTAGGTATGGTATCATACATTCACCCAAAGTTGCTAAGCTGGTGGGATGATCTGCATGGTAGCGATCGGGCTCTCGTCCCCAAGCACTTAGGAAATCTTCCTTCACTCCTGGAAGGTAGGCCAGATAACAAGATTGTGGAAGCTGCTACTATGTTTTGGGATAGTGAAAGGTCTGTCTTCCGCTTTGGGGGTAGTGAAATGACGCCGCTATTGGAAAAAATTGGGGGACTAGCCGGAATTGCTTGGGATAGGCTAGGGTTGTTAATGCCGAAAAACCGCAAAGGTAGAGGGTTCCTGAAAATTATGGGGAAAAAAGAATCCTAATCTGATAAGTCTGAAGGACTCCTATATATCCTTCGACTTCATGTATGAAAGGTTCAGACATAGCAAATCCTACTGCACTCACATGGACGAGTTCGCCCTCACATCTTTGGGGCACATACATAGGAGAGCCTTTGTTTTCATGTTCTGTTTCCTGGGAATGATAGTCTTTCCGATGAAGAATGTTAGAATCCATACAAGACTAGCCATGGTAACCAAAGCCATAATTGAGGGTATCAACGGGCATACATTGAGCATAACACCCATGATCCTCGCCAAACTGTATCGAGTCTTAGAGAAATGTCAACAAGGGGCACTGCACTTTGAAGGGTGCAATTTGCTACTTCAACGCTGGCTTATTGAACATATTCATAGGGGAGAATATAGACAGGAGATCATACGCCGGGACTGGGATGACCATATCGCTTTCCATCATCCAAAGCGAATAGTGTTCATGCCGGATATGTTCGCTCGCTCGGAAGATGCTAGTGGATGGGTGGAACTATTGGAGAATCTGAGAGAACATGTACAATGGATGTACGAGTGGTTTCCAACTGGAGAGTTCATCATTCGGTCTAGGGATGCGACATTCCTTGTACTCATAGGCTTAAGAGGAACTTACCCTTATGTCCCTCTCCAAGTCATGAGGCAAGCGGGAAGAAAGCAGATTATACCAAGGGTAGAAAACATGAGTCACTATAGGGCTGATTTCCAAGATGACGATACCCCACACAACTGTCAGGCTCAGCATATGTGGCATTGCAAACTCATTGTGGAAAAGGAATCCATGGAGCCAGACATGTATCAGTCGGGGCATGCCGTTTTATCCGAGGTTGCTAAAAGACGATCATATTGGCTTGGGAAAAATAGGTTTCGTCCATGGTCACTGGGTTATTGATGAGGAGACAGCAGCAAAGGTCAAGTATAATCAGCTACGCAAACGGATGCGAGAGTGTGGAAGTGAACATTGGGAAATGCTAGAGGCCCAAGAGAAGATAATAAATGAGTGGAAGGACATGTTTGTCCGTGCAAACAACCGTTTGGGGTACTTGGAGCGAGGTCTAGTTGAGCTGGAAGGCAAGTTTCTGAAAAGGGTCAACGACTGTCAGGAAGCTGAAGGTAACGAAGGTAGGCACTTGTCTTGGGCTTACTTGTTGCTAGGACTACGCGACTGATGAAACTGTACGAAGGAGGAAAAGATACCGAATCTGGTGCATGTCCTTCAAGGACCAAGTAGTTAGAAATTTTTACTGCTTTCTTAATGTAATAAGGCCCTTGGCCATTAGTGATAATTTCTTTTATTTCAGTTTGTTTTGACTCGTTCTATTTTCTATAGATAAAATGAGGCACTTGGTAACGTGTTCTCTAAATCATATTTGTCGCTAGGCCTACCTTGGGCACAACAAGGCAACAAAATTGGAAACGACTTATATTCTTGCAACAACGTGTTTAAATGCCGCAATGTTTTCTTTCTCAAAATCTGCACTAACTTTTTACCTTTTTGTTTTTCTTTTATTTTTATTACCCTCCCCAAAGTTTAGTTCGTGCATTCTTGCACCATCAACATACTTAACAAGATATAAGGGTCCTCCTGCTCCTCCTCCTCCGAGTCTCCCCAGTAACATGAACGAAGGAAAGATGGAAGATAATGAAGCAAGAAAGGAAATTGAAAGAACTTCCCAAGGTACCCTGATCACCAAAGAAACTGCTGCTCATTTGGAGCAAACTTTGCTAAGGTTTCGAGAGGAACTAGACCAGGTCCGGAGTTTGGCAAGTTTGTCCATCTCCCTTGCTACTAAAGACGTCAACAATCAGGTCCCTGCGCTCCGCAGAAGACACCAACCCAAGCTCGCAAAAATGCTCCACCGCTCATCCCTGAGCCCCAAAATGCTCCAAATCATCAAGATACCCCAATCTTTGTGATACTGTGCCATACTATAAATAGCCCATATCAAAGGTGTCAGAATCAGACTCACTCATTCAGAACATGGCTGCTGAACTCAAGAAACTCACTAGCTGGGTTGAAGGCGTGGAAGGTAATAAAGATGCAGATGGTCTAAATTATGAAGACCTTTGTGTTCAACCTGATGTCGAACCCCGAGAGGGGTACAAACCTCCTAAGTTCAAAATGTTTGATGGCACAGGTGATCCCAGAGTTCAGCTCATGATGTATTGTGACAAGGTAGTGGGAGTTGGTAAAGATGAATAGATCCGCATGAAGCTGTTCATGAGGAGCTTGAAAGGTGATAAGTTATCTTTGTATATCAGCCAAGATGCGAAGAAGTGGATGAATTGGGTAAACATGGCATCCGATTTCATGGATCGTTTTAGGTTCAACACTGATAATGCGTCAGACGTGTTCTATATCCAGAATTTGAAGAAGAAGCCCAATGAAACCTTTCGTGAGTATGCTACTCGTTGAGGTCGGAAGCTGCCAAGGTCATTCCAGCTTTGGAAGAAGAACAAATGAACAGATTGTTTGTCCGTGCTCAGGACCCACAGTATTACGAGAGATTAATGCTGATAGAGGGGCAGAAGTTCGCTGATATCATCAAACCGGGAGAAAGGATTAAAGAGGGGATCAAAAATGGTATGGTCACTCACCTTGAGGCTGTGCAGTCCACCAACAAATCCTTACAATCTTGTGGTACGTCGAAGAAAAAGGGCGTAAACTCCATAATAGCTGCGCAGAGAAACCACTCTCCCATGAAATATCAACCCTACCCTCCAATCCCATTCACATACCAACCCTCTCTAAATTACCAGGCACCTTCACGTACCTATCAAAATCCACATCCCGTCTACCAAACATCTCCATCACCAACATATCAGCCCACCTCGCCAGGATATTCCCAACCCGCACCCCTATACGAAGCTTACAACTCCCAACCTCCTCACTATCCATAACCACCTACCCGCCCAAACGTCCCATGACCAAGACCAAACTTTGACCGCAAGCCTCCCAAACAATAGACCTTTATTGGCGAACCCATTGACAACTGTATGAGAAGCTCAAAGCCGCTAGATATGTTACACCCACACCAGCCATAACCCCAGAAAACTCTTCCCAATTGATCAACCCAAATAATACCTGCGCATACAATTCGGGGATGAAGGGCCATACCATCGACGAGTGTCGTTCGTTGAAGGACAATATTCAGACCTTAATTCATAACAAGGTCATCGTAGCTAAGGAGCCTACTCCTAATATTCGTAACAACCCTCTACCATGCCATAAAGGTGGAGGCATCCACATGATTGTGGTTGACGACGACTAGGACCCAGAAGGGTCAATCGGTTTGATATCTGAAGGAGACGAGCCCAAGAAACCAGCGGTCACTCTTAATCCCATTGTTGTGCAAATCCAGCCATATGAGGGCTACGTGGTGAATGTATTTGTGCCATTTTAGTTCGAGGCACCTCCCGCAGAAATGCCAAAACCAATTGTGGTGGAGTTCGGGACGCCAAAGGCGCCCGTACCAATTGAAATTGCTATGTTACCTCCTAGGGTTCCCATTCTGGTCACCATGTCAGACATAACCCCATTTGAGTCAAATGCCATACCCTGGGACCACCGAGGCGAGAAGGAAGGGAAAAGCACGCATGGGTGAAGCAATTGCCGCGCAAGGAATGACTAGGACAGGCAGGGTGTACATACTAGAGCACCTAGCTGAGTCCAGCAAGCAGGCCTCTGGACGTCCCATTGAAACTGGACTTGATGATCTCTGGAGGAAGATACATGCTAAAGAATATTCAGTTATTGAACAACAAAACAAGACTCTGGCACAGATTTCCATCTCGGCATTGTTGCATAGTTCCGAGGAGCATAAAAACGCCTTGATGAAGATATTGAGCGAGGCTTATGTCCCAAGCAACATAACAGGAGGAGAGATGGCAAACATGATATGGCAGGTATTGGAAAGTCACAAAATCGCTTTCCATGAGGATGAATTACCACCTGAAGGGCTCAGCCATAGCAAAGCACTACACATCACTGTGCAATGTGAGGATCATTTCATCACCAGGATCTTAGCCGACGGAGGTTCTAGCTTCATCATTTGTCCTTTAATCACCCTCAAGAAGTTGGGCAAAGGATTGCGCGAGATAAAAGATGGGGCTATTAATGTTAAGGCTTTTGATGGTTCTCAGAGGTCTACCCTCGGGGAGATTAGCCTGTGTTTGCAAATGGGGCCCACTTGGTTTGATGTTGATTTCCCAAGTCATCGACGTACCAGCATCTTACAACTTACTGCTAGGACGACCCTAGATCCACGCCGATGGGGCTGTAGCATCAACCTTGCATCAGGATGTGAAGTTCGAATGGAACCATCAGGAAGTAATCATCCATGGCGACGTCCACAACTCCTTTACGGGCTCCGTAGCAAGAAATGATGTATTCTGTTATAGCGAGTCCTTCGCGTAAATTGCTTTGAATAGGTAAATCAATCATTTTTCGTTGAGGATCTGACATTAATCCTCTCATACCTACCAATTGATGTACTTGAGATGCATTTCCTCTAGCTCCGGAGAAAGACATTATATGAACTGGATTAAAAGCGTCAGTCATCCTAAAATTAGGATTCATTTCTTGTCGCAAATATTCACTTGTAGCATACTATATTTCAATGGATTGACGTAATTTTTCTACCGCGTTTACATTCCCATAATGATGGTGTTTTTCCAAAATCAAAATTTGTTGTTCAACATCTTGAACTAGCCATCCCTTTTATACAGTCACCAGACCATTCCGATGATCGGAATTAGAAGAAGAATAGGCGGAGAAACATATCATCATATTGAGCAAGTCAACGCAGTGGACAAGGAAAAATGGTGGAGTAACAAGGTTGAGAGAATTCTTAATTGGAGTGGGTATGAAGTAGGGAAAGGACTTGGTAAGAATCTGCAAGGCTTCACCAAACCTATCTAGTTGAAGAAGCATGGTACTACCTTCGGACTGGGGTACGAGTACACTTGGCAGGAATTCAAAAACTGGTCATCACCATGGCGCGGCCCATATTACCCATTGGAACGCCCCATACCTCAGTTGGAGTAGACATCTCAACCAGCCGACACTTTGTACGGGTCAGTAGAAGACGAGGCTCTTGCGGCAATGAAAAACTTGTTTCAGGAGAAGGACATGCACCGTTGTGTGATTTTTGAAGAGGAAGGAGAGGAAGGCCCTTCCTTTTAGTCTATGAACCGAGGGGAGCACCTCACCAACTGGTCAATCAGGACGACCATCTCCCGGAAACCTTCGGGGTAGCAGGGCTGAACAAGCATCATGCATATTTGTTTTAGTTGTTTTGCTTATTTTCAGCATTGTATTTACTTTCCAAAAGAGCTCCAATGTTTTGAACATTTATGAATTTAATCAAAAGCATTTGTTTTTCAGTTTATCAAATATCCCGCTATTCATTACTTTTGTTATGCAATAAACGGACATAAACTCAGAGGAGGATGATATACCAGAAGTGGTTTTCATAGAGGCAGAGAATTTTGATAATATACCTAAGTCCAAATTGGATGAAACCGAGATCATCAATTTGGGAGATACCGAGAATGTCAAAGAAGCATGCATCAGTGTGCACTTGTCACAAATGGAAAAAGAGAAATACACAGAGTTCTTAAAGGAATATGAGGATATATTCGCATGGTCTTACGATGATATGACTGGCCTCAACACATCCATCATCACTCACAAGTTACCGACAGATCCTACATGTCCGCCGGTAAAGAAGAAGCTCGGAAAATTCAAGCCAGACCTGAGTTTAAAAATCAAAGAGTAGGTCACCAAGTAGGTCAAAGCCAGAGTACTTCAAGTGGTAGAGTATCCAACTTGGTTAGCTAACATTGTGCCAGTACCGAAAAAGGAAGGGAAGTTTAGAGTCTGTGTAGACTACCGGGATCTCAACCGGGCCAGTCTCAAAGACGATTTCCCCCAGCTAGACATACACATTCTGATCAAAAACTGCGCCAATCATGAGTTTCCGTCATTCATCGATTGCTTTCGGGCTACCATCAGATATGGATAGACAAAGAAGATGCAGAGAAAACGGCGTTTATCACGCCTTGGGGAATGTATTGCTACAAAATGATGTCGTTCGGGTTGAAGAATGCGGGAGCTACTTAAATGAGGGCCATGACTACCCTCTTTCATTACATGATACATAAGGAGATTGAGGTATATGTGGACGATGTCATCAATAAGTCCAGGAAGGCTGCAGATCATATGGAGGACCTCCAAAAGTTTTTCAACACACTAATAAGGTATAACTTGAAACTGAATCACGCCAAGTGTGCATTTGGGGTCCCTGCGGGAAAGTTATTGGGTTTCATCGTAAGTCGCTGAGGAATATAGCTGGATCCATCAAAGGTCAAATTTATTCAGGAATTGCCACCGCCAAAGAGAAGGAAAGAGATAATGAGTTTCCTGGGGAGACTTAACTATATCAGTCGGTTCATAGCTCAGCCTACCGTCATCTGCGAACCTATCTTCAAGATTCTAAAGAAGGATGCCGCCACCAAATAGACCGATGAATGTCAAAAGTTTTTCGACGGGATAAAGGAATACTTGTCTACGCCTCCAGTCCTGGTCTTGCCAGAGCCTGGGAGGCCCTTATTGCTTTATCTCGCAGTTTTGGATGGAGCATTTGGTTGTGTCTTGGGACAACATGATGAGACGGGGAGAAAGGAGCAAGCTATTTACTACCTCAGAAAGAAATTTACCCTGTATGAGGCTCGGTATTCCTTACTAGAACGCACATGTTGTGCTTTGACCTGGGTAACTCAGAAGTTGAGGCATTATTTCTGTGCTTACACTACCTACTTTATGTCAAGAATGGATCCGCTAAAGTATATTTCAGAAGCCCATGGCAAGCTCGCCAAGTGGAAAATTTTGTTGAGTGAATTCGACATTGTCTATGTCACCCAGAAGGCAGTCAAAGGACAGGCTTTGGCAGATCATCTCGCAGAAAATCCTGTAGAATGGGAGTATGAACCGCTGAAGACGTATTTTATCGATGAGGATATTGCTTTCATAGGAGATGATATTGCAGAATCCTATAACGGGTGGAGGATGTTTTTCGAAGGAGTCTCAAATTTCGAAGGAGTTGGTATCGGAGTAGTCCTGGTATCAAAAACCGATCAACATTACCCGGTATCCGCCAAGCTCAGGTTCCCATGCACCAATAATATGGCCGAGTACGAAGCTTGCATCTTGGGGCTTAAACTGGACAATGACATGAACATTCAGGAGCTGCTAGTGATCGGAGACTCAGACCTACTCATACACCAGGTTCGAGAAGAATGGGCAACCAAGAATTCCAAGATACTACCTTATCTGCACCACATACAGGAGTTGAGAAAGAGGTTCAGAAAAACAGAATTCCAGGACGTTCCAAGAATACAAAATGAGTTCGCAGATGCGCTTGCCACTTTATCATCCATGATTCAACATCTAGATACAAACTTCATCGACCCTATACAGGTCAAGATTCATGATCAACCGGCAAATTCTGCACATGTTGAGGAAGAAGCCGACGGAAAACCTTGGTTCCACGACATCAAAGTGTACCTAACAACAAGAGAATATCCAGAGCTTGATAATGCTACTCAGAAGTGCACGCTTCGAAGGTTTTCCAACAATTTCTTTCACAGCGGAGGAATCTTGTATAGGAGGACTCCCGTTTTAGGAACATTAAGGTGTGTCGATGCGACAGAAAAAAACCAAGTTGTTGGAGGATGTGATTCAGGGACTTGTGGCCGCACATGAATGGTTTTATTCAAGAAAAGAAGATACTCCGAGCAAGATATTTTTGGATAACTATGGAAACAGACTGCATTCAGTATGTTCGAAAGTGTCACCGCTGTCAGATACACGCAGATATGATAAAGGTACCTCCGAATGAGCTCACTGCAACGAGCTCACCATGGCTGTTCGCCGCTTGGTGAATGGACGTCATTGGATCAATTGAGCCGGTTGCGTCAGACGACACATGTTAATCATAGTTGCAATTGATTACTTTATTAAATGGGTTGAAGTAGCATCATACAAAGCGGTAACCAATAAAGTCATGGGAGACTTTATCCGAGATCGTATTATTTGTCGGTTTGGGATTCCAGAGTCAATCATCACTGATAATGGTTCCAATCTCAATAGCGACTTGATGAATGCGATGTGTGAACTTTCAAGATCATGCACAGAAATTCTACGGCATAGAGACCTCAGATGAATGGAGCTGTGGAAGCAGCCAACAAGAACATCAAGAAAATGAAAATGATTGAAAAGTACAGGTAGTGGCATGAGAAGTTGTCATTCGCTTTATTGGGTTATCATACTACAGTTCGCACATTAACCGGGGCAACTCCCTACGTGTTGGTTTACGGTACAGAGGCGGTAATTGTCGCCAAGGTAGAAATTCCGTCCTTGAGAATCATACAAGAATCTGAGCTAGATGACGCAGAATGGGTCAAGGGTCACTACGAGCAGTTAGCCCTTATAGATGGAAAAAGAATGAATGCGGTATGCCACAGTCAGTTGTATCAGAACAGAATGTCCAGAGCCTTCAAAAAGAGAGTTCGACCAAGGAAGTTCACACCAAGACATCAGGTGTTAAAGAATATATTCCCATATCAAGATGCGGCCAAAGGGAAATTCTCTCCCAACTGGCAAGGTCCATACATGGTTCACCGGGTTCTAACTGGAGGAGCCCTTATTCTTGAAGAAATAGATGGAGAAATCTGGCCAAAACCAATCAACTCAGATGCAGTGAAGAGATACTACATTTAATCAGTATACTTTTTTATATGATGTAATTTGAACTACGCCTGACCTGATTCCCATTTAAGAGGAGATACGTTGGCAACCCTATGGGTTTGGTCACATCCTAAATAAAATTCCATTTTTTCCCCGCACTTGAAACTGGGGCAGAATTTTGAGGACCCTCAAAATTCCGAAGTCAGCTTGTCAATTTTTGTATCAGCATCGACCCAGTAAATTAGGGCAGAATTCTGAGGTCAATCCACTTTCAGTCATTCAGCATCGCCATCAACAATGCCAGTCCAGTAAATTGGGGCAGAATTTTGAGGAGGATCCTCAAAATTTCGGAGACTAAGCCATGTCCCCATCTCCATCTCCATCTTGCATTTGCATAAGGCTATTCTCTGCCTTCCGAGGTTATGCTCTACCTCCATCCTGCATATAACTATTCTCTGCCTTTCGAGACTAAGATTTGTCTCCATCTTGCATTTGCATAAGGCTATTCTTTACCTTCCAAGGTTAAACTCTACCTTCATCCTACATAAGGCTATTCTCTGCCTTTCGAGACTAAGCCATGTCTCCATCTCCATCTTGCATTTGCATTCGGCTATTCTCTGCCTTCTGAGGTTAAGCTCTACCTCCATCCTACATAAGGCTATTCTCTGCCTTTCGAGACTAAGCTCTGTTTCCATCTTGCATTTGCATAAGGTTATTCTCTGCCTTCCGAGGTTCAACTTTCACTCCATCCTGCATAAGGCTATTCTCTGCCTTCCGAGACCAAGCCCTGTATCATCTCCATCTTGCATTTGCATGAGGCTATTCTCTGCCTTCTGAGGTTAAGCTCTACCTCCATCCTGCACAAGGCTATTCTTTTCCTTTCGAGGTTAAGCTCTACCTCCTTTATTTTACATTTGGCTGAAAAGTCCCTATTTCATTTGACTGAAATATCGCCGCCATGCATTTTAAATTCTTGCTTTGGCTAAAACATCCCTACCCTTGCATTCATTCGGCTGAAATATTGCCACTTCTCATTTGCTGAAATGTTGCCAACTTATTCAAAGGCGTCATTGTTTAGAGGCACCATCCACATAGCCCGAGAACACCATTTCATGGCCTATGAATCGTTACTTTTATGCTCTTCATAGCCCAGGACGTCATACGCCATCCTAATCGTCCGAAGATAGCATTCATGGTCAAATGGGAGCTTGCATCACATTTAAATAATGCAATATATGTGCACATCGTTCATTTGAAGGTACACCGGCTAGCACGGCCACCTCTATTGGAGCGGTCCCGCTCCAGTTCTCCGCAGCCCATCTGATCTCCGAAACCTTGATAAATATCAAACCTCGTTGCGTTCGCTTTTTCCAAATTGTCATTGGCATATCCCACCAATAGTTCCTGAACTACATACGGCCCGATTCCTGTAAAGCCAAGGATATGTAGGCAGCTCAAAAGCCAGATCACGGTCAATGTTCCCTTACAGTCGTCATTTCCGGTCAAAATTGGCCATCGTGTCTTTACCCGATAACTCTTTCATCCTCCTTGGGTAAAGAGGGGAATGTGTTGATACCCAATTTTCTCTATGTACTTCTATACCCAAAATATTCCTAAAATAGCATATAGATGCATATATAAGCATCCACAAAAGTTTGGTATTTTTTCTACATTTGTTCAAGTATTTTAAAACTAATTTACGACTTATTTTGTACTATAAAACCCAATATTTTGTCCCAAATCTTGTTATTTTGATAAGTAATCTATTTTATTCTCTCAATTACATAAAATATAATTTATATAATTTTTTACACGATTTTACAAGGATCATTAGGTATTTCTAAATTAAAATTGCATTAATTTGCAATTCTAGCCCTTTTATCAATTTGACAAGTATTTTAACAACAAAATCATTCTTGATAATTTAATCGATGCTTATACATATTTTATTAACTCAATGGTTTTATTTGATTTTTATAATAACATTTACTATTTTATAAAATTAAATTAGGGGAAAATTGGGCATTTAAATTGTACCCCTTTGGTCTTTCAATTATAGCCACATTTCTGCCCAATTAAACCCCCAAATTACCTGACCCAATTTGCAATTACCCGACCCAAAAATCACTAAAACTAATCCGCCCCACTTCTTGTTTTAATCCTGGCCGTTGATCTCACAGATTAACGGCCCACAACTCACTTACCTTAATTAAATCCCATAACCTCCCCCCCAAACCCTAATCAGTCCACCAAACGAGCCGTTCTCAGCTGCATTCAAGGTTATCCAAGACTTGAAACCTCTATATCCGTTCACCCCTCACTTTTATTTTTGCAAAGCCCGGTCTCTCTCTAACCCTTCATCTCTGAGTTCTCTCTAGAACCATCCAGTTCTCTCTCTAACCTCCGATGGCCTTCATCGTCGTTTCGGCCATCTCCACCCTCTCACCTCTCGACCACCACTCACCATGGCACCTCATCTCCTTGTTTCTCTCTAAGACTCGAAGACCAGAAGCTTCCGCCATGAAAGACAGTCGATTGAAGCTTGCCAGGGTCTGTGCCGGTCTTTCTGTGGTGGGTTTTACACGATAATGCTCGATACAGCAGTAATGTTGAGTTTCACGGCAAGGTTTTTTGTTTTCTCTGATTTGTTTGCAAACCCTAATTTTTCAACTTGAACCTCTTTAATCTCTTCTCTTTTAAAAACGATTCCAGTTTAATTTTATTTTCTACTCTATTTCTTACTTAGTGCTTCTGATTATTTCAAGTTTCCGATAGTTACTCTATAGAAATTAGGGTTTTTGACCCCTTCTTCAAAATCTCTTGTTTTGATTTTTCTGAGTATTATGTGTTTGTTTGTTCTTGTTTGTTTTATGAGTCTGTTTGGCTTCTTTGTTAACCTGCGTTCCATGCCTTATTTTCCTGCTAGGGTCCTCATAACTTCATCTCTATTACGCTATATAGGCATAAGTGTTCATTGTGTGTGCAATACTGTGCTGATTTTGAACATCTCTATGAATCTCTGATTTGTATATGATTTTTCCTTAAATGTTCTTACTGATTTTCTTTTGAATTATTTAATTATTTGGGTATGCTCTCCTTACTTAGAATCAATTCTCTCTGATTTTTAGGTCTTGTCCGAAATTCTTTGACTAACTGGTAAAATTAGCTTATATTTTCCTTATCATATTTGTCCATGAACAACCTTTTAAGCTACTATGTATCTGACCCTTATGGTATATTATATGCTTGCTACTCTTACTAGGTTAAATATAGTTAATTGATTCCTTTCCTTTTGAACCCTATGCTTATTACCTTTTGTCTTAGACTCATTAATTAAAGGGGAGTTCGGATACTAATTGGACTATTGATTGATACTAGTCCCTTAGTTAAAGGTTACTGCTTGTTTTATGAACTCGTTTTCCAGTGATATAAATACTCCTCACCTTTCTCATTGAACACAAGAAAACACTGCATATCTCTCATGAGTTCAGACTCTCTGAAACTCTCTCTTTCTCTGCTATTACTATACTCTCTCATTCTCTTATTTGATCACTTAATCGGTTGAAAGCCAAGATTGAGTAGCCTTGGTCGATTATTTCTACATTACTGGGCTCCATTGTTTGTTTACTTGGGTTTGCTGCTGCTGCTATTCTCATACTGCTGCCGCACATTGTTATTCTCTTCGCACTATCGCTCACTGCTATTGTATTCTATTACTTGCATATGGTATGTCACCCCCTTAAGATATAGTTTCCAAAACAACATGTTCTATTAATTTTTCATTTCATCTTGTTTCTTGTATGCTTTTGCATATGGTTTTGTTGCTCTTTTTGTCACTAGCATGCACTTACTGGTCTACTTAGTTTAACTTAACATGCTCCCCTTACCCCTTTCCTATCTCAATGAATGTTTTCCTTTCACTTGTGCATTACTACTATGTGTCCAGGGCTGCTTAGCTACTTAACTAGCCTAAAACCTCTGCTTGAGGCTAAGTGTATTGGGGTTTGGTGCAGTAAGAACTGAACCCCTGATTCAGCAACCATGTCTGATTACTTTCCTCCAATATGTTGTCTGTGTGTGAGTAGTTCAATTTACTTATTTGTTCCATTCCCCTTTGCCCCTTTTTGTGTGATTCTCTAAAAAAGTCCAAATAATTTCAGAAGAACTTTTTAATAATTCAACTACTTTCACAAACTGTCTCAACTTTTTAAACTGTTTTCTCAAGATGTCTCCCAACTGTTTTTCTACTCTCTCAATTCTATCACAGTCTCACTACTCTTAGAACAATAGGCTCTGCCCCCTTAGTGTAAGCATTGCCTTGGGAGCCCTTGAGTACCTGTTGAATTTTGATGCAAAAGGGTGGCATTTCCACACTTGCACTTGTCTAATTATGATATTTCAGGTGCTTGGTATTGGCCAGGGGTTCGAACTAACCCTTACGGAACTTTTCCACACCCATCCTTGGTAATGGCTGTGAAACTCGAAAGGAGTGAGGTTGGAGATTCTTGGGCCTGGCTGAAGGCCCTCTATAGAGTAACTTCTTATTTGTTATTTAATTATTTGGGCTGTAATAACTTGCAAAGAACAATGGGGATTATAGTGAATTAGAAGGGCTGTGCATGTGTAATTAAGGGAATGGGTAGAAAACATGTCTATTGGCTTTTATTTACCTATTTTTGCAATAGATACCATGTTTAGGACATGCATCCTCATATATAGAAATCATGTACTTAAGCTTTTCACTTTCAGTTTGTTATTCGAAACATTCTCATAATCATGAATAATTAATAATCATCAACCTCACATTTAGATATCATGATCATAGGACTTTTGTGCATTAGATACCATGCCTTTAAGGATTTTATTTGTAGTTGTTTACTTCGTTGTTCTGGGTAAAAATTGGTTAGCAACTTTTTTTAAAAACTGGAAGAAAATGTGCATGCTCATCACCCTTCAATAACGTCTAGGCAAGCCTTAGGCCGGATAAAACAGGCTAATCACCTCTAAGTAATGTTCGAACTAAATCTGCCTCTGCTTGAACTCGTGCATTTTCTGAAGCTGTCTAAAATTTTATAAACTTCTGCCCTATTTTAATGCTTATAACTAGCCCACTATTTTCAAACCATGTACGCAAAAGTTTTCTATTGTGTTTTCGCATCCAGCACTGGACTACTATTTTTTTTCAAGGTGTCTTATAATCTTAAGGGTTCATAACCTGACATGTTTTCCTTTATACTTCTACAATCTCAAAAATATTTCTATATATGTTCTTCTATTCTACTTGTCCTAAAACTATGTTCCACCAACATTTTGAATTCACCTGTAGATTTTCTAAAACTGCTACTACCTCTTTGAAAGTTCGGAACGTTTTTCCCTTGTTACTTTTCTGCAAAACCTCCAAACTTCTGTTTTATTTATATTCCAGTTTTCGAAAGATTCCTCCCTCCCTAGACCTTAAATCTGTTCGAGTCGTGCTAATTATGTGTTCGTCTTTACATGGATATTTGAGTTGTTACCTGCGTAGATGATTCTCTTTACGTGCAAACCCTTTTTTTTGAATGACGTTTAGAATTTTAACCTTTGAACCCTTAGGTTTAGCCTAGTTCCTAGCTTATAGGAATAGTGGTCCTAAATTCCATCTAGGATCTATAGGATGGAAAGGGTAATAGCACGAACTAGGTATTCGTGACCAATCCACACGCTTAAATAACCTTATGTGGTGGGAAGGGTAGAATACGGAGATGATGACGATGCGATAATGTTATAAAGCGACCCCTCTTTGGGAATATGTGCGGATATTGTATCGAATGATCCATATCTTAGTTAAACCAAGGACCCCTCTCTTTGTTTGTTTATTTAAATGTTCTTCTATAGAAATGCTTTTCCAAATCAATCCTCTCTTCTATTTTTAAATTTATGTCCTTCCTTCTTCTTTAAAACTTTCATGTTGTGTGAATGTTATATGAACCTTATTTGATTAATTGCTTCATCTCTTTATAAAGTCACAATTATCACGGACGGGAACCACAATAGTGGATCTTGAGGGGTGTCTAACACCTTCCCCTCGATATAATCTCAAGCCCTTACCCAAACTCTGGTTTTCTTTTCAAAGTACTCTCTTCTTAAAAGTGTCCTAATGCACTATAATCATTAGGTGGAGACTCTTTGAATTCTGTAACCCAATTCCCAAACGGGAACGAGAGTTATTTTACCCATTATGTCGTAAAACCCGATTTCGCTATTTTTTAAAGAGGGGGCGTCAACAATAGGGCTGCAAAACATTCCACGAGGAGTGAGTACGCACCTTCATGGAGTATTACCTCGGATTCTACTCCCACCCACATGTCCACTTCATTTCAACTCCATGATTCCCCTTCTCCGAATTATGGTAATGTATCCACCTCCAAGAAACCAGTTAATTGTCATCTCGGACTCGTCTGATGAGTCTGTAGCAAGAGAAGATGAGCAATACTCCACTTCTCCCACTGCTTCATTATTAAGGGGGAAGTGGAGGGTATGCTGAGGGAGGTGAGCCACAAGTCGGGGGGTTAGAGCGTACTTGAAAACCGGAGGCGTGCGAAGATAGGTTTGTTAGTGAGGTTGCTTTTCACAAATTCCGGGAGTGGTGGACCATAAGAAAACTAATTCCAGAGAGGCAATTCATAGATGCTGATCTTGTACCTCTCAACCCTCATGGGCAAGCACAATTCCACACTAGAGAGGGTTGAAGCTTCTTCAAGGAACGTTGTGAGATGACCAATGAGCATATGATAAAGGATTTCTACTGCAATTTTCACCATTTAGTTCAGGACTCAAAAGCAATAAGAGTGCGGGACAAAGTTTTGTTATTTGATGGTAGATCGCTGAATGAATTTATGGGGTTCCTAGAAGAGGACGAATCTCAATATTTGGAAAAGCTGGCAATGAAAGAAGAGGTTTGTCCGTGGTTGGCCCAACACTTGGGAGCCCCGAGTACAGTCCCAGTTTGGTTGATATCACAAGAGAAGATTCTGAGGAATACCCTGAACTTTGAAGCAAAGGGTTGATTGAGCTTCGTGTGTAGTCGCTTTGACCCCTCCACCCACGATCATTCCATTCCCATTCCCAGAGCTGTTTTGAAAGTGAAGAAAAAGAAATATGATGTCAAGGTACCTCCGGTGGCCCCGTACTCATGCTAAAGTCAGTTGGGTCCAGATAACTTGAAGTGGGGCAAGAAGAATGTGGCATTTACTTCCACCGCACTTGGTCAGTCTAAGGAGCCAGCGTCATTGAGCAACCCAGTGATCCTTCCACCATTTCTGCTACTGATGAAGCATTGCCTCCAGGTCCTTCGTCTGCAGCTGGTCCTTCTATTGCAGCTGACTCGATAGTCCCTTCATCAAAGACTCACCGATTCACCACAAACTAGCTCACCCATTCCTTAGCCAGCTTGAACAACTGGATGTCAGCTGCGACATCCAAGTTGTCAACATTGGTCACTGCAGTCCAGACACAGAGAGCACCAGTTACTGTTGAGATTCCTTCCTCCATTGAGGAAACACTAAAGCAGATCCGGGCCAACCAGGAAAAAATGATGGAGAATCAAGATAACTTGACAAAAGCAGTTGAGGATCACAACACAAAATGGCTCGGGAGCATAGAAAGTTGAGGAAGACAAAGGCCTCAAAGGAGTCAGTGCAGAAGGTGCGAGAGGATGTGGACAAGCTTATGGAGGATCAGCTGCCAATTGACCTATTATTTGGCGATCCGGCTGTAGAGCCAGCAGCAGTGCATCCACAGGAGGAGGAGCAGAGGCCGAGGAAGAAGAGGAAACTCCCTAGCACTAAGGGAGTTGGGATAGAGGTGGCTCCGGTTCAAGAGGGTCCCTCCACTGCCCCACTAGTTAGCCAGCAAGTTCATGATCTAGCACTTGTCCCAACAGAGCAGCAGCAGCAGGCCGGGGACCTGTCTGAGGTCCCCGCCGGTACTGAGGACTTGGGAGCCGCTGACCAGCACAGGGTGACAGATGAGGCTTGAGGGGCCGTTCTATATCCTTTCTGATTTTATATGCTTAATTTGGTAGTTAGCATTGGGTACAATACTATCTTTTATTCGTAGGGGCGTGGCCCTACTATTTTGATTGACTGTTGGATTAGTGTATATATTACCTTTACCTTTAGCTTTTTGATATTCATAGTTGATAGATGGTTTCTATATAACTACTCATTCTAGATGCTTTGCAACTTCATGTATATATTAATCGCCCATAGTTGTATATTCTACTCCCCTTGCGTACATATTCATGTGGTTTTCATTTGAGTTTTCTATTTTCGTTAAAATATTTTGTTTTGGTTGCAAAGATAGACTCGTAGCCTTTTTGGTTTTGGTTTTGGCATATACAATAAGCCCTTGGTTTTCTTAATGCCACAGCTTTTTCCAAGGGTACAGTGTTGTGTCAATCGGGTTGCTTTTCCCAATGATAGATGGCGTGACAAATTTCTTAAGGGTTGAGTACATTTGTTTTTTATTTTTGATTTTCAAGTTTTTGTTGTTAAGGGTACCTAAGGCAAAGCTTCACTTGGGCCTAGCACATTTGTCTTTGATCCTATGGTCAAAGGCATTATGTTGTGCTTAGGATGGTGAAAGTTGTGGCCTTGAGACTCTTATATTGACCAAACAATCATCATATGGTCATATTGGGCCATTGTGCGCTTGAATCATATCTAAGGTCGTTGTGGCCCCTCGATGCCGTCTTTGGCAATCCTTGAGTGTGTGTAGTGAGAATTCGAATCGTGAGCCCAAGTACCGAGCCGATGGTCTAGAACTTGCCTTGAATGTTTGTTGAGGCGAAATCATAGGTGGAACTTGACTTGAGAAGTGATTATAGACTCTCCTTGATCCAAAATTGCCATTTTGAACTATTTCATGACCTACCAATTAAATGATCCCTAGTTCACCCCTTTTGAGTTTTAAACCTTTTTCTTTCATGAACCAAGTTACAAGCCTATACCCGTTCTCATTTGAGTAGTGGCAAATGTCTATGTTTAGGGGGAGAGAAAAGAAAGGAAACAATGTTGTAGAGGGTATAAAAGCAAAAGAAAAAGAAGGCAATGAAAAAGCGAAAAAGACAAAAAGAAAGACAAAAAGAAAATAAGAACCAAAAAGGGAATCAAAGGACAACAAAAAGAAAAAAAATGTGTGAGAAAGTAGACAAAAAGGAGAAAAGGGTTTGAATTGCAAAAGAAAGTGTGACAATGTGTCTCTATAACCCCTTGAAAGAAGTGAATTACTCAATTGAGTTAAGAAATGTGCCAAAATGAATCAAAAGAAGTTATTAAGGGAAGATTGAAGAACGAAATCATATCCTACCTTTTCCCCAAAGCCTTCAAAATGACTCTTAAAAAACCCTATATTATCTTGAGTTGAGGGAAGCTTGCATTAGTGGATACTTACATAAAGGGCAAGCATATGGTATTAGAGTCGGACTTAAGGCCTTTTCTTTGTGAGAGATGAGAGATAAGTCCATTCACCTCGATTTGTTTGCAAATACTCTAAAAGGTGAGGTTCACTTAGGGAAAGTTGAGGATGTGTGAGTTTGGGTTCCACAATGACCAAAGTACTTGAGAAAGGTTCCTTGATGAGATGTTTCAACTCTTTATGCTCTTATGTCACACTTGATCCACAAGTTTTCAAAGTTTATATGTGTTAATGATGCATTCGCATTGAGGGCAATTGTTAGTCCTATCTTGTTAAGGTTACATTAGGATAAACATGAATTACTTGGGCGTTTTCCTTAGAGAGGTAGGTATGATTTTATTTGCTTTAGGACAAGCAAAGGTTTAAGTTTAGGGGAGTTGATAACTGTGATTTTTACATGTTTTATACCTTTTATTACATAAGCTTTATGCATTAATGCAAATAAATTATTCCCAAAATGCATACAAGTTGCGCTTAATAGCAGGTTTGAGAAAAAAGATGACAAATATCAAAGATCAGCTCAAAAAGGAGTAAAATATGCCAAGTGTCAAAAGACAACTGAAGTGGGGAACAAGATGTCCTACGCAGTCCGCACTACTTTGCCACGCGGCCGCACAGGAGAGTTCAGAGGCTGTGTTATTTCAATGTCAACCTGCGCAGTCCGCACTGCTTTGTCACGCGGTTGCGTAGGATAGTTTAGGGACTATGCAAATTCAATGTCAGGTTGCGCGGTCCACGCCCCTTTTCACGCGGTCCGTATCAATGAAGTTTCAGAGACCCAGCAATTCAAGGCAAAAGCCCACGCGGCTGCACACCAAATCAGTGCAGTCCGCATGGGTAAAGATCAGAGAGTAAGGTTTTTTGATAAGTATTGCTATGCTGCCGCGCCGTATTTCCACGTGGTCTGTGTATCTCATCCAACGGGGCCATGCTGCACGTTTTGGCGGTCCGCATCCCCCAGTTTCAGAAGTGACCATTGAAGACCAAATGCCCTCCGCGGCCGCGCGACATTTGTGCGCGGTCCGAGCCAAACCCTCAGGGGAATAATTGTCCGGTTTTTCCTATGTGGTATAAATAGAACATTTTACTTTTTTAGGTTATGTTTGGTGTATCAGATAGCAGCTGAGCTCGTGACTTCGAATCTTTAGCCTATTTTGGGCAATTTCATCTTGTATTAACATGGATTTGAGTATATTAACATCATAGTTAATTAATATGTCAATTGTATCTTCTATTTCTTTAATTTCTATTTCTACTATGTCTAGTTAAACTCATTATCTAGGATTGTGGCTCAACCCTAGTGTGGGTAATTAATGCGTATGATTGTTTAGTGCATGAATGATGTTGGTATTTGTTATTTGGATTAATCTTATGTTTTCATTAAGATTTGGTGGTTGCAAATACTAAGTCTAGCTTAGTGGATATTGACTCTTCTTGAGAAAGAGAGTTTGTGACCCCAAGATTAATTCCAACAAGGAATTGGGATGGACCCATGAGAATGGTAGTCCCAATTAACGGGTTAAGCCTTGAGAGAGTAATTACCCAACTTAAACCCTAGGTTGCTTGGGCAAACTGGCCTACCCAATTGGTCGAGAGAGAGTCAGTTGGGAAAAATCACTCTCTCTACCGAGAGGTGTGAGAGTGGGTGCAAAAATGTAATGGTTATAGCATAAGTCCCATATTCATCATTCTTGCATTAGGAATCTCTACCCCGTTAGTTGACCATCTAGGTATATGCCACGACCCTACTGCCTTTCTCTATATTGCATACAACCTAGAATCAATATCTTAGCATAACTTAGCTTTAAACTTGTAGTTTATAAATTTGTAGTTTATAAATTTGTAGTTGATAATAAAAAGAAAACCAAAAATATTATAAGATCAATTAGGAGCTAAAACATAGTCCTAGACTATACAAACATTCAACTCCAAATTGAAGCTCCATGTGGAAAATTGACCCCGATACCACTATTGGGTAAAAGTATTAGCATCCGCTCTTCCTTAGGTTGAGTCTGTTGTGATCACTACCCAAGCACTTCCCGCGATGCCTCCCTAACCAAGTTTTCCGTCTCTAACCACATTTCGTCTGCATCCCTAATACTTCTCCAAGCTCCACCATTAGCCAACCACCCTTCTAACTCATGGGCTTTCTCCTTTGTCAAAGCTCCCTGCTGAAATTGACATTATTTTATCACTAATGTAAAAATATCTACAAATATCAGTAACCGTGCTAAAAATAAACTGCCATGTGTGACGTGAATTAATTATTCTATAAGCAATCATGCGTTTTTGCATTATCCACTCCTCATCAATCGAATGACTTGTAATAGTAAGATAATCTCAGTCATTACGACTTCTACCAATATCAGTAGTAATAACAACACGACAATTAGTAGGATGTCATGACCCTAGTTCACCAATTGTGAACCTGTCATGACAGCACCCAGTTTTTGCGACTAGGTAAGCCTAACACATTGCGGAATTTAACTGTCTTTATGAAAAAATAGTAACAAAATACCGAATAATATATGAAAAATGTATATATTTGCCGCCTGGCACATACACTTCAATACAAATACTGAAAACAACATCCAAGACCCGAAAACCCACGGGCAACACAGGCTATAAGAAGTATTACAGTGCTCTAGTCACCAGAATAGTCTAATACAAAGAGGGATTGAAATAATATCTACTAACTAGGGATAGAATGAGAATGAGACTTTTCGGATCTGCAGACGTAGCAGATGTATACCTCAAAACTCCAATATGCTCCCTGACAGCTACTGGACATATGCTTGCTCAGAAGTACCTGGATCTGCACATGAAAAATATGCGCAGAAAAGGCATGAGTACACCACATCGGTACTCAGTAAGTGTTGATACCCAATTCTTTCCTATGTATTTTTGTACCCAAAATATTTTCAAAATAGCTTGTGAATACATATATAAGCATCCACAAAACGTTTGGTATTTTTCTATATTTGTTCAAGTATTTTTAAACCAATTTACAACTTATTTTGTACTAAAAAATCCTATATTTAGTATCAAGTCTGTATTTTCATAAATAATTTATGTATTATCTCATCTACATAAAAATATAATTTATGTAATTTTTACAGAATTTTTACAAAGCCATTACACATTTTTAAACTAAAATTGCATTAAATTGTAATTATAGCCTATTTCTCAATTTAATAAGTATTTCAAGTAAAACATCATTCCTAATATTTTTCATTAATTCTTAAATGTATTTTATTATCTCGGCATTTTTATTGGATTTTTATAAAATTGTTTACCGTTTTTATAAAATTAATTTGGGGAAAATTGGCCATTTAAATTATAGCCCTTTAATTTTTCAATTTTGGCCATATTTCAACCCAAATCCACCCCCCCCCCCCCCAAATCACGAACCAATTACAAAATTACCTGACCCAAGCCTATTCGAGCCAACCCACCTAGACCTCCATTTTAAATTGTGAGTCCATGATTAACCTTACCATTATTAAACCCATAACCCATTTTACCCTAACTCATTTTCTAAATTCGCTGCCCTTGTATCCCCTTTCACTCCCAAATGCTCTCTAACCCTTCGTCTCTCTAGAACCTTCTGGTTCTTTCATGGCCTTCATCGCCATACTGGCCACTCCTCCCTCACTTCTCTCGACTTCTAGCAACCATAGAGTCCTCGTATCATTGTTTCCTCTCTCAAGCTTGAAGCCTAGCAGCTTCCGCCATGAAAAACGGTAACTGAAGCTTCACCCCGGTCCTTCGCCGGCTTTTCTTTGGTGGTCATTGTATGATGATGCCTTCTATGGCATTGTATACGATTTTCACGGCCAGGTTCTTCGTTTTCCCTAATTTGTTTGAAATGCCTAATTTTTCTTCGTTAATGTCTACTCTTTTAATACAACTCTTAGTCTAGTTTTAGTTTTCTACTCTATTTTTACTTAGCGTTTCCAGTTATTTCAAAAAAATTCGGATGATTACCACTCTTTCAAATTAGGATTTCTCACTCCTTCAAAATCATTTCTGAGTACTATATATTCGTTTCTGTTTGTTTGTTTCACTTGTTTGTTTGTTTTCCTTGTTAACCTGGGTTCCATACTGTAATTTTTATTGCTAGGGTCTCTTAACCCCCTTCGAAAATACTTTACTTTTCTGATTTCGAGCACTAATCCGTAACTCTCAGTACTACTTCTAAACATTTTATTTTAATTTGTTGAAAACCCTAACCCTACATGTTTGTATCTGTATTTTCCTGTTTGCATGTTCTTCTGGTTTATTCTATGAGTTCCGTGCTTTTTACTTGGATTTTTGTTGATGGTGTTTCATTCCCATACCATGCTCTGTTCTTCTCTTAATGTTTTCTGGCTGTTTTATAGAGCGATTTTATACTGATTCTTAAAAGCTCTCTTTAAGACTGTGATTACTTGCCTTAAATTGTGATTTGTGTATTTTCCTTACAGTTTTGGTATTGATTTCGAATTTTCTTCCTCAATCAGTGGGATACATTCCTCAATTAATAACTGATCTCTTAATTTTTCAATCTCGAAAAATATTTTCCAGAATTAAAGTGATATTTTTCCTTATATGTGTGCACAAGTATGTTGATTTAATTGGTTGAGATGTTTCCCTGGTTAAGTATCATGCACCTAGTCTTCATTGTATACCTTATACTGTTTTTTTCCATATGTGACCATGCCATACTTTGTGATCCCTTTCCTTTTAAAAATGACTGATTATTACCGTTTGACTATGATTCCTTAATTAAAGGGGATTCCCTATACTTATTTGATTATGATTGAAATCAGTTTTTTAAATATGGATTGATACCTTATTTGTTTACTCATTTTAGTACTATAAATACTCCCCCCCTTTCTCTTTGAACACACCAACACACACTGCTATCACAATCTCAGACTCTCTGAATTCTCTCTTTCTGCGATTACTATACTCTCTCACTCTTTTATTTGAATACTCAATCGGCTAAAAGCCAAGATTGAGTAGCTTGGGTTGATTACTTTACACTATTGGGTCCTATTGTTTGTTTACTTGGGTCTGTTGCTGCTGCTATTCTCATATTGCTGCTACTACTCCCATATTGTTGCTGCTATTCTCATATTGCTGCTGCTATTTTCACACTGTTGTTATTCTCTCTGTTGCTTACACTCTCTGCTCACCTTGTTCCTCTGTGCATTATTGTTATTGTGGTCTATCACTTGCAATTGGTATGTCACCCATTTAAGATACAGTCCCACAACAACATGTTTCTATTGGTTTTGCATTTCATAATATTCCTTGTATGCTTTTACTTATGGTTTTGTTGCTCTTTTTGTCACTAGCATGTTACTTACTAGTCTACCTAGTTTAACTTAACATGTTCTCCCCTACCCCCGATCCTTGTATGTTTTCCTCTTCCATGTGCACTACTAGCATGTATTCAGACTTGCTTGGCTACTTAAACAACCCTAGACCCTCTCCTCGAGGTTGATTATATTGGGGTTTGGTGCAGTAAGAAACTGAACCCATGTCTTGCCATCATGTCTGATTATTTTTCCTCCAATATGTTGTCTGTATGTGAGTAGTTCACATTACTTATTTGTCCCATTTTCCATTTGCCCCCTGTTTGTGTGATGCCCTGCTATTCCAAAACTGGTAAGTCTAAAATAATTTCAAAAGAACCTTTTCAACTCTTTCAACTGTTTCTTAAAAGTGCCTCAACTTTTCAATTCTTCCAACTATTTTCTTAAATTGTCTCTCAACTGTTTTCAACTCTCTCAATTATAATCTCATTCTTAGATCTTTAGGGTCTGCCCCCTTAGTGTAAGCACTACCATGGGAGCCTTGAGCACCCATGGAACTATGATGCACAAGGTTGGAATTTCCATGATTGTACCAGTCTAATTGGGACATTTTGGGTGCTTGGTATTGTCCAGGGGTTCAAACGAACCCTTAGGGAACTTTGCCGCACCCAAGCCTTGGTAATGGTTGTGAAACTCGAAAGGAGTGAGGTTGGAGATGCTTGGGCCTTGCTGAAGGCTCTCCATTGAGTAACTTCTTGTTTTCTTTTTATCACTATTGCATTTTTGATTACTTGGCTGTGATAATTTATAAATAACAATGGAGATTATAGTGAAATTGGGAAGGGTTATGCATGATTACTAAGGGAATGGGTAGAAAACATGTTTATAGGACTTCACTTACCTATTTGCGTAATAGAAACCATGTATAGGACATGCATCTTACATGTAGAATTCATGTTCTTAGGGCTTTTACTTTCAGCTTGCTATTTTTATAATCACAATCAGTTAATAACCAAATTACTTCCTTGCATTTAGATACCAAGTTTTAGGGCCTTTATATGCATTAGAAATTATGTACTTAGGGTCTTTCTTTTGCAACTGTTGAATGCCTCACTAATGTTTCTAAACAAATGTAAAACTAGTTAACATGTTCCTTTTAAAACTGGGAAACAAACATGTATGTCCACCTTTCTCTTATGGTTAAACAACGTCAAGGCAAACCTTAGGCTAAATAAAATTAATTAATCGCTTTAAATCACGCCTAAGCTAAGGTTTTGAGAGGAACTGGACCGGGTCCGGAGTTTGGCAAGCTTGTCCATCTCCCTTGCTGCTACAGATGTCAACAACCAGGTCCCTGCACCTTCGTAGAAGGTCACAACCCAAGCTCTCAAAAACGCTCCACCGCTCATCCTAGGGCCCCAGAAAAGCTCCAAATCATCAGGATACCCCTATCTTCGTGGATACTATGCCATACTATACACAGCCCATATCATATGTGTCGGAATCGGACTCACTCATTCAGAGCTTGGCTGTTGAACTCAAGAAACTCACTAGTAAGGTTCAAGGCGTGGAAGGTAACAAAGGTGTGGAAGGTCTAAATTATGAAGACCTGTGTGTTCAACCTGGTGTTGAACTCCCAGAGGGGTACAAACCTCCTACATTTGAAATGTTTGATGGTACGGGTGATCCCAGGGTTCACCTCAGGTCTAAATTATGAAGAGTTGTGTGTTCAACCTGGTGTTGAACTCCCATAGGGGTATAAACCTCCTACGTTTGAAATGTTTGATGCTACGGGTGATCCCAGGGTTCACCTCAGGATGTATTGTGACAAGTTAGTGGGAGTTGGTAGATATGAAAAGATCCACATGAAACTGTTCATGAGTAGCTTGAAAGGTAATGCTTTATCTTGGTATATCAGCCAAGATGCGAAGAAGTGGACGAGTTGGGTAAACATGGCGTCCGATTTCATGGATCGATTCAGTTTCAACACTGAGAACGCGCAAGACGTGTTCTATATCCAGAATTTGCAGAAGAAGCCAACCGAAACCTTTCGCGAGTATGCTACTCGTTGGAGGTCAGAAGCGGCCAAGGTTAGGTCGGCTTTGGAAGAAGAAAAAATGAATAGATTTTTTGTTCGTGCTCAGGACCCACAGTATTACGAGAGATTGATGCTCATAGAGGGGAAAAAGTTCGCTGATATCATCAAACTTGGAGAAAGAATTGAAGAGGGGATCAAAAATGGTATAGTTACTAACTTTGAGGCACTGCAAGCCACCAACAAAGCGTTGCAATCTAGTGGTACGTCGAAAACAAAGGATGTAAACTCCGTAATGGCTGCGCAAAGAAACTACTCTCCAATGAAATACGAACCCTACCCTCCAACTCCACTCACATACCAACCCTCTCTAAATTACCAAGCGCCTTCACCTACCTATCAAAACCCACATCCTGTCTACCAAACATCTCCATCACCAACATACCAGCCCACCTCGCCAGGATATTCCCAACTCGCGCCCGTATACCAAGCTTACAACTCCCAACCTCCCCACTATCCATCACCACCTACCCGCCAAAATTTCCCACTACCAAGAATAAACTTTCACCGCAAACCGCCCAGATAGTACACTGCTATTGCTTAACCCATTGACCAACTGTATGAGAAACTTAAAGCCACTTGATATGTTACACCCATTCCAGACATAACCCTAGAAAACCCTTCCCAATGGATCAACCCAAATAAAACCAACGCACACCATTCGGGGATAAAGTGCCATACCATCGACGAGTGCCGCTCGTTGAAGGACAAAATTCAGACCTTAATTGACAACAAGGTCATCGTGGCTAAGGAACCTGCTCCTAATGTTTGCAACAACCCTCTACCAGACCACAAAGGTGGAGGAATCCACATGATTGAGGTTGAGAAAGACTGGGACCGCGAAGAGTCAATCGGTTTGATATCTGAAGGAGATGATCCCAAGAAAGCGGTGGTCACTCTTAATCCTATTATCATGCAAATCTAGTCATCTGAGGGAAACGTGGTGAATATATCCGTACCATTTGAGTTTGAGGCACCTCCTAGAAAAGTACCAAAACCAATTGAGGTGGAGTTCCGGACTCCAAAGGCGCTCGCACCGATTGAAGTTACTATGTTGCCTCTAAGTGTGCCTATCACGGTCACCATGGCAGACATAACCCCACTTCAGTCAAATGTCATACCCTGGGACTATACAGCCGAGGCGAGAAGGAAAGTAAAAGCACGCACAGGTGAAGCAATCGCCACGCAACGTATGTCTAGAACAGGTAGGGTATACACACCAGAGCACCTAGCTGAGTCCAGCAAGCAGGCCTCTGGGCGTCCCATTCTCTGGAGAAAGATACAGGTTAAGGAATATTCAGCTGTTGAACAGTTAAACAAGACTCCAGTGCAGATTTCCATCTTAGCATTGCTGCAGAGTTCCGAGGCGCACAAAAAACCTTGATGAAGATATTGAGTGAGGCTTATGTCCCGAGCAACATAATAGGAGGAGAAATGGCAAGCATGATAGGACAGGTATTGGAAAGTCACAAAATCATTTTCCACGAGGATGAATTGCCACCTGAAGGGCCCAGTCATAACAAAGCACTACACATCACTATGCAATGTAAGGATCATTTCATCACCATAATCTTAGTTGGCGGAGGTACAACATCTGTCCATTGATCACCCTCAAGAAGATAGACAAGGGATTGCACGAGATAAAAGATGGGGCTATTAATGTTAGGGCTTTTGATGGTTCTCAGAGGTCCACCCTCGGGGAAATTGACCTGTTTGCAAATGGGGCCACTTGGTTTGATGTTGATTTCCAAGTTATCAACATACCGGCATGTTACAACTTACTGATGGGACGACCCTGGATCCACGCCGCTAGGGCTGTGGCATCTACCTTGCATCAGGCCGTGAAATTCGAATGGAACCACCAAGAAGTAATCATCCATGGCAACGGTAGCAAACCCATACACAGTCGCCAGACCATTCCAATGATCGGGGGTAGAAGAAGAATATGCGGAGAAACATATCAGCATATTGAGCAAGTCAACGCAGTGGATAAAGACAAATAGTGGAGCAACAAGGTTGAAAGCATTCTGAATTGGAGTGGGTATGACCGGGAAAATGGCTTGGCAAGAGTCTTCGTAGTATCGCCAAACCTATCCAGTTGAAGAAATATGGTACTACCTTCGGACTGGGGTACGAGTACACTTGGCAAGAATTCAAACACTGTTCACCACCATGGCACGGCCCATATTACCCATTGGAATTCCCCATACCTCAGTTGGAGCAGACATTTCAACTAGTTGACACTCTCTACGGGTCATAAGAAGACGAGGCTCTTACGGTAATGAAAAACCTATTTTTGGAGGACATGGACTGTTGTGTGATCTTTGAAGAGGAAGGGGAGGAAGTCCCTTCCATTCAGGCTGTGAACCGAGGGGAGCACCTCACCAACTGGTCAATCAGGACCACTATCACCCGGAATTCTTTGGGGTAGCAAGGCTGAACAAGCATCATGCATCTTTGTTTTAGTTATTTTCATTATTTTCCACATTTATCTTTACTTTCCAAAAGAGCTCCGAACTCTAGGATATAATTCATCAGACTAGGTCTATTTCTGCGTGATATCAGGAGGAAGATTAATCGGACTAAGATTTTGACTCTATGAGATAATTCATCAGAATAGGTCCATTTTCCGAATCTAGACTTTCTTAATATTCCAAATTCAGACATTCCTTCCCTTCTTTTTCCAATTGTGTCTTACTTTCTTTCTCCCAAATTATGTCTTTCTTTCTTTTTCCCCAAATTATGCCTTCCTTTCTTTTTCCAACTTCTGCCTTCCTCTTTATCCAAATTATGCCTTCCTTTCATTTTTCCAACTTCTGCCTTTATCTTAGGTGAAAGATTCATCAGACTAAGATTTTTATCTTAGGAGAAAAGTTCAACATACTTAGATTCTTATCTTAGGTGAAAGACTCGACAGACTAAGATTTTTATCTTAGGTTAAAAATTAATCAGACTAAGATTTCTATCAATTAACCATTTCCTCCGAATTTGTTTTAACTACCTTCTAACTTGAATTATCCTCCTTCAGAACCACTTCCCTAAAAACTGGTGAATCATTTCTCCGAAAATTACTTTTCCTAAAACTGGTGTTTCTTTCCTGAAAACTACCTCCCTCTCTTTTTTCTCTTTTTCAAACTTGTATTAACTTTCATGTTCTTCAAGAAAATTTTCAACACGACAGAAAATTTTCCGCCCCAGTTTGATAATCCTCCTGTATCATATCTTTCTACCATAAATAACATGTCCATGCCCATGTTTCAAATCAAAGAAAATTTTATATGTTTAAAGTGTGGTGGTTGGTTGTGGTACTTCTGTTGGGAATGGCTTTCCTTTTCTCTTTTCCATGCTTTGCATTGTCCGACCATCTTTGAAACTTGGCTAATAATTCCCGCCTTTCTTGATGACTAACTCTCAATTATTACATATAATATTCTTATCTAACCCTATATGTTTCCTATGACACCTGATTCTTCTTGAAGATCTTGCATGTTTACTGATTAACAACTTTCTCCATCATCTATTTCACCAAACATACCTTTTTGCATTCAGACCCTATATCTTCTGTTTGTTACACCGCTCATGAACTGACATCCAATTTGACCTTTGAGTCTTACATGAATTCCCAAATTGCGTCTATTGCCCCCACAGTATGTTGTTGCTTCTTGAATCACAACCCCTAGCCCATTGACCCTGAAGTCTATTGCTCATTCGCGTGACCCTTGTCGCGGAAAATGGCTATTCTTCGTTCAAACCCAATACCCTTTATCTGTTGCCTTGCTCATGAACTGACGTCTACCAAAACTTTGTGTTTCAACAGGATCCCTAAAGCATGTTGATTATTACCAGCTTAGAGCTCTTGTTGTTTTTCCTGACTTATGACCCCATTTTGTGCAATTGGAAAGCTACTGGCAAATTTTGAAGTCATTTCTCACTTGTTATAACCGACAAACTCATAAAGAAGAAGTGAACAAACAAAAGAACGAAGTGAAGAACAAAGTAAAGAGTGATTCCTAAAGAAGACACTACGAAGTAGAAACCTATCAAATGTGGATACCAACTCTAACACCCATGACATGCACCAATAGATATTCTGCCAATCAAACCTGATTTTCAGCTCTTCTTGTACCTTTTTGCCGTGAAACTGTTCATCGGTGCTCCGCTTATACAATCTAATTTACATTCCTTATTCGAATTATAGTTCCCGAAGGGTTTTCAACATCAAGCCTCTCTCATTTTTCTTTATCTTCACTTACTGGCGCCCGTGAAGGTTTTCACCGATAAGACCCTCTCATTTTTATTTTTCTAAGCTTTTATCACCTTGCGATACCCGTGAAGGTTTCCATAAACAAGACTCTTTCATTCTTACTTTCCTTGTTTGGACCAGGGTATTTCCCCTGACATGATTTAACCTTACCTGCTTGCCTTGGTATTTTTCAAAGACTGATCGAAAGGTCTTTCTTTGAACCAAAATGTGGTTAACACTACAACATTAGGAATCCAATTTCTTGCAACAATCACAACTTCTGCCCCAGTTTCTTTCTTGGGGGCTTTTGGAATTTTATTTTGGTATGACTGAACCTCAGAGAGGCTGCCTATTTACTCTTTCGGGATCAAGTCAAACGTAGTTCACGCTATAGAAACTACGTCGTTGTGACTTTCTTTTCTCTTTTTTTTCTATTCTTTCTTTTTTTTCTTCATTTGTCTTTTTTTTCTTTTCTTTCATTTCTTTGTTTTCTTTTTCTTTTTCCTTCCTTTCTTTTCTTCTTTTCCTTTTCGTCCTCTTTCTTCTTCTATTTTCTTTCTTTCCTTTTCTTTTTCCTTCTTTTTCCATTTTCTTATCTTCGGCACTTGTGTTTCTTTGATTGTTTTCTTGATTACGAAAGACGGGTACGAAAGAAAATAAACATGCTCAAAAGGGGTGACAATGGAGAAAAGGTGTTTGGATAGCAAAATAAATGCCTTCGTCATTTCAATCCTCAATATATGCCAAATGCAAATAAATACGTTTAATGCACAGACACTACACATAGTATCTCTTGACCGCATCGGAATTGATGGTCATTTCCACATATTTCCCTACCATTGGACAACATTCTCAATCTCAATACCGGGAATGGCCCCTATCAATTTGGCATACCTGCCTCTAGGGTTTCTTTATATTCTATCTGCCCCTGTTTCACATGGTTCGGGCTACAAACATATTCAAATCTGTTCTTATTTCCCTCAAGTGACCCTATCATCTTTAAAATGGTTGTGCTATTTCCTGACCCACATAGCTTTTAAGGATCCTACTGAGAATTATTCGTGCATGCCATGTCACTAGAGCCAACAGGAAAAGAACTGTAGAAAGAAAAGAGAACTAAACAAAAATGACTAGAAATTGAACAAAAAAAAGAATTGTATTAAATAGATAGTGAAATGGTTTAACAAACAAAACAAGCAACACAAACTGGGGTACATTCCTAAAAAAAATCTAGATAACACTACATAAGATATGACGACTAGACAAATAAAAGGATAGAAGGGTTTGAATCACAAGACAATATCTGGATTACAACCGTGAAAATAACCCGGACAACAGAAATGACAACAAAATAAACTACCAAGACTTCTCTCCAGATAGCCAAGAGATAAAGCGTCTTTCCAATTACCAAGCACGGTGTCTTAGCCACTGAACTGCACATGGACAATACTGAGGCCTTCAAATAACGTTTCCAAGGAAATCATATCTACCATGTGCGTCTCATTTTGCAGAGGCGATGGACTTTTGCTGGTGTTAGTTGCATCTAGATTTGGCACGACAATATCTCCTACATTAATAAGCTCCAGAATTAATTTATTCTGCCTCCAACACTTTTCTATGTCATGTCCCGGGGCACTTGAGCAATATGCGCACCTTTGGGAAAAATCCAACTTATTTGAAAGAGGGCTTGGTATTTTTATCTGAATAGGCTTAAACACTCCTGAAAACTCTTTAGCCTCTGGAACAGATTGGCGTATGACTCTCCCAAGGGAGTGTAGGCTTTCTTTTTCCGCAATTTCTCATTCCTAAATGCCTTATTTGGACGGAAACATGATCCAGAGATGTAGCATCGGGGCATTTCACGTGGTGCACAAAGATATCCATGGCGATTAGCAAAAACGGTCACTGGACCTTGTCGCCGGTTGAAGGAATGACTTAGTGGTTGGACATATGACAGGATATTGTTCGGCTGATAGTACTGAGGTGGCTTATGTGGAGTTTGGGGACATTCATAGGGTCGGTATTAAGGCTGAAAGAATTCACCAAGAACAACCACCGGGCCCTGTCGTTAGCAGAGGGAGTGACCTAGTGTTTGGAAACCTGACCAGCCATTGTCAAGAGGATAATGTTGAGTTAATTTAGGTGAGGCTCGAGGATAGGTTTGGGATAATAGTTGAGGCTGAAGATGCTTGGCAGGAACGACCGTTGGGATCTTTCATTGGCGTGGCTCAACAGTAGATTTTTTATCAATGGAAAGAGCATCCTGAGAAATTTGTTCGTTCCATCTGACAAAAAATTCCTTGAAACTTTCCTTGGGTTTCTTTTCCGTCTGAGATGGGGAGGACTAGTTTGGGAAACTCTCTTTGTTGTACTGAAAATGCCGCACAAAATCTTGAGCCATGTCGCCCAACATGTGCCACTTCCCGACATCTTGACGATCATGCCATTCCAAGGCTGCCCCATTCAGGCTATCACTGAAATGCGACATAAAAACTTATCTTCCTTGTCGACATTCCTCGTTTTATTGCAATAATCGCTCAAGTGGGCTATTGGATCTCCCCGCCCATCATAAAATTTAAACTTCGGCATCTTAAACCCTTCCAGCTTTCTGGATATCTCATCCCGCTCCACTATTTTAGCAAGCTTCGAAGTCTCACCGGGAGATGCAAAATGAAGAGCGTGGTGGTATGACTCGAGGCCTTGACAATTGATCTGGAGCATAATGTTGGGCATCGGGGACTGATGGCAGAGGATACCCAGCTCTGTGCATTCCGACTATCTGTCTTTTCAACCTCAAAACCTGTTCTTTCAACTCGATTCAGATTTAAAAACTCCCCTGGACGGATAAGTAATACCTGTGTTCAACCCTTTGCCAGCCACGACTGCCTTGCTTTTCGACCTTGTGTTGTGTGGATGAGTTATCACAAACCAACCACCTCAACTTTCTTTAAAATTCAAAACAGAACATGTTAGAATGGATTGCGTCGGTCCTCATTATTAACAACATCTTTTTCGATTTTTTCAATTTTTTTTCATTATTTTTCATTTTTTGGTTGTGCTTTTTTTCCTTTTTTGGTTGTGGTCGAATCTTATGGAGATTGCTTACGTATCACGACCCTGCATGAATCCAATCGTGCTTAGTTGTTGCAAATAAAAGGTAATTGACAATAAAAAAAATTTTGGCATTTTCCATTTTCATAATAACAACAAATCTGACCAACTTTACGATGAAATACAACCTCGAAAAATCAAACAATCCATATACTCTAATCAAAAGAAATACAAACCCAAAAATAAAATGACAGATTCCTTCCCCTATATGCCATGTTTGATACGAACGCTATTCACTTGACCACTGACTCTTTTTCTTATTTTTTAAATTAAAATAAGTGACCCGGTATTGCAAATACGGCCTTCCAGTGCCTTGGGGACGAAGATTTAAGGCTTTGAGGGTCAAAAATGAAAATATGATCAAAGGTGGCTATTTATGCAATGTCAGCCTTCCGGCGCCCCGATTGGGAACAATTGCGTATTTTCGACAAAAACGGCATCACCTGGTTTATTTATGACAAAAAAACTAAAATTTTGATATTTTTTGGGCTATTTTTATAAAGGGGAGGTTGGACCCGATAAGGTTGCCTACGAATCTCACGCCTTGTGAGAATCAAACCATGCGTAGTTCGGGCAAATTAACCGAACTACTCTTTTTTTTAAAACAAAACTCTTTTTTCATTTTCAAATTTTGGCATTTCATAAGAAAATAAAAAAAAACTACTTTTAAAAGCAAGACTCTTTCTCTTATCTTTTTCAACAAATAATTAAATAGCCTAAAAATAAAAGACTCTTTTTTTTATGGTAGAACAAACTATTTTTCAATTTCGAAAACAAGACTAAAAAACGTTTTTTTTTCTTTTCACTTTCAAACAAACAACCTATTTCCCCAAACTAAAAATAAAAGACTCCTATTTTTCATACTAAACATAAATGACTCTTTTTCTTTCCTATTTTTTCGACAAACAATAAAACAACATATTTTTCTAAACTAAAAATAAAGACTCTTTTTCTTTTTTTTTTCAACAAACAATTTCTAAAATGAAATACTTTTTTTCTTGGCTTTTAGTAAAATAAATTATTAAAAATAAAAAATAAAATAATTTTTCGAAACTTCTGCAGAATTTAGACATTACTTGGGCATTGGTATTTCCAAAACAATCAGTTAACTCTCCACCCGCTATTTTTCACTTTTTCTCTTTTTATTTTATTTTATAGCATTCCTTAGATTTAAAAGCCAGTCAACATACAGGTTTGAAACAAATAAATGCACAGAACACAAGTAGGATGCATAAAGATGGTCTTTTTCATTTCATATTGCAAGCCCTACACGGACCCAACCCCTGTGTTGAGTCCCCTAGGTCAAAATACACATGATGCAACTAAGCGTTCCTACTAGGGATCCGGCATGAAGTGGAGTTATTCTAGGTTTAGAACCTGGGTGTTTTCTAGACTTGGCTTACCCGAGCGGATAGCTCGAGCTGATGGGTAGGCAGCGTTCCGGGAATACATAAGCTTCACCGGCTTTGCAACTGATCTAAACCTTGTTCTAAATTTGGAATTAGGCACTATACAGAGAAGAAGTCACACGAAGTGCACCCTTTTTCATGATTTAGAAGACTCAGAGAGGAGACTGGTTTCAACACAGTTTATATACAGTTCACATAATATCAACGCGGTAAAAAGCAGTCAATTAGCACATTAGGCACATATATGTAACAAAAGCAGATAAGCCAAACACAACAATTTATCTAAGCTCGAATTCTTGAACCTTGAACAAAACATTCTGGGTTCTTGTCCCCAGCAGAGTCGCCAGAGCTGTCACACCTTATTTTTCACTATACACCCCCGCAAGGGCGTAAAGGAGTTTTTCCAATTAAAGGACGATCAGAATGGGATTTATTTATTGAAGTTTCATATCACCACTTGGGAGATTAATGGTGTCCCAGGTCACCGGTTGAATCCCGAACCGAGAAAAATGATGACTCTATTAATAGTCCCGGAACCAGAAATCCGGATAAGGAATTCTATTAACCCGAGAGAATGTGTTAGGAATTCTCGGGTTACGTGGTTCTAGCTCGGTCGCTCAACTATCGCATTTGGCTTATTTATCTGATTTTATTACCTGAAGAACCTATGTGCCAATTTCACTTTTTAAAAAATAGAAAGATACGTATCTCAGTGAGTGAATGAGTTGAACATGTTGTCCCTATTCCCTATGCCTTCTAGTCTAAACTCTGATCCCGGCCTCCACTTCCAAGGGAAAGCAGCATAACCCAGAACGGAGGAGGCCATAGAGAAACTTTTTTTTATTCCTTTGTTTCGAACATCCCATCGGTCGTAGCCAGGTCATTCCAATTCCAGTCGGTGTAGAATCAATCAATGAAGGAAGGGAAGGATGGAATGCTTTCTGTCAAGAAGAAAAAAATTGACTGTGAAGTGAATCCTGCATGCCAATGAAAGTGAAAGGTACTTTCCAACAAAAACGGGAAAAGCATAACTCATATCCCGGGCAGCTAAGATCCAGAAAGACGAAAACGGAATTAGGAATTCCATTCTCTAAGACGAACTAAAGGAATGTCTCTAAGCAGCCAAGGCCATAAATCAATAAGCTTTTTGATTGATTCAGGGCGCCGCCCCCCTTCTTAGAATTAGAACCCATTGAGGGGGGCCTCGGCCCGGGAAGGGGAGAGACAAGGCTAGCCTTTTCTCTCAAGCGTCTTGGTATTGGATCCGCCCTTCTGTTAACATGAACATGAATTAGACACCCGGACTGTCTACTCTTATGTGTGTGGCCATGGGCTTTCCCTTCATATCACACTTCTATTCAAGATGTATTTATTTTAGAGAAATGTGAACGTCATTTAAAACATGTCCTTGGATCAGGTCACATGAAATGCACTTGTACTCCTAAACACATTTTATTCAACGTTTAGAGATTTGGATTTGGGTCGCATGAAATGCACACCCAAATTTAAGAAGTTAATTTTATTAAAATCGCATCTAAAAGAGTATAACACGTTATTACCTTTTGGGAGAGTCATAAAATTCACTAAATGACCCTTCCCAATTTCCTAAATATTTTTAAAACTTTTATTGAGGGCCCCACAATTTTGCATTTTTATTGGGCGAGGCTCGTCACATTTTTTTATTTAAGACAAGAGGGGTTGCTCTAATGGTAAGCAACCCCCACTTCCAACCGAGAGGTTGTGAGTCGAGTCTCCCCAAGAGAAAGGTGGGAAGTTCTTGGAGTGAAGGATGTCGGGGGTCTATTTGGAAACAGCCTCTCTACCCAAGGGTAGGGTAAGGTCTGCGTACACACTACCCTCCCCAGACCCCCACTAAGTGGGATTATACTGGGTTATTGTTGTTGTTGTTGTTGTTTTTGTCTCTATATGAAAAGAAAGACCTAATTAATTAATTAATACTAAAATTTGGACTTCTAGTTCAAGTCCGGGCCCAAACAAAAGGATGGACCTTTTAGCTTAAGCCCGCTACCTAACTTGAAACCCAAACCTACATTATTGCCTAAGTCTTAAAAGAAAGCCCCCTTGGACTGAAGCCCAATCGATGGCCTACTAAACCACAGGGATCGATTCCTAAAGTCTCATTTTGCCTAAGCATTTACTCCTTGTTTATGAAGGATGTAAGCCCAATGGCAAAGTTCTGGGATCGAATCCCAACCAGCATGACCACAACAAATGGCTAGGAAGCTCATATTGAGCCCAAAGAGCAATCAATTGTGGCTACTTCATCTAATCATGCCGAGATAATTGCTATTCATGAAGCAAGTCGAGAGTGTGTGTGGTTAAGGTCGATAATACATCATATCCAAGACAAATGTGGTTTGAAGTGTGATAAACTACCCACAACTTTGTATGAAGACAATGCAGCATGTATAGCTCAATTGAAGGGAGGATTCATAAAAGGAGATAGAACGAAGCATATTTCACCAAAGTTATTCTTCACACATGATCTTCAAAAGAATGGTGATATCAATGTTCAACAGATTCGTTCAAGCGAAAATATGGCTGATTTGTTCACAAAATCTCTACCAAAGTCAACCTTCAAGAAGCTAATTCACAAGATCGGGATGCGAAGACTTAAGGACATAAATTGATGTTCTTATCAGGGGGAGTTAAATGCGCGTTGCACTCTTTTTCCCTTACAAGGTTTTGTCCCACCGGGTTTTCCTTGCGAGGTTTTTAACGAGGCAACCAATAGGCGCATATTCAAACATGTGTACTCTTTTTCCTTACTTTAATTTTTCCCATTGGGTTTTGTTTTAAGGTTTTAACGAGGCACATCATTGAATAGACATTCAAGGGGGAGTGTTATAAATACACTTCTATTTAAGGTGAATGTCTTTAATTAGAGAGATTCTAGAGTTCTATTCTTGGTAGATAAATCATCCTCCTCCCTATAAATAGAGGTGCTCTCTACCATTGTAAATCACCCCAAGTATTAATAAGAATACTTCTCTCTCTCCCTATTCTCTCTCTATATTGTTCTTATTCTTGCATTATTGTTCTTGTCTTTATATTATTACATAACACGTTATCAGCACGAGACTCTACCGTCTCAAGAACCATTCTCGAGAAATCTAAGGTATTTCCCTCTTCCTAATTTAATTTTCGATTATGTCTGACATTACGAAAAGAAAGTTCGTTGCCCTTGAAATTTCGGGCAAGAACTATATGACATGGGTGTTGGATGCTGAAATCCACTTAGATGCTATGGGTCTCGGAGACACCATCAAAGATAGAGAAAAAGCATCCACCCAAGAATGTGCGAAGGCCTTGATTTTCTTGTGCCATCACCTTGATGAAGGTTTGAAGATTGAATATCTCACCGTCAAGGATCCACTCGTCTTGCGGAACGGCTTAAAGGAGAGATATGACAACCTGAAGTTGGTCACTCTGCCACAAGCACGATATGATTGGGCTCATCTGAGGCTCCAGGACTTTAAGTCTGTTTCTGAATATAATTCTGCAATGTTCAGAATTACTTCTAAATTGAAGCTATGCGGGGATAATATCTCCGATTATGATATGCTTGAGAAAACGTTTACAACGTTTCATGCCTCCAATATAGTACTGCAACAACAGTACAGAGAGAAAGGCTTTACAAAGTACTCTGAACTGATTTCTCTTCTACTAGTGGCTGAGCGAAATAATGACCTGCTCATGAGAAATCACGAAAATCGACCCACTGGGTCTACACCACTGCCTGAAGCAGATAAGGTGCACTCTCATTATGCCAAACATGAAAAGGACCATGGTCATGGTCGTAAACGGGGTCATAGCCAGGGACGTAGACAAGGAAGAAATTCCAATGAAGTCCGTCAACCCCCAAGGAGAGATAACCGCCGAAAGCAGAAAGGGGGTCATGAAGATCCTAAGGCAAATAATTCAGAAACTATATGTTATCGTTGCGGTGGGAAAGGGCACTGGTCAAAGACTTGCCGTATACCAAGACACTTGGTTGACCTTTATCAAGCATCTCGAAAGAGAAAAGGCCCTGAAACAAATTTTGTCTATGACGATGATGAGGACATCACCCACCTGGATGTGGCAGACTTCTTTGAGCAACCCGAGGGAAAAATAGACCACCTAATCGGCGATGGGTCCGTGATGAAAGAAGATGGAGTTATTTGATTTTGTTCTACTTATTTGTATTAGTTAGTGAATAAACTAATAGTCATTAGTATTAGCTCGTATTAGTTAGTTCATAAAGCAATGTTAGCAGTAGTTCTTTAGAATATCTTCAATATGTTCAAATATCAATAATATTTTTATTTTTCAGTAGGGATAATCGACTAGCCTGAAAAACTAGTCAATTATCAACTATTTTCGCATTAAAGTTGAAAAACAATTGATCAACAATCGATTGTCGTTGACTAACAATCGATTGTCATTAAGACAGTGTAATCTGGAATTTTTCAAAAATCATCCACAATCGATTGTCTTTGTCTAACAATCGATTGTCATTAAGACAGTGTAATCTGGAATTTTTCAAAAATCATCCACAATCGATTGTCTATGCATAACAATCGATTGTCTTGAAACAGTGTGTTCTAGAATTTTTCAAAATAGCCAACAATCGATTGTCTATGCATAACAATCGATTGTCTTGAAACAGTGTGTTCTGGAATTTTTCAAGGTAGCCAACAATCGATTGTCTATGCACAACAATCGATTGTCTTGAAACAGTGCTGGAATTTTTCAAAAATAGCCAACAATCGATTGTCTATGCATAACAATCGATTGTCTTAAGACAGTGTGATCTGAAGTTTTTCAAAATAGCAAATAATCGATTGTGTGTGTTTAACAATCGATTGTCAATGTTCAACAATCGATTGTTTGTAAGTAACAATCGATTGTTTGAAGAAAACGCTTAAACTGAAATTTTCAAACTGCAAAGTAATGGATAACATACCTGATTTTGTTAGTCAACTGTTAGCAGCAGATTTTGAAAATATTATGTGACACAAAAGAATTGAACTTGTTTATTCTTATGTTCTTGTATCTCTTTTGTATGTCAAACTATGGGATAGCAAATATGGATATCTCACAAAGCGAACTTGGATCAACATCCAACTGTAAAAGTATTTGCCTAGTTGATTCATGTACTACACATACAATACTCAAAGAAAGGAAGTATTTCTCTCAACTAAATATGTGTAAGGCAAACGTTACTACAATCTCTGGAAGTAGTAAATTGATTGAAGGCTCCGGAAGAGCAATTGTAACTCTGCCCAAAGGCACGACGTTAATCATAGAGAATGCAATGTTCTCCTCCAAGTCTAAGAGAAACTTGTTGAGTTTTAAAGATGTACGCCGGAATGGCTATCATATTGAGACAATGGATGAAGATAATATTGAATATCTCGTCATCACAAAGAATGTCTCCGGCCAAAAGAGGGTTATTGAGAAATTCCCGTCTTTATCTTGTGGCCTGTATTGGACAAGAATTAGTGCAATTGAGGCACATTCAACAGTAAACCAAAGGGTTACTGATTCCAATACTTTTGTACTTTGGCATGATCGATTGGGACACCCAGGATCGGTCATGATGAGACGGATTATAGAAAGCTCATATGGGCATCCGTTAAAGAATTTCAAAATTCTTTCGAATAATGAATATCCTTGCACTTCGTGTTATCAAGGCAAGTTGATTATCAGGCCATCACCAACAAAGGTTGGGACTGAGTCACCCACGTTTCTGGAACGTATACAAGGGGACATTTGTGGACCTATTCACCCACCTAGTGGGTCGTTTAGGTATTTCATGGTCTTGATAGACGGATCCTGTAGATGGTCTCATGTGTGCCTGTTGTCATCACGCAACCTTGCGTTTGCGAAATTAATGGCACAAATAATTCGACTACGAGCACAATTTCCAGATAATCCAATCAAGTCCATTAGACTGTATAATGCTGCTGAGTTTACATCCCAAGCATTTAATGATTATTGCTTATCAATCGGGATAAAAGTTGAACATTCTGTAGCTCATGTTCACACTCAAAACGGTCTTGCAGAATCGTTAATTAAATGCCTGCAGTTGATTGCAAGGCCATTACTTATGAGAACGAGGCTGCCCACTTCGGTATGGGGTCACGCCATCTTACATGCAGCAATGCTAATTCGTCTCAGACCGACGAATTACCACAAGTATTCCCCGTTGCAATTGGTTTTGGGTCATGAACCCAATATATCCCATTTAAGGATTTTTGGATGCGCAGTATATGTGCCTATTGCACCGCCATCCCGCACCAAAATGGGTCCGCAAAGAAGGTTAGGAATATATGTTGGGTTTGAATCGCCCTCCATCATTCGCTACCTCGAAACATTGACAGGCGACTTGTTTACTGCACGATTTGTAGACTGTCGATTTGATGAGACACTTTTCCCAAAATTAGGGGTGAAGTTGGTGAAACCAAACGGGAAATTTTGTGGAAAAATGCATCATTATCTCATCTTGATCCACATACCTCTATTTGTGAAAGAGAGGTACAAAGATATAAGGCACGCCTTGTTGCACAAGGTTTTTCTCAAAGGCCTGGTGTCGATTATGAAGAGACATATTCGCCTGTAATGGATGCGATAACCTTTCGTTATCTCATAAGTTTTGCTGTCCATGAAAAGCTTGACATGCACTTAATGGATGTAGTTACTGCCTATCTTTATGGCTCACTTGATAATGAGATATACATGAAAATTCCCGATGGACTCAAGGTGCCAAACGCGCACAACTCAAAATCTCGGGAAATGTTCTCAATTAAATTGCAAAGATCCTTGTATGGTCTAAAGCAATCTGGACGAATGTGGTATAATCGTCTTAGTGAGTACTTGTTAAAAGAAGGCTATATAAATGACGCCATTTGCCCGTGTGTTTTTATAAAGAAAACAACATCGGAATTTGTTGTACTTGCCGTATATGTTGATGACATAAACCTTATTGGAACCCCTATAGAACTCCAAAAGGCAATTGATTATCTAAAGGATGAATTCGAGATGAAAGATCTCGGAAAGACTAAATATGTCTTGGTTTGCAAATTGAATATTTGGCAAACGGAATTTTTGTTCATCAATCTACCTATACAGAAAAGGTACTGAAACGGTTTTACATGGATGAAGCACATCCTTTAAGTACACCGATGGTTGTTCGATCACTTGATGTGAACAAAGATCCATTCCGACCACAAGAAAGGAATGAAGAGCTACTTGGTCCTGAAGTACCATATCTTAGCGCAATTGGCGCACTAATGTATCTTGCAAATACTACAATACCTGACATATCCTTTTCAGTTAATGTCTTAGCAAGATTTAGCTCGGCTCCTACAAGGAGACATTGGAATGGGATCAAACACATATTGCGGTACCTAAAGGGAACTACCGATATGGGCTTATTTTATGGCAAGAATTGCAGCCCGAATCTTGTTGGTTATGCTGATGCTGGATATTTGTCCGACCCACACAAGGCTCGATCTCAAACGGGTTATGTGTTTACCTGTGGAGAAACCGCCATATCTTGGCGATCGACTAAGCAATCAATTGTGGCTACTTCATCTAATCATGCCGAGATAATTGCTATTCATGAAGCAAGTCGGGAGTGTGTGTGGTTAAGGTCGATAATACATCATATCCAAGACAAATGTGGTTTGAAGTGTGATAAACTACCCACAACTTTGTATGAAGACAATGCAGCATGCATAGCTCAATTGAAGGGAGGATTCATAAAAGGAGATAGAACGAAGCATATTTCACCAAAGTTATTCTTCACACATGATCTTCAAAAGAATGGTGATATCAATGTTCAACAGATTCGTTCAAGCGAAAATATGGCTGATTTGTTCACAAAATCTCTACCAAAGTCAACCTTCAAGAAGCTAATTCACAAGATCGGGATGCGAAGACTTAAGGACATAAATTGATGTTCTTATCAGAGGGAGTTAAATGCGCGTTGCACTCTTTTTCCCTTACAAGGTTTTGTCCCACCGGGTTTTCCTTGCGAGGTTTTTAACGAGGCAACCAATAGGCGCATATTCAAACATGTGTACTCTTTTTCCTTACTTTAATTTTTCCCATTGGGTTTTGTTTTAAGGTTTTAACGAGGCACATCATTGAATAGACATTCAAGGGGGAGTGTTATCAATACACTTCTATTTAAGGTGAATGTCTTTAATTAGAGAGATTCTAGAGTTCTATTCTTGGTAGATAAATCATCCTCCTCCCTATAAATAGAGGTGCTCTCTACCATTGTAAATCACCCCAAGTATTAATAAGAATACTTCTCTCTCTCCCTATTCTCTCTCTATATTGTTCTTATTCTTGCATTATTGTTCTTGTCTTTATATTATTACATAACAAATATTAACTAATCAATCAGGATCAGAATTTTAACAGTTAATATGACTACTATTGTTCCAATCCAGCGATTTAACTTCCCTCAAAATCTTAATTAATTCAAACCAATACTAGCGACTGGAAATTTGCTATCTGTCAACTATTATTGTAATTTGTAATAGAAACTTGTCCACAACTTTTGATTTTCAACTTTTCACATATCAGTGCTTCAAATTGAATCCACTAGAGTTAAATAACCAAGAGTGACAGTTCGAAAATAGTCCATCAGTTAACACAAACCAAAGTATAAACAAACGGTGCACATAAATAAACTGAGAGCAAACCGGCAGAACCCTTATGTCATTTCTTCAAACATCAAATACATTGGCGTGATTCAGTCTTTCATACATCAATGGAAGCTGTACAAAATACCTGGAAATAGAAATCCAATAAGAAGAAGAGGAGATCAGCGGCAAAATGAGCAACAATCATACAATGACTCAGACTCCAGTTCACAACCCAACCAATTTATCAAAATCAATCATGAAATGTTTAAATCGAAAAGAGTTGATAGATATACTCCAAGCAACATCGAATCACCCCAAAAATACACACAGATGAATAGACGGCTAGCAGAATACCGAAATGAGATTAAAACAACCAATTTAATCTTGAAAACACCCAAAATAACTCGAAATTGAACTTAACACACTTCTGAAAATTCACTGATGCACCGCTCGACTAACATAAAGTTTAATTTGACTCAAATTTACTTGAGGTGAATATTTGAACTTCAGCTACCAGAATTTGAGCTTAAAATGCAAAATCAACTAACTAAAACTAGAAATTAGCTAAGAGATTGAATGGAACAGTTTTCTTTTGGTTTCAATCATTTTCTGTTGTTTTTCTTTTTCTTTTTGAATTTTTTGTTTTGTTTTTGGTTTCTTTTTTTGAAGAAGTTGATATCGTATATGAAATTTGGATTTCAGATTTGGAAGCTTGGAGATTACTTTTGAGGAAGATTTTTTGGCTACCCAAACTTGTATTTCAAGGTATAGAAATGTCCTTTTATAGGCACAAAGAGGAGCAACTTCAGATTTTAAACTTTATAAAACAATATCTTGTTATGAAATAATGTAAAAGACAAGAACAATAATGCAAGAATAAGAACAATATAGAGAGAGAATAGGGAGAGAGAGAAGTATTCTTATTAATACTTGGGGGTGATTTACAATGGGGTAAGACCCCTCTATTTATAGGAAGAGGAATGACTTAGCTTTAAGCTAAAACTCTTAGACATTCACTCTAAATAGACTTCTATTTTATAACACTCCCCCTTGAATGTCTATTCAATAATGTGCCTCATAAAACCTTAAAACCAAAACTCATTGGGAAAAATTAAAGAAAGGAAAAAGAGTACACATGTTTGAATATGCGCCTATTGGTTGCCTCGTTAAAAACCTTGCAAGGAAAACCCAGTGGGAAAAAACCTTGTAAGGGAAAAAGAGTGCAACGCGCATTGACTCCCCCTAATGAGTACATCAATTTATATCCTTGAGCATTTGCATTCCAATCTTGTGCATCATCTTCAAAACGATCTTTGGTAGACGTTTGACAAATCAACCATATTGACTTGAAATCATCATTCTTGATAGATATGAACATCTTCATATAATGTCACGGAATGACTCTTCAATATCTTCATAAATGCATTCTCAATGCCATCATGCTTATAGTTATAGCAAGATACATATGTACACAAATTGTACTAAGAACGTGGTACTTCAGGACCAAAAATTGCATATGCTTCAAGCAACTTAAATCTTTCAAGTTAAGTCATATAAGCCATATAATAGACTTTAGATGCATATCAAGTTTTCCATGTCATGCTAGACAAATAAGATATCGAAAACTGACTATACATAACTTTGACTTTATACTTTCAAGCATTTGAACTATAGGTTCAAAACTACATGTCTTTCATATGGAATCAATTCTTCTTGAATTGTGTCTCTTCCATTTAGTTACTTTCTTTGGGTCAGCAAATGCGTATAGCATGCTTTGCAATATGTTGCAATTGAATTATCCCTTTTATGAACTTCAGGTTCATATCATGATATTCGGGGATATACATATACAAATGATAATTCATCCCATGTAACCTTTTCTCAAGCGTTTACCATGTCTCCCCCTCATGTTAGTAAAGCTAACTTGTTTCCTCAACTTTGGGAAATCATCTTTGTGCATTATCATGTCAATATACACAACACATTAATAATAAGATGAAATTATTTGGTTCCTGACCTTGAACCACTTGTGAGGGGAGAATATACTCTCGTATACAACTTATATCAAACTGATATATATAACTTTGTTCTCACAAGAAACAGTTTAGCTATTAAGTGGAAGCACTCAATAATTATCTTGCTAAACTTACTTTGATATAAACCAACTTATCAAGATGAACTATCTTGAGTAGAAAATCTGGAAATTATGCTCGAAGTTAGATTACTGAGCAATTTACCTCGCAAGCACCGGCCAGGCTGCGGGTCAATAACAATTGCGCATGTAACCATATCATAGATGCATCATATGTGGTATACATGGCAGGTGAATGGGCCCATATTCACCTTTGATATTTCCAGAATTTATGGGCTTCAACCCGAACTCTTTAGTTGGTCAGTTCATTAATGAGAACAAGTGATACAAGAGAATTCGTAAAGAACTTTCTAGTTCTTTATTATTCACCTATGTGAATTTGCACATCATACATAAAATGAGATGGCTAACACGAATGCTAACTGAACAAATTATCAATATTGGTAAACTTCAAATTTACACCATGACATGTGCACTTATCAATAAACTTCAGGTTTATTATGACATGGGTTTTTATACCAATAGATATCCACTTTATTGTGGCATTCTTTCTTTTGTGTAGTACAAACTGGAGAACAAAGCGGGTAGCTTTTCATATACAAATTACCCCGCTACAAGTTGTAGTAATAGGAGATATCAAAGCCTTCCTTTATTTATAGTCTCAATATAATCAATCGCTTTCGCGTGTACTTTGGAAACTAAATAAGTTTCTTTGAGACTTACTACAGCACAATACTCAATTGTGTTTCTCCAACATAGTAATAATTGGCTCTTCTAGAGCTCTCAATTAATTTTGTACTACCACAGATTCATCAACATCCATGTGGTGAATATCTTTCTTAAACAGAAAGTTATACCATTATGGTCATGTCAAACTTATATGCAAGATATGTTTCTTGCATTATCGTTGTCCTTTAATAGTCATATTTCCAAAATACTTTGGCGTACAATAGGTACGTGACCAACGATCATTCATGCCATATATCATCTCAAACCTCCTTCTAGGGGTGAGTGTGGTATCATCTCAAACCTCCTTCTAGGAGTGAGTGTGGTATATTTAATACCAATTTCATGTTCATATTCTTCCAATAATGAATATGTATTCGTGAATCAGATGTTGTCACATTCACTTCGGGGATATGTGGTTTTGTTATCCTTTTCAAAAAATGCGTCAGGCATTTGATTTGCTATTCTTTGCAAATGGATAATCTTTTGTGCCTCTTTCACAAATAGAGGTATGTGGATCAAGATGAGATAATGATGCATTTTTCCACAAAATTTCCCGTTTGGTTTCACCAACTTCTCCCCCTAATTTTGGGAAAAGTGTCTCATCAAATTGACAGTCTGCAAATCGTGCAGTGAACAAATCTCCTGTCAATGTTTCGAGGTAGCGAATAATGGAGGGCGATTCAACCTCAACATATATTCCTAACCTTCTTTGCAGACCCATTTTGGTACGGGATGGCGGTGCTACAGGCACATATACTGCGCATCCAAAGATTCTTAAATGGGATATATTGGGTCCATGACCCAAAACCAATTGCAACGGGGAATATTTGTGTCAATTCGTCAGTCAGAGACGAACTAGCATTGCTGTATGCAAAATGGCGTGACCCCAAACCGAAGTGGGCAGCCAACGAACTAGTATTGCTGCATGCAAAATGGCGTGAACCCAAACCAAAGTGGGCAGCCGACGAACTAGCATTGCTGCATGCAAAATGGCGTGAACCCAAACCGAAATGGGCAGCCTCGTTTTCATGAAGAATTCAAGATTATTCTCATCTATTGTCTCAATATGATATCCATTTTGAATGATATCTTTAAAACTCAACAAGTTCTTCTTAGACTTGGAGGAGAATATTGCATTCTCTAAGATAAACGTCGTGCCTTTGGGCAGAGTTACAGTTGCTCTTCCGGAGCCTTCAATCAATTTACTTCCCATGGTTTGACATATAAAAGAAAATATACGAACATGAGAATAAACAACTTCAATTCGTTTGTGTCACATAATATTTTCAAAATCTGCTGCTAACAGTTGACTAACAAAATCAGATATGTTATCCATAATTGATTACTTTGCAGTTTGAAAATTTCAGTTTAAGCATTTTCTTCAAACAATCGATTGTTGAACATTGACAATCGATTGTTAAACACACACAATCGATTATTTGCTATTTTGAAAAACTTCAGAGCACACTGTTTTAAGACAATCGATTGTTAAGTATAGACAATCGATTGTTGGCTATTTTGAAAAATTCCAGAGCACACTGTTTTAAGACAATCGATTGTTAAGTATAGACAATCGATTGTTGGCTATTTTGAAAAATTCCAGATTACACTGTCTAATGACAATCGATTGTTAGACATAGACAATCGATTGTGGATGATTTTTGAAAAATTCCAGAACACACTGTTTTAAAGACAATCGATTGTTAATCATAGACAATCGATTGTTGACTATTTTTGTAAAATTCCAGATCACACTGTTTTAAAGACAATCGATTGTTGATCATTGACAATCGATTGTTTTGCAGTTTTTATGCGAAATATGAGATAACCGACTAGTTTTTCAGGTTAGTCGATTACCTCTACTGGAAAGTAAAAATATTATTGATATTTGAGCATATTGATACATTCTAAAGAATTAATACTAACATTATATCATGAACTAACTAATACGAGCTAATACTAATGGCTATTAGTTTATTCATTCACTAATAAAAACAAGTAAAATAAAATCAAATAGCTCCATCTTCTTTCATCACGGATCCATCACCGATTAGGTGGTCTATCTTCCCCTCGGGTTGCTCAAAGAAGTCTGCCACATCCAAGTGGGTGATGTCAAAGTTGTCGTCAGAGACAAAATTCGTTTCAGGGCGTTTACTCTTTCGAGATGCTTGATAAAGGTCAACCAAAAGTCATGGTATACGGCAAGCCTTTGACCAGTGCCCGTTTTCACCGCAACGATAATATATAGTTTATAAACTATTTGCTTTTGGGTTCTTATCGTATCGTGCTTGTGGCAGAGTGACCAACTTCAGGTTGTCATATCTCTTCTTTAAGCCATTCCACAAGATAGGTGGATCTTTGACGGTGAGATATTCAATCTTCAAACCTTCATCAAGGTGATGGCGCAAGAAAATCAAGGCCTTAGCATAGTTTCAAACCTTCATCAAGGTGATGGCGCAAGAAAATCAAGGCCTTAGCATAGTTTTGGGTGGATGCATTATTTCTGTCTTTAATGGCGTCTCCAAGACCCATAGCATCCAAAATGGATTTAAGTATCCAACACCCATATCATATAGTTCTTGCCCGAAATTTCAAGGGCAACGAACTTTCTTTTCATAATGTCAGACATATAACAAATTTACATCAAGAGCGTGTTCATACTTACGGGCTCTATTACAATTATCACATTCACTTCAGGGAATGGATCATAATCATGTGCTTTACACAATCTCATGTCAAATATTACTTCCATAAAGTGAAAGATTATTTTGAGAATCTTCATTATTCTCATTATCACAATAATGACGATTATAACTTCGTCTATTGTCATGTCCACATCCATTGATACCTTTACGGTAATTAGTCTTCTTTCAGACTTATCACATACTGCTACCACATTCTCTAAAGGGAATGGAGCAGATTCAATTGGACGGAATTCTTTGCCACGTCCACATTCATTGATACCTTCATGGTAATATTTTAGTCTTCTTTCAGACTTATCATATACTGCTTCCACATTCTCTAAAGGGAACGGAGCAAATTCAATGGGACGGATTTTCAATTAATTGCCCACAATCATACATGAATTTAATCATGGCAGGACATAGAGATTTTACCACTTCATGTGGTTATAATTTCTTACAAACTCCATTAGAGTTATAATCAAACTTTGTTGTCTATGCTTTGTATATAAAATCAAATTATAGAATTCCAAGAATTTGAAAGGGAAAAGTAAATTACTTACCTTTAAGGTATACCAATTATATTTTCAATGTTTTCTTCCTTTTCTCTTTTGCTTTCCTTCTTTTGAAGCAAAACCATTTTGTCACAGCTATATAAACGACCTTGGCAGCATTTCTTCTGCCTGTTTCTTTGACTTTGCAGCATCCTCATGAAAGACTTCTCCTTCAATTTCTTTTGAAAGGAAACTGTTGCCGGTGTCATTAATGCAAGATGTGAAACATAATCTTCTGCTTCCTCTGCAGTCCAGTATGCTCCAGGAGGACCATTGAACAGTTCACCAGCCAATGCTGAGAGCACGGGCTTAACTTCAGTATACTTGCGATTCTTGAGGCCACAATCAGGGTTAAACCAAAGTATATTGGTATCCTGCAAGCATCTTAGATTTTTCGAGAATTGTTCTTGAGATGGTAGAGTCTCGTGCTGATAACGTGTTATGAAATAATGTAAAAGACAAGAACAATAATGCAAGAATAAGAACAATATAGAGAGAGAATAGGGAGAGAGAGAAGTATTCTTATTAATACTTGGGGGTGATTTACAATGGGGTAAGACCCCTCTATTTATAGGAAGAGGAATGACTTAGCTTTAAGCTAAAACTCTTATACATTCACTCTAAATAGACTTCTATTTTATAACACATCTCTTTTTATTTCTTTTTAACCCTCTATTTTTCTGACTTATTACTCAAGTAAAAGCTTTTAATTACTGAAAGACTACTTGTACCCCCATCTAGAGGGTTCTAGAATACTCTTTTAGCTAGACAATTCCAAAATTACTCTTATCCCTGTTTTGAAATTACCAAACCTAATAAAATTATCCTTTTTCATGCCTAAACTACCCTTGAAATAGTCTGAAAATTACAGACTAAAATCACTCATTTGAAACTTGCAAAGAGAAAAATAACATAAACAATGTTGTTACCATTCAGAAACATATTAATCAGTTCATTGCCGAAAAGATTTTAAGATCAGAGTAAAAGAAAGTCAAACCAAGTTGAGTACTATTAATTCAAAATTGTCCTTCCATTATTAAGGAAGATTATTATTTGTAACAGCAACATTATTATATTAAGCGGTGTAATGTCGGATTTAGTCAGTATCACAAGAAAGCATATCACATGAAACATAATTTAGGAAAATACTTAACAGGTAATCATTTAAAATAAGGAAGAACTTATCTTATTTATAATCTAGAAACATTTGTAATTATTAAAAGGCAGAATACATAAAATAGCACGTGAATTTGTATTCAAATCCCTGTTATACACTTGTTTATCACGGACAACCTTTTACACACTCAACCTTTTAAAAGTGTGTCAAATACACACTACTTTTTTCTTGATCAATTTTTCAAACATGTGTGCTTTCCGCTCCAATCAGATAGTGACATGTGTCACTATTTTTTATTAACAAAATAAAATGCTTAAAATTACACTTGTACCCCTTAGCCATCTTCTCCATTTCATATCTTTCTCTTTTCCATGGGAGATTGACATCAGACACCATCAAAAATTCACATTTAATCACCTTCATATTATAAAGCATAATTAGGAACGCAAGTACATTAATCACGACTTTGAGAGTCTAGATTCAAATTTGAAACGAGAAATATAATGCAAAACTCAAAACTGCATTAAAGTTGGTTATGGTCAAATCCATGGTTGCTCGATTCGTGGTATAGATTCAAACCCAAATTTATAAAATTCTCTTGATATAGATTTCTTTTAACTTTCTTTACCAATTTCTTCCAAAGCTATTTTATATTATTGTTATTCTTTAAAAGGTGGACATGGAAGACGGGAAAATTGGGTGGGGAAGAAGACAAAAATGGGAAAAGGGGGAAGGGGAACAACAAACTGGTTGTTTGTTTCCTATGGGAGAGGGAGGGAAGTTTTCCATAGTGAGATTTTGGAGAAAAAGAAAAGGGAATAATTTCTCCGTTGTTGCAAGAGCTGGTTGTTTGTTTAAGCTCTTGACGAAGAAGATGATGTTTTTAATTAAAAATTAAAAAAATGAACATGTGTCAGTTACACACGAGAATTTAGAGATTTGTTTTCCTATTCGCTTACCTAATTTGTGTGTAAAACACGCTCTTACCATGTAATCAAAATGGTGTGTAACTGACACACTTTTAAAAGGTTGAATATGTAAAAGGTTGCATGTGATCAACAAGTATGTAACAGAAATTTGAGTATATATTCAGATGCTAGTTTATGTATTCTGCCTTATTAGAACTCCAATTAAATATGAGAGTAATAAACGAAGAATTTAAATTATATATAGACGTCAGTTTATGAAATTGTATATAACTTAAACTCTAAAAATATGGAACAATGACTAGTGACTCGAAAATAATAATCATGATAAGTGCTTTGATCAACACAGTTCGAAGGAGTGGCCGTGCCGATGGCCATGATGGTGGCCGGACCCTTAGCACGCTGTGCCCTTCGAACCTCCTCGACGGTGACCATTTTCGCCGGAAAAATGGTGTATTTTACTAAGATTATTTGTGAATAAACCAACTATTTCTAGTAATAAAGAAGACAATATTGCTTGTGTTGAAGTGAACTAAGTTTTGTATGGATTTTGTGTACTTATTGAAGAAATTTTCATAAAAAACTGGTAGCTAGTATTCAAGTGCTTTAGCGACTTTTTTAGGCCGTCTGGCATATAATATTTTTCTCTTTTTGCCTTCTTTTCCCAACTCTCATTTTCCTTTCATATATTTAACTTTTAAGGTTTTAAATTGTGGAGCCATAAATAACAGTAAAGTTATCTCCATGTGATTAAATGTGAATTTAAGATTTAAACTTTATAGGTTTAAATTTTGCAGAGCAAGTTCCATATGACAATTATCGTAAAGTCAAACCATGATCAAACCTAGGAAAATTCTAAACCTTTAAATTGCCAACTTTCGCCAAATGATGTTAAAACCCTCTAGAAACATCCAAATGCAAATTCTGACATATGCCTAAGTCCAAAATCACTATCCTGACCTACCGTAACCGTCAAAACACCAATCTGAGATCAAATACTAAAAAGTCAAACCTTGGTCAATTCATTCAACTCAAATGAGAGTCCATCCTTAAAATCATTTTGGAACCACTCAAACACCTGAGCCAATGATGCACATAATTCACGATACACTATGTGTACCTACTTGTGACCTCAAACTACCGTATAATATATACACACACACACACACACACACATATATATATATATATATTTTTTTTTATATACATACATACATAATATATAATAGAGGTTTTGTGTTGGAAAAGGTATTTCAAGGAATACAAAAAATAAAATAAACTAGCCCTAGACACTTGCCTAGTAGTGTCTCGACCCAAAATTTAACCATGATCGTGGTGACGCCTATCTTGTTACAAGGCAAGCATATTCCCAAAATATTACTGCTAATTTGATTATAAGAATTTAACATAAATACTTCCAATAATTTAATTCCTAGTAAACTAAACTAACTTTATATATAAATAATATAAAGTACAAAAACGAGTCCCAAACATCGGGGTATCACTAAGTCATGATCATCTAAAAATATAAACTAAAATATATAAAATGTCTAACTGTCTAAAAGAAGAAATGGTAAAAGGAGTAACAAGGTCCTGCGGACGCTAGCAGCTACCTTGCATTCTCCAAAAATAGCCGGACTGAACTCAACGGTCGTCGCGCTCTAACTCACCTGGATCTGCACATAAAGTGCAGGGTGTAGAATGAGTACAACTACCTCAGTAGTAAAATAAATAACTAAAGAAATGAGCATGAGTGACGAGCTAAGCAGAGTAGTCCAATTATTTATTTTCACAATTTTTAAAAAAAATAAACATGAATAAACAGGTAAATTCCATAACTCAGTAAATACTGCAAAGAAATTTAACAGATAAATGCATCAACAACAAAAGTAAATGCAACTTCAAAATAGTGTCACTCCATCAATCAGCACTCACACTCAGCACTTAACACTCAACAGTAAGTACACTCATCACTCTGCGCTCACTGCGGGTGTGTACAGACTCCGGAGGGGCTCCCAAAGCCCAAGCGCTAAGCACGGACAACACACGTACTACCATATCAATACCTGGATCCGCACGGCCAACTCACGTTCTATGCGGACAACTAAAGCACTATGGTATAAATATCTTGACCCACACGGTCAACTCACATGCTACGTGGATAACTCACGCGCTATGGTAATAATGTCATCACAATCAGGCCCTCAGCCTCACTCTCATGTACCTTACTAGACTCATCATCATCAACAAATAAGGGGACACAACTCAAATCGAGTATCATAGCATATTAGCAAATAATAGAGACTCGAGCAAACATGTACACTAATTCCTATGACTAAGTACAAATAATGTGAGCATGAGCAAAGCCTAAGTATGATCTATAACATGAAGGTAGATAAGTTCAACAACAAGTAACTACGTAAACACAGATAATGGCCATAAGGCCTCACGGGATGGACCAAGTCTCAATATCTCGAGGTATACACCCACACGCTTGTCACCTAGCATGGGTATCACCTCCAAACAATCACACATTATCAAATTCTCCGTATTTATACCCTGAAAGCCAGAGTTAAAACTGTTATTTACCTCAACCGCATAAAATTCTACTCCAATATGCCTTCGTCTCTGGACTTGGTCTTCAAAAAATCCAAATCTAACTATAATCATATTAATACCATCACGTTTTGCTAAAAAATCAAATTCCACAATAAAAACTACAAAAAATGCCAAAATTCGAAATTGGCCAAAACCCGGCCACAGGACAACATCTCGGAATAAATAAAAAATTACAAAATAATAATCCGCATTCTCTCCCGATCCTAACCATATAAAATTTATCAAAATCGGACTCCGTTTGGTCCCTCGAATTCTCACTTAAAATTCTCCAAAACTCAAAACCCTAACTCCCTCAATTTCACTTTGAAATCGTCAATCAAATCCCAAAAACGAAGATGAATTCATGAAATATAACCAAAATAGAGTATAGAATACTTACCCCAATCCATATGGTGAAAATCACTTTGAATATCGCTCAAATCTTAGTTCCCCAACTCAAAATATGACCGAATGAACAAATCCTAGTTATATATTTTTTCCAGCTATTCTACCTAGTTTCTCATTAAACTTGTATTTTATGACTCCAAATGGATTCCTTATGAAATTCTAGTCAAAATAAGCTTTTGAATCACTCAATTTGACATTATAACGACTGAGATATGTAGGTTTTAATATTTGCAAATAGTACAGATTATTAAATACGTTGTTAGTGGCAACTTCATAATTAAATTGAAAAATCTAGCAACCTAATTCTTAGTAAAATGAACACAAATTCCTCATACGATGTCCAAATCTGATCATTCTTTTTACTATGGGTCTTTAATTACTATACGAATCTAATGCTTCAATCAAAAAAGAAATCGGAGCCCATTTGTTCAATATGATATCATTTATACTTGAAGAAACGGCGCCGAAACATAAGAAAAACGAGCGACACAACCTAAGCTTATCTAAAACTCACCCAAGGCCTTCGCGACCTCAACCAATAATTCCAACAACTCATATATCACTAACCGAACTTAGTCAAACCTACGAAACACCCAAAATAACACAAAAATACCAAATCAACCTCGAAATTAAGCCTAAGAACTTTTAAACTTCTAACTTTTGCCAATTCAGGCCTAAATTGTCACGACCCCAAACCCGGTCGTGATGGCGCCTAGGACGCCAGAGGTAGCCCCAGCTCAGGCAGTTGCATCGGCTGTTCCAGTTGCACCAGCCCCAGGGAATGTTGTTCCGGTGATGCCTTACGACGAGCAGCGTTGGTTAGAGAGGTTTGGCACACTTCAGCCTCCCACATTTAGCGGTGCTGAGGGCGAGGACATCCATCGATTTTTGGATAAGTGTTAGAGGATGCTTCGCACAAAAGGGATCCTAGAATCCTGTGGGGTTTCTTTCACTACTTTTCAGTTCTCGGGGCCTGCATTCACATGGTAGGAGGATTTTGAGCAGCGTAGGCCTGCAGTAGCAGCACCCCTTAGCTGGAAGCAGTTTTCCACTCTCTTTTTTAGAGAAGTATGTGCCGCAGTCCCGTAGAGAGGAGCTGCATCGCCAGTTTGAGTGGCTAGTTCAGGGGGAGATGCCAGTGACACAATACGAGTTGAGGTTTACTCAGTTGGCCAGACATGCTATTTGGATGATCCTTACATATCGGGAGAGGATCAGGAGGTTCATTGATGGCCTCAACTACTCTATTCGTATTTTGATGACCAGGGAGAGAGTGGTATCAGCATCCTTCGAGGAGGTAGTGGACATGGATCGCCAGATTGAGATGGATCGTCGCTGAGAGCGAGAGGAGAGGGAGGCTAAGAGGCCTCGAGGTTCAGGCTGTTATGGTGGTGCTCCAGCTAAGGGTCAGTTTCATCAGGGTAGAGGTCGTTATTTTAGGCCTCCTTAGTCAAGCCGCCCAGAGCACAGTGGAGCTTCTTCCGGTCGTAACTGTCAGGTTACTATCAAGGCCAGTATTCACTCAGCACCCTCCCAGCTCAGTGTTCTGGACCCGCTTCGTCAGCCCAGGGTTCATCTGCAACGAGGGGTTCCCTTTAGTCCCCTTCTCCAGCTCCGGACAGTTGTTTTGAGTGTGGCAAGTTTGGCCACATGAGGAGGCACTGTCCTCGACTTCGCAGTGGTAGGTTTCAGCATAGGGATCGACCCTCCTTTTCTTATCCATGTTGTTTAGCAACATCCCAGTCTGGTAGGGGTGGGGGAAAGTCATCTAGAGGTCGCCGTAGGAGCGTTGAGCACTCGAGCGATGGTCGGGCTCGTTTTTATGCACTTCCAGATAAGAGAGATGTTGTTGCTTCAGACGCAGTGATCACATGTATTATCTCAGTATGCCACAGGGTGCCTCAGTTTTATTTGATCCCGTATCCACTTATTCTTATGTATCTTCCTACTTTGCTCATCATTTAGGGACTCCCCGAGGGTGTCTAGCATTTCCTGTGCATGTATCTACCCCGGTGGGTGTTACTATTATTGTGGACCACGTTTATCGGTCAAGTCTTGTTACTATTGAGGGTCTGGAGACCCGAGGTTACTTGCTGCTTTTGAGCATGGTTGATTTTGATGTTATTTTGGGCATGAATTGGTTATCACCGTGCCATGCTATTTTAGACTGTCACGCCAAGACATTCACATTGGCTATGACGGGTATTCCGAGGCTTGTGTGGCGTGGTTCGATTGATTATCTACCCAGTAGGGTAATCTATTTCTTGAAGGCATAGCGGATTATTGGGAAATGATGTTTGTCATATCTAGCATTTGTTAGGGATGTCAGAGCTGAGGCTCCTGGTCTTGATTCGGTTCCCGTGGTAAGGGAGTTTCCTGATGTATTTCTACCTGCCGGGCATGCCTCCGGATAGAAATATTGACTTCGGTATTAATTTCGTGCCGGGCACTAAGCCCATTTCTGTTCTTCCCTATCATATGGCACCAGCAGAGCTAAAGGAGCTGAAGGAGCATCTGCAGGAACTCCTAGATAAGGGGTTCATTCATCCGAGTGTGTCGCCACGGGGCGCGCCGGTGTTATTTGTTAAGAAGAAGGATGGCACAATGAGAATGTGCATTGATTACAGACAGTAGAACCAAGTGACAATGAAGAACAAGTATCCACTACCTCGTATTGAGGATTTGTTTGACCAGCTTCAAGGGGCAAAGGTATTTTCGTAGATTGATCTCCGTTCAGGCTATCACCAGCTGAAGATTAGAGATTCTAATATCATGAAAACGGCTTTCAGGATGAAATATGGGCATTATAAGTTTCGAGTTATGTCATTTGGGCTGACTAATGCCCCAGCAACATTAATGCACCTGATGAACAGTGTATTTCGGCCGTATATGGATTCTTTTGTGATCGTGTTTATTGATGATATTCTTGTGTACTCGCGTAGCTAGGAGGAGCACGCGCATCATTTGAGGGTGGTATTGCAGAGATTGAAAGAGAAGACGTTCTATCCAAAATTCTCCAAGTGTGAATTCTGACTCAGTTCCGTAGCTTTTCTGGGACATGTGGTGTCCAGTGATGGTATTCAGGTTGACCAAAGAAGATAGAGGCAGTGTAAAGTTGGCCCAGATTGTCCTCAACTTTTGAGATTAGGAGTTTCCTCGGTTTGGCTGGTAATTACCGCATGTTAGTTTAGGGTTTTTCGTGTATTGCTTCACCCTTGACGAAGTTGACGCAAAACAATGCCCCATTTGTGTGGTCTGATGAGTGCGAGGAGAGCTTCCAAAAGCTCAAGTCATTGTTGACTAGGCTCCAGTGTTAGTATTGCCAGCAGCTTTAGGTTCTTATACGGTGTATTGCGATGCTTCGAGGATTGGTATTGGATGTGTTTTGATGTAGGAGGGTAGGGTGACTGCATATGCTTCTCGGCAATTGAAGCCGCATGAGAAAAACTACCATGTTCATTACTTAGAGTTGGCTGCTATACTTCATGCCTTGAAGATTTGGATGCACTATCTATATGGAGTATCTTGTGAGGTGTATACGGATCATCGCAGCCTTCAGCACTTGTTCAAGCAGAAAGATCTGAATTTGAGACAACGGAGATGGCGTGAGTTACTGAAGGACTATAATATTACCATATTGTATCATCCGATTGAGTCAAAAGGAGGTGAGTGTGGGTAGCTTGCGTACATTCCAGTTGGGGAGAGACCCCTTGCAGTTGACGTTCATGCCTTGGCCTATCGGATGGTGAGATTAGATATTTCAGAGCCCAGTCGGGTGTTGGCTAGTGTGGTTTCTCGGTCTTCTTCGTATGAGCGCATCAGGGAGCACCACTATGATGACCCGCATTTGCTTGTCCTAATGGATAAGGTCCAGCATGACGATGCCAGAGATGTGACTATTGGTAGTGATGGTGTGTTGCGGATGCAGGGCCGGATTTGCGTGCCCAATGTGGATGGGCTCCGAGAGTTGATATTAGAGGAGGCCCACAGCTCGCGGTATTCTATTCATTCGTGTGCCGCGAAGATGTACCAGGACTTGAGGCAACATTATTGGGGGAGGAGAATGAAAAAGGACATTGTGAGTTATGTGGCTAGGTGTCTAAATTGTCAGCAGGTCAAATATGAGCATCAGAGACCCGGTGGCATACTTCAGCAGATGGATATTCCGTAGTGGAAATGGGAGAAGATTACTATGGACTTTGTGAGTGGACTCCCTCGTACCTTGAGGAACTTTGATTCTATTTAGGTGATTGTAAATAGGCTCACCAAGTCTACGCATTTCATTTCAGTTTGTACCACCTATTCTTCAGAGCGGCTGGCAGAGATTTTCATCCGTGATATTGTGCGGTTGCATGGAGTTCTAGTTTCTATTGTCTCAGACAGGGGTACTCAGTTTTCCTCCCAGTTCTGGAAGACTTCTCATCTGGAGTTGGGCACTCAAATTTAGATGAGCACAACTTTTCATCCTCAGACGGACAGACAGTCCGAGCGTACTATTCAGATATTGGAAGACATGTTGCGTTCATGTGTTATTGATTTCGGAGGTTCTTGGGCTGAGTTCTTGCCGCTTGCAGAGTTTGCTTATTACAATAGTTATCAGTCCAGCATTCAGTTGGCACCGTATGAGTCTTTGTATGGGAGACGGTGTAGATCTCCAGTTGGTTGTGTGACGACCCAAAGCATCATCACTGTGATTCTCCCTTTCTTTGAACTCCCGAGGCCTTGAAAACCTCTTATTATGGTTTCCTCAATTTGCGTGCATAGTCTGGGCGCAAAGGCAGAAAATTGTTATGTGAAAATATTCAAATTCTGTGTTAAAAACTATGAATTTTGATACCAATATTGATATGGTTGACTTTGGTTAATGTTTTGGGTAAACGGACCCAGACCCGTGATGTGACGGTCCCGAAGGGTCTGTAATGAAATTTGGGACCCGTTCGTATTACTGGAATAGAAATCTAAGGTCCCAGTCCCGAGTTCGGAGCTTTTCTATGTAATTATTTTATGAATATGTTTAAGGAAAAATGAAATCGAAAATTGATCAAAAATAATGGCATGGGGCTCGTATTTTGGTTCCGACGCCCGGTACAAGTCTTAAATGGGCGTTAAGCGCTATCTGTAAAGTTTGGTTTAAAGCGGACGTCGCTTGATGTGTTCTAAACTAAAAATGTAAAATTTAAAAGTTTTGAACTTTGAAATGAAAATCATGAGTTTTGAAAGATGATTCTTTGATTTTGATGTTATTTTGGCAATTTGATCGCTCAAGCAAGTTCGTAGGATGATATTGAGTTAGTGTGTGTGGTTGGTTGGGAACCCCGAGGGCTCGGGAGTGACTTTGGGGGTGGTTCGGGATGTTTTGCACTTAGGAAAATTGCAGAAAAATCACTGCTATCGTTGCCCAGCTGAGTCCTTCTTCGCAATCGAGGACACCCTCCCGCGTTCGCATAGCATTGGGCTTCCCCTTCTTTGCAATCACTTAGCCCTCACCACGTTCGTGTACTTACAGTCCCTCCTCAATCGCGAACGCATCCCTTCTCTCGCGTTCGCGTAGGTTAAGTTCCAGGACCCCTGAAATTCCTTCTTCGCGATCGCATGATCCCTATCGCGATCACTATGGTCCCAGTCTTCCCTTCATCGCGAACGCAGCCCATATGTCGTGATCGCGTATGCGAATTACCTTCAGTGATTTTAAATAATTCCAGAACAGTGTGCACGGGAGTATTCTCAATTTTCACTCGAACTTCTTCTTCTCCAAGGCTCCCAAGCATCCATTGAAGCCCCATTTCACCTAGACTTTGTGGGTTAGTAAATTCTAACTAATTTCTTCCATTTTCCATCAATAATCATTAAAATCCTAGCTCTAAAACATGAAATCAAAGTAGGATTTAGGGGTTTTTGGGTTTAGTTAGGGTTTATGGTATTTTGGGTATTTCAACCCCAATCTAATCATATATTTGAACTCGTGGGGTTATGGGGGATTGGGTTTTGGTCCGGCCTCGAGTTTGGGTGGGCCCGGTGTCAGATTTTAGTATTTTTTAAAGTAAGCTAGGAAATGCATTTTTAGGAATTGGGATTGTGTTTTTGGATTCTAAATTGATTATGTTAGATATCGTTGGTTCGGGGTCGAATTCTAGAGGAAAGGCGATTGTTGAGCTTTGAGTTGCCATTTTCGGTCGAGGTAAGTGTTTGATCTAACTTTAGCTTGAGGGAATAGGATAAGGCTGTTAATTTCTATGTGCTATGTGGAGTCGATTTATAGGTATGGTGACGGTTACCTATGTGCTCGAGTCAAACATGACCTTGTTGTCCTTTTGTTATTAAAATTGCGAAAGAAGTGAACAATTGAGATAAATTCTTGTTATGAGATCCATGAAGTGAAAGATGAGACGTAAATGAACTAAATATGAGTTATTGTTTAATTGTTTCCCTTGCCGAGACTTGTTGTTTAATTGTTTCCCTTGTCGGGACTTGTTGTTAAATTGTTTCCCTTGCCGGGACTTCTTGTTGTATTGTTCTCCCTTGCCGGGATGGTTAATCTTGTTGTTTACTCCTTTTCCCATTAATTTTGATCATTGTTTGGGTGAGGAGGAGCGATAAAGCACGATGGGTGATGTCGTGTACTTATTGATTTCCTCCACAAGATGGAGTGGTATATATATTGATTTCCTCCACAAGATGGAGTGGTATTATTGATTTCCTCCACAGGATGGAGTAGTATATATTGATTTCCTCCACAAGATGGAGTGGTGCTATTGAATGGGTGAGGACGAGAGTAAAAGCACGATGGATGGTGCCATGCCACGTGGTTTAATTGGCCTCATCTTATTGGTGTTCCTTATACTGTTTTCCTCATTTAGTTGTTGGTTCATTGGTTTATCTTATTTAAATGCTATCTATTCAGTTCCATTTCTTAATTGTTGAAGTTATAATTGAACTGCTATTTCCCCCCAGCATGTCCCCTTCCATTTTATTGTTTAAATTCTTGTTCTCTTTCTGTTGTTGTATATATCCGTACAGGTTGTTTATGGTAGGTACGGTTAGCCTCATCACTACCTCGCCGAGGTTAGGCAGGGCACTTACCAGCACATGGGGTCGGTTGTGCTGATACTACGCTTTTGTGCCTTTTTTGTGCACAGGTCACGACCCAGGCACAGACCGCAGCCATATTTCGGGAGCGATCCTTCACTCCAGAGGCTCTGAGGTAGTTCGCAGGCGTTCGCGGGCCCCGAGTCTCTTCTATCCATTTCCTTCTAGTTTGTTTTATTTCTATCAAACATACATATGATGTATTTCGTTCAGACTATTGTCTTTAGTACTCTGTTAGTAGTCCGTGAGCAGTGACACCGGATTCTGGGTAGAGACAGGTTGTTAGTATTCCTCATCTTGTCTTATCGTTATTGTTTTAAAAGACTTCCGCATGTTTAATTAATTATTCTAGTATTTGATTTGTTTTGGATTTAAGTTTGTAAAATGATAATAAGGTTTGTCTTGCCTAGCTTCGACAATAGGCGCCATCACGACTCCCGATGGTGGGTAAATCCGGGTCGTGACATGTTGGTATCATATCCCTAGGTTACTTGGGTCTCATAACTAACGGAAAAGCTCGGTAGAATCTGAGGGATATGTACGGAGACGTCTATATTTATCCCCCAGAGGCTACAGAGTTAGGAAAAGTTTCACTTTGTTCATTCTTGTGGTGCGATTTTGTTTCTCAAATACTGATTGTCATTCTACTCTGTTCTTTCGCAGATTGTGAGAGCACATGCGTCTTCTTCTTCCGCGCAGCAGCCCGAGCCCCCAGAATTAACTCCCGCGAGCGGCAGGGGCCGAGGCCGCGCCAGAGATCGTGGCAGGGGCAGAGCTCAGCCCCAGGCAGCAGTTCCAGAGGTGGAACCTCATATTGACTTTAATGAGGAGGTTCCAGCTCCACCAGCTCCAGTTGGCCCAGCTCAGGTCCCAGGAGGAGTGATGTTTTCTTCAGATCTTCAGGATGCCCTTGTCCGCATAGAAGGCTTTATGGACAGTGTGACCAGAGCAGGTTACTGCTAGTAGAACCAGCCACTTCTCAGGCTGGAGGAGGGCTTCAGACTCCTGCTACATGTACTCCGGAGCAGGTAGCTCTCCAGACTCAGGTTCCCTTGGTTCTGTCCGCAATGGCAGCTCAAACATGTATTACAGCTCAGGCTGGAGATGGGACGGCCATGTCTTCAGATGCTTTGTGGTGACTTGATTGATTCTCCAATCTTTTCACTACCACCTTCAACGGTGCTTCATCGGAGGATCCCCAGGATTTTCTGTTCAGTTGTCATGAGATCCTCAGGACTATGGGGATAGTGGAGACCAATGGGGTCGATTTTTGCACTTTCACGCTTGTGGGTTCCGCCAAGACTTGGTGGAGAGATTATTGTCTATCTAGACCAGCAAGATCCCCAGCTTTGACATGAGATCGGTTTGCAGAGTTATTATTGGAGAAGTTTCTCCCAGTCACTCAGCGGTAGGCACTTCACAGACAGTTTGAGTTTCTTCATCAGTGCTCTATGACAGTTACACAGTATGAGACCAGATTTGTTGAATTGGCACGTCGTGCAGTAGTGATACTCCCTACTGATCGGGAGAGGGTCCGGATGTTCATTGGCGCATTGATTCAGCCCATTCGCCTATAGATGGCTGTGGGGGTTGGCAATGATATTACTTTTTAGAATACGGCCAATGCGACTTGTCGAGTGGAGATGGCACTAGCTCGAGGAGGTAGTCAGAGTTCTGACAAGAGGCCTAGACATTCTGGCAGGTTCAGTGGTACCTCATCTGGAGTAGAGGTTCCTATGACAGATTCCATCCCCCAAGACCTTTCCATTTAGCACTCCAGGCTTCACATAGTGCTCCAGGTGATCGTAGCTCTCAGCCACAGTATTCTGACCAGCAGCTCTTCAGCTCACCATCAGCCCCCATCAGTGCACCGCCACTTCGGAGCGTCAGTGGAGGACATACAGGTCGACAGGGCCACTAGTATCAACAGCCGAGGGCATGTTATGGTTGTGGTGACCCAGTTCATATTGTTAGGTATTGCCCTCGAGCCTCGAGTAGTTCTCAGCAGCAGGGTCCTCGCCCTACAATTCAGGCACCAGGTGATCCATAGGCCACCTAGCCAGCTAGAGGCGGGGGTAGGGATCATAGAAGTGGAGGACAGACCGTAGAGGTGGAGCTCGGACAGCCAGGGGTAGGGGTCAGCCCACAGCAGATCGGCCCAAGGACGCAGTCCATGGAGGTGGGGGCCATCCCCGTTGCTATGCATTGCCGGCCAGGCTGGAGGCCGAGTCATCTGATGTTGTGATCACAGATACTATACCGGTTTGTGATAGGAGTGCTTCAGTATTACTTGATCCGGGATCTACTTATTCTTATGTGTACTCCTATTTTGTACCCTAATTGATCATGCCTAGTAAGGCTCTAGGTATTCCTATATATGTGTCCACACTGGTTGGTGATTCTATAGTGGTCGACCGAGTGCATTGTTCGTGTGTTGTGGTATTTGAGGGTCTTGCGACCCGTGTCGACTTATTGCTTTTAGACATTTTGGACTTTGATGTTATATTGGGGATAGACTGGTTGTCCCCGTACAATGCTATCTTGGATTGTCACGCTAAGACCGTGAATTTGGCCTTGCTAGACTTGCCCCGACTTGATTGGAGAGGGACCCAAGGTCATGCCACCCGTAGTGTTATTTCGTATGTCAAGGCTCGACGTATGGTCGAGAAGGGGTGTTTAGCATTTTTGGCGTATGTTCGCGCCTCCAGCGCAGAGGTTCCATCTATCGACTCTGTTCCTATTGTTCGGTAGTTCCCCGAGGTTTTTCCTTCAGACCTTCCGGGTATGCAGCCCGATAGGGTTATTGACTTCTTTATTGATTTGGCTCCTGGAACTCAGCCTATCCCTATTCCGCCATATCGCATGGCCCTGCCAGAGCTGAAGGAGTTGAAAGAGCAGCTTTAGGATTTTCTTGATAAGGGCTTCATTAGACACAGGGTATCGCCTTGGGGTGCGCCAGTGTTTTTTGTGAAGAAAAAGGACGGGTCGATGAGGGTGTGCATTTATTACCGGCAGTTGAACAAGGTGACGATAAAGAACAAGTATCCACTGCCGCAAATTGACGATTTGTTTGACCAGCTCCAGGGTGCTAGAGTGTTTTCGAAGATGGATTTGAGGTCTAGTTATGATCAGCTGATGATTGGGGTGTTTGATGTCCCTAAGACGTCTTTTCATACTCGGTATGGGCAATATGAGTTTTTGGTCATGTCGTTTGGGTTGACCAATGCCCCGGCAACATTCATGGAGTTGATGAACTGAGTGTTCAGGCCTTACTTGGATTTATTTGTGATTGCATTCATTGATGATATCTTGGTATACTCCCGCAGTTAGGAAGAGCATGAGCATCACCTCTAAATGGTTCTTCAGACTCTGAAGGGTACCAGTTGTACTCCAAACTTTCAAAGTACGAATTTTTGTTGAGTTCAGTAGCATTCCTGGGTCATGTCGTATCAGCGGGGAGTATTCAGGTGGACCAAAAGAATATAGAGGCAGTCAAAAACTAGCCTCGACCAACTTCAGCTATAGATATTCAGAGCTTCTTCGGTTAGGTGGTTACTACAGACGTTTTGTAGAGGGGTTTTCATCCATCGCAGCCCCGATGACTAGATTGACTCAGAAGGGTGCCCAGTTCAAGTGGTCAGATGAATGCGAGGTGAGCTTCCAGAAGCTCAAGACAGCTCTGACTACGGCGTCGGTATTGGTTTTCCCACGGGATCCGGGCCTTATACTGTATATCATGATGCTTCCCGCATTGGACTTGGCGCAGTGTTGATGCAGAACGGCAAGGTCATAGCATATGCTTCGAGGCAGTTGAAGATCCACGGGAAGAATTATCCTGTTCATGACTTAGTGTTGGCAGCCATTGTTCATGCCTTGAAGATCTGGAGGCACTATTTGTATGGTGTGACGTGTAAGGTTTACACGGATCACAAGAGCCTTCAGTACTTGTTCAAGTAGAATGAGTTGAATTTGAGATAGCGAAGGTGGTTGGAGTTGTTAAAAGATTATGATGTTTCTATTTTATACCACCGAGGGAAGGCTAATGTGGTAGCCGATGCATTGAGTAGAAAGTTCGCCAGCATGGGTAGTCTTGCATATATTCCAGTGATCCAGAGACCCCTTACCTTGGATTCAGGCCTTGGCCAATAGATTTGTGAGATTGGATATTTCTGTGCCTAGTAGAGTATTAGCTTGCACAGTTGCTCGCTCGTCATTGATGGAGTGTATCTGGGAGCGGCAGTTTGATGATCCCCATTTGTGTGTCCTAAGACACACGGTGCAGAGGGGAGGTGCCAAGAAGATGACTTTTGGAGATGATGGCATATTGAGGTTGTAGGGACGCGTTTGTGTGCCCAATGTTGATGGTGTTTGAGAGTCGATCTTAGCAGAGGCCCACAGTTCTCAGTATTCTATTCATCCGGGCGCCGCGAAGATGTATCAGGATTTGAGATTGCATTATTGGTGGCATGGAATGAAGGAAGACATTGTTGCATATGTGGCTTGTTGTCTAAATTGTCAGTAGGTTATGTGCGAGCATCAGAGGCGTGGTGGTCTATTTCAGAGGATTGAGCTTCCCGAGTGGAAGTGGGAGAGGATCACTATGGATTTTTTCACTGGCCTTCTGATGACTCGTAAGAAGTTTGATGCTATATGGGTTATTGTTGATAGGCTGACTAAGTCAGCGCATTTCATCCTAGTTGCCACCACCTATTCATCCAAGAGGTATGCTGAGATTTATATCAGGGAGATCGTTCGCCTTCATGGGGTGTCCATATCTATTGTTTCGGATCGAGGTTCGAAGTTTACTTTGCATTTCTAGAGAGTGGTGCAGCATGAGTTGGGTACCCAGGTCCAGTTGAGTACAGCATTTCACCCTAGACGGACGGTCAGTCTGAGAGGACCATTATTGATTTTGGAGGCTCGTGGGACCAGTTCTTGCTATTAGCGGAGTTTGCCTACAACTACAGCTACCAGTCTAGTATTCTGATGGCCCCGTATGAGGGGTTGTATGGTAGGAAGTGTCGGTCCCCAGTCGGATGGTTTGAGCCGGGAGATGCTCGGTTATTGGGTACATATTTGGTACAGGAGGCCTTGGATAAGGTCAAGATCATTCAGGACAAACTACGGTCAGCTAAATCTAGGCAGAAGAGTGTTGCAGATCATAAGGTCAGGGATGTTGCTTTCATGGTTGGTGAGCGAGTATTGCTCCGTGTATCGCCTATGAAGGGAGTGATGACGTTTGGGAAGAAGTGCAAGCTTAGCCCTAGGTATATTGGCCCATTTGAGATTCTGGACCTTGTGGGAAATGTGACTTATAGACTTGCACTTCCACCTAGATTGTTAGTCGTGCATCCGGTTTTCCATGTATCCATGCTTCGGAAGTATCACGATGATCCCACCCACATGTTAGATTTCAGTTGAGGTCGCGGAGTTTTTCTTCAGTGCGTGTTCCATGGAGAGGTCAGCCTCCTGAGGCATCAACCTGGGAGTCCGAGTCTGATATGCGGAGCCATTATCCCTGTCTATTCCCCGACTCAGGTACTTCTTTCTTTTGTCCATTCGAGGAGGAACGATACTTTTAGAGGTGGAGGATGTGATGACTCAAAGGGTCATCACTAAGATTCTCCATTTCTTTGCACTCGTGAGTCCTTAAGAATCTTTTCTTTAGTTGCCTCGATTTGCATGCGCAGCCTGTGGTGAAGCCGGAAAATGTTTATGTGAAAATATTCAAATTCTGTGTTAAAAACTATGAATATTGATACCAATATTGCTATGGTTGACTTTGGTCAATATTTTGGGTAAACAGACCCGGACCCGTGATGTGACGGTCTCGGAGGTTCCGTAATGAAATTTGGGACCCGGGCGTATTCCCGGAATCGAAATCCGAGGTCCCAGGCCTGAGTTTGGAGCTTTTCTAGGAAATAGTTTTATGAATATGCTTAAGGAAAAATGAAAACGGAAATTAATCAAAATCATGGCATCGAGCTCGTATTTTGGTTCCGACGCTCGGTACAAGTCTTAACTGGGCGTTAAGAGCTATATGTAACGTTTGGTTAAAAACGGACGTCGTTTGACGTGTTTAGGACTAAAAATGGAAAATTTGAAAGTTTTGAACTTTGAAATGAAAATCATGAGTTTTGAAGGATAATTCTTTGATTTTGATGTTATTTTGGCGATTTGATTACTCGAGCAAGTTCGTAGGATGATATTGAGTTAGTGTGTGTGCTTGGTTGGGAGCCCCGAGGGCTCGGGAGTAATTTCGGGGGTGGTTCGGGATGTTTTGTACTTAGGAAAATTGCAGCAAATCACTATTGTTGGTGCCCAGCTGATTCCTTCTTCGCGATCGCGAACACCCTCCCGCATTGGCATAGCTTTGGGCTTCCCATTCTTTGCAATCGCGTAGCCCCCACCGTGTTCGCGTACTTACATTCCCTCTTCAATCGCGAACGCATCCCTTCTCACGCGTTCGCGTAAGCCAAGTTCCAGGACCCCTGAAATTCCTTCTTCGCGATCGCATGATCCCTATCGCGATCGCGATGGTCCCAGTCTTCCCTTCACCGCTAACGCAGCCCATATGTCGCGATCCCGTAGGCCAAATTCCTTGAGTGATTTTAAAGAATTCCAGAACAGTGTGCACGTGAGTATTCACAATTTTCACTCGAACTTCTTCTTCTCCAAGGCTCCCAAGCGTCCATTGAAGCCCCATTTCACCTAGACTTTGTGGGTTAGTAAATTCTAACTAATTTCTTCCATTTTCCATCAATAATCATTGAAATCCTAGCTCTAAAACATGAGATCAAAGTAGGATTTAGGGGTTTTTGGGTTTAGCTAGGGTTTATGGGGTTTTGGGTATTTCAACCTCAATTTGAGGTCGTATTTAAAATCTAATCATACATTTGAACTCGCGGGGTTATGGGGGATTGGGTTTTGATCCGAGCCTCGAGGTTACACCACTTGGGCCTAGTGTCAGATTTTATTATTTTGAATGTAAGCTAGGAATTGCATTTCTAGGCTATGGGATTGTGTTTTTGGATTCTTATTGATAATATTGAACCTGATTATGTTAGAAATCGTTGGTTTGGGGTCGAATTCTAAAGGAAAGGCGATTGTTGAGCTTTGAGTTTCCATTTACGGATTCGAGGTAAGTGTTTGATCTACAGTCAAAACCCAGGCTCAAGTCCTCCAGACTGGACCAACATCAACACACAAAAATTATCGCTCGCACCGCATCCAGGGAATTACAATCCATCGATGTACAACTGATACTGAGCGTTCATGTGCACATACGAATGCATTGAAGGAATTCAAAGAGTTACACTTCAATCTGAATCAATACCGCACGATACGAATTAAAGAAGGTGAAGTTTACCTAAAGGTTTTGCAGCCTCTCAACGATAAGTACAGACGTCTCCATACCGATCAACAAGACTCTACTAAACCAGTTCATGACTCGTGAGACCTATGTAACCTAGGCTTTGATACCAACTTGTCACAACCCAAAATCTAACCATGGTCGTGATGATGCCTGTCGTGTTACAAGGCAAGACTATTTCCAAAATATTACCAATAATTTAATTCCTGGTAAAATAAACCAACTTTATATATAAATAAAATAGAGTATGAAAACGAGTCACAAACATCGAAGTGTCACTAAGTCATGAACATCTAAAACTATAAACTAAGATATATAAACTGTCTAACTGTCCAAAAGAAGAAATGACAAAAGGAGTAACAAGGTCGTGCAGACGCTAGTAGCTACCTTGCAGTCTCCAAAGATAGCCGGCCTGAACTTAACAATCGCCGGGCTCTAACTCACCTGGATCTGCACATAAGTGCGGGGTGTAGTATGATTACATCCACCTGAGTAGTAACAGAAATAATAACTACGGAACTGAGCAGTAGTGACGAGCTAAGCAGAGTAGTCCAATTATTCATTTTCAGATATTTTTAAAAAAAATAAACATGAATAAACAGGTAAATTCCAAAACTCAGTAAATACCGCAAAGAAATTTAACAGATAAATGCATCAATAACAAAAGTAAACGCAACTTCACAACAGTGTCACTCCATCATTCAGCACTCATACTCAGCACTTAACACTCAACACTTAGCACACTCAACACTCTATGCTCACTATGGGTGTGTACAAACTCTGGAGGGGCTCCCAAAGCCCAAGCGGTGAGCACGGACAACTTACGTGCTACCATATCAATACCTGGATCTGCACGGCCAACTGACATGCTACGCAGATAACTGACGCGCTATGGTATAAATACCTGGACCCACACGGTCAACTCACATGCTACACGTATAACTCACGCGCTATGGTATTAATATCCTCACAACCAGGCCCTCAGCCTCACTCAATCATGTACCTTAGCAGACCTACCATCATCAACAAATAAGGGGACACAACTCGAATCAAGTATCATAGCAAATTAGCAAATAATAGAGACTTGGACAAACATGTACAATAATTTCTATGACTAAGTACAAATAATGTGAGCATGAACAAAGCCTTAACATGATCTCTAACGTGAAGGCAGACAAGTTCAACAACAAGTAACTACGTAAACACAGATGATGGCCATGAGGCCTCACGGGACGGACTGTCTCAATATCTTGAGGTATACAGCACACGCCCATCACCTAGCGTGGGTATCACCTCCAAATAATCACATGTTATCAAATTCTCCGTGTTTATATCCTCAAAGCCAGAGTTAAAATTGTTACTTAGCTCAACCGCATAAAATCCTACTCCAGGATGCCTTCGTGTATGGACTTGGTCTTCAAAAATCCAAATCTAACCATAATCTAATCAATACCATCACCATGTGCTAAAAATTGAATTCTACAATAAAAACAACAAAATATGCCAAAACCCGAAATAGGTCAAAATTCGGCCCCCGGGTCCACATCTTGTAATAAATCAAAAATAATAGAATAATAACCCTTGTTCTTTCCCGAGACTAACCATATAAAATTTATCAAAATCAGTCTCCGTTTGGTCCCTCAAATCCTCACTTAAAACTCTCCAAAACCCAAACCCTAACTCTCTCAATATCACTTTGAAATCGTCAATCAAATCCCAAAAAATAAAGATCAATTCATGAAATATAATTAAAATAGAGTAGATAATACTTACCCCAATTCATATGGTAAAAATTGCTTCGAAAATCGCCCAAATCTGAGCTCTCCAACTCAAAATATGACCGAATGAACAAACCCTAGTTTTCTATATTTGTTTTCAGATATTCTGCCTCTTTTCCCATGCCAAACAATCTCGAAACTGGTATTTTATGCCTCCAATAGATTCCTTTTGAAATTCTAGTCAATTTAGGCTTTTGAATCACTCACTTTGACCTTATAACGAATGAGATATGTAGGTTTTAATATTTGCAAATAGTGCAGATTTTTAAATACTCTGTTAGTGGCAATTTCGTAATTAAATTTAAAAAATCTGGCAACCTAATTCTTAGTAAAATGACTACAAAGTCCTCATACGATGTCCAAATTCTATCATTCTTTTTGCTACGGGTACATAATTACGATATGAATCTAATGCTTAAATCAAAAAAGAAATCGAAGCCCATTTGTTCAACATGATATCATTTATACTTGAAGAAACGACGTCGAAACATAAGAAAAACGAGCGCAACTCACCGAAGCTTATCGGAAACTCACCCGAGGCCCTCGGGACCTCAACCAATAATTTTAACAAGCCATATATCACTAACCGAACTTATTCGAACCAGCGGAACACCCAAAACAACACCAAAATACCAAATCAACCTCGAATTCAAACCTAAGAACTTTTAAACCTATAACTTTTGTCAATTCAGGCCTAATTCTACCACGAGCCTCATAATTATATTTTGGATACACTCCTGAGTCTAACACCCTCCAACAAGCTAATCAAATCATAAAAATCCAAATCCAAATTCGATTACTCATAAGTCAACTTCCAGTTGACTTTTCTAACTAAGCTTTCTAACTAAGAGACTAAGTAATCATTTCACTCCAAAACTACTCCTAACCCAAACCTACCAACTCGACACAACTCAACACAGTTGAACAACATATAAAGAAATATAAATTGAAAAAATAAAGTTATAACTCTCAGAACGGCTGACCAGGTTATTACAAGTGGATTGTCCAAAAAAAAGGAATATCAAAACTATAAGGGATAATAGCACGCACATGTTGGTTAACTTAAAAGCGTCTATGAGTTGAGAAAATACTATCAGAAAGTTGTATTTTTTTATCACGTTGATTTTTATCTGAGTTAGTGAAAATTTTATTATTTTTGTATGAGAAAATAAAGTTATATAACTTTGGTGAAAAAACATCATAAATAACCATTTGTGAAATTTAGCCACACATCACCCACCAACTTTAACAAAGCATGAACCACAATTCTTTGTGATATGCGCTCTTTAAAGGGAAATTTTTGTTCTTATACCATATAGGAAACTATATAACCAAATATGTTCATAGTTTGTATATTACCCTTCATGCTAATAGTATTTCTACAAAATATAGATCATGCATTAAATAAGGAATCATTGTAGCTGTAGGTTTCCTTATTTCGGCGCGCAAAAATTGGGAGATAAAATATTCTTCCAGATCTTCCAAACGCACATCACAGCACATTAATCTTCTTCGTCAGTTTCATTTCAAATTTAGTGTCTCTACATCAAATGCAATTATTTTTCTACAATTCAAAAACGAATTGATTATTCTTCTACAATTCAAAAACGAATTGATTATTCTTCTATTCAAAAATGAATTAATTATTCTTCTACAATTCACAAATCAAAAACGACTAAATTTTCTACAATTTTTCTACATAAAACACAATTATGTCCAAATTTCAGAAACACAAAGCAAAGGAAAAAAGATCAGCAATTTCAACAACTATTAAAATGCTTGAAAGCTTTAAATTCAAATTTGGATTTTCAAAACTCATTATTTGTTTGAACTGGGTCTTGTTATAAATAATTGGGAATATGGTTTGGAGTTTATATCTCAATTTTGAGGGGTTTTAGTGAAGATTAGACTTCGTTTTGACTGAATTTCAGTTTGAAATTCAAAGAAGAAGACGTATATTGCAAAAATTGTAGAAACTTTATAGATAAATTGAAAAAAAATTATAGACTATTGTTTATTTATTTTTCTTTTATTCATTTACTTATAGTATGAAAGTTGAACAATATTGTATAAAAATTATATTTAAGTGGATGATTTAGTACTGTTTTAGACAAAAATATGTATCAAAAAAGTGAAACATACATTTCAGGAGAAGCATGTCGAGTCCAATTAGGTACCCAATTTGTAAATATTTTATGGATAAATTAAAGATTATTTGTATTCTTATTGTAGATGCTTTATTTTCTGTTTTCACAAATAAGAAAAAGACTAAAACTTATAGAAATCTTCTGAAAAACGTAATTATCTCATAAATCCCAATTATGCTATAATTGAATGAGAATTGGGATATTAAAATTCAATGTACCCAGTTTGTAGATATTTTGTAGATAAATTGTAGATTATTTGTATGCTGATTGTAGATTCTTTATTTTATGTTTTCACCAATCAAAACGACTAAAATTTCTACAAATCTTCTGTGAAAAACCAATTAAATCTAAAATCCCAATAATGATACAATTCAATGGGAATTGGGACATTAAAATTTAATGTACCCAGTTTGTAGATATTTTTTCGATAAATTATAGATTATTCATATTCTGATTGTAGATGGTTTGTTTTCTGTTTTCATAAATAAAAAATGACTAAAACTTTTACAAATCTTCTGCAAAAAAATACAATTATGACGAAAATCCTGATTATGCTGCAATTCTGTAATTCTCCTATATGCTCTTGTATCTCCTTACAAAACTGCTATGCTAAACATGGAATCCAAAATAATATGCTGAAGGGATAGATCTTCCTTAGAAATTTTGTAGATAATTTGTAGAAACATTAAAATTCTGTATTTTCATATTAATTTTTCAAATGATATATAGTTTTGTTGTAGATTAAATGTAGAAAATAAGCCATTGTGAGTCTTATTTGACTCATTTCTCACATTCAACTTATTCTACAAATTCACACCTCTTTAAATGCAATACAACCATACTCTCTTGAATTTAAAGGTATAGCAATATATATAACTTAAAAAACATCTTCTCCTCTGCACAAGTTAGCTCCAAAACAGAAGAAGTGGAATAAGAAGCTCCCATCAATACTTTTAACACAAAACACAAAGCTCAATAAACAACAGTTTATAATTTTTCTTGAATTTATCTATAATTTCTGCAATATAATGAATGTAATGTCGTCTTCTTCTTCTTCGGATTTTAATCTGAAATTCAGCCAAAATCAAGTCTAATCTTCACCAAAACCCCTCAAAATTGAGATATAAACTCCAAATCATATTTTCAATTATTTACAACAACACCAAATCCAAATAAATCATGATTTTTGAAAACCCAAATTTGAATTCGAAGCTTCAAAACTTTTTAATGGCTAACAATGGTGGAATTGCTGCTCTCTTTTCCTTTTCTCTTATATTAATGAAGAAACCTGAAATCATAACCATCAAGAGTTATTGTTGTGTATGAAACTTTGAAGATTTGACTTCAATTTTAACTGGTTGTAGAAGAAAAAACCTTGATTTTGGACGTTAATGGTAGAGAGTTTCAATTATTTTTCGGGATTTAGCATAGGGTTTCAATTGTTTTCTGGTTTCTGGGTGTGTGGTGATAAGTGGGTGAGGATGTAGGGCTGAGAGAGAGAAATGTGGGGGGAGGGGAGGGGGGATTTGGAGGAATATACGGTACCATAAATTTAGGAGTAATATAAGGTACAATTAATGTACAATTAAAATACCTTATGGAATAAAATTGATAATTAAATATACTAAATATAATTATATCAAACATCGAACATTGAGTATAATATAGCTTCCTCTTTAAATAATGTAGTTCCATCGTCTGGGCATCTCACGGTAGCAATACGTACCCACCAACTTTAACAAAGAATGGACCACACAAAATCCTTCGCGAAAGGCGCTTTTCTGAAGAGTGAAATCCTCTCTTGGGACCGTTAAACAATGGATAGGAAAATTAACAATCATAAGCGAAGTCTAGCCTATTTTTGGAAGAGTTGAATCTCCTTATTGAAAATTTTGGCTCCCGTCCCTATTAGAGGTTTATTTCATCTAAATTCTTGGCTGGCAATTTCATAATCTCGCAGGCCTACTTGTTAAGGATTGCGATCGAAACCCAAGAAGTTGCCATCACAAATCTACTTGTTAGGCCCTAGAAAATATAATTAAGACTGCATTTAGGAAATATTTGCCCAATTCTTCCCTATCATAGTTAGGACTCGTCCAAATTGGGAAGCTAAATCTAGCTAAATTATTCCCCATTCAAACCAAGATCATAATTTGGGAATTTCGACCCCTTTAATTTGTATGTGTGGTCTAAAATATTTGATTGAGTGGGTTGTAACTAAATTGAGTAATCCAAGGACGTTATAATAATTTTTCATGAAGGAGTTAGGTGGCCTAATTAAGGTCAAACTCCCCATCAATTGAGAACGTTGGATAGAAATTACACCACATAGCCATTTTAAATGATTGCTATCAAAAGAATTTGTTAATGTATCCCAAATTTTAGTTTTCAATTCAACTTTTTGGAACATAAATATCTTGGCGAATTGTTTTGAAATTAAATTTTTAATTTAAATTTTCAAGACAAAATAAATATTAGCTAATCACTAAAATAATATCCCTAAGAATGACGATTTGTGTAATTGTACGGGTCAGAATACGACCCCGTAATAATTAATAAAATTAATTATATCTTAAGTTAATTCTTGGTTAATAAGTGGTATGGCCACTTATTAATTACAATACCCGATTATCATCCGGCTCGACCCACAAGGCTACGGCCCATCCGCTATCATAAGGACGGAACCTCGATGTGGTCACGACCATCCATCGCCAGCTCATATAGCTTGCAGCTATAAATACTAAGAGAAGTAACCCTAAGAGGGGGGATTCTTCTTCTTCTTCTTCTTCTTCTTCTTCTTCTTCTTCTTCTTCTTCTTCTTCGTCACTACTCTCAAGAAAACCGGAACATCATTGTAAGGCTATGAACCTCTCCATGGAGAAGCAGACCAAATCAATACTATCAATAAAAGCCCTCTATACATTTCTCCTTAATTAATAACACTTGCTTTTCGTTTCTTTCACTTGGTCCCTTAACTTATTACGATCTGCTATGATTGGCCCTCGATCTATTTTGATTATTTTATGCTTACAAAGTATATGATAACTTTAAGATAAACAATTTGGCGCCGTCTGTGGGGATTTCATAGCAGAATCGCGTAGTTCTTCCCTGGACCAAAAGGAAAGAAGCGCAAAAGAAAAACATACCTCAAACAATCTAAAGCGGTATATCGGGCTAAGGGAACCCTAGGATCTCGAATCGAGGCCCAACTCCTTTGTCACTCCTCGCTTGAATAGTGTAAGCGAGAAGAAGAAGAAGTCTCCCCCCTCCTGATGGAGGATCTCTATAAGGCTTCTCCCACCTCCTTGATACGAGACCCAGTCGGAAATCGACATGAAGGTATCTCGAACAAAGAGTCACCTCAAGCCAGCCTACACACCACTGTTTGGAAGATAGCGTGTGAGCTGCCCAAGATCTCGAATCAAAACCGAGCTTCATCTCTCAATCACCGACATAACAAGATCCAGGTTATGCGCCTTCGCCAAAAAAAAATTACAAGTTCAACCACGATTAAACTGGGACTTAGGCTATGCACCTTCGCCAACAAAAATTACAAGTTCAACCACGATTGAACTAGGACTCAGGCTATGAGCATTCGCCAACAAAAATTACAAGTTAAACTACGGTTGAAGCGGGACTCAGTCAATGCGCCTTTGCCAACAAATATTACAAGGTCAACTATAGTTGAACTGAGACTCAAGCTATCTGCCTTCGCCAATAAAAATTACAAGTTCAACCACGGTTGAACTGGGACTTAGGCTATGTGCCTTCACCAACAAAAATTACAAGTTCAACTACGGTTGAACAGGGACTCAGGCTATGCGCCTTCGCCAACAAAAATTACAAGTTCAACCACGGTTGAACTAGGACTTAGGCTATGTACCTTCGCCAATAAAAATTAAAAGTTCAACCACGGTTGAACTGGGGCTCAGACTATGTGTCTTCGCCAACAAAAATTACAAGTTCAACCACGGTTGAACTGGGACTCAGGCTTTGCACCTTCGCCAATAAAAATTACAAGTTCAACTACGGTTGAATCAGGACTCAGGCTATGCGCCTTCGCCAACTAAAATTACAAGTTCAACCACGGCTGAACTGGACTCAGGCTATGCACCTTCGCCAACAAAAATTACAAGTTCGACCATGGTTGAACTGGGAATCAGGCTATGCGCCGTTGCCAATTAAAATAACAAGTTCAACTACGATTGAACCAGGACTCAGGCTATGCGCCTTCGCCAACAAAAGGTACAAGTTCAACCACGGTTGAACCGGGACTCAGGCTATGCGCTTTTGCCAACAAAAATTACAAGTTCAACCACGGTTAAACTGGGAGTCACGCTATGTGCCTTCGCTAACAAAAATTACAATTTCAACTACAGTTGAACCTGGACTCAGGCAATTTGCCTTCGCCATAAAACATTACAAGTTCAACTACAAGTTGAACCAAGACTAAGGCCACATACCTTCACCAACAAATCTAACAAACGCTCTCCTCATCGAATCGGTAAAACCTGGCCCACGGCAAATAGGGAGGCAGGTCAAGCACCCTTGCCATTCAAATAAGTACTCCCAACTCGAACTACGATTGGGGCCACGTAAAGTTTGGCCCCGGACAAACTAGAAGGCCGTATGTAGTTTGATCGCGCCCAAATTGGGACTAAGGCTAAGCGCCGCTATCGCCAAATAATGGCTATAACTTGCCCACACCGAGTCGAAGAAGCAAGACTGTTAATAACGAAAATCAACACGCTTACCAGAGTCGTACTCTAAGGCAATACCACCCTTTGAGCACATGCAATAGAAAAATTTAAAGGAAAATAGGGGAAGACACAAATAAGCACAAGATCAACAATGGAAAAAGTAAGCTTATATATATTTCCAAAGTCTTGTGCGGGCAGCGCCCACTTACACTCGGCCAGGATCGATCAGTACAAAAAAGAAAAAGATAAAATCCAAAGATATCCATACGCTAAATGGCAAACAAAATAAAAAGTACATCAAATCCTTTCACTCGGCGTCGCCCACACCACCATCAGCACCATCATCAGCCCCCGGCATTGCTGGGTCGAAACCACATTCAATACGGGTTTCACGAGCTCTCTGATGGGCTTCCTCAAAAGCAATTCTGAGCATGATGTCGGCCTCCCTCAAGTTCTTATATGCATCACGTTGGGCCTCTACAAACGTGCAGAGCTCATGATCCTGGTTGGAACAGCCGGCCTGGTCCCTTAGGCGCTGATTCTCCCACTCCAAGGTCGTGATCTTATATGCCATGGCTTGGGCATCCCACTCATAGACACCAATGCGGTCTTCTAGCCCCACCTCTCTGAAGACTGCGACAGTTCTCTCTGACTCCAGCCCCCTCTCATGAAAGTGGATCGCTGCCTCCAATGCTGCAGCCCTCGACGAGGCACCCCTTGCTTGTATCCCCAAAAAGGCAACCTCATTCTTCAATGCAACCACCTTCCCGTTCAAGGTCTCAGAGGCGTCCGCCGCCACAGCCTGACTCTGGCGCTCCCTCTCAGCTGCATCCCTCCTCTCGGGCTTGATCTTCTTGTCTTTATGACGAAGCTATTCCTCGAGGGCATGTATCATGTCAAGTGCTTGTTGCATCTGAAGCTCTCTCCTCGCCAGCTCCTCGACCAAGGCCCGGCTACGGGGGTCGTTCCCTAGTCACTTGCATATCTCACGGCACCGATCTTGGTAGTGGTGGTACTTCTCCAACACCCGCAAAAGATTCCTCTGCGGATGTTGGCTTGGTGGATTCCCTCCACCTTCAACAGATAATACTACAAAGCAAAGACAACGATTAAAATAAAAGTAAACCAAGGCAAGAAAAATGCAAAAAAAGGTCACCATACGTACCCTCAGGCCTATCACGGCGACCTTTTTCATCAATCTGATATCCGTAACATTCCTCAATGACGCGTTTTCTGCCTCCGAGCACAACACCTCTAATAGTGGCACCAAGTTGTTCCCTTTAAGCAACAAGTTCCGCTCCATGGGAATCTCGACGTAGCGAGTCTCCCCTCCGCATGCACCGTAGAGTTGGTGAAGCCTTCATGGAACAAACGGACGTCCTCTAGGTCCATGTCAGACTCGGACTAGTATTCACCTCCTACAGCGCCCCTTCCTCCTTCTGCCGACGGCGGAGCAGAGCCATCTGCTACAGCTACCGAAGGAGCGCTCGATTCACCAAAATAAATAGCCACTGAGAAACTACCTACTACCTCAACGAATGGAAAAATCAATTGGGTCGCTGAAGCGACAGTATCATCATGGCCTGAGCCAACCGAGGCAACCCCCTCAATTTGTCCGCGCTCAAGGACGGGCGCCACAGCCACATTCCTCTCTACATACGACGGGGGGAGTCCAAGTTTATCACAATGGGAGGGGCCGGCGTGAAGGCAACCCTCTACCTAAGCAGTGGCATTTCCTTTTCCTCCTCCTACTCATGTGAGGGCGACTCCTCCCTAGGACGTACCACGCCCGACGCCCCTTCGGTCTGAAGTACGGTCTGTGTTGGAGAAGGTGTGGTTGAAGATTCAACCGATGACGCCCTCGGTACTAGGTGCGGTATCGATGCTGCAAGACGGGCAGTCGCACCCGGCTGATGAAAGGCTAGCTGAGGATCCCTGACGCGGCGTGCCCTCCCTGATAACAAAAAACACAAAGTCGGTAAATAGAGTTGGAAACAAGAACTAAATAGAAGGATTCAAATCCTCACCAGTTGCAGGCTACGGTCATGCCTCTCCCAGAAAGATATCAATTTGCGTATTCCCGACGATTGAAGAAGCACGGCCTCAACCCACTCAGGTATCTCGGGAAGCGGAGCCAGCGGCGATCTTTCGGCTACAAAACTAACGTAAATGAACGTTTATGGGCACGAGACGTAAGGAAGAGTAAAAAAGAGAATTCAACGATTAAAGAAAGCTTACGTGCATGGTTCAAGACTCTGGGAGCCCAGGTAGGGACGCCACCAAATGATTGGTTCTGATATAGAAGAAGTGCTCGAAAGGGCATGGGTCGACCATATTGTCCAATTCTACAGCCAAGTCCCTCGACCCAAGAGGGCTCGCCCGAATCATTGTGCCATAGGTCCTCTGGGAGGCGTAAAGGCTAAGTATGTGTTGCAGTGCGACCTCCCTGCCGGTCAACTCCGCGTATTTGATAAACATGGCCAGCAACTTATAGATGGATGGAGTAAGCTAGCCAGGGCATACCTCATAGTATTGGCAAAAGTGCACTACTAATAATTAGAAGCGGGAGCCTGAATCCCAAGTTTAAGGGATACGCGTAGAAGACGCAATATCCTCTACGATCGGTGTGGACCTTCTCCTCGCTTCTAGCTAGAACAATGTCAACATTGCCGTCAATTCCCCATTGCTCCCAAAGTCGGGCTATTCCAACTTCCCACATTATAGGGGCTTCATCCACTGGATCTTCTCCACCATCGTTGGTGAAGTCAGTTGTCGGGCCCCCCGGCAGAGATAGAATCTCGTTAACTGATGGAACCCCTTCGATATCCACCAGTTCTGCACCCCTTACCATCTAAGATGGCCCTTCAGCCACCGGAGGGTTAACCGGAAGATTCGCCATAGAAATAGTTTTGGGATAACTACTTGCCATTGCAAATTAGAAAACGAGAAAAGAGCAAGATTCGACGGAAAAGATGGGGATTTTAACGAATAAAGAACAAATACAAAAATGAACTAACAAGAGAGAGAGCTCTTTCTGAAATATTACTCAGTCAAACAACGAAAAGGTGAGAAATAAATACCTCAACTCCTTAATTATAGGCAACAAAGGTGGCTTTCACGAATTCCAAAAGCAATCATTACCTACATGACCAGCTGCAAAACGGTTCAGTTCCAGAGAAACGTGTGTCATTATGACAAGCTCCACGAAGCGACTTTTTGAGTCACCAACCGGCGTTTCACTTCTGAAATGGTTGCAACGACCTGTGAACGCTGAGGGAACGTCCTATGCACCTTCAAAACTTTGGTAATCTCCAAACGCATACCAAACATGCCTGTTCTCCTTTCAGTCGCGCAACATACGACTCGTCCGCCAAGGATGACAACTATGCCTTCAAACAAATAAAGATTCAAATGCCATCGAGCTCGAGCTCGAGCCCACCCAAAATATGTTAAAAGGCTAAGCGCCTTCGCCGAGGGGGACGATTCGACCTCCCCCAAATGATGACACGGTGATGCCGAGATAATATTAACACCCCACAAGGATAGAGGTCGTCGCCAAAAAAGATCACGGCCTCTTCCAAAACGTCATTCAACCTATAATATTAAGCTATGGTTGTCTCTAGTATGTAAACGGCTAAGTCTGTCCATACTAATAAGGATATGGTCATCCCCAATATGTAAACGGCTAAGGCCGTCCACAGTATCAAGGCTATGGCCATCTGCATTATGTAAATGGCTAAGGCTATCCACAGTAATAAGGCTATGGCCATCCCCAATATTTAAATGGCTAAGGTCGTCCATAGTATTAAGGCAGTGGCCATCCCCAATATGTAAACGGCTAAGGCCGTCCACAGTATCGAGGTTATGGCCATCTCCACCATGTAAACGGCTAAGGTTGTCCACAGTATTAAGGTTATGGCCACCTCCAGTATATAAACAACTAAGGTCATCAATAGTATTAAGGCTATGGCCATCTCCAGTGTGTAAACGGCTAAGGCCGTCCACAATATTAAGGCTATGTCCATCTACAGTATGTAAACAGCTAAGGCTCTCTACGGTATTAAGGTTCTGACTATCTCCATTATGTAAACGGCTAAGGTCGTCCACAGTATTAAGGCTATGGCCACCTCCAATGTACAAATGATTACGGTCATCCTCAATACATAAGCAACCAAAGCCATCGACACGAGATGGCTAAGGCGATCGATTTCAAAGGTGTAACCTCCCACTTATAAATGGCTAAGACCATTTAGGTCTTGACCAAAACTACATTTGGTTAAGTTTGCTCATCAAGCTCGGTCAAGGCACGGCCTCAATAAGCGGAGGGACTAACTGTATGGGTTAGAATACGACCCCATGATAATTAATGAAATTAATTATATCTTAAGTTAATTCTTGGTTAATAAGTGGTATGACCACTTATTAATTACAATACCCGATTATCATTTGGCTCGACCCACAGGGCTACGGCCCGTCCGCCATCATAAGGACGAAATCTCAACGTAGTCACGACCATCTATCGCCAGCTTATATAGCTTGCAGCTATAAATACTAAGAGAAGTAATCCTAAGAGGGGGGCTTCTTCTTGTTCATCTTCGTCACTACTCTCAAGAAAAGTGGAACATCATTATAAGGCTATGAACCTCTCCATGAAAAGGCAGACCAAATCAATACTATCAATAAAAGCTCTCTATACATTTCTCCTTAATTAATAACACTTGTTTTATGTTTCTTTCACTTGATCCCTTGACTTATTACGATCTTCTATGATAGGCCTCGATCTATTTTAGTTGTTTTATGCTTTCAAAGTATATGACAACTTTGAGCTAAACAGTAATTACCCTGAATGATGGGGTGTTTGTGAATATTATTCTGCTTGTAACAACAATTCCATAAACTTAGAGCCAAGGTAAATGTGATTTCTCTAAAGAAGTATTTGATAAAAGGTTTAAATGACCTTCTTATTGTTGTCACTTGTCATCATATGTGTTGCTACATACTACTATGGTTATTCATTTTTTACACATGCCAATGTCTTCGATTTTGTTTTCTATTCGATATTCGTATTGAAGTTTGATCATATCGGAATTCATACCGCATAAGGTCTCATTGAGAAAAAGCACCTCCTATCTAAGAATTTTTTCATACTTAAGGTTCGAATCTAAAATCTTTGATTAAGACAAAAATAATTATATCTATTACATCATATTCTTTGGTGGTCAACAGCACATGCCGATATCACACAATGGGATCTCCAACCTAAGTCTTACGTTGTAGATGTTGTGATATTAACTACATCAATCAGAAGTAGGAATTTGAAAAGAAAATCATAACTAGAAGGATATCTAACGTGTCTACACTTATAACAGGTGTCAATACAAATAATAGCATTCACATCATTTTAAGAAAAACATGCTAAACATAACAAACAACGTAACGTGCTAGGGTATATAGAGACAAAGAGAGCCTGTGCCATTGAACAATTAAGCGACATGGCTGGTTGAGAACCAGTCCTTTTAACTCTTAGGACTTTTTTGGTACGAGGGATAAGGAACAATTATTTCGATATTAAATTTAAAAAAATTTATTTTATATTTAATTGGCAGAAAACTGTGACATATTTAATCCCAAAATTAATTATTCCGGAATTATAATATTATTTTATTTCCATAAATAAGTGGAATAATTAATTTCGGGATAATATTTTTCCAACCAAACGACCCCTTAGTTATATAAGTGGAGTTTCAAATTTCACTTGTGAAACTCTATGATAAAAACTATTTTTCAATTATAGAGACAGGAAAATTAGCTATTTATAAATTTGATCCAACTAAATGCCGATCATGACACTTCGATTAAAATGGTGAAAATTAAGTCAAGAAAAAAGAATACAAAATTAAATATCAAACATCACAAATTTAAATAGATAGCATTGACACTTTTTTCAGAAATGCTTTTGAGGAACTTTTAGGAATATATTTTCAGAAAATGTTTACTGTAAAATTTGTGTTCGGGTGATCATCTTGTCACAATCTAAAATCAAACCATTGTGATGGCTCCTATTGTAGAACTAGGCAAACCATCTAAACCATTTCAACACAATAAAAGTTTGGAAAAATATGGAAGAAGTTAATATTTAAGGAAAACCTTTTAAAACAGAATAAAATCCACAACTAAATACAAGTCTCTCCCAAAATCGAGGCATCACCGAGTACATGAGCATCTATACAAGGATATAGTCTACTACAACGTTTAGGGAATAAGAATTGAAATATATATAAAATTAATGAAGGAGAGTCAAGGTCTGCAAGATAATCTCCGACGATCCTGACTCTAAACCTCAGCAACCGCACTGACCGGAAGCACCTAGATCTACACATGAGGTACAGGGTGTAGCGTGAGTACAACCAACTCAATAAGTAATAATTCTAACCTTCAGACTTAATATAGTGACGGACTCAACCAGTACAGTTTAATATAAAAATTACAGTACAAAAACATAGACATGCTTTCAAGTTCAACAGTTAAACTCAATATCAGTAATATGAATCAATTCTAAATGATATGAAGAATACAACTTCTCCACTTCTATATATCAATGCATATGTTGTATGTGATGCACCATGCTGACAGCCTCATGAGCTCACACTCTCGAAATGCTCAACCAATCAGTTGTGTATATGGCCAATCCGGCCAGGGAAGATCTATCCTGGAATATATACATCAACTAACCATCGGCCAGTCAGTACTGGGTAGGGACAATCTAGCCTGTGGAAAAGGTCCATCCCCAGGTTCAAATTCTTCGGACAAGATCCATATCCAGAGAAGATCCATTCCCCGATATAATCAATTGCACTCACTGGAGGTGTATACAAACTCCAGAGGGGCTTCTTCAGCCCAAGCGCTATCATAAATCGGTAAAACCGTTGCGACGTACAGCTTGATCGCATAAATATGAAATTAGTATAAACCGTAGCGGCGTGAAGCCAGATCCCATAAGTATCACTCATAATAAGGCCTCAGCCTCACTCTGTCATCTCATGGGCTCACAAATCGTGAAACTAGCCCGAAAATGATGATATGATGCATCAATAAATAGTAATCGAGACTGAGATATGATATGTAACGAATAAATATGACTGAGTACAAAATATTAATGATAGTCAATAGCAAGGAACGACTACTATGGGCCTCAACAGTACCAGCATGTCACAACTCAAAATTTACTTGTCGTGATGGCACCTAACCCAACCTGCTAGGTAAGCCAACTAATTACTATCCAACCTCAATAATGTTAATAAGTCAATTAAATATAAATAAATTATATTAATCTATTACATTTATCAAGGGCTGGTAGTACAAATCATAAGCTTCTAAGAATAGAGTTTACAAAAATGATATGAAGAAAATACATCTTTTGTTTGAAAAGTACATGTATAGAATTTTGTAGTCTACGGCTACCGTGAACAAAAGGCAACTACAGCAGGAACGCAATTAACCTTCAAATCTAGCAACCATCGAACGTAACAACATCGGTATTCGGGATCTGCACGCATCGTGCAGGAAATACAGTATGAGTACAACCGACCCCATGTACTCAAAAAGTAACAAACCTGACCTAAGGTTGAAAGCAGTGACGAACTTGTATATAGGTCAGGTCCAACACAAATAACTAACAGTAGTTCATACAATGTACAATAGATAAAGAAAGAAATAGCTCAAAAATAAAGTGCTTGGCCTATTCATAGTTTTCCGAAAGCGAATTTTCAAGTATACCAATGAAAGCCCAAACCCTCCACCGCAATCGTTAAAAATATGAGTAAGTTTTGAAAACTGTAACTTTTTGCTAAAATCCTTTCCACAATAGGTAAACATGTTTCATTTCTTTTTTCAAATAACAAGTGTGATATAACTCTCTATAACCACATATCGATGTATGTGAAAAATCATGAATTACGTGACACCGTACAACAAGAGGAAAAATGTATCTCTATGCATGTATGTCATATATACATGCCAATGCCATGTACTTAACATATGAATCATGTAATCACTGTAACAACCTGGACGGTTATTTTAAGAATTTAAGCCCCGATCCTCTATTAACAACTTCCCCGTATTTATTTCTGCTGTTGTGACTTGCCGGGAGGAATTATTGGGAGTTTCGGAGAGTTTTGGGAATTTTAATCCCTAAATTAAATTTTGATCGTTGTTGGAACAATGTGAAGACAGTCTCAGAATGGAATTCTGATGGTTCTGTTACCTCTGTTGGGTGATTTCGGGATTAGGAGCATGTTAGGATTTTAATTTGGAGGGTCGTAGCTAGTTTAGTTATGAAATGTCGAAAATTAATTTTTTGAAGTTTCCAGTTCGATAGTGAGATTTTGATACAAGTGTCAGAATGAAATTCTGAAAGTTGGAGTAGCTCCATAGTGTTGAATGTGACGTGTGTGCAAAATTTCAGGTCATTCGGGCAAGGTTTGATTGACTTGATCATTTAAAGCGTATTTTGAGAGTTTTGGAGTTCTTAGGCTTTTTGAGAGTTTTGAAGTTCTTAGGCTTGAATTCGATGCTAAATTGGTATTTTCATGTTGTTTTGAGTGTTTTGAAGATTGAAAAAAGTTTGAATAATATTTTAGGATTGGTTGGCATGTTTGGTTGAGGTCTCGAGGGACTCGGGTGTATTTTAGATGCTCAAAGGGTCATTTTAGAACTTGTTGGAATTGTAGCACCCCAATTCTTGTTTCTTTCTTCGCGTTCGCAAGTAGGGTCGCTTGTTCGCAAACAGGAGATTAGGCTGGGGGAGTTTTATTGCTTAGCATGCGCGAATATCTCCCCCGTTCTCAAAGTTGGAAAATATGTTGCATTGCGTTAGCGGCCTGGGAATTGTGTTCGCAATGAAGGAAGCTGAACCCAAGCATTCGCGTCCTCCATTTTTTAATGGGATTGGATCTTTTGATGAAGAGTTTTAAGGTAACCAAAGGGGAATCACTTGGAGGTAATATTGATTACTTCATTACTCATTATTATATGATTAAAGAGTGGCGAACAATTAGGGAAAAATCAGTATAAAATGGGTAATTAGGGCTTGAGATTAAGAGACCTTAAAATGGGTATTTGAGGGGCCAATTGAACTCCGACTTTAGTGTTCTTGATATGTGTAGACTCGTAAAACTGTAAGAATTCTGAAAATGTATTTTTTACCCAATTTCGGGATGTGGGGCCAAGGGGCATTTTGGTTATTTTTCCTAATTACACTTATTATCTTAGAATTTCTTTGTTGAATTAGTTACTTTAAGTGTTATTTATATTATGCAATTGAAGTGTATAGATTTGGACCATTTGGAGTCGAGTACTCGTGGCAAGAGCGTGGTTTCGGATTGATTTTAAGCAGGTTCGAGGCAAGTGGCTTGCCTAGCCTTGTGTGGGAGACATTTCCCCTTAGGATTTGGTATATGTGGTAATTGAAATTTATTGTAAGTGAGGTGACGAGTGCGTACTTGTGCTAATGATTCAAAATCATATTTTCACTAAACTAGCTTTAATTGTGTTTTCTTTTTCGTGATTATTCTACTTTAAATTTAAGTCTGTTGATAGCTTAGAGATGTATGTTTGAATGACTTAATTACCTTATTTGCTTGAACTTCCTTAATTGTATTATGTGAAGCATGTTAGATTAGAATTACCATTTTTACTTATTACGAAATTTTGTTTAATTGAGAATTTGTGTTATTGCTGTGTGTTTTACTTTGGGACTACAGGACGTCATCCCAGAGATCCCCAATATGTATTTTATGATTTGAGTTGAGGTTCGGGATATCGAGAGATCCCCATCACGTATATTGATGACACCAAGAGATCATCGAGATACCAAGAGATCCCTACCATATATTGAGGATACCAAGAGATCCTCGAGATACCAAGAGATCCCTGGCATATATTGAGGGTACTAAGAGATCCTCGAGATACTGAGAGATCGCCGATTATTATCTTTGTGAAGTCTGGTATTCCTGGTAATTGTTTCTGCTTCTGTTTCAGTTGTATTCATCCTTATTATCTTGTATTGATTCGTATTGTTTCAACTGTACTGCTTTATCTTATACTATCGCATCTTATATTTTGTTTAACCTTAGTAGGGCCCTGACCTTTCTCGTTAGTACCCGACCGAGGTTAGGCTTGGCACTTGTTGATACCCAATTTTTTCCCATATATTTCTATGCTCAAAATAGCATGTAGATACATATATAAGCATCCACAAAGGTTTTTGGCATTTTTATACATTTCTTAAGATTTTTAAAATCAACTTATGACTATAAAGTCCCAATATTTAGTCCAAAACTTGTTATTTTAGTGAGTAATGTATTGTATTCTCTCATTTACATAAAAATATAATTTAAGTAATTTTTACGCAATTTTACAAGTTTGTTAGGTATTTCTAAACTAAAATTGCATAAAATTGTAATTTTAGCCTATTTCTCAATTTAATAAGTATTTTAATTACAAAATCATTCATAACATTTTTAAATTAATACTAATACATTATTTTATTTTTTTAGTAATTAAGATTTTTCATTATGATAGTTGTCACTTGCAGTGGTTGGTAATATGATAGTTGTCGCTTGTTATTGTCGCATGCGACGGTATTTATGTTTCTTATGTTTACATAATCATTTATGCTATTTCTGCAGGATTACTTATGCTTTGTTTTGTTATTGTGTTTTGTCTTGTCTTGGTTCCTAACTTTATCTTTGTTTTCCAATGCAGCTTTTCATTCTGTCCTATGCGCCGAGGGTCGCTTGGAAGCAGCCTCTCTGCCCTTTTGGGTAGGGGTAAGGCTGTCTACATATTACCTTCCCCAGACCCCACCTGGTGGGAATATACTGGGTAGTTGTTGTTGTTGTTGTTGTAAGATTTTTCATTAATCACCAATGAAGTAGCTTTACAAAACCACAGTCGAGCTTCAACCCAGCTAACTGTCTAAGAGCTAACATATAAACTATCTACTATCCTAACTATCTAACACTACTATATGCGAAGGTGTTGTAATAGTTGTCTAATTCGTGGGGTACCTCTAACATTACAATTATACACTATGTCTCTTAGTAGGGCAGTGTTACATCGGAATATTTTGTTGAAGAATCTTGCATTCCTTTCCAGCCAGATAGCATATGCAAATTCAGCTGTAACCATTTTGAAAGTGGCAGCTCGAACTGTTCGGCCTTTGGCTTTGCTAATCAACCACTGCATTTTCTGGTTCCAATCAGAACTGGGTGGGTAGGTTTCCTGCAACCAGTTCATTGTTCTTTCCCATAAGTCCACAGTGACAGGGTAGTTCATTAACAAGTGATCTCTTGTTTCCGTGTGGGTTTGGCACAAGGTGCATTGTTGATCAATACTCATTCCCCAGCTGTGTAGTTTGTCCTTTGTTAGGAGTCTATCCTGTAGGAATAGGCATAGGTTGAAAATTGCTTTTGTCCTTGCTTGAGTTTGTATGGTTAAATTCTTCCATGGGACTCTCGGCACTGCTTGCATCTGTGATGGTACAACTGTCTAGTGGAGCACTTCTGTTCCCTCCAATTCTGGATCCTTTGTAGAATATCTCTATATTGGATGATCTTTCTCACCATCCAACTTGCTTGAGTAGGAATTGGAATGGATTCTATTGGTCTGTCTTTGATGTAATATGCAGTGATCCACCTAATCCACAGCTTGTCCTTTTTGTGAGCTAGGTCCCAGCAGGTCTTTGCAATGGCAGCTTTGTTCCAGAGCTTTAGGTTAGTTAGGTTCATCCCACCAACTGATTTTGGGGTACACATTTTGTCCCAAGAGATGTATGCTTTCTTAGTTACAGTGTTCATCCCGGACCAAATAAAACTCCTACAGATGCCTTCAATCATTTTGAGTACTTTCATAAGCAATATAAACAGTTGTGCTCAGTAAGCTTGGACTCCAAAGATAACAGATTGCACCAGTTGTATCCTCCTAGAGTACGACAGTGTCCTGGCAGTCCAGGATGTGATCTTGGCAGTGATTTTGTCCACTAACAGTTGCCATTGCAGCAGTGTTGTTTTCTTGGTGGACAGTGGAACTCCAAGATACTTGAAAGGCAATTGGCCTTGTTCATAGCCCAGGTGGTCAAGGATCTATTGCTGTATAGGCAGTGGTACTCCTCGAAAATAGACTGAGCTCTTGCTCAGGTTGGCCTAGAGTCTTAAAGCTGCAGAGAACTCTGAGAAGCATTTGGACAGAGCCTTGACAGAGTTGAGGTCTCCTTTGGAAAACAGTAGCAAATCATCAGCAAAGTACATGTGTAATGGCCAGTTTTTTGCATCTGGGGTGGAATTGGTAGGATGGATCATCCTTAATGAAGTGCATGATCTGCTTAAATACTCCATGACCAAGGCAAATAGGAAGGGGAGATGGGGTCCCCTTGTCGCAATCCCCTGGCAGCAGCAAAAAGCACAGTAGGTTCACCATTAACTAACACAGATAAACTCACTGTTGAGATACATTCCATGATCCATTTTGTGAAGATGCTGAGGAATCCAATCTCCTCCATAACCTGCTGCAGAAATTCCCATTCAACTGAGTCATACGCTTTCTGGAGGTCTATTTTTATCATGCATCTGGGAGATATGTGCTGCCTAGTATAGCTTTTGACAAGCTCATGAGCTAGGATGATGTTGTCCTGGATCTTTCTTCCTGGGATGAATCCTGCCTGAGCTTCACTGATAATACTTGCCATTACCTTCTGCAGCCTACTAGCCAGTATTTTTGAGATGATTTTGTATAGAACAGAACAGCAGGCAATAGGCCTATACTCTTTGACTGTAGATGGTTTTGACAGTTTAGGGATGAGGGTGATAGTTTCACAGTTTATTGGTTTGCACATCCTAGTTGATGTGAAAAACTGCTTAGTGGCAGTGGTGACTTGGTTACCAATAATACCCCAGCTCTTTTTGAAGAAAACAACATTGTAACCATCAATCCTAGGTGCTTTGTCATCTCCAATAGCCTTAAGACTCTCTGCTATTTCTTTATCAGTAACTGTTGCACATAGGTCCTGTCTCTGTTGCTGTGTCAGCTTTGGCCCATTCAACATATACATTTGGTTTATAGTAGGCAGATTTGTTGCAGATGTGCCCATCAGTGCCTTGTAGAACCCCATGACTTCCTCTTTGATCTCTTCAGCTGTAGTAAGTTTGATGCCCACTGCATTGGTAAGTTCAGTAATCTAGTTGTGTTGGCTTCTTTCCTTCATTACTGCAGTGAAATACTTGGTGTTGGAGTCCCCAAATTGTATCTATTTTGCTCTTGCCTTCTGTTGCAGAACACTCTCCTAAATAAGTGACCATTTTTCCAAGTTTAGGACCAGCTCCTTCTCCTTCTGTTGTAGGTCATCAGTGTATGCTTGATGCATATGAGCTTGCACTGTCTCCAGATCTTGTCGAAACTGTTGAATTCTCTGTGAAATTGTCTTGAATTCTTTACTATTCAGGGCCTTCAAAGGGTTCTTCACTGCTTTGAGTTTATCCCATATTGCTCTCATTGTGTCAGCCTTTCCATCCTACCACACTCTTGACACAATCTGTTGGAAGTTCTCATGCTCAGCCCAGACATTAAAGAATTTGAAATTCTTCTTTCCATGCCAGGAAGTTGAAGACAGTATCAATACCATGGGGTTATGGTCTGAGATTAGGGGTAAATCATAATCAGTAACCACCCGGCTCTATTTGATCATCCATTCATAGTTGCCAAAGACTCTATCTAGCCTACTGCATACTCTGTCCACACCAGTTTGTTTGTTTGTCCATGTGTAATATTCCCCTCTCCAAGGCCATTCTGTCAGTCCAGCTAGTTGTATACATTTGTTAAACTCTAGAGTTTCAGGGAGTCTGACTGGCTTGCAAGATTGTCTATCTTTGTCACATAATATTGCATTGAAGTCCCCAGCAACAATCCATGGGTCCTGTATTCCTGCTTCCAGTGCTTGTAAGTTGGTCCATAAGGATCTTCTCTGTTCCAGCCCATTAAACCCATACACCACAGTGAGGAAACCTGTGAATTCCCCTGTTCTGCTGGAAACCCTGCTGTGAATCAACTAGCTTTCCTCCAGAACACTATTGACTGTAAAAACCTTTGGATTCCATAGGATCCACACTCTACCCTTTTCACCATAGACATAGTTTGTTAGGACACCCCAGCCTGGAGCTAGTAGGTTAGCAATTCTACTAGCATGTACTTGTTTAACATTAGTTTCTACTAATTTAACTAGGTTAATATTGTTTTTCCTAATATATTCCCTAACCTCTTTCTGCTTGTATCTTTTATTTACACCCCTAATATTCCATACAAACCACTTCATTGATAAGATGTTGATGTTGATCCCTCTACCTCCCCTGGTGGGTCGTCTTTACTACCAGAAACTGCTGCAAATCTGTTACTCACAGTGATGGGGGACAGGGGTGGGAAATTGGTGATGTTGAGTGCTGGGCTCTGGGGTTGTTTCCCTTTGTCACTGCCCGTATCAACCCTGTGGTTCTGGACTATCCTGGCTTCATGAGGCAACCCAGTAGATTCAGTATGCTGTGTTAAAGGTTGCTGCCATACTGGCCTAACATGGCCTTTGGTTCTCCATTCCTGAACTACCTTTGGCTTCCACACTTGTGTAGGCTGTTTTGGAATTTGCTTTTGTTGCACTGCACAATTGTGTCCTATTGTTTGGCATTTCTCACAATAGGAAGGCTTCCATTCATACTCCACTTCTTGAAGAAACTTCTTTCCATTTGGGTCCATAACCCATATCTCCATTGGTAGTTCTTTGGTGACAGTCACCTCTATGAGCATTCTGGCATAGGATATCCGTGTATGTTTTGTGGTACATTCATCTGCAAAAATTGGCTTTCCGAATCCACTAGCAATTCTGCTAAGAGACCTCATCCCCCAGCAAGACATTGGCAATTTTGGAAACTTTACCCACAAGGGAACTTCAGTTGGTAACTCTTCTGAGAAGTCAAAGTCAGGTGTCCATTGTTTGAGTATCATAGGCCTATTGGCTATTGAGTATGGACCAGCACACAATATCTCTTTGGCATCAGCCATAGTCTTGAATTTCACAATGTAGTACCCTTCATCATGGTAGTACAAATCTGTTTCGGGTACATGGGACCAATGGTGACTAATGAATCTCCTCATTGCATTGAATCCAGGGCCGTCGCCTAGGATGTATACCACTAAGGCACACTTCCATTTGGCTTCCTCATCCTCCATTTCAGCTTTTTCCAGTTGTACCATAGGCTTTCCATCGACTATCATTGGGGGAATGTAATCAAGAGCCATATCATGAGTCGCAAAGCGATTCTTCTGAAAGAGTGTTGACCAGCTCTTCTTAGGTTCCTCTACTGTGATTTTGGTAGTCCCTGGTTGTTCCTCTGGTGGCATTTTTGGTTGCATGGTTGCCTTTGTTACAGGAGCAGCTTCCACTGTACTCAGAGTGGTTGAAATCCCTTCGACCTCTGGTGTCTTGGGCGTTTCCATAGTCGTTTCTACTAGAGTAACTGGTGGTTCTATCGCTGTCTCAGAAGCTTGCTCACCGGCTTCCATGGTGCCTAGGGTTTGCGCGGGGGGTAAGTTCTGCACCTCCTTCGCACTGTTCTTCTCCATAATCAGTAGATTCAGCTTGTCAAAAGTATCGATTGGAATTTTTCGTGGCCGTCCCCTTCCTCGTGCGCCACCTTTCGCCATTGCCACAAAGCTCGGCGTACGTTATGCTAACGTGCGCCGAGGGAATGAGAGAGAGACGACGTTAAATATTGTTACTTTAATATGTATTGCTAAGATCAAATTACTTAATTTGATGAAAAGTATCTGCTGCTAATGTACTATTTTCCTTATACAATATTTATTAACTCAGTATTTTAATTTGATTTTGCAGTGTCATTTACCATTTTATAAAATTCGAATTGTTGGGGAAATGGCTATTTAAATTGTATCCCTTTTTATTTCAATTGTAACCCAATTTTCGCCCCGATTTAACCTCAATTCAACCCTAATTACCCTACCCAGTTACTCACTAAACCGACCCACCATGGTCCCTCTTTTATATCGTGGTCGTTGAGCATTCAGATCAACAGTCCACAATGATCCTTTCCTTTTTTAACCCACAAGCCCCCTAACCCTAATCATTTCACACCAAACAGCCGCCCTTGTATCCCCTCCTCTCTCAAATGCTCCCAAGACCAACTGAAACCCTAGCCACCTCCGGTCACTTTCCAACCTCTTTATATCGAAAATCATGGCCTCTTAGGCCTTGTGTAATCTATATCTAGCCCCACTCACCCTTATCCTCCTCTTGCATGAGGATTCGAGGTCGGACCTTGAAGACCCCGGCTTAGAAGCTCTACAATTCAAGTTTTATGGCCCATTCCAGTGAGTCCTACCTGTGAGTCTATCTCTGGCTCAGGACCAGCCCGTTCCATGCCTTCTCATTTTCTAGGGTTTTCTATGAAACCCTAAGCCTCGAGGTTTTCCTATTTCTCTCTAAGATCTACTGTCGATCCGTGCTATTTTCTATGATTTTAAAGTGTTTCTCACATCTTTTTCGATGTTTGCTTTCAAAACTGTTCATCTTCTTAGAACTTAGGGTTTCCGTTATTTTACTTGTTCTACTGTGATTTCTTACATTATTTGGCTTTGCTGTAAATCCTAAGTGTTTTCACTATGATTTTAGGTGTTTTCTTTACTATGTTTTCTTCTAAGGTTTTCGAGTAAATTCTTTACTGTTTCTTCTTTCATTATGCTCCCATGAATGTTCGTGTTCTTTGGACTTTCTGAGTTTATTCTTTGCCTGATTCTATATGCCTTCGTCTGTAAGGAAGAAACCCTAGATTTTTGGGGGTTTGCAGACTACTTGTGTGCGAGTATTTTTGTTTCCTATTTAATTTGAAAACCCTAATCCTCTAAAACTCGTCTCATGTTTCTGATTCTTGCTAAGCTTTGCAAGATCTCTTGATTTCTAGCATATCTATGTTCTTTTACTTTGCATGACTACTCTGCTTATTTTTAACCTCGCTTTTTTAAGTTTATGCTCCCTATTCTAGTTAAATATTTTTCTCTCTAAACAACCATAATTTTTAAGGATTGATTTTCTATGAACTTACTTGATTTGCTTGTTGTCTGATTTGGACCTATATTTTGACTTAATGCATTATTGAGTTCGAATCCCTGATTCTTGATTTACTATATGACTAATTGATTTTACCATTACCTTATTTATCTAACCATGTATTTTTTTAAAAAGCTTCTCCAATGTTTTTACCCTTTATTGCACCATGTGTTACTGATTTTCTTTCCTTTAATATAATTCTGCTCTCTCCTATTCAAATTCGAATTCCTTAGTTAAAGGAACTCCCCTCTTCTAATTGATTCTGATTGGTATTGAATTATATTTTGCCTTACTTACCACTATTTTTTCAAACTATAAATACCATACTCTTTCTCTTCAAACGGCACACAGACACGAACAATTTTCACAAGTTCATACTACACACTCTCTCTTTCTTCTCTTCTCTTCTCTGTTACTAAGTGTGCTGCTTGTGTTAGCCAGCTGAAAGCCAAGTCTAACCATAAGATCCTGCTTGTTCTATTTGTATTGTTGTTTGAAACTTGCAACTGGTAGGTTCCATGGTTTAAATACTACCACTAAACTATGTGTTTATTTATGCCTTTCATATATCTGTTTATGATCCATTTCTTTACATCATGCAATTGAATTTCAGCATGTTACAACCCTACCCCATATTACCATGTATTTAATTCTGTTATGTTTGGTATTTGTTATCTTCCTGCACATCCCTTTCTCCAAACCCCTTTCTGATTAACTATGTTCTCTTTTATGCAAATACTTTCATATTTGATCCCTTTCCCCGACCCCTTTTTGTATATGAGTGTTGTTTTGCACTAGAGTGGTACCCTATTGCCACCTTGTAGTTTAGAACCAGGTTGTTCTCAACCTATACTCAAAGTAATCACACTCCCTTAACCCCCCATTATGTGTTGAGCTTTGACTCAGGTCTGTTGGTGCCCTAATCACCATACAGGCCTAAGTCTGACTTATTTCAAGTCTGCTCTTATTTGTTAAAGTATGTAAAGGTCCAGGGGAGTGCCAGTTCCCTTCATGGCTACGTATGACCACCTTTGCATTAGTTATCCTCTAATCCTTCACCTTTACACTCATTTTAGTCTCTTAAGTTCTGCCCCATTTTGGTAAGCCATGCCTTGGGACCCTTGAGCTCCCTCTGATCTCGGATGCCTTAGTGTTGGTACTTCCACACTGCACTATTCTGTTACTCTAAGCTATTCAGGGTGTTAAGCACTGCCAGGAATCCATGAGATTCCTGGGAACTCTGAAAAGACCTTGAGTATGTGAAGGCCTTGGAATCTGGAATCTGGATTTGGTAAAATGCATGGGTTGGACATCAAGATTTCTTCGAGACTCCGCGTGTCTGTTGTAGTTCTGATACTGATGTAGTTATCTTATTTTATTTGTAGTGCTTTCTTTCAAGTTTCTGTAATAATTGTGTAAAAGACTTGGGATATTAGTGAAAGGGTGTGGGAAGGGCTTTACTATTTCTGCACATGTCAAAGGTTAGAAACCATTTTTATAAGATTCTATGCTTAATCACTTAGAAAGCATGCCTATAGGACTTGCATATTTTGTAATCAAATGCATATAGAAATCCTCCCTGTAGGACTTACATATTTGTAATCAAATGCATATAGAAATCCTGCCTATAGGACTGGCATACGTTTTTTAATCAAATGCATATAGAAATCCTACCTATAGGACTTGCACGTGATAGGTAAGCTATAAGGATAAATGCTCAATTATTCATTAATTCCTTAACTGCTTTAAAAATCGGAAGCGTAGACATCATGCCTATAGTATTAGCCTTCAAACTCGTTCTATTTGCTTAATTAATAACAGTCAGTCACCTTAGATTTAATGTCTTTCTCATAGTAACGTTTTCTCAAACAGTTAGCTATGCATGCCTGTTAACGTCTCAGGTCTGTGTTTTCCTGCCTTTCAAAACAAATTCTGCACAAATGATTTTCGACAGTCTTTAAAAATAAAGTTCTGCCCAAAGTATTTTCTATGAAACATTCTTCTAAAATAATCTGCATGTTCAAATGCTTTTGTTTTCTGCATACAACCACTCTGCCCCAATGTTTTTGAAACATAAGTGCAACTCGTTTTTCGTTCTGAAGCTTTCATGCACATTTTACTTAAACTGTCCACCGCATTTTCAAACCTCTTATTTCCTCTATTGCTTATTTTTAAATTCCCCTACCTTCTTAAATACAAATATTCATGATAACATTCCCCGGGAGCTCGAAGCACATTTTCTATCCAGCTTTATGTATTTAACTAATCCATTTGCGATCAGCTTTAATATTAAGACCAAACAACTATTTGTAAGGCATGCTGGACTAATTGTTGTTATGGTTTATGGGGTTTATATGAGCCTTTGAATTTCTGACTTACATACCTTTATATGTTATATGTTTTGATTGACGTTTAGTATTTTCACCTTTGAAAACTCCATATATGTCCTATCTTTCTCTCCCCCTCTTAAGATTAGAAGTCCTAGTACCCTGTTACTAATAGGTTGGGACGGGTATTAGCATGCAATAGGTAAACGAGACAAAACGCGTTTAAATACCTTAACGGGATGAGAAGGGTAGAATATGAAGATGATGACGATGCGATAATATCATAAGGCGAACCCTCTTTGTGAATATGTGCGGGATATTGTATCGAATGATCCATATTATAGTCAAATTTAGGACCTCTTTCTATTTTGCTTGCTTTATTTAAACATTCTTCCTAAAGAAATACTTTTTCAAATTAATTCTCTCTTCTGCTTTATTTAAATTATACCTTTTTCCCTTTTTACAATTCTCAAGTTGTTTGAATGTTTATATGTAAACCTTTACTTGTTTATTTGCTTTGTCTCATTAAAGTCACAATTAGCACGGCCAGCAACCACACTAGTGGATCTTGAGGGGTGCCTAACACCTTCCCCTCGAGATTATTTCAAGCCCTTACCCGAACTCTAGTTTTCTTTCAAAATACTCTCTTCTTCTTAATAGTGTCCTAATGCACTATAATCATTAGGCAACGACTCTTCAACTTCCAATACCCAATTGGCAAATGGGAATAAGAGTTTTTTTTGTCCATAATGTCGTAAAACCAATTTCGCTTCTTTTTAGTAGTCGGAAAAAGGGGCGTCGACAGCATGGCGACTCTTTTGGGGATTTATTTCAGGCTTTTACCATTACGTGCTTTGTGACTTTGTTGCTTTCTTTACTGCCTTTATTTACCGCTTTAATTATTTTTTCATAATTACTAACTTGATTCTTCATGTTTTCTTTTTCTTTAATTCTTTTACTACTTTAACTTCATTTCAATTCCATCTTAAATTTAGAGCATCTATTGTAATCATTATCTTATGAATGTGAAAATACATGTATTTATTTCATTGTTATAATTGCATCCTTCAACCTCATTTTCCACTCGTGCCAAACAAATCTTATAGCAACGCTTATAATGAGTGGTTGCGGTCTTCAAATACTATGAACCCCTTAATGGTGGCAAAGGCATATTTGTGGTAAAACTAGTCGATCAACGGTGTAGTCAACGGTTCCGCGCCTTTCCCTCTTGAGTTGTCCGCTCAAGAGTACCTTGTCTAGCATTTCAAAAGTAGAAAACCATATTCCATTATACTGTTCATGCATCATGGTCAACCCTAGACGAGTCAGTTATTGTCCGCATAATGACTCATTAAGATATCCTAAACCAAAAGTCCATCGGGTTTCCTCGAAACCCTAACGGACACCTTCATATTATGTGCAAGTATTTGGAGAACTTAAGTACCTTACTGCTAATTATCGATTTAAATAGTCGAGTCTGGTGGGGTTAAGGGCCTAACACTTTGTTTTGCAGAAATGAGGCACGAGGTCCCCATATTGGGTATGGTATCAAACATTCACTCAAAGTAACTAAGCTGGTGGGAGGATCTGCATGGTAGTGATCGGGTTCTTCTCCGCAAGCACTTAGGAAATCTTCCTTCACTCCTGGAAGTTAAGCCAGATAGCAAGATTGTGGAAGCTACTACTCTATTTTAGGATAGTGAATGGTCTGTCTTCCACTTTGGGGGTATTGAAATGATGCCTCTGTTGGAAGAAATTGGGGGTCTAGCCGGAATTACTTGGGATAGCCTGGGGCTGCTTATGCCAGAAAACCACAAAGGTAGAGGTTTCCTGAAAATGATGGGGCTCAAGAAGAATCCTAATCTGACAAGTCTGAAGGACTCCTATATATCTTTCGACATCATGTATGAAAGGTTCGGACATAGCAAATCCTAACGCACTCACATGGACGAGTTCGCCATCACCTCTTTGGGGCACAAACATAGGAGAGACTTTGTATTCATGTTCTGTTTCCTGGGCATGATAGTCTTTCCAAAGAGGAAGACTAGAATCCATACAAGACTAGCCATGGTAACCAAAGCCATAATGGAGGGTATCGACAGGCAGGCATTCAGCATAGCACCCATGATCCTCGCCAAACTGTCCCGAGCCTTAGAGAAATGTCAACAATGGGCACCACACTTTGAAGGGTGCAATTTGCTACTACAACTCCGGCTCATTGAACATCTTCAGAAGGGAGATTATAGACAGGAGATCATACACTGAGACTGGGATGATCATATCGCTTTCCATCCTTTAAAGCGAATGCACATCATGCCGGATATGTTTGCTCGCCTGGAAGACGCCAGTAGATGGGTAGAACTATTGAAGAATCTGAAAGAAGAGCAGGTACAATGGATGTACGAGTGGTTCCCAACTGGGGAGTTTATCATTTGGTCTAGGGATGGGCCATTACTTGTACTCATCAGCTTAAGAGGAACTTACCCTTATGTCCCTCTCTGAGTCATGAGGCAAGAAGGAAGAAAGCAGATTATACCAAGGGTAGAAAATATGAGTCACTACAGGGTTGACTTCCAAGATGACGATAGCCCACACATGTGTCGGGCTCAGCATATGTGGCATTCCAAACTCATCTTGGAAAAGGAATATATGAAACCAGACAAGTATCAGGCAGGGCATGCGCCGCTTTATCTAGGATGGTTAGAAGATGACCACATCAGCTTGGGAAACATAGATTTCGTCCATGATCACAGGGTCATTGATGAGAAGACTTCAACAAAGGTCAAGTACAATTAGCTACGCAAATGGACGCAGGAGTGCGAAAGTGAGCATCGGGAAATACTAGAGGCCATGAGAAGCTAATCAATGAATGAAAGGACATGGCTGTCCATGCAAACAAACATCTAGGGTACTTGGAGCGAGGTCTAGTGGAGCTGGAAGGCAAATTTCTAAAAAGGATCAACGACTGTCAGGAAGCTGAAGGTAACAAAGGTGGGCACTTAGCTCGGGCTTACTTATTGTTGGGACTACGCGAGTTGAGGTAGTTGTACAAGGGAGGCAAAGATACCGAATCTGGGGAAGGTCCTTCTGGGACCAAGTAGGTAGGATTTTTACTTCTTTCCTGATATAATAAGGCCACTAGCCATTGGTGACAATTTCTCTTTATTTCACTTTGTTTTGACTCGTTCTATTTTTGCTGTCGATAAAATGAGGCACTTGGTGTTATAAGTTCTCCAAATTCTATTTGTCGCTAGGCCTACCTCGGGCACAACAAGGCACCCAAATAGCGAACGACTTATATTCTTGCAACAATGTGCTTAAATACCGACCATTTTTCTTTCTCAGAATCCGCACTAACTTTTTACCTTTTTGTTTTTCTTTTATTTTTATTCCCCTCCCCAAAGGTTAGTTTGTGCATTCTAGAACCATCAGCATACTCCACAAGATCAAAGGGTCCTCCACCTCCTCCTCCTCCGAGTCCTCCCAGAAACAGGAACAAGAACAAAATGGAAGATACAATGCTAGAAAGGAAGTCGGATGGACTTCAATCACCAAAGAAACTGTTGCACATCATGAGCAAACTTTTCTGAGGTTTTGAGAAGATTTGGAACAAGTCCAGAACTTGGAGAGTCTGTCGATTACTCTTGCTGCTTCTGATGCCAACAAATCACCATCACGCCACCAGCCTAGCCTGCTCAGACCCAAGTTCGCAACGCAGGAAACAATGCTCCACTCCTTATCCCAGAGCCCTAAAACACCACAAATAATCACAACGCTCCTGTCTTTGTGGATACTGTACCACATTATGCTCAGTCAATCACTAATGTAGCTGAGTCGGACGACAAAATCTCCCTCATTCAGAATCTGCCCACTGGGATTGAGAAATTGACCATCGGGTTCAGGGTTTCGAAAGTAACAAGGGTATTGAGGGTTTGAACTACGAAGATCTCTGTGTTCAACCAGATGTTGAGCTCCCAGAGGGGTATAAACCTCCCAAGTTCAAACTGTTCGATGGTACCGAGGACCCCAGGGTTCACTTAAGGATGTATTGCGACAAGTTAGTAGGAGTTGGTAGGGCTGAAAAGATCCGTATGAAGCTATTTATGAGGAGTTTGAAGGGTGATGCCTTATCCTGGTAAATTAACCAGGATGCGAAGAAATGGACGAGTTGGGTGAACATGGCGTCCGATTTCATGGACCGTTTCAGGTTCAACACTGAGAATGCACCAGACATATTATATATCCAGAATCTTAAGAAGAAGCCTACGGAGACCTTTCACGAGTATGCTACTCATTTGAGGTCGGAAGCTGCTAAGGTTAGACCAGCCTTAGAGGAAGAACAAATGAATAGATTCTTGGTTCGTGCTCAAAACCAACAATACTATGAAAGATTGATGCTGATTGGGAGTCAAAAGTTCTACGATATTATTAGATTAGGAGAAAGGATCTTTGAAGGCCTTAAGAACGGTATGGTCACTAACCTAGAAGCATTGCAAGCCACCAACAAGGCTCTACAATCTGGTGGCTTGACAATGAAGAAAGAGGTAAATTATGTAATGGCTGCACAAAGAAACAACTCTCCCATGAAGTACCAAACCTATCCCTCAACTCCATTCACATACCAGCCTACTCCAAATTACCTAACAGCACCACCTACTTACGAAATTCCACCACCTGCTTACCAATCACCTCCACCACCCACATATCAACCCACTTCACCCCGATATTCCCAACCTGCACCCGTATACCAAGCATATAACTCCCAACCTTCTCACCAACCATCACCACCTACTCGCAAAATTTCCCTCGACCTAGACCAAACTTCGACCGCAAAACTCCTAGACAATTCGCCGCCATAGCTGAGCCGATTGACCAATTGTATGAGAAACTCAAAGAAGCGAGTTACGTCACCCCTATCCTAGCCGTAACTCCAGATAACCCTTCCTAGTGGATTAAACCAAACAAGACTTGCACATACCGTTCCGGGATGAAGGGCCATACTATTGATGAGTGTCGCTCGTTAAAAGATAAAATTCAGAACCTGATTGACAACAAGAGTATTATAGCAAAGGATCCCGCTCCTAATGTCCGCAAAAACCCTATACCTGGTCAAAAGGGTGGAGGCATCCACATGATTGAGATCGAAGATGATTGGGACCCCAAAGGGTCAATTGGTTAAATAGCTGAAGGAGATAAGCCCAAGAAGTCGATGGTTACTCTCAATCTTATTATTGTACAAATCTAGCCGCCTGAGGGAGATGTGGTAAATGTATCCATGCCACTCAAATTTGAAGTACCTTCCGCAAAGATACCAAAACGATTGAGGTTGAGTTCGGAGCTCCGAAACCACCTACACCGTTTGAGGTTGCTGTGTTGCCTCCTAAAAGACCATTTCCGGTCTCCATGATAGACATGACCCATTCCAAACAAATGCTATACCTTGGGACTACACAGCCAAGGCGAGAAGGAAAAGAAAGACATGCATTGGAGAGGCAACTGCTGCACAAGGTATGACTAGGACAGGCAGGGTCTACACCCCGGAACATTTGGCTGAGTCTAGCAAGCAAGCTTCCGAGCGAGCTGTTGAACCGATGACTGATGGAGAAAAGTACAAGCTAAGGAGTATTGGGTCGTTGAGCAGTTGAACAAAACACCGACGCAGATTTCTATTCTGGCCCTCCTACAAAGCTTTGAGGCACATAAAAATGCCTCGATGAAGATACTAAGTGAAGCTTATGTTCCCACCAACATAACAGGAGGCGAAATGGAAAACATGGTAGTACAGATACTGGAAAGCCATAGGATCACTTTCCACGAAGATGAATTGCCACCAGAAGGGCTTGGTCACAATAAAGCATTGCACATCACTGCGTTATGCGAGGATCATTATATCACCAGGATTCTAGTTGATGGGGGATCCATCCTCAACATTTTTATGTTGGTGATTCTTAGGACATTGGGTAAAGGTTTGCACGAGATCAAAGACGAGGACATCAATGTCAAAGCTTTTGATAGTTCTTAGAGGTCCACCATTGGAGAAATCAGTTTGTCTTGCAGATGGGACCCACCTGGTTCGACCTTGGATTCACGCCGTTGGGGATGTGGCATCAACATTGCATCAAACCTTGAAATTTGTGTGGAATCATCAAGAAGTAATCATTCATGGTGATGGTAGCAACCCCATATACAGTCGACAGGCTATCCCAATGATTGGAGGAGGAAGGAGAATAGGGGGAGAAATATACCATCATATCGAATGAGTCAATGCCACAGACAAGGATAAGTGGTGGGATAGCAAAATCGAAAGCATTCTGAGTTAGATAGAATACAAGCCCGGAAAGGGGCTTGGAATCATCAGGGTATCACCAAGCCCATCCATTTGAAGAAGCAAGGGACCACTTTCAGCCTGGGTTATGAATACACTTTGCCGGGAATTCAAGGGCTGGTCGCCACCATGGCGCGGCCCGTACTATCCATTGGAATACCCCATATCTCAGTTGGAGCAGACATTTTAGCCAGCCGACACTCTCTACGGGTCAGAAGAAGATGAGACGCTGGCAGCCATGAAGAACTTGTTTCTAGAGGAGGATATGGATTGATGTGTTACCTTCGAGGAGGAAGGGGAGGAAGGCCCTTCCATTCAAGCTGTGAACCGAGGGGAGAGCCTCACCAATTGGTCAATCAAGACCAACACTGCCTGTAGAGCCTCAGGGTAGCAAGGCTAAACAACACATATCCATCGCACTTTACTTTTAGTTGAATTTTACTTTTCAGTATTGTCTTTACTTTTGAAAAATAGCTCCAATGTTTGAGACAATTATGAATTTAATTAAAGCATTTTCCAAGTTTATCTTTATATTTCGCTCTTATTTATTTTCTCACCAATTTACTTTATTTTTTTCAGCATTACTATTATATATCTTGATAATGAATCCATAACTGTAGCTTGCAACGAGACAATGCGACAAACGGACATAGATTTAGAAGAGGATGAAATACCAGAAGAGGTTGTTAAAGAGGTCAAAAATTTTAAGAACAGACCTAAGTCCAATATAGACGAAACCAAGGTCATTAATCTGAAGATGCCTAAAATACCAAGGAAACACGAATCAGTGTGCAGTTGTCATCATCAGAAAAGGAAGAATACACAGATTTTTTGAAAGAGTATGAGGACATATTCGCATAGTCGTATGATGACATGACCGGCCTCAGCACATCCATTGTGGCTCACAAGTTGCCGACAGCTCCGACATGCCCATCGGTCAAGCAAAAACTCAGAAAGTTCAAGCCAGACATGAGTTCGAAAATCAAAAAAGAAGTCACAAAACAAGTCAAAGCCAGGGTTCTCAGAGTGGTAAAGTATCCATCGTGGTTAGCCAACATCGTGCCGGTGCCAAAGAAGGATGGGAAGGTTAGAGTCTGTGTTGACTATCGGGATCTCAACCGGGCCAGTCCTAAAGTTGACTTTCCTTTCCCAAATATACATATATTGATCGACAACTGCGCCAAACATGAGCTGAAGTCGTTCCTCGATTGTTTTGCTGGGTACAATCAGATATGAATGGATGAAGAGGATGCAGAGAAAATGGCGTTAATCACGCCATTGGGGATATATTGCTATAGAATGATGCCATTTGGGTAAAAGAACGCATGGGCTACTTACATGAGGTCCATGACTACCCTCTTTCATGACGTCATCTTCAAGTCCAGGAAAGCTGCAGATCACATGGAGGTATAATTTGAAAGTGAATCCTTCCAAATCTATTCCGGAGTTGCCACCGCCAAACAACAAGAAGGATGAGATGAGTTTCCTAGAAATACTCAATTATATAAGTCGGTTCATAGCTCAGTCCACCGTCATCTGCGAACCCATCTTAAAGATGTTGAAGAAGGATGCTACAACCAAATAGACCGATGAATGTTAAAAGGCTTTTGACAGGATCAAGGAATACTTGTCTACGCCTCCAGTCCTGGTTCCGCCTGATCCAGGGAGACCTCTGTTGATTTATCTTGCAGTATTGGATGAGGCATTTGGTTGTGTTTTGGGACAACATGACGAAACAGGAAAGAAGGAGCAGGTCATTTACTACCTCAGCAAGAAGTTTACCCCTTATGAGGCTCGGTATTCCTTACTAGAACGCACTTGTTTTGCTTTGACCTAGGTAGCTCAGAAATTGAGGCATTATTTCTATCCTTACACTACTTACCTCATATCAAGGAAGGATCCACTGAAGTATATTTTCCATAAGCTCATGCCCACTGGCAAGCTCACCAAGTGGAAAATCTTGTTGAGTGAATTTGACATTGTCTATGTCACTTAGAAGGCAGTTAAAGGACAGGCTTTGGCAGATCATCTGGCCGAAAATCTTGTAGAAAGGGAATATGAACAACTAAAAACGTATTTTCCCGACGAGGGGGTAGCTTTTGTAGGAGAAGACATTACAGAATCCTAAGACGGTTGGAGGATATTTTTCGATGGAGCCACAAACTTCAAAGGAGTTGGCATAGGAGCAGTTTTGGTATCGCAAAACTTGTCAGCAATACACCGTGTCTGCCAAGCTCAGATTTCCATATACCAACAGTATGGCCGAGTACGAAGCATGCATCTTAGGGCTCACACTGGCCATTGACATGAATTTTTAGGAACTGTTAGTGATCGGAGATTAGGACTTACTCATACATCAGGTCCTAGAAGAATGAGTAGCCAAAAATTCCAAGATACTCCCCTATCTACACCATGTGCAAGAATTGAGGAAAAGATTTAGAAAAACGGAGTTCCAGCATGTTCCCAAAACACAGAACGAGTTCGCCGATGCTTTAGCCACTTTATCATCCATGATCCAGCATCCGGATATAAATTGTATTGATCCTATTCCAGTCAAGATTCACGACCAGCCATCTTATTGTGCTCACGTCGAGGAAGAAGCCAACGGGAAACCTTGGTTCCACGATATCAGAGAATACTTGTCAATGGGAGGGTACCCAGAATTTGCCAATGCTACTTATAAACAAACGCTTCGGGGATTGTCCAATAATTTCTTTCACAGGGGAGGAATCCTGTATAGGAGGACTCCTGATTTGGGACTATTAAGGTGTGTCGAGGCAAAATAAGCAATCATACTATTGAAGGAAGTACATGTTGGGACTTGTGGACCACATATGAATGGTTTCGTTTTGGCGAAGAAGATACTTCGAGCAGGTTATTTTTGGATGACTATGGAGACGGACTGCATTCAATACGTCCGAAATTGCCACCGATGTCAAGTACATGCAGATATGATAAAGGTACCTCCAAATGAGCTTACTGCAACAAGCTCACCATGGCCATTCGCCGCTTGGGGAATGGACGTCATTGGACCAATTGAGTCAGCCGCGTCAAATGGGCACAGATTCATCCTAGTGGCAATCGATTACTTTACCAAATAGGTTGAAGCAGCATCATACAAGGGAGTCACCAAAAAGGTTGCCGCAAATTTCGTCGGAGATCGTATGGTTTGTCGGTTTGGGGTTCAAGAATCAATCATCGCCAACAATGGCTCAAACCTCAGCAACCACCTAATGAAAGCAATGTGTGAAACATTCAAAATCAAACATAAGAACTTTACAGCTTACAGACCTCAGATGAACGGAGTTGTAAAAGCAGTCAATAAGAACATCAAGAAGATACTAAGGAAAATGATTGAAAATCACAAGAAGTGGCATGAGAAATTGTCGTTTGCTTTATTAGTTTATCGCACCATGTTCCGCACATCAACCGGGGCCACTCCTTACATGTTGGTTTAAGGAAAAAAGGCGGTCATTCCCGCCGAGGTAGAAATCCCATCCTTAAGGGTCATACAAGAAGCTGAATTAGATTATGCGGAATGGATCAAGAGTCGCTACGAGCGGTTAGCCCTCATCGACGGAAAGAGAATGAACATTGTCTGTCACGGTCAATTATTTCATAACATAATGTCCCGGGCCTTTAATAAGAGAGTTCGACCAAGGAAGTTTACACCAGGGCAGCTGGTGTTGAAGATCAAGATGAAGCCAAAGGGAAATTCTCTCCCAACTGGTAGGGTCCGTACATGGTTCACCGGGTTTTAACTGGAGGAGCCCTTATCCTTGCAGAAATGGACGGAGAAGTTTGCCAAAAACCAATGAACTCAGATGCCGTGAAAAGATACTACATTTAATCATTACATTTTTCCATGATATAATTTGAACTACGCCTGACCTGATTACCGTTTAAGAGGGGTACGTAGGCAGCCCTATGGGTTCGGTTACATTTTTAATAAAATTACATTTTTCCCCCGCATTAAGAACAGGGGCATAAATTTGAGGAGGACCATCAAAATTCCGAAGTCAACCAAGCCTTTGCGTTAGCATCGACCTAGTAAACTGGGGCAGAATCTTGAGGAAGACCCTCAAAATTCTGAAGGATTCCATTTTCAGTCATTCAGCACCGCCGTCAAACAGCGCCAGCCCAGTAAACTGGGGTAGAATTTTGAGGAGGGCCCTCAAAATTTCGGAACAAGTAAGGTTGACGTGTCTCGAACCACGTTGTAGTTTTTGGTTCATCATAAAAAAATTATTCTTTTCTTTACTTATATACATCTGAGTCATGTTTTCCAAATCTTTTGCATAAAATCATTCGGATCAATACCGTTCAGCAATGCTACCCCAAACAGCACAGGACGTCACGAACCGAGAGATACAAACTAACCTCCCCCTTTACAGAACTCACGTTTTTTCTTTGGATGCAGGAATTCAGGACACAAATAGGCGATGGATGTGCCTTACAGGACCGAAGTCCCGAAACAACTACTTACTTAGCAAAACGTTTACTACATACACCCAATATTCTCCCAACAATCATGATATTGCAATCATCTACCAGCTAAGAAAATCATTACTTTTCCTCTTTCATGTTTTCGCATTGCATAAGGCTATTCTCTTCCTTCCGAGGTTAAGCTCTACCTCTATCCCACATAAGGCTATTTTCTGCCTTTCGAGACCAAGCTCTGTCTCCATACTGCATTGCGCAAAGCTATTCTCTGCCTTCCGAGGTTAAGCTCTACCTCTATCATGCATAAGGCTATTCGCTGCCTTTCGAGACTAAGCTCTATCTCCATCTTGCATTTTTGCATAAGGCTATTCTCTGCCCTTCGAGGTTAAGCTCAACCTCCATCATGCACAAGGCTATTCTCTGCCTTTCGAGGTTGAGCTCTACCTCTATCCTTCATATGTTATTCGCTGCCTTTCGAGGCTAAGCTCTGTCTCCATCTTGCATTTTGCATAAGGCTATTCTCTACCTTCTGAGGTTAAGCTCTACCTCTATCCTACATAAGGCTATTATCTACCTTTCGAGACAAAGCTCTATCACCATACCGCATTGCATAAGGCTATTCTCTGCCTTTCGAGGTTAAGCTTTGCCTCTATTCTGTATAAGGCAATTCGCTGCCTTTCGAGACTAAGCTCTGTCTCCATCTTGCATTTTTGCATAAGGCTATTATCTGCCTTTTGAGGTTAAGCTCTACCTCCATCATGCATAAGGCTATTTGTTGCTTTTTGAGAGTAAGCTCTGTCTCCATCTTGCATTGCATGAGGCTATTCTCTGCCTTCCGAGGTTAAGCTCTAACTCCGTCCTGCATAAGGCTATTCGATGCCTTTCGAGACTAGCAGTTAAAGGACAGTCTTTGGCAGATCATCTCGAAGAAAACCCTATGGGAGGGGAGAATGAACCATTGAAAACATATTTTCCTGGCGGGGAAGTAGCTTTCATAGGAGAAGATATTGCAGAATCCTATGATGTTGGAGGATGTTTTTCAACAGAGCTGCATACTTTAAAGGAGTTTGTATTGGGAAGTCCTGGTATCAGAAACCGGTCAACACTACCCGGTATCCGCCAAGCTCAAGTTGTCGTGCACCAATAACATGGCCGAGTATGAAGCTTACATCTTGGGGCTTAAACTTTCCATTGATATGAACATTCGGGAGCTGGTAGTGATTGGAGACTTAGACCTACTCATACACCAGGTTTGGGAAGAATGGGCAACTTAGAATTCCAAGATACTCCCTTATCTGCACCACATACAAGAGTTGAGAAAGAGGTTCAGAAAAATAGAATTCCAGTATGTTCCAAGGATACAGAATGAGTTCACAGATGCGCTTGCCACTTTATCATCCATGATTCAGCATCCAGATACAAATTTCATCGACCCTATCCAGGTCAAGATTCATGATCAACCGGTGTATTGTGCACATGTTTAGGAAGAAGCCGACGGAAAACCCTGGTACCACGACATCAAAGAATACATGACAACATATGAATATCCAGATCTTGCTAATGCTACTCACAAGCGCACACTTCGAAGGTTGTCCAACAAATTCTTTCACAGCGGGGGAATCCTGTATAAAAGGACTCCCAATTTGGGACTATTAAGGTGTTTCGATGCGACAGACGCAACCAAGTTATTGGAGGAAGTGCACTCAGGGACTTGTGGGCCGCACATGAACGGTTTTGTTCTAGCAAAGAAGATACTCAGGGCAGGATATTTCTGGATGACTATGGAAACAGATTGCATTCAATATGTTCGAAAGTGTCACCGCTGTCAGATACATGCTGATATGATAAAGGTACCTCCGAACGAGCTCACTGCAACAAGTCCACCATGGCCGTCGCCGCTTGGGGAATGGATGTTATTGGACCAATAGAGCATGCCGCATCAAACGAACACAGGTGCATTCTAGTGGCAATTGACGACTTTACTAAATAGGTTGAAGCAGCATCGTACAAAGCGATAACCAAGAAAGTCGTGGCAGACTTCGTCCGAGATTGTGTTGTCTATTGGTTCGGTGTTCCATAGTCGATCATCATTGCTAATGGTTCCAATCTCAACAGCGACTTGATGAAAGCGATGTGTGAAACTTTCAAGATCAGACACAGAAATTCTAAAGCTTATAGACCTTAGATGAATGGAGCCGTGGAAGCAACCAATAAGAACATCAAGAAAATACTAAGGAAAATGATCGAAAGGAATAAGCAGTGGCATGAGAAGTTGTCCTTCTCTCTATTGGGTTATCGTACTACAATTTGCACATCAACCGAGGCAACTCCCTACATGTTGGTTTACGGTGCAGAGGCGGTAATTCCTGCCGAGGTAGAAATTTCGTCCTTAAGAATCATACAAGACGTTGAGCTAGAGGACGCATAATGAGTCAAGGTTCGATACGAGAAGTTATCCCTTATAGATGGAAAGAGAATGAACGTTGTCTGTTACGGTGAGTAATATCATAACAGAATGTCTAGAGCCTTCAACAAGAGAGATCGACCAAGGAAGTTCACACCAGGGCAGCTGGTGTTGAAGAAGATATTTCTACATCAAGATGAAGTCAAAAGGAAGTTCTCTCCCGAGTGGAAGGGTCCATACATGGTTCATCAGATTATAACTTGAGGAGCCCTTATTCTAGTAGAAATGGATGGAGAAATCTGGCCAAAACAAATCAACTCAGATGCAGTGAAGAGATACTACATTTAATCAGTATGTTTTTTCTTTATGATGTAATTTGAACTACGCCTGACCTGATTCCCATTTAAAAGGGGATACATAGGCAGACCTATGGGTTCGGTCACATCCTTAATAAAATTCCATTTTCCCCCACATTCAAAACTGCGGCAGAATTTTGAGGAGGACCCTCAAAATTCCGAAGTCAGTTTATTAGTTCCCACATCAGCATTGACCCAGCAAACTGGGGCTAAATTTTGAGGAGGGCCCTCAAAATTCTAAAGCCAATCCGCTTTCAGTCATTCAACAACACCGTCAACAGCGCCAGCTCAAGTAAACTAGGGCAGAATTTTGAAGAGGACCCTCAAAATTCCGGATTCAGCGAGGTTGTCGTGCCTTGAACCGCGTTGCAGTTGTGGTTCATCATAAAACAAAAACTATCTTTTGCTTTACTTATATATATACATTTACATCATATTTGTCAAAATTTGCGTAAAATCATTTGGCATCAATATCGTTTAGCAACGCTACCCCAAATGGTACAAGACGCCGCGAGTCGAGGGATGCGAACTAACCTCCCCCTTACAGAACTCACAATCTTTCTTTGGATGCAGGAATCCAGGGTACAAATAGGCAATGTAGGAGCTTTACAAAATCGAAGTTCCCCAAACCACTACTTACCTCGCAAAGGCTCACTATCTACATTCAATGCTTCCCTAGCAGTCATTGATGGCACCATAATCTACCAGCTAAGAAACTTATCATCATCCTCTCCTTTATATTTATGCATTTTCCGAGACTAAGCTCTGTCTCCATCTGCATTTTTGCATTGCATAAGGCTACTCTCTGTCTTCTGAGGCTAAGCTCTGCCTCCATCCTGCATAAGGCTATCTTCTGCCGTTCAAGACTAAGCTCTATCTCCATCTGCAATTTTACATTGCATAAGGCTACTCTCTGCATTTCGAGGTTAAGCTCTGCCTCCGTCCTGCATAAGGCTATCTTCTGCCTTTCGAGACTAAGCTCTTTCTCCATCTGCATTTTGTATAAGGCTACTCTCTGCCTTTCGAGGCTAAGCTCTACCTCCGTCTTGTATAAGGATATCTTCTGCCTTTAGATACTAAGCTCTGTCTCCATCTGCATTTTTCATATGGCTACTCTCTACCTTCTGAGGCTAAGCTCTGCCTCCATCCTGCATAAGGCTATCTTCTGCCTTTAGATACTAAGCTCTATCTCCATCTGCATTTTGCATAAGGCTACTCTCTGCCTTCTGAGGCTAAGCTCTGTCTCCATTCTGCATAAGGCTATCTTCTGCCTTCCGAGACTAAAACTTGTTTTCATCCTGCATTGCATAAGGCTATTCTCTGCCTTTAGAGGTTAAGCTCTACCTCCTTTATTTTTCATTCGGCTGAAAGATTGCTACCCTTGCATCCATTCGGCTAAAAGATTGCCACATTTTCATGGGCTGAAATATCGCAAACTTATTCAAATGCGTCATAGTTCAGAGGCAACATCCGCATAGCCCGAGAACACCATTTCATGGCCTGTGTATCTTTACATTTATGCTCTTCATAGTCCAGGACGTCATAGTTTGAGGACGTCATCTTAATCGTCCGAAGACAGCATTTTTGGCCCAAAGGGAACTTGCATCACGTTTAAATTATGCAAAATATCCGCACACCATTCATTTGCAGGTACACCGGCCGGCACGACCACCTCAGCAGGAGCGATCCACCTCCAGTTCTTCGCAGCCCGTCCGATCTCCGAACCCTTGACAAATTTCAAGCACCGTTGCGTCCGCCTCTTCAAAATTTTCATTGGCATATTCCGCCAATAGCTCCTGAACTACATACGGCCTGATTCCTGTAAAACCAGTTATATGTAGGCAACTCAGAAGCTAGAGTGCGGTCGAACTTCTCTTACAATCATCATTTTCGGCCAAAATTGGTCATCTTATCTTTACCAGACAACTCTTTCATCTTCCTCGGGTAAAGAGGGGCAGCTGTTGATACCCAATTTTTTCCTATGCATTTTTGTACCCAAAATATTTATCAAATAGCTTTTGAATGCATATATAACCATCCCCAAAAAGTTTGGTATTTTTCTATATTTTTTCAACTATTTTAAAACCAGTTTACAACTTATTTAGTACTAGAAAATCCAATATTTAGTACCAAATCTTGTTATTTTACTAAATAATTTATTTTATTCTCTCATCTACATAAAAATATAATTAATGTAATTTTTAGAGAATTTATACAAAGCAATTAGGTATTTTTAAACTAAAATTGCATTAAATTGCAATTCTAGCCTATTTCTCAATTTAATAAGTATTTCATGTACAAAATCGTTCCTAATATTTTTAATTAATTCTGAAACGTATTTTATTATCTTAGTATTGTTATTTGGTTTTATAAAATTGTTTACTATTTTTTATAAAATTAATTAGGGGGAAATTGGGCATTTAAATTATAGCCCTTTAATCTTTCAACACAAATCCACTCCCCCACCCCCAATCACGACCCAATTATACCCGACCCAAGACTATTCAAACCAACCCTCCCGAACCCCCATTTTAAATCATGGTCGTTGATCATTTTGATCAACGGTCCACGATTAACCTTACCATAATTAAACCCCTAACCCCCTTTACCCTAACTCATTTTCTAAATCTGTCGCCCTTATATACCTTTTCACTCCCAAATATTCTCTAACCCTTCGTCTCTCTAGAACCTTTTGGTTCTCTCATGGCCTTCATCGCCATACTAGCCACTTCTCTCTCACTTCTCTCGACTTCTAGCAACCACGGAGTCCTCGTATCGTTGTTTCCTCTCTCAAGCTTGAAGCCTAGCAGCTTCCGCCATGAAATACGGTCATTGAAGCTTCACCTGGGTCCTTCGCCGGCTTTTCTCCGGAGGTCTTTGTACGATGATGCCTTCTATGGCATATTATTCGAGTTTCACGGTCAGGTTCTTCGTTTTCCCTAGTTTGTTTGAAAACCCTAATTTTTCCTCTTTAATCTCTACTCTCATAAAACAACTCTTAGTCTGATTTTTATTTTCTACTCCATTTTTTATTAGCTATTCCGGTTATTTCAAAAAATTTTGGATGATTACCACTCTTTCAAATTAGGGTTTCTAACTCCTTCTTCAAAATCATTTCTGAGTACTATATAGTCATTTGTGTTTGTTTGTTTCACTTGTTTGTTTGTTTTCCTTGTTAACCTGGGTTCCATACTGTAATTTTATTGCTAGGGTTTCTTCACCCTATTCAAAAATACTTTACTTTTCTGATTTCGAGCACTAATCTGTAACTCTCAGTACTACTTCTAAACTTTTTGTTAAAATTTGATGAAAACCCTAACTCTACATGTTTGTATCTGTATTTGCTTGTTTGCATGTTCTTCTGGTTTCTTCTATGAGTTCCGTGCTTTTTACTTTGACTTTTGTTGCTGGTGTTTCATTCCCATATCATGCTCAGGGTGATTTTATACTGATTTTTAAAAGCTTTCTTTAAGACTGTGATAACTCGCCTTAAATTGTGATTTGTATTCTCCCTACAGTTTTGGTATTGATTTCGAATTTTCTTCCTCAATCAGTGGGATACATTCCTCAATTAATAACTGATCTCCTAATTTTTCAATCTCGAAAACTATTTTCCAGAATTAAAGTGATATTTTTCCTTATATGTGTGCACAAGCATGTTGATTTATTTGCTTGACATGTTTCCCTGGTTAAGTATCATGCACCTAGTCTTCATTGTATACCATATACTATTTTTGTTTCCTTATGTGACAATGCCATACTTTGTGATTCCTTTTCTTATTAAAAATGACTGTTTATTACCATTTGACTATGAATCCTTAATAAAAGGGGAGTCCCTATACTTATTTAATTATGAAAGGTATCAGTTCCCTAAATATGGATTATTACCTTATTTGTTTACTCGTTTTAGTACTATAAATACTCCTCCCCTTTATCTTTGAACACAGCAACACACACTGCTCTCACAATATCAGACTCTCTGATTTCTCTCTTTCTCTGCTATTACTCTACTCTCTGACTCTTTTATTCGAACACTCAATCGGCTAAAAGCGAAGATTGAGTAGCATGGGTTGATTAGTTTACACTATTGGGTCCTATTATTTGTTTACTTGGGCCTGTTGCTGCTGCTATTCTCATATTGCTGCTACTACTCCCACATTGCTCCTTATTCTCATATTATTGCTGTTGTTTTCACACTATTGTTATTCTCTCTGTTGCTTACAATCTCTGCTCACCTTGTTACTCTGTGCATTATTGTTATTGTGGTCTATCACTTGCAAGTGGTATGTCACCCCTTTAAGATACAATCCCACAACAACATGTTTCTATTGGTTTTGCATTTCATAATATTTCGTGTATTCTTTTACTTATGGTTTTGCTGCTCTTTTTGTCACTAGCATGTTACTTACTAGTCTACCTAGTTTACCATAGCATGTTCTCCCCTACCCCATATCCTTATATGTTTTTCATTTCCATGTGCACTACTAGCATGTATTCAGGCTTGCTTGGCTACTTAAATAGCCCTAGAACCTCTCCTTGAGGTTGATTATATTGGGGTTTGGTGCAGTAAGAAACTAAACCCATGTCTTGCCACCATGTCTGATTATTTTTCCTCCAATATGTTGTCTATATGTGAGTAGTTCACTTTACTTATTTGTCCCCTTTTCCCTTTGCCCCCTGTTTGTGTGATGCCCTGCTATTCTAAAACTGGTTAGTCTAATTAATTTCAAAAGAACCTTTTCTACTCTTTATATTGTTTCTTAAAACTGCCTCAACTTTTCAATTATTCCAACTGTTTCCTTAAATAGTCTCTCAACTGTTTTCAACTCTCTTAATTGCAATCTCATTCTTAGAGCTTTAGGGTCTGCCCCCTTAGTGTAAGCACTACTGTGGGAGCCTTGAGCACCCATGGAACTCTGATGCACAAAGATGGAACTTCCATGCTTGTACATATCTAATTGGGACATTTTGGGTGCTTGGTCTTTGCCATGGGTTCAAACAAACCCTTAGGGAACTTTTTCGCACCCAAGCCTTGGTAATGGCTGTGAAACTCGAAATGAGTGAGGTTGGAGATGCTTGGGCCTGGCTAAAGGCTCTCTATAGAGTAACTTCTTATTTTCTTTTTATTGTTTTTGTATTTTTAATTACTTGGCTGTAATAATTTGTAAATAACAATAGGGATTATAGTGAAATTGAGGAGGGTTATGCATAATTACTAAGGGAATGGGTAGAAAACATGTTTATAGGACTTTACTTACCTATTTGCGTAATAGAAATCATGTATAGGACATGTGTATCACATATAGAAATCCTGTTCTTAGGGCTTTTACTTTCAGCTTGCTATTTTTATAATCACAATCAGTTAATAACCAAATTACTGCCTCGCATTTAGATACCATGATTTAGGGCCTTTATATGCACTAGAACTCATGTACGTAGGGTCTTTCTTTTGCAATTTTTGAATGCGTCACTAGTTTTTCTAAACAAATGTAAAACTAGTTAACCTGTTCCTTATAAAACTGGGAAATAAACATGTGTGTCCACCTTTCGCTTGTGGTTAAACAACGTCTAGGCAAACCTTGGGCTGGATAAAATTAATTAATCGCTTCAAATCACGCTTAAGCTATTCACCCTCTTTAAACCGTATGAATTTGTTTTGTCCCTCTGAAGTCCGCTGATTTTTTTTACACTAAACTTCTGCCTTATTTTCAATCCCTTCTGTGCAAATATTTTACTAAGTTGTTCTTCTTCCTAGTCCAGAACCAGATTACTATTTTCTAAAACTTGTCAGAATACTGTATCTTCTGCAATTTTTAAAACTATGGTTCAAAACTATTACGCTTACACGCTTTTTATCATTTCTAAGTAATTTTATATCTGTTTTCTACCCCTCCTAGTCCAAAACTGGTTTATCATATGTGTTGTGTATTTTTAAGTGTGTTTTAAAGGTTTTCCCTCCGATTTTCCAAACTGTCACACCTCCATTTGCCTTTCTCAAGTCCCAAAAGTTTTCATCCAACTCTTTTATGCGAATTTTGTTTTATAACTTTTTCAGTTGTTGTCTTAAATATATTTGTCAACACTCCAGCTTTTTAAACCCTATCTTCCTTAGACCTTACATGTGTTTCATACGTGCTACTTACGTTTTCTCTTATAGAGGGTTATTTAAGCCTTTTATATGTTCTATATGATTTCTTTATATGCAAGTCCTATTTGTTTTTGAATGTCGCCTAGTATTTTAACCATTAAACTTAACGGTTCCACCTAGTTCCTGCCTCATAGGAATAGGTATCCTAAATGCCCTCTAGGATCTATAGGATGGGACGGGTAATAACACGCAATAATCATTCGTGACCAATTCACACGCTCAAATAACCTCTAAGGGGTGGGTAGGGTAGAATATGGAGATGATGACGATGCGATAATATCATAAAGCGGCCCCTCTTTGGGAATATGTGCGGGATATTGCATCGAATGATCCATATTTTAGTTAAACCTAGGACACTTCTCTCTTTTGCTTGCTTTGTTCAAATGTTCTTTTAGAGTAATGCTTTTTCAAATCAACTCTCTCTTTTATTTTAAATTTGCGTCCTTCTTTCTTCTTCAAAGCTTTTTTAAGTTATATTAATGCTATATTTGTAAGCCTTACTTGTTTAATTGCTTAATCTTTTATAAAGTCACAATTAACACGGCCGAGAACCACACTAGTGGATCTTGAGGGGCGTCTAACACCTTCCCCTCGAGATAATCTCAAGCCCTTACGCGAACTCTGGTTTTCTTTTCAAAATAATATCTTTTTAGTGTCCTAATGCACTATAATCATTAGGTGGCGACTCTTCCAATTTCATAACCCAATTCCCAAACGAGAAATAAAGTTCTATTGCCCATAATGTCGTAAAACTCGATTTCACTTTTTTATGGAAATAGGGGACGTCGACATCATGGCGACTCTGCTGGGGAACTTTATTTTTAGTCTTTTACCACTACGTGTTTTGTGAATTTATTATTATTTTTCACAATTACTAACTTGTTTCTTCGTGTCTTTCTTTTTCTCTAACTGTTTTACTGCTTTATTACCTCATTTTACTTCAATTCCATCTTAATTTTCGAGTATCTATTGTAATAATTATTGTATGAACGTCAAAATACATGTATTTATTTCATTGTTGTAATTGCATCCTTCAACATCATTTCTCCACTTGTGCCAAACAAATGCTATAGCAACGCATATAATCAGTGGTTGCGCTCTTCCATTATTACAAACCCCCTAAATTTGGCAAAGGCTTATTTGCGGTAAAACTAGTCGATCAACGGTGTAGTCGACAGTTCTGTGTCTTTCCCTCTTGAGTTGTCCGCTCAGGGGTACCTTGTCTAGCAAATTAGAAACCTTACTCTAATTTACTGTTCATGCATCATGGTCAAACTTAGACGAGTCAGTTATGTTGCCTGCATAATGACTCATTAGGATAGCCTAAACCAAAGTCCATCGGGTTTCCCCAAAACCCAAATGGACAATCATGTTATGTGCATTGATTTGGAGAATTAAAGACCTTTTGCTAATTATTGATTTAAATAGTCGAGTTCGGTGGGGTTAGGGGCCTAACTCTCTATTTTGCAGGAAAATGAGGCACGAGGTTCCCAGATTCGATATGGTATCAAACATTCATCCCAAGTTGATGATGATTTGCATGGTAGTGATCGGATTCTTGTCCGCAAGAACTTAGGAAATCTTCCTTCACTTCTGGAAGTTAGGCCAGATAACAAGATTGTGGAAGCTGCTACTATGTTTGGGATAGTGAACGGTCTGTCTTCCACTTTGGGGGTATTGAAATGACGCCGCTGTTGGAAGAAATAGGGGGTCTAGCCGGAATTCCTTGGGATAGTCCGGGGTTGGTTCTGCTGGAAAACCGCAAAAGGTAGAGGGTTCTTGAAAATGATGGGGCTCAAAAAGAATCCTAATCTGACCAGTCTGAAGGACTCCTACATATCCTTCGACTTCATATATGAAAGGTTCGGAAATAGCAGATCATACCGCACTCACATGGACGAGTTCGCCCTCACCTCATTAGGACACATACATAGGAGGGCCTTTGTATACATGTTCTGTTTCCCGGGCATGATAGTTTTTCCGATGAAGAAGGCTCGAATCCATGCAAGACTAGCTGTAAGGCCCCGAAACATTTCGCTACGTAATTTAGGATTTTGTAGTGTCACGCAGGCTTGTTTTAATGCTTTTATATACTATTAACATGGTGTACTTAAATTATTCTTTGTAAATATGAGCATAAGTCTAATGGTAAGTGATGTGAGGTCCAAAGGGAAGCCTAGGTGTACGCCAAATGGGAAAATTTTTGAAATAAGCCAAAATTCCAAATGGATTCGCAAAAGGCTCCGCTTTAAACTAGAATATATAATTATGTATAATGGTTTATGTGGTTAATAGCATATCAAATGAAATCCCTTTGCGTCTAGTTTCCAACGCATCTGAACGTTCGTCATTTGGACATTCCTACACAAAGTTGTGATCAAATTATCAAAGGCTGAAAATTGATATCCTGAGTCAATTCTGCGATCGCATTTTGGATCGCAGAATGCACTCTGCGGTCGTATTTTGGCCACATTTTTAACCCGAGAAGCCCAGTTTTGGGCGTCAATTTTGCGATGCATTCAGCGGACCGTATGTCGATTCTGCGGTGCGTTTTGCTATAGCAATTGACATCGTGGGATTTTTTTTATTTTCTAAATCCGAACCCTATCGTTATATTTGACCCCATAATGATTTTAAGCATTTTCTGAGTATTTTTAGAGTGAGAGAGAGTGGTTTTAGAGAGGGAAAGTTTGTCCCATCAAATTTCTCCACAATATCTTGTTAATTCCTTGAAGATAATCAAGTGAAAGCCCTAGTTCTTCATCTAAGAGGTAACATTCTATGCCCTTGGTTCTAATTTCGAGTTTAGAGTATAAGATGGGTTATTGAGGTGTGATTATTGGGTATTTTGGTATTGTGTATGCATGCATGTACAACTTATGTTTATGGGAAGATTTTTTAACATAGATTAGTAAAGATTGGGTTAGGGAATGAAGGAAATCTTAAAAAGGGGATTTGAAGTCAAGATGCTCAACTAGTGTTTGATAAAATGCTCAAACGAGCTATCTTCATGAATATCTTTCTAATATGTGTTTAATTTTGTTATGTCTCATAGAAGATTCGAATTGCTAGAATTTTTGGAGTGTTTTAGTAACTTAAGGAAAGCTCAATCGAGGTATGTATGGCTAACTATGATCCTTGTGAAATCGCCCTATGCTAGTTGTGAAATTGTTGATAGTTGTTCATGTGAGAATCATCGTGAAGCTTCTGTGTTGTATGATTGTGAGGTAACATTTTGTGTTGGATGTTGTGGAACAATGGAAATGGAAATAATGTGGAACAATGGTAATGGAAACAATGTCGAACAATGGAAATGGGAATAATGTGAAATAATGGAAATGGAAATATTGTGGAACAATGTGTGTGATTAGTTGTGAGTAATTGTTGTGATGATCTAAATTGTGTATCAATTTTGATGAACATGAGGAAATTGTTGTTGCGAGTTGTTCGACTTCAATACCCTTGTTGTGGAATTATTCTAACAATGTGTCATGGTTGATTCCTTGTACTTGCTGTTGTGATGTTTGTTGTTGTGAATTGAAAACTGTCACGCGGGTCGGGTTGCGCACCGCAAGACGGTGAAATAAGGTGTGGGTTTGGTGATAAGGGTGTCCGAGGTAATAAGAGTGGACGAGGCAATAAGGGTGGAAAATGTGATCCAATATCACTTTTTATATGAATATGAATCATGAAATGATAAATGTGGAATTGTGAAAGGAGACAGTAGGAGAGTTTGTAACCTGTGGGGAACTGATTGCCCCTTTGTTTGACTACTTGAATTTGTTGTGGAATGTTTGGTTGTTGCTTCCTGGTTGTACTTGTACTATTGTTGTTCAGTTCTATAATTGTTAATGAAATTTGCCTTGAGTTTACTTAGGACAGAGTTTGTTCATGCATACCAAATCAATTCAAATGTACTGACGTCCTTTTTGTCGGAGGCGCTACATTCATATTATGATTGTATGTGGATCCACAGCAGGCACTCCAGTCCACCGACCGTAGCTCCGTATCACTTTCTGTCAGCTGATCTGGCAAGCCCTTTTCCATTCAGGGCCCTATGTGGCTCGCGCCACCTTTCTCTTTTCTGATCTTGTTTTGATGTTGTATAAGGTATAGCCGTAGCATTATTTCCGGCATTTCCATAATATTTTTCAATTGTATTTAGAGGCTTCGTAGACAGGTTGTGGGTAGTGTCGGGCATGGTAATTTAAAAGATAAATATTGATGTGTGGCAATGTTTTATAAAAATTGGAATACCTTTATTATGGTGAATGAAGTTTCTGATAGAAATTGTTATTATTATGTTTATATAATTTGGTTAATGGATTCCATATCCTATAAATGGCTATTTCACCTGGTTATTAGGTAATGAGAATGAGGGGTAACACGTGGGATAGGAAATGCACCCAGGGCCGCTTGACTGGGGATGCCCGGTCGAGTGCCGGTCATGTTCCTCGAATTTGGGGCATGACAAAATTGGTATCAGAGCCGAAGGTTTTAAAGTGTCCTAGGATGTCTCGGAGCCGTGTCTAGTAGAGCCCTTCTTATAGGTGTGTTGTCGACCACATCTATAAGTTGGCGGCTATTTGGACATTTAAGAATTGCACATTTTCTTTGATAATTCAAATCGTGCGATATAGCTCAAGATAGGGAGTTGATTCCTCTCTAAGTCTTATTCTCAATATTGGTAATTTTAATACCACAATCCGCGAATTTGAAGCTTGTAAGGAGGGATTGATCCCACCATTGAGTCCAAGTGAATTATCTAAGGACTTGTTAGAGGAATATGTTGAGCCGTGGAGGGATTGGTAGAACTTGTTGTTAAGAGTACCCTTGTTCCTACTAATGTCACTGCACCACCAGTTCATGTAGTATATTATCTGTATGTACGGTTAAAATCCCGTCTTTTAGTAATTAAGCTTTCATGGTGCCGGCGTAAATGTTGTAGGTTCAAGATATAATTTATGCAGTACTCGTTGTGTTATGTTAAGCAAATTATTGTTGTGAAAATATATGTGGGAGGTACTTCATGTATTTAGCATATTATTCTTGGTAAATGAGGATATGAAAAGAATGTGAACTATGTGCTAAATGCCTATATTTCAAGTCAAGTTTAAATTGACATTTTGATGCCAAATTTTGTGAGAAAACTTGTTATGGTTGATTCCTCCAAATTTTTCTTATGTTTACCAAATGTATTTGATTGATTGTGCCTAGTTGTTTCTAATGTACAAATATGTTTGGAAGTGAAGTAAGTGACGGTGTAAATGTGGCAAGGCTGAATGTTGGATTCTTGTTGGGATTGATATTTATATGATGGTGTTGTGACCCTATAATTGTAAAAGATGCATTCCAATATTACCAATGTGCTATTGTTGATAACTTAAAATGCGTGCAAGGAATACGAATCATGTATTGAAATGTGAAGGCCTTATATTGAAACTAGAGCAGCATATACTAAATAAAACTATGTGAAATCCTCTGTGTATTGAAATGTTGAAGTAAGTCAAATGATTTTGAGAAATAGAGTATGGACAATGTGTCGAGAACTCGAAATGAAATTGTACCTGGTGACACTTGTGACATGAGGAATATGAAATAGATTATGATGTTGGTGTGAAATATGCGGAAATGATGTGAAATGCGGGAAAGAAGAGGCTTTGTTATGAAATATGGCCTAGTGCTTGTGATAATTGTGGCCCCAAGAGCCGTTGGACTAATATACGTAACAATGGCATGATTATTTTACTTGATAATGTGTTGATCATTTAAAATGTTTGATTTGTACTTGTGATTTCCTTATTATAGTGTGAAGCGCATAGGTGTATAATTGATATGTGAACAGGGCTATGAAATGCAGCCTAGAGGGATGGAAAACTATGCGATCCATTCTATTTGGTAATGTGGTGATTGTTTAAACTTTTTGCTAGACCCTTATAACTTCCTTGTCCTTGCATAGATTTGTTCTCAAAAAGAATCTAAATTACAAGACATTTCATGAACCATCATATAGTTTGTACATGTGGTGTCGAGTTCCATGCAAAGTATTCAAGATTTGTGATCCTTCTCGAGTCACTCTTTTACTCAGTTATGTATATGGATTAAACAGCCAATCCACTCTCTTGCAAGTAACATCATGAAAACCTTCTTACCATCAAGTAACATGAGAGCATGCATCAACACATATCCTACAAGTACCTATCAATTGAAATGGTCACTGTGCGCATAAAGTTGTTTTGAAAATTTAGATCCTCACATCCCATTATAGGAAGATCTTGTGTCGTCATAATTTTCTTGTCCACTTGAGATATCCCGTAGTAAGTAGCTTACTTGGTTTCTAGAATTATAGTTGCCCATGATGTGGAATTGTATTGCAGTTTGGAAGTTAGTATAGCATAAGTATTTCCAACTCATAACGAATGATTATTTTCTCTTTATGTCTCCACAAGGTGTTACTTGTATTCCTTATTTAGTGAATTCGTTGTGCTAGTACCTAACACTTGTACGATAACCATGAGGGAGCATGCCCCTTTATGTGTCACTGTGACACCTCTCTTTTTTTTTCTTCAAGTCAAAACCTATGGAGATCCCATCATGAACATCTGCAAACCTTCAGTGGTTATTGTGCACTGTCTCATTGAGTTTGGTTTTCTTTACACCCTCAACTTCTGAAATCCTTGACTATGTCATTGTCATGTGTGGGGAGTTAGACTACCCTTGGCATATCGCCTTTTTGGATGTATAGGAGTATTGTATTCCTTATCTTCGGAGCATTGTGTTAACTATTAGAACCATCTAACCAATTCATGATTTTGTCCCAATATCAAAATTTTCTAGCTATGGAGTTTCACTCGTGAAAGGTTGAGATTGGATGACTTCTGATTTTTGCACATATCATGAACATGTTGGTTTGAATGACAAATGGTTGTATTTTTAGTTCCCTCATATATGATCAATTACCAAGAAGTGTTAAGCTGTCTAAAATATGGTAATCTCATAAGCGTTCAATTTTTCATCCTTATAGGCATGTCGCGTAGATTCTGTGTGTCAAGTAATGTTAAGAGTGTAATTCAACTTCATGTATTTTGAAACCCATATTACATTCAAGGTGCCAGAGTATTCTTATTCTGGATAGACGGATTTTCCCGACACTCTAGAAAATGAGTAGTTCATGTACTTGAGTATTCCTTCTTAATGACTCATATTTCCCATATACTGCTTACTCTTATGCCTCATTTGTGTAATAATTGAGGTAATCACAATTATAAACCATGTCAGTATTGTTAGTAGTAACCTCTTGTGTCTGTTAGTATATGACCTCATAAAGTACTCTACTCAGCGCATTAATGGATTCCTGAATAACTCCAGCCTGATCTTGAGCTCTGTTTTTTCTTATTGTGTTAGATCCATTGGATATGGTAAGTTCACACAAGTCAAAGATAAAGCTTCAAATTGTGATTATATATACATATATATTGGATAGGTAATTTTATGGTCAGTTTACGATATCAAATCTTAGAGTAACTATTAAAGGTCGTCAAGTGTTTAGTGTGAGTGTCCCCCTGAAAATGTTATGTGAGTTGATAATAAAGGTAACATGACTATATCACACATTAGGTTGCAATAGGAGTAGGATATCCCCGTAACTGTTTCTCATGTACTTTGTGTTTCCATAAGTTATGTCTAAGAAGGTAATGAATTGGTTTGAACGAACTATATGATCATGGTAATATCCTATATGATGCATTACTAGAAAGAATCATGATGGCTTGACTTCATATGGACTGTTGATGGAAATGAAATTATATTCTTGTTGATGAACACCTTTGTGATTACTGGTAAGGACTATTATGAACACATAATTGTTTGTTTACTATGAAATGACATTCCTGGTGGTATGATGCTATGTGATGGAATTGTGGGTTGATGTTGTTACCATGAATTTCATTATCCAGTGAAATGTAAATTGTACAATGGAAGTTATTAAAAAGTAAAGTCAATGGATAGTTATCTCATGCAAGATGTTTATTTTTCATCCTTGTTATGCATGTTTAGGAGTTGATATTATTTTTGAGAAGGTGGCATGACAATGCTTGTAAGTTGATAATGTCATATGGAAAGCTGGATATGCCATGGAAGGAAAATATTTTTGCTTGATTGAATACCAGTTAGTTTTGACTTGGAATGTACCATATAGGTGTTTTGATATAAAACTGTGCAGTCCATGTTCTGGTATCCTTATGATAATGTAGTGCTTGTAATATTGGGATTAGGCTTGTGGATATATACAATTTGGTGCTATGTATAGTTTTGGATGTGTTGTTGAGACGCATTTAGTGATTCTCTGGCAGGTAGATAGGCCTAGTTACAAAGGAGACTGCCGAAATTTCAGAAAAATTTGGGAGTTAGCCAAAAATTTAGGGAATTGACGTAGGTTATAAAAGAGATGTGTGATGTGAAAGTGTTTGGGGAAGACTCTACTCCTCATTCGAGGACGAATGATCCTAAGGGTGGGAGAATGTAAGGCCCCGGAAAATTTTGCTAAGTAATTTAGGATTTCGTAGTGTCACGCAGGCTTGTTATAATGCTTTTATATACTATTAACATGGTAGACATTAATTAGACTTTGTAAATATGAGTATAAGTCTTATGGTAAGTGATGTGATGTCCAAAGGGAAGCCTAGGTGTATGCCAAATGGGAAAATTTTCGAAATAGGCCAAAATTCCAAATGGATTCGCACAAGGCTCCACTTTAAACGAGAATATATGATTATGTATAATGTTTTATGTGGTGAATTGCATATCAAATGTAATCCCTTTGAGTCTAGTTTCCAATGCTTCTGACCGTTCGTCATTTGGACATTCCTACACAAAGTTATGATCAAATTGCCAAAGGCTGGAAATTGATATCCTGAGCCAATTTTGCGATCGCATTTTGGATAGCAGAATGCACTCTGCGGCCGCATTTTGAACCCGAGAAGCCCAGTTTTGGGCGTCGATTCTGCGACGCATTCTGACGACTGCATGTCGATTCTACGGTCCGTTCTGCTGTAGCATAATCGACATCATGGGATTTTTTTTTTAATTTCTAAACCCGACCCCCTATCATTATATTTTACCCCATAACTCATTTGAAGCATTTTTCTGAGTATTTTTAGAGTGAGAGAGGGGTTTTAGAGACGGAAAGTTTCTCCCATCAAATTTCTCCACAATATCTTGTTAATTGCTTGATGATAATCAAGTGAAAGCCGTAGTTCTTTATCTAAGAGGTAAGATTCTATGGCCTTTGTTCTAATTTTGAGTTTAGAGTAAAACATGGGTTATATATGTGTGATTATTGGGTATTTTAGTATTGTGTATGCATGCATGTACAACTTAGGTTTATGGTAAGATTTTTTAACATAGATTAGTAAAGATTGGGTTAGGGAATGAAGGAAAACTTAAATGGGGGATTTGAAGTCAAGATGCTCAACTAGTGTTTGATAAAATGCTCAAACGAGCTAGTTTCATGAATATCTTTCTAATATGTGTTTAATTTTGTTATGTCTCATAGAAGATTAGAATTGCTACAATTTTTGGAGTGTTTTAGTAACTTAAGGAAAGCTCAATCGAGGTATGTATGGCTAATTGTGATCCTTGTGAAATCGCCCTATGCTAGTTGTGAAATTGTTGATAGTTGATATTCATGTGAGAATCATCATGAAGCTTCTGTTTTATATGATTGTGAGGTAACATTTTGTGATAGATGTTGTGGAACTCGTAATTGGAACAATGGAAATGGAAATAATGTGGAACAATGGTAATGGAAACAATGTGGAACAATGGAAATGGGAATAATGTGGAACAATGGAAATGGAAATATTATGGAACAATTTGTGTGATTAGTTGTGAATAACTGTTGTGATGATCTAAATTGTGTATCAATTTTGATGAACATGAGGAAATTGTTGTTGCTAGTTGTGCGATTTCAATACCCTTGTTGTGGAATTATTCTAACAATGTGCCATGGTTGATTCCTTGTACTTGTTGTTTTGATGTTTGTTGTTGCGAATTGGAAACTTTCAGGCGGGGTCGGGTTGCGCGCTGCTACATGGTGAAATAAGGTGTGGGTTGGGGTGATGAGGGTGGCCGAGGTAATAAGGGTGGACGAGGCAATAAGGGTGGAAAATGTGATCCAATATCACTATTGATATGAATATGAATCATGAAATGATAAATGTGGAATTGTGAAAGGAGACAGCAGGAGCGTTTGTAACCTGTGGGGCACTGATTGCCCCTTTGTTTGACTACTTGAATCATTTGTTAGGGAATGTTTTGTTGGTGCTTCCTGGTTGTACTTCTACTATTATTGTTCAGTTCTATACTTGTTTATGAAATTTGTTTTGAGTTTACTTGGCACAGAGTTTGTTCATGTAGACCACTACAATTCAAATGTACTGACGTCCCTTTTACCGGGGGCATTACATTAGTGCTATGATTGTAGGTGGATCCATATCAGGCACTCCAGTCCACCGACCGTAGCTCGTCATCACTTTCCGTCAGCTGATTCGGTGAGCCCCTTTCCATTCGGGGCCCTATGTGGCTCACACCACTTTCTGTTTTCTGATCTTGTTTTGATGTTGTATAAGATATAGCCGGAGCCTTGTTGCCGGCATTTCCATTATATTCTTCAATTGTATTTAGAGGCTTCGTAGACAGGTTGTAGATAGTGTCAGACATGGTAATTTAAAAGATAAATATTGATGTGTGGCAATGTTTTATAAAAATTGGAATACCTTTATTATGGTGAATGAAGTTTCTAATGGAAATTTTTATTATTATGTTTATAAAATTTGGTTAATGGAGTCCATATCCTATAAATGGCTATTTCACCTGGTTATTAGGTAATGAGAATGAGGGGTAACACGTGGGATAGGAAAGGCACCAAGGTCCGCATGACTGGAGATGCCCGGTCGAGTGCCGGTCATGTCCCTCAAATTTTGGGCGTGACACTAGCCATGGTAACCAAGGCTGTAATGGAGGGTATCGACGGGCAGACATTTAGCATAGCACCTATGATCCTCGCCAAACTGTACCAAGCCTTAGAAAAATGTCAACAAGGGGCACCGCACTTTGAAGGGTGCAATTTGCTACTACAACTATGGCTCATTGAGCATCTTCAGAAAGGAGAGTATAGACAGGTGATCATATGAAGAGATTGGGATGACCATATTGCTTTCCAGCATCCAAAGAGAATGCACTTCATGCCGGATATGTTCGCTTTCCCGAAAAACGCCAGTGGATGGGTGGAACTATTGGGGAATCAGAGAGAAGAGCAGGTACAATGGATGTACGAGTGGTTTCCAACTAGAGAGTTTATCATTCTGTCTAGGGATGCACCATTCCTTGTACTCATTGGCTTAAGAGGAACTTACCCTTATGTCCCTCTCAAGCGGGAAGGAAGCAGATTATACCGAGGGTGGAAAAGATGAGTCACTACAAGGCTGACTTCCAAGATGATGATAGCCCACAAGATGTCCGGCTCAGCATTTGTGGCACTCCAAAATCATTTTGGAAAAGGAATCAATAGAGCGAGACAGGTATCAGGCAGGGGATGTCGGGGTGGCTAGAAGATGATCACATTGGCTTGAGAAAAATGGGTTTCGCCCATGGTCACAGGGTTATTGATGAGGAAGATGCAGCAAAGGTAAAGTATAATCAGCTATGCAAGAAGATGCGAGAATGTTAATGTGAACATCGGGAAATGCTAGAGGCTCAAGAGAAGGTAATCAATGAATGGAAATCCATGGCTATCCGCGCAAACAACCATTTAGGGTACTTGGAGCGGGGTCTAGTGGAGCTGGAAGGAAAGTTTTTTAAAAGGATCAACGACTATCAGGAAGCTGAAGGTAATGAAGGAGGACACTTGGCTCGGGCTTACTTGTTGCTGGGACTGCGCGAGCTGATGAAACTGTACGAGGGAGGCAAAGATGCCGAATCTCGGGAAGGTCCTTTCGGGACCAAGTAGTTAGGATTTTGCTGCTTTCTTGATGTAATAAGGCCCTTGGCCATTAGTGACACTTTTCCTTTATTTCAGTTTGTTTTGACTCGTTATATTTTCTATCAATAAAATCAGGCATTTGGTATTACGAGTTCTCCAAGCACAACGAGACACCCAAATAGGAAACGACTTATGTTCCTGCAACAATGTGTTTAAATACCGCAATGTTTTCTTTCTCAGAATCTGCACTAACTTTTTTACCTTTTGTTTTTATTTTATATTTTATTCCCCTCCCCAAAGGTTAGTTCATGCATTCTGGCACCATTAGCATACTCAACAAGATCTAAGGGTCCTCCTCCTCCTCCAAGTCCTCCCAGAAACAGGAACAAAGGAAAGATGGGAGATAACGAAGCCAGAAAGGAAACTGAAAGACCTTCTCAGGGTACCCCGATCACCAAAGAAACTGGTGCTCACTTGGAGCAAACTATGCTAATGTTTCGAGAGGAACTGGACCAGGTCCGGAGTATGGAAAACTTGTCCATCTCCTTTGATGCTGCAGATGTCAACAACCAGGTCCATGCACCTCCACAGAATATCACAACCCAAACTTGCACCAATGCTCCACCACTCATCCCAGAGCCCCAAAATGCTCCAAATCATCAAGATACCCCCTATCTTTGTGGGTATTGTGCCATACTATACACAGCCCATATCAGATGTGTCAGAATCAGACTCACTCATTCAGAACTTGGCTGCTGAACTCAAGATACTCACTAGCAGGGTTCAAGGCGTGGAAGGTAACAAAGGTGTGGAAGGTCTAAATTATGAAGACATGTGTGTTCAACCTAATGTAGAACTCCCAGAGGGGTAAAACCATCCTAAGCTTGAAATGTTTGATGGTACGGGTGTTTCCAGGGTTCACCTTAGCATGTATTGTGACAAGTTAGTGGGAGTTGGTAGAGATAGAAAGATCTGCAAGAAACTGTTCATGAGGAGCTTGAAAGGTGATGCTTTATCTTGGTATATCAGTCAAGATGCGAAGAAGTGGACAATTTGGGTAAAAATGGCGTCTGATTTCACGGATCGCTTCAGGTTCAACACTGAGGATGCGCCAGACGTGTTCAATCTCCAGAATTTGAAGAAGAAGCCTAGTGAAACCTTTCACCAGAATGCTACTCGTTGGAGGTCGAAAGCGGCCAAGGTTAGGCCAGCCTTGGATGAAGAACAAATGAATAGATTTTTCGTTCGTGCTCAGGACCCACGGTATTATGAGAGATTGATGTTGATAGAGGGATAGAAGCTTACTGATATAATCAAACTGAGAGAAAGAATTGAAGAGGGTATCAAAAATGGTATGGTTACTAACCTTGAGGCACTGCAGGCCACCAACAAAGCCTTGCAATTTGGTGGTACGTCGAATAAAAAGGATGTAAACTTCGTAATGGCTGCGCAAAGAAACCACTCTCCCGTGAAATATGAACCCTACCCTCCAACTCCACTCACATACCAACCCTCTCTAAATTACCAATCGCCTTCACCTACCTATCAAAACGCACATCCCGTCTACCAAACATCTCCATCACCAATATATCAGCCCACCCCGCCAGGATATTCCCAACTCGTGCCCGTATACCAAGCTTACAACTCCCAACCTCCCCATTATCCATCACCACCTACCCGCCAAAACATCCCACGGCCAAGACCAAACTCTGACCGCAAACCGTCCAGACAGTACACTGTTATTGCTGAACCCATTGACCAACTGTATGAGAAACTCAAAGCCACTGGTTATGTTACACCCATCCCAGACATAACCCCATAAAACCCTTCCTAGTGGATCAACCCAAATAAAACTTGTGCATATCATTCGGGATGAAGGGTCGTACCGTCGACGAGTGCCGCTCGTTGAAGGACAAAATTCAGACCTTAATTGACCACAAGGTCATAGTGGCTAAGGAGCCTGCTCCTAATGTTCGTAACAACCCTATACCAGACCACAAAGGCAGAGGCATACACATGATTGAGGTTTAGGATGACTGGGACGCCGAAGGGTTAATTGGTTTGATATCTGAAAGAGATAAGCCCAAGAAACCGGTGGTAACTCTTAATTCTATTATCGTGCAAATCCAGCCATCTAAGGGAAACGTGGTGAATATATCTGTACCATTTGAGTTCGACGCACCTCCTGCAAAAGTACCAAAACCAATTGAGGTGGAGTTCGGGACTCCAAAAGCACTCGCACCGATTGAAGTTACTATGTTGCCTCCAAGGGTGCCTATCCCGGTCACCATGTCAGACATAACCCCATTTCAGTCAATCCATACCCTGGGACTACACAGCCGAGGCGAGAAGGAAAGGAAAAGCGTGCACAGGTGCAGCAATCGCCCCGCAAGGTATGACTAGAACAGGCAAGGCATACACACCAGAGCACCTAACTGAGTCCAGCAAGTAGGCCTCTGGGCGTCCCATTGAAACTTGACCTGATGATCTCTGGAGAAAAATACAGGCTAAGGAATATTCAATTGTTGAATAGCTAAACAAGACTCCGGTGAAAATTTCCATCTTAGCATTGCTGCAGAGTTCCTAGGCGCAAAAAAATGCCTTCATGAAGATATTAAGCGAGCCTTATGTCCCGAGCAACAAAACAGGAGGAGAAATGGCAAACATGATAGTGCAGGTATTAGAAAGTCACAAAATCACTTTCCATGAGGATGAATTGCCACCTGAAGGGCACAGTCATAATAAAGCACTACACATCACTGTGCAATGTGAGGATCATTTCATCAGCAGAATCTTAGTCGACGGAGGTTCTAGTCTCAACATATGTCCATCGATCACCCTCAAGAAGTTAGGCAAGGGATTTCACGAGATAAAAGATGGGGCTATTAATGTTAAGGCTTTTGATGGTTCTCAGAGGTCCACCCTCGGGGAGATTGGCATGTGTTTGCAAATGGGGCCCACTTGGTTTGATATTGATTTCCAAGTCATCGACATACCGTCATCTTACAACTTACTGCTGGGATGACCCTGGATCCACACCGGTGGGGCTGTGGCATCCACCTTGCATCAGGCCGCGAAATCCGAATAGAATGACTAGGAAGTAATCATCCATGGTGACGGTAGCAACCCCATATACAGTCGCCAGACTATTACAATGATCGGGGGTAGAAGAAGAATAGGGAGAGAAACATATCATCATATTGAGCGAGTCAATGCAGTGGATAAAGAGAAATGGTGGAGCAACAAGGTTGAAAGAATTCTGAATTGGAGTGGGTATGAACCGGGAAAAGGGCTTGGTAAGAATCTTTAGGGTATCGCCAAACCTATCCAGTTGAAGAAACATGGTACTGCCTTCGGACTGGGTACGAGTACACTTGGCAAGAATTCAAAAACTAGTCACCACCATGGCGCGGCCCATATTACCCATTGGAATGCCCCATACCTCAGCTGGAGCAGACATTTCAACCAGCCGACACTCTCTACGGGTCAGAAGAAAACGAGGCTCTTATGGCAATGAAGAACCTGTTTCTGGAGGACATGGACTGTTGTGTGATCTTTGAAGAGGAAGGGGAGGAAGGCCCTTCCATTCAGGCTGTGAACCGAGGGGAGCACCTCAGCAACTGGTCAATCAGGACCACTATCGCTAGGAAACCATCGGGGTAGCAAGGTTGAACAAGCATCATGCATCTTTGTTTTAGTTATTTTCTTTATTTTCCGCATTTGTCTTTACTTTCCAAAAAGAGCTCCGATGTTTTGAAAATTTATGACTTTAATCAAAAAGAATTTTCAGTTTATCAAATATCTTGGTATTCATTACTTTTTCTCTGTTATTTACTTTATTTTCACACAGCATTACTATTACGTATCTTGATGATGAACCAACCACTGTAACTTGCAACGAGGCTATACAAAAAAGGGACATAAACTCAGAGGAGGATGATATAGCAAAAGAGGTTGTCAAAGAGGCCGAGAATTTTGAGAATAGACCTAAGTCCAACTTGGATGAAACCGAAGTCGTCAATTTGGGAGATACAGAGAATGTCAAAGAAACGTGCATCAGTGTGCACTTATCACAGACATAGAAAGAGGAATACACATAGTTATTGAGGGAATATGAGGATATCTTCGCATGGTCTTACGACGATATGACTAGCCTCAGCACATCCATCATCGCTCACAAGTTACCGACAGATCCTGCATGTTCGTCGATAAAGCAGAAGCTCCGAAAATTCAAGCCAGATATGAGTTTAAAAATCAAAGAGAGGTCAACAAGCAGGTCAAATCTAGAGTTCTTCAAGTGGTAGAGTATCCAACCTGGTTAGCTAACATTGTACCCATACCAAAGAAGGATGGAAAAGTTAGAGTCTGTGTCGACTTCCGGGATCTCAACCGGGCCAATCCCAAAGACGATTTTCCCTTGCCAAACATACACATTCTGATCGACAATTCTGCCAAGCATGAGTTATATTCATTCACTGATTTCTTTGCGGGTACCATCAGATATTGATGGACAAAGAAGATGAAGAGAAAATGACGTTTATCACGCCTAGGGGAATGTATTGATACCGAATGATGCCGTTCAGGTTGAAGAATGCAGGAACCACTTACATGAAGGCCATGACTACCCTCTTTCATGACATGATACATAAGGAGGTTGAGGTATATGTGGACGATGTCATCATTAAGTCCAAGAAGGCGTCAGATCACAAAGAGGACCTCCGAAAATTTTTTAACAGACTAAGGAGATATAACTTGAAACTGCATACCGCCAAGTGTGCATTTGGGGTCCCTGCAGGAAAGTTATTGGGTTTCATCGTTAGTCGCCGAGGAATAGAGCTGGATCCCTCAAAAGTCAAATATATTCAGAATTTTCCACCGCCAAAGAGCAAAAAAGAGGTAATGAGTTTCCTGGGGAGACACAACTATATCAGCCGATTCATAGCTCAGTCTACCGTCAGCTGCGAACCTATCTTCAAGATGCTAAAAAAGGATGCCGCCACTAAATGGACCGATGAATGTCAAAGGGCTTTGACAGGATCAAGGAATACTTGTCTACGCCTCCAGTCCTGGTCCCACCTGAGCCTGGGAGGCCCTTATTGCTCTATCTCGCAGTTTTGGACGGGACATTTGGTTGTGTCTTAGGACAACATGATGAGACGGGAAGAAAGGAGCAAGATATTTACTACCTCAACAAGAAATTTACCTTGTACGAGGCTCGGTATTCCTTGCTAGAACGCACCTGTTGTGCTTTGACTTGGATAGCTCACAATTTGAGGCATTATTTCTGTGCTTACACTACTTACCTTATATCAAGAATAGATCCGCTAAAATATTATTATCTAGAATCCCATGCCCACTGGAAATCTCGCCAAGAGTGAATTCGACATTATCTATGTCACCCAAAAGGCAGTTAAAGGACAGGTTTTGGCAGATCATCTCGCAGAAAACCCTATGGGAGGGGAGTATGAACCATTGAAAACATATTTTGCCGACGAGGAAGTAGATTTCATAGGAGAAGATATTACAGAATCCTATGATGGTTGGGAGATTGTTTTTGACGGAGCCGCAAACATCAAAGGAGTTGGTATTGGAGGAGTTCTGTATCTGAAACCGGTCAACACACACCAAGCTCAGGTTCCCGTGCACCAATAACATGGTCGGGTATGAATCTTGCATCTTGGGGCTTAAACTGGCCATTGATATGAACATTTAGGAGCCGCTACTGATCGGAGACTCAGACCTACTCATACACCAGGTTCGGGAAGAATGGGCAACTAAGAATTCCAAGATACTCCCTTATCTGCACCACATACAGGAGTTGAGAAAGAGGTTCAGAAAAATAGAATTCCAACATGTTCCAAGGATACAGAATGAGTTCGCAGATGCACTTGCCACTTTATCATCCATGATTCAGCTTCCAGATACAAATTTCATCGACCCTATTCAGGTCAAGAATCATGATCATCCGGTGTATTGTGCACATGTTGAGGAAGAAGCCGTCGGAAAACCCTGGTACCAATCAAAGAATACATGACAACAGGCGAATATCCAGAGCTTGCTAATGCTACTCAGAAGCGCACACTTTGAAGGTTGTCCAACAATTTCTTTCACAGTGGAGGAATCATGTATAGGAGGACTCCCAATTTGGGACTACTAAGGTGTGTCGATGCGATAGAAGAAACCAAGTTATTGGAGGAAGTGCACTCAGGGACTCGTGGGCCGCACATGAACGGTTTTGTTCTAGCAAAGAAGATACTCAGGGCAGGATATTTTTGGATGACTATGGAAATAGATTGCATTTAGTATGTTCAGAAGTGTCACCGCTATCAGATACATGCGGATATGACAAAGGTACCTCCGAACGAGCTCACTGCAACAAGTTCACCATGGTCGTTCATCACTTGGGGAATGGATGTTATTGGACCAATCGAGCATGCCGCATCAAACGGACACAGGTTCATTCTAAAGGTAATTGACTACTTTACTAAATAGCATGAAGCATCATCACACAAAGCGGTAACCAAGAAAGTCGTGGCAGACTTCGTCCGAGATCGTGTTGTTTGTCGGTCTTGTGTTCTAGATTCGATCATCACTGATAATGGTTCCAATCTCAACAGCGACTTGATAAAAGCGATGTGTAAAACTTTCAAGATCAGACACAGAAATTCTACAGCTTACAGACCTCAGATGAATGGAGCTGTGGAAGCAGCCAACAAAAACATCAAAAAAATACTAAGGAAAATGATCAAAAGGCATAAGTAGTGGCATGAGAAGTTGTCCTTCGCTCTATTGGATTATCGTACTACAGTTAGCACACCAACCTGGGAAACTCCCTACATGTTGGTTTACGGTGCAGAGGCGGTAATTCCCGCCGAGGTAGAAATTTTGTCCTTAAGAATCATACATGAAGCTGAGCAAAAAGGACGTAGAATGAGTCAAGGTTCGATACGAGCAGTTAGCCCTTATAGATGGAAAGAGAATGAACGTTGTCTGTCTATCAGTATGCTTTTTTTATGATGTAATTTGAACTACTCCTGACCTAACTCCCGTTTAAGAGGGGATACGTAGGCAACCCTATGGGTTCGGTCACATCCTTAATAAAATTAGATTCCCCCCCCCCCCCGCATTCGGAACTGGGGAAGAATTTGAGAAGGACCCTCAAAATTCCGAAGTCAGTTTATTAGTTCCCACATCAGCATTTACCCAGCAAACTGGGGTTGAATTTTGAGGAGGACCCTCAAAATTCTGAAGTCAGTTTATTAGTTCCCACATCAGCATTTACCCAGCAAACTGGGGTTGAATTTTGAGGAGGACCCTCAAAATTCCGGATCCAGCGAGGCTGTCGTGCCTTGAACCACATTGCAGTTGTGGTTCATCATAAAATAAAAACTAGCTTTTGCTTTACTTATATATATACATTTGCATCATTTTTGTCAAATTTTGCATAAAATCATTTTGCATCAATATCTTTCAGCAACGCTACCCGAAATGGTACAAGACGCCACGAATCGAGGGATGCGAACTAACCTCCCCCTTACAGAACTCACGATCTTTCTTTGGAAGCAGGAATCCAAGGTACAAATAGGCAATGCAGGAGATATACAATACCGAAGTTCCTGAAACCACTACTTACCTCGCAAAGGCTACTCTCTGCCTTCCAAGGCTAAGCTCCATCTGCATTTTGCATAAGGCTACTCTCTACCTTCCGAGGCTAAGCTCTACCTCCATCCTGCATAAGGCTATCTTGTGCCTTCCGAGACTAAACTTTGTCTCCATCCTGAATTGCATAAGGCTATTCTCTGCTTTTCGAGGTTAAGCTCTACCTCCTTTATTTTGCATTTGGCTGAAAAATCGCCACCCTATTTCATTTGGCTGAAATATCGCCGCCTTGCATTTTAAATTCTTGCTTTGGCTGAAACATCGCCACCCTTGCATCCATTTGGCTGAAAGATTGCCACCTTTTCATGGGATGAAATATCGTCAACTTATTCAAAGGTGTCATAGTTCAGAGGCACCATCCGCATAGACCAAGAACACCATTTCATGGCATGCTAATCTTTACTTTTATGCTCTTCATAGCCCAGGACGTCATAGCCAGAGGACGCAATCTTAACCATCCAAAGATAGCATTCATGGTCCAAAGGGAACTTGCATCACGTTTAAATTATGTAAAATATCTGCACACCGTTCATTTTCAGGTACACCAGCCGGCACGGCCACCTCAGCAGGATCGATCCCACTCCGGTTCTCCGCAACCCGTCCGATCTCCGAACCCTTGACAAATTTCAAACCCCGTTGCGTCTGCCTCTTCCAAAATTTTCATTGGCATATTCCGCCAATGGCTCCTGAACTACATACGGCCTGATTCCTGTAAAACTAAGGATATGTAGGAAACTCAGAAGCCAGTGTGCGGTCGAACTTCTCTCACAATCATCATTTCCGGTCAAAATTGGTCATCTTATCTTTATCCGATAACTCGTTCATCCTCCTCGGGTAAAGAGGGGCAGCTGTTGATACCCAATTTTTTCTTATGTATTTTTGTATCCAAAATAATTTCAAAGTAGCTTGTGAATGCATATATAATCATCCACAAAAAGTTTGGTATTTTTCTATATTTTTTCAAGTATTTTAAAACCAATTTACAACTTATTTTGTACTAGAAAATCCAATATTTATCATCAAATCTTGTTATTTTAATAAATAATTTATTTTATTCCCTTATCTACATAAAATATAATTATTTAATTTTTACAGAATTTTTACAAAGCCATTAGGTATTTTTAAACTAAAATTGCATTAAATTGCAATTCTAGCCTATTTCTCAATTTAATAAGTATTTAAATTATTAAATCATTCCTAATATTTTTAATTAATTCTTAAACATATTTTATTATCTCAGTATTTTTATTGAATTTTCATAAAATTGTTTACTATTTTTTATAAAATTAATAAAGGGAAAATTGGGCATTTAAATAATAGCCCTTTAATCTTTCAATTTTAGCCACATTTCAACCCAAATCCACCCCTCCCCCTCCCCCCCCCCCCCCATCACGACCCAATTACAAAATTACCCAACCCAAGCCTATTCAAACCAACCGGCTCGGACCCCCGTTTTAAATCTTGGTCGTTGATCATTTTTATCAACGCTCCACGATTAACCTTAGCATAATTAAACCCCTAACCCCCTTTACCCTAACTCATTTTCTATATCCCCTCTCACTCCTAAATTCTCTCTAACCCTTCGTCTCTCTAGAACCTTCTGGTTCTCTCATGGCCTACATCGCCATACTGACACTCCTCCCTCATTTCTCTCGATTTCTAGCAACCATGGAGTCCTCGTATCGTTGTTTCCTCTCTCAAGCTTGAAGCCTAGCAGCTTCCGCCACGAAATACGGTCACTGAAGGTTCACCTTGGTCCTTCGCCGGCTTTTCTCCGGTGGTCTTTGTACGATGATGCCTTCTATGGCATTGTATACGAGTTTCACGGCCAGGTTCTTCGTTTTCCCTAATTTGTTTGAAAACCCTAATTTTTCCTCTTTAATTTCTACTCTCTTAAAACAACTCTTAGTCTGATTTTTGTTTTCTACTCTATTTATACTTATCGTTTCCGGTTATTTCAAAAAAAATCGAATGATTATCTTGTAGAAAATCATTCTATCCATGATATGTGTGCTTTGGTTGTATTAGCATGATTTTCAGGTATAGGTTCTGATGAATGACAAACAATAAAGTCAAGTGTCAAACAATGTTATTATATGACAAACAATCAAGATTGAATGCCGAGAAGCATATTGATGAATGGATTGCATGGAAAGCCAAAGACGAGCTCAAAGTTCAAGACCGAAGACCGAAGGCGTAGGTCGTTAGGTAGAACCAATGTAAGAGCAACGTTTAAGTTATCTCGTCTTTTGGCTCAACATAGGTCATCAAAAATATGCATAAAATCTTTTTATCAAATCATACTTATCATAAACATATTTCAAATACTTCAAACAAAATGATTTTAACGTTTTCATTTTAATCAAAATGGTTTTTGAAGTAAGTTTTCAATTCTGGACAGCATAGGTGAATAATCGATTATGCAAAAGTAATAATCGATTATTCTGGGAAATTCCATTTATTGGAAATTTCCGCAGAGTAGGATAATCGATTATACACTTGGGCATAATCGATTATCTTGTATCCGTTGCCAAAGTTTTTGAACTACAGGGCAGATAATCGATTATGCAAATCCAATAATCGATTATTCTAGCACAAAATCAGCTTCCGATTTTGTAACGGTAAGCTAATAATCGATTATACAAATCTGATAATCGATTATCTTGGCATAAAATCAGCATAATTGATTGCCAATTAAGCAACGGACATACTACTTCTACCACCTATAAATAGAGGTCTTTTGAGCTGATTTGATACACACAACACCTCTCATTATTCATATACATATTGATATTATTTGTGCATCATTATAAAGCTTTTGTTGAGCTATTTGAGAGACAACCTTGAGTTGTTCATAGAGCTTATTTTGTATCTCTTTATCTACTCTTATTAGAGAGTTCTTGTTGTAAAAGAGAAAGGTGTTTGAGAAGACCATATCTTCTCATTGATTGTCGGGTTTGCTAAGTACCCTCAATCTTAGCGTGTGAAGTCTTGTGGTGCGGTATCCACGAGCAAGGTGAAGTCTTGAGGTGAGGTATCCTCGAGCAACTTGAAGTCTTGTAGAGTTTACATCTACGAGCAAGTGTAACAGTTTGTTAGGCACCCGTAAGCTTAACGGAGTTAGTGGAAACTCGAGAGAGTCTCTCGGGGACTGGACTAACCAAACGTTGTGGTGAACCAGTATAAATTCGGTGTGTCCTTTCCTTAATCTTTTAATTACTGCATTTACTTTACACCTGCAATTTTAATTCCGCAATATTTATCAATATTCTCATGCCGCACTATTCACCCCCCTCTAGTGACAGGCATAAATCCTAACATATCTCTCTTTCAAATTAGGGTTTCTGATTCCTTCTTCACAATCGTTTCTGGGTACTATCTATTCGTTTGTGTTTGTTTATTTTCCTTGTTAACCTGGGTTCCATAATGTAATTTTTATTGATAGGGTTTCATAACCCCCTTCGAAAATACTTTACTTTTTTTATTTCGAGCACTAATCTATAACTCTTCGTACTACTTCTAAACGTTTTATTAAAATCTGATGAAAACCCTAACCCTACATGTTTGAATCTGTATTTTCCTGTTTGCATGTTCTTTGGGTTTCTTCTATGGGTTACGTGCTTTTTACTTTGATTTTTGTTGCTGGTGTTTCATTCCCAAACCATGTTGTATTCTTCTCTTAAGGTTTTCTGGCTGTTTACAGGGTGATTTTACACTGATTCTTAAAAGCTCTCTTTAAGACAGTGATTACTGGCCTTAAATTGTGATTTGTGTATTCTCCTTACAGTTTTAGTATTGATTTCAAATTTGCTTCCTCAATCAGTGGGATACATTCCTCAATAAATAACTGATCTCCTAATTTTTCAATCTCGAAAACTATTTTCCAGAATTAAATTGATATTTTTCCCTATATGTGTGCACAAGTATGTTGATTTATTTGCTTGACATGTTTCCCTAGTTAAGTATCATGCACCTAGTCTTTATTGTATACCTTACACTATTTTTGTTTTCTTATGTGACCATGCCATACTTTGTGATTCCGTTCCTTTTAAAAATGACTGCTTTTTACCGTTTTACTATGATTCCTTAATTAAAGGGGAGTCCCTATACGTATTTGATTATGATTGATATCAGTTCCCTAAATATAGATTGATACCTTATTTATTTACTCGTTTTAGTATTATAAATACTCCTCCCCTTTCTCTTTGAACACACCAACACACACTGCTCTCACAATCTCAGACTCTCTGAATTCTCTCTTTCTTTGATATTACTCTACTCTCTCACTCTTTTATTTGAACACGCAATCGGCTAAAAGCCAAGATTAAGTAGCCTGGGTTGATTACTTTGCACTATTGGGTCCTATTGTTTGTTTACTTAGGTCTGTTGTTGTTGTTATTCTCATATTGCTGCTACTACTCCCACACTGCTGCTGCTATTCTCATATTGCTGTTGTTATTTTCATATTGTTGTTATTCTCTCTGTTGCTTACACCCTCTACTCACCTTGTTCCCATGTGCATTATTGTTATTGTGGTCTATCACTTGCAACTGGTATGTCACCCCTTTAAGATACAGTCCCACAACAACATGTTTCTATTGGATTTGCATTTCATAATATTCCTTGTATGCTTTTACTTATGGTTTTGTTTCTCTTTTTGTCACTAGCATGTTACTTACTAGTCTACCTAGTTTACCTTAACATGTTCTCCCCTACCCCATATCCTTGTATGTTTTTCATTTCCATGTGCACTACTAGCATGTATTCAGGCTTGCTTAGCTACTCAAACAACCCTAGAACCTCTCCTTGAGGTTGATTATATTGGGGTTTGGTGCAGTAAGAAACTGAACCCATGTCTTGCCATCATGTCTGATTATTTTTCCCCCAATATGTTGTCTGTATGTGAGTAGTTCACTTTACTTATTTGTCCCCTTTTCTCTTTGCCCCCTGTTTGTGTTTGCCATGTTATTCTAAAACTGGTCAGTCTAAAATAATTTCAAATGAACCTTTTCAACTCTTTCAACTGTTTCATAAAACTGCCTCAACTTTCAAATTTTTCCAACTATTTTCTTAAATTGTCTCTCAACTGTTTTCAACTCTCTCAATTGTAATCTCATTCTTAGAGCTTTAGGGTCTGCCCCCTAAGTGTAAGCACTGTCGTGGGAGCCTTGAGCACCCATGGAGCTCCGATGCACAAGGATGGCACTTCCATGCTTGTACATGTCTAATTGGGACATTTTGGGTGCTTGGTATTGGCCAGGGGTTCAAACGAACCCTTAGGGAAGTTTGCCGCACCTAATCCTTTGTAATGGCTGTGAAACTCGAAAGAAGTGATGTTGGAGATGCTTGGGCCTGGCTGAAGGCTCTCTATTGAGTAACTTCTTATTTTCTTTTTATCACTGTTGTATTTTTAATTACTTGGCTGTAATAATTTGTAAAGAACAATGGGGACTATAGTGAAATTGGGGAGGGTTATGCATGATTACTAAGGGAATGGGTAGAAAACATGTTTATAGGACTTTACTTACCTATTTGCGTAATAGAAACCATGTATAGGACATGCATCTCACATATAAAAATCCTGTTCTTAGGGCTTTTATTTTCAGCTTGCTATTTTTATAATCACAGTCAGTTAATAACCAAATTACTGCCTTGATTTTAGATACCATATTTTAGGGCCTTTATATGCATTAGAAATCATGTACTTAGGGTCTTTCTTTTACAACTGTTGAATGCCTCACTAATTTTGCTAAACAAATGTAAAACTAGTTAACCTGTTCCTTTTAAAACTGGGAAACAAACATGTATTTCCACCTTTCTCTTATGGTTAAACAACGCCTAGGAAAACCTTAGGCTAGATAAAATTAATTAATTGCTTTAAATCACGTTTAAGCTATTCACCCTCTTTAAACGTATGAATTTATTTGTCCCTCTAAAGTTCGCTGATTTTTTTTTACACTAAACTTTTGCCTTATTTTCAATCCCTTCTGTGCAAATATTTTACTAAGTTACTCTTCTTCCTAGTCCATAATTGGATTACTATTTTCTAAAACTTGTCTGAATATTGTATCTTCTGCAATTTTAAAACTATGGGTCAAAACTAATACGCTTACACGCTTTTTAACATTTTTGAATAATATTATATCTGTTTTCTACCCCTCCTATTCAAAAACTGGTTTATCATATGTGTTGTGTATTTTCAAGTGTGTTTTAAAAGTTTTCCCTCTGATTTTCCAGACTTTCACACCTCCATTTGCCTTTCTCAAGTCCCAAAAGTTTCAATCCAACTCTTTTATGTGAATTCTGTTTTAAAACTTTTTCAGTTGTTGTCTTAAATATATTTGTCAACACTCCAGGTTTTAAAACCCTATCTTCCTTACACCTTACATGTGTTTGAGACGTGCTACATACGTGTCCTCTTATAGAGGGTTATTTGTGCCTTTTATATGTTCTATATGATTCCTTTATATTCAAGTCCTATTTGTTTTTGAATGTCGCCTAGTGTTTTAACCTTTAAACATAAGGGTTCCACCTAGTTCGTACCTCATAGGAATAGCGATCCTAAATGCCCTCTAGGATCTATAGGATGGGACGGGTAATAGCACGCAATAAGTAATCATGATCGATTCACACGCTCAAATAACCTCTAAGGGGCGGGAATGGTAGAATATGGAGATGATGACGATGCGATAATATCATAAAGAAACCCCTCTTTGGGAATATGTGCGGGATATTGCATCGAATGATCCATATTGTAGTTAAACCTAGGACCCTTCTCTCTTTTGCTTGCTTTATTCAAATGTTCTTTTATAGTAATGCTTTTTCAAATCAACTCTCTGATTTATTTTAGATTTGTGTCCTTCCTTCTTCTTCAAAGCTTTTATAAGTTATATGAATGCTATGTTTGTAAGCCTTACTTGTTTAGTTGCTTCATCTTTTATAAAGTCACAATTTACATGGCCGGGAACCATACTAGTGGATCTTGAGGGGTGCCTAACACCTTCCCCTCGAGATAATCTCAAGCCCTTACCCGAACTCTGGTTTTCTTTTCAAAATAATCTCTCTTAAGTGTCCTAATGCACTATAATCATTAGGTGGCGACTCTTCCAATTCCATTACCCAATTCCCAAACGGATAATAGAATTGTTTTGCCCATAATGTCGTAAAACCCGATTTCGCTTTTTTAGGGAAAGAGGGGGCGTCGACAGTAAGTCCAAGCCTAACGAATTTTCATTCAAAAATCCAAAATTAAAGGTCGAATTCACGATTAGGTTAGTGGGTTTTAGTCATAGAGGAGTAAGGAATCGTTACCCAATCTTGTCCTCTGAAAGCCTTCGAAATTACCCTTAAATCCGAGCTCTCTAGCTTGAGTTTTGATAAAAATGGAAGAAACCTCATTTTTGAAATATTAATATCTGCCCAGGTCTTTTGTTCAATGCGATCACATGAAAAGCATTGCAATCGCGTAGAGTAAAAATTTAGGGCCAGGAATTAGACCTATGCGAACGCAGGGAGGAGGTTGCGATCGCGGACAAGGAAAAGGCAGACCTATGCGAACACGTAAGGAGTGCTGCGATCGCACATAGAAATGGACCTCTAAGCCACCAGCTCAATTCGTTCAGTGCGAACATGTATAGGGGAATGCGATCTAGAAGTAGGGGAACACAGAGCTATGCGATCGCATAGATGGTCATGCGACCGCATTTAAGGAAATTGGGCCCCCTCAGAGAATGTGCTATGCAATCGCATGAATGAGTATGCGATCGCAATGAAGAAAAGTCTGCAACAACTGGAACAGATTTTCTGTAACTATTCAAGTCCCAAAAATGCTCCGTTGAGCATCCAAAACAGACCCGAGGCCCCCAGGACCTCAACCAAACCTACGGACATATCCCATAATATCATTCTAACTTATACCAATCCTCAAATCACCTAAAACAACGCCGGAAACTCGAATTAATCAATGATTTGAACCTAAGAACTCCAAAACTCAACCAAACTCGCTTTCGATAAAAAACCTAACTAAACTAAGTCCGATTGACCTGAAATTTTGCACGCACGTTCAAATGACATGACGGTGCTACAGCAACTTCCGGAATCCCGTTTGACCTTCGGATCAAAAATTTACTATCCGACCGGAAACTTCAAAATTCTAAATGAACTACGGACATCCAAAATACATTCCGAACACGCTCCCAACCCCGAATTCACCTACAGAGCTAACGGAACCATCGAATTTCCATTCCAAGGTCGTCTTCATAGTGTTCTGATTACAGACCATTTTCCAACACTTAAGCTCTCATTTAGGGACTAAGTATCCCAAAACACTCCGAATTCTATTACCGAACGTCCCAGCAAACCAAAATAGCATAAATGAGCTTCGGGGAAGCAGTAAATAGGGGAATGGGGCATAAATTCCAAAGACGACCGGTTGGGTCGTCATATATGAGTAAATAAATAGTGCAAATATTATTCATATTCATGTCTATATTAATAAATATTGCTCTTTACGGTTGTGCGAGACCATCCTTTATAAATAGGATTAAAAACTCTTCTAATATAATGCACAAAGTGGGGGTTAGACGGAAAATTGTCGAGTAAGCACATAACAGTAACCATTTTTTGTCAATTCTTCCCTATCTTTTCTTGGGTCATAATATAAAATACAACCGGTAACAGTGTTAATTCCTGGTTAAAATTGATTTGACCCGGTTTTAGGGTCAGGCTGACTAGTTGGACTTGAACCCCCCCCCCCCCTCCCCTAACCGCAGCTTTCATTTGAAAATATTTAGCTTTATCTTGAGGGTATATCATAATGTGTCTCCTAAAACTTCCTCTCCCCCCCCCCCCCCAATCAACATAGTTAAAAGCTAACTATTTTCCACTAGTTTTACACTTAGCTTTATTTTTTTTCTCTTATTTGAATAAAGAATGGCCAAACAAGAGATGTTTCGGCCCGTTTAGAAGGTTGTCTAGAAAAAATAGAGGTAGTAACAGGGGGTCTACCGGGACTTCATTTGGATTAGTTGGGTTAATTGAGCAACAGGAGCAGTGGGTGTATCATCATCTGGTTGCGTTTCAAGCATATCCGTCAATTGAAGACGCCCCTCGAGGACGCCTCCAACAGACGGAGGGACTAACTGTATGAGGTAAAAATGTGGTTCACCTCGACGCCGCCTAAGTGAGTACGCTCCACACAATGAGGCCGCCCTCAGAGCCTTGCCAATCAGATGAGGATGGCCCGACCAAGAACGTCTTGATTCATTTAGCAGAGGAACGACACCGTTTTGAGCTAAGCTTCTACCGTACAAAAATCCACCAACCCTTGTACTTTACTTTTTTTGTATTTCGAAAAAATATTTCCTAGTATATAAAGGGGACCTGAACCTTGTAATAGGGCAGAAGGATTACTATGGATAGATCAACTCTCTCTCTCTCTCTTTCTCTCTCTCTCTCTCTCTCTCTCTCTCTCTCTCTCTCTCTCTCTACTGTTATCAAACAAACATCTTCACATTTCTTTATCCCTTTCTAAACAGCAAGAACTCTCTATTATCTTATATACATTAAAGATCTACCACGATCTCAGTACAATAATTATATTTAGGACTTATTATACTTTATTACGATTTACCCCATATCTTTTTGATTGTTTTTTAGCTTATAAAGTGTATAGATTTTTTGAGCAAAATAAAATACGTACCCGTTATTAACTAGAACCTAATAGTTTAAAAGGGATTAGAATCCTAAAGTCATAAACTTTTAGGTGCTCGATTTCTCTTTATTACCATGTTGAATAAGCAACTTATGTAACAGTTTAAATAATTTTATTTTATTTAATTATCTTTACTCGTTTTGAACTGCTCTTTCGGAACTGTTGGCGTCGTCTTATATTAGCTGAATTGGTAGAGCCCATAGGTTTCAGGTTCTTACAGCAAGACACATCTGTTTCCTCATACTTTAATTTTTTTTATTTCTTTATTTTCTTTATTTTCCGACAGTAGTTTAGGTTTGCATAAGCAATTTTAAAAACAAACTCAGCCAACTTGCATTTCAAATGATCACTACTCTTTGTGATATTAGGTAATAAATTAAACCAGCTATACTTTGTAATCATGACTAGGGACGGATATAGTCTATCCTCTACGTGTTCGTCTGTATTCATAACTGTCGATAAATTAATATAAATATATATAAAATTTACTAAAATTTTAATAAATATTAGATTTTACTTATAATTTAATAATATAATAAATTAAATCTTAAAAATTTAAGTCCGTTAAATTTAGTCCTGAATCAGCGTTTAAATTCATGATAATAGTTTGATAATAAACTAACGTGGCATCTCGACGCCGTTCTGCTTACAACACACAAGCCACCTATGGACGTGTGGCAAGCCTCATGATCAACTATGTTATTTTATTATTTTTGTTTTTCATCCGATGTCATCTCATGCTCGTTTTAGGGTCCTACGTCCTAACAGATTCACGTCGCATAAAATTATTACAAGTGAAGCATTTGTTGTCATATATTTTATTTTATTTCAAAAGCTCGAACGTAAGATTTCTAATTAAGAGCGAAGAAAATCTATTCATTCCGTCAAATGCTTTTGTCAATTGTAAATCTATAGGTCAAATGCTTGCTCACGATATATATATATATATATATTAAAACATACATACTAAGGTCGTCTGTCATTGATCTATCAAATGAAATCTTTTTTGAAGGAAAAACATGTCTTTTAACATAATTTTTACTAGTGAATTTGCATGCGCTGGTTATAAAGACCTCATTAAATTTATGAACTAGCCTTTTATAATATTCAAATAGCAAAGATAATTTAATAATTTTATTGCCTCAAAACTCGAAGTAGACTAGAATATTTCAAATATTAATTCATCTTATCACTCACACTTACAGTTTGTTTGGATGGTTGTTACCCATTGTATTATATCGTATCGTTATGTTAAATATAATGTTTATTATAAATATTATTTTATTGTTAAATTTGTAGTTACATAATGATAAAATGTGTCATTTTATGTAGTGATCGATTTGATGTGGTCGCGTCGTTACCTTATCTTTTTCTCTCAATCTCACCTTTTATTATTTAAATAATATTATTTTATCATTTATCCTATTTTTTTATATAGTAATTTTCCAAGCATCATAATTTTCCTTTATAATCTTAAAAGTTTATTTTTTTTTACTGCTGGTGCGTGATATCATAAACGATTACAAATGATACAACATATCCAAACATTGTATCTTTCAAACGATACAGTATGATATCAGTGGTGAATGCAAGGAATTTACTTAAGGGTGTTCAAACTTGAAAGAAGTTAAAAATATTCTCCGAGAAAGAGTGTTCAATATATGTTATATACCTCTAAAATTTAATATTTTATCTATATATACAATGTAATTTTCTGACCAAGGGTAGTTAGTTGGCTACCTTTTATAACATGTAGTTTCGCTTATGTATGAAACATTGCGTAACAACCATTCAAACAAGGTATTATTTATATATTTAGCTATGACAATGGAGATAATTACATAATTAACATAGAAACCGATTCTTTAACCAAAAACACACTCCCAAAAAAAAAAGATATGGTAAAACTAAATCAAAATCGATACTGTTTGCAAACTCAAGTGCCACCTACGTTCAATTGTCAAGGGTATGACGACAAGTTTTAAAAGGTAGCAATGACGATTGTAGACGATTATTGAGGAATTAGATTTTGGAGAGAGGGTGTAGAAGGAGGGGATATTGAATAAGTGGTTACAAATAATATAAAAATGTCAATGTCTCATACACTATGGGGAAAAGGTTATACATACACCTAAGATATGAACTTATATCAAGGGATTAATATATAGTTTATGTATACATAAAAACCCTTATTTTTAACCCTTTTATATAATGTAACTTTTCGACGAAAGAGATTCATAATTATAATTAGGGGTGTACAAATCGAATTGGAAAACCGTTCCAAATCGAAAAACCAAACCAAACCGATTAAAAAATCCGACTAGGTTTGGTTTGACTTAGTTTGGTTTTGAATAAAAACATCCGAACCAAACCGACATATAAATATATAAATTTCATTTATATTTTAAAGACTATAGTGATTTTTCTTTAGAAAATGTAGAAATATTTGGGATCCTCTCATGTATTAACCTTGAAAGCGTAAATTAACGAAAAATTTTTGTTAGACGACTAAGAAAATAACTATCATGTGTTACTAAAAAAATTCTCCCATTAAAATATTTTAATAGATCATATGTTTATCATTTTTTTCCATATTTACTAAAATATATTCACATATCAAAGCTTTATCTATAAATTTAACAAAGTAAGATTGAAATAATATTCATGTAACAAAAAACTCGAAAACCTGAAAACCCCGAAAAAATCGAACCAATCCAAACCGATAAAATGATTTGGTTTGGTTTTGATAAAAATCGAATCAACCCGAATCTATACGTAAGAGAATGGACGACTTGGAAATGTCCCCATAGACAAAGAGACGATCTAGACCGAAAGAGATAAAAATGTACACCCCTAATTATAATGTAAAGTCTGTAGACCAATTATAAATCATAATTAAACTAAAAATTCAAAATATTATATGTATAGGTCCAATTCTGACACCCCCCCCCCCCCCCAAATAATTAGCGATATTAATTATTTCAAAAGCTAAAGTGTAAATTACAAGTGGTGTGACCACTTATAATCATTCATAATTCGTGGTTACGGGACGTTATCAGGGAGGCTATGGCATGTCTATCATCGCACGAGCCATACATCTGTGGGGTCACGGCCACTTATCGACAGCTCATCCTATTTACAACTATAAATACTAAGAGAAAGAATCCTAAAAGGGGATACTTCTTCTTCTTCACCACTACTCCCAAGTAAAGGGGAACATACAATAATACCCTGACGATGGAAATAAAGAACACCATTGTAAGGCTCTGAACCTCTCTATGGAGAGGCTGACCAAACTAATATTATCAATAAAAAGCTCATTATATATTTCTCCTTGATTCTGAAAAGCTTGCCTTTCTTTTCTTTCGTTTGGTCTCTTGATTTATTACGATCTGCTATGATCGACCCTTAATTTATTGTAATTGTTTTATGCTTATAAAGTGTGTGAGAACTTTGAGATAAATAATTTAGCGCCGTCTGTGGGGATTTCATAGCATAATCGCGTAGTTCTTCCTTGGACCAAAAGGAAAGAAATGCCAGAAAAGCAACCCCGCTCGAACAAGCTAAAGCAGCATATCCGGTAAAAAGAAGAAGAAGTGCAAGAAGAAGAATAATAAGTTAGCCCCCTTCCTACGGGGAGAGCACACATAAGGTACCCTCACCTCTCCGATACAAGATCCTACCAAAAGAAAAAACAGACAAAAAACATCTCGAACCGAGATCCATAACGGGGTAACCTTTACAAACTATTCGAAAAGACTACACACAAATCGTGCAAGATCTCAAATCAAAGTCAACCTCCAAAGCCCTATACACAATGGGTTATGTGGGAGGAAAAATTTCAACTACGACTTGAACCAAGACTCGGGCTATGTGTCTTCGCCCAAAAAGTCCAACTACAAGTTGAATTGGGACTCAGGTCATACGCATTCGCCATCAAAAATTGCAAGATTCAACTACGGTTGAACAACGACTCAGGCTTCGTGCCTTCACCGAAAGTTCAACTACAAGTTGAACTTTGACTCAGGCCATGCTCCTTCACCATCAAAAACTACAAGATTCAACTACGGTTGAACAACGACTCAGGCTATGTGCCTTCACCGAAAGTTCAACTACAAGTTGAACTGGGACTCAGGCCATGCGCCTTTGCCATCAAAAATTACAAGATTCAACTACGGTTTAACAACGATTTAGGCTACGTGCCTTCACCGAAAGTTCAACTACAAGTTGAACTGGGACTCACGCCATGCACCTTCGCCATCAAAAATTGCAAGATTCAACTATGGTTGAACAACGACTCGGGCTATGTGCCTTCGCCTAAAAGTCCAACTACAATTTGAACTAGGACGCAGTCCATGCGCCTTCACCATAAAAAATTGCAAGATTCAACTACGGTTGAAGAACGACTCAGGCTACGTGCCTTCACCGAAAGTTCAACTACAAGTTGAATTGGGACTCAGGCCATGCGCCTTCGCCATCAAAAATAGCAAGATTCAACTACGCATGAACAACGACTCATGTTATGTGCCTTCACCGAAATTTCAAGTACAAGTTGAACTGGGACTCAGGCCATGCGACTTCGCCATCAAAAATTACAAGATTCAACTACGGTTCAAAAACGACTCAGGCTATGAACCTTTGCCCAAAAAGTCCAATTACAAGTTGAACTGGGACTTAGGCCATGCGCCTTCGCCGTCAAAAATTGCAAGATTCAACTACGGTTGAACAACGACTCGGGCAACATGCCTTCAGCTAAAGTTCAACTACTAGTTGAACTGGGACTCAAGCCATGCGCCTTCACTATCAAAAATTGCAAGATTCAACTAAGGTTGCAACGAGTCAGACTACATGCCTTCACCAAAAGATCAACTACAAGTTGAACTTGGACTCAGGCCATGCACCTTCGCCATCAAAAATCGCAAGATTCAACACGGTTAAACAACGACTCAGGCCACGTGCCTTCACCGAAAGTTCAACTACAAGTTGAACTGGGACTCGGGCCATGCGCCTTCACCATCAAAAATTGCAAGATTCAACTACGATTGAACAACGACTCTGGCTATGTACCTTCGCCCAAAAAGTCTAACTACAAGTTGAACTGGGACTCAGTCCATGTACCTTCGCCATCAAAAATTGCAAGATTCAACTACAGTTGAACAATGACTCAGGCTACGTGCCTTCACCGAAAGTTCAACTACAAGTTGAACTAGGACTCAAGCCATGCGCCTTCGCCATCAAAAATTGCAAGATTCAACTACGGTTGAACAATGACTCAGGCTATGTGCCTTTGCCCAAAAATGCCAACTACAAGTTGAACTGGGACTCAGGCCATGCACCTTCTCCATCAAAAATTGTAAGATTCAACTACGGTTGAACAACGACTCAGGCTACGTGCTTTTAGCAAAAGTTCAACTACAAGTTGAACTGGGACTAAGGCCATGTGCCTTCACCATCAAAAATTGCAAGATTCAACTACGGTTGAACAACGACTCAGGATACGTGCCTTCACCGAAAGTTCAACTACAAGTTGAACTGGGACTCAGGCCATGCGCCTTCGTCATGAAAAATTGCAAGATTAAACTACGGTTGAACAATGACTCAGGCTACGTGCCCTCACCGAAATTTCAACTACAAGTTGAACTGGGACTCAGTCCATACTCCTTCACCATCACGAGCCCAATCTCGCTCAAACAAAAAGGTGAACACCTTCATCCTCATGTCTAATGAGTTCAACCCTGTTTGGCCAAAACTCAGTTCAAGCGCCTCCACCGTTGGACGAACCAAGGCCTCCCCCACAACAAACGAAGAGACAAGTTAAGCTCTCTTGCCATTCAAGTAAGTACGCCCTAATCTAACTAGATTCGGGCCATGTAAAGTTCGGCCCGGTCGAAATACAAGGCCGCATTTCTTACCATCGCGGCCAGTAGTTCGACCACGCCCGAAATAGGACAGAGGCTAAGTGCCGTTATCGCCAAGTAATGGCCACAACTTGTTCACACCAAGTAAAAGAAAATGATAAGCACAAAGCGCTTAATCTTGGCCAAGGCCGTCACCGCTAAACAGCCAACCTAGTTTCTGACTAAGGCAAGAAAACGACTCGACAACATTCGAAGTCACCTACCTAGCCAAGGCTACCAACATTATCATGGCCAAGGCCATTGGCGTCATTACAACCAAAGACATAGGGGGATTAACACGACTGGCAGAAAAACTGAGGCAAAGCCCCCCTTGAGCGTGTACCAAAAGAAAAACTTGGTAAAAAAAATATTCAAAATATACACCAGGCAGAATAGAGGAAAATAAAGTTGCATATATTTAAGTCTTTAGTTACAATGGGTCATCCCCCCTTACACCCGGCCAAGGCCGGTAAATGAGAAAGAAAAGAAAGAACAACAAAAAAAAGCTAGCCACATGGAAACAGAAACAAAAAACATAACAAATCCTTTTTATTCGGCGCCACCCGCACCACCATCAGCATCACCAACGCCTTCAGCGGCATCATCAACCCCTGGCATAGCTGGATCAAAGCCGTAGTCAACACGGGCCTCACGAGCATTTTGAAGGGCTTCTTCAAAAGAGGATTCAGGTACAATGTCGTCCTCCCACAATCTCTTGTATACATCAATTTGGGCATCGACAAACGTCCAAAGATCACAAGCCAGGCCGAAAGAGGCAGCTTTATCCCTCAAACGCTGATTCTCGGTCTCTAAGGCCATAATTTGATTCGCCGCAGTTTGGGCGTCCTGTTCATAGACGCCGATGGGGTCCTCCAGCGCCCCCTCTCGAAAGGTCGCAGCAGCCCTCTCCATCTCCCATTACCTTTAGCGAATTCGATCCGCCGTCTCCAACTTCCCAACCCTCGACAAGGAATCCCTTGCTTGCAGCATCAAGGCAACGGCCTCGGCCTCCAAAGCAACCACCTGCCTGGTCAAAGTCTCAGAGGCCTCTGCCTCCCTGACCTGACTCTGGCACTCCCTCTCGGCTGCAATCCTCCTTACGGTGTCCAACTCCTCGTCTTTCTGATGAAGCTGCCCCTCGAGGGTATTACCCGGCCAAGGATTTGTTGTATTTGAAGATCTCTCCTTGCCAGCTCTTCGACAAGGTCCCGACTTTGGGGGTTGTTCCTCAGGCGCTCACGCATCTCGTGGCACCGATCCTGGTGGCGGTGGTATTTCTCCAACGCTCACGAACAGATCCCTGAGCGGACGTTGGCTCGGCGGATGCTCTCCACCTCTAACAAAAATAACTACATGAACAAAGCGATAATCAGAACAGGAAAATAGACTAAGTAAAAAAAACTGAGGTCACTACACGTACCTTTAGGCCCTGCGCGGCCACTTCACACATCAGCCCGACGTCCGTTATGCGCCTCAGCGATGTGTTTTCCGCCTCCGAGCACAATACCTTGAATAGAGGCCCCAAAATTTTCATCTTGAAGCAGCAAGTTATGCTCCATAGGAATCTCAACATAGAGAATTCACCCTTCCGCGTGCACCGTCATGCGGGTGAGGCCTTCTTGAAGCATACGAACGTCGTCAGGGTCCAAGTCGGACTCGAAGTCATACTCTTCTCCTGCGTTGCCCCTCCCTCCTTCCGCTGACCGAGAAGTTGAGGTTCCCGCCCCCGCCAACACATTGGTACTTGTTTCTCCAACCAAAACAGTTGCTGAGGAATTACCTTCCCTCTCAGCAACTGGAACTATTAATTGAATCGCCGAAACGATAGTATCACCTTGGTCCGAGTCAACCGAGTCAACCCTCACTATGTTCCCGCCCTCAAGGGCAGACGCCACCGCCACATTCCCCTCCGCATACGATGGCAGGTAATCCAGATTTATCACCACCGGAGCTGGCGTAAATGCAACCCTACGCCTGACCAGCGGCCTCTCCCCTTCCTCCTCATCCTCGCTCAAAGGCGACTCCGCCCTACGACGTACAATCCTCGAGGACCGTTCTGGGGAATGAGCCGCTGAAGATTCAACCAAAGTCGCCCTTGGAACTGGACGTGGCACCGGCATTATCACGAGTCGTGTAGTCGCGCCTGGCCTGCAAAAAGCTAGCTGAGGAGCCCTCACTCGGCGTGAAATGGAATAAAACAAGAACGGTACAAAAGGAAGTTAAAATTCTCACCAGAAGCACGTCTACGGCCATGCCTTTACCAGAAAGACGTCCACATACAAATCCCCACTGTTTGAGTGAGCACGGCCTCCACCCATTCACGAATTCCAGGTAGTGGAGCCAGCGGCGGCCGCTCAGCTACAAATGTAAAGTAAATTTAACACTTATCAGAACAGGGCATGAGAAAAGACGGAAAGTAGAATTTGACGAACAAAGGACTTACGTGCATGGTTCAAAGTCTCTGGGAACTCAGTAGCACACGCCACCAAATGCTCAGTCCTGATGTAGAAAAAATTCTCACAAGCGCGAGAGTCAACCACATCATCTAACTCCACAGTCAAGCCCCTAGGCCCACAAGGAACCGCCCGAATCATAGTACCATGGACCCTCTGAGGGGAGTAGAGAGTCAGCACGTGCCGCAACGTGATCTCCCTTCGGGCCAGTTTCGCATATTTAATAAGCATAGCGAAAAGCTTGTAGAGGGAAGGAACGAGCTGGTCAGGGCACACCCTGTAATAACAGCAGAAGTCCACCACAAACATCGGAAGAGGGAGCCTGAATTTCAATCTAAAAGGATAAGCATAGAAAACACAATACTCCCTACGGTCGATGTGGACCCTCTCCTCGCGTCTAGCGAGGGAAATATCAGCGAAGCGGGGAATGCCCCAATGTTCCCATAACTGACCAATACCCACTTCCCCTATCATTGGGGCTTCATTCACCTGATCTTCCCCCTCATCATTGGTGAAATCAGTCGCTGGACCTCCGGGCAAGGAAAGGATATCGGTCATCGATGGAATCCCATCGATTTCCTCTTATTTAGTGACTCTCACTGATGTAGATGACCCTTCAGCCATCGGAAGAGTCGCCGGAGCAAGGTTGGTACGAGAACTGCTTGCCATTATCGATTGATAAACGGAAAAAGAATAAGTTTCACAGAAAGGAAAGCAAAGATGGTGTCGAACGAAGAACAACAAAGAATAAGAAAGAAGATGAACTGGGAATGAAGGAAACTTACTCAGAAATCTCACTTAGATAGAAGATGGAAACGTAAGAGATGAATGGAACAACCCCTTATTTATAGGTAACACAAGTGGCTTTCATGAATTCCAATTGCCATCATTAACTACTTGACCAACCGCAAAGCGGTTCAGTTCTACAGAAATGTGCATCATTATGACGAGCACCACGAACGACATTTCAGTCTCCAACTGACGCTTTGCCTTCTAAACGCTTCTAACAACCTGAGATTATTGAAAAGACGTTCAGTATGCCTTCAAACTTCGGACGTCGTCAAGTTGCGCGTCAGGCGCACCCATATTCTCTTCGGCCGCATGGCATACAACTCGACCACCAAAAATAAGGTTAACACCTTACAAGGCCAAAGGCTGTCAGTATGAAGATATATCCTCGGTTGAAAACGGTTACGACCATTCCCCATATATAAACGGCTACGGCCATTCCTAATGTATACACGGCTACGGACCTCTCCCATAAATGAACGGTTAAGACCCTCAACAAAATACAACTAAGGTAACCAACTTGACTCCATTGCGGCTAAGGCCGTCAACATAAAATGTCTTAAGGCTATCAATTTTAACGGTACAACTTTCAATGTATAAACGGCCATGGCCACCTTCGGTCCAGACCAAGGTAGCAAGCGATAGTGTCCGCTCATCAAGCCCGGCCAGGGAACGACCTCAAAGCGGAGGGACTAACTGTACAGGCCAAAATCTGACCCCCCCCCCCCCAACCCAATAATTAACGATATTAATTATTTCAAAAGCTAAAGTGTAAATTACAAGTGGTGTGACCACTTGTAATCATTAATAATTCGTGGGTACGGGACGTTATCAGGGAGGCTACGACATGTCTATCATCGCACGAGCCATACATCGGCGTGGTCACGGCCACTTATCGCCAGCTCATCCGATTTACAGCTATAAATACTAAGAGAAAGAAATCTAAAAGGGATTGCTTCTTCTTCTTCACCACTACTCCAAGAAAAGGGGAACACACAATAATACCCCGACGATGGGCATAAAGAACGACATTGTAAGGCTCTGAACCTCTCTATAGAGAGGTAGACCAAACTAATATCATCAATAAAAATCTCCTTGCATATTTCTCCTTAATTCTGAAAAGCTTGCCTTTCTTTTCTTTCGTTTGGTCTCTTGATTTATTACGATATGCTATGATTGGCCCTCAATTTATTGTAATTGTTTTATGCTTATAAAGTGTGTGAGAACTTTGAGCTAAACATTATACTACTTTAAATAACTAGAATTTGCTACCCGGCCGTATTATTACTAGGATGGCTATGTATAAGGAATTCAACTTGTATATACTGAGAATTCAAATACTATTTACATTAGTAAGGGTAGTTTGAAGCACCAAGTATTTCATATTTATGTAGGAATTGGGGAAGGGTCGCACTCCAAGGGGATGTGATGTAGACATCCTATCTTAATGCGAGCATCAATGGCTGATTGTACGGCTCGAACCAATGACATATATGTCTCATGGAGACAATTTTATCGTTTCTGTATTTTAATTGATTAAAGGGTAGTCTGGTGCACTAAACTCCTATTACGCGCGGGGTTCGAGAAAGGATCGGGCTATAAAGGTCTATTGTACGTAACCTTACCCTGCATTTCTGTAAGAGGCGATTTCCATGGCTCGAACTCGTGACTTTCTGGTCGCATGGCAACAACTTTAGTAGTTACGTCAAAGCTTCCCTTCAATATTTTAATTGATTATAGTCGATAATTATTTACTAACTATTTTAAATTACCAAATTCAGGATTAATATAAATATTACATATTATCATAAATCATCGTAAAAAGTTTTATATTGTAAAATATATATATATTGTCAGCATATATATAAGTTAAACAAGACGGCTAAAGGTCGGCCCGAAGTGGAACGAAATTTTTGCACCAAAGACTATGATCTTGCATTAATTTGCTTATATATCATATCAACAACTTGACTCTACATAAGTCAACAAAAACTTCATATAATATCCCCAAATAAATGACAAACTTCAATTTTAACATGTAGTAGTTTGTTGTCTCAAAGGTAAGTTCTATAAAAAAGAGGCGGTTAGATCAATATTGATATATGAGGCTGAATGCTGGCTTGTCTTACATATTCAAAAGATAAAAAATTATAGAAATAAAGATGTTGGAGTGAATGTGCGGGCATACTAGGATGGATAAGATTAGGAATGATGACATTTGGGAGAAGGTGCGTATGGCTCCCATTGATAACAAGATGCGGGAAGCAAGGTTCAGATGGTTCGAGCATTTAGAGGAGAAGCTCAGATGCTCCGATAAGGAAGTGCGAGCAGCTGGCTGTGGAGGGCACGAGAAGAGGTAGAGGGGCGCCTAAGGAGTGGGAGAGATGATTAAGCAGGACAAGGCGGGACTTCAGATTTCCGAGGACATGGCCCTTTATAGGAAGCTGTAGAGGTCGAGTATTAAGGTTGTAGATAGGGGTGTACAAAGAAAACCGACAAACCACACCAACCCGATAATCCGAGTCAAACTGAGAAAAAAACCCGACTATGGGTTGGTTTGATTTGGTTTGGTGTTGGAAAAAAAAAACCCGACCATAATTGATTTGGTTCGGTTTTAACTAAAGAAAGTCAAACTGAAACCAAACCAAACTGACATTACATATATAGAAATTTGGATATATTTAATATATAAATATACTTATTGTAATGTAATTTATAAATATTTCTTAAAAGATTATAATCATTAACATTAGTAAATTAAATAGTGCTAATAAAAGCCCAAACCAAAAGTAAGATTTATCCCTATTTGCTTCTTCTTATTTCTCCAGTGAGTTCTATAAATTTTCACGCCAACTTATACATCTGAAACAACCAATTTGCTTTCTTCGTCACTTCCTATCACGTGACATGCATATATATATACAACTTAGTGATTTGTTTGATTAATTACTACTGTTGGACCACATTTCGATGAAGCTAACAACTTCCTATGGCCATTCCAGCTTAAGGCACCTCTTGGTGGACTCTAGAATATTGAAGTTTTGCGTGATAATTTGCTAGTTTAACCACATATGTTGAAATTATGCGAAAAAACAAATACACTTATTTTATTTTATTTATGAAAAGCAGACACAAATTAAACGTGACACAAACAAATATAGATGCAAACGTGACACAAAAACAAGTATAGATGCAAATAGCCCAAAATAGAATGTCCACATCACCCCTCTCGGTGTGTCCCTTCCCCAAACCTTGGGTTGACGCAAATACTATGTACTGGGCTGTTCTTTTTTCAATTTCAACATGAAACGTGGCAAAAGATAGTTTGGCAATGTTTTAGTACGTTCTATTCAACTCTAAGTCAGCCAAATTCATCAGCCATTTCCTGATTTCTGAGCATAAGATCATGTTGAGCACATCAGACCAAACCTATGGCAATGAAGAAAAACTCATATAGACAGCAACAAACTCAGAGATAACTTCAAACTTTTGGGAATTTCCAAAAGTAGAAGTTATTGTTCTTTACCAATACAATTTAAATCAAAACCAATGAACAACTAGATATCCAGAATTACAAAGTAGAGAACAGAAGAAAACAATGCTCTCACTACCTCTAAAACAAGAACCATTGAATATGAGTTACACCTGAAAAAATAAATGGGATAAACCTGTATAATAAATATGCTACGAGCCGCGAAGATGCACCAATTGCAGCTTCATGCAAAATCTACAAATCAAGTTTTTCCCAGGCTCACTCTATTCTTTCATAAAAAATGCTTCTCTTGTCTATTCATCAGTAACACATCCCTTGGAAGCAGATTGCACATTTCTGATATACTGGAGAGGAAAAATATAATTACGTCAGTATAGTGCTTTCTGCGTTCGACATCTCTCCAGTATCAAATAATCACGTACGTACCTTGTAGAGAACCCCTCGGTCGGCTTTGTATGCAGGAGGAGTCCAATTCTTTCTACGCTGCTCAAACTCCTCGTCTGATAACTGAACGTCCATTTGCTTCTTCTGGATGTCAATTGTTATTACGTCTCCATCTTGAACAAGACCGATTGGACCTCCTTCCTGGTGAGGATTTGAATTGCACAATTCTTAATGGCAATAAACCAAGATCAAACAGGCTCTTCTATGCTATTCTGAAGGTTTAGGACTGTTATCACATACTAATATTTTTTATGACATGTTTTAGTAACTAAAAGGCAATTGCTTAAGTATCAATCACGTCTTCATGAGCACATTGAATGCTCGAATAACAAACCAGAAATAGTTTGGCTACTAAAAACTAGTGATTGTAGAGTGAATATTAGTGAAGAAACTTTGGCAACTAAAAACTAGTGATTGCCCTCGCAAAACTAGGAACTATAATAGTAGTTCAACATTTTTGACGGCTGATTTTTTCAAGGAACAAAATAATGCATGACGGCAAGACCTAAAAGAAGCAACGAGTTGAAGAACAAATGCTAATGTGTACCTGTGCTTCAGGACATATATGTCCAACGACATATCCATGAGAACCTCCAGAAAATCTTCCATCAGTAAGTAATGCACAATCCTATGGTCCAAAATAAAACAAAATAAACATTCAGTAAGATGAAAAAACCAATAGCTAGGAGCTAAGGCCATGCAACAGATTTCAAAATGAAATCCTAATAGAAAGACAAAAAGAATATCCTATAATTTTAACGAAATACATGTCATTAATAAATTTTGCCTAGAACGAAAAATATAAGAGACAAGGAAGAAATGAATCTGGCATTACGTACCTTCCCAAGACCTGCACCCATAATGGCACTTGTTGGTGTCAACATTTCGGGCATTCCTGGTCCTCCCTTAGGTCCCTCTCCTCTAATGACAACAACTTTTCCCTGAAAGATGGTATGCAGATGAGATGTCTGGACCACCATATTCGAACTGGCTCGAAAATAAGCTCAAACTATTGCATGCAGTTACTTTCCAACAAACAGAAAAGGCAAAAACAAATCACTAATAACTGACTGTTTCAGCATTCCAGAAGAGAATTTGGAGTAAAAGAATGCTTAAATGACACTTTACTACTTAGGCAAATGCAATGGAAGTCTACGAGACCAAATGCGAGATGAAACTGAAGAAATCAGCAGAAGTAACACAGTGGCATAATAATTGGACAATATATATACACTTACCTATCGGAAGTTCCAACATGTTTATCTACAGGAACTCATCCAATATATATATATATATATATAGAGAGAGAGAGAGAGAGAGGCAAGATTGTAAGTTTATACGACAAGACACATAAACAAAGCAGAGATTCCATCTTTACTTCTTTGCTGCCTCAACAAAACCTACTTATGTTTCAGATGTTTCTGTTGCGGAAAGCCAATTGGCATGCATAAACACGGTGCCTGGGAAGAGAGGAAAACTAAACCCATAATGGACACAATGACATCATTGCCTCAAGAAATACACATATGAATAGAAAAAAGAGACCACCGCTTATCTCATAGTAGTAATAAGACTTCTGGGAATATACTGGGTTTGTTGTTGTTGTAATAGGTTAACATGTGAGAGCTTAGGCAAAATACCTCAAAAAGAAAAAAAACTTTCATGTGTTGATATTTTCATATTCTTTTAATTATCAAAACGCATAGAAAAGGGAAAAAATTTAAATTGATCCATCATCCAATATCGTATTGATTTAATAGTAAATGTTTGTAACCCTTTTGTCTATTGACTTCAAAAAAATCAATATTTACAATTACTCAATGCACTGGTCTTGTCTGAGCTACGAATGCTCTAATGCTCCTTAGAAATTGATGCTTTTGCACTTATGTAGTCTCCCACTCCATTGCACAGCTTATCAGGACATAAGTAAATGAAAAAAAATGACAGGGAAAGGGATTAGATTGCTTGCCTTAAATCGTAAAGGGTCTTCTGCGATAGCTGCAATCATAGCTTCCTCTCCTTCAAACACTAGGGCGGGGCCTGATGCACAGGTCCCCGTGATTGTTAATATTTTCAAGAGGCAAACAAACAGCACCCGAGACGCAAAAAAAAACTAAATTCTAGTTCTACATAATATAACATACCAGAAAAGTACATCCCTTCTTTTCCAGTGATCTTTGCCACGCTGCCGTCTGGTGCAAGGTTTCCATATAATATTTGAATGTGGCCCGTTTCTTTGATGGGGTTGGACAATGGTCTTATAATTTGCTAGAAAACAAAAAAAGATGGACAAAACTAAGTATCCTAATTTCCATCAGGAGGCAACAAACCTATGACAAAAACATCACCTCACCAAATGGAAAGCAGCCGTTGGAATAAAGACCTACCTGACCTTCAGCTAAAGAAGGAAATAGCTTTGCGTTTTCAGCAAGAGTCTTTCCCGTGACTACAAATCAAGGAGTTAGTCAAATGAGTACCACCAATTATTAGATTGACCAGTACAACAAAATATCTACTGATAATCGTCAAAGAAAATTACCAGTCATACAGTCCCCGTCCAAATACCCAAGCTCCAACAGGTGGCGAATGACCGCAGGTGTACCTCCAATCTACATAATTAAGCTCCGCAATTCATCAGAACAAAATCAACAGCAGTGAATGCCATATAACAAACTAAGAATATATCGGCACACATAGTATTCTACAAACCTTGTGCACGTCCTCCATAACATATTTTCCACTAGGCTTCAGATCGGCAAGGAAAGGAACCGCATCGCTGACCTTCTGGAAGTCATCTAGAGTTAATTCCAAGCCAACAGATCTGTGGAGACATACAAATCATGACTCACATACTCATAGCAACGGTAAAGTAACTCTGCGGAAAAGTTGCTTACCTTGCAATAGCAATTAAATGCAGCACAGCATTTGTGGATCCACCGAGTGCCATGACCATCACCATAGCATTTCGCAGCGACTTTTTCGTGATGATATCTCGAGGTTTCAAGTCCATCTTCAACAATTCCAGAAGATATTTTCCCGCTAGACGGCACTCATCCAACTTCAGTGGGTCTTCAGCTGGTGTGGAAGAGCTTTGGTTTTGAAAAGGAGACGAAGAATGGACTCGTTAGCAATAATTCTTGTTAAACAAAGTTTAAGTAACTACATCACATTTTTATACCTATAAGGCAGAGACATGCCCAACACCTCAATAGCAGATGCCATGGTGTTTGCTGTATACATTCCACCACAAGCCCCCGCACCAGGACATGAATTACGAACTACATTCATCCTTTCTTCATCACTAACAGAACCACTAACATACTCTCCATACACCTGCAAGCAAAATCAAAGCAGAAAAAATGGTATCACGGATCTTCCGGAATTGAAGATCAGTCATTGAGAGATGTTACATAATACTCAAAAAAGTTCAAGTCACAACATGGTTCTATCATATAAACCATAAGTACAACTCTGGCACATCTCAAAGCTTCGCAGGAACAACATTTAAATGCTTTTACAGACAAGAGTATCCACTAAAAAAATATTTTGTCAAGAAAAAGATTCGCCAGTTGCCACAGAATGTCACGTGGACACAAAATGTGCTTCAATAATGTATTCATTGATACCCCCACACCCTCCCGCGCCAAAACTAACATCAGCATCCTTATCACTAAAATCAACAGATAAAGATCATCCATCAACAGAAGATGATATACAGAAGACAAATAGGATACGCTTAGAGGGATTGACACAGGCTAGGAAATGTTTAGTATGTATGTGCCTAACTACTTTATATTGGGTTCGAGTAGAAAATTAAATGGCTAAGAACTTTTCATAGCCTTCCTACTTTCATTAGAATAGTAATCTAGAAAAGCATTTGCCATAACTCCTTACTGCGTTTCCAAGTAAATGCTTTACTTGTTAAACAACAATAATCATCAAAGTAGAATTGCTAAAGGGAGCAATAAGAAAAACACTAGAACAGCAAACTGGCAATTCAGCAGACACACCTGGAAAGCTGATACAATGTCGAATGTGTGCCCTTGAAAATGACCAGGCTGTAGATCAGAGAAAAGGTAAAGGATCAAAAATAACTCAGACGAAAACAGAACAAGAGATCAACATGTGAAATGCTCTTGAAATAATATTACCTGTCATTATGTTAGCAAGAGTCTAGAATTGTTAACCTTCTACGTCATTTTCTATTAGCGTTATTTCTTGAGAATTGGTCGCCCTTATGATTAAGCAATAAGGTAATTGACGTGTTGGAATTTTATAGTCATCATACAGCAGACATTTAGAAGCTTACAAGCAGCTTATGTCATCTCTAATCTTTCCCACTCTTTTTCTCTCCTTCTAGCAGTTAATCCTACAAAAGTGATCTCTCCTATTTTTCACTTATTCCAATTCCCATCCTCCAAATATTCTAATAGGACCCTCCACCTTCTTTCCTAGGAAGACAGCTTAGACTATATAGATTCGTGGCTGGTCCAGCTTCACATGTTCCGCAATGCGCTATTTGGGCTGGCTGTCTCCTACGCCATCTATAACAAGTTCTCTTCCATTTTCATTTGCATTTTTTTATGCAACGAAAATTTTCTCTTTGATGCAATGGAAAATTAAGGAACAATAAGGAAATATATGTATTTTCATTTCATGTTTTATTTGATAAAGTTTATTGAATATTTAGCGACTATGTAAACATTTTATTAGAAAATATCTTAATAATTTGTAAAAAGGCTTTTGGGATAAATTTTTTAGAAGGAAATGCTTTTGGGATTAAAAAATTAGCGATAAACGAGAAATTTACAAGACGGATAAGGAGCTCTGTCGTGATTGGATTGAAAAAGAACATGGTTTTGTGGCTGTACACCAGACAGCAGATTACAATCATCTTGAAGAAATCTTTTTCACTAAATATACAACTTCTTCACTCATGCCATAGTGGAAACAGCAGATCATCTCCTAAAATCAACATAACGGATTTCCAGAGAATTTGATCAATCTTAATACCAAATCACAAAGTTCAGCAGGAAAGACAAAACACCCCTCAAATAAACCAAACAAGCTCTGTTGCATACACTGTGCAAAAAGACCATGTAAACGCAAGTGTGAAGGAGAAACATACACAATGTAGCTAACACAGGTACAGTAGAGGTCTTGTAAAGACTGCTTTTCATATAGAGTGCTTTCCTCTGCTCTCTCATTTTCTCGATATATCAAAACATAAATTTCAAATACTAAACCACTTTCCTTTCTCCTTTCTTTTTCCAAAACCCTGCCTGAAAGTTAAAAATCTTCCTTCTCTCCAACCAAGTAGGTTGAAAATGAACACTCCAAAGCACGTCGAGCTAACTCTCTTCTCCGTCGAGCTAACTCTCTTCTCCGCCTCTCTTTGATGGACTCAATGTCTTACTTTTCCCTATTCTTTTATTAACTGAGGGAATTCTGAGTAAATGATACACATTATCCTAGTTATCTCCCTTTTTGTTTATTCGCCATAATTATTCAACTTAACTATTCTCAAAGAAATATTGGAAGCCACGGATGGTTCCAAGCAGCAATTATTATTCAGAAGATAACATCTACTCTACATGAAAAGAGGCATTTGATGCACGAGAAAGAATTAAAACATGAGTGTTCCAATCTGACCTTAATGGTTCCACCGTATATCATGATACTTGGCCTGTTTAGTCTTCCCATCGCCATAATTGTGCCTGGCATCTGCCATTTAAGAACAACAAGTTATATTTTCGAAGAGATACAGCACGAATTGCAGATGCAGTAGACAAGACTCAAGAGTAGGAAACAATTAGGGGGTTAGCTCAATGGTTTGGGTCCATCTTACCGAGAAGAGTCTCAAAAAAATTTACTCCATCAAGACTACCCACCTCAGCTCAGCACCAAAAATAAAATTATAATACTATGGCATGTGCATATAGATGGGCAGAAAATTAGTGAAAAGGAACACTGGAAATGCAAGGAATAAAGGAAGTCACTAGAAATCATAAACATGCTCGAATTTACTTAATCTTAATTTGCTATATGAAATCTTGAAACAGATTACAGTTTCGCTCGAGTGTTTTATAATCAGGACAGATCAAAGAAACAACTTTTTTTGAAAAAGAATATAAAATGTCAAATAAATATATTTGGTATTCTGAAGTAATTGCATAATAACTGAATAAATCTTCACAGCAGAAAGTCACTTGATATGCTGGAATTCATTTTTTTGCTTCAAATTAAATCAATCCTCAAACTTCTATACAAAATCCTAAAAATATTATACTTCTATACACTTCTAACTGAAGGTATTATGTTTCCAAGAATCATTTACATCCAATACTCCAGGAAATCAACCAGGAATCTTATTCCATATAGTACTATAAGAGATTGAACCTAGGCAAGAGATTGTGAGTCTGTACAAGCATAGACAGTAAAATTTTGAAAGTAAAACAGCAAATGCTTTAAATATACCTAAAAAAAATTGCAAAGCTGACATCTTTTCTCCATTGTAGTAGCAAAGTTCGCATCTTTTATTCAAGAAATAACAACAATAAGCCTAAGTCCCAAACAAGTTGGGGTCAGTTATATGCTTCAAGAATATACCTATGAAACAACAAATCTAGCATCTTTTCTACACAATAATAGCAAAGTTTGCATCTTTTATTCAAGAATCAAAAAATAGCAAAAGGGGTGTCACAACCAGAAATAGCAATATTCCCATCATACCACTGAGCAGACATAACAGTTTCAATACTGTCAGCAATCAAATCTCTTGACTGCAAACTAAAACACATGCCACGTGTCGCCATACTAATAGCATCACTAACACCAATAGTATTAAACCTAAACCGAACCATATTAGCTTCTTGAACCCCTTCTTTTACAGTCTCAGCTAATTTCAACAAATGCATATTACATGTATTTCCTTCATACCAAACTGAGGAAATTCCTATTTGGGGTTTACTCATATCCTCATCAGTTAATCCTACACCATATAGAATAGCTTATGACCCACCTTGCGATTTTTATTCAGTTATAACATATGCCTCTTGGTTATTAAAATGAAACCAAAATTTACATCTTTATTCAAGAAATAACAACAACAACTACTATGGCCCAGTCCCAAACAAGTTAGGGTCGGGTATACACCTCAAGAAATATACCTATAAAATTGCAAATCTGGCATCTTTTCTACACAACAATAGCAAAGTTTGCATCTTTTATTCAAGAAATAACAAATAAAACAAAAGGGTGTCAATTTTTTTTTTAATTCTTATGAAAAAGAAGAAAGAGGCTTACGTTTTTGTCACAACCAGGAATAGCAATATTGCCATCATACCACTGAGCAGACATAACAGTTTCAATACTATCAGCAATTAAATCTCTTGACTGCAAACTAAAACACATGCCACGTGTCCCCATACTAATAGCATCACTAACACCAATAGTATTAAACCTAAACCCAACCATATTAGCTTCTTGAACCCCTTCTTTTACAGCCTCAGCTAATTTCAACAAATGCATGTTACATGTATTTCCTTCATACCAAACTGAAGAAATTCCTATCTGGGGTTTACTCATATCTTCATCGGATAATCCTACACCATATAGAATTGCTTGTGACCCACCTTGGGATTTTGGTTCAGTTATACGGCCACTGTATTTGTTGAGTTTTTGAGTGGTGGTTTGTGGTGGGGGTGGGGATGGCGGTGTTGAGGTGGTGGTGGTTGCTTTGATGGTCAAGGTGGGTGGTTTCTTCAAGTGAGGTCTACATTTTGGGAAAAGGGTAGTGGTTGGGGTGGTGGGGGTAGGGCCGTAGGTGGGTGGGGAAAGTAACTGAGCTTGCATTGTGGCGGCGGAGGGAGGAGGAGGAGAGTGAAGATTTAGGAGAAGGGGTTTTACTGTATCAAGGTTTAAAGGTGGAAATTTGAGAGAAGAAGGACAAAACAATAGGGAAAGTGGAGAGTATACGACAAATATAGAGATATGCTTAAGGGATTTTGTCTTAATCTTGGACTCTTTTGAGTTAGATAAGAATGAAAACAGAGTAAAGGTGGAGGAGGGAACTTAATTAATTAATAGTAAGATATACCGAAATTGGAGGCATATTCACTTGTTCAGTGTTATTGGTATCTTTACAAAATCGATTATAACATGTTTTTAAAAATAAAAAAATTAGGACAAAATATAAAATTAATCGATCAGCTAAAATTAATTATAATGGCTAGCCGAAAAGTGAATAAATATATATTTTATATAATTAAAAGAACAATTCGATGCATTAAGTTATCACTATTCGGAGATATTTTTTATATATAATATGCATATATACTTTGTATATAAAGAATATACATTTTGTCAGTTATTATATTTAGAAACAGCTAAAAATATAAATAACATTACTTTGGAAATCTTAAATTCGTAACATACTAATTTTAAATTTTAACACACTTAGACACATCTCACTAACATCAAGGACCAAAGCAAATTCCTTCCCCGCTATGTGTTCGACAAAATTCATAAAATAGTTGAAAGTGTTATAAAATAAAAACAATTTAGTAAAATATGAACAAGAAATATAAGAAACTTATTGAAACATGAACAAGAAATATAGATAGAGAGAAGGAAGAGATTTTCTTCAATTGTGTATCTTTTCCTATCTATTACAAAGCCATTATATAGGCATAAAAAGTGAAGAAATATTATAAGGCCTTTATATAGGCATAAAAAGTGAAGAAAATATGTCATGGAATATGTCATTGAACATACAAAATATGTCATTGAATATGTCATTAAGCATTTGAGATAAAGATCATGGAAGAAGAGTAGACATCCAACATAATATGATATTTATCATAATACTCCCCCTTTGGATGTGCATAGATAATGTGCCTCGTTAAAACCTTACTAGGAAAAAACCCTATGGGAAAAAAATTCCAGTGAAGGAAAAAGAGTACACATGTATAGAAATATGCCTTTTCGTTGCCTCGTTAAAAACCTTGCAAGGAAAATCCAGTGGGACAAAACCTTGTAAGGGAAAAAGAGTGCAACGCGTATTAACTCCCCCTGATAAGAGCATTAATTCACATCCTTGGGCCTTCGCATCCCGATCTTGTACACTAGCTTCTTGAAGATTGACGTTGGTAGAGATTTTGTGAACAAATCAGCTATATTATCACTTGAACGAATCTGTTGCACATTGATCACCATTCTTTTGAAGATCATGTGTGAAAAATAACTTTGATGAAATGTGCTTTATCCTATCTCCTTTTATGAATCCTCCCTTCAATTGAGTTATGCATGCTGCATTATCTTCATACAAAATTGTGGGTAGTTTGTAACATTTCAAACCATATTTGTCTCAAATAAGATGTATTATAGATCTCAACCACACACACTCTCGACTTGCTTCATGAATAACAATTATCTCAGCATGATTATATGAAGTATCCATGATTGATTGCTTAGTCGATTGCCAAGATATGACAATGCCCCCATATGTAACATATAGCATGTTTGAGATCAAGCCTTGTATGTGTTAGATAAATACCCCGCATCAGCATAACCAACAAGATCGGGATCGTAATAATTGCCATTAAATAATCTCATATCGGTCCCTTTTAGATACCGTAATATGTGTTTGATCTCATTTCAATGTCTCCTTGTAGGCGCAGATCTATATCTTGCTAAGACATTAACTGAAAAAGTTATGTAATGCCTTGTAGTGTTAGCAAGATACATTAGTGCATCAATTGCACTAAGATATGGTATTTCAGGATCAAGAAGTTTTTCATTATTTTCATGAGATCGGAGTGAATCTTTATTTATATCAAGTGATCACACAACCATCAGGGTACTCAATGGATGTACTTTATCCATATAGAATCGGTTTAAAATATTTTCAGTGTATGTTGATTGATGGGCAAAAATTCCATCTTTCATATTTGTAGACCAAGATAAAATTTTATCTTTCTAAGATCTTTCATTTCAAATCCTTTCATAAAACACTCTACTGCTTTATGATGTTCCCCGGGAGTTCTAATGATATTTGAATCATCAACATATACGGCGATTATAACAAATTCAAATTCAGGTCCTTTTATAAAGGCACAAGGACAAATTGAATTATTCTTGTACCCTTCTTTCAACAAGTATTTTCTCGGGCAGTTATACCATATGTGCCCATATTGTGTCAATCCGCATAAGGATTATTGAAGCCTTATTTAATAAATTTCTTGAAATCATAATATGCTTCAGAACGATTTAAATCCTTCAATGATTTTCATTATACGCATATCAAGTTTTTTATGTATTACCAGATTAAAACCTAAAATGACTACATCCACCACAAGAGAATATGTCTCTATATAGTCAATGCCGGGATATTTTCAATCTTCCTGTAACACAAGTCGTCTTTATGTTTATCGGCTTGACCTTTTTCACACAAGAATAAATTTATACCTCCAATGGCTTTATACTTACATGTGTTAAGACTATCCGTCCAACTTCGCATTGTTCAGGTGAAATCAATCTTAATTGCGTATTTTATTTTTTTTTGGCCAATCATTTGTCTGTCCAAATTTCATGACAGATTTGAGCTCAAGATCCTCGTCAATATTAATTATATTGAGCGCTACATTATAATAACTATATCGCCGACGATCACTTTATGTCGGTTCCATTATTATCTAATAAAGACATAACTTATTGAGATCTCTTTATCTCATTATTTCAGGTACCTGAGCCTCTCCCATGAGGTCTTATGAAGTTTTATGTCGTGGTGCTCTTCTAGAGCATTTGCCTCCTTATTATGACCATTTTGAATATTTGCCCCTCTCCTTCTTCAAGGAGTTTATCTTTGGAACCGATTGGTCTGTTATGCTTTATGCATGACATAGACATTGTCCCCCATGGACTTTATTCTATTTGGAGCATTAGCAACTGAAATATGATATTTAGCTTTGGGTCAGCAAATGTGTCTGGCAATAATTTGTAAATGAATTATCACTTGAACTTCAAGTTCATATTTTTGTACGAGGATATATATGTATTCATAATAATTCATTTCACATATTACTTTCTCAGTTGCCATTTTCTCCCCTAATGTTGGGATCACCAACACATTTCACAACCTTCCCTGAGAATCCATCTTTGTGCATTGTGGTGGAATAATTAAATCATATAGCACATACATATTTCTATATATAATTATTTGGTTCCTGACCCTGAACCGATTGTGATAGAGGAAATTTTCATAACTTGGCTAGATGCGAGCAAGTGCTGTTGTATATTAAATAATACATCTCATACAAAATTTCGTTTTTGAGAGTTTTGTTCTCATAACCAATGGATTAGCTATAATTGGAGGCATACAATTGTTTTTTGCTAAACCAACTTGGATTTAAACCAGTGTTATTAAGATAAATCATCATAATTTATATTCTGGAACTTTGCTCTAATAATTTGAGCAAGCAATCTTACAAAAACCAAACTGCAAGTTGATACAAATGCACATGTGACCATAGAATAGATGCATCTATTAAAATAATATAATAGTAAACGGTCCACGTGGCAGGTGACTGGGCCCATATATTTATCACCTTTTATTCGCTTCAGAAATCAAGGGATTCAATCACATCCTTAACTGGTATCATGAGAATTAGCAGCACAAGAGAATTCTTGAAGAATCTTCTATTCTTCAATATACGCCAATGAGATTCTTAATTAAATTTTCGCATCATAATTGAACCGGGATGGTCAACCGATTATGCCAACTAATATTTATTTTAGTAAACCTCTAGTTTACTTGTGGTATATGTTTCAAGCATCATGTTTATATTTGTGTAGTACAAATAGAAAGAAAACCGAGTAACATTTCATATTTACCAGGTATGATTATAGAAATATGAAGATATTCAATATTCCTTTCATTTATAGTCTCAACATGTCAACCACTTTGACTTATACATTTGAAACTCAAAAAGTTTCTTTTCAGACTTTTCAATATCAATATCATGAATAATTTTATTCATCAGGATAGTAACAAAATAGTTCTTTCGGATCTTTTAACAACTTTTGTACTACAAGATCTTTTATCATATTATTCATATGGTAAATGTCTCATTCAGGCAGAAACTTATATCATAATAAATTGTCATGGTCAAAATCATCATAATAAAAATCATTTCTTGCTTTAATATTTCCTTTAATAAATTTTATAAGGCATGCCAAAAAATTTGGCATATCACATGTACGAGACCAATGACATATTCATGTAACCACACAATAATATTTATTCTCTTTATTTCACTCAAACCTCTCTCAAGGGCGAGTTGTGTGGTATTCATCCAAGCATGCCTTGCATGTATTTATTCATTACGTTTATCATATATTACCACATTCACATATAGGAATGAGTCTGCATTTTCAATGCTTATCAGAAGTCACATTTTCTTCAAAGAATGGATCATAATCAGTGACGTGCTTTATTATTTTCATACCAATTTGATGGTAAACATTGCCTTCACATTTTGAAGGACTATTTTGAGAATCTTTATTATTCATCTTTTATAATCACAGTGATGATTATTATTGTTTTGATCTTTGGAACACTCACGTTCATTGTTCAACCAGTTATCTTCATTCAGACTTATTATACGTCGTTGTCACATTCACTTCAAGAATGGAGCAAATCAAGTGGGACAATCTTCATGCCTTTAATGAAAAATATATTATTTTTCTTTAGTCATCACTATATCATCAATATGGTACAATGAGACTCAAACCCAATGTCTTACCAATACAAATGCATATTAGGCCATAATGAATTGGGACTCTTACCTAACTATTATTATTATGGTGCATCGGGATTTAATCCCGATGTCTTACACTCAATCAATGGTATAATATGTTAAACGATATTGAAATTCATTTTCAAACCTTAATTTCAATCACATGCTAAGAAAGTTGTACACAAGTAATTTGCAACTTAGCAAATCAAATTTGTTTTCTTAAATAAGTAAAATCTCAAATCATTGTAAAGCTTTATCCATTATTTGTAGCATCTATAAAAAAACAATCGTTTGTATGTCTAGTTAATGCATGCATCATTAAATTATTTAAGTTAATTAACATGACTTAAAGTGTACTGAATACAGGTAGGACAATACTGGCTAATATAAATACCCTTATTGCACTAAGGTCTTCTTTATCAAGCAATTTTAGTAATAATTTGGCTAAGTAATTTGACATGCTACATAACTAGTATTGTTACTTTTCTAGATTGACCATATAAAAGAATTATATGTGCACCTAAAGAATATAAAAATTTTAATATCGTAAAATCTATACCTACATAGTATCTCCATGTGTACTAATATTCTGTATTTAGGCTTGTCAAATAAATAGTTAAATGTAGCTAGTGTAGTATATCATATTATACTACACAATAATGTATAATCACGCATTATGTTAGGTGTACCCAAGTATTTAAGCATGTAACTAGATATACTTGAATTCAACAAGAAAATATACTTGAAAACAAAAACAATTTCAAGTAACCTCATTATTACTAACATGTTTTATTTCTACACAGAAGAAGATGAATAACCAATAAAAACTTCTTGAATTTAGTCAAAGAAGGATGTAATATTTTAATGATGCAAACACTATTTATATTCATATTTTGGACACGTACTACTGTCAAGAAAATATTCTTGTTATCTAAGTCTATTGTTGATTAGTTCTATTTATATTTTAATAATGCAAATCAATTAAGAAGCAGTTTATTAAAATCATTACATCTTTATTCATAAATAAAGAGATCATGGTGAAGTATGAGTATCTTTCTCTTTCTATTTTTTGTTTTTAAACATAATTGAGAAAAACTAAGTATCCAACAAAACTTATCATTATTCTTACAAAAAAGAGAAACATGTTGTACCCGATAATTTTAAATCAGAGTCGAGAACTTTAAAAGAAGATAACTTACCGTGATGGTTAGAGACTCGTGCTGATAACGTGTTATAAAATAAAAGCAATTTAGTAAAATATGAACAAGAAATATAAGCAACTTTGTGAAACATGAACAAGAAATATAGATAGAGAGAAGCAAGAGATTTTCTTCAATTGTGTATCTTTTTCTATCTATTAAAAAGCTTTTATATATGCATAAAAAGTGAAGAAATATTACAAGGCCTTTATATAGGCATAAAAAGGGAAGAAAATATGTCATTGAATATGTCATTAAACATACAAAATATGTCATGGAATATATCATTAAGCATTTGAGATGAAGATCATGGAAAATGAGTAGACATCCAACATAATATGATATTTATCATAATAGAAAGGTATATGTGGTATAAAACGAAAAAGGAAAACAAGTTTTTGTTCAATAAACACAGCGCAGAAATGAAAGTTTGGTACTCCTAATTTTATTAAAGTGAATGCACACTATGCCTAACACTAATACTTTATTACTGTTTCCTGTAGTTGTGTCTAAGAGCTATGTATTTAATTAAGACTACGCAGATCAAGCTATAGTGCACAATTAATGTATATACAAGGCTTTTTTTTATTTAATAATCGATATTTGCATTAGGGCCTAATTAAATTCGAGTTTGTATTTGGAAAGTTGGTTCTGCTGTCCGTGATACGAGTGATCGTTGATACTGCCCCTTCTTATTGCTATTTTGACATCAAATGCTTAAGTGAGATCAGCGGTCTGGCAGGTCCTTGGATGCTGACCATTATAGTCTAGTCTACTCAGACCTCTATCGGTAAAATTGATCACAAAAGTGAAAGCTTGATGAAACTCCTTATTTTTTAGCATCAATCACTTTCTTTTGTCCCAAGTAATGTTATGAACTTTAACTTCCTATCTATACTAGAACATCGAGCCTATTTCTTCAATCTCACATTTGGGGTAAAGCGTTCCCAAACAAAGGCGGCTTCATAATCAGGACTCAAACCCGAGATTTCTGATTAAGGATGAAGAGATACGTAAGGTTCGAAACTTCTAGTTAAGGATGGCACACTTACCGCTCTGACACCATCCTTGTTGGTATGTATATATAAGTTGGATATTAGTGAAATGGGGCTATCATTACTGATACTCTATTGTTTATATAACTTACACAATATATAAACATCAATTTCATACTCAGTATATGGTCGAAATTGGATTTGTCCATCATTTGACCAATCGAGGCTGAAACATGGCAGGTCAAAGATCGAGCTTGACTTATATCGAACCAAGGCAAAAAGTTATATCGCCGAGCTCGTTATCTAGAGACCGAGAAAGATCGAGACCGGACAAGATCGAGGAAACTTACCGAGCCAAATAAGGAAAATATAAAATATCCTCAATCGGTCGAGAACCACGGCGAAAATCTCAGCACGTATGAAGAAGAGGTCGATTAATTACCAAATAATGAGATTTTTTACTTTGTATATAATTGTACCAAAAGCAGAACATCTCCACTATATAAAGGGGGGTTTGATCATTTGTATGACACATTGTAGCAAGCACAAAGAAAGCAATATACTGATAATTTCTAGTTCTTATCATCTTATTGTTCAGTTTTAACACTAGTTGAGACATTTCTTCACTCGAGGGTGATCAAACTCATAGGCTAAAGCTATTCAATTTTGTGGTTTGCATTTACTTTCTTATCATTATTTTCAATATTAATTTATCTTCTTAATTTGTATCAAGTTATATCATGTATCCTTAAAACCGCGTATAAATTCAATTGTCATCCAATTTTAAGGGTAAACAGTTTAGCGCCCATAGTGGGGCTAAGAATAATAGTGATTACCGGTAAAAACTTTCATAACACAAATTATTTTACACTTGGTTTTTGGAGTTTCTTTAACTCCAGGACCAAAATGTAAACTCTTAGTGAGCATCTCTACATGTTGATAATGATTTCGCTCACCATGACGAACGACGTTCCCTCAGTTGGCCTCTATGGAGCTTCTGTTGTAGATCCAATCGATGTTAGCACACATGTAGCTATTAACGCAAATTTGGCAGTCGATCCCGAGGGTAGCATCCGTGTGGATGTTCGATCAGCCGCTTAATACACTTCTTGCGGCAAAGATGGCAGGATCATCCTACGGATTATCTTCAAAATGTTGCAGGCTCAATAGGTAGCGATAGCCCTGCTCCAAAACCAGAATCACCCACCAAGTAGGATCGAGCCTGAGCCGTCCCAAGAAGTTGTTCACAGGGTCAAATTGGTTTCAAATAAATCGAATGAGAAAGAATTGGAGACCAATCCAGCAACCATGAAGATGCTCGAAGAACTAAACAACGAATAGCGTCGGGGGGAAAAGAAGATCGAGGCAAACGACAAGAAGGTGGAAACTTACAACTCCAGGGTCGATCAAATCCCGTGGACACCGCCAATATTGAAGGGACTGGAGTCCATAAGGTTCGTGTAAGAACCTTTACCCTCGAGCGCGACTCTGAAGCAAATCCCAAGAAGTTTCGCATGCCCGAGATTCCTTAGAACAATGGGACAACTGATCCTAACGAGCATGTCACCTCTTACACATGCGCTATCAAATGGAATGATCTAGAAGATGATGAGATCGAATCTGTCCGGCTAAAGAAATTCGAAGAGACCTTGTCAAAGGGAGCTATGATATGGTACCATAATTTATCGCCTAATTCTATAATTTCATTTGATATGCTTGCAGATTCTTTAGTAAAGGCACTTACCGGGGCCATCAAGGTCAAAACCAAGAAGTCGGACCTTTTCAAGGTAAAACAGAAGGACAATGAATGCTTAGAGAATTTGTGTCTCGATTCCAAATGGAACGGATGGACCTACCAACTGTCGTTGATGATTGAGTTGTTCAAGCTTTCACCCAAGGATTCAATGTTCGAAGCTCAGTGGTTTTGTAGTAGTTTAAGCAGAATTTAATAGATTACCCTCATGTTACTTGGGCCGATATGCATAATCATACCTATCAAAGATCAGGGTTGAAGACAATCGACTTAGGGCTCCTTTCAGGCACGTTTATCCTAGTAGACCCGTCGATAAATCAAGATAGTTATAGATCGAGAACCAAGGTCGAACAGAGAAAGATACTAGCCATATAATGGAAATTGTATGAACATCGGAACTGTGCAAAATTTTGCACGAAATGAAATGAGAAGTGATCGAGGCCGGAACTCTCGAAGTCTCATGGGCAAGAACGGCTTCGACAAACCTAGCAGACCTAATGAAGCACCACGATTATCAGAGTACAACTTTAATGTTGATGCAGCTGCCATCATATCGGCTACCGGACACATCAAAGATACCAACTAGCCTCACCCTTTACAAACCAGTCCAACCCAAAGGGATCCCAACTGTATATGCAAATACCATGGCACACATGTCCACAAAATAAATGATTGTCGACAATTGAGAGAAGAAGTAGCATGATTATTCAACAAAAGGCATCTTCGGGAATTTTTAAGCAACCGAGCCAAGAATCATTTCAGAAATAGGGATTCCAATAAACAAAATGAGCAAGACAAACCCTAACGCATCATTCATATGATCATCGGAGGGGTCGATGCTCCTCTAGGTTCGATGTTAAAGTGCACTAAAGTATCAATTACAAGGGGAATACGTACCCGAGATTACGTACCAGAAAGAACTTTATCTTTCAAGACGAGGATGTAGAAGGAATCATGCAGCCCCATAATAATGCACTGGTAATTTCTGTACTCATGAATAAAACTAGAGTTAAACAAGTATTAACTGATCTAAGTAGCTCGGCCAATATCATTCAATCGAGAGTCGTAGAGCAACTCGGCCTATAGGACCAAATCGTACATGTGGCCCGGGTGCTAAACAAATTTAACATGGCTTGTGAAACTACTAAGGGGGAAATAATGTCACTGTTAAACGTAGCCAAAACCACCCAGGAGACCATATTTTACGTAATCGAAGGGGATATGATGTGCAACGCCCTGTTCAGGAGACCATGGATCCATAACACTGGGGTTGTACCCTCGACCCTTCACCAGGTTAAAATTTCCAGCATCAGAAGGCATCAAGACGGTCTATAGGGAGTCAGGTTCGAAAGCAAAACAAGAAGCCAAATAGCAATCATCGATGTCAGCCTCGACCCACTGGACAAGCAGGGGACTAACAAAGACGATGATTACGGGGTTCCTTGATCCTTTATAGTTTTTGATGATTCAGACGCTACCAAATCAATGGTCGAAGGGTTGGAGAGGGTCATTCTGATCCAATTTGCTCGATTGAAAGGTATACTTGGGTACGGGTTAACTCCCGAGTTCAGGAAAAAATTCATTTAATTTCTTTTATCTAACATGAATTATTTTGCTTGGTCCCGTCTTGATATGACAGGGATCCCGCCGGAGATCATTACTCACAAGTTGAGCCTGGACCATAAATTCCATCACGTCAAGCAAAAAAGGAGACCCTAGTCCGAGATCAAGCATGCCTTCATCAAGGATAAGGTAATTAAACTCGTTAAAATAGGTCCATCCGGGGGTCGGAATGGTTAGCAAACATAGTAGGAGTCCCTAAAAAAGGGAAAACCCTAAGAATGTATATGGATTATAAAGATTCAAATAAGGCATTACCCAAAGACTTTTTCTCCTTGCCTAACATCGATCACATGATCGATGCCACGACCGGCCACAAGATCCTCAGTTTTCTCGATGCCTACTCCAGGTACAACCAAATATGGATACACCCGGGTGATTCAGAAAATACCTTTTTCATCACTAAGTATGGCGCATACTGCTATAAGGTAATGCCATTTGGACTAAAAAAAATGTTGATTCCACTTACCAACACGTAGTAAATCGAATATTTGAAGAACAAATATGAAAATTCATGGGATTTACATTGGCAATATATTAGTTAAGTCCTTGCGAGCAGAGGACCATTTAAAGAATTTGCAAGAAACCTTCAGTATATTGAAGAAGTACAACATGAAACTAAATCCAAAAAAATGTGCGTATGGAGTCAGATCAGGTAAATTTCTTGGGTTCATGGTATCCAACCGAGGAATCGACATCAACCCCTACAAGATAAAATTTATCGAGTATATCACGATAGTGGATAATGTGAAGGTTGTACAAAGGCTAACCAGGCGTATTGCCGCTCTAGGGTGATTCATCTCGAGGTCCTACGATAAGATCCATCGATTTTCTCGTTACTGAAGAAGAAAAAACAACTTCACATGGACCTCAGAATGACAATGGGACTTAGAAGAACTTAAGCGATACTTATCAAGCCCTCCATTTCTTCACATACCAAGGGCAGACGAATGACTATACTTGTATTTAGCAGTATCAGAAATAGCGGCAAGTGGAGTCCTAGTCCGGGAAGAATAAGGTATGCCATTTCCAATTTATTATGTTAGCAGGACCTTAGGTGAGACTGAAACTAGATATCCTTACATAAAAATATTGGCACTCACTTTGCTAAGTGCCTCTAGAAAATTGAAACAATATTTTCAGTGCCATCTTATACGTGTTGTGACAACCTACCCATTGTGAAATATAATGCATAAACTTGAACTCTCGGGACGATTGGCCAAATGGGCCATATAAATCAGGGGGTATGATATCGAATATCAACCCCGCACAACTACTAAATTATAAATTTTGGCACATTTTGTGGATGACTTTACGCCGGCTCTAATACCCGGAGCCGAAAGAGAGTTGTTGGTAAACTCAGGAATGTCTTCGAGAATCTGAACCCCTCTTTATGGACGGTGCCTCGAATGCAAAAGGGTCTGGACTTGGCATCTTACTGAAGCCACCTACATGCGATATAGTTAGATAATCTATTAGAACTCTAAAATGAATTAACAATAAGGCCGAATATAAGGCCTTGCTTGCAGGTCTCGAACTGGCCAAAACTTGGGGGAAGGTAATCGAAGCTAAGTGTGACTCCCTCTTTATAGTAAATCAAGTTAACGGAACGTTAGAAGTCAGAGAAGAATTAATTTAAAGGTACCTAGACAAGGTATAGGTAACATTGCCTCAGTTGAAAGAGTGGACTTTGCAACACGTGCCTCGAGATCAAAATAGTAAGGCCCATGCCCTTGAAAACTTAGGGTCGTTGGTCGAAGACGGTGAGCTCAACTCGGGGGTAGTCGTACAACTCACAAGGTCGATAGAGAAGAAGTTCACGCTGAAATAAACTCTACAAGCTTAACTTGGGATTAGAGAAATAAATACGTAAAGCATTTGAAGACTGAGAAACTTCGCTGAGATCTAAAGGAATCGAGGGCCCTACACACAAATGCAACCCAATTTAGCTTTTCCGAGGACAAAACCTTGTTCAGATGAATGTTTGATAGCCACTAGCAACATGTATGGGACCGGGAGATACCAAATATGTTCTAAGGGAAGTTCACGACGGCACCTGCGAAAATCATTCAGGCGCCGAATCATTGTTTTAAAGGGTGATCAGAGCCAGCTATTACTAGATCGACATGGAAAAGGATGCAAAAAAGATCATATTGGTTCCCTCTACTCGCTCATTAGATGAGCTTTCTTTATTTTGTTGTTAAAAAATTAAAATTAAAATGAGATGATTATAGTTTTGAATATGTTAATAGCGATTCATTTTGCTGAAGCATGTCGGTTTCGAGTCAACTTGTGTTTTCTTGAAGCAATGCTGGTTCAGTTTCTAATCTGCCGGGGTCTGAACCTATGTTTGCTCCAGTGAGCTATGAATGCAAATTTGATATTCAACTGTCCCATCCGGCGTTTAATGCGTTAAGTCTGTTATGGGTATACATGGGTTCACATTCAGATTTTGAGTATGGATTACATACTTTATTTTGTGAAACTAATCATTTTATATTTACCTGGTATTATGGATTTTAAAAAAAAAAGGGTATGAACTTCAAGTAGAGAAGACTATTGTATGATAATTCCCTTAAGTTGGCGATTGAACTTGTGGTAGTAACCTCCTGACATGAAAAACGTGATTTGAATTATTAGTTTCTTACTGATTTGAGCTTCCAACTGCAAGTAAGTATACCTTTGGTTCCTTGTTGCTCATTTAAGATTTCTTTTGAACACAAACACAAGATGTAATTGTTGCTTAATTTCGTAAGAATAGAAAGCCTACTTAACTTAGTTGACTAGTGAATATATTTCCTTCTCATGTTCACCCCGTAATTGCGGGCTTTCACATGTAGTCTTCAACTATAGAAAATAAATCACAAACATCCGTAGAGATGCTTTCTTTAGGCTCGATTTAGGTTAGTATTGCGATTATATATACGTTCGCGTAAAATAATTGCAAATTAAAATTCTTAAAAAACTTGAGGGATGCGTTCGCGCAACTTCAATCAAGATTTTCTTAAATAAAATTAACATAAGCGTTATTAATTGTGGACACGTTCGTGTGACACGATTTTGACGCACCAAAAGAAAATAGTATATGTACTCGATTTTTTAATTATGAATAATTTAAGTGGTTTAAAAGCGGTAAAAGATAATTACACATAGGTCCTAAAAATGAGTAGTTAAATAATTAAGTCAAATATATATTGCTAAGTGACCGTGCTAGAACCACGTAATCCGGGGGTGCCTAACACCTTCCCCCGGGTTAACAGAATTCCTTACATAGAATTTCTGGTTCGCAAACTCTTTTAAAATAAAAACTTCCTCGATTTGGGATTTTAAATAAATCGGTGACTTGGAACACCGTAACTTATTCCAAGTAGAGACTCTGTAATTACTTAAATAATCCCATATCGAATAATGTCACTTTAATTGGAAAAACTCCCCTTATATGCTATCCTTACGGGATGGTGTAGAAAAAGGAGGCGTGACAAAGATGATGTTAACTTTTCCGCATTTCTTTCGGTTAATATTAAATTGAGACTTCCGCTTAAATTTATTATTATTTTTATTTTTATCTTGTTGAATAAAAGTTGAAAAATATATGTTTAAGTTGGCTTGCCTAGCTCCGATAGTAGGCGCCATAACGACTCTCGATGGTGGGAAATCCGGGTCGTGACACCGACCTTCGTAAATATAAGTGATAAGGTAAAGGGAAAATATGAAAGCTGAAAGGGAAATAAAGCCTTACACACACGCGCGCACACACACACACACACACACATATATATATATATATATATATATATATATATATATATATATATATATATATATATATATATATATATATATATATCCAAAAATCTTTTTACAAAAGCCAGAATAATCTACATCGGCCGAAATGACCTCAAAAAGATTAAAAAAAAAAAAACATATAGAGGCCTAAGTGGCATAGTCCTGATCGGATGCGACATCTTCATCCTTAGGATCTTCCCCGTCTTCAGATTCACTTAAGCTCTCAGAATCTTTCTCGGAAAGGTCAGCTTCCGGACCATCACTTCTTCTATTTTGGCACTCTCGAGTTCAGCCAGTACATCAAAATTCTGAGCATGAACTCCTTCGAGGGCTTCCCTCCGAGCTTTCCATTTTGCATGCTCCACCATGCTTTTAGCCTGCTCTTGGATTGCCTCGATGTCGACCTTGAAATGGTCCACTTTAGCGTCAGCTTCGATCTTGGCCTTTACCACCTCAGATTTGGCCCCTCGACTTCTTTGGCCAGATTATCTTTACCGGAAATAGCCAAGTTCAATTGATATTGATGCTCCTCAGTTTTCTTGTCTTGTACCAAGGTTTTCTCTTGTGCAGCCCGAAGCTAGGCCTCGGCCGACTCCCGTTATCCTTGGACAGCTTCCTTTTTCGAGGCTAAGAGGTCCATATTTTTCTTGAACTCCTCAGCCTCAGCTTGTATCGTATCTATCTCTGCATGGAGTTGCCCAATCTGTTCAAGCCTCTTTTGAACCTGCAGGACCTGATCGTTAGCCACTACGTCCAATTCGTCTTCACTATCATGAAGTACTCGAATTACCTGCTTGGCCATCTTGCCTTGTTCCCTTCGAGCTGTTTCTAACTCGACCTGAAGCTTCTTATTGAGAAGCTTGTAGGTGTCCCTCTTATCAGTAAGCACTCTAACCTCAACCTCGTGTTGGGGTAACTTCTCCGGTATCGGAGGGAAGTCTCATGGTGCAGTACCAGGGCCTACAAGCATAAAGGAAAATATTATGATTGTTTACAACTCTAAGATAAAAAAAACATAATGAAAAAGACACTCGAAGGTAACCGATTCAATGCTTGTTGAGATTCATTGAAAAGGCAGGGGATTTACACCTTGTCCATCACGACCTGGTCCTGTTCGGTCACTAAACATCAAAGATAGCTATCGACCCCCAAGGGGCAGAGAAAACCTGAGCATCCTCTGGGATAGAGAAAACTAAAGATCGTTTTTGGTCAGGGTCAACACTTCGAAAAGAGAGACGATCCACTAACTTTGGGCTCAAGGAAGCCCACTGGCTCCCAACGACAGTACCTCCCTTGGCACCGACAAATCTCCAAGCCTAGTGACGTCCTCTGAGGCAATAGACTCTAACCTATTTAGATATCTGCAACACTCTGAGGCCCTTCATAAGAACGAATTTCTAGCATGGCTGCGTCATGGATCATGGCATCCGAGAATTGGGGAGACTCACCGATAAGGTCGATCTCCACAAGCATGTCTTTCGGGGTATTTTTCTCTGCTCGAGGAGTATCAGCCTCGGTCTCCCTCTCGACTCTTAGTTCAGGGTGGAGTGGCCTCACCCCCTTCTAGTTAGGGAGCTTCGGTTAAAACTCCCTCATCGACCTCCTTATGTCAGGACGGTTCGATTTCGGCATCCACTGGTTCAGAGGGCCCTTGTATCACGATATATGCCTGTACTCGGGCCACCAGCTTGGATTTCTCTTCTTCTTCTTCTTCTTCTTCTTCTTCTTCTTCTTCGGACTCGTCCCTTAGCCGGTGGACAGAGTCCGAGGATAGAGCACCGGTGCTTCCCTTGGGCTTGGGTGACCTCTTCTTTGGTTTCTTCTTTGTCGAGTTCGGGAAACTCGGGGCCCCTTTTCTCTTATTTTCATAATCCTGCCTCGGAAAAGGGGACTCGAAAGGCACATTCACATTACTCGATAGAGGCCTCATAGTAACATCTTTGGGGAGACCTACAAAAGAAAACATAACCGATAAGATTCGACAGCACAAGGAGGAAATCAAACATCATTACATCGAAAATGAAAACTAACCATGATTACGGGCCTCCCACCAAACCTTCGACCATTTGAGCCATGCGCACCCGGAATATGGTCTCTATGACACCAGGCCTATGACCCACTCTTTGAGTTGAGGAACTGCGTCCTGCATCCGAGACACAACTGCACCACAAAAACACTGATAAGCAGGACGCAAAGGGAAGAAACAATAAATAAAGTCTTTAAGGAGAAGTTATACTTAAGCTTCATGTTCCATTTATCGGGAAATGTCATATCCTCGACAGGCATCAAGTCCAGGGTCCTCATTCGAATGAATCAGCCCATCCAGCCTCGGTCCTAATCCTCATCTATACTCGAGAACGAGGCACTAATGGCTGAATCTGATCGAGGGTCACTTCGTACCTTTTGTAGCAGGCAGTAATAATTGGGTCTAAGAGACCCAACATGAAGGGGTAAGTGTAAATACTTATGAAACCCTCCATGTGGGTAGTAATTGATTCCTCAGGAGAAGGCACCACCATGTGTTTATCGGCCCACCATATATATATATATATATATATATATATATATATATATATATATATATATATATATATATATATATATATATATATATAAGCTCAGATCGACCAGTATGGAGGAAGATTTTTTATCTTGAAATCAGCATCGATCGGGCACCCTCCTGGAACGAACTCCTCAGGGAGTGGCTCCACCCAGTCCCATCGCCTGCTGCCCGAGATAAAGAGGACTTTTTCTTTCTGTGGAACAGCCTTAGAAGTTTTCACCATTTTAAAACAGAGATGAAGGAAAGGAGAAGGTTGCAAAAGGTTGTCACGACCCAAATTCCATAACTGGCCGTGATGGCGCCTCTTGTGAAGACAAGGCCAACCAACAACCCCAAATCCTCTTAAGCAATTAATCAGCTATATGACAGATCGAATCCAACCTTACGATATTAATTAATATGAATACCAATACAACCTGACCGGGGTGTCACAAGTCACAAGCATCTAAAGAGTAGAGACACTACCACTACTAGACCAACAATATATGAATTTACAAGGCAAAACCGGAATACAAGGATGGAATGCGGTGCCGCGAACGCTGGCGGTCACCCCGCTCAACTGCCAAAATATGGCCTTCGATCCTACTAATGACCCGCTATCGGGGAATAATACCTGCAACTGCACTCAAGGTGCAGGGAATAAAGTGAGTACTTTCAACTCAGTGGTAATAAGAGAGAATAATATCTTAGCGATAAGAAAACACGCATGAGCACACCAAACTGCTATAAAAGACGGAACAACCCTTTTTGAGAAAGCCGTAATACTACGAAATTCCCTTTAGAAAATCTCAAGTTCAGTACAAGAATTTCTTTTGAAAATATGCTTTTCAACAATTGCAAAGGTAATTTCAACAAGTAGGAAATAGTCGGAAACCTGCCCCTCGGGCTCAATATCAATTCACAATATTCTATATCAGCCTCTCGGGCTCGACACTCCTTCACATATATCACTAGGGTATCTAGTCAACAAGGAAATTAACAGTATGTATGCCAATAATGTATGGGTACCCGCGCTCACTGTGGGGGTTCAGACTCTGGAGGGGATCCTACAGCCCAAGCGCCATATCATACAGTGCCAATAGTTACCACTATTTCCATTACAATACACGGTGCCAATAGTTACCACCGTTTTCATTAACATACACGGTGCCCATAGTTACCACCGTTTACATTTAAAAATCATTTGTGTTTTCAAAACGTAGAATTTTGGCTGAGTTTGCAAAAATAGTGTTAAAACCCTGGATTGAATGCAAATAGTATGCAAATCATGCTAACTCTGAAATATCAATCTCTATTGGATTCTACAAGTCGGCACGAGGCCCCAAACATGGCATCAAGCCCAGATAACATCAACATAGGGTGCAAAGCAATCGCCAATATAGTACAATTCATCTCTCGGATTGAACCGAGTCACAAATTCCACATATATGACCCTGCACTAGCCATGGAATAAATGTCTCGCCTCATATAGCATCACAAAGATATACCGGGGTTTTAAAAAACAATCGGCAATAGCTCAAGTCATAATGATAACAACAAAACATTAACAATTTAGCGGTAAAAACCAACGACGAGGACGGACCAAGTCACAATCCCAATGGTGCTCTACACCACACTCAAGTCCAGCGTGCAAGTCACCACAATACAATACTGGGATGTGCAAATTCGAGGTTCCAAACCCTCAGGATATCATTCTCAAATATTACTCACCTCGAACCGGTGAAATTCCTCGCTCGCAATGCCTTTTCCCCTCATATTGGCCTCCACACGCGTCAAATCTAACACAAATCAGTACAAATATATATCATAATATGCCAATGGGACAACACCAAATTGAAAATAATCAAAATATAACAAAATCTCGAAACTAGCAAAACTCGAGCCCCGGGCCCGCTTCTCAAAAAATTACGAAACTCACATTTTTGGAATTCTCGTCTCGCCATGAGTTCATACATACCAAGTACTTCCACATCCGAGCTTAAATGACCTATTGAATTCCAATTTGAAATATCATAACTCAAGCCCTAACTTTAGCCCATTTTTAATGAATTCAACTAAGATTCCATGTTAATTCTTCCATAAACTTGAATAATTAGGCCAAGGAACTTACCTTCCTTTGATTCCCTTCGAAACCCTCTTCATTTGCTCCTAAAACCTCTCAAAATCCTCAACAATGGTGGAAAGATGACTTAAACTCGCTGATGAAAAATGATAACTTAAACCATTTTGCCCAGCTCGACTTCCGCTTACACGGTCCACTAACCGCTCCTGCGACCTCCCCTTTTGCGACAATTTGACCGCTTCTGCGGTCCAACTTAAAATCCCACCAAGCGGTTATGCGGTCCTTGACCGCTTCCGCGGTTTCCAAACCGTTCCTGCGGTCCCAGCCATTCTCCCTTGGCCACTTATGCGGTTCTTCATCCGCGTCCACGGAACTGCTTAGGCGACCCCTCTTCCGCTGACGCGAAAATAGCAGAAGCAGCAATACAAAAACATGCTTAAACTCCTACAACCCTCGCTCAACCATCCGAAATCACCCCGAGGGCCCCGGGGTCCAAACCAAAAAAACAAGTATGACCAAATACCTCATTTACACTTGCTCGAGCCATCAGAACACTATCATTAACTAAAAAAATCTCTAAATTCCTCAAATCCAAGCCTAAATTTCTTAAGAACTTTCGAAATGCGCATAAAATCGAAAACCCAGCCAAACGACGTCCGATATAAGGCCCCGTAAAATGAGTGCTCAGACGTTAGCAGCTCATAGAGTCGAGTCTACCTACATGGATCAGATTCTTTTTACTGTTTTGAACATAAGAAATGTGAAATCAATTTTTTTCTAGAAAATGGTCAACATACGGTCCAAAATGCGGTCACAGATCAGCTATGCGGATCATATTCCTACCGCATAGTGAATCAGAGAGCAACCAATTTTTGATGTTGAAAATGCGGTCAAATCTGCCATCGCATAATCAATATGCGGACCACAGAGTTATCGCATATTGTCCCTGAGGAAATTCGAAGGTCAGTTCTGCGGTGCATTCTGCGACCGCAGAACGCAGATGCAGATCACATATCAATAGCATTCCCAACCCGAGAGGTTTGAAACTTGAATCATTTCTGCGGTTCATTCTGCGGGCCACATGTCTGTTATGTGATAGCATAGTTGCATCGCAGATTGAGCTCGCCCAGTTATTTTTTTAAAAATCTAAGCGTAACCCCTCTTTAATAAAACACCCATCCCTCATTTAACCAATTTTTTGAATAAAATAAGAGAGAGGAAGAAAGGGTCCTAGAGAGAGAAAACAAATTCTTCATCAACTGATTTTTCAAAATCATTGGAGCCCGGAGGATTTTGATGCATTGTCTTCACTCTTGATTTCACATGTGAAATCCCTAACCCATTTCTCTAAATTTTCAAATCTAAGCTTAGGAAGGGAACCACATGCACTAGATTATGAAGTCTTTGATGAAACCTTCATGCATGTTTTCAAAACCCTAAAATCTTGTAAAAATGGAATTGGGTAGTAAGTTGTGAATTCATATTCTAAGGCCTATGTGTTAATCATGAACTAGATTGACCCGTCTTGAATGCTTGGTGAATTGAAGTGGAAGTTAGGAAGAGATATTCAATTCCAGGTATCTATTGTTAACTGTGATCCTTGTGAAATCGCCCTGTGTTAGTTGTGAAATTGTTGATAGTTGATATTCATGTGGAATTATTGTGATGCTTTGTGTTGTATAATTGTGTGATAACACTTTGTGGTGAAAATGGTGGAACTTGTAATTGGAAGAGTTTGGAAATGGAAATAATGTGGAATATGGAAATGGAAATAATGTGGAACAATGGAAATGAGAATAATGTGGAACAGTGGAAATGGAAATATTATGGAACAACGTGTGTGATTAGTTGTGAATAACTGTTGTGATGATCCAAATTGTGCACCAATTTGATGAACATGAGGAAAAATTATTGTTGCTAGTTGTGGGTGTGAGCACGCGATTTTTGCCCTATATATGAATTACTCCCATAAAAATCAAAACAAAATTGTTTGCTTTATTGTTTGAAGTCTTGCAAAATTCTATGCTATTTTCTGTTATTATTTACATTTGTCTATGCATGTTTATTTGTTAAATTAATAAAAAATATAAAAATATATTGCATTTACATTTAAGATTTAATTTTACAGTTAGAATTAATTAAGTAATTTGTTTTACAAAGATGAAAAATCGCAAAAATAATGCATTTTACATTTTTTAATGTTTAATGTCAAATTGTGTGATTTTCTTTTAATTTAATATTTAATTATTTGTGATGATAACTACTTATAGTTATTGGTATTTTACGATAATTTGATCAGGTATTAATTTAGGATTTTATTCTATTTTAATTAGAAAAAATGGAAGAGAAAAAAAATATAAAAGTAGTTTGGAAAGAAACTACTATAGGTTCATCCGCCTTGAATAGGATACTATAGGTTCATCCTCCTTCGAATAGGATAATTTTGGACTTATCCGCCCTCAAATGGATATTGAATCTAATCCTTCCTCAAAAGAACATTTAATTTGCTTCGACCCGAGTGGTCCTACTTGTATAAACATTGCCAAAATATATATTTCATAAATCATTGCCAAATGCATTTTATTTTTAAAGTTATTGATGAAGTCAGGAGCCTACCTGTAGAACGAAGGAATATTTTCAAAATTAAATTAGAAGACGATGATGCAGAGGGTCAAACAAAATACCCCAGCATAACAAGTTTGATGAAGGAAGCAATATCCCCAGCAGACAGAACAAAAACAATGAAAACTGATGTTCAGAAAGGCAAAAGGCCAGTGTCATCCCCAAGTGTTCGGAAGAAAGAAGTACCGGAGGAAACACAAGACGACAAAGAAAGCAAGACAACAAGAGCAAGTTGCAGATATATAAGATCTTGTAATTAGTCTAGCCTAGCTTCTTGTTTTCTTTGTAGCACGGTGTAATAAGGAGATCGGTGAAGCAGTAGTAACAACATGCAGCAGCAGTAACAGCAAAAATGCAGTCCCATGGTAGTACCATCTACCAAAACTTTCCGAACTACATTGACCTTATTCCCTTTTAGGGATATGTAGGAAACCTTCGAAGCAATGGTTCGGTTAACACTTTCAAAAATGCTTCACACAGAATACTCAAACGGGCAAAAATCGCTCGTATTCGCTCACTTTATCTTTGCACGAAAACTCTTCGTGCTTACGGACAAAAAGGGACAGCTGTGAGCACGTGTTTTTTGCCCTATATTTGAGTTATACAATAAAAATCAAAACAAAATTGTTTGCTTTATTGTTTGAAGTCTTGCGAAATTCTGTGCTATTTTTCAGTTATTATTTGCATTTGTCTATGCATGTTTATTTGTTAAATTAATAAAAAATAAAAAAATATATTGCATTTAAACTTAGGATTTAATTTTACAGTTAGGATTAATTAGGTAATTTGTTTTACAAAAATGAAAAATCGCAAAAATAATGTACTTTTCATTTTTTAGTGTTTAATGTTAAATTGTGTGATTTTTTTTTAATTTGATATTTAATTATTTGTGATGATAACTACTTATAGTTAATTAGTATTTTAGGATAATTTTGTCAAGTAATATTTTAGGACTGTATTTTATTTTAATTAGAAAGAAAATGGAAGAGAAAAATATATAAAAGTAGTTTGGAAAGAAATAAAGAAAGGAGGAGTCAAAATTGGGCCAGCTTTGACAAAATCCTTAAGCCCAATTCTTGAAAGAGATTTTTACATATCTATACCATATATCAAACCTTATTACCTCCCATGTTTATGGTTTCTGTTTATTACATTTAAGCATACTAAAATTCAATTTATGTACCATAATTCAAATTAAGGGTATAATTATTGCTTCATTTATTCTAGGCATGATTTTAGGAGCATATATTCCTTTTCCCTTTTTTTCCTCCTATTCTCTTTCCTTATGTTTCCTCCATCTTAATATACGGTAATCACTATTAAATTCATTAGGTGTATAAGTTACCAAATTACAATATTTTATTTCGAATGGACAAAAAATTACTCAATGTTTTTCAAGTGATATTTGTATTATATGTAAGCTCAAATTTACAAATACTCTTTTTAATGTCAACTTTAAATTTCAGCTTTTACCAAATATTGTCCAAACGCCTATTGTATTAATCCTTAGTAAGTTATTAGGAATTAGATTCAGATTAAAAACGGAGATTATCCTACGATGAGTTCTACTTTGAACTGTCCAAAAGATTAAGTCTTGAAGGTATAACTTAAATATACACCTAAAGTGAATATATGCTCCTAAAATCATGCCTAGAATAAATGAAACAATAAATATACCCTTAATTTGAATTATGGTACATAAATTGAAATTTGGTATGCTTAAATTTTTTTGACACAAGATTGTAGTTTAATTGTAGTATAAATGTAACAATACAACTTTATACAATACTTAAACTGATTTGTAGAAATTGTATCTACAAACTGAATACATTGAATTTTAATATTCCAATTCTCATTTCAATTGTAGCATAATTAGCATTTTCGACATAATTGTAGAAGGCTTGTAGAAGTTTTAGTCTTCCCAATCTACAATTTACCTATATTTTATCTACAATTCTACTATTTAACTACAATTTCTGGAAAAATATGTCTTCTTCTTCTTCGACGAGTTTCAATATGAAATTCAGTCAAAACCAAGTCTAATCTTTACTAAAACCCCTCAAAATTGAGATATAAACTCCTAAACATATTTCAAATTGTAGTTTAATTGTAGTATAAATGTAACAATACAACTTTATACAATACTTAAACTGATTTATAGTTTATTTGTAGAAATTGTATCTACAAACTGAATACATTGAATTTTAATATTCCAATTCTCATTTCAATTGTAGCATAATTGGCATTTTCGACATAATTGTAGAAGACTTGTAGAAGTTTTAGTCTTCCCAATCTACAAATTATCTACAGCTTATCTACATTTTATCTACACTTTATCTACAATTCTACAATTCAACTACAATTTAACTACAATTTCTGGAAAAATATGTCTTCTTCTTCTTCGACGAGTTTCAATTTGAAATTCAGTCAAAACCAAGTCTAATCTTTACCAAAACCCCTCAAAATTGAGATATAAACTTCTAAACATATTTCAAATTATTTACAACAACACCCAATCCAAACAAATAATGATTTTTGAAAATCCAAATTTGAATTCAAAGCTTTCAAGCTTTTTAATGGCTATCAATGATGGAAAATATATGGAGAAGGAGAGAATTACGCTGCAATAGATTTCTTCCGTTTTAAATTTAGAAATTAATGGTGATAGAATCACCATTAAGTCTGATTCCTACAAATTTGGCGCCTTTTTAGGGTAAAATCTATCTATTTTTGGTTTGGTACAGATTTTATAGTAAAACTATGAACTAAGCGGGTAAATACAATATTATGAATATTTTTGGTAATAAGGTTTGTTATACGATATAAATAAAAATCCATTCTTGAAACCCTTCCAAATTCACCCACTATCCAAGACCCGACCCGGTCCACCACCCCTAACCAAACGAACCCACCCTTTCCATAGACAACAATGGAACCCTAGCAAGAAAAGAGTTCAGCCGTTATCCATAGCTCCACCCCATTCACCACCTGAAGCAGCATCCCACGACCATCGTCCCCCCCTGCTCCGTCGTCTCAGCCACGATGGCTACTGCTCCTCCTTCTTCTCCGTTGCTGTTGCGATAGATTTTCGTTTGCCGATGAACTCCAAACTTCCCGGCAGAAATTCTGGTGGCAACAGTCACCCGCTTCAGTCATCGTTGAAGGAGAGTCGAGGTTCGTTCGAGCTTCCGTTTCGATTCGAGATCTCTGTTCAATTTTCCGGCGAACCTCAAAGTTGAAGTCCCGTGTCCTGGTCAGTTCTCATATGATTTTAGAGCTTCTCATCAGTTAAGCTATGATCCACTTTTAAGAGTTTCATTTCCCATCTTTTATTTCTTGAATTTAATGGGTCATAATTAATTTTATTTTTACATGTGTTTTTGTGGTGATATATGTAATTATTATAGTATGTTTGTGAGTTAACATTCAGGTGTCTGCTTCTTTGAATTTCATTTTGGTCTGAACTGGAGTCGTATTCTGTCGCCAATCCTTTGTGTTTAATTTCTTTGCCAGCACAAGTCTCAAATAGTGTTTTCTTGTTCATGAATTACCTGTTAAACTCAAGTTTCGTCCAGGAATGAATAGCTTTTGTTTGCGTAAAGTGACTAAGGAGTAAATGCAGTATGGTTTCGTAAAACCTCCAATCGGTCAAATTGTAGCCCAAATGGCTACTTTTTAAAATCTGTCTGTTGGTGATTTTTGAAATCAAAAAATATTTTTTTGACAATATGACCCTTGGGCCGCTTAGGCCCGCCAGACCGGTCCAGGGCCGGCTGACGGTCCGGGCTAAATGATGCGGACTGGCCCGTCACGGGCTTAAGAGTAACACCAGGCCCAGGACCACCAGAATCGGCCCACCAAACCCGTTAGGCCCGCTAGAACTGCGGGCCCGATCCGATCCTGTTCAGGCCCGGGCCATAATATAGGGTTAGTTGGAGTACTGCTTTGAAACATGTATTCCTACTTATTTTTAAAAAAGAGCATTTACTCTTCTTTTTTTTCCATTTAATAAAAAAAACGTTATTTTTCAGACATTTCCATTAAATTAGCTTATGAAATTTAATCTCAAGCTAAATCTAGATTTACGTTAATAAAGCATATTTTATTTCGTGGTGCCTATATAATTGATGTGTTTAATTGAATTTATTGTTTTCAACATGCAACATAATTACTAAAATGTCCACGATTCTTTGACCAAATCCGCTTCTGCAGCTTCCTTTACCGCTTCTGCGGGGCCGCTTCTGCGGTCCCATTTCTGCAGAAGTGGAAATACCAGCAACCAGATCCTTCTGCTATCCAAAAATCCCAATTTCGATCTGTTAACCACCCTTAATCCACCTGAGGCCCCCAGGATCCTCAATCATGCCAACCAGTGCCATAACACATTATGGACTTGCTCGAGGCTTTAAATCACATCAAATAATGCTAAAGTTATGAATCAAATCTCAAATTCAAGCTTTGTAAACTTTTAAATTTCAAACTTCTACTTCCGATGTTTAAATCTATCAAATCACGTCCGATTGACCTCAAATTTTACATACAAGTCTTATTCGACATTATGGACCCACTCCAACTTTCGTAGTTAGATTCCGACTCCGATATCAAAAAGTCCACTTCCGGTCAAACTTCTCAAAACCTTCAAATTTCTATTTTTAGCCAAATGGCTCCAAGATGACCTACGGACCTCCGCAGTCACTTTCGATCGTGCTCCCAATTCTAGAATCACCATACAGAGCTACTCCCAGTCTCAGAATCCTAAACGGACATCGATAACACTGAAATGCAATTCAAGCCAAACTTAAGAAATTTCTTCCAAAATGCTAACTTCCACATTAGGTACCAAAATTCTCTCGGGTCATCCAAAACTCGATCCGGATATACGCCTAAGTCCGAAATCATCATATGAACCTGCTGGAACCTTTAGATCATGATTCTGAGGTCGTTTACTCAAAATTCCCATCCTAGTTGATTCCGTCAATTTTAAGCTTCCGAAATGAGAATTCTCTTTCCAAATCAACTCTGAGCTTCCCGAAATTCGATTCTGACCGCACATACAAATCATAATACCTGAATTGAAGCTGCTCATTACCTATGACTTCTGAATGCCACGCTAGAGCTCAAAACGACCGATCGGGTCATTACAATATGCTTCTCTTAACTTTGAAAGAACTCTTAAAAGAAGAAAATAAAATCGAAAAAACCAGGAGTTAAATAAACCTTTCGACTTTTTTCTCTCCAATTTTTTTTTACTAGAGTACGATTCACAAAATCAAATAAAGCTTCTTTTGAAGACGAATCCTTGATGAATGTGGGGCTCAGATTGAGTGAAATACATCCAACGCTTCACACTCATCCATCATATCCTCTCAGAACCTTCCAATCGTGAGATAAATCTGGAATTCGAGCGAGTGAGAGGGGAGGGAAATCTTGCGTCAGAAATTATTAGTGACGACAAGATGATAGAAGGAGGGACGCGTGGGTGGGGGATTTGATGCTCACTCACCATGGATTTGGGCTGAAATGGGGCTGGATTCGCTAGGAGAAGAAGAACAGTGCTCATTTAGGATTAGGGATTTGAGTTTTGGGTTTGTATGTATCCGTCCGTATATTCGATGGAGAGTGGGTCGGGTTAAGACGATTTGGGCGTGGGTCTAGGCGGGTTAATGAGAAGAAGCGGGTTGAGCTTGGGGTTATTTTTTGTTGGTCTTGGCCCAAGTTGCTTTTAATTGCTGATTCTCTTTTACCTTTTCCTAATTTCCAATTGTTTTTCTTCTCTCTTTTTCTTCTTTTCAAATTAATATTAAGACCTTTCATTCTTAAGCTAAATTAACTTACAAAATTGGATTAATCACTCAACATAGTATTTTGAACAACTAATTAAACCCTAGATTAAAGAAAAACTATAAAAAGTAAAATGCAAAAAAGTTAAAGATGCAAAAAAAGTTTATTTTCTGTAATTTTCTATTTTTTCTAAAAAAAGATTACCAACTTACTAATTAACTTGAAAATGTAAAATTAAGTCATAAATGTAAATGCATGGTATTTTATATTTTTTTCGCGATTTTAAGTAAAATAAACATGTACACAAATTATTATAAATCCTATAAAATTGTAAAAAATGGAGAAATTATTTTTTTTAAATTTGTAGGAATAATTCATATATGGCAAAAATCACGTTCTCACAATCAATACATGCAAACAATTTGAAGAAGAACCCGAATTATTTATTGACAAGATTTACGAATGTTGCATATTGATTATTAAGAAGAATCGCAGATTTCCGGTGATCTATGCACTAAGTGACAATGAAGTGTAGAATTATGCATGGTTTTGATAGTGGCCTAAGTGAACACAGTTGAGAGGTGTATCATAAACGGGTATTAAATGAATGATGATATCGTATAGACAGTGGTCTCTAATGATTAGTGACTGGGACTGATATTATGGTGACACTTGGTTCTATTGTAGCCATCCGGTAGCATTTAATGAAGAATATTCCTCTGCATTAAGTACATGATAATGATGCGTTACAAAGAACATGACATTTACTGCCCACCGTTACACATTATTCAATGGCCCTCATAATTGTCATTTAAGAGAGGCTTGATCGTAGGATCTTGTTTCCTAGGTATAGCTATAAATAGTGAGCTCTTCCATTGTGACGACCCAAAGGGTCACTACTTGTTTTATTAGTCATTTCGAGCTTCCGAGGCCTTGAAAATCTCACTATTGGGGTGCCTCAATTTGCGTGCATAGTCTGGGTGTGAAGCCCGAAAATTTTTATGTTGATATATATGAATTATGTGAAACATTTGACAAAATTTTGATATTAATGTTGATAAAGTTGACTTTGGTCAACATTTTTGGTAAACGGAACAGGACTCGTGATTTGACGGTCTCGCAAGGTTCGTAGAAAAATATAGGACTTGGGTGTATGCCGGGAAGCGAATTTTGAGGTCCCAGGCCCGAGGAAAGAATTTTTCCGTGAAATTGTTTTCTGAAAATGTTTAAGGAAAATGAAAATGAAACTTGATAAAAAATTGATGGTATCAGACTCGTATTTTGGTTCCGACGCCAGGTCATTTATATTGGATAAGCGCTTTCTGTAAAGTTTGGTTGAAAACGGACGTCGTTTGACGTGTGTCGGCCTTAAAATAGAAATTTTGGAAGTTATGAAAATTTTAAGGAATTTCTTGGATTTAAGGTTCAAATCATTGATTTTGATGTTATTTTGGTGATTTGATCGCTCGAGCAAGTTTGTATGATATTTTTGAGTCAATGTACATGTTTGGTTTGGAGCCCCGAGGGCTCGAGATTGTTTTGGGAGGTGGTTCGGGGTGTTTGGACTTAGGAAATATGGCAGATTTGCTGCAATTTTTGCACAGGCCTTTTCTTCTTCGCGAATGCGGACATGCCTCGCGTTTGCGATGCCTAGCCTGCCCCCCTTCTTCGCCTTCGCGGACGAACTTCGCGTTCGCATATAAGCAGCCTAGATCCCCAGCCCTTTTTCCCTTCGAGTTCACATTCCTTGATCGCGAACGCGTAGGCCAATGCCTGCCCCCTCACCTGCCCTTCTCCTCGTTCGCGTGAGAGACGCGCGTTCGCGAAGGTCTGTGTGTCTGACCCTTCGCGTTCGCGTGTGCTCAACACATTCGCGTAGGTATGTTCCTGGACCTTTCCCATTTTCCTCTACGCGTTCGCGATGCCCAGAAAATCTCAATCCTTCGCGGACGCGATCCTATGCCGCGAACGCGATGATAAAGTTCCGCCCAGTGAGTTTAAGTTCTAAAAATAGAACAGAAACGGGATAAAAATTCCATTTCACAAACTCTCTCTTCTCCACAGCTTCTTTGGGCGATTTTGGGGCGATTCTTCATCAAACTTCTTGGGTAAGTGGTTCCTAACTTGTTTTCCTTCATTTTTCTTCAACATCAATCAAATTGTTAGGCCTAAACATGTGAAAATGGGTAGAAAATTAGTGAAATGGGTATAGTTAGGGTTTTCAAATAATTTCTGATTTAGACCTCGTCTTATGGTCGAACTTAAGAACAAATTGTATATTTGATCTAGTCGGCTAATGGATTGTCGGAAATTGGTTCGAACCTCGTGTTTTGACCACATGGGCCTGAGGTTGATATTCACTATTCCGGGCAGAATGTTGTAAAATATATGTTTAGCCATTTGAATTATTTTATTTAGTGGTATTGATGATATTAAATCAATTATGTATAGATACAGTTGAATTGGAGCCAAATTAAAAAGGAAAAGGCGTCGCTTAAGGATTAAATTTGCCGTAAACCTTCGAGGTAAGTGTTTGATCTATCATAGTTTGAGGGAATAAGAGTTGAGTCTACTTGCTAGTTGCTATGTGCGGAGTCCGACGAATAGGCATGGTGACGAGTATCTATACGTTGGGGGTCTAGTATGACCGTAAGTCCTTACTCGTGAATATTTGATTTTTGTTATAATTCTTGCACACCTAATTGTTGATAGTTAGAAAATGTGATGAGGGTGAGAAATAAATTATAAATTGTAAAATTCTGGGGCATTGGCTCAATCGATAACATGATAATTGAGTAAGAAGTGAATAAAAGATAATGAATAAATTATTGAGTCTTGGCACCGAGTTGTTTCTTTCTCTTGACAATAATATATAATGTGAGCTGTTATATATAGATATTGAAATGGGATAGTGTGGCACGCCAAAAACTTATATATTAAAATGGGATCGTGTGGCACGCCGGCCAGTTACATATTAAAATAGGATCGTGTGGCACGCCGACCACTTATATATAAAAATGGGATCGTGTGGCATGCAGACCACTTATATATTGAAATGGGATCGTATGGCATGCCGACCACTTATATGTATTATTATTGGCCTTAGTTACCGGTGACATATTGTGCACACTGTTGATGATAAAATGAGAGCGAGTGGTACGCCTATCACAAGATATTAATTGAAATGGGAGCGGGTGGTACGCCTACCACAAGATATTAATTATGAAATGGGATCAGGTTTCACGCATGTAACAAGATGATTTGAACTTGAAAGTGAATTAAAATCCTTTATTCTATTCCCGCCATTACATTTTTGTTGTTACCCAGAGTATGTTCCCTTTCCTAAATATTGAATGCTACTTTCTGTTATTTTTTGTCGTATATATATATTTTCTGTACAGGTTTATGTGAGTATCTAGTTCTTGCCTTGTCACTATTTCGCCGGGATAGGCTAGACACTTACCAGCACATGAGGTCGGTTATGCTGATTCTACACTCTATGCTCTTTTTGCGCAGATACAGGCTTTGGATAGCTGCAACAACAGTAGTGCGGGTGTTAGCCTTTGATCAATGAGACACTGAGGTAGCCTTGCAGGCGTCCGCAGGACCCGGTGTCTCCTCTATCCTTACTTTCTGTCTGTTATTTCATATATTCGAGACAAACTAATATTTCTTTCAGACGGTTATGCGTATTATTCTTAGAAGTTCGTGAGTATTTTGACACCAGTTCTTGGGTAGTGTTTTATGTTGGGATTTCAGTATTGCATCCAGTAAAATTTGCTAAGTCTTATGCTAAATTTATTCTTTCCGTTGAAATTTTAATATGGTTGATAATAGATTTAAATAAGTATTGTTAAAAATGGAAATATAAGTAAGAGTTGGCTTGCGTAGCTCCTATTAGTAGGCGCCATCACGACTCCCCATGTTGGGAAATTTGGAACGTGACAATTTGGTATTAGAGCACTAGACTGCATAGGTCTCATAACTCATGAACAAACTTAGTATAGTCTGAGGGATCAGTACAGAGACGTCTGTATTTATCCCCAGAGGCTACAGAGTTAGGAAAATTTTGCCTTCATTCTTTCCTGTTGTGTGAATTTGTTCTTCAAGTGCTAATTAAATTTCTACTCTGTTCTTCCACAGATGGAAAGAACATCCGCTTTCTCATCAAACGATCAGCAGCCCGAGGCCCCAGCAGTAGCTCCAACTCGGGGCAGAGGCCGAGGTCGAGGCCGTCCTAGAGGCCGAGGTAGGGGCAGAGCTCAGCCCGGAGGACCAGCACCAGTGGCAGAGCCTCTGATTCATGCTGAGGAAGTTCCGACCCCAGCTGATCGAGTGGGCCCAGCTCAGGTCCCAAAGGGATTTATTTCCACCCTAGTCCTTCAGGATGCTTTGGTCCGATTGGTTGGTTTTATGGAGGGCATTTATAGAGCAGGTTTGCTTCCAGCAACACCGGCCACTTCTCAGACTGGAGGAGGTAATCAGACTCCTGCTACACGCACTCTGGAGCCAGTAGCTCCCTAGGTTTAAGTTCCACTGGTTCATCCAGTTGTGGCAGTCCAGCCGGGCTTAGTGACTCAGACTGGTGAGGATGCTGCTATGTCCGCCGATGCTTTATGGAGATTGGACAGATTCACCAAACTCTTTACCACTACATTCAGCGGTACTTCTTCAGAGGATCCCCCATGACTTTTTATATAGCTGCCATGATGTTCTACGAACTATGGGTATTGTGGAGACCAATGTTGTTGACTTTGCCAATTTTCGTCTATCCGGATCCGCCAAGACTTGATGGAGAGACTATTGTTTATCTAAACTATCAGGGTCGCCATCTTTGACTTAGGACCAGTTTGCGGGTTTATTTTTGGAAAAGTTTCTTCCAGTGACTCAGAGGGAGGCTCTTCGCAGGGAGTTTGAGCTTCTTCAGCAAGGATCCTTGTCAGTTGCACAGTATGAGACCCGGTTTATTGATCTAGCTCGGCATGCCATTATCATACTCCCTACCGAGAGAGAGAGAGAAAGAGAGAGAGAGGGTGACGAGGTTTATTAATGGATTGATTCATCCAATTCATCTTCAGATGGCTATGGGCGTCGTGAGTGAGATCACCTTTCAGGAGGCGACCAATGCAGCCCGCCGGATCGAGATGGCTCTATCTCAGGGAGGAGGTCATGGGTGAGATAAGAGACCCCATAACTCAGCAGATTTAGTGTTACCTCGTCTGGAGGTAGAGATTCTTATGGTAAAGGCCATCCTCCTAGGCCTTTTTAGTCAGCCCTTCAGGCTTCTCACGGTCCCTAGGTGGTCATGATTTCCAGTCGTAGTATTCTGACCAACAGCTCTTCAATTCACCCTCAGCGCCTATCAGTGCACTGCCACTTTGCTATTCTCAGCAACCGAGGTCTTGTTACACCTGCGGAGATACGAGGCACATCGCCAAGTATTTCCCTCGAGCTTCCAGCAGCCCCAGCAGCAGGGTTCTCGTGCTTTGATTCCAGCACCGAATGCTCCACAACCTGCCTAGCCAGCAATAGGAGGTGGCAGGGGTACTAGAGGTGGAAGTGGAGGTCGTAGAGGTGGAGCTAAGACTGATAGAGGCAGAGGTCAGCCAACAGCTGATCGTCCCAGAGATATTGCTCAGGGTAGCGGGGCCCAACCCCGATGCTATTCACTTCAGGACAGATCGGAGGCTGAGTCCTCAGATGCAGTTATTACAGGTACTATTCTGGTTTGTGATACAGAGGCTTTAGTGCTATGACCCTGGGTCTACTTATTCGTACGTGTCTTCTTATTTTTCACCATACCTGGTTCAACCTAGTAATTCATTGGGTGTTCAAGTTGATATGTCTACACCAATGGGTGATTCTATTATGGTTGATCAAGTTCATCGATCTTGTGTTATGGTAATTGGTGGTCTTGAGACCCATGTTGATTTATTTATTCTAGATATGGTCGATTTCAATATCATATTGGGAATGGACTGGTTATCTCCATATCATGCTATTTTGGATTGCCATGCCAAGACCGTAACTTTACTCTGCCAAATTTGCCTCGTATAGTGTGGAAGGGAATTTTCGGTCATATTAGCCGCAACATTATTTCTTATGTTAAAGCTCAGTGTATGGAGTTTGGCTTATCTACCCTATGTTTGCGGTTCCAGCTCCGAGGTTCCTTCTATTGATTCGGTGCCCGTGGTTCGCGAGTTTCATGAAGTTTTCCCTTCAAACCTACCTGGTATGCCACCCGATAGAGATATTGATTTTTGCATAGATCTAGCTCCGTGCACTCAGCCTATTTTTATTCCTCCATATCGTATGGCCCCACCGAAATTAAAAGAATTGAAGGAACAGTAGTAGGATTTGCTTGAAAAGGGTTTCATTAGACCTAGTGTTTCACTGTGGGGTGCACCAGTGTTATTTGTCAAGAAGAAAGATGGTTCGATGCGAATGTGCATTGATTAGCGTCAATTAAACAAGGTTACAATAAAAAATAAGTATCCACTGCCGTGGATTGATGATTTATTTGACCAACTTCAGGGTGCCAAGGTATTTTCAAAGATAGACTTAGATCTAGCTACCATCAGTTGAAGATTAGGGCATCAGATGTTCCTAAGACAGCATTCCGTACTCGGTACGGGCATTATGAATTTATGGTCATGTCTTTTAGGTTGACAAATACCCCAACAGCTTTTATGGAATTGATGAATAGAGTATTTGGGCCTTATTTAGACTTGTTTGTGATCGTATTCGTTGATGATATATTGATATACTCCCGCAGTCAGGAGGAACATGCACAACATCTCAGAATAGCTCTTCATACTTTGAAGAACATTCAACTATATGCAAAATTTTCAAAATGTGAATTTTGGCTAAGTTCAGTTGCATTCCTGGGTCATGTTGTGATGGCATAAGGTATTCAGGTTGATCCAAGGAAGATTAAGGCAGTCAAGAACTGGCCTAAGCCAGCATCAGCCACAGAGATTCGGAGTTTCTTGGGATTAGCATGTTATTATCGGCAATTTGTGGAGGGGTTTTCATCTATTGCAACCCCGATGACCAGATTGACCCAGAAGGGTGTCCAATTTGTATGGTCAGATGAATGTGAGGCGAGCTTTCAGAAGCTCAAAACAGCCTTGACCACAACACTGGTGTTGGTTTTGCCCACAGGTTCGGGACCTTATATTGTTTATTGTGATGCTTTCCGTATTGGTCTGGGTGCAGTATTGATACAAGATGGTAAGATTATTGCCTATGCTTCGAGGCAGTTGAAGATTCATGAAAAGAACTATCCAGTTCATGATTTGGAGTTGGCGGTGATTGTTCACGCATTGAAGATTTGAAGGCATTATTTGTATGGCGTGGCATGTGAAGTATTCACTGATCACAAGAGCCTTCAGTACCTGTTTAGGCAGAAAGAGTTAAATTTAAGGCAGAGAAGATGGTTGGAATTGTTGAAAGATTATGATATCACCATTTTATATCAACCAGGAAAGGCCAGTGTGGTGGCCGACGCTTTGAGCAGGAAGTCAGCCAGTATGGGCAGTCTTGCTTTCATTCCGTTCAATCAGAGGCCGCTTGCTATGAATGGTCAGGCCTTAGCCAATCATTTTGTGAGATTGGATATTTTTGAGCCTAGTCAAGTGCTAGCTTGCATGGTCGCTCACTCTTCATTATTTGAGCGCATCCGCGATTGACAGTATGATGATCGCCATTTATGTGTCCTTAAAGACACGGTTCAGCGAGGTGCCAAGAATGTCACCTTAGATGTTGATGGAGTTTTGAGAATTCAAGGGCAAATTTGTGTACCAGATGTTGATGGGATTCGAGAATTGATTCTAGAAGAAGCTCACAGTTCCCGGTATTCTATTCATCTAGGCGCAGCAAAGATGTATCAGGATTTGCGGCAACATTATTGGTGGCGCAAAATGAAAAAGGATATTGTGGCATATGTAGCGGGTGTTTGAACTGTCAACAGGTTAAATATGAGCATCAGAGACCTGGTGGTCTATTGCAGAAAATTGAATTTCCTGAGTGCAAGTGGGAGTGGATCACTATGGACTTCGTTACTAGCCTTCCGATGACTCAGAAGAAGTTTAATGCGGTTTGGGTTATTTTTTATAGGCTGACCAAGTCAGCACATTTTGTTCCAGTTGCCACCACCTACTCGTCCGAGAGATTAGCGGGTATTTATATTAGGGAGATTGTTCGCCTTCATGGGGTGCCAATATCTATTATATCGATCGAGGTCCGCAGTTTACCTCGCATTTCTGGAAGGCGTTTCAGAAAGAGTTGGGCTCCCAGGTTCAGCTGAGTACAACATTTCATCCTCAGACGGACGGTCAGTCCGAGAGGACTATTCAGATATTGGAAGATATGCTTCGACCTTGTGTTATTGATTTTGGAGGCTCGTGGGATCAATTCCTGCCTTTGGTAGAGTTTGCATATAATAATAGCTACCAATCGAGCATTCAGATGGCTCCTTATGAAGCCTTGTATGATAGACGGTGTCGTTCTCCTATTGGGTGGTTTGAACCGGGAGAGGCTTGGTTGTTGGGTACGGATATAGTTTAGGAGGCCTTAGATAAGGTCAAGATCATTCAGGAGAGACTTCGGACAGCTCAGTCCAGGAAGAAGAGTTATGCAGATCGCAAGGTTAGAGATTTAGCTTTCATGATTGGTGAGCGGGTATTGCTCCGTGTATCGCCTATGAAGGGCGTAATGAGGTTTGGTAAGAAGGGCAAGCTTAACCCTAGGTTTATTGGCCCATTTGAGATCCTCGATCGTGTGAGAAAGGTGGCTTAAAAACTTGCTTTGCCATCTAATTTGTCAGCTGTGCATCCAGTGTTTCATGTATCCATGCTCCGGAAATATCACGACGATCCATCGCACGTGTTATACTTCAGAACTGTCCAATTGGACATGGATCTGTCTTATGAGGAGGAACCGGTGGCTATATTAGACCGGCATGTTCGACAGTTGAGGTCGAAGAGTTTTCATTCTGTGCGTGTTCAGTGGAGAGGTCAGCCTCCTAAGGCATCGACCTGGGAGTCCGAGTTCGACATTCGGATCCGCTATCCCCATCTATTCCTTGACTCAGGTACTTCTTTCTTTTGTCCGTTCGAGGACGAACAATTGTTTTAGAGGTGGAGAATGTGACGACCCAAAAGGGTCATAACTTGTTTTATTAGTCATTTCGAGCTTCCGAGGCCTTGAAAACCTATTGGGTGCCTCAATTTGCGTGCGTAGTCAGGGCGCAAAGCCCGGAAATTTTTATGTTGATATATATGAATTATATGAAAATTTTGAAGAATTTTAATATTAATATTGATAAAGTTGACTTTGGTCAACATTTTTGGTAAACGGACCCGGAACCGTGATTTGACAGTCTCAGAAGGTCCGTATAAAAATATGGGACTTGAGCGTATGCCCGCAATCGAATTCCGAGGTCCCAGGATCGAGGAAAGAATTTTTCCGTGAAATTGTTTTCTAAAAATGTTTAAGGAAAATGAAAATAAAACTTGATCAAAAAGTGAAGGTATCAGACTCGTGTTTTTGTTCCGACTCCCGGTACAGGTCATATATGTTAGTTAAGCACTTCCTGCAAAGTTTGGTTGAAAACGGACGTCGTTTGACGTGTTTCAGCCTTAAAATGGAAATTTTGGAAGTTATGAAATTTTTAAAGAATTTCTTGGACATAAGGCTCAAATCATTGATTTTGATATTATTTTGGCGATTTGATCGCTCGAGCAAGTTCGTATGATGTTTTTGAGTAAATGTATATGTTTGGTTTGGTGCCTCGAGGGCTCGGGAGTGTTTTGGGAGGTGGTTTGGGGTGTTTTGGACTTAAGAAATCTGGCAGATTTGCTGCAATTTTTGCACAAGCCTTTTCTTCTTCGCGAACACGGACATAAATCGCGTTTGCGACGCCCAGCCTGCCCCCTTCTTCACATTCGCGGATGCCCTTCGCATTTGCATACAAGAAGCCCAGACCCCTATCCCTTTTCCCTTCGCGTTCGCATTCCTTGATTGCGAACGCGTAGGCCAATGCCTGCCCCCTCACTTGCCCTTCTCCGCGTTCGCGTGAGAGCCGCGCGTTCACGAAGGTCTGTGTGTCTGACCCTTCGCATTCGCGTGTGCTCAATGCCTTCATGTAGGTCTGTTCTTGGACCTTTCCCATTTTCTTCTACGCGTTCGCGTATAGACACTGTCAACGCGATGCCAGAAAATCTCAAACCTTCGCGGACGCGACCCTATGTCGCGAACGCGATGAACAAAGTTTCGCCCAGTGAGTTTAAGTTCTGAAAACAGAACAGAAACATGATAAAAATCCCATTTCTAGAACTCTCTCTTCTCCACAACTTCTTTGGGAGATTTTGGGCAGGTTCTTCATCAAACTTCTTGGGTACGTGATTTCCTAACTTGTTTTCCTTCATTTTTCTTCAACATCAATCAAATTCTTAGGCCTAAACATGTGAAAATGGGTAGGAAATTAGTGAAATGAGTATAGTTAGGATTTTCAAATAATTTGTGATTTAGACCTTGTTTTGGGGTCGTACTTATGAACAAATTGTATATTTGAACTAGTGGGCGAATGGGTTGTCGGATATTGGTTCGAACCTCGTGCTTTGACCACGTGGACTCGGGTCGATTTTCACTAGTCTAGGCAGAATGTTGTAAAATATATATTTAGCCATTTGGATTAGTTTCTAAGTAGTATTGATGATATTAAATCAATTATGTATAGATACAATTGAATTGGAGCAAAATTTGAAAGGATAGGGCATCACTTAAGGATTGAATTTGCCGTAAACCTTCCAGGTAAGTGTTTGATCTATCCTAGCTTGAGGCAATAGGAGTTGAGTCTATTTGTTAGTTGCTATGTGCGGAATCCGACATATAGGCATGGTAACGAGTATCTATACCTTAGGGGTCTAGTATGACCGTGAGTCCTTACTCGTGAATATTTGATTTTTGTTGTAATTCTTCCACACCTAATTGTTGATAGTTAGAAAATGTGATGAGGGTTAGAAGCAAATTATAAATTGTTAAATTCTGGGGCGTTGGCTCAATCGATAACATGATAATTGAGTAAGAAGTGGATAAAAGATAATGAATAAATTATTGAGCCTTGGCACCGAGTTTTTGTTTTCTCTTGCTAATATTATATGTAGCTATTGAAATGGGATCGTGTGGCACGCCGACCACTTATATATTAAAATGGGATCGTGTGGAACACTGATCACTTATATATTAAAATGGGATCGTGTAGCATGCCGACCACTTATATATAAAAATGGGATCGTATGGCACGCCGACCACTTATATATTGAAATGGGATCGTGTGGCATGCCGACCACTTATATGTATTGTTATTGGCCTTAGTTGGCGGTGACATATTGTGCACACTGTTGATGATACAATGGGAGCGGGTGGTACGCCTATCATACCACAAGATATTAATTGAAATGGGAGCGGGTGGTACGCCTACCACAAGATATTAATTATGAAATAGGATCGGGTTGCACGCCTGCAACAAGATGATTTGAACTTGAAAGTGATTTAAAATCCTTTATTTTATTCCTGCCATTACATTTTTGTTGTTACCCAGAGTATGTTCCCTTTCCTAAATATTGAATGCTACTTTCTGTCATTTTTTTGTCGTATATATATATATTGGTCTGTACAAGTTTATGTGAGTGCCTGGTTCTAGCCTTGTCATTACTTCGCCGGGATAGGCCAGACACTTACCAACACATAGGGCCGGTTATCCTGATTTTACACTCTGCGCTCTTTTTGCGCAGATACAGGTTTTGGACAGCAGCAGCAGTAGTGCGGGTGTTAGCCTTTGATCACTGAGACACCAAGGTAGCCTTGCAGGCGTCCGCAGGACCCGGCATCTCCTCTATCTTTACTTTCAGTCTGTTATCTCATATATTCGAGACAAATAGTATTATATTTCTTTCAGACGGTTATGTGTATTATTCTTAGAAGTTCGTGAGTATTGTGACACCAGTTCTTGGGTAGTATTTTATGTTGGGATTTCAGTATTGCATCCATTAAAATTTGCTAAGTCTTCCGCTAAATTTATTCTTTCCGCTGAAATTTTAATGTGGTTGATAATAGATTTAAATAAGTATTGTTAAAAATGAAAATATAAGTAAGAGTTGGCTTGCCTAGCTCCTATTAGTAGCCGCCATTATGACTCCCAATGGTGAAAAATTCGGGTCGTGACAACTATTCTTATTACTCCAGATAGCCCCGCGCCCCGAAACAAGATATCTACAGTTTATTTCGATTTTAAGGCTTAGTCTTATATTTCTGTCTAATTTGTCTATTATTTTTGGATCAAATTAAGTTACTTGTTTATAAACCACGTATAAATTCAACCGTATCGTTTTACAGGTAAACAGTATATATATATATATATATATATATATATATATATATATATATATATATATATATATTATTTATATAAATAGATATAATTTGTTATATATTTTTATAATTACCGAATATAAATAGATCGACCGCATGCTAAAAGCAATCTTTGCCCAGAAAATAAACTATTGTTTTCACGAAGAGGCGGTTAAACGAAGATATAAGTGTTATAATAACAAACTTAAACCCCATTATATATTATATTATCATATACTATAAATTTGGTGCGAGATCGATCATATAAGATTATCAGTTTGGAAGAAACGCTTGATTCTCGTGGGTTGAATTTAAAAACGTGTGAGACAGTTCAGTTCCTATTTATATCGATATTAAAGGAAGAATTTAAAGCTAACGCAGTTACTAGTACGAGAGGATTGAATTAGGCTAAATCTGACTCCTTTTCGTTCTCTTTCTTTTTCTTTTCCGAGAGCAAGTACAGAAGCAGAGTGAGAATTTTGAGTTTAAATTTTTTAAGATAAATATAGAATTCGAACTAAAGTTATTAAGTTAGGTTGAACTCACTCCCGATACTCAAATCTCTGCCCTGGGTAAACGTATTTGTCTCTTCACTTGCTAGTTGTTTACAATATTATTTTTTTCAAATTATAGAAGCTGATCTCTTCCTTATAGTTTTCTTTTCTTGTAAGGATAAATGTTCTTGTCTCTTCACTTGCTAGTTTATAAGATTATTTATACAGTGATGGGTATCATCCAACTGACAAGACAAAAATGATTTTGTCCCATCGTATAATCAATAATCTACGAATCAAATGCTTTCTTATATTAGAAGAATTCCTTTGTTAATTTATTTATCTAACCATAATATAGTCAAATCCAAACTCATGCATATATAACGTGAAAAAAGACAAGAAAATAGCTATACACGATTTTGTAAGTGGACCATTCATTATTGATAAATTTGATTTTTTTAAATGCTAGAAAAATAATATTTTTAGCCGTTATAAAAATAATAGTCGAAAAATATATATGCACATAGATTTTCTGTATGTTATATACTTAAATTACATAAATTTTATATACTTTTTCGGCTACCAAATATAAATAGTATTTGGTGGGGTTTAAAAGTGATAATACCCCAAAAATATTGATAGAAGCAAAATTTAATTGGGCAATATCACTTTTATCCGTGGCCGAAACAATTTAATATTTGGTAGCCATAAAAGTAGGGCGGATGCACTATAAAAAACTCAGTATTTTTGACGAGGACATAAATTTATGCGTAAATCACTAAAATTATAAAAATAGTAGATTCACCCATAACTTTAAATTTTGAACCCATAGAACTAAAATCCTAGATTCGTATCTGCGCAAAAATATATAAAATTAGTATACTTCTTATATAACAAAGGCAAAATGGCTTCCTGGCCACTCAAATTTGCTGCCGATTTTAAAGCCGATATACAAACTTTCTTTTTCCCATTTGAACACTCAAACTCCTGAAACCTATAACTAATAAACACATGTGATTGTGCATGGTCTGCAAGCGCTATGACACAAATGACATGTCACATACTTATCCTCTTATTAACTGGCATGTGTCATTTATGGGTCCCACTTTAAAAAAATTAATTTACTCACTTTTATACACATACCTCAGCTTGAAACTTATATCCGCCATGGATGACAAGTACTTTATTTTCTGTGCATTCTTCTTTAGTGTAATTCATGGGTTTGTTCGGTTCCTCTTTAATCAAAGGCTAAGCTTTTTTAATCAGCTTCAGTTTATAATCCGGAACATTACATATGTTCTTCGAATAACTACTCACTTTTTCTTCAATAGTTACAAAACAAAAAATAACTTTTTTCATAACAATCTCAAGAATAGTATTTGAATCAGAACCATCAATATTCCTAGAGTTAATCAATGTACAACAGTTAAACAAATGAATGAATGAATTGAAATAATAAGTATCGTTAGAATATGTTGTATGGACCACGAAAAACCCTTCGGGTTTCAGAGTCCGACAAATCTCCGACGCGAAATCCCCCGGCTTTGTCGACGTATCTATCATTCCAGCACCGGAAAATATGAAATCAAATGTATTATATTTAAAAGGTTGTTTAACAGCTTTACCTATAATAACCAAAGGCTTTGAGCCTTTCCTGTATATCCCAACAGAATCGGCGATTCCAATTTCCTTTCAAGCGAAAACATCAGCACCTACTGGTGTTTCAACGCAAAGGATCTTCGAATTCGGGCTCAAAAATTCTTCTGTAACAAGATCCTGAAACATAGAAGAATAGAAACTGGTCGATTTTTGGAAATCCGGGCTGGTCCATAGATCGGGAAGTTTGGGCTTCGCCGGAGCAGATAATTCGCTTGTCGTCATGACCGAGAAAAATGGCAACCATGCTGGGACGAAACATGGAGAAGAAGCTGAGAACCAATTTATCTTTCTTTTTTTATTTTATAATTTTTAAATTAAATTAATTCATTCACGCGCCTAAGTAACATGATTCACCTACATTCTGGCCACGTCAACTATATAATAGCCATGTAAGCATAGTCAATGATCAAACAAGTTTATTAGTTATAGGTTTCAGGAGTTTGAGTGTTCAAATGGGAAAATGCAAAGTTCGTGTATCAGCTTTAAAATTGGCTGCAAGTTTGAGTGGCCAGGAAGCCATTTCGCCTATAACATAAGCCCCAGGCTTCACTATGTGAGATTACTCTAAATTTATTGCTATTATTATTACTTTATATATTATATATATATATATATATATATATATATATATATATATATATATATATATATATATAAAATTAAAAATTAATTATTATTTTGATAACGACAATACAATGTCATTTTTCTAACTTAATCTGTGAGATGGATAAACTTTCGCCATAAGTCCCTAGGTGGCCCAAATTTTGACCTTTTATTATACCTAACACCTTACTATAAGAAGGAAAAAAACAAAAAAAAATTTAAACAAATTGAGACGACATTGAATAATAGTCAATATACATGTTAGAGTACTGCTATGAAACATGTATTCCTACTAATTTTTGAAAAAGGGCACTTACACTTTTTTTTTTGAATTTTTAAAAACATTATTTTTCTGAGATTTCCATTGATTAGCTTATGGAATTTAATCTCAAGCTAAATCTAGATTTACGTTAAGAGGGCATATTTTATTTCATTGTGCCTATAGATTTGACGTGTTTAATTAAATTTACTGTTTTCACCATGCAACATAATACTAAAATGTCAGAGAAATTAAGTTTGGATCCCATAATTTTAAAGAGTTAAGTTATTTAAATAATGTTAAAGTTAAATCTATTAAGTGTAAATTTTGTATTCATTTCTTTCCTTAAAACCTTACACCTAAAAGCACATTGTGCATGTGTGCACGTAGCGACACTGCTTTTTGTAACACTCACATTTTAGACAGAATCCCACGCACAAAAAGCATACTAAATATATAAGTTACAAATAGTATCAAGCCGCTCCTATGTTAGTCTTGTCGATGGTGGATCAGAATTTAATTGAATTTAGGTAAATTCTGATTTGGCGGGACAAACCTCAATGCTGAATTCAGGCGAATTTCACACGGTAGAGCAAACCTCAGCGAGAATGCTGAGTCTATAAGACGGGGTGTATGTAATACCTAGGAGTGTACAAAGAAAACCGACAAACCGCACCAATCCGATAATCCGAGTCAAACCGAGAAAAAATACCCGACTATAATTTGGTTTGACTTAGTTTGGTGTTTTAAAAAAAATGCCGACCATAATTGATTTGGTTTGGTTTTAACTAAAGAAAGTCAAACCGACCCGACATTACATATATAAAAATTTTAGATATGTTTAATATATAAGTATACTTATTGTAATGTAATTTATAAATATTTCTTAAAAAATTTCATAATTTTATCTTTTAAGGTATTATATATTTCAAGGTTGGACTTAGAACTTTTGAATGCTCTAATAAGTTTTATAGCCATTAATATTAGTAAATTAAATAATGCTAACGATCAATAATAATGCTAACACAAGATATTCAATTCAATATTACGAACGAGAATGTATTGAATGTCTATTTTTTGTTTTTCAATAATTTAGGTAAAAATGCATAACCTATTTTTATTTTGCTTTAGCTTTTAGCCATATAACTAATACTCCCTTATTAGTCTATTTATTTTAGCATGACTTAGTGCTTTTAGATTATGTTTATATTTATTATGGCTTTTTAATTAGCAATATTTATATTACATAATTATATTATCTTTATTGTTGAATATTTTAGGATAATATCATGACACATCTCATATTTTACATTATTTTCTTGAAAAATACTTTATATAGTTGTATCTTACTAGGATTAAGGAAATATTTAGAGCATACGATATATGTTTTGTTCTACGAAGATTTACCGGAAAAAAATCTCAAAAAACCCGAATAACTCGAAAACCCGAAAAAACCCGAGAAACCCCGATATCGAAAAACCCGAGTTTTATTGGTTTGGTTTGGTCTTTAGATTTAATAACCCCACACAATTGGTTTGGTTTGGTAATTGAAAATCCGAAGCAACCTAGCTTATGCACACCCCTAGTAATACCCTAAGGCCTAAACTTTAGCAAGAGTCCCACATTGACAAAATACAAAAACAATGCTGAAAATATAAGTTAACAAGACTTAAACCTAATGACACATGTTAAACCTTTAGCTATCTCGATTCTCAACCAATGCAATTCAAGTTAGATGTAATCGGTTGTATGAATTCTTATAGATATATTTGCGTATATAAATTTCAAATATGTATTACGAAAATTCATTAATAAATTTTACACTAAAATTTTATTTGATCATAAACTCTCTTCCTTTAGCGAGACATATATTGTTTTTTAGGAAAACTTACAGAAATGTCACATATAAATTTTAACGTACCAACCTCTAACCAATATTTAAAAAATCGGAACAAATAAGGAAATTTTTTTAATGGGTATAGTCGAAATTCATTGAAAACATAAAGATAAGTCAATATACCAAATTTGAGGAAGACTGGAGGTGATTTGGACTGATTTTGTATTAAAATTCATAATTGAATCGATGTCAAAAAATTCTTCCGTGACACATGTATCACGCATGTATATCATACACAGATATATATGGATATACATGGATATATATGTGATACACAATCGATACAAATATGATACATATGTGATACATCGTGTTATACACGTATCATTTTTTTTCATATTCAGTTTTACTTCAAATTTTCAATTCAAACCATCTCAAAACTTTACCAAATCATGCCAAAACTGAGATTCAAGTTCCTTAAAATATACCCAATCTAATCTAATAGTACCCATTCAAAAGAAAGTAAAAATTTAATATTTTTTCTACAAATAACTAATTGCCTATTAATAATATTTTATTAATTAACCAATTTTTATAATGAGTTACTTGTGACATAGCTAATAATTTCCCTTTTTTATGATGCTACGTAAGTAAAAAGGTAATAGAGATGACGTTCCAACTTTCTACTCCACATATTATGCCAAACTTCCATACACCACAAATTATACCAACTTAACAATCAAACAAATAAATGCTGCATTATGGTAAATAAATAAACAATAAAAAATAGAATCTTCACATTTTCTCATTAATATAGCCTTTTGTGTGGAACACTTCAACCTAACTTCTTTTCTTTTTTGTCTGTACCAAACAACATCTATCTCTTTCAAGTTTCAAATATTAATTCATTCATGCAATCGGAAGCGGAGTTCAGTAAAAGTCAATAACTTTAGGGTAAACTTATTTGTCTTAAAATTTTTATATTATATATATATATATATATATATATATATATATATATATATATATATATATATATATATATATATATATATATATATATATATATATATATATTTCAAATATTAATTCATTCATGCAATCGGAAGCGGAGTTCAGTAAAAGTCAATAACTTTAGGGTAAACTTATTTGTCTTAAAATTTTTATATTATATATATATATATATATATATATATATATATATATATATATATATATATATATATATATATATATATATATATATTTTAAAAACATTAAACTCATAAACTTTAATTTTTAATTCCGTTTTTTCATGCAACTAATACTTTTATGCCTAAAAATGTAGTTCGGTGGCCACAACCCCACCTCCCTTTTATAGCTAGACTAGATAAAAATCTTGACTCTTAGTTTCTCTTTCTTTTTTTGTTTAAAAAAAAAGAATTTTTCATATTATTTCAGAGTTAATACAATGTAAAATAAATATTACACAAGTTCCGAGCCACGTAAACATCAGATGTAAGTAAGTTTTTTGTCACAATTTAATTAGTGACTCTTGGATATTGCAAGCCATATAACAACAACAACAATTACCCAGTATACTCTCAGTAGGTGAGGTCTGGGGAGGGTAATATGTAGACAAGCCTTACCCCTACCCGAAAGAGCAGAGAGGCTGTTTCCAATCTACCCCCGGCTCAAAGGATAAAAGGAAAAACAACAGTAAAACAAAAACAAAGACAAAAACACAAACAAACCATATAGTGAACAACAAATGGATTCAACTGAACTCATAACTATTGGTGTGGTGTAAACATTTTATGTAAAAATTCATTAAAATAGCAAAACTAGTGGATTTGAACCTACAACTTTAAAAATATAATGGGTTCAATAAACCCATAAAATTTAAATTCTGAATTTGCCTATGATTGCAAGATTAAGTTAAAATTGTATGTTATATTGAAGCATGTTTGTATATACGGAAAAGGGCCTAAAATGCCCCTCTACTATAGGAAATAGGACATTAAAGCCCTCCGTTAAAAGTTAGCGTCTTATATGCCCTTGCCGTCTAAAAATGGGCTAAAAAATGCCCTTATCCACTAATGGAAGATATGTAAATCCACGTGGAATTATATTAAAGCGTAGAAGGATATATTAGACCATTTTCGGATTGTACAATGTCATATACGAGTCAGTTATTGTAGTAAATTCTCAAGCACTTCACTCCATATCAGTTTACTCACACGCCTATTTTACTAACAAACAAATTATCACAGCAAGTAACTCAATCTTAGACATAAACTAATTATCGCAGCAAGTAACTCAATCATAGACATAAACTAATTATCACAGCAAGTAACTCAATCATAGACAAAAATATTCAAATGAATGAGAATGACTTCATTGAATCCTTGCTAAAAAAATCATTACATAATAAAACACAACAATTAAGCCACAATAACACTAACATTACATATCATTTCCCGCTAGTGAAAAGAACATAACAAAATATCACAATATCACACAAAAGAAAATTCACATCTTCTTTCGACATTTAGTATCATGCAGCGGTGAGTATTCTAAATCAACCACATTCTTCATTAGAACATTTCTTCCAAATTCCAAGGATTCTATTCCTCCATGATCGACGAGCATCATAACATTTTGAAGATCAGCAACTTTTCTTTGGTGTACATTTCTTTCACGGATTAGAGCTTTCTTCTCTTTCTTTAAAATGCATATGAGATTTGAATTTCTATGAGGAAGCTCCTCATCTTGTCATTCCCAGCAATAGGAACATTTTTCATCCTAAAATAAAAAAAAAAGAAAGAAAGAAAAGAAATTACACTCAAATCGAAATAATTAAAAGAATCCATCAACAAATTTACATACCTCATGCTTAGGGCACTTGAAAAATCTTGTCCCAGCATTTAAATAATTAGCAGCAAGTCCACAACGACACCTCCTAATCGACCCATTTAAGTTACTCGAACTTTGCGACATTGTCTTAGAGAAATCTCCAAAACAAACTGATAAAGATGAAAAATAATTAAACCTAAACTAGAACTCAACTTGGAATCGATAAGGTGACCCAATTAATAGGAGAAATCAGACATCAATGAAGGGTCTAAAATAGGCGTGTGAGTAAACTGATATGGAGTGAAGTGCTTGAGAATATGCTACATAACTGACTCGTATATGACCTTGTACAATCCGAAAAGGGTCTAAAATACCCTTCTACATTTTAATATAATTTCACGTGGATTTACATAACTTCCGTTAGCGGATAAGAGCATTTTTGAACTCATTTTTAAACTGTAAAAGCATATAAAAGGCTAACTTTTAACGGAGAACTTTAATATCCTATTTCGTATAGCATTTTAGGCCCTTTTCCATTATATATTACGTTATACTATATAAGTTTAGAATAATTTAAAGGCACTTTCTCAATTACCACATTGAGACTATTCTATATGTGTCATTCTCCTTTTTGTTCGTGATGTTAATTTCAATTTCTTCCCAAATGCCTAAAAGTGATAAAAACCAAACCATTCGGTTGAATAGATTGGCCAAAAGCCATGATGGTTAAGTTTGAGAAGTAGGTAGCACCAGTGGCTGATGGAGCTTTTAGACAACAGCCATCCACCGTCGGATCTATTTGAATTCAATACTTTTAATGCAAAATATAAATTTATGTATAAAATTTTATTAAAATTATAATAAACAGTAGGTCTGAACCATACTTTAAAGAAAATTACCAGCTATATCCATTTAGAAGTAACTCATTATAAAAATTGGTCAATTGATAAAATATTATTCATATTAGCCAAAATGGCTAATTAGCTATTTGTACAAAAAAAAAATCAGTTTTTTACTTTCTTTTGAGTGGGTGCTATTGAATAGATTGAGTATATCTTAAGGAGTTTGAATCTTAGTTTTGGGATGATTTGGTGAAGTTTTGAGGTGGTTTGAATTGAAAATTCGAAGTAAAAACAGAATATGAAAAAATAATACGTGTATCACACTGTGTATCACATATGTATCATATTTGTATCAATTATGTATCACATGTATATCCATGTATATCTGTGAGTGAGATACATGCGTGATACATATGTCACAGAAGAATTTTTTGACATCGATTTAATTATGAATGTTGATATAGAACCAGTCCAAATCACCTCCAATCTTCCTCAAATTTTGTATATTGACTTATCTATATGTTTTCAATGAATTTTGATTACACCAATTAAAAAAATGTTCCTTGTTTGTTTCGATTTTTAGAATATTGGCTAGAGGTTGGTAAGTTGAAACTTATATGGGACATTTCTGTAAGTTTCCTAACTTTAAAATATAATAAGCTCAATGCTAAAAACTTTAAAAGTTGAACCCATAAAATCTAAATTCTAGAACCGGCTATACATCAGAGCCCTATATATATATACACCACTAAAATTATATTAGAAGCCATAAAAGGTACAAAAAAGAAAGGTAATCCGGTGCACAAAGCATATCGCATTAGCTACACATGGTTGTGGGGCTGTATTTCAAGAGATGCGATGCAGATTGTAGAAAACTTACTACAACGCAAGCGTTAGTGTCTATTCTACGGTTCGAACTCATGACCTATGTATCACATGTAAATAATTTTATCGTTGATTCAACGCTTCATAATTAAAAACGTTAAAAGTAAAAATATATCAAATTTAAATTATCTCTATTTTACCCGGGGCCACAAAACCTTCCCCCACTTGTTTAGAACTTGGAAAATGAGAGTTGGGAGAAGAAGGGTAAATCAGAAAAATATCACATGCCAGACGGCCTAAAAAAGTTGCTAAAGCACGTGAATACTAGCTACCAGTTAGTTAAGAAAATTTCTTCTATAAATTACCCAAAACCCATGCAAACTTTGGTCACTTCAACACACAAGCAATATTATGTTCTTTACTAGCAATATATAGCTTCCACAATAGTTGGTTTATTCACAAACTAGCTAGCTTCTATATATATACCAGACCATAAACCAATAATCTTAGTAAAAAACACCATTTTTTCCGGCGAAAATGGTCACCGTCGAGGAGGTTCGAAGGGCACAACGTGCCAAGGGGCCGGCCACCATCATGGCCATCGGCACGGCCACTCCTTCGAACTGTGTTGATCAAAGCACTTATCCTGATTATTATTTTCGAATAACTAATAGCGAACATATGACCGAGCTTAAGGAGAAATTTAAGCGCATGTGTAAGATATTTATTTACGTTTTACTAGTTATTGATCCTTATTTTTAGAGTTTAAGTTATATATAATTTCTTTAACTCACGTCGGTATATAACTCAAACTCTTCTTTTTATTACTCTCATATTATAATTGGAGTTTTGGTAATTAGAAGTGTTTCTAGATTATAAATAAGATTAATTCTTTTTTCGTTTCTTTTACTTTTTTAAATGATTACTTGTTAAGTATTTTCCTAAATTGTGTTTCATGTGATATTTGAAACTGAGACATTTTTATAAATTTCCCAACTTTAAAATATAATAAGCTCAATGCTAAAAATTTTAATAGTTGAACTCATAAAATCTAAAACCGCCTATACATCAGAATCCTATATATATATATATATATAAGATTTGATTGAGATATGCTTTCTTGTGATACTGACTAAATCCGACATTACATCCCTTAATAATGTTGCTGGTACAAATAATAATCTTCCTAAATATTGGACTAAGATGATTTTGAATTAATACTCAACTTGGTTTGACTTTCTTTTAATCTGTTTTTTTTTATTTAATGCTTCTTTGTTATTTTGTTAACAGACTGGTACAACATGAAATTGAAAACAAAAATCTTAAAATCTCTTCGGCAATGAGCTGATTAATATGTTTCTGAATGGTCACAAAAAAGTTTAGTTTTTATTTTTCTTTGTAAGTTTCAAAAGAGACAAGATTTAAAAGAAACCGAGCTTTTCTTTTAGTTCTTTTGATTTTTATTGGTAGGGTTAATTAGCATTCAAATTTTTGACTTTTGATTTAAGCCTGATTTGTTCATTTAATAATTTTTAAATTAAAGCAATTCTCACATATTATTATCATTAATATTGGCTTTAATTAATTAATTTTTCACATAATGCAGGTGACAAATCAATGATTAAGAAAAGGTACATGCATTTAACAGAGGAAATTCTAAAAGAGAATCCCAATATATGTGAATACATGGCTCCTTCTCTTGATGCTAGACAAGATATAGTGGTGGTTGAAATACCAAAATTGGGCAAAGAAGCAGCCCAAAAGGCCATCAAAGAATGGGGCCAGCCCAAATCCAAGATTACTCATTTAGTCTTTTGCACCACTAGTGGAGTGGACATGCCCGGGGCCGACTACCAGCTGACTAAGCTTCTCGGGCTTCGGCCCTCGGTTAAGCGGCTCATGATGTACCAGCAAGGTTGCTTTGCTGGAGGCACTGTTCTTCGATTAGCCAAGGACTTGGCCGAAAACAACAAGGGCGCTCGAGTCCTTGTTGTTTGCTCAGAGATCACCGCGGTCACATTTCGTGGCCCAAGTGACACTCATTTGGATAGTATGGTCGGCCAAGCCCTTTTTGGCGATGGAGCAGCTGCGATCATTATAGGTTCTGATCCAGTTCCAAGGGTCGAGAGGCCCTTATTCGAGCTTGTCTCTACAGCCCAAACCCTACTCCCGGATAGCGAGGGTGCTATCGATGGTCACCTCCGTGAAGTTGGGCTAACATTTCACTTACTCAAAGATGTTCCTGGATTGATCTCCAAGAACATTGAGAAAAGCCTAATGGAAGCATTCCAACCATTGGGCCTTTCGGATTGGAACTCGATTTTTTGGATTGCTCACCCAGGTGGGCCTGCTATTTTGGACCAAGTTGAACTAAAATTGGGCCTAAAGCCCGAAAAACTTCGGGCTACAAGACAAGTGTTGAGTGACTATGGAAATATGTCTAGTGCTTGTGTTTTGTTTATTTTGGATGAAATGAGAAAGGCCTCAGCAAAAGAAGGGCTAGGTACAACTGGAGAAGGCCTTGATTGGGGTGTACTTTTTGGATTTGGGCCTGGGCTAACAGTTGAGACTGTTGTGCTTCATAGTGTCTCTACTTAAGGGTCGTTTGGTTACTAATTTTGATATAAAATTTGGGATTATATTTAGCCCGTGTTTGATTAGTTAAAATCTTGGTATTATGTATCCCATATAAGACGTGGGATGATACTCGCGTGTGTGGGCATTAGCTTTATATTGTGTTGTGATCAAAGTATTGAATTGATTTCCTATGTAATCTTAAATTTCTTTAATTTCCTCAATTATGTATTTTTTATGTTCTCAATGGCACTTATGCAAATAATATGCAAATTACTCATAAAGAAGTTCCTTTCTCCCTCTGTTCTTTCCATCTCTAGATTATAAGTTAATTCTATTTTTTGTTAGTTATAAATATTTTATACAAAGTAAACATTATGTACAAGTAAAAATAAAATTATAATTTATTTCTGATTTATTTGAAGTATTTGATAGCATCTTGAGAATGTCATTATATACCATATTTTTATATAATACACGGTTCTTTATTAGATATGAAATATACGATATAAACTGAAGGCAGATTAGTGATATAAGAGTTTAATAAGAAAATTATAAAGTTATAGCTACAAATTTAGTTTTCTATTCTTATGTAACATGTACATTTTAAAAAAGAGGGCCACCCGAACACAAATTTTACAGTAACCATTTTCTAATAATATATTACTAAAGGATCCTCTAAAACGTTTCTGCAAAAATTGTCAACGCTATCTATGTAAATTTGTGATGTTTGCACCATTCAAATTGAAGTGTTATGATCGGTATTGTAACGATTCGATCGGCCGTTTTATGAGTTATAGCCCCATTTTCCTCATTTTTTTACTTTATTTTGTGTTCTCCAACTGAATTTGATCGTATCGTGTTAGTTGGTTCGGGTTCAGAATGGTTTGGAGAGAATTGAAATAATTAGTCTATTTTGAGAAGGCTTAAGTTGGGAAAGTTGACCGAATGTTGACTTATGAGCGAACGACCTCGGATCTGAATTATGATGGTTCTGTTAGTTTCGTTAGGTAATTTTGGATTTAGGAGCGCGTCCAGATCGGATTTGGAGGTCTGTGATATAATTAGGCATGAATTGGCGAAAGTTGGAAATACAAAATTAGTGCAGACCGCGGAGGTATTATGTAGCCACGATGGAAATTACGCGAGCCGCAGAAGAGAGAGTGTGGCCGCGGTGGATGTTATACAGAACGCGGAAGGTATGGCTCAGGGTCCACGGCCGTGACAGAATTATGCAGACCGTGGTGAGGAGTGTGCTACCGTGGATGCGAACCGCGAAGTGAAGGTTCATAGAGCACTATATAAGCAAGATTTAGGGTTTTATTTCACATCTTGGACTTAGGATTTTATTTCACATCTCGGACCGCGACAATGAGTGTGCGGCCGTGGTGGATTTATGCTGATCATGAAGTGAAGGCTCAGAGAGCACTATATAAGCGAGGTTTAGGATTTTATTTCACATCTTGGACTTGAGAGCTCGGTTGGAGGCGAATTTTTGGGAATTTTTCAAGGAAACCATTTGAGTAAGTAATTCTAACTCGATTTTGGCTAATATTCAAGAATATATCATTGAATTTATCAGTTGATTCGTGATTTGGGATGAAATTTGGGGAAAATTGATGGAGTTACATAAAATGAGTTTTTGGGAATTGAAAGCCTATATGAGCTCGGATTTGAGACTAGTATGGTTAGTCTTATAATCGAATGGGTTGTCGGATTTTGTGACTTTTGTTGGATTTCGAGACGTGAGCCTCAGGCCCAACTTTTGAGTTCGCTCTTCGAATTTTGATCTAAAGCTTACTATTTCTTATGGGTTTGATTTATTTAGCTCGTGTTGATTGTATCGAATTGTTTGTGGCTAGATTCGAGGCATTTGGAGGCCAATTCGAGAGGCAAGGGCATCGCAGAATAGGGATTTGACCGGTTTGAGGTAAGTAATGATTGTAAATCTAGTTCTGAGGGTATGAAACCCCAGATCTCGTATCGTTTTACTTTTTTGAGGTATGCACATGCTAGGTGACAGCGTGTTGGCATGCATCGTTTGGAGGATTGTGACTAGGTCTTTTCTGTAGCAACTATAAGTTGCGTATTTGGTTGAAAATATATGATACTTATGTATTTTAGAAAGAATTTCTGTAAATTGGGCTGAAACCATATTTGGCCCTTATTCCACAAATGTTTGGACCCTTAGGGGCCTTTTATTACTATTCTATCACTGTTTTTAGTTGAAAATCTATACTCAGTCTTGTTACACTTATTGATTTCATAATTAAGTCTTTATTACTCTGTTTTGATGCATATAATTTATTGTTTTGGGCTGAGTACCCGATTTTTACTGAGAGCCCGAGTGGCTTGAGAGGTTTATGACCGAGTGAGACCGATGGCTTGATTTGTGAGGATATTTATAAGATCGGGTTGCATACCGCAGCATGTTATTACTGATTCATGATTGAGTGAGGCTGGTGCCTTATTGATTTATGCCACGAGGTTGCTTGTTATAGCGCTTGGGCTGAATGAGCCCCTCCAGAGTCTACAAATCCCCAGTGAGTACGGGCACCCTGAGTGAGTAATATGAGATATGCCCGAGGGACTTTATACGAGTGACTATGAGGTTTGCCCGAGGGGCTGTATATGAGTGATGATTCGTTCGAGGGGCTGTTTACGATTTTTATCACTTTTGGTCACTTTTGCATTGAGCCTTTATTGAAATTGTTGAAAAATACCTTTAAAGAATTTTTTTTACTAAAAACTAGAATTTAAACAAGATGATTTGACTCACACACTGATTTGAAGCATGTTGTATTTACTGAGATTTTATAATGTGGAATTTATGTGTTTTACTGCTCGTCACTATTGCTCAATCTTTATTTACTTTTATTACTCACTGAGTTGGCGTACTCACATTACTCACTGCACCTTGTGTGCATATCCTGGGGTTATTGGACGTGCTAGCGAGTGTTGATTTCATCCGTCGTGGATCTATTGGAGTTAATTGGGTAGCTGCATGGCGATTACAACCCTACTCTTCTCCCACCTATCCTCATATAGATGTTTTTATCCAGACTGTATTAGTCTTAGTATTGTCTAACAGTGTTTAGTAGATGCTCATGACTAGTGACACCCTTCTGTTATTCAGATGTTCTTTATGAAGTTTTATGAGTAATTAGTGTGAATTCATCTTTGAAAATGGAATATCACGTTGTTTTTGGTAAAATTCGGCTTGCCTAGTTTCACAATAAGCGCCATCACGACATGGTTAGTTTTGGGATCTTGACAAGTTGGTATCAGAGCCTAGGTTACATAGGTCTCAAAAGGTCATGAGCAGGTTTAGTAGAGTCATGCAGATCGGTACAGAGATGTCTGTACTTATCTTCGAGAGGCTGCAAAACCTTTAGGAAAAATTCATATTCTTGAATTCTTGTCGTGCAAATCTGTTAATTCTGGTAACTAAATTTCTGTTATTATATTCTCTCACAGATGGTGAGGATGCGTACTATCGGTCAAGATGGACGACCACAAGTACCACCAGTTGGGGCCGCGAGAGGCCGAGGTCGCAGTCGAGTCCGTGGTAGGGGTAGGGGTGTTTCCCGCACAGTAACTAGATCAACACCTACAGATCCACTAGCCACCTTAGTTCATGATCAGGTACCAGTTGTGGAAGCTTCGGGCGGGACCAACTCCGGCACCAGTAGCGCCTATTGTTATTCTAGCTCTTCAGGAGACCTTAGCTCAGATTCTGACCGTGTGCACCAGTCTTGCTCAGGCGGTCGCTGCAGGTTTTATAGGGACTATAGACACTAGAGACGGTTGCACTTACTCAGGACTATGTGGTACTACTTATGCCTGAAGATGAGCAGTATAAGATGGAGAGGTTTGGTCGACTCCAGCCTCCGAATTTTAGTGGTACAGAGGGCGAGGATTCCAAGGGTTTCTTTGATAAGTGTCAAAGGATTCTTTGTACAATGGGTATTCTAGAGACCAGTGGAGTCTCGTTCACTACTTTTCAATCTCGGGAGTTGGCTTTACTTGGTGGGAGGCATATGGGAGGTGTAGGCCTATTGGTGTAGTGCCCCTTACTTGGTAGTAGTTCTCAGTTTTCTTTCTAGAGAAGTATGTGCCACAGTCCCATAGTCCCGCATAGAGGAGCTGTGTAGGGAGTTCCAGCAATTGCATTAGGATGATATAATAATGATGCAGTATGAGATGAGGTTATCTGAGTTAGACCGTAATGCTATCTGGTTGGTTCCCACATATAGAGAGAGGATTAGGAGGTTCGTTGATGGCCTCTCATATAAGCTGCGGATTTTTATGACTAGAGAGAGGGTGTATGGTGCTTCTTTTGAAGAGGTTGTTGACATTTGACGGGACATAACGTTGATTCTCTGTCGGGAGCAAGTGGAGAGGGAGGCCAAAAGGTCTCGTGGATCCGGTAGTTTTGGTGGTTCTTCTCACAGGGGTCAGTTTCAGCATGGCAGAGGTCGTCCATTCACACATGCTCAGTCAGTTCGCCCCACTCACTGTGGGGCATCATCGGGCCATGGTTCTCATGGCTCTCATCAGGGTCATTCATCACTAAGTGCCTTCCCAACTTCGAGTTTGTCCTGCGCTCCGTTAGTTTAGGGCTCCTCCATGCCATGTTCTTTTACTAGTCATCCCGGTGCTAGGGGTTCCCTTAAGTTCTCTTCACCAGCACCAGGGGTTATTATGAGTGTGAGGAGTTAGCCATCGACTTTAGCACCAGTTACTTTTCCACCCACCTAGTCAACTAGAGGTGGAGGTCAGCCAGCTAGGGGTCGCTCTAGAGGGGGAGGTCAATTAAGTGGTGGTCTGGCCCATTTCTATACATTCCCAGCCATACGAGATGCTATTGCTTCAAATGTTGTGATCACAAGTATTGTCTTAGTTTGACACATGATGCCTCTGTATTATATGATCATGTTTCCACTTTTTCATATGTGTCATCATATTTGCTCATTATTTGGATACACCCTACGAGTCTCTTGTTTCATCTGTTCATGTATCTACTCCTATGGGACATACAATTATTATAGATCGCGTATATCGGTCTTGTGGGCTGATTATTGGGGGTTTGAAGAACTGAGTAGACCAATTGCTGCTTAGTATGGTCAATATTGATGTGATATTGGGCATGGATTGGTCCTCCCCGTGTCACGCTATTCTGGACTGTCATGCTAAGACAGTGATGTTGGTTATGCTGGGGGTGCCGTAGATTGAGTGGTGAGGTTTGTCAGATTATGTTCCCAGTAGAGTGATTTCATTTTTGAAGGCCTAACGGATGGTTGGGAAGTGTTGTGTTTCTTATTGGCCTTTGTGAGGGATATCGCTGCAGAGACTCACAATATTGATTCAGTTTCGGTGGTGAGAGATTTCCGAATGTGTTCCCTATAGACATGTCGGGCATGCCACCTGATAGGGATATTGACTTCGGTATTAATTTGGTACCGGGCACTCAGCCCATCTCTATTCCACTGTATCGTATGGAGCCGACGAAGTTAAAGGATTTGAAGGAGCAGATTTAAGAACTCCTTGATAAAGGGTTTATTCGGCCAAGTGTGTCCCCTTAGGGTGCGCCTGTTCTATTTGTGAAAAAGAAGGATGGCAATATGAGAATGTGCATTGACTACAGGCAATTGAACAAAGTCATAATCAAGAACAAGTATCATTTTCCTCGCGTTGATGATTTATTTGACAAGCTTCAGAGAGCGAGCGTGTTCTCCAAGATTGATCTTAGGTCAGGTTACCACTAGTTGAAGATTAGGGTCTCAGACATTCTTAAGACAGCTTTCACGACCCGATGTGGTCATTATGAATTCCTTGTGATATCTTTTCGGATAACCAATGCCCCATCAGCCGTCATGCATTTGATGAACAATGTGTTTCAGCCTTATCTCGACTTATTTATTACTGTATTCATTGATGACATCCTGGTGTACTCGCGTAGCAAGGAGGAACACGCTGTGCATGTGAGAGTTGTATTGTAGGGGTTGAGGGAGAAGAATCTTTATACAAAATTCTCCAAGTGTGAGTTTTGGATCAGTTTAGAGGCATTCTTGGGACACGTGGAGTCTAGTGAGGGTATTCTGGTTGATCCGAAGAAGATAGAGGCGGTCCAGAGTTGGCCCAGATAGCCCTCAGCTATAGAGATTCATAGTTTTCGTGGTTGGCGGGTTATTACTGTCAGTGTATTTAGCGATTTTCATTTATTGCATCACCCTTGAACAAATTGACCCAAAAGGGTGCTCCTTTCAGGTGCTCAGATGAGTGCGAGGCGAGCTTTCAGAAGCTCAAGACCAGCTTGATCACAACCCCAACATTAGTTTTGCCATCAACTTTTGGCTCTTATATGGTATGTTGTGATGCTTCTCGGGTGGGTATTGGATGTGTGTTGATGCATGAGGGTAGGGTTATTGCTTATGCTTCTCTTCAGTTGAATCTCCATGAGAAGAAATACCTTGTTCATCATTTGGAGTTGGTTGCCATTGTTCACGCGTTGAAGATTTGAAGGCATAATCTCTATGGTGTGTCATGTGAGGTGTTTACTGATTATCGTAGTCTCCATCACTTGTTCAAACAAAAGGATCTCAACTTGAGTAACCAGAGATGGTTGGAGATACGAAAGTCACGTGTCCATCCGATTCTAGAGCTGCATATCAGCTGAGCTGAGATTCATTTTGGAGAGGCTTATTCTCTGTTTGTCTTTGTGCTGCTGTAATCAGGTATTGCATTTTGGTTAAATAATATAAAGCTCATATTTGTTTGGATGAAATTTGTATGGAATTATTTTGGTTCATATACTTCATTTCTACAATGGATTGATAGTTAATTTTATTTTCTTTTGCGAGTTTGCTAAACTACTGTAATTTGTGTGAGATGTGGATATGAATTTAAAGTTTGAGTATAGTTGGCTAAATTGAATGAATAATCTGTCACTATTTGAGCAAGTGTCGTTGCGTTCTTAATTGTGTTGCATTTGTCTTTCTCGGAACTCGACGACGAATTTGGAAGATAAATGCTGAGAACTGAATATGAAATAAACTACTTACGAACTAGCTTGTGCTGCAATTAAAAAGGAAATTGGACTAAGGGTTACATGTAAATTTTGGCTTGCCATATGTATGAGATTGAGTTGGATATAATTTTGTAGTTCTTTATTCTTACTCTCGAGATAGGTTGTGAGTTCGAGTCTCCCCAAGAGAAAGGTGGGAAGTTCTTGGAGGGAAGGATGTCGGGGGTCTATTTGGAAACAGCCTCTCTGCCCAAGGGTAGGGGTAAGGTCTACGTACACACTACCCTCCCCAGACCCCACTAAGTGGTATTATACTGGATTGTTTTTGATGTTGTTGTTGTTTATTCTTAGTCTCGTTAATTGGACCGCTAGTAGCATGGAAGGAGACAAAAAATTGAGGATGCGATTCCGTGGCATAGTTGTGATATCTAATTTCTAATTACTCCCTCCATTTTATATTATTTGAGGTAGTTTTACTCGGCACGGAGTTTAAGAAAAAAAAAGACTTTAAAACTTGTGGTCTTAAAAGATTAAGGGGTAAAAAGTTTGTAGAGTCATACCATTTGTGTGGCTATAAAAACTTCTCACTAAGGCAAAAAGGGTAAAATGAAGAGTTTAAAGTTGAATTATTTCCAAATTTAGAAATGTGTCATTATTTTGGAACAAACAAAAAAGGAAAGTAGCTCAAACAATATGAAACGGAGGGAGTAGTTAAATATGAATATCCATAGTTCACTTAGTTGAATGCTTTTCCTTTGATAAAACTTAGGTGTGTCATTCATATAATTGAACCACATAATCTATGACCCTCATATTAATTATCTTAACTAGTGTAGAAAGATGCATTGAACTCTGGTAGTTAGTTTTCTCTAGGCGCGTTAATTAAATAAATTATCATAGCAACGGATACGGTTCCCATGACATAGTTGTGATGCTTAATTTAAAAAATCCGGGTATACATTTATGTGACCCCGCTACAATTTAACTTTGTTAATAAAATAAACACGTTCTGGATCGTGGGTACGATTCCCATGACATGATTCACAAACGTATAATCAATAATTAGTTGTGTAGCAATGTGATATTTAAAAAGCGATTTAAAAGGAATAAAAATGCATATTTCAAAGATGTTTTAAATCTAATAAATAAGCCAGTAATAATAGTTGAGCGACCGTGTTAAAATTACGAAACCCAAAAATATCTAACAACTCCGGGTTAACAAAATTTCTTACCCGAATTTTTGTGTTCGCGGACTGTAAAACAGAGTAAATCGTTCGTCGATTCGAGATATGAACCGGTGACTTTGGACACTATAAATTATCCTAAGTGGTGATTCTAATTTCTTAATATAAATAATCGTGTTTCGATTGTCACTTAAAAAAACTCCCTTATACCCTTCTGGGGGTAGGAAAAAGGAGGCGTGACACAGGGTATTTTTCCATAAGGATTATATGTTAAAAACTAAAAAAATCTAAGACTTTATTCCTTTAAAAAATAATTTGAGTTGACTTCGGTCATTGTTTGAGCAAACTGACCTAGATCCCTATTTTAACTGTTCCGATGAGTCCGTATCATAATTTGGGATCTGGGCATATTCCCGGAATCAAATTTTGAAGTCACTAGCTCGAGATAAGATTTTTGGTTGAAAATTAAAAGTTTGAAAGTTTAATAATTTTTAGAATTGACTGATGCTTGGCCTTGTTGATAGTTGGTCTATACTTTTCTGTCAATTTTTGTGTGAAATAGAGTTTGTGACACGATTCGGATGTCCGGTTACGAAAATAGAAGTTTTAGAGTTTTCTTTAAAATTTCATTTGGCTTGGAGTTCAATTCGAAGTTATATGTGTTATTTTGGCAATTTGATTGAGTGGGCAAGTTCATATGATGTTTTAGGACTTATCTGCATGTATAGTTTGGAGTTTCGAGGGCTCGGGTGAGTTTCGGATAGGCTACGGGGTTATTTAGACTTAGAAAATATGGTGTATTGTAGCAGCTAGTGTTCTGGTATTTTGTGCATCGCGATCGCGAAGCCGTTGTTGTGATCACGAAGAGGATCTAGGCTTGGGAAGGATCTTACACTATGTGAACACGAGACCATGTTCGCGAATGCAAATCATTAGGGGTTTTCTCTATGCGAACGCGACCCATCACACGCGAACGCGTAGAGGTATTGGAGGTGGGCTAGGGACTTGACTGTTGTTCTATGTGAACGCAATGCAGGTCTAATAAGGGTGGATTGATATGATGGGATCAGGCTGCATACCGTAGCACGTGTAATAACGGTGGATTGATATGGTGGAATAAGGGTGAATTCATATTGTATGGTGATATCAGGTTGCATGCTAGAACATATGGAATAAGGGTGGATTGATATGGGGAAATAAGGGTGGATTATGATATCGATATTGATATATGATGGGATCGGGTTATACGCCGCAACATACACACACACACATAAGGGAGGGTTGTGTGTGTGTGTGTATAAAATTTACTTTTGTTAATATCGTTAGGGCTTTGTGTTTTCTAGTTCGATTGGGTTGTGCGCCGCAACAACTTATATGTTTCTAAAGATGGGTAAATTCTTTTCACGATCCCAAAACCAACCCGGTCGTGATGCAGCTAGGCCAGCCGACACATTCCCAAGTTACAGTTCAACATTTCATTCATGTGCGACTGGAATAGACAACAACCACTATCGTGCTCTGTGATACCTGGATCTGTACACAATGTGCAGTGGGAAACATGAGTATTCCAACTCAGTAAACAACAAGTCTAACCTTTGGACTGATAGGTCGTGACGAGCATAACCTCGGTAGAGAATAGAAATAAGTTGTGCAGTAGAGTTGGCATGCTAATCTTTTCGGAATATAGCTCAACAATGAAATAAATACAGATTTGGACAATGTTAAATGTAAAGCTTGGCTAACTCTACATGCCATTGCATAGAATATATGAAATGCACCATGTGCTCCTACTCTCAATTGCTCAACCACTCGGTACTGCATGTGGCCATCGGCCCAGGGAAATCCATCCTAGAACATATTCAACACTGACTGCAAGTCATCCAGTACCATGGAACACGGGTAATCCAACCCTAAGGAGAAATCTATCTCCAGATGTATGTGTGTGTGTGTGTGTGTGTGTGTCTGTATACATACATACATACATATCCACACTCAACCACCAAGTACCGCATATGGCCATTCAACCTAGGGAAATCCACTCAAAACATATGCAACGCTGACTATATGTCATGCGTTACTGAGGAAGAAGGAAAATCCATCCATGTGGAGAAATCCATCTCCATATTTCGATACTTCGGACAAACCCATGTCTAGAGAAATCAATCTCTCAATAATATCATACTCACTGGGGTGTGTACAGTTCGGAGGAGCTCCTTTCAGCCCAATTGCCATTTAAAGCCAACGAAGGTATAATCAATAATCTCTTGTGTCGTGTAGCCCGATCCCATAACTGTCACTCAACATAAGGCTCTCGGCCTCACTCAGTTGTCACTCTCCAGTATCGCACATACCGGATCACAATGCCATGAAACTAGTCCAAAATAATGATATGATGTGCCAGATAATAACAACTAAGACAAATACATGATATGATATGCATGAACAAGGCTGGGTATAGAATATAAATGAAACTAATGAGATGACAACAAGAGACGACCACTCGCGTATAAACAGTAACGGCGTGAAAGCCTAACATGATAATCAAATGTTTTACTGTTCAGTACCTTAATCACATAATCACAACATACATATCAACAAGAAAGAATTACTAAGTGGTGCCACAGAATGAACCAGGCTGCAATTCTCACAATGCACACCTACATGCTTGTCACTTGGCATTTGTGTCACCTCAATCTTGAATCATATAACAGAGAGTTCTGGGTTTTGAACCCTCAGAACCAACTTTGGAAGCGTTACATACCTCAAGCCAAGCCAAATCCTACTTCGCTACACTTTTTCCTATTGAATCGGCCTCCAAGCATCCTGAATCTATCCGAAAGCAGTGCAACGCAATCAATATAGTCCAAGGAATCTATTCCAAACAAAAAACTATCAATTCAAACAAAAATCTCGAAATTCACCGAAACCTCACCTAGGGCCCATGTCTCGGAATTCTACAAAAATCACAAAACTAGAACCTCCTTCCACTCACGAGTCCATACATACAATATTCATAGAAAATCAGACTTACCCCTCAAAACCTCAATCAAAACTTTCAAAAGATCCCAAGCCCTAACCCCTCATTTCACCCTTAATCACGATTAATTACATCATCAAACCACGAAAAACTACCAAAAATCACGAGTATTAGGGCTCAAATTATTCACCTCAAAGGTTATTAGATACCTCAGGAAAGCCCGGCCAGAACCACACGTGCAAGTTTCCCTGCATGTGGCTCGTCCGTGATAACTTCTTCGGATTTGCGTGAGCTAGCGGGCCGATCACTAAGTGGGGATGCTCCCTCCAGCATGAGCGAACCCTTTCAGAACTGGTTAAGAATGGGCGGCACTATCCCAGCCCGGATCCAGCCAGGTTCTATTGATCATGTCCCATTCCCAACAGTTGTACCTTGTCTTGGGGCGTCTTTGGCTTTACGATAGAAAGCTCGCCGGAGAAAGCCAGGTGCCGTAGGTAAGCTCTATTTGGCCCGGAGCATTGATTTCCCATAACGAATAGGCTAGCTCTATCTCTCAATTACCTATCCTGTGCTCGAGAAGGTCCCTCAGTTCCTCGGCAGCACCTCGAGGTGCATTTAGTTGTCTTACATGAGACGAGGGCTATTCCCCACTCCATGGCATGACACCTTTCGCTCATCCATTCCGCCCGTCCAGACGCGGCGCCCTTTCTCATTATCATCTACCGCCCTTTCTTTCCTCCCGGCTATTCAGCAGTAAGGCTCTGTAGAGCTAGTCTCCCTTGAGACCTGCTGCCGCAAAAGCTCTTTCTGCTGCTCCTTCGCCTGCGGATTAAGCTGTAGAAGGCAAGCAAGCAAACCTTGGCAACTGGCAATTTCAAGGATCAGGGGAGGTATGAAATGGTTATCTCGGCTGGGAATCAAGCCCCAACACAAAGAGCTGTGGGCCAGGTTGCTTTGCTTTATCGGATCAATCAGTGTGCAGTGGGCAAGCTCTTTCCCAAGTCGCTGAGCTGTTTAACAGAGAGAAGGTCAAAGAGCTGTGGGGCTAGGAGTGTTCTCAATCTTAGCATTCCGAGACAAAGCCTGGGTCGTCGAACAAAAGAATCTCAGCATTGGCCATAAAAACGCGTTTGAAGGCCTGTTTCTGGGACTGATAGGGAGGCGTCTAAAACTTTGATTTCTGCTATATCAACCTTCCAAACCAAAAGGGGATTCCGCTCCTACCGCTAAAGCATTATTTCGGCCCCTGCTTCCAGAAGAGTTGGTGCAAAAGTCACGGTCAAATTACCATTTTTCCCTCAAAAAGCAAATTTCGAGGTTTCGGGTCGTCACAAAGAACATGATAAGAACAAATGCAGAATCCAAAGAGTGACATGGCAGATGAAGAACAAAATTCCGTTTGGTAATCCTAATTTTTCTTGTTTGCTATTGGGGGTTATAATCCTTTGAGTGGAAGCCCTGCGCTGCACTCCAGTGTTGAATTTCTTGATCGACGAAACGAGTTATTGCCATAAAAATCCCCTTGAATCCCTCTTAAATTTTCTCCAAAAAGCTTCAAATCCGGAGGAAAAATGGTGAAGAATGACCAAAATTCGCGAAGGGTGGGTTTTGTAGTTTCTGCCTGAGAGGCTTGCACCTGCGGTCCAAATGAGCGCACCTGCGCTACATTATCTGCTTTCCATCAAGCCCACCAACGGATTCCACTTACCCACAAGCTTCCGCATCTACGGCTACACACTTACACCCGCGGCCTCGCTGGTGCGATCAAACAACCGCACCTGTGATCAAGCTTCAACTGGTCAAAAACGGCATCTGCGACAATCCTCACGCATCTGCGACCTCGCACTTGCAGTCCCCAATCCGCAAGTGCGGATATAATAGAAGCAACAAATTTCAACTGCACCAACATAATTCCAACTCTTCCGTCAACCAATCAAATTTATCCCGAGGCCCTCAGGATCTCAACCAAAAGCACCAACTAGTCATATATTACCATTCAAACTTATTCAAACCTTCGGAACATTAAAAATACATCTAAACAGTAAGTCCTGATATTTTTCCCACACATCACGAATGACACTGCGGACCTACTCCAATTTCTATAACTTCATTCCGACCCCGATATCAAAATTTCAATTTCCAAATAAGAAGCACCAAATTTTTACTTTCGTCAATCAAGCCTAAATCTACCGCGGATCTCCAAAAAGCATTCCGGACGCTCTCCCAAGCCCAAAATATTTTAAAGAAGCTAACCGAATCATAAAAATCCAAATACGAGATGGAATACTACAAAGTCAAAACTTGGTCAAACCTTTCACATTTAAAGCTTCAATGTGAGAATCACTCTTTCATACCTATTCTGATTAACCTGAAAACGAAATCCGGTGATTTATATAAGTCACAATACCTCATACGGGGCAAGACATGCCCGACAACAGGAAAGCGAAGTGCAAATGCCAAAAACAACCGATTGGGTCCTTACATCCTCCCCCCCTTAAACAAATGTTCGTTCTCGAACGTGCCTCACTGTGCACATTCCCAGGGGTGATCCCACGTCACCCCATCCCATATAGGTGCGATAGCACAACATAATTGAATTTTGCAATCCAACCATGCCCTAAACAATAGAGCCAAATTTCTACTTCGAAAATTATCTATAATATCAAAATCTCACATCTATACACTAAATAAGTCCGAACAAATTGTATTAAACCATATCCGTAACCCAAGATGTAATCACATAATATACCACATAACTCAAACACTCATATCGATAACTTCTAATGAAATAGCTACCCAAACAATCATATTCCCTCTTATCACACCAAAGCCTCATTTGAACACTTTCGTGTACTGCCGATGATGAATGAAACACGCAAATGGTCGTAGCCATTCCTCACATCAACCAGTCATGGAGTCCCCTCTCCTTCGGCAAGGACCATAGTAAATTTTTAATCTGAATCCCGATATTATCCTTCCAATATGTTTAAATCGAATCCATAATATTCATTCAAGACCCTAATGACCTCATCCATCCAACACGACTACATTAGTGACATGACTCGTCAATAAAATCTAATGTCACAACCTGTGCAATCCGCATACCAACAAGCAACAATCCAAATGTTCTCAAATCATGGAAAATAACTCAAATAAGGGAGTTGTACCGCAAGCTCACCATTATATCACAACACGATGCTAAAAACCCGCACACATTATAGAACAAGAACACACGAATCTAACCCGAAGGATCATAACTCCACATCACTTCGCTGCAATGCGGGACCCTATCCAAATACGGGTCCACATGAAACACTTCAAGTCACTATGCTCAAAATTAACTACGACGTGCAATTTGACGTATTGTACCAAAAGTGAACTACCGTAACCTTGGAGAAGCAAATGATGCAAGTCCATATCAGCCCGAAAGAACATATCCAATGAGCAATCAATCATGCAATATTGAAATGCCCATCTCGCCAAATTCTGTTATAAATCTCAAATTGAACCGCACAATATGTTCATATAACCAACGAATCACAGCTCCTCGTAGCACAGAAGTAACTCACAGATCACTCCAAAACACGAATAAGCTCAACAACAATCGAATGGACCATCCCTCAGTAATAGCAGTTCGGAGTTAACAAATTTGACCTGGTGTAGAACACACATCCACATTGGGCCTACCAATGAACCCCAAATCAACTCTGGTCACCAACAATATATAAATAACTCTTCGAAAGTTCATAATGACTAATAATAGCACATACTATCATCTGACTAGCTTTGCCCACATCTTCACAGTCCACCACCACAAAATAACCTGTTTATGAGTATTCCTAGCCTCCAAATCCATTAAGCACATGAATCACCCAATCCGATCCCAACTCCGCCTCCTGGATATCTACACACCTCTAATACTCGATCATTCTACGATGGATGCTTCTAAAATTCTTTCGTGCTACAAAGCAAACTTGAATATCAACAGTCGATCCAACAAGAGAGTGATGCAATACTAAGGAAGTACCCCTTAATTCATACACATTCTTCTTTCTGAAATGTCTATCATCATCAAGCCACACCAATTCGTAATACATTTACCTAGTCCTTGAAACTGCCCGTGCTACTTAAGAATTTATGACCTTCCTTTCCGAACTAAACCATGACCTTACATATGCAAATCTCAACCCTACACGGCATATCACATATAATGTCATCCTATGACAAATATGAGAACTTCATAATCCACTATACGCCACAAGCAACTACGTACTTCACTAGCCAAGAACTTTCCATTTGATCCCCTATAGAAAAAAGTCACTATACATCACATGCTCCTCATGGCAATAGAAAATATTCATCTCTAATCATGGTAAAAACCATCATGAACTCTCTTGATACTGTCAGTACTGAATCCTTCTAACTCAACCAAGCTACACTGGTTACCAAAACCCAAGAGCATTGCCATGAAACACATGTAGAACTCATTGCCTCATATGCACCCAAAGAACTTATCATATCCCTTAATATGATGATCTGAACTACTACCAAGTTGTACTACTTATCCAAGTTCCTTCTGAATTACATTCGAATTAATACTTCTCCTTGCCATAATATCGCAATCCTTAACCAAGACTTACCACACAAGACCCAAGCATAAACCTCATCGTCTAAGGATCATAAGCCGCTGAATACTCTCTTAAATATCCCCAAAATAACCACTTTCAAAATACTTACCCTAAATCCATTACCTTCCCCTTCCTAATACTGATGTGTATAATCTATAATGATATAGAAATACAACAAGTCTTGACACTCTCCAATGTAAACCTCAGTTTCTAGCCAAATACACATCTTGAAAATCTCCAATTATTACATATAAGTCTTGAATTCATTAAAACCACTTTCGAGAGTCATCCACTCTATTCAGGTTTGAATTAAACTGATCAAGCGAATCGATCAACCTGTGGCCTATTAGTATGGAAACACCTAAGGAAATAACCATCCTTCTAAGCAGCCAAGTGATATCCTACTCCGTACCTATTACAATCATCACAACAACAACTAATTCATCCAGTGTTTCTCATATACCCATAATGTATAACACAACCTTTATCCAAAATTTCCTTTACTCGAGTCATCCTCAATCTCAACCCCTGTAAGCCACAACGATTTGACAGTATACCTTAAATGAAGTTGATACGACACTTAGCCGCGTAATCAACTTATTAATAGCAGACTCCCCCGCATAGCTCAAAGAGATTGGTCAAAACACACAAAAACTCATAATGTCCATACTCTATTACTTCCATAATACCATAGTGAGATTTAACTAAATCCTTCATAAGCTCATGCAACACAAACCATCTAGTATCCGCAAATCTTGTATTCACCCTCGTAACAGTCAATACAACTCTCACACGTGATCCAAACTCAAACTACAACATATATAATTTATCGATATAAGAGGAATTCCAACAAACAACATATGAATCACATAAATTTCAAAACACATTGCATGAGATAACCCACCTGCTCTGCCCAAGACTAACTTCTCTTTATACCCTTCAACTATCATAAACATCATGCAATCACTTAATTCTTCTAGAGTCTGAACTCATATCACGACATAAAATCGCCCTCACTTCCCAACTAAACAACATGTAAAGATCCTCCAACTCACCCCTAACTTGGGGCTATACATCAAATCAAGATGGAAATCAAGCACAAAATACTTCTTTCTACCATCAAACAGACCCTCCTGCCATATCCAAATCATATGAACACATCTCACAGTTACACCATACTCATCACGTAGAAATCCAACCATCACTTCCACTAATAGGGACACTATCAAACTTAATGATGACGTCCAAATCTACTACTAAAAAGTAAATGAACATGGCCTCATGCAATAATTTACCCAACTATGAGTCGGGATGGAACCCCATAGTGAATAATATATGGGCGATAAGGAATGTAAAAGAATTATCACTTGTTATGCAACGCCAAACACTTAGAATTGGTCTTAGAAAATATTTATACCTAAATGCAAAAATATAAATAACTTAGAAAGCAAGTAAAATGATCAATGGCTACAAGGAAGGATGCATCGGAAATTACACTCAAATAACGATCCAATGTATTTTATGATTTTATAAATATGAGGGAGTTTATGTTAACTAGCCACGGGTAATAATTCTATATTTGCTTCTTTCCAAGACTAACAAGACTTCCTATTTGAATTATCTCTTAAACAATTAAGAGATTAAGCACACCTAGATAAGACTATCAATCCTATCCCTAGGTAGAATCAATAAAATAAGGGTTAAAGTCAAGTTCTTGTTAATTAATCTTTCTCAACCCCAAATAATCTTTCCCAAAATTAAGTTGAAGTTAATAAGTGAGTCCTAGAATTAGCTAATCTTTTTGAAAATATTAAAGAACAAGAATAATTAAAAAAATAATATCTTACTTCATAAGAAGATAACAATCATTCAATACATCAGCACAACAAGATATTTAATCCACACTTTAAATATTAATATTTCCATAAACAAGATTCAAGTGTTGGATTGTAACGCCCTTCAATATTACATCAATATTACGTCTCGCAGTATTATATTACGATGATGTTTTGCCATGCGGTATTTTACATTAAATTTGTCATAAGATAATCGACATCAGTCCAAGGAAAAGATTATATGGGGATTATAAGGATTATACTATTTCACAAGTGATTAGTAAATTCATGAAGGTAAAAGGGCGAGCATGTCTAAGAAAATGAACTTTGTCAAAGTTAGGTATTTTGGGATAAAATACGGCCCGAGCTAAAATATCTAGTATTTATGGACTAGCTTCATACAAGGTACTACATAACCATAATAGAAAGGTGTATAAGATATTTAAAATGCGAGTAATATGTTAAGTAAGTAGGAATAATTCTCAAATTTTTAGGTAGTTAATTAATTACTGGGTGACAGGACATTACCCGGTTAACTAATAAATGGATAAAAATTATTAAAGTCCCACCCCCACCCCACGTGTCAAGATGCAACAATATTTGAGGTGACTAAGTAAGTCACTTTTTCCAAATGGCTAAATCATCCATGACTAAGCTTTAAGTCTTAGAAAACAAGACTTGTAATATTTACTTTAAAGAATTTATATGTAAAACTAAAAACAAAAATGCTGCCTTGGCTTTCAAAATTTCAAGAGTTCCATTTGGTTTCTTTGGACCTTGGAACGTTACTCCTTCCAAGATGGAAAGAATAATCCTTTCTTAAGGATTGGTATTCAAAGCTTTCTTTAGCTAAGTTTCTTTCTAATTAACAGAAGCAAATTCATTCTGCCTTTGGCTTCATTTCAAGAATGTTGGGAACAAAGCTAACACTTAATCACATCTCATTTTGGAAGCCAAAAATGCTAGGAGCACAAACCATTTCGTTCAAGAATTTCACATAAACAGGTACATTAAGGCTATTCCTTCTATTCTTTTGCCTTGATCCATACGATAAGAATGAAACGTGCAAAGCACAAATTTCATAAATGACACTATTCATACAAGTATTAAAAATATCTATGTTCTTGAACCTCCATATGTCATATTATTCCATCGTCTGTTCATAGGTCTCAGAAAATATGTAAAATAATTTATATTATTAAAATACGAATTTCATATATTTATATATGTACATTAACTCATGACTCAGACGGTGTTATATATATATATATATATATATATATATATATATATATATATATATATATATATATATATATATATATATATATATATATATATATATATATGTATATATATATATATATGTATATATGTATATATAACTCTGTGTGTGTGTGTGTGTATGTGTTTATGGGATATGGGAAAAGGTTACATCGTTATATATACACCACCTGCTGATCAGCTGGTATATGATGATGATGTTGCCTATAGTGGCTGAAATATAATTCAAGTGGCATTATATACGCTTATATATATGTATTTATTCAAATGCATATACTTATATATATATGTATTTATTCAAATGCATATACTTATATATATGTATGTATTCAAATGGAGTTATATACGCATATATTTGTATGTATATGTATATATATATATATATATATGTATATGGGATATGAGTAAGGTTATAACGTTATATACGTAACACCACCTGATCAACTGGTTTATGATGATTATTTTGCCTACAGTGGCCGGTATGATATAATGGGATGCCCTCAGATGCTGATGATGTTATGAAACATGTACCTATGAACGATATGACATTCGTATATATATGCATGATGCTAAAAGTAATTTATGATTTATAAAGTTATTCAGACTTACAGGTTGAGTCCTGTACTCAATATGTCTTCCAAGCCTCTTATATATTGATTTATGTGCCTTACATTATTCGTACTGACGTCCCTTTTTCTTGGGGATGATGTGTTTCATGCCCGCAGGTCCGATAGAAAGTTGAGAGCCCTCCAAGTAGGCTATCAGCTCAGTGGAAGATATTGGTGCGCTCCATTTGCTTCAGAGCTGCTTGTTTGGTTAGTATGATTTAGACATGTATTCTGTCCCGACCTTTATGATGTTTATGTACTCATAGAGGCTTGAAGATAAATGTCGTGTACGTGAAAGATTGTTCGGCCTTGTCGTCCTATGCTTTGAATTTATAAATGATTATGTTGGTCTATTAGGCATGTATGTCACGTGTATATGATGATGTAATAATAAAAAATATGTTATGTTGGTACTCGGTTATGTATGCTACCGGCTATCTGTCGCAGTCCATCGGTTTGGGTCGTGACATGGATAAAATACTACACAATTAGACATACATACAAAGCAAGGAAATGAAAAAATGGACATAAATATATAATAAATTCTCAACCAAAAGCTTCAAATCTTCAAGACCAAAGTGTGTGTGCAAACCTTGGCTTTCAAAATTTGTTCTCTCTAGTATCTAGAACTCAAAATAAGTCAAAAGATATTTTAAAAATGAGCTGGCTTGGGTATTAAAGGGTTTGGGGCCAAAAAAACGTGCAATGACATAATTGCCCAGAACTGAAGCATGATTTTCACATTTGCGAACTATGACCATACTATTGACCTTCGCGTTTGCAATCAAGACTTCACATTTGCGAAAGTTGACTGCCTGGGTTGACTTCGCATTTGCGAGGACTGCTTGATTGCTCTTCTTTTGCAATTGTGATGGATTACTCGCAATTTACAACTTCGATTTATTTGCATTTCCTATAATTGTGTCTTATTCGACATTTGAGGCCCATTTTTCAGATTTTCTTCTTTTTAGCTTTTTTTTGACTCGTTTAACTTAGTTTCTTCAAGATCACTTCTAAATCGCATAGAACATGTAATATAGAAGTAAATAGCATTAAACTCATGATTTTATTACTCAAACATAGCAAAAATAGAGGCTTAAAGAAAAGATAAGTTGATACCAACTTGTTACATATAAATCCAAAAGCACGCGCACGCACAATGAACGCCGCAACGCTCAAGCTACAGGAAAAACATGGCCCCAAGTCCTCTATATTGGCCCAACATCAACACACAAAAATTATATCTGGCCCCTCGTTCAGGGAATTACAAGGCGTCGATGCACAGTTGACCGAGCGATCATGTGCGCATATGAATGAGTGGAAGGAATTCAAAGAGTTACATTTCCAAATGAATCAATGTTACATGATAAGAATTCAAGAATGTGGGATTTCCTAAAGGTTATGCAGCCTCTTGAAAATAAGTACAGATGTCTCCGTACCAATCCGCGAGACTCTACTAAGCCTGATCATGACTCATGAGACCTATGTAACCTGGGCTCTGATACTAACTTGTCACAAACCCAAAACTATCACGATCGTGATGGCTTCTATCATGAAACTAGGCTAGCCGACACATTCGCAAAATACAGTCCAACATTTCATTAAAAATTTAATAACAACCTTTCTCAACTGAAATTCCATATAAGATATAAAATTGAAAACCAAAATGCAGAAAATAAAAGCCCGACCTCGGGTATCACTAAGTCATGGGCAATAATACAATTATTCTGAACATAACGAAACCAAAATAGTTTGAAAATATCCAAAACATACTAGATGGAAGATAAGGAAGGAGAAAGGTGGAACAACAATCGCCAAGCAACTACCTCGCTATCTCCGTTCATAGTGCGTGACTAGAACATACAAAAACTGCAACCGTGCTCTAAGATCCCAACATCTGCACACAAGGTGCAGGCGGTAATGTGAGTACACCAACGGTGTAAGTAACAAATCCAACCTTTGGTCTGATAGGTAGTAATGAACGTAACCTGAGCAGAGAATAAAAATAAGTTATGCGGTAAAGTAGGCATGCTAATATTTTAAGAATACATCTCAATAGTGAAATAAATAGAGATTTGGATAATGTAAAATACAAAGCTCAAGTAACTCTACATGCCAATGTACAAAATGTATGAAATGCACCATGTTCTCCCACTCTCAGTTGCTCAACAACTCGGTACTGCATATGGCCATCCGGCCCAGGAAAATCCATCCCGAAACATATACAATGACGACTCTAAGTCACTCGGTACCAAGGAAGAAGGGAAATCCATCCATGTGGACAAATACATCTCTATATATCAATAGTTCGGACAAATCCATGTCGAGGGAAATTCATCCCTCAATAATATCCTCCGCGCTCACTGGGGTGTGTAGACTCTGAAGGGGCTCCTTTCAGCCCAAGCGCTATAACTAGCCAACGAAGGGATAATTAATAATCTATTGTGGCGTGCAGCTCAATCCCATAACTATCTCTCAAAATCAGCCTCTTGGCCTCACTCAGCCATCACTCTCCACTATCACACACATGAGCTCAAAATGCCATGAAACTAGCCCGAAATAAATATATGATATGCTAGATAATAACAACAGAGACAGAGACATGATATAATATGCATGAACAAGAGTGAGTATCGAATATAAATGAAACTAATGAGATGTCAACAATAAACGAACACTCGGGTATCAACAGTATCAGCGTTAAGCCCTAACATGATAAGCAACATGTTTTTTACAGTTCATTTCCTTAATCACATAATCACAACATAGATATCAACAACAAAAAAATTACTAAGCGGTGCCATGGAATGACCCAGGCCACAATCCTCACGGTGCACACCCATATGCCCGTTACTTGGCACTTTTGTCACCTCAATGTTTATTCATATAACACATAGTTCAGGGTTTCAAACCCTCAATATCAAGTTTGGTAGCGCTACTTACCTCAAGCAAAGCCAGATCCTACTCCGTTATGCCTTTGCCTGGGCCTCCAAACGTCCTGAATCTAACCAAATGTAATGCAACACAATCAATATAGGCCAAGGAATCAATTCCAAACAAAAAACTATCAATTTAAACAAAAATCCCAAAATTCACCCAAACCTAGCCCCCTAGGTCCACGTCATGGAATTCGATAAAAATCACAAATCTAGAAAATCCTTCCACTCACGAGTCCATACATACAAGATATATGAAAAATCTAACTCCATTAGACCCCTCAAATCCTTAATCAAAACTCTCTAAAATTCTCAAGCCCTAACCTGTCACGACTCCGGTTCACCCCCGTGAACCATCGTGACGATGCCTAGTCTATGCGACTAGGTAAGCCTATCAATACAGAAAATAAAAAAAAATTGCGGAAAAAATAATTCAAAACTATAATAGTGTAATAAAACAGTGTTTAAAATGTCGCTCGACATACAAAATAATAGCTCTCGAAACTAATAGCATTTCCCAAAATTCAGAATCTCATGATCACGTTCTTGTAAATGTCTTCAAGCATCTAACTCCAAAACATCTATCAAGGAAACTAAAGTACAGAAGAGCTAATACAAAAAAGGAGAGTAGAAAGGGACTCTTCGGTCTGCGGACGTGGCAGATATACCATGGAGTCTCTACAGGCGCCTCATCTCAAACGTGATAAGTATGAGTGGAAGTATCTAGATCTGTACTTGAAAAACATGCGCAGAAAGGGGATGAGTACACCAGAGTGGTACTCAGTAAGTGCCAAGCCTAACCTCGGTCGAGTAGTGACGAGGAAGGTCATGGCCCTACTGAGGCTAAATGAAAAATAAGGTATGATAGTCTAGAATAAGATAGTAAAATTAAATGCAATAGTAAGAAATAATATAGAATAGATAGAACAATAATAGTTATAACATAGGCAAGGAAATCACAGAGATAAGTATAGCTCAACACAGAGACAACAGCCGGGGATCTCTCAGTATCCCAAGGATCTCTTAGTATCCTCGATATGTGTGTCGGGGATCTTTTGGTATCCCGAGGATCTCTTAGTATACTCAATATTTGTGTTGGGATATCTCAATATCCCAAGGATCTCTTAGTATCCTCAATACGTGCCGGGGATCTCTTGGTATCCCGCACTACAGTTCAATAATATATACATATATATATATATGTATATATATGTATATATATGTTAGAATGTATGCTCAGTGAGCCTTCCTTCCTGGCCTGTTGTTTGAGTTGACCGAAGGCGGCGGGTGGAGGAGCTTCACTTATCGAGAGGAATTGAACAAGAATGAAGTAGAGCAAAAATGCATGAGCAAGAGATCAGTCAAAATAACGCCAAGGACGGTGGGTGTAGCGGATTTTTTTCTCCCCCTGCTGAAGATCAGACAATATGCTATGTCACGAAGACCATAAGAGGAGCACTTTGGTTGAGGTAGTATATCATTTATGTTGTATTCGGGATCAAAGACTTTCTAAAAGAGACCTTAGCTTTGCCTGAACCGGAAGCACACGAAAGAGGGGAGTACGGGAACGTAGCCTCTTAGGAATTGTAGTTCCTAGGCGCATTCATTTCGGGCGTGAAGGACTCTGTCTCAAAGCCCTTTTGCCAGCTTAGCGCCTTGATGTTCTGTTCAATCAGTTGATTATGTCAATATGTCAAAACAGGGAAAAGAAGACCTGCTTTTGTTCCGGTTTCTGATTCAATAATTCCTATTGTTCTTTTCATTTCTGAACGTTTAGGTGAGCCACACCTCCAGCATTTGCAGAGTTCTCTGCATGCATTTTTCTTTGTGGATTCTCTTCTACCAACCAAAAGAATTTGAATCATTTCATATGGACGAACAGTCTAAGTATACGACTTTTCAGATCAGAGGAATCAACTGCACCTGCTGATGTGCTTCCTGGTGACAAGTAACCAAGTTAGGACACTGTTAAAGCATTGATTTATGGGACAAGTGTATACTTGTTGCAAATTTAATGCTTCACTTCCTGTGGCTCACACCATATAAGGCCGGGGAGATCCTATTCCAAAATCCGGCTACCCTCGGCCTTCAAAGGCTTAGCCGACTAGTGGGTCTGATGCTTAAACTTCAGCGCTTATTCCAACTTCACGGCTTGGGCACCACGGAGAAGTCTTCTACCGGCCCTCTCTTTTCACTTACTTCACTGCTCCTTCCCCTGCCTTATGCGGAACTCTACCAACAAGCCAACCTACTTCTTGGCATCAACCGGAATGCCTTCTTCGGTAAAAGGCTGTCTTCTTCCTCGAGTGCTTTAGTAGGGGAAGATGGAAGGAGCCTAATGTCTTAGCTGTTTTAGTGCACTTGTGTCCATCTTCAGTAGGTAGACATGACTATAAGGAAGAGTTTAAGGCTCAAGGCATACTACTCTTTCTATTGAAAGGAGAGAATAATATTACCACTCTAAGTCGACTATGCCTTTTTGACTACTACTATAAAAATATTTATAGTATTTATCTTCTTTTTCTTTGCCTTCAAAAGTCTCACTCTCAGAGAACTGCTTTCGTACCTTTAATGCCCACTGCTAGGGAGGAAGCCACTTTTTAACATAAGTATGAGAATTTGATTACAAGAATAAGAGGGAATCTCACCTAAAGCAGACTGAGGAGCGAAGCTGAGGTACACCAAGAAAATGAAGGAGCGCCCCTCACCAATGTAAAAATAGAGAAGCAGAGGTTGGCTTATAGGGTTTCACTAACTAGCGCCACTGTTAAGGATAGTCCGAAGCTTTTAGCGCTTGGTGCCAGCGGCGAATAAAGAGGTCTCAACGATTTCATATGCATGAATGTGAATCAAGAGAAGAGAGTGACTTTACCGGTTTCCTAAACTAGCCATTGGTCTACGATGAGCTCTTTTCTTTAACTACTTAGGAAAGATAATGTATAAGGGTTGTTGACCAGGGGACGGAATCCAATCTTCGCAGAGTTAACACTCCTCCATCGAATGAGATAAAGCTCAATGGCAATCACAACTAGATCTGGGACCCCTTCTCCCTTGGGCTAAAGCACTGATATATATCCGATCTTATGGTGTGCCAAAGAGTGGGCCTAGTATCCAGGGATTGATTAAACAGGTAAAGGTAAACGCTTACACCCCTCGACTTGTGCTGGTATTAGGCTACTTAAGATGTTTTTGTATGATTGATGGAAGGCCTTCTTATCATTTCTGTTATGGCTTTCTTGTTGATCATACTCATACACATACAATAAGAGAGAACCCAATCATTTCCTTCCTCTTTGACTTACTGAATAGGGTGACTCTCGATATTCATTGGCATGTTTCGCCTGTAGCTGCGAACTCAACTATCTGCTTGGTCTGTCTTTTTCCAAGTGAATTAGAGAGGCGGATCTTCTTGGTACGCTATTTGCCTATCTTTATTTTCGTGCGGGTGCCACGGAATGGGCGAACATCACCAAAGAGCAGGGCCAGATCTTGATGTAGATAGGAGTTATCAAGATGAGGGGAGGTGAGGGTCGTAGACATGATATTTAGATCACCTTGCGTTGAGAAGGAAAATAAGCTATTCAAGTTGGTGAGAGAACGGGATGGGATTGGGAATGAATCGATGGACTCCGGGAAGCTTCGTTCCTACATTCTGCTCTCACTTAAAGGCATTCCTTTTTGTTTCATTAAAATTGATATTACGAACCAATCTCACATAATTCACGACGACGACAAAATGTGAACCTATATCTTACTCTCTCCTACTCGAACCGGGTAGCCTTTAGTAGGAATGTGTCCTATCGAAGAGTCGGAGCTATAAGGAGATAGATTAGTAGGAGCGAAGAGACGTTCCCTGTGGGCTATCCCCTAAGGTAGGGTTTCTTTATACCACTTGTCTAATTATGATATGCTCTACGGGAGCAAAACAAACTCTTTCCCTGCGTTCGGGAGTCTTTTTCTTTGAGAAGAACATCCTCTTCTTCGGCTTCATCGAATGAAAAAAAAAATGACTCCCGAATCGTCGGTTTGTTCCAATCCTTGATGTCGAGCAACTCTCGTACCTTTCGTACCTCTCCCTTATAAGATGCATCTCGCCTGTCCTCTTATAGATGGACGTATCTTATAGGATCTTACTCACATGAAGAAGTTCAAGACGAATAAGTAAGGGGATAGGCATGCCCTTTCTCATTATATGGTTTTGGAATATGCCATTCCCGCTAAAGAAACCTGATCCGCGCATCTTGATACCGATCCGTATTCGCTTTCAGTTGAGGTGGAATCTCTGGGTGAAAGCCTTTCCCCAAACCCTAACCTAACTTCGATGAAAGCCGGTAACCTCCCGCCTCTCAATCTAAAGAAGAAGCTTTCCTCTCCGGCATTGCCATTCCCCTCGATCGGAACCATTTTAGTCTTGTACCAAAGCTCCTATCCCTGCCGGTTTAGTACCATCGGGCAAGCATCTTCTCTCTTTTCTGATATGAGATAGGGAGGATCCGCAGCAACTAGAAGTCGATCATCTTGTCCCTGCTCCCTTTTTGTTTACTCGATCTGGGTATGCCCTTTCTCTTTAGTTAGCTTCGTGGGAATCCCGGATCTCTGTCTTAAGCTTCCCGCCCTGCTCCTGATTCAGTTCCCGTGGCACCTTTATCCGGCCTAAGCCTAAACCTCTTCAAGCTTGCCTGCCCTTATTCTCAAGACAAGCTTGAGTTCTTTCCTTCCCTAGGGAATATCCTTTTTAGTTAGTTAGATTGATCCTATCCTATCTGCTTCTTAGCTTAGTCGAAAGCTAGAGATTGATTCGAAGTAAAGCAAGTTTGCTCGGTCAAGCTTATCACGCATTAAAGAAGTGAATAGATGATGGCTTACTGGTAAAAAGGTAGACGGATTTAGGGTTCTTCCCTGGTAAATCCCTTACCCTACAAAGAGGAAGGGAGATGTCATCGGTAAGATCATATGCCTAACACAAGCAATTCGAAGGTTGAAATCAGAAGGAAAGTTGCCGATAGGCTCACCTTCAACATGTGCTAAAATCAAAGAGAACCCTTCTTAGCCAGCATCCCTTGGTGCACTCGTCTCTGCTTTAGTTGACTTTCTCTCCCTTCCATTTATATAATCTAATGCTCATCAGTGTCGGGACAACGTCAAAAAAATGAATAGATAGGTGGTTCAGTATAGTTTTAAGTAAATATAAAAAAAAAGTTTGTTAATTATATACCATATTTTGATGGTTGAGTGACGAAGGAAAAGAGAGATAACATCCCGACTAGCTAGCAATGAGGAGAAAAGAATCCCAATGTATGGTCCTAATTTAAACACGCCACCTACACGACTCACTACATAGGTTTAAGGAATACAGGATAATTTGGTTTCTCATCCCTCGATATAAACAAGTTTAGAAGGAAAGAATGATAAGCATTCAGGCCTCTAATGCAAGATTAAAGTGTCCTCTTGGATAAGAAGACCTAAAACACCAGTTAAGGGAAGAAGGTCGGTAACAAAAAGGAATCTTTCTTTTTCAGTTAAGTCTGCGCATGAATGATCCACTTGGTGCCGCTGACGTGACCATCTCCAAAGGATATGCCTCAATCTGTGGCAGATCAACAATAGGGGCAATGGGAGGTAGTACGAGGTGACTGATAGCATTACATTATAAGAATAGAAAAAGATGTTAAAAAGAACGACCATGGAGACTTGGGGATTTAGAGCAGGTCTTTCTTGTATATCCCTCATGTTGAGAGAAACTTCCTCGAATATCAATGCAGGGAGCCGCGAGGAGAGGACTTCCAGGGCTCGATCTACGGCTGCGTCCCGTGGTTTGGTAGAATAGACACTTCCAAGGATAGTCTACACACACAAACCCAATCTCCTTTTCTTAGGGTTATGGTGGCACTATGTTTAAATTTACTTCCCCTCCCCTTCAACCTGCCCCAGCTCCCTATATATATTATCAAATGGAAGAGTCAAATATAAGAAATGCAGTAATCCTACCCATTGTGAGAGGCATCTTCCACTTTGTAATTGAAGGGTTCCAAACCTCGCTTCGTCGCTCAGTCCCTTGCTTCTTTCCTCCTCTTTTTCCTTTCCGACTCTTTATACCAATGTGATTTAATTCCAGGTGCATATTTCAATTACGTCTTCCATGATACTTAGATCCAGAGGTAGCACCAGTCCATCAATAGCAGCATCCCTTCCTCTCGCACGTGGTCTACTATCTCTTAGGTCGATATCCAGTAGCTCCAGCACCAGCAGAGGGAGAAGATCGGTAGTAGAAGGTAACGAACTAGAGAGTCAGAGAGAGATCAGAATCAAAACTCGGCAAGGCAAGGAGAAAGCGGAACCCAGGTGCTAAACTAAACTAGGCGTTACCTGGGGCCGCACGACTCAGGCAGACTCTCTACCCGTGCGCGTGCCTGTTTCGCTTTAGGAGGTATCAGAGCAGAGTTTTGGGTAAAAACCTTTCAATTTCTGCTAATTCTCTTCTTGTTGTACCATGTACATGACGATAGCAGTGGAGTGCTATCAGCGGCGGCTGTTGTTAAGGAAACACTCAAGGATCGAGTGACCCAACTTGATGGCAAGGTCGACCATTTGGACGGACAAGTGTAGACTATGGCAGAAAGGCAGGTGAATCCGGAATACTTGGTCACTAGACGCTCGCTAATGAGTACAGCGTCTTCCCAGTGAAGTAGAGCCGTCTTCATGGGGCCTCAACGATCCCGGTGGCGATGTCCTAACCGTGACGGACCGGGTCAAATTGAGGAGCTAGCTTTGGAGATAGGTGTCCGGTTCGTTAACCGAATGTCTCACCTGGCGACTCCAGACTTGAGTCACGGAACCATAGCCATTCAACGGGATTCGAAATTCCAAGGCTCGAATACCTCTGGGACATGGAACAATACATTAAGGCTGTTCCTGCCCCTTTTGACGACCAAGGCACAATGGAAACAATGTATCTCTCTGGGGATGCGAAGAATATTTGAAACGACTTTCGAACCATCACATAGATTCCGACCCAACTACCGTAAGAACAGAATGGAAGGGCAAAAAAGGATTCTATGTGTAGACGTGAAAGATCTATCAATAGAAAGATTCTAGCTTCTTTTTATTTAGAGAGGAATGATTCCCTCGTCTGAGAACCGCCATTCACATACTATTCCTCCCCACTAAAAAGAGCTATTGAGAATCTCGAGAACCTAAACAAAAATGCAGAAGTGAGCGTACCCTAAGGCTCTCCTCTCTCCCTCTTTTTTGTCAACACCATCAACCCCATTATTCACTGGGTTAAAGACTAAATTATGAAGAATAGAAGGAAAGGAGATCAGAAAGATAGGCGAACGACTTGACTATTGTATAGGTCGGATGTTTCCGTGAGTAGTAAGCAGCAGATCTCCCCTTATTTTGGGAAAGCTGGTGGCCGCGTGTAAATTCATTCAAGGCAAAGGGCAGCCTGATTCGACATTCCTGTTTACTCTAATCCGGTCGAGGTGGTTTTCGTTTACCAGCACGTAGGTGTTCTAAATTCCTATGAACGAGTCTTTCTGGCCCCTGTGAACATCTTTTCTTAATGTATTAAAGAGTGCCTCTCTAACCGGTGAAAAGTGGTGGGTGTCCACTAACTTCCATTCCTGGCTCGGCTCCGATAACGCAATTACGGGAGGAGTCGATAGTTGGGCAATGGATCCCTTCAGACCTAGAGAATGTGTGACTCTGGGTCGGGGTTTGGTGAACCAACTGGTCGCTCCTCTAGTTGAAGTATCGGGCCCCTTTTTCTGTTGCCTAGGTTACACCTTTGGAATACCCCATAAGGGAATTTTTTCTACTCCCCCCAATCTTCACTTTAGGTCACGCCGACTCCCCTTTCATCATAAGGCCTGGAATTAGACCAAGGGGAATCTCTATAGGAACTCGTCCCTTATATTTCGCACATAGGAGATCGAGACACAGCCCCAGGGCTATGGGGAAAGATGTAGATCGATTGCCCTAGATAGACTACTACATAGAGGGTCTCTACTAGTCTATATATTCTTTTATTTCGTTCCCCCCGTAAGAAAAAGATTACAACCTATGAGGTCTGCAAGTTTCACATCTAAGTAATACCCGATCCGATAGTTTACGATATATATATATATATATATATATATATATATATATATATATATATATTTAAAGAACATTCTAAGAAAATATATTAATAGATATCGGTAGTTGTCTAGCCATACCCAAACAATAATATTCCATTGGGAAATGCACCTAAGATCAAATATTTCGAGCCGGCTTCCGTAGAAAATTCAGACTTTCTTTTTGATGCTGCGATCACATAAAAACAAAAACTTTGAGGCTCAATAGCTAAAGACATGGCAATTAAATCATAAGCCGAGATCATAAAGAGCATACCGCGAGTAGGAAGTGGAATTAATACAGTGGATTCAAAAGCATCAAACCTCTCTTGTTCGAAAGAATTGAAACACCTCGAAATGGTACCAGTTGTACTTAATAATAGAAGGATTTGGCAGAAATATGTAAAATTGTCCCTCCTAAAAAGATTATTCCAGAATAAATGGGCAATAGTTAGGAGAGGCGCGCCAGCGGCGAGCAGAAGCAAGGTTATTAGATACCTCAGGAAAGCCCGGCCAGAACCACACGTGCAAGTTTCCCAGCATGTGGCTCGTCCATGATAACTTCTTCGGATTTGCGTGAACTAGCGGACCGATCACTAAGTGGGGATGCTCCCTCCAGCATGATCGAACCCTTTCGGAACTGGTTAAGAATGGGCGGCACTATCCCAGCCCGGATCCAGCCAGGTTCTATTGATCATGTCCCCTTCCCAAGAGTTGTACCTTATCTTGGGGCGTCTTTGGCTTTACGATAGAAAGCTCGCCGGAGAACGCCAAATGCCGTAGGTAAGCTCTATTTGGCCCGGAGCATTGATTTCCCATAACGAATAGGCTAGCTCTATCTCTCAATTACCTAATAGGAAGGGAAAACACAATCAAAGTTACTTAATGAAAACAGAATTTTTCAACAATTAGCACAAGTACGCACTTGTCACCTCATGTACGGGCATTTCAAATATCAACAATACCAGTCCTGAGGGGAATGTCTTCTACATAAGGTTAGGCAAGTCACTTACCTCGAACCAGCTCACAATCAACCTAAAAACCAAGTTCTTGCCATGAGTACTTGACTCCAAATAGTCTTAATCTATTCGATTCAATTGTATAATATGAATAACACTTCAAGTAACTGATTCTACAAATAAATTCTAAGCTAATATATGAAATTAGGTAAAAATGAACAAAATGCCCCTCGGGTCCATGTCTCGGAATCGAGGAAAACTTATATTTTCAGTATCCTCATACTCTCACGAGTTCATGCATACCAAAATTATCAAAATCTAAGGTCAATTTCCCAATCAAAATTTGAATTCTAGGTGTAAGAAGTTTCTTCCAATTTTCATCTCCAATCCGAAATTAAATGATAAAACTAAAAATAGATTAATGGAATACCCCTAGAAAGGGTTAAGGAATTGTTACTTACTGATTTCTTCTTTAAATTCCATAAAATATTTCCCACTCCCGAGCTCCAAATCAATTTCTAACTTTTTGAAATCAAACCCTCAAATTTTGATTTTTCTGCCGAGCAAAGTTGCGCCTGCGGTTAAAGTTTTCCACCTGTGATACCACTTATGCGATCAAGGGAACTGCTTCTGCGGTTCTCACTTAAAATTCCCTCTACACACCTGCGACCCATATGGCACATTTGCGGTAACGCAGGTGCGTTAACAAATCCGCTTCTGCGGTTCCTCCTCTCTTTCCTCTTGGCCGTTTCTGCGGCTTGGCTTTGAATCTGCGAGAGTCACATTTGAGGCCTCTCAACCGCAGATGCGGTTATATAGCTTGCTAATGACTTCAGCTGCAAATTCCAACTTTCCAACTTCTCGTTAACCACCCGAAATCATCCCGCGGCCCCTGGAACTTCAACCAAAAGCACAAAGAAGTCGTATACCACTATCCAAACCTATACCAATCTTCCAAACACCTCAAACAATATGAAATCAACCAATTACCATTGGATTCAATCCTAAGAACTTCAAAAACTCATAAAATGCGCTTTCAATAAAAAAATCTATCAAACCTCGTCCGAATGACCTGAAGTTTTGCAAACACATCACATTCAGCACTACAGAGATACTGCAACTTCCGGAATTCCATTCCGACTCTCGGATAAAAATCTCACTATCGAATCAGAAACAACAATAATATCAACTTTTGGCATTTCAAGCCACCCCCAAAACACAATCTGAACACGCTCCTAATCCCGAAATCATCTAACGGAGGTAAAGTAACCATCTGAATTCCATTCCGAGGCCGTCGTCAGACTGTTCCGACTACGGTCAAATGTCCTAAACATAAGCTCTCATTTAGGGATTAAGTGTGTGAAAACTCTCAGAAACTCCAAATAATTCCTCTCGTTAACTCATAATAGCAGAAACAAACACGGGACAGTTAGATAATAAGGATTGAGGCATAAATTCTTACTAACTTTCCTTTTGCCCGGAGACACAACATTTCATGCCTGCAGGTCCTGATAAACTAGTCGAGAGTCCTCCAAGTAGGGTATCAGCTCAGCGAAATATGTTAGTGTGCTC